>OU015629.1:5000000-10000000 GCA_907165235.1 Zeuzera pyrina
TAATCGTTTTAAGTTTATGTATAAATCTGCCAATTTCAAGAGCAGTCAATTAGCCTATTGTAATATAGAAAAGTGATTAAGTTATGAAAAGCTAATTCATTTACTGTATCGATAGTAAATTTCAAAAGGAATTCCGTTGAAGGAAGTTACAAATTTTTGATTAAGTCCTTATTCGAACAGCAAGCGTTAGAAAACGATTTTATTAATTCTGTTATGTGGTGTAATACGATTTTTGATAATAAATAAATGAGTTTATTTTTCAGCCGACTATATACAGCACAATCAAAGAGAGACGAGAGAATGTTTTTAATATAACAATACCATTCACAACGATCGAGTTGAAATGTTTAGCTTGTTCGTAGCCAACGTAATATATACTGTTACTGAATAGCCAAGGCACGTGACACGTACCTTTTATGGCTTAACTTACGAGATCTAGGCATTGCAGAGCAATGCATAAGAAGCATCGAGGTGTATTAGATCAGTATGGGAAGAAAAGAAAATCACTATAAAAGTTGTGTTTCGAAAACTCTAGAGAATGACGCCACATAAATATAACTTCAAGGACAATGTTCTATTATTATTATTAGCAAAGATAATCTTACTAGGAAGTCATGCCATTGTCTTTCAGCCGACATAATGTAAAATTGAAACTACGAGGACTATTATGACGACTCTTAGTAAAGCACCAGTGAGATTCGGAACCATTGCTTTCTATGTGAAGGGTACAATACCAACTTCTGTGAATACTCCGCAAGGACTTCGAAAGATGACTGCTAAAATTAGGAACCACTGTAACTAATTTCGTATACAATTAATATCTGCGCATGAGTCCGGAAATAAACTCTGAACCTGAACCCTTAATCGTCATTTCATTACCCGTAGATTGTAACAATTCGTAATAATAGATTCTCCAATTTTTATATCGCCCAATAAAAGTTAACCTATTAAAAAAATAGTTTGGAAATTTCCCTTCAAAATGACTCAAAACTGCAGACTGCGCTTCCTCGTCGATTTTAAATGTTAGTCTTAGAACCTCGGTTTTCAATTTAGCGAACATCAAATAGTCGCTCGAAACCACTGCAATGGTGGGGAATCGGACAGTGCAACGTCGAGCACGGTGGGTCGCACGGCTTTTTTATCTACAAACTCAAACGACCTCGAATTATGTTTCACGGATAGATTCAAGGTTTAAGATTTTTATTTTCATTGATTATTTTAAATGATTATTGGCTTTATTATTGTAGTCGTAATATTTAAAATCAGACTTG
Organism: Zeuzera pyrina; assembly: GCA_907165235.1. Taxonomy (NCBI): domain Eukaryota; kingdom Metazoa; phylum Arthropoda; class Insecta; order Lepidoptera; family Cossidae; genus Zeuzera; species Zeuzera pyrina. Next base: position 5,001,272 of record OU015629.1, read on the forward strand.
TATAAGAGAATGCCAATATTTTCAAAGCCATTTTGTACAGTACTAACATAATAGTATCAATAGTAGGTACTTCCTTTAATAATATACGCTTAAAAAATTTTAACGTCAATTCTTTTACCAATTATACATCGAAAAACACTGATACACAAAAAGAATGACAGGAAACTCAGTAACGTATAACATTAGGGGGTCAATTGAGGTAGCGTGCTCGTCGCGACGCCTGCCAGCCCTTTTCAGGGCTCCAATTCCTCTTCTGTGCACACCATGCGGGACAACGTAGATATGAGAGATAGGGCGTCTCCCGGAAGCGACGTACACCGGTTTGTTCCCGCTGGTGTGAGTAGAGTACAGTTCGGCGTCGTCACTCAACACGCTGTGCACCTCGTGGCGGGAAGTGTAGGGAGGCGAGCAGAATAACTGCGTGGAATGTGAGAGGTGGGATTTAAGAACATATGAATGAAGTGATTGATATTATGGAAGAGAGAAGATAAGATGTATTATGTTTGAGTGAAACGAAGCAAAAGGGCAGTGAACTTGCCGACTTGTCTGGAGGGAGCATCGCTTTGTGGTCAGGGGTACCACAAGAAGAAAAGGGATGCCAAGGGGTAAGCGTCTTACTGTCCTCTCGTTTGGTTATTTGTGTAATTAATATAAGTGTGTAAACCCAAGACTGCTCTGGGTGCGTCTCAAGAGTCTTAACACAGGGTTGATGAGAATATTTGTTTTGGTGGTGTATGCCCCAGTGTCTTCTGTCGGTTTGGGTGAGCTAGAGCAAATTTGAGAGAATGCAAGAGGAGTTCTAGAAACGCTTGAAGAGAATAAAAGAATTATAGTACGTTGAGCCATGAATGGATGGGTCGGGACAGCTCGAACAAGATTTGAGTCTTAGGAAAGTATGGAAAGAAAGAAAGTGAATGATGCTGGTAGAATTGTGTTAGGAGTGTGTACGGAAAATAATCTTTTTGTAGCTAATACTGTATTTAAGCAAAAAAGGATCCATCAGTAAAAGCGGGAAAGAAAGGGTAAGAGAAGTATGATGAATCTATTCCTAGTGGATAGCGGGCTCAAAAAGCACGTTATGGACACGAGAGCACACAGAGGAGCCGATCTCGGAACACACCACTTTTTAGTGGTAATTAGAGTAACGGGCATGGTGATGTCACGTAGTGCAAGAACCTACAGCAGTCTGTCGCATCAAGAGCTGGAAACTGCAAGACGCCACCACCAGGAATGAATATAAAAGGGTAGTATCCCGTAAGCTTGATGATAGATTGATGATGAAATGATGAGCGAGGATGTTAAAGAATGTTAGTAAAACCTTAGGATCCAGGCTACGAATGAAGTGTATGAAACGAATAAGATTGAGAAAAAGCGTGAAGTGTGGTGGTATGATGAGGTGAAAGAGTCTGTGTATAAGAAGAAAAACGCATGGCGAGATTACCTTGCTACTAAAAATGACTATGGTATGAAGAATTTGATGAAAGACAGATATAAGTTGCAGAAAGCAGAAACGAAGGCACTAGTGAAAGAGAAGTGTGAAAGGTGTATGGTGTAACAGTGGCGACTCCGTTTCTGATACTAAGAGCGATTATAATGAATTGCCACACTCGGGTCAGTGACTGGAGGACACCATTAGTATGAAAGAGATTGTAAAAGTCATAAGAAGTTTGAAATATGGAAAGGCTGCGGGAAATGATGAGGTGACTGCTGAGATGATCAAGTATGGTGGTCCTAGAGTCTGGGATACCTTTTGTGCACTGTGCAACCTTTTTTGGCAGAAGGGGAAGGTGCCAGAGGACTTGCGCACCGCAGTCATAAGTACCTCTCCATAAAAGGAAAGGTTCCCATTTAGACTGTGCGTGCTATAGGGCCCTCTGTTTAGATAACTTAACAAGTAAAGTCTATACCAAGGTATTGACTGAACGTATGACAGGTGTCTGAAAGATATTTGTGGGAGGCGCAAGGTGGTTTTAAGAACGGTAGGAGTTGTATGGTATGGATCAGATTTTCTCGCTTCGCGTTATCATGGGGAAGTTTCTGGCCGTAGGTCAGAAAGTTTTATGCGCTTTCGTGGATCTTGAAAAAGCATTCGATAGAGTAGTGCGAAAGAAATTGTGGAGTCTTCTGCCTGAGTATGGCGTGGGGGGCTCCTTACTGCAGGCTGTGCGGTCATTATATAGCTGCCACAGAGCTTGTGTAAGGATAGAAGGTGACACGTCGCCCTGGTTCGATGTCTGTTCAGGCGTCAGACAGGGCTGCGTGATGTCTGCCTGGCTGTTTGTGCTGTATTTAGACAGTTGCATCCAGACATTGAAAGGTAGTATGAGTGGTATTATATGTGCTGATACAGTGGTAACCTGCTTATTGTACGCTGACGATGCTGTGCTTATAGCATCATCAGAAGCTGAGTTGTAGACACTAGTCACGTGCATGAAAAAAGAATGTGAAGGGAAAGGATTTAACATAACTGTTAACAGATCTAAGGTTCTGGTGTTTGAAAGGGAAGCGGAACAGACGAAATGTGAGATTTAGGTATTTGGAAAATGCCTAGAACAAGTGAATGAAATGGTGTATCTGGAGAGTGCGTTTTCGTGAGATAGAAGATGTGAGTTGGATGTGGACAGACTGGTAGCCGCCGGCAATAAAGTGAACGATGCTTTGTTTGTTAGTTAGTTAGTTATTAGTAGGCAGTGTGAATATATCTAACACAGCCAAAATGGCCATCCACAATGCGCTGTTGGTTCCAAATTTATTGTACGGTAGTGAGGTCCGGATATGCCCAAAATCAATTGAAAATATGATAAATGCAGTGGAAATGCGATCTCTTAGAAATATGTGCGGTGTCACCCTTGCGGGCGGGATACGCAATGAAGTGATAGACAGTATGAAAGGGTTGCACGACAGTGTTATTATAAAAATGAGGAAAGGAATGCTAAGATAGTTTGGGCACATAGCAATAATGAGTGATAAAAGACTGACGAAGAAAATCTACAAAGCAAAAACGAGTGGTAAAAAAAACCAAGGAAGACCAAGATTGTCTTATGAAGATCAAATAGCCAGAGTTTTAGCCTACGGAAATGTCAAAAGCACTCGCTTACTTAAGAGAAAATGTGTGAGGAGAATGATGAGATTTGAGAAAGCGAAAGAAGTATGTAAGAACCGCGACGCTTTTTGCTCCGTCCCCTCTGACTGACCCCGTCGGGGATACAGCGTGAGTATAAAGTTATTTTATTAATGTCATCTTTTTTTATCAGTTCATTAGAATGTTGTATAAAAGCCAACTCAAATCCATATTATTTACCTACCTATGTATCTGTATATACGAGTACATATCTAATAATTTGTACATCTTATGCAAATAAATGAACTTGGAGCGTGTATTTGTTATTTCGTTCATACAATTATTTTCACGTTAATTTATTTCTTTCTTTTATTTGTCGGTTTATCTGTCTGGGTTAAATTGCGAAACGAATGAACCGATGTTATCTGGACTTGTGTTGTATTAGAAGGTAGACAACTTCAGAGACTAGCTTTCAATGACTAGCTTTTTAAAGAGTATATAGGCTATGTAGACTACTTTTTACACTAGAAAAATAACAAAAAATGAGGATCGCGACGCTTGGCGCTCCGTCCTCTCTGACTACCCCGTTGGAGATACAGGGTGAAGATATGTATTTATACATACATATGTATGTATAAAAATTAGAAGTTTAACGTGAGTGATAAGCACCCGCGAAAACTTTTATTTATAACTAGCCATATGTAAAGAAAAGTAGGGAAGTTTGGGGAAAAAATAAAAAAACAGCATATTATGTTTCTCTGAATTCGAACAATTATTTTTAGAATTTCTTTGTGTTGTAGATTATGCCTTGAAAGGCTAAGGCCTGAGTAACACGATCCAAATTCGTTGAGAATAATGCTTTGATTATTTATTTGCTAAATAAGTTGCCATGGAGCGCCCTTGAAGCGCCCAATAAAATGTGAACCAAAGGTGATTGGTACGCTTCTTACCTTAGCTCATTTATAACAACATGCGTCACCGAGCTTGTCAATAATAAATTATTATGTTGGACTGTGCCGTCAAATTGGCACGACAATTATATGAGGTAAACAACAAAAAATACAAAGATGTCTTTACGATGGTAAATCTTGAAATTTCTTCATGATTTTTTGAGAAAAACGATTATATATATACGTATTTTCCAAATCAGTTGAAATACTCTAGCGATAACAATTTCTTGTATAGTTTACCAAAATAAGGATAATAATGGTTTTAGGTGTAAAACAAAATTTATTAATATAATTTTTTTACACAATGTTTTTACTAGGTTTTTTCCATCGACCTATCTATAGTTGGCCAAAATAATGGAACAACAGTTTCCTTCAGTTGGACTCTGATAACGATTGCGATTTTATGTAATCTTTCGTTTAACCAATGTGAAAATAACTAAAATCCCCTACAAATAGCATTTTGCTAATCATTTTACAAATGAAATGTTTTAAATTTCCTGAGGGTCTTATACTGGCAACACTGGCTAATAGCTGTAACACAAGAATTTAAGAAGAACATTTTAAGAAGAGTACCTCAGAAACAAACGTAATGAGGCACTTTTTAATATTTATTAACGTATAAGGAGATCATTGTTATTTTAAATTTTATTATTCATATTAAATGTGAGAAAAGTACATTTTAAGTTTGTTTCAATAACTAAAAGTCAATTACAAAAACAGGGAATTTTTGCGGAATAGATTGTGATCCCCAAATACGCACACATTGACAGTTTTACGAAAATAAATACAGTGGTATTATCTGTTACGTTCACATAAAGAGTAATTTTAGCTATTTTTGCGTGTACTGACTTTTTACCACGTTCCATCTAGACCAGCCATTCCCATAGTGGGTGATAACGCCCCCTTGTGGGCGCTGCAGGCTTAAAGGGGGGCGGTAGGAGACCCAGAAAAAAAATGGGGGCGTTGTGTAGAGGCCTGGGGGGTGATTTGTAATTTCATTTAGCTAGGAGGCATCTTAGACAACGACTGCATGAGCTCTCGACTCAAGTAGACTAAATAAGTTTGGGAACCAGTGATCTAGACAAATAAAAGCCAAAAACGGTATGACATTAATATAAAATTACTATATGATATCATTGCGCTATCTTCGTTTCTGTTAAAATACAATCACACTTTAACAGTTAAAGTGTAATTCTGTTGCGCTTTAGTCCATCCCATGAACTTAGTATTTACTGGCGTATAGACGAACATAGAGCTCATTGTCGGGTGACGATTTTTAATTTGTTGTTGTCGCCTATGAAATGAATGATTCCCTTGATTATTGAGATATGTAATATCACAATCACATACAGAACACGTAACCTTTTATCGAAAAATACGGTATTTCTTTCAACTAAAACAGGAATAACACAAAATAATCATATAAGTCAACAACGTTCCACACAACGTGCCGACTTGTGACGACCTGTCATTCAAAAAGGGTTACATTAGCGTCACGTTTGCTGTCCCTTTCCTACTCGTGCCACTATCATAAAAGATTACATTCTCACTCGCACTCTTTGTACGTCTATATGCCAGTATATATTAAGTCTATGGTCCATCCCGAATGGAAAAATCACGTGAATTTTCTTATGTATGTACAATATATAACATAACATAACATATCTTCACGCTGTATCCCCAACGGGGTAGTCAGAGAGGACGGACGTACAATATATATATATATATACATATTATACATAAATATTCGCTTCTTGAGAAATTAATTTATACATTACTTGTCCACCGCAGCGGTGTTATAGTCCATAATATAATACACTCATCAAAAGTATCTAGGGATCAAGTACGTTATAGAGTATCGCCACAATTGGGGATTATTATTTTAACTTTTTTGGATCGTTATTGATTTTTTTAGGGATTTTCACTATTTGAATAAAGAATTTTTTTTAAATTTTGATTAAAAATAGAAAATGAACTGTCAATCAGGATTTCTTTAAAAGTGTGTAATAGCGTTTTTACAAAATCCTTATAATTTCTGCATCGGAACTGAAAAAAAATTCTTCGATATGGAGCGACGACATCATTTGACACGAGAAGAGATCATGAGAGAAATCGGAATGTTGCAAGCTGGTTCCAGGCAATGTACTGTGGCTGTCGCTCTTGGCACTACACAGAGCGTCATAAGCCGTATCTGGAGAAGCTATCGTATCACGGGCAGCGTGGCCCAGCGATATAAAGGACGATCTCGCGTCACCATTCGCAGACAGGACCGATACATCCAAAATATTGCTTGACGGAATCATATTATGACCGCCATGATGTTGGCTACGAGGCTCCACAGCTCTGTAGACTTGCTGATAAGCGACCAAACAACCCGAAATCGTTTACGTGAAGTGAGTCTGCGTTCCCGAAGGCCGCTGATAGTTCTGCCTATAGCACCCTGCAATCCTAGGGCCCGTTTACAATGGGCTCGCGAACACAGAAATTGGGAGAAAGAAGACTGGCGTTGTGTTTGCTTTTCCGATGAGTCTCGTTTCGGTATGAGGCCGGATACAAAACGTACTCGAGTTTGGAGGACCTCTGGACGTCAAGAACATTTGAAATTTTGTCAGGAAGTTCATTCATATGGAGGGGGAACAAAAACGTTTTGGGCCAGTATTTGGATCGGTGGAAGAACCGATCTCATTTAGATCAGGGGCAACCTCAATGCTCAGATTTATGCGGAGAGGATTGTTTCAGACGTGGTCATCCCTCTGCGAAGCCGGCTGGATGATTCGTTTCGACTAATGCACGACAATGCACGTCCACACACGGCTAGAGTCGTAACACGCGCTCTTGCCGACGCTCGCATCAACGTTCTGCCGTGGCCTGTTCAATCGCCAGACCTCAACCCAATTGAGCACGCATGGGATAGGCTTCAAAAAAGAGCTCTGCCGAGTATGGATGCCGTGCATACCCTACAACAACTTTTTGACTTGTTAGAAAAAATGTGGGCGGCTATTCACCAAAGTGATTTTGATGAACTGATTTTAAGCATGCCAAATCGCTGTGATTGTATAATTCGTGTCAGTGATGGAAACACAGATTATTCATTTTTTTTCTTCACAATAAAAATTTAAAAAATCCTCATTTTTGCCTTTTTTTGCCATTTAATTGACGACATTAACTTAGGTTAATTTCCCACAATTTGCAAAAATTGTAATTTTTCTTAATTTTTACAAAATATATATATATTTATAGGAATTAAAGTAAGAAGCCTGGAAGTCTGGAAGACTAGATTTGATAAATATTAATTGGATAATTTTTTATAGTTAAACATGTACTTGATCCCTAGACACTTTTGATGTGTGTATATACTGTCGCCAGCTGTATGTCAACATTCTTTATTTGTCAGACAAGCTTGTAGGTTGACACAGCACTATGGGCACGCTAATGGCCACAAACATTTAGGTTAAAGTTCCAATACTAACGTCAAATCGATATAATATTTTCATGTAAAAATTTACTCCCAAATCAAATACTCCCAATCTGATCAAGATGTAAACTACATATCGTTACATTATGCTCATGCACAATACATACATACATACATATCTTCACACTGTATTCCTAACGGGGTAGTCAGGGAGAACGGAGCGCCAAACATAGCGGTTCTTACATACTTCTTTCGCTTCCTCAAATTTCATCATTCTCCTCACACATTTTCGTCTAGGTATGTGAGTGTTTACGAGCGTGCGTGCGAAATGGGATTAGTAAATTAAAAATAGTTAATATAGTATAATATGTACTAGTGCTAGGTTCCTAGTTAACTAATTATTAGTTTAATATCAGCCTACACAACGCTAGTTGTTAGGTTGCTAGCGTATTTCTAATATCTTGGGTTCATTGAGTAGAAATGCGATCTCTTAGAATATGTGCGGTGTCATCCTTGTGGATAAAATAAGCAACGAAGAGTTACGCAGTATGACAGGATTGTACGACAGTGTTATTGTAAAAATTAAGAAAGGAATACTTAGATGGTTCGGGCCCTTAGAAAAAATGAGTGACGAAAGGCTGACGAAAGAAATCTACAGAGCGAAAGTGAGTGGTAGCAAAAACCGAGGAAGACCAAGACTGACTTATGAAGATAAATAGAAAGATGTTATCTGACGGAAATGTCAGAAGCACCCGCATACTTAAGCGAATATGCGTAAGGAGAATGTTGTGATTAGAAGGGGCGAAAGAACTTACAAAGCTTGTAATAGGACCGCACCCTTACCTGACACCGTAAACGACACAATATAGTGTTCATGGTAAAATTATACATACTGTCAGTTAATATAATATGTATGTGACTAATTACGAAATGATTGCGTAAAAATTGAAGAAGAAATGAGAAGGACGTGTTTTGACTTATTTATTCATTTAATGTGTGAGGAGAATGATGAGATTTGAGGAAGCGCAAGAGGTATGTAAGGACCGCGACGCTTGGCGCTCCGTCCTCTCTGACTACCCCGTTTGAGATACAGCATGAAGATATGTATGTATGTATGTATTCGTTTACTCTTACTGCATTAAATTGAAAGTACAAATGGCGGAAGGAAGTGTTTTGTTTAGTAATTCGTTTTATTATATTCTAAACTGCATTTTGTATGTTTTACCTAACCTGTATAAAGATTTTTAAACGTTAAAAGAATATACAGACAAAAATATTGTTTTGTGTATTTCAATCTCAGCTGTTATATTGATTGACAGTTTTCATCAATATTTATTTTTGATACATAGCAGTTGTAAATAAATTATTTTACAGCTATTACGTGTTCATGTTGCCTTGAATATGTTTACAAAGTTCCACAGCTAATTATAAAACAATTTTATAATTAATAATGAAGAAATACGCAGTATAACAAAGGTGGATGACAATATTATTGAAGGGTAAGGGTAAAAATGAAGGGTAATGCTTAGACAGTGTGGGCTAATAGAAATAATGAGTAATGAAAGTCTTCAGAAAATAAATGGTAACAAGGAGGAGCAAAACTAACATACGAAGATCAATAGTCAAAGTGTTATGTATGTATAAAGATACTTAGATATGTACATGATACGTATTATACGCTTTAAGGTTCTATAAACAGTCGCTAAAACAGATCCCTTGTAGTTTAGTTCGTTTTTATATTACAACGGATTTATTCTGTCATCTTTGCGATTACTCAGATCACTGTTTGGTACAGCGACGGCAATTAATAACGTAAACTCATTAATGAGACTAAAATTAATAATAGTTATTTTAGACAGAAAAGATATAGGTATAACATCCCCTAATTACATGAAGCAATATTTTTGATGATAAATAGTATGAGTTCTTTTTCGTAGAAACTCAGTGATATTTCCGTTGAATTTATAAAATCAATTGTTAACGAAAATGGAAACCGTTGAAAGGTGTAACATTTTATCTTTCACTCTTTTTTTAAGTTACACACATACATAAATATCTTTACACTGTATTCCTTACGGGGTAGTCAGAGACGACGAAGCGCCAAGCTTCGCGGTCCTACATACTTCTTTCGCCTCCTAAAAACTCATCATTCTCATTATCATTCTCCTCACACATTTTTCTCCTAGGTATGCGGGTGCTTTTGACATTTCTATCAGTTAACTATTAATGTTTTTATGTATTACGTAATTATTTATGTTACAATACAACTAAATGCAAGAACCAGTAAAAGTTATCGCTATATTTACTAAAATATTTTTGGAACGAAGTTCCTGTCATGTCTGTCGAGTCTGTCATGTCAAGTCATACCAGTTAGAGTTGGTAAAAATCGTCACGTAACGAAAAAGCGTTATACCCCCTCCATTCGACTCTCAGCGTCTCTCTTTCTGTGTCTTCCTAACACATGCCAGTTAATTGAGCAACGTAGGGGAGGGGGGGACTTGCGGATCGCTCGGCGCTGGGTTTGTTACCTCTGTATTTAGATTCACAGTGATCTTTCGGTCTCTTTTTATTATATACGAGAGTGCATATGTGAGCGAGTATCTATCTAGCTTTGAGCAGACGAACAACGAGGCCGGCTGTTTAACCTCATTATTGCACACGAGGAATTTTTTTTAAAACTTGTTTTACTTTTATTGTCTCACTAGCTGTACCCGCGACTTTGTCCGCGTGGAAAAATGTTCATTGACCTCTTTAGGTTACAGAGGTTACCCGAGGTACTCATATTATTGGTGTTAAAAAAAAAGTTATTCGCTATAATGGAACATCTTCCATATTAGATTTATGATGATGTCACATAAACAAAAACCTGCGTATTCCATTCCATTCGCGTCCCATATTGTTAGTTTTGAACGAAAAAGTTATTTCCTATTATGGAACATTCCCCATATTCGATTTATGATGACGGCACATATACACAGAAACCATTCCATTTTATTTGATGTCCATATTGCTGGTGTCGAACAAAAAGTTATTTCCCGCCATCCGCCATATTGGATTTATGATGCCGTCATATACATAGAGACCTTCCCCTGCGTATTCCATTTCATTTGATACCCATATTGTTGGGTGTTGAACTAAAAAGTTATTTCCTGCTATGGAACATCCGCCATATTGGATTTATGATGACGTCACATGTATAAAAGCTTTCCCCTGCGTATTCCGTATCATTTGATACCCATATTGTTCGTGTCGAAGGAAAAAATTATTTCCTACTATGGAACATCGGCCATATTGGATTTATGGTGACGTCACATATGTATCTACCTTCTGCATATTCCATTACATTTGATACCCATATTGTTAGTGTTGGATAAAAAAGTAATTTCTAATTATGTCACATCCGCCATATTGGATTTATGATGACGTCACATACATAGAAACTTTCCCCTGCGTATTCCATTTCATTTGATACCCATATTGTTGATGTTGAACGAAAAAGTTATTTCCTGCAATGGAACATCCGCATATTAGATTTATGATGACGTCACATGTCCAGAAACGATCCCCTGTGTATTTCATTTCATTTGATACCCATATTGTTGGTGTCGAACGAAAAACTTATTTCCTATTATGGAACATCCGCCATATTGGACTTATGGTGACGTCACATGTCCCGGAACCTTCCCCTGTGTATTCCATTTCATTTGATACCCATATTGTTGGTGTTGAACGAAAAAGTTATTTCCTATTATGGAACATCCGCCATATTGGATTTATGATAACGTCACATAAATCTTCGTCTGCGCATTCCACTTCATTTGATACCAATATTATTGGTATTGATCAATAACTCCACAAACCTAGAACATGACACCCATGTAGATTTTTAAAAAATAATAATATTCGCTACCAAGGTGTAATCCAAGGATTACAAAATGAACGTCATTTTCGTAATCGGCACCCCGAGATACTTAGAATTTGACACCCATATCGATTTATCCAAAAAAGTAATATTCGCCATCTTGGATTTGAAAATGATAGTCATTTTCGTAATCAGCACCCGAAAAACCTAGAATTTGATACCCATATCGATTTATCCAAAAAAAAAGTAATATTCGCCATCTTGGATTTGAAAATGAACATCATTTTCGTAATTAGCACCCCAAGAAACCTCGAATATGATACCTATGTCGATTTATCCAAAAAAAATAATAATCGCCATCTTGGATTCGAAAATAAACATAATTTTCGTAATCAGCAACCTGAGAAACCTAGAATTTGATATCCGTATCGATTTATCCAAAAAAATCTTTGATTTGAAAATGAATATCATTACATTCGCCATATTGGATTTATGTTGACGTCACATATGTATCTACCTTGCACTGCGTATTATATTTCATTTGATACCCATATTGTTAGGGTTTAGCATTATAAAGTTCCCCTATGAAGTTTCATCCCCTTTTTCACCCCTTTAGGGCTAGATTCTTAATAAAAAACAAAATTTGTTTTTTTAATGGAAAAGGTGTATCTCTGTACCAAATTACATCTTATTCGGCTCAGCGGGTAAAAATTTCCCATACAAAGTTTTATCCCCCTTTTCACCCGTTTAGGGGTAGATTTTTGAAAAATAAAGTAGCCTATGTTCACCCCCTGGTGTCAAACTATCTCCATGCCAAATTTTATCGGAATCAGTCCGGCGGTTTAGCCGTAAAAACCAAGCAGACAGACAGGCAGACAAACAGAGACTCGCATTTATAACATTAGTATCCCCTATAAAGTTTAATCCCTATTTTCACTGCTTTAGGGGTAGATTTTTGGAAAAAAAAGAAGTATGTTTTTTAACAGAAAAGTTTCTATCTATGTACTAAATTTGGTCTTAATCGGTTCAGCGGTTAAGCATTTCCCCTATAAAGTTTCATCCCCCTTTTCACCCCTTTAGGGGTAGATTTTTAATAAAAACAGAAAACTATTTTTTTTTAATAGAAAAGGTGTATCTCTGTACCAAATTACATCTTAATCGGTTCAGCGGTTAAAAATTTCCCATACAAAGTTTCATCCCCCTTTTTACCCCTTTAGGGGTAGTTTTTTGAAAAATAAAGTAGCCTATATTCACCCCCTGGTGTCAAACTATCTCTATGCCAAATTTTATCAAAATCGGTCGGGCGGTTTAGTCGTGAAAACCGAACAGACAGACAGAGAGACTTTCGCATTTATAATATTAGTATGGATGGATATGGATATAGAAGTATGGATTAGTATGGACTAGTATGGATATGGATTATCGCAATTAAGTTTTGGGAAATAGAAATTGCAGCTAACGAACTTCGTGCGACGACGATCGACGATCACGGTTTCAGATTTTAATAAAATTGCCTGCCCTTTTTAAAAATTATAATGAGTTATTATTACCCAATATTAAATTATATTATTATTAACAGATTTAAAAAAAGAGTGGGTTCTCAATTCGTAGGAATCTTTTTATGTGGATATGTTAATTGATTTTTGCGCCATTTCTAAACGTAATGTTGATGATTCTTTCTTTGAACGACTACTCAACATATCTATACGCTTCATTTTTGGAATACGGAGATATGACCATGTGCCACACTACCGCTAAAATGTCTTAACATACGTATTAGACGAAGTTTACTCACTCACGTACTCACTACGTTATACAACATAATACAGAACACTTGGTCTCCGGAATACCTTAGTGAGCGCTTTGTGTTTAAACAGTTAGTGGGATGTGGCATTATTATAAATTTTTATCCATCCCTGATTGTCGAACGGATTTCTATGCCCATTCTTTTACTCGTACAGCAACACAACTCTGGAAAAGCTTACCGGTTGGGATTAGGGAGGCTCCGTCAGTTGATGCCTTCAAATTACGTGTGTTCGAACACTTTTTACTCAAACAGTTCGATTGACTGATACGTTTATTAATGTTTTTTTACGTGTTTTTTATATATTACATATGTATGTATATGTAAATATATATATGAATGTGTATGTAAATTCATATCAATTATGTTGTTTTTTATGTAGTGTAATATCGTGTATAGTATTTTAATAAATATATTAAAACTTAAAGCGGCACTACTTTTTGCTTGCTCTCAACAAATAAAGGTTGGTCGGAAGAAAATGCTATATAGCATTAAGCTCGCCTTTGTAGATGTAGATAAATAAAGTATAAATAAATAAATAAGTGAAAAAAAAATTTTTCTATATGAATGGGTATATTTGTATGTTCCCGTCATGTAAATACCCGTTATTTAATTTCGTATTTTTAGTTTTTGGGTTACCTATTTGTGATTCTGTGCCAAATATTCAAAAAGAGAACAATGGACTTAATATTTTTATATTAATCAATTTAAATTATAATAGTTTTAGACAGATTCGAGGAGATGAAAGAAATATGTAAAGATTGCGATGCTTGGCGCTCCATCCAGTTTGTCTACCCCATGAGATATAAAGCTTGAAGATATGTAGGTATGAACGTTGTTAAAGTATTACATGCACACGAAGCAAAGTGTTTTTTAACTGAATTATATTTCAAATTAATTAAAAATAACAGGATTCGTTTTTAACAAGGGCTCGTCTTCTTGCAAATATTATTTTAGGTTCTATAATTTTAATAATGAACCTTTTAATAAGCAAATAGGTCACGTTAATAACAGTACGCTCCTCTTATGTATACATGTTTATGTATAGTGATTTATTTTTATTTACTTCGTTCTATGTGATTAGTCTGACACCTACTAGGAGAAGGACAAATCCACACTAGAAACTATAAAAATCATGTTTTAATAAAAGTTAGTGTAATTTGACTGTAAGAGAAAAATCGATTTTTAAGAAAAAATCGAATTAAAATCGATTTGTATATCACAAAATAATGTCACTTTTTAAGGAAAATATTTTTTCTAAATTGAACTAATCGAAACTTTTTTAATCTGAATCTAAATTACCATTTAAGGTACACTCGTATAATAAATTCTTTTATGCTTCAACCTCACGAACAGATCTCAAACAAAATAGAAGTTTATTCATTAAGAGGCGAAGGTCTGGATGTCGGTCCTTTTTCTGCAGTTAAATTAAGTTGCCAATACGACACCCAACTGTCTGCTAAAAAAATGGACATTGAAAAATTTCATTTAAAATTTTATTTATTTTATTTTCCATTAGCGTTGTGAAAATATATATAAATGAGCTGATGCCAGACTTCAATCGCGTTTTTTATTTTTAAAATAGTCTGTAACTACGCAACGGATTTTAATGCGGTTTTTATCAATAGATAGAGTGATTCAAAAGGAAGGTTTATACGTATAGTTTAATATTGTTTTGTGTTAATTTCTTGAAATATGACGATAATAGTTCAATATGTCAGAAAAAATCAAGCTGACTGAGAGCTTTCATCGAAAATGCTGTCTTATTCCAAAACAATGTATGATGGAATTGTTCCTCTTTATTAGGACTACAATAAAGTCAGCAATGGCATATGTCTATATTATACGGTAAGCCTTGTATAACCATTTTAATGTTTCAAAAAATTGATATAAATTATGTGGAGTTTGGAAAGTTATTTAGATGGATACCAGGAATTAGTAACTACATTGCACCCGAGCGAAGCAGGGGCGGGGCGCTAATTACATACAAAACCAAAACACACAATTACGAATTTGATAAAAAAATTATGAACGTAACATAAAAAAAAACGCAAAAGAAATTGTGGTGCATTAAACTGATCAGCGGAATCATGAGTAAATTCATAAGTAATGAATAAATGGGTTAATACAATTGAACTCTAACTTGAGCGACAAATCTAATTAATTTTGTGTACGTGCCTACTTCAGGAATGTATTTTTATATTCTGCTCGTTGATCAAAACAATCCCATGAACATATTTGACACTCATTTCAAGTAAATTTGCAAAACAAAAAATAATTCCTCAGATTTAGGCATCCACCATGTTGGATTTGTGGATGACGTCATTGTTATGTTTTCTGTAGGGCACTCACATTTTTAATATCTTGTTTACGAAAATCGGTTGAGGCGATTGTCCTGTAGGTGATAACGTACTGTTCTACACACACACCCACACATATAGGTACATTGTCCCTCTAAATATTAAAGGATTTAGGCTTTCTCGTAGTATGTATTAACTAGTATTACGCTAATCGTTTCCAATCTATTTGCGTAATGTAATTTATTTACATTGAAAACATATCAATATATTATTTATCAGAAATGGGCTTCAGATCTCACTAACAATGAAGAACATGATTGAAATAATAATAAATAATTGGTCAATTTGTACATATTTCTAACTACATCTTTATATCGATATTTACAGTTATTTTAGTTGCTCAATGTTTCATACACGTGTCCTCTTTTCAATGAAGCATCCTCTAAAAATTCCAAAGATCAGAGAAATTATACACAAATCGATCACTACAACAGCAATTATAACAATAATAATGAGCCAGACAAATTACAACAATCATCTGGTCTCAAACTAGGACATTCCCTGTGCTATGAGCACCAGACGACCACTACTGCGGCGTCTCCCAGTACACCCCGACCAGAGACAATCTAGAAAAGTTCATTTCCTATATTCACCCAACCGGGAGTCGAACCCGACACCTAAACCACTACGCCCTAGAGGTCTTTATTACTAATTATATGTATATTTAAATTATATACATACATACATATCTTCACGCTGTATCCCTAACGGTGTAGTCAGAGACGACAGAGCGCTAAGCGTCGCAGTTCTTACATACCTACTTCTTTTGCTTCCTCAAATCTCATCATTCTCCTCACACATTTTCGCCTAGGTATAATTATATGTATATTCAAATTATAGGTATATTTAAATATGTACTTATCATTTGTGCTGATTTAGAAAAATATAAGTCTTCTATGCTGGGGTTGGAAAGAAAGAAAACTTATACCATATATATAGTGTGCTCTCTACTTTAATCGCTTGTATACACAACAACTTATCATTGGATTTCACTATACCAGTTATAAGTTGTTACGCTAATTCTGTAGATTGTAATCTTCAGACTCTACTAATGGATGTTATTCAGAATGTAAAAATAATGGTCACAATTTAGTACAATCACTATTACAAAATTTATAAAGTTCCATAGATATTATCATAAAAACAACTCTTATTTGTAAACAAGCTCATTAATAAAGTTGTGTGGGAACTCGTATAGCTTTATCTTATCTATCAACCTGTAAATAGGAATATGTATGGTTCGGTTTTGCCACCTGCAAGCCGAAATGTATTTATTTCATCTACACCAGCCATTCCCAAAGTGGGCGATAACGCCCCCTTGTGGTCGCTGCAGGCCTAAAGGGGGGCGGTAAGAGACAGAAAAAAAATGGGGGCTATGTGTAGAGGCCTGGGGGATGATTTGTAATTTCATTTAGCTAGGAGGCATCTTAGACAACGACTGCATGAGCTCTCGACTCAGTAGACGAAATAAGTTTGGGAACCAGTGATCTACACGAAATGGTAAGATCTTTTTTTAAATAATTTTGTCCGGAAAAAAAAATCAATGTGGTTACGATAGCATCTCGGGTCCCTAATCACAATTTTATTGGCTTTCGACAGCTATTTACCATTTCAAATATCCGTTGGAGGTTTAAGAACAAATAATACGTCATGTGTGACTCTATATTGAAGTTCGCGTCGGACAATCCTATGCATACTTATGTATTTATTTATTTATTCTTTATTGTACACCTTATTCCTAACACAGATGCAATTACAATACAATTGTCAGTTTTATCGCTCTCGGCGATTTCATCCAGACAAACTTAGAATTTTCATCCTAAGTGCAAGTGCTAACGTGCAGGAAATAATAAAAATTAGGTACATGTGGTATAAGTTACTATATTGATAAATATTGTCATAAATATACTTAATATGTAATAATGATGTATACCAATATATATAATGCAATAACACATACAAAACAATATATAAATACGAAATGAATAAATACATACCATTAGTACACATATTTATATAAATATAAAATAGATATGGTATATGTATGTGCATCTTTTTAAAATGGACATAATATTAAATAGTGATGGTTAGGCACGAATGATACGTGTCCATAGATGCTTTGCGACAGGTATTGATGTTTTAATTTTCTATCAACGATGAAAGGGCCTTCGGAGTTGAGGCCGATTGGAGAGGGGACTTCGATCATCCTTCCACGAACCCCGAGGAGGACGACGAGGACGAGGCACTGCTAGGACTCCGGGGGACTCCGTAGTTGGCCCCCGAGCGGGGCACATTTCCCGACGTTAAAAAAGGTACTGATCGATGTACATCTAAGTGCAAATCAGATACCTACATATCTTTTGGTAAATGTGAATTGTTACACGACTACGATATATACATATACATACACATATCGGTAAAAGAATCTACACGCTGCGATATTTCGGTGTAGGTTTCGGGTTGCAGCACTAGTTTTAACTTGAGACCAAATATGCTCAGAGTGCTCCATAATTCCAAGGTAATGAACGAGTTGAGAGGGTGAGGCAGAGATGAAGAAACAGGGTTGAGATTTGTAAAACAAAACTAAGAATGTGTTTTTGTTAATTTACAAAAAATTATAAACAATCATTAAATTCAATAATATTCAGTTCATATTTTCAAAAAAAAAGTTATCGCTCAAATAAACGCGAATTTCCAAAGGAAATTTTATTTTCAGCTATTAAATTATATATTTTATTTGTAATTAAATATCATAATAGTGTTTTTCTAAATTCTATTCGATAAAATATTTTATTGAATTTATATACCTACTAAACAAAAGAATGCAAAGTTTAAACAACTTCATTCATTTTCGTTAACTTTTATGACGACTTTTTGGCGGGAACGGGAGAAGGTTTCTTATTTTTTACATTTTTGGGAGTTTTAAAGTACAAAAGTGATAGTATATTGTGTTTAAAATATCTGTATAAGTGAAAAAAATGGAGTAGGTCTAATTAAACATGTGTAGCTGAAGTTCTCACGCTCTTCCAAGAAGTCCTTTATAACTTCTGTGAAGCCTACTATCCTGGAAGAGTTTTACGATAAGAATAAACTAATTTACTTGTGATTCTACTTATTAATACGTGACATTGGCAAATGCAAACTGTGCGCGATGCCATAAAGAAAAAAAAACTTGTATGACGTAGTGAAATTAATGATTGTTTGAAAATAATAATTTACTGGCTGCAATCTAATAATCTTTTAATTAATTTAGATAAGACTAAAATAATGACTTTTAAACAACCACAAACTAGTTTAAATTTTAATATTGAGCACGGTGGTAAATATCTAGATGAGATAAACACGACAAAATTTTTAGGATTATATATTGATAACGACATGAAGTGGAATACCCATATTGATGAAACATACAAAAAAATAAACAAATTTTCATATGCACTTTATAAATTAAGTGAAATAGTAAATCGTTCGGCAGGATTGACAGCTTACCACGGATATGTCGCTTCGATATTACGATACGGCATTATATTTTGGGGTAATGCAAAAGGGAAAGAATTAGTATTCAGAGCACAAAAAAGATGCATAAGATCGATTTGTCATTTAAAGCAAAGAGACAGCTGTAAAAATCATTTCAAAGAATTAAAAATAATGACACTTCCGTGTATGTACATCTATGAAGTACTTATTTTTGTTAAATACAATAAAAACCTATTTGATAGTGTAAAAGGATCAAGGCGTTGTGGAAATCTCTGTCTCGTTGCATGTAGGACTACATTATTCCACAATACAATTTTTGCTCTAGCACCTAAATTATGTAATAAATTACCGAAGTTTATAAAAGATAGCACTAATTTGAATATTTACAAAAAACAATTAAAGAAATTTCTATTAGAAAAGACGTATTACTCCATTGACGAATTTTTTAATGATGATATTTAGAAAAACTTTTTTTATATTTTTTTATTTGACACGTATATAATTTTGATTGCAATGTAATGAGTAATGACTATATAATAATTAATAACATTTTAAATCCAATTTAATGGCATAAATTTAACTCCAAATTTAATGACTATAATAATATTTATCTGAGTTATTTGTTTTGTTATAAATGTTTTTGTAACGCCATGCATGAGGCGGAGCACAGAGGCTCTTACAGTATATTGCAACATTAACACCATATTTGTACCTGTGTCTCACAAAATGACTTAATGAATAAATGAATAAAAAAAAAAAAGTTATACTAATAATCACAACTACTAGACCACGTATCATACATTTCCGTAGACGGCAAAACAATATTCTATTGCGAGTACATTGAAATCCATTGGCTCCAGTACTTACCAAGGACTCACATCAACTAACAGAAGTACCTATCACATGGGCGAATATTACAAATGAAAAAAAAACTATTCCTTTTTGTTTTCGCAGCTATAAAGTGCGTAGTCTCGTACTCACAGAAACTAAGGCACATTCCTAGAATGTCTTGCTGGTATTTAGAATACTGTAAACTCATTATTATCCGTGTTTTAATTACAATTCTTCATAAATTTCTTGATTTGTCACTTTCTTCTTTGTTTAGGACTGTATATTACATCACTAATTTCTGCGGAGATAGACAGACAGCGGTCCCTTCCTGGAAGACCGTCGTTATGTCCAATTTGATAACATTAATTAACCGTAGGTAATGATTTTGTGTTGTTTCGTAACAATTAATAAAGTCACGACTGACTCATTATGAATATAATAATGCATATATATATTATATTAAGTATTATATGTATAATCATAAAAACGGAACGGTAGGGGTTGTATGGATCAGATTTTCTCGCTTCGCGTTATTGTGGGAAGGTCTCTGACTATAGGCCAGAAAGTTTTCTGCGCTTTCTTGGATCTAGAAAAAGCATTCGATGGAGTAGTGCGGAAGAAATTGTGGAGTCTTCTGCCTGAATATGGCGTGGAGGGCTCCTTACTACAGGCTGTGAGGTCATTATATCGTGGCCACAGAGCCTATGTAAGGATAGACGGTGACATGTCACCCTGGTTTGAAGCCTGTTCTGGTGTCAGACAGGGCTGTGTGATGTCTGCCGGGCTGTTCGTGCTGTATTTGGACAGTTGCTTCCAGAGATTAAAAGGTAATATGAGTGGTATGGGATGTGATGACACAGTGGTAAACTGCCTATTGAACGCTGACGATGTTGTGCTAATAGCACCATCAGAAGCAGAGTTGCAGACACTAGTCACGTGTATGAAAGAAGATTGTGAAGTAAAAGGATTGAAAATGAATGTGAACAAAACTAAGGTTCTGGTGTTTGAAAGAGAAGCGGTACAAACGAAATGTGTGATTTGTGTAAATGGAAAATGTCTAGAACAAGTGAATGAAATTGTGTATCTGGGGAGTGCGTTTTCGAGGGATGGAAGATGTGAGTTGGATGTGGAGAGACGGATAGCAGCTGGCAATAAAGTGAACGGTGCTCTGTCCACATTAGTGGGTAGTGTGAATATATCTAACACTGCTAAAATGGCCATCCACAATGCGGTGTTGGTGCCAACTTTGTTGTACGGTAGTGAGGCCTGGATATGCCCGAAATCGAGTGAATGGATGTTAAATGCTGTGGAGATGCGGTCTCTCAGAAATATGTGCGGTGTCACGCTTGCGGACAGGATAAGCAATGATGACATACGCAGTATGACAGGGTTGCACAACAGTGTTATCGTAAAAATGAAGAAAGGAATGCTTAGATGGTTCGGGCACTTGGAAAGAACGAGTGATGAAAGACTGACGAAGAAAATCTACAGAGCGAAAGTGAGTGGTAAAAGAAGCCAAGGAAGACCAAGGCTGACTTATGAAGATCAAATAGCCAGAGTGCTAGCAGACGGAAATGTCAAAGGCGAAAATGTGTGAATAGAATGATGAGTTTTGAGGAAGCGAAAGAGGTGTGTAAGGACCGCGACTCCTGGCGCTACGTCCTCTTTGACTACCCCGTTGGGGATGCAGAGTGAAGATATGTTATGTTATCATAAAAACATTTCGAACTCGAAACATTGTAATTTACAGAAAATGAAAAGTGAACACGAATGTCATAACGCGCTGTCTGTATTTATACTGAACCAGAGGTCGCCCTGTGCTCGAAATTAGACCGTAAATATAAACTTACAATTTAAACTCTTTAGCGACAATCTACTCTGTGCGACTGTTTGATCCAAGGAAGTAACGTATACCATATATGACCACAAACTATTATGACTCTATGAGTTTGACATTGACAGTACGTAAATAATGACTTTTGACATTGGCAGTATGTACGTAACCAATGAATGATTTATTTAATTTAATTTATTGTTTTTCTAAGGGATATTATATAAAAATATTAGCTTTCTTCAGTCCTTCTCCATATTTTAACTTTAAGTGTACCAAATTTCACACCCGTCCGTCCGCGCAATTTTCTTAAAAAGGGCACTTATATTTTCACTTCACGTATTAATATACAGATGAGAACTCCATTACGAAATGAAACAATAGAAATGAAATGGGAATAATGAACAACTTAGTGTTTTGCCTTTTTCTTAAAAACATCGTTGGAAAAATCTTTCAGTTAATCTTATGTGTAGGATGTTCAAAAAGTTTTAAGTGAACAGTAAAACTTTTGATGTAAAAAATTCAGTTCTAAGTAGCCTTAATCTTGCCGGAAAGCTTTAACATTTCGTTATCGATGATAAAATAAATGTAAAACAGACTTATAAAAGAAACAGTCTTCTTCAAGACACTTGATCATTGTTAGTTGTCCATTCCGAAATGGGAAAAAAGTACACGAACGCATTATAACACTGTCTTATGACTTATGAGGATGTTGCTACTTAATAATTAATATGTTTGTGATTACGCTAGTTGGTATTTTAGAAGTTAAAAAACAAGTCATTTGAGAAATACAGAAGCTAGCGAAAGCACATCTTTTCATTACATCTATCTTCTATACTACTATAAATCTTTAGCGTCTGTCTGTAATTATAATTTTACTGTCAAATTTTGTGATAGTCATTATTTTGTGACTCACTGATTTCGACTCTACCATTTTTTAAATTTTTATCTGTTTGTGTGTCTGTCTGTCTGTCGGGAATAGGCTACTTTTACATCAAAAATTATGTACAACTTTTTATCAAAGGTAGGCCTTAAGGGAGTGAAAAGGAGAATGAAAGTTTAAATGGGAAATGGTGAACCGCTGAACTATGGCGATATATGGTAAATGGTGCTTTGTTCATATAGTACGTGCCCGGGGCCAGACGTAGGCTATACGTAGGCTCTTTTTCAAAAACAATCTTTCTATTATACATATATACATGTACATGTAATCTAACCTAATCCGGAAAAGCTATGAAAATATTTTCCGCGCAGACCAAGTCGCGGGTACAGCCGAACACAAGCTACTTTTTTATCAACAATCTACCCCTAAAGGAATGAAAACGGGGATGAAACTTTGAATGAGAAATGCCAAACCACTGAACCAATTACGATGAAATTTAGTACAGAGATAATATGTGCCCGGAGTAAACTTTTTATAATAACAATAAATACATACATACATACATACAGACATACATATCCTCGCTCTGTATCCCCATCAGGGTAGTTAGAGTGGACGGAGCGCCAAGCGTCGCGGTCCTTATATACTTTTTTCGCTTCCTCGAATCTCATCATTCTCCTCACACATTTTCGTCTAGGTATGCGAGTGTTTTTGACACTTCCGTCGGCTAACATTCTAGCTATTTGATCTTCATAAGTAAGCCTTGGTCTTCCTTGGCCTCTTTTACCACTCACTTTCGCTCTATAGATTTTCTTCGTCAGTCTTTCATCACTCATTCTTTACATGTGCCCGAACCATCTTAGCATTCCTTTCTTCATTTTTTCAATAACACTGTCGTGCAAGCCTGTCGTACTGCGCATCTCTTTATTGCTTAACAATAACAATCTTTATAAATATTTACATTTACATGCAATCTTACATATTCCGGTAGAGCCACGAAAAAAATTTTCGCAAAAAGTCGCGGGTACAGCTAGTCTATATATTATCCTACGTTTCCACCCACGTCCATATCCTGATCTGAATCTGAGATTGCTTATATAATCGATTCGCCTCGGTGACCATCTGTCTCTCGTCATTCATATTAACAAGTCTCATATTTGACATAAACTTTAGTAAAAGTTGGAATAAGCAGTAGTTACCTTTAGTGAGTGGTGGCATTACTTCAAAAGTCGAGTTTGCACTTAAGGGTTTGTTTCGTGGGACAAGTAAGTTAAAAATAGAATGTGGGGCCCCTTGATTATTATTAAATAATCGCTGGATTGATTTTTAAATATTCGCGAATGGATGCGCTGGACTCTGTTGATCTCCAGGCCAGGAAAGTCATAGCCAACAAGACATTAATAAAAAATAATCTTCTAAGTCTTGAGCACCGACGTGCTATCGCCAATCTTGCGGTATTTTTGGAAATATTTTGGAAAGTGTGCGTTTGAATTACATAACCCCGTCCCCGTTCAATCATAGAACAACTGGACATATGGAGGACCCCATCTTCATTTTTTGACATCACTTTCATACGTACGAAGCGATTCGCTTCCTCATTTAAAATGAAAGCTGGTAAGGTTTGGAACACCCTCCCTGTGTCGTTGTTTCCAGGCATCAATAATTTAGGCGTTTTCAACTACAATAGGCACCTTCCGTGCAAGCGTGATTAATTTTTGCTTTCGTCATGACTTTCCGTCAGGCAAGACTGCGACCAAACTTATGCCCATTTATGACGCAAACAAAATTGGAATCTGTATTTTTCATATAGATAAAAGGAAATTACCTGATAATTACTTGCTAATGAGAAAGATCAGAAAAAACCGGCCCAACGCAAGTCATACTTCTGCAATTAGTGTTCTGTAATAGCAGTTTTAACCAACCGCCAATCATGAAACAAAGTTTTTCGATAAGCTTTGTCTTCATGTAAAAAAAGTATGTATGTAATTCTGATAATAATTTTTCATTCCATCTATTCGAAAAATGATGATTGGTTCCCGATAAGTGCAACATATATAGGTCTTTTCTCTTAAAGACTTAGTAGAAGGCAGAAATGAGTTTGAATAAGGAACACGAATTGATGAAATGAAAATATTGTATGAAAAATGTCACTGGCTGATGCTTACCTGGGCGGTGGTGACTTGGAAAGTAACCGCGCGCCAGAAAAAAAAAGAAATTAAATATTTAAAAATAATAAATTTCTTTGTACTTTTAAGTATATCGAATAGGTGAATCTCATTTATTTTTTTTATAGAGGAGAATCAAAAGTAAAGAGTGTATCACAAATAAAATTGATTTTTTACCTCGGGTGCCGTACATTGAATCTCTCGCTACGCTCAGAGTTCTGCTTTAAAATCCTTCGCCCCGCTCTAGACACGAAAGAGTGCTTCCCCGTAAAAAATGTATTTTACTCCCTTGTTATATAATCTACTATTTTTGAATGTACTCGTACACATTGCTCGAAATATTTATTTTAGACTAGCTGTACCTCGCGGTTTCTGACACGTTAAATTTGGTATCTTTCCGGTATAAAAGTAGTTTACAATACTCACACTTACAGCTTGTAATAATGTAATAACTATATGTATTTATTTTGTTTCGAATCTAATTAGATAATAAAAAAAAACACAAAGAAGTAAAAAAACAAAAATTAGAAATGTAAAAAATTAAGAAGCTTAAACCTTTAAAAGTTGAATATGACAATAAGTTTAAAAAAAAATTAAAAATATAAGTTTTCGAACTTGAGTTTGAGTATGTATACGTGTGTATGTGTGTGTTTGTATTTAAATTCTTTTGTTAAGTATGTCAGTGTGTGTTATGAGTGATTTGAAGTGTGTGTTATATTTAGAGTTATTGGTATCTGCACGTAAATGTAAAACTAAACTTTGCTTTAGAACGAAATAGATCAGATAATATCGGTAAATTGCTATAATGGCAGTGAGATTACGGCTTCAGTGTCGTTATAGGTATGGCATTATTTCGTAAAAACCATTATTGAATTTTCTTTTTACAGTGAAATTGAGAACATAACATAATATTTACAAACAGCTGCAAAATTGGTTTTGAGAGAAACGAGTACTGTCATAGACAGATGCTAAAGTGACATCTTATGTAAGTATTCTGTTTTTCCAATATTGGAAGCAGTGTTATAAATAACATTATTAATCTCCTTGGTTTGCTGCATTTTTATTAAGAGTTATTACTTAGCACTCCCATAAATTGATCTAATTTGTAATTAAATATAATAAAATAATAAAAGTTCTCTATTCTCTTGTAATTATTTTATTATATTGTATCAGAATTCAAAGAACAATTAGTGTTTTTTCAACCGATAGTTTTTCTGAGTTCATGTGAGTATCAACTACGATAGAATAATTCGATTGGTGAAAGGTAAATAAATTAACCATGCTATGTTACTTTATAACCCATGCGGTTTAACATATCTAAGCACGGCGTTACTATGAAACTAATATTTATATTCAAAAATTTGTGTGCAGGGCTATTTTTAATCCCTGATGAAAAAATGGGTGTTTAGTTTTAACATCGCCGATTGTTTGTGTTTCTTTGTCTAAGGCATCATACCTTTTCTACGTATGAGCTAATTCGCATATCGTTATAATATTTAATAGCAGCAGTTTTTGAAAATAGCTTGGTTTAAATTATTCTAGGATTGTTTTTCATGTGGAGTTTTTTTAATCTAATACCCGGATGTTTTTATACATACGTAATATATCTATATATCTTGAGTATTCATTATATATACACATATGTATCATGATCCTAAGGTGAGGCACTCTGCACACTTGAAGCGGTTTTTGAAGCGATGGCGGCGTCGTGATTGCAGTATTGCAGCAGCAAGACATCGAAAATGATTAGAGAAAACAGCCCCCACACAGAAATTAAGTGCGATTTTAAATCGTGTCAAACATTTTTTTTCGAAAACAATTATTTGGACATTTAACTGTTACAAAAATTTGACATACTCATTACATTAGCGGAAGAAGCGCCAAGCTTCGCTTCCCTTTAAAATACAAATATAAATTATTAATACATTTAAAAACTTACAGCACAATCAAGTAATCAATTATGAGTCCTCAGTCTAAAATTCTAAAATTTTAAGCCAATGGATTATAATTATTATTGTACTGTCGAGTTTAAAACGAGAACCAATGGTAAAAGCTTAACAAGTGTCGGGTGAAATTGGATTTCGGTTACGACCACCCAAGTTTACTGCTGACTGTCGACTCGAGATGATATCAGAGGCAATTCTTGTTTTTAGATTGGTCGATATACTGGGTTAGCCACATACACTATTTCATGCACAAGATCTAGTCTTTGAATATTTAAATAATGAAAAATAATCACGTTTTGCTCTTAAATAATATGTAACTATTCAGCATAGTAATAAATTGTCGTAATCTGATACATAAAAATGAATGTTCGTTTGTATGTTTGTCTTCTATGTGTTCCTAAACCAATCGTAATATTATGTTAAATATAATATGGAGCAATGAAATTTCTATTAAACTAAGCAACCTAAAAATTTGAATCCAATGCCCCCTAGCCCTGGCCCCATAACCATTGCACCGCCAGTACACGTTCGCGAGCCAAATGCTATTTACTTTTTTAAGGGAAGGATGAAGGTTTTCGTTTGAGAGAAAAATGTTTCTTGAACGACATTGCACAGACTCAGTAAATCAGTTTAAAATATATTGACTCTATTATTAAAGTATTTACTAGAGATGCAACATAGGTATTGCGGTGTCGCAACAAAAAGCATATAATACAAAGTAGTACATTTTTGCATTTATTGTTCCATGTGAGGCATAATTTATAGATTGTCGATTAAAAACCAACAGAGGTCAGTGGTATATTTCATAAAGTTGTTTAAAAGCATAATATTTACGTATGTATATCTCTCGAACTATGCGAAAAACAAAATAACCAACAAGACAGTTCAGTTAGATTAAATAGCGTTTGGGAACGTAGCATGTTTCTTGTCTGTCCTGCAATGTTTCTGAAGACGATCGTCTCCAAGCATTGCATTTTATCTGTTACGACATACAACACAAAAACTTGGATATCGACAGTAAGACCGGTTCACAAATTTAAAGTCGCACATATTTATTTGTACGAAACGGGCTAGGCTACGATAGGACTTTCTGTGAAGAATCAAATCTAAAACACGGTGATTCGCTAGAAAACCGAAGTAATCGATATACATAGTTTAAAGAATAAACGGACTGAAGTGGTAGCGGGCACTTCAGTCTTAACTGCTGAGGTAGACAGACTTTGGAAAGGAAACGCTTGGCAACGTTAAACGCTTGGTCTCACCTCAATGCGAAAGGTCGTTGGTGACTGTGTGCGCCTTAAGTAATTAATTAAAATTTGAAATGTGTCGTCGGCTGTTATCGAAAAGGTATTCTGTTTCAATATGGTTCAAAATTCGTATAAAGTGTGTGGGTGCTATCGTGTACTTAGTGTGTATGACAAATACCGCAGCACTAGTTTTCGGTTTTATTTGCCCTCGTAGACGCAGCCGATCGGAAACACGGCCGGCGGGTAGCGGCCTGTGGGTAAATTTACCGCCACCGGAATATCCATTCGGCCTTATTATCTACATCATTTGTTCATTTATTTATCTGACATACTTGAACGCTATCAGAAAATGTTAGACGTTATAGTGATTTGAGATGGAGGTATACACTCAAAGTATGTTTTTTTTTAAATAGCTCTGGCATGGACCAGGGTTGATGTATTTAACCCGGAGTTAAGTACTACGAGTAACTCTGGGTTAATTCGATAATTATTCTTGCGCTATCGTGAGTTAGCAGGTTAAGTGACTATTTTTTTAGCCCGCCACTTGGTGGGTTAAGTATGGGTTAACTCGTTAACTCCGGAATTTGATCTTTTTGAGGTTGCCATTTCCTGTTTCTCCCCGTACCTATAGCTTATGAATATTACTGTGACTAAGATCTTTATTGATTTTCTTTTTCTGATGAGTACGAAGAAATATTTGAATATATGGTACAGACTTTTTTGATAGGAGACACGAAGTGCGACATGAACATTTTCACACAGAGAGAAAAAGAATTCCATAACAGATTCCGAATCCGCAACATTTTCAACCGACTTCCAAAAAAGGAGGAGGTTCTCAATTCGGTTGTATGTTTTTTTTTTTATGTTTGTTACCTCATAACTCCGTCGTTTATGAACCGATTCGGAAAATTCTTTTTTTGTTGGAAAGGATACACTTCCAGATTGGTTCCATTGAAATTTCACTGGTATTGAAGCTTTGGTTTCGAAGATACACCAAATAACGCGACCCGGTTATAACCTTTATTCATTTATATTGACCATTCTCTTGTATGTCATTTGTTAACTATCGTTGTCCCCACATGGTATAATGGTAAAGTAGGGAGAAGATATAAATTGGCTGTGATATAATAAATTCAGTCAGTAGAATCAATCTTGTGGCGGACAGAGAATACGGCTGGTGGCTGTCGTCTTCAGATTGTAAGAATACTGCTAGGGTGTAATTATGATGCAACCTTTACACTGTTCTTTTATAACTGATTGATATTGATAGGATATTGATGATATTGATAATGGCCATAATGGGCAATAATATCCCATGTTCGATCTGTTCCCATCCTTTATTGAGAAAGCCTAGGGTTTGTGCTCCTCAAGAGAATGGAATTTAACACATTGCGCTCCAGAATTAGAAAATAAACTAGTTGTAGACCTGCCCTAGATATTTATTTAGGCCAAGGTCACTCAAAAAGGAGAAATAAATAAACTTTTATAAAAAAATTAAACCGAATTCAAAAAAGAACACTGAAAAATACGAAATAACTATCCCTTACTGATCGAAACTTAAGTACAAAAATAACTTTATAAACAAGTCTTTGTCTGGAAATGAGCTTTTGATCTACATTGATTTAAAAATGGAATGCGATGAAGCATAACATGACACTTTTATTGCACAGGAAAAATTGTTAAAAAATGTAAGAAGTGCAAGAAAAAATTTTTTATAAAAATGAAGAAGCAACAAATATAGGAAAGGAGTAAAAAAATAGACAAAAATACATATACATATGTATTTTTGTCTATTTTTTTACTCTTTTCATAAAATACTTTTATTATTTTCAAGTGCACTAAATTTTTTATAGCTTATTCTGAAAAATAGTATAATCAGCCGAAGAAATGTTGGCAACGCTGCTCCAATATCAGTGAAGTTCAAATGAAACCACCTCGGAAGTATACCCTTTTAAACAAACAAAAAAAATTATCAAATCGTTCCACAATTGAACATACATATAGACAAAAAACATACATATAGACCAGCCATTCCCAAAGTGGGCGATAACGCCCCTTTGTGGGCGCTGCAGGCCTAAAGGGGGGCTGTAAGAGACCCAAAAAAAAAATGGGGGCGTTGTGTAGAGGCCTGGGGGTTGATTTGTAATTTCATTTAGCTAGGAGGCATCTTAGACAACGACTGCATGAGCTCTCGACTCGGTAGACAAAATAAGTTTGGGAACCAGTGATATAGACGAACATAGAACCCCTTCTTTTTTAGAAGTGAAAATTGAGCAATATTTCGCTTCACACTCAAGCGATAGAGAGTGGAGTCTAGTTTCAAATACCATGCAATGTAATAACTTCTCTATCCTACCAACATCCGTCTCCGTATTTTGGACTAAATAACATCTTACAAATTCATATAAGAATATGAAGGGAAGGCTAATTGATAATAATAACTATACTCGACTGACACTCAAACAGCCAAATGCCAAGTTCGTCACTAACCCTGATCAAATTACAGATTTATTCTTCCTTCAGCACTCAGACTTTGA
Organism: Zeuzera pyrina; assembly: GCA_907165235.1. Lineage (NCBI taxonomy): Eukaryota > Metazoa > Arthropoda > Insecta > Lepidoptera > Cossidae > Zeuzera > Zeuzera pyrina. Next base: position 5,031,641 of record OU015629.1, read on the forward strand.
ATTCATTTAGCTATGTACCTACAGACCCCTAATTCGTTTAGCTTGATCCCCTGAAACTCCATATTGTAATATAAATTGGCATGAAAGAATGATAATAAGCCTTTCTTATAAAAACAGTACGACATTAAAAAACATGATATCATAATAATCAAAAGCTTAAAACAATAAAAAATGCAATTTAGACACAAGTATTGAAAATTAAAAACAAATGCGTAATTGCATACACAAACAATTCGACTTCCTCAAGTTCACCGTTTAAATTAAACAGACAGAGGTCATACAGACAGACCGAGACATACCCTACTCTAAAAAATGTCCATTTTCTCACGATCGTCAAAGTAAAACATTGACAACGTTACTCACACACACTAACAATATTTACATAAGTGTAATTAATAAGCAATATATATGAAGACAACAAGAGTAAAAGGAAGAGTAATTTGGACTTTTTCTAATTTTTAACACCGTGTGACGTTCGTTTCGCACGCGCTGGTGTGAATTAACTCCTATTTAACGGTACAGAATTTGGAGGACCATGCATAGAACGCGTCCACCTCAATTTATATAAGAGTCTGCAATCCTACTTCCTATTATATTTTTATTTATTATCATACTAATATTATAAATGTGAAAGTTTGTGAGGATGGATGTATGGATGTTTGTTACTCTTTCACGTAAAAACTACTGAATGCATTTTAATGAAACTTAATAATAATATAGCTCATACATCAGAATAACACATAGGCTATAATTTATAAAGATATTGTGTATTTTTAAGCTTCACGCGAACGCAGTCGCAGGCAAAAGCTAGTAAGCAATAAATCCAAGAAATTACATTTACATATTTCTTCTTATTTTCTAGTTTTTGTTAAATACATAAATGGGTTTTCTTTTTATAACTTTTTTTAACTTTTTTCAGCGCTAAGCTACTTACGCCCAGTTGCAAAGACGTAAATTAAAGGTAGTGACTCATTAAAGACCATGCTGTGACTTTTTTGACAAATCACGATCAATAAATAATACACTATGATTTAGAGATAAGAGTCCGCCTATGCAATAACTTAGTATATACTGGCGTATAGACGTATAAAAAGTGAGAGTGAGAATGTAACCTTTTATGATAGTACCACGAGTACGAAAGGGACAGCAAACGAGACGCTATTGTAACCCTTTTTGAATGACAGGTCATCACAAGTCGTCACTTATTTCGTGTTATTGCTGTTTTACTTCAAAGAAGTACTCTATTTTTCAATATTGGTTATGTGTTCTATATGTGATTGTGATATTACATATCGCAATAATCATGAAGGGCATCATTCATTTCATAGGTGACATTGACAAATTAAAAATCGTCACGCGTCAACGAGCGCTATGTTCGTCTATGCGCCAGTATATATACTAAGTTTATGGCCTATGCAGACTTTAGTCTATTTGGTGACTTTGATCTCAATATCTAAGAATACTGAGAGCTATATATTTAGATACCTACAACAACTATTTGTCTTTAAATCCTCAAACGTAAACATGACTATAGAAAAAAATATCGACATCCAGAAAAATTTTTATTTGCATAGAAATTCAGCAGCATCTTCGAAAATTGACAGAATTTTAAAATGACTTTTATTAACACGAATAAGTAATTGTGATATCCCAAATCTCCCAAACCAGTTTTTTAATTGGTAATGTTGTTTTTTTTGCAAATTACAGTTGTGTACAAAAACAAAAGTTAAGATTTTTTGCTCTAAAATATGATAAATTGATCAAATAGCAACCGTTAAAATGAATCTCAATGCTGCTATCATAGCATGCGTAGGTGATGAACGTATTCCCTTACGCTGGGCTGCAAAGGCGAGCTCATAATGAATTTTCTTGCAACTGGGTGTGACAGAAATCTCGTGTAAGCAACGTATTTCCCCGATCCGCTACTTAAATAATAAAGATTAAAGCAGAAACGTGTCTCGAATAAGTCAGTGAACCAACATATGTCGTACATCATTTTTCCTTATAAACAAGAGCTGTCGTATATTTATCTAGTAATTGATTGATGTGTTGCCATTACGTTACAGGTAATAAATATTAGAGAATAGAATATGGAAACATACCTTTTTTCTTATCTATAATCAGAATGAGTTAACCTGTTGTTCACTCACTTTTAACATTAACATAAACGTTTTAAAAAACATACTTCATCGTCTAAATCAGCCATTCCCAAAGTGGGCGATAACACCCCCTTGTGGGCGCTGCAGGCCTAAAGGGGGGCGGTAAGAGACCCAGAAAAAAATGGGGGCGTTGTGTAGAGGCCTGGGGGGTGATTTGTAATTTCATTTAGCTAGGAGGCATATTAGACAACGACTGCATGAGCTCTCGACTCAGTAGACAAAATAAGTTTGGGAACCAGTGGTCTAAATGTTAAAGGCTCACATTTTGTTTTACGTTTCTCAACCCTATTTTTATCACCTCTGCCTCAAACTCTCTACTTGTTTATTACCTGGGGATACCAGTCCTAAGCTCGCGCTAAAGATCCTGGGCTGAACGAAAAAAAACACATTTTTTTAATAAATACATACATATGTAATAGAAACATATTAAGTGATGACATAGATCCCTCGGTGCGTGAGTCCTACTCGCTGTAGGTCAACTTATTTTTCTATTTTTCTGATTTGTGCGACACCACTTAACTATACAATACGGACCGTCGTTTTTTTTAATTTTCTGACATATAAATGAACTGAAATGTATTTTTGCAAGTACTAACAAGTCGTACGGCAAAAATGTCTTGAAGTACATTCTTTGCGTTTCGTGCGCCTAATTCATTTCTAAAAGGGGTGCAAAGGTACCTTAACATCTCAGTATCTCCAAAACTGTCAACCTCACCTGCCCGTGGTGCACCCTGCTAATTAACGGACGAGGCTCCGACGACCGATCCATGGCGTGATACCAATCCAATCAACTGTGCTGTAAATATAGCTGTGACGGGCAGCAGCGTCACATGCGTAAGACAGCACGGTACTGCACTCGCCAATCCGACCTTGCCCAGCGTGTGCGAGTATGGGCAAATCTTCCAAAAATGAGCAGCACCATTAAAATAAGGAACTCAGGAATGATAGAACGGGTCAGCGTAATGAAACAACCGATTCCGCCGAGTGTGTGCTGTACACTCGGCTTTTGTTTTTTCAATTCAAGTTTTGGCTCGTAATATTTCATGTTTTGAGTTGATTGATAGTTTAACATGCACTTAGGGCCTTCCCACCGCAAGGGAAGACTTAATAAGCTCGAACTTGTCAATCCTCTGGTTGCACAATCCGCTGCATTCTCTTCAGAACTCATGTATTGCCAACAAGAAACTGGTATTATACTCGTAATATCTCTGACTTTATTTGCGACGAATTGTTTCCATCTAGATTGATCTTCGTGTATCCAGCCCAACACGATCATGAAAGCAGTCCAACCATGCATTATTATTGTGGTTTCAGATGATAGTGTCTCAAGTACTTTCTTCATAAGCTGAGATAATAGTACGGCACCTAATAGTTCCAGGCCAGGCCATGATATTTGTTTTTTAGTTGGTGCGACTTTTGTTTTTGCAGCAATTAGTTTTGATGTAGACTCGCCTTTATGATTCATTGCAACTAAGTACATTGCGCAAACGCATGCTTTTTGCGAAGCATCGCAAAATCCGTGTAGGTGAAGTAATTCACCGGAGTGACCTAGGTACCGTGGAACTTGAAACGTATTTATATATTGTTGATAGTCAGGTTTCATGGGTATTGCTGTAACGCTTTTTTTTCGTAGATATATACTTACGGTTAATTACATACAAATTAGAATCGATCACAGATTTCATTTGCATTCCACAGTAATATTTGTTGAGGTTAGTGTGTGACAGATGACAATTGCTACGATATAATGATTAATAGGTAACGCTTTCGGAAAGTTGTTCGCAATCGAGTACGTAGTACTACTTCATTTCTTCTCAGGTAAAATCAATAAATATTGCACTTTAAGTGTATATTATTTAAACCAGAACATAATATACTAAACTTTTAATTATTTAGCTGTTTCATTATAAAGTTCATTGGTACTTTCGTTAAAATCTACATTTACTTACGTTACGTTCAGTAATAACATTGAATGTTTGGAAACATCGATAGTAATAAGTATCGTGGTAATAAAGCGATAATCGATTTTCTTTTGTATAAAAATATAGTTTTGTTATAAACAAAATAAAACAATTGTAGGTGATAATACTTTTGTTGGATATTAATATAATTTGTGCAGGTTTGCTTTCCCATTTTGACGATGAGATGAATAAATTGTTGTATAAATTTAAATACGAGTAATTCCTAATAATCGATTGTATTCGATAAGAGAGAGACGAGTGTTGATATATATCTGTTTCACAAATCAAGTAAAATGGAATGTTCGAGCAAATGGGCATTGCTTCCGTCTCGTTTTTCAGTGGCTACTTTTATCTAGATCTTTCTAATTCTATTGTGGATCTGTCAATCTGACATTTTGAGGTTGTCACTTACAAATTTTCAGACACTTCCTATTGGTCGATGTCTTTTCAGAGACTTGCTGTCTCTTTCTTATGTCGGAAACCTCAGACTGAAATCTGAGTAGTTTTCAGTTACATTAATAATGACGTTAGAGGGTACAAATTTTGTCGAGGTGTAGTGTCAGTCATGGAAGGAGCCATCCACTTTTGGTGGTGGTTAAGTGGCAGACAAAAATGCCCATATAGAAGTAAAATATACATGCCTATATATTTAGGATGTTTCTAGTGTTATTAAGAAGTTGTTTTTTCATTTTTTTTATATATTATAAAGTCCCATGATAGACCTCATGGGTTCCAAGCTAAGTTCCAAGCTAAGTTCCAGGCTAAGTGCCATGTTTAAATTCCAGGCTAAGTGCCATGTCTAAATCCCGGGCTAAGTTTCATGTGTTTAATTCTAAATATTAGTTCCATAAACACAGTGGACTAATGTTATCTTCTTAATCTCATAAACACCGTGGAATGACGGTGTATTCCACATTTAGTTGGATATTTTCTTTAAATATACATGATCAGTTGGATTACCTTCTCGGATGGTTTGTGCATTGCAGTATGAGGTTAGATTACCTTAATACATATCTAATCTCTGTTCTTTGAGATTTATTTGTGAGTTACGAGTATAGTGGACTTCATGGACATACTTTGAGACCATTGGAGGGACAACTCGGCTTGCGGAAGACCTAACTTAATTGTGCAGTCACTAAGGGTTTAGTGAACACCGTGGATATTCTTATGGACCATTGGTGGGACAACTCGACTGGCTATATATATACATGGTTATCTCCTTAGATGGTAATGTACAAGCATATATAAAAATTATTAACATTCAAGTATAAATCTACATAACTAACCTTATATTTTGTTGTTGTAGTTCATCTTAATGTTTTAGTTATACCAAATATTAAGAAACAGTTACACTTATTATTGGTTACAGTACTCATTTTTGTAATTTCCAATACAGATGTAATTTGTTTGTTTTGTATGTAAAATCTCATTTAAAATTCTTCTTTATATAACATTTAAGATTTCATTTAGTGAGCTCATGAGATCTATATTTAGGGATAATTATAATTCTTTAATAAATTGGTGAAGGTTTGTATTAAAGTGTGTATTTATTTCACAACTGAAATCGATTGTAGCAATACAGGGAAGGCGCCCTTATAAAAATTTACTCTGTATTCCTCTCCAGGGTGGCCCTAAAGAAACCCAATATCCTGAGTAGTTCATGCCTACCAATAATAGAACATTCAAAGTTAACCTCACCGAAGACGCGTTACAAAGAGTGGCGCCCAACGTGGGGCCTGGAGATTTCAGTTGTGGAATATTCTAAGAATTTTTACTTGCAATTTTGAATCAATATTGAAAGCAATATTGAAAGTTCATATTTAACCTTAGCAGTGACAAAATATGGAAAATATCAGAACATAATTATAAAATAAGTTCTAAATTATATGTTTAGCATTATAGAGAAAACATTGAATATTTAAACACTAAACATTACTACCTACATGTTCTAAGGAAATATATTTGAACATATTTAACTGATAAATATTAGATACAATTGCCTGTGTTTGCAAATTTATAAATGTAATTAAATGAGTGAATATTAAACTTTTAAATCCACATATTTGGTAGTATAGTAAGCATATCAAAAATATTTAATCAAATAATATAAATTTACTTCATAAAACTTTACATTTTATATTTTGTAAATTTACACATAGTATTTGTGAAGCTATAGTGAAGAAACTGATGGTAAGTTTTAATTAAAAGAACATTTGGGTTCTGTATGTTCATTAATTATTTATATTGTTGATAAGTGAGATAGAAAGTCACTTGAATAAGGTGTTATTAGTAAACTATTGTGTAATTTGATATATAATCAATTGCCAAATCATAAGATTAAAATTTAACTTACTACTATTGAACAATAAGTGAAATTAGTCTTAAATTTATTTTACAAGAATTTTGTTAATTCAATAATCATGGATTTTGTAGCTTCGGGTTGCCCGGTCGAGTATTTGCTTAAAGATGAACTTTTACATGAGCTGAGTATTCGACATTTGCCAGCCGAGTCGTCTCAAACAACGGACGAACTTCGCAAGCTTCAGCGACATACAATTAAATTGGCACGTCGAGGTAGTTTGAAGGGGTTGGATAAAATGGAGGATAGTGACCAAATCTCCGAATTAGCTATATGTACACCTAAGGTATCTGAAATTGAATTAAGTTTAGGTACTGGTGCATCCCCGGATACTCGTTTAATGAGGAAATTGGTGAAGGTTGTATTAAAGTGTGTATTTATTTCACAACTGAAATCGATTGTAGCAATACAGGGAAGGCGCCCTTATAAAAATTTACTCTGTATTCCTCTCCAGGGTGGCCCTAAAGAAACCCAATGTCCTGAGTAGTTCATGCCTACCAATAGTAGAACATTCAAAAGTTAACATCACCGAAGCCGCGTTACATTGCCACATCATATCTACCGTTATTCAGACACTTTGTCGTCGCTTGGTATAAATCCTCACAGTATTGTTCCTGTTCTGTCAACGACAAAGGGTCAGGTGATACTTGTATGTCTTCGACCTCCCAGTACTTGGCAAGATCCTCGACCTGATTAATGATAACGTTGCAATTGAATGTCTTCACATTGCCTGACAGTATCCAGCCTAGTCTTGTTTGCTGAGCTATTGGCGCATTAGGAGAACCCTTTATGAGTCCTTCCATGATAATTTCTAAATATACGCTTGCGTCTAGTAATAGGTCAATAGGCCTTGATACATTGAAGTCTGGATCTGCAAGAGCTATGTGCTGAATATGTGGCCAAGTTTTCTTCATAAATAATGTATTAGGTAGGTTGTTTATGACATGTGATATCACTAATGCTTCTGTGATAAATTGATAATCCTTATAAATCGACTGGCATTCTAGTGTAACCATACCTTTACTCTGTTTTGCGCTCGGTTCTATTCCTGACACCGACACATGATAACGTATGCATTGCAGTCCTAATAATTGAACAGCGCATTGAGAGACGTAGGATCCGTCCGCCGATTTGACGTCGATGATAATTGTTGTTAATAAGATCTCTTCGTCATCAGACGCCACATAATTGGCCTGGTATTGCTGAGGCAGTTTATTTGAAGTCGACGCTTTTGTCGCTGGGTGCAATGAATTTGTCGCCCATGTTTGCGCATTTGATATGCCTGACTTTGTTTTATTTATATTGATATTTAATTGCATGACGTCATGTATTAACATATTATGATTTTCATTGCATTTTTCGCATCGTCGTTTCGAAATACACGATTTGTCGTTGTGTGTATAAAGGCAATTAGGGCATATATTGTATTTCGAAATCATGTCTAACTGGTCTGTTGGTGGCAAGCTAAGGAAAGTATTGCACATAAATAGATCATGATATAGATTGCACACTATACACTGTCTGCGTGTATATATAGGTGTCGCTTGATAAAATCCTTTGCGATAAGGTTTGTTTTGCTGTCCTTGTGGGTTGAATGGCTTGCGGCTAAATGATGGTTTGAATAGTTGATTTTGCTTATTCTTGGTTGAGGGTTCCTTCTCTCGTTTTTGAATGGGTTCTAGGGCTGTAAACTTAGCTTCTAAAAACTCCATAAGTTCGTCGAACTTCGGTAGTTCACGCGGGTGTGTGCGATACTCCTTATAGTCGATGTAAGTATCGGTGTCTAATTTCTTTGTTACGATATGGATCCCAGGTACTAGTGTCGATATATTCAATGTGTGTATATATTCAATGATGTCTCAGTGATTAACAGGTTTAACTCCGGAAGCGATCACTGACTTGTCCGAGCTACTTTGAATATAAACTTCCGACTTGAGAAAAATCGCCTGATAAAGTCTACGCTTCTTCCGTCACCATGCCATATTGCTGCAGTATCCAAAGAATTCCAGCTGGAATTGCGAAACAGATTCAGTCTGCTGGAAACCACTGAGGACGTTGATCAGTATGTCAACAAGTTCACGACTGTTGTCCGAGAGGTGGGAGAGGAGTTCTGCCAACGGAGGCGAGGGAATAAATTGTGCAAGTTCTCGGCAGAAACAGTAGATCTCATGAGACAGAGACGGGAGATGTCGACGGATGCGTCGGACTATCGCCTTCTCAATATGCATGTAAAGAAGCAAATACGACTCGACATACGACAAAGCCGTATTCGAGCAATTGAAGGTGCGATTAGTCGAAATAAAGGTTCGAAGGTATTTGCTAAGCAATTGGAAAGGACTCATCTGACGAAACTTTCTTATCCGATGGTCGAGCTCTCACAGCCAAGCCAGATTTACTTGTAGAAGCCGAGACGTTCTACGGACAACTATTCTCCTCACACACACCGAAAACCACAACTCAAGTTGCGGAAATCGAGATGGCTCTTGCACAGCTTAAAAACAACAAGGCCCCTGGGGATGACGGCATTACTTCTGAGCTTTTAAGAGTTGGTGGATATCCAGTCCAGGAACAGCTTCGGAAGCTATTCAATGCTGTCATTAAAAAAGGTAAAACGCCCGAGGCGTGGTCTAGGAGTGTGGTCACCTTGTTCTTCAAGAAAGGCGATAAAACGCTTCTAAAGAACTACAGGCTGATATCACTTCTGAGCCACGTATATAAGTTGTTTTCAAGAGTCATCTCGAATCGTCTTGTCCGAAGATTTGACGAATTTCAACCTCCTGAGCAGGCTCGGTTTTGAAAGGGCTACAGCACCGTAGACCACATACATACGCTGCGGCAGATTGTACAGAAGACCGAAGAGTGCAATCGCTCTTTTTGCTTGACGTTTGTGGACTATGAGAAAGCTTTCGATTATATCGAAACCTGGGCTGTTCTAGATTCCCTGCAGCGATGCTAAGTCGATTGGCGCTACATCGATGTGTTGAAGTGTCTGTACAAAGCCGCAACCCTGACCGTATAAATCCAAGATGTCCAGACAAGACCATTACTTTTGCAGCGTGGAGTGAGAAATGTTATCTCTCCGAAGCTCTTCACCAACGCACAGTGGTCTTCAAAACACTGGACTGGAACGGTCTGGGCATAAATATCAATGGTGAGTACATTTCACACCTACGATTCGCAGACGACATAGTTATAATGGCAGAGTCGCCGCAGGACTTGTCAGGGATGTTGCGGAGCCTACGTATTTCTTCCAGACTGGTGGATCTGGGAATGAATTTGGACAAGACGAAAGTCATGCTAAATTCATTCGTAGACCCAACCCCAATTACAATCGATAATGTCAGCATCGAAGTTGTTCAGGAATATATCTATCTAGGACAAGTTATTCAACTGGGTAGAAACAACTTCAACAAAGAGGCTGACAGAAAAATATGTTTGGGTTGGGCAGCATTTGAGAAATTACGTCAAATCTTTGAGTCGCCACTGCCTCAGTGCCTAAAGTCCAAAGTTTATGACCAGTGCATCCTCCTGGTCCTGACCTATGGGGCAGAAACGTGGACACTGACAAAAGGCCTCATCCACACATTTCAAGTTGCACAGCGAGCTATGGAAAGGGCTATGCTCGGAGTTTATCTGAAGGATAGAATCCGTAACGAGGATATCCGACGGAGTACTAAAGTAACCGACATAGCCTTGAGAATATGAAAGCTGAAGTGGCAGTGGGCGGGGCACATATGTCGCAGAGCCGATGGACGTTGGGGTACACGGGTTCTGGAGTGGAGACCACGTTCAAGACTTCCCGTAGGAAGGCCTCCCGCTAGGTGGCCGTGGTACCGACGACCTGAAGAGAGTGGCGGGAAGCGGATGGATGCGGAGAGCCGAAGACCGGATATGGTGGCACAATATTGGAAAGGCTTATGTCCAGCAGTGGACGAACACGGGCTGACGATGATGATGATGATGATGATGATGAATTGATTTCTTAGTGTTATTAATCTCAGTAGTTAATAATAATATATTATATTATTTTTAAATATTAAATATATTCTTATTAAAGTGTATAATTTATGTGATACAATTTTCAAAAGAAAAAGAAGGACACTGAATTCACATCTCTAGTAGAGACTGTTAAGCTCGACGATGTCTGTCTTCGAGAGTCATTTATCTTATTTATATAAAGTGACATTATGTGCTTTACGACGTCGTAAATAACAATAAGATTGAGTTTTTTTGGTGACGTCATGTGGCAAAATATGCTTTATCGGATTCCATGGTGGAAATGGCAAACACCGATCCTTTAATATCATCATATTTGTTTGTGTGTCTTACTGACAGACGTCCGTATCAGTGAATTGAAAATTCTACACCAAAATACTCATGGAACAATAAAATTTACCGTCGTGAGACTGTAATCGCCCAATCGTCAGATTTTTGACATCCATAGCACGACTGCGTTTTTATCATTTATATGTAAATATTTACGTAGTAATCTTACCTAGACTGTTTTCATGCCCCGAGAAGGTTTCTTTCGAAATAATAATACCTCAAAACGAATACTTGCGCTCCTGGAAACATGTACCAGAAAACTCAAAGCCATTTGTTTATTAATCTGAATAGGATACAACGAACTGGAGGAGTACCTAGAAACACCCAGACTGCAAGAAACAGAAAAGTTCGTTTGCCTAAATTGACCTGGTAGCGTAAAGTCAATATCTACATAATATGAACCAGCGCTCTACAAGTTGAGTCACAATATAAAGCATTCCCGTTAATAAGCATAAAACTTAAATTAAATTACATTACTCAAATTCTCGTTTTGACAGCAGATATCGCGCGATATTGGCTGTCGCATGCTGTCTGCAAGTTACGTAATAAGCGTGCGGTAACTAATTGTAATAATAAATTGGTAACATATATCAAATTCAAATTCTTTATTTGTCCGTGATCGCAGGTTGTATATTACATAGATACAAAATTAGAAATAAGTCCTCTGCAATCCGCCAAGAGCGTACAGACAGAAAATAAAATCTAAAGAAACCATGCACAATCGATGTAGAAAAAAGTCACAACCATTACAACAAAGCTACGCAATCATTTTACCAACAATGAAAAAGTTGATTCCAATAAATAGGTAAATGTCATAATGTAAAAATAGATGTCAATATGCAATAAATAGATTTAAATAACCTAAATGTCAGTAATTAATTAAATGTGAAAATATAGAAATTGGAGTATATATATAAAGTTAAATTATAATCTTTAAATTATGTCAAAAATTCTTGTACTGAATAATATGCCTTTTCATTTAAAAAATTATAAACTTTATTTTTAAACATTAAGATATCTTTGCATTGGGTTATTGTTGTGGGCAGTTTATTATAAATTTTAATGGCCATGGTAAACACGCTTCTATTATATAGTTCAGTCTTTCTTGGACTTACATATAATTTACCTCGGCGTCTACCTCCACAAACCCTAGGAAACAAATTTGGATTACGCTTAACAAACATTGCAAGTTCCATAATATACAATGACGGCGTTGTAAGTAATTTTAATTGCTGAAAATATTGTTCACAACTATCCGTGATCTTGAGGTTACACATCGCTCGTATACATTTCTTTTGCGCTCTAAGTACTTTATCGACGTTAACAGTGTTTCCCCAGAAAACAATGCCATATCTCAGCCTTGAAGCGACAAAGCCGTGATATGCAACGAGTAACGCTTTTCTATTAACTATTTGGCTTAGTTTCCGTAATGCGTATGAAAATTACAATACTTTATCACATACAAAGTCAATATGTGTCTGCCATTTCATATTATTATCAACGAATAATCCTAAAAATTTCGTTGTTTTGGTTTCATGGACATCCTCTCCACTGTAAATTAATTTAGTATTATGTTGTCGGTAATTCTTTTGTCTAAAATTCATAATTTTGGTCTACTCTAAATTTATAATTAAGTGATTACATTCTAACCATTTTAATATTTTCTCGAGACTCGGAATAATCTCTTTTTCGTTATTATAGATTACGGAACAGTCATCTGCGAATATGCCCATATGGTTCTTTACGGCATGGGGTAAATCGTTTATGTAAATAATAAAAAGTAACGGTCCTAAGACACTGCCTTATGGTACTTCTTTTGTAACTAATCTTTCTGTAGATTTGTAACTTTATCAATTTTCGAAATAGGAGATATTTTATTTATTTTAGTTATTTGTTTATCTTTCAAGTACGACCGTAGTAGGTTTAATGTATTTCCTTTATTCCATAAGTCTCTAATTTATTAATAAGTTTATTATAATCAACGTAATCAAAAGCCTTCGTCATATCCATAAATAGTGCATAAACTGGTTCACTCAGGTTCATCCTTGTATAGACTTTATCTAAAACATATATTGCGAGATCAATCGACGTTCCTTTACGAAACCCTTTCTGTTCAGATGCTAATTTTTTATTAGACTAAGTAGCAATACAGATTATTGTAAATAAGTTTCTCAAAAACTTTAGAAACGACCGGAATTAGGACCACCGGTCTGTAATTTTTAATTTCTTCTTTATTAGCTTTTTTATGTAGCGGTTTAATGATAGTAGTTTTTAACTTTGATGGAAAAACACCCTGTTCAATACACAGATTAAAGATATGACTTAGTATAGGAGATATGATGTTACTGGTGTACTTTATTGCTTTTGTTGATATGTCATCATAACCAGTACTGTTTGTGTTCTTTAGATTTTTTATAATTGTGTATACTTCATTGGGATCAGTTGGTTTCATAAAAAATGAGTTGGGAGAGTCGTTAATACATGAATGATCAAACCTGCTATTATTATTATTAATATTGGATGCATTTACTTGATCCACAAAATAATCATTGAAAGCTTGTGCTATTTGTGCTGTATCGGTAACATATGTTTCGTTAACATTTAATCTTGTTACATTTTCTTTAGGAAAGTTTTGTTAGTTTCTACCATTCATGATGTTCCATGTAGCTTTGGACTTATTATTCGAATTAAATATGAAATGGTCGTTTTGTGATTTTTGCGTCAGTTTAATAATTTTTTTGTACTTTTTGACATAGTTCAAGTATACATTTTTATCAAATGAGTTTTTAGTAATTCGATATTTCCATAAGAGGGACCTTTTACGTTTGCTGCATAACTTAATACCATTTGATAGCCAGTGAGGTCGCTTCTTCGTAAAATTCTTTACTTTTACTATGGGAAAGCATAAATTATAAAAGAGTTGAAATAATTCAAAAAATGTAGTGTACGCCATTTCTCCATCATTGCATTCATACACATCCTGGAAATCAGGACTACCAATACACTCCCAAAACTTAATACATTGCTTTTGCTGTAGTCTCTTTTCATAGAAAACCAGTGATCAAAACCACACGTTTTGTTCACCGGACATTGTATGAATTGAGCTTTATGGTCCGATACTGCACACTCGATTAATTCGAATTTTGAGCCACATGTATTATGTATAATATTATCTATACATGTCCCACTGATAGGTCGCGTTACTTTTTTAAAATCAAATTTTGAGATTGTAACTAAATAGAACTTCTTTAAAATCCCTTGCATATTTAGTATTCTTGAGCATATCAATGTTAAAGTCACCATATATTATCAATTTTTTGTTACAACAAATAAGTACATTCAAAATTTCATTAAAATTATTGAAAAATATCTGGTAATACTTCGAAATTTCTATATTTTTAGGTATTCTGTAGATACATACAACTATAAGATTATTCTTAATGAGTTCTATCGCACAACATTCTATAACATTGGGAATATTATATTTTGATATACTGTCAAATACTCTAGCATCTAAGTTGTGTCTAACCAATATGCAGACACCATCTTTTCTTTTTCTCGGGTAAAAGATACTAATTTAAAGTTATGGATGTGTAATAAATTTATATCTTTCATCGTCATGTTGTGTTCTGTGATGCATAATACATCCATTTGCTTACCCTTCTCGTCCAAGTCGTCCAAGCAAACCGTAAATATGTCGTATTTAGAGATAAGTCCACTTATGTTTTGATGTAAAATATTAATATTATTGTATACGAAAAAGACTATTATTTATAATGTCATGTGTATTGTCAGTAGGAATTAAATCATTATCGTCATTATGTTGAGAGTTTAAGCTATCAATGTCACTGTAAGTTTGTGTACTATTGTCTTTAAAAGTAGGTAGGCATTTATTTTCATTGTTGGTATTACAATGCCTCTGGTCTTTCTGATATTGCTCATAATCGTTCTTGTAACATAAATATAGTATTTCTTTTAAAATAGATCAAGTGCACATAATAACATATACCTTTTGGTCTAGCCCTTAACATCTTCATATCTATAAATATAACGATCTCAAAATTGCTACATATATATTTCAATTCATAATTTAATTTCTCTCATTAAGATATCTATTATAATTAACACTACATAAAATAACATTGGTATTTTTAGCTGACGATAACCAAGATAGTACCGTAGATCGTAATTCGAATGGATTATTTTCATTTGAGCCACCCATCACGATAATATAGTCATTGTGCGTAAGTTGAGACAATTCAGAAATATGAAATTATAATATGTTATTGAATTTAGCACCCGGTTTCCAACAGCAGAAAACTTGGTAATTCGTTCCCAACAAAGCACGTTGAACACCAAGGGGTGTTGTTGATCTGCTAGAATAATTACTCTGCTCTTCCTGGCAGTTACATTTTCTACTTCTGGTATTTCTGAATAATAATTCAGAAATACCAGAAGTTATCATCATCATTTTTTTTAATATTATGAGTATTTCCATTCTGCTTGGCTCGTTCGTCTACAAATAGCATGCCATCCATTAGTTCATGTTCTGTGTCGTTTGTATTGGATATATCGTTACTCTCATTTTCTATCATTGTATCATGTGAGTGTTGTATTTCTAACATTATTTTTTCATTTTCCTTTTTTAATTTATTTATATAATTTATCAATTTGTTTATTTTTTGTTTTTGTCGTTTTATCTGGTTTTTACGTTTTGTCGTGAAAACAGTTTTGTAATTAAAGTTTTTATTGTTTTCAAAAGCTGTAGTCATCGTCTGTGTTGCTTCATTTACATACATCTGCTTTATAATTTCATTAAAGTTCGTTGGCGTGTTTGCTTGAGTGACATTTTGTATCCCAGGCGATACTTGAGACCGCGGTGAAGGGATGGTCAAGTTTGGACCAATGCCCACTTTTTTGTATAATAATAAGGTACAATTCAGTTTTTCTATTACCTTTTTAAGATCATTATTTTCTAGTAACAAGTTTGTAACTTCCTGATCTGCTGACGATAATTTCATTTGTAGTTCTTTTATTTTGTTTTGCAAGTCATCTCCAAATGATTGACTTAAGTCCATCATACTTGGCATACTACGCATAGTTGTATCTAAGAGTGAAGACATATTTACTTCATTTTGAGTCTCCTCGTTCTCGTATATATTTGGATAAGATGTAGATTTCCGCAGTTTACGAACAGTAACATTATGATGTTCCATTGCAATCCGTAAAACGAAACGTAAGTAATATTTGCAAAAACTAAACGCTATCTATTCTTGCGGTAATTGTCAAATTTGTCAAGTGTCAAACGATGTTTCAAACTAGACTTGTCTTAATATTTCGTGGGTATATTAGGAATGTCACATATACATGAGTATCATTTTTATTCATTTTCAAATTCAACTTAATACTAAAATTATTATTATTATTTTAATTTCAAATTTATGTGTATCAATCGCTGCCCTTCAAGAATTCTATTTATTTAAACATCCAAAATATTTAACATTACCGCAAACTATTTATTATTTGTTTGCCTTTTATATCACAACTTACTGATGTAAGTGATAATTACGTTATCGATATAATACTTATATATTACTGTGTTCTTACTATAGTCTTGCTTATTTTTTGTTTGGATAGTGTCTAGTACTGTACCTTAATTTTCACTGTACACTTCTTTATACTTGGAATAACATTCACAGGTGATAGTTGAATTGATAATTGAAGAATAGATTTGGTAAAATTCAATGTTATTTTAAATTTTATTTCGTATTTGCGCGGAGCAGTTTTGATGAATGTGAAGAGTACAAATTAACATTCATCACAATTACCCAAAAACCGTCAATTAAACCGTTTCACAAACGTTCACACTGGTTAGTTGATTAAAAATAATACTTTTGAGCTATATCTTAACTCTTAGATCCACAATTTAATATTTTTTTATAATAAAAAATAACACGGAATAATAGCTGTTTGTAAGTGAGGGTAGTTCATCCTATTATGAGGGTAGTTCATATGGCGATTGCCTTTCTACTGCTCCGTGACCGTGCACTGCACTGAAATGCACTTTTCGCTGTTGATTTAGCACTACTATACAAATTACATTACTCAAATTCTCATTTTGACAGCAGTTATCGCGTGATATTGGCTGTCGCATGCTGTCTGCAAGTTACGTTATAAGCTTGCGGTAACTAATCGTAATAAAAAATTGGTATCATATATGGCGATTGCCTTTCTATTGCGCCGTGAGCGTCCAATGCACTGTACTAAAATGCACTTTTCGCGGTAGATTTAGCGCCACTATACAAATACGTTCTACAAATACTATACAATACAATATTTCATTCCACACAAAACCTTCATTCCATAAAATTCTTCTGTTCTTTTCATATCCAAGTCATATGTGAACGTTCTTTCTTTGTTAGATTATAAAATGGATGTGGCGGTTTTATTAGTAATATGGGAATTTGATTTGTGCATAGAATCGCTATTTCTTTTGGGATAAATTGATTGTTTTCATTCTTGAATCCTTGCACATCCACGATAGCATTCATGATAATTTTCGAATAATATTACTTAAAGGTTTTTATTCAAAAAGGAGATCGTTTGTGATCAGGCAGTAAGCAGCTGTATTATCTGGTATATCTTCAGAAGACTCGATTTCTACACGAACATCGACCGGTCCTGTTTTCAGCTTTCACTTTGTCTTGAACAATCGATAACAAATAGCGGAGCTCTTTCTTTAAATGTATACAAATCAAGCAAGGGGTCGATGCTGGAGTTTTAAAATGAATGACGAAAATTGGCATACATTTCATATAATATACCGTATTTACTCTCATCAAATTTCAAATTAAGTAAATTATAAGGAAAGAACTGTGAATTTAAATATAATTTAACATCAGTTATTTTACAATGATCAAACATGGATGAACTTTTAGCTTTATTGAATTTTCTATTAGTTTGTAGTCCTTGTATAACAAATCTTGGCTTTTCTAATTGTGAAGCAGTTTTAATAGACCATGAATATTTTGTTGTTTTAGGTAATAATGGATATTCGTATAAATCCCAATTCCTAAATGCTAACTGAATAGGACGATCTTTTTCCAGACTCTTAATTAACGAAAGCCTATCGCGATCAGAAATTCTAATATGAGGTACACGCCACTGTACCTTCTGTATATCTATATCGATGTTATCATTATTTTCCATAATCACACTATTTACGTTACAACTGCTTCTACGTAATATAAGTTCATGTCTACAATTAATGAGTATTTTATTGTAATCTTCGGCAAATCCCAAAAGCTTATTCAATGGAAAAATAACATTAAAATGACCGTCTTTTTGTTTGGTTCCATTCATATTCCAACCCCATAGTGCAGCCATCTTACTTTCTCCTTCATTCATTGAGATGTAAGGTTTTATCGAAGATGTAATTTTAACATTTTTTTATGATCTATTTCGATACCATTGATCTCGTATCTAATATCTTGAAATAAAAATGATATTGGATTGTTTATAAAATCAACATCTCTTTTTATGGTTTTTCCAGTCGTATATTAGGTGGTCACACTTACATTCCCTTCAATGTAAATGGTGCTAGCTGAAGGTAGTATATAAATATCTTGCGGATTATTGGGTATTCTGATTTCATCATTTTCTTTAAAGCTGTTGTTATAAGGATTATAGCTGTGGATTTCATAGCTTTCTATCGAATTGTCATAATGTGGTAAATCAGTGATATGAAGCATTTTGTATTTTAAAATCAAGAGCGCGTAAACATTTTTTATTAATTTTACTGATCTTTTTAGTTACTCTTCTGCGTCTTCTATTACTTTTAGTAATATGTTTCGTAGCTTTCAAACGTCCTCTTTCTTTCGATATAGGAGACGAAATACGAGGAGCAGTTTTAATGATCAGGTTTTTATTAAAAACTAACATTATAATTCAACATAGATTTAGAGGAAATTACATGTTATTCTCATATCGTATCGATTTATTTATTGTTATCAGCTATAAGAAGAAATATTTCACTTAAGTGTGTAATTTATCAGTGTTCCAAAACGATTTCAGAAATTCCAAACACAAGTGTCTACAGTTGTATAAATGGTTTCCTTGCAAATTATCATGATTGTATCGAATGTTCCGCCCCACATATTTGATGAATTCTTTTGGTGGTTTCAGATTACCGTAACTATCAAAGTATTCAATATAATCATTTATTTTCCCATAGGCTACCCAATGAGTACCCGAGTTTTTAGAAGAATCTAAATTGATTACTCCACATTCTATTGTTAATGCTTTTTCAGGCAACTTATCTCTCATAAATACGCCGCGAAAATACGGAATATATTTCGAGTGCTTAATTATGGCAACATAAATTAGAGCTCGTTTGGGTAGCTGGCTACTTAGTTTTTTCTTCGTGATATAAATCCCTAAACCGCCTTTATAGGGTTTTAGATGTAATCCTTTTCCAATGCACAAGGCTTTCATTTGATATAGATTACTAGAAATCGTAGCTTTATATTATATTGCGTAAGTGCTATCTAGTGTGTTGATCGTGAAGTTGACTTCGATCTTCGATTATTATTAATTATTATGCATCGTTGGATTTGTGTGGATCGATAGATGACATTGTCATCAATATCAGTAGTACTTAGTGTTAACAAAGAGTATTCTAAATCGCGCTAGCAACATTTTTAAATTTCGGACGTATATATAGAGTGGAATTTAAAACATGGTAGACTGGTCTCGTGCGAAATACGTCGAATGGATTTGGCTCGGTTTGTTTGATGTTGCTCGCGCTTGCACCATTGTCAACCATGCAGTCTAATGGACGTCTGATGTGGTACAGCGAGCCCTACCTAAAGATGTTCTGTGACACCGACTTTCTGTGCGCGCGCAGATGTGTTGGGCATGGGCCATGCAGTCTGATGAACGTCTGATGTGGTAGAAGAGGGCCCCGCACTCGGGCATGGGTTTCATAAATGACTACTACTCAAATATTGAACACTCGAATATTAAACACTGATAACCCGAAATATGGGTTAAAAGCGAATATTGAACACTGATAACAGAACACTGTTTAAAGGGTGCGCGTGTTGAAGGCAACACGCGCACAATCCCGAAAGATAGGTAACCTGCGCGTGCTGTGGGGTTGTGCCTCATCGAACGATTATAGTGCGAGGCACACCCCACGGTACAGGCGCGCACATGTTTTTAATTTAAAAAGTCCTTAAAAAAATTTTAAGTGGCAGAGGTTACATTTTTTATAAGTTTCTTTAAAAAGTTCGTACATCCCGGTGGGATGTACGAATCTTAATACATTGATTTTTAATCGTGGGATTAAAACAGAAAAACTCTGGGTGAATTGGGTGTTCTGCATCACATCGAGCGCAGCGAGAACAAGTGAGTTTGTACAAAGTTTGATTGTTTTGTATATTTTGATCTTAATACCAAATCTGTATTATTTTTATGTTTTTAAAAACTCTGGGTGAATTGGGTGTTCTGCATCACGTCGAGCGCAGCGAGAACAAGTGATGCAGATCCCCCAATTCACCTTTTAAAATATTATATCATTAATTAAGTTTAAGAAATACTTAGTAAAAATGTTGCTGGTCTCATGTTACTCATTTTTTTTGTCTCATACCTATAAATAATTAAATAAAAAGCCAGATTTTAAATAAATATTTGTTAAATATAAGTAAATATTATACATATATACCTATCTTCACGCCGTATCCCTAACGGGGTAGTCAGATCCTCTCTAACTACCCCGTTCTACATACCCAAATCATCTGAGCGTTCCTTTCTTCATGAAATATGAAGAGCTTGTAAAATTAATGTATAAAGTCATGCGTTAAAAAAA
The DNA here is from genome assembly GCA_907165235.1 of Zeuzera pyrina. Lineage (NCBI taxonomy): Eukaryota > Metazoa > Arthropoda > Insecta > Lepidoptera > Cossidae > Zeuzera > Zeuzera pyrina. Next base: position 5,052,314 of record OU015629.1, read on the forward strand.
AATTATACATGTATATCTATCTGCACGCTATATCCCCATCGGGGTAGTCATAGAGAACGGAGCGCCAAGCGTCGGGGTCCTTACATACTTCTTTCGCTTCCTCAAATCTCATCATTCTCAAATATTATACCTGTATATATACATATACATATATACAAATTACCAAATTTCAAATACAATTACTATTTCAAATTACTACAAATCACAAAATAATAGTATCGAACACTCACCGGCAGCTGGCAGCAACGTGACACGAAAGAGAAGTGCGCGGGTTTTTCTTTTTATTGTTTCTAAGAAGGAAAAAAAATCCCCACGGATATTCGCCCGGAATTTACGCCGACTGAGTAGTGATACACTCGAACCAACTAGAAAACCTCTTTGCTGTTAGCCTTACTGGCTTCTACAACGTCACCGGTAGCGAAAGATGTACGCGGTCCTCAGCTTACTGCGACGCTCCGTCTAATAGAATCACAAATAGAATTGTCTTTTTGCTGGGATGTAGCGGCAGCGTAGCGAACAAAGTAGTTTTTTTTTTCATTTAATTTGTGAGACAGAAAAATTTGTCTTATTAAAAATTCACCGTTAGATAATTATAATTCCTAGATTTAGATATTAAGATAACAAACGATATTTTTTTATTTAGATATGAATAAGTTTCTCTTCAGTTTATATTGACAATGTAATGATTTAATTCTTGTGTACATATTATAAAATGTTTTCTGCTTCATTACACTTTTTCAGAAGAATAGAAATTGGTTCAGTGCCAGTCCGACTCGCGCACATGACCATATGATATTAAAAGTAATTACGACTTTTATCATATTTTTAACCGACTTCAAAAAAAGGAGAAAGTTCTATTGAGAACTTATTGAGAACAGAGAAAAGAAAATGCAACCGAATTGACGGTTGCATTTTTTTTTATGTTTGTTACCTCAGACCTCCGTCATTTATGAACTGACTTGGAAAAAACTTTTTTATTTGTAAGGATTCCAGATTGTTCCCGTTTAAATTTCACTGGTATTGGAGCTTGGATTTCAAAGATACCCGAATAACATCAAATAACGAGAACTGCCTGTAACCTGTATTTGCTTATATTGCTGATTCTCCTGTATGTCATTGGGCTCCAGAATTAAAAAAGAAGTTAATTGTAGACCTGTCCTAGACATAGGAGGGAAAAATAAAGAAAATGTAATAAAAAAATTAAACCAACATCAAAAAAAGCCACTGAAAAGTTTGAAATAACTATCCTTTACTAATCAATACTCAATTACAAAAATAAGTTTATAAATACGATACAAACACCTACATTATTAAATTTGACAGTTATTGAAATCGGCGTGTTACGGGGGTGAATAAATAAATTAGCCTAGTATTGAAGTTACATGCCCGAATATTGTTTTGTAGTTTATTAGTAAATCAACTCGATAACAGTTTGCAATTCTTATATTTAACACAATACACAACATACCGGCTAGACTCAGGGTTACGAGGTCACTTGAGGTAAACGTTTGTTCTATCCTTCAATACTCAAAACTATATTAACATAAAGAAAGGGCGCCACTAGCAGTAACGGTTGTCAGACGGAAAAAATTAAACGCTTACAAAAGTTAACAATTTAGGGTTCAGTTAATCCCTTGCCGAAAATTATCCGAACCAATCTCCGGGAAGCCGCAGCTGGACGAGAAGGGAGGAGCTGTGGCGGAAACCTCGCCACACACCTATCCCACTCCAACAGCCCACACAGGAAGGGTCTGTGCACGAAAAGCCCGGTGCCAGAAACACCCGTACCGAAACACCCGTACATGAAATCTCCTGGAATACACCATACCACTAAATTAGCATGTGAACACGGCGAGGCGTTGCAACAACAACCCTCTCAAAACACTAGCAGGCACTGCCCAATATTTTTTAAATGTGGGTTGGTAAGAAATTTGTACACATACCTATCGGAGGAAAATGGATCAGGCTTGAACTCCACTGCGGTGCAATGTCAACTCCGGAGCACGTTATGACGTCAAATCTTCGACATACATAGCCACTACACCACCAACTATCTTGGGAGGGAAATGGGCAGAGCCTGAAATTTATAGGGCCCAATGTCAACTCCGGGGTCACTAGTACATACTCAGGACACCAAACTCACGCACAACCGTTATCAATTTGACTTCAAATAAACCCTCACAGTCACTCCGACGCAGGCCGAGCTCGAAAAGAACACTGGGGTGTTCTTTCCTCGACTGTCAAACAAATACGAAGATTCACGTATCGGGCTGCAAGCAAGGCGCTTTTACCCGAAATGTGGGAAATATGCGTCTACTAAATTCCATTTACTGCAAAACCTCGTACTACACTGTAAATAAACTCCCGAGAGTAGCGAACACACAACCAATGGTAGATTAGAAATAACAAACGTCAACCCCCTCACCACAGATAGAACACAAAATCACATCTAGCGTTTACATACATTCCGAGACGCATAAACCTGTTAAAGAAATAATTTATAATATATAGTTATTAAAGAAAGAAAAATTACTATGTAACAGGTGCCAAATCAATGTGCAACAACAAAAAGTTTAGTAGCCTTGGCACCGACTTCAGTAACTGTCAAATTTAATTAATTCTTCTGAAGTTTAGATAACAATATTTGAAATTATTACAAACGTAGGTCTTTAAAAATTTCGAATTTTCTACACAGAGACGACTTCCGGCGATTAAGTTAAAGCTAAGACAGTCGAAAAGCTTAGCGTAACGATGTTCTTCGAGTTGGATGTTAGGTTCATTTTTAACTATTAAAAAAAAATTAGGTGTGGGATTTTTTAATGTTCTTATCATTAACGTCTGAATTAATGTTAATATATCGTCGCACTACCCAATAACACTAAATCTAGAATGTAATTATTGTATGTAATGCATTTTCCAAAAGAGAGTAAGTAACCTAAAGTCCTTCCAATGGTAGCAACTTCTGATACAGAATTACTAACTAACTAAGCGTGACAAAAGAGATGAGATTCGAATTACACATTTTTATGGTTTCATATCTGAAAAGGAAAGACGAATCACTCGCGCCTCCCTCGGTTTGCCCTCTTCGCAGCCAATTTTCTGAGAAATCATGCGACGTAGAACTTGAAAGACGAAGTAATACATTTTATCTTATTACGAAATCACTAATGATACAGCAACCAGACGAATAAATAATATTATAAGCATATTTTTATTTTGATCCCTGTTATGGACCCTGTACCCCCATTGTGCAAGAACGATCCCACGGCCAGTGATATGCTGAAAAGGCGCTACAGGGCGATGAGAACACCGAGCTCGCATGAACAACAGGTGGGACAAGACACTTCGTTAGAACCATCGAACGTCGCCAAATCTATTTTACTTTGTAACTTAATTTGTAACAATTTATTATAATATAATTTTTAAGTTAATTAAATTGGTTTTTTTGAGGAATTTTTTTAAGAACATGTAATATTATTCTTCTGTTACTTCGAAGTACGAGTTTTTTTTTTAAACTTAGTTGTTACTGGCATGTAAGTATAGTACAAATTCACAATAACTATATTAGTATTTCTACTTCACCATAAGTTATGCAAAAGAAATACAATTGACCTTTGAGAACAAACCTTCATTTTCATAATCAGCAGCCAAACTTTGAGCTGTTTAAGGATCCTTTCTGTCGTACTGTATTTGACTCTGTTACTATAGAATCGGATAAATGTAAATATTAAATGAGAACATTGCATTCATTGCGGAAAATTATAACAAAATTATTAGTCCCGTTACCGGGCAAACAGATTCAGCCTCAGAGATTTGGTCATCTTATTAAACCACATATTTTTCATACTTCAAAACAATTATATATGAATGTTTTTAAACTTTCACGACTTGTACATATCTTATAATATTTAATTTAACGATTTAAATTTAACGATAAGATCATTGGGTACTTAATTTCGACTTAAATATTCCTCCACGTTTGAAAACGGAAATAAAAATAGCATACAAATGAAAATAATGTACATCTTTCCTATACTTCAAATTAAAATCTTGCAATAAAAATTTTTGGATTGGAGGGTTGCACGACAGTGTTTTGTAAAAATGAAGAAAGAAATGCTAAGATGGTTCGGGCTGATGAAAGACTGACGAAGAAAATCTACAGTGCGAAAGTGAGTGGTAAAAGAAGCCAAGGAAGACCAAGGCTGAATTAAGAAGATCAAATAGCCGATGGAAATGTCAAAAACACTCGCATACCTAAGCGAAAATGTGTGAGGAGAATGATGAGATTCGAGGAAGTGAAAGAAGTATATAAGTGCCGTGACGCTTGGCGCTCCGTCCTCTCTAATTACCCCGATGGGGATACAGCGTGCAGATATGTATGCATAAATTTTTTTTTAACGCACAACTTAATAAATTAATTTTACAAACTTCATATTTCATGAAGAAAGGAACGTTCTGATGATTTGGGCACGTAGAAAAAATGACTGACGAAGAAAATAAACAATGCGAAAGTGGAAATGAAACCCAAGATCGACTTATGAGGGATCAATCGTTAACTTGAGTGTAAACTGACGGAAACATTCTCTTATCTAGACGAAATTGTATTAGAAGGGTGACGAAATTAGAACAGGCGAAGGAAGTATGTAAGGATTTGAAGAGGCGGAAGAAGTCGACTCTGTCCATCCCGATATATGTAATGTTAGTTCCACATTAATTTTAATCACATGAATTACCCACATGTGATATTTTGTAACATTTTAGTAACAAAAAAGAGGGTATAATATATTTCCTGCGTGTAGTGGGGCTGCATAATAGCCTGATTTTGGTCTTGTAAGAATTCAGTTGTTGAGAAGCCATCGAATAGTCAGTACATAATAGTTGTGATGAAGAATTGATAGTGTGTTCATAGTGATCAGTGCTCCCGTTACATTTCATATTTAACATGTAAGAAGTGGAATTTTACCACGTGCCTAATGAGCGGTTATTTTACTTGTCATCACACTGTTTAAAGTGACAATGGTGACAAAGGTTTATCAGTGTAAGAAAAAAAAACAGGTAGTATTTAACATTATCGGAATTATTAATATTGTTCAATGTTGAAATACATTTATTTACCATTATGTGTTATTTAATTTCATAGACGTTAGTTCGTCAGTAACAAAAGTCCTAACACATAGTGACAGTATGAATTTTTTGTCTTAAACCATAATATCTTGAATTGTAGTTTCAATGTTATGTCAATGCAATGTCAAAATAAAGTAGCTGGATAATAAACATGAATGTCCGATATTATATTATGTATTTGATTAAATTCTGATTGTATGATGACGTTGTCCTACGTGTTGTGCCACTGTAGTGTTTTAGTTGTGACCTTGGTTTGTGCCAAAGGCCATACATGAACATTACTATGCGAGTGTATTCTGTCTACAAATAAAAGGGTGTGTCCCGCAAATAAAAGGGTATGTCCCGCAAATAAAAGGGTCTGTCCCACAAATAAAAGGGTGTGTCCCGCAAATAAAAGGGTGTGTCCCGAAAATAGAAGGGTGTGTCCCGCAACGAAAATAAGTGTCTTACAGCGACAATAAAAGGGTTTCTATCTCAGTTGAAGTAAAAGGTGAGTTTTACAGCTACACCAATTTAAATTAATTGTTTGAAACTGATACTTGTCTGGATTTCTCGTCAGTTCTTCTCAGATTAACTTTCCAAAGTATTGGTGAATTGGCTGACGTTCAGAATATTTTGTAACAGGGTTTCTCGAATAAATTTATTTGAATTTATCGGGGCATTGGCTAGTAGGCTCGGTTCTGCGGTATATGCAATTAGACGCATTAGGCAAATGATAGTGTGTTCATAGTGATCAGTGCTCCCGTTACATTTCATATTTAACTGTAAATATAGTGCGAAGATATGTGTTATGACCAAATGCCTAAATCTCTGAAAATAATTAAAATCATTATTATAATTACAAATTATCTAAGTATCTATAATTTTTCCTCCGCCTCATCTGTGCGTGACCCGGTTGGAATACGATCCCCGATTGCCATGAGAGGCCACTATGCACACGCAAACTGAATAGCACACAAGCTACTCCACCAACTGCGATGCGCGACAGGAGCGGGATACGGACAAAATAAGATTTCTTTTTTCTGTATGATGAGCTGGAGTTTCTGTTGAGTCTACTCGCTTGTTCTTTTATAGGTAGGGGGTGGACGGTGGCAGTGCTGCACGAAACAAAAAATTATATTAAAAATGTGGTGCGGTCGTAATGTGTAAAGTTCATGTTCAAGTTCTAACGTGTAATGTCGTCATCGCTGTTACTTAATTCATGTCTAGGTCTTCGATAGCGTTTGCGGACGCAAAGCTCGGGGGTGCATGATGACGCCGTGACCACAAGGGGGTTCGAGTGTAGAGGAACGGTGAAAGAAGCACTGTGACGCCTCTTTTAGATGCTATTGTGGGTAGTTACAAGTCGTAGTAAAGATCTACGTTGCGCACGTAAGACGGGACACCAGTGGCAGAACCCGTTTTGAAATAATTGAAGGGAGTTGGTATGAGTCGGCGCAGCGTTAGCGAATATTATGCTGGCGTTCGTCATGATAGACCTCATGCACGTCTTGTATAATGTTACTTAGTGTCTGAGAGATATTTTGCTCTTCGCATAAATGAGTATGTTGAGAAAGCCGAGAAGAACGCGGCGCGATCACGGACGATTTCGATGTAGTGATGGAAGATCATGGCACTGTCAAGAGTGACTCCTAGGTAATTGATTTTCCTAGTCCCGAGGACATTCTGACCAAAAAGTGTAATCGTGCGGAGAGTGTGAGCCATGACTCTTGGACCGGCGTCTGAGCTAGGGTCTGACGAGCCTATTGTGAGGGCGCGGGCGCGTGACTTGCGGGCGCTGAAGGCCCAGGTTTTGGAGGCGCTGAGGGCGTGGGTTGTGATTGCGCTGAGGGCGCGGGTTGTGACGGCGCTGAAAGCACGGGTTTGGCAGTGCGAGCGCTGAGGTCGCGGTAAGGTGGCTGTAGGTTTCGCTCATTGCGCTGAGCGCAGGGAGGCTACTGTTGGCCCTGAGATCCTCCGCCGGCTCTGCGCGACCTTCTCCCACGGCGGCGACGGCGGGGCGCCCTCGGACACCCACGATAGTTTGAAGGGTGCCCGAATTCTCAGCACAGTACACAACCGAGAGGGTCCGGCGTCTCCGGCGTGCGTAAGCACTCTGCAGTGTCGTGATCTCCGGGCCACTTTGTCACCTTCAGCTCCTTAGGGAAGCTTGAGGGAGCAAAATAAGTATATTAAGAAAAATTAAGATAAAAAAATTCAATTAAAAAAAAATTAAGTCAAGACAACATACATTTATTTAAGAAGAATTAGTCATAATTTAGAAATTAAAATAAGCGGGTCGTGGATCAGGCTAGCGATGAGTTCAGATCTACTGCGGTCACCGTCCTTTCACGGCACCGTACTCCCCTTGTCCTCCTTTCCTGGGTATGGCCGGATGTTGCAACTCGTACAGCCGCGCTGTAGGTAGATTATTGGTTGGTGACTGATGTTGGTGTTTGCGATATAGATATAAGGGTCAGAGTCCAATCCCAACGGAGTTCCTAGAACGTGCGTGGATCGAGTTATAATAAGTACTTTCGTCGTTCTGAACTGCCAGAGCCGATTATCATATATACAAGGGGGTAGATTTACAATTAGCAACGAAGCAAACTGGGTGATGCGGCAGTCCAGATAATGAAAATTAGCAGTAATTTACAGCAGTAGATACAAAGTGTTATGTAAGAATAAACAGTGAATGATACTACACAAGTTTAAAATGTTGTGAAAACAAAATGACAGTTTGCAACCAATGTGATTTAAATAATTTAAAAATATGAGATATTCGGAATGAACTAGTTCTATAAATAATCTAGATACATTTACTTAGCATTTAAGTTTCAAATCGAACAGTAATAAATATGAAGATACTAAAAAAACAAACCTACAATGTATGAAGCCAAACAATGATTATTAATATAGTGAAAAGTAAGTATGCACATTGCAACAACTTATCCGGTACGGGATCACACTCTATTCACAATTATATTGCATTGGGTCCTTACACATGAAATTGGCGTTTTGTACGGGAGGAATATAAAGTCAATTTTTTTTTTGTAAAATATATTTAATTAATCAAAGTATGCACCGTTGTTATCTATGCACTTTTGCCATCTCATAGGTAGTTCATTGATCCCTTTACTAAAAAAACCATGGGGGCGAGAATCAATAAACTCTTTGAAGGCGGTTTGGACTGCCGCATCGGAGTTGAATTTTTTTCCTTGTAAGAAGTTGTCCAAATTCCGGAAAAAATGGTAATCTGTTGGAGCAAGGTCCGGGGAGTACGGTGGATGTCGCAGACATTCCAATTGTAGCTCATCTAACTTAGTGGTTGTTTGTTGTGCAGTGTGTAGTCTTGCGTTGTCGTGAAGCAGCAGTGGCCTAGAGCGATTGACCAATCTCGGTTGTTTAGCAGCTAGTTCTTCCTTCGTGGTTTGCAGTTGTTGACAATAGATATCTGCCGTAATCGTTTGGCCAGATTTTAGAAAGCTGTAGTGAACGACACCGGCGCTAGTCCACCAAACACTCACAAGTAACTTTTTCTGAGTCAATTTTCGTTTAGGGCAGGATTTGGCTGGGTCTCCAGGGTTCAGCCATTGCGACGAGCGCTTCCGATTATCGTACAGTATCCACTTTTCATCATAAGTAATGATTCGATTTAAAATCCCTTCATTATTGTGTCGGTTGAGCAAAGTAACACAGCAGTCGACGCGTGTTTGCAAGTTCGATTCACTCAATTCATGAGGTACCCATCGTTCAAGTTTTTTTACTTTCCTGATTTGCTTCAAGTGGATTAATTCAGTTTTGTCACTTACCCCGAAGCCTGCAGCTATCTCTGAAGTGCTTTGTGATGGATCCGCTTCTACAATAGCCTTTAATTCTTCATTTTCCACTTTGATCTCCGGCCGTCCACGGGGTTGATTCTGAAGGTCGAAATTTCCAGAACGAAAACGTTGAAACCAAAAACGTACCGTGCTTTCTTATGCGACACCAGCGCCGTACACATCATTAATCCTTCGAGCTGTTTCTACAGCACTGGTGCCACGGTAGAACTCGTACTCGTAAATATACCGATATTTCATGTTTTCCATTGTGCGGTAATAAGCGACGCCAAAGAAAAAAATAATGAGGAAAAAAACAAATGAATGACTGTTTTCAAAACTCAAATGTACCAGCTAAATGAATTTATAAATTTGAATTTGGAATTCTTAACCAAAGAGGAGATATTTCAGATCAAAGTGGTCAGTACGACAAAACGCTAATTTCATATGTAAGGACGCAATATTATTTAAAATTTTACGCTTATTATAACTTTAGAAAGATTGTCACCAAAACGATAGTATGTTGGAGAAAAATACAAATATTAGGTATACTCGTATGTTGAATAGCTTTTCTATTAATATTTGTACTTAGAACATTTAAGACGAGTGAGCGCTGGTGAATGAAAAAAACAATTTTAGCAGAATGAATGTTATTCGTTTTCTTCGAGAATGAATGTAACGAACGCATCGCGGTGTAGCTACCGTGCGTCTATTGTTCGAATTCACTATATAAAACTTTTATTAATAAATTCAGTCTGTCTGTATATCGTTTTTTTATATTATATGTTTGTAAATAATGTAATTTTGTTTTAATATTGTTATTAATTAGTTATAGACAACATTTCAAGGATAACAAATTAATTATTTTTGGAAAACATATTTTATTTAGCATAAAAAATTTAATTCGCAATCACGAATTCAAAGCACCATTCCTACAAAATAGTGTTACGTTACAACTTGACGCACCTAGGCCATGCATAGTAATTGTGGGCCGAGTGCCCGTACAACTGGCAGCGATGGCATTGACCCACCGTCTCGCACTTGTGTGGGGCCTCTACGGAGAGGCTATAAATCCTACAAACGGATTTGACAGTAAAAACGGTCTTTCTTATATTATTCTATATCTATACTTTACTGAAGATATTTAGTTTATTATTTCTATGTGTGCTTGATATTACTCTGTCACAGCAAATAGTGACCTTGTGCACGATCTACAAATTAAATATCCGCATCGCTGCAAGGGAACTTGTCACATACAGCTCTAATATAAATAGTCGTAAGAATTAGTATATGAGATGAGATATAAACGACAGCTCTATGGTTCTATGACCATATATTATCTGCCAAATTCCGCAGTATTATTTAGCAACATAATGACCTAGAAGAAGTATTGTAACACCATCTATCATAGATCTATCATCATGCGCTATCTATAACTACCTATATATTCTATCACTTTGTTTACTAACATGTGTTCTCTATCTAGCTTGTATACATAACTATACTCTACAGTCTATATGAACAGTACAATTATTTCCGTCTCTCTATTTCTATATCTGTCTATTTATTAATATCCTATACGCAGTTATAGAAGCATAAACCTACGATCGCGCTTAGGCAGCAGTATGCAACTTCAGCAATTTCAGCTATTGCAACATACATGAATATATTATAAATAAGACACACATTACTTTAGTAAGCCAGTCTCGTGTAATTTGTCTAATAATATTTTAGTATTATAAATTAATGTAATTATATTAAATAAATAAATATTTTATTTTTTTTAAAAGTGTTTCGGTTACCAACACTTAACTGGCGCAGTCGGTAGGATCGCGGCACTACTACGACTTTTAAAATCAAAGTCTAAAGTGAACGGTATTAATCGTTGCTACCGCGAGTTGAACTTTGAACCTGTTGGTAACGCACTACGTACAGAACTCCGGAAAATTGTATAACTGTACCTAACGAGACCCGGTTGGAGATGCAAAGGATGCTGTGGTGAGTACTCTTGACCTTCCAAGTTGCTATCCCGTGCTCTATTTCCAATCGTTATATATATATAAATATTCACGAGAGTGTTTGTTTGTCTATAGGCTGACATCGCTAGACTCACGCTCTTTTGTTATTATTAAGTACAAGTGCACTATTTATTAAATAAAATGGCACTTACTGACTTCGATTCAACGTTTAAATATGTTGGATTTAATGCCACGTTACGATGGGAATCCTAAAACATTAAATTACTACATACGCGAAGTAGATAATATAATAAATTTAGTGACATCGCCGCCACAAACGGATGTAAAACGACACCCCACTTTGTTATGTTTAATTAAAATTAGACTCAGTGGCGCGGCTATAGATGCTATAGCATATGAAGAGTCGTTGAATTCGTGGGACGATATTAAAACTGCTTTAATTAGAAGATTAGGAAAACCTCGAAACGAAATTCAAGTAATGCAGGAACTCTCTCGCATGCGCCGTCATAAATCAGAGGATGCAGAATCCTACGGAAAAAGATTACGAGAAATGCTAGATACTTTATACTCTATAGGTAAGCACAATGATAAAAGCTATTACGAAAATATGGTAATTGAACAATATATAAACCAATTAGATTTTCATGTATCTATTGGCGCAAGAATAGCGAAACCCATAACATTAGAATTAGCTATTTCTTTTTTTTTTTTTTATTCAGCATCCCCTAGCGTGGGCAAAGCCAGGGCCCTTTTCTGTCTTTTATTCCAGTTCTCACTCACATTATAATCATCTGGGTTGAATTCCCTTCCATTCACTATCTACCTATTCGTTGGTTAGCTGCTGTAATATTTAATTCATAAAAAATCACTTATATCTAATACACTTTCTTTTATAGCTACTCTTATTCTAATACATTTGCAACTTACACACTATATTCTACTTTGTCACATTGTCACTTATTCTAAACTTACTCTAATCCTACATGCTAATATCACAGTATTTATCATCACATTTTTGCTTTTCTCTAGTTATATACTTATGTATACTTCTTATTTATTAATAACAGTTTTTTTGTTCATGTCAGTTCTTATCCTTAAATTCCTATATAAGTTCGTCAACTGTTATAATTAAGCATGTATTCGTTTCTTATTACACAATCTTTATTACATCTATATTTACTTATAATACTATACAGTGACGCTTCGATCTCATAGTGTGTCTATTATTTTGTTACTTTTGTATTTAACTACTTTGCTATACTCAGTTCGTTTATCCTTTTGTTATTTAACTGTTTTATTTCGGCTTATTGTCTTCCCTGCTACTAATCTGCAATATTTCAGGAAGCCATTTCTCTTATGCTTGTCCTGCATTAAATCCTTTATGGTATCTCTACTAATTACGCTGTCTATCTCCAGTTCTAGCTCCAATCTGTACCTGCTGTAGGCGGGGCAATCACATATAACATGCATCACACTCTCACTCACATTCACGTCACAGACACACGACGGGCTCTCCTTGCACCGAAAACGGTGCAGATACTCGGAGAACCCCCCGTGGCCTGTGAACACTTGTACAATCACGCTATCCATTCTTATCTTTCTCACCACCGAATGAGCTTTAGTGACGTCCGGGAAAAACACTTTGGTGACAGAGGCCGTTGTCTCACTTACGTACCTCCTATCCCATTCATCAATCGATTCCAATCGGATCTGTCGCTTGATGAATGAGATGGGGCACTTATCGTAATCCGGCCTCGTCTTCCTATTGAGTGCCGCATCCTTCGCCAGCTCATCGGCCCTTTCATTGCCCTGCATCCCTGCATGCGCACGAATCCAGTGCAGTCTTACGGATCTGCCTGTATTGATCATCTCACCGATGTTTGTCCTGCATGATATAACCAAGGGATGCAGAGATCTACTTCCAACCACGGCGTCCAGAGCAGATCTGGAGTCGGTGAATATGCAGCAGCTCGGGGTGTCACAGCTGAGCACGTATTCCACTGCCTTAGATAGAGCCAGGAGTTCCGCTTGGAAGACAGTGCAGTAACGTTCCAAACGTAGCTTTTTCTTTCTAATCTCAGCGGCGCCATCCCAAATGGACAACGCCGCTCCCACCTTTCCATCAATCTTACTACCGTCGGTGTAAATATTACACCGACTATCCTTGCAAAGTTCCAGTTCCGCACTGTCCTCCACGCGTTTGTACTCCAGCTCCATCAGGCACGCTGGATGTGGCATTTCGGTGTAAGGTACCAGCCTCTCCACATCCCGGTCAGCTACCACCCGCCGGGAGTACCCCCTCTTGACCTCGTAAAGAAGGGCAGTTTCCCGCACCCTCACGTCAAGAGGCAGCATCCCCGCGAGCAGCAGCACCGAGTTGAGAGAGACCGTCCTGTATGCCATGGCGATCTTCTGCCCGATACCCCGCTGTACCACCCCCAACCGCTTGCGTATCCCCAGTCTGTTGGACGCCGGTGCCCATACATTAGCCGCATACAAAACAATCGGTTCGACCACTGCCATATATATTGTCCTAATGATCTCCGATTCCAACCCCCAGTTGACCCTGGCAGCTCTCGATACCTGCTTATATACGTTCAGCGCTTTGCGGCATACGTTGTCCACGTGGGCGCTGAACGTAAGTTTCCGGTCGATCGTGAGCCCCAGGATCTTGATCTCGTCTGAAAGCCCGATGCGCTTCCCGCCCATGTCCAACACTAGGGGATCGTACTTCAGTTTGTTCCTGACTAGCATGGCCTTGGTCTTGCTAGGCGCGAATCTCAACTCAACAACAACAATCCCATGCTCTCCGCACCGGTGCCGCGTACGATATCCGACGCTTCCGACGATTCACCTCCCTTTTTAGGCGGGTGAGTTCCTCGGTCCACCAAGGCAATCCCATCCTCCTACCGGTTCCGACTTTGGGTATGCACCTTCCACATGCATTCTTGATCGAGTCCGTGAGCTCCTCCACCCTATCTTCGAGCTCACGGACATAATCTATCATACTAAAAGACTCAGCGTCAAGACGCCTTTCCATCCAGATTTGGCCCAGCTCCTGACTGAGCTGGGTCCAATTGGCCTTCCTCGTGTTGTATACCCTAGTCGTCACCGTTTTGGCTCCCTCCCCCCTTGCCAATTGTAGGTCGAATCGGATCGCCCTATGGTCCGAGGTCGTCACATCCGCCTCCACACGCCAGTTCTGCACTGCAGGTAGCATGTCGGTGGAGCAGACCGTGACGTCTACACAACTCGTGTATCTTCTGTTACCTCTGACTGTGTCAAACGTTGGCTCGGACCCTCTGTTGAGGATCTGAAGATCCTTCTCATCAAACAGGCAACCTAGCACTTCACCTCTTTCATTCATCCTCTCACTACCCCACCATGGGTTCCAGGCATTCAAGTCCCCTCCTATCAGCAGCTTCCTGGTGCCGATGTTTTCGATAAGGTTTTCCATACACTGGGTATACGGGTTGAGTGGTTGGTCTCCTTCCAGGTAGATCGACACCACCCCAACGTCCCCGAGACCGGTCTTCACCTTGGCGACCATGATGTTGTTGGTCGCCAATGTCGGGCACTGGGCAATGTCGATCCCCCTGTCGAAGACCATAATGGCAGCCTTGATTGGGCCTCCGGGGTTTCCTTGGTGTTGTAAAATTCTCACCCCCGGGTATGGCCTCACTCTCCCTATACTCCCAGTGTATGGCTCCTGCACCAGTGCTATATCGTAGCCTTTTATTCCTGCAGCCATAACCAACTCTGCGGTGGCCTGCTGGCTCCGCTGTAGGTTAGCCTGCACACACGTAAACCTTTTCCGTGTGCCCCGTGGGACGCCCTTAGCAGTAGGCTATGGTCGCCCTTGCTAGGGCGTCCCATTTCTTCCTAATCGGGCACTCCGCATCAAACGCGTTGTGCCCTTTGCCCATCACGTTATTTCGCGTACAATTTTTACAGTTTGGCGCTTCGCCACGCCGGCTTTCCGTACACTCTCTTTTGAGATGCTCCCCTCCGCAATGACTGCATAGGTCTTTATCTTCTCTGCAGAACCTGCGGCTGTGCCTACAACCCAGGCACCTTGTGCATTGCACAAGGGGGGAATGGTCTTCCACCCGCACGTTCTGCAGATCCACTCTCAGATTCCCCTGACCTGTTACCCTCTGCCAGATCAGGGGTGACACCGTTAATATAACATCATTGCAGAGGGGATTTCTCGCCCTCCTCCTGTACTTAACTGTCATTCTATCTTCTTGCTTGCTGAGGTCTCGAAAGAGACCCCCGTTCTGGTTCCTAATCGCCTTGATAACCTCTTCGTCCGTATGGACTTTAATCAGGTCCTTTAGGACCAGTAGGGGGTCCCTATTCTTGACCTCTTCCACTATCAGTCCTTTTCCTTTCCCACTCAACCTTTGCATAATCTTCTTTCTTTCTTCTTCATTCTTACATCCCACTACTACTTTCCTATCTTTCACTTTCCTCACTTTTTGCACCTGTACCCATCCTTCTTTCGCGTCCACTGCCTTTCTAATCTTTTCTAACACCTGCTCACCCGTTTCTTCCTCTCTTTCCGAAGACACGATTACAGAGTGCAGTTCGGAGCGTGTCGGCGGGCTAACCCTTCCAACCCCCGCTACCGCCCCGGCATATGTAACGTGCCCTTTCTTCCTTTCTTTTCTCTTTTTTTTAATTTCCTCCTTTACTTCTTTCATTCTCTCATTACTTTCTTTCATCATTTTCGCATACTCCTCCATTCTTACTTTGTTCTCTTCCATTATTTCCACGCACTTATTCCATCTCTTAGCTAACTCTTCCTCACTTTTCTCTTCCTTCCCTTCCTCTCTCACTTGCTCCTTCCCTGTCTCTACTTCATTTGAAAGGGGTGGGGAAGGACAGCCTACTCCTCGCGCTACTTATAGCACCCACTCCCGATCCCGAAAGCCTCTCCCAACTCGGCTTTTTTAGGAATTATTTCCTAATATTTCGGAAATCCTGGGGGGGGAAGGGAGGTCCTATGTTCACCTCTGCTTCCGCTATACAATAAGCCCTTAAAAAATTTTGGAGTGTCTTAAACGATTCTAATTTGCTTTTTATACTCCCTTTAAAAAATCAATATTAATTAAATAAAAATAGGTACAACAAAAATAATTATACCTACTTGTAGCCTATATGATGCCCCACTTATTTACCTACTTACTTAAAATTTACTCTAACAAAAAATTTTTAATATAATAATTAAATTAATTTATTTTCCCGTCCGACTCACACTTGTCCCCAACTCACCCTTGTCACAATTGATATATTCCAAAAAATTTCCTTCAAAAATAATTAAATTAATAAATTTTTATGTGTCCGGTTCGCGCTTGTCCCCGACTCACCCTTGCCACGATGTTCAGCTTAGGATTGACAGTTGACAGTTGACAGACAGCTTGACAGTGACAGCCTATGACAAGTGCGTGACAGCTGCTGTCGTATCCCTGACAGCCACCTGTCACTGTCACTGACAGTGACAATGACACCTCAAGTACTTATCCAATATATTCCGATTATGAGGAGGCACTTTTAATTCTCTTACTACGTCAGTATATTTTTGATGAATACCTCAGTTAATACCCCAGATCTAGCGCCTTATTCTGATATGTATTTTTCTACTATTTTCCTATACTATTTATATTTTTCCTAACTTATTTTTCCTTTTTCTGTGGGTTTCCCAGGCGTATGCTAGGGCTTTCAGACCCACCAGTCTACCTAATCACCACACTATACTGTTTTTGGTAGTTGCCTTTGTCGATATGCTACTGCTAGGCAAGAGGAGGCACGCTTATCTTTTAATTGAAATATGTCTCTTAACGCACCATCAACATCTCAGGTTAAGCCAAGAACAGATCTACCAAAAATGAACTCTCATTATACGAATAATCATCGACCATTTAACAACCATCCATTAAACCACCAACCATTTAATAATCAACCATTTAGTCAGCAACAATTTAACACACAACGTACTTGAGTATCAATAACAAAGGGTACAATCTATGCTGCCATGGAAAAATCGATCATCTGGTAATTATAGAACACCAAATAAAGGAACCCAACCAAATGTTCCGCAGCAGGTTCTACAACAAATAAATCCACCTCAGAAAAGTTCGGACGTTACTATGAGGTAAATAAACCAGAAAAGCCTCAATTTGCTTTCGAGGAATTATACTATACACCGGAATCTGGACATGAAGAATACGGTGAACAATACAGTCAGGATGAAATGTATGAGCTTCAGAATAAAGAACGAGATGAATATGACTCAGGATTTTATTGTGGACAAAGACAACAACGACCAAAGCTAGTTAAACTGAATTATCAAGATAAAGATCACTTAGGATATACCCGAATTTAAAGGTAAATTTCTCATAGATACAGGAGCATCATGTTCAATGATTTCTCCAGACGCTATTCGAGGTACAATATTTGAAAATCTTGTTGAATTTGAACCTTTTGAAGTAAAAACAGCCCATGCTAAAACTAAACACAACTACATTGCACATTTACCTTTACCACCCGTGTTCGAAAGTGATTTGGTTCATAAATTTCTAATATTTAATTTTGACAATAAATATAAAGGTCTTATAGGATTAGACTTATTTAAAGCTCTATGTTGTAATGTAGATTTAAAAAACAAAATATTACGCACTTCATCTACCGTCATTCCGATGTTCTTTGATTATCCTACAAAACAAGTAAAAATAGAACCAAAATGTGAAAAATTTATGATCTTTAAAACCAATTATACAAACGGACAATACGTACATGACGATATACATTGGGATACGTATTTGAAATCACGAGCTGCAATTGTACGCGTTGAGAACGGCACATTTCAAACCTCGATAAGTAATTTTAGTGATAACAAGAAAGTTATATGTAATAAAACTAAAATTGAATTAGAACCGTATAGTTATAATGACAAAAACAATTTTAAATTATTACGTAGACGTCATCTTGTTACAGGATCACTGTCATCACCGTGACACCTTCATGCTCAACGCAAGAGCAAAACTGACTATCACTCCCATAGATAGTACAAATGGCATACTTTTGCTTAAACAAGGCCAAGTAATGAGACAGACTAATGTAATAAACCTTGCATGTAATTATAATATAACCGATATTCATTTTACATCTATAAAACTCACATCATTATATGCGGGTACAAAATTGGTAGAATAAAAGTTCACTTCTTATGAATTACATAAGGCATACAGGGATCAAATAGAACATATATTAAATATTATTGATAAGAAAATAGCGTTTATTTTACCAAGTATTAGAGTTAAGCGAGGCCTCATAAATGGGCTAGGTTCGGTAGTAAAAGCAATTACTGGCAATTTGGATAATGATGATGCAATTAAATTCGAGAAGGAAATTCTTAACATCCGTAATCAGATTAACGGCATACATAATTCACAAGAACAATCATTAGTCTTAGCTGAGAATACTATTAAAGAATTTAGTCATCAATTGAGTAAAATAAATAATAATCAATTAAACTTAGCCGCAGTGTTGCATAATACTACTGATAGTACTAATCTAGTTATAAGACAATTGAACTTTTTAAATATATATGTGCAAATAGATTTTAGTTTACAAATTATACTAGACAAGCTAATGATGTTAGAAGACGCTATGACTTTCGCACAATTGGGAATAATGCACCCCAGTATATTAAGTTCTAGAAATTTAATACTAGAAATATTAACTCTAAAAAGTAATATAAAAGAATTTAGACCAGTAGCTGACATTCATGTTAATAATATTCACGAAAAAGAGAAATCCATAAATGTCAAAGCCTACAGTACAAGACAAACGCTGACGTTTCTATTAGAAATCCCATCTGTAGATCCTACCATACATGACCGTATACATCTCTATTCCATGCCCAATCAAAATCAATTAACTATAATTCCACCATCCAAATACCTAGCACTTGGAAGCGATGAGTACGCCTACATGCAAGAAGACTGTCGAACAATCAGCGACGGCCTACAACTATGCAAGCTGATCAATAAACAACCCATTGAAAATTCTGAAGATTGCATTATATCGCTGATACAACATAAGAAACCTAACTGCACACAGACGCGCTTAAACATAAAAGGAGGAAGAAAATTCAAGACAATAATTGGCTAATAATAACTAACACTAAAGAATTCATAAAATGCAGATGCGGAGACAAGAGCGACTACAAAACCCTGCTTAGGAAGCGCTATAGTAACCATCACGAGGGACTGCAGACTTCACACTCTAAATACTACATTAGAATCAAGCAATACATATAAAATCTTCAATCAAGAAATCATACCACTTCCAACAATACACAACTTTTCACAGACAGAAAATTCATATGAAATAAAACTAGAAGATTACTCTTTGGACAACGTATACGAGCTCATGAATAGAGCCGAAGAAATCAAGAACAAATCTCCCGTTTCTTCTGAAATAAAGTGGCAAACAATGATGACTACACCAAGTTGGACAACACTGGTCTTATGTGACATTGGTATCACCCTTCTAGTTAAGAAGACCTACGAGTACAAACAAGCAAAAGCAAAGAAGATCAAGGCAAGCGAGGACGCTGCCAGAAGCTCTAAGATGAGCTTCTCTCTTGAGTAGGGAGGAGTTATAGAAGCATAAACCTACGATCGCGCTTAGGCAGCAGTATGCAACTTCAGCAATTTCAGCTATTGCAACATACATGAATTTATTATAAATAAGACACATTACTTTAGTAAGCCAGTCTCGTGTAATTTGTCTAATAATATTTTAGTATTATAAATTAATGTAATTATATTAAATACATAAATATTTTGTTTTTTTTAAAAGTGAAAAAACACTTAACTACGCCTATAACTATTTTTTCCACATACATTAATCCATTTCTAACTTACAGCAGCTATAACGGACATCTACTTATATATAATAAATTATATATCTCTATGCTATTATATCTATTTACAGCTTACTATTTCTCTACATGTTATTCTATGTTACTTGCTGTTTCGTAATCACTATACTATACGCGCACTTTTAGAACTTTCCCTGACTATCACAAACTCTATTAGCACACGTTGAGAACACTATTCTCACATGTCGCGAACATCATCCACTATTTGTTTTGGAAGTCTATAATTGACTTCTGGCGCCACCGCTATACGGTTGGCGTATTTTACCGCGCCGCGCTGATCACTACAGCGTCTCCTTCACGCAACTTCATCCACTATAATCGAAGGTCGCTTTATAAGAAAAATAGACAACAGAACAGCAGCCGGGACTCGGAACGTCTCAGAGGTAGATGGTTGGTTTGGCTTCTTAAGGTCTATGAAACCCTCAGTTTTTCCTGTTCCGAGTATTGAATCTTAGTGCTTGTAGATGAGCAATACACCCATATTGCTCAACCGCTGCAAGCACTTACAATATGTATAATCTATATCTATGTATATATCTAATATATAAACATCAATGTTTGTTTGTTCGTATTTTATGGACTGCCATACTGTTCATCTGATTGTGATGAAATTTGGTATAGATAGCTTGAATTTCGGGAAAAAACATAGGCTATTTTAAAATAAAAAACGCGGACGAAGTCATCAGCTAGTATCATATAAAAATCAATTGCCGTGCGTTAGTCTCGCAAAAAGTCAAAAATGGCTAGACGAATTTGAATGTTTTTTTGTTTTGCGTCTAGGGTGTTCAGGAAAGAAGAAAATTAGGAAAAACTCGAAGGAATAGCCGAAAAATCGAAAAAATCGAAATTTGTAGTTTTGTATGGGTATGTCACTAGAAAGCCATGGATAAATTTTCCGCGCGGACGACGTCGCGAGTACAGCTAGTATGTAATATAAAAACGAATGTTTCTTTGTATGTTTGTTCTCTATGCGTTCCAAAACCATTCATCTGATTGTGATGAAATTTTAGTGAGTTTATGAATTATTTACATACATATATATCGTCACGCTGTATCCCTAACGGGCAGTGCCGGTACCTTCATACAAGCCCAAAAGCCCGACTTACCTTACTAAAATGCTCAGTCTTTTGAATATATCACGATCACGGATTAACTGACGAAACTACGGGTGGAAATTCGAGAGCAAAACATTTCTCTACCCACTTTCTGGTTCATAATTCTCATTCCCACCATCGTTATTGGAACTCACTCAACGGTCACATCGACTATCATTGACAATATCGTCACTTATGTCTATCTGGAATAATGTCCCTTTAAGATGGTGAAAGAATTTTTCAAATAGGTGCAGTGGTTCAAGATTACGCTCCACATATAAACAATCTTACAAAATCCACTGTCTTTCTTTATAATATTAGTCTTATTAATCTTTCCCTATAATGGACACAAACTGGGAAACTAAAAAGTGTATTTGCGCACAGAAGATACCTTGAGAAAAAGCTTCACTTTGAAACTACTATTACTTATTACGTTAAGGTGACGCACCAATAAGTAAAATTTATCTAAAATGGACCTTCTGCGCTTTACAAACGTGCGCGCCCTTAGCTTACGAAAAATATGAAAAAACGTTTTTTCGTTTATTTTGAAAATAAAAAATATTTAAAAAAATATAATATATATATATTTTTTTTTTTTAAATACTCAGACATTTCACACAGCGCCATCTAGTCCCAAAGTAAGCTGCATAGCGCTTGTGTTATGGGTACGAGACAACTGATATAATACTTATATACTTTTCTTTTGTAAATATATACATATTATACATAAACACCCAGACTCGGGACGGGAATCGAACCCGCAACCCCCGTTTACTTTCCGACGTCCTAAGCCGTTGCGCCACGGAGGTCGTCATTAATTAATTTTAAAATTAATTTCAAAAAATCCAATTGGCATTTTGAAGAGTGATTTAGAGTAATCTACACAAAAAATTTAGAAGCATAAATCGGTCCCGTTACTCTAAAAAATGTAATTCTCTGTTTTAAAAGAGGTTTCTTTGATTTTTTTTTCTGCTACAAAAGTTAACCAATCGTGTAACTTAACTGACAAAATTAAGTCAATGAAATGAAGAATCAGGTTACCAAATATCACTTTCATACATTTCGTAATCACTTAAAAAAATTTAAATCTCTGCCGTCACTATTTCCAATGCATTGCTTTAAAAATTAATAGCTTCCAGTATACATTTACTGTTCATGATATTAATTATAAGCAATTTAAAATATAGTTCCGCAAAAAATTTGTTACTTTTAAACATTAATCAGTAAAAATTTCAAAATTATTAATTTATTTTAACAATATTGTTCTTAAGTTAAATCATATAAGCCACGGACAGAAGTCATTGTTAGGATGACAACAGAAATTATAAAAAAAATTATACACGAAATCGTTTATTAATACGCAATTAAATATATATAACATTTAAATTATTTTATTACCTATTATAAATTATATTATTATAATGAAATTTAATATATAAAGTAAATAAAAATTATAGGGTTACACTACAATGTTGTTGTAAAAATGAAGAAAGGAATGCTTAGATGGTTCGGACACAGAAAGACACACACATCTCATTCACACATTTTGGCCTATGTTTGCCAGGTATTATATAAATGCTACAATTCAGAATACATATTATCTCTCTACTTGTCAAGGGAGTATTGATGCATTATATGCTCGTACAACCAAAGAAAATACCAGTAGGTATGTTACCCAAGATTCAACTTGGTATCGCTAAACATACACGAACAGTTACATTCGATACTTCAAGCATTATGTAAATATCGTATTTGTTTTGTTGCTGAGACAACACACATGATTCTATGCCGTATGTATGTAAGCACTGTGTCTCCAAGTAACAATCGCTGCTATTTTCACAAATGAATTTAAAATAGATACACAACACAATGAGGCCGACAGTGTCCAGATACAATTCAAAGCTGTTGCTTACGAAAATGAAATGTGTTTGAGATTAATTTGATTTTTCAGGGTTTTGTGTCTTAAAAGGAAAAACTGAACATTTATGAGGTCATTAATATGTTTGTCTGTCTGTTACAGTTGATTTACTTAGAAACTATGCAACGTACGCACTTTAAATTTGGCTCAGTGATACAGGTTTAAAATCTACATAATATTCATGGGAGATTTCAAATAAGGGAAATTGGTTCGTCAAATTTGACTTAACTATTTCCCTTGCTTATCACCAAAATTCTTAGAATTTGAATTTCAGGCAATATGAAACATATAGGTATAATGCAGTAAGAGATGCATTAAAAAAAATTGAAACTGTATAAAATAATCATTTGGATTAAAATACATACATACATATCTTCACGCCGTCTACACCGTCTCCTAAACGGGGTAGCCAGAGAGGACGGAACGCCAATCTTCGCGGTTCTTACATACTTATTTTGCTTCCTCAAATCTCATCATTCTTCTCGCACATTTTCACCTAGGTGCGTTTCAAATTTCCTTGGCTTCTTGGTCTTCCTTGGCTTCTTTTACCACTCACTTTCGCTCTGTATATTTTCTTCGTCAGTCTTTCATCACTCATTCTTTCTATGTGCCTAAACCATTTAAGCACTCCTTTTTTCATTTTTACAATAACACTGTCGTGCAATCCTGTCATACTGCGAATCTCTTCATTGGTTATCCTTTTCTGATTGTATAGGTAATTACATTATAATCGAAAAACAATGCATACGAACGCTTTAGTGGAGGGGCGTGCAATTTTAATTTAGACCATCTCTAACAGAAATAATAATCACACAGCTTTCAAAGCATCCAACACAGAAGTAATTAGATTTTTTTTTCGTTTAGATCATTTAGAATTATTGATTACATTCATTTATACGACCACTCTATCACTTTCATTTATCACAGCGAAAACAAAAGAAGGGTCATTAATTACTTCATTCGTTTTTATTGTTCCGTTAGAAAATTGGGAAAGTTATAGAAAGTAAAGAAGAAAATATTTTTAAGGTCTTCGTGTAAAATATCAAACAAATGTTCTTGAAACTACGAGTTCAAAAATATATAAGACGTTACTTTGAGTTATTTCGATTCACCATTTCTTTAAAAATACACCTCGATAATGTTATTTCTCCACCTTATCTCCAAAACTATCAGTCAGAAAATTATGGAAAAATAATAATAAGATATTAAGCTGTACATGGAATAAAAATCATCAGGATTGCATTATACTAGACACATTCTTTTAATGAAAGAAAACTACGATAAACTTTGCTTTATGATTGACAGTATCATTTATACATGAAGAGAAAGTTATACTATATACAGCATCGTTTAAGTTCTGACACAGTGTAACTCAAAAAATAATCAGTACGAGTATGTAATGCGAAAGAAAATTTAAAAGAATGAAATTAATTTTCATGTAAAAACATGTGAAATTTTAATAGATAACCCTTTTTAATTTTTTCAGATAGCGAAACTAATTTTTTTTTTACTCATGCGGAATAAACAGTATTAAACTCACATTTTTGCGGTTGATAGGTAGGTAGCTATTTCCTCATTTTTCAATTTGCGTGCGACTTTATTTGTCGCACTTGTCGCACGCAAATTTTGGTTGGCACACGCAAAAACACGATTTAAAAAAAGAATGTAAAATGAATATCTAAAAAAAAACACAATCAATTTTAGTACTCAATGACATCAGTGTGAAAGATAAAGAAAATCTTGATTTCGATGTTTTAGATTAATATAATGATACATAATAATAAAGTTATTACTTTCTATAATTTTTCTTTGTACCGAAATTATCTCCGCATTAGTAATAAAAAATAAGATACTATTTTTTATTACTAATGCGGAGATAATTTCGTTATAACACGAGTTGCAGATATGCAACTCGTGCGGTGTTGTGGATTGCCCACACGAGCGAATGAGCGTACGAGCGAATGACATTCGAATGGGCAATCGACAAC
Source organism: Zeuzera pyrina (assembly GCA_907165235.1). Classification (NCBI taxonomy): domain Eukaryota; kingdom Metazoa; phylum Arthropoda; class Insecta; order Lepidoptera; family Cossidae; genus Zeuzera; species Zeuzera pyrina. Next base: position 5,077,167 of record OU015629.1, read on the forward strand.
TTACCGCTTTTGTTGTACTATATACTATAAATTGTTAAGTAATACAATAAGATACAGTATTTTTGCTCTTCTGAAAAGTTGAATGTTCTAACTTACACAGTGTTAGAACTTAAGTGACGATGGGTAACAAATTTTGTTTTGTTATTACGAGTTGATAGCATCTCTTACGCATTTTATTGACTAAACATTGAACGAAATTAAATTTATAGGTATGATATTTCGAAAATACAGCTAGTTTGACTAACATACATGTATTTTGTATCACCTATAATAAACAAGAATCCGTAACCTGTAGTGTCAACAAAACAGAAACTCATATCATCACAGCCGCTTAGTTTTCGTGTAGACCATACTAATGTTTATTATTTTATTACTACTCAAAGCACGTTCTTGTTCTATTACGTGTTGTAGGGCACATAAGGTTTATGTACTGGATAATAGTAACATATTTTTAAAAATTAGGCTAACAGTCTACTTTCGTTTTGAGATGTGAGTAATAAAGACAGATCGAGGTCGATTAGTCTGTCTGTGTTAAGGTATAACTCCCACTAGAGCAATTCGAGACTGCAAATAGTAACGATATTTTAAGTAAAAATGACATCATGGCACTCATACTCATGCACGTATTTACCTCTAAATGTACATATGTTACAATAATGAAAGCGAAAATTTATACGGAACGAACCATATAGAAGAAGTCAGAGAGTCGCGTTTGAGAAAATATAATAATCACGCACTGTGCATGCAATTTATCCCTATCGCACGGCAGTTACCGCCATTTTTCTCTCTCCTTTTCAACCATCACTTCAAATATTTAATAATTTTATGTAATTAGTTTATGAAATACAATTAAAATGTGATGGTTTTTCATGTATGTTACTTCTTAATTGTTTTTATCTTCGAACCGTAATATTTACACTTCACTGCTATTAGACGACTAAATCACATTACGACAATTGTTTTAATTTAATTGCCTTAGTTACTGCACGCTAATACGATACCTATCTCTTTTTTATAACATTATATCAATAATAAAGGACCGCTTAATAATTAATTATCTACAATTTAAAATCAGAACACTGGTATGTTGATATATACCAGTGTTCTGATTTTAAATTGTATTATAAGTATACGATTAGATATATTTTGTTGAACACCTGAAGGAAAAGAGGTCTACTATAAGTTTGACGTCTGTCTGTATGTTTGTTTGTTGAGCATCGTAGCTCTTGAACGGATGAAGTGAAACATGTTGGTTGGTGGGTTTATAATTTTAGCGGAATGTAGTATTTAAAGTACGCTGCAACCCTAATATAGACCGAGAGGACGGAGCGCCAAACATCGCCGTCTTTACAAACTTCTTTCGCCTCCTCAAATCTCATCATTCTCCTCGCACACATTGGCTTAAGTTTACGAATACTTTTAACATCTCTGTCAACTAACACTCAGGCTATTTGATTTTCATAAGTCAGCATTTGTCTTCTTTGGCTTCTGCTATCACTCACTTTCGCTCTGTAGATTTTATTCATCAGTCTTTCAACACTCATTCTTTTTATGCTCCCTAACCATCTAAACATTTCGTCAACAATACAATAACAATGTCGACTGACCCTGTCGTACTGCGTATCTCTTCAATGTTTGATATCACAGCTACTGTATTTATCTTACTTTAATTTTTAATTTAATTTAGGGCATATGCCGACCTCACTACCGTGCATTAACATTGGCACCAATACCTCATCGTGAATGGCCCTTTTGGCGGAAATAGATATATTCACACTGCCTACTAATGCAACCAGAATAGTAGTACATATAATATACATATAACGCATAGCCAATGCAGGGTCATTGATGAATGTTAATAAAATAAATGTTTATAATGAGGACACCATAATAGTCAATTGTAGTTAGTTAATTAAAATGTCAGTGGAAATAATAAAAGGCACTCATTTGACTATACTAAGGCAAAGCGCGACTTCCGGTTTGGAAGGAATAAAGCGCTAAAGCCCGCCATACACCATCCAGTATGCTTGATCAAGTCTGTCCAGTATGCATGAAGCGGCGTTTGGCATGACGCCCCTAGAGCACATACACGATCCGTTGTACTTTACGTCAATCCCGTCCAGTATGCATGAAGCACTTGACGCGCCGTCCAGTTTGCATGATGCATTTAAGGGACGGTTGTGCGAATGTCTTATTACGAATTATCTTTTTAAAATCGTATATATTTTATTGAAAGGTATATCGAAGCGAGCTATGTTCAAGATAAGTAAAAAATAAATTAATGTTATTACAATATAGCCCTATAGATACTATTTTTGTAAATTAAAAAATTATCAATTGATTATCGATTATTATCAATTGATAAAAAGTTAAATCAATAAAAAAATTAAGTCAATAAATGAAATCGATTGAAAAAATAAATAAAAAATATGAATTGATTAAAAATTATAATTCGATTACATTTTTTAGAATTAAAATGTTTTTATTTACTTAATTTAAAATGTATTTAATAGCAACTAATGTGACCTTCCAAAAAACAATGAAGATCAAATAGCCAGAGTTTTAACTGACGGAAATGCCAAAATCACTCGCATACCTAGGCGAAAATGTGTGAGGAGGGCGAGGAGATTTGAGGAAGCGAAAGAAGTATGTAAGAACCGCAAAGCTTGGTGCTCCGTTCTCTCTGACTACCCCAATAGGGATATAGCATGAAGATATGTATGTATGTATGTATGGTATAATAATTGTTAATTGATATTCAGTTGACAATTTTTTAGTTTATGAAAATAGTTTTTCTCCTTGATAAACGCACCTTATAAAAGAGTATTTCTGAACGGAATACGTTTTAAAAACTCGATGTTCTCTTTTTATTGAGATTAAAGTGTGAATCCTTCAAATAAATCGCTGTAATTTAATGAAAATAACTTATTTAATTCAATAAATCAATACATATTTCAATAAAATAAAACAAGACATTCGCACAACTGTCCCTTAACCAAAATTTCGAGCGAACTGAGGAAAGGCATGACGCGCCCACAAACTTTCAAGTATGCAGGACGGACTTGATGGCTTGGTGGATCGACGGAAGATGGGCAAAACGATTTCCGTCAAGTATAACTGATCAAGTCAAATCGGCACCACACACGATCAATATGACTTGATGGAACCGTCGCTTCATGTATACTGGACAGACTTGATCATGCATACTTGATGGTGTGTGGCGGGCATAACGGAACGTCGTGGCCGGCACTGACAGTCGGTTAGACTACGGCGTCTGGTGCGTTAGCATTTCTCCGACGGATCATTTGCCATTATTAAATTTCTAATTAACTACGTAATAATTGTTACAAAGAGTTTTCTATCGTTTGCACATTAACTTTGACTTAACGTAGTATTTTATGGAGTAGTTCGTCTCTTCTAAGATTAGGTACCTATTTCTCATAGCTGAGTCGCAAGCACAAATTGCCCCGTTTCTTTTCCGACATATACCTATATATGTACTAAACTTCTGCACAAGGGTTCATGTGCCATAGAAGCGTAATGCGTTACTTATTTAGGACATAGATATTGCAAACACTTTTAGAAAAAATAATGTATTTGTAGCATATATTTAAGTCGGGCAGTACTAATAAATCTCTTTATAATGTAAAAAACAAAACAGAAAACAATAATATTGTATAGACTCAGGTGTTACTTTGCGGAAATCCATTTCATGTGATGAATTTCACAATCTTAAGCTATTTTCCGCTCTAACTCCAAAAACCATCAATCGACACGTGTTTCGCCTCTCAACGACACATCCTCAGGATTTTCCAGATATCAGACTCGGTCAGCTAACCAGCACAGAATCAACAAATGAGTCAGCTGCACGGGTAATTAGTATAAATAGTCGTGCATCTGACTCATTTGTTGATTTTGAGCCCGAGGTTCGACCTCCATTCGAGGTATCCCTCGGCTGGAGGAACCCTCAGGCGGTCGCCCATCTGGCAGGGTTTTTAGTCGGTTCGAGTCCGACACTACTCAGGCCGGCCAGGTCCGCTAGAGGTTCGACCCTCACTGTAATAGGAAGTCCGTTAATATGTACGTAGATGCGAAAAACTCCCCTGGCGGTGCCTTGAGTTGTGTCGGTTCGGTCCTGGTTAACTGACCGATTCTAATATCTGGAATATCCTAAGAATGCTTTGTTGGGAGGCAAAACACATCTCGGTTGATGATTTTTGGAGTTCGAGCGGAAAATAGCTAAAGATTTTAGGTCATCATATTTTATTTATATATTTATAAGTACATTACTACATTACGTACATATATACATTATATACATTACTACATACATACTATACATCAGTGATACATACAAACCTACATTGCTCGATGGTTTTAAAATTTTACTTTTTATACAGCTTTTATTTTATATTATTCCACATATTTGAATCTACTCGAAAGGAATCATTGTAATTAAAGTGTATGAAATGCTCAACAAGTTACTGTTAAAAAAATTTAACAGTTTGATGAACGCAGTAACTAGTCATAATGTTATAGTCAACATTTTTGCCATTTAATTATGTCAGACATTCAACATTGAAGTGTCATTGTTCAAAAAGGCTCTATTCTCTCTGTTATGTTATTTCAGTTATTATTTTTAGAGACTGTGCTTTATACCAGTATCTGTAGCGATAAATTTTAGCCAATATTGTCTGGAAAATACCAATTATGAAAGGCTGTGCTGTGGAAAGGATTTTGTATGAGTTTATTCTTATATTAATAGATATCCGTACTTTAATTCACACTCTCTTTGCAGATGTCAACGTAGCTCTTATTATTATCGTAATTCCTGTATCTTTGAGAATAAACACTCTAAATAATGATGAATCCCATGCAAAGCTTAGTACAATCCATGCAAATATTGGCCTAAGACCCTAATTTAAGAGATTACATTTACATTAGCATACGAACATATCTTTTGAATAAAACCCATCGTGTAAAGAAACTGAGAGTTAATACATGTTATGAAATATGTTTATTATCTCAGTTACATGTACAAACAATTTATATTAAAATATAAAAGAAAATTACATAAAAGAAATACAAAACAAATTACAATATTGGCTAAATTATCATCATGCGACATTTTCCCAGACGAAGAGACGGTGACATCCATGAATAGGAACCCTGTTTCTTCTTAATTAACGTTTGAATATTCACAAAAGGTAATTTTACTTCGAGGCCCGATCTTAAAATGAGAAAGTAATTCTCAATTACCATGTATTTATCGAAATAAGATTGAATTACAATAACAATAATATTCTTGTCGAATGTTGTTTCGTCTTTTTTGTGATAAAATACGGTTAAAATACAAACAATATTCGACGTGAACGGTTTCCACAAAATTGAGTGAGGCTTAAGTGGTTTAATTGGGTTGCGTTTTAACTTTATTAACAAGTAATTACACTTTGTGTAGTGGACCAGGAAATCATTTAAATTCCAACCCTAAACTATTAGTACTCTGGTTGCAAATACAGTAGAACCCCAAAATTTAACAAAGCTCTTTGTTAGGGTCCAAAAGTAAATTAGTCATTGAACAACTTGACTACATTTTGAATATTCCGTTTTACATTTTACGTGCTAAGTTATAAAGTTTCGTGTATTTATCGAGCCCTGCAAGGAATAACACTGTAACCATTTTCGGCGATTTTGAATTATTATTAAATTTAAATTAATTTATTCGCTATTATGTATCATCAGTTGTTCATACCCCTTTAGGAATACACCGTGAAGATATGTATGTATATATATCTATTTATATATAATATATATGTATGTATGTATGTATATGAATGTAAGTATGTATGTACGTGCGCGTGTGTGTGTGTGTGTGCGTGTGTGTGTGTGTGTGTGTGTGCGTGAGTGTGTGTGAGAGAGAGAGAGAGAGAGTATCATTTATATTACACAGATCTTACTGTTTGTAAGTCATAAAAATATCAACAGAGTAAAATATGACATGTAAATATTAATGTTTAGTAATTATACCCATTTTTCTAATCAATTTTGTACATAATCGGTAAAAAACCTTGTCGATTGAATTTACTTAAATGTAATATATTGGATAATGTATTTAAAAGCAAATTATGCTACGTAATAATTTTAAAATTCTGTCATCATTTGTGATTACTATTAAATGTCAATATTTAAGTCTCACAGTTTAAGAAATCATTAACTGTGCAAGTAATTCATCGTATCCACACTGAAATAAAATAGAGATTAATGAAATTATTCGAAATGAATTTTATTCCTTGCAGGTGTGGATTACCTTCTAGTAATATGTAGACAAATTTTGTACAATATTACAAGTAAACAGTCAAAGTATTATGATTTCACCCCGGTATCTGTCTATCACAGACGTCACTCAGAGATTATTTGACTTAAATACGAGTAGCTGTTTAGAGCAGTTGTAGCAAGTTTTGGCTTCTAAACATGTATGTGTACAAAGTTGAATTTTTTTACTTTTTGGCGAGAACGGCAGAAATGAAGTTGTCATTTTATTTAGATTTTCTATTTTTTACTTTTTTGGGAGTTTTAAAGTACAAAAGTGATAGTAAATTGTGTTTTAAAGTTCTGTGTAAGTGAAAAGAATGGAGTGGGTTTAAATAAACATGTGTAGCTCTAGTTCTCGCGCTTGTCCAAGAAGTCCTATAAAACTTCAGTAAAGTCTACTATCACTTTACAGGAGGTGTTTTAGGATAACGATTCTACTTTATTAATACAATTCGTGATATTAGTAAATGCGCTAATCTATGCGCCATGCCCTGAAGAAAGAAAAATAAAAGTTGAATTTTGCTTTTGGAGGCTACCTTAAATAGGAAGTAAAATAAAATTTTCATAGTCATGGTGCGCGGTAGGTATTAAAAAGCTTTTTAAATCACCAATTCTGTAGAATGCATTCCTTTGATTCCTTTTGAGCCCATCTCAAAAAATATTGCAAAGAAAATCCGAACGGAGGAGTGAATTATATGGAGAAGATAAAGTCAAAATTTATATAACATATGTTACAAATACATTAAATTAAATAAAACATTCAATGATTACGTTCATGCTAATGTCAAACACATAATAGTTATTCTGTGAATATCCAGCGCATTTTAGTTTGTTATTAAACATATGTCATGTCTCCTTCGGTCAAACGGTTGCAAAAAATAGAGATCGTCAACAAAGAATTTTAAAACTGCCAAGAAATAATTTACTAATAGATTGATTGAATAAGTTTCGAGCTGTGAATTCTTCGTGATTTGTGAGCTGTGAACTGTTTCGAGACTATAGTGTATGTTAAGAAAAAAAACGATCATTTTATATTTGCGGTCAAATTTTGAACCACTGGGCAACCAACCACTAGTGAGGTGTTAATCGAAAAAAAATTATCCCAGTTTTATTAGGTTAAATAATAGTTATTTGTTATACAAGAGTGCAAAGTTGCTTTTTAACTGCGTGCTCAATTTTGATGACCGAACAAGCGAAGGACTAAAATTGAATCACGAGCGCAGCGAGTGATTCAAAAATTGGTATCCTGAACGTTAGCGAGGGAATCAAAAGAGCACGAGGTGAAAAATCTTTGCACTCGAGTGCAACACGTAACTTTTCATCCCACCTCAGCGAGGAAATGACTAAATGCAAAAAAAAAAATACAATCACAAGATACTTTTATTTCAGTTTAGGTATTAACTAATACATTATGATAGGTAAGTATTACAGAATAATCTTGAAATTATAACAAATAATACTTAGGTATAATTAAGAAAAATTTAAAGTAACGTTGCTACAGTTACTTAAGTTGAGTGTAATATTTTTGTTAGGTACTGTAATGTTGGTGTTAGTGACTTGTGTACTGTTTTTCGGTAAACCATCTGTCACACTTAATAGTTGTGCCGATTCATCGGAATCCCTTAGCGTAAATGTTGGCGAGAGAGGGCGATGGTTAGGTGTTTCGTAACGGCTCATTTTTGATATAGAAGGGCCAGTCCAAGGATCTGACTGAGGCTCTTTCAGTGTAATGGCTCCTACGACGCCTTTACATATTTTAGACTTATTTTGGATGGAATCCTCTATGTATCCCTCTACAACCGCATTGGACTTCCAGCCTCCATGGCGCTTAAAGGACAGGAGATCAGCTCCTGAATCGACCAAAAGTGTGGCTGAAGTTCGTCGGAAACAATGACCCGTGTACAACAGGGGTTGTGGAAGTTCAAGAAATGTTGCTATTACTCGTGGGATACTGCCAATTTTATTAGCACCCATAGGCTGTCTAACACACTTTCCGTTGCGATATTGTAGAAAAAATCGATTGATTGGAGTGTTAGGCGGGCGTAAAGCTTGATATTTCTCAACAATTGTTACGTATTCCTTGCGAATGACAAAGTTGCGGTCTCTTTTTGTCTTTGTATTAGGTAAATTAATTAATAGTGTCATCTGAATGTTTCCCAATGTTTTTGACATTAAGTTTTGGCGAGAGAGATTAATTAGTTCATTAGTTCGACATGCTCCGTTTATACCAATAATAAGAACAACCTGTAACATAAAGAGTATTGTAGTAGATAAATTAATAAAATTGATATGCATGCATAATTATGCCTATATATCAACATCTACTAAGTACGTATTATATTATGTTAAGTAGTTGATTAATATACTTAAGTAGATACTGAATGTGCAACTGACTTACTTTTGTCGCCAAATATATTCCAGCAAAACGTTTTCTGAGAAAGTTTTGGCTCCTTTAGCTAGTCGCCACGTGTTAAACATATCGTACTGTTTCAAATACTTTTCGCGTTATTGTTGAGGGAGAAAACTCTATTGCGCATTGTTAACAGTTTCAGTCAATTCTGTTGGCGTCAAATAAACTTACTCGTCGCTAGAACCACTCATTTTAGGTTTTCACTTGTTTTCAAGTTTCTTGTTTTTAACCTAAGGTTTTAAATATGACGCGAAAAGAAAATGACGCGCGCAAAGCAAGTTAAAAAAAAGTACACCAAGAAGGTTCCGAGTCTGAGTTTTTAACAAATTAAAAAAGGTTGTATGATAAATTCGGCACCATGGAGGGAGAAGTAAATAGGTTTAATGATGTTTTGAATTCACAAACTTAGTGCACACGATGTTCTAAATTCAATTTACTTTATCCTCTAGCGGATAAAAACGGCTTATGCACTCAGATATCGAAGAGCAAAAATACTCTTTCCGAGATGGGGGATGAAAATAGATTTATTTCATGATTACCAACAACTGACTGCATGGAATACTAATTTCGTAAATAGGTTGCAATTAGCCGTTTTTTTTTTTTAATTAAAATGTTCCAGATTTTCTTCAACTTTATATCATTATCTACATATATTACTGCTAATATTTAAAATATTAATGTACACTAATTGAAAATCACGTAATCGACTCGTCTATCTGTCTATTATCTAGCTTTCTTTAATAACAATTTGATCAAACGAGACGAGTAATTATCCCAAAATTATTTAAATTGTTTACTATGTAGGTACAAGTGCTTGCAACTGAGATTATATCTAGGAATCCAAGAAGAAAGAGTTATCAAGCACAAATATCTAAATATTTTTTAATCTAAATCCAAGATATGACTTATTATTTACGATCTCTCTATCTACGACGGCATCGTTGCTCTTTATAATTTTGGTCATACTGAAGCCACAACTAAAGCCATTTCTGAGTGTCTTGGTGATTATTCTAAGTTACATGCTAATTATTCTTAGTAGAGGTTTTGTTCGAACTATTGGCATATTTCATACCATACATATCACACAGACTTGCATATCTTCTCGCTATATTCCTAACGGGGTAGTCAGAGAGGCCAAAGCGCCGAGCTTCGCAGTCCTCTTACATACTTCTTTCGCCTACTCAAATCTTGTCATTCTTCTCACAAATTTTCGCGTACGTATGCGAGAGCCTACAAATACATCATATTAATAAATGAATCATATCTTTACTATACACAGTTACTTACGAGCACTTAGGGGTTAGAAATATTCTTTCGTTTCTTGCTACACGTAATTAATGACGGGCGGTGTTGTCGAAAGGAGAGAGATCTTAAATAATAAATCTCTTCACGCAGCGAACCACCGCAAGTAAAAGTCGTGTAAAAGGCGGACTTACCATAACCTTCTTTCTTCCTTTATGGCATGGCGCGTAGATTAGCGCATTTGCCAATGTCACGTATTAATAAGTAGAATCACAAGTAAATTAGTTTTTTCTTATCGTAAAACTCCTCCAGTGAAGTGATAGTAGGCTTTACTTAAGTTTTAAAGGACTTCTGGAAGAGCACGAGAACTTCAGATACACATGTTTATTTAGGTCTACTGCATTCTTTTTCACTTACACGGAACTTTAAAACACGATATACTAACACTGTTGTACTTTAAAACTCCTAGAAATATAAAAAATATAAAACCTAAATAAAATACCAACCTCACTTTTCCCGTTCCCGCCAAAAAGTCAGGACTTACCAAACCTGTAACCTGTGGAGCTGGGGGCTTACCACCATCTCTTATAGCATTATTATTTTAATATTACTTGTCTTAGAAAACTCGAAATTCTGATAGTAGATAAGTGATTAGTTTTATCATTCGACATTCAATCATCAGTAGGCCAAAGAAATACGTAAGAACCGCAATGTTTAGCCCTCCAACCTACCTTAACTATCCCGTAAGTCGTTAAGTAACATTAAAATATTAATGCTTAGAGATGGTGGTAAGCCCCCTGATATTAGATATTATTATTTACAGAAAATGGACAACACACTACATAAACAATTATACAAATTCAATGTGTGAATCCAAGCAATTTATGAGTACCAAAATAAGAATTCGGGGAGCTCCCATGAAAGGACTTTAGATTACATACGCCTTTTTGAAAAATGCATATATGTCTATAATATAAAAATCAATGTTTGTTTGTTCGTATTTTATGGGCTGCCATACTGTTAATCCGATTGCGATGAAGTTACTTTTTTTTAAATATACCTCTAAAGAGGTGAAAAGGGGGCTGAAGTTTTGTATAGAAAATGTTAAACCACTGAACCGATTAACACGAAATTTAGTACAAAGATAGACTTTCTTTATTAAAAAAAGGGGCTACTGTTGACAAAAATGTCAACAGTCTACTCCTAAAGGGGAGAAAAGAGGGATGACACTTTAATATCTGAATTCGTTTGTATTGTATGGGTTGCGATACCGTTCATCCGATTGCGATGAAAGTTATGGCGATATTTGACACTAGTAGACGAACATGGGCTACTTTTTTTTCAAAAATCTACACTTAAAAAGGTGAAAATGGGGCTGAAACTTTATATGGGAAATATAAAACTGCTGAACCGATTAAGATGAAATTTGGTACAAAGATAGTCTTTTTTTACAAAAAAACAGCCTATTTTTTTGGCATAGTCTACTAAAGGGGTGAAAAGAGGGATGACATTTGATATGGGAAATACTAAAGCGCTGAGCCGAAATTGTAGGCTACTTTTTTTGTCAAAAGTCTACCCCTAAGGACTGAGAAGAAGGTTGAAATTTTCTATGGAAAATACTAAGCTGCTGAACCGATTACGAAATTTGGTACAGAGATAATATGTGTCCGAAAACAAATGTAGGTAGGTAGTAGTGTACTTTGTATTTCAATAACTATCAGGTGTTTCTGTACATGTGACGTCGTTAGAAATCCAATATGGCGGATGTTTCATAATAGGAAATAACTTTTTTATTCAAAACCATAAGCATGGGTATCAAATGAAATCGAATACGCAGGGGAAGGTTTCTGTATATATGACCTCATCAAAAATCAAATATAGCAGATGCTTAGAGAGTAACTCTTTTGTTCAACAGCAACAATATGGTATCAAATTAAATTGATTACGCAGGGAAAAGTGTATGTATATTTGACGTCATAATAAATCCAATATGGTGGATGCTTCATGGTAGGAAGTAAGTTTTCTGATCAACACCAGCAATATGGGTGTCAAATGAAATTGAATAAGCAGGCGAAGGTTTCCGTATATGTGTCATCATCATAAATCCAATATGATGGATGCTCCGTAATAGGACGTAACTTTTTCAAGATTTCCAGTAATATGGGTGTCAATTGAAATGGAATAAGCAGAGGAATGTTTCTGTGTATGAGACGTCGTCGTAAAGCATCCGCTTTGCGATAGAAAGTAACTTTTTTCAAGACCTCCAACAATATGGGTGTCAAATGAAATAGAATACACAGGAGAAGGTCTCTGTTTATGTGACGTCATCATAAATCCAATATGACGGATGTTCCATAATCCTATATATACCTGTATAAAAATCAATGTTTGTTGGTTTGTTCGTATTCTATGGGCTGCCATACCGTTTATCCGATTGCAACGAAATTAGGTATGGAGATAGCTTGAATCCTGAGGACGGACTTCAACTATTTAAAAAAAAAATGGGGACAAAATCGCGGGAATCAGCTTGTATTACATAATAATTACATTCTAGTTTTTGTGTTATTTGGTAATGCGATGATATATTGACATTTATTGAGTCGTCAATAATAGAAACGTTAAAGAACCTAACACCTAAGTCTTTTCTGACTGTTAAAAAAAGCCAATTAAAAGTCGTTTTTGGTTAGAAAGGGCTTGATGAAGAGTAATGTTAAATCTTGAACAGGTATTTGTAGCTAGTGCCTTCTATTACATATAGGTATTATCACGATATCAATATAATAAAAGCCAAACTCTCAAATAAATTATAAGATTTCGCTTCCTAAAAGATCTGGTCTGAAATCGCATCTCAATTTGCCTGCTCGTTTTTTTGTTTGTTTTTTCTATAATAAAGTTAAAGCAGATAAAAGTTTAGTACGGACCGTGACCCCCTTTTGCTGAAATCACAGCTTGCATTCATCTGGGCATGCTGACGAGTATATTCCTCATGGTTTACTTGCGGAATACGTTCCCACTCCGCGGTAAACACATTCTTTAACTCTCTAATCGTCTGCGGAGCCGGTTGCACTGATCTCACTTGTCGCTTCATAACGTCCCAGACATGCTTAATGGGATTAAGGTTGCGACTTGCGACGACAAACGACGTATTCCGATCTCTAGCGCTTCCACATCGCCAGACCTTGGGCGCGAGCGTTGTCGTCCATAAAAATTGAGTTCTCGCCAAGAGCGGTAAATGCGGGGTGTGCATGAGGAATTAGAACTTCCATTACTTATCTGTGTCCAGTCAGTGTGCCGTTTTCGATGAAGATTAACTCCGTACGATCTAACAAATTCATTCTTACTTAAAACATAACAAAGCCCCCACCATAATAATAATAATAATACTCCAGACATATACACAAATTGTGTGACCCCAAACTAAGCAGTAAACCTGTACTATGAGCACCACACAACGAACTCTAAGGGAATTCCCAGTAACACCCAGACTCTAAGCCAATTTAGAAAAGTTCGTTTCCATAATTGACCAGACTGGGGATCGAACCCGAGACCCTAGCTTGGAAAGCAGATGCATATGCCATTGCACCAACGGGCCAGTCGATAAGGTGTGGTTTCTTCAAACCATAAGGTGTGATTTCTTCAAAACTGCAAAACGTTTTCCTCGAATTCGTAGCACTCGCTAAAGTCGGTCTTCACCGTACAGAGATATCCTGGCTTCGTCGGAGAACAATAACCTATCCCACTCTTCTTGAGTCCATGACATACAATTTCAGGCGAAGCTAAGCCTGGCAACTCGGTGCTTACGGAGTAATTTAAGGCCGCGGGCCGGGCGATGATTGCGTATAATGGGAGGGATAAACCCCCTCCTGACCGTTCGTAGATTAATTTGCACATTTTTTACTTCTTCGAGGTTATTCTTGATGTCCACATACGAAGATTTGCGATTTCTTGACTCATCAGAAAACGATCATCCCGTGGTTCGGTACATGGCTTACTTTCAGAACCAGACATTCTCTTGATGAAACCGTCCTTTTGAAAGCGCTCCCAAATTCTTTTGACTGTCAAATGACTCACATTTAGCACCTGAGCCAAGAAACATTGGCTGCAACCCTCCTTATCAGCTCAATAATTTTGCTGGCTTTTGTAATCTTATCTACCATTTTCGGGACCCCTTAGCAGCAATAACAGTACTTCGTAATGTCAAGGAAATGAGATAATTCAATAAATATTGTCTAAAAGCTATTTAGAGTCGATATTAACTTTCGGGAATTTGCGCCACAAAATGAAGTAAAAAGTTTTCTTTGAAAACCAGCCCGTCAAAAATTTTTATTTAAAACGTACTTTTTTAAAAGCCACGGCACTTTTGAAACCGGCCAGGAACATGTTTAAATGATGAAAACATTTTTCATTTTATATTTTTTCGGGCAGGAAATAAATCAAAACCGTCCGCTTTCTTTGCAAATCAGTTTTTAATGATATACAATAATGAATTCCTCAAAACGGCTCTTACGATATCATTTTGGCGTTTAGCATTTAGAAATTGAATTTGAACTTGTCATATTATTATTGTTATTAGCCTTAATTACACCATAAATTAATATTTACATATTTACATTGCATTCAATAATAACATTCTTTACAATTAATGAATTAAGATAATACATAATTAAACTAAGATTAAAATTTTTAATTGATTAATTAACATAATATTGAATAAATTACAATTATAATTTTTTAAATTCTCAATAAAAAAATCCAACTATTTCAGTTCATGGGCCCTTTCGGTATAGGCCTCCTCCAAATGCCTCCATTTATCTCTATCATTTGCCAGGCACATCCAGTCCCTCCCCGCTGTCTTTTCTATGTCGTCGCTCCAACGGTCTCTAAGTCGGTCTCTGTATCTTTTTTCTCCTGGACCTTTCCATTGCGTTGCCTGTTTCGTCATATACTTACTTTTAATTGCACAGCGATCTTCCAGTTCCAGAAACTAGATACTTAAGTGATGGATAGGAGCGACATTTTAAGCAATTTGGCTGGATGTACATACATCCAGTTCCGCAGACCTACAACCAAGTCTCGTGTCTACGGTCTGTATGGAACCGTACACAGAATATTTTTTATGGCCCCTAGTGCGTGCGATCTGTGTCACACTAATATTTACACGTGCCTCATTATACTCCACCAGTTATATAGCCAATTTTCCCCTGGATGTTCATCTGACAATCGCAACGGATGTTTGTCCGTGAACAAATATCCCTTCGGAACCTACTCGTTTCTTCTTTTATCTAAAACATTGTCCAGAGAATACAAAGAGAAAGATTTTAATTTAAATATCCGATTCCAATTTAAATTTAGGATCAAAAGGCGTTCAGTTGCACGACTATTAAACCACATATTGATGTGACGCGTGAAGCACCACAACGTACCTTCTACTCATAGATAAAAAAAATACACTTAGAATTCTATAAAACATGTGTTCGAGTTATGGATTAGATATGACACAGAGATACTGTTCACACAAAATATATTGTATGCCAGCACAAAATGAAATCTATACATTAGAGAATGCAAGAGAACATAATAGGTATCTTGTCATTCGTTGTGATTGATCGTGGACATTTGTACTTTACATTCCATATTCATATAAAAACATGCGTAATTAACTGTTAACGTATCTTCTTTTTGTATACATTAATGTTCCCCATACTAAAAGCGAACACGTTTACTAAATATAACACATGACAGTTAATGGCAGACATTTCTCGCTTGACATTAAACCAAGAATAGTTCATGTGTAAAATTACAAACACGTAGGAAATGAAAATGTCATGTCTTAGCCAAATGGGTCTGACACCTTATGTAAAACTGATTTCGTAGTTTTTTGTTATTCTCCTTTTTAAAAACTCATTAATGTGATGATATGTGTAGATATTAGGATAAATATTAAAAGTAATATGTAAGATTTGCATACGACGACAAACTGTACCTCTACCGTGAGTTTACGCGCCGATACTCAATAGAGACCGCGTTAAACCTTTGTTTGACGACTATCACCATACTTAAGCAAATAAGTTTCTTGTAGTTACCCCTGGGGGCACTACACGATTATTCATGTAGTTGTTTATTTTGTCTGTTTTTATTTCGCGGTAGGTAATCATGTCCATTCTTTAAACGGGCTACAAACAACTTCAAACGTTTTTTTTCTTGCAATTAATAAATTTGCATTCTTTATAGGTACACTAATTTTATATTTGCATACATTCAAAACGCAATGGCAAAAACCTCATATTAAACAGTCTAAATATTGCCTATATATAACCTTATCTTTCAAACAAACCAGTTCATATCCATTCATTATGTTTTTCGTGATTCGTAAACAAATAGGTAGATTAATAAATATAAAGAAACATTTTTTTAATTGGAAAAAGTTTAATGACCTTCCTCGTCAACAGCCAATACTCGTCCACTGCAGTTTCTTTCAGTCACTTTAATATTATGCAGTTCTTCGCGCGCCGTCTAATAGAAGATTGAAAGTGGTCGCCCTTACTAATAAGCTTGTCACAATATTCATACTTAAATATCTTCAGTGCACAGATCTCTGTACTTGTTTTATCTAATACTACAAATCCGCCCCGGCTACGCACAGAGCCGATGCAATTCCACAATACGATGCAATTCTACAATGCATTATAGTGATGTATTTATCTCTGATGTATTAATGGAATCGGTGCTTTAACTTCAGTTAAAAGTAAAATATCTGTATTGCTCCCAACGTATTCCCGAGCGTAATTAACTTTATTTAACCTTGTAATAGGTTTGTTGAATGTATAGATAACAATAGAAATTCCTCATTAAACGTTCTCTCAACTTTTTAACAGAATTCTTTTAGTTATAGAATAAGCTTAATAATATAATGTTTGAATTATTATTGTAATAATTTAAAGTTTCACCTATTAATTGATTCCATAAGATTATTATTCATTTTTTTGACAAATTGGATTGAAATGGACCATACATACTACGTACATTCCTTAAGATAAATATTGTACATTAGGAACTGAGATGGAAATTGATTATATATTAAATAAACGACACAGAGAGTAGGATGCAATGTAACGCCATTAACCCGCTGATATCGGCATTAATAAATTGCTTTTTAAAGTCCTAATAAACGGAATCGGTGCTTTAACTTCAGTTAAAAGTAAAATATCTGTATTGCTCCCAACGTATTCCCGAGCGTAATTAACTTTATTTAACCTTGTAATAGGTTTGTTGAACTTTTCGGGAGCTAAAATATTATCGTGTTTTTATTTAAAAGTGGTTGCCTTTAGTTGAACTTAATTTCAATTTAATTAAACACTTTAAATTCTAAAACGGGACTTTACCCACGCATCTTTCCATTGGTCCGTTGGTTATAATTATGATGTAAGAACATAAAGGGCATAGTAATCATTGAATACATGTTATTGAATAACATATCTTGCGTTAATTGGGCTGATCAACTATTTTTTTTGTACTGATAGGTTTTTTATTAATAACAATAAGAATACGAGTACATACCTTAATTAATAATCACAAACTTAAAACTAAATATTATCTTCAATAATAGACTTCCTCAAAGTTGCCGCTTGGAAAGCTGTCTTTGCTTAGGGTATCCAGCAGACTGGGGCCGAGTGGCGTGGGGTGACCGTCACAGGGGGTGGACCAACAGGCGCTTATAGGTCCCATTATGTGAAGCCTTAGCCTGCCACTCCAAGACTGCAGTGCGTAGACTTCATGTCTACATCCTTCTCGAGGTGGCCCTGTTTGCACTAAACACTGCGGATCTAGACTGGAGAGTCGATAAACACTCCTGAGGGTGGTGCTTTGGCGGCGCCCTCAGTACCAGGTCGGGGCCGATGAGGCTGCAGTGCCGAAAGGGCCTGGCCCGGACCGGGGGGGGATGTCCCTATTTATGGGGACAAATTGTGTTTCCTGTCCGGGGGTCAGATGTCGGGGTCACTTGCCCTTCTTTCAGGAAGGGTATTGTGGCCCCGGAGGTGGAAAGAAGGAAAACTTTTAAAAACCCGTGATGATACACTTAATAATCTGAGGTGGAGAGAAAGAAAACTCGAAATGAAACCCGTGAGAAAACACGTTAAAACCAGAGATGGAGAGAAGGAAAACTCGAAATGAAACCCGTGAGACAACACGTTAAAATCAGAGGTGGGAAGAAGGAAAAGTTGTAAAAACCCGTGAGTAAACACGTAAAAATCAGGTGGGCAGGTGCGGACGCCCCTACCGTGGTGTAGGCGGGGTGCGGATGCCGCCTCTTTGGAGGCCTGGGGTGTCCTTCGGGGGAAGGCGCCTCACCTAATGGCCTCGGGATGGTGCGCGCGGTGCTCCTGCGCGCCTCTCAGGAGAGCTTGCGGGTCAAACTGCCCGCAAACGGAGGAGGGCTCGGCTCAGGCTGGGCAGGGCCGCCGGGGTCGCGACAGAATGCTAAAGCGCCCCCGTTGCCCCGGCACTAAGGCCCGAGCAGGAACACCATCGGGTTTTAGTGGGTAGACTCGGCCTAGCACCCTAATGTCGAGGAATCCCACATATCCCCCTTCCACCCCCCTACTGCAGGACGGGATGCATAAAGCATTTCCTGACGCAAAAAAAAGGGGTATCCAGCAGACTGAAAGCATTATTTCTTTGAGTAGCCAAACTGATTCGTTGGAGGTTAGTAACCGGTAGGTTAAATTGATGAAATATATTTTTAGAAGGAAGTTCTTCAACGCGGCTTGCGGAAGGTTTGAATTGGTAGAAATCGTCACGTAAGGAAAAAGCGTTACGTGGAGCGGGACCCGCACGTCGCGCGGCGCTAGGTTATTGTTTTAAATCATACGTGAGTTTTATTGTCTCATTATTTCAATTAAGTTTTGACAAATGGAATCTGCAGCTAAGGAACTTCGTTCCTGCCGGGCGTTTTTTTATTCATTCATTGTATTAATAACCGAAAGGGACCGATAATAATTTACGTATTTTTAAATCTGTTCTAATCTACATACTTTTATGAACCAAAATTATTAGATATTCGAAAAAACCTCTAGGAATAATAAGATGGTCTCTCGGACAAATGTAAGTGCTTTGTCTCCTAAACAAATATACACACCGGAACATTGTTAAAAGTTAGTTTAATATATTGATGAGATAAAAGTTAAGCTTGTTGATAAACTTAAAATTTGTATACGAAATGAATACATTGTATTTATTTGTGAAATGTATGTTTTCAGAGTCATTTTTCTCAGGAATTCAGAGACAACAGTAAGACAAAGATATTACATCGAAACATTGTTAAAAGTTAGTTTAATATATTGATGAGATAGAAATTAAGCTTATTGATAAACATAAAATTTATATACGAAATGAATATATTATATTTATTTGTGAAATGTATGTTTTCAGTCATTTTCCTAAGGAATTCAGAGACAACAGTAAGACAAAGACTAGGTACTCGATCGACACAATTAACACTTTAATATACTGTATATAAAAAAAAACTGTCCGATCTGTGAACACATGTAAAAATTTCCAGACAGTGTCCGAGCAGCAAGGATGCGACAAATCAGATAAACTACGACACACATGTGTCGCACACATGTGCAAACAATAATAAATTATTTTATTCTTTATTACTAAGTGTTTAAGTGTTCAAATTTTTACACTTATTATGATGTTTATAATTCTTTTAATTGTTGGTGGTTTTTATTAACCACAAACACACAAATTGACAAAAACTCTAAAAATGTTTGTTTTTTTAATTAATTAATTAATAATTGACAACTATGTTAACTGAATCAATCATTTGCGAACTAGTGCACCTGTAGTTAGTAGTTATGATATGTTATAAATGTCATAGTCGCCACATTTGTTTACATTAAGAACAAAAATGAAAAAATAGGATACAGGTATCGATATTTGGTTCTATTTATGCAGTCGTTTTCAGATTATAAAGTAAAACAAAATTTAATTAAGACCAGATTATTTGAAATACCTATTGTGTGTGAGAGATGACGTTAAAAAGCAACACTTCTACTGAAGGCTGAAGCTACAAATTCAGAATAAAACATGCGAAAAAAAGTAAGTACATCTTACCTAACAGAATTTACGAAAACACTACTAAATAAGAAACAAATATATAATTTAATAGCCGAAAATAAGATTTCCATTCGAAGTCCCCGTTAATTTGAGCGACAACTAGATTTTTTTTTTAACTTTACTCTGAACACTATTGAAGTAAATGATTTATAATTTATAAATAAAAAAGATTAATTGAGTTTATTATTTTCTCTAAATTAACAAATACATTATTAATAAATTGAATTATTCGTCGTCCAAATGTTAGACTCGCATTTGTTTTACAAATTATAACCCTTTTTTTCTCACTTCTATCTCACTCTCACAACTTGAACATATTTTTTTTGCAATTTTTTATATCTCTATATTTCTTATGACAGCTTGTCATAAAAATATAAACATATAATATATTTGATATTATTATAATAAATCCTTAAAAATTGCTAATTATTGCTTAATTCGGAAAACGTAATACCCTAATTAAAATTTACAATAAAATTAATTCGCTTTCAAGATTTCTATAAATTAATGTAACAACTCATTTACCGTCGACTGTAATTAGATCGTAAATGTACTACAATAGATGGAAGGGACTTAGAGCAAAAATTTAGATACGGAACTTTCTGTACGTGAATCACTCTCACACTTGTCTACTTTTTTACACATTTTTCCTATATCTCGTCAAGATATATTGTCTTTAAAGTGTATAACGCTTCTAAGTAGTGATTAAGCAGTTAATGATAGTGTTATCGAAAACAGGTAACAGATTATATTATCTATTAAACACTGATTTATCTTCAAGATTATTTTCACTATAATCGTGAAAGTTAAACTGGGATTAATTTGTAAAGTTCCTGTTGATAAAGCCGTCTTCCGCATATTGTATTACCTAGATAATATATAGATTTGTTACGCCATCGCTCGAGGCACACCGCGCTTGTTAAAACTTACAAGGTAGTTTCAAACAGTTTATAAATAGGAAACTTTGTCTCACGCGTTGACATTGTTCTATTGTGCAGGTTATTAATTTTAAATATTTATTAACTACTTTAAAATTTATTTCATCTTTATTTTATTAAAACCTATTTACGAGAAATGATGATAAAGGAATTAAATAATGCCTACGATTAAGACGTAAGAATAAATGGAAAACTATCAATATTCGAATATTAAAACTTTCCTAGTAATCTGTACCATAGACTTTATAGCTTTAGACAGCCTGTCCCGTACTGTAAAATGAGGCAAATAAAATCAAATAAAATATAAATATGTTAGTGCTATTTTCTTATGAAATGGTGGTCGATCAGCTTCTTTGATAATAAACGTGTGTCCTACGTACAAATGAGAGGTGAATCAGTTTATCTGATTTACCTAACCATTGCTGCTCGGACGCTATATCTGGTGTTACTTATAGTCTATGATCTGTATACTTTAATAAAATAACGATAATATGAGAATTTATAGGAGGTACCTATGTGCTTGACGTGCATTTTAATGCAATGTATTTGATACGCTAACAGTCCTTATTTATGCAATTAATCGTTGGTGCATCTCCTAGTTATTGTGTAACTTCTTAACGACTTAACCGATTGAGGTTCGAATTTTTATATTTTTATTTAAGTTCACCAACAATTGTTACACCAAGTAAAACACAGATT
This sequence comes from Zeuzera pyrina, assembly GCA_907165235.1. NCBI lineage: Eukaryota > Metazoa > Arthropoda > Insecta > Lepidoptera > Cossidae > Zeuzera > Zeuzera pyrina. Next base: position 5,098,890 of record OU015629.1, read on the forward strand.
TGACATTAATAGTATTATGCTAAGTGCACAATCACTTACAGGGAAACACAGCATGCATTTTTCATTTTAATGAAACAAGACCAATGTCCTATTTATAATAATTCGCTATGGCATATTTAAATGTCACGTCAGAGTCAAAAAATATGTCAACTTTGTGACTTACTTTGTTGAATAGGTCACATGTTACTTTTATAATCTATATTTGGAAATAACTACTTTCTCGCGAGCTCGGGTATTAATAGTACCATTCTTTTTAAGCAGATTTATATCATATTTCCTAGTAAATTCTATACCCATATATTTAAAAGTGTTATTACATTATGATTACTTATTATGATGTTTACATATACTTAGGTTGAATTAATATATTTAAACGTTATTCATCTTGGCGCTCCGTACTCTCTGACTACCCCGTTGGGGCTACAGCGTGAAGATATGTTATGTTGTTATTCATCTTTGTCTCAGATTCACTAAAATTTTTATTAATTTCTTTTTTAATATATTTGCTTTATTTTACTATTAAAGGGTGTACCTACTATAAATATACTGCCGCTAGGTATACTAACTTTATACATACATACATATCTTCACGCCGTATCCCTAATGGGTTAGTAGTAGAGAGGACAGACCGCCAAGCGTCGCGATCCTTACATACTTCTATCGCTTCCTCAAATCTCATCATTCTCCTCACACATTTTCACCTAGGTATGTAAGTGCTTTTGACATTTCCGTCGACTAACACTCTAGCTATTTGATCTTCATAAGTCAGCTTTGTTCTTCCTTGGCTTCTTTTACCACTCACTAACTGACTAACTAACTTTATGATACCTACAAATATATATTTGTCATTTATTGACAAACATATAGCTGCTACATGCTGCTACATCGATAAAAAATAATAAAGAGTCGAAAACAAAATGCAAGGAACAAATTGAACAAAAATTGCAATAACAAATACAATTGTTCATCGTCTCTTCATTTGTACACCAATAAACAAGCAGGCATATTGTAATAGATATAACTACGCCGAAGATAAACAAAACATGAACGATAACTTCACCAAAAAACAAGAAAGGAAAAAATAACTGACGAGTAAGCACTTGAAACGGGGTTTGGTAAACGAGCGCTTCATTCACCCTGTGAGCATCAGTCATAGTTTGAACAATGCGAACGAAAAATAAACTCACAATACTGTTATTGCAACTTCAGCGGATAATTGATGACAGTGATGTGGGAAAACAGATAAACAGGCGAAACGCCGTGATTTTATCATCACTACATTTTTATATTACTAACAAATCCTAAGTAAGAAAATAAATAGATAATTTCAATAGTATACTATTCGTATTTAAATGATTAATTAACTTAGTGTAATGTTAATAAATAAGTTAGTGTTTTATTCTTATTTAGTGATTTTATGTTTAAAAAAATTAAGTTTCATGTCAATGTTCGTGTTCTAGGTGATCATTAAATGTCGTTTAATATATTTCAGTTAAACATGAACGCATTACTTAAAAATAAAAAATAAAAAATAATTAATATAACTTTTAAATAAACATTGAAAAGTACAAAATAATTATCCTTTACTAATGAAAACTCAAGTACAAAAATGACTTCATAAATACGATACACATATCTATATAATTAAATTTGACAGTTACTGAAGTGATGCAAAGCCTAACAAGGTTCCTGTTGTTACACGTTGATTTGGCACCGACTTCAATTACTGTCAAATTTTATTATGTAGGTATTTGTATAGTGTTTAAAAATTTATTTTAGTACTTAAGGTTTGATTAGTAAAGGATAGTTATTTCGTTCTTTTCAGTGTTTATTTTTAAAGTTGGTTGAAGTTTTTTTTGTTTTTTATTTTACCCTTTTGAGTGACCTTAGCCTAAACAAATATCTAGGGTAGGTCTACAATTAACTGTTTTTATAATTCTGGAGCACGACATACAAGAGAATCATCATAACATAACATAACATAACTTCACGCTGTATCCCCAACGGGGTAGCCAGAGAGGACGGAGCGCCAGGAGTCGCGGTCCTTACACACCTCTTTCGCTTCCTCAAATCTCATCATTCTCCTCACACATTTTCGCCTAGGTATGCGAGTGCTTTTGACATTTCCGTCTGCTAACACTCTGGCTATTTGATCTTCATAAGTCAGCCTTGGTCTTCCTTGGCTTCTTTTACCACTCACTTTCGCTCTGTATATTTTCTTCGTCAGTCTTTCATCACTCATTCTTTCCATGTGCCCGAACCATCTAAGCATTCCTTTCTTCATTTTTACAATAACACTGTTGTGCAACCCTGTCATACTGCGTATCTCGTCATTGCTTATCCTGTCCGCAAGCGTGACACCGCACATATTTCTGAGAGACCGCATCTCCACAGCATTTATCATACTTTCACTCGATTTCGGGCATATCCAGGCCTCACTGCCGTACAACAAAGTTGGCACCAACACCGCATTGTGGATGGCCATTTTAGCAGTGTTAGATATATTCACACTACCCACTAATGCGGACAGAGCACCGTTCACTTTATTGCCAGCTGCTACCCGTCTCTCCACATCCAACTCACATCTTCCATCCCTCGAAAACGCACTCCCCAGGTACACAATTTCATTCACCTGTTCTAGACATTTTCCATTCACACTAATCACACATTTCGTTTGTACCGCTTCTCTTTCAAACACCAGAACCTTAGTTTTGTTCACATTCATTTTCAATCCTTTTACTTCACAATCTTCTTTCATACACGTGACTAGTGTCTGCAACTTTGCTTCTGATGGTGCTATTAGCACAGCATCGTCAGCGTACAATAGGCAGTTTACCATTGTGTCACCACATCCCATACCACTCATATTACCTTTCAATCTCTGGAGGCAACTGTCCAAATACAGCACGAATAGCCAGGCAGACATCACGCAGCCCTGTCTGACACCAGAACAGACTTCAAACCAGGGCGACATTTGCCCGTCTATCCTTACACAGGCTCTGTGGTCTCTATATAATGACCTCACAGCCTGCAGTAAGGAGCCCTCCACGCCATATTCAGGCAGAAGACTCCACAATTTCTTCCGCACTACTCTATCGAATGCTTTCTCTAGATCCATGAAAGCGCAGAAAACTTTCTGACCTAAAGCCAGAAACCTTCCCACGATAACGCGAAGAGAGAAAATCTGATCCATACAACCCCTACCGTTCCTGAATCCACCTTGCGCCTCCCACAAATATCTTTCTGAAACGCCTTTCATACGTTCAGTCAATACTTTAGTATAGACTTTACTCGCTAAGCTGACCAAGCTGATGGCCCTATAGCACGCACAGTCTAGGTAGGAACCTTTCCCTTTATATAGAGGTACTATGACTGCCGTGCGCCAGTCCTCTGGAATCTCCCCCTTCTGCCAACAAAGGTTGCAGAGTGCACAGAAGGCATCCCAGACCCTAAGACCACCATACTTGATCATCTCAGCAGTCACCTCATCAATTCCCGCAGCCTTTCCACATTTCAAACTTCTTATCACTTTCTCAATCTCTTTCATACTAATGGCATCCTCCAGTCCCTGGCCTGAGTGTGGCAATTCATTAGAATCGCTCTCAGTATCAGAGACGGAGTCGCCACTCTCATACAGTTCTCCATAGTATTCACTCCATCGCTGCAGAACATCCTTTTTATTTGTAAGCAGGTTGTTTTCTTTCGAACGCACTTTATTCATTCTGCAAGGTGCCGGACCACTTCGGTACTTACGTACTTCTTTCCAAAATAATTTGGAATTTTCCTCGAAGTTGTCCGACATCTTGTTTTCATCTAACACCCTACACCTTTCACGCTTCTCTTTCACTAGTGCCTTCGTTTCTGCTTTCTGCAGCTTATACCTGTCTTTCATCAAATTTTTCATACCACAGTCATTAGTAGCAAGGTAGTCTCGCCATGCTTTCTTTTTCTTATACACAGCCACTTTCACCTCATCATCCCACCACACATCACGCTTTTTGCCGTTCCCAATCTTATTCATTCCACACACTTCTTTCGCAGCCTCAACCATACTATCTCTAAGGTTCTGCCAGCATTCTTCAACATCCTCGCTCAACACTTTCAATCTATCATCAAGCTTACTGGATAATACCCTTTCATATTCATTCCTGGTGGTCGCATCCTGCAGTTTCCAGCTTTTAATGCGGCTAACCGCTGCAGGTTTGGACACTACTCGATGTCGCCATGCTGCGAATAGACCCCTTATTCTGGTTATCACCAGAAAGTGGTCTGTCCCGAGATCGGCTCCTCTATACGCTCTTGTGTCCATTACCTGCTTCTTAAGTCTGCTATCCACCAGGAATAAATCAATCATACTTCTCGCACCCTTTCTTTCCCACGTGTACTGATGGATCCTTTTGTGCCCAAACATGGTATTAGCCACAAAAAGATCCTTTTCCATACACAGTCCTAGCACAATCTTACCAGCATCATTTACTCTCTTATCTCCATATTTGCCTAGGACAGACTCAAATCCTGTTCGAGCTGTCCCGACCCATCCATTCATGTCTCCACACACAACAATTCTTTCGTTCTCTTCAACCGTCGCTAGAACTTCTCTAACATTTTCCCAGAACTGCTCTAGTTCAGCCAAACCGACAGAGGACACTGGGGCATATACTGCCAAAACAAAAATTTTTGTCAACCCAATCTTGAGGCGTACCCAGAGCAGTCTGGGATTTATACATTCATACTCAGTCATACAATTAACCATACGAGAGGACAGTAAAACGCCTACCCCTTGACATCCCCTATCTCCTTGTGGTACCCCTGACCACAAAGCGATGCCTCCTCCGGGCAAGTCGGCAAGTTCACTGCCGCCTCGCTTGGTTTCACTCAAACATAGCACATCCAATCTTTTCTCTTCCATAATATCAATCACTTCATTCATCTTCTCCTCAATCCCACCTCTCACATTCCACGCAGCTACTCTGCACTCCTCCCTCCACTTCCCGCCGCTAGGTGCACAGCGTGTTGGGTGGCGGTCCCCAACGCCGAACTGCACTCTGCACACACCAGCGGGGACAGACCGGTGTACGTCGCTTCCGGGGGACGCCCTAACATTATAATTGCCGTTGTCCCGCATGGTATGCACAGAAGAGGAATTGCAGCCCTGAAAAGGGCTGGCAGGGGTCGCGACGAGCACGCTTCCTCAGTTGACCCCCAATAGAAGAAAAGAGAATCATCAATATAAATAAAGCTTATAAGCAGTTCGCGTTATTTGGTGGTATTTGGTGTATCTTCGAAGTCTAAGCTTCAATACCAGCGAAACTGAAATGGGACTAATCTGAAAGTATTCCTTTCAAATAAAAAAAGAATTTTCTAAATCGGTTCATAAATGACGGATTTCTGAGGTTACAAACATAATAAAAAACGTACAATCGAATTGAAAACCACCTCTTTTTTTTGAAGTCGGTTAATAAAATTAATTGGAGGTATACATAACATAGTATTTTAATCTCAGACTACCTACTATAAAAGGGAGTAATTTATTAACTATCATCTTTAATTATTTTTGCAATTTAATGTACAAGTTTCCTGACCCATGTTATTTTCATTTCATTACTAGAACATTATTCCAATTTCTGTTCGCCCGCAATGAATCTTTTTATGACCATGCTCTGCGCTACGATCGTTTTCGTTTTGCCCACTGTGTACTTCGCACCGAGCTTATAGGTGCGCAAGACGAACAGTTAATATTCTATCATCTCCCTTGCACACGTAGAGAGCGGCGGTGACTGGTGAGAAGAGGGAGATCAACTACATCTTTGGCTGCGGACTGTTTCAGAAAATCTACGTGTCACGAGCGCAATGTAAGGTATGATGTAAACCAACTTCATTAGGTATTTAGAGACCATACCTACATGATTCAATCGTGTTTTTATTCAAGTAGACGTTATCGAAAGGTATATACGAAATACAAATCTACCGTACCGTACCGTACCGAACGTATACCGGTAAGAAACTCAACCAGGTACCAATTTTTCAACATCATCTTCTAACTACAATTAATAATTACAATGTCTGGGTGAGAAACTAAAACTTAGAAAGCGTCAGCTGCTACCACTTAAGGAGTCACAGTTGATAGCGCTAGGCTAGGCTTGGGTCCTAAAAGTTTTAGGGCTTGCTGTAATGAACTCTAAGCGATGGCTATGGTAGGCTTGGCTAGGATCTGAATCGTAAAAATGATAGGCGATGGGGTCTGCTGTAATGAACTCTAGGCCCTAGTTTCTCAACCTGGGGGTCGCGCCCCTTGGGGGGTCGCATTTGTTATTAAAGGGGGTTGCAATCTGGTAAAAAAATAAGACCTATATACAAAAGATTCGTTTATTAAAGGAATGAAATTTAGTGTAGTGTTATAAAATTAAATATTACTATGTAATAACAACATGACAAAATAAACTTATAGAATACTTTGTTTAATTAAAATGACTAATTAAGAACATTATTTAATCAATGCGATGGTTGGCTTTGTTTCTCACTTAAAAGTATTTCTAAACGTGGATCATCTTTGCAAACACTCATAAGTAAATTACTTTCGAGTGATAACAGACGATTTCTGTATTTAGTTTTCAAACCCGCCATAGACAAGCCACTTTAAGAAGTAGCAAAGAGTATCAATGTTTTCAAAACTTCCGTTACTAGGCTTCGGCGTATTCACGTCGTCGTGCAAGCCAAAATTTATCTAAATCTTGAGACAAAAATTCCAGTTGTAAAGTTTTATCAGCCGATAGTTCAATGAGTTGATTCTGAGTCTCAGTTCGTAACTTGGCAGCTGCGGCATTATTTTCATCAAACGGATTGAGAACCCATCTTTTTGAGAAATCATTGTTGTCATCTGGAAAATATTCTAGTAACTGAATCTTTAATTCACTTAAATGCGTTTTCATACTCTCGAACCGGCGGTCAATAACTGAATTTTCTAAATTCACATTTTGTTAATATAATCACAAGTTGCAATAAATGCATCAAAATTTCGTTTTTCAAGGCGTATAATCCAAATACTATAAGCTTCTTGATAAAGGCATTGAATTTACCTGTCGTAAGTAAAATGTTTTTGTTACGGCCTTGTAAACTCGTATTCAAATCATTCAAATGTGAAAGTATGTCACTCAAGTAAGGCAACAGCAATAAAGATTCTTTATCTTCTAAAAATTCGGAAAATTAACCGTTTTTATATGTATAAAAGATTTTTAATTGATCTAGCAATTCAAAAAGCCTTGTGAAAACTTTTCCTCGCGACAGCCATCTCACTTCAGTATCGAAACGTAGTGAATTGTTCTTGACACCCATTTCTTCGCAGTGTGGAAAGCAGTCTAGTTTGCAACGGTCGGCTTTTAATAAAATTAACAATTTTAACGGCCTATGATAAAACATTTTGCAAATTGTTCGGCATCTTATTTGCGGCAAGCGCATGTCTGTGAAAAAAGCAGTGCGTCCAATCCACATGCGGCATAAAGTCTTTTAATTTTACTATCACGCCACTCTTTTTCCTCGTTATCGTTTTCGCGGCATCAGTACACACCGCAATGCATTTAATCCAGTCCAAGTTTTCGTTTTGTGTTGCTTCAATGAATACGTTAAAAAGTCTTTCGCCAGATGCTCGACCAGGAATTGATTTCCAAAAAAGCATATTTTCCTTAATAGACTCCTCGCAATCATATCGGACAAAACATTAAAATTGCTACAAGTTCGACACATCTGTTGACTCGTCAAACTGAATGGCAAAAAAATCACCTAATTTACCTTTTCCAGTTATTTGGTTGTGAATATCGATGGCTATTTCATTAATACGTCTCGATATTGTATTGTTTGAAAGGGGTATAAGTTTTAATTTTTTAGCTTCTTCCGGGCTTATCATAATGTTGACCATATCAATGACAGCGGCTATAACGAGTCTTCCCACAATAGTATTGGGCTTAGATTCCCTCGCGACTCGCAGCGCTACTACGTAGGATGCATGAAGTGCTGTAGCTTCATTACGGCTGGATTTTTTTAAAACAAGTTGTTGACTTTTGAAAACAAGTGTTTGCTTTATAAAGATAGGTGTCTTGTTTTCAAATGCCGGAGTAATTTTGAAGGCTTCATACTTTCTGCGGATAGGACTTGAAAACAAACAACACATTATGGCTTGTCATCCATTGTAATAAATCCATATTTTAAATATGTGTCGTTGTATAACCTGGTCTTTTTCTTTACCGTTTCTCAAGACGTAGAAGGCAAATTTCGTTTTGTCACAAATTTGTCTATTTTAATTTAACTTTTTTACTGTTATTTATAAAAATTAAACACTGGGTGGGCGAGATAAGATCGTTGTTGGTTGTACTTGCTTCGCTGTGCTACTTCCCTAAAAATGTAAATGAAATGAAACTCTGCCTCACGTTCTTTTGTTTTTATAACTAAAGCATTTAACATGTACGAACCTGTCTAGCACACGTGTCATGGGATGCGCGAGCGGCTTATTTCACAAGTTCGTGCAAGTACAACGCATGTTAAAACCTCGCCTAGATAGGCGGGCGCGATTTACACGCGCGATAATTTATATTATAATGCGCGGTTTTGCGTTTTTATCGCCTGAGGGAGGCTTGAAAATTTAATTAAACGTATCAATAAATTATTAATTAAAATACTATTATAATTGTAATTTTGTAGTGACCAGGGTCGCAAGCCTTTATATTTAACTTTTTGGCTTTTTCGTGGGTCACGACATAAAAATGGTTGAGAAACAATGGTCTGCGTCTTGGTGCTTTGTTTACTCCGAATACCAAACGTATAGTACAAATAATGTAACGATACATTATTTGTACTGGAAATTTCTGTTAACGAACGTGCAAAAGGAACCACTCCCAGACTTTTACATTTAGATTTAGATTTCAACCCATTTAATGGAATTAGTGAAGTTAAAAGGATATATAATTGGCACAGTCTAACAAAATTGCTTTTAAAGTAGATATTCATGTTTCTTCTTGTTTACTTATTAATAACCATCGGGCTTACTACGAAATTATTAACTAAGATTTACAAGAAATCCAATACAAAATACTCTTTCTTTAATACAAAATGTTGAATAATAGGATTTCTAGTTAATCTTTCTTTAATACAAAATGTATAATAGAATTTCTAGTATCTAAGTAATAAATTGAGATTATCGCTTTATAGGTATAATTTTAATCATAACTTTATAACGACATTCTCTGTGACCATATTGTTAAAACACAGAAATACAAGGGGTCGAATTAATTTCATAGAGCTAAGAGCGTATAATATTACCTAATGTGTTACAATCTTCAATATTTTCGTTAATTTACACCTTATTCTTAATTATCATAACTTTTCCAGACGTTCCTTATGGAATCTTATGGAAATAAGGTGGGAATAGTAATTTCTATAAGTTTATGTATCATATAATATTAACATTTTGATATTCACTGCGAGCGTGACAGCTCACAACTCTAGAACGCCATTTTTCTCGAACTTATCCGGCTATGCAGGTCCAAAATTGATCTATTGTGATCGCCACTGTGTTACAATACACTGCCAAGTCCCACTGCAGTCAAAAACTGCAAGGTATTCCTTGGAGTGATATGCTGAACCTCCTCCGGACTCAGGAAATACTGGCCGAGGCAGGATCGACGAGTGCGCATCAGTGCTCCGCAGTCACACAAAATGTGCATAGGCGGTTCATCCGCCTCCCGGCAGTACCGGCACAATCTTGTGTTGGAGAGCCCCATACTAAACATGTGCTTATTTAAGCAACAATGCCCAGTAAGTGACCTAACCGAGATACGCAAGTTGCTCCGGCTCATTGCCGTGACACTAGAAGCCACCTTGCGATTATACGGCTTTATTAGGGCTTTAGAATGCTCCTGGCCCGGAATATTCTTCCAATATTTGCAAGACGTTTTTAAGCAGGATTTCCACAAAATCAGTTGAGCCTGGCTTTTGGGTATACCACAAAAAGGTTCTGAACCAATAAATGTATATAATACCAATAAATAAATTTTGGTGCCGGCCCTTGCGAGTTCGTCGGCATTTTCATTGCGTACGATGCCCGCATGGCCAGGAACCCATCTTAGAATTACTCTGTTTTTATTTCCCAGTGTTTAAAATAGTCACGCAGTTATTAACTAGCCTCGATGTGATTACATTCGAGGCCAATGCCAAAAGAGCTGCCTGACTATCAGAATGTATATATATGGTTTGGTTAACGTAGTGCTTTCTAACGTTAATGTCCGCACATTCAATAATGGCGAACAATTCAGCCTGGAAAATTGAGGCGTACCTCCCAAGATTCAGGCTCCTCTTGAAGGTTGGGTGCTCTCCAAAAATTCCACATCCTACGTCGTTGTCCGATTTTGAGCCATCGGTGTACCAAAGTAGACCGCTAGGTTTCCAGGTCATTTTTCCTTGAATCCAGTCATCCCTGGAAGGCATCTCTACTATAAAATGTTTTTCGAAGGTACACCGCGGGAGCATAACGTCAGTTGGCATACTCAGAATCGGAATATTCGTTACTGAGTCTTGAAAAGATCTCAGTTTCTGCGATAGGCATTTCGTTCCGTCCTGGGCGGATAATTTGTAAAAACTGCTCCTCGCCTCCTTTAACATATACAAGTGAAGGGGCGGTAGGCTCAGTAAAGCGTTTAACGCCGCACCCGGTGAGGTCGACATGGCTCCGGTTGCTAATAGACAGGCGGTTCTTTGCAAGCCACCTAGCCTATCTATCACTGTCTTTTGGTGGGCTTTCTCGTACCAGACCACAGAGGCATAACTAATTGTCGGCCTCACAATGGCTGTATACAGCCACAGAACAACTTTTGGGCTCAGACCCCAGTTGTTCCCTGCCATCCGACTGCAGGTACCTAAGGCAATTTTTGCCTTTTGCAAGGTACTTGTTGTATGACTGTTCCACGTCAGTTTTTGGTCGATTATAACACCCAAATACTTAACTTCAGTGGAAAAAGGTATCGATTTACCGTTTAGTCGTGGAGCTACCAACCTGTCCAGGCATCGCTTCCTCGTAAACAGCACAATTACTGTTTTATCAGCATTAATCGATAACTCGTTCTTTCCACACCATTCAGTGATAGTGTCGAGGCCTCGTTGCACAACACAAGAAATAGTGGTTAGACTGAAACCTCGGACTATAACTACCAGGTCATCTGCATATCCCTGAGTGTCAATCCTAAGGTCAGCCATTTCATGCAAGAGCTGGTCCACAGCGAGGGTCCATAGAAGGGGTGATAGAACGCCACCTTGAGGACATCCTTTCATTGTGGAAAACGTCAAGGTAATTTGACAGAGGGCTAGTTTGGCTCCTCTATTAGACAACATCGAGCGTACCCATCTAGTGGTCGTAGGGTCGACCATCTTGGATTCAAGACCCCTAATCAATGTACTGATGCTCCCTCTATGTCTAAGAAGGCACAAAGCGCTACTTCTTTATCTTCAACTGCCTTTTCTACTCTGTCAATGAGACTGAGCAGAGCAGTTACTGTAGATTTACCTCTACTATAGGCATGTTGAGTATGATGAATAGATATTGTAGCCAATGGCCCATCCCTAATAAATCTGTCTAAAACCTTTTCCATGGTCTTTAACAGAAATGAGCTAAGGCTAATTGGCCTAAAGGACTTTGGTAGTCCGTAGTCCTTTTTCTTTTGCTTTACTATAGGCCTGCCATTCACGAGTCCTTTTAGCCTTATTGAATAATTTGCGTGTCTTTGCTCTAAGCTTCCCTAGCTTAGAGTTCCACCACGATACTTTTCTTTTGGAGGTCTTTATTTTCAGCGGGCAGCAGTCTTCATAGGCATTTTTAATGCCTTCCGTGATCACGTGCACTGCTAAATCTAGACTCTCCCACGTTTTAAGACATTTAGGCATTATTTCTAGGCTAGCACCTAGTCTTTCATTATATAAGTCCCAGTCCGCTCTCCTAGAATCCCTATATGTAATGGTTTGATTGTCTAAGGAAGTCCTGATATCAAAGCGAATATGTCTATGATCAGACATAGAGTTCTCGTCACTGACCCGCCATCCAACTATGTGTCTGGCTATGTTGCCAGTGGAAAAGGAAATGTCTAGCATTTCTTGTCTGACACGCGTAACAAAAGTCGGTTCACAGCCTATGTTTAACGTGTAAAAGCAGTTAACAGTTAAAAAATCATGCAGTAACTCACCTCTAGTATTGATGTCCGAGCTCCCCCAGGTGGTATGGTGAGCATTGGCATCACAGCCCACCAGAAGCTCAGCGTTATGTTTCTGAGCGTAGGCCGCTGCACGCCATAGATCTTCAGTTGGGTCTTCCTTTTCTCCAGGCAGATAGGCCGAGCACAAGATTACTCTAGCCCCATGCCAGCCTTGGAGATTTACGAACGCTGCAACCAGATCGTCAGAACACAACTCTGGAACAGCTAAAAGATCAATTTTCTTATTGAAAATGATACAAGCTCTAGGTTTTTTACTACCGGTATTATAAAGTATATTACCGGCGGCGTTTAGACCTAGGATTTTTGAATTTACCACCCAAGGTTCTTGAATCAAGGCAAGGCTTACTTTGTCCTCTACAAGACAGCGCTCCACAACCGCTGATGCAGCAACGGCATGGTGGAGGTTAGCTTGGAGGATCCTCACCGATTCTCTTTGGGCGGTATGTCATAAGCCAGCAGAGGGCTTTGGGTTTGCGGGCTTTGCTCCCCTTTTCTGCGGACGTGGTCATCCACGAGTAGGGGGCAGCCCGGTCGCCGTAGCACCTCTGATACTTGCACCTGCCCCTCTACCTGCACCCCCACCCCTCGCTACCGAACCAGAAGGCCTTTTACCCAGTTTGAGCTGGGGTTTAGGCTCTTCTCTTACCGGCCTCAAAGGGACACTAGAGGTGGAGGGTTGTGGGGTTTCCGATGCATTTATAGTAGTCTCACTAGTATCAGAGCCGCCCCTGACCTTAAAAACTATTTTTCTAAAGCCAAGGTTAGCCCTGCATTCCATGGCTTTGAGAGCCTCAGCAGAAGGGTCGTCCACAGAGAAGGTCACAAAGAACCCACTCTCCTCGCCCCTAACTGCTAGAGTTTTCCACAGCCGAGTATTCAGCTCCTCATTCTGTATCCGAAGTAGTTTAAGAGCGTCATCTACAGACCGCACGTCACTGCTCGGTACAAAAGTCGAGGCGACAGATGGCTTAGGCAGTTCACTTTCTGATATTACAGAAAGCTCAGCCTCAGGCCACGGTTTTATTTTTGGCACTTCATTCACCAGCCATTCTTGGCTGGACTGGTTCTCACAGGTAATCAGTATCCAGCCTGTCCTGTGCATGAAGCCTACAAATTTGAGTCCCGCTCCACTGTCCGAGATCTTTGCAATCTCTTGGATCAGTGTGCTTCGAACCATCTTCATTTGTTCCTCGTTCATAGGGGTCGTATTACGAACTCCCACTCGCGAGGACCCAGCGATTTCTTTGAAACTGGGTTTCGGTTTTTTGACAAGTTCCACTGTTGCGCCCTTGTTACTGTTATCCGCCTTTGGAGCCTTCATACCTTGGTCCAGCTTTGGAGCCTTGGTAGCACTCTCCGAAGGGGATTCCTCCTCCGATCGAACTCGTTTGATCAGCTTCGATGGAGCAGTATTGAGCTGCGGGAGATTGGCGATAGGCTTTATGCACAAAGTTAGGGCCTCTTCGGCACCTACGTTTGCGGCTTTTAGCCTTCTGAACCTTTTCCGCGCGGCTCCCGATAACTTCCTCTTACGAGGTTTGTTAGCGGTCTGTGCGTCGTCGCCCTGGTTCGTCACTGATTGTGATCTGGAGTTACCGGCCACAGCCTGGCTCGTCCCAGCACTAGACGTAGGAGCACTAGTCGTTTGGGTGGCCATGGGCTCACCTTTCGTCCCAGCGATTTGCGATTGCTCTCCTTCGGATTTCTCTAAAGGAGAGGAAAGTAGTAGTTTTTCAATTTCAATATCAATTTCCATGAAAATCCCACGAGCAGCTAGGGAAATAAGCGGTCACCTCCGGCAGAGCCCCGCATGTCGGAAGAAGGGCAAAGATTACTCTTCGAGATGCCCTGTTATCGAAGAGACACCGTTCACGACTGAGCTCCCCCTCAGCCACGCATCCATCGGCACGGTAAGACTGACACCTTGGATTGGGGATAATCATTTCGCCCACTACTAGCAAGAGTCGGGTAATTACTATAAAGTTACTAGCAGTGGCCCAGGATGCACCGGCTAGAGGGTTTACGTTCCAACAAGGTAACATACCGTATTGGACTGAAAATCCCCATCGCACACGTGGAGGTAGATTATCGTTCTGTTATAACGGAATTGCAATTTGTCTTTTTAAAAAACAGTGAAAATAGAATTAAATAAAGTTTATTTATTCACTTAAAAAATCAATTGTTATCTATTTAAATTATGGGGCAGGCCCGTTTAGTTTGGAGATCGGAATAGGACTGACTGTCTGAGTTGTATCAAGAGTCGAGAGAATTGTAGGAGTGCAGAATAGGTGATGACTAAGTGATATTACTTGGAGACAGAAGATATAACATCTCCCCCAACTAGGACTAAACTTCGGGCTTTATTGCGAAGTTTAGGAAATCGAAAGTTTTAGAAGATTCTTCGAATGCAAGAAACTGGAGTTGATGTTACGTTATTGCATTGTGTTACTTCTTCTATTTCCATACAGGATTCAGATGGAATAGGTTGTTCAGGGGGGGGATCTGGTTTCAAGGAAGCTTGGGGACTGCCCTTACATCTACAATATTTGTTTGTTAGTCTAAAGCTAAGATAGATGACAATAATTATGAATAGTATACTTATAATTGATATCGAATAGTGTGTTCCGTATTTAATTATGTGCGCCTTATTTATAATGGCATCAACGTCACTCAGTGAGGATTTCAGAAGTATTTCCTTTTCTGAATTTAAATTGTCTAAGTCTAAATTTTGCAGATTAATCGGGAGCACATTATTCGCTATCTCATTCTTTTTAACTATATTACAACAAGATTCATTTATTAAATTAAAACTCGAAGCGATTGATAATGGTGAGCTAATATTCTTCACATTTCGTTTCGACATGAGTCGCATATTTTTACAATATGCCGTACATTGGTAAGGAATGTTAAGTACACCTGTACCTAATATTGCAACTTCAAATAAGTTTTCGTTTAAGCAGTCTATAGAGATTTTATTCTGTTGCGATTGTACAAATAGCCATTTATTGTCCGTTAGTGGCTTCCAAATATCTAGATTGCCATAAACCATCTTTGTTCTGCATTGAAGAGGGAGCTTATTGTTGGCGCGTGCTATTATCTCGCTCTCACAGTTAGGGTTAACATCAGAAGAAAATATGATGGGTATTTCACATATCATTTGTTGTGAGTCTAGATGTTTGCATTTTTCAAGGTTATCCGTAATGCAATACTATGATTTATCTTTGGTCATCGCTATATATTTATTACTGGGTATAATAAGGGAGAATGAGTCTGGCTTGTCAGAATTATGCGGGGTAGGCAGAGCTATGTTGTGATACAAATTAAATTCAGTACGAGATACTAGTGGGATACTTAAAACGAATACAATTTTGTTTTTCGAATAATAACAAACTAAGCTAGAAATATTTATAATAATATGTTAGAAATATTTATAACTTAAATCTAAACTTATAGGTAATTCTAAAGTACCATGTAGGTGTCTGTAATTATCAACGAGCTCTCGATAAACTTGCTGCGGTGTTATTACGTACGGATGTAGAATGTTTTGTTTGGACATTAGTATTGCGTTGGTTAAGTCCTCTAACTGGAATGATAAGACAAGTACAGAGGCTTCCAAACTGTTTAGAATAGAGTGCATATGATTTTTTAGTAGTAATTCATTTGATATTACAGTTAAATTTTTTAAATTTATCGAGAGGTTGTCAATAGCATTGTTGAGGATAGCCTCATTAATTTTTAACTTATTTACAGTTTTATTGTAGTTAGATATTGCAGATAGAGTTATCAGTTTATTTTCCTTTATTAATAAGGCTAGCTTCTTTTCGTCATTTTGCAATAATTCGATGGCGTTATTATATTTGATTTCGTCATTTTCGTCTAAAGTGCCAAATATTTGCTTTAAAACTGTTCCTATTCCACCAATCCACGCGTTGCGTTTGGCTCGGGTATCAATCAAGTGAGATATGGATGAATAGTATTTGACAATATCATTGTATTGAACTGTTAAAGGCTCTAACATGTTATGACACTGCAGGTCATCCAATGCCTCCGTTTGTTTACACATAAATCTGACTGTACCAATTACATTGTGTATGTTTTCAATATGCGGGGAAATGTGTGAAATATCTAATGGAATTAGTAAGTTTAAATAATCATTATTTATTTTTATATTCCCTATAAAATCGAAATAAATGCCGGAACTTGATGTGATCGGATGAACATATTCTCGTGCTTGAGCAGAAGCACTGAAATTAATAAAATAAAAATATTTAATTCACTAGACAAAAAGTAAAAGAAAATAGGTTCTAAAAGTAAATGATAACATTTACTTGATATGAGAGAAAATACCTCATTTTAAAAGAATTAAAGAAATCGTAAACTAAGACTTATTTGGTAGACTATTATTATTTATACATTTTGTAGAGATGAAACGGTAATCACGTTTTTTCGTTACTTTCGGCCATTTTGACTTCGTCAAAATGGTGTTTAACATGACGCCTATTTATTAATAAAGATAAGGTGTTGTTTCCATGCACCTTAACTATTTTATACGGCCCTTTCCATAAGGGTGATAGAGCTTTCCGAAGTCTGAGGTGGTTTTTTATGTAAACGTACTGACCGGACTTATATTTGACTGGTCGTGTATGTGTGTCATAGTATGTTTTAGAAGCTTCTTTAGATTTATAGATATATTCAAGAGCTTTGTCGCGCGAGTGTTTAATCCGATGTTGGAGCATCTTTACGTATTCAGGGTAAGTTGCCGTAGGAGCTTCTTCGTATATAGAACTTGGTATATATGGTTTATGACCGAATAGAAGTTCATACGGAGAATAGTGTGTTGTGGAATGTATAGCTGTGTTATAAGCTAATGTAGCAGTATAGATATAACGAGGCCAATTATTCTGGTCCTCATTAATATATGACTTCAAGTATTCCTTCAATGTGGAGTGACTCCTTTCAAGAGCGCCTTGTGTCTGTGGATGGTAAGGAGAAGACCAGAGTTGTTTTATTTTCAAAAATTGACAAGTCTTTTGGAACAGATCTGCAGTGAAGTTTGTTCCCTGGTCGGTTAGAATAGTTTTAGGAATACCAAACAAGCAAATAAAATGTACTAGACACTCACTGGTTTCCTCAGCTGTGGTACTGCGTATTGGATAGCCCAGCATATATTTTGTGAGGTCGTCTTGGAGTGTGAGAATGTACTTCAATTTAGCTGGTCCAGCTTCTGGGAGAGGCCCAACAAGGGAAATACGTTGGAATGGTGCAGTTGACGTAGTAGTGATTTGCATTGGCGCGCGATTTATTTTCCTTAAAGCTTTATTTTCTTGACATTGTGTGCAACTTTTTACATAGTTATCAATGTCGCTACGCATTGATTTCTAATAAAACCTATCGCGGATTCTATTTAGCATTCTTGTTGCACCTAGATGTCCAGCGATTGGAATGTCGTGATTTTCTTTCAGTATTTTAGAAATTTCACTTAAAGATGGGTATGTAATGTTGTTATGATATATGTGAATCTCTATTCCAGTATTATTAAAGATATATCCAAGTATGTTGTATATTTTGATAAAGGAGTGTTTGTCGAACGGGTTTTTAAAATCCGTTATACCTATTTCTTTAATGGTTTCACTGATTCTAAAAATTTCCGCCTTCAAGGCTATGAGTGTTTTAAAGATTTCTGGATAAGATGAATCGTCAAAGTGATGGACTTTGAAAAAAGTAAAATAACATATTTCGTTATTATAATCAATTCGCTTAATAGAATGTAGAGCCCTTTCAGTTTGTATGAATTTATTGCTGTTTGGATAGTTGCTCAGAACTTCGCTGACATAAGGCATAGACTCATCTAAATCTAGGGAAGTTGGGATAATTAATATTTTCTGAGATCCTTTCAGGAGGTTATCGTTATGTTCGATAATGGAAGTGGTATAATCTTTATTGTTTGATTTTATAAATTGCGAGTAAGAGTCTTCGATTACTGGTGTTTCTCTTATTTCTGGTGATGGGTTCGGGCAATTAGGATTTGGTTCGTTTGCAGAAGGTTGCGGTTCCTGATTTTCCATATTTTCAGGCGCGTTTATTATTGGACGAGAGTCAGAATTTTGTAAAGCCGGAGATGGAGGATTTATAAGATCCAGAATATCGAGGTCTATATTTTCTGATCTTAGATCAGATGGTGGTGAAAGTAGAAGGTCGAATAAATCTTCGCCCATTTCATTTAATAGATTTTCATTAGGCGGAGATAATAGGTTTGTTTGATCAGAGTTAGTGTTAGGGTCTATATTTCGATTATCGCTGTTATCGGTTGTAGGTTTCGTTACAGGATTGGTTAGAGGAACATCTATGGGATATACAGGGTTGACTGGATATCGGGATAAGGCATCTGCGGCGGAGTTGAGTTTACCTTTGCGATATATGATTTCATATTCGAATTCTTCGAGTTGTAGACGCCAGCGTTGCAGTTTGCTGCTAGAGTCTGTATGATTAAATAGCCATTTTAAAGGACGATGATCAGTTATTATGGAGAACTTGCGACCAAACAAATAAGGGCTAAAGGTTTTACAACCAAAAATAATGGCTAAGAGTTCTTTCTCGGTAACACTATAGTTTATTTCATTCTTATTTAGAGTTCTGGACGCATAAGCTATAGGATGGTCTTCATTGGATGTACCTTGAGAAAGAATAGACGATATGGCATAATTAGAGGCGTCACAGGTAAGTGTAAATGGTTTAGTGAAATCCGGGTAGATTAACACAGGAGCGGTGATAAGTTTTTCTTTCAGGGTTTCAAACGATAGCTGTTGTTCATTACTCCATACAAAGGGAGTATCCTCTTTTAGTAGGGATGTAAGTGGTTTAGATATTTTTGAAAAATCAGGGATGAAACGTCGGTAGTACGATATAAGGCCTAAAAAGGATTTAATGTCTTTTGGACATTTAAGAGCAGGAAATTCTTTCACAGATTTTATTTTAGCAGGGTCAGGTTTTACACCATTTTCAGTAATAACGTGACCCAAATAACCTACTTCCTTTCTAATAAATTCACATTTATCAGGTTGTAATTTGAGGTTAAAGGAACGGAGTTTTTGTAAAATAGCTGTTAGGTTCTGAATATGAGAAGCAAGATCATACGAGTAAACTACTACGTCATCGAGATAAACAAAACATTGCTCTCCTTGGATACCAGTAAGGACATTGTTCATTAGACGTTGAAAAGTTGAAGGAGCGTTTTTTAAGCCAAATGGCATGCGACAAAATTCAAAATGACCTTGAGGAACACTAAAGGCCGTTTTGCAGATGTCGTGTGAAGTCATATTAATTTGGTGAAATCCAGATGCGAGATCGAGAGTGGAAAAATATTTAGATTTACCTAATTGATCTAGTATCTCAGTGATATTCGAGATAGGATAAGTTTCACCGATAGTGATATCATTAAGTTTCCTGTAGTCTATGACAATACGCCATTTTCTTTGACCAGAGGCATCTATTTTTTTTGGAACAATCCATATAGGAGAAGACCAAGGAGAGACTGAAGGTCGAATGATGTTTTGATCTAACATTTTTTTGACTTGGGTTTGAATTTCTTGCTTATGGATTTCAGGAAAACGATATGATTTTACATTTATCGGCTGATCCGAAGTGGTTCGTATTTCATGTTGGATAGCTTCTGTTGTAGTCAACTTATCTCCAAGCAAATGGAAAATATCAGAATACTGAGAGCATACGTCATACAAGGCTTGGGATTCTTCGGTATTTAAGTGTGAAGTACGAAGGAGTTTAAGTAGCTCTTCAGTTCGTTCTAAACAAGAATTGTCTTTATAGTATTTGTTAAAATGGAAAGAGTTAGATTCGATAGGATGTAAATTAAGTTGAAAATTAGAATTCAGAGTTAATGGTTTCTCTGAAGTGTTTACTACAGTAAGATTAACTCGTTTATTGTCCTTGACTTTAACTATACAGTTGGCTATTAAAAGCGATTCAGAGATATGCTGGTCAAGAACAAGACCTTCCTTTAATTCGGGGTTACAAACAGAACATTCTACTGTAATTTCGGAACGAGCCGGAATTTTGTAAATCGGATCAGTGAATTTGAGTGTTACTTTATTATTTCCAAAATTGAGAGTATTTTGATTATAGTCTACATTACATTGAAAATAGGTAAGCAAGTCATTTCCAATTATTCCGTCGTAAATCAAATTAATTTTATCAACAACGTAAAATTGAAATTCATGTGACTCCCCGTAAAATTTTAGACTCATATCAAAACTACCGAGGGTAGGGACGGTTTCTTTGTCATTGTCGATGCCTTTTAATTTTAATATATTATCTCTATTTAGTTTCAGGTTAGGTGTTTGGATTGACGAGCTTTTTATTAGTGAGATAGAAGAGCCGGTATCGACTAGAAAGGTAAGTGGGATTTTGGATATTGAAGTTTCAACAAGGATGTTAGGTAAGGATACTTTTTTAGGATCGCTGGATAATTCATATATCTTGTAGGGTTGGATGGATTTTCGGATAAAGCCGCTGTGACGCTCCTTTTGTCTCTCAATATTCTGAGCTCTTCCATTGGATATGAAACCGTTGTTATAGGCACTCGTTTGGGTCTGGTTACCCGTGTAGCCTGATTCAGAGGATAAACGAGCACTTGCTTGGGACTGGTTACCCGTGTGGCCTAATTCAGAGGACAGTGGAGCACTTATTTGGGACTGGTTACCCGTGTGGCTTAATTTAGAAAACAGAGAGGCACTTACTTGGGACTGGTTACCCGTGTGGCTTAATACAGAGAAAGAGGACAGTGAAGCACTTATTTGGGACTGGTTACCCTTGTGGCCTAATTTAGAAAATGAATGGGCGACGGCTTTACGATGACATAGTGGTCTCGTGCGGCGCCCTGACGAACCACGATCTAGTTTAAATTTGTGTTATCTACTGGAGGGGTGATCTCGTCTACTTCGTCACGACCCTCGTCATTTTGAAAAGCTTCACAGTGGCTTATAGGCGCTCTGAATTGAGCTGGGAAAGAAGGGATTGTCTGGTTTGGCTGACGATTCTTAAATTTGTTATTATACTCCAATTTTCTACAATTTTCTATAGAATGACCTACGTTTTTACAGTAACGGCATATTGTGTTATTATTAGTAGGTCTAAAACTGGTATTGGGCCTAAAAAGTGTCGTGCTATATTGTTGTACGTTTTGTGGACCTTTAGTAAATCTGGGTCTATTTACAGTTGGTATAGTTGGGTTTTTCCTGTACAAAGTTTGCTGGATTTGTTCTTCTGAGACAGCTATATTTATGGCTTCGTTTAGATTGCGTGGTGCTCTACATCGCACAATATTAGATATTCGTGGATGTAAACCCATTAAAAAGTGATGGAGAGCTAAATCCTCCATTGCTGCCGTACGGCCGGGTAATTCTGATTTCTTAGAGTTTGTTGAAGAAATTTCCGTTAATAATTGAGATAGGCACGTTTCGATGCGTAAAGCATATTGACTAACATTCTCTTGCAGACTTTGCTTGCTCTCTTGCAGATCTGTTAGTAAATGAGCATAATGTTTCCTCTCACTGAACTGGGTTTTGAGGAAAAGTCTTTGATAGAGCAAGCAATTTCTGCTTTACCCTGTAATTGGCACAGTATATATTTAAATATTTTTGCGTATCTGAGGCTAACTCGAGGGCATTATTACAATTTACAATGAATGAATTTAGAGTTTCCCTACTCCCATCATATGGTTTTACGAATTTCAGCAAAATGTTGAGATCCATATCTGACATTATTATTTCCTTATTTTTATTTCCGCGTCTGGTGACCCTTGGAGAGTTTATTTCCAAGGGTGCTGAATTGACTTCCGGTGTAGTGGAGCCAGACGCAACTGTCTCTATGTTCAATTTTACTTCAGTTTGCGTTTCAGACATTTGAACAATATAATTCTTATGTACGAGAGATTTATGATTATAGTAATAATAATAATAATAATACTCAGACATTTCACACAGCGCCATCTCGTGTTATGGGTACTAGACAACTGATATACTACTTATATACTTTTCTTTTGTAAATATATACATATTATACATAAACACCCAGACTCGGGACGGGAATCGAACCCGCAACCCCCGTTTTACTTTCCGACGCGCTAAACCGTTGCGCCACGGAGGTCGTCGTTTTGCTACAATAATTACAATTTGAGAAAGGAAACAATAATAAAATAGGTATAATTAGATTGAAAATATAGGATGACCAAAGACTCACAGTACGATGAGTATAAAGATTGAGAACACAAAAAGATCTCTTCACAAGAAACTCTTCACAAAATGACTTAATGAATAAAAAAAAAAAAAAAAAAAAAAATGAACATCTGTACACGTTCTCGGAATTCAGTGCGCAGTAGAATCAGCAATGTAGAAAAACTTCCGACTCAAACTTGAAGACTCCAACGACGTGATGAATACGGCGTGTGTAACGAAACAGTGACGTAGATCCAATATCAACACAAACACAAGACAAAGAAAAACTCGTCGAGGTTTTCCACTTAGATTTTTGTGTTAATTTCACTGCAAAATTATTTATCTTCACTTACTTTCACTTAAACAGTAATGTATATACTTTATATTATTTTATATTACTATACTGTGTCACTTATTTGAAGAAACGTGCATTTAATTTATTATAATATTATTAGAGACGTCCCGGGGATATTTTGTATCCCTTTACGCTGCCACCAAATGTTATAACGGAATTCCAATTTGTCTTTTAAAAAAACAGTGAAAATAGAATTAAATAAAGTTTATTTATTCACTTAAAAAATCAATTGTTATCTATTTAAATTATGGGGCAGGCCCGTTTAGTTTGGAGATCGGAATAGGACTGACTGTCTGAGTTGTATCAAGAGTCAAGAGAATTGAAGGAGTGCAGAATAGGTGATGACTAAGTGATATTACATGGAGACAGAAGATATAACAGTTCGCACCCCTATTTTTTTTTACAATTGTGTTCAAAGTTTTTAATTACGAGTATATTAATACAATGAGTAATATGCATCACTTATAAGAACAATCAAATAGCCTATTGGCGAAGGAAATTATGTAATATAATATAAACTGTAAGAATATAGAAGGAGGAATTGAGGTAGAATAAGCCGATTATAAAGTTCTAGAAGCAAATATTACAGCCGCTCTGCGCGTAAAAATATAGATTGAAGGTTTTCTTGTGAAAGAAAAACAAACAGACGGACGATGTTTCGTGTTATAATATTAGCAGGGATATATTCGTAAATTGAGTCAATATGAACTAAATTTTTACGTGTACTTAATAGAAGTTAAGCGTGGGACGGGATGGTGGCACGTTAGGCGTATCAGTCATAACATTGAAGTGACACGTGGTTCCCGCAGTAACTGAATGTACAGTTGATTCGAGTTAATATTAATATTATTCACGTAAGTACGTATTTTTTTCTGTTTAGACCATTAATTTTTATTCATAGTTCCTAATGTTGCTCGCGTACATCCTGGTAGTTGCGTACATATATCTCTTTATTTGTATTTAACACACTTTTTGTAGTCTCGTGCTTAAAACCTGTTTAAAACGAAATGAAATCTAAACCTAAAAAATTTGAAAAAATATTTTGATATTACAAATGTTTCGTATAGCTGAGTATACCTGCGCAATCGCACCACAATAGTCTGAAGTCTAATGTAGTACTATCTACTCTGCGGTTGAAGTTACTTGTGAAGTTAAGTTAATGATGTGAAAAAGGCTAGATTACTATTTCTTCAGGACCTAGCTAAAAGTTAAGTAATTATAAACAAAACTGTTAAAAATATTCGAAATACAATAAAAAACATGAGTTATTCGCTTTCAAAATTTAGTAATGGGAACAGAGTGGGGGTGTTTCATCTCTGTCACTTCTAGGGCTATACGATGTAATTGCGACTTAGTGACGCCACAGCTTTGTAGCGCTATCTCTCTCTTGCTTATCCTCACACTGTTCCCACTACTGAAGTTTAAAACTCAGAGGCTGTTTTTATAGTTTCCTGTTTAACGTTTTTATCGCTAGGTTTTTACTGTCCACGGTACAATGGGAAAGCAAAATGTATGCAGTTGTATGGAGAAGCTTTTATATTTCCGTACACGATAATGTCATGCCGTGGACGTTGAAAAAGCGTTTTTGTCGTCGACACAATAAGCAAGCATTTTGCTTACCTATTGTATTTCCGACGGTAAAAACGTAACGATAAAAACGCGCAACGATAAATGATAAAAGCTCCTATTAACTCGGTTTTCGTCGATGAATATCAATTACTTTTTTCTCAATTGTAATCGTTTAATTATTTTAATATAATGTATAGAATATACCACATTTAATAGTAGTCATCTAGCCTATTATGAGACGAGAAAAACGAACCGATAAATTAAGAGAAACAACTCGTAATTCTTAGAAATAGTACATGCCTCTAATAAAAGTGCGTTACTTTATTGAGAAGGAATTCATACAGTCTTAAGTTTCCTATTTAATGAAATGTCGGTAAAAGGTCATATTACAATTTCTGCAGAAAATATTTTATGATAATAAATGTAATGTAACTTGAACTATGTTCATGTCTAAAATTGATTTTCTTTTAGAAAATATTAAATTACATGTAGTATTAATTTACATTCGAAGTCCTAATTAAAAGTTATTGTTTTACATTTAAGTACAAAGTACCTACTTACAACAATCGCAGGCTTTGTCCCTACATATAAACGTTTATACGTGGTTGTTACATCCTCCGTCTCATGCCAAAACAACAATGTTAAAATATTGCCTTTCGCTACCAAAGTTTCTTTCGATTCCAAAATTATTATAAGTAAAAAAGGAATACATACATTGTAAATAAGCACAGAATTGCCACCATGAAATCTGCTATGACTATTTTAGAGTCTTAACTACACATGTAAGACATATAGTTATGCCAAATAAGTTTGTTCGTTACATAGTTTTTTCATGTTTTGTGCAATTTTTAATTAAATAAAAACAAATAATAGTTTTTGAAAAAAATCTATTTCAATCTCTGGCAGAGAGACAAACAGACGGACGTGTAAAAGGGACGCAGGATTATCACAAAGATTCGTTTTTTCCCTTATAAGTTACGAAACCTCAAAACTTAACCACAATTTTGTGTTTTCTTTTTGTATTTGAGATGCCACGAATATTTGGCTACTAATCGATATTTGACCTATTTGGATACTTTTTTAATCTCGGTATTCGACGAATATTGTTTACTATTCGACCGAATACCGAATACCACATAAAACACATATTTAATCATAAATTATTACTTAATACTAAAAATCCATCAGTCGTAAGTTGTGATGAATGAAAGCAATTTCTTCAGCATTTGTTGGTAGGAAATGAATGTTAACTCCGCACGCCATGTAACCTAACCTTACGTTTCCGCCTGAAGCGCTGAATATTCGGCGCCAGAATATACGGCGCTTCGGCCGATAACGTGGACGAATATTCAGTATTCGGCGAAATCATTATTCATGGCATCTCTACTTTGCACTAAAAGGCTGAGTTGGTGTAACGATGAGGGAATAAATCAGCTATGAAAGATGGAGAAACGTCCATGAGTTCTGTTATAGTCTGTTCTGTTATAGTAGCTACGGAACCCTAACACGCTAGAGCTAAAGTAATAACATTTTATCCTGAATTTTCGAAGCACTTATTATGACAATCTCAAAATATTTATAGATAATCTTTATGCACGTGTGTTGGCGTCAAATTATTGTATGTTTGTTAGTGAATACATCGTAAATTCTGATTTCATGTTTATATAGGAAACACTTCGTTAGAGTGTTCTTCATGTTTTATCTTTCTAACGTTAATTTTTGTCACCGAAACGCTCGCCTACAAGGTCATCCACACATTACATTCCTAAAATATCGTCACATTGTCCATTTAATATCCTCTAGTAAGGTAGATATTTCTTTCCAGTTATTTTGCTTAGAACTTTTTGGAAGATTTCAGTATTAACTACAAAAATGGGGGTAGCTATGAAAACGTTAAGACTACTCACAAACTAAGGCCTATTGTACACGGAGAAGCCGCTTCATAGACGCCTCCAAATAATTAATTTACATTAATACATTAATTTTCTGTTGTTTGTAATGCTATTGAATGGTTGAGGCGTTATTTTGGATTACTCCTCCATTCGAGTCGATTAGGACGACGACTATATAGGACGCATCTAAACATAGAAATAAATATCAATTGTAGACTGTTTATAGCTACAAGAGAATTATCAGATGCTTACATTCGATTTTTTTTCATTCTGCACTAGACTGCTTGAGATAACATTGTCTTTAACATTGTTTTTCTCATAGTTACATTGTTGACTTGTTTTGCGTTCTGTAATAGTTTCTTTCTTTTCTTTTTCTTTTTTTCTTCCCTATATAAACACTAAACTTATGCATGCAGAGCTTACCTATAAGTGATTGTAACACTTTGATTTATGATTCTGTTTTAGTTTAAATGATGATGTATTGGTGTATACAATTGTTGGTGAACCAAATAAAATAAAAAATAAAATTAAAATAAATTCATTTCTTAGAATGAGCAGAGTTACTCATAACCTCATAAGACTGTACTTGAAATCATAACACTACTGTTACAAAAACAAAACATTAATGTATAGATAAAAATTTGTGCAGCTCTGCTCAACGTACCCCGGCGTACAACACACGGCAGGGCAGAGCGGACAAGTGAAAAACGCTTACTGGCGTTACTGCTCGAAGAAAATGCCATTTGGCGTGTCTTATACGGTCGTTTTCACACGACTTTACGTTTCATTTAATTGAATAGAAATCTAATAACGTTTGACTACCAGTTTAAAATTATGCTAGATTACGTGGTATTTGTCATCATATTCTACTAGAGTTTACGACAATTGAACCGCTTGTCTAAGCCCCAGACGTCATTACGAATATGCACCGCGACGTAAACATCCTGTTGCTGATCCGTCGACAGAATTTCGTAGCCTGCAATCATAATAAAGTCGGTCTATGTCGTGTTGATACTTTAAGGCAAATACTTTTTTATCCCGACGTTTCGACCGGATTGCACTGATCGTGGCCACGGGATGTCTATCATTCCAATATCAGTCTGCTCGTAACCATGATCATCGCAATCCAGTCAAAACGTTGAGATAAAAAGATATTAGCTTTAAAATTTAAAGATGACATAAACCTGGTTATTCAGGTTTGTATGATGTATGCAAGTCGTGAAAGGCTAAAAATATAAACAGTTTCGAAGTTGTGAAGTAAGCAGCAAGCGGATGTACACCAAACACATAATGACGAATACGCATCCTTAACGGTTGTATAGAATGATGAGACATGAAAAATAAAATTAAGTTTGGTAGGACTTTTAGGCGGGAACGGGAGAAGTGAGGTTGACATTTTGTTTAGATTTTCTGTTTTATACATTTTTGGGAATTTTAAAGTACAAAAGTAATAGTATAATGTGTTTTAAAGTTCTGTATAAGTGAAAAGAATGGAGTAGGTCTAAATAAACTTGTAGCTGAAGTTCTCACGCTCTTCCAAGAAATCCTTCATAACTTCAGTAAAGTCTACTATAACTTTACTGAAGGAGTTTTACGATATGAAAAAATTAATATACTTGTAATTATACTTAATAAAGTGACATTGGCAAATGCACTCGACTGTGCGCCATGCCATAAAGAAAAAAAAAATGTTTGGTAGAGATGCGATAACTCGAGGCTACGAATACTGTACACATACATGTGTAATGTATATGTAAATAGATATTTCAAAGAATTACACCAATTCGCGACCTCATATTGTCATTAGGATTATGCAGTGGGTAACCATTATATGTATGCTTAATTTTTTTCGTTTTTATCCATAATGTAAACAAATGTAACGTGACATTTATGACATAACTAGAGATGAGTAGTTCGCAAATGATTGATTCATTCGTCATACTTCTTAGTTGTCGATTGACAACTAACAAGTATGACAATTGAGTCAATCAACAAACAAACACACAAACAGAAAACGATTCTAAAAGTGTTTTGTTTGATTAACTGTTTGATTAAACAGTTAATCAAACAAAACACTTTTAGAATTATTTTCTGTTTGTGTGTTTGTTTATTCGATCTGTAATGAAAACCTCCAACAAAATTTTAATACAAATTGCACTGTTTGATAGACTAAAGTCCCGAGTATACTTAATATCGTTTTTATTCTACCTTTGTTATAGAGCTGTATACCTACATTTATCTCAATTTAAAATATTTCTCGTGGCTTCCACGACAGAAATTAAGTATAAGTGTGTGTAATGTGTGTATACTGTATATATGTGTAATATTTCAGTACTGATATAAAGGGCACCGCAAACTAAAAATGGTGTAATAAAAAGCGAAAAATAAAAATAGATTATGCCCGGTCCGCCGTCAAGAAAATCTAAAATGCATTTCAGGCCACTGAAACTCCACATTCGACGTTGAAACAACTCGCGTAAAGCTGAAAATTGATTATAGACTTCATTGATATGCTAACTCCACTGTTAGTCTTCCAGAAAGTGAAATAAATAATGATTAAAAATGTAAATATTATAGATTTTATTATCGATTTTTAAGAGTACATGGTAATCATTTTTTATGTAGGGGCTTTCTTTAATATAACTTTTATTGCGCCTTAAAGCTGTTACCCTAAAAAAGAAATCGCGTGAAGATCATTTGGGAAGCAATCAGCTAAAAAATAGAGTTTATTACAAGGAGCTTGTATTGGCGACGGGCTGGAAATTTGTCCCTGGGGTTCCACATTTTTGTCTAATCTAAGGCGTATCGATAGTAGATAGCGTCAAGGATATATATTAAAACCGATCCGCTTGAAATGCGTGCAAACAATTTCTGATTAAAGAACTTTTGACGAAAATTAAAATTATAGACTTTTAAACTTTCGCGCTGCATTATAAAATATCTAAAAACACGGGAAATTAACGCGATTACCTTTTATTTTCCCTTGACGTTTCGGCCGAGTTTCATCGGCCGTGGTCTCAAGTAAACTACTAGTTTAGTAATCGCGTTAATTTCTCGTGTTTTTAGATATTTTGAAAATTAAAATTATTTTTACAAAATTTATGATTTACCCTATTTGATAGCAACTTATTTTTATACGAAATGCGATCAATAGCTTCGATATAGGGAGAGAAGTAATAAATTGAAGTTGAACATTTTAACAAGATATTTCGTACATTTTACATTGAAGTGACAGATTGCATAATTCTGACAACTATCTACATTTTATTGCGCATTCGTGCTAACTCAACAAAACAATGGCCCAAGACACTATTGAATAACCAATATTTCGGAATGTTAGTGATGTTAGTAATAGTGACGGATGGAAATATCAAAAGCTCTCGCATACCTAGGCGAAAATGTGTGAGGAGAATGATGAGATTTGAAGAAGCGAAAGAAGTATGTAAGAACCACGGTGCTTGGCGCTCCGTCCTCTCTGACTACCCCGTTAGGGATACAGCGTGAGGATATGTATATATGTATCTATGTTAGCGACCGACATTTTTATTATGATACCAATCACAGAGCTTTGTCAGTGTCAGTGTCAGTTGCTCTACGACAAAACAGAGTTTTGTCGTATACAGAGCGTCATAGGCCGTATCTGAACACGCTATCGTATCACGGGCAGCGTGGCCGAGCGACATAGAGGATGATCTCGCGTCACCACTCGCAGACAGAACCGGTACATCCAAAATATTGCTCGGCGGAATCGTACTATGACCGCCATGATGTTGGCTACGAGGCCCCACAGCTCTTTAGGTTTGCTGATAAGCGACCAAACCATCCGAAATCGTATACGTGAAGTGAGTCTGCTTTCCCGAAGGCCGCTGAGAGTTCTGCTTATAGCACTCTGCAATCGTAGGGCCCGTTTACAATGGGCTCGCGAACACAGAAATTGGGAGGAAGAAGAATGGCGTTGTGTTTGCTTTTCCGATGAATCTCGTTTCGATATGAGGCCGGATACAAGACGTACTCGAGTTTGGAGGACCTCTGGACGTCAAGAACGTTTGAAATTTTGTCAGGAAGTTCATTCATATGGAGGGGGAACAATAATGGTTTGGATCGGTATTTGGATCGGTGGAAGAACCGATCTCATTTAGATCAGGGGCAACCTCAATGCTCAGATTTATGTGCAGAGGATTGTTTCAGACGTGATCATCCCTCTGCAAAGCTGGTTGGATGATTCGTTTCGACTAATGCACGACAATGAACGTCCACACACGGCTAGAGTCGTAACACACGCTCTTGCTGACGGTCGCATCGACGTTCTGTCGTGGCCTGCTCAATCGCCAGACCTCAACCCAATTGAGCACGCATGGGATATGCTTCAAAGAAGAGCTCTGCCGAGTATGGATGCCGTGCATACCCCACAACAACTTTTTGACTTGTTAGAAAGAATGTGGGCAGCCATTCCTCAAAGTGATTTTGATGAACTGATTTTAAGCATGCCAAATCGCTGTGATTGTGTAATTCGTGTCAATGGTGGAAACACAGATTATTAATTTTTTTATCTTTACAATAAACATTTTAAAAATCTTCATTTTTACCTTTTTTTTTTGCCACTTAATTGACGACATTAACTTAGGTTAATTTCCCACAATTTGCAAAAATTGTAATTTTTCTTAATTTTTGCAAAATATAGGGATAAGTTGTTAATTTAAACATAGGAATTAAAGTAAGAAGCCAGTCTGGAAGACTAGATTTGATAAATATTAATTGGATAATTTTTTATAGTTAAAAATGTACTTGATCCCTAGACACTTTTGATGTGTGTATATTACTAATTTTAAAGATCTACTCGAAAAAACTTAAAAAAGCGTAAAAATAATACACGGAAAAGTGTTATAATTTTTAAATTCCTGATTAAAAGAGCATTATTTAGAGAACGTTATTTAAAAAGAACTATTTGAAGAAGATTACTTCAAGAGCTTTATTCCAAGAGCATTATTTAGTTGTCACATAGTGACCTTAAAAAATGTTATCCTCCTTTTAGACCTCAGAAGTAACCGTTCCAATTTCGGCACTGAACACTATAGAAACTTTTTCCGTTACTTTTGTAGCGAGAGCATCAATTACAAAAGTTTGCCTTTCAAGTTTCTCCTTAAAGAGTCCGCCTATGCGACTTCGGTGTGTTTGGTGACCTGGATCTCGATACTAAGAATACTGAGAGTTAGGTATTTGGTATTTTGGATATACACAACTTCAACTCTTTATCTTAAAGTTCACAAACTTGGAAACACGATCGTAGGAAAAAATGCCAATAAAAATCCAGTTTTGCACAAAAACTCAGTTTGGATCACTGAAATTCTACAGAATTTCAAAATGTTGTTTACTATAATGGATACATACATACAAATCTTCACGCTGTATCCCTAACGGGGTAGTTAGAGAGTACGTTGTGTTACAAGGACGGTGAGAATAAGTTATAATATCCCAAATCATACAAATCAGTATTTTTAATTGATAAGGAAGTTTCATTCTAATATAGTAGTTTTTTTTTAAATGTCAAAAGCACTCGCATATCTATGCGAAAATGTGTGAGGAGAATGATGAGATTTGATGAAGCGAAAGAGGTGTGTAAGGACTGCGACGCTTGGGGCTCCGTCCTCTCCGACTACTCCGTTGGGGATACACCGTGAAGATATGTATGTATGTAGGTATAACAGTTTTTGTACATAATTACAATTGCTTTATGCTAATTACAACTTGTCTATTAAATTTAAATTACAACTTGTCTATTAAATTTGTCTAAAATCCACCTTATTACGAATACCATAGGGCGGGGCGGAGTGAAAACTAATTCGTGGGAGTTCATAGACAGGCTCTTAAAAGCTAAGTTTAAAAAAAACGTATATTAGATAGAAAACTTACAAAGTTATTCTAAAATTCCTTTTTGATACCGATATCTTAAACAGAAGTACTTAGTACCTAACGGCTTATATTTCTTCAAATTATCATTTCGAGACTTCATAGTTCAATGCACGAAGCTATAAAATTCAAAGCAGACATAAATTCTATATCACCCTCGTAGGTTATCGAACTTAGTAATTTCCCTTAAGAGCAGACAAAATTAACATTATTTAAAGAGATTTCATAGGCATACGAACTGAACACCGATCACATTGAACTAAAAATAAAATCAAAATTAGATATTTTTTATCAAGATAAATCTGAAATTCTCTTGTACATCTCTTTATGGAATTCTGTTATTGACGGCGTAAAATATGATAACTATAATTGAAATGTTTTGTTTTTTACTTTCAATTCAACGATTTATTCCCTGTTTCAGAAGGTTTCAGAACTGAAGGAGACTTGGAATGAGTTTGTTAATACTTGTTTAACTTCTGTATTTAATACTTTATACATAATGTAATGAAAATAATGTGATGAAAATTTCTTGAGTAATAAAAAGACAGTAATTCTTGTGACAAAACAGTTCAAGTTCGACTCACTCGGTAAATATTGTGCGCCCGGAGACAGATGAAGGCTACTTTTTTCTTCAAAAATGTACTTCTAAGGGGATAAAATGGAGGCTTTCTACCTAACTATTAACGACATCTTGAGCTCAGAGAACTTTTTATATTAAAAAATATGGAACATTTTATCCTAGGAAAGCCACGGAAAAATTTTCAAATATGAAAAACTTTTATCCTGGGAAAGCCACGGAAAAAATTTCCCCGCGGACAAATTCACGGGTACAGCTATAAATATATAAAACGAAGTCATTATTTTTGCCCATCTAGTTTTGCCTCGATTTCTTTTAAACTACACAATACATTTTAATTCGGTTTCTGCCATTATTTAGGGAATTTTATCCGAAAAGTTTTTATATATTGCAATACAATAGATTTCACCAGGGTGCAGCCGGGGCAGGTCGCTAGTTTTAACTATAATAATAACTATAATAATTATTATTAACTATAATAATAATAATTTAAAAAAATTAGATGGACAGTATTAGAATTCTACACACGCATGGTTTTTGAAAAAATCCATTGTAACAGACGAGACGAATAAACACGTGAATAATGTTATAAGAGTCCGTCTAAAAACAAATTTCAGAAAATATAATGTACCTATTATATTATGTATAGGGAAATTAAAAAATATTGCAAAAGTCAACTATCATAAATGTATCATTTACTTATTGTCGAATATTCACAACATTCTGTTAATTTATTCATACTTTATCAACAAAAAAGAAAATAACTAAAAGGAAATAATTTCAAAAACATCTCACCAACTAAATATGACTAATGAAAAGTAAGCAAGTCACGCAATCAAATTCTCTCACTCGTACTCTCAAAGGGCACATAAAAAGGAAAACAAATTAGCTAACAAACTGCGAGTTGTCATGTTTCCCTTGAAGATACTTTAGGCCAGACTGAATAAACCACCGGAAGGAAAGTCTTTCAAAATTAAATTCCGCGCCGTTTCGGTTCACGAAAATATTTACTCAACTTGTTACCGACACATAAAGTAATGGAAAAACAGGCTGGACACGAGCCAAGTTGACGTTAGAATAAAACATTCTTCTTCATAAGACATTAATTTATTTCTTTTTTACAAAGGATAGGAAACTACTTCATTTAAATGTAGACATTATGTTCGATGTACACCGAGGGCGAGATAGATTATCATCGATTATTTTTGTCAGTTTACAACTAGTTGAATAATTAAAGATCGAAAAAGAAGCAAATACACAAATCCATTTATGAAAAGAATTTATGGCTCGAAGATTCGAGACGAATCAAACGTGGCTTTGGTTATCGACATCTGCCAGTTTTATGTACTACGAAAAAAATATCAATACGTATATCTATAAGATACACAGATTATTAAACAGTTACCTCCCTTTTGGCTTTGCTGCAGTCGGGCAAAGGGTTGGAAAACGCGATATAATTATATTAACACATTATATCACATTCCAACAACAGGTACATGAACTTAACTGACAGTGAGATAAAAATATCGTTAATTTTACAGCATTTACGTAACCCTCATGTATTTAATAAACAAAATAATCTTCTCAAATAAATATTTCAAACACATTAATATTTGTAACAAAAGTTGAAATAAAAGTTCTCAATTTCATTATCTCGATCTGATGTGTTACCTTTTTAAAAATCATTAAAATTTGTATCGTCCATTAAAACAATACATTTTGAAATATCAATAGCAATATAAAAATAATATTCTCCTATTCTTTAAACAATCAATGAAATACAATCTTGTTAAAAATTTAAAAAAGTGTAGCAGAACTTTATGTAATTGTGTGTAGTGTAATTTTCATAACAACAGATTCGTCTGAAATCGTAACATATTTCAACTTAACTAAGGCGAAACAGTAGTGATTAATACATTGTGTAAAATCAACAGACGACCGATGTTCGAGATAGTGGAAGAACAGTGGAAGGAAACAGGAAAATTAATACAATATTTTCTTTACTTTGAACATTGTAACTTAGCTTGTTAAAGAACAAGAATTCAAGAAACATCTACTTTAAAAACTAAGATCCTTATACATACATACACGAACGAGATTGCAAAAGTTGGATATCACAAATAATACTTTTCATTATTACAATAAAACAAACACACATCAACATTCATATAAAAACGTAATTACATTTTTTATTATAAAATACATATGCTTACATATATATTATGCTTATTCTTTCAGGATGGATAAAGCTTCAGGGCTCTGTCAAAATACACTTTGACACTAAAACAAAATCTAGCTTTTTAGGATTCGGATAGGATTAGGATAGAGTGAATTGACTTTTTAATGTGTCGAAGTTCTAAATAATGCGGTCAGCTAAAATGGTGTTGTCTGTGATAGAATAGAGTCGATATCGATTCAACTAAATCGATCGACTAATCTAATTTTCGACGCTACCACCATCTCATGAAAGGAATTATCCAAAATGGAGATTTCATATAGATAACGCCGCGGAAAAACCGCTACAGGCTCATAATAATGAAGTTGACACAAGGAGACATCACTCTGTAAAAAGTTGCAAGAACTGTTTACTTTGGAAATGTCAAATCACTCTATCGAATTAAAAGTTGAACTACACTTATTTGAGCTTAGAGAAGCATATGCCAACAGCAAAAGAGATAGTATGACGTAATTAGACTGCAACGGGAACGAGATATCATAATATTGTTATTTATTGCAACCCATTATGGACGTAATCATATTGTGCCAATTATAGTTTACGAGTTTTATGCCTGTCACTCGTGCTGTATCTGCCTCCATATTTTGGAGTAACAATAATATTTAGTATGATACTCGTATCTATCTCAAATACCATTTACACTGTAGTTTATTTTTTAAAGTGATTCTCGTGATTGAAGAAAACGTTTATTTGTACCATAGATATAATCTTCTAGTTACGAAGAATCATATGTAATACATTTTATGTCCTTCGCTATTATTAATATATGACTATAAGTTAATTTGAAAGGCTTATGGGAAAGGTAGATCTGAATTCGAATTAGCGAAAGATCTCAATTTTTACAATAATATTAGACTGATCAGGCTATTCGATTGTTGCTAAAATTGATTTATTTTTACATTCATGTAAATTAATTAAAAATGATAAACATTTCAATGCGAATAAATATTCTATGAAATTCACATTTTCACATTTATTGAAAAATATAGTTTTAATATAGTAGGCTTTTAAACTAATAGGAGATAAGCTAAAGAGAGACGACGCTATCGAACTGCGATATCACAAACTTGTAATGTCTCTGCCCAGCCCTAGGAGTGTGGTAGCAACACTAACATAATTTGGTGTGACAACACTGCCTCCGCCAACTATCTCTCTCTCCCACTTTGCAAATTCGAATTTATACAATAAATTGGAATAATTCAATAATACAGGGATTTATTAATTAAATATATGAAATATATATGTGATACAGACGTTACTGTAAGTAAGACCGGCCCGTTGGTGCAGTGGCATATGCATCTGCTTTGCAAGCTAGGGTCCCGGGTTCGATCCCCGATCAGGTCAATTTAGGAAACGAACTTTTATAAATTGGCTTGGAGTCTGGGTGATACTGGGAACTCCCCCAGAGTTCGTTGTGTGGTACCCATAGTACAAGCTTACTGCTTAGTTTGGGGTCACACAATCTGTGTAATTGTTTGGAGTATTATTATTATTTTTATTATTATTACAAGGTATCAACCCGTAGCAGAGTGACAAAGACGAAGTTTATTGTACCCACTTCGTTCTCACTACTTAAGTTTAAAAACTATTAACTCATATTTTTCAATGTACTTTGAATATTTTTTCACAATAATGTTTATGAATAAAGTAAGTAAAACTTATGCTTCAGGTAGTTTTAACAATAAATAATCAAATAGCCTGTTCCAGTGCAGTTCTTATAAGACTACTAGACACCTATAGTGACATAATATTTGACTTTTAATGTGATCAACATTGTATTAACAATACCTTGAAAACAAACTTGACGGATATCTGTAGCATAATGGCATAGATATAATAAAAAATAAACTGTGCGCGCGTACTTCAAGAGTAAAGCAACCGAAATAAGCTGGTCTACCTCTAAATGTATTTTATGTAAAGCAACGCACAAATAATGCAACAGAAGCCATTTTGCTAGCAAACAGCGTTGCAGGAATTGAAGCAATTGCTTGGTACTGTTATGTAAAGAAATTGTCGAACATATATAATAACTTTCACTTTCAATTTCTCAATAACGACTGGCAGATTTTGGTGCACATTTGGCTTAAATAAAAGCTTACTTGACGGCACCTCTTTCATGGTTAGGCGACAGAAGACATGGCAGATAGGAATGAATATTGGCAAATAGGAATAGACTGGATAACAGGGGCGACGCCTGGCTCCGTTAAGTTAAGCTGTTTTTTAGTGAAGTAACTGCTGAGTAACTCATTTTGTGTTTTTGAAATAAACAACGTGGAGTCTATCTTCTTATTATATCTATACGAAATAATAATGAAACTAAGTCGCTAGTGCTCGGAACTTAGTCCCATTAAAAAAAGACATAATACTGCACATAATATAGTGAGGCCCCGTATTCAATTATGAATTAGTGCATATTAAGATATACTGATTTCTAATATTCCAGTTATTATAAACGTTATAACGTTATCATTGATGACGCTATTCTACTGATAACGTTATTTTATTCCTAACGTAATTTTTTATACGACGTTGCATATTGTACATTGCACAGATATGTCCCCGAACCCCGTACACTTTTATAATTGTATTAGAATTCGCCCGCGATTTATTTACAAAGTCGTACCTTGGAACAATTTCTCCGATATACTTTAAAACGAACAAGGGAACAAGTAACTTTAGCTTTTATGTAACTTTACTTACCCAACAATTGGAATAACTACAACGCCTACTAATGGCAACACCTGTTGAGGTTGCTGTATTCCAAGCAGTTTTGATTTCGACTTTATTGAAGTTATGAGTTTCTAAATTTATTTACGTATGAAACGCGATTTCATCCTGTTTTTTATTTATCGAAGATTGATTTTTGCGCCATTTAATCATACAATTCAGCATTGTCACGATAAAATAATGCAATTTATAATTACGTCACGCTCCTGCGACATACTATCTGAAACTAAAAAGCCAGGCGTAGTTTGGTTGCATGCGCGGCATAGTTTAGCCGGCCTCACTGTTGTTTGCGGCGGCGTTGTCTTTCTTTTTTAATTAGTCTGAGGCCCAGAATCACATAAAAAATATATAAAAGGAATGATTGATTCTGTAACAATGCCATTTATCTGTAAACAATTAATCTCTCTGTAAAATTTGACGTACACATTTTTATGCTGGGTCCCTCTTCAGAGAACATAGAGAGGACAATACAATTCCTCAAACCTAACCAAACCAAACATTACTCGTATTCTTTTTATGCAATTACTTTGAAGATGCCAAGTGTTTTCGATCGCCAGTCTGCTAGCATTCGTGCTATCTTGCAAGTCAGTGTAATTTTATTCGCATCTACAAATACTACCAGACAATTCCGCTCTCTAGATATTCGTTTCAGACATCTATGCATTAATAACTTCATTTTTACAATAAAACTTGCATCGAACTTCCATTGTTATAATAAACAAATTATTTCTACTTGTCCGTACCATTTAAGCATTTGATTTTTCAGACCAAGTATTGCTTAAAATAATGTTGACCATAACACTTCTTATATTCGTAATACCTATGTATATGTAGATAAAGTCGAAGTGTACCTATAAAAGACACAAAATATCTACCTTATTTAGGACATTATCACATTTAGGAACTTCACTCCCACTATATTTTCTGACATGAACGAAAACAGTTTATAAAATCTACATAGATTCATAGCCATAGTAAATAGATGGACTCAGTATTGCGTTATTCAAAGCTACAACAAACAAGAAGTCGGGTCTGCAAATACGACACACATTTGCAGGAAGAGATCGATTGAAAAGCAATAAACAACGCGCACCAAGCAATGATTTTAAAATCATTGCTTACGACGCCTTTCCAGCGAAATGGCAGCAGATTGGCTTTTTGCAAAATGTGTGTCATATTTTTTTGAAATTTGCAATGCGAGACATAACGTAGGTACATCTTTTTGTTACGACTATGAATTAAATTCGACGCCAAAAGTTAAAACAATTTCAACACTAGCTTTCACATACATGTTATTGCAAACGTTCAAAAATTACATTTTATTACTTCGTGCAAGGAAAGGGCTTGGATTTACTATTAATATTACAAAATTCTCTCATACTTCACTTTAAACCCTTATTACACTGTCAAACGGTAATTACAAAAGTTCGATTAATACAGAACAGATTCAACGCGTTACCAAGCATAAAAGAGTTCCTAATTACTTAAGTAAATTTCATTGCTAAATTTATACATTATTTAGGAAATTTTACAATGGGAATTTTGGTATGAATAAACAATATAAGTATTTGTTTCCATTCAACGGAGATTGTGTTGTTAGAAATCCGTCTCTCGATTCCATTAATTATTGATATAAGATATTAGGGATGATCAATATTCATCGATATTATCGAAACGTCGATGTCGAGTGTGACGATATTTTAACATCGATATTAGGTCCCTTAAAATATCGATGCATCGATGTTTTAAACAAAAATATCGGAAATCGATTTGTTTATTCTAAAAATCAAATTAAGCTAATGTAAGCTTTCAAGGTATACATTTTATTTAGCAAAAATCTGAAGTTTCCAAAGGACTTTTAAAATGTCAAATCACCAATACACACTTCGTATTTCATATTTTATTTTAGCATCAAAACATCGATATTGTTATTTCAATATCGATGTTTACTTACCGATATTGATATCAATGTTGTTCTAAAATCGCTCATCCCCAATGCATATCATCCTAACACCGTATCCTTAACGAGACAAAACAAAAAGACGGAGCGCAAAGCATCGCAGTCCTTATATACCTCTTTCACCTTCTCAAATTTCATCATTGTTCTCACACAATTTTGTAGAGGTATTCGAGTTTATTTGAAATTTTTATCAGTCGATGGCCATTTGATCTTCTACCTCGATCTTCATTGGCATCAGCTACCGCTCGCTTTCTCTCTATAGATTTTCTTCGTTCATCGTTCATCACTCATTCTTTCTATCTGCCTGAACAATTTAACCATTCCTTTCTGCACTTTTACAATCTTTTTATCTTTTATTTTATCCGCCGCAGGTATTTCTGAGAGATCTCATTATCACAGCATTCGCGTTAGTTTCACTCGATTTCGGGCATATCTAGTCCTCGCTACAATAAAATAAAATTGGCACCAACGCCGCACTCTGTATGTTAGTACAATTTTGAAAGATTTGGCTATGATTTACGTATGTTAAGTTCCTAATTATGTAACTTTCATTTATTAGAAATAAACATAATAATTTAATGATCTAGTCTTTCTATTTCCCATTGTAAAAATATTTCTGATTCACGTTAATCTATGAATCAGAAATGCCAATGACATTCAACCAATAAAAGTTATTCAATTAGACCCTATTTCAGCCTGGTAATACACCGTGAAAGTTAAATTACAAGTAACTGCCATACTTAAAAACATTATGAATAATAAAGACGGTAGCAGTTTTGTGTTTACAAATAGAAACTAAACGGTATTAGTCTATAGCACATTTAACTTTCCTTACCTTATATAATACTAGTCGTATTGCTTAACATTGACTCACATTAAGATTTTGACACTTTACAACAGTCAACATACAAAATTCAAATTCACGTCTTTATTCTGTTCTAATCTTTGTCTTACTACGTTACATCATTGCCCACAACTACCTATTTTCTTCCCAAATACATTTTCACTTAAATTAATTATTTATATACTAACATTAACTTCTATGTTAACACTAAAGAAATCCTTAGCACTATGAAATATTATGTATTACATCCTTAAATATGTCCCATAGTACACATAAAACAATAAACGAAAATACATATGTAGATGAATTGATAAAATACTTAAATCTCGACTACAAGGATTTCAAAGACACTAAATACGAGTATTATTATTATTATATAATTTTACGCTGCACGGAGAAAAGAAAAAACAAAAGATAAATCTTTCGTTTTGCACGACTGTGCACTGAACAGTTTGTTAACATCATTTATATAATTAAATTAACTCATATAATTAAATTAAATGAAAGATAAGCAAAAGAAATGAAATAAGTCATTTTGAAAGACAGATTGGCAAAGAAAATGTGAAGTGTATATAAATAAAAATACCGACCAAGAATATGTCCAGCAGACTCGCATAAGAATAGTTCGCTAGCTATTCATAGAACCTAGTTTTCACATTAAGTATAATTTACAGTGTTATAATTTATAATAATTTGCATTTAAAGTAAATAATCGTCATCATTATATTATTACGTGAAGCGAAAACTTCGGATATCGGATAAAGGGTTATAAGAATATTGCGCGCACGGAGGAGTGTGAGATTTGGCATAGTTAAGGGTTATATGGAGAAGAGTGCAGATAGCTAAAATTTTACGAAATATGTGTTAAAACATTTATTTAATTAGCTTTCTAAGCGGCAACTTTGAGGAAGTCTATTATTTAAGATAATGTGTAGTTTTAAGTTTGTAAATATTAACGTATATATGTACTTTTTCTTAATGTAAATAAATATTATTGTATATTAATTAAAGTAAAAAAACACTCATTGTTTACGTTCATTCTATCAACGTTGAAAAGCCTGTTAATGTCAAACTCATACTAGTTTCCGATCATACCTCCTGTAACCTCCTTGGACCAAACAGTCGCACAGAGTAGGGATTGTCGCCAAAGAGTTTATATTGTAATTTTAAATTTAAATTTACGGTCGAATTTCAACCGCCAGACGACTTCTAGTTTAAAGTAAATACATTTAGTTCAGACATTTTTTCCAGAATTTTGGTACTAAAGATTTAAAAATTAGAAGTGGTGGTAAGCGGAAAATGTCTCGTGACCAAATAAACGGTTTCGATAGCTATGCATAGAAACGTTTTTATAGCCTTTTGGGCAACCTATCTAAAAACATCCTACTCAAAGGGGTAAATAAAAAAAATCGAAATACGTTCAAATTGAAAAAAATTTTTTCTATCATCTCATCTTTTGATTTTTGTGCCATCAATTTTTGTGCTTTAACCAAATTTCATTTAAATCAAGATATAAAAGAAAGGTTGGGGTCCTGTAAGATACAGAGGGACGCACCGATAAATGGAAACCGTAAGGGAGAAAAGAATCATTATTGACTGCGGAAATCTAAAAATTGCCTCCCTTTTCATAACAATTTCAAAGATTAAAAAAAGATAAGGAAAATAGTTGCGCTAATACGAAAAGTTGTAATTACAAATATCCGCCGTCTTACATACAGAGTCGAATAATCCCTGTTTCGTTACTTCATTGACTAATTCGTAATCTTCGTTACACGTACCTAACTCTAACTTTAATATTAAATCATCAGCTTTAAAATTCATTCAATTTTAAAAATACTAACGTTAACGTAAACATTTTATTTACTTACATTTACGATCCAAAAACTGAAAATAAAACCGTTACGATATTAAATTTTTATTATGACTGGAAAGTTAATGCGAATTCTAATTTTGGTGGGAACTCAGTTTCATTACCATTTTATATTACAAAAATAAACTAACTTCTGGAACTTAATTTACTTTCGAAACTTTGGACAAAATATTTATGCCAAAATAAACAGTTTGATATTTGATCGAATGAGATTATGATGGAAGTATCATAAGTAATTTGTGTTATAATTTTTGGTCTCATAAATTATAATAATTTA
Organism: Zeuzera pyrina; assembly: GCA_907165235.1. Taxonomy (NCBI): domain Eukaryota; kingdom Metazoa; phylum Arthropoda; class Insecta; order Lepidoptera; family Cossidae; genus Zeuzera; species Zeuzera pyrina. Next base: position 5,141,581 of record OU015629.1, read on the forward strand.
TTATACATATGTATGTATTTTTTATTAATAAAGTTTCATAATTCATTTATTATATTAATAATTCCATTATATTTTTCGATAATGGGAAGAATTCATAAGTACAGGATAAAACGATACTCACATGATAAATAACATTTATAAAATATTTTCCATCTTATGGTTCTACATCGAATATCACATACCAAAACTAAATATTGTAATATATTATGCATCACACAATACATTTGTTGTATATTCATGTTCAAATAATATGTATAGTGTAATAATAATAATAACGCGCCAGACAATACACACCAACCATCTGATCACAAACTAGGGTAATCCCTGTACTATTAGAACCAGACGATGACTACTAGGGGCATCTCCCAGTACACCCAGACCCGAGACAATTTAGAAAAGTTCATTACCTAAATTGACCCGACCGAGAATCGAACCCGGAACCTTCCACGCTTGGATTCAACATCTAAACCACTGCGCCATTGAGGTCGTCATCCGTCAGTCAGTATCAGTGTACTACTTTATCGAGAAAGTACCGGGAAAAGATCAATAATACACAAAATGTTAGTTATTCATCCAAATTTATTTTATCACCTACAAAGTATGCTCCTTCAGAAACGATACACTTACGCTAACGAATAATCCAATCATCAAAACATTTTTTAAACGCTTTTTCCGGAATTGAGTTCAGTGCTCGCCGCGAATTCTCCTTTATGTCTTCTACCGAATGAAAACGGGTGCCACGAATTGGTAATTTGAGTTTAGAAAAAAGAAAGAAGAAGGCTGGAGCCATATCTGGTGAATAAGGTGGTTGCTCGATGGTATTTGTTGAGTTTTTGGTCAAAAATTCGTTCACAATGAAGGCCTTGTGCGAAGGCGCATTATCGTGGTGCAAAATTCAAGAATTTTCTTTCCACAAATCTGGCCTTTTTCGTCGAATTTGCTCTCTTAAACACCGCATAACGCCCAAATAATATTCTTTATTTACCGTTTGACCTTCCGGCAAGAATTCCGGGTGCACAACACCGCGATAGTAAAAGTAAACAGTCAACATGACTTTGACTTTTGATCGACTTTGGCGTGGTTTTTTCGGTTTCGGTTCAGTTGGAAGGCGTCACTCCGAAGCTTGTTGACTAGTTTGCATGTCAAACTCGTAAACCCACGTCTCGTCACCAGTAACAATGCGTTTCATGAATGTTGGGTCGGAATTGACTCGTTCTAGCATGTCCTCAGCGACTCTTCTGCGATTGTGTTTTTGTAGAAAATTGAGGTCTTTTGAGACTAGCCGAGCGGCAACATGTTTCATACCCAAGTGATTATTTAAAATGGTATGGATCGACTCGTGAGACACAGAAATTTCGGCAGCTATCTCTCTCAAACTTGAATGAGAATTTTCAGTCACTATTTACTTCGCTTTTGCGATGTTACGAGTAACTTCAGTTGCAGACGTTGATGGCCTACCAGAGCAAGGCAAATCTTCCATCACATCTCGATCGCTTTTGAACGCTTTGTACCACTCGTAAGCACGTGTTTTTGATAAAGTCGATTCACCGTAAGCCTTCTGTAACATTTTCAGTGACTCCGAACACGAAATTCCATTGGCGATGCAAAATTTAAGACAAACTCTTTGTTCCATGTTTTTGTCCATTACGAAATTCGCAATACACACTAGAATGATATAACTAAAAACAGCACTGTATTTAATCTAAATAACAGATGCAACTGAAACTCCGCGCCAAAATGGAAAACAGTTGTGCCAATCTAACAACAACAAAAAAAAACAAAAAATTGAATTTGGAATAATAAACAAATCATCCATTCCCGATACTTTCTTGACTGAATCTATACGTAAAAAAAAACAAATATTTCAATGGTAATGCACTACGTGTAATGTCGCTTATCACTTTACAATATTTACATTCATTAGGCATACATAATGATTACATTACCTAAATACGTCACACAAATGCATCATGTACAAAATTTCAACATCTTCGGTCATAGGTATGGGTGCTGCAGTATATTATTAGCGTTACACTGTTGTATCTCAATTTGTAATGCGCAGGGATCTAAATGTGTATGGTAACTGCAAGTGCTATAAAAAATATTATACATGATGTAGGCAATAGCCTATTTGTGCACTGCAATGCTAGTGCACTAATAGTTATGCAGTAGGCAAATGTATTGTGTGACACAAAAGGAATTAAATAATTTATTACTTTTGGATATTAACTTACACCTAATGGACATAAAAAAATACAGTAACTATTGGGTTTGAAAGATATTAACTCATTTTTTTCTAAGTTGATGTGCTACACCTATATATATTCTATTTTTATCTTTAAGTAATTTCTTGGTCGAGGCAGTGGTAGGTATTAATGAGCATACGTTTACTGAAGTATTTCTGAAAGGGGTTCAATATGTTTAAAATACCTGAATATAATTTAATGACAATTTTAGATCTAAAGGTTAGTAAAATTCATAAGCGTATTGAAGTTTCGTAGTTTAAAATGTGCTTAGTAAAGATGTTTTCAATACAAAAAAAACGCTCCAAAAATATTGTTTCTCAAGTTAATCATTGTTCTCAGAGTTGGGCACGCCGCCATCGCCGCACCTGGAAACAAATTAATTATATAACAGCAAACTTTGCATAAACAGCTTTCAATAATGTTCCGGAAGTAAACAAAACTTTTGACAATAATAATAATAATCTTCATAGAACCATAACAACTTTATGTAAAATATGCGCTAAAGTCGCAGACCAATAAACCATGGATTACGCTAATGAAGTTATCAGTGACTGTCCATACTTTAGTAACGTATTACTTAAACTGTAACAACGCCCACAACTCTCCATCTATCAACTCTCGAATATTCCACGTCCGATTTCGCGCCAACCATTCAGTTCACAGCACACTGCCTATGTCCCACAAAATTTTTACTTTCTTAAATTATTAAATTAAATCTGTGACTTGTAAAGTGAATATCTATTATCTACCTATACGTAGCGAAACACACAAACTCATCACTAATTTACAGAAGCTCGTTTTTAAATTGCATTCGGAATTTCTATTAAAGAAAGTGAATATATTAATTTTTGCTTTAACATGTCAATCAAAATATGATTTAATTAAAGTAGGTATAGTCTGAGATACTCTCAATATTATCATGAACTTATTAATGGAATGTATGGATATTATTCTTGTAAATCAACATGATTTACAAGAATATTGCCAAAGCCTATTAGCAAGTTAAAATAAACACAATTATGTACGTTATATGTGTAATGATATATTTACTAATTAATATACAAAACTGTAATTTACCCGTGATATCAACCGTTAGAATTGACTCTGTGTGGGCGTTCCGTCAAACGATTCTTCATTAATCAGCCTCAGTTTAACCGACTCTCGTCTCAAGTTATAACTAGTGGAAATGTGGCAATGTTTCACGTCAACTGTCAAAAGATCCTCATTTAGTTCCACTCCACTCTTTTCTACGTCGGCCGCGGCACTTGGCTTTCTTTTATGTCTAAATGAAGTGGCTCTTTGTGAGCTTGATCCTAAGTAACTGTCAGTAGTTGTATTGCCGTTAAATGTTTTTTCTGAAGGACCGATGCCCAATTGTTCCAACTGAATGTTTCCCCTTAACTGTGCAGACGAATCAATGCACGGAATCAATTGTTTGAACTCTTTACGAAAGTTTTCGTTCATCCATGCATAAATAAAAGGATTATAGCAAGTAGAAGACATTGCCAGTACGTGAGCAGTGAAGAATAGTATAAAATAGTATTTGTAATGTATAGCATATATGTAATAGTCATTACTCAGATTTATGATATTCAAAGGCAGCCACGATAGACCAAAGATAGTTACCATCGCGATTAACATTTGATTCGTACGCCGTTTCCGATATTTGTCCAATTCTTCTTTACGAGAATTCTTGCTAGCGGCCTTCGCTTTAGCTCTGTCGTTCAATTTGAAACTGACACACGTGTAGCAGAAAGCAATCACGATGAATGGCAAAACGAATTGCAAGACAGATGTAACTGATCCGAATATTCGTCTCAATTTCTCTGTCGGCCATGTCTCCTCGCAGAATCTACCGATTTCCATATCGTAGTACGTCATAAAAATTGCATACGGCATCGTGATTGTTACGGAGAAGGTCCATATCATTATGATAACTGTAATGCAAGTTTCTATCTTCATTCGTGGTCGGAATGGGTAAATTATTACAAAGAACCTATCGATAGCAATCGACATAAGAGTCAAGGTGGATATGTATACGCTGCACCCTTGTGCGAAAGGCATTATGTGGCATAAGAGAGAGCCCCAACTCCACGAACCTCTAAAGGTATACAACGGAGTAAAAGGAACAGCAAAAATGCAAAGTAATATATCAGACAACGCTAAGTTAGTAATAAATAGATTGGTAACCGTTTGCATGGCCTTGTTCCTAATAACGACAAAACAAACCAGCATATTTCCCAGTAATCCGAGCACAAAGATTATAGTATAAATGACGCAAAACACGGCTTGTATCCATTTGTTGTCGATAATATTTTCGTATCCATTCGTATGCGGAGTAGAGAGCAGACTGTCTGGCGTCGCATTACTAAATTTTTCAGTGATATTGCTCAAAGCACCGTAACTCAGAGCTGTTTCGTTCACAGTGTCCTCGATGGATACTGTTTCTTCCATTGTAAAGAACGAATTGTAATTTATTCGTGGCCTTTAGCGCGACTTTTACGAGCTTCGACGGTGAGATTTAACGTCGGCAATTCGAACCTGTAACAAAGTACATAACAATTTAACATTCTGTTAAATATAACAGTATTGTTACAAAGGATTTCATTCACGTCAATTTCCTAAATAAATTAGGGTGAAATGTTTCGTATTGTTTCGAGAAGCCGTCACGCTCTCGTAAATAGAGATGCGAAAAATCATGGCGTCACTTTGTAAGTTCAATTGCAGCTTTTCTATTTGAGTAAATTAATTCAAAAAGCATAATAATTCTAAGAAGCTTTTCATTAGCCTGTAAAGTTTCCATCAAACCGCTAGCAATATTGTTTTTAGAGCTTTTGGTACAGTGATATTGTATTTTATAGTCGTCTGTTTCAGCGTTACAATTTAGTGTTTTCTATAAGAATTTATGGCACAACATTTTCTCTGTTACGTAAAACCTGCACATTTATATACTAGAAAAAGGAAAATACTAAAATACGTTAGTTGCTTATTTTCCGGCCCAAGTCGTAGAACTTGGTTACAATATAAAGCTCATATTTATAATAAGGAACTGATATGGATACTGGATAGGCAAACTGGCGCTAATCTATTTATTTTTTTCCATTTGTATGCCACCACAAATTTTTTTTTAAATTAAACTGCAGCATTGTTTAGTGGTTTATAGAATACAAGTACATTTCATCTATGTAGTGCCAACAGTCTCCGAGTAAAATAGCCGTGAAATTTGAACAAAGAGACAGGACAGACAGACGGACAGAACGAATTATAAATGTTCCTTTTTTGCCATTTGGGTACGAAACCCTAAAAACCATGCATGTCTGAAACCTACATTACTAACGCTTATAAGTTTAACAATGATCTTAAAAAATTTTAAGAAAAAAATTAAACGACCTTAAAAAAAACACACTGAAAAGTACGAAATTATCTTTAATAAATAATCAAAACTCATAGAAAAACAAAACATTTATTTAAACCAAGTGTCACTCAAAAGGAAGAAATAAAAAAAAATTAACAAAAAAATTTAACTGACTTCGAAACAGTACGAAATAACTATCCTTTACTATACAAAACCTAAGTACAAAAATAACTATAAATACGATACAAATACCCATATAATTAAATTTGACAGTTATTGAAGCCGATGCCAAATCAATTACAACACAGAAAGTCAATTCAAGTCAACACAGAAAACAATTTTAGTAGGCTTGGGGCCGACTTCAATAACTGTCAAATTTAATTATATGGGTATTTGTATCGTATTTATAAAGTTATTTTTGCACTTTAGTTTTGATTTGTATAGTACAGTTATTTCGTACTTTTCAGTGTTTTTTTTAAAGTCGGTTTAATTTTTTAATAATTATTTTTTGAGAGCTTGCTCTTAACGGAAAATAAATTTAGATTAATTATAAAACGTACATCGATACGACAATCATTATAAAATAAACGATTTTATTGAAGATAAAACAATAGTCTGGAAATGATCTTCTCTGCACATGCATTTACTAGTTTAATGAATATTGTATTTAAATAAACCTTTTGCAAAATGATGTTGAAAAAATGATATCTGACTAGGTTCCTTGTTGGTTCTTCACAGTGTTCAGGTTTTCCGTCTGAACCGAACTAAAGTAGATTTGACGTTCAAAAATACCTTGTAAGTGGGTTTACTTGAATAAATTGTTTTGAAAGTCAAATTCGAAGGACTTTGAAACTCAAGTGGAAAAATAGCTTCATAAATACGATGCAATTATGTGTATAATTAAATTTTACAGTTACTGAAGCCGGTGCCAAGCCTACCAAACTAATAGACTTTCTATTGCTGAACATTGATTTGACACCGACTTCAATAACTGTCGAATTTAGTTGTATAGGTATTTGTATTGTATTTATAAAATTATTTTTGTACTTGAGTTTTGATTAATATGACTTTAGATTAACTTGTTGACTTAATTAATTTTTTTAGTTTATTTTCTCTGTTTTGAGTGACCTTAGCCTAAATAAATATCTAGGATAAGTCTACAGTTAACTTCTTTTCTAATTCTAGAGCGTAATGAATACAAGGGAATCCTCAATATAAATAAAGCTTATAAGCAGTTAGCATTATTTGATGTTATTTGGCGTATCTTCAAAGTCCAAGCTCTAATACCAGTGAAATTTAAATGAGACCAATCTGAAGGTATATCCTTTCGAATAAAAAAAGAATTTTCCAAATCGCTTTATAAATGACGGAGTTCTGGTGTAACAAATATGAAAAACAATGCAACTCAGTGGAGAACCTCCTTTTTTTACAGTCGGTTATAAATATCAACAAACTTTTCCGTTCAATACGCCACGTGTGTACTTCTTTAAATGTAAACTACATCTGAAGTTACCTGTACTCTTCTGTAGAGAGTACATTTATTTTAAACATCCTCGTATACACGTAGCGATCCAATAAAATTAAATTTATGTTATCCGGAATGAACGAACGAATGAAATATTTCATCCACGGCTACTTGAATAAATTTGTGAATTGTAAAAATATACGTTATTTCTTTTAAGTCCAGTAATGTAAACATATAATTCACCACGTAATGTAAATATCAAGAATTTATACCGTTTTAAAATATTTTGTGATAAAAGTTTTATTAGCCACTACGAAAAGGAGGTAGTTAAATTTACTTGTTTACATTATATTATGTAGGACATTTTACTTATATGATTTATCATTTTTAACGAAATATTGATATGTTTTGGAATCACAGAAAAAATTCATAAAAGATATCTAGCCCCTTGAGGGAGAGACTGGAGCATGTGGGACTGTTATCCACTAAAACTTCTTCGATGGTCGTTCTCAGTAAATGTTGGGGTTGCAAGATTCCCTACAGAAAGCACCGGTAGTTCCATAGCGCTGTGCCAAAGCATACTGTGTGCGCCAGCGGCGGCTAAGAAATAAACCCAGTAATACTGACGCTGGTAAAGGTTGGCTATTGTATAGTAACAAAGAAAAGCCGACCTTGGAACTCGCTGCATCATAAAACTACGACTGTTACGTCTTCTCGGGCTTTATCGTTGCTGCCTTAGCGTTCTTCTTGTTAAGTGAACTACATTGCCGAGGTTAAATGAATACGAGCGAGCATAATGCTAATAATATGGGTGTGGTCAAGAGTGAACAGAGCGCCGCAGACGGTACAAAGATCGATACACAACGGCTTCAGAGTTTGATCTTAGACTGCTTATAAAGAGTGATGCGGCATAAAAATGACATATTTGTGGATAAGATAGAATAAAGTCCGTGGAATTCCAGTATTAGGTGTTAACGCATATTTCGACTCGTCAAAAATTTGACGACATTCTCAGCACCCTGGCACCGCTGGAGTAACGCAGACCATACGTCCCCATTTTCCCTTTGGAGTACCTTGAAATGGATAACATCCCCCCTCTAAGAGTGACAAAAACCATGATCAAGCAACCTGCTGAATCTACTTAGCCAGCTATAACTTAGAAGTGAGTTATGATCTGAAAGTGTTACAAAGATGATTTTGTTGCAACTTGATATTGTTCCCCGAATGAGAAATGGTGTGAAGTTAAATATATAATATTTATACCTCGCCTAATTTTTAAGTTTATTGGAAACAACAATAAACTGGTACGTTACAGAACGCTGCAACTTTGTATAAAGTGTGAACAAAAGAAAATCCTATGAATGTATAATTTTGCTGTGTTAGCAACTGGAAACATTCCAGCTAGAATAAGTATATCGAGGCTTTATCCAAACTGTAACACTAATCTGCTTTGCAAGTTTATTGCCAATTTGTTTTATATTTATATCCATATCCGGCAAGGCCCACAAATTAAATCGAATATTTGTAAGAATGCTGAACGAATAAATTAGATGTGTTAGATTTTTAAATTCCACTAATTACTTTTTTAATTTTTGCAGTTTTGGAGCATATCTTTCAGACCATAAACTGGGATTACTGTGGACTAAATGTAAATACAGTTAGTTTAAACCATCTACGATTTGCTAAGGACGTAGCTATCCATACAGAAAGCCCAAAATCATTAAAAACCACGCTGCAATAACTGGCTGACGTAAGCAGAAAATTAAGATTGACAATGAACACAGAACTTAAACTTAAATAAACTTAAAGTATCTCAAAACTCTATTTAAAGAAGTATGCTAAATATACTTAAAAATAAAAGACAGGTTTACGATGGAAAAAATAAAAAAATGGGACAAAAATTATATGAATAGTAAGTAACCAAAAGTAAAGCAATAGTTTAATCGGCGCTGGACAGGACAAGGATAATTGGACAAAAAGAGTAACAGAACGGAATCCAAGAGATGGAAAAAGGAAAAGAGGAAGACAGTACAAAAGACAAATCGAGAATATTATCTAATCGAATACAGTCAAGTACAGTGGAGATTTACGAAAGAGGTCTATCCTATGGTTCGGGAAGTCAGAGTAGTTGGAAGGTGTATATATTGTGTACATATAATCAACTATATTAATCACAAAAAAGGCTTATTTATTTTATTATTATTATTATAATCACTTTTTTATTGATTGATTTTAATCACTTTTAAACATAAAACATTCACCACAGCCGATGCAACTAAGGTCGAAACGTCAAGCCAAAATAAAAGATAATCGCGTTAATTTCCCGTTTTTTAGATATTTTATAATGCAAAGCGAAAGCTTACAAACTTACTCTTTTAAATGTGTAACAATTTTGCACACCGCCATTGAATTATACGTTACACTATAATAGTACATCAAAACAATATTCATGGCCTTATACGCTGGCAGAGCGGGACGCGGAAACTATCGCTTCGCCGTAAGTAAAAGTGAGACAGTGCTATCGTGTCATCGCTTCGAATGGGCAAGACCAGTGTAGCCAACCCCACAGTTTTAATTGTAGATTTAGTTTTTTGGAAATCTTCCCAATTTTTAGTTTCGGCCCAGTTTTCAGTTTAGGTAGTTAATCTACACTTTTTTATTTATTTCGCCATCATTTCATTTGCTGTGTAGTCCGTATACTAACTCAGCTATTTTGCAAATTGAAAATGAGAATGATGATATTGTTTATCACATCTTTTATTTCCAAGTTTATTTCGTTCATCTGATTAAAAATTTGATGATCTCATGATTTTTATTGTTTATAATCGCTTCCACATACGTGTTTTATTTATTACTGCCATTAAATAATATTAAATGAGGAAAAACTGTAGATTTACCGTTTTTTAATCAACATTTACAGTTTTCTACAGATTTTTTTAACCGCGTACGCAGTTTTACTTTAGGAGGGTGTTGGCAGCACTGGGCAAAACCTGCTCACGAAGTTTTGATTTTACAAATAATAAAATAAGTTTAATTCATTAAAACTCCTTTTTAAATGTATGTTTTGTAGACTAATAATATTCTGAGCATCAATATCTTAATTAGTTATTGTAAAAACATTACAAAAATGCTATGTAAATATGAAATGAAGTAAAATAAGCTGCATTGTTTACAGCACAAACGTCGAACTGAAAGTGAGTTAGATGTGGTCCTCGAGCCTCAGTTGAGTGGAACATTGTGAATGTTTCGAAAACTCAATGGACGCTTTTATAATTTTCCGTTTTACGTTTTTATCGCCACGTTATAACTGTCCGAAATACAATAGGTAAGCAAAATGCTGCCCTATTATGTCGGCGATAAAGACGCTTTTTCAACGTCTACTGCATGACGTTATCGTGCACGGAAATTGTGACGCTGTAAAAGCCACTAGGGCTAACAGCAAAGAGGGGTTTTGTTTAGTCGGTTCGAGTCCGACACTCCCCAGTCGGCGTAGAGTCCGGCTGGGTAGCCCGCGGGGGTTTAATTTCGCCTCTCAGAAACAAAAAAAAAAAATAACGCACGGAAATATAAAAGCGTCTCCATACAACTGCATACATTTTGCTTCCCCATTGTACCGTGGACGGAAAAAATGTGGTGATAAAAACATGCAACGGAAAATTATAAAAGTGGCCATTAGCTACATAGATATCGCTGCACACCGCACACTCGAAGCACACTTGGTATGTCACATTAGACCAGCCATTCCCAAAGTGAGCGATAACGCCCCCTTGTGGGCGCTGCAGGCCTAAAAGGGGGCGGTAAGAGACCCAGAAAAAAAATGGGGGCGTTGTGTAGAGGCCTGGGGGGGGGTGATTTGTAATTTCATTTAGCTAGGAGGCATCTTAGACAACGACTGCAGCAGCTCTCGACTCAATAGACAAAATAAGTTTGGGAACCAGTGCGTTAGACAGATAGAGAAAAGTAGCAAACATAAATACCTCCGACGACGACCTCCGTGGCGCAACGATTTGCGCGTCGGAAAGTAAAACAGGGGTTGCGGGTTCGATTCCCGTCCCGAGTCTGGGTGTTTATGTATAATATGTATATATTTACAAAAGAAAAGTATGTAAGTAGTATATCAGTTGTCTAGTACCCATAACACAAGCGCTATGCAGCTTACTTTGGGACTAGATGGCGCTGTGTGAAATGCCTGAGTATTATTATTATTATAAATAAAAATTTATGTGCAAATTAAGACGCCCGTAAAAACTAATTCTAACAAGTGTCTATCCTCTATCGTCTATCGTATCTCTATCCGAAGGTGTTTTCTTAATATCACCATCTAACATGCGGAGATTGGATTATAGCAAAATGTGTTACGTTTAAGTGTATATGTTTAAGTTTTATTAAATTACTAGCTATACCCCGAGGTTTTACCCGTATTTTCCCAATATAAAAAGTAGCTTGCATTTCTCTCTGAAAAGTTTTCGTTTTGCCAATGAACATCCCGTTAAAATCGATCGGTTGTTTTAGAGGTTATCCCGGACAAACAAATAAACAACCAGACACACAAAACTATTAAAAAGGTGTGTTTGGGTTTTAATTACTTGCAAATAATCATATAAGCTTAAAAAAGTTTTTATATCAAAATTACAGACAAACACTTCAATTTTCTTTATATGTATACATGTACAGATGACGCACTTAGCGTGGTGATGCTTTTGTTTTTATACGCTTTATGAATTCGTATGTAATTTTTAGATATCTTTGGCCCAAACTTTTAATGTAATTGATACGTGTTTTGCTTCTCAATGAAGCATTGAGACGCAATGAAGCTCTCGGTAAATTTCAACTAACCAGCACTGAATGAATATATTATTTTGAATTTCCTGAGGATGCTTCGTCGCGAAGCGAAACACGTGTTGATCGACCAAGTTTGAAAGTTTGGGCGGAAAATAGCAAAATGGTACGGATTCATCACTTTTGATATGGATTTCCACAAAGTAACGCTTGAATCTATACAAATCGTTTTTATATGATTACTAAGGCCAAAGCTTCGTCCTGGGTGAGCGAAGTATCAAGGACAAAATCTATATTTGCAATATAATATTATTAAACCATTACCGAGATTAATGCCCGATTTCACCAAAGTTCCCTAATATTTAGCGAACCCCTAAAAAACGATAGGGATCCGCTAACGATGATTTTGTGTTCCACGAAACGTTAGGAGCCCCTATGTAGTTAAAAGATCCCCTAAATTTAGAAACTAGATTTTCTAACCCATGACACTATGTGACAATTTTGTGTGTTAGTTTTTGATAACATGGAGAATAATTTGTTATATTGTATAGAAACTTAAAAGTAAAACAATAATATCTGTTTTTCTACAGAATATGAATTATATCTGACAAACTTTTGGAAACGAAAAGTCACTATGGAAACAATAAAAAGTAATATAACTACGAGTATGTCTAACATTACTAGGGAACTGTTAGAATGGTGAAAACGAATATATTATCTAAGAACCGATTTAGGGGTCCTTTTAATTAAGGGGTACATATGTGTTGATAAATCGGGCATGAGGCTTCGTCCTAGGTGAGCGAGCGATCTATCTACAATAAAGTCTATACAATATATTTTTATGTGATTGTTAAGGTACTTCATCCTAGGTGAGGAATTTATCAACCACAAAATTGTAACTATTTTTCGCAATAAGTATTTGGACATACAGATAGTAAAAAAGTAAGCAAATGGTGATGACCTTCTCAAAAAAATGATTAGCTAACAAATTTGTTTTTGCTCCACATGAGTGTGATATTTATTATAACTCCTTCTATTTGCCTAAAAGAAACATTTATATTTAGAAATATTAACACTAATAAGCTTGTGTTGTGATAGAAGTGGTACCATACCGTACCGTAAGGAAGTCTTCAGCACGTCTTTTACTGTTTGCATTACATTATCTTCGCGCTGTATCCCTAACGGGATAGTCAGAGAGGACGGAGCGCCAAGCGTCGCGGTCCTTACATACTTCTTTCTCTTCCTCATATCTTATCCGCACGCATTTTCGTCTAGGTATGCGAGTGCTTTTGACATTTCCGTTGGCTAGCACTTTGGCTATTTGATCTTCGTAAGTCAACCTTGGTCTTCCTCGACTTTTTTTACCACTCGCTTTCGCTCTGTAGATTTTCTTCGTCAGTCTTTCATTACTCATACTGCTTTTATAACTACTCTAATCTCGAAAACCATCGAGTCGAATTCAACTGAAGCCAGCGGACAGAACAGACAAACGGACGTATGAGTAACTTAACAATGGTTCTATGTTGCCAATAAAGCATTAAACTCTATTAAATATGAAAAATGCCGTTGACAATGTCATTTCCTACCGTTTACATTAAAATTTACCGCAATTAAAAAATTTATCATGAAGCTATTATATTAATAATATATTTACCATAATATTGAATACCGTATGTATTACAGTTTTGAATAATTAAATATTTTTCTTTGTGCTGCCTTCAGAAATTGCAAACAATTTTCATATATTTTAAATATATTTAGTACAATATTTTATTTTAAGCGTAATACAGCTAAAAATAAAACGACATTTTTTGGTACAAAAGGACATATTTAGTCATTTCTTTATAGTACCGTAACATATCACAAAATTGTTATAAATATCAGAAATGAGGATAAAATTTCTCATCCACATACAATATTGTCTACTTGATTGAAATTGTTGGAAATCATAATAAAATTCCATTTTAACTGTCTTTCTTCATCATTTTCATGTCATAAAATAATATTCTCGAAAAAAAGCTATTAAAGTTCATCACAAATGTAAGGGAATTTGATCGTTATGAACGGGGGTTAAGTGCGAAGTGATCTAAATATAGTAATATCCTAATGGGTTATAATGGGTCGGAGAATGAATTAGGCAAGGCACGAAACTATGTGTTTCACATATTACGTAAAGATCTGTGAGCTGTAGTTATCCTAAGTAAATATATTGGGTACAGTATGTATGGCATTATTAAATATTTAGACCAAAGAATTCGTATGCTATTCTGTAGGTGCCTAATACACTGCCTCTCTGAACCTCGCATATTATGTTTAGTCATTTGGGTCGGTATTGAATCGATAAAAAAATCGACTACGCATTACACAACTATAGCGCTACTTAATTAAAAAAATAAAGCAGTAAGGTTTCAAAAACGTTCAAAGGAGATGTTAGATTTTCGGCTCGCGCTTTGTTCGCTATTTAGAAAATCGAGGAAAAGTCTAAAGATTGTTAGAAAAATAGTGAAATTGCAATTTTTATTATATATTTTTAGTACAAGAGCAATATTTTATTATTTAACAGGGCTATACGGACAAAAAGTACACCATAACGAGTTCGTTCCAAAACTAAATGCGAAGTATTCAATTTACTATTAAACTCATGTGATATGTAGGTATATTATTAACAAAGTAATGATAAAAAAATCTCATCCATTAATATATTCTTTACTAAATAAAAATACCTACTTACAAAGAGCTTTCAGCGCGACTATTTTTATTTTGTTGAAAACATGTGTAGTTGAAAATGTCTTCGAGTTGTGATTATGAATATACTTTGAACGTCGTGCACGTCACGGGTCAAATCGGTCAAAATGCTGTCAAAAACTATGGAGTACAGATTAAGAATTTGTAGAAAGCTACAGATGCGACAGTCGCTTTACCGTAATTGTTATGTATTTCGTTTTGGCGCTACTATCGGCTACTTAAATGTTCAGGTTATTTTTTATCACTTTTCATATTAACCAAGCTTGATAAAATACAACACCATCTTTGATGTGCTGACTAAAAATCTCTACAATTCACACTAGAACTGCATATATCAAAAAAGGCGTGTTTATTTCTAATTTCGCTTAACTTTGACCTGTTCCTCAAACGAGGCTATTTTTTTATTAAGTACTTATACTTTACCCATGTTATTTACCAAGATTAATAAAATAGAACTTATTTAATTTGTTGACTTAACATTTGTTGTCGCTATATTGCATTTCTCAAAAGGAAAGTTGATCGATCTGTTGGTTGATCTGTTTCCCGAGGTGTCAAAGATTTCATTTCCTGTTAATTTTTTTATACCCTAAATAGCAGTGTGGATATGTTCAAACTGTGAACAGGCCACTGTTTGATATTTTAAATAGGTTTCAACAGTTAAGACTTGCAATTTAATTTGTTACAAAGAGTATTATTAATTAACTATTAAAAGTGGAATTCGTCAAATATGTCATTAACTCCATCTTGTTTAAGTAAGGTGTTGCCTATGATATGTGCATATAATACTTTTGTACAAAAGAACTAGGCTAATACATACCGAAACCATGATTAAAACACTTTTATTTAATATTAAAGTTTTTAAATTATAAGTGTACAAAGTGCAGGCCAGAGCTCTATACATTCGTGGAACGTCTCCTTTCTAGCCTGTTTGTTGCTTGAAGTTAATAATTTTCAGTTTTCTTACAATATCTATCAATCTGACTGTCTATCTATCTGTTCGTATGTTTGTCCTTATTTCACAGAAATATTTCACCATTGTTGCTAATCTGTTTGGCAGATAGACGGAAATTGGTAACGTAAACCAGAAATTATAAATAAAAATATAATTAATGGTTATTTTGATTTGATTGTGAACTATTTTTTTTAACTTTTACTTGGCCTCAAATTGTACAAAATCGTAAGTTAATAGACATCGGATGCACTCTAGGCCGTCTTTTTAAAGTTTTTTGAATTTTTCCTTAAAAAATTATTCAAACGTAACCATTCAAGAACAAGGAAAACAATAGTAGCACTGCTTAGTCTAGTTGTATGGGCACTATGAGTAAAACGTTATAATATTATGTCCTCACCTATGAAATTGACGATTTAATACTGGCTAGCGTGAGAAATCTTTCATTGTACTTACAACTCCAAATTCAAGTAATTTTATAATATTATAGCTATGACATTTCTTTTTTTCGCTCGATTTTTCTTTGATATCGCTGTTTCTGTGACCATGAAAAATTTGAAATTGCGCGTTGTTTTCCAATAAGAGTTCCGTCATAGCACTAACGCAACACAGAGGGCACCCAATATCAAAGACCTACATTTATGAACCAGGGTACCGTAAGTGAACGCACGGTATGTTTTTGGTTTGATCCCTTCCGTTTTGTGAATTTCGATCTCGATAATGAGCCCCATGGCCGACCAGAGACGAAAGTGGATAACAATGAACTGAAAGTCACAGTGAAAGCAGATTCATCCAACCCAGAATTAGGAGCAGCCTTCAACGTAAGTAATAAAACGGTACTGATTCATTTACGACAAATAGGAAAGATAGAAAAGCTTGGCAAGTGGGTACCATATGAACTCACTGAACAACAACAAAATCGCATCGAAGCTTGTCTTAACTTGTTAAATAAGCACACAAATGAGGGTATTCTAAATCGAATTGTCACTTATGACGAAAACTGGATTCTGTATAACAGTCGAAAACATCCGTCGCGTTTATTAAACACAGGGGAGGCAGGCAAACCAGGTTCGAAACGCAAATTGAGTCAAAGGAAGCTTCTTGAGACCTGGCATAACAATTACTGCAGAGGTATACTGAGAAGAATTGCAAATGATTATTATGGACAAGCTCGCTGTCAAACAAACGAGACTTGTCAATTGCTCTAGTCTACTCTTTCTTCACAACAGCGCTCGTCGACACATCGCACAATAGACCGTCTCAGAACTACAGACGTTACGACTGGAAACTTTCCGTCAATGGTAATGGAAAGTTGGAGAAAGGTCTGATGAGTATGGGGTCATCAAAACTTTCTCCAACTGATTTCCATTTTTGTCGAAACTTAGCAAACTTTTTACGAAAGAAAAAATTAAAATCCGATGAGGCAGAGAAAAAAACCTTTAACAGTTGAACAGTTCATCAATCCAGTCCTCTGAATTTCTATAACGGAGACATCAATGAATTGCCATTAAAATGGCAAATTCGACAATAATGCCCAATACTTGGATTAATTAAATACATGTATACTTTTCATTAAGAAGAAACTAACTAACTACCCCTTTAAGGATACAACGTGAGAAGATATGTTTGTATGCATTAAAGTTTTTGGTTTAAATGAAAATGAAAATGAGCTATTTTTATGAAAAAATTGGGATTAAAATAGAATATTTTTAGGGATAACTTACTGAACACGTGTATTCCAATCGGGACCTTTAAAATTGACAGCCTTTTTGATCGTATTTTGTTTTACAAAATTGCTTAATGTTTAATGTAAAGTACCAAAAACGTAACAAAATGCAATTTACATTTACTTTAAGTTCATAAAAATAAGTAATCCCAATTGCTGACTGATATTTATAGGTTAGTAATGTCAAATGTAGGACATTAGGGTAGTACTCACATTAATCGAAGCGAAGATCGATAGCATTCCATTAGCACGTAAATAACGCTTACCTAACAATGTACTATCACTTCTTTTCGAAAATAGAACGGATAAACACTTAAAAATATTTTGTTTTTGCTAGATGCGAGCTTGTCGTGACACAGAGACATGCGCGTTTGGGCTTTCAGGCATGCGCAATGCCTACATAACGCGACAAGCAATTATTTCTTTGAAATTTCCGTCTCACTGATAACCCCATATCGGAAATTTTTAGGGTTTGGCCCATTCCAGCCGCGTCATAACCGACATTTTTGACGGGCGTGACTTGACAGATTTCCGACTTCTGAAGCGACCTGAATATTCATATAAATTATAGGTAGCTTCTGTTAGCTTTTACAACTTACAATATATATTATTTTATATTTGCTTGCACACATATTGTCACGTCATTTCCCATTAGGGGTCGGCAGAGTATTAAGGCACAATTAAATCATACTTTGATGCTACTTTTTAGTGTTTGGAGCTTACAACTGACAATATAAAATCATACAATGCCTATACAATTCACTATAATTAGTCTGTTTTTCGATTACAAATTATACGCAATACCCAATTTATGACAGAATGTATGATTTTGTACTTTAAAGGCACGTTCGTCTCTTTAGCATTAAAAGCTTCGCTCAAAGCAAAGTGCTGTCATTATATTCAAACCCAAAGAACCATAAAGGAAATACAAGAATAAAAGAATATAAATCCATTTATATTCTAATGATTTTTTATACTTCTTTCACTTCCTCAAATCTCATCATTCTCCTCACACATTTTCGCCTAAGAAGTATGTAAGAACCGCGGCGCTTGGCGCTCCGCCCTCTCTGACTAGCCCGTTGGGGATACAGCGTGAGGATATGTATGTATTTATGTATGTATGTATTTTTTATACATCTAATTAATAATATTTCTAAACGCTGTAAAAATCTATAAAATGAATACGTGCCTGTACGTGAACAAGTTTTGATACAAACATTCTTCATGACCTTGGCGACAATCGTTATATGCTGATATGAATCGTCAAAGGGAATGTTTATATTTAGGATCTCGTAATTAATCTCGTCATTCCCACATGACGTTAATAAACATTAATATGTGATGTATTCCTAAAATCTTTAGCTATTTTCCGCTCGAACACCAGAAACCACCAATCGACACGTGTGTCACCTCTCAATGAAACATCCTCAGGATATTCCAGAGATCAGACTCAGTCAACTAACTAACAAAAATAGGTGTCGACTGGTGGTTTTTGAAGTTCGAGCTGCGTTCCGAAAAGTAACACATACAAACATTAATATTTATTAACAACACTTTTTCTTCTATGTATATTAATAAATACACGCAAGAGTTTGAAAAATTCCGAAATACATATTTCGTTATTTGTATTTATCAAATTTCAATTCAGTTTGGCGAAGAAAGTTTTTTTTGTCATATAAAAAACTTTCTTTTTTCTTAAAAGCTGACTTTCGAAATCGGAGCTTCTTTCAGATAAAGAAAATCTACATCGCTATGACAAAACTGTCAAAAATATACAAACGTATAAGGTCCTTTATCAAAGTCAGTGTCGTAATAAATTAGATAAACATTTTCGCTAACTGTAAAATATTTCTGTCGAACAACAAACTGTCTCCCGTTAAATCCGCTTGGAAACGTTTCTGCCGGTCTATTGTGTGTTGGCGGACATCGCACGGAAATCGCGGCAAACTATTTTCCAATGTTCCGATATTGCTTTATCGCTAGTGATGACTAATGGGTATGCTTGTACATTTAAGGCAATTTTTCATTGTACTCAGCGCTTTTTGACTTCAATTAATTCTCTACACATTTACGTAATTTGTGGAAAGAATACAGTCTACTAACGACCAGCGCTTTGGAAATGAGTGGACGGCGGGTTGTCCAAATGGTTAACTCGACGTCTGCATATGGACAGCTTGCAAGGGAGGTAAACATTGACGACACAGAGTTGTTAAGAGAACGCATATAATATGGAATGTTCATGTAACAAATTCTAAAATTCCATCGTACGGTGTTTCTATGTTAAACTTGTTTTTAACCCTTTTGTTTACTAAGAGCAAAAGAAATTTAATTTAAAATGCGCCCAAATACATCTCAATACAAAATTTCTCGCAACGGCTTTGTTTTCCAAATACTTATGTTCAAGCAAGTACTTATAATTGTAGTGTATAATAATAACTTCAATATTTTATTTGTTCATTAATTCATGGAATCTTATGTTATTATACGAGTAATATTTGTACATATATTGAAATCGCGCTCACAAAAACGGCTCTAACGATTTCGGTGAAATTTACATAGGGGTTTACGAAGGCAAAAAATCGTTCGAGCAAAGTCTCAATTCTGGGAAATTTCCTTTTCTCCGTGTTTACACACTTAAAATGGACAATTGGTATTGATAGGTAATTTCGCATCATGATTTAGCTTCTTAATATCGCAGTGGCTAGAAATTAGGTCTACCACGCCAAAGTACGCGGATTCGAATTCTGCAATGTGGTCAGACTTTTTTTTATGTACAACCAACGAGCAAAGCTCGATCGCCCAGGTACTAACTAATTGAAAACTGTACAGCACAATTTTTAATAATAGCTCATTTTTACAATTTGTAAATTATATATAAAATGCAACTAAATAGTAACTAGTTTCGATTTACATAAAATAATAATAAATACAAAATGATAGGAAATTTAAAATTAACATTGAATTATTTAAGTGACTAATATAACTTTCATCGAGAATATCTGATTAACTTATTAAAATCGGATAAAATTGATTGAGCAAGGCGGAATACGGCGAATTAATTTATTTTATTTTCAATTAAAGACGAGCATCAGCAAACGCTTAAGGCAACAAAATAACTTTAAAGATTTGACATCTCGCTTGCACCAACTATTAAATAATTGGTGCAAGCGAGATGTCAAATCCTTTAATCGAGCTTAAATAGTTGGTACAAGCTGCCCTAAGTTGCTTAAGAGCCCTTTTATATTTTTGTGCGAAACAGTGATATTTTGACGCTCTAATTCTCAGAAACCTTAAAAATGTTTAATATTCTACTGGCTGTTTATAATAGATCCATTTCCCTTCTTGAATAGTGTTGTGTATTCTCATATTTTTTTTATAATATCTTACAATAACCATTCTACAAAGTCAGTTTACGAAGAAAATTCATCAGTGTAATCATTATAATAAACATAATAAAATTAGTATAAAATACGGGATGTTGACGCATGACTCTCAGACCTGTGTCTATTGAAGGAAGAGACAGTTAGCACTCCCCTTGACAAGGATGGAACACAATAATATGGTTAAAGAACAACTTGACCACATTTTTTTCCGAAGCCCGTAAAATGACGCCGGTACGGAAAACTCCCCTGGCGACGCCTTGAGCATGAAGTCCGCCCTCCATACGAGGTATCCTTCGGCTGGAGGAACCCTCAGGCGGTAGACTATCTGGCAGGGCGCCTTTAGCGCTCGCCCCAACGCGACCGGTGACGTTATAAAAGCCACTAGGGCTAACAGCAAAGAGGGGGTTTTTTTAGTCGGTTCGAGTCCGACACTACTCAGTCGGCGTAGAGTCCGGCTGAGCGTCCATGGGGATTTCTTCCCCTCTCAGAAACAAAAAAAAAGTATCTCAGAACCGCACGAGCGCTTGTAGAAGTAGGACACAGAAAATACCAGAGATGTCATTACAAAATATAATTTATTGATATTATTTATCAATGTACTGATATCGATTATTGATACTGAAATTTCATTTATTTCGTTAATTTATTATAACTATTTGAGTACTACATATAAAAATGACAATAATACAATATTTTACTTCATTGAACAAAGATATTTATAAATAATTTGAACAAAAATGACACATTTTGTTATCGATATTAATAATCGAATAAACTACTAATTGAATTCAATAATATAGCAACCCTGTTTGATGAAATGTCAAAAACTTTACAAATCAAAAAATTTTCTTCATAACCGTCGATTATTTTTTCTATTTGTTTTTAGCTTTTCTGTGTTTCACACGAGCTATTCTCCCCCTGATCGCTTGAGGAAACTCGAATCGGTGTGGTTGAGACTTGTGGATCAAGACAGTGACTTTTGAAAGGACAGGAAAAGTAGACTTTTGTTCTCCATAATAAATAATTAGAAATTGTCGTTATTATACCCACGTTTAATTGTAATCAGAACTCGTGATTTAAAATAAAAAAATTATCATTAATTCTGTTTGTTTTATTAACTTTCCAATGTCCATTACCTTGTTATCCGCTGAACTAAAAAAAAATAAGCGAAAACTATAGTTTTCGCTAATTTTTATTTAGTTTAGTCATCTAAGAAAATACGCTCAGAGTACTATTTAAATCCTCGTCATTTTAGTTTATGGAAGCATTGTCAGATGGCGCATAGTCTACACTTTTTTTGTATGGAGTTGTAGTTCTTCTCCTTGGAGTATATGTGTTCTGTGGGTAAGACCTGTACAAGAAATTTATGCGCTCGTCATAACGAGCAAGACAAGCAAGAACATTAAACAGCGACCTGTATATGCCGACTGACCTGCTTTGATCCAGTGTTTACTTCTCTGTTCCATGAGTCTGTTATGACTTTCTGATATCCTGCATTTTTTCTTAGGCATGTAAACATTGTGTTATTGTGTTTTAAATATAATCACTAGTGGTAAAGTTAAATAAAACAGTTCTAAAGTAATGCTAGCTTACAAGAAGTATTGCAAACCGGCAAAGTCATCTGTTCTACTCGTATTTGTAATAATCTATAAATATAAATAAAATTGAAATGTTTGTCTATAATTTTGAAATAAAGGCTTTTTCTTATGTTTATATGGTTATTCGCGCGTTAACTAAATCCGGCGTTATTCGGCCTAATCTTCAAAACGGCTGAACAGATTTCAACGTGATATTCAAAGAAATATAAACAATTTTTTAATAATAAAATCTGAGCTTCCTATGTAAAAATTGAAAAACTGCAAATAATTAAACTGTGAGTTGATCCGCACCTGTTAATTAAAGATATATAAAAAATAACTCGAGAGGTACGTATAAATGGAAACCAAAATAGCTTTTTTAGAATTTTTGTCTGTCTGTCTGGATAAACAACACACATGTATGAACTTAAGCATCTCACAATAAATACTGCAAGAATTTAAAGATACATACATATATACATATCTTCACGCTGTATTTCTAACGGGGTAGTCAGAGAGGACGGAGCGCCAAGCGTCGCGGTCCTTAAAGATGGTTTTCATAATTGCATCTCTTAAAGTCAGATTGCACATTAGGTACATTTTATTGTGATCCGCCGCCCGCCTATTGAGTTTTAAAATGAGCTCTCTTTAGTTAAGTTGCATCTGTAATATGAGTTTGTCTTAAAGTAGCTTTTCCGTTGAGCCTATATTTATTACCGTAAACATACATTTTAAGCATTATTATTATTATTATTGTTGATGAGGGACGTCTGCCAGGCCCAGACGGGTGATCAGTCCTCTTTTGGACCATTTCACCCATTTCCCTTACGTGGAGTATGGTCTACTGATGGCCTAGAAAACGTTCCCCATCAAACCTTCTTATACGCCTACAAAATTCTATTATGTCCTCGTAGCTGAGAGATTTCAGTTCCTCCTCCCCAAGTAGGCCCGTTCCGAAAATCTCCCATCTTATCCTTGAATACGTTACACATTCCGCTATGAAGTGTTTGCTAGTTTCCTCTTTGTCACAGTGCGGGCACTGTGCACTTTCACTGCCCTTACTAATTAGAGCCTTGTGCCTATTTAGTAAGTTGTGTCCAGTTATTATTCCTGTGATCGTCCTAATGTTTGTTTTGCTCATACTTAGGATCTTTTGTGCCTTCTTCTTATCTATTTCCTTTAGGAACATCCTTGACTGTCTACAGCCTACTTTATTCTTCCATGCTTTGATTGTTTCTTTCATAGCTATGGTTCTGATGATTCCTTTTATTATTCTTTCTGATATTGGAAGAACTGGTTCAGGTCCGGTGAACCTCCTTTCGGCTCCCTCTCTTGCAAGTTCGTCCGCCTTCTCATTGCCCTCATTCCCTTGGTGTCCTGGGATCCAGGCAATGGTTGCTTCTATTGAGGATGCTAACCAATTTAACGTTCTTTTACATTCTAGTACCAAAGCTGATTTGGTGCTAGGTCTATCCAATGCCTTTAATGTGGCTTGACTATCCGTGTAGATTATCTGTATCTAGTATCTGTATCTGTATCTAGTAGACTATCTGTGTACATACTATTGTCTTCTTCTAGCATCTTTTGAGTACATGTCAATAATACGTATACCTCAGCTTGGAACACGCTGGTATATAGACCTAGCGATATGCTCATTTCCTTTTGTTCTGACTTGGGTGTGTAAATGCCCGCTCCCGAGAGTTTTGTGCTCTCTCTGCGACAGCCATCTGTATACCCTTTAAGTGTTCTTGTATTATTTCTTATTTCCCAATCGTCTCTTTCGCCGATGTGTACTCTGTATTTCTTGTCAAAAATTCTTAGTTTCTTTATTAGATCATTGTTTTGTAATACTATTGATAGTTTTCCCGCATATATGGTATCTATTTGTGCATGTTCTTTATCTAGATTTTCTAGATGATTTGCTTTCCATTCTTTATATGTTTTCATGACATACCATTGTTCTATTGCTTTCTTTTTAATTTCTATTTCGAGTGGATTCATGCCTAGGATAATTTCCAGAGCTGCCGTTGGTGTCGACCTTAGCGCTCCTGTCATCATCAGGCAGGCCATTCTCTGTATTCTATCTAGTTCCTTCTTATTGCTCTTGATTTGTGCTTTGTGCCACCATACCACCGCGCCATAGGTTAGTCTTGGTAGTATTATGGTTCTGTATATCCAGTGTGTCATGTGAGGCTTTATACCCCAGGTTTTTCCCACCGCTCTTTGACATTGTATTAGGGCTGTTTTAGCTCTAGTACTTACTTCTTTAATATGACTGCAGAATCTTAGCTTGTCGTCTAGATTTATACCTAAGTATTTAATTTCTTTGACTATTTCTAGTTCTTTTCCTGATAGCACTATGTCTAGCATTATCATTATGTTCCTTTTCTTGGTGAATACTACGAGTTTAGTTTTGTCCGGGTGTATCCCCAGACCCTTATTCAGGCACCATTCTAGAATAGTTTTTATTCCTTCCGTTATTACTTCCTTAATACCGTTCAGAGATTTTCCCGTCACTAGTATTACTCCGTCATCCGAGTATGCTTGCATATATATGTGCATCTCGTTAATCTTTTTCACCAGTAAGTCTAGCAGTAAGCACCATAGTAGTGGAGACAGACATCCTCCCTGCGGGAAACCTCTCCTCGCCTCCGCAGTATATGTCGTGTTTCCTAACTGTGCGGTGATTATTCTGTTTTTAATCATTTTTATTGTCCATTCTGCTATGCAGTCCGGTATGCCTTTCCTCTTCATCGATCTTCCAATCGATTTAAAGGTTGCTCTATCAAAAGCTCCCTCAATATCGAAAAAGCATGGTACTGCATGTTCTTTGTCGTTACTTATTGCTCTGTCTATTTTTACAGTTAGACTATGCAGAGCTGTTTCTGTTGATTTCCCAGTCATGTAAGCATGTTGATGCTTGTGAATTGGGAAGCTGCTTGCTTCAAGTAGTGTTCTAATGTGATTGTCTATTATTTTTTCTAGTGTTTTTAACACAAAAGAAGATAGACTGATACATCTGTACGCTTTCACTTCTTGATATGTCTTCTTTCCAGGTTTCGGAATGAAGACAACTCTCACTTCTCTCCATGTAGCTGGAATGTATCTCAATGCTATACTTTGTGTGTATAGGTTCTTTAGTATGGGCATAATTTTCTTCAAGCTTCTCTGTAGAATTTTGGGGAAAATTTCGTCTGGTCCTGCCGCTTTGAATGGCATGAACGACGTTACTGCCCATTCTATCCGTTGTTCTGTAATCATCTCCTCTGCTACTGCCCATGCTGGTTCTTCATACTGTTCACACATGATTCCTTCGGCAGTGTATTCTGCACTATCTGGGAAATGTGTTTCAATCATTTTCTTTAGAACTTCTTTTGGTTCCGTGATAAGACGGTCACCATCCTTAATGCTGCTCAGTGTGCAGGCTGTGTTGCCCGCGAGCATTTTCATTATTCTAGAGGCATCAGAGTGTGTGGAGATGCTCTCGCAATATGTTCTCCATCCTCTCCTACTTTCTTCTGAGCATTTCTTTTTAAAACTGTTTCTTTCATTTCTGTATACGCTCCAGCTGTTTTCGTCACCCTTATGAAGGGCTATCCTCAGAGCTTTTTGCGTTTTCTTCCTTAGCTTGCTAAGTTCTTTTGTCCACCATGGTTGTCCTTTCCCTACTTTAATTTCTCGTAGTGGACATGATTCGTGATAGGCTTGCTTTAGTAGTTCTTTAAGTTCCTCAGCTCCTCTTTCAAGGTCCTGAATACTCCCAAATCCTGCAGTCTTGGGTATCCAACCGTTGATGATTGAATCAAATTTATCCCAGTTCGTTTTTTTGGGGATTCTTATTTTCTTTATTTCTACTTTACTATCTAACTCAAAAAAGATTCTTCTATGGTCTGAGAAGACATAGTTTGTATCCACTTTCCATCCCTTCACAAGTGAACTAATCTGTTTTGAGCTATAGGTAATGTCTAGAACTTCTTTTCTGTTTTTGGTAACGAAGGTAGGTTCGTTGCCAATGTTTAGGACGTCTAATTCATTAACTAAAATGAAGTCTAAATATCTCTCGCCTTTCCAGTTTGTGTCTGTGCTACCCCAAACAGTGTTATGAGCATTAGCATCGCACCCTACCAGAATAGGAACATTCTTACCTTTGCATCTGTTGATCAGTTCTTGTACCGTTGCCGCAGGTGGGTCGAAGTCTCTTTCACTAGGAGTGTAACTTGAGGCTACGCCGATGCTCATGGCTCTGCTTTCCTCAGTTTTCGTAGGGACTTCTACAGCCACTAGATCTCTGTAACACATAATGGCCGTATAGCCTACGTTCTTTATGTTCTTACCAATATATATACATGCTCTGGGAGGGAGCTCACCTTCCGTGTGGTAGATGATTTCACCCCCCAGAGAACCGACTCCTACTACCCGGTTGTTGTACGTGTATGGTTCTTGTAAGAGAACTATGTCAATTTTCTTTTCGAGGATGTTTTTGCAGAGGTCGTGCATCGCCTCTTTGCAATGGTGAAGATTTATTTGACATATTCTTATTGATCTTTGTGTTTTGTGTTGTGTATTGCGTGTCATGGGTTGTATGTTCTGTGTGCTATACTGTGTGTTGTGTGTGCTATTCTGTGTGTTATGTGTGTGCGTAATGTTACTGTTTACGTGTTTGTCCATTTTTGTACTTTGTTTTTAGTCCCGTCCTAGAAGCCGGACCCCCCCCCCAGACACACTGCCTCCGCCAGTCTTGGCACGGCCAGCACCCCCAGAGAAGCACCCACTCCCCGCCGGTTTCCTCTGTCCTTTGTCCGCCTGTCTCGGGCCAGTCGGAGTACTTAAAGTCCTGATGCTGTCATCCTCCTGCACCCGCGTGAACTGGTGCTCACCCCCACTTGTAGATGTCTCACCCACATTTGAGGGCGCGCACCTGTGCACGCACTTGCATATGCATGTACAGCATTTGTATCCTGCCTTCTTGACTACTACACCTTTGGCCGCCGGAAGCTCACCTCCTCTCAGGCTTGACCTGAGTAGTCTCACCTGAACTTGGGTTGCCTGAAAGCTAAGCCAACGATGGTAGTCCTTCCAGCTTTCTGCATCTTCGTGAGGAATACCTACTATGAGTCGAGTTCCCAAAAGCAGTAGCTCCTTTGAGATCTCCGTCCAGTCGCATGTCCTCGTATCTGTCAGGTGTCTGTTCTGTCTCACCAAGAGCCTGAATGGGTCCTTGGGGAGGTGTTCTTTTGGACCTGGTATCCACACCATAGCCTTGGCCCTATCGACTCTCCGCGCAATGATAGAGACGCCGTCGTGGTCTCCGAAGGAGCATGCCAAGAGCCAGTCCCTCGCCCCCTCGTTCATTGGGGTCACAAGGTAATGACCTTCTGACACCAACCCCGAGGTGGCAAAGGAGACTCTCGTCGTGTCTGCATCCTCTTCCTCCACCGCCTTCTCTATGATTTCGCCGAGTTTTTGTCGTATGACAGAGGCCAGGGCTTCATCTACCGGTTTCCCGTCTGTCCTTTCTATTGCGATGGCGAGTCCCGTCTGTCTTCGCGAGAGGCCGCGCGGTCGGTCATCGTTCTCGGCAGCTCCCCAGTTTATGCGCTTCGGCGGTGGCTTCAGCTCCGGGTCCGTGCTCTGTCTTTTCATCTTCGTAGGTCTCTGGGGGGCAGAGGAAGTTGATGGTGCTGTTTGCTCCGCATCTCTGCTCCTTTCGGCTCGTACCTTCCTCCGACGCCGTGCCTTCTCCATTTTCTTTTCCTCCTTGGTGGAAACTCGACTGAAAGGTTCCCCCTCCTCCATAGTGTTACCTGTGAAAGTGGGGCTTTTCAGAAGTGTTTCCTCTTCTAAGTGCAGATTGGCAAGGGAAAGTGTATCCTCAACCTCAACTGTACTTGGCTTTGATTCTATTAGTTCTTTAGGAGGTACTCCCTCAGTGTTACCTTCGGGCTTCCTCTCCATTATAATATTTTTATTTAAATTATCCATACAATTTGGGTTTTTAATGGTGAGAAATAAAGTAAGGCACCCCGGCAGAGCTCCCTTGCTCAGGTGGCGGCTACATTTCGCGGATACAGAGGGCACCGCTCTTCTATACTCAGGCTCGTACGACGCAGACGTTATGAGTGCCGGGTTCCTCCTCGGGTCTGGAAAATTACTCGGCGAGTTTGACTCTCCGGATAATCAGTAGGTATCGGATAAGTAATAGCCTCCTCTACTTTCCCTACCTTTTTCCAGATGTCTCCCTCCGAGTCGCTTCCCATCCCCGTTGACGAATCCAGCACTCACGACCCCCGTCTACGAAACGGCTCGTGAGCTGGATAGGCCAGGGGGTGCAAGGATGTTGGGATTACACATCCGCCACCTCCTCGCTTTAGTGGCGGATGTAGGGACAGGATGAGGATGTGGTAGGATGGTTTGGATTGGATTCAGGAAGGTGCTAGGGAGGGGGATTTTGTACATTACATACGGGTTTTCCTCCGCATGTGATGCACAGCTGTGAGGATAATATCTGTAGCCGGAATTCCGATATCATCCCCTGTGCCCTCCTCCTTTATCCGGGCTTGGGACCGGCACCATACTGGGATTTTTGATTGAGACATAATTCGTCCCATCCAGAAAACCCAGCATCGAGGCGGAGTTACATTTTAAGCATAGCAGACATCTAATTTTACTACTATATAAATATCTGGCGTCTGTCCTGTAATTTTAAATTTTTTGTCAAATTTTGGGATAAATAGTTGTTTCATGACTTAAATGACTGACTTCTTCTTAAAATTTTTATCTGTCTGTCTGTATGTCCTTTTATAACTAAAGAACGCTTTAACCGATCTTGGTACGTAGTAAGAACATATAATTGTACACATGTTGGGCTGGGCTACTTATTTTTTAGAAAGTTTACCTCTGAGGGGGGTAAAAAGAGAGATAAAACCTTGTATGGGAAATGCTAAACCGCTGAACCGATTATGACGAAATTTAACATGGAAATGTTCACCCCTTCCTCATTTTTTATCCCTTTTTTCACATTCTTAGGAGTAGATTTTAACTTTGAATGGGAAATGCTAAATCGCTGAACCAATTGTAATGAAATTCGGTATGGAGGTAGTGTGAGAGACAGATTTTAGGCTTTTTTCGAAAACAATATTTGTACGTATGTACATGTAATCTAATCTAATCCGCGAAAGCCACGAAAAATTAATCCGCGCAGACGAAGTCAGGGGTACAGCTAGTTTTATTATAAAACAGCAACAAAGCCATGTCTGTACATTGACGACCTTTTGAAAAATGAGTTAACTAGGCATTTTAGGCTTTTTTGATTCCAAAATAAATACTTATAGAATTGTTGTCTATGTGTTTGTATGTTTATTTCTTCAAAGCTAAGAAACTGCCATTGAATTTCTATACGAATTTCTATGTTTGAAGAACTGGAGTCTCAGTTATTAAAGTGCATATAATCACGTTCTTCTTTATTAAAACGGTGCGAAGTTATTTTTAATTAGTGAAAGATGTGAACTTGAGTTTTGTTTAGTACAAGACAATTATATCTAATCATAACTACGTAATAATTGGCTTCCAGGTAGCTTATCCTAGTACAGGTAAATGCTTACCTCTATTCAATCTTTACTTTCAAAATATTATCTATATTAAACATAATAATATGTAACTAAATATTTGTGAGAATGAAGTGTGAGAAAGAATGAGTGATGAAAGACTGACGAAGAAAATATACAGAGCGAAAGTGAGTGGTAAAAGAAGCCAAGGAAGACCAAGGCTGACTTATGAAGATCAAATAGCCAGAGTGTTAGCAGACGGAAATGTCAAAAGCACTCGCATACCTAGGCGAAAATGTGTGAGGAGAATGATGAGATTTGAGGAAGCGAAAGAGGTGTGTAAGGACCGCGACTCCTGGCGCTCCGTCCTCTCTGACTACCCCGTTGGGGATACAGCGTGAAGTTATGTTATGTTATGTTATGTTAAATATTTGTGTTAAGAAGTGTTATTATATTTTCTTTCCATGCATTTAACGTGTCGAGAACACTTAACATTAATTACAAATATTGTATGTATTTATCCAAAAAGAAACAAAATTAACAAAAATCGAAACTTGATTCGGAAAAGTATCAAAATTTTATTTTATACCGAAATCGCCTTGTTACTCACACTACAATAAAGCTACGAAAGTCGCACGCATACATGAGTGTTGGATCGCGCCAATACCTAAATTCAGCTGTTTACGATTTGTCATAGAGCTCTTAATATTTTGCGTACAAATAAACAGCCTAAACAATCGTTTCTTATTAGAGATTCAACACAGCTTTTTCATTCATTATTTGTACTTATATCACGCATCATCAGTCGTTTGACAAGCCAACCATTGTGTTCGGGAAATAGAACACTAATTTGTTTACTTTCCCTCGTTCACAGTGTGTTATTACCTTGAAAGAGACTGATTTTATTTGAGGTAAAATGAATAATAATAATATGACGTTAATTTCTTAGAAATATGTTACAAAGATGTGTATGAAATAAATTAGTTTTACATATTATGCCAGAAGTTCAGCATACAAATTACTTAACATAATATGAAAACATTTTTCTGGTAGCCATAATTCGAATTTCTTTGTAAATTATTTTCGTGGCAGTGTCTTAATGTCTCTCTCATGACTCATGAGGTGTAGCATTATAAATTTGTCTGCACGTGGCATAACAATTCTTCTGATGCAGGCTTGTTTTGGGAACCTTTGGCAAAACAATTCTCAATTTCTAGTATTTCTAGCAATTTTAGGAAATATGTGAATAGATTTCGTAAACGTACAATAATGTTGTTATCATTGTATTTTACGTATTAGTTATACCACATACAACCTCCTGGAAAAAATTAAGCTGATTGACAGTTATTATTTATTAAATTTATGATTTGTTTTCTTTGCGCTATGCGTTTTTTCACGGTTACAAATTAGGTAGGTTATCTATAAGGTACTATATACTGTTGAAGAAATATATACTACGCAAAAATACTGTATTTCAGTGATCAATCTTTATTTTTCAACACCGAAACTAACAACAAACAAATTTCTCACTTCTTAAAATTTATGAACGCGCTTTATGATTACCTTTCGAGTTTCGACTGATGCGATGTCCGATGTGTGTGTAACCGAACGCGCCTGTCTTGAAATGAGATTTTGATCTACATTAAAAATGAAATGCGATAAAGCAACAGTTTATTGCTTACAAAAAATTGTTAAAATCTACAAATGCAAAAAAATATAGTTTTTATAAAAATAAATAAGTAACAAATATATTTTTGTCTATTTTTTACTCTTTCCGTTAAATACTAAATTTTTATTAATTGTACTATATTCTTTTACAGCTTATTCCAAAAAATATTTCAATTAGCCGAAGAAATTTTGACAACCCTATTTATCAATTAACTACGGTCCAACGTAGCTATAACGCTTTGAATTAACGTTAATACCGTGACTATTGAGCGATGAATATTGAACGCATCATTATGCAATTGTCATTCAATTTGCACGACATTTTTTTTTCCAATCAGTCTGCGTTTAATAACAAGTTTAAAACTCTTTCCCGTAACTGAGTAATTTCTTGAGGAACATTATTATAAAAATGAACATAGTTGCCCAAAAATTAACCACTTGACGGAATAACCAGCTGATCACTACCACGAGTTTCGTAACGTAACTCTATTTTGTAGGAACCGTGAATTGAATTTGTGATTACGAGAGAAAATTATGCTAAAATAATTAATTAAATTATCAATTCCAAAAATAATTAATTTATTATCCTTGAAAATATTATCTATAACTAATTAATAACAATATTAAAACAAAATTACACTATTTACAAACATGTAACATAAAAAATTGATATGAAGACAGATTCTATAAATGTATTAATTGAACTTTTATATATTAAATTCAAACAACAGACGCACGGTACGTACATTGTGATGCGTTCATGACATTCATTCTCAATGAGAACGAATAACATTCATTCTGTCAATTGACATTGACTCGCCAGTTATATTACTTGGGCAATACTCGACTTAGTACGTGATTCTAAGTACGAAAATTAAAAAAAACCAATTTAGCCAATCTTAAATATTTGTTTTTTACTCAAATATACAATCGTTTTGGTGGCGATAAGGAAGTACTTTACTTCCAATACTGCTTACATGTTTTTATACTTAATGAGATAAATTTATTGAGATGTAAGTGATAGAATTTCTTTTTTGATAGAAGACTTTCGAATAGTTAGACTAACCTAACGGCCAGAAGTAGTTTCTGGGTAGGAAAGATTTAAGGAGCAAAACTTTGTTTTTGAAATTTGATTAATACCAAAAACACCTATTTAGCTAGGCATAGTTTTGGCTCCTAAGAACTAGTTAACAATATCTGTTATCTAGTGTCAAAATGGGAAGCATTCGTTTTTCTAAAACTTAGCCAGCGATAATTTTAAATGTATTATATGTATAACATTCTGAATAATACATTTGTAAATCGTGTGTGATCCCGTAATTGTAAGTTGTAGCAATGTGCATACGCATTTTTCATTATATTATAAATCATTGCTTGGTTTTATACATTGTAAATTTGATTTTCTAGTATCTTCTTCTTACTTATTACTGTATGATCTAAAACTGAAACGCTAAATAAATATATCTAGATTATTTATAACTAGTTCATTCCGTGTAACTCATACTTTTAAATTATTTAAATCATAGTGAATGCAAACCATCATTTTGTTATCATTAAATTGTAATTTAGATAGTATCATTCACTAACATATTATTACATATCGATCTGTATCTACTTAATTAAAATACTGCTAATTTTCATTATCTGGATTGCCGCATCACATAGTTTGCTTCATTGCTATTTGTAAACCTACCCCCTTGTACAAAAGATAATAACCGGCTATGACAGTCCAGAACGAAGAAATTAGGTACTCGTAATGATTCGATCCGCGCACGTTCCAGGAACTCTGTCGGGATTGGACTCTGTTCTCACAGTACAATCTACCTACAGCGCAGCTTTCTACAGTAACAGTATAGGTGTCAACATACGCAAGCCTGGAAGACAACGCGAGTACGGTGCCGTAAAAGGACGGTGGCCGCAGTACATCCAGACTCATAGCTAGCCTAATCCACGGCCTGCTTAAGTTATTTTTCAAATTAATGTTTAATTGTACTTACCCTCGACTTGTTTTTATCTTCCCTTGTAATAATTCTAACTAATTTTGTACTTCATTTTTTTTCCCTTGTGCTTCTTTTGCTCTCTCAAGCTCTCCTAATAAGAGGGAGGTGACAGTTTCCATATCATTAATAACGCCTTTCTTTTGAAATAGACCTATGTATATTTTTTCTGGTGTACATTATTTTTTGAAAGATGTATAATGAGAGTAAGGCGAGTACCTCAATTTCTTTTAAACGATCTTTCAGATTGGTTTTTAATAGGGCGTCAATTCCAATGAACATTCTTGCTACAAAGCGCGAGTTGCTAAGATTACTATAACCAGTGATCGGATAATCGGGCGCTAATATACCTAAACTTCATTTTTATGCCTACGAAAGAATAATATGGACATGTCTTTTAGAATCCCGGAACGCGGCTGTTTGAAATTCCTGATTGCTAAAAATGTTACCTGCATACAAAATAGTTAGAACTCGTTGTGAAAACGATATATTTTCTTTGAATAATACTTACATACCCTCTCGTACTTTCAAGACGGCTGTTCCTTGTTAAACTTGTCATTGTAATTTTATTTAGATTTATTTTGAATAAAATAAAGATACTAAATCAAAATAACCATTGCTATAATTTCATTAAGTTACTTAAAGTTGTTTTTACAAAATTGTTTAATCCCGGGAATCCGGGATTACTTATTAATTCAGGAAGGAATATCCATATTATTCTTTCAAGAAAAGAAGTTTAGGTATATAAGCGCCCGATTATCCGATCACTGCTCATAACCCAGTTAGTCCCTCGCGGGGAATGGGTGCCTGTTGTATACTATTGGCATCATGGAGTAATTACTTCGTGATTGGCATCACCAAAAAAAGAACCTATACGATAAACAAGGAGCATTCATATTTACGAACATACAGCGTTTCCATGGCGTCCGAGCACGATATAAAAAATATCATTGTTTGGTGTCTGCGTGGATATGCAACGCTCACGTCCTTTAGATGTGAATACGTCTATAGAAAATGTATGCACCTAATTATATTTTTTGTCTGTACTGATACGCACTGGACACGCTACGTGTCTGTAGGTATGAGTGCTCCTATAGAACTGTTCTTACTGTACCTGATAGAAGTCATTAAAAATATTTATCTTACGAATTATTAAATCAATATTGAATGTTACAGTAATTCTTGACAGTTCTGTCAAATATTTTAGATGCAGTCACTTCCTGCTGTAAATTTCGTTGATAAAAAATGTATAAATGGGCCTTGACATAGGCCGTCACTGAACACGAGTTTATGGCCAAAACAGTCAGCGGGGATAATATTTTCTCAACAAACAAAATGTAACGTAGTGTATACAAGAATTTAGAATTTAATGTTTTGTTAATAGAAGTATATGCACTTATTTGTTGTACATATTTATTATTATATGTGGTAATAGTGACATGCTTCAGTACACTTCAGTGTGAGTTTAAGCTCTGTTTATTTATTTATTTCATACGTAAAACAACTTTGGGCATGGACATGAGTGATCATGATGTAATTATTATGTTAGAAAATTACGTACTACTATCAAAATAGAAATTAAATATATATTTTGTGGAACCAACTGATAGCGGCGGTATTCCCGGACCGTTAGGATTTAGGGACCTTTTTTAAGAAACGAACCTACTCTTTCCTTGGCACCGTGGTTCGCCCGTGGTTCCCTGGACGTTGCGGGTGTCCATGGGCAGCGGTGATCACTTTCCAGCAGGTGATACGCTTGCTCGTTTTCCCCCTTTGACATAAAAAAAAACTTTCATTCTAAAACTCTGAACTCACCGTGTAGTTACAGAAAGACAACACATGACTTATAAATGTATTTAAAAAATAAAGATCGAGAACTGAAACTTAATATTTGTCGTGATGATTTCTTATAATTTTTAGCTCTATCTTCCGGCCAAAAATCCAAAACCACTAATCAACGCGCGTCTCACCTCTTAACGAAGCATCCTCTGGATGACCTCTTCGGACTTGGAGAGCAAATGCTTTTCTACAGGTTATGGTCCACTACCACCCCAACCGGCCGATAGATTAAATTTAATAGATAGATACATATACATGTACTATATTTACAACAATTACATACGTTTCATTGTTCAAAACATCCGGTAGTTTTTTCTGATTAGTTCACCAGATCCTCTGAAATATTTTTTTAAGTATCTGTAAATTATATAGAACTTTGTTATCCCTTCTATTCATTGATTTATAAGTCCATCAGAATATATGGAATATACTGTTATCTTCAGATTAAATCAATCTTACGTCATACAACTGTCTCTTTATCTAGAAAGGCGAGAAGATAGCCTGCCTGTCTAATTATCGGAAACTGCTGAATCAATTCGGATAAAACCATTATTAGACGGTAGAGTATTTTACAGGGAACAACTCACGACTATTTTATTTGAAGATCTCTGTAAAATCAAAATCCTTTAAACCCTTGTTTACTTTTACATAAAAGAATTGGAAATAAGAATCTTACATTCCATTATTCTATCCATGAAATGAAGCCACTGAATTGGTTGAAGCAACTTTATTTTTTATTCGCTATATATCGTATTATAGTTTACATTGCTATTAATTATCACCAGTTCATAAGAAAATGTACACTAAATAGTTAAACGATTAATCTTAGTTAGAGTGACAATGAAACAATTACTCTAATAGTGTTTACACGCAGTGGATGGCACAAATTAGTGTTCTGTTACAACATATTTTATGCTACTTTCACGCCACGCCTACTCGTATTAAGCGTCCATAGACATCAGTGATAAGACTTATGTACGAGTATATAATTCACAATTTGTTTATTTTTTCCCAACTGCCCAAAAAGGAGGTTAACGTTTTTTGGGTGTATAACGGACTGACAAATTTTTAAGTATGGAGTATCGTTGGATTGGTCTTTATCCGAACAGTGTTACAAGCTATATTTTAACCTTCGGTCTTCGAAATATGATGCTATATGGGTATTGCTTATTTAAAACGAAGAAATTAAAGGTTTATTCATTTCATTTTGTAACACTTTTTTTTTCGTAGATATATACTTACGGTTAATTACATACAAATTAGAATCGATCATAAATTTCATTTGCATTCCACAGTAGTATTTGTTGAGGTTAGTGGGTGACAGATGACAATTGTCTCCGATACAATGATTAATAGGTAACGCGTTCGGAAAGTTGTTCGCAATCGAGTACGTAGTACTACTTCATTTTTTCTCAGGTAAAATCAATAAATATTGCACTTTAAGTGTATATTATTTAAACCAGAACCTAATATAGTAAACTTTTAATTATTTAGTTGTTTTAATTATAAAGTTCATTGTTACTTTCGTTAAAATCTACATTTGCTTACGTTACGTTCAGTAATAACATTGAATGTTTGGAAACATCGATAGTAATAAGTATCGTGGTAATAAATCGATAATTGATTTGCTTTTGTATAAAAATATAGTTTAGTTATAAACAAAATAAAACAATTTTAGGTGATAATACTTTTATTAGATATTAATTTAATTTGTCCAGGTTTGCTTTCCCATTATGACGATGAGATGAATAAATTGTTGTAAAAATTTAAATACGAGTAATTCCTAATAATCGATTGTATTCGATGAGAGAGAGACGAGTGTTGATATATATCTATTTCACAAATCAAGTAAAATGGAATGTTCGAGCAAATGGGCATTGCTTCCGTCTCGTTTTTCAGTGGTTACTTTTATGTAGATCTTTCTAATTCTATTGTGGATCTGTCAATCTGACATTTTGATGATGTCACTTACAGATTTTCAGACACTTCCCATTGGTCGATGTCTTTTCAGAGACTGGCTGTCTCTTTCTTATGTCGGAAACCTCAGACTGAAATCTGAGTAGTTTTCAGTTACATTAATACTGACGTTAGAGGGTACAAATTTTGTCGAGGTGTAGTAGTATCCGTCATGGAAGGAGCCATCCACTTTTGGTGGTGGTTAAGTGGCAGACAAAAATGCCCATATAGAAATAGAATAGACATGCCTATATATTTAGGATGTTTCTAGTAGTGTTAAGAAGTTGTTTTTCATATTTTTTACATATTATAAAGTCCCATGATAGATCTCATGGTAAGTAGGATGTAGAAGTTGTAGTTTTCTTTTAAAAGTGTTTTCCTTGGTGCTTAGTACCGTGTATTAACCCCAGGAATTTTGTTACAGGGTTCCAGGCTAAGTTCCATGTTTAAATTACAGGCTAAGTTCCATGTTTAAATTCCAGTCTAAGTTTCATGTGTGATTCCATGTGTGACTACATGTTGACTTCCAAGTTTACGTTTAATCTCCAAGCTTAATTCTACGTTGGATTTCCAAGTTTAATTCTAAATATTAGTTCCATAAATACAGTGGACTAATGTTATCTTCTTAATCTCATAAACACCGTGGAAGGACGGTGTACTCCACATTTAGTTGGATAGTTTTCTTTAAAGATACATGATCAGATGGATTACTTTCTCGGATCATTTGTTTGTGCATTGCAGTATGAGGTTGGATTACCTTAACACATATTTAATCTCTTTTCTTTGAGTTTTATTTGTGAGTTACGAGTATAGTGGACTTCATGGAAATTCTTTGAGACCATTGGAGGGACAACTCGGCTTGCAGAAGACCTAACTTAATTGTGCAGTCACTAAGGGTTTAGTGAACACCGTGGATATTCTTATAGACCATTGGTGGGACAACTCGACTGGCTATATATATACATGGTTATCTCCTTAGATGGTAATGTACAAGCATATATAAAAATTATTAACATTCAAGAATAAATATACATAACTAACCTAATATTTTGTTATTGTATTCATCTTAATGTTTTAGTTATACCAAATATTAAGAAATAGTTATACTTATTATTGGTTACAGTACTCATTTTTGTAATTTCCAATACAGATGTAATTTGTTTGTTTTGTATGTAAAATCTCATTTAAAATTCTTCTATATAACATTTAAGATTTCATTTAGTGAGCTCATGAGATATATATTTAGGGATAATTATAATTCTTTAATAAATTGGTGAAGGTTGTATTAAGTGTGTATTTATTTCACAACTGAAATCGATTGTAGCAATACAGGGAAGGCACCCTTATAAAAATTTACTCTGTATTCCTCTCCAGGGTGGCCCTAAAGAAACCCAATATCCTGAGTAGTTCATGCCTACCAATAATAGAACATTCAAAGTTAACATCACCGTAGCCGCGTTACAATTTCAGTGTTGACAATATCAAGGAAAGATTTTTCCACAAAACTTCAAGTTCTAACTCTTCAGTTCTGATGTTGCATGGGTACTGCCTACCTTATATAGCAGAGTTTAAGAGAAAGCGATGCGCCTTAATGCTAAGTCGCTGGCGTGGCAGTGCGAATAGCATCCTGAACGGGTTTACTAATAGGTGGAATTGTCCATTGTCGGAGCGTTGGTTGCGGCTACACGCCGCCCGCAATGATTGTTTAATTTAATTGTTAAGTACTAACAATAGTTTCTTAAGGGATTATTATCTACTAACACTATATGGGCATGCAGCCACGATATGAAATTATTCTTATTACTATTATTATCATAGTCGTTGTCGTTGTCATTGGCACTGTCACTGTCACTCACTGTCATTATTATTATTATCTTATATACAATACTTTATTTACGAACGACAGGTTTTTAGGATTTGAAATTAGGCTGTGTTGAACGCGACAAGACTTTTTCATAGAATTCCTACACCAGCTATCTCGGTATGTAGGTAATGCATAAAGTGACCAGAAATATTTGTAGCCTCCGGTTACATATGATTATATAAGATACAATGGCATTCATATTTGACAAAGATTATCAATTTTCTTCAAATTCTAAAAAGGTTGCTAACACCTCAAACGTTGTATTTAACACGCTTGCACAGTTCAAACTGTACCTACGCAAAAGGAAAACATCTTGGAATAATGACATTACACAGAAGCTAAAATAAAAAAAACAATCATTTCATTTTGTGTTTACTCCCTGTACATATATATATATATGTATTGTATTTGTAAAAGAGCCCTTTGTAATAATGGCCTATACTTTAATAATTGTATGTTTAGTGATTGTATAGGCGATGTAGGCTGTCAGAGATTCACTTAAGTCAATCTCATTTCAAATTTATTTTGTAAACTTTGCGATACGTTATTAGGGTCAATTAAATAACAACTAGTGATAGATATTTTTTCCCCTCATCCGCAGACACACGGCCATTGCGAAAGCTAAGTAAGCCGTCACCGAGTTTTTATTTTAGGCCGGCGTCTATGATATGTTATTATTCTGCGGAAAATGTCATTAAAACTTAGACGTCAACCGGCAATGAACTATAAAGATAACGTCGTTATTACAACTTTGACTCAAAAAGCCGGAACGCATTAAAACTAAATGATGTTTAAACCTTACTTTAAAAAATCCGTTTTACATAAAACTCGCTCGACTCGTGCCGTTTAAAGTTAACGAGAAAAATCTGCATAGTTGGTTATTCGCATTTACATAGCTTATGTCGGATTTCTCTGCTGTTCAAACTGGCACTCATATTTTAATTGGGTATTATGTAACGATAAGAGATGCTAAGGCAAGTTCATACTATTTTCGTTTTAATTTTTTTTAATTTCCATGTTAGCGAACAGTTTACATAATGACGATTGGAGGACATAGGTCACACAGCGCAGGTTTAGGGCTATAAACAATTTAAAAGTTAGAAAGAGAAGCACTTGTGTTACTAACCTCGAACCGAGAAACATAATGCACGGAACCATAATAAGTTGCTACTCTTATGTCTTATGTGCGACAACCGAATTTTCGTGTCTTTTTCTATCTCATTGAGCGTAACCACGAGTAAAAGAGTTAGCTATAGTTCGTGAGTCGTGAGTATAGCAATCCGCACTGTCAATGTAATTCCATCAGCTCATAAGTCTGTCATGAAATAACTATTTGCAAAATACTCGTAGTCAAGTGTTCTGGCTACTATCAAAAACACTCGCATACCCAGGCGAAAATGTGTGAGGAGAATTATGAGATTTAAGGAAGTGAAAGAAGTATGTAAGGATCGCGACGCTTGGCGCTCCGTTCTCTCCGACTACCCCATTAGGGATACAGTGTGAAGATATGTACGTATGTAATAACTTCTTCCAAATTGGTGTTGCGCTTGCGACTCGGCATTTTTACGTGCGCTTGCAAAACTGATAACTGTGCGCGACTGCCATACATGTTTGGTTATGCCTGCGTGCAGCATAACCGAGCGGGTATTTACAAAAATAAAAATGTGTCATGTTCGGCTGTGTATCTTGTATACTGTGACCCTTTCCTAGTCACGTATACTATTAAAAGTCTAGAAACTCTCAGAGCTAATGCTTCATCCATTTTGATTATTGGTCCAAGTTATTACGTATAGTTTTGATACCGTCGATCGATGCGATCTTGCAAGATGATAATAGTGCAAGATGATAACACTTACAGGCCGAATCTATTACACATGATCAGTCTTATTTTTCTTGTTCTGTATCATTAGCTCGAGCGCGGGCGAGGGAGATGCAGGCCGTGCATTACGTTAAAGCAAAAAGAGAACATAGGTTGTTTTCACTTAACCCCGTAGCCTGGGCCAGGAAACAAGGCCATATTGTTTCATGTCTGTCATAAAAGGCGACTTAGAAGGCCTTCGGCGTAGCGGTTGATCGGAGTGGGGGCTCCTCAGCAACGATGACGATGGATAGACGATTATCACCGCAGAA
This sequence comes from Zeuzera pyrina, assembly GCA_907165235.1. NCBI lineage: Eukaryota > Metazoa > Arthropoda > Insecta > Lepidoptera > Cossidae > Zeuzera > Zeuzera pyrina. The sequence goes on from OU015629.1 coordinate 5,182,804, forward strand.
GATTTTAGGGGTAAAAGTAAATATGTAACCCAATCTTAGCCCTAGAGAGCTGAGTAACTGTATTCAGGTTTTTGCTGAGTTACCAAAATAGCTACCTTCGTCAATCATAGAAATAAGAGCGATAAGTTATTACCGCAAATTAACGCAAGAGAAAATAAGCCTTATATTGTGCACAATAAAGCGCGATTTGTTCCTGTAGATTGCTACACAATAATAAGAAGTAGAGGAGTTATTGCTGTGTATAATATAATGTAAAGGATTTATCTTGTATGAAATAATTACCAAATTTTTTTTTGTATTTTTAATAAATCTGAATTGAATTTCTTACGTCTATTTTTTAATAAATTATTATTATTTGTTGTAATATTATTGCTTTATTTTATTTTCCTCTTTAATTACGTTCCGTTTATAAATTTAAATTACCTGTTTTTATTTTGCCTAAACACAGCAAATTACATTTCAGTTGTAATATAAAAATAAAATACTAAAAAAGTATAGAATAAATTAAGTAATTCACTCACTGCTTTAATTACCTGGAACATATTATTTACTAAGATAGTAATACATCGAAAATTTATTTAATTGAAATAATAAAAATATTAAACAAATGTAATTATACAATTGTAAGTATTCTTTAACCATATCAAAATAAAATAAAAAAGCATGCGTGTACTCATGTACACACGCAAGAAGTTGTACTTCTTCAACGTGAACAAAAAAATAAATAAAACTGGCCCTATATGAAAACAAATTTGACCACTATAAAAATAAAACTGGCAGCTTGAAATGAAAGAAATAAAAAATAATAAATTTGTTCGATTTGTTTGCCAGACGCGTCAAAAGAAGTATAACTTCAATAATAGATTATGTGTTACATCGGCGCGCGCAACTTCGTCACACGCTAAAAAATTCACTCTGATCTGTTTTCGCTCTAAAAGAAGTATAACTGCAAACCAAAACGAACCACATACAAAAAAAAAATACCACATACCACATATAAAGAAACTGGCCGCTCGAAATCAGTAAAATATCAAATAATAAAAAATAATAAATTGTGTTACATAGGCGCGCCCAACTTCGTCACACGTTCAAAAATACACTGATCTGTTTTTGAACGGTCCTATAAGGTCATGTGAAATACGCGTTAATTTGAGGTTCTAAATATTTCGTAACTAAGCTGAAACCTTATAGTCTAAGAGCCAGTGAAAGGCAGACTGTATTTTACTAACGATGAAATTTTCCTCGGTGACCCTCCTATACCTACCATACATGAGGTGGAGAGTCACTAAGCCCAAAGCGGGTAGCGGGTAAAGGAAAGAAAAGACCTTACACCCTATTAAAAAAAAGTATTGAGTTCCAACAAGCTTTTGCAACTCTAGACGACGTCGATTTAACACCGGTTCAATTAGAGGAGCTGTTTAAAATTATCCAAAACTTTACTTGCCACATATATAACACTAAAAATGTAAGGACGTGGATGATTGCAGGATCCAACTTATTGTTAGTAGGTACAAAGCTACCGATATTAATGAGAACTTTAATAAAAAAGTACGCAATTTTGACGCGAGCTCGATACCACAATGCGAAAGTGAACTTTACCAGCAATTTTTAACTACTCACTACATTTCCAGTATTTGGAAAAATGCTTTCCAACACGAGCCTACTGTATTGAATTCACTGCAATGTGGTTGGGTAGAGCATGACAACTCATGTTTTTAAGTGGTTTGAGGGAGATCAACTTCCGTGTTTTGTTAGCGATTTTATCATGGATATTCCAGGTAATTTCATTATGATATATTCTATTTTGAAAGTACAAATTTAAACTTCATTTTTACAGAGGCTGATTCGATGGATGATGAGTCATGTGAAACTAGGAATGATTCCGAAGATGAGACTGACGAATAAAAGTAATAAAATCAAAAATAATAAAAAATCATCGGTGAAATTTATTGAAATGGAATTAGGCATTCCTCAAACAACTGTCATGAAGCGATTGCTGGCAAGAATTCGTCGTATTCGGCCAGAATATCGAGAAAACGGCAGTTGGACTCTTTTGCACGATAATGCCCCATCACATCGTTCAAGAGTTGTAACTGCATTTTTGATCAAAAATTACATTATTACCTTGCAACATTCACCCTATTCACCTGATCTGGCTCCGTGCGACTACTATCTGTTCCCTTAGCTGCATTTGACGATGAAAGGAGAGCGGCACGATTCGATTGAGGCCATTGAAAGTGCGGTGACCGACATGCTAAAGACTATTCCAAAAAAGGAGATAGAGAAGTCGTTTGACAACCTGTTTACGCGTGCAAATTTGTGTATCAATGCAGAAGGCGAATACATTGATTAATAAAAAAGATTTGTATCAAAATTAATAGTGGTTGTTTCGATTTTCAAAAAGTTCGGTTACTTTTGGAATGGAGTGTACTATGATAAATAATATATATAAAAATCAGCTTTGGTAAAAAAATTGGAAGTTTTATTTTTTCAAATTTTCAAAAATGTCTGCCATAAGGTTACAACCGGTGAAATGGTTTGCGAATGCATTATTTTATGGCAATAATTATATCCTTTCATAAATCCAAATGGCAGCTTTGGTAAAATACTTTTGAAGTTGGTCTGATTTTCATACCTGTCTTACCTGAGTGACACCATGGCTACCCGCTTTGGGCTTAGTGACTCTCCACCTCATGTATGGTAGGTATAGGAGGGTCACCGAGGAAAATTTCATCGTTAGTAAAATACAGTCTGCCTTTCACTGGCTCTTAGACTATAAGGTTTCAGCTTAGTTACGAAATATTTAGAACCTCAAATTAACGCGTATTTCATATGACCTTATAGGACCGTTCAAAAACAGATCAGTGTATTTTTGAACGTGTGACGAAGTTGGGCGCGCCTATGTAACACAATTTATTATTTTTTATTATTTGATATTTTACTGATTTCGAGCGGCCAGTTTCTTTATATGTGGTATGTGGTATTTTTTTTTTGTATGTGGTTCGTTTTGGTTTGCAGTTATACTTCTTTTAGAGCGAAAACAGATCAGAGTGAATTTTTTAGCGTGTGACGAAGTTGCGCGCGCCGATGTAACACATAATCTATTATTGAAGTTATACTTCTTTTGACGCGTCTGGCAAACAAATCGAACAAATTTATTATTTTTTATTTCTTTCATTTCAAGCTGCCAGTTTTATTTTTATAGTGGTCAAATTTGTTTTGTTGTGACACCATGGCTACCCGCTTTGGGCTTAGTGACTCTCCACCTCATGTATGGTAGGTATAGGAGGGTCACCGAGGAAAATTTCATCGTTAGTAAAATACAGTCTGCCTTTCACTGGCTCTTAGACTATAGGGTTTTAGCTTAGTTACGAAATATTATAGAACCTTAAATTAACGCGTATTTCACATGGCCCTATAGGACCGTTATATTATTTTTGGCGCGTTCGGAAAAACAGATCAGTGTATTTTTGAGCGTGTGACGAAGTTGCGCGCGCCGATGTAACACATAATCTATTATTGAAGTTATACTTCTTTTGGCGCGAAAACAGATCAGAGCGAATTTTTTAGCGTATGGCGAAGTTGCGCGCGCCGATGTAACATATAATTTATTATTGAAGTTATACTTCTTTTGGCGCAGTCTGCCTTTCACTGGTTCTTAGACTATTAACTTAACAGTCTGGCTAAATTTCTATTAAAGAATTTAAAAAATTTTAAACTCCCGATCACCAATCTTAGCTAAGAACATCCTCAAACTGCAACTTTATAACAAAACCAACGTACAAGGCGCTTGTCAGTTCAAGAGCCACAGAACACGCAAACAGAAAAAAGGACGGATAGACAGATAGAAAATAGAGTTCAAATTACAACACAATCTTTTCCATCGTGGTTTAAAAAGTAAACATGCTATTAGTTGTAAATATTGCTTTGCGGAACATTTGTTATTCATACATTAATTACAACAACAATAAATCTCTGTCGAGCTCACGCATGTACACAAATGCGTCGCTTTATGCTTTCTATGTATGGACTCAACCCTCATCACAGGCTGACGTTTTGTTGACTAATTTCATCACTTCGGAACTAAAACATTTCCTTGAACAACTTTTCGTCTCCCAATGAGATGTCAGGATCAGATAATACATACACATACACATGTCATCAAGCTTTATGTCTATTGGTTTGTTTGTTTGTTATCCAGTTCTGAGCTATGTTTAAAGTTTCGAGTCTCTAGCTTCTCGTAAAGTTAGTTTAAAATCTATTGCAAAATTCATACCAAACAGACAAACAGATAAGAAAACATTACTTAATAACGTAGTAGTAAAAACACTTGAGATAAGCTATTAGGCTTATCTATGCCAAAATAAAATTTTAAAGCTCTTGTCATGAGCACTCAACCTATGGAGACGAAATATCAGACTATTTTATTCACCACTGCTCAGTTTATTTACACTAACAAATATCAACTCTTGCTTGCATTAAGCAGTACATAACCAATACTGAACCTGTGTGTGTACATCTCTGTATATTCCAACAGATATTTGAATATTTATGTAATAGGTAATTATTCTAGTCGCTGGCGTGGTAAAAACAGCAAATATCAAACTACAAAACAGAACGCAATAACCGCTACAGTGTTGTTTGTATTTGTCTTGTGAAGTAAATTGTTTTCAAACAAAATAAATGATATTGCCACTCCATAGGTCGAGTGCTCTATGGGTAGTGTACATAAAAATGCAATAAAATTTACACACTTTATCAATAATAAAAGAACAACGGGCTAGTGAAAAATAATTCGTTTTAAAAAAATTACTTCTTGTTTCGTCTGGACCTCTAATACCAAAATAAATCTAATAACAAAATAATACCAAAATCTCGTCCGGTCTATTTCATATATATATAGACCGGACGAGAGAATATATATATATAATATAATATATATAAATATATAATTCTCTCGTCCGGTCTATTTCATAACGTACATATCCGAGAGGTGGGCTTTTATTGAAAAACGTGATTTGATCACCGTGCACGTAACATCGGAAGAGATTCACTCAATACATTTCATTGCTGCCTCCGTATACCTACATATTTCAAATATTTGTATACTTATGAACTATATAGGATAGGATAGGTTATACAGTTAGATCTATTTTTATTAACGACGTAGTTTTATATGAACAGAGCAGAACAGAAGAAAATAAGAGGAAAAAATACATTGTTTTATATTAAAAACGCACACTCGTATATTCACTTTTACATTTAATTTTTCAGTATTTCTCAACAATTAATAACAAATTACAGATTATAGCATATTGTTTCGAATAGCTAACAACGAAAAATTAACAGCTAATCCCGCAGAATGATGTAGAATGATCCAGTTTTTTTTTTTCTTTTTGTTTCTGAGAGGCAAAATGAAATCCCCACGGACACCCAGCCGGACTCTACGCCGACTGGGTAGTGTCGGACTTGAAACGACTAAACAAAACCCCTCTTTGCTGTTAGCGCTAATGGCTTTTACAGCGTCACAGGTCGCATTGGAGCGAGCGCTAAAGGCACCCTGCCAAATGGTCGACCGCCTGAGGGTTCCTCCAGCCGAGGGATACCTCGTATGGAGGGCGGACCTCGGGCTCAAAGCGTCGCCGGGGAGCTTTCCGCACCTGCGTGCATTTTATCGGGCTTCCTATTCCGAAGAGGGCCGGGCCTCTAGCGGACCCGGCCGGCGCGGGCGAGGCGGCTGAGGGCCGGTTAGTGTGCCTAGTGTTCCGCGTGGCAGTTTACAATACGGCTTAAGGCCCGCGTGTGTGCTACGTGATCGAGCTTGTAAACGTGAGACACTACGGGTGTCGCGCGGGACGTCCCCACCTCCGCCGGTGGGGGCGGTGCGGTCGTAGTATGTCAAAGTCAAAGGCAAGGTATTTTTGAACGTCAAATCTACTTTAGTTCGATTCGAAAAGAAAACCTGAATACTGGGAAGAACCGACAAGAAACTCAGTCAGGTATACTTTTTTCAACATCATTCTACAATAGTTATTTAAAAATACAATATCTATAAAGCTAGTAAATGCATATGCAGAGAGGATCATTTCCAGTCTATTGTTGTGTCTTCAATGAAATCGCTAATTTTGTAGTATGCCTTTCCAATCAGTGTGCGTTTAATGACAAGTTTAAATATCTTTTCCATTAATTGAGTAATTTCTTGAGGAATTTTATTATAAAAACGTGTGTAAGTTATCACGTGCGAGTTCAAACGTATAATGTCGTCGTCACTGTCGCCTAACACATGTCTAGGCCTTCTATAGCGTTTCCGGACGCAGGGCTTGGGAATGATCCAGATCTTGACGTGTATCGGCTTATATACACTAGCCGACGTCACTTCTCCCACGACTTAGTGATAGTAGGTCTGGCAGACAGGATGCGAAGTCAACTAGGCCTACCCGACGACAGCAGCGACACTCGCTCAGTTGAACAGGCTGGCATATTATACCTCATTCCACACACGAAGTCTCGGCCGAAGGCTGGTAGACCTGTAAATGTAACCTCGTAGATTCAATATGATTATGTCGCAAAACATGACAGAATACACACCATGCCTTTCGGTTTCAAATTACTCTTTAAAAGTTAGAAATCGACACAAAACACTAAAAATTGCGTTATAAACAAATTCATTTCTTGCCTTCACAAATACTTTTGTGAAAAACGTCGACAATATATGATATATATATATATATATATATATACCGTAACCACACTCTTGCGTATAGAACAGAGACCATACTTAGTGTGGGTATCATAAAATGCCACCAAAAACTTCTAATCGATTTCGGACACAATACAAGCATAGACTTCTTAGCTCCGGACAGCTTGCCCCGTACTACGAAGTGAGGTAAATAAATTCAAATAAAATGTAGATGTATGAAAAAAAATAAACCAACTTAAAGAAAACACTAAAAAGTAACTATCATTTACTAATCAAAACTCAAGTACAAAAATAACTTTCTGAATACGATGCAAATACCCACATAATTTTTGATAATTATTTGGCACTAGCTTCAGTAACTGTCAAATTTAATTATATAGCTGTATTTGTATAGTATTTATAAAGTTATTTTTTGTACTGGAGTTTTGATTAGTAAAGAATAATATTTTATACTTTTTAGTGTTTTTTTAAGACGGTTTTTTTTTTCTTAAATTTTTTTCTTTTATCAAAGTCTATATCTTCGTAATAGTAATATATAACTATGTAATAGTCATTTTCTACAAATAGCCAAATCACAAATGATTGTACATTTGAAGTAAACAATCAATGAAAAATCATATTGAATTCGGAGTCATAATATTGTTATACACGTACTTATTGAACTTCCACTAAAAGGAATTCTAATAAAAAAGTTATAAGTGTTTCCTCTAAAGTTGTTCTTTTCAACATTCTGTTCAGGCAATACGCTAGGTCAGTCACCCGATTAAGGAATAAGTCACGCAACTAACTAAATCTGTTATACGCTAATCTAATTTCGCTATAAAAATGCACAATTAAATTTTGTCTTTACATGAATTACATAAACGAATACCTACTTCAATAAAAACATTTCAATTTATATATATATATAGTTTTAAAATGTATAGTGTATGAATGATTATGTTAGAATAAACAATATTGTCGTCGCAGTCATTATATAATAACTTTTGAAAGCTGACCGCCTATCAATCATACATATATACATACATACATATTTTCACGCTGTATCCCTAACCGGGTAATCAGAGAGGACGGGGCGCCAAGTTTCGCGGTTCTTACATATTTCTTTCGCTTCCTCAAATCTCAACATTCTCCTCACACATTTTCGCCTAGGTATGCGAGTGCTTTTGATATTTTCGTCGGTTAACACTCTGGCTATTTGATCTTCATAAGTCAGCTTTGGTCTTTCTTGATTCCTTTTCCCACTCGCTTTCACCCTGTAGATTTTCTTCGTCATTCTTTCATCACTCATTCTTTCTATGTGCCCGAACCACCTAAGCATTCCCTGTCAAACATTCATGTCATACACATTAATGATCCATTGAAATGAACCAGTATCGAAAAATTTGAAGTTATTAGAGGAAGACGGCAAGAGGCAAGGAATCATGTCATCAATTTAGTGACAGCTAGTGTGGGACGCCGCTTGTGTCGATACATTTGCTGTCTTCCATTTCCAGGGACTTCAAGGTAAACAGATGCCACGGCCAGCACTACCAAGATCTTGAGGTGGCGTAAGTACGCGACTCTCTCAGTTTCATATTTATGTCATTTGCAAACGAAATTTTGGGACTCTGGGTCTTTGGGACTTAACAAGATTAACAAAAAAAAACTCGCGCTTAAGGCACTTAAAAAGCAGAAGCGAACGACCTTCTCCATCTTGGTCTGGCAAGACATTAGTCAAGTATTAACGTACCAGATCAATTTTATTCAAAAATTTTGACGTTTGATTTTTTTTTAATATCTTATAAAGAAAATTTATCGTTAAAATAAATATTTACGGGTTGTCTGGCAAACAGTTGTGTCAAAAATAGGGATGCCAGACTTTAATTTTTATTTTTTACTGATCACAAGCTATCACAAAAAAATTGAAGAAAAATTAATTTCTCAAAAAAGTTGTAGGCAAGTCTCAAAGTGCCAGATCGGTGGCTTATTATTTAACTAATATCCAGAAAATAGGAAAGTATACTTTGCTACTTATTCCGGATGACCAACGTTATCCAGCGGTCGCCGCTTGGACTACAAAGGTTTTACTATCACGTTTTGCATTTTCAAGTGATGCATTTGGGTGCAGTATCGAATAAACTAGTTAAAGAGATCTGGCGACCTGGTGATTCGTTTAATAAGTCCTTTAGTACTAATTTATTATTGTTCAAATTATCATTTAAAAGACCTTTTACGATTTAATCGTTGGGTTCCATCTTGCTGAAAACACAAACATTCTTTATCTTCTTGTGACATTTACCACTTTGAGCGTTTACTAAAATAAATAAAATAATTAAAACCTAACATTTCCATTTAATTGTAGACGTGAGATTCCATAAATGTCTACAGCAACATTTATTCATACGACCCACAGAACTTGCGTATTTTTGCAAAGAATAATGACCGGATGGTTATTTCATAATACGTTCAGATCACTAATGGATAAGTTTTTTTTTTAAACGCATTTTTTTTAACTCTGAAATCTATAACAACTATTCCTTTCATTCATATAATTCCATATTTTTCCATGCTAGTAGCACGAGAGAATGTTTTAAATCATCATGATAAAGATGTATACTAAAAATTATTATTTTATTATACGCACTGATCACCAAAAAATCGTTATGATGTTTTTCTATAAAAATATTTCATGAAACCATAGATGTTAGGGCCAAACGCCAAGACCATTAAAAATAAAAATCATATAGTACATGCAATGGTACGTATTTGTCATTTTTTATACTTAGATGGTTCGGGCACATGGATTGCAAATAATAAACAAAATTTGTATACTTGTGCCTTCATAAATTATTTTGTTATTGGACCATTCAATAAAGCTTGGCAGGCCACATGCATGTTCTAACGTAGTGTCTATACCTTTATTGAACCAAAGCTTAAAACTATTAGAAATACCTTAAATAAATAAAATTACGTATACTCTACGTCGGATTTTATGAAACATAAAGTTATAAATATATTAAAATGTACATTTCAAATCCAAGTTTGCTACGTTAGCCATTCTCGGAATGATTAAATGACTCGAATTTCCAAACTCTTGTATCGAGATTAATTTTTAATTTGTTGTTTATAAAGAATATATAATACGGAGACAGCATCTCTAACTCTTAATATAGAAACATCGTAAAGTTTAATGACATTACTTTCCTTGTTTTGGACTGTATAATAGAGTTTTTATCGTTAAATTCATGTGGCATGAAGCCAAAGGAGCCTGTCGCACAAATTATGTATTAATAAGTAATATAGTACAAAAGGACCTTTCTTTGGCATAGACCATTCTTTGTTTCGACATCTAAACATAAACATTGACATTTACTTTTTATTATTCAGTTCTTCACAGACAAAGTAAACTGTTAACGTTTTTGGTATTATTGTAATTTTTTTTTCACAAAATTCTTCTCAGGGCTACTTAAGAAGTCTAAGGCTATTGCGAATCGTTCGTCCTTAGATTGCGGTGTTAGGTCTTTTTTTTAACCATAAAAAAAAAGAGAAGAAGTCTTTTATAACGAAAAACAATTCTGGCAAATTCTTTCTTTACAAAATCGTTTCTGTCCGAAATCAACTTCTGGCAATTAGGTTAAAAGTTGAAAGCCTAAATATAAATTCTAGTTATAGTTTTTTGCTAACGTGATTTCAATGTGGCTTGTAATGTGGTTAATGGATTTGTTGCCAATGTTTCGATTAATAAAAAAAAATTCGTCTGGGGTTAAATATCAAAACCCGTAAATATGTTGTAATTATGAAAATTGTAAAATTATTTAATTATTTAAAAAAGTGGTGTGTTTCATTGAGTGAAACTTTAAATTCCGAATACTTATAATGACTGCCTTCTGTTATAAATAACAACATTGTACTAGCGTTAGCACGTAATTTAAAAGGGATGCATTCAATGGTACTTCAAAATTGGTGAAAATATAGACAAAATTACTATGAATTGCTATTAAAAAATATAACGTCACACAATAAAATGTTACTCCTATTGACCACCTCCGTGGCGCAACGGCTTAACGCGTCGGAAAGTAAATGGGGGTTGCGGGTTCGATTCCCGTTCTGAGTCTGGGTGTTTATGTATAATATGTTTTTATTTACAAAAGAAAAGTATATATGTAGTATATCAGTTGTCTAGTACCCATAACACAAGCGCTGTGCTGTTTACTTTGGGACTAGATGGCGCTGTGTGAAATGTCTGAGTTTATTATTATATTATTATTATTACTCCTTCATTATAAGTGTTTGATAATCAAAACCATATTAACTATTTTAACTGCATTTATTTGTTATTTTGGTTATAATCACAAAATCACAATGCACATAATGCGCTACAACAACAGTATTTTTGCTAACATAGAGAGTCACGGCTACTCCTAGTTATAACAACATGGCCATTCCGCTTCCGTTTATGGATAAACAAAAACAAGTTGTTTTTGTTTATCCATAAACATACTCCCAAGAACAAAAATGAATTTACATATTAAAGGTATATATATATATATATATCATATATATATATATATCACTAAATAAATCTAACCTACAAATCAACACAATCAACACAAAAGATATAGAATATAGTTTATGTTAAGAGATCAAAATTATAATAAATGTATGTATGAGTAATGTACGGTTCTATGTGTGAATTGAGTGTATATAACATGTAAAAACATGAGTATAACTTTAAATACATATTTTAAATTAGAACAATTGCTAAATATCGGAAGCATATCCACTTGAATGTGGCATTCAACAACTGTGGTTTCATTTTTATAATTTTTTGATATATTATTTTCTGTTAAATTTCTTTGCAACAAAAGGCTAGGACCTTGCCACCACAGTGTGTTGAATGCCAAACTCCTCGGGTTCACCCCGCGTGATAAGCAGTCCGCCGGGTTATCTGACCCTTGAACATGACGCCACATAGGTGCTGACGTGAGTGAATTTATCTTTTCTACTCTGTTTCTTACAAATGGCTGCAATTTATTTGCATGAGACTGTATCCATGCCAGTCACCATGGAATCGGTGAAGAAAGTGATTTTTTCGACACTTAGTATATTGACTAAACGAGAAGTCAATTCTGCCAGTAAAAGAGCACTACAGAGTTCTAACTTTGGAATTGTTAATTGGTTTTTAATCGGTGCAACTTTAGATTTAGCACAAATTAAATTCACATGAATTTTATTTTCATGTTTGACTCTGGCATATATACAGCGACCATATGGTGTTTGTGAAGCATCACAAAAGCCCACAATGTGAATATCAATGGCATTATTGAACAATAAATTACGATTCACAAATATAGGCGGCAAATCAACCAATTCTGAATAAAAATTGCACCAGACCCTGTGCAATTCATCACTCAGAGCATCATCCCAACCCAGCCTGGATTTCCACAGTTTGCATAAAAAGTTTAGCTCTCAACACAATAGGTGCAAAAAGGCCCAATGGATCGAACATACTACACTTTAGTACTTGACGCTTTGTCCAAACTAAATTTGTTTTGGAATTATCACAAAACTAAATTTTAAATTGATCCGTTTGAACATTATAAGACATTCCTAAAGCTTTCAGGAGCGAAGAATCCTTATCCTGCATTTCTACTTCATTAAAATGTTGTTTTTCTTTGGGAATACCCTGCAGCAAACTCAGATGATTGGCTTTCCGCTTATGCAAGTCAAAACCGCCTCTTTTTACTAATTGAATAATTTGATCCCTTACCTAGACAGCATATTCAATGGCTATAGCTCCAGCCAAAAGATCATCCAAGTAAGTATTATACCTCAACACATGCGCGTCCTGCGCATGATTCTCCGCAAGCTCTGCCAAGCACCTCGCGGCAAGGTAACTCGAGCTTTTCATCCCGTAAGTTACAGTTTGAAGCTGCAGACACTGAACAGGTTTATTAACATTCTTTTTCCACAAAATGTATTGTAGATGTATATGAGATGGATCTAAATTGATGGCTCTGAACATATTTTTTATGTCAGTCATAAATATGTATGCATATGAACGAAATTGAATGAGTATATCAAACAAATCTTTTTGAGGAATTTTCCCATTATATAAAATATCATTTAAACACTTCTTATCCGAAGTTTTTGCGCTGGCATCCAAAACTACCCTTAATTTTGTTGTTCGCTTGTCTTCTCTTACTATTGCATGATGCGGTAGGAAGTACAAGCGTTCAAAAGGGGTACCAACGTCTTGTATATCATATATTTTTGCATGACCCATATTTATATAGTCTTTAATAAACTTTGAATATTCTAAGTGTAATTTTTTATTTTGCATAAACTTTTTATATAAAATATTTAACCTCTGTAAAGCGATGGAGAATGAATCACCCACATTTATTTCATTTACAGGAATTTTCAATGGTAAACTCACTTGAAACGTACCATGATTTAATTTTACATTGGCCTTGAAGTCCGCCTCACAAATTTCCTCTTCAGGTGTGGTCAGACCTTCTTGTTTTATAGCCTCTAATTCCCAAAAGCGCTCAAATAAATTATTTAAATTAATATCACTTTCGAGGTCATTTTCTTCAATACACTGCATGGAAACAGAATGCTGTGCTACTGAGCAAGCAACTGTGTTTGCCTCTTTATTATATTTGCCTGCAATTATATAATCAAACCTTGTGTTTTGAAGTACCAGACCTGAACTCCCCACTTTCCTATTTTGAGGTATGAGAACATTAAAGAATACATCGGCCGCTAATAAAATCGAAATCACACCTGGCGTATCAAACTCATTATCCGCCATAATTATATCTTTGGGTAAAGTGATATTTTTTGTATTTAGTCTGTATTGAGGCAATGGGCATGTTATTTTATTAACTACAGAACATATGATGCTCCGAATGAATGAATTGTTAATATTAGACATAACATTTATAATTACTGCCTTAGATACAGGACTGTTCTGCTGCTCTAATGTATTTAAGTATTTATCAAAAGTTTTTATATTTAATTGTCTGACTAAATTATTTGTAACGAAAGAAATTTGACTACCACTGTCTAATAATGCACGTACTGTAATAAATGAGCCATCATTCTTTGGAATTTTTACCTTAACCGTAGGCAACAGAACAGCCTCTGCACTGCAGTTTGATAATGAGATTGCATTTACAGATGTCTCTTGATCATAATGCAAAAGACTATTATGCTCTCTTGAATTACATGTCATACACTTGAACCTGAATTTACATTTGTTTTTGTGAGTATTCAAACAAACATTACAACATTTATTTTCCTTAATAAAGGCTAACCGCTCTTGTACTGAGGCAATTTTAAACTGGGTACAATTGAATAACTTGTGATTGGCTTTTTTACGAAATTTACAATACAAATTGTTAGTTACAGTTGTAGAAAATAAATTAACCTTACTTTTGATATGCATCTTTTTGTTACTTTCCAAATGAACACTTTCTTCGAAACTTGTGGCTCTTTTTTCTATAAAATTGAACAAATCCTTTATTGTAAGAAGAGCGTTTCTATCTCGCTCCATGTGAAAACAGCGAGCAGTGTACTGATCTAACTTCCTCATGAAAATGGGCAACAGCACCATATCCCAGGAATCTGTCGGCAGGTTCATATTCTTCAAAGCGCCTAAATGTTGTCGCATGTTTGAGATGAAGTCGCGCAAATTTGTTGCAGTGCCCCTGGTAACATAACATAACATAACTTCACGCTGTATCCCCAACGGGGTATTCAGAGAGGACGGAGCGCCAGGAGTCGCGGTCCTTACACACCTCTTTCACTTCCTCAAATCTCATCATTCTCCTCACACATTTTCGCCTAGGTATGCGAGTGCTTTTGACTTTCCGTCTGCTAACACTCTGGCTATTTGATCTTCATAAGTCAGCCTTGGTCTTCCTTGGCTTCTTTTACCACTCACTTTCGCTCTGTATATTTTCTTCGTCAGTCTTTCATCACTCATTCTTTCCATGTGCCCGAACCATCTAAGCATTTCTTTCTTCATTTTTACAATAACACTGTTGTGCAACCCTGTCATACTGCGTATCTCATCATTGCTTAGCCTGTCAGCAAGCGTGACACCGCACATATTTCTGAGAGACCGCATCTCCACAGCATTTAACATACTTTCACTCGATTTCGGGCATATCCAGGCCTCACTACCGTACAATAAAGTAGGCACCAACACCGCATTGTGGATGGCCATTTTTGCAGTGTTAGATATATTCACACTACCCACTAATGCGGACAGAGCACCGTTCACTTTATTGCCAGCTGCTACCCGTCTCTCCACATCCAACTCACATCTTCCATCCCTCGAAAACGCACTCCCCAGGTACACAATTTCATTCACCTGTTCTAGACATTTTCCATTTACACAAATCACACATTTCGTTTGTACCGCTTCTCTTTCAAACACCAGAACCTTAGTTTTGTTCACATTCATTTTCAATCCTTTTACTTCACAATCTTCTCTCATGCACGTGACTAGTGTCTGTAACTCTGCTTCTGATGGTGCTATTAGCACAGCATCGTCAGCGTACAATAGGCAGTTTACCACTGTGTCACCACATCCCATACCACTCATATTACCTATCAATCTCTGGAGGCAACTGTCCAAATACAGCACGAATAGCCAGGCAGACATCACGCAGCCCTGTCTGACACCAGAACAGACTTCAAACCAGGGCGACATGTCCTCGTCTATCCTTACACAGGCTCTGTGGTCTCGATATAATGACCTCACAGCCTGCAGTAAGGAGCCCTCCACGCCATATTCAGGCAGAAGACTCCACAATTTCTTCCGCACTACTCTATCAAATGCTTTTTCTAGATCCACGAAAGCGCAGAAAACTTTCCGACCTAAAGCCAGAAACCTCCCCACGATAACGCGAAGCGAGAAAATCTGATACATACAACCCCTACCGTTCCTGAATCCACCTTGCGCCTCCCACAAATATCTTTCTGAAACGCCTTTCATACGTTCAGTCAATACTTTAGTATAGACTTTACTCGCTAAGCTGACCAAGCTGATGGGCCTATAGCACGGACAGTCTAGGTAGGAACCTTTCCCTTTATGTAGAGGTACTATGACTGCCGTGCGCCAGTCCTCTGAAACCTCCCCCTTCTGCCAACAAAGGTTGCAGAGTGCACAGAAGGCATCCCAGACCCTAGGACCACCATACTTGATCATCTCAGCAGTCACCTCATCAATTCCCGCAGCCTTTCCACATTTCAAACTTCTTATCACTTTCTCAATCTCTTTCATACTAATGGCATCCTCCAGTCCCTGGCCCGAGTGTGGCAATTCATTAGAATCGCTCTCAGTATCAGAGACGGAGTCGCCACTTTCATACAGTTCTCCATAGTATTCACTCCATCGCTGCAGAACATCCTTTTTATTTGTAAGCAGGTTGTTTTCTTTCGAACGCACTTTATTCATTCTGCAAGGTGCCGGACCACTTCGGTACTTACGTACTTCTTTCCAAAATAATTTGGAATTTTCCTCGAAGTTGTCCGACATCTTGTTTTCATCTAACACCCTACACCTTTCACGCTTCTCTTTCACTACAGAAGAGGAATTGCAGCCATGAAAAGGGCTGGCAGGGGTCGCGACGAGCACGCTTCCTCAGTTGAGCCCCTGGTAATGGGGTTATAATCGAGCATGGCATTCAGATGACTAGAAATCAGCACACACGGTATGTCATATCTTTCTTTTAAAAGCCTCAAAGCTTCTTGGTAAGATACATCTACCAAGGGCAGTCCTTCAACAAGTGAAGCCGCTTCACTCTGTAGATAATTTTTCAAATAGCACAAGTTTTGCACTGGAGCTAACGTATTGTCACAACCAATCACAGCATTGAATAATTGGATAAATAGGTTGTATTTTGTTATATCTTCACCAGTAAAAATCGGAATATCCAACGTGGGAAGCTTATTTGAACGTTTGTCAGTTTCACCCTTATTTCGGTCATTAGTATTTACATATAATTTATTGAGGGTATCGTTGAGATTATAGTACCTATCTTCGAGTTCATCGGTTATAAAATCAGCCTCTGATGTTTTGTCTTCTATTATGTTTACTTGCAGCTGAATTGCTTTGTACTGTGTTAACACCGCTTCTAGAGCTTTTAAACGCAGCTTCATTGTTTCAACAGATACTGGGGTCAATTTACTTTTTTGTACTTCGAGATAGTTCTCAAATCTTGTAAATGCGGCCTTGCATTGGCCTGCGGCGGCACGAAACTTCTTTAGTTCAAGCTGCTTCAACTCGTCCGGCATGTTTCAGCTAATATAATTCAGTTATTTTCAGCAATTAACAACAGAACACCAAATGTAACGGTATCACGAACAAGTTTTTTTTTTTGTTTAAAGGTCGATTTTGTTTGAATGTCCGTCTCACATTTAAAGTTCCACAGCACAGGTCCAATTAAAAGCTTCGAAGGACCACTTGTTTGATAATCAAACAATATTAACTATTTTAACTGCATTTATTTTTTATTTTGGTTATAATCACAATGCACATAATGCGCTACAAACGACAGTATTTTTGCTAACATAGAGAGTCACGGCTACTCCTAGTTATAACAACATGGCCGTTCCGCTTCCGTTTATGGATAAACAAAAACAAGTTGTTTTTGTTTATCCATAAACAATAAGCATAAAAAATAGTGATTTTATAAAATATTTATAGCCTATAAAAAAAAATTAAATTATTTAAACTAATAGCTTGTATTATTAAAACTGATAAAATCTGTGTAAAATTAGAAAAAAAAACATTTCAAACTGTCATTCTAACAATGACATTTGCCATAAAGTTTCGTTTCACACATTATCATTAATTTATTCCATTTTATTGGTCCAATAGTGTCCGAGAATTAAGAACAAACATAATTTAAAAAAGTAAAGGTAAAAAACTATCTAATAGAAACGGATCGTATCCAATCTTTGAATCTTGTTGGATACCGTACTCCGAAGATGTAGTTGAAGACAAATTATATAACATCGAGTAAACTTTGATCACTAACGTTTTGTCTCTTTCTAACTCTTGGAAATAACTCCGAATATACCTACTAGTATATATAAGATTGCTATATATAGATAAACCAACAACAAAAAATTAAAAGGTATGAAGGAGAATAGAGATTTTCAAGATTAACTTTCTCGATTTTAACAACCTCCTCAAAGTGTGGTCTCCTATTTAAATACCGCTCCATGTATGAAGCGGATTCTGATCTGGCGCTTCGCCGGCCGCTGCCGCGGCACGCGTGCTTCGCTCGCCCAGATCGCGCCTTGAAGGGTAAGCATACAAAAATTACAAAATTAATATCGTAAAAAATGTTAACTTGTAAAGTGGCACTTTAAATCTTGAATAGTTGTATCTAATGTTTTAAATAATTTACAAAAAAATTTCACGTTGGGTAAAATTTTGTAAAATTTTACCCAACGTGAAACAATCTAAACTTTAGCCTGCTTTTGTCTTCACAAATGCCTCCCAATCATTTATTATTACACTACATTAAATTTTCAGTTATTAAAGTTGTAAACAAAATTTTATAGCGAAACTGTTAATATTGGATAAAAATAGAAAATTTATTGCGGAGACCATTGATTATAAAGTACATGTCATTAATTTGAACAGTAGCACATTTATAGAGAAAACCATTAATTTTAAAGATTGTGAGTTGTAGATAGAATTACTAATTTTATAGTTCTAACATAATTATATATCTCAATTTAAAATGTTTTTGCAATTCCGCAAATTCAAAAATGCATCTTACTAAAAGTATTACTTTCTTGATCTTGTTCATTTTCCATGGAGGTAATTGCCTCTTCTCCCACACTTTCGCCTCTCCTCCTCCCCTTCAACTCATTATTAATACTCATAGAATCTAACGCTTTTCCACATATTTCATAGAAAGCCTACAAATAATAAAAGATCACGTAGCAGTAACGTGTTCCTCTTCAAAATAAAAATAGGAAATGTACAGAATCGATATTTGTTTGAAGCTACGACAGAAACATTTCTCGATTTGTATTGTGACTTATGAGGTTGAGCTACGAAACGCCGTACGGTACGAAATTTAGCGGATAAACACAGTCTACACTAAGCGTAGCTCAGGCATTCAAAACTGCGCTGTCCTGCATGCTAGCCCTACGCCGTAGCAAACGTTACACGCATTCCGACGACGGCGCGCCGAAGCTATAAGAAAAGTTATAATTTTAGTAGTGTTCGTTTCACATTTTTTCATATTAAAATTAGAAAATTTATTAATAGAACTGAAAAATTAATTAAAAAACAAGTCGTTTTATAAAAACATAAAATTGAGGAAAGACCGCAGGGATCTGTTGGACCAAATGGAAATCTATACTCATAAATTACACGAAAACAGGGAAAGATATGATGTGGAGACCAGAGAGCTGCATGGTGTCATAAATAAATTAAAAGATAACATTTCAGATATCACTAATAAGTACAACATAGCTCAAAAAGGATGTAATGAACTTAGGCTTCTATCAAAACAAATAGAGAGTGAAATATCTGTATGTAAAAGTACTTGTATAAATACAAAAATGTCATCTGAACTTTCTAGGTTGAATAGGTCATACTCGCAGGTCATTAATGACAGATTTGATGACTGCAGTCCTCAAATTAAAGAAAAACTTACTGACTGTAGTAATACTCGTATTAAAAATAATATTGCAATATTTTCTGACAGATTAGGATTAGGTTTGGGTAGTTTAATTAACAACAGTGTCAGTCAGCCAGTCACTAATTATTGTTTCCCAGAGGCACCTGTTTCTCAAATATTTAAACTAATTCTAAATAAAAAGTTTGATGTAAATACCACCTTAGTATGTACTTATATTGGGAAATTCAACAAATGTAATGAAGCATGAATTAGCTGATAGCTTGAATTCTTTGGCTAGAATAAAAAATGTGAACAAAATTGTACTATGTGCGTTCCCCTATTCCTCATGGTTGCCAAAGAATTATAATAATTATATTCAAACTTTAAATGATATATTGAGTAGGGTGACACTTTGTCATAGTGACAAATTTATATTTTTTGACATCAATAAATATATTGGTAACATTTTATACAAATTTAGACTGACAAAAGGTACTTTGTACTTGTCAAAAAAGGCAAAGCATAAACTCACTACATTAGTAGCTAAATGTATTAACACGGTTATAGGGTCTATAACTAAGAACGTAGTCAGGGACGAAGCAAGTTTTAGTAGTAATACTAATATGAATGCTGAAAAGAATTATTTAAATTAAACAATCAGACAACAGAGAAACTTCATAATAATATCATTACGTGTGTACATCAAAATATCAATAGTTTCTCTGGCAAAATATTGGATGCTGAATTATTAATAAAAAAATATAACATAGACATCTTGTGCCTCACCGAGACGTGGTTGAAGGAAAACAAAATGTCTTTTAATATAAATAATTTTAATGTGGCCAGTGTGTACAACAGAGCGTCGACGGATGGCGGCGGTAGCATAATTTTGTGTAAAAATTTTCTTAAATTAAAAAACTGCAAAGACATAGTTGCTCTCTCTGTTGAACGTGTATGTGAAATGTCGTGTGCAGAGACGGATCAGTACATATTCTTATGTGTTTACAGACCTCCGTCGTCTGATTTTAGCCAATTTTTAATTTCTATGGAGGAGAGTCTCACAAGACTCAGCAAATGTAAGAAGTCGATAATAGCGTGTGGTGACTTCAATGTAGACATATTAAATAGTTCGAAGGAAAAAGATATGCTCATCTCGCTCTTTCTCTCATTTAACTTAGTGCATATTTTCGATGAACCGACCAGGGCCACATACCATTCCGCGACATGTATAGATAACATTTTTATGAATAAGTGTGAAATTTTAGAACATACTATTGTTAGTGGTATCCGTTCAGATCATAAAGCTCAGTTAATAAAAATAGAGGACATGAAACATAAATCAAAACAAATATTTGAATTTAGGCCATTGGGAGAGAGTAGGCTAAAAAATTTTACTCATGATGTAGCCAAATTTACAAACACGGCTCTTCTGGTTGATGATCCAAATATTATGTATGAATCTTTAGTCAAAAACCTATCCAAAATATTTAATAAGAATTGTCCAAAGAAAAAGAAAGTAGTCGTTAATAACAAGTTACGTTTTGTGGATTGGGCGACGAAGGGCACAAGAAAAAGTAGGGATAGGCTTTATGAGTTATATGATGAAAAATCTTACACTGGAGATGAAACTTTTCGTAACTATGTTCGCACTTATTCGAAAATATTTAAAAAAGTATCAAATCACGCGAAAGCGATCTATATCGCGAATAAAATTTAAAAGTCAAACAATGCGATAAAGGCTACATGGAACACTATTAATAACGAAGTTGGTAGTAAATGAAATAGAAATAACGAAGATTTTTCAATACAAATTGGTAATAAGGTTGTTACTAATAAAATTGAGGTTGCTAATGCTTTTGAAAATTATTTTTCGAATACACCTATAGAAATAACGAATGATTTGGGAGCGTCTTCGCAAACAGCAGAGACGTTTTTGAGAAAAATGTTGGAAAATGGTTCCCTAATTTTCAATTTTGGTACACATCTTCACTTGAGATAGAAAATTTTTTCAAGAAATTACATAAAAAGAAAAGTGAAGATTTATGGGGACTATCAGTTCATGTCATGACTGGTGTAATACCTTTATTATCGCCAATTTTGGTAGAGATATTTAATAAATGTGTCGATCAAAGGGTGTTTCCCAATTTACTGAAACAGTAAAATTATTCCATTATTTAAGTCAGATTGTATGTTGAATCTAACAAATTATCGCCCGGTGTCAATATTGTCAGCATTGAGTAAAATATTCGAGAAAATAATACTCAATCAAATGCTAGCACATTTTAACATTCACGGGGTGTTTCACGGTCAACAGTACGGGTTCACGAGAGGGCGGTCAACAACTCATGCGGGAGCAAGCTTGATCAAGACTGTACTTCAGGCTTGGGAGGGATCTCAGGATGCCATTGGTGTTTTTTGCGATCTTTCCAAGGCTTTTGATTGTGTTAGTCACGAAATTTTAATTTGCAAGCTTAAATACTATGGAATTCGTGGTAACGCTCTCGATCTCGTGGTCTCGTATTTGTCTGGCCGGGAATAAAAAGTGAGTGTCAATGGGGTTTTCTCTGTTGGTTGGAGGTTAAGAATGGGCGTTCCCCAAGGATTAATTTTGGGACCTTTTCTGTTTCTAGTCTACATTAATGATCTCCCATTTATGCTCAGGAACTTATGCGAAATAGTATTACTTGCTGATGACACTTCATTGCTATTTAAACTGGACATAAAAGAACTTAGATATTACCTGGGTGAACGGGATCCTGGCGGACGTCTCAGGATGGTTTGCTGTTAATAATTTACTACTGAATGCACAAAAAACCAAATGTATTAAATTCTCCCTTTCTAATGTACTCAGAATCCATGATAAAATAGAACTGGGTGGGAAACAGTTAGAATTAGTTAGGTCTGCCAGTTTTCTTGGTTTAACAGTAGATAGTAAATTGCAATGGGCGGATCATGTCGGGCCATTGGCTAGTAAGCTCGGTTCCGCGATATAAGCCATTAGACGCATTAGGCAATTGACGGATGCGGATACGGCTAAGTTGGTGTACTTCGCATATTTTCATAGCCTAATGTCCTATGGGCTTTTGCTGTGGGGATTAGCGGCGCATATTAACTCGATTTTTATTTTACAAAAAAGAGCGATATGTGCTATTTACGGTATGAATGCACGAGAATCACTAAGAGATCGTTTTAAAGACATTGATGTACTCACCTTGCCGTCCTTATACATCTTTGAAATTATTATGTACACGAGGAAAAATATAGATCGATTTATAAAAAAAGGCGATATTGGTGGTATGGAAACCAGAGGTCGTGATAAATTGGTTATTCCAAAATTTAAATTGCATAAGTCAAATGTTTCATTTTTGGGTAACTGCATTCGTTTTTATAATAAAGTTCCTCAAGAAGTCACTTAATTAACAGAAAATATATTTAGATTACTTATAAAACGTACATTGATTAGACAATCATACTATAAAATAAACGATTTCGTTGAAGATAATACAATAGTCTGGAAATGATTTTCTGTGCACATGCATTTACTGACTCTCTGAATATTGTATTTTAATAAACCTTTTGTAAAATGATGTTGAAAAAATTATACCTGACTGAGTTTCTTGTCGGTTCTTCTCAGTGTCCAGGTTTTCTTTTCTCTTCTCTTTGAACCGAACTAAAGTAGATTTGACGTTCAAAAATACCTTGTGATTGGGTTTACTTGAATAAATTGATTTGACTTTGACTTTGACATTAATTTTAATCACATAAATTACCCACGTGTGACATTTTATAACATTTTAGTAAGAAGAAAGAGGGTAGAATGGATTTCCTGCGTGTAGTGGGGCTGCATAAAAGTCAGATTTTGATCTTATAAGAGTTCGGTTGTTGAGAAACCATTGAATAGTCAAGTACATAATAGTTGTGATGAAGAATTTTGATAGCGTGTTCATAGTGATCAGTGTTTCCATTGCATTTCATATTTAACAGTAGCTTAAATATATCGGCACTCCCCAGATATACAATTTCATTCGCTTGTCCTAGACATTTTCCATTTAGCCGTCTTTCACACTTCTGTACACCTTTTGGTCCACATTCATATTCCATCCTTTCGCTAATGTCAATTTTGATGCACGGTAGTGAGGTCTGGATATACCCGAAATCAGGTGGACGTAAGATAAACGTAGTAGAAATCGATCTCTTAGAAAAATGGCGAATAAACAATGAAGACATACGCAGTATGACAGAATTGCACAACAGCGTGATAGTAAAAATGAAGAAAGGAATGCTTAGATGGTTGATGGTAAATGCAAAAATTTGTTTTGTTTATTGGTCTGTGGAAATGCAACAGCTTAACAGTGTTAGAACCATAAAATAAACATGTTAAAACATTAAGCATACCGATAAAGACGAAATGTGTGTTTTCCTATCCCTTTCTATTACGGACTACGCCACATATTTCTTTCAATCTAAACGTTCTTGACATATGTTGGATGACATCTATTAATGCTAAATCTGTGAACTTATCTATCCACGCAGGTTTTCTGCTTTTTCATTTCTGGCAACTCGTTTCATGTTTATTAAAAACATTTGCCATTCTCATGTAAAAAAGTTGTGTATCTCTAATGTGAAATGTCTGTCTTTTATCACCAAGTCCCTAACGCCCAATTTACATTGGTCAAGGACAGTGGCGAGTAGCGATTGCAAATGGCAACCGCCGGGACAGTGACCGTTTTGACTACAGCAAGTAAAGTGACATTACTCCGTCAAAATGGACGAGCAACATCGAAAAATACGTGCGATTTCGCGCAGAATTCTTTTCTACTCGCCATAACTACCCGCTAGGTTTATAGCCCTACTTTCGCGTGCAATCTGACATACTGTATATTATCTAGCTCTTTAATGTCACGCCAGTACTCTTTCAAATTGAATTTATCTTTGTTTGTTGTTATCTGTTCTCAAAGAGTAAAAATTACTCTTCAAAAAGCTTCTTTTGAAGCACACACAGCTATTTTGTAAAAGCTTACATATCTTCAATTAGAACTTGTTCCACTAGTTAAACGCTGAATCCTTAACTGATTAGTCAAAGGGATGAAGAGTCAAGTATCGCGGTCCTTACAATACTTATTTCGCCTCTTCAAATCTTACCTTTTCCACACACACTTTCGACACACGCGGTAAGCGAGTGCTTTTGGCATTTTCCGTTAGTTAACACTGGCTATTTGATCTTCACAAAGCCTTGGTCTTCTTTAGCTTCTAAAAGAGAGTTAGGTTTCACCAGTATGATCTCACTCACGTGCTTGTGAAATGTGCACCCGTTAATATTCAGACTGAAACCAAGACAATTTAAAAAAACTTACTTTCTGAATCGATTTGACCGCGAATCAAGCATCGCCAAAACTAAATTTAAAACAACACGAAATCCTCGGCTTTTCTCAAGAAATCACCGTTCCTGTAACCTATGACTAAAAGATTAGGGTTACGATATCTAAAGTGACAAAAAGGACTCTTCGAGTAAAATGCATTGCAGTTTGGGTGGGTTTGTGAAGGGCGATAGCACGGATCTGTGCTACTGTAAGAGTACTATGAGGATATCGGGGAGATCTACAAATCCGCTCCAAGATGTGCTCTTGCAATCTTATGGTGACACCGCCCGGTGCATTCCTTTACTGAGCTTCAGAGAACCCAAAGCTACCCTCACGCATTGAAGAGAAACAACAAAATGATTTTAATGTCTAAATTGTATAACTTGCTTAATAATTGAAAGTAGTCAAATACATTTTTACAATAGAAATATTGAAATTATTGAGACATTAAATAGTATTGAATACATATCCGATCAATGAAAGTTACAAAATTAAAAATCCGTACGCTTATTACCTAACTTGCAGTCAGCATACGGTGTGCGACAGCAAAATATCGCGCGATATCTGCTGTCAAAACAAAAATTTGCATAATATAATTTGTATAGTGGCGCTAAATCTTCCGCGAAAAGTGCATTTTACGGTCATGACGCAATAGACACGCAATCGTCGTACACGATACTATTTTTTTATTACAATTACTCACCGGTTGCGCAATGATCGCGTAACTGTCGCTGTCTGCAAATTTTTAGGTAATAGCCCCGCCCATTCTCCTCGCCAGAAACACGGGTAACTTTTTATTTATCTCGATCACCAAAAAAAGCAATTAATTAATCTAATAAGCTCTCAAGCTACATTGAAGTCTCAAGCGGTGTAACTTGACAACCATCGCCATATAACAATAACCAATTCAGTTCAATTAACATACTTTTCGAAGTATGGACACGCTCGAGATTTATGCTGTCACCAATTCAATGGGTGACCGCACTTTATTACTTTATTGATCGTACTAGCTACACGGAACTTTACTAAAACGCCAAAATGATATGAACTCGTCAACATTAATAATGTAACTCATTTAATTCTCGGGTCTGCGGAGATCTGATAGATATGGGCTAGAGTAATAGTGTGCAAAATGTAATTTGCTCAAACTGACTGTGGCGTATATCTCTTGCATATTATTGTCAACTCTGTTTGAATAACGTAGTAACAATATTTAATTATTTTCAGTGTAAATACGCTCAAGATTTTCTCCGCCAGATATACGAGTCGAGAAGAGTATTTAAAATCAAAAGATAAAGATACTACTCAAAATGGGATTCGAGATTTTAATATTATTTGTGTCAATAACTTTATACCTATCTAATTGAACATTTATTTATTTCCTAAACTGACCCGGCCGAAACTCGAACCGACGCAGTACATTACTTCTTCGTTGTTATCTTTTGCTTCTAACCTAGTTGATAACATTCATACACTCATGTCACACATTCGGCTTCGATTTTACCTTGTTCGCACTTCTTTGTACGGTTATTTTACTTAAAGCAAGTATTGTAACCAACATATTTACTAATAAGTCATGATATTATTACGAGCTGAGGGTAATAAGATGCCGGTTAAGGGTGCAAAGAGTTTAGTTTCCTTCGTACAAATAGATGTCAAGAACACGCGAACTTAATTACGGCGGTCCCTAGTCTTCGTAGTCGCCCTCGAAGTAGGTACTCGCGTAGTAGTCACCGAAGGTACACACGCTTCACTCAATAACAACGTTCCCGAATCGCAGTTCTTCTATCCAAGGTCGTCGCAGTAGTCGTTGTAGTCGTCTTCATAATTCGCGTTGATGTTGCCTCGAACGATAGTCGCGAAACACTCACTCGGCGGCGGACACGGAGCTCTATTTATAGTCGGATAAAACGAGGGTGGAACTTTCTAGTTAATTACGCTCGCTAACAGTAATTCGACATTGTTCTCGCTTCTCGACGCCTCCTGTTTGCATCAGTTATAGGTACATGACACGTCATCGCTCGGGAATTTTTTTTTTTAATTTTTTTTAATCCTTCCTCTAACTTTAAATTTTGTCAAGGTCCTTGTTTGCTTTTGATTCTTTCGTTCTATTCTTCTTACATCTGCACCTTTCGGAATCATACGTCGCATTCATCCATCCCTTCCATACTTTGGCCAAAAAGATTTATGTGTACCTATTTTAATTTCTTTCTTAGTTATTCTTTATTTACTCAACTTCTTAATCTATTACATATCCTTATCTATAACATTTATTAGTTCCTTACATATACATTTTCCTTATCTCTATTACACTCTTGGTCTATACATTTTAACTTAATTTTTATTTTATAACCTTACTTATTTATACTTTACATACTAACACATCCTTATCTATAACATTTATTAATTCCTTATCTATACTACTATATAAATCTCTTGCGTCTGTCTGTAATTTCAGATTTTTTGTCAAATTTTGCGATAGATAGTCATTTTATTACTTACTGATTTCGATTCTACCATTTTAAAAATTTTTGTCTGTCTGTCTGTCTGTCAGTCTGTCTGTATGTCTGTCTGTCTGTCTGTATGTCCTTTTATAACAAAAGAACGGCTTGACTGATCTTAATGGCAATCGGTACATCGTAAGAACAAGTGATTATGCTCATGATAGGCTACTCATTTTTTAGAAAATCTACCCCTAAAGGGGTGAAAAGGGGGATGAAACTTTGTATGGGAAATGGTAAATCCCTGAACCGATTGTAATGAAATTTAGCACTGACATAGTTTGACATCAGGAAACGGACATAGGCTACTTTTTTTTTTATCAAAAACCTACCCTTAAAGAGGTGAAAAGGGGGATGAAACTTTGTATGCGAATCGCGAAATTTTTGTAATGATAAAATTTTGTGAGGTGGTAAGACTTTTTTTTATCAAAAATACGTAGGCTACTTTTCAATCGACTTCCAAAAAAGGAGGAGGTTCTCAATTCGGTTGTATGTTTTTTTTTATGTTTGTTACCTCATAACTCCGTCATTTATGAACCGATTTGGAAAATTCTTTTTTATTTGAAAGGATATACTTCCAGATTGGTCCCATTGAAATTTCATTCACATTGAAGCTTTGGTTTCGAAGATACACCAAATAACACGATTTGGTTATAACCTTTATTCATTTATGTTGATGATTCTCTGTATGACATTTATTAACTATCGTTGTCCCCACATGGTATAATGGTAGTAGGGAGAAGATATAAATTGCCTGTGATATAATAAATTCAGTCAGTAGAGTCAGTCTTGTGGCGGTCAGAGAATATGACTGGTAGCTGTCGTCTTCGGATTGTAAGAATACTGCTAAGGTGTCATTATGATGCAACCTTTACACTGTTCTTTTATAACTGATTGATATTGATATGATATTGATAACGGCCACAATGGGCAATAATATCCCATGTTCGATCTCTTCGCATCTTTATTGTGAAATCCCACGGTTTATGCTCTTCAATAGAATGAAAGTTAAAACATTGCGCTCCAAAATTAGAAAATAAACAAATTGTAGATCTGCCCTAGATATTTTTTTAGGCCTAGGTCACTCAAAAGGGCAAAATAAAAAAATTTTATAAAAAAAATAAACCGACTTCAAAAAAGAACACTGAAAAGTATGACATAACTATCCCTTACAGATCGAAACTTAAGTACAAAAATAACTATAAAAATACGATACAAATACCCATATAATTAAATTTGACAGTTATTGAAGTCGGTGCCAAATCAATGTTCGACAACAGAAAGTATATTAGTTTAGTAGGCTTGGCACCGACTTCAGTAACTGTCAAATTTAATTATATGGGTATTTGTATCGTATTTATAAAGTTATTTTTGTACTTAAGTTTTTTGTCAAGAATCTGTGAAAAGGGGGACGGGAGGGAGGGAGACGAAACTTTGTACGGGAAATGCTAAACCGCTGAACTGATTATGATGTAGCATGGATATAGTTATTGTTATTATTAGTTATGGTTATGGTTAATGTTATTGTAAAAATGAAGAAAGGAATGCTTGGATGGTTCGGGCATATAGAAAGAACGAGTGATGAAAGACTGACAAAGAAAATCTACAGAGCGAAAGTGAGTGGTAAAAGAAGTCAAGGAAGATCAAGGCTGACTTATGAAGATCAAAGAGCCATAGAGTTAGCCGACGGAAATGTAAAAAGCACTCACATATCTAGGCGAAAATGTGTGAGGACAATGATGAAATTTGAGGAAGCGAAAGACGTATGTAAGGACCACGACGCTTAGCGCTCCGTCCTCTGGGAACACATATAGGCTAAACTAGCCTCAAAGCGGTGAAAAGGGAAATGAAACTTGTATGGGAAATGGTAAACCGCTGAACCGATTACGAACAAATTTAGCAGGAAGATAATTTGACATCAGAAACAAGGACATGAGGTAATGAGTAACAAGATAACTTTTTTTTATCAAAAATTTACCGCTATGATGATGATGAAACTTTGTGTGGGAAACGCTAAATCTTGGTAATGATATAATTTTACTGTGAAATTTTGTGATAAATACTCATTTTATGACACAATGACTTCAATTCCACCATTTTTTAAATTTTTGACTGTCCGTCTATCTATATGTCCTTTTACGACTGAATAATGACTTGACCGATCTTGATAAAAATCGGTGCGTAGTACGAAAATGTGAATGCGCTTATGATAGACTACTTATCTTTTTAGCGAATCTACCCCTAAAAGAGTGAAAAGGGGGATGAAACTGTATAAAAAATGGTAAACCGCTGAACCGATTACAATGAAATTTGGCAGGATTATAGTTTGACATCAGAAAACGGGCATGGGTTACTTTTTTTTATCAAAAATTTACCCCGAACAGGGTGAAAAGGGGGACAAAACTTTGTATGGGAAACTGGGAAACACTAAATCTTGGCAATGATAAAATTTGATCCGGTAATAAGACTATTTTTATAAAAATTACATAAACTACTTTATTATAAAAATCTGTGAAAAGGGTGACGGGGGGGGGGGGGAGGTGGATGAAACTATGTACGGGAAATGCTAAACCACTGAACTGATTGTGATGTAGCATGGATATAGTTTGACACATGGAAACGGACATAGGCTACATTTTTATCAAAAAACTATCCCTAAGGGGGTGAAAAGGGGGATAAAACTTTGAATGGGAAATGCTGAACCGCCGAACCAATTATGATGTTTGGTACAGAGATAGTATGTGTCCGGAGACAGATATAAGCTTAAATGTGGACTTTTTTTCAGAAACAGTGTTTAAACATACTATGCGTATTTACAAATAATTTAACATAATCCGGGAAAGCCACGAAAAAATTTTTCACGCAGACGAAGTCGCGGGTACAGCTAGTCGTATCTAAATCTATTAATACTCTTAGTCTATACATTTTAACTGAATTTATCTTGTAACTAACATAATTATGCCTTACATCATTAATTCCTTTATATATAATTTGAGTATATATACACTATATGTATACTCCTTATACGAGTATGTTTGTTTACTATACTTATTTATCTTAATAATTAATTGCTTTATCTTTCTTCCTTTTACTTGACATTGATTTGTATATACATACATTAAACTCATGTTAACAATATAGTATATATCTCGTCTCTATATTTTGTTTCTTTTAACAACCCTCATTGCTATTTTTTTGCAGAACTTCACAAATGTCCAACTTTGTTCTTCTTTCTTAATTTGACTTATACCATTCGATAGTAGACCTTAAACCTAGCAATGCGTTTTTAGGTCATAACTTTGCAAAGCCTAGGTCTCGAGATATAAGCACTAAAAGTTACGTTTCGAGCTCCATTAAAAATCGACCTTATTCCTTACGCATAAGGTCCAACCATAACAATGTCCAACTCCTCCTAAGTTAAATATATCACAAAACTTTAAACATATATGTTGCTCTTATATACTGATAGATTTAGAAGTCTTCCATTTAAGTATCGACTCTTGACAACACGACGTATTAAAATACTACAATTGCACAATATAATGACAATATATCAACTATTGCATAACATTGCGCAATATATAAATAAATAAAAATAAATAAATGACACAGTAAGAGGGATGCCAATGCCAATGCTTAGAAAATTACTTAAGATTTTTCAATTTCTTTCGAATCTGGATATTACTGAACACTTCGCCAATTTTTATGTTACATGAAACCTATTAGCTTAGTACTTCGTTTGTTACCGCACAATATTGATATACCTCTCAAAAAAATTATCAATATTAAGATTACAGTACCAAGAAAGGTCAAGATATAATTTTAAAAGCAGAAGCCCGGGAGAAACCTTTGCAAAAAAATTTCGAATTAAGGATCTATTTCATGGATTAATTACTTCTTGAATTAGGGAAAGGCTTATCCTGAATTAAAAAGTATTTACAGAATATTATGAAATGTTGAATCCTTTTCATGCTGGGCACCCTAAGCAATGACAGCTTCCTAGGCGGAAACTTCGAGAAATTCTATTATATGTGTATTTGTGGATATTAACGTTAAGATATGTATGTACTGATTTATTTCAACCCATTTCACAATATATTATTTCAAAATTAGTGAAAGTATTAAGAACAATAACAACAACCTGATACCCATTGCTTGAGTTTAAAAGCCAACAATTTCTATGTATTTTTTATCATTCTTCAATGATATTCAAATATTTTTCACGGTGGTGTGCCTATTATTCAATAATAGAAGTATTGTAAATTATAACCTGTGCTTTCATTTATACTACATAATTGCTCTGTGTTAGTTCGTAATAGTGAGATATATGTGGGTTCATATTACTTTAATTTAATTTTCATTTTAATTATAATTAATATACCTATATAGCTGTTTAATAGAAGTTTTAGATTTCATACTGAGATTTAACGTTTCATTTACATAATTAGTCTATGAATGTTGTTTTCAAGTTAATAAGACTTGAATAATTAAATTAATTGTGATTAATTGTCAAAGTTTCAATTTCAGAGAACATAGGATGATGTTACACGTAGATAGGTAAATATTAAGACAGATACAGAAAGTAAAATAAAATTGGAAGATTCGATATGGAGACAGTTATGTATCTAAATATAAATTATTTCTCTTCATTTTCGAGTGCTATAGGAACGATTGTAGACGTCCTTTTATTTCTGGGGCAACTAATACATGGTTTGAAAATCTTCATCTTCCATTGCGAATTGTGTTTCGGCTTATATACTATATAAACTATAATGACTATATAGGGTGTCCCAAGAAACAGTGATAAGCGGTGGTCCAGAGATAGAGCAGGCCCTGGGGCACCCGAATCACCCCCATGTATGTTCCGCGATTTTTCGTACTTTAGAAGTTATGAATTTTTTTATGATACTTTTCTGATTTCCGACTTTCGAGCCCATTCTAGTCATATTGTATTGAAAAATTAAGATAAATGCCTGATTTTTGTTAATGTTTAGCTTAAAGTTGGACCTAACCAAGCTGCACACAGTAACCTCCATAATCCATACCATTGCACTTTAAAATAAAAAAAAATGTGACATGAAAGGAAAAATAGAAAGAAAATCAATAACTTTCAGGGCATTTTAAAAAAAAATATTAATAGTATTTATTAATAGTATTTCAAAAACTTCTTCGTTTTATCAACTATTTACCCTATAAATATCATCAAGCTATCTCTACGACATCATACCTAAATTTTGCGTGAAAATTTACAGTCTCAAATTTAAATTTCAGTTATAAATAAAACCAAGTAAAAATTATTTTAAATCAGTTTATTTTACACTTTTCTAAAAATAACAATACCTACACAGAACTTAGTACAATAGGACAAATTCGTATTTTGATAAATAGTGAACAATAGCGGCAACCCAGATGTGACTTTTTTAACTTTTAACTTTTTTTAAACTATTCTGTGAACTGACGAATCGTATTTCAGACGAAATGGAATTTTCAATGTCCGTAATTACCATTCATGGAGTCTCGAAAATCCGCACCTTGCACGACCTTCCAACTTCCAGGAGCAGTTCAGTGTTAATTTCTGGTCTGGGGCAGTCAACGGATAACTGATTGGCCCATTTGAGCTACTAGACCGGTTGAATGGTGAATCGTATCTAAATTTTTTGACCGAAGACCTCAATAGCCTTTTAGAAGATGGCGATCTGGAGACGCGCAGGAATATGATATTCCAAGACGACGGGGCACTGTGTCATTATGCGACTAATGTTAGAGCCTATTTAAATAGAAGATTTGAAAATAAGTGGATTGGTCGTGGCGGGCCCATAGCATGGCCCCCGAAATCGCCTGACTTAAACCCCATCGACTTTTTTGTGTGGGGTTATTATAAAGAACTAGTGTATTCGAAAGAATCAGAAAACTTAGAACAATTGAAAAGAAAACTAACTAACGCAGAGCAAACAATAAAAGGTAACAGAATCGCGTTCCGATGGAAAATTTTTTTCGCCGATGTCGCATATGCATCGATCAAGAATGTCGACATTTTGAAAATTTTTTGTAATTAATAAAAATAAACAGATCTAAACACTTTTACTTGGTTTTATTTGTGACTAAAATTTAAATTTTTCCTGCGCGTCTCCAGATCGACATCTTCTAAAAAGCTATTGAGGTCTTAGGTAAAAAAATTTAGATACAATTCACCATTCAACCGGTCTGGTAGCTCAAATGGGCCAATCAGTTATCCGTTGACTGCCCCAGACCAGAAATTAACACTGAACTGCTCCTGGAAGTTGGAAGGTCGTGCAAGGTGCGGATTTTCGAGACTCCATGAATAGTAATTACGGACATTGAAAATTCCATTTCGTCTGAAATACGATTCGTCAGTCCACAGAATAGTTTAAAAAAAGTTAAAAGTTAAAAAAGTCACATCTGGGTTGCCGCTATTGTTCACTATTTAGCAAAATACGAATTTGTCCTATTGTACTAAATTCTGAGTAGGTTTTGTTATTTTTAGAAAAGTGTAAAATAAACTGATTTAAAATAATTTTTACTTGGTTTTATTTATAACTGAAATTTAAATTTGAGACTGTAAAGATAGCTTGATGATATTTATAGGGTAAATAGTTGATAAAACGAAGAAGTTTTTGAAATACATTTGGATGAAGAAAGTTATGTGACATTTTTTTTTAAAATGCCCTGAAAGTTATTGATTTTCTTTCTATTTTTCCTTTCATGTCACATTTTTTTATTTTAAAGTGCAATGGTATGGATTATGGAGGTTACTGTATGCAGCTTGGTTAGGTCCAACTTTAAGCTAAACATTAAAAAAAAATCAGGCATTTATCATAATTTTTCAATACAATATGACTAGAATGGGCTCGAAAGTCGGAAATCAGAAAAGTATCATAAGAAAAATCATAACTTCTAAAGTACGAAAAATCGCGGAACATACATGGGGGTGATTCGGGTACCCCAGGGCCTGCTCTATCTCTGGACCACCGCTTATCACTGTTTCTTGGGACACCTTGTATATTGCTGTTGATTTTAACTACTTACAAACAGTAGGAGAGTGCATAAGTTATAATTTCGAACGAGAATCTGTTTGCGGAATCACCTACTACCTCCCGACAATAATTAAAATGCCTGACTAGGCATTTTAATTATTGTCGGGAGGTAGTAGTGATATAGTGTTTAGAGAATGACGAAGAGATGGAAAATGTTGGAGGCATAGAAAAAATTGAACAGATCGATGAAAGTAAATTGGAAAGACAAACGTATAATAAGGATGGACATGTTGAAGGGCGCTGGGTGATAGGTATGACAGAAAATAAAAGAAAAGCAAAGATTTACGTTTAGAATTGTGTCCAGAAAAGATAAGATAAAAGAACGAATAACAGAAGCTTCTGTAATTCGCTATTGTATAAATCGCAATACGGTTATGAACACCATATTGTCAATCACAACAATCTGAAAATTCATTCATAGCTTCTGGTGATACGCATATTCACTGGCACAATCTTAAAAAAGGTTTTAATAACATAATTATAGAGGATAATTTATGGCAACCTCGTGCTGTCAGCGTAATTCGTGACAGCTTATGTGCCGGTCATTAAATAATTATGTGCAAAATACTCGTAAATTTTAAGGGTTCTGGGTGTAAATAAAAATATGACATGTTCAGCTGTGTATCGTTGCACTGTGACCATCCCTAGTTACACACATTAGTAAAAATCAAGAAAGTTGGTCAACAAAAAAAGGTCACATTAAGGACACGTTCTTAGAGCTAATTCTCCGTCCATCGTGATACTTGAATTATAACGATTAGCTACAACGACTAGAACTGTCACTAGTGGAACCAGAACTGGAATCTAAAACAGTACTTCAGTCGTTGCGAGTATTCATTAACATACATTAGTATGCGTCAGCAGCTGTTTGTATCTGGGAAACAATAAATTAACGAGCTTATCTTTTCACCTACGTGTTTGCACACTCTGCGGAATTTAGAGATAAACAGTTAATATTATGCATTTGTTTAAATAACTTTCCATTGTTAATGTCAGTCTGTATTTTGTCCGTATAAATCAAAGCTCTTAAAAATAAGGACGAATTTGATAAAACTACTCTTATCGAAAAAATTGAAGCAACATCAATTTTTTTAGATTATCGTGACATAAGTGACCCATCTGAACAGCATCCTGGCCGAGGACGTAATACTGGTCGTCTTCAAGATCGCTAAGTTTGATTAACATTTACACGTGAATTAATGTTAATTGTCCGATAGATTGGATGAAAGCTACAGAACGCTGATGATACTGCTGTTTTTTCCCTTATTATGCGAAATGGACTACATGAGTACGATTTGCGTGCAAGTTCTCTAGTTAAATGCCCACCGATTTGTGTCACTAATATCGTACTCGTTAAATTCACGAATCAAGTTCATTCGACCGCAACAACCATGAGAGCTTTGTTCTCGGATGAATCTCGATTCGGTTTCAGTACTGATACGAATAGAATGAGAGTATCGTAGCCCAAGAAATACTAAGCGTCTATGTATATTTTTAGGTAATTCACTCATACAGTGGTTCAACTATTGTCGAACTGAATAAACCAGTGTCGCATTGGCTGGAATAACTAAAGACCAAAAACCAAGCACACTTTTATAAATGCCAACCTGAATACTCAAAATTAAGTGCAACATGTTTTACTCCTTATGTGCGTCCCTTTTCCCAAATAATGGCGCCAGACTTTATATCGACGCATGATACCCATTCACACACAGCGAGTTGGACTCAGAAATCGTTACAAAGAAAACATCCGCGTTGTGCCTTAGCGGTTTCAGCCTCCTGACTAACACTCGTATTCTTAAACAATACTAGCTTATGTAAAGCATCAACACGCTGCTAAGTATTATATTTCTCAGTGGGTTCCTCATAGCATGCTATTCTATTCACAAACAAAAGCTAAGTAACACTTGCGTAAGTGAACGCACTGCGTAGAATGCAGGTCTGCGATTGGTCCATTTGTGTTGCAAAGTGCACTCTACGTCTTGACAATTGAAATGACTCAACCTCAACCTACCTCAACATTCAAATGACAATCATTTACAACCTAGAAACTAAATAAAACATTAAAATATCGTTTTACTTATTTATTTGTTATGTATTTCTTTACCTACCACAATTGGTTACTATGAATTAATTTTTTATTCTTGACAAATTAAGTACATACTTGAAAACTCCCTGCAGAATAAAATCTTAAAGCTACCAGTAACTGATACATCGGAGGCACTGGTAAGCCTCTTTCTGTTAATTTTATTAAATTGTCGTTTAACAGCGGTAGAAGAGTGTAAACGACAACTTCTTTCGTGAATCTGTAGCGTCTTCTACACTCTTCAGAATTGTAGTAATCCACAGGATTTTGAAAATCGCTTGTTACTTTTCTAATATTTATTGTCCTCAATTAATTTAACTGATTGTTTATATAATTATCAAATTCTTCTTCGCTACTGTAATCCATCTTAACTAATTTTCAACTTTTTGGAACATAAATATGATACAACTGGATAGAAAGCAACAATTCGAATTCGATACTCACAACACTATGCGTTGCGTAAAGTAGCTCCCTAGCTTCCCTAACTATGCGTTCACTTATCCTAACGCATAGTGATGCTCGTTACTAAAGTATTGTTTATGAATCGTATTGTATGACCCTATGCGCTGGTGTGCACTGTGAGACCTCATAGTGACGTTTGTGAGTACGGGTGTTAAATTCCATTCAGCATGCATGGGATATATTCGAGCGGAGAGTCCTAAAGACCTAGACGGGGTTTCAACGCTACAACAGCCGAGAAACTGGCTCAAATGTAACAGGGATCGACTACCTCAGGAGGATATGAATATTCTTATTTATTCTATGCAAAATCTTTGCAAACAAATTTTATACAGCCAGGAGGTAGCACTCCGTATTAATTTTTACTTAAAAGTCCCTTTTTGTTCATATTTACTACGAAAAAAGCATTTAAGAAATGTACTTTTTTGGGTTCAAGATCTAAATCATATTTTAAGTGTACTTTTCTTGTCGTTAATAAATATTCATAAACTATATAATATTCATAAATCATTTGTAATGTATAGTGATCCTGTTGCTTGTTTATGTTACCTTTTAAATATAGCATAGGAACGAGTATTCCTTATGATAGTCCTCAATCTTTAATATTAACTACAGAACGAAGACCTTAGAATTCATTATAAGATCTTTAACAAAGCCTAGAAACACTTATATGAGCCTGAAAAATAAATAGAGCTTATTTCTGTCCGAGTAAATAAAAATAAGAGCCAATTATTTCTTACTCTTCCTCCTTTATACATTTAAAAGCTTAAGGATAATAAATTAGAATAGTTTAGTTTAACTTTTGCAATTATCTTGTCTCGGTATGTAGAAATAGGTACAGAAACTGTTTCTAGTTTACCTTAGTTAATACTAATTCAAAAACATGTGTTCTTTACTAGGGTCGTGAACTAAATCTGTTAATCGCGAATGCGAATGCGAAATACAATTATGGCCTCGTTTTGTTATTTTACGCTATAATATACTACTACAATATTTAATATAATTCTACAACTATTACCTATGGTTCGGTGCTGGTTAGCTGACTGAGTCTGATCTCTGGAATATCTTGAATATGTTTCGTTAAGAGGCGAAACACGTGTCATTAATAAGTTTGAAATTTTGGGCGGAAGTTAGCTGGGAATTATAATAATTCGTTACATTTAACTTATGGGCTTTAAGACGTAGAAAACATACTTAGACGCCATTCCTAGCAGTAAGAGCTCGGGCTCATAAATGATAAATTGCAACCAAATGACGGGCTGCTAGACCATAACCTATACAATTTCCTTATTATGAAACTTCTTCCTTAAAATAAATAATAAACAAAAGAGATGTTTCAGAATTGTATGGGGTTCTGGCCATGACATTGTACAGTATCACGTAAGGTAGATAATTTTCTACTGAACACCATTTCTTAGTTTTAATTTTATTTATTAGATTTCCTGATTGTAATTTAATTTCTAAAGTACGTGCAACAACGTAGAACAAAAATATGGGGTCTACCCTGTATACCGTGATGACGTTAAGAGCCGTACGACGAATCGTAAACACTTGAATTTAGGTATTGGCGCGCTCGGAGACTCATGTATGGATGCGACTTTCGTAGCTTTATTGTAGTGAGTACCGAAGCGACTTCAGTATAAAATATAATTTTGATATTTTTCGAATCAAAAGTTTCAATTTTTGTTCATTTATTTTTTCTTTTTAGACAAATACGTATAATATTTGTAATTTAAGTGTTCTCTTTAGCGTTATTAGCTATTTAGTGTTAAATGCATGCAAAGCAGGTACAATAACTTTCCTTAACAAAAATATTTAGTTACATATTATTATGTAATAGAGTTAAGTATTTACCTATCTAGGACGACTAGTATTGGGATAATTTACCTAGAAACCACTAGTCATGATTAGATTTAATTATCTATTGCTAATCAAAACTCAAGATCACATCTATTAATAATTAAAAATGGGATATATATATTGGACCTATAGAATTAGTAATTTTATCTACAAATTTCAATATTTAAAATTGACGGATTTCTTTATAAATTTGCTGCTTTTGATCTAAATCACATCTTCTTTATAATTAATGACCTTGCTATAAAAAATTGGTAAACTTCAAAATTAACACTTTTCACAATAAAATTTTGGTTACAACTTCAATCACTAAAACTTTAATTTGGTGTAATTTTGATGATAAATGCTTGGGAGGTAATCGTGAGGACAAATGTAGGCTAAGGTTTAGATTGTTTCACATCGGGTAAAATTTTGCAAATTTTTTCTGTAACTTTATATAAACACGACGATATATTTATAACACTTTTTTTGGTTAGGTTAGGTTACGCCTTTTTACCACAACGCGCAAGCCAAGCGAGCGAAGCGAGCGTGCCGCGACAGCGGCTGACGAAGCGCCATATCGGAATCCGCTTTGTACATGAAGCATTATTGAAACAGGAGTCTACACTCTAAAGGGATAATTGAAGTAGAGAAATTTAATTTCGTAACATCTCTATAATCCTCCATCTCTTTTCATCTATTGCTGTTGGTATATCTATATATAACAATCTTATGTAAACTAGTGGGTGTATTTTCAAGTTATTTCCAGGAGAAGTATTGAAATAGGAGTCCGCACTCTAAGGAGATAGTTGAAGTCTAAAAATTTAATCTTGAAACTTCTCTATATCCTTCCATCTCTTTTCATTTTTACCGTTCCTATATGTATATTTAGTAATCTTATATATGTAGGTATATTTCAGAGTTATTTCCAGGAGTTAGGAAGAGACGTCGCGCAATTGCACCAACTCCATTCGCTGCGTCGAATGTGTCGGCATTGTCAGGATGACAGTTTGTCAAGTCAAATTTGTAGAAAATGTGATTTTTATAGCACAGTCTATTATTTTGAATGAGTGCTTTTTTTATTGGCAGTAATTATTTTATAGCGTATTAAAGTTTTTTAAAGCTAATATCTTGTTAATGAAGAAGTAATATTTTATTTGATTTTGATTTAGATGTCAATGTCATGAAAAAGAGAATCATAGATAGCTGTTGAAGTAGTTCGCAAGTAGTTTCAAAAATATTTTGCTGCCAGTAAAATCAACAATAAATTAATATTTTGTTGGAATAGTCTTATTTTCAATATTATTCTTGATTCCTACATACACTGTACATAGTGATAGGCCGAAATGAAACATTTCTTTAATATTAAAGATTTGGTAGATTTCTACGACCTACATGTGAAAATAAACAACTCAAGTGATGCGTTCGTGTATATTTTTAGCTACCTTAAGACGAAAGTTTCGAACTTGTCAATCGAAACGTGTCGATCGATCAACAAGTACCTATGAAGTTTTGGGTGGAAAATAATGAGAATAATGTATTCAGCATCCATCATTTGAAATGGACTTCTGTAACGCAACACCTTTCACATTATAGTATGTTTTTCTTCAGCTTCCACATTCCCATTTCGAAACATTCACTCCCACAATACTAACGAAATGTTTTTCATAAAACTCCGTTGAGGGTTAAACAGATGCAGTCCGTAAAACTATGAATTTCATTAATTAATAAATTACAACAGCAATAAAAATAGTGCTCATAAAATTTACAATAACTATTTTTTTTTTACTTTTTATGCGGCGACTTTAAATAAATCTATTATTTAAGATGAAGCTTAGTTTTAAGTTTGCAATTCATTTTGACATTAAAATTATCATGTAATTTTAATGTTTTATTTTAAAATAAAAAATGCTTCGTTCATTTAAAAAAAATATTATTTTTTAATATTTTGAAAACAAATAAGTGTCACAGCACTATTTCCCATCACGAAACTTGTTAAAACAGATAACTGCAAATGTGAACATCTTAAACTGGCAATAAATTGTTTACATTTAAACATAGTATTTGAAGAGCTTTTTTAATATCTGTATACCGGAGGTATACCATCCTAAGTCCATTTTTTTTTAATTTTCACTTTGTGATGTCATTGAAATCAGCAATTTATAATCTCTTTAGTAGTATACTATTTTAAGTCCAATAAAAAAAAACTTATATACTGTTATTACATATAAGAAAAATACCAATCTAAATCATTTAGACGTAACATATTCCAAGTCCATTATTTTATTAATTTATAATATTTTTAATAATATCTTTTTGTAATAAAAAGCTACCCATTAACTTATTCTCGAACAACAAAAAAATTTAGCTTGGAAATTCACACAATTGTTTAGTCTAGTGACATTCGCGAATAATGTTCTATCTGAGACTTTAAACGTGTATACTGAATAATTAGCTAAATGTGACTTAAGATTGTTTGCCTCCGGTATACAGGTATATGGATGATCAAAAATATCAGTTGCAAACATCCAAACTTAAGGCGACGCATTAGAAATTTTGATGTTAGAGATCTCAATTTTACTAAGTGACTACAGAATCACAGTAAAAATTTTACCCGTGTCAAGCCGAGGCGAGTCGCTAGTACAATAAAAAGAAGCCTCAAACTAAGTTCTAAGCTTGTACTATGTGTCAAATAATTCACTGAAGGTGTCCCTAGTAACACAAAGTCTCCGTAAAGAATGCGTTAAAAAGATAATGCTATTTTTTTATACTATATTATATACTAAATGGTATATTTTGCGTTGAATCTGATGGTAGCATGAATGAAAATTTGAAGATTCAAAGTTTGCAATAATATATTAACTCTATAATCTGTGACGCTCTTTTCGTTCACTGATTATAACCTTATTATAATAAAGAGAAATAATAAGTTATAAGAAATCCATAAACAAAGCGAAATATGTGAGGAAAATGATGAGATATGAGTACGCGAAAGAAGTATGTAATGACCGCGACGCTTGGCGCTCCGTCCTCTCTGACTACACCGTTAGGGATACAGCTTGAAGACATGTATGTATTATGAAATCACTAAGTGAAAAATAAATAAGGAGCCAATAAGTCAGTGCTTATTATTTACTTATGCTTATTCTAAATCTTATTGTGGTCACTGGGAGGTGATTATTTATTTTGTTTTTCTAATAATTCTCGTTTCGAAATTTGAATTGCAATTTTAATAACTAAGCTAAGCTAATGTGATGTGATCCTAACAAAAGTTATAAAAATCATGAATATGACGAAATAATAAACTAAATCCATTTCGCAGAATTATTTAAATTTTTCGAGGGAAATAAACATTACAAAAAAATTCTAAGCGATCTTTATGAC
Source organism: Zeuzera pyrina (assembly GCA_907165235.1). Classification (NCBI taxonomy): domain Eukaryota; kingdom Metazoa; phylum Arthropoda; class Insecta; order Lepidoptera; family Cossidae; genus Zeuzera; species Zeuzera pyrina. Next base: position 5,224,829 of record OU015629.1, read on the forward strand.
ATGAACATTATATAAACTATACATTTTGTTTCACTTTCTCGTTTTATTTCGCACCGAACCCTAGAAGTATTAAAACATAAAGCACATCGATACTTTACTTCATCGAGTTTACATGAAATCTATACAAAGAGAAAAATTATGGTAATATGAAAATAAATTGATGAAAACAAAATGAAAAACAAAATTAGAGAAAAGAATACCTATTGAGTTACCTCGGTGTCTGTTTGTCTGTCATAAGCAATTTTGTCTATTCGACGTAAGCAAGTTGGAACAATTTTATTTAGTATCAGCTCAAAGACAGGCACTTATGTGATGAATTCCTAAAATCTTTAGCTATTTTCCGCTCAAACTCCAAAAACCACCAATCAACACATGTTTCGCCTCTCAACGAAGCATCCTCAGGATATACGACAGATTGGACTCGGCCAGCTAACCACCACTTACTTTAAAAATCGATTTTTGACTAATAAGGCTAAAAAAATTGTTTTTTGCGTCATCCTGTGGGGTATGCGTAACGTGATCATATGTCCCGCTTTCAGCGGGACCGTCCCATTTTCAGGCTGCCTGTCTCGTTGTCCCCAGCTAAAGCAAAGTTGTCCCGCTTTTGCAAACAGATTAAACAATAATAATACGTACCGTACGGGTACTCCTACCTACCTATATTCAAATCATGTGATAAGCTCTATTCCTACTTGAAAACTAGACTCGACATTTTGAAATAGATTTGCTCCGCCGACAAATATACAACAGAAGCGTCTCTAACTGAATCTAATATTGATTATTTCAAATTACATAATTATTAATACATTATTCTCATTTTTTTTTCATTTAAATAAAGTAAAGTAAACTTTTTTTTCTAAATTTCGCAAGCGTCCCGCTCTGACAAAAAAAATAAATGGTCACTTCAGGTATGGGTTACTTCTTTTACTCTTTTTTCAAAACCCGTATCAAATATACTAATTTCCCTTATCTCTGTAGACATACCTCAGAAAAATCTGGATAAAATCATAAGCGCTAAAAATAAAGTGTAAATTAAAAGAAAATTAGGAACCGTTTTACATTAGACATTTTTTTACTTAAAGAGAAAACTCTGCGACTTCGTTTTGCGATTGGCAGTAGGGAATACTAATTGCGTAAGCACTTAGCCGGTCTTTTTTGCTCGTCTGGTGTTTATTCAAATGTTGCGTCCATTAAGACCGGATTCACAACCTTTTTTCCGTTACAGTTTATAAAAAATATACTTATATATTTTTCATTGTGACAATAAAAAATGCACTATTTTCAAGACGTTTATTTCTCAATTGCAAGCGTCATCACATAAATGAAAACTGTGATACTCGTTTCTTAAAATTATTATGTTTAATTAAATAATAAAATTATAATAATAAAATATACTAATATCCTCAGACATTTCACACAGCGCCATCTAGTCCCAAAGTAAGCAGCACAGCGCTTGTGTTATGGGTACTAGACAACTGATATACTACTTATATACTTTTCTTTTGTAAATAAATACATATTATACATAAACACTCAGAGTCGGAGCGGGAATCGAATCCGCAACCCCCGTTTACTTTCCGACGCGCTAAGCCGTTGCGCCACGGAGGTTGTCAAATAAAATTGTATTACTCAACATAATATTTACGCATATCTGATCCAGTTGGTGGATTGCACGTTCAGTTTTTGCTGGAACTACCGTCAATCCGTAAGTCTCTAAATGGGTTTTTTTAGAACGTCCTAAAACAATGCCCTTCAATGCCCCTTAATGCCCTATTTATGTCCCCTAGAGAGGCGCGCCCTACTGTGTTGGAAGTTCTGATATAGACAGTATAACGAAGCTACTTTATAATACAACGTAAATTATGGTATATACCTTGAATAACTTTGTTCCAGTTATCATATAATAGAGTTTAAAGTTCTATGTAAGTTAAAAGTTGGTTTTCATTTCTCGCAATGCTACGAGTATTGTTTTGTCGCTATTTACATATGTATGTACAACCTCAGATTATATCTCAAACCAAGAGATAAAGAAGAGAAACGATAAGAACACAAGATATATTAGTATGTTTAACGACCAGTATTATGCATGAACTGTAATCTGACTCTTTACTGTGGACTCAACCTACGAAATACACATTTTGTAACGATTTTGTAACGGATAGCACACAGGAAAGATCGATAATTACGTTGATAGAATTCAGTTGGTTGAATATTTTGTTTATAGCCTTTGATCACATATATAAAATAAAATACTCGATCAACGTTCTAAAAACGCTCGAAGCAAATGTGCACTCAAATGAGTATTTGAGTTCACATTTGTTTTCGTTCTATTTAATAAAGCTAACAGCAAACACGTCAATGCGCTGCTTCACAAATTATAAAAACAACGCGTCTAGAACGCTAAAAAATACGGAGATTCTTATTTTCGGTAAATAAATAAATAATTTTCTTTACGTGTTCATTATTTCGTTACAATAATAACGTTACATAGATCTTTTTTATTAAATCGTAAGGATATTTTTCAAAATTGCCTGATGCTGTATGCCTTATCCTTGTCACTTTCACGTAACAAATCAAAATACCGTAAATGGAATTATATTTTAAGTTCGAAACGTATAAGATTGCATTTTAAATCTTATTTTTTAGCAAACGTTTCAATGCCATGCAAGGATCTTTTACCAGCTTTTACAATCTTAAGCCTTGATAGTAAGGTTTACTCTAAATTAACAAAATATTTCCAATAATGCTACACGATATTAGAAAGGTATTGTATCTCAATGTGGACAATAACTTGTTTAGATTTTACAGATTGTTAATCTAGTTTTTTGTTTGCAATCGAAGGTAATAATCTCGTCAGTATTACGATGACGTAACACATTCATAATAATTTCAAACTGTACTTTAAATTCTGCAACATGTCTATATGCGTATGTCACAACACCAATGTTTAAAAATGATAAAATATGATGATACGTGTAATGAACCATAGTTACGAAAACATGTATTAACAAAAAAACCTTTTATCAAAAAATAACGAAACGAGACAAAAACGGAAAAAAGCATTTGTTACGCATTTAAAATTGAAAGCTTTACTGATAACCGTTACAACGTTTTTTTTTGTTTTAGGAAGTATACACGAAGATGAGTTACCTGCCAAAGTAGGTGTTTATTCGAATAAATTACACTCGTTTATTTTGTGCTCCTTCTCTCACATTCCACCTTTTCATTTAATGAACTGACTTAACTAATAAATAATAACAGTATAATTTAATTGTCCCACAAAAGAATATTATTCTTTCGTGTTCATATTGCACGCAATATATTAATAAAAATATGGAATTCAAAACGACAAGTTCCTCGACAAAAAAAGGACATAAAGCACAAAATATAACAAGAGATATTTTTAAAAAGTTTTTAATTACAATAGTACTGAGGACAGTTGCACTATTTTGCACCAAAGATAACTAAAAAGATAATTGAAAACTGCAGCTTTCAAACAAAAAATATCGCCTCCAAATCGATTCGACTGTTCAAGAGTTTCGATTATACAGACAAAACCGCACATAGACGCACACGCAATTAGACAAGTAAGTGTGTCAAAACTACGTGTTTATTTTCTGTAAAGGATTTTAACATTTTTAATTTCGCTTTTCTCTCAATAAAATATATAAATCAGCCCAATAAAAAGGAAGCAAAACATATAGACAGCAATTTTAACTAAATGTCGCTTTTAGCAGATAGCATTTGGACTTATAGATAGTATAAGAAACCAATAATGAGCTTGCTTGCCCGTAGCCCTATCCATTGTCCGACTTATACGGCCTAGGCGGAGTAATAAGTAACTGGCACTTTCTGTGCTTACTTCATTGAACTGAATAGTGTAAGAAACATGTTCGTATGTTCTTAACACTATTTCATTTTATAGACAATAGTGAAACTTTATTCGACACACACTGGCAATATACACTTATGACTTACAATAGGATCAACATACAATATTCGGGAAAAAATAAGTTTTATACATACAAAAATGAAAGCTGTAATGCCGAACTGGACTTCTAACTCAGCGTAGTACTACGGTTCTGCCTAAGCGTCACCGAAGCGCTGATTTTCAGTTGGGCCTTAAGGTGTGTTGCGCGTGCGAAACGATCGGAAAATAAAATACAAAATAGATTCATAGATAAAAATAATATTATACATCTTAAATAAATAACTAAATAACTAGAGAACTATTTTATCATCTTCAATCTAAGGTACAGCAACACATGAAAGCCTCATGAAACTCATACATAAAACCTATAAAAAATAATATTTAAGTATAACATAAAAACACATTATGAGAAAAACTTTCTTGCATTTAACTAGAATATATGTTGTGTTTTACTTGAAATTCCAATGAAAACTTTTCGAATTAGGTACAGTGCTTTCTTAGGTCTTCGCAGCAAATGATTAAACTTTTACTATTTTTCTGTACTTTCGAGTATGTGCTTACTAGCACATACCTATATTCTGTAAAAATACCGCATTGGGAATTATATAAAAAAATACGAAATTGATGTGCTTCATGGCTGTTACTATGGCAAAGGAAGTAATCATCGAAGGTCCTTTAAAAGCCTGGGAAACAAAATAAGGTTATGATATCTTACTGAAAGCTTTCCGTTCTTCTAGGATATCGTGAGTGGAAACGAAATATATATGAAAATATAATAAAAAGACGTGCTTTCTGTAGCTCGTGTAATTCTCGACTGCGCATTATTGGTTAAAACCGCCATTCATAAATATGAACAGTCAAATTACGAATAAATTATTGTTAAGTAGCAACTTGATCATGACTGAAACATTTAATAACGTTTTGATAAGCGCGTCGGGAAGTAAACGGGGGTTGCGGGTTCAATTCCCGCCCCAAGTCTGGGTGTATATATAATATGTATTATTTACTAAAGGAAAGTATATAAGTAGTATATCAGTTGTCTAGTACCCATAATACAAGCGCTGTGCTGCTTACTTTGGGAATAGATGGCTCTGTGTGAAATGTCTAAGTATATTATTATTATGACGAATATTAATTATAGCTAACGCTTACCTGTCGTATGAAGGCTCCGCTCATCCACCCCATGTGACACAAAGGAAGATGGCAGCGTGCGTGATCCATGCTTCCAAGGCACTGTGAGGTTTAGGAGGAAAGGACAACGCTCTGCCACTTATAGTAAATAAAAGTCCGACATTACCCAAAGTCATCCTTGAGAGAATAGGTAGCTATCGAAGGTTTTTCCTGCAGCGCCAAAAAAATTTGTCCATTAGTTTATAAACCAAATGCACAAATTTCCGCACTGATAGATATGTCCATATATTGTTGTTTCCCTTTCAAAACTACTGAATTGATCGTCGTGGGATTTCACCCCTAAAAAGCTCAGGATATTGGGGTCCATTAAGCTCCTTTGTATAACGGTGTAAGTTTCTCTAGAGGCTGTACCTATACACCCGAATTCTTGCTTAATAAGCTGCCAATGCAAACATATTACTTCAACATACAGAGTTAGTGCATTATAATAAATACCGAGCTGAAAATACGGGCCAGCAGCTTTAAATTTAAAAATGAAAAAAGTTTTATCTAAACTGTATGGATATTTTAGATAACTGCCCACAAACCTGTTTCGATAAACGTTTTTTCATATCGTTTCTTTTATAATTTTTTAACACGACTTATTATATTTATATTATATTCGAGATAATTTAGTTAAATTCATTTTCAGTATAAACATAAGGCATACAATGAACATCGAGGAAAAATTATTATCGGGAATGTATTATGTTCCATTCAAAAATTACAAAAAAAATTGATATTAATGGAATCGCCCGTGTTTCCGATTGCTCGCACGTAACCTTCGATCACAAATAAAAAACTTCTATGATCTGCGTTCTCTCCCGTACTACAAATACACAGGGAAATAATTATGAAATAGATAACCATCTGCTATCATTTCATTTCTTTAAATGGAGTGCTAATAGTTAATTGCTGTTTTAACATTATATGAAATACTAGCTGTACCCACGACTTCCTCTGCGCGGAAAATTTTTTGGTGGCTTTCCCGGGTTATATTAGATTACATGTACATGTATATAAGTACAAAGATTGTTTTTGAGAAATAACCTACGTTTAGCCTGCATCTGCCTCCGGGCACGTACCTACTATCTCTGTACCAAATTTCATCATGTAACATATATATAGTACAACGATTTAGCATTTCTCATTCAAAGTTTCATCCCCTTAAGGGTTCACCCGCTTAAAGATAGGTTTTTGATAAAAAAGCAGCCTATGCCCGTTCCCAGGTATCAAACTATCCTCATACCGCATCATAATCAGTACAGCGGCTTAGCATTTCCCATACGAAGTTGCATACTCCTTTTCCCCTTACTTCTTTAGGGCAAAATTTTTATAAAAAAGTAGTCTATGTCTTTTCGATAAAAAAAGTCTATCGCTGCACCAAAAGTTATCACAACCGAGGTTTATCATTCCCCATACAAAGTTTCATCCCCCTTTTCACCTTTTTAGGGGTATATTTTTGATTAAAAAAAGTAGCCGTTGTCCGCTCTCTGTTGTTAAACCATCTCCATGTTAAATTTCAACATAATCGGTTCAACATTTTATCATTTTCCATACAAAGTTTCATCTGTCTTTTCAACCCTTTAGAGGCAGATTTTCTAAAATATAAGTAGCCTGTCATATGCGCAATCACATTCTCTTATTACGTTTTAATTTTGATCATGTTCGGTCAAGCCATTCTTTAGTAATAAAAGGACATAAAGACAGACAGACAGACAAAATTTTTAATAATGGTAGAATCGAAGTCAGTAAGTCATTAAGTGACTATCTATCACAAAATTTGACAGTAAAATTGTAATTAAAGACGGATGCTACTGTTTTATATAGTAGTATAGACACGATATGAAGAACTATGTACAAGATGCCCGAAAACTGACTTCGAAAGTTGTTTAAGTTATGTTTTTCCCTAAACCTACCAAAATGTAAAGCTAAAAATTAATTATGGAATTATTTTTATTCGTTTTGCATTTTTTATTATGTTATATACAATGAAAGTTTGTTTCAACTTTGACTTCAACCGTCAATTACGGACTTGGTTCTTAAAGGTCAAATGAAAAGTTATCATATCCGCTATCCACATATTATGTTTAGACCGTCACCTTCGGAACATCTTGTGTAAAGATTTATTTTGTTGAAAAGTGCCCTCTCACATTTACTGTTAAAGGCTCAATCATTCACACCTGCGTACGTGTCAAAACTACATTACGGATTCTTCGTAACATAAATAAATCTGTTCCTTGGAGGTGCATGATCCAGCGAATCCAATGAAAAGCTTCGAATATAATACGTCTTTTAAGATCTTTTTTCTGTTTGGAATATTTATGTTTGGTTGTCATACGGCTTTTCAGAATATGCGAAGTGCGTATATCTTTTTGTGCAAAGAGTAGCTAGGGCTATATTCTACAATCTACAAATGTTCATTCTTCTAATTAAATACATAACAGTAATAATTACAATATTAAATACATTCTTGTATTTAGAGGACATAATACAGTATATATTCGTACAGTTCAGCAGAAAGTATTTCGATAAGATATTATTTTGGACGAAAATCTTTTTGTGATCGAGGACGAAAATAATAATAAAAACAGACTAACAGCAGATATATACACATACATACATACATAATTAATAATTATTAATAATAATTATGTAATTAATAATAATTAATAATTATTATATACTCAGACATTTCACACAGCGCCATTTAGACATACATACATATTTTCACGCTGTATCCCTAACGGAGTAGTCAAAGAGGACGGAGCGACAGGCGCCGCGGTCCTTACATATTTCTTTCGCTTCTTCAAATCTCATCATTCACTCACACATTTTCGCCTAGGTATGCGAGTGCTTTTGCCATTTCTGTCGGCTAACACTCTGGCTATTTGATCTGCATAAGTCAGCCTTAGACTTCCTTGGCTTCTTTTACCACTCACTTTCAGTCTGTAGATTTTCCTCGTCAGTCTTTCATCACTCATTCCTTCTACTTAGCCGAACCATGTCAGCATTCCTTTTTTCATTTTTACAATGACACTGTCGTGCTACCCTGTCATGCTGCGTATCTCTTCATCCCATTTCTACTGCATTTATCTTACTTTCACTCGATTTCGGGCATATCCAGACCTCACTAACGTACAATAAAGTTGGAATCAACACCGCATTGTGTACGGCCCTTTTGGCTGAATTAGATATATTCACACTCCCTACTGATGCGGACAGAGCACCGTTCACTTTATGGCCAGCTGCTACCCGTCTCTCCACTTCTCATTCACATCTTCCATCCCTCTAAAACGCACCCACAGATATATATAGTGCATATATACGCAAAAAAAAGATATAATACCATTACAAAAATTACATTGCCGGAAGCAATCAACATCCACATAAGTATACGTTACACATATTCGACTACTACTACATATACTCCTACTCTCTGACTACGCTGTTGGGGATATAGCGTGAAGATATGTATGTTTATATGTATATTATTATTTCATTATTATTTCATTTATAAATTCTTTAAGTAATAGTTCAATCCTCTAAGACTCGACTCTCTGAGAGTTTTGTTTTTAAGCCCTTTGCATTCGAAATTTTGGGACACTGGGGCCCCGAAGCCTATCTACTGGTTTCTGATATTTGTAAAAGACTGGTCGAGGCTTCGGGAGACCGTTTAACTGGCGGCTTCTTCCGCCAACGAACCAGTTTGGCTATTCAAAGAGGTAATGCTGCTAGCCTGCTGGGCACCCTAAGCAATGACAGATTTCTAAGCAGCAACTTTGAGGAAGTATTTTATTTAAGATAATGTTTAGTTTAAGTTAAAAATTGTAAGCAGCAAGCTCGTATCAAATAGTGAGCGCCTCGTATCCAAGCGAATAACAGAAGGGAACAAAAAAAAAGTAAATATTAATATTAAGATATATACATATGTACTGATTTACATAAATAAAGCAACGAAATGCAAGATATATTTCATGGAAAAAAAAGTTTAATAATTAGTTACAGCATTATGCAGTAATTTGTTTGTGCAACAAACTCTTAAAATATTTATTAGTCAGATTCTAAAATACTTAATATACGACAATTCGAAAAAGTTTGATTCGGAAATGCGATAAATTACATTTTCAATTATGGCAACTTGGTATATAGGACTTTTTGGCGGGAACGAGAGGAGTGAGGTTGTCATTTTATTTAGATTTTCTATTTTTTACATTTTTAGGAGTTTTAAAGTACAACAGTGATAGTATATTGTGTTTTAAAGTTCTGTGTAAGTGACAAGAATGGAGGAGATCTAAATAAACATGTGCAGCTGAAGTTTTCGCGCTATTCCAAGAAGTCCTTTATAACTTCAGTAAAGCCTACTATCACTTTACTGGAGGAGTTTTACGATAAGAAAGAACTAATTTACTTATGATTCTACGAGGGTTCTACTTATTCTGTGTCTGTATACTAGTTTGTGTTAATGCGTGACATTGGCAAATGCGCTAATCATCTACTGAATTGTTTTCTCGCTTTACTTGACATTGGCAATGTACTCACGTACGGTGCCATTTAAAAATTAAAAATTAAAAAAAAAAATATCGTTTGAGCGTGACTGCAAAAACTGGCAAAAACCCACACTTCAGACCTTTAATTTTTTTACTGTGGACTGCAGCTAATCGTTAAATTATGAAAAACAATATTATGAAGAGGTAAACTTTGTTTGTAATATTTCGCATTAAAATAATGAAAAAAAAATCAAATAGCCAGAGTGTTAGCTGATGGAAATGTCAAAAGCAGTCGCAAACCTAGGCGAAAGCGTGTAAAGAGAATGATAAGACTTGAGGAGCGAGAAGTACGTAATGCGATATTTGGCGCTCTGTCGCCTCCGTCTACCCGTTAGGGATACAGAATGAAGGTATGTATGTATGTATACATGCATGTATTATCTGTGCCTGCTTGTGCCTCCGACTTATTATTGTTAGGAATAAATAATTAAGCCATATTAAATTGCAATGCCAAATTAATTACTCTAATCCTTAGTAGTTAAATCGCATTATTTATAATCAAGTAATTAATATATGCATGTTTACTTTCCTATATGATTACGTCCTATCTTATCAGAAATCATTCTTTTGTGGGGAAAAATATCAATCATATCTTTTGCAAGTTATTCTTCGTATTTATGCGTTAACGAAGAACAGCGCCTTAGTAGGTCGGTCCCAATGGAATCGATTCCATCAACAGTTTGGAAGAATTCCAAGTACTCGATCAGTTTTCTTTCCAGGTCCTAATAAATGCAGCATGTCAATTACCACGGTATTGTTCTTGTGAGAAACAAGTAAATGTTTCAATCAAGCTTGAAAGATTGAAAAAGAAATACTAATAACGTATTAAAATAATTTTTAAATTTAGAATTTTTTTTTGTTATTGAATACAAAATAAGGAATACTTGAGTACAACTATCCACATACACGTGTGTACAAACAAATAGACGACGACATTTATAAATGAATGAATAAATAAATGAAAAGTAAATAAAACGTTTTTAAAAAACAAGGTTTTATTAAATTGCACCAAAAAGGAAAAATAAACCAAGGAGTTCATAAAACCCATAATATCGTGTAAACTTCAAACCTACAAAATGGTTGAATATGGCTGTTCTACAGAAGTGTCATCAGCAAAAGTGTGACAAATAGACACGAGTATAATTTATCAGTATGTTCATGTTCTTATGCGATTTAAAAGCTTGTAGCGTAATCTTTTCCTGTGCATAAGAACATGAACGCACTGTATATACCTCTTGATAATATGTGTCTATTTCTCACACGTTTGCTGATGATGCTTCTGTAGAGCAGCCATATTCGACCATTTTGTAGGTTTGGCGTTTACACGATATTACGGGTTTTATGAACTCCTTAGTTTATTTTTTCTTTTTGGTGCTATTTAATAAAACCTTGTTTTTTAAAAATATTTTTTTTACTTTTCATTTATTTACACCTTTTTAGTTTTTTCTTAGCTACTTTTCCCGACTTATTTAAAGTAAGGGACTTCATAAATATATTTTTACTTTTGTACCTCATCTTTCTTTTCTTCTCTAGATGCATTCTGCCTCCCGTTCTTGCCTATCCTTTTATTTACTTTATTTCTACTCTATTTTTTTTGTATGTTTGTTACCTCATAACTCCGTCATTTATGAACCTATTTCAAAAATTACTTTTTCGTTTGGTAGATAATACTTCAGAGGTGGTCCCATTTAAATTTTATCGATATTAGAGCTTGGACTTCGAAAATGCACTAAATAACGCTACTTGATTATAACCTTTATTTACATTGATGATTGTCTTGTATGTCGTTGCGCTCCGGTATTAGAAAGAAATTAATTGCAGACCTGCTCTAGATATTTATTTAGGTCAAGATCACTCAAAAGGGATTAAAAAAAGAATTTTATTAAAAAAAATTAAATCGCCTTCAAAAAAACACTGAAAAGTAGAAAATAACTATCTTTTACTAATCAAAACTCAAGTACTCGTACAATTAAAATAATTTTATAAATACGGTACGGTACACATACCTATATAATTAAATTTGACAGTTATTGAAGTCTATTCCCAATTGCTTAGCAAATACCATCAAATCTATATTTCGACTGATCGCATCTTCAATTGCTCGAGTACTGCTTTGTCGTATGTCGAATCGTATTTGTTTCTTTACACGCATAATGAGAAGGCGTTAGTCCGACGCATCCGTCGACATTTCCCCTCCGTTGGCAGAACTCCTCTCCCACCTCTCGGACAACAGTCGTGAACTTGTTGACATACTGATCAACGTCCTCAGTGGTTTTCAGCAGACTGAATCTGTTTCGCAATTCTAGCTGGAATTCTTTGGATGCTGCAGCGATATGGCATGGTGACGGACGGAGCGTAAACTTTAACAAGCGATTTCTCTCAAGTCGGAAGTTTATATTCAAAGTAGCTCGGACAAGTCGGTGATCGCTTACGGTGTTAAACCTGTTAATCACTGAGACATCATTGAATATATACCTCCTATTCGTCATGATAAAGTCAATCTCATTTTTTGTCACCCCATCGGGGCTTCGCCAAGTCCACTTCTTATGAGACTTTTTCTGAAAGAATGAATGCATCAGAGATAGCCTCTGGGATTCGAAGAAGTTAACCAGCATTTGGCCACTTTGGTTTCTACTGCCGATACCGTGCGCTCCAAGTACAGATTCTCTGCGTTCTTGCACTGCCACTTTGGCGTTGAAGTCCCCCATAACAACAGTGAAGCGGGTCTTGGTGGTATTATGTATGGCCTTCGTTATGTCTTCGTATACGGCCTCGACCTCTTCATCGGAGTGTGTCGACGTGGGAGCATATACCTGGATTACCTTCAGAGGATATCTCTTGGTAAGTCTGAGTATGAGGTATGCTACTCGTGTAGACACACTACCAATTTCTATCACGTTGCTAGAGAGAACTCTGTTGACATTCATGCCAACCCCACCCTGTGACGTCTTATCGCCCTCTCGATAGTAGAGTAGGTGGCCTGATTCTAGGGTCACCGTGTCCTCCCCTTGTCTTCGGATTTCGGATATTCCCAGAACATGCCAATTTATTTGTCCTAGCTCTGATTCGAACTCAGCAAGATAAACGTCATCCTTTAACGAACGAGCATTGTAGGTCGCCAGAAATAGTAGTTGTTTGTGGTGACCAGTCCGCGCCCGGGGATTCTTCGCACCCTCTGTCCCGCCAGGACTCCAGCCGTCACCACGATGGCCGGGATTAGCGGGACCGCCAGGAACTGAGGGCCTTATTTTAGTGGTGTTGCTCATTTTTGGAAGATTTGCCCATACTCGCACACACTGGGCAAGGTCGGATTGGCGAGCGCAGTACCGTGCTGTCTTACGCATGTGACGCTTCTGCCCGTCACAGATACATTTACAGCACAGTTGATTGGATGTGTATCCCGCCATCGATCGGTCGTCAGAGCCTCGTTCATTAATCAGCAGGGTGCACCACGGGCAGGTGAGGTTGACAGTTTTGGAGACACTGAGATGTTAAGGCCCCTTTACACCCCTTAAATATTTTAATTATGTTAAATAAATAAATCAAAGATTTAAATTATATGAGTTTATCAAAATTCGAATTATCTCCATGAATCATTGTTTACATTTGTAACATCATATCAAGATGTAATATTAAATTGAAATATTTTTTTTGAAACATTTTTATGCTCTCTATCGTTTCTCTTTTTTATATTTTTATACGAGTATATATTTATATCTTATATGTCACAGATATAGGATATTCTGTCTAATAAATAGATATGTAATATACAATAGAGAAAATGCAAAACAAAAAAATAACAGATTTTTTTTGTTTTGAAACATTTCTACAAATTTATCCTGAACTTAGTTACTTCCCAATGTTTATGGTATCAGCCATATATTCTATTTACCTGAAATACAATAAGTGACAAATTGGCAATTGACCTCGAAAAAGTACTAAAGGTCACTGAATATAAAAAATTACAGGCAGCGAAAGCCGTTGATGAAATAAATTCTTTATAGCGACATCGCTTCAGCCAGAACAATTTATTTCAAAGTTTCTGATAGCTCGCGATTAGCTATGGATATTTTTTTAAACAAAGCAATATCATAATATAACATAGTAGTCCTCAGTAATCAAGTCCAGTTGTTCAACTAGTAACCTTACGAAAAATGCAATCTTGAATTAAAGATGCCAAAAATTGTTTCTATTATACCAAATAAACAAAGTTGTAGAGGACGATTTTATCCTAATTTTATTAATTACATTAATTAATTAAACGAGTAGAGCCTTAATTTAAAAGGGAGCCAATGAACATGTCAGCAGTTTATATTTTACAGTAATATACGAGAAATAATAAATGAGAGCTGAAAATAAGCTATGCTATTATTCAATACGACATCGAATCAGGGGAATTATAAGCCCCAAAAACCACAAGAAAATTGCTTTGATATTTTGTCTGTTGACATATCATTAATTTATACAGTATATCATACAAATCACTGGCTGTAATCATAAGCGGTAAACATAAATAATAGAAAGTGGACTGCATTTGAAAAAATGTTGATGTTACATTATTTTAATGTTATACATAGAGAATAAACAGAGCATGAAAGCACAATTTGTACCAGTAAAAATTTGGACTTACGTAAAGTGATGGGACACTAACTAGCCTAATGCTTAAACTAGTTCTTTATATTATGTAATAAGAACTTTTAATACTGTAAGAAGACTTTAACTTTTAACTTTTAAGAAGATTTTTGGGCAAAAAATAAGCAGCTGCACTGAAAGAAAAATAAAATATATAATATAATAATATATAGATAAATAAAGAAATATATATAATTATGTATATTTCTTTATTTTCACATTAGCCGATGTGGAAATAGGTAGTGAATAGATTTTTTAATGAAAGAGTAACGGATACTGATAACTAATATACGTATATAAGTATATAAGTGAACCGTGTTCTATCTGAATACGACATTACAGACGGCCACAACCACATAGACTATATACACATGTATGTATTTCTGAGGTAGTCAAATATTCGACATTTGAAATTTAAAAAAACTCAAGTCAACTCAAACTTATGTATTCAAGTAAATACCAATTGCTAGGTGTCTTTGAACGTCAAATCTACCTTCGTAAATAAAATAATTCACTAAAAGATTGTAATAAAAAATGAGACATTATATATAATGAAGCTATAGAGTTAGTAATTTTATCTACAAATCTCAATATTTAAAATTATGGTTTTCTCTATAAATTTGCTACTTTTGATGTAAGTAACATCTTTAAGATATATGGTATTTGCTATAATAAATGGTAAACTTCTAAATTAACAGTTTTCACAATAAAATGTTGGTTACAACTTCAATTACTAAAACTTTAATGTGGTGTAATGGTGATAAATGATAATAAATGCTTGGGAGGAAATCGTGAGGACAAATGTAGGCTAAGGTTTAGATTGTTTTACATTGGGTAAAATTTTGCAAATTTTTTTGTAACTTTATACAAACACGACGATATATTTATAACATTTTTTGGTTAGGCTAGGTTTTTTTACCACAACGCGTGAGCCGAGCGAACGTAGCGAGCGTACCGCGACAGCGGCCGGCGAAGCGCCAGATCGGAATTTGCTTTAGACAAGGAGCAGTATTGAAACAGGAGTCCGCACTCTAAAGATAGCTGAAGTCGAGAAATTTCATCTTGAAATATCTCTATAGCCCTCTCATCATTTCTTATCTTTTGCTGTTGGTATATCCATATATAGCAATGTACATATACTAGTAGGTGTATTTCTGAGTTATTTCCAGGAGTAATATTGAAATAGGAGTCCGCACCCTAATGAGATAGTTGAAGTCGAAAAATTTTATCTCGTAACATCTTTACAATCCTCCATCTCTTCTTATCTATTGCTGTTGGTATATCTATATATAACAATCTTATCAATATACTAGTAAGTGTATTTTCGAGTCGTTTCCAGGAGTTATGAAGAGACGTCGCGCAATTGCACCAACTCCATTCACTGCGCTGGATACGTCGGCTTTGTCAGGATGACAGCTTGTCAAGTTTATTTATTTAGTTTATAGAAAATGTTATTTTTCATCGCAGAATCTATTATTTCAAATGATTGCTTATTTTTTTCATTGGCAAAAATGTATTATAGCGTCTTAAAATTTTTAAAGCTATATATATTATTTTTAATGAAGGAGTAACATTTCATAGTATAACTCTGTATAACATTATATTTGTTATATGGGTACATATATATACTCGTATCATATTTTTTTTATTTTTACCCAAAATGTGAACAAACAAGAAAGAACAAAATCTCACTTAGTTCTGGTATATGACGAAATTATGAAATATTCACAAACAATACTAATATTATCCAATATAGTATATAATTGCAGCATATACATGCAGCATTGAAAAAATAAAGTTTATTTCTCAAGCATTTTGTTTTTAATTTATAATGTTGCCTAAAGTTGCCTATGTTCTTAGATAAGATTAGTGTCATAGATTACTTGCAAGTGCAACCTATAATAGTGTCGCAGCTCGTGAATCCCCGGAACAATTCGGGTCTACGACGAGCAGCGAAAGACGTGGGGATCCGAGCTGTGGGAGACTTCATACAAAACTTCCGAGACTATCTCACGCGTACGGTGTAATTTATATTAATAAATCTTCTATTATTATTAACCGACTTCAAAAAAAAGAGGAGGTTCTCAATTCGTCTGCATTTTTCTTTTTGTATGTTTGTTACCTCATAACTCCGTCATTTACGCACCGATTTCGAAAATTTTTTTTTTCGTTTCATAGATAATACTTCAGAGGTGGTCCCATTTAAATTTTATCGATATTGGAGCTTGGACTTCGAAAATGCACTAAATAACGCGACTTGATTATAACCTTTATTTACATTGATGATTGTCTTGTATGTCGTTGCGCTCCGGTATTAGAAAGAATTTAATTGCAGACCTGCTCTAGATATTTATTTAGGTCAAGATCACTCAAAAGGGATTAAAAAAAAAATTTATTAAAAAAAATTAAATCGCCTTCAAAAAAACCACTGAAAAGTAGAAAATAACTATCCTTTACTAATCAAACCTCAAGTACAATTAAAATAACTATAAATACGGTACACATACCTATATAATTAATTTGACAGTTATTGAAGTCGGTGCCTAATCAATCACATAATCAACAACAGACTATTAGTTTGGTAGGCTTGGCACCGACTTCAGTAACTGTCAAATTAATTATATAGGTATATAACTATTAAATAACTGTCAAATTTAATTATATAGGTATGTGTATCGTATTTATAAAGTTATTTTAATTGTACATCAGTTTTGATTAGTAAAAGATAGTTATTTTCTACTTTTCAGTGTTTTTTTGAAGGCGGTTTAATTTTTTTTTAATAAAAATTTTTAAACCATCAAAATTACAGTCCATGTTCAATTAGAACCCTAACGATAGTGCTAACAATAATAATCTCCTATTCTTTATTTTTCAGTGTTTTTTAAAAATCTAAATAATTGGCTATATTGTAACCCTACTGGACTGAAGACGTAGGTTTTGGCTATTCTAACTACGGTTTTTACGGGGTAGTCAGGAGAAGTGAAGTGCCAAGCATCGCGGTTTTTGCATAATTCATTCGCCTCCTCAAATCTCATAATTCTCCTCACACACTTTCGCCTAGGTATCCGAGTGCTTTTGACCTTCGATCAGCTAACACTAACTATTTGATCTTCATAAGTCAGTCTTGGTCTTCCTTGGTTTCTGCTACCATTTGCCTTCGCTTTGTAAAGTTTCTTCATCAATCTTTCATTACTTTCATTACTCATACCTTCTATGTGCCTGAACCATCTAAGCATCAAATTTAAAAAAAATGGATACGTAAATGTAGACATACGTATGTATATATACGTATATACATAGGTATGTATATACGCTATAACCTCAATAAAAGTATTATGTTCACCCTTCTATTTAAATTAACAAAATTATCACCTAAAATTCAACTAGTGAATTTCTTGTCTATGAACCTTATATTTGAATCACTATTTACTAGGACTTTTACAAACAACAGTGTACGTCTAGCGTTTTGAATAATACAGGCAGACAGACGTTGAGGTAATTCCATAAGAGTTCCGCTTTCTCAATTTCGGTGCAAGATTAAAAAAAGCTAGGTAGTTAAAAAATAACTCTGCGATCTTATCTATGTCTGGTTCACTGCAAATTCAGCATGAAACATTGTTGGGAAGCAAGACAAAATAAAAATGTCCAAGAAAATAGCGTCTACGAAACAAGACGAGATCGCATTAAACAGATACGACTTTGTCTTACTACGAACAACATTGCAATTTTCTGTTATGTAAAACTTCCATTGTTTTCTTCTTGCTTTTCTGTAGGTACTGCAATATGTTTAAGATAAATTAAAACTGCTACATTTGAAATACGTTAAAGGATATAATAATATATTGAAAGACAAAAAACCAGCTATGAGCATGTTGAACACGTTTTGGTATTCAATAGCAATTTCCGAAAAACTATATGTGGTGAATAATTCTTGCTTATTAATATATATTGACTAAAAGCTTAAATACATTTATTCCTGTGTATGTCCAAACTTTATTGAAGAACATTTTAAATTAATTTTAAATGAATGATTAAAAGAATGAATAAATGTGCTCGTGAAAAGTTACTTAACAGTCGTGTAGTTTTTCATTTCTGTATCAGTTGACAAAGGCTTGTTTGGACAATTGCCAATCAACTGCACCAGCTGTTTTACTCTCCATTGAGCATTATCAGCACTGCTTGTCACCTTTAAGATAGACGAGTAAGATGGTGGTAATGATCCGGACGGAACTCACACATCTACCACCTGCAAACATTTATGACATAGCTGCTGAAGATCAGTAATAACGTCTGCTGCCAACGACAAATATCTTCATTGTGTCGTCGCATCCTATTAAGAGAAAAGTGGAAGGCATTAAGACAAGAAATTGAGATTTTTAAGGAGTCAAAACCATGTTCAGTGGAAAGGCTACACAAATACCTACTCCTACGATTCGCTCATTATACCAAAATGTGGGTATGAACTTGAGAGGTGGTGGGTATTCGAAACCCTAGCCCTTGCCGACTCCTACAATCTACGCAAGAAAATAAACAGTTAACGATAATTTTATTTTTATTTCAGACCAATTATTTTTATCTTTGTATCATTGGTAATAGGTATGACACAAGCACTCTCAAAAACCGTATAATTCCTCCGATGTATACAATATAATCTCATAATAAATTAAATAACAGGTGAATAAATGCATATCTATCTACCATCTACAAGACTATTTGAATTACAAAT
This sequence comes from Zeuzera pyrina, assembly GCA_907165235.1. NCBI lineage: Eukaryota > Metazoa > Arthropoda > Insecta > Lepidoptera > Cossidae > Zeuzera > Zeuzera pyrina. The sequence continues at coordinate 5,243,838 of OU015629.1, forward strand.
CAGCACTCGACACTAGGCGATTTAACAAATTTCCTTTAAATATGAATAACATGAATATTTTGTAGCAGAAAAAATACAGCGCTGACTAGTTTTTCATGTAAATTAGTCTAAGTAATAACAATTTGACGAACACATTGCGAGGAATTCATACTGATACCTTAGATGTATGTTCATACCTTAAAGGTGTTACGTAACATACAGAGCGAGTTTAAAACCACGACCATCTTTCTGAACTAAAACTCTATTAACAAAACAAACATTAGGACTAAAATTATGTAAGTACTAAAATAAAATGAAATTAACTTTCAATTCGGAAATCTTGAACACGTCATGTAACAATGAAAAGACAATTTGCATTGGTATTTACATACAAAGGCATCCGCTCACGTAAGTTGACGAATAACATCACTCGGGGTCGAGAATAAATATTTACGTCGCGGGCGCTCAGTTTCCATCCCGATAAGATGCACGCAGGTGCGGAAAGCTCCCCTGGCGACGCCTTGAGCCCGAGGTCCGCCCTCCATACAAGGTATCCCTCGGCTAGAGGAACTCTCAGGCGGTCGACGATTTGGCCGGGCGCCTTCAGCGCTCACCCCAACGCGACCTGTGACGCTGTAAAAGCCACTCGGGCTAACAGCAAAGGGGGGTTTTGTTTAGTCGGTTCGAGTCCGACAACAAAAAAAACAAAAAAAAAACAGTTTCCATCCGTTATCAGAATTTAGATTGTACGTACGTACGTAGAATGTTCAATGTATGTCGATGATTCAAATTTAACCTTTTTTTAATAGTATAACTTAAACATCCTTGAATAAATATTCCTTATTTGTAGTAATATAAATTAAAAAAGGAATATTTGTTCAATTCGCCTAAGTCAATGTAAAAGGCTACGACCTTTGCTTTTTCCATTGGGATCAACTGAAACAATACCACAATCCATAACTAACAAATTCGAAATGAAGTTCGTCTCATCTGTATCGAAATTATAATGGTCACAAATCAGTTTTAGCAACAAAAAATAAAAAAAAATAGAAAAATTATTTATTGACGTATACGCGCAGAGAAATTTTTCAGTCAAAACAAAACTGTTTAAATTAAATTTTACTGTAAATTCACTAATATTTTATAAACGACTTATACACTAAAACTTACTGTGTACATATTATGCATGCGATGATTTTTTCACACGCTGATCATACACTTTACTGGTACACTAAATAAAACCGTTCTATAAACATTTGCTCACAGCCTGACATCTTTACATACCTTTGTAAGTTGAGCCACAACAGCCACAGGTTTTAAAATAATGCTAAAAAGTGTCGTATAGTTTTAACCGGTTTGAAGCATAAAAACCCATTATGATCCGGTTCACATCACTATTGCAAATGCGAAATGTGAATGCGAGCTTTTGGTTAGAGATTCATCAACAACAGTACAAAATAAATAAACAAAATATGCGCTTACATCGCATTTTAAACACGTTTTTGTCAATACAAAGGCAGGTTGTAACGCACACTAAAAGTTTTTGTACGCTCTACAAGCATACAATTTTCAACTATCGCGTTCGATGTTCGAAAAGGTAATTTTTTCCATTGCATACATCCTTATATGTATTGACAGAAATTTAATATTTCTTTAACGCAAGTGATGTACCCCCAGGATGTAGGTACTATATCATACTAAATAAGCGCAATCTTTAATTGATCAGTTATCTGTACATTCACACGTACGAATAAACTAGTATGAAATATGTAAGAACATCAGGGTAGTATAATTATTATTTACAGATACAATATAACACAGGTATAAAATCTAAACGAATCATTTAAATGTTTATTACTAGATGTACGAAAATATCGCGTGAATTACCAATATCTTACGTGTTTAACATAATTTAAATTATTGACAATAACATTTCAGATTTTCTTAGACTATGTAAAGAGAATTCTGGTGCTAACATTTTCTACTCAAGCATCCAACAACCTAACATTTAAAAAATCATGAAACGAATATCAATTTTGCTATATATTTTTTTACATATTAAAGTATTTAAAATAAACGTGCGAAACGTTTCATACCTATTCCGAGCAAGCTGTAATCTAACATTATATATTTTTAAGCCTCTACGAATGTATGTAGTTACCAGATTTATATTCGAGTTAGTTTCGTCCAGTTCTGTCGACAAACCACTCTGTTACTATCACACCACTCTGTTACAGAAACTTAAACTAACTATAGCTATTAATCTAAATTGGACCCCAATAAAAACTCCAGTGAGTTCCCGGAAGAATTTCGCAACATTCTAATTTAATTTATGAGTTCCATCCAGACAACTTCTCGCACATATCTTTATAAACAGCCCCAATTACAGCTGGCGATTCTGTTACATGTCCATTCTGGGAGCCCAGAATTTCATTACTCAAGTCGCAACGTGTCGGCCAAGCGGCCGCCGACCCCGAGATAAATAGTAAACTGCTGATTGATTCCCACATGTCAGCCCGTCTCATGTATGTATCGGTACGTGAACCAGTCTGTCATTATGGACCGTCGGACGGAAAACAAAGAATAAGACAATCAATTAATGGTAATGGATATTCTCAATCGATATTCTCTATCCAATCCCAGACACTTATAAAAAAAAAACTATTGACACAAGTATTATACGACTCTCAAGTGGCAGGCACTGGAGCCTGAAACACAGGTTTTTACCTAGTTCGGTTTCCGGACGTGTCAAACCTTAAACCTTAGTATAATGATTAAGGCTATGTGTATATGCTGTGCAATATATGATATACTAGCTGTACCCGCGACTTTGTCCGCGTGGAAAAATGTTCCTTGACCTCTTTAGGTTACTGAGGTTACCAGAGGTACTCATATTGTTGGTGTTAAAAAAAAAGTTATTTTCTGTAATGGAACATCTGCCATATTAGATTTATGATGACGTCACATATACAAAAACCTGCGTATTCCATTTCATTCGATACCCATATTGTTAGTTTTGAACGAAAAAGTTATTTCCTTCTATGGAACATCCGCCATATTGGATTTATGATGACGTCACATATACAAAAACCTTATCCTGCGTATTCCATTTCATTTGATACCCATATTGTTAGTTTTGAACAAAAAAGTTACTTCCTTCTATGGAAAATCCGCTATTTTGGATTTATGATAGCGTCACATATACAAAAACCTTCCTCTGCGTATTCCACTTCATTTGACACCCATATTGTTGGTATTGAACAATACTCCGAGAAACCTAGAACATGACAAACATGTAGATCTATCAAAAAAAAAAATTCGCCATCTTGAATTACAAAATGAACGTCATTTTCGTAATCAGCACTCCGAGATACTTAGAATTTGACAGCCATATCGATTTATCCAAAAAAGTAATATTTGCCATCTTGGATTTGAAAATTAAAGTCATTTTCGTAACCAGCACCCCGAGAAACCTAGAGTTTGATACCCATGTCGATTTATCCAAAAAAAGTAATATTCGCCACCTTGGATTTGAAAATGAACATCATTTTCGCAATTAGCACCCCGAGAAACCTCGAATATGATACCTATGTCGATTTATCCAAAAAAATAATAATCGCCATCTTGGATTTGAAAATGAACGTCATTTTCGTAATCAGTACCCCGAGAAACCTAGAACATGACATCCATGTAGATTTTAAAAAAATAATAATATTCGCTACCTTGGATTACAAAATGAACGTCATTTTCGTATTTGACACCTATATCGATTTATACAAAAAAGTAATATTCGACATCTTGGATTTGAAAATGAAAGTCATTTTAGTAATCAGCACCCGAAAAACCTTGAATTTGACACCCATATCGATTTATCCAAAAAAGTAATATTCGCCATCTTGGATTTGAAAATGAACGTCATTTTCGTAATCAGTACCCCGAGAAACCTAGAACATGACACCCATGTAGATTTTTAAAAAATAATAATATTCGCTACCTTGGATTACAAAGTGAACGTCATATTCGTAATCGGCACCCCGAGATACTTAGAATTTGACACCTATATCGATTTATCCAAAAAAGTAATATTCGCCATCTTGGATTTGAAAATGAGTCATTTTCGTAATCAGCACCCGAAAAACCTATAATTTGATACCCATGTCGATTTATCCAAAAAAAAAGTAATATTCGCCATCTTGGATTTGAAAATGAACATCATTTTCGTAATTAGCACCCCGAGAAACCTCGAATATGATATCTATGTCGATTTATCCAAAAAAATAATAATCGCTATCTTGGATTTGAAAATGAACGTCATTTTCGTAATTAGCACCCTGAGAAACCTAGGATATGACACCCATATCGATTTATCCAGAAAAAGTAATATTCACCATTTTTGATTTGAAAATGAACGTCATTTCCGTAATCAGTACCCCGAGAAACCTAGAACATGACACCCATGTATATTTTTAAAAAATAATAATATTCGCTACTTTGGATTACAAAATGAACGTCATTTTCGTAACCGGCACACCGAGATACTTAGAATTTGACACATATCGATTTATACAAAAAAGTAATATTCGCCATCTTGGATTTGAAAATGGAAGTCATTTTCGTAATCAGCACCCGAAAAACCTTGAATTTGATACCCATATCGATTTATCCAAAAAAAAGTAATATTCGCCATCTTGGATTTGAAAATGAACATCATTTTCGTAATTAGCTCCCCGAGAAACCTCGAATATGATACCTATGTCGATTTATCCAAAAAAATAATAATCGCCATCTTGGATTCGAAAATAAACATAATTTTCGTAATCAGCACCCCAAGAGACCCAGAATTTGATACCCGTATCGATTTGTCCAAAAAAGTAATATTCGCCATCTTGGATTTGAAAATGAATATCATAACATTCGCCATATTGGATTTATGGTGACGTCACATATGTATCTACATTCCCCTGCGTATTCTATTTCATTTGATACCCATGTTGTTAGGGTTTAGCATTATAAAGTTCCTCTAAAAAGTTTCATCCCCTTTTTCACCCCTTTAGGGGTAGATTTTTAATAAAAAAGAAAACTATGTTTTTTTAATGGAAAGGTGTATCTCTGTACCAAATTACATTTTAATCGGCTCAGCGGTTAAAAATTTCCCATACAAAGTTTTATCCCCCTTTTCACCCCTTTAGGGGTAGATTTTTGATAAAAAAAGAAAACTATTTTTTTTTAATAGAAAAGGTGTATCTCTGTACCAAATTACATCTCAATCGGTTCAGCGGTCAAAAATTTCCCGTACAAAGTTTCATCCCCCTTTCCACCCTTTTAGGGGTAGATTTTTGAAAAATAAAGTAGCCTATGTTCACCCCCTGGTGTCAAACTATCTCCATGCCAAATTTTATCAAAATCTGTCCGGCGGTTTAGCCGTGAAAACAGAACAGACAGACAGACAGACAGACAGAAAGACTCGCATTTATAATATTAAGTATGAAAGTATGGATAGTATGGATGTAACAGGAATAAATACATTTTAAAATTACTATTTTATTCGTTTGCTCGCTTTTCTCGCTTCTACTTCATAAATATCTTGACAATGTACAACAAACAAAAAAATACTGTTTAACCCCAAACTAAGCACGAGATTTGTACTATGGGTATAACCAACGAACTATGAGAAAATCTAGTAACATCGAAACTAAGACAATTATAGAAATTTCGTTTCGTTTCGTTTACAAATGGAACCCGAGACCTTCACCCTGGAAAGAATGCATCACCGCCACATTAACGAGACAGTAGAGACCTCCGTAACGACTTCCGTGGCGCAACGACTAAGCGCGTCGGAAAGTAAACGGGGGTTGTCGGTTCGATTCCGGCCCCGAGTCTGGGTGTTTATGTATAATATCTATTTATTTACAAAAAAAAAGTATTTAAGTATTATATCAGTTGTCTAGTACCCATAACACAAGCGCTGTGCTGCTTACTTTGGGACTGGATGGCGCTGTATTAAATGACTGAGTATATTCATATTATTATATTATCTCTGCAATAACCTACTAGCATGTCGAAGACACGACTATTTAAATGATTCAACCAAGAGAGACACCTTAGGGGGTGGCTTGTTTTCTGTTAATGCCATTCTATGTCTTTAAAAATAAGTTTATTAGTCGTTAGCAGAATAAGAAGAGCTCTATAATATATTTTTGTATACAGTGTAAAACTGTTATACTCATGTTTATGCAAATAAAATTATTATTGTTATTATTAATAACATAACATATCTTAACGCTGTATTTGTAATGGACTAATCAGAGGATAGAGTGCCAAGCATTGCGGTCCTTACAAACTTTTTTCGCCTCCTCAAATCTGTTAATAAATTAAACTTAGAAACTATTGACAAGAAGGAGCTGCGATATATCAACCCGCTAAAATCTGCTAAATCGTTGTCTATGTGAAACATAGAGGGGGTCTTTGAGATCTTAATAGAACACATCAGAACTCTTTGCACGTGAGCACGTCTCGAGCCTACCTCAATAAATTCGCATTAGTTCAACATTAGTTTCCTATAAAGAGGAGAGGGCTCAAGCCTCTTTCATGTTCGTTTAGTTGGCCCGTTAAAGTCGAACCCATGTGCTCTCGTGTTCAATCCTTGACTATTTCAAATTAAAAAACGAACTTTTCTATATTTTCTTGTAGTCTAGATGTTATAGAGCTATCTTTAATTCGTGTGATATCTTAGTCATAAACTTTAATCAAAATCGTGTAACTGTTTATCTGGACAAAAAAGCATGTATATAAGAAATCAGGCCTATTAAGTAATATCTAATTCACACGTGTCTATGAAAAATGTCTTATAAAACAGCAACAGTGGTGTACTTACATTGGCGACATTTTTCGAATGGCTATTGAGATAAGCTGGGATCCTCCTTTGATTCCAAAACATGTTTATAATTTTATCTCTTTGTGTTTGTTCAAGTGTCACTGAAAAAAATGGCTTCCAATTTAATTGAACTTAAAAGACGAAGTCGGTAGTTGTTTTATAAGGTGTGTTGGGTAAAATACCGCATGTATTATTTAGATACTTCCTTCGATAGCACAAGAGTTGAGAGAGAAAGTTGACCAAACTCACCGAGCAGCCGCGACTTGTCCACTTCCAAGGGGGCCCCCAGCGAGTCCTCCACAGAGCGGTTCGGCACACTCCTCCGACCAGCGCCAATTTTCTTCGTAATTTTGGTTCCGTAGACGTAGTGAATAATTTTGTAGGTTTTATAGTTTTTCACCCGCGGAACGAGCGCTCGACATCGTTCGCCATATTTACGTGAGTGTCGGCTACACCGATGGTGCGAGTGAGAAAGCCAACAATCTCTGCTCTCTTTTCATTTATTAGTATACTTAGTAGAAATTTTGAATTTTGAATACTTTCTGAATTTGGTGCTAAGATATAAACAGAATACTGAACAAGGTGTTTAACATTACGCTATCTTTATGATGAGAGAATCAAAGAAGATGCGAACAAGGGCCAATCTAAATAAATAGAGAATTTGACTATGAGGCGCTCATTGTAATCTTATAAACAAAACAATTCTCGCACTGAAATTCTTTTATATCATCATTAAATATAATTTACATATACCATAAGAATCTCGTATCAAGATTATATTGTTAAATATTGTAATACCTACATTATACATAAGAAAATTATTCCAGATAAAGACGACAACATTAGGAAAATTGTAAGGTACATCGAAAGATGGATATATGAAACTAAACAATAAACAAGCTCAAAATCCACAAGCTTCACAACTTCAGACTATTGCGTCTATCTCTATAATAGTCGGATGTTTATCTCAATATAAAGAAAGTTAGATATAACGTTATGCCTTAGTTTCAAACGCAGACTTTATTTCGCTTACATAAGGAAATAGTGTTTAATATAAAAATGAGAAGTAGAACTCATGAAATATACAGTTATAATTTGTTATTTGGACCTTTAATCTACCCATTATAGTCTTTACAGCCACTTTCAAAGTAAAAAATACGTAATATATATTTTTAACACCAATGAATATATCTAATTGAATGTAAGATATTAGAAAGCTAATTAACGAGAAGTAGAGGTAAATTTGTTATAAAACGTACATTGATTTGAAATTCATATTATAAAACAAACGATTTCATCGAAGACAAAATAATAGTCTGAAAATAATCTTCTCGGTGCATACTGTACGGTGTTTACTGGCTTTCTGATTGGAAAAATTGTACCTGACTGAATTTCTTGTTGATTCTTTTTTAGTTTACAGATTTTTTTTTCAAAGCAGAAGTAAATTTGACCTTCAAAAACAAGTTGTAATTGGTTTATTCAAATAAATTGGTTTGATTTTATAGTTGTTGCTCAAAATCGATCAGAAAAATGCGAAAATAATTATGGACATTAAGAATAAAATGTAGGATCACTGAAAGAAAATGAACAAATTTCACAGGTGTTAGATACCTTTTATACATAAAACAAAAATCCTACAAAAAATAATTTCTTTTACGGTTGACAGTTGGTAATAACAACAAGTAACAACAGCAAGTAAAGAACACTAACTGCAAAAGTACGACTCCCACTTGCCTATTTCTATTTCATTTGGCATTTTTTGTTAAATATTATCAGCGAACCTGTTTAAAGAAGTAAAAAAAACGATGTTAATAACAGTGAGTTAAAAACCGATACGAAGTGAATGATACTCCAAATAATTAAAGCAACTATACAGGGTTAATTTAAAAATACTAATAACGTCTTAGTAGTTTGTACTAAATATTATCCCCAATAACTTTTGTTCTACGACTTTTAAATATTCATATGTTTTTCCTTTCATACAAAAATAAAAATACATTAAATGTTTCTGAAAATGGCACCTACTCTACCCGGTCGCCAAAGCAGCACACGCACCATTGGAATACCTACACAGAATAATTACGTTTCAGACAGTACAACAAAACTTAACAAATATTTTTTGAGGAACGTATTAAGTTTTGAAAAAAGTCGTAGAACAAAAGTTGTTAGGTATAATGACAGGAATTTTGCACTAAGAGGTTATTAGTATTTTTCAATTAACCATGCATATACAAAAAGGCATCATATTCAAAGTATACAATACCTTTTCTTGTCATATATACCCCTATATTACATTGTAACTCAAATAAGGGGATTCACAAGCAAAGTGCTGAAAACATCTCAGCAAAAAGTGGATTATCTACACTTTCCAGTTGAATGTGAAAGACGTCGTCGTCATCAATATAATGTGGTTTTGAAATGAGACGGCGAAAATTACAATATTTTATGAGATTCGTTCAATTTGGTTTGGTTTAAGAACACTGATAATTTAGCTACTTCATAATAAGCTTATAACTTTCTGCCCCAGGACGGCTTCTTTCATATACTATCTACACATACTTACAAATAATGTGTAAAGTATGTCTTCACGACATATTCCTAGTATTATAAACAAGAGGACGAAACATCAAAGATGCCAATTGATGGCTAAATAGCCTTGAATTTCGATGTTTGGTATTCATGTGCAATTTTTTTATTTATTCTGCAAATAACGTACCCGTAACCATAGTTCTATATGATCCAGTTATTCAATCATTACTACCCCTTTACTATCCCAGAAAATAGAATTCATGATCTTACATTAAGAGTTGGAGATGATGGTCTTTTCTACGTTTCGAAGCTACGTTTCGTCCATTTTGACGAACAAGCTAACATTTTTTCCATTTTCACCAGTATACTATAACTGGCTATAACAAAAAGCAAACGATGGATTCCTATTTTTAAAAAACAAAATATAATTAGTTTCTTCTTTCTGTGGTATGGCAGTATCTAAGAGATAATTCAGCTTTACCAGCCAATATTTACTTTCTTAACTTCGGAAGCGTTCCTACCGCAATCTCAATTTTTATTGAACATCTGGTATAGCCTCTATACACTTATAGGTATAAGAATCTTGTAAAAGCTAGCAACCTATTAACGTTCTATCCACCCTGAAAAGAAAACGATGTGAAAATATATATCTCAACGTAATGTTCATACATACACACATATCTTCATGCCGTATCCCTAACGGAGTAGTTAGAGGACGGAGCGCCAAGCTTCGCAGTCCTTACAGTGTATGTTTTTAACAATTTATATTATTTCACTTCCTCAGCCCTTAAAATAAGCTACCTACCAGCACGCCTACAGTGTTAGAGAAAGACGGATTTATTATATCTCACGGAGTGAAAGGGATACATGTAAACAGCGATAAGCCGGGAACGGGTTACGTTGCTAATTATTTTTAGCTAACATTAATTTTCTAAAGGGAAATTATTAAGTTAATAGAATGCTTGTAATCTGTTTTACGTAATAATTCCATTTTGTCATAGAAATTATGAAATACAAGCAGTTTATTAAGAAAAATATTCTCTAATTGTATTGTTTTGTACATGAATTGGACAAATGTAACACAGGAATCACATCGCTGTGTCTCTTTACTCTCCTCAATGATTATTTGACGTAAACGGCTATTTGGAACAACTATTATCTATACAGGGTGAATTTGAATTCATTCGACAAAATCGCGTGCGTGGTTCGTAGAATATGAATAGGTAATAATGTTATACCAAAGTAATTAAACAATTTTCTTGCAGTAGGTACTATAATTTATTTTTTGTAACCTCTAGCGAAATTAATATTGTTACTCAGCTGTGTGTGCGAGGGCCTTGATACCTATTTGACACTTGAAATGTTATTTTTTCCAGGGTGTTAGTTGACGGAAACGTCAAAAGAATTATACGCATACGAAGGATGAGATTGGAGGTGGCGAAAGAAATATGCAAGAACTGCGATGCTTGACACTCGGTCCTCTCTGACTACCCCGTTAGAGATACAGAGTGAATGGATGTGTGTATATGTATGTATTAATGTATGTATTATTCGCATAATACTTTTCCTTGAGTACTTATTTTAGTGTAAAATATAATTATTGACTAACATTAACCCAATGTTAGTTGAAGCGTTAACATTCAATGACAACTGTAAAACAATGTTATACGGTACAATATTATTACTGTAAACAATGTTATAACTTGGTATATATACGAAACTGTAAATCGATCGAAACCAGAGATAAACATTAAAGGAATGGACTGTTATTGGTATGTTATAGAGTAAGAAGAGAATTATGTGTAGTGTAGTTAATATGGAATATATAAGATGTAATCAAATTTTAAGAAATTGTAAATGATAAGAATGGAAAATAAAGAAATAAAGAAATGGATCGGAAAAATGCGAATTAAATAAAAAAGGGTGGATGATTAGGAAGATAGGAAGTGTTCAAATTATTGCGTTGACTAAATATAAATATACCATAATTTGATAATACGCATGTGTCGCCTCTATAATGAAGTTGCCATTAAATATTATTATCTGGACATATTCGATCCCGGACACGTTGTATTTAGGAATACAATAAAAAAAGAGTTCCGTTATGCTAAGCCTCCATACTGTTTTTGTTTCCAATTTGTCATAATATTTATCTATTTTCTGTTTTGTACCACTTATATTTTGCATGTCTATTGTGATAACATATTATATTGTTTTGTCAGCCATTATTTTTGATATATCTATCTGTGTGTACATGTTTTGGATTGCATTCTTGTTCTAAACTTTTTAAACAATTTTATCTTTAAATTTTATATGATTGTTGTCTGTTGTGTATACTTATTGAGTAAAAAAAAATATTATATTGTAAAGTTCTTGAATAAATAACAGGGGAAGCAGCAGAAAAAAAACTTATAATTGTAAAACAATGCTATATACACGTTTCTGACTGACTCCCTCCAGACGCAAGGCCTTGCAAGACCGCTAGTTGCATTCATGCAAAAATCAATTTTATACTAATTTAATAGTGATTATACGTAAAAAGTCATAGAATTATAAGGAATTATAAGGAGTTTAAAATATAATTTTAAGGAGTTCCTAGACTTTAAATGTTACTTTAAGCGTTGGCAGTACGTCCACAAACATATAATATAGATTCGATACATACTGTTAAATATGTAACTAAATTATTTATTAATAACAAAAAATACATACATATCCTACCGTTAATATCAAACTTAAACCATTACATTAAACTACAACCTTATCATTATCCTAAATAATAGACTTCCTCGAAGTTGCCGCTTAAGAAGCTGTCACTGCTTAAGGTGCCCAGCAGACTGGCAGCGTTACCTCTTTGAATAGCCAAACTGATTCGTCGTCGGAAGAAGCTGCCAGCCCGGCGGTCTCCCGAAACCTCGACCAGTTTCTTACAAATATCAGAAACCAGTCGATGGGCTTCGGGGCCCCAGGGACCCAAAGTTTCGACTGCAACGGGCGTAAATATGAAACTCTCAGAGAGTCGCATACATACGGCACTTCGAGTTCTCGATAGTGCTGGCCGAGGTACTGCTGAGTTAAATATTATATCGTATCATTAGAACTAAACTGACCTACACAATTCAACATTTTTTGATTCTGAGTTATACATTGAAAGCGAGACGCATTTCATTTTCATGATACTACGACACAACATCACAATAATAACGGTTACAAAAATGCTATACCTAACAATATCTCTCACACGTACATTTGTGTATTTCTCTGTATCTACAAGACAACATTTCAGCATATCACATAAAGATACATATGTTACGTCGTTGCTGAGTTTCCTCCATATCTATTATGGTAAACAATCTTCCCTTTACCTTATTCAACGTTTCCTGCAGCTAAGGTTGTTAATTTTCGACCTTATGGACTACTGAACACTTATTGTATGTGCGAATATCAAAGATTGTAAACGTAGCACGGAATGACGAGGCGCGTCGTTGACAAATAACTGTCTTCCGCTTATTCTCGAGGTTCAATGACAGGAAATTTTTTACTCAGCTTTATACACCATACAAAATTGGACAAAGAGAAAATCACAGCCTAGATTTATTGGCCGCGTGACGTCTTTCTTTAGTGATGACATATACATATAAGTATTATAGTCGTTACAATCGCTGAGATTTTGTCGGTTCTATAAAATTTACCGCAATCATTCTTTTTTTTTTTCAATTCTTTACCTTTATGCTGCCCATGTGCAAAAATCATGATAAATATTTACAATATTTTAGTCGTACGGATTTGTTTACAATAAAAAACTTTAGTGGACATAAATACTTGCAACGTTGGAAATATAAAATTGTTTTATTACTAATTACAATAACAAAACACTAACTAAATAACCTCTAAATTACACTTTTTCCGGGTATTTTTAGGAAACTATTTTTTTTTTATAAAATAATAAAATGCTTTGCGGCCAGTACCAAATAATTAATACCAAAGTTTCTGAAAAGTAGTAACTAGATTCTTTCTTGAAATATTTTTAGTTTCTATTGGCCATTAATCATCAACCTAATCACATAACTGTAAAACACCATAATATTTTATAAATAACACATTCTCAGAAAAAAAAATATCCATATCAGTACCTATCTATTTCTTCTCTTTACTTACACCTATTAAGTATAAAATAAACTTTGTTGTTGTTAAAAAGGACTTCTAAAAATAATGTGAAGACTTTAATTTCACTCGTTTTATCGAAGACTGACACACGCCGATTCCTGTACATATGCACAAAATTTCAGTTGCACTTTAATACTCCGAATAGTACGAAAAATAAAAAAAGCAAAACATTCGTTCGACATGAAAATTTCATCGCGTGTGATAAAAAGAAGTTCCAAATTTCTGGATGGTTTAGATACAAAATTCGTTTTAACTAACACAATATTAATGTAAACAACTATTTTAATTTTTTTATAACCGTATCTTTTTCTTAATATTTCATAACTTTTGTGACCAGTATCAATATAAATACATATAACACAGTATATTTTTCAGATCACAAAATGAATAGAAAATGTATCTATCTACATATGTATGTAATGTGTAGGTATACATACCTACCGTTGTCTTGATTCTTTTAAACATAATTAGATGGCCGACACTCAGACAAACATTCGTACTTTGTAGGTATTCAAAAGCAAAACTTAACGTACTTTATACGTTAAATTTGCGGATATCCGAAATATTCTGTGGATGCCTCTTTGCTAAGGGAATACCATGTCGGCAAATTAATTAGGTTCGGCAAGAGTGTAGGGAATTTAGTTTAATTAATATTATCATTACATTCTCGATTCACACTCGACTCACTCTACTCCACTGTAATATTATTACAGAAGAAACAATGAAAAATGGAACACGACAACGCTCGTACTCTGCCGCTAATAAGAGTACCCAAATAAGTATACGAAGAGAACCTAAGTGATGAGGAAATCTAAAAAATACATAGATACATACCATATATCATCGACCTACAAGACTCGCAATGTAGAACTAAAAATTTGTCACCTAAAGAATAGTCAATTGGTTACAAATCATTTAGTCGATCACATGCAATTATGAGAAAAGATTGTCTGTTTTGTAAGCTAAATAGTATACACTTCATTAAACGCCTTTATTATTAAATCGCTCTTTGAAGTTATATCATGCAATATTTATATGCTTTATTTCAAGTATGATAATTAACTTGTCATATCTGATGTGTGACCAATGATGTTATAGTACAAAAGGGGTAGATAGGTTACGTTAGTACTAATCCAAGTAAAATATTATCCCGGTTAAATATTATCGCTATGCAATGTAAAACTTAATTGCATTTCAAACTAACAAATCACATAGCTCTCTAAATCATTCTGATTAGTCAATTTCAATTTCTTACTACATTTTAAACGAATCCGTGACTAATTTATAGAATATTAGTAATTAATGCCACAGAACAGACATTTAAAATGATGTTTCCTTTTTTCGAATTTCGGTTTTCTTAAATCATGTACATGAGAACACATTTATTTAAAAAGATCGCCAACATTTTTTAATTATGAAAATGAAACAAGTACTCTCATATAAAATGGATATTTTTTTTTATTATGCATTAACTATGAAAGAAAAATGTAGCAATTATTATTTCTAATTACCTTCATATAAATTTAATTCATTTCTTTTACCTTCTTGATATTTTTTTCCATTTTGGGTTATTTTCATGCATAGAATGAAGTCGGAAATTGAATTGTATTTTTATATTATTGCTTTTAATAAATGTAAACGATGATTAAAACTGGGCGGCTACGTCATCACATGATCGTGTATATTATAAAAAACGTTTGGATTATTAAAAGATTTTAGAATTTTGAATGCGCAATACGCATTGCATGACATTGTTGGTTCTGTAACATTACTGTTCATATTCTTCGACCAAGTCCGAGTTGGCTAATTAGCTAAGTTTTGGGGTGCCACTTTTCGAGTGCATGCAATTCATCTACCTGTTTTGTAAATATAACATCATTGTGTGTGACAAAGTTTTCGCTTACAATTGCTTGTCTTGTAGATCAATGACATATTATATGTAACATGGTATCTGTTATGACAAGGTAGTCGGAGATGATGAAGAGTCTAAGTAATAAAGAATTATTGTACTCAATAATGTTATTATTTCTAACTATATTAGGGAATAATAAGCAGAATAAATAGGTATTTTTGAAGTCAAAGAAAAACTTTTTAGAATAAAAAAAGAATTTAAATTACATGTAAGTACATCAAATAAAAAATATAATCTTTACTTCAAGAGTTTTTATTCGTTTTTAACATGCCCCCAGCTGTCGAAAGCATGTCTTTCAAGCATGAACATAATAACTATATAAATAGCAAACAAATCTTGCTGGAACTCCTTTTAATCGCTCCCGAAGAGGTTATTTCGGCTAAGGTTACCCACCTTATTATTAAGGTTATTGTTACCCACTTAGGGGGTCAACTGAGGAAGCGTGCTCGTCGCGACCCCTGCCAGCCCTTTTCATGGCTGCAATTCCTCTTCTGTGCATACCATGCGGGACAATCGTAATGATAATGTTAGGGCGTCCCCCGAAAGCGACGTACACCGGTCTGTCCCTGCTGGTGTGTGCAGAGTGCAGTTTGGCGTTGGGGACCGCCACCCAACACGCTGTGCACCTAGCGGCGGGAAGTGGAGGGAGGAGTGCAGAGTAGCTGCGTGGAATGTGAGAGGTGGGATTGAGGAGAAGATGAATGAAGTGATTGATATTATGGAAGAGAAAAGATTGGATGTGCTATGTTTGAGTGAAACCAAGCGAGGCGGCAGTGAACTTGCCGACTTGCCCGGAGGAGGCATCGCTTTGTGGTCAGGGGTACCACAAGGAGATAGGGGATGTCAAGGGGTAGGCGTTTTACTGTCCTCTCGTATGGTTAATTGTATGACTGAGTATGAATGTATAAATCCCAGACTGCTCTGGGTACGCCTCAAGATTGGGTTGACAAGAATTTTTGTTTTGGCAGTATATGCCCCAGTGTCCTCTGTCGGTTTGGCTGAACTAGAGCAGTTCTGGGAAAATTTTAGAGAAGTTCTAGCGACGGTTGAAGAGAACGAAAGAATTGTTGTGTGTGGAGACATGAATGGATGGGTCGGGACAGCTCGAACAGGATTTGAGTCTGTCCTAGGCAAATATGGAGATAAGAGAGTAAATGATGCTGGTAAGATTGTGCTAGGACTGTGTATGGAAAAGGATCTTTTTGTGGCTAATACCATGTTTGGGCACAAAAGGATCCATCAGTACACGTGGGAAAGAAAGGGTGCGAGAAGTATGATTGATTTATTCCTGGTGGATAGCAGACTTAAGAAGCAGGTAATGGACACAAGAGCGTATAGAGGAGCCGATCTCGGGACAGACCACTTTCTGGTGATAACCAGAATAAGGGGTCTGTTCGCAGCATGGCGACATCGCGTAGTGTCCAAACCTGCAGCGGTTAGCCGCATTAAAAGCTGGAAACTGCAGGATGCGACCACCAGGAATGAATATGAAAGGGTATTATCCAGTAAGCTTGATGATAGATTGAAAGTGTTGAGCGAGGATGTTGAAGAATGCTGGCAGAACCTTAGAGATAGTATGGTTGAGGCTGCGAAAGAAGTGTGTGGAATGAATAAGATTGGGAACGGCAAAAAGCGTGATGTGTGGTGGGATGATGAGGTGAAAGTGGCTGTGTATAAGAAAAAGAAAGCATGGCGAGACTACCTTGCTACTAATGACTGTGGTACGAAAAATTTGATGAAAGACAGGTATAAGCTGCAGAAAGCAGAAACGAAGGCACTAGTGAAAGAGAAGCGTGAAAGGTGTAGGGTGTTAGATGAAAACAAGATGTCGGACAACTTCGAGGAAAATTCCAAATTATTTTGGAAAGAAGTACGTAAAATCCGAAGTGGTCCGGCACCTTGCAGAATGAATAAAGTGCGTTCGAAAGAAAACAACCTGCTTACAAATAAAAAGGATGTTCTGCAGCGATGGAGTGAATACTATGGAGAACTGTATGAGAGTGGCGACTCCGTCTCTGATACTGAGAGCGATTCTAATGAATTGCCACACTCAGGCCAGGGACTGGAGGATGTCATTAGTATGAAAGAGATTGAGAAAGTGATAAGAAGTTTGAAATGTGGAAAGGCTGCGGGAATTGATGAGGTGACTGCTGAGATGATCAAGTATGGTGGTCCTAGGGTCTGGGATGCCTTCTGTGCACTCTGCAACCTTTGTTGGCAGAGGGGGGAGGTTCCAGAGGACTGGCGCACGGCAGTCATAGTACCTCTATATAAAGGGAAAGGTTCCTACCTAGACTGTGCGTGCTATAGGGCCATCAGCTTGGTCAGCTTAGCGAGTAAAGTCTATACTAAAGTATTGACTGAACGTATGAAAGGCGTTTCAGAAAGATATTTGTGGGAGGCGCAAGGTGGATTCAGGAACGGTAGGGGTTGTATGGATCAGATTTTCTCGCTTCGCGTTATCGTGGGAAGGTTTCTGGCTTTAGGTCAGAAAGTTTTCTGCGCTTTCGTGGATCTAGAGAAAGCATTCGATAGAGTAGTGCGGAAGAAATTGTGGAGTCTTCTGCCTGAATATGGCGTGGAGGGCTCCTTACTGCAGGCTGTGAGGTCATTATATCGAGACCACAGAGCCTGTGTAAGGATAGACGGTGACATGTCGCCCTGGTTTGAAGTCTGTTCTGGTGTCAGACAGGGCTGCGTGATGTCTGCCTGGCTATTCGTGCTGTATTTGGACAGTTGCCTCCAGAGATTGAAAGGTAATATGAGTGGTATGGGATGTGGTGACACAATGGTAAACTGCCTATTGTACGCTGACGATGCTGTGCTAATAGCACCATCAGAAGCAAAGTTGCAGACACTAGTCACGTGTATGAAAGAAGATTGTGAAGTAAAAGGATTGAAAATGAATGTGAACAAAACTAAGGTTCTGGTGTTTGAAAGAGAAGCGGTACAAACGAAATGTGTGATTAGTGTAAATGGAAAATGTCTAGAACAGGTGAATGAAATTGTGTACCTGGGGAGTGCGTTTTCGAGGGATGGAAGATGTGAGTTGGATGTGGAGAGACGGGTAGCAGCTGGCAATAAAGTGAACGGTGCTCTGTCCGCATTAGTGGGTAGTGTGAATATATCTAACACTGCTAAAATGGCCATCCACAATGCGGTGTTGGTGCCAACTTTGCTGTACGGCAGTGAGGCCTGGATATGCCTGAAATCGAGTGAAACTATGATAAATGCTGTGGAGATGCGGTCTCTCAGAAATATGTGCGGTGTCACGCTTGCGGACAGGATAAGCAATGACGAGATACGCAGTATGACAGGGTTGCACAACAGTGTTATTGTAAAAATGAAGAAAGGAATGCTTAGATGGTTCGGGCACATGGAAAGAATGAGTGATGAAAGACTGACGAAGAAAATATACAGAGCGAAAGTGAGTGGTAAAAGAAGCCAAGGAAGACCAAGGCTGACTTATGAAGATCAAATAGCCAGAGTTTTAGCAGACGGAAATGTCAAAAGCACTCGCATACCTAGGCGAAAATGTGTGAGGAGAATGATGAGATTTGAGGAAGCGAAAGAGGTGTGTAAGGACCGCGACTCCTGGCGCTCCGTCCTCTCTGGCTACCCCGTTGGAGATACAGCGTGAAGTTATGTTATGTTATGTTATGTTACCCACTTTGTAAAATTTTTTAAATTTCTTTTGGAAAATTAAATAAAATGATGATTATTCATAGCACAAGACGATCATTACAAGTATTTAAGATGTAACGCATCACTTTACACAATAACATTTTTAAAATGATAATTTTGTAATTTCTATATCAAGTTGCAACTATTACGTGTTTTATCACTTGCATACACATATTGATTGTTCATGGTTTCCTATTATTAGGAATTGGGACGACACTTACTGCAAGTATATAAGATTTTAAAGTTTTAGATTACGGGATTTAATATTAAGATATTAATTTCGTAAACTTTTGTAACTGATAATTTTTTCGATTTAATATTAATTTTTTAATCATACACATTATTTTTATGATAATTTTTGGGAGGCAAAGGAACTACATACTTTTACAGCCAATGTCTTTTACGTTATTAGTGAATTTAATACAGAATGGAATCCGCCTTATGAAAACACTCTCTTTGGGTAGGTTACATTAGGTTAGGTAAGTGTATAAACTGAATCCGCCTTTAGAGAACACTCTTTTTTTTTTTTTTTTTATTGTTTAATACTCGTACTCCTAGCATGGGCGGCAAAGCCAGGGCCCTTTTTCGTCTATCACTACAGTTCTCTCTCTTATACTTCTCTCTCTGGGTATAATTCCCTTCCATTCTAGCCTAACAGTTGATTAGCTAAGTCCTATAAATTTTATTTCATAAAAAATCTCTGCCAATACATTTATATCTTACTACTAATGTTACACAATAAAATACATCTTAACATATCCTACGTGCTAATATCACAGTACATTTTCCACTTTTAATCACATTATTACATTCTTAATATAGTCTTATTCTAGCACATATTTGTCATTCTTAAAATTATATCACAGTGATAAGAGCCTTAACCTATATCACAGATCGTCTTATTCTAATTCTTATTTCTAATTGTAACATTATTAATGTAATTGCAGTCTTAATGTATCACAGTGTCTTATTTCTGGCTATAACTTTGGCTGCTACCTTTCTACAATACTTTATAAATGTGTTTCTTTTGCCTTTATCTTGCATTAAGTGTCCTATCGAAAACTTATCTATTTTGCTGTCTAACTCTGAGAACACTCTCTTTGGGTAGGTTAGGTTAGGTAAGTGTATAAGTGGCGAAGCGCCAGGTCGGAATCCGCCTTATAGGTATACTCTCTTTGGGTAGGTTAGGTTAGGTAAGTATAAACCACAACGCGCGAGCCGAGCGAGCGAAGCGAGCGTGCCGCGGCAGTGGCCGGCGAAGCGCCAGGTCGGTATCCGCCTTATGAAATTACTCTCTTTGAGTGGATTAGATGAGTAAGTGTATAAATAATAACGCGCGAGACATAATGTCTAAGATGACTAAATGTAACAAATATATTGAGTCCGTGAGTGGCAAATAGGTACTAATAGTGGATCCAATCATCAAAGCAAACAAATGTTATGTTATTAAAGGGAACTTCACTTGTTTAAGAAATATTAAAAACAAATTTCATACAACGAGGCCTCGGACCAAGGTTCTTGGTCCGAGGCTAAGGCTGATAACATAATTGTCAATATTTCGATACATTAAAAAAACTTGTCTATGTCATAATTAATTTTTTGTTGCTTTTATGTCATACATAATTTATAGTTACGTAAAAACTTAAAAATTATAAATTAAAATATAATTTTAGATTATATATGTTTGAAAAGTGTTAAATCTTAACGAATGAATTTTTAAAATTTGAGAACTTATTAGAAATGCCTTTTTTAGTAACTGTGTCATTCAATTACTCAATAACAGTCAATCCAAAATGTAAGCAATTTTATGTATTTTTCAAACATGTTTTAAAAAAAAGTACCTATTGATTTATTTATTTATTGGGTTATAAAATTTATTAGGACGTTAATTACTTATTTTACTGTCATCCTACTAATTCCTCAATCTTCTTTTAATAAGATAACAATCTAAAGCGCTTCCGTTATTTCAACTATCTATTGATACTATCTGAATCCGGATATGTCTTGTCAATATCACCTAGTCTGTATTTGAACAGTGGAAGATTGTTCTCTGTGATAACAACTAATTCGGCCAATATTAAGATGACAAAAATAAAAGATCTTTTTCGACAATCCGAACTGTGGTGTGCTATTATTGAATATTATTACTTTTCTTGGAAACTGAGCTTAAGTGACAACTTGGACATTTTCAAAACACAGCAACGTATCTTCTGAACAATCGTGACTGAATTTCGGTAAGACTATGACCAAATATCATAAACAGGAACACTGGCTACAATGACTGAGTGAAGAACGCGCATTAACTTAATATACATTTCGGATAAATAATAATTTGACGACCCAGATAGTGCAGTGGTTTAGACGTTAATCCAAGCGCAGAAGGTTCCGGGTTCGATTCCCGGTCGGGTCAAATTAGGAAATGAATTTTTCTAGATTGTCTCGGGTCTAGGTGTACTGGGAGACGCCCTCAGTAGTCGTCGTCTGATTCTCATAGCACAGGGAATACCCTAGTTTGAGATCAGATGATTGGTGTGTATCGTCTGGTGCATTATTATTATTATTAAGTAACTAGACATTAAATTAAAAAAAATATTGCTCCGAAATATTCATTATTTAGTTTTTGTATATTTATATCTGAGTCCCAATCTATGCTTCAATTTAAGTCTCTATATTAAACTTCAGCTCAGTAAACGTAGATTACATACGGACAGTCAAAACTAATCAAACTATAGGGATTCCATTTTATCCATTTCATAAAAAGTAACTATGGATCAAACCTATGTTGTTGTATAGACTCAGGTGTTACTTTGCAGAAATCCATTTCATGTGATAAATTCCCAAAATCTTTAGCTATTTTCTGCTCAAACTCCAAAAACCATCAATCGACACGTGTTTCGCCTCTCAACGAAGCATCCTCAGGATATACCAGAGAAAGTATTCGGTCAGCTAACCAGCATCGAATGGAGTTTGAGCGGAAAATATCTAAAGATTTTGGGAATTTATCACAAACCTATGTTGATCATATTAAAAGTTAAAAACAAAAACTGTCACCAATATTGCTTTTATATACATACAATTCTTCGGCTGACCCTATTAAGTTGTACAAACTTTCAAGAAGTGGGTGATAACTACACCTATTCCGAAATATTGACGAAGTTTTTCGTTTTACTCTCCTCGAAGTTGTACAACTAGTTCACTTTCACAGTGAATACATTTGCGAAGTTGTATTCGATTCCTACTTTTATACAAACATTGGAAAACAATATTGCTTTTTCACATTAAAAATCGAATCATAATACAGCTCTATAGAAGCTTACTACCAAAATTTTGTAACCAGCTTTTTTTAGTGAAGCAGGGGAAATCTTCAAAAAATAGCATTTTCTTCTATTTATGTTAATCGTCTATTATCTTTCATATGTATAAAGTGAACTATTAAACCAATTCTGAATATCTTTTGAATAAATAAATATTTTTTAAAGTTCTACATACACCTTAGGGCCTTAGTTTCTCAACATGGGGGTCGTGACCCTTGGGGGATCGAGTTTGTTATTAAAGAGGGTCGCAGTGTGTTAAAAATATAAAACCTGTGTGTGGTATAGTCCATATATATAAATTAGATAACTATATCTACACCCCCATAGACCTATAAGGTGACTCTGTGTAATATGCCATAACGGGGAATAAGCCACTTTTTGTAATTCGCACATAATAATGTTGATGATGTCCATCATATAGTTATTTCGATCAGTGTGACGCTAGCGGCGACATACTCGTAACAGTGAGTGTTGGTTTCTATCCCGCAAAATTTTGAAATCTTTTAGTATTAAAGGTCATGAGTAAAAATTAGTGTTGTATTTACAGCGTATACGAAAGTCCGATATCCTTTGACTCCGAGATCTGTGCGGCAATTAATTTACTTTTTCGTGGATGCCAATGGCATACCTAACCCATTTAATAACGAGACTAAAATGGATGGATATGACTGGCTCAAAACATTATTAACCAGACACTGATAATTAACTACCAAAGAAAATATTGAGAAAATGAGAGACATGAACAAAAAGAAAATAGGCACTGGAAAGTCAGTACAGAAAGCATCTAACAAAGAATGAGTTAACCACAAGAAAACTAAGAGAGTAAAGAAAAATCCAAGACCGGGAAATATAACGCGATTACCTTTTATTTTGGCATGACGTTTCGACTGAGTAGCATCGGCCAAAATAAAAGGTAATCGCGTTATATTTATTGTTATAAATATTTTATAACGCAACGCGAAAATTTAAAAGTTTATAAATTCAGGACCCTTGTCAACAGCAGATAATTCTGAAGCAATAGGTATTTCTTGCAATGATTCGACCGATGAAGAAAATGCAGATTGTGGTAACTACTGTGCAATATGTGAACTTTACTACTGTGACAAAGAAGGACCCAAATGTGAGGGTGCAACTTACTTATTACTTGAAGTGGGTCCACGAGGACTGTTTAGCAGAAGAAGGATTTTTTATTTATTTATTTATTTAACATGTGAATCACAGGTATTAATAGTGTTATAAATTACAATACATATTTCCGTTCACTGTGTTCCACCCCTAAGGGCATACATAGGTCATCATTATATTTAAAATTATATTATTAAGAAAAGAAAAGAAAAGTGTTACATCGATTCATCAAATTAATTGTCATTTTTTTATAAATTACCGTCGTTTAGAAACTCATTAATTGTAGAATATGCCTTATCTATTAATATTTTTTTTACATTATTTTTAAAAGAATATATATTATTACTGTTTCTTATTACCTTTTGTGTGACTGAGGCTGTGTATTGTGTGAATAACAAGTTTTTGGGGGTCATTGTTTCCTTTGATCTTAATCTTCATAATGTTATATTATACAAGTAGTAAGCATAGAGGGATTCTGGACCACAAATTCTTAAACAGCACTTTTCCAAATTTTTATGTAACTGTGGCTGAAAAAAAGATGACACCCCCATTTGAGACGATTGCGCTGGGTCCCAGAGTCGTATCTCGCTCCGTTTCCTCTGTACAGATTTCTCATCTGCACGCCTAGATGATTACACTAATTGCTATAATTAATCCAAAACTATCATTAGCTACCTCACGGCGCCCTAATCACCTAATTAATGCTCGTTGGTAATTACTTTTTAATTGTCGTTTTCAAGTGTCATCGACTCTGATTTTTGACAACCATCAACATAATGCGGTATAAATGAGTCACCAGAACCATCAAATGATATCACTGAAAGCGAGATGGGAGATTGCACTATCTGCAATATATTGTTAAAGCGAAGGTACTTCAATAATCACCTTAATAGCAACGCACATATAAATTACGCTCTGTGAAATCATCACAGTTTGTTACACGCTTTATATTGTATTACCTGAAAAGCGTTTAGAAAAATAATGTTCACATACAGGATTACTTCATCAGCAGATGCTAAAGGTATCGAAACTGTCGAATTATTTATCGATTCAATAAAAGATAAATCAAAAGTTATGATCCACGATAGCATAAAAGAAGTGAAAACATTTAAATTAAATTTTATTCTTCATGCTAATTTCGCGCAACCTACAACGGGATTATCAAATAACTTTGATTTTCAAACATCAAACTACATAATTAAGGAATCCGATAACATCAATATATTTATTAACACCTTAAAGGAATATCTGTCACTAGATAGAATAGAATCTGTGAAATAGAATAGAAATAGAATAGAATCAGTGAAGTGGAATAGAATAGAAATAGAATCAGTGAATTTGAAAAGAAAGATAGTGGTTGGAGAGTTAAAGACATTATTGGTTTGGACATGAAGATCAATAAATATAATCTCCTGCGTGGATC
The DNA here is from genome assembly GCA_907165235.1 of Zeuzera pyrina. Classification (NCBI taxonomy): domain Eukaryota; kingdom Metazoa; phylum Arthropoda; class Insecta; order Lepidoptera; family Cossidae; genus Zeuzera; species Zeuzera pyrina. The sequence continues at coordinate 5,268,845 of OU015629.1, forward strand.
ATCTTTTATAGAATTGCCACATAATATTAGAGCAAAACAAGCTATAATTAATGTTAAAAATGTTGATGTACAATGTCTGAAGTGGGCTTTACCTTTTACTACCTTTGTACTCTGCAACAAATCATGTTGATCGAGTTACTTCTTACATGGAGCACGAAAACAAATTAAAGTTCAATGGAATATCATTTCCAGTTAAATTATCAGACATCCAAAAGTTGAACTTTTAAATAATATAAGCACAAATGTTTTTTGTTTAGAGTTCAATGTTAAGACTAAAAGTAATACTGTAATCAGACCATTATATTTTACGAAGTCTCTGAAATAGAAACAATATTAACTGACTATACATCACAATAAAGAGAATAATTAGTAATTTTTGTTTTATTAAAAGTGTATATCATGGAATCATTTTCATTGTCATACAAATGGAAGATTATTCTGATATTTATTTAAAAACAGATGTGCTTCTTTTAACCGACATATTTGAAAACTTTAGAGACGTCTGTTTGAACACATATCATTTGGTTCCAGCTTATTACCGAATTCGAGTGGGAGAGTACTAATATTAATGATAATAGTCCAGACGTCGGTAATATTCTGGAGGTAGACTTAGAATATTGTCTCCATGACCAACATTTTGACTTCCCGTTATGCCCCGAAAATATTCGTATTGGTAAAGATAAGGAAAATAAATTGTTAACAAATTTAAGTGACACGAAGAAGTATGTAATACATTATAGAAATCTTTTACAAAGTTCAGAGTTGGGTTTAAAAGTTAATAAAGTGCGTAGAATTTTGAAATTTAAGCAAAATCCACAGCTGAAATCGTATATAAAATTAAATACTCAATTACATACGTTAGCTAGTTCAGACTTCTATAAATTACGATTTCTATAAATTAATGAACAATTCTCTATTCAGTAAAACTATGGAGAATATTGAAAATGAGTAAATGCAGAACAGTTAACACATTTGGAAATGTGTGGCAAATACAAGGTGCACAAAGTCTCATAACTCGACCTGAGGTTCATAGTCTTTAAATATTTTCAAAGAGTTTGGTAGCAGTTTAACTACGTAAAACGAAACCGTTTTACAATAAACCAATTTATTTGGGTTTTAGCATATTAGACATATCAAAAACCCTAATGTATAATTTTTACTATAAATATATGAAATGTTCAAATTTTAATTGTTCAAATGTTAATTGTTGTACACTAATACAGATAATTTAATTTTTCAAATGTACTGTGCTTATTTTTATAAAGATATTGAATGTGATGTGATATAGATAATTATTTTAATACTTCCGTTATAAATGTTTCCGTAAATAATGTTTATGGATTTCCATTAATTAACAGTAAGAAGTTAGTATATTTCAAAGTTGAGAATAATGGCAAAGTTTTTGTGGAATTTGTTGGTTTACTTTCAAAGATGTACCTATGCTATGAGAACAAAAAAACAAAACAGATACTCGTGCTAAAACAAAATGGGAAATTATAAATCAAGTTTATTTGAAAACAACATACAATATGCAGAAATGTATCGATTTCGATCTATAAAACATGATTTTTACTCAAAAAATAAATAAAATGTGTTGGTCGTTTAAAGATTGGCAACGTTCTTCTACATCTAAAATTATCCGTATAGGGATTATTAGCACTTGCATACCGATTACTGCATTGTGACACTTCACCTCCTATACCAGATTTGATAATATTCTTGGTTAGGTTGATGTATTACTTGAGAACTATAGATGACAAATCTGTACAGAGGAAATGGAGCGAGATACGGCTCTGGGACCCAGCACAATCGTCTCAAATGGAGGTGTTTAAATTTCTTTTTTTTTTAGCTGCAGTTACAAAAAATTACGAAAAAATGGTGTTTCAGAATTTGTAGCTCAGAATCCCTCTATCCTCATTACTTATTCATTTCCTCTTCTCCTAACTACGCACATACACGAGATTTAAATTATCAAAATGACCTAAGGCATATAAGACCGAATCACACTATACAAAAGATTAGTTTATTAAAGAAATGAATTTTTGTGTAGTGTTACAAAATTAAATATTGCAAAACCATAAATATTACCTCAATCTAAATACTTGTCAGTCTTACACTGTTAATAACACAATCAGATTTTAGAAACACCCAATAACACCTAGATTCCCAATAATTTAGAAAAATAATTTTCCTAAATTAATCTGACTGAGAACCAAATCCCAAACTGAACCGAACCTTCAGCTTAGAATCAAGACATACTAACAACCACACTGCAGAGTTGTTCGGTTTATTCAATAATTTGTAGTACTTCGAAAACACGAGAATAGCCGAGGCGCATATGTTGTTTACTTATATGCTTCGAAAGTCAGGAATTTAATTCAGGTACTATGAATTCTTAAAGTGAAATGTTAGCAAAAATTCTAACAAAATTTTATATTAAAATGCAGCTTATATTCCACCAACAACGCCGGCTTTCCGTTTGAAAGCTAACATACTCTTATTATGAGATCTCACGTATATAAATATTCATTACATTTAATATAATAAATATTAAAACATCTATGACATCTACCATCTCCTTGATCGGGATCTCATAAAAGTAATATTACATAGTCAAAAACGTACCTTACACTTTATATTTATTAAAATAATAATATCATCACTACAATACATAAGTCAAAAATGACACATATTGTGAAGAACAGACTAGCAACCCATCAATATCTCGTTCTGATTTACTATCTGAAAGCCGATATACTTATTGCCACGAATGGAGTCAAAATGCAATTTTATTGCATCTCGCTGCTCTATTTAATCCCCGACGGGAAGTGCTATATGTATGTATCACTACACTCTACAACATGAAGTCCCCAGCAAACGTCTATCCATGTATGTATGACTATGCTAATCTCGAGAACCACTGAACGAATTTGAATGCCAATAACACTATAATGAACTGAATTTCTCGAGGAAGCTTTAATATGTGTATAAAGCTACGTATATGTTTAAGCAACGTCAGGCCGAGCAGTCTCCATTTAAGACAAACTGAAGCTGCTCAAATGGATACGCAGCTCATTAAACACATGACTCAGACAAGCCTTTTCAGCACGACAAAAAAAAGACAAAACGTGGCATGGTCCAAGGCAATAAAATCTGTGTCATGGTACGGCGTGCTTCAAGTTAAGGCAGCGTCACCACTTGACGCGTTGCCGATCGAGGCGCGCTGCCTCGATCCGTGGCTTCCTCTAGTGGATATGCAGCTTTAAAAATGCACCTATTACTTATAGAATCTGAGCTGAAAAACTTCGTGTCCTTTAATGGAATGTTTACACCAGTGGCGTATTTAAACTAGGGCCATAAGGGCCATGGCCCATGGAATAGCTATCTGATTTAACAAAATCCTTTAATTGCGACAGGGTCATTGACGAATTTGTCAACCATTGCAAAAAAATGTAAGTAAGTACTCATATTTAATAAATTAATGGTATTTATTTTCTTGTATGGTCTTTTTCAATATTAAAAGATTAGTGTTTTTGTTTGTTCATTTATGGGGTGGCAAACCTTATGGGCTCAGGGCACCAAATCTTAAAATACGCCATTTATGTGTATTGTCGTAAAAATTAAATTGTGTGATTAATTTATTATCTCATCGCAGACAGTACAGTAGCCGAAGATCACAAAATTTATTTGTCAAAACGAGCAATGATATCACTTGGAATCACAAATCACTAGTACTGCATCTATCGAGTTATCATAAAACTAAAAACTACTGCTAGCAATGCATGCTACTTCAGCAACAAAAAGTCATTATAGCCTCATAACGGCACCGCATTGGGATATATACTCGTACCTAGCCCAGCCATAAGTTCTGTTACAAATGAAAATGCATTTATTTTTTAATGAAGTAATGTAATCATAATAAAACTTATATGTAGGTACATATTTATTGAAGTCTCAGCAAAAAATGGAAAATAATTCTATTCGAAATGACCTCCTTTGGCTTTGATACAGGCCTTTAATCTGTTTAGCCACAAATCTATGGATTTACGCACTGATTCCATGGGAAATTTAGCAAGTGCTCGCTCCAGAGATTTCCTAAGAGACTGAATGTCGGCGTGTCGTTTAGAGCAGGCCATGTCCTCTAAAACTGACCATAATTTGTAGTCTAAGGGGTTCAGATCTGGGCTAGACGAGGGCCAGTCTTTAGCTCTTATAAAGTCCGAAACGTTGCTTTCAAGCCAGGCTTGGGTACTTCGTACTTTATGACCAGGTGCAGAGTCCTGCTGGAAAGTCCACAGTACATTATTAAAAAGTGTATTGCTGAGAGGTTTCACAACATGATCCAAGACGGTCTCTTGATACATTTTGGCTTCAACTAAAGACTTCAGTCTTCACTTCTTTTTCACAAAAATGAAGCTTTATAACTGCTTGATAGAACACCCCCTACCAAATCATCACTGACGCAGGATGATGACACCTTGTACGTTTCTACTTGCGCAGCTTCTTTAGAACTGCGAGCGTACACTTTATCATTTTGCTTGTTGTAGTGCTCTTCAATCGCGAAAATTTTTTCATCAGTAAAGAGGATATTTCTGTGCCTTCGCCTGTGTATCGGAACAGAAGGGGTTTTGATCGATCCAGTCTTTTTAACTGTAGGGATTAATTTAGGGCATTTCCAGTATATCGACGATAAGCACCGAGCTTCAGGTCTTGTTTTATTATACGCGACAGAGTCCTAGCGGGAATCTTCATTTCTCGCGATAAAATTTTTTCTTTCCTAATGGGATTTCTGCGAATTCTGACTATAACAGCATTAACAATTGTTGTAGTTCTAACAGCACGCGGCCGCCTTTTATTCTTTTATTTTAATCTTTTTGGTCTTCGACAGGTATATCTGTCGATAGTACGATATACGGACGTATGGCTGATACCAATCTTTTGAAGTGTCTTGAATATGACCGACGGCTCTATACCTACATTGTGCAAGGCAATCACTGCAATCCTATTTTCTTTAACACCCCATTCTATATTGTAACTTGATAATAAACACGAAAAAAATATGTGAAATGGCGGGAAATCGAAAGAAGATTTTAACATAATAAACGCGTTCCAAATTCAAAATAATTAAAGAGTTGAAAAAAGAAAAGTTTTTAAGTAACAATATTTATAGCCAGACTAGTTAGTTATAATGGAGCTATAGAATTAGTAATTTTATTTACAAATCTCAATGTTTGAAATTGACGGTTTTCTCTATAAATTTGCTACTTTTGATTTAAATCACATCTTTAAAATTAATGGTCTTTGTTATAAAAAAAAAGGTAAACTTCAAAATTAACAGTTTTCACAATAAAATTTTGGTTAAACCTTCAGTTTGAAACTAATGTGGTGTGTAATGATTATGAATGCTTGGGAGGAAAACGTGAGGACAAATGCAGACTAAGGTTTAAATTGTTTCACATAGGGTAAAATTTTGCAAATTTTATACAAACACGACGGATATTTATGACACTTTTTTTTGGTTAGGTTAGATCTTTTTACCACAACGCGCGAGCCAAGCGAGCGAAGCGAGCGTGCCGCGGCAGCGGCCGGCGAGGCGCCAGATCGGAATCCGCTTTATACATGGAGCAGTATTCACTTAGCACTCTAAAGAGATAGTTGAAGTCGAGAAATTTAACCTAGTAATATCTGTATAATCCTCCATATATTTTAACCTTTTGCTGTTGATATGTCTATATATAACAATCTTATATAAACTAGTAGGTGTATTTCCGAGCTATTTCCAGGAACAGTATGGAATAAGGAGTCCGCACTCTAAGGAGATCGTTGATCTCGAGAAATTTAATCTTGAAATATCACTATATCCTTCCGTCTCTTTTCATCTTTTGCTATTGGTATATCTTATAGAGGTATATACTAGTAGGGGTATTTCCGACTTATTTCCAGAAGTTAGGAAGAGACGTCGCGCAATTGCACCAACTCCATTCGCTGCGCCGTATATGTCGGCATTGTCAGGATAAGAGCTTGCTAAGTTTATTTGTTTAATTTATAGGAAATGTTATTATTCGTAGCACAATCCATTATTTTAAATGATTGCTTATTTATTATATTGACAATAATTATTTTATAGCGTCTTGAGATGTTTTAAAGCGAATGTCTTATTAATGACAGAGTAACATTTTATTGTATGACATTACATTTTTTATTAACAATAATAGCAATTTTGTCTATATTTTCGCCAATTTTGAAGTGCCATTAAACGCATCCCTTTTAGATATTAGTCGTGTGACAGTGACGCAGCTTTCGTTATCTGCAAATTTCTGTGTCATATATCCCAGACAATGACTACTGCATTTTTATTAAACATGGTTACACAGTTGTTATTGAAATCAAATGATTTAGCTATATTCGTATTGAACAAAGCACTACTTGTAAGCAAAAATTTTTAATATTAAAACCAAATTCTTTTCTTTCTATTAACCGATTTCTTTGTACTTAAACCATTACTTTCCTCAAGAAATTTTTGTTGAAACACAAAAGCTTTGATAATAAATGGATAATAATGAATATTCAAGAAGCGAAGCTCGTGAAATGACTGCTTTCATTGAGAGATTTAGGTTATTCACGAAAAATAAAGAAATCAATTTATTTTAATACTGTAGTAGAAACAAAACAAACATTCAATGAAGATCTAGTTACAATGGTTCGAGCAGATACGAGTAGATACTGTTTATTTGTTTTTGTCTTACACAGTCAAATCTATCACGATGGACTATCCAGGCAGCGTGATTGTGTAACTTCCATTGACTTTGAGATTAACTGGAAATGAATGCAATAGATAATATCTTTTAATTCTGGCGTTCTCATTGCGGAAATGTATCAGATTGACGTTCATCAATGCGACTATAATATCAAATCGATAATCGTTTTTAATTAATAAAAATTAACGTCAATGTGAATCTGTGCCTGTGAGTGTGTGGTAATTTATGGACTGTATAGAAATGCATACATAGGCCACTCACCGGAATTGTCACTTCTCATCTCCTAGGGGGGCCCCAATCGGGGTCACTGGTAGTATGTGGTAAGCCTGGGTAGCTGTGTTCTGGACACTGTCGAACCAAACTAACACCAAACAATCCGTTGAAGAGCTTTCTTTTTATAATTGTTTATTACAAAAGGGAGAGCGCCTCGTGCGCCGCGTAGCGAACCCGAACGTAACGAACGTTGAACGACGAATGAACGAATGTACGACGACGGCTTCAGCGACCTCTCGCGAACAGAAAGGGATATCGTGACCAATGCATTTCTTAGTAAAACTTTAGAAAACTAATGAAGATTTAATGAACTATATATAGACATTAATAAGAAAAATGGATCTGTGACTAAAGTACGGAACAGTCCACAATCTACCCATTGCACTTTATCAGACGAAACTTGATACAAAAACGAACAGAAATAATTTGAGAAAGTATTTTTTAAGATTAGGAGCTTAGGTAATAATCAAACAGCCAGAGTGTTAGCTGAGTTAGCTGAAATATCAAAAGCACACGCATACTCAGGCGAAAATATGTGAGGAGAATGATGAGATTTGAGGAGGCGAAAGAAATATGTAAGGACTGCGATGCTTGACGCTTTGACCTATCTGACTACCCATTAGGAATACAGTGTGAAGATATGATATGTTGTTAAGTTAGGAGCATAATTTTTCTGGTGTCCCTTCCATATAGGTACTGAAGATAAATATAGGAAAATTTCCTATAATATGTCTTTCTAGGTGCTATAGGTACTTCTTCGTTCGTTGCTTAGATTTAAGCCTAGTACTCATGGGATGGGATCATAAAATTGGTTCAATCACGTGGAGTATTTATTTAGGCAATTTCTAGGATCAATGTAGATGTCGGCAATCTTTCATTTATTTGCACGTTTAACAATAATGAAGAAAGTGTGAAGCGGATATAAAGTGTGCGTAAAAAGTGCGTGAAGCGTACGTGAAACATGCGTGAAGCGTGCATGAACTGTACGTAAAGTGTGCATAAAGCGCGCGTGAAGCGTGTCTGAACCGAGCGTGAAGCGTACGTGAAGCATGCGTGAAGTGTTTTGATGCGTGCGTGAAGCGTGTGTTAAGTTTGTGGGAAGATTATATTATAAATAGTAATTCAAATACTAAATTTTAAAAAAATACGCAACTTCAAGAAGTATCTTAACGTAGAAAAATTTCTAATCATGATTTTCTAAAAAGTTCTCATTCGTGTATTTGTTCTATAAAAAATGTTTTGTACATCTATGTCTTTCGGTATCCAAGTAACACGAGAGGGGTGAACGCCCTCGCAGTCCAAGCCTCTATTGAGATTGATGACGTTTCTCAGAACACCATCCATCACCACATTGGCATAAGTGACTCCCGTTCGATCTGTAACAAAGTGTTGTGTCACACAGTTAGACTGGACTATTTGTCTCATTGTTGAATTTCAAATATTGAAGTATTTTCCACGCAATGCTTTTACTACTTAATACAGTTTTAATTTCATTAAATGTAATTAATTTCAAAATTTCAAGTAATAAGAATTAATAAAAAGAATTCTGCCAAAAGTAACAGTTAAAGACACATAGAATAAATTTACTTATCTACCTATGCTATGAAATATACAGGGTGTATATGAAAACGGGACAGTTACTTTAATGGATGAAAGGGCATAACTTTAGTATGTAGTTACAAAAAGAATTATCGAAAAAAACGTATCCGTTTAAGAGTTATGACCGTTTTAATTTTCAAGTGTTATCCCCACCATTTCTCGTAAAATTGGGTTGATCGTGTACAGTTACAGATTTTAAATCTTACTTTTTTTTTATTTTGTAATAATTTCATCCGTTACTGAAATACAGCCTGAAAATGAAATGAAAACGGGACAGTTACTTTAATGGATGAAAGGGCATAACTTTAGTATGTAGTTACAAAAAGAATTATCGAAAAAAACGTATCCGTTTAAGAGTTATGACCGTTTTAATTTTCAAGTGTTATCCCCACCATTTCTCGTAAAATTGGGTTGATCGTGTACAGTTACAGATTTTAAATCTTACTTTTTTTTTATTTTGTAATAATTTCATCCGTTACTGAAATACAGCCTGAAAACCCCCATTGGGGTATACGCATTATTTTCGAAAATGGTTATTCCAAATGTTTGCTAGCGACGGGAAAACGCTGATATTAGGGTTGCCTCACGTATATTTTTGCTTAAACTTTGATGTTTTACACTATAACTATTGACTTATGGCGAAGTTGTAGAATGCAAGTTTTCCATTGTTATAATACTTTGTCATAATATACTTGTCATACAATACTTGTCATACAATATTTGTCATACAATACTTGTCATACAATACTTGTCATACAATACTTGTCATACAATACTTGTCATACAATACTTGTCATAATATTAGTACTTTTATACCCTTCCGTATTTACCCATCCTTTCAAAATAATCTTGTATATGAGCATATGGTACCTGCATATGGTACCCAATGATACCTTCATCTAGGAGTACATATTATAAAGAAGCCAGAACTTGTTCGTGTTTCTGTAGGTGAACTCTATCCTTTCCCCCTTATCCCTTTATCCCTTCCCTGTATTTAAATTATGTTTCTTCAACGTCTACTCGGCATTCGCTTCTAGTCTGTTCGACAAGTTCAAAATGTTGTTAATTAATGGTTAACTTAGTTTTGAGTTAGTTCTTAATTGTTCGTTGTTCTGCAAACAGAACACAAAATATAAAACTTTTAAAAACTTTTATCTCGTGATCTTGTAAAGTATATGAATAAGAAAGGCTCCAAGAAGCAAAACATTTTTGGCTAATTATTTCAACTTTTGTGTTGCCTTTTGAGAAAACGGAAGTCCGCGAAAAATTACTTAGTTAACAATTGTATAACTTTTTGAAAAATCAACATAAACATTTTTTTCAACGGGGCTTTATTCTTTGAAGTGTTCTGATGACACCATAATTTTTTCAAATTGTATATTAGTATTTAATGCTATAAAAAACTATTTTACGTGGCTTACTCTCTTCAGCGGCGGTGCGCCCATGGCGTACCGGCCGCGGAAGAGAGCCTTATTTTCAGCGCTAAATTAAAAATATAAATAATAGAGGTAGCGTTCCGGTAGATAAAATTTTTCTTAGGAAATTTCCTCCTCTTTAAGAACCTTTTTTTCAATTTCTTAAATATTAATAGTTTTTAAATTAGAAGTTAAAAACAAAGTACCTTTTTTTTCACCTTAATTTGTTAATAACTTTTGCAATTTTTTATAACATAACAAACAAAACATATCTTCACGCCATATCCCCAACGAGATAGTCAGAGAGGGTGGAGCGCCAAGCGTCGCGATCCTTACGCTCTTCTTTCGCTTCCTCAAATCTTATCATTCTTCTCACACATTTTCGCCTAGGTATGCGAGTGCTTTTGACATTTCCGTCGACAAACACTCTAGCCATTTGATCTTCATAAGTCAACCTTGGTCTTCCTTGGCTTCTTTTACCACTTACTTTTGCTCTATAGATTTTCTTCGTCAGTCTTTCATCACTGATTCTTTCCATGTGACCGAAACATCTTATCATTCCTTTCTTCATTTTTTCAATAACACTGTTGTGCAAGCCTGTCATACTACGTATCTCTTTATTGCTTATTTTGTCTGCAAGGGTGACACCACACATATGTCTAAGAGATCGCATTTGTACTGCATTTATCTTACTTTCACTCGATTTGTGCATATCCAGGACTCACTACCATACAATAAAGTTGGCACCAACACCGCATTATGTATGGCCATTTTAGCTGAGTTAGAATATATTGATACTGCTTACTAATGCGGACAGAGCACCGTTCACTTTGTTCCCGGCTCCTACCCGTCTCTCCACATCCAACTCACATCTTCCATCCCTCGAAAACGTACTCCCCAGATATACAATTTCGTTCACCTATTCTACACATTTTCCATTTACCCATATTTCACACTTTGTCTGTACATCTTGTCTTTCAAACACCAGAACCTTAGTTTTATTCACATTCACATTCAATCATTTCACTTCACAGTCTTCTTTCATGCACGTAACTAGTGTCTGCAACTCCGCTTCTGATAGTGCTATAAGCACAGCATCGTCAGTGTACAATAGGCAGTTTACCACTGTACCACCACATATCATACCACTCATACTACCTTTCAATGTCTGGAGCCAACTGTCCAAATAAAGCACGAATAGCCAGGCAGACATCACGCAGCTCTGTCTGACGCCTGAACAGATTTCGAACCAGGGCGACATGTCACCATCTATCCTTACACAGGCTCTGTGGCCATGATATAATGACCTCACAGCCTGCAGTAAGGGGCCTTCCACGCCATATTCAGGCAGAAGACTCCACAATTTCTTTTACACTACTCTATTGAATGCTTTTTCTAGATCCACGAAAGCGCAGAAAACTTTCTGACCTATGGCCAGAAACTTCTCTACGACAACGCGAAGTGAGAGAATCTGATCCATACAACCTCTACCGATCCAAAAAACACCTTGCGCTTGCCACAAATATCTTTCAGAAACATCTTTCATACGTTTTCAGTCAATACCTTGGTATAGACTTTACTTGCTAAGCTGACCAAGCTGATGGCCCTATAGCACGCACAGTCCAAATGAGAACCTTTCCCTTTATAGAGAGGCATTATGCATTATGACTGCGGTGCGCCAGTCCTCTGTCACCTCTCCCTTCTGCCAACAAAGATTGCACAGTGCACAGAAGGTATCCCAGACCCTAGGACCACCATACTTGATCATCTCAGCAGTCACCTCATCATTTCCCGCAGCCTTTCCACATTTCAGACTTCTTGTCACTTTTTCGATCTCTTTTATACTAATGGCATCCTCCAGTCGCTGGCCCGAGTGTGGCAATTCATTAGAATCGCTTTCAGTATCAGAGACGGAATCGTCACTCTCATACAATTCTCCATAGTATTCATTCCATCGCTGCAAAACATCTTTTTTATTTGTTTGCAGGCGGTTTTCTTTCGAACGCACTTTATTCATTCTGCAAGGTGCCGGACCACTTCGGTACTTACGTACTTCTTTCCAAAATAATTTGGAATTTTCCTCGAAGTTGTCCGACATCTTGTTTTCGTGTAATACCCTACACCTTTCACGCTTCTCTTTCACTAATGCCTTCGTTTCTGCTTTCTGCAGCTTATATCTGTCTTTCATCAAATTCTTCATACCACAGTCATTTTTAGTAGCAAAGTAGTTCCCCCATGCCTTCTTCTTCTTATACACAGACACTTTCACCTCATCATCCCACCACACATCACGCTTTTTACCATTACCAATCTTATTCGTGCCACACACTCATTTCGCAGCCTCGATCATGCTATCCTTAAGGTTCTGCCAACATTCGTCAACATTCTCCGTCATCACTTTCAATCTATCATCAAGCTTACCGGATAATACTTTTTTATATTCATTTCTGGTGGTCGCATCTTGGAGTTTCCAGTTTTTAATGTGACAAACCGCTGCAGGTTTGGACATTACGCGATGTCGCCATGCGACAAACAGACCCCTTATTCTAGTTACCACTAGAAAGTGGTCCGTTCCCAGATCGGCTCCTCTGTGTGCTCTCGTGTCCATAACCTGCTTTTTGAGCCGGTTGTCCACCAGGAATAAATCAATCATACTTCTTTCATCCTTCCTTTCCCACGTGTACTGATGAATCCTTTTGTGTTTAAATAAGGTATTAGCAACAAAAAGACTCTTTTCCATACGCAGTCCTAACACAATCTTACCAGCATAATTCACTCTCTTATCTCCATACTTGCCTAGGACAGACTTAAATCCTGTTCGAGCTGTCCCGACCCATCCACTCATGTCTCCACACACTATAATGCTCTCATTCTCTTCAACCGTTGTTAGAACTTCACTAACATTCTCCCAAAACTGCTCTAGCTCGCCCAAGCCGACAGAGAACACTGGGGCGTACACCACTAAAACAAATAACCTCGTCAACCCTGTCTTGAGACGCACCCAGAGCAGTCTCGGATTTACACACTTATATTCAGTTGCACAGCTAACCAAACGAGAGGACAGTAAGACGCCTACCCCCTGGCATCCCCTTTCTTCTTGTAGTACGCCTGACTCTTCAATCCCACCTCTCACATTCCACGTAACTATTCTGCACTCCTCCCTCCACTTCCCGCCGCTAGGTGCACAACGTGTTGGGTGGCGGTTCCCAACGCCGAATTGTACTCTGCTCACACCAGCGGGGACAAACCGGTGTACGTCGCTTTCGGGGGCCGTCCTAGCATTCTAGCATTCATGTCTACACTGTCCCGCATGGTGTGCACAGGAGAGGAATTGCAGCCTGAAAAGGGCTGGCAGGGTTCGCGACGAGCACGTTTCCTCAGTTGACCCCCATTTATACAATTTTTTATGTGCTGTAAAATCCTTAAAATATTTATTTTAGACATCATTCCGAATCCAATAAATTATCGTACATATTTTTAGGATCTTTATCAAGAATTAATACCATTTTGAACTTGTCGAACAGACAGAGTACCTCCTCTACAAGTTTCCTTTGTTCGTCGTTCTACATTTTCAAATCACCTCAATTATCTCAACATTACTATTTTGTCTGTGTGTCTGTGTTGTCTGTAAAAAATCTTATACTGATTTTTTATTTCGCCACAGAACAGAATCACAAAGAGTTCTTTTATCTAATTTACACGAAATCGTATGTTTTCGTCTCCAAACAAGTGCTCAGTTTTATTTCTTGAATCCATTGATGTCTGATTGGAGCTCTAGCCTAACTTACATATATACGTATTCAACCGTGCGAAGATATACGATTTTATCACTGAAAATGAAATTCGGGTAAATTATAAAGCAAGGACTACATTTTCAAGGTTTAATATTATTACCGAAGAGACAGGAACAACGTAAGCTTCATCTACAATAAAAGGAATTGGCTTTTGTAAGTCTTCATTGACCTAAGGCGAGATTTCAAGTCTCGTTTAACTCGTCAATAAAAGAAAATTGTAGATAATATTTGAGATAAGAACTGATCAGGAATTTTCCTCTCTTGTCATCACTTTACCGAGAATACTTTGGGTAAGTAATTTTCATTTTTTTTTACTACAACATATTTAGAGCGATATGTTCGTTTTCCGAATTTAATTTAAATGGATTTTCGAATTTTGGCTCCGAATTCCGAACGCGAATTCTCAAATTCCAAACTAAGGTTCATGAAATTCTTGTGCGTCTGTCTATCTACTTATCTTCTCGTCGCACATTTATTATAGGTATTTTGTACTGGAGGAAATAGTTTTAGATTTGCGGCAATCACGATATTCCACGACGTGATATCACAAATAATTTAAACAAATGTAATCATGGGTATAACTAGTTAATGAATATAATTATTGACGGTCTGAAATAAAATGAACAAATCATCTTCATTTTGATTGTTTAATCAAGATTTAGTCACAGTAATACCAACCAGCATAAAACCAGACATCAGTTTCTGTGCAACAACAGACATCAGTTTCTGTTGAATGAGATCATCAGTCCTTTTAAGGAAAACTTACTACGTTGCATTTTCAGACCAGTAATCGCTACGAGAGAACCTTATTTCCTCTAAGATGCAAAGGAAGAAAATCATAATCCACGGCTTTCAAAGTTAAAGTGAAATCAATTTATTCAAGTAAACCCAATTACGAGGTATTTTTGAACGTCAAATATACTTTAGTTCGGCTCAAATAGAAAACCTGGACACTGAGAATAGCCGACAAGAAACTCAGTCACGTATCATTTTTTCAACTTCATTTTACATAAGGTTTATTAAAATACAATATTCATTAAGCCAGTAAATGCATGTGTAGAGAAGATCATTTCCAGACTATTGTTTTATCTTCTATGAAATCATTTATTTTATAGTATAATTGTCTTTTAATCAATGTACGTTTTATGACCAATCTAAATTCTTCCACAGGAACTTTGTTATACAAACGAATGCAGTTACCCAAAAATAAAACATTTGATTTATGTGATTAAAATTTTGAATAACCAATTAATCACGATCTCGCATTTCCATACCATTAATACCGCCTTTCTTTTTAAACATATCTATATTTTTCCTCGTATACATAATTTCAAGACGTATAAGGACGGCAAGATGAGGACATCAATGTCTTTAAAACGATTTGCATTTATACTGTAGACGGCACGTATTTGTAAAATGAAAATGGAGTTAATATGCACCGCTGATCCCCACAGCAGAAGGCCGTAGGACAATTTAAGATGCTATGAATATAATTCTCTACATACATAAATGGTTTATGATTTAACTAATTAATCTGTGGGAATTATGGTGACGGAATAACCGTCTATGTTTTCCTCTAATTGTAAAACTTTGCTTGTCCTTAGTATAAATGTAAAAAACGACAATGGATATAGTATTTATAATCGACGTTTTATTTCCAAGAGTTCTTGCGTAATGCGTAGATGATTTGACTCTAAAAATACATTTGCTGACCTCCGCTCTCCGCACCGCCGCTATAGTGCAGCAGCAAGAATCTTTATACACCAAATTCGATGAAATACCATAGCCAAATGGCGGGTAGCAATATCATAATGATGAGAAGCATACAATACTTTATTACTATACATTACAATATTATTATTATACAAATAAAAACAATACACGCATCCCATGACAAGCATGGCGATTAGGCACACATCCCCTGTAATATGATACCTACTCTTCATGAAATTCCCTACAAATATGTTTGACAGGCTCGTTATACACTGATGGAATTTCACGAATTCTCTTATAAGAATAGAAAAAGAATTACGCTGTGAAGAAGAATAACACACACACTAAGTGAGCACCATTTACCAATTTATAAATTTTACGAATTACCTATTGTAATTTTACTATTATATGCAATTTCTTTTTTTTAAGTGTAAATAAATAAATAAAAAATAAAACATTTTCGATAATTTTGATACTTTTAATTCGGCCAGTTTTAAAGGTAGGTATAAATATTAATAATCATAAGTCATAAGATGGTCATAAGTGTTAATTAAATAAATCTATCAAGTTAAACACCACAAAAGATTCTTGAAAAGAAAAAAAATAACTATTTACTTTAAAAAGTTTTTCTTTGAATGACTCATACCTTTCTGGATTGAATTACAGACAGTTGCAACGTAAGAAACATTTTCTATTTGTTGTTTTATGTTCAGTTGTAATGTAACAAGAATATGAGATGTTGTACGGGTACAATATTTTGCCTCACGGTTAAAGTAATATCTTGTCCCACCAGCCAACCACCGATTTATAAAAAGTATTTATTCGTTTTTTAGAATAAAGAGGTAGCAAATCTTATTATTTATTTACGGTTTCATTACATATGGCTTGACCATATGCCATATAATCAACATGGTGAATGCAGAATTCCATCTTTTAGCAAATCGTTTATTTTAAAAACTTGTATCGCCTCAGTATTTGTACATAAACTAGTTTTTTCAGTAAAACTAGAGGTTTTACTCGATGGTACGATGCTTCGATTTCTACTATCATACTAACAATGATATGCTCGTGATTTATTTATGGTAAGTAAAAAAAGGAGCACACAATATACAATTGGAAACTTCGGAAACTCATCACGATTCTTCGACGATTCTGTACGACGTTGTATAATATTCCGATAGCTCACAGAATTGCATTGACAAGTTTACTCAATACTGACCCACTTACTGAACCGGGCACGGACACATTAAAATTTTGATCTCCGAAATATTCGTGACTGTATTTTAAAAAAATAATTTTTTCATGAATATTAATCATGAATATCATCATTTAATCATGAATAAATACATTATTACAATATATCTATCATATGCCTGTATCCTTCGAAGCAATCTGAACAAAATGAATCAACGGCTGGATTATCCGGCTATGATAACGCGCTAAAATTTGCAGATCCGCCGCCACAGTCACTCGACAGGTGTTTAAAATTGATATCGTGTAAATCAACTGCGCGATTATTACGGTGACATGACGTGACTTTTATTTTCAAAAGTAGTGCAGTCATTTAAAACTTATAATTAGCATTAGTTTTCAGTTTAGCAATTGTTCGACAGAAGCAGTATTTTTGATAATTTGATATACCACGTGACACCAATGCTCGTTTTGACAACAAATAATGCGCGAGATTCGGCAATTTCTCGCTAAAACACTTGTTACCCAGTATATAGTTGCATCGATGTTAGGTCCTAATAATTCGATTTAACGATTGTTTCATAATGTCAGGTGTTTTTAATGACAAGTTAGTACACTAAGTTAGTAAACATTTTAACTCCCGATTAAACAGAGAGGTGCTATAAGTTTAACTTTTTTTTTTGTTTTAAAGATAATTAGATCGAGAGTGTGAAAACTCTCTCTAAAACCCGTTCAGCCGTTTAAGGACGATCAGCTCTTTTCTAGTTGATGAAGCAACTTCCGCACGTCTGATTGATCCGAAATTTGATATTCTATTACTTCGATGATTATCAAGGTTATCATGTTCTTGCAATAGCAAGAACATCATAACCTTGTGATATTGTAAGACTCAGGCGTTACTTTGCGGAAATCCAATTCATGTGATGAATTCCTGAAATCTTTAGAAGAAAGAGAGAGATCCGAGTCTGATCCCTGGAGTATCCTGGGGATCCTTCGTTGAGAAGCGAAACACGTGACGATTGGTGGTTTTTGGAGAACGACCGAAAAATAGTAAAGAATTACGAATTTACCACATAGTAACCTTGACCTGAAGCTGCAGCATCATCTGGAATCTGCAGGATACCCAACTCTACTCCAACTTACAGCAGAGGTATCGTGTTTGGGTTAATTGGAATGGTCTCAATGAATAAGTCATAGATAGATCGAATGATCAGTCTGATAATGGATCAGGAAAGACTAATGAGGATAAATCGGTGCGGGTTTGTAACAAACTTTCACTCGTTCTGGGATCTCAGCTGTAAAATGAAAATTTAACACTCTCACTTTTCGTCTGATGGTCTTCAAATTAGACAGGTACACTGCAATCGAAAGCACCATCGTCTAAGGTAAAAATAAATTTTTTGAAAGTTCTAATTATTACTCATAAAAGTCTTGAATTAAAAGTTAAATTGAAAAAAAAACCCCGACACATAAAAACCCGTAAAAAGTAAAAAATAATTTCTGGTTTTTTACTTTAAGGCATCGGGGATCCGTTAAGTAAATAAAATAAAACTTGACACAGAATAGGTACTAGGTTAGGTAGTAGCTACTCACCTTCATAACAGAATAAAGAGTTTTTGTATCGAGGGTTTTTTAAATTTTT
Source organism: Zeuzera pyrina (assembly GCA_907165235.1). Lineage (NCBI taxonomy): Eukaryota > Metazoa > Arthropoda > Insecta > Lepidoptera > Cossidae > Zeuzera > Zeuzera pyrina. The sequence continues at coordinate 5,287,230 of OU015629.1, forward strand.
AATTTAACTATTTATTTAATTTATTTAGATACAATTCGAAGAAAATATGAAATACTACATATTTATTTCACTTAAAATGATATGTATAATGACAGATATCGTATGTAGTACCAGTACATAATAAGGTATACATTTGTATGTAAGTATATTTCGAATCAAATGCTTTTTTAAATATCACTATATTATTATAACTGAAAATCAAATCGAAGACTTATTGCTTAATATAATAATTCCTTTAATCACGTTTCGTATATCGTAATTTACATTGTAAACTAAAGAAATAGATGATGCAAAGATCCGTATCTTAAAAATAGATTCAATTCAAAAGCCTCAATAATTCCAATCAGTTGCATACGCTGCAAACAGATTTCTCGGATCGCAACTAATAGGGGTGAACCAAAAATCCATTAGACTTCATTGGACTTCGTTTATGGTATCCGTGCTCAATAACCTATTTTTGTTTTGTCAAATAATAAGCAATCAGTAAAATTTTAGTCTCCTCGTAATTAACAATTTAAGTTTTGTTTTGTAAGATTCGATTTATTTAAGAACACATTGTTCTAGTACAATAACTATGTTTAAACAAGATTTATTTCGAATTTCAGGCGTTTAATTCCCATTTGTATAAAATTAAACTACATTTTATCTCTCCTCCATTACAACTAATTTCATTTACAATCCGAGATTGAGACAGGTAAAAGTTGAAACATAAAAATTCTTAGCAGAAAATATGCAATAGATTTTATCTCATGAAAAAGACATACATCTTTGTAAGAATACTAATAGTAGGTGCATACGTACATGTACAGATATAAAATGAATGAAAACACATATAACAGTAATTGAAAAATGATCAATGTAATATGGGAAATATATTGTAATAAAAAACAAAGTTTTGTTTTAAGAAACTTAAATGTAATTTTTATTCGTAGATAAACAATCTATGATTGTCAAGGACACTAGATATAAACAAAAACATGTACAGTTTAGCCACGAGCTAATTACATTTTATATTACAAAGGCTAAAAGACAGCGAGAGATGAAAACTACTCGTCGTATATAACAAGGAGTTTACGAAATAAGGTATGGTTAACTGAATATGTTGTGATATATGTACGTGCACCGCCTAGATCAGTGATTCTCAACCACTGTGCCGCGGCACTTTTGTGTGCCGCCAAATTTTAGAAATGTGTACAAGGTGTTACAAATTACCCAGAATACCGAAAGGGGGTTGACGTACCCATGAAACTGAACAACTTTCCCCAAGTAACATGGGTCGAAATATGGAAAAAAATTTTTAACCTCTCATACTAATTTCATCAGCTGAGCGTTCATTTTGTATGAGAGGACCAAAAATTGTTTTCATATTTCGACCCATGTTTCTTGGGGAAAGTTGTTCAGTGTTGGGTACGTCAACCCCCTTTCGGTAGTGTAGGGTACTTTTGTAACACCTTGTATAGTAAAAATTATAATGCTTTTTTTATTACTTGTAATTAAATCCTTTAATAAACGTACTGTTGTTTTTGTAGTACATATTATTTTATTTTACATTCAAAATTATTATCATAAACTATTTTATACAGTGTTTTATAGGTAAGTAAACAGCTTTTAAACTTATATTTTTCTTTGTGTGCCGCGAAATTTTGAAATCGTTGTGTGCCGTGACAAAAAAAAAGTTTGAGAATCACTGGCCTAGATACTGGGTGCTAGGATAAAAAAAAGTTACAAATTTCTTCACAACATAAATAAGATCCTAAGCCAGCATACATTTTTGTGACAAACTGATAACCATGCGGTAATCACCGCAGTAGCGGATTAACGACCACTTTTTGTACAAATAAACCACTAATAGCGACTAACGGCTGTAACTTATGTACTTACCTTACGAGACGTATAAAACAATGTACATACACATCCTACTATTACTACTATACTATATAACTATACTACCATATAATACTATCCTATAACGTCACGTCATTTCCCGTTTGAGCTGGACAGAGTATCAAGGAGTACTTAGTACTAAAATAATATCTAGAGATCAATTTTTTCATTAGGTTTGGAACTATGTTTACAACGACTACGCTAGCTCATCGCCTATACAAATTACACTGTAAATTGAAAGGAAAAGAAATGGCATTATTTACCAAAATTAAACTGTTGTCTTTTTTGTATAATCCACATTAATCCTCTCTAATAATCATTGGGACTAAAAAACTAAACCTTTTAATGAAATTAAAAATCTATAAAATGTTAAGTAGTTTTGACATAACAAATAGTAAACCTTATATGTAACAGTTACAACTCGTTAATTCAATTTTTTGTTTTGTAATATAATATTGATAATATTATAAAAACAAATAACAATTTAGTAAACCTTGATTGATTTTATAATTACAGATAAATCAAAGTGACTTCAGTAAGTTCAACAACAATATTAATCAGTGCATATTTATCCTTTACAGACCAACAGAAAAGGAAATAAGATTAACCTAATAGCAATAATTATTTACAATATAATTATCATCAACTTATTCTTACATAATTTAATGGTCTAAACAGTCCTCCACCTCTTTGACCTGTAAATATAACACTTCACTGTCACTACGACATTTTTTCTTTGACATACTTTCATCGTCTTCAATGGGGCCGAACTGATATCGACGCGCGAGAAAATGAAAAATTGTGACGGACACGAACATTAAGCCCGTGTAAATAAAAGACTGTGTTTCCTGTAACAAAAATATATATATATACATAGGCTTTGGGGTTTGATATTGAGCAATGTTATATGTTTCGGCAGGCAGGAACGTTAAACCATTGCTTATACCTTTTATACCTATGTATGCATTGTCCATAAAAGTATGGATCAAATAGAATAATGACAGAAGCAGATCTTCCGTTTTCTCTATGAATGCCGAATCAAGTCTACATATAAAAATTGGTTTACTAGGTGACCTAATCGGGTATCGAATCCAGAACCCTGGCTTGGAAGGTAGATGGCTACCACCGCGCCAACAGGTAAGCCATTATTATCATGAGGTCGGACTTAGAACACTTCCAAAGCGAATACCAGCACGTGACTACTACACAAGACCTCGGCGACCTTTAGTAATGAGTGATAATTATTAAGCTCTTTTATCTTGAACTAAAAAAGAAATATAGGTCCGGATGCTCATACATTCAAGAGTCAAGGTTCTAACACTCTATAGTCTGTTCAAATATTTTCAAAAGTTCAAAATGGTGTTAATTCTTGATAAAGGTTCTAAAAATATGTGCGATAACTCATTGGATTCGAAATGACGTCTAGAAAAAATTATTTTAAGGATTTTACAGCACATAAACAATTGCAAAAGTTATTAACAAATTAAGATGAAAAAAAAAAGTATTTAGTTTTTCGCATTGAAAAACTATTAATTTTTAAGAAATTTGTTAAATATTAATAATTTTTGAATTATAGGCGCAATTTTTATTTTGACATTAAGTAATGTTGAGAAAATTTTTTTACGTCATTTGTTGATAATTTTTTTGTAAATAAACGTTTAATTTAAAAAAAAAATTTTTTTTATTAATTTGTAAAAAATTATTAATATTAAGAAATTTCTTAAATATTCATAATTTTTGAATTATTGGCGAAAACCTAAATACTTACCTTTTTTTTTCATCTTAATTTATTAATAACTTTTGCAATTGTTTATGTGCTGTAAAGTCCTTAAAATACATTTTTTAGACGTCATTTCGAATCTAATGAGCTATCGCACATATTTCTAGGACCTCTATCAAGAATTAACACCCTTTTGAGCTTGTCGAACAGAATACTAGAAGCATGCTGTCTCTTCTTGATCTAGACGCCTACGACGCGCCCGGACTCTTATTTGTGTACGTATCATGATCCTTTGACACCTCTTGACACCAAACGGTGCCCTCGATACCTAAGCGTTATCCCATACTCCACACCACGTGACACGGCTCTACTGCTACGAAGTTATCACTTACCTGCTGATAATTTACGAATAAACGGGTTATAACGATAATAATAACATTGCCAATGGCTTCTGTGAGAAGCCATGCAGCGATCATCACAGCCTTCATCGATTCCGGAGACTCCTTGAAAGTGAAATCGTAGCCGGTCACTCCAAACAGCACCTAAAAAATATGAAAATTTAAATTAATTTTTTGACAATATTTGGGGAAAAACTTGCACGAGAGCATCCGACAAAAAATTCAAGTCTATCGACTTTATTGTAACCATTGTAATGTAAAGTATTGTACACATCATTTTGCAAAAAGCGTATGCAGCATTTTGAAAAAAAAGGGTAGTGTCAGCTGCTTGTTTTCCCATGTAGGTTTTAACAGTCATCAAAATGTTTCTAAATTTATAAACTCGATTTTCGAACCCATAAGACTATGTGACAGTTTCGAGTGTCAGTTTTGACAATATGGAGAATAATTTATTATATTACATAGAAACTTAGAAGTAAAACAATAATATCTGTTTCATCGATAAAGTTTTGGAAACGAATAGTCACTATGGAACGAATAATACGTCACATAACTATGTCTGGCATTACTAGGGAACCGTTAGATTGGTGAAAACGATAATTATCTAAGAAACAGTTTAGGGGTCTTTGGATGACTCATGACTTATACAGCATACTTATAGCGGAATCTCATTGTAGCTCGATTCATTACGATTCTTGGTTCGAGATTGTACCCGAAGCGCGCAATTCGTTGTAATTTCCCAACTGGTAAAAATTACAGATAAGACACAACTCGACAACTCGTACCAAACGATAGACACGACAGATATGCATTTAGATGTACATCCTTCAGTACCACATATGATACGAGTCTACGGACATGTGTAACAATAATAATACTCCCAGACAAAAACACACATTGTGTGACCCCAAACTAAGCATCAGGCTTGTACTATGGATGCCACAAAACGAACCGGGAAAATTTCCAAAACACCCAGACTCCAAACCAATTTAGAAGAGTTCTTTTCCTAAACCCGACCGGAAATCGAACCTGGGACCTTCAGTTTGAAAGGAAACGGATCAGTTAAAACCCTTATACATAATACACAGATTCATAAAAAAAAATAAGTACTTACTTCTGCTATGGCCATGATTATGAATTGCGGCAGTAACAGTGCCATGGTTATCGAATTAGCTTCAGTTATTGTGATTAATTTCGATTTCTGAAACAAAATATTGCAGTGACTTTAGCCATCACCAATGTGGCCAGCTTCGAATACAATTTAGTTTCTACAATTTAGTAGACTCATGCTCGATCTCACCAAACTCCCCTAATACTTAGCGAACCCCAAAAAAAGGATAGGGGTCCGCTAAGAATGATTTTGCCTTCACGAAACGTTAGGTTTTAGGTTAGGCTATTTAGATAAAAGATCCCCTAAATTTAGAAACTCGGTTGATAGAATAAAACGTCACATATTTATGTCTGGCATTACTAGGGAACCGTTAGATCGGTGAAAACGAATATTATCTGAGAACCAGTTTAGGGGTCCTTTTAATCTAGGGGTACACAGTTATGTGCCAACTTAGATAGCGTTGATGAAATCGGGCATTAATCTAAATCATTCGACAAATTGAAATAGGGACTCCGACTCCACTCATGGTTAAAACTCATGGAGCACTCAACCTATAGCGATGAAATATCAGACCATATTATTCACCACTGCTCAGTTTATTTACGCTAATAAATATCAACTCTCGCTCCCATAGCAGTACATAAGCAATACTTGACCTGTGTGTACATCTCTGTATATTCCGACAAATATTTAAATATTTATGTAATAGCTTATTGTGCTATTTGGTGGTGTGGCAAAAACAGAAAAAAATCAAACTATAAAACAAAACGCAGTAACCGTAACAGTGTTTAGACGTAGATTGTTTTCATACAAAATAATTGGCATTGCCATAATAAAACTTCTGCATGGTAATTCAGCAAATCAAATCTTAAAACAAAATAATCATGTACCTAAAAATCACAAAATAAACTTAGAAATGTTCTGTATATAAAAATGGATCTTTGTATTATACGTAATCGCTAAACTTCAACACCATTTGACCGTCACCATGAAAGTTGGCACGTATATGTATTTTGTCATGGAGGTTTTTATGCCATCCCCTTTGTAGTAAGTCGCCACCGCGTGTACAAAATCGCGAGCAAAAGCTGATATTACGTAAACATCATTTTGTACAATTCCAAATTTAAAAACACATATGATCAAAACAAAATATCTCTGGTACACACAATTGAGTAGCAATACTAATATCCTTCAAGGTTACAAAGAGTTTATTTTGCAAAAAAACTGTTACTTTCTCTAAACTCCATACAAAATTATTATGTGTATTGAGCAGGACATAGGCTACTTTTTTTAATTCTACACAAACGAAGTTGTCGGTAAAAGCTAGTGTTTAATACAAGTAACCTTTCTCGAGGAATGTAGGTCATAACAATGAAATTCGCACCCAAATCCGTTTGACAATTCTCGAGATTAGAGCAGTCATAAAGACAAATAGATGTGTGTCGCTAACTTCCTTTTATGCTATGTAATAACAGTGGTGATAAAACTCGTACCTACAAAGAAAAAATGAAGAACAACTTGAACTAAGAAAATTTATGGCGCGATACGTTGATAAAACGAAAAAATTGATTAGAGGTCAGTTCTATTGGCGCACAGAACATTCAGTACGGTACTTATCAAACGGAAAATTTTTATACTTAACGTGCTTTCCCACGTCAAAGACGGTTTTTATACAAGTTTCAGAGGCTATCATTTCGTTATTTGAAAAAATATAAAAAATAATAAAGATATAGTAATAATCTGCAACTTTTAACAACACTTTCGCCGTCTCATATTTTTCATTTAAGTATAAAATACACATGAAATCTGTATTCAAAAGAAAGCCTAATTTGAATTACGTGCATCTACATCATAACTATAAGTAATATTTACTTGTGACATACATCAACGTATAGATAATTTTATAACATAAAACTTAATCATTTGATTTTTTTCAAAAGACTATTTTCATAAGTAAAATCAATAATTTATAAATTACCTAAAGAATTGTTCGAGTTCTAGTTCTTGAATGAGGGATTCTGCACGTTTGCCTGTTTGCCTGGGGGAGCGCCTAAATCAGTTAATCTCAACCACTGTGCCGCGGCAATTTTGTGTGCCGCCGAATTCTTAGTGCCGCCAGATTTTAGAAATGTATACAGTAGAAATAATAATGCTTTTGGTTATTACTTGTAATTAATCCCTCAATAAACGTACTGTTGTTTTTGTAGTACATATTATTTTATTTTACATTCCAAATTATTATAATAAACTATTTTACACAGTGTTTTATCGGTAAGTAAACAACTTTTAAACTTATCTTCTTCTGTGTGCCGCCAAATTTCGAAATCATTAAAAGTGTGCCGCGACAAAAAAAAATGGTTGAGAATCACTGGCCTAAATAGTCTGAAGACTATTTTATAAAGGAAGGCCCTGCCACCCGCCTTCCGCGTGTGAGAGAATCGCCTACTCTTCTTGTTCTTGGTTCTTGATTGTTGTACGTAGTCCGTGAGACGCGGATAGCATCTCGTTTAGTTTATATACTTACTACACTACAGAATTAATGTTCAGGTTTTAAACGAACTGGATGCCGTCGGTCCAGCGTACGCTTGACTCGTGCTACCCCTATTCACACCCGCCACCCCTGGCAGTCGCCCACCGGTTATTTTAAACTAACTGGTGCCCACGACTTCGATCCTTTTTTAATTTTGTACTGTGTAAGCTTTCAATTCGACCATTCTAGTGACATTTTGCTAAGCATTTTTTATCACGTTCATGGACACAACCCTTGTCTTTTATTTTATCGTCCTGTAGGATAATTTAGGCTATAAACGTTGTGTCCTTAATTATGTAAGAGGCGAGTGGCGAAATTAAAATTATCTTTAAATAACGATACGTTTTCCCACTATTATCCGATTTCAATGAAACTAAATGTTGCTCCAAGCTGAGCTTAATCTACCTGTGAAAACCGCAAGAAACTTCGGTAGTTTGAAGATTAACATGTACATACAGACAGACAGACAAAAATTTTAATAAATGCTTTTTTGTGTTTTTTTATCGCCCACATTCATTTTTCGATAAAATTCAATGTACAGACGTGGTCTCTACTGCTTTATTACATGTATGTAGATACAAAAATGCTTATTGTGGTAATCCTTTTAGATGATAAACATATGCATCGCGAGCTTTTTTGTCGGTCTTTTTAAAATTTACATTTACATAGTACATTAGTTTGATGTATCTCTTATGGTTTACTCAGCGTAAGCCATGTAAACATCCCAAAAGCGTCTTTTTTCCGACTTGATTCACCATTATCGTCACTGCTTATTTTGTACAAAACTTTATGTTACAAGATATATCCTAAACCTGATCAGATAACATAGCTACGAATTCAAAAAAAATGTAAAGCGAATAAGTGGTTATCGCGTGAAAAGAACATCAACGGACAGACAGACAGGAAGACGGTAAGTTTTATTTTGTAGTACGAGTATGTATAGATATACATTTCCTGTTAGTAAAAATAAAATGCAACTTTTGAAAATCAGATATGCTGAGTAACGAATGTGCCAAAAGCGTTCATATTCCTTTCATAAAACATCAATAAATCGATTCCCGTATGACGAAACAAAGTAAATCACAATAAAGAAATTTCGATCTCGATTCAATCGGTACAGATCGACTTACACTCTTTTATGATTAATCAGGACTAAATTAGAAGTCAAAAACAACAAATAGAACAGTTTTACTTTTACGTTTAAGTTATACTCAGTCGAAAGTCAAAACAAATGTTAGCTTTACTGAGATTTTAATAAAATAGATTTGCTTTGTTTTGCTCTAGGGTACCCAGAATATGTATACTTACATACATTGTATAGTATTCGTTAAGGCGACGCATACTATACAATGTATGTAATCTCAATCTCAATTCTCAATCAGGAACAAGAAAGATCTCAATTTTTCTAAGTGACTACAAAACATATGAAAATGATATTTGGTAACCTGATTTTTTATTTCATTGACTTTATTTTGCCAGTTGCCATACACGATTGGTTAACTTTTGTAACACTAAAAAAAATATCAACGAAACCGCTTTTAAAACAGAGATTTATATTATTCGGGGTAATGGGACCGATTTAGGTTTCTTAATTTTCTGTATAGTTTAATCTAAAAATATTCTTCAAAATTCCAGTTGGATTTTTTTTAATTAATTATATTTTTTGAAATAAACGAAAGTAACTGTTTTTTCGTATTTTTCGTAAGCTAGCGCGCGCACGTTTCCATAGAACAGAAGGTCTATTTTAGGTTAAATTATTGATTATCAATGCGTCGCCTTAAAACTAAAATGTATTAATTTTTCTTACATAACCATTTCCATCTTTGGAGAGAACTATAGTGTAAACGCCTCCACTATTAAAATGTAAATCCTTCATCACTATTTCATCGCTCAGCCATATCGAGTACGTCGATGCGAATACTTCTAGTTGAGGTGAAACACCAACTTCAAAAACAGCTTCCGTTTCCGTTCTCTTCTCGTTATATAACGTTATATTCGTTATGTTAATATTATCTGATATCAGGAACCTGAAAATATTCCAGAATTCCATATAAAAATAATAAATATCTATACATAATTATGTACAAATATGCACTGCTTATTTTTCCGTGATCTTAGTAAAAATCTATCAACGGTCAAGAGTTAACATAACGTACTTTTAAGGCAAGATAAAATATGTACGCGTCAGGTTAGCAACTTATTGAAAAAGGAGCGTACACAAACCAAGTATCTTGATCAAGGGGGTAAAAAGCTGCCGTGAGGGGCTATGTGAAAGCCAGCCTTATATTCCAAGCCAGAGAATAAGGTTTCTCCAACTGTTGTAACGACTAAAGGCTGTTCGAAATCGCAGCTGATTGGATTCGGGGCTCCAGTCGTCTATCCAATCTAGGAAGACGACAACGTAGATGGTCCGCGTTGTTGTGGCACTACGAGGGTGCGGAAGGGCTTTGTCGCTGCCTCCCCAAGAAATACTTCGGAGGATATCCCGGAGCTCCTCGACAACGAGGACAACCACTGTAAGGAGCTTTAGTGGGTAAAAGCCCCACATAACTCAGTCTTTCTCCCAGGGAGCTAGATACTTAGGTCCAGGTTTCTCCAGCTTTAAATAAAATACTATGCGAGGGCAGGAAATCAGAGTAAAGCTTTACGTTACCAACTAATTAATCTGTGGTAAAGCTATGCAGTTTTCGTCATTTGTTTTATTTGGCAATTGGCACAATGAGAATAGTGTAGAGAATAAGAGACAGCATTCATTATAGTAGATCATATAACAAGGTTGTAAATAATATTTTTATGGCCAGGCGCTATTTTGTATTCAAAGCGCAGCGAAGGTTGCAATAATTTCACTATCAAGTGATACAATCTACTTATTAACGCACTGTAAAAAACAGGTATAAAAAAACATACAACACAAATATTGGTCTGTTCATTTTATACCCAACGATGGTAAAAATTGTATCAAATTGTACTATTGCATAGTATAAAAAAACTAAATGCACAAACAGACAGAAATAGCGATAGATATATTTTTAACTGTTTATTAACAGAAACCGCAAAATATCTTTTGACTTAATTGGGAAAAAACTACATCCTATCCAAGAGAAGGCCATCTATCATTCTTACAACTTTCAAAACAAGGGTGAGTAGGTACCTTTTGGGAACGCGATAAAAGTTAGGCCTCGTCATTGCTTTTCATCAAGACGGAAGCTTAAAATTAAATAAAAGATTAGAATAAATACATTTTGGTCGACTATTTTAAGTCAATGATTCACCGTACTATGTCTGTCGTTACTTGCTTGTTTATTAAACATAAACGGATCTAGACAACACGCGATCAAAAACTATTAAAACGCCCTAGGCTCACTCCAAACACAAAATATAACGCAACGCACCCAATTCCAATCGGCGGCAAAACCAACAATAATGGCCGAAAAGACCTCAACAACATGATAAAATTTCCGGTTGATTTCATTCCAGGAACGATGGCTATTCGTTTCCTGATACTTTTGTCAGTGTCATAAAGGTTCGATAGACAAATAATAGCAATCAGTAAAAAAATTGTTGTGGCGTTTATATCGCGCACCAATAAATAACTGAACAAAGAAAAACCGGCCCATGTGCGTGACGGATCACGCACAGTGAAGGGTTCCGTAATCGGGACCGACGTTTATGGTGATAATTCAAAGTTGTTAGGTAATATAAATGATAATTATATTATTTACACATGCACAATATATTGTGTCATCGGCAGCAAAAATAAATTTGTACGTCATAGCATTTCTTAAAAACACTGTAGAAAACAAAGTTATGTCTGCGGTCGCTTGAGCATTACTGAAAATATCTCATATATCTCAAAAATTGCACAAAACATTACTAATATCTTATCCAAATCAGTTTTTTCTCAAAATGTTTTTAATTTCTACTACTTTGCATTTTTTTATAATTTTCTATCGCCAGTTGAAAAGTTAAATGGAAAGGGTTCTTTTTGCGACCTTGGAAGCTTGTATTTCCACAACTATTGACTTAAAGAAAAAGTCACCTCGAAACCTCTATAACTCTATATCATTTTTTAAGATGAAAACTGTCCTAAAGATCCACACGCTATGTGCACTGGATATTTTTTTTCATTTCCCAGCTACGTGTATGGAGTGCCACTCCTAATTTTATTGTTTTTTTAATATTACGATATCGCATATAGCAGTATCTACCAAATTTAATCTATGTTGGACTATCAATCAGACATCACAGACAGACAGAGGAGCAAATGGACAGGACGAAATTATGTGGCTTCCGCTTTCTACCACTAAGCTACGAAACCCTAAACAGGCCGTTCGTATATTTTTAAAATGTTCGCTGCTCACTTTTATTCATGGTAAAAAGAGTATCAATACATAGCTATTCTATAACTATTATTACTACTATTATTTACAGCAACTACACTTATAGCATGTCACTTTAATAACAAGACTTACAGATAATGGATAAACTAGAACCACAGGTAGCAGTGGCAACCTATACAAACTTGTAGAAAGTCCTGAAAAATAGCCTAATTCAATGCCTAACTTATGCCACTTACGCGACAAAATATAATTGGCATATTCTGTGTCCCTTTCCCTCTCAGACCACCACGGAACTTTTTAGTCAGTTGTTTCCGGCCAGGTCAACTTAGGAAACGAACTTTTATAATGAAGTTGTCTTTGAGTCTGATTCTTACTGGATACTCCTGCAGTTTGCTGTGTGCTACCCATAATACATGCATATTATCATTATTTCTATCGTCCTAGCAAACTTTATTTATTAAAATAAGTAATTCAAAGTTTTCTGCAAAATATATCGTCGCAGTCCATTTTTTTCTCACTGTGTTTTGTTTATATTAGTTTTATTTTCTGAAATACGTTTTAAATTAAAAAAGTAGAATTATAAAACTTACCTAACTACCGGTAAACCAGATTTGCTTTTGTCAATGTTGTCATAGAACTTTGCAATATTATCGCCATTTAAGAAAAATGAGACGGCACGATTTTCCTCCAATAAAAACCATTCTTTTCGTGGTTTAATGCAATCTCCATTCAAGTTTAATGCAAGATTTTCTAACCCTTTCACTGGCACGTCTTTCTTAATGTAATGTGAAAGAGAAGGAATTGTATACGTAACGTTATCGTTGTGTATAGACACCGAGCAAGGATTTCCATTGAACATTCGTATTTGAGAATAACCAGGTTGAGGTAACTGAGGATATGTTGTCTGTAAAAAATTACATTTACTATTAATAGATTTCATGAATATCGAGATAAAATCAAAAGAAAATTAAAATAAAATGATCAAGTTAAAGCTTACCTTCAAGTGAGCAATATTACTAATTTAACAATATATTATATTATATATTTATATATATATATATATATATATATATATATTTATATATATATTATATATTATATATATATGTTTAGCTAAATAATATGTATTTTGTATTATGAACTTTTAAAAATTAACTCGTCAAAAAAACAATCAATATGAAATTTAAATAATCTATAAGTAGCTTAGTAATGTTTATCCGATATGTAAAAAACTCTGTCCGATCCGTGAGAGTATTATTAAGTCTCGACAGACATTCGAATCCATTCCAGAAATCCATTTCAGATAATAAGTTAAAATATACCCCAAAATTAAATTAAATTAAATTAAATGCAATTATACCAAAATTTCAATACAGACGGCGCGGAGGCCGTCGCGCGTCGCCTGTCGCACGCACCGTAATCGATGACGACGGTGTTGTAACATTTTATAAATTTGCTAAATTTTCAGGTAATTTAGTATGAAAGACGTGTAGTTCAAATTACAATAATATTTTTACTTTCGTGAACAATATCATTTTCTTATTTTTTGGGTAATGTCATTGGGATACTAATGTGCTCTCTACGGATCAAGACAGTTTTTTTTACATACCGTATAGATACCTACCTTTAAATAAATCTCCACCACTCCGGAAGTAATAAATGCTAATCCCGCCAAAATACCACCTAAAGTCAGCTTAGTAAGTGCATTTTTCAACATATTTCGTTTTTGGAAAAACGGGTAAACAATCTGTAACAAAATATTATATTTCATGGATCACGAATATTTTTTTCTTGTAAATACTTACAATTAGGATAGATACTTTTTAAATTGTGTAATATGGTATGTATATTTGTGCTTAAAATTCTGCGAAGTTATCGTGTATTGTTCCAACAGAATTTCATTGCAATGATATTATTCAAAGGCCTATAACACATTATTACATCGCACAATATGTATTGCATTTGAAAATAATTAAGGATTTTATTATTATTGAATAAAAACGAGTAAATATAGAAAATCCACGTCAGACTAACTGTGCCCGCAACTTCACACGCCCAGAACAAAGCGAGGAATAAGTTGAATTGTTATCTTTATCATCTGTGGTCATAGTTAAACGTTATAAAAATCATTTTGGCGGGAACGGGAGAAGTGAGGTTGTCATTTTATTTCGGTTTTCTATTTTTTACATTTTTGAGAGTTTTAAAGTGCAAAAGTGATAGTATATTGTGTTTTAAAGTTCTGTATAAGTGAAAAGAATGGAATAGATCTAAATAAACATGTGTAGCTGAAGTTCTTACGCTCATCCAATAAGTCCTTTATAGCTTCAGTAAAGTCTACTATCACTTTATTGGAAGAGTTTTACGATAAGAAAAAACTTATTTACTTGTGATTCTACTTATTAATACGTGACATTGGCAAATGCACTAATCTGCGCGCCATGCCATAAAGAAAAAAAAAATCACTGCAACTGAACTAATGCATAAATAAAAAGAAACGTACCTTTTGAAACGTTGGTATGAAGATAAGAATAAAAATAGGTGTAGTCACTTGCAGTTGATCAGGTTGAATGGTAACGAAACCGAATCTCCCGTCCATTTTGGTAGCTTGTAATGTCCAACGGGAACCCTGCAACATTTACATCGTAAGTATATACAATATTTTTAGTTGAGAAAACAAACACTTTTAAAATGGCCGTATGTCCGTCTTACCATAAAGAACAGAAAATTGAGAGTTATAGCAAGTGGCCCTTAAGTGGCTAAAATACGGACAGGAATTTCAATAGTCGAGTTCTGACATTTTTAAAATTAGTTTTGGACGTTAACTAAACACAAAAAATCACGCGTCATCGTGAGATGTGTAATGAAAGCTATACTATATAGCACATTACTTTGTGTTACTTTCTTCTTAATAGCGCTGTGTCCCTCCCTCTTCTTATCTCCAAAGGTATCGCTCAGAAAAAACTTAAAAACAGTCGTGATATTGAAAATAAATTATACATTGTAGGAAAATTCTCAAGATTACATTACCTTAGATATTCGTTCTTTACACAAAAAAAGCTCTGCGAAAATTTAGCTACTTGCGCTTGCTTACTTGCTTTACTTTTACATGGCTATTGTTTTGTATCAACGTCTTTTTAAAAAAAAAATCAGGCGTCTAACTTCTGTCGCTATAAATATATATAATACATCAATCAGAACTTAGAGTATACTCTAACAACATAACAACATAACATAACATAACATAACAATTTATTTATTTCAAAGTCAACAGGAAAATACGAGTACATTGAGAAAGAATCACTATCTAGTGTCTATATACGATAATAACGTGAGTGTAGCCAAAAGGGCCAGGGGAGGACAGCTGCCTCCCTAGAGATTCGAAAAGCTAAAAAAAATGTAAACCTACATTTTACAGTTTAATTATTAAAAAATCAAAATAATTTGATAATTAAAACGTAAGAAAGTTTTCATTAAAATATTTTGATCATTTAGATTAATTTTTAAAATTAAAACTACATAGACACTTTTTTTTTAAAGAAATAGTGGAATATTCTGTTTGAATAATTCAGTTTTCATTGAAATCTTTTATAAGTACCTTGTTTTTTCATAAATTTTTCTTGTGTTAAATAGATTTTAAAACATTTCTTTTCAAACAAACTGAGAGACAAGTTCTCCCGTACTCTCCAACTGCAAATGTGACTTTGTAACGGCAAATAACATTACAAAGTGATAATGCACCTAGTTTTATCATAACTTAATAGCTAAACGCCGTTTTTCCTTAAAGTCATTTTCTATGGAATTTTCATGAAATGTTTACTTGTCTAAGTACATTTTATAAGTTGTTAAACTATTACTCGTTAACTTGACACGCGAATAATAATCTTCAAGATTTTATTTGACAACTTTTCGCCCTGTGGTAACTTGGCGAAACTATATATAAGGGTTCATTGTTTTACTGTGGAACCCCATAAAGGAAGATACCATACTAAAATCTTGAGCATGGAATGAATAGGGGCCGTAATATAATAGGTATGTCTAATTGCGTACGTCCTGAATCTCGTTGAATAAAAATATCGTGTCTTGCTCTTGCTACACTATATCGTATCATTCTATCTCTTTCACGGTTAGCGCATGATAATATAGCATATTAGTATGTGCAAGCAGTACAAGTAGCGTCTCTTCGATATACCTCATCCATCGACAAAGTACACAATATTTTAACATTGCATATATCTGCTTTATTTAATATTTTATCAATCACTGTTACGAAGAAATAGCACTTACCGCGACATCGATTGTCGGTCCTAACACCCGTTCAAGATTTTCTATTATGTAAATAATAAAATAAATAAAATTCATTAATAAAAAAGTGTTGTTTGAGTGATTCCACTATAGGGGTAATCGTCAGCAAACTCTGCAAATCGTCGTCTAAGGTCTAACACCGCGTAACTCAAAAAGCAGTACGAGTTAAGGTATCGATAGAAAATTTAAAAGGATAAAATTAATTTACGTATGAAATAAATCTAAAATGCCAATGCCCAACATCGCTAACACTGGTTCCAGAATAACCATTCTGTTTAAAAAATATATTTCAATTTCTTATGATTATTGGTTTGTAACCTCCTCAAGCTAGCGCAAGCAATGATCAAAATAAAAAGTGTTTTTAGTGACTAGACATTCATTATGGCTGAACAAGGCTGTAAACATTGTTTTGTTCTTTATATTACGTTATATACAGATTTGTCATAAAAAATGACTGTATCCTAAAATGTAATAGCTAAACTATTAGACACTGAAAATCTCTAAAAATGAAATGACTTCCTTCGTAAATGAAACGACAAGAAGATAGGAAATCAACGACAATGCTGCTATCCGAGTTTGGATTATGATTTATGATTCCCCTAACGTCATTTCAACGTTTGGAGGTTACATCTACACACTTATTTGCTTGTGGAAGAACGTGTGAACTTGTTTTTCTGGCGGTTTCATTACATTATATGAAATAACAACTCCTGCTGTGTTTCTGGGTGCATCGTTTGTCTATATGATTTCTTTTGGCCGTATTCAATTCGATTTCTGAAGTCGTTTTAGAAAATGTCTCGAAGCGCGTGTTATTTTTGGTAAGTGTTTTCAATTTTTTTTATATATATTTGTAGATTCGCCAGCTATTTCGCTTTAGTTACTATACTATTTCGAAGTATTCCTAATACAATAAAATAAATATTAATATTGGGAATGCAAATTAGTGAATGGGGCAAAGTTCCATAGATTTTGCGCATTGTTATTTTAATAAGCAACCTTTTTTCAATTTTCAGGCAACGAAACTAATTTGAATTGTTAAGTAACATAAAAAGAGACAGTATTTTTACTCTTCTGAAAATTTGAATGTTTGAACTTACGTGGTTTTAGACCTTAAGCGACGAAATACAAAGAAATCGTATCCGCCAATTCTTTCTTCTAATTTCCTCCGCCAACTCCAGAAAATAATTGTAAAAATATGTCTACTATGTCATTGGTAAAAAAGTAAATATTTTCTGTTTAGTCGTTTCTCTCACTCATGTCACGAAATTATTAATATGACGAAATACGAGTAATTGTAATGTCGGACAAAAAGAAACTTTAAGAAGGTGTTTCATATGGTCGTATTTTTTACAGTAAGAACCAGTACAGCAATGTAACTACACATACACAAAACTTAGCCAACATAGGTATAGTACTCTGGCAAAAACTTTGAAGATTATTATGTATTTGGAAGATGAAAAACTTTAAAACTCTACTGACATACACCCAGAGACAAACTAGTGAAACTTAACCTTACTTAATACACCTGGAGCTTTCTTTTTTTTAATAATTAAAATCCGTGCCATTAAAAGTTATTTTGTTAATTTATACTATCAACGACTTGTTATATTTATATATTTTTTTCTACCTAACTGTTATGAACGTTATAATCAAAGAAAAAACATTTTATCAAAGAGGAATTCAATTCACCTATTAATTTCATTAAGATTTATTTAAATTAAATGCCTGCAAAAAAATAATTTCTAGAGAAGGGGACCGATGTTTCATGCATTTAACAAAAATAACCAAGGGTATTTGATAAGCCAAGTAATATTTGAAATTAATTAAAAAGTATAAGAGTTATATTGATTCTTAAACTCCAACAATAAGAACTAAGTGGAGTCAGCTAGAGAGAGATGACACTTGGGTTCTTTGATGTCATAAATTCATAGTCATTGCTCAGTACGAAAAACGACTAAGATAGATTATTACTTACTCCAGCCGCGCTCAATAACTTTCGCATTTTTCGAAATATATAAGCATAAGCATTTCACACTGGCGTGTCATGATTATAAAGTAAACTAAATTAAAAAAAAGTTTCAATTTGTTCATGAGTATATTTTAACAAGCAATCGAATAAATCGACACTTCTAAGAAATTGTAACAGAACTCACTCACCATTTGATCCAATAACGACCAAAACACAGGTAAAACAGTAAACAACATTAATATCGATAATGTTTTCTTTATATCCCTTATAAATCTTTTGTCGTAATGATGCTGCGCGCTGTCCAACCAATGTGTGTTCATCTCTCTGCCTTTTAAAACGGAGTTCTTTATACCCAACTAGAAATATTAAAACATCTCTCTAGAAAATCAGCACAATTTTTTTTATGCTATTGGAAAATAATCAACCGAACTAACATAGAAGTCGAAAAGATTTAATTTGTATTTCTAATTTTGTGCTTAATAGCTGTTATAAATTAGAATTAAGTAAAGAAAACTTACCACAATACATTTAACGAAATCAATAACAATATTTCCTTCTGGCTTTTTCATTACGTAATGGTTTTTGGCACTGACGAATATTACTGGAACAGAAAAAATACAGTAAATACAGCGTGTACCAAAAAATTAATCACATAGAAGTTATCTAACTTAGCAACAAACGTCATTTTGTTATAGTTTTATGACTTGTGACTACTTAAGAAGGTAAATATGAGATTGTGTCGTTGCTCAAATCTTGTTTTAATTTATTACATAGACTCAGAAGTTACTTTGTGCCATGGTGCTCCACGCTTTGCGCAAATCTATTTTTGTAGGTAATTAATCCTCATATTCTCTTAATTTTTATCCGTTTATAAACGTGTCGATTAACAGTTTCAGATTTTGGACAGGAGATAGCTAATGATTATAAGAATTCATCACATCTTATTTAAATTTTATTATATTATTTATATGTTGGTGGTTTCGTGGAATATTTTATAATTATTAACGTTAAAATACTTAACGATTGTAACAAAAAATGTCTTATTACCACTTACTTTTTTTCGAATCGTATTTTTACTGGGCTATAAAGTTGTACTGCATTTAATGAAATTCTAATAAAAATACCAAAAACAAAGTATCCAATATGAAAGCATTTTTTGCAATAATTATTACTATTTATTCATTGTTTCTTTCTAGTTTTCAGCTAGATTATATTCATTTATTTTGGTACTGATTACGAAGGAAGTTAATTAGAACTTCATTCAATCTTTTGACGTCTTTAGTCATTTAAGCAAAGATGACATTTCATCTAATATCAAAAGTACATCCTAATTAAAAATAGAATTTCATAGAAATGGTTTCGATGTTACTTTTATTAATAGTTGAGACGCAATAACACGTAAGTATTTAAATAAAGATATCAATATTTTTACCCATAGAAGCAATTATGATCAAACTAGGAGCGCCAAATGCCAGCGAATAACAAGTTTTTTCGCCAAAACAATGGACTTCAGCCCTCAGAATGGGCGATACTGTCTTCGCTATCAAACTGCCCAAGCATGTTAAGAAATATAATAGGCTAAAATATGTAGAAATATGACGATCTTGCTCTGGTAGCTTGAACTGATCACCACCAAACGCAGAGACACATGGTTTAATGCCTCCAGTGCCAACTGTGATCAAGAACAATCCTATTGACGTACAAAGTCTGAAATTCAAATTGATTTTAAATATTTATCTTACGCCTCATTTACACTTTTATTAGTGGCAGTAATTAGTGTGAATGCGTAGGTACGTTCTCGTAGTAATCAGCAGCTACTTTTAAATCGTGATTACTAACTGACGCGAGCGTTACACGCAAGTTTTATTAATCATTGATTACAGTCCGGCCGCTGAGAAAATGCGTTCCTGACAGGTCTTGGTCGAATGGACGATGTAACTTTGAAATGGTGTTGAATTTACCATAAAAATATTTTTATTCTTTATTTTCGCAACTAACGAATAATTACCATTAAAACTATATTATTATGTCAACTGACAATAAATATTATAATTATGCACTAAATTTAATGTTAAATAAATAAGAAAACAATGGTTTTTAATTCCAAACCACGTTGTTACTAGGTTATGCGAAGTATTTAGTTTTGTAGTGACGTGCCAAAAATAACGAGCAACGTTATCTGTCGTTATACTATAAAATAATACGTTTTTCTTTCTAATCTAATATATAAAAATCTATATTTGTTTGTTTGTTCGTATTTTATGGCCTGCTAAACCGTTCATCCGATTGCGATTAAATTTGGTATGGAGATAGCTTGAACCTTGAAGAAGGACATAGGCTATTTTACAAACAAAAAATTCGGACTAAGTCGCGGACATCAGCTAGTAATTTGATAATACGCGAATGTATTAATAAAGTTTATATTAAATATTTCTGAATATTACTCTCGCATTTTTATATTCTTTATGCTAGTTACATTCAGAAATTAGAAGCCAGACAAACAAGTATTTAAAGTTATGTTACTCTTTTCTTGGGTCGGTTGAAGAAATAATATAACAGTGTTACTTTTTGCTCATCACTAATCACGACCAACTGATAGACGTCAAAAAGCGGCTCAACGGCCGGACTATAGTTATAAGCACAGGTTTACCACTCATAGATATCGCCTCTCACACGTCACTAGCTGTTAGACTGAAAGAAATATATGGCGTAAGCCTATAATAGAAAAGATGGGGATATATATATTTCGTCTCTATCGGTGTGTTAAATATTTTGATGAACAAAAATCCTTATTCGTTAGTTCTTTTAAGTTTTTTAATTATTTTTGAACTTTACAAGTGAACAATGAATGTAATCATTTTTGTAAATATATTTGAGATAAAATACTTTTGGGTGTGATGGTAGAATGCAGTATTTCAGACTGCAAAGGTTTGATAAACAAAGGTCGTCAAAATGAGAAAGACTATATTGTAGTGGCCACCTCTATCAGTAGTAGATCCGTGGTCATAAGGCACCATTTACGTCTTTATTAGTTATTACTTATGAGTGTGAATACGTATGTTTTAAAAATCTATTATTAGTAAAAGTGTCCACTCAAAGTAATCACTAATCTAATTATAAATGAGGCGTTACAAAATTATTAAATGTAGAATATGGCTAAATATCATATGAAATTTGTAGAAGTTAAGACTAGACTCCCAAAACACAAGTAATTCTAGTTTAGGAGCTAGAGTTTATAATAATTTATAATTTTTTTGTATGTAATAAATATTATGTATGTATAAGTTATGTATGCATGTATAATAAATATTATTACGTAACACCTTTTTTGAGCAAAAGGAATAAAACATTACTTATAATATTTACCACGAATGAATTTTTTACTTACCGGCCAGGCAAATCTAACTGCGGTATCGCCGTGAGAGCCACCAAAATATTTCCCGCTGCATACACAAACATCATGTATAAAATTGTTCTGAAAATTAACAAAAATTTACACTATTGATATCTATACCAAAAGCTAATATGCATTTACAGACACTATAATATTTTTAACATTACTTTAGGTGGCTTGTACCAACTATTTAAACTCGATTTAAGGAACTGACATATCGCTTGCTCCAACTATTTGGTGGTTGGTGCAAGCGAGATATCAGTACCCCTATTATGAGTTGTCGAAGTAAACCTACCTGACGTAACTAATGAAGTAAATGTAAAGACGTCACGGTTATGGTAAAGTGTAACAACTCTATTAAGAATATTTAAAACGTAACTATGACGGGATAAGTTAATACGTGAGTAAGTATTACTTTGAACGCGTTATGTTGTCGTCTTGACTGCTGTTTTATTTCTTTCTAACTACGTGAAAAAGACAAGGATAAGAAATAGGACAATAGTGTTCTATAATCGAGCAAAAATCGGAAGTATATAAAAGTAAGGTGAACTCCATAGAACTTTCGCTTTTTTAAATGTTAATGGTTATTTGTCTTGCCACCGCCGTTTTTCTGTCAATTTCAAGTGTCATAGTAATATTACATTCTCTGATATTTGGTCTTCGATCACAAATAAAAAACTTGGTAAATGTTTTACATAACGTAGTGATTACTTACTCAGTGTTTTACATATTATTCCTTCTTCTAGATATGCCCGAAATCGAGTGAAAGAATCGAATCGACTCGTTATATTTTTTTAACATATAACGTCTTTAACATGTAATGTCTTTTTTATGAATATTTGTTATCTAATGTTACATTTGTTGCATTCAATAATAACTAAATATAAATGAATCCTAATAGGGGTACTAATTATTGTTATTATTGTAATTTATACTCAATAAAAACGTTTGAAAATGTATATATTTTTTATTTTCTAAATTTGTATGTCGTCTCAGTAAATCGCACAAATTATAAAACGCACTTTTAGATAGCCTATATAATTTGCGAAATTTGTTTTGGTTTTCTTTACGAGTGCGTTATTTAATTCACGTAATTGTGCATGACATGCACTTAATGTATTGCGTTCGTCACTGCGTTCAGCCGCCTCAATCATGTTCCAAAATAGATAATCTCTAGCCGCCATTATGTATTGGATTTAAAAACAATTCTTAATAAAAATAAATAATTCTTACTATCTTTACATTAAGTTTTCACCGTAAAAAATGGCGTGAATGCCGTAACTACATCGGTTAACGAAACACTACAAAAACTGTCAACTACGTAACTCGTAATGCCAAATTGTATGGAAAACTTTGACACTGGTAATGTAGTTTACTATACTACAAATAGAACAGTAAACACGAGTAAACCATGACAACTCATAATCCCATTTTTAGTTTATGCTGTTACCGCCAGAGGCGCTGTATTAAATTTCATACTAATGAATTTAATATAGTCGCTAGCGAGTACAGTTTTGTAAACTCATAATAGAGGTACAGTTCGTTAAATCGAGTTTTAATAGTTGTTCCAAACCACCCTTAGTAACTAACGTTTATAAGTGATCCACCCCACTTAGGGTTGTCATTTTCAAAAACTGAAAAGCCGAGCTCGGCGATATTTTTAAACTAAGTAAACTAAAATCTAACTAAAATCTCTTCAAAATGTTAGTTGGATTTTTTAAATCAATTATAGTTTTTGAAATGAAACAAACCAACTGTATTTTCGTAGTTTTCATAAGCTGCGGCACGCACGTTTGAATAGAGCAGAGGGTATATTTTAAATTAAATTATTGTTTATCACTGCGTCGCCATAATTTTAAAACTCTTGGCCTGATTAGTGGATAGAAATCACACTACATGCTTGATATGGTCCGACGGAGCCGTAACTAATTATCATAATAGTACGTTGTGTTATTTATAATCCATGTTTTCTAGAACTTTTATGTTACATAAAAGTTCTAGAAAACATGATGGATTTATACAAACTTAAATAAAAAACTTAACTTTCAGTAACTCTCGGTCATTATTTATTAAAGGTCTCTTAATATGAATATCAGCCTGTACGAGATTAGAATGGCCCTAACCAAACTTAAGAATAACAAGGCGCCGGGTGACGACGGAATCAAAGTCAAAGTCAAAGTCAAATCAATTTATTCAAGTAAACCCAATCACAAGGTATTTTTGAATGTCAAATCTACTTTAGTTCGGTTCAAAGAGAAGAGAAAAGAAAACCTGGACACTGAGAAGAACCGACAAGAAACTCAGCCAGGTATAATTTTTTCAACATCATTTTACAAAAGGTTTATTAAAATACAATATTCAGAGAGCCAGTAAATGCATGTGCAGAGAAAATCATTTCCAGACTATTGTTTTATCTTCAACGAAATCGTTTATTTTATAGTATGATTGTCTAATCAATGTACGTTTTATAACTAATCTAAATATATTTTCTGTTAATTGAGTGACTTCTTGAGTAACTTTATTATAAAAACGAACGCAGTTACCCAAAAATGAAACATTTTTGGGTAACTGCGTTCACATTCAACATCACTTCAGAGCTTCTGAAAGCGGGTGGTAAACCGGTACTTAAAGTCCTTCAGAAGCTTTTCAACACCGTCGTCCTCGAGGGCATAACGCCGGAAGCATGGAACAGAAGCGTGGTGGTGCTATTCTTTAAAAAAGGTGACAACACCTTATTGAAGAATTACAGACCAATCTCGCTTCTGATACATGTTTATAAGTTGTTTTCAAGAGTCATTACGAATCGTCTCGAACGCAGGCTTGATGACTTCCAGCGTTCCGAACAAGCCGGTTTCCGAAAAGGCTTTAGTACCATGGACCACATACATACGCTGCGGCAGGTTATACAGAAGACTGAGAAGTATAACCTGCCACTTTGCTTAGCGTTTGTGGACTACGAGAAAGCCTTTGATTCGGTCGAGACATGGCCTGTGCTTGAGTCTCTTCAACGATGCCGTATTGCGATTAGTTCGCTATAGTACCTTTGATAACATGTTTTCAGCAGTAAAGAATTGGAAACAGTCCAGTTAAGTACAGCATCTTTTACTTGACATAACCAATTCCAATTTTAGCATTAGGCTAAGGAATCGTAAAAATTGATTTACTTATAAAATAATTACATTCTATCAAATTCCCATACTCTTATCAGCTCGTACACTAGAAATACATACATTCATGCTGTATCCCCAACGGGGTAGTCAGGGAGGACGGACTTCTTTCGCTTCCTCAAATCTACACTATACAATAGACATATTATTGTCATTTGAATGGTAATAATTAATATACTATATATTTATAATAATTGGTTCATGCTGCTTATTTTTTAGGGTTCTATATCTCAAAAAGAAAAGAAGCCTTATAGGATCACCTCGTTATCCGTCTGTCTGTTGATCTGTCTGTCTGTCAACTATCAAGGCCCTTTTTCTGGGAAACGCTTGGAGGTATCAATTTGAAATAATATCAAATAGTTATTTATGTCTTCGGTATCATATCACTGCGGTAACATAACATTAATCTATTGTGATCTATTTGTATTTGTACTTAGAATAAACTGCTTAAACATTTTATTTTACAGAATTTGGTCATACTTCATGTCGGTCCCAGACATGCGTTTGAATCGTTACGAAGATACGCGAAGACTTTGTGTGAGCAGCCATTAGAAATATTTGCACAAATATTTAATATTTTCACAAATACATTTATTAATACCAAAAAGGTACTTACATATGTTAATATTTACAAACTTAAAACTACACATTATCTTAAATAATAAACTTCCTCAAAGTTGCCGCTTAGAAAGCTGTCATTGCTTAAGGTACCCAGAAGACTGGCAAGCATTACCTCTTTGAATAGCCAAACTGATTCGTTGGCGGAAGAAGCTGCCAGCCCGGCGGTCTCTCGAAGCCTCGATCAGTCTCTTACAAATATCAGAAACCAGTCCATGGGCTTCGGGGCCCCAGACCCAAAGTTTCGACTGCAAAGGGAGTAAATATGAAACTCTCAGAGAGAGTCGCATACTTACGCCGCTTCAAGTTCTCGGCAGTGCTGGCCGCCGCACCTGCTGACTTGGAAGTAGCCGGCACATGGGAAACAGCAAGTATATCGACACAAGTGGCAACCCACACCAGCGATCTTCCAAGTTTCCAAGGAATGAGCGTCAAACCATCCGGTCTCCTGCCGTCGCATTGCGCAATACCTACAGGCTCTAAGATTGCAGGAACGCCAGTGGCGACAAGAGCCCGCCGAATGACGTCATTCAAGGCAGCATGTTGTGACATGCGGCCCGCACTACGTAAACAGGCTAAACCGTGGTGACCTAGTACATCGACGACATCACCACAGCGGCAACGGTGAGGAAGGTTAGTCCTGGCCCCCAGACGAAGGGATACTATGAGAGAAAGCGTGGTATTGTCAATTTTCACAAATATTTCGTATTTATTTTGATAACTCCCACACACAGATAGTTGTTTTCGTGAACGACGCGTGGACTTGTATTAAAAATGCCTTTTCCGTTTCGGAAATCAATCCAAAAATATTTGCGAAACGTGTATCGCTCTTTGCAGATTTTGAAGTTAAATATTTCCAAAAGCATTTGAAGAAACATTTGTACATTGTCTGACACCGGCGTTACATAATGGGCAGTAACCATATTAAAAAAAAACTGGCATGCCTTACCTAAACTTCCCAAGATAATTATCGGCCAATATACCTCCAATTATTGGGAAAACGTACACGAATGTGGCGAATGTGTGATATATCTCAGTAGCGCCATTGTCTGTGTATCCCAGTTTACTTCTTAGATATAGTGTTAGGAATGCTGTAAAAATAAATAACAATTATTCACTTTGTGTTAAAATTCATCAAAACTTAAAGAAACTGTAAATAGGAAATCGAAATTCTAGATGCCTACATACAAGTACAGAGAGCAGAGAGGCATAAAATCATGCCATTTCCGATTTTTGGTGAACAGAGCAGAGTATTAATCTAGAATTTGCCTTTTACATAACAACGTACTCAACAAAAGTTCCTACCTAAACAACAAGAGTACCTACGCAGCAAGGGGTACCTTCACACGACAATGTGTCGTGCAGATACTCTAGCTACTGATGGACCAGATACATACAAACAAACACTACTTGTAATGTCAGGCGAAATACTTCTATATGTTTAAACTGAAGGGGACTTGCCCTCCTCACATTACTCGCATAACAGTAGGATGTCTTCATATAAAGCTAGTGTACGCGGTTTGTATATGCGCGCGCTAATAAGTACGTGCTGTGGCACGAACACAACGGCGATATTTAGGATAATTATGGGTGAATATTGCAGCGCCATTGGGGGTCGTGCGCGACGCAAACACGCGACCGCTTTCGTTTTTCCTTAATTCGTTCGTCACATCGTCACAAGAACAAAAATATTTAAATCGCATAAACAAACTTACTGTAATGTCTTGAAATGCCTAAATAATTTTAGTTATTTGAATCCATAGTTATCGTTCTTCAAGATAAGTACAAGAAATTAAATTTAACAAACATGAAACACGTATCCATGTGCATTTTTTTTAAGTTTAAGCATTTCTAATTTTAAACAACACTTTGTAAGACCGCATGACGTACAAAGGTGACAGCGTTTCAACGTGAACTGAGCGCACTGGTGCTAATTAACACGTATTTAACGCTTCAGAATTTGGTGTGTAGGGCACGTCTACCTCAGTTTATACAGAAGTCTTTGGGCGCTTTTATAATTTATCGTTGCGCGTTTTTATCGTCACGTTTTTACCATCCGAAATACAATAGGTAAGCAAAATGCTTCCCTATAATTCGGCAATAAAGACGCTTTTTCAACGTCCGCGACATGACGTATCGTGTACGGAAATATAAAAGCGTCTCCATACAACTACATACACTTTGCTTCCCCATTGTACCGGTAAAGTGGCGATAAATACGTGCAACGGGAAACTAAATACGTCAATAGTAGGTACGTTGTATATTATACACTAGTGCCAAAACTCAAAACAGACAAAATGATGAAATTTATACTGTAACGAGAGTGAGACAAACAGTTGTTATTCATTTAGGTTCGGGTTATTTCGCCTCGGCTCGGCACCGCCCCGCATCACATTGAATGCTGTCCACACAAAGGCCAAGTAAAATGGAGGATTGGGCAGCGTTATGTTTGTGCGTTCGTCAATTCCCTCGCAAAGCCAAAACCACTAACGGATTGCGGCGTGTACCACACACTATCACTGAATCCATCTTATTTAGGCGTGTACCATATTCTAGGTTGCTTTTTAAGAAAATTGATATGATAACTATGACACAACATACAGTTAGGAACTAAAAAAAGTACATAAAAAAAACAAGGAACCCCCATCATAATGAATATCGTATAAAGGGCTTATAAAGATCTAAACATTTATTACTGCTAAAAGTATCGATATTAACAAATAAAAGTTATAAAAATTCGATTCATAAAACCTTAGACTTGTAATATTAATTTTTGTGTTTTATTTACCTACTCTTTGTATTTATAAGTAAACTTACCTCTCATGCCCGAGTAAGAAAATCGTTCACAAAATTCCGTTAAAATTATCACAATTACTACTCTAGGAAACCTGTCTTTGGCCTGAAAAAAACGAGTAAGTATTTTAGCGGTAGGCGAAACGTATTTCGTTGTTTTAACGATAATTCTACTACTGACTTTATTTTATAGATAGTCGATAGTAGTTCAGTTACACAATTTGTTTTTGGAACAACCATGATTAAAAATATCACACTGACCATTAGCTTGTTAAAAAAAAGAAAATAAATAAAACACATAATGAGCTTTTTCAGTCTCGTATAGATAGTAAATTTCGAATAAGTACGTACGAACATATACAAGTAAATCTGGTAACAATAGTTTTATTACAAGAATTAAGTTTAATTTATGATTCTTCGTGAAGAATTCCTATAGTACACACACAAAATAAATAGATATCCGAGTAAAATTAATTTTAGTACATAATAACAAAACAAATTTCAAGAAAAGTTTCAATACACTAATATTATAGTGTCTGCTATTCTTCACGGATTTTAATTCGCCTTCAAACTATCCCTGAATTCAGATTAATTTCTATAGGGCATCTACCTAGTTCCGCTTCTATAAAAAAACTGATCAGTTTTATAAAAATGGATAATTTTTTGTTATCTGTAAGCATATCAAAGACATCACTAGCTAAATACGGATTGCGTTCCAAACTTTTTTTATTCAGAAGTCGATACAGCCATTCCTATTAAAACTGCGATGGCAAAAACACACAAAAGGCCAGAAAGTATTAAAACCAATGGGCATCTTGGTATCCATCCGGTAAAATGCTAAATCGATTTACCGAATTAAATCTAGAAAGAACGCGAAGGCAATTTACTCGTTCATATGTATATAGCTACACACCGATGGTTTCATATCCGAGTATTCCACATCTTCCACTTCTTTACCCATTTTTATTACACTCACGCACTCAAAATTAAAATGAAATAGTTGACAGCGTGCTATATTACATATTTATATATGAAATCTTTTCATAGTGTTTTCTCAGTAAACAATTTTATCAACCACAATATTTTACAGAAAATGTGTATAAACAATACCTGTCATCTTAAAAGTAACACTATTATTTTCAATCGACTTTTCCTGTACCTACCTACTTTATTAGGTACAGGCAGTCCTCGACTTACGTCGTTTCGATTTACGTCGTTTCAAATTACGTCGAACAATGTTTTGACACTATTCCTCAAGCATACGTCATTTGTTTCGATTTCTGGCATAGGAGAATTCACTTGTCTTGTTGAAATTTTTGAAGAAAATGATCCTAATTTTGAGAGAAGTTTCAACGTTAATAACAAAATTTGTGCAGCCTATCAGTGTTACCAAGATGTATGATAGCAAGAAGAAAGAAGCGAAGCAATCTAGAATTGATAGTTTATTTAAGCCAAAAGTTTAATTTATTATTTTTCATTACATATTTTGATTACATATTAAAGTTTTATAATTATTATTAAAATTAATAACACACGAATACCAAAAATAACTAGCAAGTTCATAAGTGCATATATAATTATTTTAAGAACTTACTTTTGATAATAAAGTATGTATATCCTTTGTTATAAATGCAGTTTTTTTTTAATTTCGAATTATGTTTACATAAACATATGAAAAAATATGTCTCGACTTACGTCGTTTCGATTTACGTCGCGTATTTCGAGAACCTAACATGCCGTAAGTACGAGGACTGCCTGTACTTATAATTCAATTAAAAATCGTTGAATAGTTCTTAGAAATTGTACATTGTACATAGACTGTACAATACATTTATTAATAACAAGCTGTGCCTCGTGGTTGCACCCGAGTTAAAATCGGTATTTTTCCGATACAAAAGTATCCTATATTACTTTCTAAAAAATCATGGACCTGCTAATGAAAGTCCCGTCAAAATCGGTTCAGCCGTTTCAGAGATTAGCCCAGACGAACAAACAGACAAACATAAAGATAATTTTTTTTTAAAAGTGTTTTTGGGTTTTGGTTACGTGCAAAAACAATATAAGATTAAGAAGAAGCCTTTATTTTAAAATCACAGACACTTCGATTTCTTTCGATATATTTTGACGCCATTAGTATACATATACTGTACTATATATTATGTATTTAAGTCATTCTCATATAAATAATGGACAATGCGAGTTCAACTAGCGTATATACCTATCACATTCACGAATTAGTGAATTTCTGAACTAAATTTCTGATAAGATAATATAGATACCCACTCCTTAATGTGGCCCTGAGTTCTGTATGTGTGTGAGTAATATTTGTTAGTGTTAAATTTGCCACGCATTTTGAACCGATAGGTATAGTCTGCTTCCATTTAAAAGTCTGTGGGATCAATTCCACCAAGCGTCGTCTCGTCTGATCATAAATCTTTTTTATCAATCTGTCTCGCTCGCAATCAATGGCTTATGGAGCGCCTCAGTGATGTGTGTAATAGTAGGGAATTGATATCGATAAATTGTAATATGATTTTTAACTAGCAAGAAGTGTACTTATTTATACCTACACAAATATTTAATATAAATAATACACAATTTAATTAATTTTAATACAATGTGTTCTTAATTTGACATAGACAAAATAAACCAAATGAAATTAATTTAAATATAAATACCCTATTATTAACTTGAAATTTATTTCATGCTCGTTTTCATCACCTTCGATATCTGAGTCATTTATTTCACCAGTGGTGGTCACTATTTCTTGAATTCCACGTTAGTCAAAAATATTTTCATTGTACACAACTATTGAGAACGAAGTCAAAGAAATAAGGCTACAGAAAGTTATAACAATAATGTGGACACTTACAATTTTAAAGAACGATCAATCAGTGATCAGCGCTTGTAATTAAGGTTACTATAGCTCATGGTAGAAAACTGTCGATATTTTATAAATCGTTGGCACATTCCTATTGTTACTGACAGGACGACTAAGATGATAACGGTCGTACTATATCTAAAGACATTCTCAAAAACGGCAGCATAACATAAAAAAAACCAGCTCATGAGCTAAATAATATATAATGTCACAGACACACACATACCACCAGTCTTTTCTATTGGTTAATAAATTACGCAGACTACGATTAAGACGAGAAGTACTGTACAGCATATAACCTGCACAAAATATAATATATTGTCATACTCATGTATAGACACCCGTACATTATAAGAAGGTACATACATAATGTAAGTACATCGCAATCTCTGATTAAAAGTTAATTAACCTAAAATTTCATAATTTTGAGTTATAATACTGAATATCAAATTATTACAATGGTTATACAAGGTGATAATATCACGCCTTTCCCCATTCGCGATGGACAGAGAACCAAAAGGCAACTCAGACCACCTCGAGAAATATTATGAAATTTAAAAAAACATGAAATAATTTTTATAATACTATGAAAATTGATTTTTTTATTATTACTCGAAGCTAATCTTGAAATTTTGAGTTAGTCACTTTCATTATTAGGGTGCGCTACCTATATCCACCTATATCTATCTATTAATAAATATGTACCTGCCTGCAATGCGTTCTTTTCTTTAGGTTTTGCCGAATTAGGTTTAAAAACCTATATTCTAATATTCCAAGACGATCTATAATTGACACAACAATGGGAGACTGCTTCAAATTATTAAAAAATTCGCTAAAAAAATAAAAAGAGTAAAATAAAAATTCGTCTCCATCACTCCTAGCGTTTAGCATGATATAGGAGTAGGGTACCTATGTCCTTCTTCCAAGGTACCTACTATGAATTCCTGACATACAACCCGGTAACATCATTCTCCTCTAGCTCATCCCTACTATAGATATAACGTTTAAAAGGCTATATAGCTTCAAAATGTTCAATGAATTTCAAAAAAATTACCTTAATAGTTTCATCATGTCTGTCTGTCAGTCTGTCCGTCTTTTTATCCGCATTTATTGATTGATTTATTCTGGCATTTTACACCTACCCATATTTAGTACCAACCTTTTTAATTATTTACCTACATATTATTTAGGTTTAGTACAGAAACTTAAGTTAGTAATCCGAAAGCAAAAATTAATTAATGCTACTTATTTCAGACCTTTTTGTTAATTTAAACTTTACTTTGTCCGAAACTTCAACGGAAGCCTAAGTCAATCGAGTCCCACAGAGTTAAGAAGTCTATTGCCAACCCTCGCATCTCATAACGAGGTAAACACCATTGCAAAAATATTTAGTTAACACTCCGTTATTTTCCTCCGTTTTCTATAATTAAATTTATCAATAACAAATAGAGATATAATCTAAATTTAATTCACTGTTTACTTACAACTCTGACGTTATAACTTGCCTCTACAAAACCTAAGGGGCCATTCACAAATACAACGATTATACTTCCACACGGGTTTATTCAAGGCTTTTTTTAAGAAGACTAGTAGTAATGCTTGTAGCCAGGTACGGGTCTTCATAAGGGTGGTATTCCGCTGGCCCAAGATGTAATATATTTCTTTGTCCAAGGTTACTAAGACAAAAAGTCAAATCTTGGAGAACTGGAATATCACCCTAAGGGCAGATATCCGGGACGACTGGTTTAAAAGGACGGCACAAGTGCCATTTTTACTACTAATTTAAAATTACTTTTTGTTTTAAAATAGACTTTAAATTTTTTATTACTTTTAAACCTTAAAAGAGGAGGCCAAATATATAATTTAATACGTGCGTAGAATTTGAATATACGCCACTGGTTGGTAACATTGTTCTACTTCAGTATTCTGAAGTACTTACTTGAACCAATGAAGGACAAACGCTCTATATTATACATACATACATACATATGATACATATCTTCATACCATTTCCATTGTAGGCTTTTTTTTGTTTCCGAGAAGGAAAAAAAACGGACACTGCCGGACTCTACGCTGAGTAGCATTGGACTTGAATCGCCTAAAAAAACCCTTGTCTTTGCTGTTAGTCCTAGTGGCTTTTACAGCGTCACCAGTCGCGTTGGGGCAAGCGCAAAAGGCGCCCTGCCAGAAATTGTGGGCTGGAAAAAGGATCGAGGCGCGATAAAATTACACATAAACGCCACTTTCAGTAATAAGCATTTAGGCTTACAGATGGCAAAGCGGTCCTGAAGCGGTCCTAAACAGGGATGAGTTGCTAGCCTATCACTCATACAAGTTGCCTACAATACGACCTAAGAGCGACGATTAAATCTATTTCATAACAGGGACTACAAGAGCAAAAAAGCGAGATCTATTCATTCGTTGTACGACAATAGGCTAAATTACTGCTCTTGAAAGTAATGTATTGTATACATTGTATTAAAATAATTATAAATTTTGAACACAATTGCCAAAAAACTAATTTAAATCGAAAACCGAAATAGAGAGGGTATCCCATCCCTCTCTATTTAAGCTAGAAGACGATACCAATTACATAGCTGTGAAGACACAATAACGTGGAGACATCGCACAGAAACGGTATGTACCCCACCTTGTTCCCACACAAAAGTTTAAAAGCGAATAACACTTTTACTTTTCATTGTATTTCGAATATTATTTCACAGTTTTGTTAATGATAATTGAACCTATCTTTAAATTAGCTTATTACAAAATAGTCATCTACCCTCCTGTAGATATATTAGAAATTTCGTTTTCTAAATTACAAATTTAGATCATGTAATGTAAATCTGGTAAAAGGTAAACACAATTGGATTAAATTTTCTCGTTAAATTTTGTTAAAAGTTGATTTTAAAAACCTTCGCTTAGTACTTCGAAAATGGGAATATAATAAACTGGTACAACAAAATATTCTTTTTTTCATTCGTTTTTGTTTTCTATTTTACTATTTGGCGCTTACATTGCTTAAGGCGACGAATTGGAAATTACTGTAGGGATCTCAATTTCTTTAAGTGATTACAAAACGTATGAAACTGATATTTGGTAACATGATTCTTCATTTCGTTAACTTCATTTTACCATTTGCGATACACCAGTGGCGTGCACTCCATACATGCGAATAAGCTCTGCATACCCTATAGTCTCATACATACATGCCCCTATAATTCGATAAAAATCATGATATTAATTAATCTAACTTGTTCGCCATCTCACCGCAAAGCGCTTTGGCTTTCCGTGTTTATTACGCGATATACGTGCGCGCCATATCTTATGTGCTTTTTGGACCTTGTTGAGCGACGAGCGATTCACCGCAGCGCTCCGTGGTTCCCGTGCGTAGAAGCAGTACTATGCCAAGCTTATTTTTCATACAATACATCTCGTGTAGTACACAGCAAAAATGTGAGTGTGTACGTGAAAATATATGAGCGTATTTAACTTTTGAAAGCAGTGCTTACAATGCAACCCGTCCGAATTGAGAAACGGTCAAAGCATTGCATAATTGTTGATTGCAGAGGGTCGACTTGTTTTATTTTTTCGTACTAATTACAAAGTTTTGCCGCCATTTTGTTTTGATTGCTTTTCTTGGCGCAAGTGTTTGACTGTAATTTATTTATTATTTAGTTAACTTACTGCAAAAAATGGAAAAATAAACATGTGAGACGTGTACTAGCGAAGTGTGTTTAAATAAATTAAAATCTGCCGCTTTTTCGACGTTATTTTTTTAGGAGTTTTTAGGCGTGTGTTAGAAATAGGGAACATAGAGTTTTAAAAAAATATATAAAATATAGGCAATTACTCAAAAGAATTAAATAATAATAGGAGTAGAAATATTAATAATAATGGGTAAATGGATGGAAACACATCATTAAGCTTGAATCCAGTCATTTTTATTCAAGCAAAATCTACCACGGTTCAGAATTAATCTGCACTGAGAAGAACCGGTAAGAAACTCAGTCAGGTATAATTTTTAAATAAAGTATTGAAATATAAGCAATTACACTTTACTAATTATTATTACAATAATTGTCTCTCTAAAACATTGTATTCCATTATCATATTATATTTTATTACTATACACAATAAATATCACAATACTAGGTACACTTAACATCGTATTATACATAACAAAAATGAATATAAGTTAATAATCTATTCGGATACTTATCTGCTTAGCTCTAGTGTCCCGACAGCAAAAATGTGTCATTCTGTAGTTACAATCACTATTAGAAACTACCTTCCCCACCACTTTAATCATACCTCGTATCAGTATAAGTTATATTTCTTTTGTACTTTACAAATATATCCATACTAGGTATATGTGATCCATAATTAATAGCTATTTATTAATATATAATAATATAATAATTAATAGCTAATTATATAAATATAATTTATACTGATTTTCATAGGCAACACATAGTTTCAAAGAGTTACGAAAATAGGGAGCTATTATGACTTTCAATGATCACAATGACCCTTTATTGTTTCATAAATAATTATTCGAATATTAAATCGATATATCAAGGTAAGAATATTAAAATAACAATTTATAGTTCATTATTATCAATCGAATATACATTTCAATGAAGTAATATATTATATTATGTAATAATATAGATCTGGAAACAATTCGGGCTGCAGTATCAGGTCATTTCTATCATTTTCGTGTAGTGTCATCAGAACTGATCTAGCATGCAAAATTTCAAAGCCGTAAGTTTAGAGGAAGTGGTTCAAATTTGGCTCGCAAGATTTGAACTACACACATAAACATACAGGTTAAGTTAAATAAAAACTTTTAATAAAAAAGGGATCAAACTGATATAAAAAACTATTGTCCGATATCTATACTTTTGTGTTTTTACAAACTAATTTAGTCTATATTGTATCCTATTACATACAAATTTGTGGATAATATAGTTTCTGATTATCAAGATGGTTTTACACAGGTCGTTCAACGCAAACAAATTTAGTATTCTTCATTTTGGAATTGTTATGGAAGGTGGACGTGAGTAACCAGATTGATGCCATTTACACTGATTTTATTAGCGATGTCGATAAAGTTGATCATAGTTTTCCATTCCGTAAGATGGGTTTGTATGGTGTGGGTGGTAGTCTCTTAAATTGATTTAAATCATATTTGTAATAGAGACCGCAGGTTGTTGCTCTCAGCGGTTTTGAATCGGGTGTTTACTGTATTAGAAGTGAAGTACCGCAAGGATTACATTTGGGCCCCATACTTTTTTTCCTTTATGTCAACGATATAACTACATCAAATATTCATGCACTGTAAAATACTATGTCGTACCAACGACTTTAATTATTATTATCTTTTAATATTAAATAAATACTTTATTTTTTATAGTTTCTAATTTCAACGTCCAACACTCATCGTTATAGTGAAGATAGCGTAATGATATATTATAATAGCAGTCAGTTTTTAATTTGGACCTTGGACCCTGGAAATATAATAAACCGCTTCAAATCTGTTTTGAGAATATTTAAGTAAGACTCGGACATCCTACTCGCAGACTCTTAAAGTTTACGATATTATTGTATGTACAAATATAGATAGAAGATAAGGTACCTGCGGGTACTAAGGAAGATTTGAAATTAAATGAAAAATAACCAATGTAATCAACAGACTTTAATAATAAGTAGTCTACAAGTTCAATTACTACAAATATAAAGGGAAAATGGCATTTTTTACCATAAACAAAAACAAAATTAAACGTTATTGAAAACAAACGCGTTATACATTTAATACTTGAAATCAATAATTGCATAAACGCAGCAATTACATTAAAAATTATTAAAAAATCTGTAATTTTCTCCCCATAACAACCATTTATTTGAGTAAACACTCGTTCTATAGGCATCGTGATCATAGACACTAAAAATAACGATTGTTCAATTAGCATTAAATTACACACACTTGTTTACATTCGTAAAACCTCAAAATTTATATAAAATACATTATGAAACAAATAAAATTTGATTCATGATGTAGGAGGAAAACAAAATCTATGTTTAAATTAGGTAGGCCTTAATAGACTACTTTGTGTCTACTATGTATGTAAGAGAAACTAAATTAAAAATATTTGAATCACAGTACGTTATTCAAGTATTTATTACAAAAAATCTTAAAATGATTAAGAACTTTACACTGCAAATTTATACAGATAAGTGAAACATGACGCGCAATACTTGCAATTGATTCGGACCGATTTTTATTATTCGTACCGCGCGGTCGTCTCTAGCAATGTATGATACAATCCTGGAGACAGGAAGAGGGGTATTTAGCGTTTGTAAACTCATAAAGATATCGTCGTGTGTTAAGCGTCTGTGAGTGTTGCCTTGAGCGGGAGCGCTCATTGTAAATACGATTTTGCTCATATAGGCCTTATTAGACGACAGACCTTATTACCCGCAGGTACCTTATAGGTAGATAGATAGGAGACAGAAAATGCATACAAGTAAATCAATAGTAAACCGTATTTTTTCAAATTACATCAAGATGAAAAAATGAAATGTGTTTATTAAGTGAAATAAGGATGTTAATTAAGTACTTAAATGAAGTACTGTTAACGAATCTATCGAATTCCATTAACTAGTACGGTTTCACTGTACATGTTGATGTCAGATGATGTCAGAGAAAATATAACACGAAACCCATTTAGGATAATATAATCGATTTCGTTAAAATAGACATCAATAATATGCCTTTTATCTCAGTGAGGCATTTCAATTTGATAACATACAGTAAACTGAAGTTTTGAACTACTTGAAGGTGTGGCAACATCAGAAGGGTTCTGCAGACTTGACTTGCAGGCTTGACGTGTCACAGCTTACAAAACCTTAACTTTTGTAGACTTAATGATAGGAATGCCATATTGTTTTATAATAATAGATAACATAATTACACCCCTGTAAAATAAACATATTCGCACAATATTTATTTAGTGACAAGAAGTCTCTAAAATAGATATTCTAATAAAATATTTACATAATGGCGTGGAACATTTATCTGTTGCAGGTATTATACAAACATTAGAACTGTTGAAAAATACCCGATTTATAGGTATTATCATGTTTTAATACAAAAAAAACAGGATAACATACATATTTATTGTACTAATAATTTTAATGGTTCGTTAGTAAAGTTCTGATCTTTAATACTCGCTACTTCTGTTGTTCTTTTGTTAAATAGTACTCCATCGTCAGATCTTGACTAAATTTCTATTGGATCACCCTGAACTTAATGTATACCCTTTGAAATAAAAAAAGAATCATCGAAATTGGTGCACAAATGGCGGAGAAATTGATATGTTCACCGACATCATGTCTCGATTGGTCCCATAGAAATGTAGTCAAGAACTGACGATGGAATATGTACTGCTTAATTTAGCATCGACTATCGGTGATTTGGAAATTAAAATACGCAATCTTGACACCGCGATCGTTGAATGTTGACTCGTCAAAACGCGATGCAGTATCGATAGATCGATGCAATTCGATATAATATAGTCATCTAATTGAGTTGCTAAACCGACAAATAAGGGCGACGAAATAATTATTTTGTGATAGGCTTAACACAAATACGATATTTATGTCCTGAGTTGCATCTGTCGTTTTTCATTTAATAATCAAAGAAAAAGATAGATTTTCGTTTATAA
Organism: Zeuzera pyrina; assembly: GCA_907165235.1. Taxonomy (NCBI): domain Eukaryota; kingdom Metazoa; phylum Arthropoda; class Insecta; order Lepidoptera; family Cossidae; genus Zeuzera; species Zeuzera pyrina. The sequence goes on from OU015629.1 coordinate 5,326,067, forward strand.
GTTTTCAGAAATCTTATTTTTACATATTTCTGAACATCAGTCTTCGTTTCTAGAAGTTTTTTCTAAAAAGTTTGCTTTTTGTGTAAAATATAAATATCCCATTAAATGACTCTTTAATGCTTCAGTGACATTTCCTATTATATTCCTTTCAACGTTCACACCTTCCAGCTTAGCTGTTCACGCCTTTTAACGTCACTGCGTGACTCTCACTTGTTTAATTAATTACAATGATATAAAGTTGAATAAAACTACGTACTGAAATTAAATAACAGTACAAGAAAAGTAGCGTTAAACTGGTGTTTTATAAAATATTTCTATGATATGCTGTCATATTAAGCCAAAATCGAACAAAATTGGCGATAAAATAAGAAGATATTGATATCATGCATGATCGTTATGTTGTTGTTATACCTAGTTATATTGGTGATGTTAGGAACATCTAGTTAAAAGTAAAGGCTTAGTAATCACAAACACAACTGTAAAAATATTCGTTATACAATGAAAAACATAAGAGTTATTCGTAGTGAAAACAGAGTGGGTATAAGTTTCGTCTCTGTCACTCCTAGCCATAGACACCCTAGCCTATGAGACTTGAAATAGAAAGGCAACGTTGTCTGCCGTCCATCTGCGAAAATGCTCATGTAAATTCCAACACAAACGCGCGCTCGTTTAGTAGTAACCAGGAAACAAATACGTGACCCATGTCTAAACGGTATCAAGAAATATAGAATAAAATACGTAAACAATGCCAAATTGCGCTGTACAGTGGTGTGGTAGTGACAGTCGTAAAAATAGTTTCAATTAAAAAGGACAATATCGGGTTTCATTGGTAAGTACAAAATTAATAATAGAAATTTATAATAGAATTGAACAGATTTCTAGTGATACTGGTTGTTGCTAAGCTTTGAATCAGTGTTTGTCCTTGTCTAGCACGCTATAATTAGATTTATGTTGCCTCCTCACTCTTGCAAGACGGCACGTCTAAGTAGAGATGCGAAAAAACGTATCGATATGTTAATATTGTTCCAATTATTTTGGAAATAATGACTATCATTCTTCGAAATTATATACCTAGTTCCAAATTATCTTGTCCTTCCTCTTGTTTGATAGATTGATATTTATTGCATTTATTTTTATAAGTAATTGTTTTTAAATTGAAAATTTAATGGTTTAGACACTTTAGACTAGTAAATTCGTACGTATTTCTATTTCTAAATCAATAATTTTGTTTTGATTATTATAATTTTTCTTTTTTTAAGAAAAACGAAAAGAATTCTTGTGTTGTACATATGACATCAATATATACAATATCGACATGCTTAGTCTCTTTTCCTCTTGTACGCAACGTTACCCGAAGTGTCGCCCGCTTACGTCCTTAACCTTGACAGAATTGTTTTCTTAGAAATTCGTAATCATTCTAAGTCTCGTAGGCTAGGTTGTCTGTGTGTGTGTGACACCATGGCTGCCCTATGTAACGCTATTTTCCTCTATCCCCACTCTGTCACACAACGGAAGTTTAAAATTAGTTGGGTTGATCAATAAGAGTAATTAATATCTTTGTCGATTGAATTCAATTCATTTCAACTTTATTTGTCTGTGATTACAGGTTGTAGATATAGATAGATATTAGATACAAAAACGAAAAAACAGCTGTCTGAAATGTGCCACGAGCATAGAGACCGAAAAATAAAAACAAAAATCATGCACAATTGATAAAGATAATATATTTTGAACTAAAGGCTTACCACATCATGTTTGGTTGGACATAAGATAAAACTGTCTTCACGCTCTCCGCTTTGTATTTGCCATTAGAATTATAATAAGAAAGAGTTTAAGCTGTGATCAAAATCTACATATTCTCTGGCAGAAGTCACAGAATGGTACTTCAATATAAAATGTACATTGTACAGCCAACTAATCAAATTTTAGCTGGGCGAAGTCAAACGATTGGCATTTAATGGTACAGCTTGGATATAGTAGGTATTAATTGGCCGTTTCATTAAATGGTGCCGTTACAGAAAATGCCTAGACACATCCAAGTCGACCACCGTATTACACCTTACGACGACACAACAGACTGTAAAAAAAGTAGACAACTTAAAAGAAATACTAACTTATTTTCATGCACGGTAGTTTTATTTCTACCTACAATCAATACTATAATATTTACCTTCTATATTTGCTCGGGAAGGATGAAAGACTAATTGGCTCTATAAAATAACGCAGGAAAGAAAATGATAATTTTTCAAGCTCTCATTTAAATAATAACGTAGGTAATCTTATGTAGTATTTTATTTAATTATTAGTATTTTGTTATTACTATTACCTGTCTCGATGGTATAGGGATCGAGAAGTGGGGCAGATATAAGTATAAAAAGATGCAATTCCATGAATGAATAATGAATCAAATATTAACATTTTTTTGTTATGCATAGCTTAATTATTCAGTACAATAGGGTAGGTACAATACACCAACAGGACAGGTAAACAACAGGCAATGCAGTCACATCTTTTCAATATACACAGATACATCATTTTAGACATTGCGGCACGAATAACTTGTCTGCGGATATCTGGATATTAAAATATTGGTGGTGTCTCAAAATGCCCCTTGCAACTCTCTCTACTGATATCTTTCAGTTTCTCCTTTCAGAGCCTACAATTACAATATCATGTATAACTTGTTTCCTAATAAAGATAATTATTTATCTCTATACCTAATAAAAGAAGCTGTTCTTACAATCCGCGTACGTTCAGGTGTATCTAGTAAATCTATCTTCATTGTAAGTGCTGTTTGTATTCAAAAGTAAGTAGGTGCCTACCCATGTTATCCTCCGTTCTGTTACTGTAAGATTCACCACATTGATATCTAATCGGGTGACTGATAATAAGCGTTTTGAAATGCGTGAGATAATATTATCTCGACAAGAAATATTTATGTTTAGAAAAATATATTCTTGTTATTATTAAATATCATTTCATTTTTTCGTAAACATTGCAATAACAAAAAACAAAAACTAACCAAATAAAACAGAAAGGGATACATTTAAAGGCACTTCAAATGGGTAAAGATATCGACAAAATAGTTATTTGATAATATTATAAAATATAATGCGATACAGTTATATATTACTGCTTCAATTAAAATAGATTATCTTTAAAAAAATTTTTAGACGCCATAAAATAATCTAGTCCAATAGAAAAAAACGATAATAATTTAAAATATTAGATTGTGCTATAATATTAATAATCATTTATAATTATGGGAGGCACTTTATGTAAATACTACACCATGGAGAATAAATTCTTTATTAATAAGCAAAAAGTACATACATACGTTAATATTTACAAACTTAAAACTACACACTATCTTAAATAATAGCCTTCTTCAAAGTTGCCGCTTAGAAAGCTGTCATTACTTAAGGTGCCCATCAGAATGGCAGCATTACCTCTTGTATAATCAAACTGATTCGTTGGTGGAATAAGCTGCAAGCCCGGCGGTCTTCCAGTCTCTTACAAATATTAGAAACCAGTGGACGGGCTTCGGGGCCCCAGGGACCCAAAGTTTTGACTGCAAAGGGCGTAAATATGAAACTCTCAGAGAGAGTCGCATACTTACGCCGCTTCAAGTTCTCGGTAGTGCTGGCCGTGGCACCAGCTGACTTGGAAGTCGCTGGTACATGGGAAACAGCAAGTGTATCGACAAGAGTAGCGTTCCACACCAGCGATCTTCCGAGTTTCCAAGGAATGAGCGTAAACCATCCGGTCTCCTGCCGTCGCTGCGCGCAATACCTACAGGCTCTAAGACTGCAGGAACGCCAGCGGCGATAAAGGCCCGCCGAATGACGTCATTCAAGGCAACATGCCGTAACATGCGGCCCGCACTACGTAAACAGGATAAACCGTGGTCACCCAGTACATCGACGAGATCACCACAGCGGCAACGGTGAGGAAGGTTAGTCCTGGCCCCGAGACGAAGGGATAAGTACTATGAGAGAAAGTGTGGTATTGTCAATTAAGGTTCCTAAGTTTTTTGAAGGTATTACCCCAACCAGTATCCTGACTCCATCTCAGAAACAGCCAGGAGGCAAGACCGATCTTTATCGGTACTACAAGAATCTAAAAGTTGTTAATGATGTATGCATTTTGCATAGAGGCTCATCCCAGTGTCAAAAGGTCGAGGTAGGCAGGTTAGTACTCGGCCAAACAATTAACCTTCTTAATTTAACTTAACTTAGCATTTCAAGCATCAGTCAAGCACGGCACCTCAACCGATCCTAATGAAGGGGAATAACAGATGGGAAAAGGTTTTCCGTGCTGTACGCTGACGAAGGAAAAGCATGCACAATCGAGATTTTGCGTATGCCCAGGTCTCCATAACGGATAGAAGGCTTGAATCCAGACTCTGTCATTAACAAAGGAGCTATTTAATATTTTAGATAATGTATTTTTGAGAATACTGTCTACAGATATTAAAAGGGTTTGAAGAAGTTGAGAACAGCGAAGAACATATGTACATTTTGGAACTAAAAGGCAAAAGCGGACAATGAGGAGAGCCATGTGAATTAATTTTGAAAAGTTTGTCTGGAGACTGGCTAAATTTTTGTATTTGATCATTGATAAAGCCATCATTGGAGTCATCTAAAACGGGAGCACCCAGGAGGTACAGCGATTCTTTTGACAAGACTAATATTTGGTGCCAGATTGTTAAATTTATTAATTATTTAATTTTTTTTAATACTCGGAATCGAATCGGAAGCAAAGAGTTCACATTTAGAAAAATTTAATTCTAAGCCAATATCTTTAAACTTTTGAATGAGGGTTCTAAGGTCATCAAAAACAGTAACTGCATTACCTTCTACTGTTCCGTCGTCAAGGTATCAAATATTAAATTTGGAATTTAAATTACAAATGGCAGGATGGATGCCAAACTAGAGTCCTAGAGGATCACCTTGTTGATAGCCAACTTCGGAATGTAATAAATTATCTTTATATATTAATTTTGACGGACTGCTGTAAGATTGCCAGAGGTAGGGATATATGTCCGGAACATGCTGTTTTATCTGTGTCAACAAGGTAGATATATCGACAGAATTAAATGCATTTTTTATATCTACTTTGAGGAGTACCTCACCTCCATCATGCATCAAGAAACCGCGCGCCGCATGCGCTGCCGTTTCACATCCCCTCTTTGAGCTAAAACTTACTTGTGTAGGACAAAAATAGTTTGAAACGGTAGGGAGAATTTGAAGGCAACAAATTTTGGAAGCAAAGCGGCGTATTGTTGCACCTATTGCTATTGGCCTAACGCCGCCCTCTTTTTTATTCAGAGCACATGAATTAGCAGCATACGGGATGTCGGTTATCTCCGGGGGCACCTTACCAGCCAGTATAATGTTTATTAGAGCTGTTAAACTAGATAAGAGTGTCTTACCGGCATCACCGACAGAGACTGTAATCAAATCTTTATGATCTTGTGGCGTTTAGCCATCGAGATCTCCCGTGGAACCGCTTTTAAAATAATTTATTGCGGCAAGTACATCTTCCTCTGTTGCTAGAGTCGTTTGGATGTGGGGGATCTGGCAGAGAACAAGCCACACAAGCCACAGAGAAAGAATACTGTCTGAATTGAAAGTTTTATAAATGGGCCGAATACGAATGTTCGGATCTGAAGAGTTAGAGCACTTATGTTGAATTTTTCGTGTTAAGGAAATTTTGTGTTTATCATTTTTATAGCTGAATATTCAAGTTTTATAGCCGAAAATGAGCAGTTCTTCCCAATCGCATTTGTCGTTTCGGTTTAATATTCTTTGTATATGGGAATTAAGGGATTTGGCAATGCTGATGCGTGCACCACGTGGATACGCTTTATTTTTATAAACTTCGATATTTTTTTTCGGTTAAAAAAGTTAGCCAATCGTATCGCAGTGGCGTGCACAGATATTTCAGACAGGGTATGCACGCCTAAAAACTCCTCAAAAAATAACGTTGAAAAAGCAGCAGATTTTAATTTATTTAAACACACTTCGCTAGTACACGTCTCACATGTTTATTTTTCCATGTTTTACAGTAAGTTAACTAAATAATAAATTAATTACAGTCAAACACTTGCGCCAAGAAAAGCAATCAAAACAAAATAGCGGCAAAACTTTGTAATTAGTACGAAAAAATAAAACAAGTCGACCCTCTGCAATCGACAATTATGCAATGCTTTGACCGTTTCTCAATTCGGACGGGTTGCATTGTAAGCACTGCTTTCAAAAGTTAAATACGCTCATACATTTTCACGTACACACTCATATTTTTGCTGTGTACTACACGAGATGTATTGTATGAAAAATAAGCTCGGCATTGTACTGCCGCTACGCACGGGAACCACAGAGCGCTGCGGTGAATCGCTCGTCGCTCAACAAGTTCCTAAAAGCACATAAGAGATGGCGCGCACGTATATCGCGTAATAAACACGGAAAGCCAAAGCGCTTTGCGGTGAGATGGCGAACAAGTTAATTAATACCATGATTTTTAACGAATTATAGGGGCATGTATGTATGAGACTATAGAGTATGCAGAGCTTATTCGTATGTATGGAGTGCACGCCACTGCATGAGGGTACTCCTCGACGATTAGTAGTAAAAGTACAAAACTTTCCATGTAGACTTAACTTTTAGAGCTAAACTTGATTTTTACCATGATCTACTGCAGCCAAGATTGTCTTCTCATGAGGGAACTCTCAACGGTTAGTAAGATAGACATGATACTTTGAAAAACAAAGCACAGCTTTCTACCGTATGTAGTTTAGCGAGATCGGCGTCGACAGTAATGGTTTGCAACCTTTCTAGGAGAAGGAATATTCTAAAATCAAAGAATTGATGCTGCAGTCAGAATTTTCTCCTCATGAGGATACTCCTCGACGATAAGTAGTAAGACAAATGAAAGTTTGCGAAAAAATCTCCACAGACAGGCTCTACGTAGACTGAGTTGTGTTATTCTTGAACCGATTAAAAGAACGCATATTTGCTGTTAGCACTAACAGCTTTTACAACGTCACCGGTCGCGTTAGGGCGAGCGCAAAAGGCTCCTTGCCAGACGGTCGACCGTCTGAAGAGCGAACCTCGGGCTCAGAGCGTCACCAGGGGAGTTTTCGCACCTGCGTGCGTATTAACGGGCTTCCTATTCGGGTGCGGGCCGGGCCTCAATCGGACCCGGCTGGTGTGACGGCTGAAGGCTGATTCTTGTGCCCAGTGTTTTACATGGCAAGTTTAAAAATGACTTAGGGCATATACGTATGCGTACAGTGCAATGTGATCGAGCTTCTAAATGGGGGATGGAAAAGCCAGTGGGGGCGACGCGGTTGTAGTATGAATCTTTGAGCTCGAACGTCTAATATTGTTGTCACTGTCACCTAATACATATCTAGCCTTTCGACGTTGTTTATGAGCGTCGGGCTCGGGGATGTAAGATGACGCCCTGACCACTAGGGGATTCAGGTGTAGGGAGGAACGGTGAAAGAAGCGTTTCAACGCCTCTTTTGGATATTGAGCTATTGTGAGCAATTATAAATCGTAAATAATGCAGATCTATTTTGCATGCGTAAAATTTCTGTATCACTTGAAGGGAGTCTATATGGGTGGGCGTAGCGTAAGAGAATACTACGCCGGCATACGTCGTGATAGGCCTGAGGCGCGTCTTATACAAGGTTATTTTATGTCTAAGAGACATTTTGTTTTTTCGTAGACGAGCATATTAAAACGGCTGAACGCGGTACTGTCGCGGACCGTTTTGATGTGGTGAGAAAACGTCATGGCACTGTAAAGGGTGACTTAGGGATATCCCGTTCGAAAAGTGTAACCGTGCGGAGGGTATTAGCGCGGCGGACCCGTCGGTCGTTGTACCTCTTAAGAAATACACGGCGGCGCTTTTCTCGGGGATGACTTCGATTCTCCAACGCCGAAACCACTTGGACTTGGAGGAGTTGAAAAACTCTGAGGCGACTACATTCTGATGTAAATAACGCGGTATCATCCGCAAATAGAGCGACCTCTACACCGGGGGTTTTGGAAATATGGTTTGTGTAGAACGAGTAGAGGTAGGCAATAATGTGGAGGCTTGTAGGACGCCTGTCCTGATAGGGTGGGGACAGAAGAGCTCACCTTCAACTCCATAGCAGAAAGAGCGGTCCGACAAAAAGTCTCGTACTATGTGTACCATATCGTCTGGCATGCCAAATTAGCGCAGCTTGTACACTACGCCTGGCGTGCTAAACTTTGTCGAACGTCGAAGAAGAGAACCCCCGTGCCTACGTGGTGACGCGGGCGATTCAAACCCTCCAGAATGTGCTCCATGAGGCGGTACACTTGTTGGACGCCCTAGTACTGGTGCGCGGTAAATGCCTGTAATGGAAATACAATAAGTTCCCTAACATGAATATTTAGTTACATATTATTAGGTTTAATATATATATACTATTTTAAAAGTAAAGATTGAATAGAGTTAAGTACCTGTCTAGTACTTCTAGTATTAGGATAAGTAACCACTAGTTACGTAGTCATGATTAGATATAATTATCTTTTGCTAATCAAAACTTAAGTTCACATCTTTTCCTAATTAAAATAACTTCGCACAGTTTTAATAAAGATAAACGTGATGATATGCACTTTATTAAGTAAGTGAGACTCCAGTTCTTCAAACAGAGAGATTCGCATAGAAATTCAATGGCAGTTTCTTAGCTTTGAAAATATAAACATACAAACACACATACAACAGTTCTGTAAGTATTTATTTTGGAATCAGAAAACCCTAAAATGTCTAGTTAAATCAGTTATAAAAAGATCGTCTATGTACTGAGATTACGATTTGTTGCTGTTTTATAATAAAACTAACTGTTACCTGCGACTTCGTCTGCGCTGAAAACTTTTTCGTGGCTTTCCCGCATTAGATTAGAGTACATGTTCATGTATTATATCGTACAAAGATTATCTTTGAAAAAATTTAATTACAATTCAGCGGTTTAGCATTTCGCATTCAAAGTAAAAATCTACCCATAAGAATCTGAAAAGGGGGATGAAAAAGGGGGAAAAGGTGAAAATCTTCATGCCAAATTTCATCATAATCGGTTCAGCGGTTTAGCATTTCCCATACAAAGTTTCATCTCCCTTTTCACCCCTTTGGGGATAGACTTTCTAAAAAATAAGTGCACAATCACATGCTCTTACTACGTACCAATTTTAATCAAGATCGGCCAAGCCGTTCTTTAATTATAAAAGCACATACAGACAGACACATGCACATTTTAAAAATAGTGGAGTCGAAGTCAATAAGTCATAAAACGACTAGTTATCACAAAAGTTGACAAAAAAATTGAAATTACAGACAGACGTAGAGATTTACATAGTGGTTTAGACGTAGATAGATGTCTTTGCTATGCTTAAGTCTGATAACGGTAAAAAATATAGGATCAACGAAAAAGTCACTATAGGATACACACATATTACAGATGCAACTTAACTAAAAAGAGCTCAGTTTAGATCTCAACTTCTAGACGGCGGATCACGATAAAACATACCTAATGTGCAACTTTTACTTATTGTGAGATACTTAAGAACATATATTATGTTGTATATCCAGACAGGTAAAAATTAAAAAAAAAAATGTTTTTGTTTTTTACCTAATGTGCAACCTGCCTTTAAATTCTTGCAGTACTTTTTGTGAGATAGTTAAGACCATATATTATGTCGTATATCCAGACGGAGAGACCAGTAAGAATTCTAAAAAAACTGTTTTGGTTCCCATTAGTGTTATGCGTACCTCTCGGGTTATTTTTTTAGATATCTTTAATTAACAAAAAATGTAATAGATATCATCTTGATACCCGGCTTGCAATACTTCTTGTAAGCTAGCATTACTTTAGAACTTTTTTATTTAACTTTACTGCTAGTGATTATATTTAAAACACAATGTTTACATGCGTAACAAAAAATCAGAGTAATGGAACAGAGAAGTAGACACTGGATCGAAACAAGTCAGTCGACATATACGGGTCGCTATTTAATGTTCTCGCTTGCGATCGCTCGTTATGAAGAGCGCATAAATTTCTTGTAACTATACTACCTCTACAAGCGCTCGTGCGGTCTGAGATACACGCGTCAACATCGTGTATTTTTTACTGATTTTGATATGTTTATTATACTACTCTGTCAAGAAAGTACCGGGAAAAGATCAATAATACACAAAATGTTAGTGATTCATCCAAATTTATTTTATCACCTTCAAAGTATGCTCCTTCAGAAACGATACACTTACGCCAACGAATAATCCAATCATCAAAACATTTTTTAAACGCTTTTTCCGGAATTGAGTTCAGTGCTCACCGCGAATTCTCCTTTATGTCTTCTACCGAATGAAAACGAGTGCCACGAAGTGGTAATTTGAGTTTAGGAAAAAGAAGGAAGTCGGCTGGAGCCACATCTGGTGAATAAGGTGGTTGCTCGATGGTATTTGTTGAGTTTTTGGTAAAAAATTCGTTCACAGTGATGGCCTTGTGCGAAGGCGCATTATCGTGGTGCAAAATCCAAGAATTTTCTTTCCACAAATCTGGCCTTTTTCGTCGAATTTGCTCTCTTAAACGCCGCATAACGCCCAAATAATATTCTTTATTTACCGTTAGACCTTCCGGCAAGAATTCCGAGTGCACAACACAGCGATAGTTAAAGAAAACAGTCAACATGACTTTGACTTTTGATCGACTTTGGCGTGGTTTTTTCGGTTTCGGTTCAGTTGGAAGGAACCACTCCGAAGCTTGTTGACTAGTTTGCATGTCAAACTCGTAAACCTACGTCTCGTCACCAGTAACAATGCGTTTCATGAATGTTGGGTCGGAATTGAGTCGTTCTAGCATGTCCTCAGCGATTTATGCGATTGTGTTTTTGAAGAAAATTGAGGTCTTTTGGTATTAGCCGAGCGGCAACATGTTTCATACCCAAGTGATTATTTAAAATGGTATGGATCGACTCGTGAGACACAGAAAGTTCGGCGGCTATCTCTCTCAAACTTGAATGAGCATTTTCAGTCACTATTTCCTTCACTTTTGCGATGTTAACTTCAGTTGCAGACGTTGATGGCCTACCAGAGCGAGGCAAATCTTCCATCACATCTCGACCGCTTTTGAACGCTTTATACCACTCATAAACACGTGTTTTTGATAAAGTCGATTCACCGTAAGCCTTCTGTAACGTTTTCAGTGTCTCCGAACACGAAATTCCATTGGCGATGCAAAATTCAAGACAAACTCTTTGTTCGATGTTTTTGTCCATTATGAAATTGGCAATATACACTAGAATGATATAACTAAAAACAGCACTGTATTTAATCTAAATAACACATGCAACTCAATCTCCGCGCCAAAATGGAAAACAGTTGTGCCAATCTAACAACAACAAAAAAAACAAAAAAAATAATTTGGAACCATAAACAAATCATCCATTCCCGATACTTTCTTGACTGAATGTATTTATTACACTGATAAATAATTTCTGTCATGTATTGTACATTAAATGAAGTTTCATTTCATATCGTTTTTTTTATAAGTCATAGCTTTTTTTTAGAACTAAATCGACGTTTAATCACACTTTATCCTGTAAATAAGACTTTTTAAATGGTTTTTTTCTGTAAAAAGAAAGAATATTATGACATTTCCACAGCAGCAATATTCAACAAGAATATGTACTAAATAATGGAAAATAATATTAAAAGCTTATACGTACACTTCATAATACACATACATATCTTCACGCTGTATCCCTAACGGGGTAGTCAGAGGGTACGGTGTGCCAAGCGTCGCGGTCCTCACATACTTCTTACGCTTCCTCAAATCTCACCATTTTCCTCACACATTTTCACCTGGTATACGAGTGCGTTGGCTAAAATTCTGGCTCGCTCTGTTGTTAACGTCAAGCCGAAACTGCTTTGTTTTGCATTGAGCATTGACGCGAGTTTGCCGGAGGTAGTTGATAGTTGTGCTTACCAGCGTGACGATCGTATTACATTTCATTTTTTTAAATTTCGAAATTAGAAAAACGTAAATGCCGAGTTGTGTGATAAATAAGTAAACTAATAATTGTAGTCTTATTACTTATATGTATAATATAATTATAATAATAATAGTATAATTAATTTATGTAATTGACTTAGTCCACTAAGGATTCTGTCAAATGGCGCTGTTTTTTTGTTAGTAAAAACGTGAAAAGATTTGTTCGCGGGACCATATTATATAGTTAGATTAGACCATAATAAGGTACCTGCAGGTAATAAGGCCTGTCGTCTAATAAGGCCTATGTAAGTAAAATCGTATTTACAATGGGTGCTCCCGCTCAAAGCAACACTTACAGACGCCTAACACACGAAGATATCTTTATGAGTTTACAAACGCGGAATACCCCTCTCCCCGTCTTCCATTTTGTTTTTGTGTATGGTAAAAAATGCCATTTTCCCTTTATATTTTATAGTAATTGAACTCTTAGACAAACTATTATTAGTCAGTTGATTATATTGGTTATTTTTCATTTAATTTCAAATCTTCCTAAGCTAGGCCTTATTACTCGCAGGTACCTTGTATATAATTTAGAAATCAATGTAAAAAATCAATTTTGTGTCCTAAAATTATACATTCGATAAATTTTATGACTAACTGCATGTCACCATTGACAATAAAGAACAGTAATTTGCTCCTTCATACATAGTCATTAATTTATACAAAATTTCATGAGCGGACAAACCTCGAAACGGCCATATAATAGCGTACCGCTACTATGAATAAACAAACTTGACAAGCTGTCATCCTGATAATGTCGACACATCCGGCGTGGCGCAGTGAAATGGAGTTGGTGCAATTGCGCGACGTCTCTTCCTAACTCCTGGAAATAACCCGGAAATACAGCTACTAGTATATATAAGATTGCTATATAATATACCATCAGCAAAAGATGAAACGAGATGAAAGGATACAGAGATGTTTCAAAATTAAATTTCTCAACTTCAACTATCTACTTAGTGCGGACTCATATTTTAATACTGCTCTTAGAACTAACTCGGAAATAGGTACACCTACTAGTTTATATAAGATTGCTATATACAAATATAGCAACAGCAAAAGACGAAAAAAGATGGAGGATTACAGAAATGTTTCGAGATTAAATTTCGCGACTTCAACTATTTTTTTACAGTGCGGACTTCTGTTTCAATACTGCTCTTGGAAACAACTCAGAAATACAACGTACTAGTCTATATATAACTTTGCTGTGTATAGATATAATACCAACAGCAAAAGATGAAAAGAGATGGGGGATTGTAGAGATGTTTCGACATTAAATTTCTCGACTTCAACTATCTTTTTAGAGTGCGGACTCCTATTTCAATACTGCTTCATGTATAAAGCGGATTCTGATCTGGCGCATCGCCGGCCGCTACCGCGGCACGCTCGTTTCTCCCGCTCAGCTCGCGCGTTGTAGTAAAAAGACGTAACCTAACTTAACCAAAAAAGTAGATGGGCAAATGCAAAAAATATATCGGTATATATTGTATCAATATTTTTAGACAATATCGATATATGCAGAGCAAAAAAAACGATATTTCGATATATCGATATTTTTGCCCCAAGGCGCGATTACCTCAAAAATTGACAAAATATTCGAACGTGAAAAAAATGGACACATTTTGCAGTTATATCAGTTTTATTTATTATAAAAATACATATTCAAGTATTATTCGTACAGAAAAAAAAAATTTGTAAAATCTAAAATATAAACAATGGTTTCTTATTCACATTTTATTCAAACCAATAGTCATCAGATATAGACATCAGAAGCACTCTTTCTTTGATGTGCTCCCCGGTTAACCTACTTCTATTATCTGGCACAGCTAATTTCACAGCCGAAGCAAGTCTTTCTGACGATACTGAAGAAGCCTAACAGATTAAATATTTTAAGGCAATTTCAGAGAGAACTGGCGTGAAATGGCGACAATTCACCAAAACTCGATTGGGTCCGACTTTCTTTCTAGTAGTGGTTGGTCCAGATACTGTTTAAGTTCATTGGGGACACAAACAGAGCTTGAAACCTCTGCTCTAATTGTGCTGAGGGTTATTAGTTTTTCGTGTTTACACCAAATGGATGTCTCACTTGCTTCTGGTGATACTTGAACTGACCTTAAATCTGGAGAACATTGTCCTCTACGCCTATGCTCTGAGCGAACATCATTGCTTATTTTTGATATAGAATTCGACACAGCAATAGGAGACGTAAAATGGAGACGTTTGAACCGGGGGTCTAATATTGTAGCTGCTGAGAGAAAACTATTTTTTTCAAATGGAGCGAGTTTTTCATCGACTTTTCGAACACGGCGTGTTCGAAATATAGAGGCAGCACTTGTACCAAAGCTAGCGCGCTCTGGTTTATATTAATTTATTTAATTCGTTTATAATAAAACATAATTCAACTGATATTTACAAAAAGTACATACATACGTTAATATTTACAAACTTAAAACTATATATTATCTTAAATAATAGACTTCCTCAAAGTTGCCGCTTAGAAAACTGTCAATGCTTAAGGTAGCAGATTGGCAGCATTGCCTCTTATTATTATTATTATTATTATTATTAAATATTATCTTATTATTCATTTATTAATGAAAAGGGCAAAAATATTACAAAAATAAGTAGAATACATAATCAATATAAAATATAATAAAGATCTTAAAAAAATATCGAATTTGATACTCTGAAATAAATATCGATAATCGATATTTTGAAATTAAAAATATCGACGATATCTATCGATTATTTTCTGAAAAATATCGATATTTTGATACATCGATATTTCTTGCCCTTCCCTACAAAAAAGTTTTATAAATATATCGTCGTGTTTACATACACTTACAAAAAAATAAGCAAAATTTTACTCAATGTAAAACAATTTAAATCTTAGCCTGCATTTGTCCTCACGATTTCTTCCCAAGCATTTATTGTCACCATTACATCACATTAAAGTTTCAGTACGGTAGTAAACTAATTAATCTGTGTTTCAGTGATTGCAGTTGCAACTTTTATTGTGAAAACTGTTAATTTTGAAGTTTACCATTTTTAATGAAAAGATCATTAATTTTAAAGATATGATTTATACCAAAAGTAGCTCTACAGAGAAAACCGTCAATTATCAATATTGAGATTTGTAGATAAAATTACTAATTCTATAGCTCCATTATATTATATATCCCATTTATTATCACCATTACACCACATTAAAGTTTCAGTAATTGAAGTTGGAACCAAAATTTTATGCAAAAACTGTTAATTTTGAAGGTTACCATTTTTTTTATAGCACAGACCATTAATTTGAAAGATGTGATTTATATCAAAAGCCGCAAATTCATAAAATTTTAAATATTGACATTTGTAGATAACATTACTAATTCTATAGCTCCATTATACATATATATCATATCCCATACTTATTTTGCCGCTAATACATTCAGCTTTCATCGTTTTCTTTCGTCGCTGTTCATGTGCAAATCACGATCAGTGACATACTCACCGTTTTTTTTCTTCGCTTGCTTAATCGCTTCTATATAAAACAAATTTAATTCAATTAATTCGCTAAATTTCAATTTCAATTATCCTTTGTTACAACCATTCCAATGCGCTTTCCTTGACCCTGTGGTTCATAATTATGTTATGGTGACCGAACTATAAATCGTGTGTAAGTTGGAAGAAATTGATACCCGAGAAGCGGCGCCGTCAGGGAATTTGTGCACAGATCACAAGACGGACGCCGGAGCCAGGTATACCTATTATCCATCCACAATCAATGACTAAGGAAACTAAAGGACATGAAACAAGTACGAAATAATCGTGCCACCTAAACTTCAAGTGTCGCAAACAATGGCTGCCGATTAGTGATGTCCCAAATATCTACTATGTAGATGTCGCTGTCAGTTGTTGAAATAAATATTGTTTCCGCATCAGTATTGAAATAAAAATCATTTTGTATGATATCTTCAGAAAAAGGGAGGGCTTCTTTTTGTGTCATAGATTTGTACAAAAGTACTGAAATATTGTTCAAACTGAAAACAGCAGTCAGCATACTTCGATGCTATCGGCATATAATTAGAATCTGCGCTTAAGGCGATTTGAAGGTGTTATTAGCAACAATAGCAACAGGCGCCTTCAAGGATAGCCCCTTTCTGTCCTTCGATCATTTTTGTTCCATTTAAATGAACCTACATACAAACAAATTACTTAGGTACTTCTATTTGTAATACTTAATAGTACGTCCATGATTATTACAGATATAAAATTTCTTTTTAAAAGATATTTTTATGAAGCGCTTTCATAAATGTTGAAGATCAATGAACATAGGTCAAGGTAGTTAAAGAACAGCACAGTCCTTTTAATGCTTTCCTTTTCTTTACTTGCATAACGTTACTTCTTCTAGAGGTGATGGTGAAATTAAAATAAGTGCTATGAGAAACATACATACGGACCAACCAAATCTATAGCCATGGCGTACTGTAGCACTTTGATAAACTAAATACTAGAATAATTAATTTTACTAAAAATTAGTGGTCTTATCACACAGTAATTGGGAATAATATTTCAATTAGGAATAGAACACTGTGGACTTCTATTATTCGAAGAATTCTCAAATTCAGTTAAGTACTTCCAGAGGTTAACCCGTATATACAAACAAACAAATTTTATTTCTTTTCGTTGTAAAGAAATAAGTAATGTTATAGTTTATAATATTATCTACCGTAGAAAATCCACAATATACCGGCCTTTTGAATAAATATTTTAAAAGTTAAGATAGTAAATTGCTAGGCACTACAAGGGTGACCAATGTCTGACTAGTCATATCTAATGTACCTATAGTAACATATTTTTACTGGGTTTGAAAAATAGAACTGTTTGTTAACAATATTGTTTGTAAAATAATATTTATATTAAGTACATAAAATTTTTAATAACATATTCACAATATAAATAAATATAGATAACTAAATAGCATAATTTTTATTAAATAATTTCTGAATGAAATTTTTGAATACTGAGATTTGAATTTAAGCGGTCATCGTACTCATCATGTCGCTGTCGTTTTTTTGTACGTCAAGAAAAATGAATGAATAGTTGAAGACTGAAAGACAAGAATGAAATAGTTTCCGACACCTTCGTCTCTTATTTTTGCTTTTAAAGTTTTTTAAAAGATTCTTTAAATTGTACTGCATCTGGATTATTGGTAAAATCACTACAAGTTCTTATTGGTCGCAAAAATAACTCGCCGTGGTTTTGATTCACATCATTCAGAAGCAGATATTTAGAACTATGAGATTTTTCTCTCCCAGAAACATCAAATAAAAATTCAGCCACATTCTGTAAACAATTAATATTTTCCTGTTACTTTTTCACAATAGAGAATTTACATGGTCAAAAAATCAAAAAGTAATTAATTACCACTCTAATGTAATGCTTCATACATAAAATTATTTTCTTAATGTTCTATCGAAAGAAGTTTCTTCGAAATGCAAATAACATAATATATATCATGAATACATCATATGGGTTCAATTTTCTTTTCCGATTATGTCAAGCCACTCTTTTTCTCTGATGGTAATCTGAAACGAGATAATTACGACATATAAACATGATACCTGTATTTATCGATATTTTTTTAATATAGGTACATGAGCAGCCCTAACTGCAATAACAACAAAAATGATATGAAGTAATTTTAATTTATACGAATAAAAACTGCTAATAACTAAAAATATACATGACTATAATACAGTAAACTAAGAAACACAGTAATTACGATGGAAATATATACGACATCAGACTAAATTAATGAATTTTTATTACGTACCAGTGCAATTATAGATTCCTCGAGCCACATTCTAACACATTACACTTGGAAATAATTGTGGCATTATGCTAGCTTCTCCTTTAACAAACAGTTCCAATATCCATCATAAAATCACAGAAACGTTAAAAAATATTAAATCCATTGATAGGTTTTGACACTTCGTGTACTTGTCAGCGTGTCGCAATAAATGGCGAACCGGCCGTTTTGACATTACAATGATGTCATATAAAAAAATTACTTTTTAAGAAAAGTACTGTTGTTTTCTCTTACACACACAAGAAGCCGTAAGTCAAAAAGAGACAACGCTACGTTTGAATGTTATGCGTTAAAATATATATAACTAAATGTTGCTATAGATCAACATGCCATGTCCTTTAGTTTCCTTAGTCATTGTCCACAATCCAGTCCTCGCTTCCATTACTTTTCCATTAGTTAGATAAATTATAATATATAAATATTGCAATTAATCACATATGAATCAATTTTTATTTACATGTATTTAAACACGCTTTAGAAATCGTCGTCATATATATCTTGATATGAATATTAGCTTGCTCAAATATGAAGAACATTATATCTATACATTACTGAAGACATTGGCTGTTGTGAGCCTAGATTTCTTTGCCTTTCCTCTCAAGAGAAAGTCGGTTAAAAAATGTGATGCCAACAAGGGTAACAGCAAGAAGTTTTTTGCCAGTTTAAGATATTGTACCCTAAATTTAGGGTGAAATTATTGACTGATTAATTACAAAGGTGACTAGTTATTATTCTAAGGTAAGCGAATATGTCAATTTAATTATTAAAATTTTACAATGCGGTTAAATCTCATAGACATATACAAAACTTCAACTGATTTAAGATTTTTTTTTATATTGCCGCTATTTTTATTTCTAATTACATGATCTATTTACTATAAAAAATCAATGTTACTGGTATTGGCATACGAACTGTCGTTTACGCAAAAATCGGATACAAAGAGAACGTCCGCTTGCTCGCTTGCTTACTTTAGGCACGTTGATTTCAATTTTCAACGCGGCACCCGGCCGTGAAGACTTTTACTCCACTTTGGAGGCGTGGGTACTTAAACTTACCGTCAAACGAATAGCAGTCGTAGAAAATATAAATCGAGAAATAACTAAATATCTAAAATTTAATATGTAATGGTGTATGTTTAAAAACTAGACATCTATTCTGAACGTATTTTTTTCGTCTGTTATTAAATATTAAATAAGAAATGAGCTGTCAACGTTAATTTGCCAAAGTTCAAATAAATTGGGGTCGTTACCGTGTAGAATATTTAAAAAAAGAAGCTATTAAAAATGAATAATTGCATTCATTAGATTTACAATTAGGGTAACTTTTCAAATTAATTGTCTAGGGTAAATTGACTCCAAGGACAGGGTAAAGAGAGATTAAGACCTGGCAACACCGAGACTTAAAATCAAATGGTAACGCAGTAACCGTTTTTTTCTGTTTCGTCCAATTTCTCTATGTTTTTGTTTTTATATAGTAATTTGTTGTCATTTTTTTTCATATTTGAAATGTGGTTTGAAATTTTTTAATCAACATATGAAATTGTGTTTAAAAAAATTTACCTATCAATCGATGTAACTTACTTTACAGAATAGTTTTTAAACAAAAAAGCAACTGAAAAAATTACGTATACCTACTGTGGAGTCGTTTTTGTGGTAAATTTACTTTTTCATAAAACTCAGCAGCATTTGTTCCTCATCAATCCTGTACCTGATCAATAGCGATATTACTTATAACTTCTGAGCTAGTAACACACAGTGAAGTCTAAACAGCTCTAGGAAAAATTTAAACATTACTGAATGTTTCTTGACAATTTTGTGGTTCCTAATTGTGTAAACTGCAAACAATAAACACGTGTTTTAAATAATTATTATTTCCTTGTAATACTTACGAGCAATATAAGCATACATAATATTTCACTCCAATATATTTGACTATATCCTATTTTTTATTTTGTGTCCTTAATGTAGAATTGTAGACAAATGTGGCGACTATATTTATAACAACTAGATGGACTAGTTTATAATGATTGATTCAGTTGTCATACTTATTAATTAGTAAGTAAATGAAATATTTTACAATTTTTGTCCTTTTTTGTGTTTGTGCTTCATTAAAAAGTGGCACCAAGAATTCAAAGAATAATGTCATGTTCATAATAAAAAGTTGTATTTTGAAATTACACTCAAAAATAAATAATAAGAGTATATTATTGTTTGCACATCGTAAACAATAATATTTTTCTGTTATTCTGTTTTACATTTGAGTTGAATGAATTGTGTCACTCACACATTATAGTGAACTGATTTATGATTCTAATTTGATCTAGGAATATAGGCACCCTTTAGGTGACACACAAATTAAAAACAAAAGGCTTGACAAATAACTTGAATTTTTTCAACATCTGAATTATAATGGATAATATCAGTGTTGTATATGAATATTTCATAGGTTCGTATACATAACAGAAAAGCAGTGTTATTATAGTGTTACATGTAATACGCCGGACGAGCAAACAATGAAAATTTTGCGAAATTTTGATTAGTTTCTCATTCGCTTACATTAAATTCAAAAATGTAAAAAATAGGATGTACTGGACTTGGACTTTGTAGATTTCTGATTACTTGGTTACAGCCAGTCTTTCTCAATCATGTCTGTGGATCAATTCCTATCCATGAGATCTACAAACACATTTCACTTTTAAAATATGATTGAAGGCTAAGGTTTAGATGAACTACTTACCGTTTCTTGTTTCAATGCTTCATATATTATAGATAAATTAATTCTTCCAAGATATATCTATGAATGCCCAAGTAGCTCATGTTTTTGATATTTTTGAAAAGCAAAATTTCAATTTCTGAAATCTGTTAATCGGTTAAGTTACATAAGTGGTGATGTTTTTTTTTGCTATCTGAAAGTCTTTTATCAAAAAATGAATTCTGTCATTGACATCTCAATATGTCCCTTCAATTAGTGTCAGAACACGTAAACTGTGGTTAATCTTTAGATTAACCACAGTTTACGTTTACACATTCATTTTTATACCCATTTCAGATTGAACACATAATGATTATTACTATTTCTCTTGTTTTCAAGACTACATGATCAATCATTGATATCTTAAGACCTAAGCTTATGTATTTGCAATTTAAAGAGGGTTAGGGAAGGCTGGTTACCGCAATTAAAATATAGATGTCTAATAAGTCATTGCTTCTTGTAGATTGCAGAATTACAACATGCCTCATACAATGATTCCATCACCGGCACGGTCTCAAAATGCTATATCTACTCCTCGTAGATATAGATCTCGCGTCTCACGCAGCGTTGGCTCTCCTGCTAGGTCTGTTGCTTCTGAAAAACTTACTTCAGTGATGCAATTCAAGGAAAACAAAGTGGATACATTTATATTGTCGCCAATGACTAGAAAATCTATGCTATCAGATAATACTGATATAGAACAACCTGGCCGTAAGTAAATGATGTGATTTTAATTTAATAATATTAAATTATTAAAGATATATATATTTTAATCTGGGTTATCTTGCTATTAAGAAATATTCTGCTCTCTCTCTAATTTTACCTCAGTAAGTGTGAAGTTGGTGGAATAATTGACTGTGATAAGACTATTCTTATGATCAGATGTGAGAGATGTGATGAAAGTTAAAATATATTTGATGTTTTTCCAACTAGCTTTACCATTTTGGTTATAAAACTAAAAAATAGATACCTTCTACTAAAAAATTAAACCGCTTTCAAAAAAAACACTGAAAAATATAAAATAACTATCCTTTACTAATCAAAACCCAATTACAATTAAAATAACTTTATAAATAGGATACACATACCTATATAATTAAATTTTACAGTTACTGAAGTTGGTGCCGAGCCCACCAAACTAATAGACTTTCTGTTGTTGCACATTGATTTGGCACCGACTTCAATAACTGTCAAATTTATTTATATAGGTATGTGTATCGTATTTATAAAGTTATTTTAATTGTACTTGGGTTTTAATTAGTAAAGGATAGTTATTTTATACTTTTCAGTGTTTTTTTTTAAGGCGGTTTAATTTTTTTTAATAAAATTTTTTTATTTCTCCCTTTTGAGTGACTTTGACCTAAATAAATATCTAAGGCAGGTCTGCAATTAACTTCATTCTAATTCCGGAGCGCAACGATATACAAGAGAATCATCAATATAAATAAAGGTTATAACCAAGTCGCATTATTTAGTGTATCTTCGAAGTTCAAGCTCCAATATCGGTGAAATTTAAATGGGACCACCTCTGAAGTATTACCTACCAAAGGTAAAAAGAATTTTCGAAATCAGTTCATAAATAATGGAGTTATGAGGTAACAAACATATAAAAAAGAAAACAAAAAAAACAACATACAGACGAATTGAGAACCTCCTTTTTTTGAAGTCGGTTAAAAAGTAGAAACACTGACATTAAAGTACAATTATTTCATGCATGCTATGATCATTAAATATTTTTATTACTAACTACCTGTTGCTGTGGTGCTATATTATATATTTTTATTAATTATATATTCTACTGATATTGTAAAAGGGTAAACTAGTTTTTGATAAACTCAATAACTAATAAATTCTTTCACCTATATAAAGAGTGAGTTACATTGTTTTTTTTTTTAATTTCTATTCACGCAAAGCCGGGGCGGGTCGGTAGTAGTATATAAAAACACAAACAAAATTTCAAATCAATCATCTGGACTAATTTTTGACTTTCACAACCACACATTTATTTATTTACAAGACACATCAACAGAGTATCATACAATGCTATCATTACCTACCACAATAGAATAAATCACTGCTAGTATGTACTCCACTTTAAGGTGTACACAACATTTACCTTGACTTACATAGGACATGGCCATTTCGTGAAGTGTTATTCATGTTCAACATGAAACATACGAAAGTTTAGTTTTATATGTATTAATTATGTAGGTATGTGGTTTATTACCAAGTATTGATGTAATAATATTTGTAATGGTTAGTCAAAATAATTTGATGTTGACCTAACAGCGCTAAAATGACTAGATTAAAAAAAGTTCTAAATAAGTTTAATATAACATATGGACCTACAATCTTCAAAGGTCCATACTTTGCATTAAATTTAAGATATAGAAATATAACCATGATTCAAGTTAAACCTCTGAACTACGTTTGAAATTTGATACAAGCCTATTCAATGAAATAAATACTGAGTGAAAAAATAGAAAATGGAAAAAAATGGAACATGTTATGAGTACAACAGGGACACCACTGTGCCCCTTAATACCTATGTGATGGTTCCAAATTCACTTATTTTGGTCTATATCCTGTAAACCTATACAACAGCTCTTATATATTGCTTATTTTATGCCTTAGCTAAGTCCAAAAATATCATTTGCAACTTTATTATATTAATGAGTTTCAACATTAAATATATTTATTTATTATAATTAAATGTACTTACAAAATATTTTTGAACGTGATATCTGGTTTAAAGGCAATAATTGCAATTATTTTACAGTTACTGCATGTTTAATATTCATATAGATTCCAATTAAATTCAAAACAAATAATTTCCTATTTTTAACCGACTTCAAAAAAGGAGGATATTCTATGTTCGTCTGTATGTATATTTTTTTTCTTATGTATGTTCACCGATAACTTCATCATTTGTGGACCGATTTCGAAATTCTTTTTTTGTTTGAAAAGGTATACTTCCGAGGTGGTCCTATTTAAATTTCACTGGTATTGGAGTTTGGACTTCGAAGATACTCCGATTAATACCAAATCACATGAACTGCTTATAACCTTTATGTTGATGATTCTCTTGTATGTCATTGTTCTCCAGAATTAGAAAGAAGTTAATTGCAGACCTGCCCTAGATATTTATTTAGTATTTAGAATTTTAATATTGATGTATGTATTTGTTTCTGTCTATCAATGTGCAACAACAAAGTTTATTAGTTTGGTAGGGTTGGCACCGACTTCAGTAACTGACAAATTTAATTATTAGAAATTTAGGTATGTGTATCATATTTATAAGGTTGTTTTTATTGTACTTGAGTTTTAATTAGTACAGAATAGTTATTTTGTACTTTTCAGTGTTTTTTTTTGAAGGTTTAATTTTTTTCCTAAAATTTTTTTACAGGTAAAAGTTGGTGGAGAAGACTGGATGAAACTAGAGAAGTTATGGAGGTGTTAGACAGTAACAAAATAATGGGAGAGGTCAATAATGTTGTAGAAGATTATATTGATATTGAAGTTTTGAGGTTTGTTTCTTTGCCTAATTAACATATTAGTCTTGCTTAAAGTGTATAAGTCAAGTTTAAAACAGTTGTGTTGCTTCATAATGCGTAGTTTAACCCATCGTTTTTTTATCATATTATTATTTATTAGATAAATGAAAGGCAATTCAGTAAGTATTATTTTTACAAGATTTTTTTTTAATACATTGTTCACCACTAAATAAATTTTAATCTCAAACATTTTGGAATTATGAATCTTTTATAGGTTTGTATTTTAACTAGGGATGTTCTAAATCAATATTTTACCTTTGTAGCCAGGAAATGAAGAATACTACTGAGTTACCAGAAAGTAGTGACAATGAATCCATAAAAAGTATTGTAATACCACAAAAGAGACTTTTCATGCACAAGGAAATTAGATTATCTAAAAAATTTGGACAAATTATTAGCACACGGGAATCAATTCAGAAAAGCAACTTTAGAAGTCAAGATAAAACTGTAGATGTAAGTGATAAAAGTATAGATATTGAACCAAAAAGCTTATTTAATAATAAGGGTTCTAAAAGGACTAAGCCTGTGTTCCCTTCTGCTTTACTGATCACGTCACCAGATAAAACATTGAACAAAACTACAGAATTACCAGCAGAAGCAAAAATTAAATCCCGCAATCTCTTTGGCAATAAACCAGCAAATAAACGAAAAAATATGTTTGCTAACTTCATCTTGTCAGAGAGTGAGGATGAATTACCTGAAATCCAGCCAAGAATTTTTGCTTTTAAAAACAAACCAACAGTACAGTGTCGCAGAAGTTCGCAACGTAATCCTTCTCTGACTTCTAGTGTTGCAAATGATACATATGTAGATGACTGGAAACTGATACCTTCATCAACTATGATTGAAAATCAATTTGAAGACTTAGCATCTGCTAATGCATCTAAAAGGACAAGGCTAAGCAAATTGTCTGAAATTAAAGAATTTCAAAGTGCTGCAAATATTTCTGTCAATAAAACAAAACAATCAATTACATTTGTTCCTTCAAAGGATATCTCTAAAATTTCTCCAAATGAAAAGGAAGCAAATGCATCAAACATTCCAAAAAATAAATCAAACTCTTTAGTAAAGAGTAATTCTGTTTCTTGTTTGTATAAAGAGTCTTTACACAAACAAGAAACAGAGATACTTATTGATAATCATACTCAAAATAATGAGAAAAAAAGTCAAAGCGAGTTAATAAACACCTCTCAAGAAAACCACGATAATGTAAAACTAGTAAATAGTCCCGAAATAGAAAAAGGCAACAGCGATCAACAATTCAATGTAATTAATGATGGCAAATTTATTAAAGAAAAGGAAAATATTGAGACCATGGAACAAATTAGTAACAACGAAAATAGAAGTTACGATAACATTACTGAAGAACAGGTTACAGAGGAAGACATATATGATATGAATCGTGAAAACCTGTCAGATCACGAAGTTGTTCAAGAAAATAAACAAACTGAAGAAGAACAAGAAGACATAAGAAATCAAGAACTTAGTATAGAAGACCAAAATTATCAAGAACACTGTGAAGAAAACTATAAAGACATGGAAGACCAAGATGACCATGACAAAGTGGATGAAGAAGATAAAGAAGCTCAAGAAGAAGACATTGGAAATGGAGAAAATAGCGTAGAAATCCAAGGAGACATAGACAATCAAGAACATAGCATTGAAGAAAACTCGAAAAACGAAGATTCTGAACAATTGCAAGAAGATACAGAGAATGCCGAGAGTAGCGACGAAGAAAATAATAGTGAAGAAATGATTTCTACAAGTGCCAATAAAGAATTTGAACATGAACATGAAGATGAACCAATGGATACGACAAATAATCAAGATGAATCTGTTTTAGATAACGAGGATAGTGTAAATGACCAAGAATCTAATCAATCACCAGAAGAAGAACAAGATTATAAAGTTGCTGAAGAAGAAATTGAGGATCATACTGATCAATACACATCTGAAAAACAAAACGAAAACCTGGAGGAAAAACAAACATCACTAGCGGAACAAGTATTGCTAAGAAAATCGACGACTAAAGACGAAATATCGAAATCAACAGATAACACACTCAGTAAATCCAAAAAGGAGGAAGAAAAAGATAATCAGGAATCTTTTGAAGCAATTTTGCATAATTCGATAAGTATAAACGAATTATCTGAATTAAAAGGGCGTAATACAAGTATCAGAAAAACTAAAAGTATTATAAATAAGTTCGAGTTAAAACCTAGCTTAGCACCAGTAAGACAAAGCACAGCGATTAGTGACGGTACGACGAATTCAAGTGCAGAAAGATCAGGTTGGGACTCCCACAGAACTACTAGGAAAACTTTACGGCAAACATTTGGAAGAGATTTTACACCTCGAAAATCATTGCGTACATTAGTAATGGAAAAGGCTGCAAAACTGCAAACGATTCCTAATGTAAATACCAGCGTCCAACAGGAAAATTCAGCAGAATTACACGAAATATCTGCACACCGTGATGTGGAAATGTCTGAAAATGAAGATATGACTAGTTCAAATCAAAATCATCAGGAAAATTCAGGTTCACAAGATGTCACAGACATTCTTGTTAATGATTCTTCAGACCATGTTGAAGAAAGTGAACATGAAGATAATTTGGAATCAATTGCACACAATGATACTACGCCGCTTCAAACGGACGAGACTATTCATGAATCTGAACACGAGATGTCGATTAGAACTCGTCAAACTACGTTAGAAATGTATTTACAGAAGATAAGAGAAAAAAATATGGAACGGAGACTTAGAACAGTAAGTATTTTAAATATGTACTTTATCACTAGCATCGTTATATTTTTGCAAGTTAATATATTTTTAACACTTGTAGTGGGTTATATTTTTTTGTAGTGATAAATAACATTTCTATAAAGTGCAACAGGAGCCGAAATTAGGATTAGGTTGTCAAAACTAGTTACAATCGGAACTATCCAAAACTATCCTGAGTAATTCATACATGTTACATGTATACGTATCTCTAATGTAGTCCAGTAGAATTAGCTCAAAATAAGGCATGATTTTGCATTAATTGTGGTACTAATGATTTTTGGCACATCGATAGAGTTATATCTGTGTATGATTACCTTAAATTCGGAACCGATTTGGAAGTCCGAAAAATGGTGAAAATTGAGAAAATCTTGGATTTTTGAATAATTCCAAAACAAAAATTGTGGTACTAGTTGCGAGAATACCACGTGTTTGTAGTAGGAATACCTACCTACTCAAGCAATTTGGAGCGGTTGCGACATACGGAACATACCTAAACTTAAAAAAAGTGATTTTTCGTCTTTATCAATGTCTTTCATTGTACTTAGAATTCCAAATTCAAATTAAATTTTGAATGAGTAAAATTTTATGAGTTCACGTCATATGATATTTATTCTTTCTTTTTATATTTGACCTCTGCTACACATGATGCAATGAGTATTACATAGCAGCTTATGAGTTATTTGACTAGCGTGGTAGAACAAATTTCTATCTGTTCGATAGTATTTTCCTCGCAGATATTAACAATTTTAAATTTATGTATTAAGATTTCAGAAATATGATTACTAATGCAAAGTTGTTGTTTATTATTACGTTATATCCTTCGATCATAAATATATGACAAGATACACAATCAGCGTTCCAAAAACGTCCGAACCAAATGTGCGCTGAAATGAGAATTTTAGCGCACTCAGTCTTAGTAATAATTTGTGAACACTAAAGGAAACATGACAAAGTGCTCCTTCAAAAATTGTAAAAATGACACGTCTAGAACGTTAAAAAAAGATGGAGTTTCTTATTTTCGGTAAGTAATTAGGATTATTTTATTTACGTGTTCATTATTTCGTTATAATAATAACGTTATATAGCTCTTTTTCATTAAATTCATAATAATACAATAATATTCTTACATTGCATCTGAATATGTCATTGCCTGACATGCAACATCTTATTCCTTGTCTAACATTATAATTTCTATGTGTCTTATCCTTGTCACTTTCATCTAACAAATCATAATGACGTAAATAGCGAAACAAATAAATTACGTGAATTACACTTTAAGCATGAAGCGTAAGATTGAATTTTAAATATATTTTTGTTAACAAACGTCGTTTCAATGCCATGGAAGAATCTTTTACAAGCTTTTACAACCTTTATATGCATTGACAGTAAAGTTTACTTTAAATTAACACAATATTGAGATAATACTATACGATATTAGAAATGTATATGTCAATTCAGACAATAATTTGTTCCAATTTTTAAAGGATTGTGAATCTAGTTATATATTTGTGATCGAAGGTTATATCATACAAATTTTGGACTGAAAAATTTTCAAAAAAGCCTTAAATGTTCAATTCGAACCTAGTTATGCAAATTGACTTTCATTTCAAATTTAGGGTTTATTATCAAATAATAGGTATAGACCTATGAAGTGTCTACAATACGCCAGTATGTAATTTTTAAATTCCAAATTCAAATGAATTTTATTTTAAAAATATGGAATTTTATTTTAAAAATATGGAATTTTATTTTCAAATTCAGTCATTTCTTTATTAATATGTGTTTTGTTTTCACTACATTTGTATATTTTTCATCAGTATGAACACGATAAAAATACGAGTAATTACGGAATACGACTTCCGTTACGGTAGCAATGCGGCACAAACGGCTCGCAACATTAACTACGTTTACGGAGTGAACACTACAAACGAACGCACGACCTGTTATTGGTTTGAACGCTTCCTACATAGAAATTTTGATCTGAAAAATGAACGTCGTGGTCACCCGAAAACTAAAGTCGACAACGACGAATTAAAGGCGATAGTGGAAACTAACGATACTCAATCTACTGCTGAGTTAGCAGCAGCTTTCGATGCTAGCATCAAAACAATATTGGCCAAATCGCGTCAAATTGGCAGGTAAAAAAGCTTGATAAGTGGGTGCCGCATGAAATGAACGATCGCCAGCGCGACGAATGCGTTGAGGTATGCCTTGCGTTGCTCAATAGACACAGAAACGAAGGGATTTTGAACCGCATCGAAAAATGGACTCTTTTTGACAATCGTAAGCGGTTATCATGTTGGTTAGACCCTGGTTCAGCACCTAGGCAATGCCCCAAACGAAAACTTAACCCTAGAAAAGTGATGGTTACTGTTTGGTGGTCTAGTGCCGGTGTAATTCATCACGGCTTCTTACCAATTGGCAGGAGCATTACTGCGGATTTGTACTGTGAGGAACTGGACACAATGACGGAGAAGCTCGCAAATTTCCGGCCAGCCTTGGTTAATCGCTCGTCCCCGCTGCTCCTGCACAACAACGCTCGACCTCACACGGCACAACAGACAGTCTCTAAGCTACAAGAGCTAGGGTTAGAAGTTTTGCGTCATCCACCGTACTCACCGGACCTTGCGCCGACAGACTTCTACTTTTTCCAAGATTTGGACAACTTCTTGGCAGGAAAAAAGTTCAATACCCGAAAGAGCAGTACAAAATGCCTTTGAAGAGTTTGTTGCCTCCCGTACACCTGACTTATTCAAGAAGGGCATTGAAAAATTACTACTGCGCTGGCAGAGATACGTCGATAGTATGGGTGCATACTTTGTAATAAAAATAAAAAAAATGTATTAAAAAAAGGCCAAGGAAGCCCAAGGCTGACTTGTGAAGATCAAATAGCTAGCCGACGTGTAGTGTTAGCCGACAGAAATGTCAAAAGTACTCGCATATTTTGAGGAAGCGAAAGAAGTATGTAAGAACCGCGACGCTTGGCGCTCCGTCCTCTCTAACCACCCCGTTAGGGATAAGGCGTGAAGATATGTATGTATGTATAAAAAATACTTTAACTTATTGTATACTAAACGGCAATTTCATAGGCAAACCTAATACTAACGAAATTTCAGGTTGAAAAATATACGCATATTTGAAAATAAATGTAATTTGAATTAAAAATTTATAATACTCTGACTGGACATATTTTTTTAAATTATTTCATAATTTTAAGTTTTCACTTCTGTCGGCAGTCCTTAATGACTGCCTATTTTTTTTTATCGCAAATTAATCGGTGTAATTTTTTTCTACTGTCAAAAGTTGTTAAGATATAGTATATTGTTTAACAAGTGCGGTAAGAAAGAAAGAAAGTATTTTTATTTGCAATTACATTTCTCATTAAAAAGTACAAAAAACTAAGATCTACGACTGAAATAAAAGACTAAAAACCACTCAATAACAGAAAATGTATTGCAAAACGGACCCAATTCAGCATGAGCTAGCTTTACAGCCAGCGCTGATCTTCCATTGGACTGTTTTGGTGACGTCTCTGAATAGACACTAATACCATACATAAGTACTTGACTATCCCATCTTATCAACTAATAAAAACACTGATGTGAAGTGATATACTCACGTATACATACATAAACATAAATGCACAAACATATACTCACACACATGCATATACACTTACATTTATGTGTACATATATACATATATATATATACATATATTTTTTTATATACACACATGCACATATATACATTACATACATACTACTGTTAAATATATTTTAACATTTATACTAATGATAGAAAATAACAATATAATATTTATTAGCAGATCTTGGGTATGTCCCTTACATAGCACTTGTGTTATGTTTCTGAGTTTCCTCATTCCTCTGGTGTTCGCACAGATATTTCTTCAATTTATTTCTAAATTGTTGAACACATTGCAGGTAAGTTGTCGATTGCCCGCTCGAACGAAGCAAGTGCGCTCGCTCATTCGCTCGAATGGGCAATCGACAACACCGCACGAATTGCAGACACTATTTTTTATTACTAATGCTTTACGGTAGTAAACTAATTAATCTGTGCTAATGCGGAAGATCATTTCGGTACAAAGAAAAATTATAAAGTTTTTTAAACTTTATTATTATTATATTAATCTAAAACTTCGAAATCAAGATTTTCTTTATCTTTCACACTGATGTTTAACTAAAATTGATTGTTTTTTTTTTAGATATTCATTTTACATTCTTTTTTTAAATCATGAATTTGCGCGTGCCAAACGAAATCTGCGTGCGGTGCGACAAGTGAATTTGTCGCACTCAAATTGTAAAATGCGAAAATAGCTACTTATCAACCACAAAAATGTGCGTTTAGATAATGTTTATCCCGCATGAGTAATAAAAACATTATTACCTATTTCTCATAATAAAAAAAAAACCACCATTCTCACTTTCGGCCCTACGTCCATCTATTTTCAGTTTGGAATAATAGTTTGCTAATACGTTAATATTTCACAATGATTGTACGAATGAACCGCACGGCGAGTCGTGGTCGCTCGAGCCGTACCCTGTCTCCCGCGCCGCCCGCATTCCCCTCGCAAGAGTCGTAATTATGCGTACTTTTTATTTACAAAATAGACTATGTTCCGTAGTATTTTCAGGAGTTGCGATCACAAAGCAGTTGGAATACCGACTTATAAATGTGAAATAAGCAATAATATTGACTAATTTTGCTGGAAGTAGAATTTTCGAAAAAGTATTTTCTTACGGTTCCGTAGGTCGCAACCAGTTGGAAACTTAAACTAAGTATATTAAGCAAAAAACAAGTGTTTGATGAGTTCGCAACTAGTACCACAAATTTCGCCTAGGAGATAAAGATGAAAAATCCCTTTTTTTAAGTTTAGGTATGTTCCGTATGTCGCAACCGCTCCAAAAATTGCTTGAGTAGGTAGGTATTGATTCTCCAAACGCGTGGTATTCTCGCAACTAGTACCACAATTTGTTTTGGAATTATTCTAATAGCAGGGATTTTCTCAATTTTCACCATTTTCCGTACTTTAAAATCGGTTGCGAATTTAAGGTAATCATACACAGACATAACTCCGCCGATGTGCCAAAAATCATTAGTACCACAATTAATGTAAATTGATAATCTAATTCTACTGCACTAATTAATGGTAGTTGGAGAGGATTGAGCGCTATTGCGGTCCTTACATATCCTTATTCCATATTTGATAAATGAGTAAATACATAATTTATAAGGCTTTTTAAATAAATTATTAATAATCTTTACAAATATTTCAGCAACAAGTTTGCCAAAAGATGCTCAGACCACCTCTAAAAGACACCTTGAACATCTACACGGCACCATCCAGACTCGTAACTTTGCCATCTGCAAAAACCATTCAAAATAGAGCAAAAAGCAAAATTGTGAAAAGCTCTGTGATACCCATCAGTGCTTTACCGCAAGAATTTTTGGAAGACATTAAATACAAACCTCCAAAAAGATTTCAACCGAGAAATGCTTCATGGGCAACAAAACACTTATACAAATTCTTGGAAACAAAACTGGAGCCAAAGTAAGTATAGATTCAAATGGTAAAGCTTTGACTTTTGAAATAGCAAATTCTTATGTACTATATGTAAATATTTGATAATTTACTTTTACTAATTTATAAACAATACACTGTATTAACTTCACTCCAAGTACAGTCATTTTTTTTGTTCTTTTCGATGTTACTTGTTTAGAGATTTTATGGAAATTACACAAAAGATCATAAAAATAGAGTACAACAACTCAAGTGTACCTTGAACTGCAATACAATTGAATACAAACCATAGTATCATTCAATATAATAATATCCAAACTGCCCAATTTTTTTGTGAATGTATTTATTTTGTAAGTTGCACTTTCAATTTTGATGTTGCTTTTAGGTACGACTACAAAGCCCGTGTTCGCGCTGAAAAGCTAGTGGAAGTGATATACAACTTCACTAAAATTGTCCGTAGAAACGATTTAGCGCCAAAAGAAATCGTTGAAGAGTTGAAGCAAGAGATGGCTCGACTGAACATCATCAAGACGCATTATGATTTCTACGATTTCTTCCACAAGTTCATGCCGAGAGAGATACGCGTTAAGGTACGTAGTTCAGTCACATTAGTACATATTGCGTAAGCTTAATTTCACAGATTCCTGATGTCCACTCATCCCTTGTAAGAAAATTGTAGTTATATCCCAAGGAGATTTTTTATCAATTTTCTAAATGTTTCAATAAATAAATAAATAATTTTCAATATTAGTGAACATAGAAGACAATCTTAATTTGTTTTGGTATGGAAGCAAAAAAGCAGAACATTTCCCCATTACTCAACAAAAAAAAAGTAATCAGACAGCAGAGAAGTCTTTACATATTATAACTTTTAAATTTAATAATTATGGAAACAGCATTGAAATCTGCTCTTTAATTTCTTTTTTTGGTAACACAGAAAAAGAACTTGTATCTAATGGTAATTAGAGCTTGGATAAGTCTTATAATCCCTTCCAGGA
Organism: Zeuzera pyrina; assembly: GCA_907165235.1. Lineage (NCBI taxonomy): Eukaryota > Metazoa > Arthropoda > Insecta > Lepidoptera > Cossidae > Zeuzera > Zeuzera pyrina. The sequence goes on from OU015629.1 coordinate 5,359,643, forward strand.
AAAATCATCATACCCTCCATGCTCTCATGTCTGAGCCCTCTATGTATGTTTTTCTATTTGCAGGTTAACCCTGATGCAATCAACAAGATCTCGTTGCCCACACGAGGGGTATTTTCGGATATTATACAAGGAAATAATGTTGAACAATAAAGATTTTTTATTTAAACATAAGGTAGAGATTGTTTCACAAAGCTTAGGGCATTTCAGTAGTTATAAACATAATTGGTTTTAATATGATATTTTAATTGGTTTAATGTTAGTTTCATACTAAAAGAAATGCAGTATTTTTAAGTTATTGTGACAGTAATAAAAGATTGATTCTGACCTGTAGGATTTGTTTATTCAAAAATTGCAGAATACAAATGTAAACCTATGTTACAATGGAGCACCATACACAAAATTATATTGCGATATTACGTCATTAGGATATACAGTAGGGCCACACCAAATGCAAGTGCAAAACGTATTTACGTTATTACCCATGTTAACATCGATTAATAGTGGTTTTCTCCGGCCCCCCTAGTCACTACGCACCAGTGACGAGCACAGACATTTTCAGTAGGGTAGACAATAAGAAAACTCACCAAAAGCGCTACTTAAAATTCGTATGTAATAAACGTGAATGTGATTTAATTTTATATTATTTATTTACTGGGAACTACTTTGAAAAATATTTGTACAACGGTAGCAAAAATGCTAGGAAAGTTAACACATACCTATATTAAAGTTACTCTAACCATACATATTATAATATAATTTACTCATAACGTTGCGTTAACGTTAAATATAAGTTTGTTCGAAACTGAATGCCGGTGAGCGCCATCTATTGTTTTTTTGTACGTATCTATTAAAAATTAAATTCCATAAGTAAGGAAGAGAATATCACTATTAAACCTTTAGAGGGCGCTAAAATAAGGAAAAACAATTTGATCTTACGTATTATTAATTAAGAAAGTTATAACATTTAAAAAACATGTTAATATTTTTTATTAAGGTAATATGTTATTTTTTTCTAATAGATTAAATTAATCATATAACTTCATCATGACTAACAACATTATGACTATGTATGGACTAAGATTCCAACCTTTGACAAATTCTTTTTTCTGTGCTATTATTGGCTAGAGACGGCGTCTCTTTATAACTTGTGTGCGTGTTTTGAACTAAGTAAACATTCACAACCACTACAGATGCACGCGTGTAATTATACGACACAGTGTTAGAAAAGATTTGGATGTGTATAAATCGAGCCACGATTTGAATTTGTCTCTCGAGCGACGATTTGAATTTGTCTCTCAAACGAACGGTCGCCGTGACGCTTTCTTTTCCCATTTTGATAAAAATAAGGCGAACGCGGGAATTTTGAAAACATGTTTTTGGTTGCGATATATATTTTTTTACTTTATTTAATTAGTAAATTGTTGGGTAGACAGCGTATATTTGTCTCTATGGAATTCACGCCACTGCTACGCACGCATTCGGTGTGACCCAGCGTTTAATGCAGAAACATTTCTGTATATTTCGCACCTTCACTAAAAGTGACCTAAACCACATAAGCTATCAAAGGTTTACATCATAGTAAGAAATCTACTCGCCTACCCCATTATAGTTATAGCACGATGATATATGTACATATAATAGGGTTGTTTATATTTACTTAAATATATACTATTATTTCTTATTTTAATAAACACATTTTATTATTAATATACTCGTAACTCAATACCCTAAAATTTTGACTTAGGTCACTTTCATATTGAAGGTACAAATTGATTTACAGTCAGCATCAAAAATAATTGATTAAAATAAACTACTGAAAGAACAAGTAGCTGACACACGTTTTCATAAATAGATAATGACAAGTTTTAATCTTTCTGTCTGTAATTACAACATTTTAAAATAATTGCTATAACTGTCGTCATATTATATTAAGAGAAATATAATTAATCTCTCGGAAACCAGAAGGGGAATAAACGTATCACTTTTTCTGAGTTTATTTTTATTTATTTATTATAACTACTTTTGATGCTCACTGCAACTACATTTTACTTGAAAGAAATTGCCAGCCGTTATGTATAAGGGTCGATTCACACTGACAGTCGCAGAAGCTGGCAGCGCCTAGGAAACGTACAGCGGCACTAAAAATAAGTCTTATCAATATCGCCAAAGCTTTACAACATGGATCTGCCTATGCTGTAGAGAAAGGGTAGAGGACGCAAGACAAATGCCCGCGCGATTTCAAGCCCGATCAAACCATTCTATGTATTGTAATAATGAAAATAAAAGTTTTTTATTTTGTTTCAATTTTGGCACTGAAAGTCCCCTTGCCACTTCGCTTTCGACCGCTGCCACTATTGGTGTGAATTGGAGCTAAAACGTTCAATATGTATAACCTCATTTTGTTGGGTTGGCAGCATTGAATTCAAAAAGTGGGCGGGTCAATTCTTGGTGAATTGAATGCTGCCAACCTAACGACTTTGACAGCTCCAAATGCACAGTTAAAAAATGGCGTCATATATTGAGATGTTTTAAATCTTTATATTTCTACATAACGGGATATCATCTAACAAAATATTACGTCTCACTTATAAATTACGACTAATGTATAGAAGGGTAAAGGCAAAGCTTAGTCTTTGTCAATTTGTAATATAACTTTTGGGGCACGATTACACTGAAGACTCCTTCACACTACCTAAAAATCGTCATAATAATGATAAGTATAAACTTCTCATAGTACAGTTAGAATCAAAAGTGGTTGATCAAAATAAACCTTATTTAAAAAGATGATTACTGTTCACAAAAGAATGTAATTCATATTTTTCTAAACGAATGACAATGAAGTTTGATTTTTTTTAATGTTTGACATAACTAATCCAGAATAACTTATTGTAATATTATGAAGTAACTAGTAAATTATAATTATTACGTCTTTTTAGGGCTTATTTTATCAACTACTTTGACGCTGACTGTACATTTATTAAAACAGACCAATTTAGAATGTAAGGGAAGTATGTCCTTTTTACACTTTTTACATCATCACATTACCACAAAGAAACAAATATTGTAAAAGTGCCTTAACACCTATATTACGTACCTAATTTTAAAGCAGAAAAATTTTAATTAAATTTTTCTCATTTACAAGCGAATTTCTGGCAGTGGGTTGTGGTTGATTTTCATTACTATATCCAGTTTCTACGAGATGATTTGTAATTAATATTACCATTTCAACAATATTTCTAGCAGAAATTACTCTTTCTTGGACTAGTACAGTTTACACAAATAACTATAAAACTAACCAGTGGTATTCATAATAATTTTGTCAAAAAATAGAATTTAGTGTATTAGGAATCAAGTTGCGTAAAATAATATAATATGCACATAACATAATAAAAATGCAATGAAATAGGTTACATAGCGATTACTAGAATTAAAATAATCTCGCATAAATGCGTACAATTCCACTAAAAAAATAAAATGTGACCTTTTAAAACATTCCAGTCTAAAATGTTTTATGTATTTACAAAGGAATTTCATTGTGACGAAACAGCTCATGAACAGCGCAAAAATAAGTTATCTGCACACCCAGAGCCGATAGCATAAAAATGTATTTGTTAAAATTACGTTTAGAATTAAATAATGGAATAATGGGGTTACCACGTAAAACTTCTCGTAGACGCAACACGTGAAAATGTCAAACAGCATCATCTATAAGAGAAGAAAGCAATATATTTCTATTTTCGTAGGGAAATTATATACAAGGTTAATGTGAAAGAGGCTATAAGTCCTCCGGGGTTCCAACGTGTCACTGTTGACTGTTATATTGCAGATGTAATAATTACGAGATACGTTAATTTTGTTTTCCATACAAAAAGAAAACATTAATTTAATGGAAAAAATGTACAACCCTATCATTATGCCCTATATTCCCAATGTTTGTTAGCAACGGGAAAACGCTGACATTAGGGTTGCCTCATCTTTATTTTTGTTTGAGCTTTGAGGTTTTACACTAGATCTATTGAATTTGTAAAACGCAAGTTTTCCGTTGTCATGGGTACTGTTATACCCTTCCGTATTTACCCATTCTTTCGAAATAACCTTGTATATTAGGGGAAATGATGATATTAAGTAGACGAAAGAAGTATATAAAGACGGCGAAGCTTGGCGCTCCGTCTCAGACTACAACATTAGGGGCACAGTATGAAGATATGTAATATGTATTAAGGGAAATGTATTCTATATAGACTTAAAATGATATCTAAATAAATTGGATTATTAAAGCGCTTCTATTTTCACAAAACAAAAATTTGATTGTGACAGATGCATTTGACAGTTGTCATAATACGACGATAACGCCATCTACTAGGAGACTTTAGTAATAGTAAGCCCCATTATTCGTGAACGTCGGATTAGAACTACATAATTACAAACTTTAATATTCATAAATTTAAATATAAAATTGTGATACACAGTTAAAATAAAAAATTGATCTGAAAACGTCGTCTCGAATAAGTACCATGTTAATCAATAAACTAAAGCAGTCCAATAAAATTTAAAAATAATCGACCCGTGAATAGGTAAACGATAACATGCGCAAAACAACTCTCAATTCATAACACAATATATGTATATATACAAGTAAAAATAGCAAGTCTTAATCATTACTTGAGCCGAAGTCATTTATAAAATTCTAAAAAGCACAGTGCAACTTCATAGTAATAATGATTACTACGTATGTAACGCATTGATATAAAAATTAATTCATAACTTACAAATATATTGACTTAGGCATTAAATGAAGGAATTAATAACTTAAATACTAATATGAATCAATACTTTATAGTAATAATTGTTATACTAAATTACTATGCCACAATGTCTTAAACATTAATCTTTTTTATTTCATACTTTGAAAATTATCAAATATACGTAATATTGCATGTTTGTGAAATATATAGTATTTTACTTTTCCATACGAATTGGATTTCACTAGATTGATGAAAAACAGTTATTTTAACTTTTTTTTTTCTCCAATCGTAATTTTATTTTTACAGGAGCAAAATTAAGGTGAATCGAGAATTATAAACGTGCAAAACGAGCTTTAAAAAGGTGCAAAGTTGTTGGACTTGAAGTCAGACAAATTTGCGACTCATAAACAAACATGAAGTCAGAAGAGTTAGCTTTAAAAGCGTCTATCACTTCCTTCACTACAACAAGTAAAGTCAGCATCAAAAGTAGTTTATCAAATTAATATTAAAAAAAATGGAATAATTATAGTTCACAAGTTGAATTTAAAATATTTTTAGACATAATTACAGTTAGAAATATTCGATACATAATATTATATATTGTATATAAATTTGTCATCTGTTAAGAAAAACATAGTTCAGTCACTTGTGAACAATAACCATATTACTTCTTTGAGAATTTGTTTTTATCAATTACTTTTGATGTTGACTGTACAACATATGATGTAAATTTCAAACTAAAATCTTGTCTCCAGCGTGACTGGACATATACGACCAGTATATATTCCTATCGTTAGTAAAAACACTATGGGGTTTTTATCAATAGTAAATTGAATTAAATAAATCCTAAGAAAGCTTGGAGGATTATGAAAATTAAAATTATGAAAATTATATCATAAGGAATTAGTTACATTGAAATATAGATTATTTTCTCATAATATACTACTATGCGCCAAATTATTAAGCCAGATTTCAACTGGAATATTTGAGATCATATACATACAATAAACTTATACCTCGAATTTCATTTGCAATTCGATCATACATAGGCCCTATTTTACAAGGATCAGGTGTACATAATATTTCTGCACTTGAAAATTGTGTAATAAATGTTAAAATTCCTTTTTTGTTGCTGACATATACTTAGACTAGCATTTGCTCAATATACCTACAATGTCTTAGACAAAATTTTCTACCCTCGTTATTTAAAAATATAGAAATGTATAAACGCAATCAAAAACATTAAGGCAGGTTCTAGATCAGCGTAAATAATAAAGAAATATATCTAACAACATAATCAAGCAAGTACAAGAAGTTTTTTTTATTATTTGCATTATTTCTGTAGGAGACCATTCAAGTATTACGTAAGTATTAAGGGAGAGTTGCACTTCTTATGACGAAAACAGGGGCAGAAAGAAGATCACAGAGTGATTTACTACAGCAAAGAAGCGATTGTCATTCTGATGTTTTGTAATGTATCTTTTACTTGGGCTTGGTAGGAAAACATTTCTTGATAAATTTTGACATATTATCCTCAGCGTTTATTCGACACGAATTTCTTCGCGCCAACATAACGTGGTCGCCGCGCGGTCGTTAAGCGGACGCCGCAAAATACACTACATTTACATATCTAAGCTCATGTCATGTGCAAGTAACTTCACTCTGTATGTAAAGGCCAGAGAGGAATGGAATGCGAAGGTGGGATAGTTTGTGACCGCGAACGACCACGCGGTTAGGTAATTCCCAGAAATTTGAATGTTATTGCCTAGTAAATAGAGTTTACATTCGTCATTAATAAATACATGAGAATGGCAACCGCACGGCAACCGGGAGAAAATTTTCGCGTCGTGTAACTGCCCCGTTACTGAATAGTTGAGGAGATATACTAAAACATTATTGAGTAATGTGAGGAGTATATTTAAATAATAGTATTTTCTTTTTAATACTTATAATTACTAATTGTCAAAAGCACTCGCATACTTAGGCGAAAATGTGTAAGGAGAATGATGAGATTTGAGGAAGCGAAAGAGGTATGTAAGGACAGCGACTCTTGTCGCTCCGTCCTCTCTGACTACCTCATTAGGGATACAGCGTGAAGAAAATGTATGTATGTAAAATTAATAATATTTTGCATTACTACTACTAGTAATTAATTACTAATATTTTTTTTAATGTTTAATAATAAATAAAATTGTAAGATACTTGTTTCATTGTAAGATATATATACTTAAAATAATAACATTAATAATACTCCAGATAATCATACAAATTGTGTGAGCCCTAACTAAGCACGGCTTGCACTATAAGTGCCACACAACGGACTGGGGACTCTCCCAGTAACTCCAAGATGACGAGACAACTTAGAAAAGTTCTTTTCCTAAATTGACCTGACTGGAATTTATGAATCACTACTAGTAGATATTTGACAAAATCTATATAAAATTATGTCAATACTCACATAAACTTAGGAGGGGGTTGTAAGATCTGCTTATTTTTGCGAAGTGGGGCTAAAGCAAAAAAAAAATGGATAGAATTCCACTTTTGTAATACTTGAACGGCAACAAAGAAATTATTTTTATAGGGCTTCTTAATACCCCAGCAGAGAAAAACACAGACTCCGTACATTTCATCTTCTATAACGAGAAGCGATGAAAAAATCTCTAAGATAGCCAAAATTCATTACATTACATTTGTGCAAGAGGGGATAATTCAATCCATTGATGCTAATTAGATCGCACTTTACTGCTATCAACTCAATTCAGGTCCGCATTACAATTACAGCGCTAACTTTACTAAAGTAGAAAGGTGCTGATTTAAAAAAGGCATTATTCAAAGATAAATTACTAAATACATAAACTGACGATGTACACCTTACTAGGTCTTGAAACTTTTTTGCAGAGAGGTTTCTTTTATAACCTAGACAATTGCATGAGGGTAGTACCTCACGATCCTAGTGTGGGGCTAGATTAATAACTCAATTTTATGTTGCGTATTTTCATTTACATGTAAATGTTTATTATAATAGGTATCTATACATATAAATAAAACCGAAGTCTCTCTGTGATTTCGAAATAAAGGTTTTTTAAGCTTATTTTATTTGCATGTAACTAAAACCGTTTTTATTTTTGTCTGTCAGTTTGTTTGTTCGGGTTAATCTCCGAAACGGTTGAACCGATTTTGATGGGATTTTCATTGGCAAATAGAGAACTTTCCATAGAGTAATCTGGTCTACTTTGTATACCGGAAAAATGACAAATTTAACGAGAGTGACATTAACACCATTAAATAAATAAAATCGAAGTGTCTGTGATTTTAAAAGAATGTTAGCATTTCTTACAATTATATTTTTCTCAGTACCGATACGAAATAGTAATAGATCCTTATTTAAATGTTTTGAATGTACTGTTTCTTTGTAAAACTACAAACTGTATAAGCCTTAGAAAAAGTGAATTGGTTCCTAGAAGTCGCTTGAACTGAATTTGAATAATACTGATATTAAATCAACACCTATAACTCGACTATAAACTAGAGATGGGTCAATCCAAAAACTGCTGGCCATTTCATTTGTTTAAATAACTAGTATTGTTCCTCGTTCAGAAAGAGCGAACTACGCGCGAATCATCTGGCGCAGACTCACTTGTTGATGAGATACTAGGCGTTAATTATTATTTATTTAGTCTTGTGTAGTATGGGAATGACAGTTCGAACGAGCGGTCCATAAAGTAATCGAGTTAATACACGAAGGATTTTGTTCGTAGTAGCACATTATGGCAAGAGTGACCGCTTGCAACGATTCAAACTATAGAGACAGCTCATTGGTAGTTTATGAATGAAGTTACCAGTTTTGCCATTAAGTTGTGAACTGATGAATAGCGAATGATCGTCAAGGAGCCGCGAACTATATTGAGCCATCTCGCTTTGGCAATTAACTTGCACAACTCAATAGATTATGTCCAAAATCATCACATACTACTGTAAATCGTCTCGTGCGTAATTGACCCCTTCTGGACAAGGGACTTAGAACTACATCTACAGAAATTACAACTTGAAACTCACGCTGATTTTCTCATAAAATGGGGTGGGATGACTCGAGGTTATCCGTCACAAATCGACCCATCTCTACCCATAGTAAACCGCACTTATCCGTCATGTAATCAGTCGTGTGGAGCTTAGCGCGGGACGCATGGCAACAACTCCACGTAATTGGCGGGGAACAGTCCGAACACTCCGCGAGGGCCCAGTCCTTGCCACCAGCCTGCGTCGATTTGTTCGATGTGAGTTATGATATCGCCCGGGTCAAATGTGATCTCAGACTCGTCCGCTGGAATGACACCAATATGACTGTTACTTTACCAAGATGTAACTTTTTTGAATTTCACTTTTTATCACATTAAACGGCATAGACAATCGATTAAATATCGACAAGTACCGAGATCGAATCGGTTAAATGTTCGAATCGATGAATGATACGTTCATTCATATGTGATTGCAATCATCAATACTTTGAAATGATTGCAATCAAATGATCGAATCAATCACGACCCGCGCGAGCGCTGGTTGAGGTAGGACCTGTGCAAGAAATGCGCTCTTCATAACGAGCGATCGCAAGCGAGAACATTAAATAGCGACCCGTATATGTCGACTGACTTGTCTTGATCCAGTGTTTAATTCTCTGTTCCATGAGTCTATTCTTTCTGATTTCCTGCATTTTTTTTTAGCTTTTATGTAAACATTGTGTTTTAAATATAATCATTAGTAGTAAAGTTAAATAAAAAAGTTGTAAAGTAATGCTAGCTTACAAGAAGCATTGCAAGCAGGTATCAAGATGATATCTATTACATTTATAACAATCTATACAGATTTTAACGTGACATTCACAGGTAGATAGAGAATTTTTTTAATAATAATTTGAGCTTCCTATGTAAAAATTGAAAAACTACAAATAATTAAACCGTAAGATCCGCACCTGTTAATTAAATATATTAAAAAAAATAACTCGAGAGGTACGCATAACACTAATGCGAACCAAAACAGTTTTTTTAGAATTTTTATCTGTCTGTCTGTCTGGATAATATACAACATATATGTAATTAAGCATCTCACAATAAGTACTGCAAGAATTCAAAGACAGGTTGCACATTAGGTATGTTTTATCGTGATCCGCCGTCGAGAAGTTGAGATCTAAAATGAGCTATATATAGTTTAATTGCATCTGTAATATGTGTGTATCTTATAGTGGCTTTTTCGTTGATCCTATGTTTAATATACTATATTCAAATAAAAATTCAAAATAGTCAACTCTAAAAAATGTAATATTTGTATCTTTTAATTGGTATTTATTTTTATTTAAATTGCTGTAATAATTTAAACAACAACAATGACAAAAAAAGCGAAGTCATACAAACCAGCTTGATAATCATAGAGCGCTCTCGCAGTAAGACCAGGATCGTCGTCCAAGTCTTCGTATATCGTGCCTTCTTCCTCCATACCTTCAGGAGAAACATCTGTAGTATAACAAAATTCAACTTTGATACTTTATAATTTATTAGTAGTACCTGGGCGGCCAAGCTCTGATCGTTGGTATATCGAAAAAAGTCTGTCCACATTGGAGGATTCGAACCCACGCACCTATAGGCGTGGTAGACCTACACTCTAGCCACTGCGCTATTTAAAACGTGAACTCTTGTTGTGAAATTAATTATCAAAACCAATTATTGTATGTGAAACCAAATTTTCCCAGAATTGAGACTTAGCTAGATTGATTTTTCACCTCCGTAAACCCCTATATTGTAAATTTCATGGATATCGTTACAGCCTTTTTCGAGAATGCGATTACAAATATATTTACAAATATTGCTTGTACAATACTATTTGCTCAATGTCTTTTAGGTTTGAATGTATTAAAAAAAACAACAAAAAAAGTCTAACCACATTGCAGGATTCGAACCCGCGCACTTTAGCATCGTAGACCTACGTTCTATCCACTGTGCTATTGAGAAGGTAAACTCTTTCGCGAAATTTGAAGAGTTTAGAAGTTTTAAGTGTCCACATTTTATTTGGTTTAATTGGACTCACATTGTTGTACGGAACAGACTGTCTAAAGTTATAAAGTCTATACTTTTATCATAATTTTTCATTATTATTATTTTTCTTTAAGAAAGTAAGACCTTATAAAAGTAAGACATTACTTTTATAAGGTACTTATTTCCTTATTATACTTATTGTACTTATTTTATAAGGTACTTATTTCCTTATTATAAGTGCATGATTAAAGTGATATATTTTTACGGTCCGGTCTAAAAACGCATTGCTAGGTATAAAATATATTATCGATTGATATAAATAATATACAAATGTAAATATTATATTGTAATATATAAATTAAGAATAAAATAATAAAAAATTATATTATATAAATTAAGAAACAACAACTAAGTTGTAACTCGAAAATTCTGGAGCGATTACATTGGCGGCGTCGAGAACAATGTCGAATTATTTTACGTTAGTAACTAATTAATCTGTGGTATTATTATTAGGGAGCGGAATTATCTAGAAGGTTCCACCGTTTTTTTCTATGCGCTATTATTATTTGTTGATTTATTATTATTATTATTTACAAATATTTCTCGTACAATAACTATTTGCTCAATGTCTTTTAGGTATGTATTATTATTAGCAATCAGGAATGCTCTAGAAGTTTCCACCCCATTTTATCGAGCTATACAGGGTGTATATGAAAACGGGACAGTTACTTTAATGGATGAAAGGGCATAACTTTAGTATGTAGTTACAAAAAGAATTATCGAAAAAAACGTATCCGTTTAAGAGTTATGACCGTTTTAATTTTCAAGTGTTACCCCACCATTTCTCGTAAAATTGGGTTGATCGTGTACAGTTACAGATTTTATTAAAACGGTCATAACTCTTAAACGGATACGTTTTTTTCGATAATTCTTTTTGTAACTACATACTAAAGTTATGCCCTTTCATCCATTAAAGTAACTGTCCCGTTTTCATATACACCCTGTATATAGGTTAGTACGCCCACCTAATAAGTCATTTTTGGACTATTGATAGAAGCGATATATCGAGGCGAATAACGAATACTACAATGATTACTGCGACGACTCTTGATAGATTACTGCGATTCGGGAACGTTGTTTGCGAGTGAACGTATACTAGACTATTACGCAAGTACTTCGAGGAGCGATTACGAAGACCAAATGCCAAAATATTAAAAAAAAGAAAAATGAGCTCGCTTATTTCACTATTTCCGTTTGTTTTTGTCTCCCTCATCTGTCAAAATCGTATTGTCACATCATTTAAAGATTAGAAGAGTCGAACAACTATTTCTTGTCTGAGTGACTTGTCTCTGAATTTAAGTATTAATCGTAACCCTATATCATCGATATATGAAATTAACTTTTTAACAATATTTCGATATTTTTCCTTACTTTAGTAGTTGTCCAGGAGACAAAGCACTTTCAGTTAACCAAGGGACAATTTTACTATTCTTTGAAGTTGTTCCGTTAATATAATAATTCCTGTACATAAAAGTACGTTGCTCAGCATTGATTTATACATATGTAAGTTATTATCCATGCTATTCAGTTATTAAGAGAAAACACAAAAAAAATATTTTACCAAACTGACCAGTACAAAATATAGTTCATGAACCCAGAAAATGTATTGCCACCCTAATAAAAGACAGCAAATACCCACTGACGTAATTCAAAATATAAATTAATAAAATATTATATTAATCATATTAGTCCTAATCTTCTCGGTTCCAGATCTCGGCAGCACTCGGAATAACAAAACAATTTAAATTTACTTTTATAAAACAGTACAACTTATACTATTCTTACCTTCAAGCGTCGTGGTACCGTTTTCTTTCTTATAATTAACATTCTCTATTACAGTGTTCTGTCTGCTCAGCTCCCCTCTATTCTCTTCGGCAATATTGTTTTTGCTATATGGAGACCGTTTAATTGTACTGAACTTGTTATCACTGTCATCGTCATCATTTTCATTGGAACTTGAATATGAGGCATCGAACATGTCATTTTCTAGGATATTTTGTTTGATCATGGGCTCGCTCTGTTTCATCTCCTCTATGTCTCTGTATGAATTCTCTTTGTATTCTGAATAACTGATAGCACTGAATGAACTGGGTTCGTTTTCTGTACTAGGACTCAAATCTGCTAACGGGTCTATAATTGGTTCATACTGTATTTGAGATGGGCTTTCCAAGCTCAATTTTATTTTATCTATATTCTTTAATGGGCTTGTTTTGGGTTGTTCTTTAGGTTCTTCAAACTTGGGCTTCAGCTCGAGCTTGGGTGTTGGCGATTGAGGTGATTTGAGGGGTGATTGTGGAGATATCACGGGTGAATGCGGCGACTTAATTGCAGGCGACGTGGGCTGTGAAGCATTCGCTTGCTGGGTAAACGTGTTGATGCGTTGTGCTATCACCGAACTACGGGCTGGCTTTTCTGGAATATTTGAGTTTGTCCTGCAAACATAAAACATTCAATAATGAAAGCCTATTAATGTATAAGTTTAATTAAGTGCAAAGTGCAAAGGCATCTCGTTACAAATAAAACCAGATGAGAAGATAGATCATTCTTCACCACGCGGGCTCGGAGAGGATTTATAGGAGCGAAGTGAGTGGCCAACCTATCGTCCAGTTTTCAAACTGCCTTTAAGGTCTCTACTAAGTTTTAACGACAATCAATAATATACGGGATGAAAGATGTAAAGCGTGATCAAGTGAGCTTGAGATGACGCCGGACCGACTGTGGAGTGTAGAGTGTGGCGACAGTGGGACAGGCCGAGGCCCGAGGGACTCACTTGGTCAGCTGGCCCTGCGCCAAGTTCTGCTGGAAGCGAGCGCGCGCGGCCGCGGTGGACGCCCCGATCAGCTGGCGCGCCTCCATTGAGCGCTGTCGCCGGACCGACTCTGCCGCCACTTCGCCGCCGGTCTCGCTCCTACGACACACCATTTGCATACATTGCATAAGTATACATGGGTCATAGAACAGTAAGTTGAGTGTGCCAGATATTACTCTGACACAGCCAATCGTGACCTTGTGTGCCATCTACAAATTAAATATTCGCATCGCAAGGAAACATGTCACGTACGTCTCCAATATAAATGGTTGTAAAAATATGTATAAGACATGATATGTAAACGATAGCTCTATGGCGTTAACACGCCGCACAGTACCAATATAATTTCTACCAACAGTCCACAGTATTATTTACCAACATGTAGAAACCGAGAAGTACTGTAACATTGAAACACGCGTTCAGTATAAGGATCGCTAATATATTGCGTGGAGGAACAACGTGACAACTTAATTTTTGTTAACACTCCATTTCGCTCTCATTGTGTACAGCTGTGTGTATAAAATCAATTCTTAAGAAGTAAACTCCAAAAAATAGTTAATTTACAGATTAATTAGTTACTAGCATAGTTACGTATTTAATTTATCATAAAGCTAATAGCTATACATCAATATATTAACTTTTAACAATATTTCGTTATTTTTCCTTACTTTAGTAGTTGTCCAGGAGACAAAGCACTTTCAGTTACATAAGGGACAATTTTACTATTCTTTAAGTTCATTTCGATTTTATAATAATTCCTGTTCATAAGAGTATGTTGCTCAGCACGGATTTATAAATATCTAAATTATTATCTATCCTATTTAATTATTAAAACAATAAAGAAAAATAATTAACACACCTAACCGACCAGTACAAAAAATAGTTGAACAACCCACATATCCTAATTCTGGAAATAATAGAAACCAAAGAAGAAAAACTTATCATTTGTCGTCAAAATACGGACACATAACGTAGCCCCCCCACTTATCTACACAACAGCGATCATAGTTGTTAACGACCATAGACTTTATAACTCCAGAATCCAGACAGCCTGCCCCGTACTACGAAGTGAGACAAATAAAATCGAATAAAATGGAGATGTGTGGGTGCTGTTTTCTGACGAAATGGCGGCTGATCGGCTTAACTGATAAAAAATATGTCTCGTACTGTTATATCAAAATTAAGATAAATGCAGTAGAAATGCGATCTCTTGGAAATATGTGCGGTGTCACCTTGCAGACAAAATAAGCAATAAAGAGATACGCAGTATGACAGGCTTGCACGACAGTGTTATTAAAAAAATGAAGAAAGGAATGCTAAGATGGTTCGGGCACATGGAAAGAATGAGTAATGAAAGACTGACGAAGAAAATCTATAGAGCGAAAGTGAGTGGTAAAAGAAGCCAAGGAAGACCAAGGCTGACTTATGAAGATCAAATAGCTAGTGTTAGCCGACAGAAATGTTAAAAGCACTCGCATACCTAGGCGAAAATGTGTGAGAAGAATTATGAGATTTGAGGAAGCTAAAGAAGTATGTAAGGATCGCGACGCTTGGCGCTCCGTCCTCCTGACTACCTCGTTGGGGATACGGCGTGAAGATATGACACCTAATTTTTCTTAGTAAATAAATAAACATTCTTTGATTCTATTTTTACTTGTTTTAAAAAGATAAAGTGGAATTCTGTGATAACAGTACGTACAGGTGTCAGCTTGTCTCACCGTTGCTGCTCGCATACGGTATCTGGAGTTATTTAAATTCTATTGTAGTGACCTAGTGCTTACACGTACCAAAGCATACATGGTACATATATTCAAGGTTAGGTGGATATTTCCCTTCTCTGGTTTACATTTTCTCTGCTCACGCTGTATTCCTAAGCCCTAAGGGGTAGACAAGTAATATCGATTTGAAAACTCATCATTATTCACATATATTCGCCGAGCTATGCCTTCCTTATGATTTCAAATATTTCTTTACTTTAGTATTTATGAATTACATATATCTATTTCATATTTAATACCCTATTTACCAGTTTCATGACTAATCCCAATTTAATATTTCAAGAATTTACCTCTGTTGCTCTGATTTAGCTCTTCTCGTTGCTTCTAATTCATCTCTTCTCCTAACTTCCTCCTCTGCTTTCCTTTTTTCCTAGAAGAAAAAAATATATATTTTATATAAGTATATATATATAAATCTATATTTTATTGTTCTAAAACTTTGATGTTGGCAAAAGTTGCCAATAAACAGAAACCACAATCCATCAAAGTTATATCAATGCAAGCCTATGTATTCACTTATTTAATTACATCATTATAACAGCCAAGGAGGCACTCGTTTTCTACATACCTCTTCTCTTCTTTTCTTCTCTGCTTCCACGCGTTTTTTTTCTTCTTGTTCTTCCTTCAACCAAAATTGATCACGTTCACTAGAATTTATTTCTTGGACTGAAAAGATTGAAAAAAAAAATGATATATTTCCCTGAATTCCATTTAGATAACTTGATTAAAATCCGTATTTTTATGTTCTCGTCTGCTACACTATGAATATCACTTAAGACCAAATAGCACAAATTAGATAAAGAAAAACTAAAAAAGATTTTTAAACCTTTACGCAAATTAATATTCCGTTTCCTTATTTCTTCCGCAACTTTCCTTGATATCATAATTTCGTAACTTTGCGACATAAGTATACTACCCATTTTTAGTTTTTTAATTAATCGACCCTGAACACAACGTACATTCCTCAATCCAAAGGTACAAGTGACGTAGATAATAGAAACCTATTATTTTTATGTTTGTAATTAGAATGAATTTGTTTAGTAAACAATATTTATATGCCATTGCATTGTCATTGTTTGGATTTTAAACAAACCTTTGAATAATAATACGTAATAACTGGAGATGAAAAATAAGACAATGGTCCCTCTATTTAGGGGGCCTAGGCAAGTGGCTCAATTGTCGTAAACGCTAGTAGAATAGAATGACAAATATCATACCAACGAATTTTAAATTGGTAGTCAAACGTTATTAACTTTCTATTAAATCAAACGAAAAGTAATATCATGTGAAAACCGACGTACAAACCGTAGCCAAATGGCACTTTTGACCAGCCAGTAAGTGTTTCGATTTTAAGAAGTACCTACTTGAGAACTTTAGAATAATTTTAGAACTTGAATTAATTCCTGCTAAATCTGTAACATAACCGTCAGTACCTCTGTTGTTAATGATCCTGTAATTTCTGAATGACTTGATTAGTCCAATCAATCTACGGAAATCCTCCAGACAATTGAGGGCAGGAAAAAAAAATGATCGTGTAGAACAATAAATTCAAAGATAGCATTTTTTTTCGGATTTCCAATGGTGAACCTAACCTGAAAAATTCGCGAAATTCCTAAAAACGGTTTTTCACTAATAAAACAAAAAGTTGAGCTTTTGTTCAAAAAAGTTAAATAGGAATGTTGTAGGTACTAAAATTATCTTTCGATTAACGTCCTGTGCAATAACGATTTTTGCCTTATACATGGAGAAAAACGCAAAAAACCGTTAAAAATTGCGTTTTTTTCATTTAATAATAACTGTTAATCAAAGCGTCTTAGAAACTTGTTACTTGGTTTTGGATATTGAAAACTGTAGTTTTTTTCTTGGCGCGAAATTTAGAAAATTATGCAGGAAAATTTCATTTTTACAAATAAGTGTTTTCGTAAAATTATTCGTGTACAGCTCTCCGACACCGTTGAGCATTTTTTCGGAGCTTTACTTCTTCTTTAAGAGTTGTACTGTCATGTGCAATTGTTTTGAATTAGATTATTTTAATTTTAAGTACAACAAATTGCACCACAAAAATGTCAAAATTTGGAGGTTAGATTTTTTCGCTGTAATTTTTTCAATTCAACATTTATCGAAACCAAACATTTGTATTTGTATATTTTTTAACGAATTTAAAAAAGTTATTACCATACGACCATCTGGAGTTGAGAATTTTTTTTTTAAATTCCTAAGCCTTTTTCCTTTATTGAACGCCTACGAAAAGGAGACGGATTGTTGTTAAATACTTACTGTCTGATAAAAATATTTTTTTAAGTGTTTACACAAAACAGAACTTTCAAAAAGACCGCGTCAACTCACATACGTCCCGCGCTATCGAAAATTTTATGTATGTACAACAAATTGTATCGTATAGGTAAACGTATATGTATATTTAACAACCACATGGAACTATGAAAGTTATGTTGCTCTCTTTTTCCACCTTCAATCAATATCCCATCAGCATTTACTAATTAAGTGTTAAAATTCCTGCATTTTTACAAACTCCACTAAAGATTGTTTTAAATTGATCAATCTCACACTTTACGGTAGTAAACTAATTAATCTGTGCTCACACCATGTAAATTTATATGCAAATGTTTTGAAATGATTACCATACATTTATTATAATAATGAATTTACGAAAAGAACGATTATACAAAACACATAAAAAATATATAAACAAAGTTAGACATTCATACAAAATATTTCATTCTATCCTGTTGCTTCTTCTGTACTAAGGATTGTATTATAGAGGTCACGTGAGTCCTCATCAACGTTTTGTACGCGCGTAATTTCAAAATTGCATCATGTACCTAGTTTCATTGCAATTTACACATACATTGCAACATATCACCCCGTGTTTCTTGGAACTGCAAAGCTTTGATTTACAGCCACTCTGGCAACGGCACGAATTTTTTTTTAAATTTCGGACGGAATGAGGGCCGCGTCTGTGTAGTGTGGTAGCAACATTCCATGCATGACTTTCCAGCCCCACTGAGTAGCATCGCAATCGCTTCCCATGCATTTTTGTAACTGTAAATAAGATCTGTATACGTATTGCTTTGCTGCTCCCTCAGTTGGCGGAATATTTTGCAGTTTGAATGTAGCCCTCATGGAACACCTCACGAATTGGTGGTAACGATGATTGTTCTATGATCCGCACGCTGATTACGTAAGTTGCAGTCAGCATGGGACAACCAATATCGCGCGATATCTGCTGTCAAAACCAGAATTTATGTAATGTAATTTTTATAGTGGCACTAACTCTATCGCGAAAAGTGCATTTTACGGTCATAGAATAAGAGATACGCAATCGTCATTCATGATACCAATTTTTTATTACAATTAGGCACCGGTCGCGCAGTGATTTTTGGATAATAACCCCGCCGGTCTCTTTTTTGCAATATAACAAAGAGATGATTTTTCATCATGATTACCAATCATTTCCTTATCAGCATTTGCCTAATAAAAAATATCCATGAGATGAAAAATTTTTAGTTGGAGTTTGTAAAAATGCAGTTCTAACACTTCTAACACAATGCTGATGGGGATATTGATTGAAGGTGTAAAAAGAGTGCAACATAACCTTCATAGTTCCATGGTAGTAATTTTACATTCTCTTTGATTCCATGCGGTTGTGAAATGTACATGTATGCACGTTTACCTATACAATATAATTTGTTGTACTTACATATAATTTCCGATAGCGCGGGACGCACGTGAATTAACGCGGTCTTTTTGAAAGTTCCGTTTTGTGTAAACATAAAAACATTTTTTTTATCAGACAGTAAGTATTTAACAACAATCTGTCTCATTTTCGTAGGCGTTCCACAAAAGAAAAATAACTATTCTCAGCTCCAGATGCTCGTATGGTAACCACTTTTTTTAAATCCGTTAAAAAATATAAACTTTCATAAAATAGTAGTTTGATTTCGATAAAGGTTGATTTGAAAAAATTACAGTGAAAAAATCTAACCTTCACATTTTGTTATTTTTGTGGTGCAATTTATTGTACTTAAAATTAAAAAAATCTAATTCCAAACAATTGCACATGACTACAACTCTTAACGAAGAAATAATACTCCGAAAAAATGCTCTACGACGTCGGAGAGCTGTACACAATTTTACTAAAACGCTTTTCTTCATAAAAATGAATTTTTTTTAAATAATTTTCAAAATTTCGCGCCAAAAAAAACTACAGTTTTCAATAGTCAAAACCAACATTTTCACCAAGTAGCAAGTTTCTAAATTGCTTTGATGAAAAGTTATTGAAAAACGCGATTTTTAACGGTTTTTTGCGTTTTTATCCACGTACAAGGTAAAAATCGATATTGCACGGGACATCAATCGAAAGATAATTTTAGTACCTACAACTTTTTTCTGTAACTATTATGGATAAAAGTTCAACTTTTTGTTTTATTAGCGAAACATTGTTTTTTGGACTTGGTCGAATTTTTTAAGGTTCGCCATTGAAAATTCGGAAAGAAAAACGTTATATTTCTTAGAATTTATTAGATACCCACACGATCGTATATTTTTTTCCCGCCCAAATTAACATTGTGAATCCGTAGATTAATTGGACTAGATGGATAGAGGTCATATTCCTACAATATTTGTTTTGACGAAACCATGATTCACAGTTATGCGATAGGTCCCTTATTGCCACCTACAGGAAAGAGTGAAATTTCGTCTGGACCTGCTAGTATCTTATTAACCATCCTGAACTGTGCCTTTTTAAGAGATCTAAGGAATCCTGTAAGCACATTTCTTACCTAAATACTGTTTACTACGTTAGGTGTTCCCTAAACATTGGTAAAAACAAAACTGGGGCTAAGTATTATCCGACCAAAACCAAAACTTTATTTTAAGATAATTCTTATGTACATATTTTTGTTCCTACTCATTATATCTAATTGCATATACTACTATTATGGTTATTAGGCCTGTATATCAGCACATGCAATGAATATCCTGTATGCTGCTGCATGCAATAAATCATTATTCATAATCGCTCTGCTCGAGAACAGTAAAAAATGCCGTATTTCTATTCCCGAGCAGAGACTCACACTTGAGTCTAGAATACAGGCCTTAGTGTCGTACTGGTACGCAACAAGCATAGACTCTAGTTTCAGGATTCTATGATTGGTAACTGTTCGATTTTTATTGCTTATGTTCTTAAAAGGAATAAAAATACAAAATAATACCTGGATTCACTTTCTTGTAAGTAGTCCCAATTGGACCACTAGGTGGCAACTCTTCGGGTCTACTTGTCTTGAAATTAAATGTGGAGCCAGTCTTTGCTAGCTTGTCCAACATAAGCTTCTCGTCAAGGTCATCTTCAGTCCGAGCGTGCATGGTGAGGTGAAAACCAGTGAAGAATTGTGTGATGTGTTTAATGTGATTGGCACATGTTCCCTTACGAACTGTGGGTGCTCCTTCGCCCTAAAAGATATACATTTTATACTTGTACACATATACAGACGCGTTTGGTGTTGGTTTTCTCAGGGTTTAGGATAAGGATATTTTTACATCTAAAAATATATAAAAAATCTACCCCTAAGAGAGTGAAAAGGGGGATGAAACTTTGTATGGGAAACGCTAAAACTTGGTAAATGATACAATTTGGTGCGGTGATAAGACTTTTTTTATCAAAAAAACATAGGCTACTTTTTTTCATCAAAAATCTGTGAAATGCGGGACGGTAGGGAGGGGGACGAAACTTTGTACGGGAAATGCTAAATCACTGAGCTGATTATGATGCAGCATGGATATAGTTGGACACCTGGGAACGGATAGAGGCTACCTTTTTATCAAAAAACTACCCCTAATGGGGTGAAAAGTGGGATGAAACTTTGAATGGGAAATGCTGTACCGCCAAACCAATTATGATGTTTGGTACAGAGATAGTATGTGTCTGGAGACAAACGTAGGCCAGACGTAAACTTTTTTTCAAAAACAATCCTTAAACATACTATGCACATGTACATACATTCAGTCAAGAAAGTATCGGGAATGGATGATTTGTTTATTGTTCCAAATTCAATTTTTTGTTTTTTTTGTTGTTGTTAGATTGGCACAACTGTTTTCCATTTTGGCGCGGAGATTGAGTTGCATGTGTTATTTAGATTAAATACAGTGCTGTTTTTAGTTATATCATTCTAGTGTATATTGCCAATTTCATAATGGACAAAAACATCGAACAAAGAGTTTGTCTTAAATTTTGCATCGCCAATGGAATTTCGTGTTCGGAGACACTGAAAACGTTACAGAAGGCTTACGGTGAATCGACTTTATCAAAAACACGTGTTTATGAGTGGTATAAAGCGTTCAAAAGCGGTCGAGATGTGATGGAAGATTTGCCTCGCTCTGGTAGGCCATCAACGTCTGCAACTGAAGTTAACATCGCAAAAGTGAAGGAAATAGTGACTGAAAATGCTCATTCAAGTTTGAGAGAGATAGCCGCCGAACTTTCTGTGTCTCACGAGTCGATCCATACCATTTTAAATAATCACTTGGGTATGAAACATGTTGCCGCTCGGCTAATACCAAAAGACCTCAATTTTCTTCAAAAACACAATCGCATAAATCGCTGAGGACATGCTAGAACGACTCAATTCCGACCCAACATTCATGAAACGCATTGTTACTGGTGACGAGACGTGGGCTTACGAGTTTGACATGCAAACTAGTCAACAAGCTTCGGAGTGGCGCCTTCCAACTGAACCGAAACCGAAAAAACCACGCCAAAGTCGATCAAAAGTCAAAGTCATGTTGACTGTTTTCTATAACTATCGCGGTGTTGTGCACTCGGAATTCTTGCCGGAAGATCAAACGGTAAATAAAGAATATTATTTGGGCGTTATGCGGTGTTTAAGAGAGCAAATTCGACGAAATAGGCCCGATTTGTGGAAAGAAAATTCTTGGATTTTGCACCACGATAATGCGCCTTCGAATTTTTCACCAGAAACTCAACAAATACCATCGAGCAACCACCTTGTTCACCAGATATGACTCCAGCCGACTTCTTTCTTTTTCCTAAACTCAAATTACCACTTCGTGGCACCCGTTTTCACTCGGTAGAAGACATAAAGGAGAATTCGCGGCGAGTACTGAACTCAATTCCGGAAAAAGCATTTAAAAAATGTTTTGATGATTGGATTATTCGTTGGCGTAAGTGTATCGTTTCTGAACGAGCATACTTTGAATATGATAAAATAAATTGGGATGAATAACTAACATTTCGTGTATTATTGAACTTTTCTGAGAGGAATGCAACTTTGTATGGAAATGCTAAACCACTGAACCGATTATGATGGCATTTGGCATGGAGATAGTTTGACATCAGATAACAGACATAGGCTACTTTTTTTTATCAAAAATCTACCTTTAAGAAAATGAAAAGGGGATGAAACTTTGTATGGGAAATACTAAACTTCGATAATTATAAAACTTGGTGTGATAATAGACTTTTGTACCAAAAAGACATAGGCTACTTTTTTATCAAAAATCTTCCCCTATAGGGGTGAAAAGGGGGATGAAACTTTGTATGGAAAATGCTAAACCGTTGAACCGATTATGATGTGGCATAGAGATATTTTGATACCTGGGAATGGACATAGGCTGCTTTTTTATACTTTTTTATCGAATGGACATAGACTACTTTTTTATCCCACTTCTCCCCCCTATTCTCTTCCTACCCCCTTAGGGGTAGGACCCCTAAGGGGATGAGAAGTGGGATGAAACTTTGAATGGGAAATGCTAAACCGCTGAACCAACTATGATGAACTTTGGTATAGAGGTAGTATGTACCCGAAGACAGACAAAAGATTGTTTTTTTCAAAAAACAATCTTTGTACATGTAATCTAACCTATTTCGGGAAAATCACGAAAATTTATTCCGCGCAGACGAAGTCGCGGGTACAGCTAATGTGTATATATGACTTAATATATATACGTAATATTGTCGTGTGAACACTTGAAGTGTTTTTAGATTAAGGATTGAGAGGCTAGGAATACTACATAACTGGAAGAGCGGGAGGCATTTGCCAGACATTTATAGTGCAGTGATGCTTCACTGGTTAATACAATCACAGAGGCTAAGTAATAGTGCGGTCATTTCGTGAATAAGTGATCTAATGACACATATATCAAGTGTCTACAAGTTTGAAACATGTTAAGCCCTTGGTGTTACAACTATAATTATTGTGGCAGTTAATTCAGCTGCCTCACAAATGACTTGAAAAGTCAGACAGTACGCTGGGCTCGACTACCTGTACTTCTTCATATGAGTACCTATACCTTTCTCTTTCGCACCTGATTTGTTACAAGAGGCCTGCATACAAAGATGCATATTATAAGAGATATAATAGGAATGTACTTAGGCAGAGACCTTTTTTTAGTTTTACTAAGACATTGACCATTAACCATCAGAATAACCACCACATAATTTGAAAAACAGATATTTTATGAATCACATATTTTCAAAGAAAACACTATTCCCATGAAAATTTATTCTCTATTCTTATCTTTATTATCCCTCCCGTAAAATGGTAGTAAGCATCACTGGAGTCTGTGAGTGGAGTTAAAAAGGACTTCTTGAAAGAACTTTGTGACTAATTTTTTTTCAATTTATACTCACTTGAATAGAACTTTAAAACATAATATATTATCAATATCGTAAATATCAGAAAACTTCAAAAAGCACAAAAAAACAAAAACCCAAACAAAATTTAAACTTCATTGTGATAAATTCCTAAAATCTTTAGCTATTTTCTGCTCAAACTTGTGCGAAATTTGAGTGAGTTTGAGCGGAAAATAGCTAAAGATTTTAGGAGAGCGGTCATCATTCTTTGGAATATTCCTGGACTGGCTTTTACTCCAAACGCCAACCTATGTACTGAAAATAGTCCTTTGCATGTATTCAAAGTTAAAAGTTTAGCTGTATTGGCATCGAGTCATCTGTGCGTAAGTTCTATCTAAATCTAATGTTGTGAAACATCGTCCACCTG
The DNA here is from genome assembly GCA_907165235.1 of Zeuzera pyrina. Taxonomy (NCBI): domain Eukaryota; kingdom Metazoa; phylum Arthropoda; class Insecta; order Lepidoptera; family Cossidae; genus Zeuzera; species Zeuzera pyrina. Next base: position 5,384,093 of record OU015629.1, read on the forward strand.
ACAATACATCAAAAATTTCATTTGCTCTTGTCATTGGGAAAGTATCAGACTCAGTAGCCTGATTGACAGTACTACGATAATCTCCGCATAGACATATATTGCCATTTTTTTTAACAATTGGTACTACTGGTGTTGCCCACACTGAGTAACGTATTGATTTCAAAACACCTTCGGTCACCAAATTATCAATCTCCTTTTCCACACATTCTTTTAAAGCGTACGGTACAGGTCTAGCTTTAAGGAATCTGGGTGTAGCATTTGGAGACAATGATATGGATACTGGTTCGCCATGGTATGTACCCAATCCTGGTTGGAAAACATCCTTATACTTATACAACAGGTCCTCACACTGTAGCACCTCCGTCACAGAATTTACATTGCTAATAGTAATATTTAACGACTTAAACCAATCACGTCCCAGCAAATTTGGTCCTCTTCCATAAGCGACAAACATGAGTAAACAACATTTCATGTTTGTAACTGCATATTCACATTTAACTGTCAGAACAATTTCACTGGAGTATCTGCCCATGTGGACAGGTGTATATTTGACGATCGAAGCTTCTTTTTTTCATGCAATGCAAAAGTTTCAAATATATGTCTATTTATTAAGGAATATTCAGCTCCAGAGTCCACCTGCATTCTCACTCAAATATTAATCAATAAAATATACACTTCCATAGGCGGTACTTTTATGCTGCTTATCTAGACAGTATATGCCATTCAATAATTCGTCCTAGTTAGTTGTATATTCAGTGTACTTAACACTGTTAACTGCATTTTTACACTTTTTAATACACACTTTTTCTAAATGTCTTTTTTTTTTGACAATAATTGCATTTAGTGTTCAAAAACCGATACACAGCTATGTTTCTCTCCACAGCGATAACAAAATCGATATTTAGTATTAATGGTGTCTCGCACCACCCCAAGGTCCATTGGTTCTACTGTTATTTGAGACTCGACTATGTTACTAGTAGTTGGAATTAAATTAGCTTGACGCATTAGCTTTACATCCTCATGTGCTGTCTCTGTTGCTACCATAGCATCTACAACTTCTTGGTACATCAGCTTGTCTTTCTTAAGTAGCTCAAACTGTAATTTCTCATCTGTCATTCCACACACTAAACGATGCAGATTGCGTTCCAAATTGCTAAAATTACAGTAGCTGCCAATTTCCTCAGTTCAGTAATATAATCACACGCCTTCTCTCCTGCTCTCTCATTTCTATTGTAAAACTTGTAGGTCATTGTTATTTCGTTTGCTTTAGGTGTAAAATGTTTTATCAGTAAGAGTATAACTTGTGAATATGACACTTCATTAGATTTATTTGGTGTAATTAGTGCTAACACTGTTTCATATACTTTCCCACCACACACAGTATAAAAATTCGCTCTATTAGCTTGGTCTGTAATAATTCCATTGGCTATGAAGCAGTATTCGAGTCTCTCTATGTTGTGACCAAAATCTTCATTCTCGGGTTGGTACTCGTGGAATTTCACTTACTGTACATCAGGCATGGTGTATGTACACATGTATTTAAGTTTATCTCGTCGCTAATATTATATTAATACACATTGTAAATGCTATAACTTTTATTGATTATAAACAGGTGTAAATAAAGTAATTGTGACAACAGTTTTTTCTCTACCTACATTTATGTTGATGACACATAGAAAATATATAACACAGAGTACAGATGGATAATAATGTTGCCACTAATTAGACAGTTTATAGTTTGTATGGTTTAAATGCCTATTAAACTCAAGACGAATAAGTATAATTTATAGAATTACAAAAGTAAAAAATCTATTGTTCCACATCCTTCCTCATGGCGAAGGCAAATATACCTCCCCTTGCCACCATGACTATATTAACTACCACATTTTTTGAGTTAGAAAAACCTTGTTTATCTAGGTTTACAAATCTTTGTCGACTGACTCGTTGTCAAATCTTGATTTTATCTGAATTCAGCCATAGTTATTCCTTCTCATATTTATTAGTATGTACTGATTTCACTATTCATCCTGATTTTACATTATATTGTATAAGATTATCCTAAAAGTCACAACTGATTATGACTTACTGTGAGCGTATTTTACTATATCAGTGCTACTATATATCTTAAAACTTAAAGCCCAGTTCAGCCTTATTTCAATACAGTAAGAAAACAGAACCAGTACTACATCCAGAGAAGATTAAGCACATAACTCCAATGAATATCCTGCAGTTTCTAGCTGCAGTATAGCTTGGTATACTTTTATAACTCAGTGATGAGTACATAGATCAGAGTTGGTTTGTCATAGCCTGTCCAGCCATTAATATGAAACAAAAAAGACTAGTCTAATCACTAGACTGTATTGAAAAACATGGTTACTATTATCCAGTACTCAACTGAAATAAATGTAAACAAGGTATGACATATGCTTCACTATATCTTAGTATTTTAAAATACCATCCTTATCTGTTATCTTCATACACACCTGCCAGTTGATAAGTACATATTTAGATAAACTCCCATTAGGCACTTCGACTTTCAAGAGTGCGTACTGTATTTTACCACTGTTGAATTCATCAGTCAACTCTGTCAATCCTCCATCGCCCTTACTGACAAATTTCAAATCATTTGACAAACCTTCATACCCATATAAAGCCCTGCAAATAAATATAAATTTATATTTTTATAAAATATATTCATTTAATTAAATATATTTTACAAATAAATTAAAAATAAAACATAAATTCAAAAGGGAATTATAAACAATTATTTCAAATTACATTACTAATGAGATGACACAGACCATACTAAACTGCATTCAAATCTGATTTTCATTTTAAGGCTTTGACTATTATTTTAATTTAAATCTTCTGTCTTAATATCCTAAGTTGAAGGTTGTTTATTCCAAAAATGAAATATGAGTCAGAAAGTCAGGCTTAACAACATTGAGGCTTGAAATATTTAAAACACTTAAGGCCAGAGAAAACCTAAATTAGCTCCAAAGAGGCCATGCTAAAGTATATTTTTATTTGTGGATTCTAAAAATGATTAGCACCAGTGAAATTATGTAGGTGTCTAGTTAAAAGCTAGAAATCAGTGATGTCGTAACCGGCCTAATGTAATCGATGCACTATATACTAATGCATATACAGGTATATTTCATAACAATTCAGCTTCGATAAACCAGTTCTTATAAGAATTATTATCGTCTGAACTAGACAGTATGCCGTTATGCGGTGATTATTAGGTACTTTTAAAGTAGCAAGCATTGTCACTACTAAAAAGGGAACCTTACGCATGCCACATTAATAGATCCAATTCATTATTTCAATCAACGAAGTGTTTATTTAATTTTCCCGACAAGTAGGTCGCCTGGTCCGAAGCTTTTTAGTTTTTACATACGTACCAATTGGTGTCAGTTTTCTCGTCCAATACGTCTTTCCATGCGGCCAACAATGTTTCTTTATATTTATTTAAGTTTATGGCCATTTTTACATTCTTCGTTATGTATGAAAAGAAAATGAATAAGCCGAATTTCAAAGAAATTAATAAAAAAAAGCCGACGTAACGACTGACTCACAACCACACAACAATTTCAACTGACAATTCAAATCACTGTTGCCAGCTTGCCTGTTTCGTATTGTCTTTGGTTACTTTATAAAAATGAAAAGTCGATTTTTTTTAATTAATGTAACTTCATGTAACTTGTAACGAAAAATAGTAATGATAACATTCCGTTGATAAAAAAATCATAATAATATTTTCTCTTTACTTGTGTCGTGGTGCATAAAGAAATATTACACAGTCTAATGTAACATTGAAACGATTTGCTATTCCATTAATATGAGGCGTTAGTAACGAATAATATTAATGTGATAATTATATCATAATATGTCGACACGCATCTCATACACGCATAAATTAATCACTTCAATATATCGACTTTTAAAACATTTAAATGAAATACACATTGTTCTTATATGTATAAGAACAATTCAAAAAACTTAAAATATATCGCCTCGACTAATCTTTAAGTCGATTATTAATTATTATTTGCAATTGTTACGTACATACCCAATTTATAATATTATTAAATAGATTCAACAACTTTGCTTGCGCGCGCAATTTGACGCGTGCCCTTCACAATGTTTGTTATATACTTTCTTCTGTCCGTACCAGTCACGAAAAAGATTTCTTAGCGGTCAAACGCCATTACAAAATTCAAGCAAGCCATGGTCTGTTTACATTTATCCACAACAAAAAAATAATAAATAGCTGATAAGTACGTAGTGAAAAATGTGGGTAGATATTAGCGGGCGCGAAAAACCAAACTATTTAACGCAAGCCAACGGTTGCTTTATACCCGGGTAAGTTTTTACTACTACCTTAGTATATTAATAAAAGTTATATCCAAAGAAACTAAGTAGTTAGAACCGAAATAATTTTGACTAAAGATGCCAATAGATTAAAGGTGACATCCTGTAATTTTTAATAAGAGTATGTACCTTTAATTTACTTCTAAAGGATTTTTTTTTTTTACTTACTAAAAGTAGACAACGTACGTAGTTGGCCTGTATAGATAAGTACTAAGTAGGTCAGTAGTATCATCTTTGACATAATGGCACACGGGACCCGTACCCAGGACTTTACATGGAATAAAGCAGCTCCATTTATTTTTTATTTTTAGATATTTATCTAGGTATATACCCACTCAAGAATCTCCGTCAACATTTCTAAATTGGAATGTTAATCGGACTACAGATCAGATTATTAATTTTTTTCTAAACATTGAACATTTTAATAATAATAAAAAAAATATGTATTCTTGTCATTAACTTTTTTTTTACTTTCCAACGGGACCCCAAATTATTGTGTGCCCAAGGGCCCCGGCATACACTGAGACGGGCTTGCAAACAGGTACATTAAAACAATGATTTTTATTCGGCTCATTGTTCATCCAAAATTTAAATTAACTCAGTAAACTATGCACATTTTTATAAGAAAGGTTGTCTTTTTGTTTTTCTCTGATCAATACCTACAATAGTTTTTAAAAAAATATCATTTAGTATAGTTGTGATAAGAAAGCATCCAATATAAACGTTATCTCTTCAGCTTAGAGAGTTTGCGATGTACCCTGTCTGAAACCACTAACTAAATTGAACCGTTGCCAAAATAGTTTATCAACTCGCGAACTGCAACATGTGATATAGGTAGTTTATTTGAATTATTTATTTCAGTTTATTTGGGTATGTATATTATATCTATATTCGAAAAAAATAACGTTAAACAAGTATAGTCAATTCCAATAATTTCTTTAATGATAAACCACTATTTTGCATGACTTTTTGAATTCACTCATTATTTTATTATAATAAATAAGAACTGTTTCACAAATCGACTAGGACGACACATAGGTACATCATTGCGACAATTCTGAATCGCAATCATAGAAATAACGCTATCAAGTCGACGCGAAGCGGTGACGATCCAGATCTTGGGAAGAATGCTGTTGCAGCAATTCTGGATTATGTTCGACATTTTGGTGCGAGCTGGTGTAGATAAAGATTGTTGGTTGTTGCAAGTTACAATTGTAACTTAAAGTATTCCTCTCTACCCACAGGGGCTTACTTAGTTTGTGTCCCTATTTATTATACGGCATGTAGAAATAGAACAAATACAATATTTATTTACAAAATACATGCCAGTTATATTGACGTAAATAACAATCGATTTGATAGCAAAGGACAATTACGCTCTAACCATGTTAAGTACATAATCAAAGTTAAGTACTACATCTACGTATAAGTAATTATTGAATAAACCTGTCTGCCATTAGCTTACGCAATATGTATAACTAGCTCTTGCCGCGACTTCGTCCGCATGGAATTCGTATAGTTATAGTACGCAATTTAGATCATACAAATTGTAACATGACAAAAGTAAGCATGAATGCCAATGTCATATTGGATATTATAATGGATGTGTTCAAAAATGTGTCTGTCCTTATAATACCTTCTTTTTTCAAACAATTCTTTGAAAACAGCCGCCCTAAAATATATCTTAGCTTAATATTTAAAACTACAGGCACGCCCATATACAGAAAACCACTAGAAAACTATTTATGTAGTCGTTATTTCGGAAGATAAATTAGCGACCTATTTATAGAAAATGTAAAATACCTCGAAACTTTACCCTCGACACAATGAAACGTGAAAATCATTATGGAATTCAGGGTGACGTTTAACCTTCTCGTCAAGGTTCGTGTTCGTATATTATAGACCGGCAGCTAGGTGCAGATTTTTTCGATCAATCGAATCACGTATGCCCTTCAGGATTTTCGTCATTTAGTAGGTGTAGATTAACGACGCGGGTGTGCGAGATCGTGATCGCGGGACATGCCTCGTACAATTGAGTTTCAAATTGATAAAAAAAAATCAATTTTTAATCAATTGCATCACGTATGCCATGCACGTTTAATGATGATTTGTAAAAAAAAATCCAGCGGAAAACCATCGGCATACGTGTAGGGCGGGTCTTTTGGGCTAAGATCGTCGCTTACATTTGAAAAAAAAAATGCTTTTTATTAATCGAATCACGTATGCCATGTGTACCAAATAATCATTTTCATGACAAAATTCCGTAGAAAACCCTCGGCATACGTGTAGCGCGGGTCTCGAGGATTAGTGCCTACTACTACATTTGTAAATTTTTTTTTCTTTTTTAATCAATCGAATCATTCACGAAAGCTATTACAAAATTCAGTTTATACCTTTAAATAAAGGTATACAAAATGGCATACAATTACCATGGGTCAAAACTGCAAAAAAAATTCAGAAAAGTTGCAAAATTTTGAATTTTTTTTTAACCATCGAATCACGTATGCCTTTCGAGATTTCAGCTTATAATCATGCAATTGTTCCAAGATTCAAGGGGCATACAAATCGTGCTGGGCAATCATCGTATAAAATTCGAATAAATGCTTACGACTAAATACGATATATTTAAAAATTCGATATTATTCTTTATCAATGTAATCACGTATGCCCTTTGAAATTTAAACGTATAATCATACAATTATTTTAAAATTCAAGAGGCATACGAATCATGCTGGGCTATCATAGTATAAAATTGTAATTAACACGTGCAAATAAAAGAGATATATTATAAAATTCGATATTATTTTACATCAATCTAATTATGTATCTCTTAGAATTTTTAACGTGTAATCATACAATTATTTTTAATTTCAAAGGACTACGAATGATGCTGGGCAATCATTGTACTTACATAGTGCATATAAAAGTTAGTGACGAAATTCTTAGTTTTTAAATTTGATGTTTTTATTGATATACTAATATATAAATGTTTACGAAATTGAAAATTTAATAAAAGTGTACTCAAATATTTATTCATATTGAACATTTTCATCCCGATCATATAAGGAAGTATCTGAATCACTCGTATCGTCCGTTATTTGTCTTATTTCATCATCTTCTTCATCACTTTCTTCTTACATTTAATTATAATATTTTAACAATATAAATCAAATAGGTGTAATTAAATTCTTTCGATCAGTGTACATTTGTTTATTTTCCTGAATTCAACTTACATCTACAGATAAAACAGTATATATACTAGAATTGTGATTGTTATATTAACTTAAACTACAAATTATTACTAAATTAGAGCAAAACTTAACTAAACGCTTAAACTAAATCAAAACGGGTTGCTCATGTTTATTACCTTGAGCTTATAATATATATAATTTATACTTATATATCTAATTTTATAATATACGAAGTACTTCATCGCTTTTCTCCTGCAAATAACATGCTAATAGTTTGTATTTTCTACAACAGATGTCATTATAAAAAAAAACATATTAACCATTTAAAACAAAAATCTTGTTAAGTTTACAAAAATTCATATGATAAATTTTTGAACAGCGTAGGAAGGTAGGAGGTGGAAACTTGTCGTAATACAAAGTTTCTCTTTGGAGCCCTACCCCCCGCAGCGCCCGGCCATAAAACAATAAGAGAACCTTTGCAATGTAGATATGTATGCTCCTTGAAACTTGGAACAATTGCATGATTATAAGGTGAAATGACGAAGGGCATACGTGATTCGATGGGTAAGACATGACCCCTATTTCTGACGTGTTTTTTAACGTATGCTGCCACTTTGGACCTCGTTAATAAGTATGCCGTTGAAATATATAAATCATTTTACAAAGAATAACTGAGTGTTTCCAAGGCATACATGATTCGATTGATTAAAAAAAAAAATTTACAAATGTAATAGTAGGCACTAATCCTCGAGACCCGCGCTACACGTATGCCGAGGGTTTTCCGCTGAATTTTGTCATCAAAATGATTATTTGGTAGACATGGCATACGTGATTCGATTAATAAAAATCTTTTTTTTTTTCAAATGTAAGCGACGATCTTAGCCCAAAAGACCCGCCCTACACGTATGCCGATGGTTTTCCGCTGGATTTTTTTTTACAAATCATCATTAAACGTGCATGGCATACGTGATTCAATTGATTAAAAATTGATTTTTTTTTTATCAATTTGAAACTCAATTGTACGAGGCATGTCCCGCGATCACGATCTCGCACACCCGCGTCGTTAATCTACACCTACTAAATGACGAAAATCCTGAAGGGCATACGTGATTAGATTGATCGAAAAAATCTGCACCTAGCTGCCGGTCTATTATCTAAATAAAAGTCACCACGCAAGCGAATATTTATTCCATAACTATCCTTAACTTAATTTCAATTGTTAAATTATAAATACATTAAATTTTATCCAAATGATATTACTGCATCAATTTCTCTGTTAATTTTAGTATTACTTATATTTTTATTACACACATACATATCTTCACGCTGTATCCCTAACGAGATAGTCAGAGAGGCCGGAACGCCAAGGTTCGCGGTTCTTAGATACTTTTTTCGCTTCCTCAAATCTCATTATTCTCATCACACATTTTCGCCAAAGTAGGCGAGTGATTTTCGCATTTCCGTCAGCTAACACTCTGGCTATTTGATATTTGTAAGTCAGCCTTGGTCTTCCTTGGCGTCTGTTACTACACTTTCGCTCTGTAGATTTTTTCGTTAGTCTTTCATCACTCATTCTTTCTATGTGCCCGAACCATCAAGCATTCCTTTCTCTATTTTTACAATAACACTGTCAATAACATTTTTATTATAACCTTGTCATACTGCGTATCTCTTTATTACCTATCCTGTACGCAAGTGTGACACCGCACATATTTCTAAGAGATCGCATTTCTACTGCATTTATCATACTTTCACACGATTTCAGGCATATCCAGGCACCGTACAATAAAGTTGGCACCAACACCGCATTGTGGATGGCCATTTTGGCTGTGTTAAATACATTCACACTGCCTACTTATGGGGACAGAGCACTGTTCACTTTATTGCCAGCTCCTCATCCAACCCGTCTCTCCACATCCATCTCACATATTCCGTCTCTCGAAAACGCACTCCCCAGTTACACAATTTCATTCATTTGTTCTAACATTTTCCATGTACCCAAATCTCACATTTAGTCTGTCCCTTTCAAACACCAGAACCTTAGTTTTGTTCACATTCATATTCAATCCTTTCACTTCGCATTCTTCTTCCACGCACGTGACTATAGTGTCTGCAACTCTGCTTCTGATGGTGCTTAGCACAGCATTGTCAGCGTATAAAAAAGGTAGTTTACCACTGTACCATCACATATCATACTTCTCATACTACTTCAATGTCTGTAGGTAACTGTCCGAATATAGCACGAATAGCAAGGCAGATATCACGCAGCCCTGTCTGATGCCTGAACAGATTTCGAACCAGGGCGACAAGTCACTATCTATCCTTACACAGGCTCTGTGGCCTCGATATAATGATCTCACAGCCTGTAGTAAGGGGCCCTCCATGCCATATTCAGACTGAAGACTCCACAATTTCTTTTGCACTACTCTATCGAATGCTTATTCAAAATCCACAAAAGCGTAGAAAACTTTCCAACCTATGGCCAGAAACTTTCCCATGATACCGCGGGCGAGAAAATTTGACCCATACAAACCCTACCGTTCTTAAAATCACCTTCCTGCCTCCCACAAATATCTTTCAGTATTGCATTTTATACGTTCAGTCAATACCTTGATATAGACTTAACTTTGCTAACCTGACCAAGCTGATGGTCCTATAGCACGTGCACTCTATGTAATGGGAACCTTTCCCTTTATAGAGAGGAACTATGACTGCGGTGCGCCAGTCCTCTGGAACCTCTCTCTTGTGCCAGCTTAGTAAAGATTGTACAGTTTATAGAATGTATCCCAGACCTTAGGACCACTATACTTGATCATCTCAGCAGTAATGTCATCATTTCTCACAGCCTTTCAACATTTCAGACTTCTTATCGCTTTCTCATTCTCTTTCATACTAATGACTTCCTCTAGTCGCCGACCCGAGTGTGGCGAATCGTTAGGATCGCTCTCAGTGTCATAGACAGACGCCACTCTCATAAAGTTCTCTGTAATAATAACTCCATCGCTGCAGAACATCTTTTTGTCTGTTAGCCAATCATGTTTTTTCGAACGCACTTTGTTCATTCTGCAAGGTCTGCAAATACCGAAGTGGTCCGATACTTCAATACTTACGTATTTCTTTCCAAAATAATTTGGAATTTTTCTCGAAGTTGTTGACATCTTGTTTTCGTCTAACAGCCTACACCTTTCATGCTTCTCTTTCAATAATGCCTTCGTTTCTGCTTTCTGCAGCTTATATCTCTTTTTTATCAAATCCTTCGTACTACAGCTATTTTTAGCAGCAAGGTAATCTCGCCATGCTTTCTTCTCCTTGTACACAGACTCTTTCACCTCATCATCCCACCACACATCTCGCTTTTTACCATTCTGAATCATATTCATTCCGCGCACTTCCTTCACAGCCTCGATGATACTATCAGAAACTGATCTAGTTCGCCCAATCTGACAGAGGACACTGAAGCATATACCATCAAAACAAAAATCCAGGTCAACTCTGTCTTAAGACGCACCCAGAGCAGTCTCGGGTTAACACACTTATACTCAGTTACGCAATTAATAAAACGAGAGGACAGTAAGACGCCTACCCTTTGGCATCTCCTTTCTTCTTGTGTTAACCCTGACCACAAAGTAATCCCTCCTCTAGGTAAGTCGGCAAGTTCAATGACCTTTCGCTTGGTTTCACTCAAACATAACACATACAATCTTCTCTCTTCCGTTATATCAATCACTTGATTCATCTTCTCTTCATTCCCACCTCTGACATTCCACACACCTATTCTGCACTCCTCTCTCCACTTCCCACCGCGAGGTGCACAGCACGTTGGGTGGCGGTCCCCAATGCCGAACTGCGCTCTGCGCTCACCAGCATGGACAGAGACCTCGCTTTCGGGCGACGCCCTAAATATACCACAATTGTTGTGCCGCATGGTGTGCACAGAAGAGGAATTGCAGTCCTGAAAAGGGCTGGCAGGGTCTCGACGAACACGGTTCCTCAGTTGACTTTAATTAATTAAGTAATAGCTCATATATATAATATCTCAGGGAAATAAAATAAGAGATTACATTTTTTAAATTTCCTACATAGTTAATTCACTTCTTTTGTATCTATTTATATCGATTTATTAACCTACACTTATCTAAAAAACTAATTTGAGTTGTGAACACAAATAGCTAAGGAATAAATTAATTTCTTGAAATAAACTCGCTGTGTTGATATAAATCTTTCGTGTAACAGCTCTTTTATTGTTTGATTAACGAGCTCTAGTTCGCAACTCGCAAGTCAGCTGATATAACCACTAACGGAATGATCACAAAACGGGCTTTTACCTATTATTATATTTTACCCACTGCCTTATTTCCGAATGTCGTTTCTATCATTCGATATAAGCTTATAGGAGAAACACAGAAACGAAGATAACGTTTGTGATTACTTTCTAAGGTAAAATGTATTTGAAATAAGAAAGTCAAGACCCCATTTGGACTCATATTTTGTATGAAATGCCAGATCATTGCGTTAATAAAAAAAAATACCCGGCAACAATATTTTCCAATTACTTATACTCGATAAGTATAGGTCCCACTTATCGAAATAGTTAAAAATATATTTTTGAATTTAATACGTAAGACGTTTAATTAGCTACGTAATTTTCAGTCGGTCGTTTTTTCCTGAAACTATGCGACTTATTTACGTACTCAAAAGTTATACGTATTTAAATGTTAAAGTCAAAATCAAGTCAATTTATTCAAGTAAACCCAAATACAAGGTATTTTTGAACGTCAAAACTACTTTAATCAAAATGATACAATAATATTAAGTATAATTATCGAAAATTCGAATATTTAGAAAGAAGCATGTAAGGGCCGCGACTCTTGGTGTTCCGTCCTCTCTTACTACCCCATTAGGGATACAGCGTGAAGGTACGTATGTAGAAAAAAAATCGTAGATTAATGATTTCAACTATTTTTTTAACTATATTGTTCTGGTGGATCCAAATTTTAAAGTTACGGAGACCAAAATCTTCCATCTATTTTCAATTTATACTTTATATAAGTAAATATCTGCCTATATACTTATATATCATAAATACTATTTAGTATATAAAGATCAATGATGCTTAGAAAATGAATCAATGTATTATTATTTATTGCCTAAAGCTAAATCTATGAGTTGTAAAAAAGACCTAACGAATTTACAGTGATGTTCAGCAGTCATATGCAGTATATCAATTAAATAAAGTTTGGAATAACCACATGAGTGCTTATTCAAATTATAAGTAAGTACATGTATGCCTACATGAGTACTTATTCAAATTTAGAATACGTTCTAAATACTTATCTAGTCTACCTATACTTTAGTCGGATTGTTAGCAACAATAATTTTATAAGTAGTTTGCATAAGTAAACACTTAGAATTTTTTAATTACAAGTTACAAGTAGTTAAAGAGATATCTACTAGTCAGCAAAAATTAAACAATTTGGTATCAAATATCTGTTACAAGATTTTGAGATAAAATATTGTATACCTACCGAACAATTCGAAGAGAAAGTGATGAAATGAAACAATAGTATGACCATTTATCGAGAAATAAAGACTATCCATTCTCACGAATTAGGTCCATGTCTAATGTTTGTGCCAAAAAGTTTTTAAAAGAATTAACATTATTGCGATATAAACAAGTCTTATTGAAATCTAATCCCCCACAAAGTGTTGCAAGTTATAACACTGAAATTTATCGTTATAGTGTTTATTTTTATTAGAATAAAATTGTTAGCAGCGAATTAGAATTGTATGGGCGTAGCGAAATCACAGTTGAGCTGAAATATGGCCTCATTGCTTTCCTGTTACATTTGCGTGCTATAAAACAAGATTAGGTAATCCTAAAACCATAAAACTCAATTACAAGTACCTAAACCACTTTTATGGCCCGCAAATGTATTAACCAGGATCTATTAAATATATTAACCTGGTACTCGTATTACCCAGGAAAAGGTAAAAACTGTCCTGCAGGCTAATTATGTGACATCCATCGCAATGGAAATGATAATTAAAAGAATTTATTCTGGCGTTCATTATTGTTATTGAATCAAAATGACGTTTATCAATGAATATGAAACGTCGAATTGAAATTCATTTCCGACGCATTCATTCATTCATGACCTTTGCGTCTACTACAAACAATTTAAACAGCGTCCGAGGCACTTCTTTACATGGCTATACAAACCATTCCGTGAGCGACACAGTCTTCTGCGCGCTCTACAAAAAACGCAAGGGCAGCAGTGAGCTCTGATACGAGACAGTGTCTCCTCGCTCTATGATTCTTTAACTCTGCGAACTAGGCTTTATCGTAAAATGCATTAGAAGTGAAATAATTAAGCCATTGATATGTTACAAGCATTACCGGCCCAATTAAAGTTTTTTAAATTTTGACTCCTATTTTGGCCTTTGTCATTTTATGCCGACTTTTAAATTCCTTATAGTTTATGGACCTAATATTTAACTGTATATGTTGATGGTATTTCCGAATACATTTTCTTCAATATCATCGCGTAATGTCATAATATAATCAACATAATATTACTGAGTCTCGGTTCCTACCTACTTAAGTTTCCATTAAGCAAAGCTCTGACTGTAAGTTACCTAACCTTGAAACAGAAACGCATGTCAACCGATCAACCTAATAAACCAACTTTGTAAAAAGTACGTATTAAGAATTAATACTTAATGTCTTACTGCACGCAAGTTACGGTAGGTATTCAAAATGTTATAGCAAATTGTAATGTTAGTGAATCCCACATTGGGCGCCAAAATTGTTTTTTGTAAATTCAACTGCCTATAATTTCTAGAATAGTAATCTTATATTTCAGTGTTATTAAGGATAATATACATATACATAAAGTAGATGTAGGTAGTTACTATAGGTATATAATGCTTCCATGCTGGTATGGGAGAGAAATAAAAAAAAATGCCAGCTACTTACCTAACTTCCTGATGTAAAAATGGTCAAGGAACAAAGGAAATAGAACATTTGTATTATAAGGAACTTATACAGGCTATGAGCTATCTCCGTCACTAGATAACTGTGAACTCAAATACGTACGCCTAAAATTGACGTCATTAATGCATTTGTAATATTTCGATGAAGCAAATTATTCTATTCCGCCGTAGTAAAACTCGTTTACCACGAAAATCGGTGCCAGGCACACGCGCCGCTATCTCGACCTGTCTTTCTTTATACACATACGTATAATTGGATAATTATAGCAGGCACTACCCTATTCACCTATATTTTATCAGGTACAAGTGCTACGTTCGTGTTTGAGCCTCATTTACTAGTTTGTGAACAGCTGTTGTTGTTTATTGAGGCGACGTAGGTAAGTACTCTCAATAAAACTTCTGTCGTAAGCCTTAAGTGTCTGACATAATAAAATTATGAATGAACTATTGTCCAAAGTTAGTTTTCTTTTAGTCGAAGTTATTTACAATAAGGAATAGTCGGGAAGAAATATATTAAGTAGCTACAGTATTTTTCTCTTAATATATTACAAGTCCCGTTCATTCCCAACTGGAGCTAACAGCAGTGAACATAATAATGTCAGTTTTAGCAAGGCTTATAAGTAACAAGGTGGAATATAGTAGATCATAGGTTCTCAACCTTATTTTGCCCACCGCCCACTTTGAAAATTTTTTTTTTCTAGAGTCCCCCAATTTCGTTTTATTTACCATCTGTCGCGAATCTGAAACAGCTATTGCCACGATTACATTTAAACGTGTAATATTATATAGTCGTAAGATAGGACTACATAATATTACACCCCTATCCTATTTCTGAGTTTAAAGTAGAATGTTTCAATAAGAATAATTTAAACGCATACTTATAATTAAATTGAGAAGTATGTATTTTTATTAACATTGTAGAGACATTAAATTTATAACTTATCTAATAAGAAGGTTGAATTTGAATAATTTTAAAGTTTGTTAGGGCCGGTATTTCAATGTTATCTTATCTTATTAGTTAAGTTAAGTTCTACATTTAAGCTAAGTCTCGCTTTCGAGGAACAGAAGTGTATTTCAAACCGGATCTTCCTCACCTTAACCAATCTGAGATAAATCGCAATGTTGCAACATAACAAACAAAATGTGCTAGTTCACGTCGAATTCCGCAAAGACGCTAGCGCCACGTTTGACATTCAACGTCAAACTGCCAAACAAGGAATGGATGTTTTTTATTGTTCCCCAATTCTCAAAAATGTGTTACTAAACTTTCTCCTGTGACTTTCTCTAATAAAATGTTGCTGTATGCCCTTTGTTCTCCACATCTAACAATAAAAACTTTTTTACTGTTTATGCTTTTTCTATATATTATCTTTGTATTTATTGCCAAGTAGTTTTTACTATTATTCAATTAGATCCTATTATATTTTTTTCATTTTTGACTTCAATGTAAACAAACAAGACACTAACTAAAATTTCGCTAAAATAACACTGTTTTTCTGTTATATACACGAAACTATGAAATATGTGCACATATAACACTAATATTATTCAGCATTGAAAAAAATTAAATTATTTGTTAAGTGTTTTGTTTTTAATTTGTAGTGTTACCTAAAGGTATGTTCGAAGATCAAATTAGAAACATACATCAAGTTCAATGGGAGTGACACGAGTCATTAGAAATGTAAAACAGAACAATAACATAAGAATATTATTGTTTGCGATGTGCGAATAATAATACCCAACTTCTATTTTTTATTTTTAAGTACAAGTGCATACATACATATATTCACGCTGTATCCCTAACGGGGTAGCCAGAGAGGACGGAGCGCCAATTATTTTTAAGCGTTTAATAAAAATATAAATTTTTACATTTATCATGACGTTTATTGTTCCTTTAATTCTTGGTGATTTTTATTGAAGCACAAACACATAAATGGACAAAATTTCTAAAAATGTTTGTTTTACTAATAAATATGACAATTGGATCAATCATTTGCGAACTAGCCCATCTCTAATAAAATTACGTTATAAATGTTATAGTCACCACATTTGTTTACTTAAGGACAAAAATGTAAAAAATAATATATACCACAACTTGTCGCTCATTTGTGGGTCAAAAACAAGTCAAAAATAAAATTACGGAATAACCATGAAGCACATTTTTTTAAGTTAGTCGCACGCCGATGTCAGATCGCAACTTAAGTGATAGAAATCCTCCGCTTAGATTAGGACTAGTTAGGATGGACTTTATGTGGCGCATAACTTTAATCCTACATTGAAATACATGTAAGGCGAACTTATCTTCAATCCTTGATCAATTCAAGATAAGATATTATTGAAATATCGGCCCTTAATATCAGGCTCGATTTTACTTAAAAATAAGTCGCCGCGTTCAGTAACATGCAGCCGATTTCTCTTTTTAGTTACCACCGTTACTACAGCACTAAATCCATGTTCAGCTAAATAGGACGATGAGAATGTTATCAGAAATCGTGAACAATCTACCGTAATCCTCGGTATAGTTGCGAAATCGGCTTCAGCAGTCAAAATTCTTAGTAACCATTCTTAAATTTAATTTTTAATTTCTCATTTGTCGTCAGTTCTGTTAGTTCTTCTTCTAACTGGGATGATCCTGCTGTGTTGACATTTGAAAAAACGTCCAAAACATGTTTAACATGTTTAAATTGTTCTGGAATCGTTCCTTGAAATCACTGTGGAGTTTTATGGATCACAGTGGTTATTACTTCTTTTACTGCTGGTAAAATTAAATCTTCTCCAATAGTATGTGGGTTGCCTGTTTTAGCAATCAATAATGAGATAATATTGTACGAAACTCGAAGTCCATCATCGTCTTGCTTAGAAGCTGATGAAAAAAGTTTTGATGTAGTAGGCTTAATTTCGTACTTCTATTTCATGTCTTGAAAGTAGATCGCATCTTTGTCTTTCTTATCCGGGTGTATTTTATTAAAATGATCTTGAAGCCTAGAAGGCTTCATCACTACATGTGGGAATATTTTTTGACAAATTAGGCACATTGGCGATGAGGGATAGATTTGTGAGATTTTCGATTAATCCGTTTTTAATATAATCTACACTATATCGCCGTCTTTTCTTTTTAGCTTCCGTCATAGTTTTTACTTTGCAGATACTTGAATAAAAGATCAATTTTTAAAACCTTGTTATCATTTGTGCGCGATAATGCCAATGAAAATAAAATGAATAATCACAGCCTTTTTGGAGGCATAACACACATCGACAGGAATAAGATAAACATGCAGTGACTCGTTTATAACACCCGGCGCGGAAGTAAAGCGCGGGCGCCGAATGGGGGCAAGGGCGACGCAGCCACGCAGGATCAAATTGTGGGGGCTACGGGGCTCAGTCCTGTCGTCGCATGAATGCTCACTCGCTGACTCCTGAATGCCCTGAAGACACTGAGCAAGTTAGAACAAGCACAGATAATACTGTCAATTCTTACAGGATATTTAACAAAAACTTGTTTTAACTTAATTGCTACAGACATATTGTTTTGCTATTTTCAATTCACAGGCTTTTCTTAACTTCACCTGTTTTTATATGAGACATTTCACGTGAAATTGAGGTTTGAAAATTTTTTATTAAAATGAAAAATTTAAATTTTTTATAACATCCAATTTAAAGTAGATCTGAATGTAATGAAATCTTTCAGTTCAGTTTTCATCCACTTAGCAAACTACCGAAATATGTGAATTTTTGCACACTTGATAAAAATTATTACAATACATACAATAATAAAAAATAACCAATATTAAAGTTTACTTTACTTTAGTACGTGTTAAGCGTGTTTTTTGTTTGTCTTTTTAGACTATATTTTTTTAACGCCCCCTCTGTGCCATCTCCACGCCTCCTAATTGTCTCTGGGTCTGGGTCTACTGCCCCCCTGAAAGTCTCAAACGCACACAAGAGGGCGTTATCGTCCACGTTGAGAACTTATGTTAGTAGATAATAAATTTTGAGCCCGTTGTCTTTACGAGTGTCATATAAATGGCCACGCCTTGACCAAGTTTTAGGATCTGTAGGTAAGGAAAGACGGTACATTCTATATTTTTCTTCCTTTTCCAGACGTAGTAATTATGTTCTCCCTGAAACAAGGTAGCAAATGTGTTCATTATGTTGATTATTGTGATGTAAGCACTTACGTTATATGTATTCTAAGCGTCGATATTTCCAAAACAAAACTAGAGGTTTACGAGTAAAAGAACCATAAATACAGACAGAACAATGTGGGAAATCTGCATACGTGTGATCTGTGTCAGTGATTACGACGTACGCGCAACAATGGTTTCGAAGATTGTTATTCTACTTTCTTTGCTTTCATTTACAACTTGTTTCAATTATGAAAATCGTTGTTTACTTTATAAAGGAAAATGTAAGTAACTTTAATATAAAATATTATCTTACTATTATTTATAAGACTAGTTATGCCGGGCACCCAACATTGCTAATTTTATGTAGGTACGTAATACACTTTCAGATCCAGTGGTAAATTTCGAATTTGGACCGTTGTCGTCTGCTTGCTAAATTCTACTTTTATATCACTGAAACACAAACATTTTAATCAATATTATGGTTTCATTTTCCATTAGGAATAAGTCTGAATCAGGTTATGAAGGTAGGTAATCCCATCCAGCAAGCTCGGCCAGGCAATGAACTTTTTAAATTGTCTTGAAGTCTGGATGGTAGTGGGTGCTTACCTACCTTACCTACCTACGATACCTATAGCCACATATAGTTCAAGTCCAGTAATACTTAGTTTTGGACACACAATTGATTTAATTATCTGGAGTATTTCATTGTATAACGTCTAGGTTCCCAAACTTATTTTGTCTACTGAGTCGAGAGCTCATGCAGTCGTTGTCTAAGATGCTTCCTAGCTAAATGAAATTACAAATCACCCCCCAGGCCGCTACACAACGCCCCCATTTTTTTCTGGGTCTCTTACCGCACCCCTTTAGGCCTGCAGCGCTCACAGGGGGGCGTTATCGCCCACTTTGGGAATGGGTGGTATAACATCATAGTAATAACAATCAAAACATGAATGTACTGCGATAAAATTGTTTTATACACAATGTATGTATAATATAATGTAAATTGTACCTATATATGTTTTTACTTTGTGTATCAATAAAGCAGTCATGTCTACAAGGATACTTCGTCATTCTTTCACGATTCGTCTTCCACGTCGCCTTTGTCGCACGCAAAAAATCATCCGTCAATTAAGTCTCTTATTTTGCCTTAGGGACATAAACAACAAAGTAGGTCACGTAATTAATTAGGTTTATGTTACATTTTTTATAAGATTACTTACCAATTTATTTTTAAGTGATTTTTCCAGGTGTCTCCTTCTGTCCCAGAAATATGCATCCATATCATACTCGCTGTGACAAAGATACCCTGTCACAAAAAACTTGCTCCGAGCCCTACAGATATGTTATAGGTGGGTAAACTATGATTTTATCAGTTTTTAATTATATCGGTAGCTCTAGCAGAGCTCAGGATTCTGAGGATGGCTGGATGGATTTCCATCAAATATAGCAAAGCGCCCACCTTTTTCGTCGCAGGTTAAATACATTTATATTCAATCTTGTTTTTTATTTGGCTTGGAGTCTTGGTGATAGTAGGTAGCTCTAGTGTTTTACAGCTCTTACAAGCTTTAAGTGTGGGGGTCATACAATTTTCTTTCTCTCACACTCCCTCTACAGTTATCTCTCTTTTTGCGTTTGCCACATTAGGTATTTTGAACCCCACATGGCAGGATTTGCCTAGTGTAGGAGCCAAGATGAAATGTTTTTGTGAAACAAAGTTAAATACATGTCAATATTTTAAGTCACATTTATTTGATAAAAAAAATATTATGAAGTAGGTACCTACTTACATATCTACAATTCATAAAAAAAAAGTATAAAAAATATGAGATGCTGTCATTCCATCTATCTAAAAATAAAATCATTAGTCAGGTATATACTGCAATTTTTTAAAGGTAAAATTATGTCAAACCGTCAGGTTACACTTGCGGTTGGTCAAGATGCGATTGCAACGGAAATCTAGTACTGGACGAGGCCAGAGGATACTGCGTCGATATGTTGGAATGTATCTTGCCAGATGTAAGAAGCCGGCGGGGCGATAGGCCGAAGAAAAAATTCAGACTAGGAAAAAAGAAGAGAATGAGAATGTATGAAGAGGACGATTGGATTGTATCATAAAAAATATACAGATTCAAATTGTACTCTTTTATTTTCCTACTACAAAAACTAATTCCTTCGTGATTTTATATCACAACTTTCTCTAGTTCACTCCTCGTATTATGAAAGCATTCTGAAAGGAAGTCACGTTTCTAGGTCAAGGGTGTTTTGGGCGCAAGTTAATTAAATCATTTCTATCATGATCTAGATCTAAAGAAGTTGGAAAACAATTTTATCTTCTCAGATTCTAATGCTTATATTACAAGATATATTTTCTACGGCTCGTATCTTAGTACATTAAAAAATATCTTATTAAAAAAAGAGGTAAAATTAAAAAGGTATAAAATGTTACTAAACTGGCTTCCATGCTGGTCCGAGAGAAAGATTTTTTTACCACGGGCAGTCTACTTGAAGACAAGTGGACAGGCCCATAGACACTTTAGATTTTAAATACGATTTTAGATACGTTACCAATTGCCAACGCATTGAGTATTAAAATGTTGTGCCTCTTGCATTAGAAATTCTACTTCATAAAAAAAATAAAAGAAAAATTGCATGCACCAGATTCCTATTTTCCTGAGTAAGACCGTAAGAGTCGGTCAGTGATAGGGCCTCTCTTTTTATTGTGCATTCATGCCTTGATGCACTATCCTCCCCGATTAAGAAATGGCTTTATGTAAATAAGTAAATGTTATTAAGTTATTTTACTTACACTTGCTTTTTTTGTTTTCCACAACAAAGACATAAGACAATGACCAGAAAAGGAAGTCGCTTTATACACTAATGAAAAAACTTGTAAATAATGATGTGGTCATTTCACCAGAAGGTTAGAACGATACTCACGATGCGACACTCTATAGCCGTGTTCCATTTAATCCATGTAACGTGCGCCATGTATTATGGGAAAGTCGGAAAGCCCGGTTGCACTATGTTTAACAAAACATGTAAGTAAGGAATTCGAATTAATCTGAATTAGAAAGTTTCAAGCGGTTTTTAATCTTTTAAATTTTATTAGAAATATTTCAAATTACAAACCAAAGTATGGACCCACATGGATTAGCCTATTGAAATTTTACGATTAACAAAAACATACCCGATCCTAAAATCAAATAAGTATTTTGTATAGATAATTTTTTCAACATAAAATCATTACATAATGTCTGATCAACCCTTACCATTGTTTGACAATAAGCCTCAGTCTCGTTTCGTCACAGCTCGTCAAATTATCTGAATAATTTCAGGTGTAGAAGAATGTCCAGAGAACATGCATCGTGTGAACAGCGAATGTCGCCCAACTGCATCTCAAAGAACTTGCGACGAACCGGTGGCGTTATCGATGGGGATCATATGTGACTGGTCGCGTTGCGATTGCGATTTTCCCTTCGTATTACACTTGCCGTCTGGTTTCTGCTTCGCTTACGAAGATTGTCCTTGATTTGATATTCAATATCGAGTTTAGCTCGTTATCGGAAAATATGTAACATCGATATTTTTAAGTGTAATGTAAACGTAACGTATACCTACATTTATGAAGAATAAACTGTGTTCAAAATGGTTTCAAAATGTTGTTTTATTTTAAATTATTGCGATGTCAATAAATACTTGCATATTTACAATTTTATGAAACAATTGATGATAAAAGCTTTCACTGATCTAGTTTATTAAGTCAATAGAAGCCCATTCGTTCAAGATTCAATTCAAATAAGAGTAAGAGAAAGTAGGTAACATTTGATAAAAACCAAGACATCAATCAAGCAAGCGGACAAAAGCATAATAAATCCCTAAAATTGCTTTCACTTTGTTACAGATATACTGGGCACTGTCCAATGCTCAAATTCCGTTTCGGCAAATGCTACGGAGACAACACACGGCAAATACTCAAGGAAATACGATCAAAAGGATTATTCAAGTAAACTACGATATCAAAGTCAATTCATACATTTTGGTAACCCTTGTAAAAGATCTTTCAATTTTAAGAGTTTATTCCTAATTTCATCTTTGACATCGCTCTTATTGGCACATATAAATGACATTTTAAGAAAAAAATTAAACCGACTTTAAAATAAGAACACCGAAAACTATACAAAATAATTATCCTTTACTAATCAAAACATAAGTACAAAAATAACTTTAGTAAAAGATAATTTATTTTGTAATTTTCGGTGTTCTTATTTTGAAAAGTTATCATTTATTTTTCCCTTTTGTGTGACCTTGGCCTAAATAAATACATATCTAGGTTAGATCAATGATATTATAATACAAAAGAGGGATAGATGTATAACTGGCTGCTCCATTTTTCGAACGGAATACTAGTAAGACGATATTTGAAATATAGTAAACCGTCGATATCTTTGGTTTAAGCAGTATAGTACTCCATCATCCAAATCTTAATAAAATTTCTAAGAGACAAGACTTTCAAAAAAAGAATCATCAAAATCAGACTATTTACAGACAAATAGTTATGCGTGGTCGTACTTACATAAAAAAATACATACTCATCAATTTAATTACCTCCTTTTTTTAAATTTTGCGGTTGGTGTTTCTCTGTAGGTACTTTATATTTTCGTCATTATGATCTCACTAAGTCCTAAAAATACTGAAATAAATTGTGATAAGATGGTGGTAACACAAGCTACCGGTCCAGGTACTCTTCTTATCACCGAAGCAATCACATCAAGCATAACTAGAGGTCACAAAATGACGGGATCAATCGCGAAGTTCTGAAGAACGACCCAGAACGATTTATTTATTCTTACACTTTATTCCGAACCGCTGAAATCTGGACCACCCTCCGACGTCAGTACTATTTCCTTATCAAAATTTGTACACATTTAGCACAAGAGTCAACGATTCATTCCGAGCAAGAATAATTAATATTAGGCATCATCACCATTGGCGCTCCGTCCTCTCTGACTACCCCTTTAGGGATACAGCGTGAAAATAGGTATGTATGTGTCATCATTGTTTTCCATGAGGCAAGACTTATAATGTAATGATTGATTGATATGAATTGAATTGATAGCCTATTAGTGCGGTAGCTTATTAAATTCACCCTTTAAGCCTAAAGCTCGAGTTCAATTTCAGCCAAATCAATTTAAGGGTGGCTTGCAATATTTAAACTCGATCTAAGGATTTAACATCTCGCTTACTCCAACTATTTAACAGTTGACGAAGCGAGATGTCAGTTCCTTAAATCTGGTTTAAATAGGTTGCAAGGTTTAAATAGGTTGGTAGTTAAATAGGGTGCAAGCCGCCCTGAGAAACCTATTTACTTTTCTATTACCTGACTGAGTTTCTTGGCGTTTCTTCTCAGTGTCCAGGTTTTATCTTTGAAGTGAAATAAAGTAGATTTGACGTTCAAAAATACCTTGTAATTGGGTTTACCTGAATAAATTGATTTGACTTTAACTTTAAATTTTCTTGGAGTATCATTACTCGTAGTACAACCCTATTGCTTACTTAGGGTTTTACTTAGGGTACTTAGGGTCACAATTGGTTTATTCCCTGGATACTACAGATATAATAATAATATTACTATGATTGGGCTGAAGTTGAAAGAAAAAAATGTCGTAATGTACATAATAATATAGAGTGACACTTAAATTTATTCAATTAAAACCTACGGCATTGTAATAATTGTTATTACCCTACTTTTGTTACACAACTTGCGTGTTTAATAAGCAAATTAAGCACTAGTTTCGTTCATTAGGAACCATCCCAGTGTTCTAATTACCAATTTTGGACAAGGTCTGATACAAGGTTGCGGTATTGACTCACAATAGTGCCTCAGGAATAGGTTAGAATTTTCATTGACCTTGTTCTCAATTTGGTAAACGTAATTCCCAAAATACGCGATAATTATTGTGTTGCCTCTCGAAGCTAAAAAATTCCAATATCTAAATAGCATAAAGCTCACCAATAGTAATACAATCATCATTGAAATCATTGACATATAATAAACAAAAGGGAGACAAGGATTAAGGAAATACGTATCGTTTTACATTGTGTACTCGACATATGGATTGATGAATATTGATCAGATACAACAAACACACTACAGGTCTACCAATATGTTAGCCAACAGCGAAAAAGATAGAACAACGTAATAGGCCAGAGAGGGACAAGAAAAGGTTATCGTTATTCCTTGCAACTAGTCGAGGACTTATCCCGACGCTCAAGAAGTAGATTATTTAAAACTGTCAAGAGGTTCAGTTGCAAGACGGTAGTACCACAGTTTAACAAGCCAGTTTTACAGTGAGGCCAGTTTTACAACAAGTTTTACAGTTAGGGAATGAGAGTACGCGCAGAGCAACAACTACATATTCTTTGACAAGGGCGAGGAACTTGACACGGACGCCGCAGGTCACGTACCACGAAATGTGGTATTGGGCTCAACAGGTGGACGCAGTTGTTTTAAATGATTTCTAAATATCGTTCAGCGAATTCTACGAAATTCACCAAATGTAATGGAGAACACAAATTGTTTTTGTACAGATTATAATTCGACAATGAAATCAATGAAATATTAAGAATTTAAAATTTGTACCTATGTCTGTCTGTTACAGGTATTTTCCTCAGATATCGTTAGACATAAAAAGCTATTTTCCATAGTTTTAGCAATTAATAGCACATTTACAGATACGAATTTCTAAATGTTAATTTTTTTTGCGATGTCTGTTTTGGGGCGCAGAACTAAAAATTTTTTTTAAATAATCGTGTAAAGTATTGTAAGGTATCATTGTTAGCTTATTGAAAAGCAAACCCAAAAACATTTTTTTTTTACTATCAACATTTTTTTAACAAATATTAAAAAAAATCCCACCTATGTTGTTGTTCATAAATGATTACGTTATAATAATAATCACAATAATTTTTTGATTACCATTTTTTTTAAATCCTTATATCTGCGTACGACATATGCCCTCTACTGCGTGAATACCTACCTACACGGGCGGCAGTATCGCCCGACATCAAAGGCACTATATGGCTTGTAAAAATGTGCTAGTACCATATAATATATCTCTCTATTAATCTTTTTGTTTCTCTACATCAATGAAGACTATCAACAAACAAATGCATATAATATTATGTATGATTGTATTTTGATTTTAGTCTCAATGGTATAGGTATTTTTGAAGACAGAATGTGCAGATGGATATCTACTTAGTATCTTATCAGTATCAGTACATGATATGCACAAACTTATAGAAACTAGAAATTCTCTTAAAAGATATTACCAAAATTAGGTGCATTTAACTTGTAAGAACGATATGCTATTTCAGTAAACCGCTACAATACCGCCCTGGTGATAACTACGAGATTAACAACATGCCGCGAAAGGAAACGCCGAAACAAGATGTCTATGATGATCTATCACAACGACAGCCTGCGTATATGACGGGATATACTGGATACGTGCCCGGCATGCACTTCAGGTACCTAGTACTTAATGCCTATACAGCCTACCTATGAGTACGTGCGAATGCTAAACACACGCACTATTCTCCCACCGCAGGAGTTTTTATAGGTAAAAACCAGTCTCTCAGGTGACTGAATATCTGCTTCGGTGCTGTCTGTGTGCAGATTTCTCCTGTGTAAACAAAAAGAGGCCTATTCTCAATAAGGAAACGAAAGAACCTCCTAGTGGCTACTGTTAGATTTCAGAACACAGCTTTCAATTTTCTTTTCTTCACACGCTTAATGACATAATGACATAAACAATATATACCTATAATATCAAATTCCTCGTAATCCATTGAACAAACTTGTTATGGATTACTCAGGATTACTCATCTAAACAATGTGCATACTTTTGGAAAATATTGAAATATTGCTACACAGATATGGAAAGTCATATGGTCGAGCAGCTGATGACTGCATGACGGATTTTGTAGAAAAGCAACGAGACTTAAGACGCAAAGCAGACCTCAACAAAAGCTATGTGCGATCAAGAAGTGCTCCAAAAATGGAGACGGTACATTCAAGAGATGAAATAAGACGAGATCTGAATAGATTCAGAGAAATCAATAAATATAAAGGTTAGTAAATAGACCACTTATGTGAAATAGATGACTTGTAAATCTACACTGGGCCGCAAAGAAACTGGGTCAGTTGCAAAAACATATATTTTTATATTTCAAAATAAGTTTTAATTCAGTTTTTATACTGTTTTGTAGTTGTTGTACTGTTATTACTGTTTTTAGATACTAAATGGCATAATCCGTCATAAAATAGTCGCACTCGCTAACAACTCAATTTCTCGTCATTTGTGTTTGTTAGGAATATCTTATAATTACCATAAATTTTGAAGTGACTTAAAATTTTTATTCTTGACCTACGTTAAATAATAAGTTTTACTACGCGTCTGTGCTACGCATATATAAATTGCAGTTAATTTTTATTTACTGTTTTTTTTTTCTTTCTTTATGGCATGGCGCACAGATTAGCGCATTTGCCAATGTCACATATCTAGCAAATTAGTTTTTTATTATCGCAAAACACCTCCATTAAAGTGATAGTAGGCTTTAATGAAGTTTTAAAGGACTTCTTGGAAGAGTGCAGAAACTTCAGCTACACATGTTTATTTAGATCTCCATTCTTGCCACTTACACGAAACTTTAAAACACAATATACTTTCACTATTGTACTTTAAAACTCCTAAAAATGTAAAAAATAGAAAATCTAAATAAAATGACAACCTCACTTCTCCCGTTCCCGCCAAAAAAACTATTTACTGTTCTTTGGCACATGCCGCTCTTCGATTCTCGTTGTTCGTGTTAGTTCGGAATACGAAGATTACCGATTGGTATCCCGTAAGTTTATCTTTCAATTGAATTTAGAAATGACAAAAACACCAACAGAAACTTCAATTTGCTGACTTTCTCGAGTTGATAAAACAGTCTATTACAAGGCAAATTGAAAGGTTTTTTAAACTGCTAAACATTAACTTATAGTACTTCATTTTGAGTAATCGGGCATAAAAGTTTTTGTATGTGTGCACTTATCTATTGTAGGTATATAATTAGCTATACATATAGCCTCTATTATAAATTCAATATTGTCAACAGATTTGTGGCACTAAATTTCGCCAGCGATATTACGAATTTGCCAATCTCAAATAAAACGTTCTAACGATGAAAAATTTTTTTCAGAAAATACAATATCACCTGAATTCCCACCAATAGCTGGGTATACCGGTCACATTCCCCGTATAAAAGGCTCTGAGGTATCGCTCAGTCAGAGATATCATTGCGCAGCAAAACGAGGTCTAGAACTTATACGAACAGAGAGAGACAAAAGGAAAGAATTGCAAAACGCCAACACGAACATCAAAGCAATATTGAAAGAGCGAGAGAAGAAATGCCCTTCATCGTATTGGAATTGGGGATAGCACACAGGCAGAAGGATGTTCTTCGGTAAATACCGCTGAATATCCTTCTGCGTAAATAATACCAGTATTTCTTATTTTCTAGATGAGATAAATGAGATTGATTACAAAATGCTGCAGCATAAAAATTCCTAGAAAAATTGACATTTATTTTTAGGGTTCCATAATTTAAAAGGAAAAACGGAACCCTTATATGATCCCTTAGCCATTCGTCTGTCAAGCGATTTTTTTAGAAACTATGTTCCATATACACTTCAAATTTAGAATGTTATTGTATAGACTCAGGTGTACTTTGCGGAAATTCTTTTTATGCGATGAATTCAGAGGCGGATTATCCTTTAGCCAAACTAGGCACGTGCCTAGGGACAAGAGGTTACAAAGGGGCGCGCGCTGAAGTTTTTAAACTAAAAAAAAATAATTAAGTACCTACTTACAAAAGATCAAACCTCGTCTACTTGATTCCTCCTACATCGCCCATTCCATAATAGAAATTAGTAAGATTGAATTTTCATTCACTGCCTCCTGTTACAGCGCAGTCGAACGACGCGAAAATTTTCTTGCGGCGGCCGCGCGGTTGCCATTCTCATGTATTTATTAAAGACGAATGTAAACTCTATTCGCTAGGCAACAACATTCAAATTTCTGGGAATTACGTAACCTCGCAGACGTTCGCGGTCACCGCGCGTTCTAAAACTACCCCTCTGGCATTCTATTTCTCTCTGGGCACTCCAGACAGAGTGAAGTTACTTGCGCATGACATGAGCTTAGATATGTAAACATATAGTGTATTTTGCTCTATTTTGCGGCGTTCACTTAGCGACCACGTTGTATCGGCGCGAAGAAATTCGTATCGAATAAACGCGCTCTTAAGGATAACTCCTAGTCTACTTTATTTTATTATTTAGCAAAATATGTGGCCGCCAGAGGGACGCCTGAGGTGTTAGCCTAAGGCACTCTCGACGTTTAATTGACGCCTCAGGATTAATCGTTATAAATTTTATCTCACTTCCGCCCAAATATCCAAACTCACTAATCGCACGTGTTTCGATTCTTAACGAAGTATCCTCAGGATTTTCCAGAGATCCGATTCGGTCAGCTAATTAACGTCGAATCCGAATAGCTGAGGATGCTTCGTTAAGAGGCGAAACACGTGTCGATTAGTGAGTTTGGACTTTTGGGCGGAGAAAAGCTATGTGGATATATATTATAAGAATTCATCGCTTGAAAGGCATTGTGAATTTTTGATATATTATCTTGTTAGCCCACGTATTTTGCAATAGTTAAGATTTTAAAATATTCATAACATTAAAGAAAGACCAAGTTGGGTACTTCAACTCGACTATTCCCCTCCCCCCGCTTTCTTATCTTCTAAACTAATGGATCAAAAAATTTTAAAATTTCGACGAATATAAAGCCTTACCAACATTTTATAGGAATAATTACAAGGTTACAGATTTTATAGACCTACAGAAATTTTAGGAATTTTCAATTTCATAAATGGGTTGATCAACTATTTTCGTTTCACGCTGTCTCTAAATTGCAGACAAAAAATAAACAGAAAATAACCATAACCATAAAGCTAATATCTATCTCGTTAATATATTAAGTTAACTTTCAAAATGTTTTTTTTAATTTATTTGTTTAATTCTTTATATACGTACATACACACACTTGTAAAAAGACATGAAATGTAACTCACGCCCATAGGTATTGCTTATTTCAATATTAAATTTCTTCCAGCAGACCTATAACAGGAAAAGGCGTTGCAAAGACGAGTGGCAAAATTTAATGTGTATGAAACAAAATAATAATAATAAGATACATATTATATACAAATACCTGCATATAAATATATAACATATGTATATATATATTCTATATATACGTATTTACTACATAAGTACATACATATTTAATATACTGCGTTCTATAGGCTATAATAAATAATAATAATGTTAGCTACGATAAAATTAAATAGTAAGTTAGATACTTATAGCATGGAACACTCCAAACTCTAAATTATCGATTAATCGATTAATATTTAATATCGATTAATAATTAATTAATTTGTATTCGAACATTTCGTGCTGCAGTCGTGAAGGTAAAAACAATAGAGAGACGTGAAACGCTCGAGTTTTGACTTATATAATCCCGAGCGGTAGTGGGGAACAAGCCGACAGTCGTTCTTTTCTATGACGTCACGAACACCGTCGCGGTCTTCTAGAGGGCGCCAGTGTTCCCCTTTATGTTTATTCGTCGGTGTTGCTAACAATACCAAGTATTATACCATAAATACCCATATATTACGTAAACATATCAGTTTATGACGAAGACAAGGTTAGGTAGTTTTTGTTCCTTACCTTCATTGGATGTCCAGGAAAAGCACTAAACTTCAGTTGACCAAGAGACAATTTTACTGCTCTGAAGTTTTCTGTTCGTAAAAGTACGTTGCTAGGCATGAATTTATATATACGTAAACTATTATCTGGTCTAGTTACGTGCATAAAAGAGGACTGAAGTGAAAGGATTGAATATGAATGTGAATAAAACTAAGGTTGTGGTGTTTGAAAGTGAAGATGTACAGACAAAGTTTGATATATGGGTAAATGGAAAATGTCTAGAACAAGTGAACGAAATTGTATATCTGGGGAATGCGTTTTCGACGGATGGAAGATGTGAGTTGGATGTGAAGACGGTTAGCAGCTGGCAATAAAGTGAACAGTGCTCTGTCCGCAGTTGTAGGCAGTGTGAATATATCTACACAGCCAAAATGGCCTTATACATTGCGGTGTTGGTGCCAACTTTATTGTACGGTAGTGAGGCCTGGATATGATCGAAATCGAGTGAAAGTAAGATACGAGGCATATCCAGAAAGTGAACTGAATTTTTGTAGGTTTTAAAAATTTTTATTTAAAGAAAAAAAATTACGTGATATTTAGTACATAATGTAAACTATTTTTCGACATAGTCGCCATTCCTCCCTATGCAGGTGGTGAAGCGGGGTATCAATTTTTTGATGCCTTCTTCGAAGTAGTTTTCCGCCAACCCCTTCGTCCACTTCTCCACCTCCTCCTTTACCTCCTCGTCGGTTGAAAACCTTTTTCCACCCATGCGCAGCTTCAGGGAGGTAAAGAGATAGTAATCTGAAGGTGCTAAGTCAAGGGAATGCGCGGGATGATTCAGGACATCCCATTTAAAGGAGGCGAGCAGTTCCTTCGTGACGTTGGCCGTGTGTGGTCTGGCATTGTCGTGCATCAGGCAGACTCCTTTTGTCAGCATGCCTCTCCTCTTGGTCTGAATCGCCCTC
The DNA here is from genome assembly GCA_907165235.1 of Zeuzera pyrina. Taxonomy (NCBI): domain Eukaryota; kingdom Metazoa; phylum Arthropoda; class Insecta; order Lepidoptera; family Cossidae; genus Zeuzera; species Zeuzera pyrina. The sequence goes on from OU015629.1 coordinate 5,415,566, forward strand.
CGCAATTTTTTTAGGGTCTCACAGTATCTTGTAGAGTTGATGGTCTCCTCTTGAGGCAGATATTCGATTAAAATTATGCTTTGACAGTCCCAAAACACGGATGCCATGATTTTTTTGAATCGAAGGTCTTCCGCTCCTCTGATCATCATGCACAGACGTACGACCGTTTTTAAACTCGCGACACCACTAGTAGTACGCACTCGTACGATTCATAGCTTTATCACCATATGCAGTTTTCACCTCATTATGAACCTCAAACAAAGGTTTTCCCTTCCAAACGAGATAACGGATGACGCCGCGTATTTCGCACTTGGCGGGAGACTGGATTAACATTGTTTACGAAACGTATTGTAGCGTCGACAGTTCTCAACGTACTGACCTCGAACTGGTCTCGTTGCAAAGGGGAGAAGTCAGGCTACACGGCAGTGTAGCCAACATGACGAAAATAAAATCCCTCCGGCCGTGAGACCCTGAGTACACTTACTTTCTGGATTTGCCTCGTATATGGAGTAGAAATGCGATCTCTCAGAAATATGTGCGGTGTCACCCTTGCGGACAAAATAAGCAATGAAGAGATACGCAGTATGACAGGGTTGCACGATAGCGTTATTGTAAAAATGAAGAAAACAATGCTAAGATGTTCGGGCTCATGGAAAAAATGGGTGATGAAAGACTGACGAAGAAAATCTTTAGAGCGAAAGTGAGTGGTAAAAGAAGCCAAGGAAAACCAAGGCTAACTAATGAAGATCAAATAGCTAGAGTGTTAGCTGAAGGAAATGTCAAAAGCACGCGCTTACCTAGGCGAAAATGTGTGAGCAGAATGGTGAGATTTGAGGAAGCGAAGGAAATATATAAGTACCGCGACGCTTGGCGCTTCGTTCTCTCTGACTACCCCGTTAGGGATATGGCGTGAGGATGTGTATGTATGTGTAGTATCTGGTTGTTTTCAGTTATTAAGACAGAAAAGAAATTTAAATATATTTTACTAAACCGACCAGTACAAAAAATAGTCGGTCAACCCAAATATTGTACGGAACTCTCTGTACAGACCAATCAAATTACGTTTTTAGGTGCCTAAAAATAGTTCAGTAATTGACTATATGTAAAAATTAGGAAAAATTCCGTAGAATTGAATGAACTACTTGAGCCCTCCTAAATTTCTGGGTTGCATTTTCAAAATGGCGTCCAAAGTTCGCGAAAATCAGTTTTTTTTTTCAATTATAAAAAACTAAAAATTAAAGAAAAAAATGTTTCCTACAAAAGTTGTAGGAATTTTTAATGGGGATCGAATAAGCTCAAACCCAAAGCCCAATAATTCAGGAGGGGTCAAGTAGTTCATTCAATTCAACGGAATTTTTCTTAACTTTTACATATTGTCAATATCTGAACTATTTTTTGGCACAAAAATGAGGTATTTTCGACAATTTGATTGGCTTAGTACGCGAGACGAATTTACGCTTTATAATTTTTTATATTTATACATATTAATTTCCTCAACAACGGCATTTAAAGGCAGCGCTGTTTTCATTGAACTTTCAACTTTATATATTCCTAAATATTTCGTTATGAATTTCCTTCATTTTTCGTCTTTTCAAAAAACGAAAAAACTTTTGTTCTACATAAAATGCAAGTTTCAACCTAACTAAAATATATACTTTACTTATTTTGTAAGAAGGGTGCGACGCGTAAAGTTACTTTCAAGTTTGAAATTCAATGAATTGCATTGAGTACCTAAGTACTCAATAATTATCACATTACATGCAATAAGCTATACAGAACTAGAGTAGTAATAAAAAATGTATCATAAAATGTACAACGAATGAATGAATGATTCAATGACTTTGGAATTTTAATTTCGGATCGTATATGATATAATATGAAGTCGAAAATTATATAAACCTTCCATAATTCACAATCAATTCAACTTTACATTATTTATCAAAGCAAAGCAGCTCATTTTTACACAAAAAACGTGGCATAAGATTTGAGAAACTTTATGACAGAAACATTAACTTTGTTATAGATAGTCGTAAAACATGATTTACATGACTAGGGTTGCCAGGCCAAAAATAAAAAAGCTGGACGTGGCGTTATATTTAGCCGGATATTTTCCCCTAAAAGCTGGACTACCCATAGATAAGAGTGTATCCCTAAAGGGTAAGGGGGACTACCTATCTATCTATATAAATAAAAATGAATTGAACCGGCTGGACCAAATTGGCAATTTTTTTTACATGTTCATAATAGTCTGAGTGAGGTTTTTGGAAAGTAAAATTGGAAAAGTTAGAAAATTTGGCAAAAAGAAAGTGTTTTTTCTATAGGATTTTTGTATGAACTTAAGATCTTAACTCACGAATAATAATATATGCCTCCTAAGGCACAGCAACGCGTGGCCGGGCACATCTAGTTTTAAATAGAAATGGAATTAGTTGAATATTTTTAATCTTATATTAATAATAAAATCAATTTTTTGGTGGAATGTGGATCTTAAACAAGCTTAAATTTAAAAAAAACAATCAATAAACAGTTTTTTAATTTAGGAAGTGTACTCAGTTTTCTACCTAAGATAATCTTATGTTGAAATAAACTAAAGTTCTTGATTAAACGAAATAACCAAATAAGGCTGCATTTGTAAATATTTGGCTGGATTTGACCGTAAAAAACCGGACACCAGACATCCCTATACATGACTAAGAAAGGTATAAAAACCTTCATGTTGTAAAATACTTTTAAACAGTTAGAACGTATAAATATATCAATTACAAATTACTCAGTTTTATTCAGGCAAAACTGGAATTGCAATTATTGTTTTTTTATAACTAATACATGCATCTATTTATATGAATGTAACCAAAACTAATATTATATTATTTTAACTTACTATTTAAATGATGGCACACAGACCTACGATAACTTGAATGAATACTATGTATTTGTTATAAAGTATTCATCTGTATTTATCTCTCAAGTATTCTCTGTATTCATTTTTCCTTATATTTTAAAACTAAATATATGGTAAAATCTGAGCTGATATATGAAATGTTATTATCATGTACTGGTTATAGGCTAAAATGATGTGAGAACAAATACTTCCAAGACTACATTTTCAAACAACTTTCCATACCATACAAGTGTACATAAAAGGAGATAAATAAAGGTAGATATAAGTATCAACTGAATTTGTAAATGTCGATTAAAGTTATTGTAAGTGTAAAACAACTGATAACATTCAAAGAGTATTGTTACAATACTTCTAATTTGCCAATGTTGTCGTTACTAACAAAACATTTCATGTTTCGGTCATTGAATAGAAAAAAATAAATATATATAAATGGTATTAGTTCGTTTTATTTAATTACCACATAACAGTAATAATTTTTATTATTATTTTAAACTAACGCTATTAGGTAAGTATAATATTTTCTTAATCTATACTAATGTAAAACCACGTATCTAACAAATATTATAAAAGGTAAGTAAAATGAGCAATGGAATTATTTATTTACAACTAATTATATTTAAAATTAAGTTTCCCCTAAAATAGTCTATTTGTTATATTAAAATTTTAAATTAATAGTTTCCATAATACAGTTAATTTTAACCATTATAGCAAACTTTAAATATAATAGTTTTAATAGCATTTTTATTGTTATTTCCACAATTACAATGTGCTTTTAAATGCATGCCTTTAAATACTATACAATGTTTAATTAATTAATACACATTTTAGTTACATTATAAGTCTTGAACATATTTCTATATTCATTGTAGGTACATTTTTGTGGATAAAAAAAGCGACGATAAACAATATCATGCTTAGAAGTAATTTTAGACATCTATTAATAAATGATAGTAATACCACAGATTAATTAGTTATACTCGTAAGTATGCACAAACGGTGCCCTAAACAAAAGTTACGGCGACGCATTGGAAATTTGTGACGGCAGGGATCTCAATTTCCAAGTGACTACAAAACGTATGAAAGCGATATTTGGTAACCAGGGGGCCTAGACAAGTGGCTCAATTGTCGTAAACGCTAATAGAATAGAATGACAAATACCTGACGACCTCCGTGACGCAACGGCTTAGCGCGTAGGAAAGTAAACGGGGGTTGCGGGTTCGATTCCCGTCCCGAGTCTGGGTGTTTATGTATAATATGTATATATTTACAAAAGAAAAGTATATAAGTAGTATATCAGTTGTCTAGTACCCATAACACAAGCGCTGTGCAGCTTACTTTGGGACTAGATGGCGCTGTGTGAAATGTATGAGTATATTATTATTATTAAATACTGCGTGATTTAGCGTAACGAATTTTAATTTGGTTGTCAGACGTTATTAGTGGTATTTGTCATTCTATTCTACTAGCGTTTACGACAGCTGAGCCACTTGTCTAGGCCCCCAGAGCGGCCAGACAAGTGGCAAAAATTTCATAAAATAGAAACGCTTGCTGGCGTTATTGCTTCTCAAAAGTGACATTTAGCTATGTTTTATACAGCGGTTTTCACACGACTTTACTTTTCGTTTGATTTAATAGAAAGTTAATAACGTTTCACTTCAAATTTAAAATTCGTTACGCTAGAACACGTGGTATTTGTCGTTCTATTCTACTAGCGTTTACGACAGCTGAGCCACTTGTCTAGGCCCCCTGATTCTTCATTTCATTGACTTTCTTTTGCCAGTTGCGATACACGATTGGTTAGCTTTTGTAACACAAAAAAAATATCAGACCTCTTTTAAAACAGAGATATATATTTTTCGGAGTAACGGGACCGATTTATGTTTCTAACTTATCTGTATAATTTAAACTAAACATTTCTTCAAAATGCCAGTCGGATTTGTTAAAATTAATTATAGTTTTTAAAATTAACGAAAATAACTGATTTTTCGTATTTTTCGTAAGCTAGCGCGCGCCCGTTTACATAAAACAAAAGGTCTATTTTGGATTAAATTATTCAATGCGTCGCCATAATAGATAACATACATAATGTATGTATACTTATTACTAAATAATATTATGTCTAAAAAAAATTTGTTTGAACGTAATTTAATTAAAAAAGGCAAAGAAATGTGCTTGTATTATGTCAGGTTTATCTGAAAATCACACAAAATACGAAAGCAAATCATAGATCTAATCTAGAAGCTATTTCCATATCTTCATGGGTTATTATTCCCTTCTATGTTGGTAGCTACGTGGTTTTGTTCACTGACTGGGATTTCCCTGACTATAATGCTATTATTATTATTTAGGTACAGTTTAGTAGGCACATAATAAATTACTGGCCAAATGTATGACTCGTTTGGTTTCAATGTGAACAATATCTCTATCTCTTTCTGTCACTGATAAATAAACACACACAGATAGATACAATTTAAAGAGACAAAATAAATATAAATAGAATGTTAATATTAATTAAAAATATTGTGTTTTACACAAATGTAGTAAGATTACAAGTAATTCAGATATTAGCTAAAATTTTTAAAATAAGGCACATTCGGATATTAATTTCATAAGTTCATAAGATATAGGTAACTCAAAATATTATATTAATATTAAAAATATAATACATTATTTTCTGATAAAATTAATTTCTATAACAATTCGTTTATAATCTTTTTGTTAACAGTTCATTATTTAATTATTTTTTATATTTACTGCAGTCATGCAGACATGCAGACATCATTTTATTTGGAATAAAATAAAAGACCTTTTAATCACTGAAATTAATAAATTAACTTTGTCTAGTACTAACACATTAACAGCTTTACTATAAAAAATAACTCTTTAAATATTACTTTGTTCTAATAATGAAATAAAACTATTTTGTAAATAGCTTAGCTTTTTTGTCTGCCCATAATCTCACATATATAATATTAGTTAATAATATGAAAACTCTATCATACAATGTGATTGCTAATATACCTAGATATTTTTCATTTTAGGAAAAAGTCCAAAAAATATAATGAATTCTTTTAAGAAAATATCTAATTTTTTTTAACTCGACTACCCTCATAGAGATCCGAGTTAATCTCATCACATATATATTTCAGTCACAACTATTATCACTTTTCAGTATTAATTGCAACAATCTTACCAGTTCTCTCATCCACACCGTCAATTATAACTGGTTTCTCACCATCTTCATCAACTGGCAAGGTAACATTAACTGATTCACTTTTATTATCGCTGGCAAGTTCAAGCATCAGTGTTTCTAGTTTCTTAGCTTTTCTAGTTTCGTTGTGCGTTATGAGCGCGCATAAATGCTCAGTGAGCAATTCTTTTTTCTCTTTCTCTTTTTGCAAATTCATTTTGGCTTGCAAAAATTCTTTTTCTACCTTGAAGTAGTGTTTCCTGGAAAAATGGCAACACATTCAAACTTTTTTTTTTCTTAAGCACAGATGTAACCTTAGAAAACTGAGATTGATGTATAAATTATGTCGCACCTTCTTGTTTGATTTTTTCCCCACCCACCACTTTCTATGCCACGGGTCGTCGTTTTTATAACGTCACATCACATCATATCACAACTTATGCAATTTACTAATGCTAATATTAAATACTAAAACCAATTGCTTTTGTTTTATTTTCATCATCCAGTGTGACAGTATTACAGTAATAAGAAATTTCGATAAATTTAGATTTTAGACAATAAAAATAAAAAGTTTAAGTTAGAATTAGAGTAGGAAATTACAATAGCGGAAGGAAAAAAACAATGCAGAATTGTAATTATAATATAGGCCATAAGTTAAATAAAGAAAAACAAGGGCTCTGATTTTTTGAGGAAACGGCAAAAATTTATATTAAAAAACCGCCGGGCTGGCAGCTTCTTCCGCCAACGAATCAGTTTGGCTATTCAAAGAGGCAATGCTGCCAGTCTGCTAGGTACCTTGAGCAATGACAGCTTTCTAAGCGGCAACTTTGAGGAAGTTTATTATTTAAGATAATGTGTAGTTTTAAGTTTGTAAATATTAACATATGTATGTACTTTTCGTTAATAAACCTAGTAAAAAAAAAAAATTAAAAAAACTTTTACAACTTCGAATTTAATGATGATTCAAATGACTCCATTATTTCATAATATCGTTCTGTCCCGTTATTGCCAGTCTAATTATATTACTCCCCCTCCCCACTACGCACAATTATGTTACATTTAATGGACCTCATCCCTCTTCCTTGATCCCTGAAGTATAGACAACAACTTACAATATTGGTTTATTCATTTAAATATTTATTGCACACACATAATAAACAAACAGAAAGTTACATGTAGATAAGATGGGCTTAGGGTATGGCTTATTTCTATTAGAAATTTCTTCCAGCAGACCCACATTTTATTAATCAGACACATATATGTGGGTTACTATGACATGTATGCATATATTTGCCAAAGACATTCAAAAATGTTTTTAAAAGGTTTATCTGCACAAATACATACATACATATCCTCACGTTGTATCCCTAATGGGGTACTCAGAGACGACGGAGCGCCAAGTATCGCAAACTTACATTCTTCTTTCGCCTTCTCAAATTCATCATTCTCTTCTCAAATTTTCGCCTAGATATGCAGTTACTTTTGACATTTCCGTCAGTTAAAACTCTGGCAGTTTGATCTTTATAAGTTAGCCTTAGCCGCTTCCGCTACTACTCACTTTTGCTTTATAGATTTTCTTCGTCAGTCTTTCATCACTCACTCTTTCTAAGTGCTTGAACCATCTAAGCATTCCTTCCTTCATTTTTACAATAACAGTGTCATGCAATTCTTCCATACTGCGTATCTCTTCATTGCTTGTTTAATCTACTAAGATAACACTGCATATAGTAAGAGGACGCATTTCTACTGCATTTATCTGGACAATGATATTGAATTTTAATGGTCCAAACCTAACTTGCGATACACCCACATAGGTAGATTACAAAAAGGATCAAGACCATAATGTAACCCATTTAAAGGTACAATAAAGTCATCATAAAATAATATAATAATAAAATTTCTACTACTTAGGTTCTACAGTAAAACAAGAAAATAAATAATAAGAAATCTATAACTCACTCAGCTTCAGCGTAACTTAAACAAGCTTGATCAATTTTCTTCCTAAGCACATTGACGTCTAGAGAAAACTGTCCATCTAGAATTTGCAACTCTTTTTTAATTTTTTCTAACTTTATAACTTCCTCTTCTGTCTGCCGAGTCCTGAAAATTAATTTACGTATATCTCTCAAAAAAAACATCGTCAACATAAATATTATACTTCGTTTTTGCCACCACAATAACTATACAAGATTATAACTTCACATAATATTCCACAATTTCTAATAATTTTACATATTATAAACTGTTCGTAAAATTCAAGTACCATATTGTCTTAGTGATGAGCTGCAGAAATTTGTTTTGAACCATATTCTGGAGATTTGAAGCATCTTTCGACTAGCTCTGAATGAAACTAACCGAGATATGACATATTATAATTCTAAAATTGACACATATTCGTAAGATAAGCAATCTACCAGTACACAGATAGCTCTTGATAACACCACATACAACTTGAGTCATATTAACATTCTTTGACTTAGTTTAAAATCTGTATGGCTGTCTGTTAGGTTTATTCACTATAAGCATCCTGAGTGAGTAAAACAAAAATTGGTTAACCTTAGTGCGGTACTTTTCAATCCAATTTCCCACAATAATAAATAAGGCTAATTTACAAAGATCAAATAGCCAGTGTTAGATTTCGGAAATGTCAAAAGCACCCGCATACCTAGGCAAAAGTGTGTGAGGAGAATGATGACATTCAAGGAGACAAAAGAAGCGTTACGTCCTCTTTGAGTACCTCGTTAGGGATGCAGCGTGAAGATGATAAGAAATCGGGTAATTTTGCAAACCGGTTTAGGTCATTGACCCTGAACCGGGATTGATTGCGGTTGGGCTTTCGGTTACCGGTATTTTAACCGGTTAATTGAGAAACCGGTTTCTTAAATATTTCGGTTTAGTTAATCGAAATTAACCGATTTTTTGAGTTGCCTCATGTGCAAGGTGCAACATCTTGTGCTTTGTTTAACATAATTATATACATACTAGCTATTTCCCGCGACTTCGTCCGCGTGGTTGTGACTTACAACAAATACAAGTATGCGCGTGAGAATGAGACGAATGAACCATAGCCAGCATGTACAGAAAAAGGAAAGAACGCGTCGCATAACATGTCGTTGGTGCGCCGGTGCGCGGAGTGCGTTGCGCGCGGCTTTGGTCTATCTAAACAGGCAACGTGCGTCTGAGTAAAACCTGTTAATTTAGTTTTAGTTTAGTTTTAGTTTCGTTTTCTTCACTAACCGGTAACCGAAATTATTTCGGTTTATTCCAAACCGTTCCCTTCATTAACTAGTTTATCAATTAACGGAATTATAACCGGTTAAAGAACTATATTAACCGCTATGTCGAAACCAGTTCCGAGCCCAGATGTAAACAATCACTTTGAGTCTATTTCATTAAAAAAGATGTTACAAAATAAGGCAATATTTATAAGAAATCATTGAAAAATGTCAGTAATTTATACATACATACATATCTTCACGCTGTAATCCTAACGGGGTAGTCAGAGACACCGAGCGCCAAGCTTCGCGGTCCTTACATACTTATTTTGCTTATTCAAAACTCATCATTCTTCTCACGCATTTTCGCCTAGGTATGTGAGCGCTCTTGACATTTCCGTCAGCTAGCACTCCGGCTATTTGATCTTGTAAGTCAGCTTTGGTCTGCCTTGGCTTCTTTTACCACTTGCTTTTACTCTGTACATTTTCTTCGTCAGTCTTCATCACTCATTCTTTCCATGTGACCATACCGTCTAAGTATTCCTTTCTTCATTTTTACAATAACACTGTTGTGGAACCCTATCACACTGCATATCTCTTCATTAGTTTATATCACGAATTATGTATTTTAACTCGCCTTATTTAACTAAACGAAACACTGAGTTTATTTACCTTTTTGGAGAGTTGAATTGAAACAAATTTTTAACTGAATAAAGCATTACATTATTAACTAACTTCAAAAAAAGGAGGAGGTTCTCAATTTGTTGGGATCTTTTTTTTTATAATGATCTGTACGAAAATTGTAAAAAAATTTGTTGTAGCCCTTTCTTGATATTTATTTAGGATGAAACTAGTCAAAAGAGAAAAAATAAGTTTTTACGAAAAACATTTTTTTTTGCATATCAACAAAAAAAAATTAAACATACATACTTCGAAATAAAAACGCTGAAAATTACAAAGTAATTATTTTTACTAATCAAAACTAAAGTACAAGAAAAATTTTATATAATCCAAATACTATCTATGAAAATATCAAATTTGACAGTTATTGAAATTGGTGCCAAACCAATAAACAATTAAATGTTAGATTATTCGATTGATTTGGTTGAATCAATATCGACTTAGTTCTATCACCTGACAACCCAACCAACAGAAAGACAGTGAAACTAGAAGTAAACTAGAGTTTAAATAGCATACGGTAACTGTAAATAATCAGAGAGGATGAAGCGCCAAGCATCGTGATCCTAAGATACTTTCATCTACTCAAATCTTATCTTTCTCCTCACACACGAGTTTATGTATGTGAATGCTAATATTTATAGGTATAATAAAAACAAACTCCATTGCATATTTCGAAGTAAAACAATCAAAATAAGCTGGCCTGTTTATAAATACAGCGAACATTTACATAAAAGAAACCAATTGCTAATTAAACAAAGAATGCAACTGCGACTGCTTCTGCGACTGCTTCTGCGACTGCGACTGGACCATTGGCGCAGTGGCATAGCATCTGCTTTCCAAGCTTTAGGGTACCGGGTTCGATCCCCGGTCAGGTCAATTTAGGAAATGAACTTTTCTAAATTGGCTTGGAGTCTGGGTGTTATTGGGAACTCCCCCAGAGTTCATTGTGTGGTACCCATAGTACAAGCTTACTGCTTAGTTTGGGGTCACACAATCTGTGTAATTGTCTGGAGTATTATTATTATTATTAATGTCTGGAACATTAAATGTTGATTCAGCATTTTTGACGCACCAACACTGTGTCACTTTGAGCATGTCTTACCAGTGTCATGATAAGAGATTGATTCTTTAAATAATCCTATGTACAGCTCATATTTCTCCCATCTTGCCCCCCCCCCCCCCCTCCCTCCCTTTCGCCTGTTGACTGGAGACGTCTTTTATTTCGTGCACTCTTTTCTAATGAAATAGAAAAGACTGGCTTATTTGATATAAATGAATTTGTCCGTGTTTACAAACACACTGACTTATATTGGTTGCTTTGCTCATTTATTTTAAAAACATAATCATCTTGATTTTGGATTGATTGCAACAAATATAACAAGCAGTTACATAAATCTAATGAGATTTGAGAAATGGAAAGAAGTATGTAAGGATCGCACAATTGTCTGGAGTGTTCTTTTAATTTATTTATAACTAGCTGATACCCGCGACCTCGTCCGCGGTTTTTATTTTTAAAATACCCTATGTCCTTCCTCAGCATTCAAGCTATATCCATGCCAAATTTCATTGCAATCGGATGAACGGTATGGCAGCCCATAAAATACGAACAAACAAACATTGAATTTTATATATTAGATGTAAACATAATATACATACATAAGAAAGAAATGAAATTTACACACAAAGGCATATTATAGTATATATAATAATATAATAAAGCGGATGGATGTGATATGAACACATTTAGAAAGAAATAGTGTTTACAATAATAGAAACATTAGATGTCGGGTCATGCAATCAGCTTTCCGAGATACTGGCTTCCTGCGTAGAATCAGACCACCCCAATTTATGTTATAATTTATATTATTTATTTATTAAATATATATATATATACTCCAGACAATTACACAGATTATGTGAACCCAAATTAAGCAGTAAGCTTGTACTATGGGTACCACACAACGAACTCTAGGGGAGTTCCCAGTAACACCCAGAATCCAAGCCAATTTAGAAAAGTTCGTTTCCTAAATTGAGCTGACCAGGGATCGTACCCGGGACCCTAGTTTGGAAAGCAGATGCATATGCCACTGCGCCAACGGGCCAGTCAAACATTTTACAATAAAAAAATAGTCGGGAAATGCGACCAGCTTCCCAAGATACTGGCTCCTGTGTAGAAACAGACCACCCCAATTTATGTTATAGTTTATATTATTTATTTATTTATTAAATGTCAAACATTTTCCTACAATAAAAAAATAAAGCATCTTTACCTATCAGCCAATGCCCTTGCTAACATCTCCTTTCTCTTTTTATTCTGTTCTTCCATCAATTTCTGTCTCATTTGCAACTCCTCTAACTTTATTTTGTGTGCTGCAACACCATCTTCTGTATTACATATACCTCTAACTATATCAGGTGCAATATCATCACTATTTCGCCTCTCTGATAAAACATTATTTGCTTCATTCTCAGTTGTAATACTATTGTCTTCCTCTTTAGAATTCAATGCCTTTTCAGATAAATTATTGTTTATGTTGTCATTATTGTTATGGTTTTCCTTGTCATTATCATTAATATCATTATTTTCATCTGATGTAGTTTTAATAGAGAGTTTACATTTGTCAAATATTGTATCTAATGCGTCATCGGAATTCTGTGATTGTAATATTGGTGTTTTATACTGAGTTGTCATTTTCTTGGCTTTAGCACCAATTTTATTGATTTTCTTAATATTTGATGGCACTTGTACACCTGCAATAAAAATATGGGCTTAAAATGTTAGAAAAAAAGTTATAACAATTACAAGGTCGTCACGGTTAACACTTGATAATATAATATACATACATATACATACTTATACTACTTACTTATATACATACTTGATAACATATATATACATACATTGTGCTAAAATATATTAGGTGTTCTTACTCAAATATTCACAAAATGTATTAACATATTAAAAGTAAATTTAAGGTTCATATAATGGCATAAGAGCTTCCACAATAAATATTATTAATTATACCTAGTATTAATATTGTTTTTTAATTTATAATTCGCAAATTGGTTAAAATGGTTTGTCACAAAGTCTAATCTACTGTCACAGCAGGATAAATTTATTGTTTTGTTTTAATAAAGATGTTTCAAAAATTGTAAAACTCAAATTAAGTTATGTTTATGTCAGTTATGCAAAAGCTCACAATTATTATCAGATGCTATCCGGAAGCTGTTCAATGCATAGCATTATCTAATTGTATGTTTTAATGATTATTTATTCACGCTTGATACCTATGTTATAAGTTCAAAATATTTTAAGCTAAATAAGATAATCTTATCATAAGATAATACTTACTCTATTATGTAAGTTCAATAAAATAATAGCACAACCAATTAATTATTTATGAGAAAAAAACGTTATAATAAAAGTTGTACTCATTCAAAACTTTATGAATGAAAATTAGTTGCGACATAAAAAAAAAGCACAGTGCGAATCAGACTTGCACACTGAGTGTTTAGGATGATGTATCCATCAAAAATGTATTACGTATTTCTTAAAAAAATAGTCCGATTCAAAAACAAACTTAACTTTGCAGTTAAAGGGCACATTCTTCCATATTCTTCAACTGCAAATGTTTGTAATGACAAATAACATTACAATATTATAATGCACCTAGTTTTTACTTGTTAGATAAATGCCATCGAAATCATTCTCTATGGAACTTTTTTGAAATTTTTACTTATCCAAGTGGGGCACGTTGTAGTTCACCTCCAAGTGTGTGCTGGGGGTTTTCGGTTCCCAGGGGATTCAATGTAGTCCTCTCGGGAAGGTAAACCTTTGGCACCGGTGTGTCCCGGGCAACGTGGTTAGCGGCTTACCGACGGCTTCGGCCGGGAGTTTCTCTCTAGCTGCGGCTAACGAACTACCTAAACAGCCAGAACGAGTAAGTGCGTCCTGGCACCATGCTGTTTACATCTGCACCTACCCGCGCTAGGGCCTGCGCAGTCAAGCGCCGTACGCGGGGATGAAGGAATCCTGGGAGGTTGATCCGAGCGGGTGTCGGGATAGATACACCCGTTAGGCAACACGCCCCTTTGGTCCGGATTTCAAGCTAAACGGCAGCCTTCACAGCTAGCCACTGTGAGGGAAATGGTCATGCCTCCCGTCAGAGGGCGGCAGGCAAGGTGCGGGGGGGATGGTATTCGGCCAAGCTGAGGGAGCAAGGGTGTGTGGAACCACTGGACAAGCTCGGATCCAGCGAATCCAGCTGCATGCTTCGAGCTACTGATGTCGCGCCGTAACGCCTACTCAACGCACCTATATCCCTTCGGTAATCCTAGCGTCCCTGAAGAAGGGCGCTCCCATTTTTGCGGGCTCCGTGGAGGGTGAGAAGCCGAGGGGATGAATCTACTCCTTTTAAACCATGGAACGTAAAGGAATCCATTTTAAACAACAGAGAAAAGGTAAAGCTGTGCCGGAGAGGAGTCACGGAGGTGCGCCTACCTGTTTGAAGGGTGCGGGGAAACCTGCGCCCTCAAGCACGGCGAATGCCAGCACCAAGGCTGGTAGTACGGCTACGGGGAAACCTGCGGCTGGGCCCCAAGCCGAGGAGCGGCGAGCTGGGCACACGACAAGAAGGGCTGTGCCTTCGGGAGAACTCGAAGGTGCGCCGAGCCTCGTTCAGTTGAGAGCGAGGGAGGAGCCTAAGGGATCACCCAAAGGTCAATCCCAAACTCTTGACAAGTTTATTGGCGAGCGGTCAGATAAAGATCCTCAGCCATCTACATCGTCCGGCCGCTCCGGTACCCCGGAGCGAAAGAACGATTTCGACGCAGCTTGGACCCTCGTTGACCCGGGAAGGCGCAGCGGCAACCTGCCCCAAAAGAAGGGGGCGGGCTGCTCGCCTGCTCGGGATTCCGACAGTGGTACGAGCTCGGTGAACAAGGTGAGGAAGAACAAGCCAAACTCGAGGAAGCGCAGGAGAGCAAAGAGTAGGACGGCTTCTTCTTCATCACCTTTAGGGACTTCTGCCTCTACGCAAATGGCCGGAGGGTCACAGAGCAACCTGGGCGGGGGCGAGAGCGGGGGCCCGGTGAGTGATGGAACTACGGCTTCATCAACCACTAGGGAAGCCCGGTCAGCGCCCAGGAAGTTCACGACCCGGGGCGGGAAAAAAAAACAGGCAGGGAAGACGCGGGTAGAGGCTGCGGGACAGGCTGCGGTGAAAAGGGGTCGCCTCAACGAGACAATCTCTCCGAGAGGTCAGCCCCAGAAGCCGCGGCTTAATTGCGCAGTCAGGCCACGCCCCGGCTCCTACGTGGGAGCAGTGAGGGCCAACTATATGTCTGCCATCACTACTGTCGGCACCTGCCTATTTACGGGGCCTCAAGTTGATGAGGTGCGCCCACTCCTGGAGTCGAAATTTGTGGACTTAGCTTTGTCTCAAGGCTCGAATCCGGGGCAGGCTGTGCCTCGTTTCAACAGAAAGCCCGTAGTTAAAGGCGGGGCCTTGCAGCTCTGGTGTGTAGACGAATACACGCAAGAGTGGCTTAAGGCCCACTTTGAAGGGATCATGCTGTCCAGTGGCGTGAAACTTACGGTGAAGCGGCCAGCGGACATACCGCGCAGAATGTGATGTGGCATTCTGCTTCCCGGACTGGACTATGGAGACCAGCGTCATTGGGCGCTTGCTGCGTCTCCAAAATCCGTGGGCGAGTGTGGAGCGCTGGCTGCTACACGGAGTGAACAGGCAGGGAAAAGAGACCTTCAGTGGTCAGCATACCCGAAGACGTGGTCCCGCCCCTGATGGACCATCATTGGCGAATCTACTTCGCAGCGGGGTCGGTGTATGTCAAGTTCCAGGGGAAAAAGGGGGACACCTCCCGTGGATGCGGACGTGGGGCCTGACCGCGAAACTGCAGCTCCGAAACCTGCCTCTGACAAACAGGCTGAACAGCCTATGCCGATGGAGATGTCTCCGGCACCAGACGTACCACCAGACCGGAGGAAGAGGATGGCGCTGAACCTGGACCCTCTCATCCCATCCCTGAAGCCAGCGGGAATTCCGAGCTGAGGTCTACGGAACCTGCTGAAGGAAGGTTGGCAGGAGATGTACAGGGAGCTGGAGGAGGGAGCCGTAGATGATTTGTCCGATGGCGTCGCCCTCCTCTAGCACCTGCCGGATTCTATAAATTAACCTCCACCACAGTATGACCACCATGGCTCAACTGCGGAAGTGGTTGGAGGTTAACACTACAGCTATTGTCCTGATTCAAGAGCCGTGGATCAGAAATAACAGCAGAGTACAGGGTTTCTCTAATTTTGGAGGTAGGCTGATAGTCACTAATGAGTTCACACCTCGAGCTTGTATTTACATTTCTAGGAAATTAATTGTACAGCCTTTGACTGACTTTTGTTTCAGAGACTTAGGTGCCATAAGGCTACCACTACCGCAAGAAGCAAGCCAAGAGATCAGATAACACCACCACAAGCTCTCCAGCTGAGGTGCAAGAAATTCTGTTACAAACCCATTTCCCCGGATGTAGGCTGATTAATGAAGTCGTCTGGGAGGATCCTGTAACAATACCTACGGTTGGATATTGGCATATTGCCCAGAGTGTAGTAACTGCTGAAAGAATACACTGGGCAATCAACAGCTTCCACCTGTATAAAGCAGCCGGACTGGATGTAGTCTTTCCTACTCTCCTACAGTGGGGAGGTATGGATGTCGTCCGGCTATTAATGGGTGTTTTACAAGCTTGCCTGGCTTTTCGTTATATTCCCCTGTCTTGGCGACAAGTGAAAGTGATCTTTATACCTAAACCAGGGAAAAGTGATTATACAAATACGAAATCCTTCAGACCCATCAGTCTCACATTTCTTTGGAATTTACAAACATTGGAAAGATTGTGCGACAGGGAACTGAGGGATCACACACTTAAAAACATACCGATGCATCATCACCAACACGCATATTGCGCGGGGAAATCCACAGAGTCGGCACTCCACAAGGTTGTTGGCAGGATTGAAGATGCAATGAAGAGCAAATCTATATGTCTAGGCCCCTTTATTGATATAGAGGGAGCTTTTGACAAAACGAACTTCACCAGCATAAGTGATGCACTAAATAGTCATGGTGTCGCCGCTGTTGTTGCAGAATGGATCGTAAACATGCTAAGCAAGAGAATCGTTAGGTTTGTGGACAATGATTCCCAACAGGCAGTAGTTATGAGGGGACGCCCTCAAAGAGGCGTTCTCTCACCTCTTTTGTGGAATCTTGTCGTCAACAACCTCATTACAGAGTTAAACACAAATCATTTTTACACAATAGGATATGCTGATGATGTAGCAATCCTTATTAGGGGAAACTTCGCTAACGTTGTTTGTGAAGTGATGCTAACTGTACTGTATATTGTGAAAGACTGGTGCAGCAAATATAACGTCAACCCGGAAAAAACGGAGATGGTAATGTTTACAAACAAACGATCGCCTGGTGCTTATAGACTACCAAGTCTGTTTAAAATTATCATCCAATTATCTACGAAGTTAAGTATCTAGGTGTGATATTTGACAGTAAGTTCAACTGGAACAGTCATATAGACAAAAAGGTCAATAAAGCGAGTATTGTCTTTTGGCAGTGTCGCAGGATGCTGAGTAAGAAATAGGGTTTATCTCCTAAGATTACCCACTGGCTATACACAGCAGTGATATGGTCAATTATCAGTTACGGAGCTCTGGTCTGGTGGCCACAAACCAAATTAACGACAACCGTAAACAAATTACAAAGCTTCCAAAGATTGGCCTGTATGGCGATCACTTGATGTATGAGAACAACACCCACGATCGCGTTGGAAAATATGTTAGATATACTGCCACTGCACTTATATATCCAGCAGGAGGCATCGACATCAGCAATCAGGTTCAATTGCTTAAATCTCTGGAACAACATCGGAACACCACATACAGCTATTCTCAATATGGTAATTGAGTAACAGCCATTGGTAGGGGCTGTCAATGATAGGATTCCGATAATTCATAATTTTGATAAGAAATATAAAATACAGCTTCATGAGAAGAAAGGGGCTACCTCTAGCAGGAAACTCCAAATCTACACTGATGGCTCCAAAACGGAGAAAGGCACTGGAGCTGGCGTCTTCTCGGATAACTTAAGCATCCAAGAATACATGCCGCTTGGAGTATACAATACAGTATTTCAAGCGGAATGTGTAGGCATTATCCTAGCGGCAAGGGCAATTGCAATCAGAGAGGTGAAGGATTTTCCTATTGGGATACTCTCTGACAGTATGGCAGTGTTAAAAGCCTTGAAAAGTAACACTATTGTATCAAGTCTAATATATGAGTGTCATCAACTACTGATGAGAGTTTGTGAAAACAACACAGTAACTCTCCAATGCATTAAGGGACACAATCATTTACGCGACAATGATGCAGCAGATGAATTAGCTAGGAGAGGATCCAGTTTAATTATAGCTGGCCCGGAACACCTAGTACCGATACCCTACGGTTGGTTACGCACGCAAGTGCGTGAACAAGCGAAGGCTAAACGGGACATGCTTTGGACGAGCACCCATGAATGTAGGCAGGCCAAACAGGCGCTACCTAGGTAAACCCCCAGCTGGCACGACACCTACTAGGTTTAACGAGAGCAAAGCTCCGTACCCTAACGGGTGCTCTAACAGGTCATGGTCCTTATAACAAACATCTTTTTAATATTGGTGTTACTAATATTCCTCTTTGCAGGGGGTGTCTTAGAGACAAATAAAACAGCCGCTCATGTCTTACTGGAGTGCAGTGGAGTGGCAGCTTACCGGGCAAAACATCTTGGGACGCCAAGATCGCTCCCCGAAGTCTTCACCAACATTAAGAAGGTGCTGGACTTCCTGGAGGAGCTGCGATGGCAGGAGTAGCGCCATTTTCTCCACCGAAACGCCAAATAGGCGCAATAGTCGTCGAGTTGCGGAAACGAGCCCGTCTTCAAGTATCAAGTACATAAGTACCAAGTACATTATGAGGAATTTCACGTGAAGTGGAGAGGGAAAAAAGGTTCAAGTTTCCGATTTAAATTACATATTATACCTGTACATGTCCTCAATTCGAACACAAAATATTTTTAGTGGCCACTCTGGTTCATAAAGTATAGGTCTTCGAAAATTAGAGTAATTGTAAGATTTGATGTACACTTCGATTACCATTATTCAGTTTAAACAAGATATCCTAAAATAAATTGACCATTGGATTTCACACTTCGTTTTATGTGCCAACAACTTTGTTGTACGGTAGTGAGGCCTGGATATGCCCAAAATCGAGTGAAAGTATGTTAAATGCTGTGGAGATGCAATCTCTCAGAAATATGTGCGGTGTCACGCTTACTGACAGGATAAGCAATGATGAGATACGCAGTATGACAGGGTTGCACAACAGTGTTATTGTAAAAATGAAGAAAGGAATGCTTAGATGGTTCGGGCACATGGAAAGAATGAGTGATGAAAGACTGACGAAGAAAATATACAGAGCGAAAGTGAGTGGTAAAAGAAACCAAGGAAGACCAAGGCTGACTTATGAAGATCAAATAGCCAGAGTGTTAGCAGACGGAAATGTCAAAAGCACTCGTATACCTAGGCGGAAATGTGTGAGGAGAATGATGAAATTTGAGGAAGCGAAAGAGGTGTGTAAGGACCGCGACTCCTGGCGCTCCGTCCTCTCTGACTACCCCGTTGGGGATACAGCGTGAAGTTACGTTATGTTATGTTTATGTTATGTTTCATGTGCCAAAATTGTAACTGAAAATTTAAATAGATTTCAATTACAATTTTGGCAATTTGGCAGGCAAATGAAGCATAAAATCCAGTGGTAAATTTATTTTACAATACCTTTTTTTAAACTGAATAATGGCATTCGAAATAGTAGGTACATATCTCACAATTACTCAAGTCTTCCAAAACCCATATTTTGTGAATCAGGCTTGGCACTGTAAAAATATTTTGCATTCATATTGAGGACATACATACATACATACGTATCCTCATGCTGTATCACCAATGGGGTAGTCAGAGAGGACGGACGGATTGCAGACATGTACAGGTATAACATACTTAAATATGACTGAAATCAGAAACTTGAACCTTTTTTCCCTGACCAATTCAAATGAAATGCCCCTTTTATAAATTGGTATACCTACCATTACTTGTTAACTTATAGAGCCTAATAGTCGTGATAGTTTTCCTTTTAAGTTCATTATTCATACTTCATACTACTATTGTAAATGCTTTTTAAATATCCAACAACAGTCTAGCTGGTAGGAGGGGAGATTATAATCACTATAACAAAAATGAGGACTTTAAAGCATAATATTTCACAAACAGATCCCTGAATCAACAAAATGTTCACATCACATAATCCCAATATTTTTAAAAGATCTATCCCACAACACCTCATGCAATGGAATAAACATGTAAAAAAATAATCTCCGCTTTATGTGTGAAGGAGGTAAGTACCCAAAAAAAAATTATTAAGGATTTTAATTCTTCGTAAACATAATTATTATGTATAACCATGCCAAATTACAAATTTTTAGTACCAAGAGTCTAAGTTAAACCGCGGACAGATAGACATTTATAAAACGGTACTCTTTTCTAAGAGACTTGAGGAAACTGAAGGGTTCCTTGTTTTACTACGGAACTCTAATAATGTTAATAACTGAAAAACTAGGATCGACTCCAGTAGTATAATGAGATCAGTAAAAAATATCAATTATTTTGATTTTAAAGTACAACAGAAATAAGTAGGCTTAATACAAATAAATATAAATAGACATGCATATTTAGGAAGTTTACCGCTAGTAGGAACCGTTTCCTCGCATTTTATTCGTTTTAAATCTTCTTCGCTGAAGCCTGTGAACGTCGACGACATAATGCAAATAAATACGATGTTATTTGTACGGTAAGTTTTCATACAGTAACTAATATAAATAGTTTTTTATGAATAATTAAAACAAATACAGAAAAAATACAAAATATGATAAAATTGATGTGTTGTCAAAACGCTGTCAATTGTCAAAACAGATGCCAGTTGCTTTTTTTTTAGTACGGTTCTCGTCATTGGGTTCTCCCTTAGGAGAGAAGATAAAGGGTTCTTTCTGTGCCCATATAACCGATGTCTTCAGTAGTGAACAAATAAAATCTTCAAATTATTTCATTAAAATGTCGACGTAATACATTTTAATGTCTCTTGGAGGTTCTGGTGTCAAATATATTGAGACAGTCTTTCTACTAGGTTCCACTGCGGCGGACTAGGCCACTAAAAGTCAACTTCACGCTACTAATTACGCACTTATTTCAACAATACACAATAACGCACAATAGTGTAGACACTGGGACGCAAAACTACGCCAATTTTACATCACAATATCCACTAATAACAATTTGCAAATAATATATATTTTTTTTATTATTATTAATGGCAACTACCCGTAGATAATTTTGCCAACGACTTGTTTGGAAAAGACACTGTACGGTATGTTACGAACACGACATATTTATGATTGACGATTCCATTGAGAACCTAAAACAGACAGACGACACAATATTGGACATAAAATTCTTCTAACTACAAAAAACAAGACACTGATATTTACATATCTACACAAAGACGGGATGTTAATGTACACATTATTTAACATTAATACTAGAGATATGGAGAATGTTACAGACAAATATTAATTTCAGCAATAAACTTTATAAGAGTTTTAATAAATGGGGTATTAATGAATGTTAGGAGGAAATTAAAGTTGGTGGGGAGAGGGATAAAAGGAGGAAGTGCGTTGTACAGAGAATAATTTAACTTCAGACAACTGAAAAAAATATGATTATATGAACATTCGCACAGGGAGTGATCCCGAACCCGAATTTTGGCCAAAAAAACTGGTGAGCAGATGGCCAAACCACAATCGAATAATAGTAGAGGTAATGAGCTTACTAGCAGAGCGGACTTTAAAAAACCATGGTCTAACTCAGCCATTCCCAAAGTGGGCGATAACGCCCCCTTGTGGGCGATAACGCCCCCTTGTGGGCGCTGCAGACCTAAAGGGTAAGAGTAAGACGGTAAGAGACCCAGAAAAAAAATGGGAGCGTTGTGTAGAGGCCTGGGGGTGATTTGTAATTTCATTTAGCTAGGAGGCATCTTAGACAACGACTGCATGAGCTCTCGACTCAGTAGACAAAATAAGTTTGGGAACCAGTGGTCTAACTGGTATGTCAGGTTGAATATCTCCATACAGTTTGCCTTTATTATACCTTGAGGAACCCTAAAGTTCTTTCCAACTCTTACGTAGTCCTATTTTGACCATGTTTCTAAGATTTCGAGGAAAAGAATAAGGATATGTTAAGCAACCTGTCCGAGTTGCCTCTTTAGCTCTAGCATCTGCCACTTCGTTTCCTCTGATACCTGTGTGACCGGGTAGCCAGGCTAAAACAATTTCAATGCCTTGGTTGGAGCATCTGCACAAACTCTCTCTAGTTTTTAAGGTAATATAGAAGTTATCTTTAGCATGAAATGGTACTTTGTTTATATCCTGAAGGGCACTATACGAATCCGAAAAAATAATTGTTTTATTTAGTTTATGGACTTCTGCATACAATACCGCCTCATATATGACGATAGCTTCCCCTGAAAATACAGATGTAGAAGGAGGACATCGATAAATTAAAATAACACTATATTTCGCAAGCCAAACAGCAACACCAACACAACCATTATCGGTGAGCTTGGAGGCATCAGTGAACACAGTATACCACCCATTCCAACTTTTGTCCAAAATAAAATTAAACACCTTATTTGCATCTACAGTCTTTATCTATACCAAAGTTTAGAATTATCTTTGGCTGATAGATAAGAGCATGATAGTTCATTAAAAACAATGGGTTTTTCGTTAATTGAGACACTGGAGAGTTATCTATGAATTTTTTATAACTTTTAATAAGTCAAGGAGGTTCCTTATGAGACCAATATCTGGAAGTGGAAATTAATTGGGAGAGATAGAACAATCTAGACAGCAATGGATGGTTAGAGAACTTAGAAAGGTTGAAGAGAAATAACTTCCTCATCAATAGCAACCTCAAAATCAGGAGTACGCCTCTTCCTAGAAAAAACAACCACATTGCTTTTAGAGGGAAAAAGTGATAGACCGTGATCAGTGAGCCATACGTTCAGATAGCGAAGAGCTGAATTTAGGCGACATGAGGCATCCGAAAACGAAGGAGATGAAACATAAAAGGCTATTTGCATACTGAAAATTAACGGAAGTTCAGTTTAAACTTAAATTAAAAAGACCGTTAGCATTTGATGAAGTTAACTTAAAAGTTAATCCGTTAAGCACATTGTTAACTTCGTTAATTAACGATTAACGGATTAACGAGTTAATGTCCACCGTTGGCTACTAATTACTTAAATCGCTTTTTCAGATACAAGTACTACAGGCAAATTGTAAAGAGATTTATGAAATAGTACAAGCGATCGTAATTATGGAGTTTTTGGAACTCCGAAGAAATCAAGAGTTAATCAAATTGTAACAAAATAGATCCGTACACGTTAGATTGTTAGCAGCTACGAAGAAAACAATTCGAAATCAAACTATACGGCATTTCTTAACTCTGCAAAATGAAATAGTGGATGTGTCGGTAAATACCTACTGTATATTTTTTTAATTAAGCGCGACATTTTTTTATTTTTTTATTTTGTAGATCTAGTCATCCACTATTAAATACTAAAAAATCGCTATTAAACTTCTTACACTAGTGTTCTAGTCATCCATAACCACAAACAATGAATGATCGATATAATACAAATATCAACTTATGGACATCACTAATTTTAGTTCCATGGATATTCGTATCTGCCTACAGCGTCAAAATGGTGTAAATCAAATAGGCACAAGAAAGTACAACTTGACAATCGCCAGTCCAGTGTTGGGTTACCTTTTTACACTTTTACCCAAGCCTTTACTTATACCATTATACCTATTATACAATATGCATGTCAGCGTCTTGCATCCCTCTATCACTCGTTACCTACTTGTACAAATTCCTTACTTTTTATTATTTAAAAAATAATTGCATTATCTATTTCTTCTAACAATATTAAAATTTAGCATTATGTCAAACTTCGTTTAAAGCTGTGTTTTTGTATGTAACTTATTTTGTCTTTATTAATATTCTGTTTATTTATAATTTATTTCTGTTTATATAATGTGATCTTTCATTCTGTTTATATGACGTGATCCCATACGCCTAGCTCATTCCGTTATCCAAAATTCTAAAATTTTAAATCTTTTTGCCTTTTTTCTCAAGAAAAAATCGTATAAAAACAATTTTAAGAAAGTCTCATTCTGTGGACTTTTTGGCGGGACCGGAAAAATAAGGTTGTCATTTTATTTAGATTTTCTATTTTTTACATTTTTAGAAGTTTTAAAGTACAACAGTGATAATATATTGTGTTTTAAAGTTCTATGTAAGTAAAAAGAATGGAAGAAATCTAAATAAATATGTGTAACTGAAGTTTTCGCGCTCTTCCATGAAGTCCTTTTTAACTTCAGTAAAGCCTATACTATCACTTTACTAGAGGTGTGTTAGAGGGAATTTCGTTTATGTAGTTAGAAGTGACGTCAGAAATCTGATGGTCTTGTTACCAATGCCTTAAGAATTAAGAAATATATCTTAAAAAAAAATCTCATGCTGTCATACTGTGCTTTGCCGCTTACTGTTGATTTTACAATTTTATTTCTTTATTAGCTTGCAAGGTACGTAAGAGTTGTTTAATATATTGTTTTTATTATTATTCGTTTTACAAGTATTTCTTTTCTATCGAATTTTCAGGTGAAATATTAATAATTCAAAAATGGCGGCGGCTATGCCTATTAACCCTAAACCTTTCCTTAACAACCTTACCGGTAAACCCGTACTTGTTAAACTAAAATGGGGACACGAATACAAAGGAATTTTAGTTTCTACTGACGGTTACATGAATATACAGCTTGCTAGTTCTGAAGAAATTGTTGACGGCCAGAGTACAGGTTAGTGTTCGTAAAACTTTGTGATATTAACAATTAGAAATGTCTCCACGCATATTTGTGCTACCACGATTAGGTGTCTTTTTATATTCTACATGTGACTCGGTGTTACACAGTCGCCTAATAACGTATGGTTACAAAATACATAATTGCAACCCGGTTAAGTTCGCACTTGGCGCGCATGTCGTCATTTTTCCATTCGAGAATGGTTTGCAAAAAAGTATGTGTAAAAATCCCGACCCTTAAACTCAATAAGTTTTTAGTAATTCTTACTTAAAGGGAATAATCTCAAAACAATAATAATAACAACAACGATCAACAAAAATAATCCAAAACTAAAGAGGTATGTAGGTAATGAAAATTTACAAGCACGTCGGTAACAAAGTTGCAAACCGTACTGAAGCCACTGGGCGAACACGGGGCAAGCGCAGAGAAGCACGAGGGAGCCTCGCATTCCAACTAGGTGTAAACTTAGCTCAACCAAGTGGTACCTTTTAAATTAGTAAGCCTGAATGACTTATAGTACTTACTTAAATATATCTACATAGTAGATTGCCAATGTGGCCTGCAGTATATGTGTATATGAGCTCACAAGCTTCATTCTTCTGTAACATGATAACATATTTACAAAGAAGACACTCAATGAGTGCTCAAGGTTTAAAGTTTCATTTTACGATACCCTTTCTACCCAAGAACTTTAGCGGTTTTGATTAGGTATCACTTAATATAGTAGAATATTAATATTGCTTTAAACTTAGTGGTCAGCGTTTTTTATGATTACTTTTCTATCAAAAAAATGCATTTTTATCATTATCATTGATAGTCCTATCCTATTAATAACAATTATTGATAGTCCTGTCCTTATGTAAAATGTCTAAAATGCAAAAGCAAAATTATTAATTAGAGAATAATCATCTTTATAATTGATATTGATTTTCAAACAATAACAAGTTTTGTGATTAGACTGCAGTTTTGCGGAAGATATGAACTTAAAAATTATACTTGTTATAGGAGCTCTCGGCGAATGCTTGATTAGATGTAATAATGTCCTATATGTGAGAGGTGCAGAAGAAGAAGATGAAGAAGGTGAAATGAAGGAATAGTACATACCTAATTATAATTAGTATATGGATATTTTTAAATATACTTATAATAGATTAAAATTTCTTCAATTACTGTAATTAAGATTACAAGACCAAACTATCAATACTGCATTGTACAATTTTTGTTTCACATTATCTATTCTTTTAAAATGTGATTTAGAAAATAAGAATACTAAATAAGTGATTTGAGTATTTTTATTTATAGTATCCAAACATTTTGAAAAACGAAAATATTTTTCAACATACTGAGTGTTTAAGAACAAGCATCAAAGCACATACAACAATACAACCAGAAATCAGTCTATATAAAATAAACGCAAATAAAAGCAGTTTAATATCTATTTTACTAGCAACTTACAGGCATCTATTCATTGCATTGCCTGTACACTTATACAGAAACCATAGCTGGTGTATTCGCTTTGTTGTCCTTACCATTCCTTTTTGTTTGATACCCACATTGAGTACCTACAACAGTAGCCGTGATTCACTGACATTCTCTTGTCAAGGTATTATTAAAAAATGGCCACTGCGCAATAAAACCTAGTTTTGAATCGATTCATTGCCATTTCTATAATGGAATTAACTGCGTCAAGTGTTCCGCAAAATTGTTGTCTTGTACCATCACAGAGGTGCAACGAAAAATCTGCCAAATCTAATCTATTCAAAGACGGAATTATATTCCATAAGTAAATATAATTTTTGGATGAAGTAGTCAGAATCATTTCACTAAATCGATTTATCAATCTCATCATAAGCATTTCGATTCATTTGAATATGTTGCATTAACTTGTTAATAATTTAAAAAAGTCATCGTAATGTTTGTCATACAATAATGAGCCTTGAATTGGCTTCAATTCGTACCTTACAGTTTTTAATTGCCGTTAATTTTAGACCTTAACAGAACACGAATAAAATTTCAATCAAGCTATTTCAGAATGGCAATAAAATATAGGGAATGTTTCGAATTGTTTGTGTGCGAAAGGTAAAGACAACTTATCATTGCATTTGACTGCTCCCATTTACTTGTGGCACAGATTAATAGTTACTAGCTTGTAGTACCTCTCCTCCCACAAAGTGCCAGAAAATTTTCTATGAGAAATAGCGCGTATATCGCCTTCCGTTGTAGGTACTCACATATTGTGATTTTGGAGATTTTTGATGCCGTCATTTTTCTTTTATATAACAGAATGTTCAAGGCACAAACAAACATTTGTTTCTATATAATATGCTGGTATAGTGGTGGTACTAATTCAGAAACCTTCCCCAGTGTGTCCACAAGAATGCACCAAAGTTTAATCACAGTTGGAAGAATGGCTTAGGAACGCATAGAGGACAAACAAAGAATCATTCATTTTTATTCATATGTATATTGTATAAGTAATAGATTGATTCAATTACTATGCAGAAGTACATTAAAAAAGTAGACTGAATGAAAGCTACAAAAAGGTAGCCATAAACCATAACGAGACCTGTAGTATCACTGAGACCAATTTGAATTGGAGCCAGGAACTGCAGGATTATATGTGATAAACATAAACAACACAAAATTGAATTATTATAATTTATATAATATTATTTACTTATAATAATATGCAGTTATTGCTACGAATCTTCGACCGAGGTAGCTTTGTTCAATTTCAACACAACCGCCGACATCCTTCGCCAGTTCCAACATTTGGTCTGCCCTTGTGTTCCTGGGTAGGTATAAGACGACGTTGCTCGATATCGTGCGCGCTACCGACATTAATTCCGACGCCGGGCGCGGTTCCAGCATTGTCTCTATATTGTATTGCTGATTCTGTTACAAAAATAATATTACAGGGTTTTATAATGGTAAAAATTATAATAATATTCTCCTACACCACTAGACTGGTTCACTATTCTTAAAATTGGTATATGTTTCATACGTGAAAATAATTAAAAGTCATGACCACAAGTATGGAAAAATATTTAAAATTTATTGTAAAATGAAAATACGAGTTATCGGCTCTAAAATGTAGTGAAATCGAAGTGGGGATTAATTGATATCACAAAATTACATATACCTCTTAGTGTTATTGATCAACGCTAAAGGTGACAAAAACAGCATTTCTACCTATTTGAGTTTAAAAACTTAAATACACATAACTCATATTTTTCAATGTATCTACATATCTAATATTAAAACGAACATTGATCTTTTTATATTAGATATGTATCATACATATCTAATATAAAAACATCAATGTTCGTTTGTTCGTATTTTATGGGCTGCCATACCGTTCATTTGATTGCGATTAAATTTGGTATGAAGATAGCTTCATTTAAAATAAAAAACGTAGACGAAGTCACGGGCATCAGTTAGTACTAAATAAAATTGTAGTCTTTCTGTAATTTCGAAATAAAGGCTTTTTCCTGACATTAGATGGTTATTTGCACATAACCAAAACCCAAAGACACTTTTTAAACATTTTTCAGTCTGTTTGTCCGGGTTAATCTCCGAAACGCCTCAACTGATTTTAACGGAACTTTCATTGGCAGGTAGAGGATTTCTTAAAGAGTAATCTAGGCTACTTTTTATACCGCAAAAATTCGGCTTTGGTTTCGGCCGAAACACAACCGAGATTTGGTTTCGAACAGAACTGAGATACAAACATACATACATATCTTGACGTTGTATTCCCAACGGGGTAGTCAGAGAGAAAGGAGCGCCAACCGTCGCGTTCCTTACATACTTCTTTCACTTCCTCAAATGTTATCATTCGCCTCTACCACATTTTCGCCTAAGTATGCGAGTGTTTTTGACATTTCCGTCGGCTAACACTGGCTATTTGATCTTCTTCAGCCTTGGTCTTCTTTGGCTTCTTTTACCACTCGATTTCGCTCTGTAGATTTTTTTCGTCAGTCTTTCATCACTCATTCTTTCTATGTGCCCGAACCATCTTAGCATTCCTTTCTTCATTTTAATAAAAACACTGTCGTGCAACCCTATCACACTGCTTGCTTATCCTGTCTGCAAGGGTAACACCATACATATTTTTACTGCATTTATCATACTTTCACTCGATTTCGGGCATATCCAGGCCTCACTACCGTACAATAAAGTTGGAACCAACACCAGAGTATGGTTGGCGATTTTGGCTGTTAGATATATTCTATTGTCTGCTAATGCGGACAGAGCACCGTTCACTTTATTGGCAGCTGCTATACGTCTCTCCACATCCAGCTCATATCCTCCATCCCTCGAAAACACACCCCCAAGATACACAATTTCATTCACTTGTTCTAGAAATTTTCCATGTACCCAATCGAAACAATTTTGTTAATAAAGATTTTTGTAATTTGTAATTTTGTAATTTTTTGAAACTGAGATTATAAGCAGAAAATCGGTTTCGCTCGAAACTGAGACAAACTGAAATTCGGTTTCGGACGAAACTAGGACAGACCAAAGTTCGGTTTCGGACGAAACTGAGACAAACTGAAATTCGGTTTCAGACGAAACTGAGTAAACCAAAATTCGGTTTATATTTTGGTTGTAAAAGTAGTTTCAGTCGAACACTAGGAGTAATAGGTGATATCAAACCAACTGATTAAGGATAATATTACTAAACCCTAAAACGTTTGTGTAAATTGAAGAAATTGCTTAAAAATTGCAATGAAGAAATATTTAACTTACCTGAGAATACTGAGGCCCACCCCAAGGAGGACTTAAAAACACCACATCTGCTTTGAGAATGGGTGCCAGTTTGAAGAAGTCTCCAACTAAGAAGATAATACGATCTACAACTCCATATACTGTTGCATTATGTTTAGCCATTTCTATCTTAACAGGATCTATGTCTACAGCTATCACTGAAAATAAAGAATTATTTCTTACAATATTTTATCTAACACGGGAAATTAACGCAATTACTTTTCTATTTTGGCTTGAAATTTCAGGAGTAGGTATTTACCATACCTTTACAATTACAATTTCCTTCAAACTATTGCTTTTACTTGAGTTTTAGGACTTGTACGGGAAGATAAGCAGCTGAACTTGTAAAAAGATAATCAATCACGTTAATGTCCCGCCGTCCCATGTGTTAGATAAATTTAATAATGCAATGGAAAAATTTAAGTTATATTCTTACATTGGTAACAATTGAAGTGCCAAAAACAATAAGAATTGATTATACACACATACATATCTTCACGCTGTATTCCTAATTCGATTACAGTTTTTAAAAAAAAGATTTATGAAATCTTGTGTCAAATGTAAGCAAAAACGTGGTTACTTGAGAATTTTTGTACTTCAAATTTATTGCTAAAAAAAATTGAAGAATATAGAGACTGGTTTATTTGCCTCGTTAATTAAATTAAAGTTCGATTGGCCCCTTGGCGCGGTAGCAAAGGATCTGCCTTCGAAGCCGGGGTTCCGGGTTTGGTTGAATTGAAGTCAAATTAGGAATCAAAGTTTTCAAGTTAAGGGCACAAGTGTACACATAATACGAGTCTAGTGCTTTCTTTGGGGTCACACAATTCGTGTAATTATCTGGAGTACATTATATGGTGCATTATAAGGTGCATATTGGAGAAAATTATCAGAATTGCATAATGTTAGAAACTTTTTTGGTTTAAAAAAAGAAAGCTTCAAAAGAAATGTTTTGCGGTTTTTGTTATATAGTACTTAAAAGACGACGACTTTGACAGCTCCTATTCGTTCTCAAATATCATAGTCCGGTTTCGGTTTGACCAATCCATTGAGTACCTACAATGGGAGATGCGATTCACAGGCATTCCCCTCTGTCAAGGTATATGTAAAAAAATAGCCACCGCACAATAAAAACTAGTTTTGAATCTATTTGTTACCATTTCTATAATCGAATTCACTGCATCAAGTGCTCCGCAAAATTGTCGTCTTATACTCCATAAGTCTTCGATCAATTATTGTATTAGATTAAGGATCAGGAATAAAAATACATCGCTCAAGTACCCCGCAGTTGCATATACTTATACATTTATATTTCTTACTTAGAAATGTAGACAAAAGTTTCAAAGTATTAGCTGCCTCAGCTGATTTTAAACCTTATCCCTGAAACGTAAACTTTAATAACGTTTGCAACTTATTTATATTTAAGATCTTCTGTCATCGGAGAAAAGGTAAAAGCAATAAATTTAAAATGTCTTCATTAATTAAATTACTTTTTAAATAAGTAGAAAAATATTTATTATAAAATAAAACAACACAACCAATAAGAATGAAAACATATGTCGGAATTTCGTGCTTACACTATTTTGAAACTAGGCATAATACGAGTACTAGTAATTATGAAAGGTCAGGAACAGAGATAGTATAAGAGTAGCTTATATTACATTGCTTTTAAAACGAAGTTCCGTTCTGTGGTATTATTTGGTGTCTTAAAACTGTCGTAACATTTTTTTACCGACTTTTAAAGTGGTAGTATAAAAACAAAAGTAGTAGCTTTAAAATAGTAGATATATCACAACACTAATATTAATAAAATTTAAACTCGTAATCAGTGTATATTCATTATGTGATAATTAATTTTAAACATTCATAAATAACCAAATCTGTAGAAAATAATTTTCAACCGATTTTGAAAAATAAGTATTTGATTTTTGTATATTATATACACCAATTTACACATTTATACATATTAATATGTGAAGAGAAAACTTTGTACGCCTTTTAAATATATTGCGTACACAAAAGAGTGTGAGATTTGTCATATTGAAATTTATCTGGAGAAGGAGTGCAGAAAGCTGAAATTTATGTATAAAATGCGTTACAAATAGGTAAATTAAATTAAATAATATTTTCCTTGTTTACGTTCATACTGCCAATGTCGAACACATATAGTTTGTGGTCGAACAGTCGCACAGAGTATATTGTCGCCAGCGAATTTTAAAATAAATAATTACTGACAGATAACTGAATGAGTTTCAAGTTGGGAATTTTTAGTGATTTGTGAGCAGTGTGTCTGTGAAGTGTATGTCAAAGGAACAAAGCAATTATTCTATATTTACAGTCGAATTTCGATTAATAAATGTGTTTCGTGACGTATCCAATGTGTATTAGCAGATTTATTTAAAGCACAGCAACATAAACTAATATGTAGCAGACATGTATAACAGCAGTAGCAAAAAATAGTGAAAAACACTATTCTGGTAATAAAATACGTATGGTGAAATATAAAAGACGTTATGGTAAATCAATCTCGATTGAAAGTTTTTGTACCTGGTTATTGTTATTTTATGCAGCAAATGCACTTTCAACGAGATCGTGGTAATTTTTTATACAATTAACGTGAATAATTTAAATTGTCTGTTTATATGTAATGCATATTTGATTATCTTTTAACAGATTAAAATATTATAAAGTTGCCTATTAAAATCTATTTTTATTTGAGCGATTTTTTTTTTACAAATTTAATGTAAATTTTTCTATAATTGATTTAATAAAGTTAATTTTGTGGCACATTGTTGAATTCTTACAATAGATACCCATTTTGCACAGCGAAATCGATCATTAGGAAATCTACAAAAAAAAAACATGAAAAAAAAGTTCTACTCCATTCCTTTAAAGGAATGTTTGATACAATAGTTGGCGCGTTGTCTCAAACATTGGTCAAACAAGCAAAATAGGTAATTCATTTTTAGTTCGTGTTTAGTTCTCTTTTTATTATCACTCATTCAACATAAACTTATCGAAAAAGAGATATTCCTACCGAAACTTAGCTGTGACGGTGGTTATTTACGCAATTGTTATAAGCGCACTGCGGCGTTTTCACATGTTAGTGTTGGCTATGATAATGAATATGTGGCTACGATTGGATCACATTAATCTCAAATTATTTGTGCTCTTATTTCTCGGGCCCTTTTTAAAGCGCTCAGCGGAAATCTAGTACAATATTTGATAGAAGCCATAAGTAAATGTAATTTTTGTAGTACTAGTTTTCCATTTTAATATATTTTTTCAGAATCGTTTAACTAAATCGATTTACCGAACTCACCATAACGAATTTCGATTCACTCGATAATATTGCATTAACGTTATTGATTTGAGTGGTATTAAACCATTACCATTTAGGGGTGGACAGAGTAGATACAAAGCGCTACAAAACCACTTTGACATTACTGTCAGCAGTAAATTTTACGCTTACAAATGTCCTTTACATTCTCTTTGCGGAGTTTTACAACTTGTGCGGGAAAACGAGCAGATAATCATGTAAAAAAAACTTTTTTTATAAGCACCACAGAGAAGGCAAAGATCATGCAGTCGACCAGATGGTAAGTGATTTCACATCCATGGACATTTACTACATCAAGGTTGAGAAAACACATTAGATTGCAAATGCATTGACAACCCTGAGAACTAAGATGTATCTTGTGATAAATATTTTGCTCTAAATCTAAATCTTTAGCTACTTTCCGCTCAAACTCCAGAAACCACCAATCGACACATGTTTCGCCCCTCAACGAAGCATCCTCAGGATATACCAGAAATCAGACTTGGTCAGTTAACCAATCAAATCAACAAAAGAATCAGCTGCACGACTATTTAAACCAATTGTTCCCCTATCCTGCTCCCGAAATGGATTTCCGCAAAGTAACATTTGAGTCTATACAATATCTATAACTGTAATCGTTATGTAAACTGAAATTCTGTAGAAAAATATCAGGGGTGTTATGTAGTTACCTGTTTTGCCTGCCAACGCGAACTGTATAGTATTGCCGCCTGCGCCGCAAAATGCATCCAACACCACATTGAAGTCGCATTTCTTGGCGATGTGACGCGCCACATTCTCAGGGGTGACACTGAACCAACTTTCGCGGTCCAACTTTATACCATCGTCGAACCTATAACGATTATTATTATCAATGTTATATAGTAAACTAACGCCCTTTGTAAGTCTCACTGCATGTCAAAGCTCTCTTCTCACAAATGAGTTGACATGAGTGAGTGACGTGAGTGAAGACTTGGACCCAGTTCTTATAGGTATTAGCGTTATTTAATCATTATTAACCAACAACCAGTATCAATTGATTTGAGTGGTATTAACCAGTTTTAAAGAGGTAAAAACCAGTTGTTAACCTGTATTAATTTGGTTTTTGGCGAGTATTTTTTTAAACCAGTTCCAAGCCCTGAAGGAAACAGACAATACTTTAAGATATTGTATAGACTCAGATGTTACTTCGCGGAAATCCATTTCATGTGAATAATTTCTAAAATCTTTAGCTATTTTCCGCTCAAACTCCAAAAACCACCAATCGACACGTGTTTCGCTTCTCAACTATGCATTCTCAGGATATACCAGAGAAAGGAGTCGGTCAGCTAACCAGTACCGAATCCTTCTAATTTCGGTGCTGGTTAGTTTGAAAGTAGGTTTTCTAGCGGTGATTCTTAAACATATTTTATCAAAATCGGTTCAGCCGTTTAAAGAATATGAGCTCTTTTTTAGTTTTTAAAGGGACGCGCGCATCTTCTATTAGTCTAATCGATGCGAAATTTAGTATACTGTGACTTCAAAAATGTCATAATAAAATAGTAAACCTTGTCCAGATGCCGCAGCATCATCTGAAGTCAGCAGGATATCCAACTCCTCGCCACTCATAGTAGAGCTATCATGTTTAGGCTCATTGAAATGGTTTCTATGAATAGGTTACAGATAGATAGATAGATGGTGATCAGAGTCTGATGATGGATGAGACAACTATCGTCAGAACACTCAGATTTCGGCGAGGCACGATCTCGTGTCGCAATTTCGTGTATCGTCCCGGAAAGTATTCGCGTGAATGTGGGGATATAATGTAGATCGTAGTGTTTAAAAAGCATGAAATAAAACTTAAATTTAAAAAACACCCGACTAAAAAAATCTCCAAAAAGTAAAAATATAAAATAACAAAATTTTTAATTTAAATTTTTTAGCCATGTATTTATTTTTTGATGCAATATACTTGATTGTATATTTTGATTATGGATAATTCAATTTTTTTTACCTATGGAACAGCGAATGTCTCTTTTTCCAGTATTTGATCATTTTTGGGTCCCCAGATAATTCAGATGGCAAATCAATACAATCTTCGGGCAAAAGCGCATCTTGTCGCTTCTTAGATTGTCTTCGACGTCTTGCAGTTGCTGCAAAAAAAAATTAAGCACAAAATCATTATTTCTTTCATAATATAATATACAAATGGATATACAAACGCCTTCACACAAATAAGAATAGAAGAAAACAGGTCATATCTAGGATATACAGGATATACAGTGACCAATTTTGATTATTTTTTAACAGAGCTCTCACACCATTTGACTACTATTGCCATTTAAGGAAAGTCGTTGTTGGAAAATATGTAGGTGCTGCATATGGATACCACTAAATCACACGGTTAACAGGATCTTTGAATTCAAGCAAGTCTGCGCAATAATACAAGACAATATTTGTTGCAGAAAAATATGTATTTCAATATATAGATCCAATTCTGTTACTACTTGATGGAAATGATGTAATTAATCTTCAACAAACTGATGTATATGTATATTTATTTTTAATAAGGTAAATACAGGGTGTATATGAAAACGGGACAGTTACTTTAATGGATGAAAGGGCATAACTTTAGTATGTAGTTACAAAAAGAATTATCGAAAAAAACGTATCCGTTTAAGAGTTATGACCGTTTTAATTTTCAAGTGTTATCCCCACCATTTCTCGTAAAATTGGGTTGATCGTGTACAGTTACAGATTCTAAATCTTACGTTTTTTTTTATTTTGTAATAATTTCATCCGTTACTGAAATACAGCCTGAAAACCCCCATTGGTGTATACGCATTATTTTCGAAAATGGTTTTCAGGCTGTATTTCAGTAACGGATGAAATTATTACAAAATAAAAAAAACGTAAGATTTAGAATCTGTAACTGTACACGATCAACCCAATTTTACGAGAAATGGTGGGGATAACACTTGAAAATTAAAACGGTCATAACTCTTAAACGGATACGTTTTTTTCGATAATTCTTTTTGTAACTACATACTAAAGTTATGCCCTTTCATCCATTAAAGTAACTGTCCCGTTTTCATATACACCCTGTATAAATGAATATAAAACGTATGTAAATTGAGATGTTGTAGTCTGTTGTCAAACAACGAGTGAGTTGATGGTGACGCAAATGCAGGGCGCGCCGGACCTTTCCCCGAGCCCATTACATGCCTCAGTTCTGGGGTAGCACAACTGTCCCTTTGTGCCAGCGATGCAATTGTTAACACTACTTTATGATAGACTATAGAAACATTACCTGTACTTTCTAACATCGCATCCTCAGTGTCTTGTTCATCATCATTGTTATCCTGTACATCGCTGAATGACGTATCAAAGTCTGGCAGTGGTATTGTTGAAGCTTCTAAAGCGACATGTTTATTCCTAACTTTACTGTCATCAGATTGCTGTCCTGTCTTTCTTTCTGTTGATTCGTTAGGAGTTTCTGTAGATTCTTCAAATTCAGATTTTAATTGCTCGCATTCATCATATTCTTGCGTTTCTTTCACTTCATTTGAATATTTTGGCTGTAAAATAACTATTATTGTATCTAAACATATCATAATAATGTAATATAAAAAACGAACCTATTAGTAATTCGTTTGTCATTTGGATTTATATGTTAGAGGCCTTAATGAATATAAAAAATAATTACTTATTGCTTTCATATTATAAATATTTTACAGTAAGTTTTTTAACTTTTAAAAATTAATATAAAATGAACATATTGCATGTTTCTAATTTACATTGCAAGTTTAATGTTTTATTTATTTTTTATGAACAATTATTGTAGATTAATTAATTACCTGAACTGCGCTACCGTCGTCGCTGTCGTTGAAATAAAATTCCTTGTTTGTCCAAATTAAAAGGAAGCTACCATCGCAGTTAAGATATACTTTTTACTTTATTCATATAAAATGAAGATTTGTTACTAGGTAAATTAAAGATTTGTATCACGAATATTTAAAAAATTGGGTTATCATTTTAAATTTGACCTTTACGTCATCTATATTTATATAAACATTCCATATTTAAATGTGTAGTGTCTGTATCGTAAGAATCATTTACATATTTACATCAATTTAATGAAGATTGTACAATATTTCCTTCTTTTCTTTTTTCTTATTTTGTGTACATAAAATATTCAAATAAATAAATAAATAAAGATAAATATCAGTTTTCAACATCATAATAAATAACTATTTTATTTTTTATTTTATTTAGAACTTCCGCAAAAGTAATTTTCTTGTTTTCTGTGTGTTTTAAATGATACGTCATGTCATCCTCAGAATAAATTTTAGCTAATACCTTATTGTTAAATGGATCTAAATATGGATTAATGACATCGATAACTCTTTCTTTGTTTTTTATTTCATTTAAATTAGGGTGTACTTGGTCTCTTAACTGAGTTCTTTTGTTTTGTGTGTGATCCAAATAAGAAGCAAAATCATTATTAAGAACTTCTTTGATTTTTGGTTGTTCTAAAACAGCATTGCCGTCATCGACAAAACTATTTTTTTCGTTTTTTGGTTGTTCTAAAATAGGGTTCCCGTCATCGTCAAAATAAATTTTCTTGTTTTTTGGTCCGTCTAAGATGGGATTACCGTCACTATCAAAATATATTTTCATACGTTTTCTTTGATTTAAATGAAAGTTAACACTGCTTTGAAATGGAACATTGTTTTTTATCTCACTTAAAATAGGGCTATCGTCATTGTAGTGATATTTTTTTTTGTTTTTTACCGGATTTATTTTATGGTTATTGGCATTTTTGAAATTGATATTCTTGTTCCTGACTTTATTTGAGACAGAATTACTGTCAATATAAAAACACTTATTCTTATTTTGGTTGAAATTTACGTTGTCATCTCTAAAAAGGAGATCCTCATTTCTGGCTGGATTTAAAATAGGATTACCGTCATCGTCAAAATAAGTTTTCTTGTTTTTCATTTGTTTTAAATTACGAATACAATCACCTTTGAGATTTTTGTTATTTGTTTTACCAACATTACAAGTAATATCTTCTTTACTGTCATCATCGAAATAAATTTTCTTGTTTTTTAGTTGTCCTGAACCTGAGCAACGACTATTTACCGAACGTATTTTCTTATTTTTTTTATTTAAATTATGGCTAACAGCGTTATCCAAGACATCTTTAGCATTTTGTATTTGATGTAAAACGGCGGTAGTGCCATTGTTAAGACTGTTTCCTTTTTTTGGATGTTCTAAATTTTGTTTGATAACATCGTAAAATTTCTTGAGTTCCTCTTGAGATAACACCGACCCATTGTTTTTACTAATACTATTATTGTTCTTTTCTTCTTCATTAAAATTATTACTAACATCAGCTTGAACAGTTTTGTTGTCTTGAACTACAGTAGGTGTAACGTAAACGGTACTATTATAATTTTTTAGCTGGTTTAAATTAGCGTCGGCGGCGTCTTGAAATCTTTCGAT
The DNA here is from genome assembly GCA_907165235.1 of Zeuzera pyrina. NCBI lineage: Eukaryota > Metazoa > Arthropoda > Insecta > Lepidoptera > Cossidae > Zeuzera > Zeuzera pyrina. Next base: position 5,454,210 of record OU015629.1, read on the forward strand.
TTTAACTGTACTTAAAGTGTTATGTTTTTTGTTATTTGTTAACTGATTGTCATTAGTGTTGTGATAATCATCAGCGTTTAGATATTCTTTGTGTTCTATGTGTTTTAAACTGAGGTTAATATCGTTGTTAAATGAAATTTTGTAGCATTTTTCATGTTTTATAGAATCATTATCAATAAGATTTTTCTCACTTTTTAAGATATTTAATGTAGAATTATCACAATTGTTACAATTTTTTTCTTTGTTAACTGGATCTAAAATAGGCGTATTGTTATGGTTAATATTTACATTATTTTTTATTTGATTTAAATTGAAGGTATGGTAAACAAGATTTTTATCTTTTTCTAATTGATCTAATACACAAGCGTAATTATTATTAAGATCATTATTATCGAAATTCTTATCGCTTTTAATTACACCTAAAATAGGTGTATTGTATTGGTTAAATTTTATCTTATTTTTTATTCGATTTAAATTGAAGGTATGGTAAACAAGATTTTTATCTCTTTCTAATTGATCTGACACAGAAACATCCATATTATCGAAATTCTTATTGCTTTTAATCAGATCTAAAACAAGTACTAAGTCGCGGTCGAGGTTACCCTTAGTTTGTACTTGATTTAAATCAGCCGAAATGTCGTATTCTTTGACATTGTTTTTTGATTGACTGAAAATAGATCTTTGAATAATTTCATCACAGATTAACTCAAAGCTAATAATTGTCTCCTTCTTTATTTGGTTTGAAATAGAGGCATTACGGGCATCAATAACATTTTCGTCACTTTTTAAATGATTTAAAATAGAAGTGAAATCGTTGTCAAGATTTTTCTCATTTCTTACTTTAATTGAAACAGTGTCATTGTCATTAGGATTTTTGACGTTTTTTAAGTGATATGTAATAGGAATATCATCATCGTCAAACATTTTCTCACATTTTACTTGATTTGAAATAAGGGCAATGTCATCATTATAATTCTTCTTATATTTTAACTGACTTAAAGTAAATGTGCTATCTTTATCAAGATTGTTATCGCATTTAACTTCGTCTAAAACAAAGTGTAAGTCATTGCCAACATTTATTTTATTTTCTACATCATTTGATGCAGTTGGATCGTCATCTAATAGATTTTTGTCGTTTTTTAATTTATTCAAAACAGAAGTGTAATCGTTGTTAACGTTCTTCTCATACTTAACATAATTTGAAATTGGATTTAGGTCAGTGTTGAGGTTTTTCTCATTTTCAATTTGATTTGAAACAGAATAATTGAAATTATTAACATTTTTGTCTTTATTCAATTCATTTAAAATAGACATGGAATCATTGCCAAGATTTTTTTCATTTTCTACTTGATTTGAAACAGCGCCAGTTTCATTATTAAAATTTTTGTCGTTTTTAAATTGTTTTAAAACAAAAGTGGAATCACTGACAACTTCGTTTTCATTTTCTACTTGACTTGAAATAGCCTCATTGTCTTTATTAAGACTCGCAACGTTTTTTATTTGATTTAAAATAAAGGTATCATCATCATTATGTTTTTTGACATCTTTTAATTGGTACGAAATGCTATCATTGTCAAGATTTTTATAGCTTTCAGATAGATAAGCCATAAAAAGCCTTAAGTCCATGCTAAGATTATTTTCAATTTTTACTTGACATGAAACAGGGTTATTGTCATGATTAGAACTTTTGCTATATTTCAATTGACTTAAAACAAAAGTGCCATTATTGTCAACATTTTTCTCGTCTTCAACTTGACTTACAACAAGGTCCAAGTCAGCTTTTAAATTTTTCTTATTCCTTAATTGTTTTGAGACAGACGCACATACATAAGTAAAGTTTTTACTGCTTTCAAAAACATTTAAATTAAATGTAGCATCATGATCCAGGTTATTAATGTTTTTAGTTTGAATTAAAATAACAGGGTCTAAGACAGTATTCGAAGTTTTCTCGTTTTCTACCTGATTTAAAACTGACGGACTATCATAATTAACTTTCTTGTTTTTTGATTGATTTAAAATAGTAGTACCGTCATCGTTAAAAGTATTCTTGTAATTCATTTGACCCAAAATGGAAACTAAATCAATGTTTTTTTTCTTATTTTTTATTTGATTTGAAAGTGGGGTGTCATCTTCAAAATATCTTTCAAGCAATAACACTATTTGGTTAAAATGAATAGTGTCGTTGATTTTCTCGTTTTTTAACTGTTTTGAATTAGGACTACTGTTACCAACAAAATGTATATTCTTATTTTTTACCTGATCTAAAATAGGGTTGCCATCATCATCAAAATAAATCTTTTTGTTTAATGAGTTTTTGTTACGAGGTGGCCTAAGTCGCGCTAAACGCTTTTTATATACCAGTGACCCTATGGGCATGTTATCTGCATCTGCACAGAATCCCATAACTTCGAATGTCGACATAATTTTTTCAGACTCTTCTTCCATATCAAGTTCATGACTGAAATTTCAAGCAATGCAATATTTATTAATCAGAAACGTTAATTTAATAAACAATAATTATGATATTTTATATGGCTTCTCTTTTTAATATTTAATTGCATAAAATGTAGATTTTACAGTTTAATGCAAAGAAAAAATTTAATCTTTTACTTCTATAATTAATGCTCAAGAGTAAAATATAAGAGTAAAAGAAAAATACTCTTTATCATATTATAAAAAGTTATTGTACTACTCTCACTACATACATTGACCTTTTTTAAGTAAGTTTATTATTTACCTTCTTTTTAGTGAAACTGTTTTTCGTTCAGGTGGTTCATCATCTCCATCATCATAATTATACCTAAGGCTAAAATTATTGCTTACAGATTGCTGAATTTGTACACTTGAACTTGTATTGCAATGTGATATATCCACACTTTCACTCTTACTCCTATTTTGTTTACTATCACCTGTTTCTAATACTTCATTATTACTCTCTCTTACTTCACTATTTCCTTCTTCTAACTCATTCTTCTTCTGCTCTTCTTTTAATAAACTTTGTAACAACACACCAACTGACCCAATGTATCTACTACTCTTTTTAGTTTTCTTTTTTGGTTTGCTTTCTTTTCTCTCTGACTTCACCTTCTCTTCCAAAGTGATGTTATTAACTTGGGATTGCACTTCTATAACAGATGGTATTTCTTGTGAATTACCCTCACTGTTTTCGTTTTCAATGTCTATCACCTTTTCCTCAGTTTTTTTTTCTTGAATCATTTCACCATTTATTGATGGCAAGTACTTCCTTTGTGAATTGTGGCATTCAACATAGTTTGCACAGTGTAATGCGTACTGTTCACCAAAATGTTTCTTCCACAAAAACTGCCAGTACTGTTCTGTGTCCATTTCTTCAACAGGGACTTGATCTTCATTTTTGTCAATGTTCACGATCTTTGTTTGATCATTTTGTTCATCGGATGTTGATGATGAAACGCTGTAATCATCAGGTGTTGAGTCTGAAGTAACATGACTAGATGCTATGTCATAACTTGATAATGTGATTTTGGTAACATTGGTCATCGAATCTGTAGCAGTTGTCGTTCTTGGACTTAACATTCTATCATGTTCAGAATATGACCGTCTTCGACCTATCAGCAACCATGTATCTTCTTCATTACAAGTTAAACCAATATTCTTATGACATTTCTCTAAATAATTGTGATCTGATGAACCCTTTTTATATGGATTGACTTTGGAATCATAAGAGTATTTCCTTTCTCGTATACCCATATCATTTATATTTGTTTCTTTGCTACAAATTAGCTCAGATGAAATCTGTTTAGGTATTCCATTTTCATCCATAATCAAGTCATCATTATCATTTAAATATTCTGGATTTATGTAATCACTATATTGTTTTATCCAGGATGCCCATATTATTCTCTCACCATGTAGAGACCAAAATTTTTCCCAAGTGTCAAATGACAAATAATTTTCTTCACATTGATTTGGTATATCCTGTTCCATTTTTTCTAATTTGTCTTGTACATATTCAAAATGACAATCTTGGTAAGTAAGATCAGCTCCGCTATCACTTGGTTGCAGGGCATGAGAAGTACTGTGGATTTGTGTGGGGTCATGCTCATCCGTAGAACAGTAGTTTTCAGTATGTGAGGCACTACAGTAGCAGCTTGCAGTTTCGTCTTTCTGTAAGAATGTGTTTGCCCAATCATAAAAATACAATATTAAACTGAATTCAGAAATGATAACTTTTAAAACAATTACAATATACATATACACATTATCATTGTTTTAAAAAACATTTCTGGACTTATATTCATACAATTTTAACTTTCAAAATGTGATAATAATAACTGAAAAATAAATAAAATTAGGTGAAAGTTAGTTTTGTTTCACAAGTGAAGCTAATATTGAATAAAGTAGGTAATAACAAATTTTATTGCACTATGTCACAGTACAGATAATGTGGTGTGAAATACCTTTACAAATGAATGTTTTTTTTTTATTGCAACAAGTGTTACAAGAATGAATAGTCTATTCTTACCTCACATTTATTTTTGTATGAGGTATCTACTGAGAAATGTACATGTGACTGTTCATCCCTTTCCTGCGAATGTGAAATACGCAACATGTCTATTTCATTATCACTCCCATACCCTTTCTCTGTTTGATAAGTCACAACATCCCTATAAAATGAACACATATTGTTTAAGGAATATATTTCAATTTATACATAATATTATAGAGCTAAACTTTGTTTGTATGTAATGTATAAACTCAAAAACTACTCAAGGGATTTCAAAAATTCTTTCGCTTATAGAAAGCTACAATCAGCAAGTAACATAGGCCGTATTTTTTTTTTAAATTCTATCCGTGCGAAAACGGGGGGGGTCGCTAATGTTAAATACTCATAATACCATCTTCATTAGATAATATATTGTAAAGATAGTTACATTATAATAAGGTACACAGTACATCATTTTGATTGACATAAATAAAAATATAAAGAAAACAGTTCCCTTTCTTAATGAAAAATATAAACGATTTATCAAAGAAACTATTCTTAAATTGCTACGACAACTAGTAAATGATAAGAGGTTTATGCTATTCGTACCTTATGAAAACTCTGCTGCATAAACAATAAATATAATCGTCATCATCACATAATTCATAACCATTACCAATGTTGAAATGAAATTCTGCCAGTGGTTCCCAACGATGGTAGCGATCGTATTCAGACATTATGAATGAACGATAGAACACAAATAAACAACACTCAAAACGCACAAAGGATAAGGTTTTTTAATGGAAAAATATTCCAGAATGCATAACTTTTAATTTACAAAATAAATGGAACACATAATCACAAAGCAATAACAAATAATCGAAGAAGCAAAGAGAATTTCTTTTTTTAGTACCAGTACGATTCTTCCTTAGGACGGAAGGTAAAGGAATTTTAGCCCATACAACCGATGTCTTTAGTAATAAATAGATAATTTCATCATATTATTTTATCAAAATATCGACGTAATGCATTTAAGACGTTTCTTGAGGTTTCTAGCGACAAATATATTGAGGCAGTCGTTCTAATAGGATCCGTTGAAGAGGACTAAGCCACTAAAAAAATCTCAACATTACGCTACTAAATAAGCTCTTATTTCAACAACTTCACATAACAGTACAACAGCGTAGATACTGAGGACACAAAACTACGTCAACTTTTTATCACAATAATCACTACAAACCATTTACAAATAAATAATATAAACGCCCAACCGCTCCCCATAAAATGCCGCCAAAAACACATCCATAGACAGTAGTAGTAGGTATTTTATTTTTAAATGGCACCGTACGTGAGTACATTGCCAACGTCAAATAAAGCGAGAAAACAATTCAATAGATAATTAGCAAATTTGCCAAAGTCACGCATTAACACAAGTATACAGACACAGAATAAGTAAAATCCATGTAGAATCACAAGTAAATTAGTTCTTTCTTATTGTAAAATTCCTTCAGTAAAGTGATAATAGGCTTACTGAAGTTATAAAGGACTTCTTGGAAGAGCGCGAAAACTTCAGCTACACATGTTTATTTAGATCTCCTCCATTCTTGTCACTTACACAGAACTGTAAAACACAATATACTATCACTCTTGTACTTTAAAACTCCTAAAAATGTAAAAAATAGAAAATCTAAATAAAATGACAACATCGTTTCTCCCGTTCCTGCCAAAAAGTCCTAGTAGTAGGTAGTACGATCCTCTTTTAGAAGGGAAGGTAAAGGAATCTTAGCCCATGCAACTGATGGCTGTAGTCGACGTAATACATTTTAGATGATTCTTGCAGTTTCTGACTAAGGCAGACTAAGCTACTAAAAAATCTTAACATCACAGAACTAAATAACCACTTCTATCAACAATTTCAGGAAGCAATTTTTCCTCCGAAGAGCAAAGTTTGGCCACCTCTGACTTAGAGAATACCTCTGTCACAGGGACAGGTAATTTTGCCGCAATATACATTTTCTATGAGTTTAACTGTTCAACTTTAACAAGGAATTGTTCATTTCATATAATTTACAATCCATCTTCAATGAGGCCCAATATGCGTTCTCTTTTCAACTCATAGATATGAATTTAGCTGTCTCGCTTGCACTCGCACGGGAACATTTTTCCCTCTGGCAGATAGTAAGTGATGAAATTTATTTCTGGCATGCAATAATATATTTTCTATACATATTTTCTGCATTGTGTTAAAATTTGAAGACTAATGAAATAACAAAACTCAACCTATTTTCTATAAATATTTATAGCGTTCTGTCAACAATAAGGAGGAACGAAAATGTTCTGGCGAATTTTTTATACATTCAGTATACTTTTAAAAATAATCTGCATAAATTTCATGACTGACACTTTAACTAAAATAATTTTTATTTCCCACCCTCTTTAAAATTTTAGGGTAATTTACCCCGGCCATTGGGGGCTGCCAGAGTAGTTTCTATTATCGAGCAGATATTGAACATTGAGTCAGTAAATTTTCAAGACTTTTGAAATAACAACTGAAAATTGGTCACTGGCTCTTCCTTTATATATATATTAATTGCAGCTGTTTAATCTTTCATACGACACTGCACTCCAGAAAAAAAAATGTTTTTTTATTTAATAGTAAATATATAGGTAATTATGAAGTATTGCTTAAATATTCAAGTGACAATTTTAGCTCATACTCTCCAGCAGTACACTTAAATATGATGTTAATTGTATTAATATCGTGCTAATGAATTATCACTGCATAAAATTTATCACTACCGGAATGTGTATAGGATTAGAGTATTGCATATCACATAGGAACTACTTACAATATTTGCTAATTAGTATTAAATACATTTATATTTAATCGACGTACTCACACTATTGAATAAACTCTCCATTTAAATCGTAGAATTTAATGATACTCGAAATGGAGGATTTTTTTATATTAGCAGTTTTTTACATGATATGCACAATGTGTCGCCACGTCTCCATTATGCTGCAGGCGCATGCGCAATGCAGCCGTTAGGTGATAGCTATTTAATAGATTAAAAATAATTAATAATTAAGAATTCAATTGTTTTTATGATCGAACAATCATCAATAGTGATCGAACAAACGATAATTAATCAAAATTTATCAATTTGAGCGACAAAAGTAAAGATCTCTAGTATGGGGGGCCAACTTAAGGGAAAACATTTGTTTAATTAATTATAAATAAACAAAAAACGAACATATAGTTTTTACATTCGAACAATAACGAACAAACGACGAACAAATAATTAAAAATAAAAAGTACAAAAATAAAAAAAAATGGGGTCAAATTCAGTGAGCCGTCGTACGTTAATGTTAGGTATGTTTTCTTTTCGTCTTTTCATACATGTAAGTAAAAGACCTACATAATTGTGGAACCTATACTTTGTTTTTCGTGATACTTTAGCAAATAAGGACATATTATATGAAACAAACTGTTTTCCTTTAATTAAACTTTATTACAACAGCTTTTGGAATTTTTCGAGAATCGGCAAAAAAAAATCTGGTTTTTGTGGAGGCTACATCCAACGGAGTCTATATATTTTAGGGATGGGCAAATGGAAAAAATATATCGATATATATTATATCGATAAAATATATCGATATATATTATGCCGAGCAAAAAATATCGATATTTCGATATATCTATATTTTTGCTCCAAGGCGCGATTACCTAAAAAATTGTCAAAATATTCGAACGTGAAAAAAATGGACACATTTTGCAGTTATATTAGTTTTATACATACATACATATCCTCACGCTGTATCCCTAACGGAGTAGTCAGAGAGGGCGGAGCGCCAAGCGTCGCGGTTCTTACATACTTCTTTCGCTTCCTTAAATCTCATCATTCTCCTCACACATTTTCCCCTAGGTATGCAAGAGCTTTTGACATTTCCATCCGCTAACACTGGCTATTATTACAAAAATAAGTGGAATATGTAATCAATATAAAATAAAGACTCCACGGGAAAAACAATGAATGTGTATTACTTGTATGCTCTTTTTATATAAATATTGAAACAAGTTATTACTATATAAATGTATTCTGTGAATTTACTTTAAAATATGTTTTAATTTTATATTTTTGTAATTATTACAAAAAGTCTGAAATTAGTGTCGAAACTCCATAGCATAAACAATCTAAGTCATTCACATTACTGGTTTTTGTATTACAATGACACTCATTATTAAGTCAATTTTTGAACCAACCTTAAAATAATTAACATGTATTCAAACAATCATCTGTTTATACACACATACTTTTAGCTTTTTTTTAGCTTTTAGCTTTAGCTTTTGTATTCAGGGATTCAGGGAGATAATCTTGGGCGACTTTTTATTACTGTAGTGACTAGAATTTCCCTTGAAAGATTTTAGGTGTTCTTTTATTACACTCAATGTGGTATCACTTATTTTTTTTGGCCGATTTTGATGTTTGGCTCGCTTGTTTTGAGAAACCACACCAGTCAACTTTAGATGAGTTTGTATATACTGAACTTTACTTTTAGTCATACCAAATGATGAACAGAAAGCTTTAAAACAAACTTGAACCTCGTGACAAACATCGTTTCTGACAATTTTTACAATGTAAGAATAGTGACAGTCGTGTTGTTTGCTTTCTTCGATGTCTTCTTTTCTCGAGCGTCGTTGCTTTACAAGATTCACCGTTATCATGGATGCTAGAAAGCTATTTTTTTCATTTGTCGTTTGTAATTGATTAAAATGACGAAGTAACAGCTTTTTTTCTGTTTCGCACATATTTTTAAAGCACTAATCGTTTGCAAAAACAATCTTCTTCGGGTTCATGGCTTTGTACACGGATTTGTTTATTACATCTTTTATTCGTCCTATACGTAATTTTTTCCGCTCAGGCGACTTAACCTGCGTATTTTCATCCCTGCTCGACATAGTTTTACTTTTTTACTTAAAATATTAAAATAAATACCTACAATACTACTGAAAAACATTGTACTCTCAGATTGCTAGGTTACGTAGTGATTACTTAGTGCATAGAGAAAATTATATATACTGACTTAGTGGCTAGGTTAGGAAAAACGTCGGCACGTATACCAACTGTCAAATTGACAACGACGGTTTTTGACGTTTGGCGAACGGACATTCCTGTTTCTTGCGATGAATGAACATAAACAAATTGAACTATTACAGCTGACTGCGATGATTTTACCCAATTTTGATTATTGTATAAAAATAATACACCAAAACGGTCTGTTTCACAAAAAAAGTTACATTCATTGTTTTTCCAGTGAAGTCTTCAAATATAATAAAGATTTAAAAAAAGTATCGAATTTGATACTCAGAAATAAATATCGATAATCGATATTTTGAAATTAAAAATATCGACGATATTTATCGATTATTTTCTGAAAAAATATCGATATTTCGATATTTTTTGCCCATCCCTAATATATTTACAGTTATTATTTGTGATACCCGAGCAACGTCCAACCACATTTGCCTTCTTACTTAATTCTTCAGAAAACTGTTATCAAATCGAATCACGGAGGGTTAAATATTTTTCTTTTAGCTACATATACACAAGATGAGTAAATACATATAAATAAAATTGATTTCTTAATATGTATTTACATGGTACATATTTAACATGAATGTAGTTGTTTAGTACGTCCATGGTTTACCTATCGTATTGTTACGCTTTTCATGAAATCCAAAACTTTAGCACGTTTTACCTTATCCGTGAAAGGATATACCACAAACACCATGATTCGCTTTTATGTGTTTTTACGGAACACTTTTACACCATTTTATATTACGCCATATAATTACAGAGAATTATAAAACAAAATCGGTAATGAACAATGTCTGATGTAAATAACCAACCATAGAGAAAATTATACATTCCAACGAATTTATTGAAACGACAAATCGACAGGGTTACCATAGTCACTATGAAGAACATTACTAGATTATTAGACGGTTGCGAACAATAATTTTTTGTTATAAATGTTAATAAAATTGTACATTTATGGGTTTAACATAAAGATACGTATCCAAATGATTACGGCTAATATTACAATAAGCTGTCAAATTGTCTTTGGAATGGCGAAAACATGACTACCAAAGATCATCTTTCGATCTCATGGCATGTATTAGAAAGGGATAAATGGCATCCCTTATAGCTATCTACCTCTCTCGGCTCGTTTTACCTCATCCATGGCGGTAGCCTAAATTGAGTCTAAATATAACGGTATAAGTTCTGATTTTGCATTTATTATTTTTGATAGTCAACAGTCCTGCTGGACTTGTTGTGCGTCCATGCCTACTACATACTAAGACCAAAGACAGAATACTATTGTAGTATTACTGTCAGTGTCAGTTTCTTGTCAAATACAGTAATTTGGCTTATTCGTAACACGTTTTTTTAATTTGTACATTATCTAAATGTTTACTTATCTTCACATTTCACATACGTAGTTGTTTCTGTTATATGTTTTATTTCCAATTATTTTTTTTTATATATTGCTTAAATATATGATAAGATGGGAAAAAAAAATAAGGACTCTCTCGGGCGTGCACTTATCAAGGATCGATTCTCTAAAAATCGCCACAAAAAGCATGTTGAAGATAACACTATGGTAAATATAATTTATAGGTTTCCATTCTTAGTACATAGTGGTATGATTTATTACTCCTGTTTATTAATATTTAAGAATTGTAGTGCTTATAAATTAACTATTTTTCATTATAATGTGTTTTAAATATTTAAGGGAATTTTATTGGAGTATCTGCCTCATTATGTATAAAATGATTTTTTATTTATTATATTTAGCTTGCAATAATATATAATGATGAATAAGTCATACATATCCTAATGTTAATATTTACAAACTTAAAACATCAACATTAAATGATGAATTAGTATAAAAATGTCTACAAAATGTGAAGTTATAACAAAACCAACATTTGTTTCAGTTGCACACTACAGAAGTCAATGATGGTTATGACTGGGGTCGTCTAAATCTTCAATCCGTGACTGCCGAATCATCTCTACAAGAGTTCCTATCGACTGCTGAGTTGGCACAAAGAGAATTCACTGCCGAAAAACTAAATTTAAAATATGTTAAGTCTGTACCTACTAGTGTAGAAATGGTGACTTCGCAGCCTCATTTTGATGAGCCATTGACTGTACCAAGGAGGTATAATAACATTTTTGGCTAAGTTAGATTAATCACTATTTCCTGTTTTCACTGGTGTGCACAGGATTTTTCAACAGTGTAGGCAGTCAAAATAACAAATATATTAAAAAAAAAAACAATTTTAATACATTTAATTATACTTACAAAAACAGCAATATTGACAAGCAAGAATGTTACATTACTTTAATTTTTCATAATGTTTGTTAACAATAATAATACTCCAGACATTTCATAATGGTTGTTATTTGTTATATGTAGTTAATGCAAGGAAAATAAAATAAACTATTAGTATGTACACAACCCGTCAGCCACTTAAATGTTTCATAGTATTTAGAATTAAATTTTCGAGTCATTACCTGAATTTTGATATAAATGCAACTCTGGGACACTGCCTTTAGCTATAACTTGTAATTTTTCACTATATGAAAATTTCGAAATCGCTACTTGTTTTTGTAAACACTCACTGTTGACACAATTATCACAGCTAAAACATTCCATTTAAATATGATATATATGATTATATATATGATACTTTTTGTAAGAAAAGAAGTAAGAAGAAAATATTTTTTTAAATAACTCTTAGAACAACAAATCACTCTTAAAAAAAAAAATATGGCATTTTATTTTGATTCAAGACAATTCAAGTATAAATCAGTGAACCATAAACAAAGCGAAAAGTGTTGAATTTATCAAATGCATTTAACTCTATAATGTCGTTGATGTAGTCAGTGTCTCCAAAATACACACACAAACTTATTTTTCGTGTATAAAATAGCACACATTTGAAATATTATTTCATGTACTGATAGGTGAAACGTAAACATGTGTGCGTGAATTGTAGGCATTAGCGGCCGGCGTGCCTATAAGTTATATGGGGAGAATTTTTTTTTTATAGATGGCGTGATTGTTACAAATAAAATACAGTAATGTAAAAATATGAAATACGATTACAAACAGGTTGTTAAGTTTAAGAAAACAGTAATAAATTGTAATTAAATGTATTAACGTACTAGATCATGATTATAGACACGACCGACAGACTTTTAAGATATAATTCCATAACAAATAACAATTACAGGTGAAGGATGTAAGAATGAGGAAGGATGGTAGATGGCGCTATTTTTAAAGAATTGTTGCTTAATTTTATATTGTATATAAATGGTAGATATTGATATAACTTTCATTTAATTTGTCAGGGTAGGCAGTGTCTCTGTGCCTATATGGGATGCATGCCACTGCCTATTTTGACATTTATTAATTGATGTTTTCCTGATTCTTGGAAATCAAAACTATGCTCATAAAGCTGATGTTCTTGGTATTAATCAAATTCTAATAGCAAGGTTTCACTTTACTAAATATATTTTTTCAAGAACTACTCAAGGTAACATTAGAAGTAGGTGTTAGGTTCTTTTTATTTAACATTTCGAAAATTTTCTATCAAAAACAAATTCTATCAACAACACTTAACATCTAAACTAATATTAGAAAGAGGTTAAGTTTGTACGTTTAGATGTAGGAAGTAACTTCTGAAATTACTCATCAGATTTAAAAAATTATTTCACCTATATTTAGAACGGACCTACAGGGTGGGCATAGGCGTATAATTATTCCATTTTCCACATGCACAAAGTCGCGAACAACAGCTAGTTTAGTATATAAACATATAAGCATCAGTTAATCTAAAGTTACTACTTCGTTTATAACTTTTTATGCTAATTATACTAAAAACGCCAAGCATGGAGGCTTGAAGAGTCCTTGCATGAGAAAGTATTTGTTGGGAAAGTGTTAAAATAATTGTTGCAAGTAATTAATATATCACATAAATTTCATATGTACTATAGCTTAATGTTTCTGAGTAGAAATCTTACTAATAATGCAAAAAGTGGGTATGTTATGAAAAATTTTTATAATTAAGTAATTAATATTAGGACCATTCTGGAGTAGAGTAGCCACGGAGAGAGTGCAGTGACGACAGATGGAGGAGGCCTTTGCCAAAAGGCACACAGAAGTCAGAGACTTTTTATTCTAATCTTAAAGTAGTGATAAGTTAAATTTTATAATCTCGGTTTCTGTAAATTAAGGCTTATTATTTTATTTTAGTATTAGTAATACCTATTTTCAAACATCGCTTTTGTTTAATCTTAAAATTTTAGATTACATAAGTATTTCAATTGCTTTTCAGACCAATATGGAGACAAGGAATATCAGCAGAGGAGCAACGGAATCGGGAACGTGAATCTTTCTTGGAGTGGCGGCGAAATCTCCATGATTTACATGAAAAGCTTGGAGCTGCTGTAACACCTTATGAACGAAATATTGAACTCTGGAAACAGTTATGGAGAACTTTAGAAAAGGCCGACCTTGTACTGATATTGCTGGATGCCCGAAATCCTCTTTTGTTTAGGTACCCTACCCACTGTACCTATCGTAATTTAATATTCAATTGAGTTGTGAAATAATTAATTTATAAGACTGTTTGTTAATACCAAACTAGCAACTAAGATAACGTGACATTTAAAACTACAACTACTATATTCCTACTTTCTTTTGGTTTTTAAATATAGTAAAGTCAATGGGCCCAATAATTGAAACTGCGGGCCAACAAAATTTTTTTAAAGGTTTTTATTGGACACATTGCCCAGATTCTAGGACATTGAATGTCTAAAACCATTTCTGTAACTTTTATACGAATTAAAAAAATGACTATTTTTCCATAATATACTTTGAAAAGAAAATTAAAGTATTGGCCAATATAAAAAAATATTGAAAAAATATTGCAAAATGTTTTTAATTTTGTTTCTAATATTATTATTATTCTTCTTTTGTGGTAATCCTGTGATTATCTATCAACAAAAACTTTGCATGCTAAATATGAAGCTAATTACTCTGGCTAGCAGTTTAATTTTACACTAATTAACCTTGACAGGTGTCCTGTCCTTTAATACATAATAATCTTATTCGGACTACCACAAACATTTAAAGAAAAAATTGCCAAATTGGTCAATTCATTCTCAAAAGATGCACTTACCAAATGCATTTGATTTTTATTTACGTAGTTATAAAAGAGAATAATACAAAAGCTAGAAGAATGGCCATATTTTATAGGTTCGACGTCATAGTACAAAAGCTTAGGATAACATATCCAATCAGATTATTCTACTTCACCTTTTCTTATTATCCCTTATTCACTTTTTTGGACCTTAAAATGCATGAAACTTTTTATACATTTAACTATTGATTCGATGTAATATTGTAGTAAAATTACATATATTTTCTTTTTAGATGTGCTGATTTGGAAAAATATGCTGCAGAACAGAAATGTAAATGTATACTGCTGTTGAACAAAGCTGATTTGACCAGTGAATATGAAAGGCAGTGTTGGGTGGAATATTTCAATAAAGAAGTAGGTATTTAATACAATAAACATTATTCTATTTCAAAATGTATATTTATAGTTTACATAGGATAAAACATATTTTTTCAGAAAGTTTCTGTGATATTCTTCTCAGCTGTCAAGACTACACAAGATAACAAAATAACAGAGGAGAATGAAGAAACAAGTAATAAAAAGTTAGACGACAATTCTGATACTGAATCGGCTGACTCTGATGTAGAAACTGAAAGTGAAGTTCTAAAAAGCACGGAGGAAGACATTGAGTTGTTTAAAAGACAGTTAGGGGATTTAAATACGGCTGTTTGTAAAACTGCTGATAAAATCGATAGGATCCAGGAGGCTTTAAATAAAGTTCTAGAGGATTTTAAATTAGGGAAGGCAATAGAGGTGAATTTAAATGATAAGGAGAGCATTCAGGAGGTTGATCTAGGAGTTGCTGGACATGAAGAAACATTTGAAAATAAAGAACATATTAATAAATCTCATGAAATATATGATAGAGAAAAATTAATAGAACTATTGAAGTCACAAGAGATAACTAATCTCAAGAATCCTCCGAGATTAACTGTGGGAATGATTGGTTATCCAAATGTAGGCAAGTCAAGTACAGTGAATTTATTGATGCAAGCAAAGAAGGTTAGTGCCAATTTAATATATTTATTTTTACATAAATAATATATACAGTTGTAAAAATCCTGTGCAATCCCTAAAAGCACATTTAAGTATCTCAATGACATTCTCAAAAAATTAAGAGACATGTTATTCATGAAAATAAAAATTTTATCGTAATTTAAAGTACATTGTTTTAATTCCTAATTATCCCTAAATCGAGCAAGCTTTTGAAATATGACAATAGTGTATCATTGGTGGCGGTGCATGCAATAATTTTCCTCATTTCGTTAAATTTTATTTTATTCATGGGATTAATAATTATAAATGGAACCAAATCTCGATATGTAATAATACTTTTACTCACATCTGTGAGTGAAAGTATTATTACATATAGTATTGCACAGGGTTTTTTTACGTACCATATAGTTTGTTTGTTTCATTATAAAAGATATGAATGTTAAAAGGAAAAGGGTCTATGTCTCTGGCTATCTCTGACTCATGAACCTGTTTCCATACACGGAATATTTTGTACAAGGTGCTACTTTGCAGAAATTCATCTCTTATTTTATTTTATATAGTTCATCAAAATTAAAATTTAATAACTTAACACTTCACTCATCAATTAATCATCCTTAGGAAAGTTTAGAGATGGTCAGGTACCACCAACAAATTCGGAAACATTATGGAAATGTAATTCAGAACAATTATGACCGGAAAACACGGTACCGCGAGTCTGATTCAAATACTCTGAAACAGGAATGGTCGCAAACGCAACAGTCAACTTTTAAAATGAACTCAATTTTAAACCCGCACGATATTTATTCAGCTGTAGCCGGGCGTTTAAAACGTTTCGTATTACATTCAAAAGTCAACGGTGACTGGATGCCCGGCACACGTGATCACTGATCATGTGAATCGCATGTGAAAGTGCTAGCAAGTGAGGATGTTTTATGCTAATGTTTAAAAACATTCTCGCTTTTAAATAAGTTAAATAGGATGTTTTTATGCTAATGCATAAAATCCCTACGCATCGTAATGCAACTTATAAGTAATATTTATTCACCTTATTTTTTGTAGTGAATTTATTTAGAAAACTATAGCAAAAAGTAGACGCAACGAGTGGGCCTTGTTTCATGTGGCATTATAATTAAGTATATAAAATAAGTAAGTTCAATAAAAGACAATATGTGAAGTTAAATAGGTTTTAATTTTGGTTTTCTCATTTAAAAAAATATTTAAAAATTATTTAATAAAGGTACAGGAAAGTATATTTACGAGTTCGTCTGCATTTTATTTACAAGTTTATGATATGTTATGTTACCTTAGAATGTAATTAATTTAGTCTGTGTCTTGTGGAATTTAATAGAAAATCATTTTTTTTTTGTAAAACAGTACTGACAAGCTCGTAATATAGTGTCCTGATCTGTTTTTCCTAGTTGTTTGTTTTCAATAACTGTAATTGTCTATTCATTCTACAGTTTTTGAGAAATATCAATTTAGAATCACTGCAAGATTTCAATCTTTAATTAGATAACATACCCATGATTTGTACGGAAGACACCCTATTGGCATTAGTTGGTAGTCATCTTCTCTTCTTTCTAAGCAAACTGCTTTAATCCAACATAGTCACTGAACTTCATTTTTGGTAAAATTAAAATTATAAATTTATAAGATCCAATTCAATAAAGAGAATTCCCATACTCAATATAAAAATATCTTACGTACTAGAAACTGGCTGGCTTCTGGCTGCATAATACAGATCACTATATTTTTATTTAATTTCTTGTAGACTTAAAATTATTTCATATACTCACTACACACATAACTTATCATATGATCAGTTATCACGGCTTTTTTCTGTCTTCTGCACCACGTAACCACACAGGAGGTCATTGTCAATTTATATTTCGCCAGATTTCACGTCAACAAACCAATATTATGTGCGTCTGCTGACTGTCACTGAGCGCACGGTAGTCTTAACTAGCGCGTTGATTGTAGTTTTTTTTAGCCCTGCCTGTTTGATCGGGGTATGCGTTGTGTCATATTTTGAAATAAATGTGAGTTCCATAGTATTTCCGAATTCGTTGGGTATCACACTCTGGGTACACTACTTCATTATAACTGATAGTTAAAAATTAAACTAGAAATAAATGATAAAAATGTGAAAATATATATTAAAACTATATATAGTTTTAATATATATTTTCACAACTATTAATAAAACGTACTTTTTAATTATTTTTGTGATATATGCAATATTAGCTTCATTTGTGTGTATAAAGTATGTATTTCATATAAATCTACAACTCAATTTTCACCTACTTCCACACTGCCTTAGAACGAAAAAGAGCTAACCTAAAATGCTATATTCACTCATGAATTGATTCGAAATACATTATTTAATTATTTTTTAAACATAGGGGTTCGATCACTTTCGTTCTAAGGTTCAATATATCAGTTTACACAATAACACATGGTGAAACAATAGTTTATATTTCTTTAAACAATTCTTCATATTTGATAGGACAAAACAGTATCAACAATAATATAAAAAGATCAAGTACAAATAATGATTATTATCACATCAAAATACTGTTTTCTGATTAAGTTTGTGCTTTTCAGTTGTAGTTTAAATGTTATAAGTTGTATTGTGATATCACTGATCAGGTACTTATTGCAAATTACTTATGATTGTAATTAACTGTAATGGTTGAAAGTGAAACATATACAACTTTCAATATTCATCAGAAAAGATTACCACTGTATTGGGAAATTTATTAATTTATGTGAAAGATTCTTGTATTCATCTCTATTAAAGATACTTTGGAAAACAAGTGCCTAGACTAAAACCAAGTAATAATAGATAAGACAAAAAATGTAGTTTAGGGATCTAAACTACATTTTTTATGTCTTTTTACAGTGTTTACAATTATTTTTACATAAACATTTTCATCATTATCATGATTAGAGCATGATTTTTCTATTAGAACAAGGAATAATATCTTTTTAAGTGGGTAAACTTGTTCCCTCTACAGAAATGTTCTCATATTAAACTATAAATTATTAAGTTATTAGAGCAGTAGACATTATTTTTAGAGCATTTCTCCAAAATGACAAGATTTTCTTATAATATATATAAATAAAATTAGAACATATAAATAAAATTAAAGTGTCTGTCTGTAATTTTTAACTAAACGTTTTTTCTTACACTGATAGGGTTATTTACAAGACCAAAACCCAAACATGCTTTTTTAAATTTTTGCCTATTCGTCTGTTTACTTGTCCGGACTAATCTTTGAAACAGTTGAACCCATTTTGATGGAATTTTCATTGGCAGTTAGAGGACTTTTTATAGAGTAATCTAAGCTATGTTTTATACCGACGAAGCCAAATTTAACATGGGTGAAACCACGAGGCACAACTAGTATTTAAATATAAAAAGAATAATAGGTTCAATTTCCAGATATGTATCTTCTCTAAATAGTATGAAGCGAAGTCGCTATTTTTGTCTGTCTGTTTCTCCACTAACTTCTTCTAAAGTACACAACGGATTTTGATACGGTTTTCTTTATCATTTAGAGAATTATTCGGGAAGGTTTACCATATATGTATAATACATGCTTATTATAAAATAGTAGAGAAAGGCTGAGAACTTCAATGATTTGTAATTTGTAATGTACGTAAAAACATATTTTTGGGGGCTTACATTGCTAATCTGGCTAAACCTTACGAGATAGATCAAAATAATGAATCGAGATTTTCTTCATATCGAATTAATTGTAAAATATATAATTAAACTTGAACATAAATCTACTGCAATTCAATAACGAGTACGAGCACTAAATTATCCCGCACTAAGTCACCACTCACCAAGTGAAGTGTTTACTTTTTTTTGTTTATCATCTAAAGTATATTTGAGGTTCTTTTTTAGTACTGATAATAGTATGTACTTAATCGAGTTTCGACAGGTACGGATGAGCTATTGGTTTGTTTTCCTCTCACTCTATATTAATTTAGTTATTAAATAAATACACAATTAATCAGAGCAATATGAAGTATTTCTTAAAAGCAATGGTAATTACCTGCAATTTAAAATACAATTAGTGAATTTTGTAATTATGAGTTCAACAGTACACATTTGAGGTTGACGCATGTATAATAACTTTGACTTCGTGATATGTAAATACGACTGAACGCAGGTATAAATTCCGGACGTATAAAAAAGACAAGATCACTATCTATAGAATAAGTAAACCTCGGATTCATTATAGCCCTGTTTTGTAAATGGGAATTTAGTACTGCTGTTATTTGAATGAATTCGGAAAGCGGACGTCACATCGAGGCCAGATTTTATACTTAGGTTTATACTTTTTATCAGGTTTCTAAAATAGGTTTATAATTTTTTATCAGCTTCCTAAAACAATTTTAGCACTAGAAGATTATATTCAGTTAATTGTAATTAGGTCTAAATTAGTGGTATACATTTTTTGTATTCCTATTTCATACAATTGAAAGTTCTATGTATATACTACAACAAAAATTTGGCTATGGAGAAATGCTCTAAAAAATTGCACTTTAAATTTTATCAACTGTATTTGCTAAGTAATTTGAGTTTTGACTTGTGTTGTGCTTTGTTATTATTTTTGTTAGTCAAAGACTTTGTTAGTACCCATACATAGAACAGATATCGTTGGTTAGTACAAAAAATGTATTTGTTCGGATGAGAAGAAAAAAGCTGACCTTTTTAACCACGGCATCCCGACTTCGTTTTGTTGAAATGTTTAGACCCATTTCTTCGTCCACACAATGAATAAATTACGATGAATTTCTTGGTGTAATCACATTTACCTTGAAAATGAGATGTTAGTATTTAGTACGTATTAGATTAATGGTTAATGACTAAGTTCCTTTTAGATCTCTTACAAAGCACAAAAGTTAAGTATAACTACAAAGATCTAAATAGTTAACAATACGAAAAATAATCCTATGACAGTTTTGTGAATGATACACTGAATTTTTTAAGTTGGACTGTCACTATACTATAAGTACTATCACTTATTACTTTTAATGAAATATCAGGTATTTGCAGGAAACAGGCTTTTGCAACGTGTTTTTTTTTGGTCACAGTGTATTTCGTAATAAGATATTATCATGTTTTATTATTATCCAATTTTAGATGATGAATAAAAAAAATATAAATTACCAATACTCAAATTGCGAGGGGTGTTTGCATTTATCTATTAATAAACAAAACCTGATTATGTATGTACATGATTACTCGACCATTGCGAGATTATCGAATACTGGTTGGTAATAATAACAGTAATCAAATATACGAAAAGTTTATGTCAATATTAATGTTATTCATACATACCAGATCTGTTTCCTTTGTTTCCACAGGTAAGCGTAAGCACAATGCCGGGACACACACGCCACGTTCAGTCGCTCGTTTTGGACAACGATATAGAGTTATTAGATTGTCCTGGACTGGTGTTGCCAGCTTACGCCGTCACTCCAGATTTACTTCTGACTGCAGTGTTACCTATTGATCAAGTTAGTACCATTGTCTATTTTTAAATTTGCAAAACATTAAAAATGTAAAATATAATTGTATTGATTGATCAGGATTTTTTTTTGTATATGTGATATATATTACAGATTATGATCCTGAGGTTTTATCATGCATTGAACTACATTTTATGTCTACTTAATTATGTTTTTACTATGTGTTTATCTTTACATTAAAATATTTTTATTTAATGAAATGAAATGCTTTATAAAACGTTTTTATAATACTATGTAAAACATTAAATAAGAATAGAGTTCAAATTCTGTGATAAAAAATTATATCCTATTAATATTTTGTGGAATTTTGTGAGGATGGATGTTTGGATGTTTGTTACTCTTTCACGCAAAAATTACTGAACGGATTTTATTGAAACTTTACAATAATATTATTGTTAGCTTATACATCAGAATAACACATAGGCTAATTTATACGCGAACGAAGTCGCGGGCAAAATCTAGTTAATAATAAATTTAAAATAATGTGGGTTGCAAAATTTTCGTAGTATATTTTATTTTTATGTTTTTAAAATATGCTTACGCGATTAATCATTGATTATTTGCTGTAGACGTTGTACTTGTTATATTGCATTTAAATGGTTACGGTCAATCAAATTATGTTGATTATGGTCAGCCAAAAATTATGTCTTTTACATGCATCATACAAATATAAACATGCATGTCAGAAGGCGAAGACGACACTATAATACATTTTGTGCGTTGTGCTAAAGTACGGTCGCGGAACAGGAAGAATTTCGTATAACGACCCATCATTACTTGCCTCTCTTGCTCACACACAAATATATTGCCGTCGCGCTCACACGGCTACGGTGACCGCCGTCTCACAGATTGTAAACCATTTCTCTTGGTATTGCGTATTATTGCGCACATATTTATTAGTTTGCCTTGTCGTCTTGAAAACGATTACGATTTTACCTGTCACTTTAATTTAGATAATCTGAATCTGAATCTAATTAAAAAAAATATTTAGAAAAAAATTAACGAACGACCCTTACAGTAGTCGCATATGATGTGTAACATCTGACATCTCATCTTAGTAATAAGCAACATTAACATTATGTCCTGAAAAAAATGATTCAGGTATTATTTGAAATGATTTTTCGTAACGAAGAATAATTCTTTTTAATGAAAATAGTACTTTATTTAATTAACACTAGAAGTAATGCATTTTTTTATTGAAGACAGTTATTTTCGTTCAATTTGGGGGAGAGCGGCGACAATAGAGTTATAACTAAAATATGAGACATATACCTGTGATTTCAAAGTATTTAAAAACCGTTGAAAAACTGCGTCAATAACAGTAACACTGTTAGTTGTCGAAACATTTCAATCTGTGTTCATTTCGACCTTGAGTTCATCACACTGTTGGCTGACAATACCAACCCCTCGGAAAATAGTTTGGTACCATCTCACGGCCAACTCTCATTGGTCAAACCAAATAGCGCGCGCTACCCTGGCTTCCTGTTACACACTTCCGTCCCTTTTCACGAAATCACTCCCACAGATTGCAGGAAAGCGAGAGGAAAGATGTTACACATCAAAAACAAATATTTACTTCGTTTCTTTTCTACTAAATGAAATAAGTTTTACCCACTTTAATAACGACACTGCCTTCGTCGGCTTAAAGTCATGATTAAGTTTTACACCTTTTACTAGCATTTTTCACTTGAAAAGTACCAATGATCCCATGAATCCCATGTCAACAGTGACGGAAAGTATCGGAAATTGTCTTCACGACCTCAGTTTTAGTGGCACCACACAGAAAAGAGTTGCTAGATAAAGCAATAGACCTATGATTGCAGGGGTAATAAACTCCTAAAAGCTTTTTAGGATCTTTTGGTTTTCTAGAACATTACGAATCGGTTAAAAAGTAAAAAAAGAAGTAGAAGGAGAATCTTGTTTCGTTTATTAACCATGGATATAACTTTAACAGGCAGATCTGCAGATAGAGTTATACATTTTTGAAGACAAAAGTGAAAAATAACAAACTATAAAGATAACAAAAATGGGTTTTTTTGGTACATCGGGAATGGTGAATAATATTAAATTACTAAACTGATTTTCGTCAAAAAAATGTTTTTCGGGTTTTGCTGGCGCAGCGACGATAGACAGTTACATAGAAACCACTAAATCTCTTCACCTCTAATGTCCAGGTAAAATACATTTACCTTGGGATTAGGAGTTAGGATTTTGATCATGTCCTCTATGTAAAAGTCACATTTTTCATCCATAAGGATGCTGTAGGTTGACGACTGCTTCGAATAATCCTGGAAAAAAAAAATTTTCATCAATACCAACATTCTTCATAATTCATTTAAACATATTTCGAAAAATGTACTACATATACTTTTCTTTAATTTGCAGAGAAACAATGTATAAATTAATTTTCTAAAAGTACTTGTTTTTTTTTTAATGTTGGTACAAATTTTTTTGCACCTTTCTCATTATAACTGCAGTACCTACCTGGTGTACCCACGGAGGTCAAGCAAACCGTTCATTACCTATTCATCTATCTTATTGATAGATGAATAGGTATTGACCACTACGTAAAGTTTTTACCTGAATCAAACACTTCATGAAACATGGGTCACGGGCTCTTTGGCTAAGTAGATTATTTGAAATTAGATAGGTATCTTATATCTACCTATCTAATTTTCAAACGCGCCAATTCGACCGCGCGCTTTCAGTGTTCTTTTTTAAAATTTGAAAAGTAATGTGCTTTCAATCTTCAAGATAATCAATGTCATTTCCATAAAAAACCCAATTTATATTTATGTGTACTCAAAATAATAAAAATTAATAAATAAATCCAAAAAATAAGAAATTTCACACTCCATAGCACCCCAAGAATATTAAAAAAAGTAAAACTGTCCAGCAATTTTCATTATCGTCGTGTTGGAAATTACTGGCATGCTATTTCGTTGCATATTGTTTTTTCGTTGACGTATTGTTTTTAATAATGGAGCAATTCCGAGCAAGTATAAGAAAAAAATGTTGTCACCTACTTTTCAACTAGCCCGTTGGCGCGCTTGTAATATATTTGCCTTTCAAGACGAGGGACTTATTAATTTAGGACAGAACAGACTGGTCAATTCAGGAATGCGAATTTTTATGAATGTTGATTTTGAGCGTCACTTGTGCTCGCCCAGTAACCGGTGTATTTATTTAGACAAAATGACTACACCTTAATCTAAAATTTACAGTATTATTTTTATTTTTAGATGCGTTCCCATGACGCAGCGGTGGCTCGCCTTTGTCAATTAGTTAGCAGACAGACGTTCGAACAGAAGTATGGATTGCTTCTACCTCGGAATGAATACGCAAAGGAGCTTGATTATCAACAAGTTCTTACTGCACATGCCTGTGAGTATACATGAGGCATTATAACTTGTGATTGCATCTGTGTCATTTTTAAAACGTCATTTCTCCCGCTTGAATAATAATGAAGAGTAAGTTCCACGTCAAGATTCGTTAGGAGTAAAGGGTTCCGTACTGTAATACAAAAGGCATGCATTTAAAAGCAATTAAAATGGTATTGTATTGTATTAAATTGCTATTTATATACGATGCTATAAGATAAATGTAAGCTATAAAAAAAATTAAAGCAATGTAAAATAATAATTAAAACAATGTAAAATAATAAGTACTTACTTTTAAAATACAACTCCATAAATATTTATTTGTTTATATACATTTAACTCCCTAAATATAAAATAATAAAAAATTGGGGCTAAAGCACCAATTCAATTACCAATTTACGTTTTGCGCCAAACGACTCTGTAGACGTAAAGATGACTGAGTAAATCTGTTGCGACCATGTTGTGACATACAGACAGAAAAATTTAATGTTTCCTGCACTTGATGTGTTAAAACGCACTAATTTTTGCCGAGAAAAAAGAAAATACTGTTACGAGCTGAGGGTAATAAGATGCCGGTTAAGGGTGCAAAGAGTTTATTTTCCTTCGTACAAGTAGAGAGTCAAGAACACGCAAACTTAATTACGGCGGTCCCTTATCTTCGTAGTCGCCCTCGAAGTAGGTACTCGCGTAGTAGTCAGCGAAGGTACACGCTTCACTCAATAACAACGTTCCCGAATCGCAGTTCTTCTATCCAAGGTCGTCGCAGTAGTCGTCGTAGTGGTCTTCGTAATTCGCCTCGTTATGTCGCTTCGAACGATAGTTGAGAAACACTGACTCGGCGGAGGCGAAGAGAGAGGCGAAATGAAACCCCCGCGGGCTACCCAGCCGGACTCTACGCCGACTGGGGAGTGTCGGACTCGAACCGACTAAACAAAACCCCTCTTTGCTGTTAGCCCTAGTGGCTTTTACAGCGTCACAGGTCGCGTTGGGGCGAGCGCTGAAGGCGCCCTGCCAGATGGTCGACCGCCTGAGGGTTCCTCCAGCCGAGGGATGCCTCGTATGGAGGGCGAACCTTGGGCTCAAGGCGTCGCCAGGGGAGCTTTCCGCACCTGCGTGCATCTTAACGGGCTTCCTATTCGGGTGAGGGCCGGGTCTCTAGCGGACCTGGCCGGCGAGACGGCTGAGGGCCGGTTAGTGTGCCTAGTGTTCCGCGTGGCAGTTTACAATGTGGCTTAAGGCCCGCGTGTGTGCGTGTAGAGCTAAGTGATCGAGCTTCTAAACGTGAGACCCTACGGGTGTCGCGGGGGTCGTCCTCGCCTCCGCCGGTGGGGGCGGTGCGGTCGTAGTGTGTAGGTTGGCATGTTCGAGTTCGAACGTGTAATGTCGTCGTCGCTGTCGCCTAACACATGTCTAGGTCTACGATAGCGTTTGCGGACGCGGCGTTCGGGGGTGTACGATGACGCCCTGACCACTAAGGGATTCAAGTGTAAGGAAGAACGGTGAAAGAAGCGTTGGGACGCCTCTTTTAGATATTGAGTTATAGAGGGTAATTCTAGGTCGTAGTGCAGATCTACGTTGCGCACGTAAGGAGGGGCACCGGTAGCCCTGCGCATGAACCTATTCTGAATAACTTGGAGGGAGTTGATGTGAGAGCGCGCAGCGTGAGCGAATGCTACACTGGCGTACGTCATGATAGGCCTGACGCACGTCTTATATAAGGTAACTTTATGTCTGAGGGACATTTTGCTTTTAGCGCAAATGAGCATGTTGAGACGACCGAGGACGAACGCGGCGCGGTCGCGGACCGTTTTGATGTGTTGGCCGAAGGTCATGGCACTGTCAAGGGTGACTCCTAAGTATTTGACTTTCCTAGTCCAAGGGATATCCTGGCCGAAAAGTGTGATTGTTCTGAGAGTGTTAGCGCGGCGGGCGCGGCTGGTCGTCGTTCCCCTCGAGAAATACACGGCGGCGCTTTTCTCGGGGTTGACTTCGATTCTCCAAAGACTGAACCACTCGCCTAGGCTCGTGACCGCGACTTGGAGGAGTTGGGAGACTCTGAGGCGACTCCGGTCTGATGTGAACAGAGCGGTATCGTCCGCGAATAGGGCGAGCTCTACACCGGGGGTTTTGGGGACGTCGTTCGTGTAGAGCGAGTAGAGCGTGGGCGATAAAACGGAGCCCTGTGGGACGCCTGCCCTGATGGGGCGGGGAGAGGAGAGCACCCCTTCGACTCTATAGCGGAAGGAGCGGTCTGACAAAAAGTCCCGTACTATGCGTACGAGATCGTCAGGCACGCCGAGCTGGCGCAGCTTGTACACCAGCCCGGCGTGCCAGACTTTGTCGAACGCCTTCGCTACATCGAAGAAGAGGGCCCCCGTGCCTATAGTGCGACTCGGGCGGTTAAGGCCCTCCAGGATGTGTTCCGTGAGGCGGTGCACTTGTTGTATGCACGAGTGTTTGGCTCGAAAGCCAAATTGCTCGTCTATGAGGAGACCGGAGGTGTCTAAGTGGGCTTTGAGACGAGCCAGAAGGACCCGTTCGTAAATTTTCCCTAGCACGCTAAGGAGACTGATTGGGCGATAGCTATTGGGGCTACTGCGGGGTTTACCCGGTTTCGGGATTCCGATGACGATCGCTTCCTTCCAGGCGGCTGGAAAGACGCGGTTCGCCATGGCGGCATTGATAATGGCTGCTAAGAGCGCGAGAAGGCGCATCGAGAAAATTTTTACTACTCGGTTGGAGATGCCGTCTCTACCGGGGGCTTTTCTAGGTTTGAGAGCCTTGACAATGTCCTGAACTTCGTCAACCGTCGCGGGTCTGAGTTGGCAGGGGACGGTCGCGGGCGGTAGGGAGCCTACTTCGCGATTGACCATGTCTAAATGATTCTGATCTACAGGTTGAGAGCTAGGTGAGCATTGGGCCTCCAGAGTGTCGGCCAAGAGTTCGGCTTTATCTACATCGTCGAAAGCTGTCTGTCCGTTCGGTTTCGTCAGGGGCGGCATTGTTTGGAACGTGTCCGATTTGAGAGATCGGGCCAACTTCCAGTAAGCCTGGTGCGTCGGCTCGATCTCTCGCATGAGATCGCTCCACCTGTTATCCCTAAGTTCGGAAATTCGGTATTTGACTTCGCGTTGGAGGGCGCGTAAGTTGCGTTTATTCGTTTCTGAGGGAAACGAGTCGTAAGCGCGGGTCGCGGCGTTCTTGGCTCTGATCAGCCGACGGATGTCTCCAGGGAGCTCCCAACGGCGGTCGTTTGCCGCCGGGACCTCACGGGAGCACGAGGAGACCGATTCGCGGATGTGGGCGGTGAGCGCGTCTATCGCCGCGGTCGCGTCCTCGGCGGAACGGATAACGTCCGGTATCGCGTTAAGCCGCGGCGAATTCTCAGAGTTTAGCGTTTCGTCTAAACTCTGCCAATCCGTCACGGTTTTTGTGAGCGTCCTAGTGTCTATCATAGGTCCTAGTTTTAGTAATACCGGCCTATGGTCAGAGTCTAACTCGTGTAACGCCTCTATTGAGTGCAGCGTTAGAGCTACGTTCTTTAGAAGCGCTATGTCGAGTACGTCCGGTCTGTGTGTTGTAACTCTGGGATAGTGGGTGGGCGTCATGGGGGCGATAACGTCAAAGTTAAGGACATCGGTTAGTTCGTCTAAAGCTCTGCCATTTCGCGAGGTGGTGTGCGAATTCCAGCGACGATGTTTAGCGTTGAGGTCGCCGGCGAGTATGACAGAGTCGTCTAAATTTAGGAGGGCCTCTAGATCGCTTCTAATTAGCGCTTTACCGGGAGGGAGATAAACTGACGCGAGTGTGACAGGCGCGTGCCCCGTGAGGGCCACCCGGCACACCGACGCCTCTATGTTGGTGAGGGCGGGCGTATCGATCGGAATGCAGTGCAGGGACCTTCTGTAGTAGATAACAGTGCCGCCTTTGGGGGCGGGCACCCTATCGTTTCGCACGATGTTAAGCCCGGAGAGGCCGGGGTCGCGATTTCTAGGTTTCAAAAAGGTTTCCTGCACTAGCATTATATCTATTTGGTGGTCTCGCGTAAACTCGTGAAGAAGATCGCGTTGCCTGCGGAGTCCGTCCGCGTTAAAAAATGAGATTGAGAGCCCGCGCGGTTTGATGCGCGCGGAGGGAGTTGACTCGTGGGTGCCCGGTTTTATAACCTACGAGGGGGCGCCGTGAAGCGGCTTAGGCTGTCCAGAAGGGACGCGTGTTCGGCAAGTATGATGAGCCGTCCCATCCCGTCGCTACAGTCGCGGATTTTACGCGCGACTAATTTAATTTCGTTAAGGTTGATTTCCTTACCGAGGTCGGCGAGCATTCGGATGTCGCCGAGGAGATCGGACGCCGGCGCTGAAGGAGCCGGCGCCGCTGGACGCGTTTGAGGCGCGGGCCCCTTACGCCGCGGTTGTTGTGCTGGCGTCGGCGCTATGGTCTCTCGGGCCGGTAGAGCGCGCGCGGGCGCGGATTTAGTCGACGCTGAGGGCGCGGGTTTGTTCGGCGCTGAGGGCGCAGGTTGGGTTGGCGCGGAGGGCGCGGGTTGTGGCGGCGCAGAAGGCGCAAGTTGTGACGGCGCGGAGGGCGCGGGTTTGGCTGGCGCAGAGGGCGCGGGCCGTGTGGGTGCGGAGGTCGCGGTAGGGGCGGCCTTAGGTTGGGCTGGGTGCGCAGGGGGGCCGCGGCGTTGGCCCTGATGTGCTCCGCCGGCTCGGCGCGACTTACCCCCACGGCGGCGACGGCGCGGAGCTCTCGGGCATCCGCGATAGTTCGCGGGATGTCCGAGCTCTCCGCACAGTACGCAACCGGGAGGGTCAGACGTCTCCGGCGTGCGGGAGCACTCGGGGGTGCCGTGGTCTCCGTGGCACTTGACGCACCTAGGCCGTGCGAAGCAGTTGCGGGCCGAGTGCCCGTACAATTGGCAGCGGTGGCATTGACCCACCGTGCCGCGCTTGTGCGGGGCCTCTACGGAGAGGCCGGAAATCCTACACACGGATTTTATGTGGAAAACGGCCTTTCCCTCGGGGGAGAGGTCGAGTACGACCAACACGAGGTCGAAGGCCTCCTTCGAGCGAGGCTTGTAAAGGCGGTGGACTTGACGCGCCGGGAGGTTTTGCGACTTAAGGTCGCCGAGAATGAGCTCTTCCGGGAGCTCCTTGGGGAGGCCGCGGATGACCACGCGAAGCTGGCGCTCCTCCGGGAGCGCATAAGTGTGGAAACCTATGCGCTCCGAGCGTAGGAGCGCTGTGAGCTCTCGATGGTCAGCCGGGGTGGGGACCTGCACCTTAATGCCCTGTGCAGTGTTGCGGGCGGAAACAAATTTTATGCGGCGCGCGTCTAAGGCCCGAGAGACCCTATCCCACGACGCTTTTTCTTGAATAAACACCGGCGGCGGTGTTTTGATTTTGTCGGCCTGAGGGGCCTGGATGGCCTGTGAGGCAGGCGCTTTTTGTTCGGCCAGAGGGGCCGCGGGAGCTCCGGAGGCCTGAGGGGCCGCCTTCGTCGTTTTAGGGGGCGGGCTAGGCGTGTCGCCTTCCCTCGGGGAATTCGCCCGCTTCCTCTTGACCACTAAGCGCCAATCGGCGCTCTTAGTGGCCTCGTCCTCCGAAGAGGAGGGAAGCGCTATGTCCATTTCCTCTTCGGAGTCCGAAGCCTCCGTCGGGTCAGGGGAAGCGGGCGAATCGCTAACGGGGGCCGGCTTGGTTGGTTCGCGCGGCGGGGGCTTCACGACTGTAGCGGCGGCGGAAACAACGGCCGAGTAAGACGCGGGGGTGGGGCCGCGGGGCGCGGGTGTGACCCGGTGGTCCCACAGGTCTCGAATGTGGGAGTGTGATGACTCGAGTTGAGCCATCACGAACGCGCGGAATTCGGTGTCCGTCAGCGTGTCCATGGCGCTGGTAAAGCCGCCAAGTTGTGTGAGAGGATCTCCCTGCCGGGGATAGGCAGGGGGGAGAGTGCCTACTTTGTAGCCCTGGTCGTACTGTGCCTGTCTTATTGTGCACAGATGTGTACCTAACACCTAGCACACTATTAGTCACTACGCACGATGCGCAGTGAGTACAGCGATGGCAGCGAACGCGGGCGCGCGGAGAAATCGCAACGATTCGAGTTGGCGCGGCCGCGACGCGATAACCCGGTCAGCGCTACGGGGAGCGCAGGCGCGACGCGATAAACCGGTCGGCGCTACGGGGAGCGCAGGCGCGACGCGACACGAACACACTAATTCGCTACGCACGATGCGCAGCGAGTAGAGCGATGGCAGCGCAACGCGAGCGCGCGGAAACGGCACTGAGCACTGAGAGGCGAGGCGAGGCGAGGCGAGGCGAGGCGAGGCGAGTGAGCGAGCGACGCGTGCGTCTCGTACGGCGGCCGAGAGCAGACTCGACTGACTCGGCGGCGGACTCGGAGCTCTATTTATAGTCGGCTAAAAAGAGGGTGGAACTTTCTAGTGAATTACGCTCGCTAACGGTAATTCGACATTGTTCTCGACGCCGCCTGTTTGCATGAGTCATAGGTACATGACACGTCATCGCTCGGGAATATTCGAGGTGCAACTTGGTTCTTCTTTCTTAATTTGACTTATACCATTCGATAGTAGGCCTTAAACCTAGCAATGCGTTTTTAGGTCATAATTCGATAAAACCTAGGTCTCGAGATATAAGCACTAAAAGTTATGTTTCGAGTTCCAGCAAAAATCGACCTTATTTCCTACGCATAAGGTCCAACTGTAACAATACTAATAAAAAAATGTATTAGCTTCAGTTTCTACAATACAAAATAGGCGAAAGTATTTGATTTTTACGGATTTTAAGAAAATAAGCATTACAATATTACATGTGCTAACAATATTAAAGCCATTTTTAATTAATTGCTGTGACATACTAAGTATCCTGAATGTATGTAAGAATGTCAGGTGATTAGGTCTGAAGACAAATATGGTAGCTCTACGAGAAAGTTGTCTTTGGCTTACCTTTTGTAGGTCAGTTCTAGAACATCCTTTAACACAGACCAGCAGTAATCCACAAGCATCGTTTCATTCCAACGGCCCTGATATCTTTATTCCATTAAAGAAAAATACCGATGGAATCTTTCCTGTGCTCGTCACTCCACAATTTTGAGGAAAAAAGTCAATATATGAGTGGAGAACATAGAGTGTAAATGAGATGTTGCATCGAAGATGGTATTTTTCCATAAGTTCTTTTACCAAATAAAATTGTCATCATTTTTTCTGTTGTCAAATAATCCAGGAATAATCCCCTTAAAGGCTGAATAGCTTCCTTTTCTGTCACCTTTATAACATTATCAAAAATAGGGATAGTCATAATTTCTCAATAAAGACTTCTTAACCTCTGTTGCTTCACATAATCTAGAAAATTTGCCTTTGGCGTATTTAAAAACCTGTCCTTCTCAAGCCATAACTTTCATAAAATTTTCATTAATTCTAGCTTTATGTGTAAGGACGAACAAAACAACAAGAGAAGAACGGGTTCGATTCCCGTCCCGAGTCTGGGTGTTTATGTATAATATGTATTTATTTACAAAAGAAAAGTATATAAGTAGTATATTAGTTGTCTAGTACCCATAACACAATCGCTGTGCTGCTTACATTGGGACTAGATGGCGCTGTGTGAAATGTCTGAGTATATTATTATTATTATCTCTTGGATTCACAAGACGATCGTAAACCGACGGACATTTTTTCGCTACGGTTAAGATGTCTCGCAGACCAATCTGCTTTTATATAATGTAATCAATACTGTCCCTACAAAAAAAAAAGCAGCAGTATTTCACTTGCATTCCTAAGAGTATAGGTACGACTTTCAGATCGCCACAAAGCCACTTGTGTTCTGCATATTTGATGAAACCGAGAAGGGCATTCATGTTTGTATAAGTCTAAAGACTGTAGACAGTCACAAAAACAGAAATTATGTTTATAAATTGTTTAAAACATGTTTATAATTTAAAAACATCTAAACTGGTGATAGGATGACGTTTTACTGGTGCGCTAACTACTAAAAAGGAATTTTTTTCAAGAAAAAAGGTTACTGTATCTCACAAACAAGAGCTAATTAGTAATTTTAAGATAATTTTTGTCTTCAGCAGGTGCAAATACATAAACAATTGCTGTTTTTGAACTCGAAACCATTTTCATTTTTGTGTAGTGTTACCAGTTCCGTTTTTGCACTTTTGTTTATGGAACTCTAAAATGATTTCTCATTTCAGACAACCGTGGTTTCATGACGGCGGCGGGGCAACCGGACGTTTCGCGCTCAGCTCGGTTGTTTCTAAAGGACGCGGCAAGTGGCCGCTTGCGTTGGGGGCAGCTCCCGCCCGGGGTCCGGCCCCGGCCCGAGCCTGAGCCCTCGGACACACACAAGGCGTCGAAAAGTAAAAGGAATCCTACACCCAGAGAAGCTAGAATGGTTGAGGTAAGTTTTAAAGGTTTTAGGAGAAATAATTTTTAACTCTGTTCTGCGTAGTTTTAGGCTTCATTACGCTATGTTTTTTTTGTTTAATTTGTCTCTTTATCTCACACGTCCCTTGTAATAACAATAACTAGAGGTCGCCGAGTGGTCGAATTTCCACCGTAAATATAAAATAAACGCTTTTTTCCTTTACATACACTCCATAGAATCGAAACAACTCACAAATCACACAAAATTCACAGCTTGAAACTCATTCAGTCAATCCATCAGTAATTATTTATTGGCAACATTTTAAAATTCATTGGCGCAAATTTATACTCTGTGCGACTGTTAGACCCTCTAACCAAGTAACAATGGAGGGAGTATTTGCTCTAAAGGCGTGTCGTCGATGTGCCTTTTTTTGTTGACCCACTGTAGATTTTTACTAATGTGCGTGACTAGGGAAGGTCACAGTACAACGATATACAGCTGAACATTATATATTTTTGTTTTTACATTTACTAGTAGTCAAAACAGTTAAGATTTACGAGTATTTTACAAATAATTATTTCACCACCAGCTCCTTAGCTGCCACGAATTACACTAACAGTATGAGGTTGCCATACTTACTATAGCTAACTGTTTTGCTCATGGTTACGCTCAATGAGATAGAAAAGAGACAGGAAAATTCGTTTGATATACGGCGGTAAGAGTAGCAACTTATTATGATTCCATCCATTATGTTTCTCGGTCCGAGGTTTGACCTAAAGAATAAATTTTGACCACACTATTATGTATTTGACATTGACATTATAACTATTATAAGTTCGACATTGACAGTATTAAAGTAAACAAGGAGTTTTTGGCGGGATTTTATGGGGAGCGGTTGAGCGTTTATTTCAACTATTTGCATTTGGTTTCTAGTGGATATTGTGATGTAAAATTGGCGTAGTTTTGCGTCCCAAGTATCTACGCTGTTATGCTGTTATGTGAAATTGTTGAAATAAGTACTTATTTAGTAGTGTGATGTTGAAATTTTTTTAGTGGCTTAGTCTGCCTCAGCTGATCCCATTAGAAAGACTGCCTCATATATTTGTCGCCAGAAACTCCAAGAAACATCTAAAATGTATTACGTCGACATTTTGATGAAATAATATGAAGAAAATTATCTATTTATTACTGAAAACATCGGTTGTATGGGCTAAGATCCCTTTACCTTCCCTCCTAAGGGAGAATTGTACCACTACCACAGATTAATTAGTTACTCTACTACTACTGAACGTAAACAATGTTCTATTTAATTTAGTTTAGTGTATTTGTAAACCTATCACATAAAAATTGTAGCTTTCTGCACTCCTCCATATTTAATCACACGCTTCTCCGTGCGCGCAATATTCTTATAAAGGGATCCGAGGTTTTCGATTCACATATATTATATTATTAATATAATGATTGTGTGACCCAAATAAGCCCTAGGCTTGTACTACAAGTACCACACGACGAACTGGGGGAGCTCACATTAACACCCAGGACTCTAAGCTAGGTTAGAAAAGTTCATTTCCAGATTGACCTGACCAGGGATCGAACCCAGGGCTCCGGCTTGCCACTACGCCACCAACCGGTGAGTCAAAAGAAACCTTCCTAGCCGTATTCCCGTATTTAAATCTCTTAATACTGTGATTTTAAAGCATCCGCCATATTAGTTTTATTTTATATTAGTATCTAATTAATCTGTGGTTTTATGATGACGTCACATACGCAGGCCTTCCCCTCGTATTCCGTTTTATTTGATACTCATATTGTTTGGGGGTCCTGTACAAAACAACTCTATCTTTATCTTGGAGCATTCGCCATATTTAATTTATAATTATATTACGTCACATAATATACAGAAACTTTCCTAGGCGTGCGAACAACAATTCACCTTTTCATCGTAATCAGAGAATGGTATAACAATGCATAATGGACGAACAGAAACATTCATTTTCATTATAAGTGTAGTAGGTTAACAACATCGATTTTCCGTCACAACTTTTCTTATTAACAACTTAACTGTTATCAATTAATCTTAGACTTAGTGTTCAATATTGAGTATTTTTTCTGTTAAAAGATAACGAATTCTCGAATAATATGGTTCATAATAATATGGTCATAAGTCTCAAATAATATGGTTACAGAAATCTCAAATATTGTTGCATTTCAATAATTTCACACAATTCTCAAGTACCCATGCTTCAAAGTATTAATTATTTGCTGCTGCCCGCGTCTTCGTTCGCATGGTGATTGTACTAATTCAGAAACCTTCACCGATGTATGCACAACAAATTACCGAAGTTCCGTCACAATTA
This sequence comes from Zeuzera pyrina, assembly GCA_907165235.1. Lineage (NCBI taxonomy): Eukaryota > Metazoa > Arthropoda > Insecta > Lepidoptera > Cossidae > Zeuzera > Zeuzera pyrina. The sequence goes on from OU015629.1 coordinate 5,489,603, forward strand.
GATAAATAGTATAGGAACGCATAGAGGACAAACATACAGAGAGACATTTATTTTTATATATTGTATAGATTGTTATAATTTCTTGCAGGGATGGGAAGATAAACTGGCAGAGATTGACAGAGAGTTTTTTGATATGCCATTTAGCACTGCACATGTTAAAGGGAAACCAGTTCTGGGGTGAGTATGTCATACTCATATTATGGTGTTATAACAAAATATATAAAAAGAATGAGTGATGAACGATTGACGAAGAAAACCTGCAGAGCGAAGTGAATGGTGGGAGAAGGTAAAGAAAACTAAGACTGACTTATGGAGATTATATTTTTTTATTTTTTTATAAAAGACTTTATTTACATTAACAAAAAAGTACATAAAAAAGTACATGCATACTGATTTTTTTATAATATTGTTTACACATAATATATTAAAGTAAAATAAAAACACATCTCACAAAACTTATGTATGTATGTATTTTTGTCTGCGATGTGGATGGGCCTTGCGTGAATACACTAAACATGGTAGACATATTATCATGTATGTATGTAGAAATGTTATATTATCCTCACAATTAAAATAAACCATCTTCACATAGCCAGAGGGGCTCCCCGTCTTATTTTCACAAAAAGTATTTTTCAGCCAAAAATTTCTCGGATAAAATTTTCTCATACAATTATTACTTAGTACAATTATTACTCAGTAGAAATATTTCTCAGAGTAATATATTCTCATATACTTACCTAATGTAACCTACCCAAAGAGTGTGTTCTTCGGCCGCTGCCGCGGCACGCTCGCTTCGTCGCTCGGCTCGCGCATTGTGATTTATATACTTACCTAACCTAACCTCCAGAAAGAATGTTCTTATAAGGCAGATTCTCTTCTGGCGCTTCGCCGGCTGCTGCTGCGACACTAAAGAAAATTAATATGAAAATTAAAAATTATAGCCGGAGAAATTTTATACATAAGAAATTATTGCTATGAGAATTTATTACAATGAGATATTTTTGTTTGAGAAATTATTACAGAGAATTTATATACTGAGAAATTATTGTCCGAGAAAATAAGCTAATGGAAGTTTTAAAAGCACTAGCACATCTCGGCGAAAGTGTGTGAGACGAATGATGATATTTGAGTGGGCGAAAGATATAAGGACTGCGATGATTGGCGCTCCGTTTTCTGTTTACCTAGTTAGGGATATCGCATGAGGATATACATATACATACATATGTTAGACGCAAAGAGGAAAACGCTCATTGAGCGAAAGCTCACAACGAGTCGCAGTTTCTGTAATACATCCACATCAAAAAATTCGTGTTATGGCTCTTATAAAAACGCCTAGGACGCGTTGTGCCAAACACAAAGACCATAAAATATAGCGAAATTCGTGTCGGGAGTCTATCATGCTACTCGACCACAACACTTGGTAACAATGAAAAAAGCCATGACGCGTTTGGAACATCAGTTATTCAATAACCATGATGGAATTGGTAGAACAGTAGTTTGTGAGGTGGGTAATACTAGTGTTGAAACTAAACGTATGTACTTTTTCTATAATATCAAACAGTTCATCTGTTTTGCAGAGTAGCGGATTTTTATCACTTGTGCTGCCTGCTTTAGATTTTTCAATGTCATCAATTTTTAAGATATCATATCGTGACGACAATACAGCTTTAAAGATAGAGACTGGTTATTTTTTTAGGAAGCCGAGACTGTTTAGTTTCTTAAAGTAACGTTTCGTACCTATTTTTGGCACTCACGATCACTGCAATCAGCGCTCGTTTTTACAAACTCATGTAATTTATCATAAAACACATCCCTTTTATTTTCGCACAGATGTTAGTTCACTCTCAGAAATTGACAAAAACGAAAGAACAAGTATACCCATGTTTTCAATGCAGTGTTGTACCCGAGCCGACAAGTTACAACCCGTCCGTCGTGATGTGATTGTATCAACTATGGCTCAGAACGCGTCATAGCGTTCCTTCATTGCCAAAAGATGTTGTGGTCGAATAGCATAATAGTCGCGACACTCATTTTGCTATGTGGTCTTTCTGTGTTTGCCACAATGCGTCACGGGCGTTTTTATAAGAGCCATAACACGAACTTCGTGATGTGGATATTTTACAGAAACCACAACGCGTCGTGAGCTGTTTTTTTGCTCAATGAGCGTTTTTGGTCATAATATGTACAATTGTACATGTTATGTCAAAACTTTCTAAATAGAAGATAAGTCCATTTAACACTTTTGTAACTGAATGGGTGTGTACCCAATTGTATTTGTTGTATTTTGGGATAGTGCTGTCCGCCTTTATTTTTAAAGATCACTAATATTTAAAAATCACCGACAAAGAATTAACAATCTGTGTCTATTTCCACCAAACATAGCTGAGAATGTTCTGGAAAACTGGAACTTTTGAGCCAAAAGAAACTATTTCAAAATTTGTTCCTCCTTTCAAGAGTTACTATCAGGGGACTTTATAGACCTGTGTCGGTCGTGATTGATTCGATCATTTTATTGCAATCATTTCAAAGTATTGATGATTGCAATCACATTTGAACGAACCTATCGTTCATCGATTCGATCCTTTAATCGATTCGATCTCAGTATTTGTCGATATTTAATTGATGATCTATGCCGTTTAATGTAATAAAAAGTGAAATTCAAAAAATTACACATTATTTTTTAAAACGCAAACAAAAAAATTATAAATGCGGCAGAATTTAAATAATAAAAACTAAAAAATATCGAAATTGTAAAGATTACATTACTCATACAATCGTTCGATCTTTAATTTCAATCAAAAATACAATCATGATTGTATCTGTATAGAATCAATGGATCAATGATTGATTAGATCATATGACTGAATCTTTTTTGAAATCAATACTTGAACGATCGAATTTTTGAAAATGAACGACTGAACAGGTCTAGGCCTTCATGTATGAAAGTAATGTTTTTTCTCATGGCCTTTTTACCAAAACTACGAATTACCGTGTGTGTTGTACCGAAAATCCAGTGTTGCCTGAACGCGATACAAAAAAAAAATGTAAAAAAGCATGTTTCAATAAAAAAATGCGTTTTACAATACAATTCATACATTATTAAATTTACTTTTTTTACATTTCTTTCTTTGATATTGTATGGTAATTTATGGACTATATAGAAATGCATATAGGCCACTCATCGGAGTTGTCGCTTCTCATCTCCTGGAGGGCCGTCAAACTGGGTCGCTGGTACGTGGTAACCTTGAGTAGCTATGTTCTCTATACACTGTAGAATCAACCAAACGAACAATCAGTTGAATAGGTTCCTTTTTATAATTGTTTTCCTTTATAAAGGACGAGCGCTTCGAGCGACCAATGAATGACGCATGAACGAATGTACAACGACGGCACCAACGACCTCTCGCGAACAGAAGGGATATCGTGACTAATGCATTTCTTAGTAAAACTTCAGAAACCAATGAAAATTTAATGAACTATGTACTGACATTAATAAGAAAAAGGGAACTGACTAAAGTACGGAACACATTAATATGTTAAAAGATAATAAAAACTCTCGATTGCTTAAAATAAACTCTTAAAACTGGAAACATTGTTGCGACAATCAACATTCCTTTACAACATAAAAACTGTCTAAGCTGAACGTTTACAGGCTGATGGTGACGATTACATACATACTCATACATATCTTCACGCCGTATTCCTAACGGGGTAGTCAGAGAGGACGGAGCGCCAAGCATCGCGATTCTTACATACTTCTTTCGCGTCCTCAAATTGCATCATTCTCCTCACACATTTTCGCCTAGGTATGAGAATGCTTTTGACATTTCCTCTGGCTATCTGATCTTCATAAGCCATTAGATTTTCTTCATAAGTCTTTCATCACTCATTCTTTTGTGATGAAAGATAATCACTCATTCTTTTTATGTGCCCGAATCATCTAAGCATTCCTTTCCTCATTTTTACAATTACACTGTCGGACAACCCTGTTATACTGCGTATCTCTTCATTGCTTATTTTTTCCGAAAGGGTGACACCGCACATATTTCTAAGAGACCGCATTCTACTGCATTTATCTTACTTTCACTCGATTTCAGGCATATCCAGGCCTCACATCCGTACAATAAAGTTGGAACCAACACCGCATTGTGTATGGCCGTTTTGGCTAAGTTAGATATATTCACACTGCCTACTACTGCGGACAGAGCACCGTTCGCTTTATTGGCAGCTGCTACCCTCTCTCCACATCCAACTCACATCTTACATCCCTCGAAAACTTACTTCCCAGATATACAACTTCGTTCACTTGTTCTAGACATTTTCCATTTACTCATATTTCACACTTTGTACATCTTCTTTTTCAAATACTAGAACCTTAATTTTGTTCACATACACATTCATATTCAATCCTTTCACTTCACAGTCTTCTTTCGTGCACGTAACTGGTGTCTGCAACTCCGCTTCTGATGGTGCTATAAGCATAGCATCGTCAGCATACAAAAGGCAGTTTACCACTGTACCATCATATATCATACCACTCATACTACCTTTCAATGTCTGGAGGCAGCTGTCCAAATACAGCACGAATAGCCAGGTAGATATCACGCAGTTCTGTCTGATGACTGAGCAGACCTCGAACCAGGGCGACAACTCACCATCTATTCTTACACAGGCTCTGTGGCCTCGACCTCACAACCTACAGTAAGAGGCCCTCCACGCCATATTCAGGCAGAAAACTCCACAATTTCTTTAACACTATATCGTATGCTTTTTCAAGATCCACGAAAGCACAGAAACTTTCCGACCTATGGCCAGAAACTTCCTCACAATACCACGGAGCGAGAAAATCTGATCCGTACAAGCCCTACCGTTCTTAAAACCACCTTGGTGACGATTAACAATCAAGTTAGAGATTTTACGGAAACTCGTACTCCTAAATATGTAACTGACGATAATTGTAGTTAGATATTAACAGTGCGGGTTCCCCTTAAATCTCTAGCTGTTATTTTTTCTCTTACAGCGACACCTGTTTGAATTTCCCGCTTGTGTTTTAGTTCTCTGCGGTAATACGGAGACACTATTATATATGTATGTCGCTTTTGATTGGACGTCAGTCGCTTGCTTGCTTCTCTCGGTAGAGAGTAGTAGGTACATTCCTTGTTGCAATGCTATAAACAAGTACAGATATATCATATACATTAAATATTTCTTTCTCTTTTATGCACTTTCCAAATTAGTTTTTAATCTTTATTTTATTGTACAATTAATAAAAAGTAATGTTGTTTGAGGTCGAAAAAGCTTTTATCTTCATTTATAGCGTTTAACTTTGCACTTGCGCGGGAAGAACTCTTTGTAAGACATCATTCGGGAAACGAGGCTCTGACAATGACACATTTTACCAAAGAGACGTAGTGATTTATAAGGATAGAATAATGTGAAAACGACAGTAGCGTTTCTAATCAATGTAAAACGAGCTGATACTCAGTATTCCTACGTATGAAAGAGAAATTGAATGGCTCTAATTGAATGGATCACGTATAGTTTAGATTCAAATGAATTACAACATTTTATTAAAATTATATAATTGTAAATAATCGGGTCACTATCGTGTAACAATTACTGTAGTCTGCTCATAACGACGATCGGTGCAATCCGGTCGAAACCTAAATTAAACATTGACATGATATTTATAATAAGACGTAAAATTCGTGAAGCAACAATCGAAATCTTCGACCTAGTGCCCAAGTTATAAAAAAATTGTTTCGTTATAAAAACTAAAAATGTACTCATGAAAATATATTTTCATACTAAGATGAAAGAGATGTGAGGTCCTCGTGTTATCAATTACAGCTAAGGGAAACCTAAATAAACCGGAGACGTAATGGGCACCCTGGATGTTAGCCAAATGCTAATTCATAAAGTTTAACTACTTTATGAGCCGACAGAGGGTTAACGATCGTGAAAATCGGTCCGAATGCGAATATGACTATTAATTTGAGACTATAGAGGACAGTGCATAATATTGTGGAATGTTTCCAATAATGTGTAGGCAAGAAGCATACATCTAATACGCCCTGAAGCGTTGTAGTCTTATTGCTTTCTCAAACAGTTTCCTCTAGATATCAATGTGCTTTTGACATTGCCATATCAGGTAATACTGGCTATTTAATCTTCACAAGCCGCCAGCCTTGGTCTTCCTTGGCATCTATCACCAGTCACTTTTATTCCGTAGATTTTATTCGTCAGTCGTTTTCCACAAACAATTAGTTATAGCATTCTTTTCTACATAAAGAAGAAAACTTTTGTTAAAGTGAAAATCGTTTATTACAGCAGGATGTTCAAAAAGTTTTCGATATGTTAACCTCAGGTAACGATTTAAATCTTTGATTGTCCTGTAAAATAAGATTGACTTTTTAACTTTTTGTTCCTCTTGAGTGTTAAAAAATTTGGATTTTATAACTAAATATAAAAAGATTTTTTCAATGTATTATCTGTAATGTTATACTTTTCGAAAGCTTTTTAACGTCTCCGTTACAGGTTTGTGTTGTTTTTTGAGAAAATATTAAAGACAAGTATCTCTTTATTTTAATGCTTATCAAGTCTTTGGGAAATTCTACTTACTACCGTGCCTAATAAAGTCTATTTTCTTGCAGTATGTCCGGCACACAAGCTACCGACGCATCAATTACAAAACCCTGGAAACGGGAGAAGAAACACGCCAACAAAAACAAAAGAGAGAAATTAAGAAGAGTTTACGCGCATTTGGATGAACACTGATGTGATAAATAACATACGTCAAATATCTCAGTTTGTAAGAGTTAAGAAATCTTATAACGGAAACGACTTATGACGTTACAATATTTGTGCCTATTAAAAACAATTTTGTATTTGTAAAACGGTAATCAAGGTTGTTAAAACATTTTTAAATCAAATAAATAAATTACCGATATACATATAATTTCTGTCCTTGTATTTCATATAAAATAAAAGTGTTTTGAGTAACCTTGAATATGTAAGTGGTAATACATATTTCAGTGTCATTTTTATAAAAATAATAAAACAAAGGTACGTACCTAAGTAAAAAGTTTGCGTTTTTCATTTTAACAAATGATTACAACTAAAGTAATAATTAAAACAACATATACGATCAAAACCAATTATTTGTTTCATTAAAAATTGTCTTAACAGTCTAAGATATTTAAGTTCCATACATAGAATTTTTTTTTTTTATTATTGTGAGATAATGAGTACCAAACGTGAAAACGTTGAAAAAGTTTTTGTACAGAATGTACATTGTGCAGTGTGTATGATCTGATAAAACTTAGGAAAAACTCTTAGGAAATCTTCTAAATCCTGCTTTCATACTTGCAACACTACGTAATAATAAAGTCAGGAAGTGTGTTTATGACAAGCGGTTAATTTTATGATGGCAACACGTAACTGTAAAACATAATTCCGGTGTAACATAAACTATAAAAAATAATTTATTGCTTACACAAATAACAAATTGTGTATAAAATAGAGAAATAGAATCCGTATTAGTTATTTATGGTTTTACGACAGACACTTGTAGATACATACTAGATAATATAGACTCTCACTTGTAGCATTTCTCTTACTATCACGAAAACGTTTACATATCAGAATTCAGGTCCTATGTAATAAATTATTGGTATTATATTCTTAATAAAATAATACCGTTTGCTATGTAAGTAGAAACAGAAATTAATGTATTTTTGGCTAGCAACAAACTACACAAAAGATTTTTTGACAAATTTTCAAATATCCTTTCAACAAGTTGAACTTAAAAGAACTGTGCATTCTTGCTACACGAACAAATACCATATAATTACTATACTATGTATATAGTAGATAATATGTGCGGCTGTTGTATGAACTATAAGTAGTTATGGACATGTCTGTCATAAAGAAAACCGACGCCTACGGATATGAACGCAGCCAAAAGGTGTGGCCGTATGCGGGCCGTGTTGATGCTGTTTTACGAGAGGCTGTAATAAATGTCATATTTTTACGGTTTATCAGTTCATGAATAAAAAATAGCTTTCTTCGCTTTTGCAGTCGGGCACAAATACGACATGAAAATATTAGGAACCAAAAAAGAACAAAATTAGGATACAAAAAAATATAAAACAAATCATTGGTAACCAAACAAAATATCTAGGCACCTTGAAACTTGAAAGAATGCAGTATACCGTACGCTACGGTCGGCAGAAAATTTACTTGTATAGAAAAATGTCAGTCAATGTTTTGTATATTTTATATATATTTTTTTATATTTAAAATGTGTCATTAATTGTCACATCTATTTTTATAGCTCGTAAAATTAATTAATAATATTAAGCAAAGTCAAACTAATTAATTTAACTAACAAAATTAAATTAATTATTTAATAAGGTAATACAGTAGAAGAATATTTAATATTCATGCTAAAACGGAGATTTTAAATAAAACTCGTGATTTTATAATATACATTCTTTATTACTCAAACAATATAATACAACTTAAAATTAACGAAATAAAAAAAAAACTGAATCGAGTGAACGGTACACGTGCGTCTGCACTTGCGTTGGCAAGTAGTTAATTTTCTATGTGGCAAGTGGCAACAGTACTAACATTAATAGGGCGAGACTGGGGTATAGTGCGACGCGGGACGGGGGAATCGCATTCCTACGAAGTGCCTAGCCTAGTTTTTGACGGAATATAGTTAAAATTATAAATAATATCATATATACTTACATATTATAATAAATATATATCTATATACGAAAACTATAATGGCACAGTACAATGTAGTATTCCTATGTAGTCTGTTGCTGTATCCTGTAGTGTACACAGTGGCGTGCATATCATATAGGCACAGACACTGCCTATCCTGACAATTTAAAGAAAAGTTATTAGTTATAGCAATTGTAGAAAATTCAAAACTAAACAAAAATATAATAATAGCGCAATCTATTCTCGTTCTTCCTTCTTTCATCTGTTTCCAATCGTATTTCGTATTTTTATATTACTGTACTTTATTATTAGCAATCATGCCATTTATCGATAAAAAATACACGCCATATAACTTATCCTCGGAGGCACGTCGGTCCGCGGGGCGCGGGGTTATTACCTAAAAATTTGTTGACAGCGACAGCCACGCGATCACTGCGCGACCGCGCGATATTTGGCTGTCGAATGCTGACTATCGACTATCGAGTGCTATAGGGCCATCAGCTTGGTCAGCTTAGCACAGTCTATACTAAAGTATTGACTGAACGTATGAAAGGCGTTTCAGAAAGATATTTGTGGGAGGCGCAAGGTGGATTCAGGAACGGTAGGGGTTGTATGGATCAGATTTTCTCGCTTCGCGTTATCGTGGGGAGGTTTCTGGCTTTAGGTCGGAAAGTTTTCTGCGCTTTCGTGGATCTAGAAAAAGCATTCCATAGAGTAGTGCGGAAGAAATTGTGGAGTCTTCTGCCTGAATATGGCGTGGAGGGCTCCTTACTGCAGGCTGTGAGGTCATTATATCGAGACCACAGAGCCTGTGTAAGGATAGACGGGGACATGTCGCCCTGGTTTGAAGTCTGTTCTGGTGTCAGACAGGGCTGCGTGATGTCTGCCTGGCTATTCGTGCTGTATTTGGACAGTTGCCTCCAGAGATTGAAAGGTAATATGAGTGGTATGGGATGTGGTGACACAGTGGTAAACTGCCTATTGTACGCTGACGATGCTGTGCTAATAGCACTATCAGAAGCAGAGTTGCAGACACTAGTCACGTGCATGAAAGAAGATTGTGAAGTAAAAGGATTGAAAATGAATGTGAACAAAACTAAGGTTCTGGTGTTTGAAAGAGAAGCGGTACAAACGAAATGTGTGATTTGCGTAAATGGAAAATGTCTAGAACAGGTGAATGAAATTGTGTACCTGGGGAGTGCGTTTTCGAGGGATGGAAGATGTGAGTTGGATGTGGAGAGACGGGTAGCAGCTGGCAATAAAGTGAACGGTGCTCTGTCCGCATTAGTGGGTAGTGTGAATATATCTAACACTGCTAAAATGGCCATCCACAATGCGGTGCTGATGCCAACTTTGTTGTACGGTAGTGAGGCCTGGATATGCCCAAAATCGAGTGAAAGTATGTTAAATGCTGTGAAGATGCGGTCTCTCAGAAATATGTGCGGTGTCACGCTTGCTGACAGGATAAGCAATGATGAGATACGCAGTATGACAGGGTTGCACAACAGTGTTATTGTAAAAATGAAGAAAGGAATGCTTAGATGGTTCGGGCGCATGGAAAGAATGAGTGATGAAAGACTGACGAAGAAAATATACAGAGCGAAAGTGAGTGGTAAAAGAAGCCAAGGAAGACCAAGGCTGACTTATGAAGATCAAATAGCCAGAGTGTTAGCAGACGGAAATGTCAAAAGCACTCGCATACCTAGGCGAAAATGTGTGAGGAGAATGGTGAGATTTGAGGAAGATAAGAGGTGTGTAAGGACCGCGACTCCTGGCGCTCCGTCCTCTCTGACTACCCCGTTGGGGATACAGCGTGAAGTTATGTTATGTTATGAATGCTGACTGGAAATTAGGTAATAAGCGTGCCGGTGCCTACAATTCACACACACATGTTTACATTTCACCTATCAGTACACGATATAATCTTTTAAATGTATGCTGTTTTATACTCGAAAATTAAGTTTGTGTGCGTGTTTTCGAGACATTGCCTATGTTAACGGCATTAAATGAATTTGATAAATTCAACACTTTTTCAACTAAATTGTGCTTTGTGTTACTCATTTTTGCTTTATGGTTCACTGATTTATAATTGAATCGAAATAGAACTCCATATTTATTTTCTTCGTGCCAGTGATTTGTATTCTATAATTTATTTTAAAAAATCATATTCTTCTTACAATTCGTATTTGAAATAAAGTACGGCTTATAATAGATAATTTCAGTTGTAATGGAATGTTTTAGCTGTTAGAATTGTGTTGGCAGTGTGTGTTTACAAAAACTAAAAGAAGCTGCATTTCGAAATTTTCGAAAAGTCACAAACTATAGCTAAAGGCAGGTACGTCCCGGAGTTGCATTTACCATGTACAAAATTGGGCATTCATTCGTTAATCCGTTAATCGTTAATTAACGAAGTTAACAATTTGCTTAACGGAATAACTTTTAAGTTAACTTCAAAAAATGTTAACGCTCTTGTTAACTTCCGTTAACTTTAGTCCGTTGCATAAAGCAGTTGTTTGTTAACATGTTGTTATTTTCTTTGTTTGAATTACGCGCCATGCCACACTTGTACGTTTGGCGAGTCGAATGGTCAAAGATATATTATGCGAAGTACGCGTGAGTTAACTTTTGAAGGAAACGCCGGTGATGATCTATGTGACTTTTTATTAGTAAATATTACATTAGAGGTCTTAACTACAGCTTATTAGATATAGGAATGCCCTCAGTAGAGGGTGTCTACGTATTTATAACTAAGTTAGCGTCGGTGCTCGGTGGGGTACGCTGTGTTCCCACGGCGACATGTGTTTTACAGAAGTAACAGATAACTTAAAAGTAAACTTATCTAAGAAATGTCTCAGAGTGCAGGATTTTGGTTAATGTCAACTAACACATGGCAAATGAATAGTTAAGGAATATGTTATTATCGAATACCCTGCGAACTGGTTATTATCAGCTACCATAGATGTGTTTGCTTGTTTACGTTTTAAAGGTCCGTTTACTCGTGCGAGATTGCGTAGATGTGAGGAACACTAGAGTTGTGGAGTTGTTGAGAATGTTTATGAATGGCAACATGCACCTAATGTAATATAATCAATAGCAGCTATTTTTTCATACTACTTTATTCCTCATATTATTAGATCGAATACCGAGGAATACAACTCATACGTCGAAAATCATCTGCAAGTCTTCGAACATATGAGATCTTTGCTAATGGACGACCTAAATTTGCATTTAACGAAAGCAACGATCGAAGCATTTAATAAAGTGACACCTGTCGATATAAATTTCAAGCACAACAAATTTACAGATGACACACCTAAACTTGTAGATAAATGCCATCAAATGAAGCTGAATAATCAGACCGATACTCCGGAATACCGGGCTCTACTTAATGATATTCGCCAAAAGCCGAAAGATACATTTGCATCAATACCAGGAACACAGAATTTCAAAGTAATGGAAATGAACACCAGCAAACGACGTGTCGACGACGACGACAGACGACGCGACGTGTCTGTAGAAGAGATACAGCTAGCGCTGAGCCAAATAAAAAACGGAAGATCTTCAGACCAAGATAACATCATACCTGAGATGTTGAAGCTAGGATCAGAGACGCTATGGAGAGCTCTAGCACTACTGTTTACAAACTGCATATTAAACCGCAAGCTTCAGGGGCTTAGCACAACGCAGTGATAATCCTCCGCCACAAGAAAGGGGATATTCGAAAGATAACTCGCTCGACTAGTCTTTTCCATATTTATAAATTACTTACCAGAGTTATCCTAAATAGACTAGCTAATAAACTCGACGATTACGAGCTGAAGGAGCAGGTTAGTTTCCGATCTGGATATTGCACAAATGACCACCGGAAAACGTTGAAGACACCAATTGAAAAGTGCCATGACGAATACCAAACGCCATCACCTTTGTTGACTGTGAGAAGACGTTTGACTCGGTGGAGGCTTGGGCAGATGAGAGGGTTCTAATAAATTGCAGAGTTGACGAAAGGTACATCCAGCTTATGAAACATCTACAGCAGCATGGGGTGTCATCGGTCAGTCTACATATTCTTACAGAGTTCAAACTGAAGCGAACTTGGAGAAGTGCGCCAAAGCGATACAATTTTGCCAAAATTGTTCAATGCTGCCCTCCTCGAAAACGTCTTCGGAAGACTCGATTGGAGTGATAAAGGCATTATTATTGACGGAGAGATAGAATAACTTGCGGTTTGCGGATACCGTACTGGTCGCGGGTAGCGTTGAGGATATGCTTATTATGACCGGCGACCTGCAGAGTCAATCAGCGAAAATAACATTGAAAATGAATATGTCAAAAACTAACATCATGATAAACATCCCAGATACGAAAAATTATCAGCTGCCTGTAGGTATCGTCGTCCATTATATTTACTGGGCCCATAAAATCACCCTTGGCATAGAAGACGAAGTGACAGAAGCCGAAAGACGTATCGCACAAGCATAAGCATGGCGAAAAAGATTTTGGAGTGGAGACTCAGCGCTAACGGAAGAGGTAGACCATCTCGGAGATGGGTGGATGGCATTTGACAACAGACGGGCATGGACTGGAAGAAAATGGCGAGAGATAGACAGGCGTGAAGAGAAAGAAAGGAAAATAGAGAGTAGACCCATGTCCAAAGACGGGCGCATTAAGGGCTGATATAGATAGAGATTCATATTACTTTATTGTTATCTATCTTAAAACTGAATAAATATGTATTTAATTGTTCATTCTACATTACCTATAATAATTAATCTACGCACTTATTGTTGTCTTATTTGCCTACGTATTCCAACCCAAAAGTAGTATTAGTTTTGGATGGTTACTGTTTAACGGTTTACTTTAACTTGCGTTAAACTTTCGAAAATTTAATGCTTTAACGATTATCGGAGTTAACTTTTTAATTGACGAATTAACGATTAACGAAGTTTACTTTTGGATTAACTGTGCCCACCTATGACTATATATCAAAATTCAGGTAATGTGTCTTGAAATTTTCAATTGAAATATTATGAAATGGCTAACGGGATGTGCACATACTAATAGTCGTATCTATTTTGTTTTCCTCGCATTAACATATAATAAATAAAAACCACTACGAAAATTAAGGTAACGGTTGTCGGTCATCAATATTGCTGTATTAGTAAATATAATTATTAAAGTTGCTGGTTTTTTAAACATTTTTTATTTTGACTGCATACCCTGTTGAAAAATCCTGTGCACGCCACTGCCTGTACGGCCTGTACAGTGGTTTTCGATAACTGTTTTCTTGCCGCTTGTTGTTCTACGATCTCGGAGTAAGTTCTCATAAAGGAGACCTTTTCACTTTGCTGTTGACATTCGTTAAAGCATCAGCAGCAAAGCGGAAAAAGACAAATTTATGGAGAACTGTTAACTTCTGTTCTTCTTCCTTTTCTTCTTAAATCCAATATGTAGCCAGTGTTCGAGTTAGGTGAATTACGATTGGACGAATTGATACAATTGGACGAACGAATTGAATTCTTCGCCTTAGTCTGAAATTAAAAAATAAAAAGAAATAAGGAAAAGAAGATACGAAAACGTAACAATCTTCGACAACATAATTGAATTTAGGTATCAATGTAGGTAGTTGTTTTTGAAGTCATACTATTTGAAGGATACTATAAAATATCCAGCAGGCAACGGAGCACGTCATCGATGCTAGTATGTAACACACCATGAAGTTAGCAATGAAAGTTGCGTGCGTCGATCTAAGAGAACATGAAGTTAGCAACGAAGAGCTTATGATGCCAATTTTTATTTTTATTTCAATCGTTTCAAGCAGCTAGTTTTATTTAAATGTAACCAGTTTTTTTGGTTGAAGTGGCAACGTGGCATCGAGCTTAGATCTTCATGTAGGTAGGAAAACACGTACGAACTACAATAATATTTCCGTAATTTCTGCGCAATTTATTTCAATAAAAAAAGTATTTACAAATAGCGAATAATTTGGTTTTTAAATAATACTATCTATAGTCGTTTTAAAACGAGTTAGGCGTCAATCGACACAATATTGATAGAGTAAGTATATGTATAACAGACCTAAGTAGCTAATCAAGTTATTTACCATTTCCATACCGGAAAATTGTTTCAGATAGTACCTACTCTCACAGTGGTCTATTTAAACTGCCTTGTGTAACATACCGTGATAATGTAAACACATGCTTGTTCTGTTTGTGTAAATAAACATTACTAACTACCTACAAAAATAATATCTAATAACTACTAAGTAAGACGGGAACGTTCTCGCTTTTGAATTAGGAGTTATATGAAGTATATTTATTGTTATTATTTTGTTTATATCAATGGGGCTATTTTCAGATTTGTTTTACATACGAGTAGGTGAAACATACACATATCAATATATATAACTAATCAGCGCAGCCGCCGGCCCTAGCCCTTGAAGTAGTGAGATTGTCTTTCGGCGTCCTTTGGACGACGCTTTCACATCACAGAAATTGCTTTTGAATTTATGTTAAATAAGTAATAATTACATATATAACTTTTGCAAAAATAAACTTTTATTGCAAAAATCAAGTCATTGAATCAAAAATTATTTTTCGCTCGAAATTGTTTTTCGTATTTGGCATTTTGGCGCCCATCACCACCTGGCGAACTAATTTCCGAGATTCGACCGCGAGGCCAGCGCGACGTCAGTATATGGACCTCGCGGTAGCGGCGGTAACGAACGCCTTCACGTTTTGATCTCTCAAACGGGTGGACACGAGCACTTTTAAACTTAATCTATAGTAATACTATAAAAGGTACACTTTGTTTGTATGTATTAGATAAAGTTTGTAAGTTTACATGTAGGAGTTAATCTCTGAAACTACTCATCTGCTTCCAAAAATTCTTACACCAATATTTAGAACGGAACTTCATGGTGGACATAGTGTCTTATTATACCGTTTCGACCCGGACGAAGTCGCGGATAACAGCTAGTTAGATATAATTTTATTCACGTTTCAGTCGTATAAGCGAATAGACACAATCACTTGTATCTTTTAATTTAAGTAACAGAATTATTAATTAATCTGAAAAGGCAACCGCAAATAGTATTTATTTAAAAAGCCTATCTGTCGGCTGCTTATCATAATTTACGCTTATTTTTACATTATGTGAAGAGTTCACGGTCTTAAAGAGCGGTTTCGAGATTTAAAGGAAACGAAGCATGGGGTATTTAAGGATTTCATTTTCAATAAGAGCAGAGAAATAGGTACGTGCGGTGTTACCCTTTGAGACAAAATAAGCAATGAAGAGATACGTGGTATGATAGGGTTGCACGACAGTGTTACTTTGTAAAAATGAAGAAAGGAATGCTTAGATGGTTCGGGCACAAGGAAAGAATGAGTGATGAAAGATCGACGAAGAAAATTTAGAGCGAAAGTGAGTGGTAGAAGAACCAAGGAAGAACAAGGCTGACTTACGAAGATCAAATAACCAAAGTGTTAGCTGACGGAAATGTCAATAGCACTCGTATACCTAGGCGAAAATGTGTGACGAGAATGATGTTTGTGGAAGAAAAAAAAATTGTAAGGACAGTGACGCTCGGTGCTCCGTCCTCTCTTGCTACCCCGTTAGGGATACAGCGTGAAGATATGTATGCATGTAGGAGCAGACCCTCATATCTTACGAGTAAGTCGGTACTTTAAGTTGAGTAGGTAAGTACATAAGTCTTGAAAACGACTAATTTGTTAATGAAATTAATTGTTTTCTTGCTAACCATAGTTAAAGCAATCAAATCTTTGTAAGTAAAAGTCTTGTCTAAATACGAATTATGGATCCGCGTGTCTGAGATCTTAAGGCGACGCATTGGAAATTTTGACGGCGGGGATCTCAATTTTTCCAAGTGACTACAAAACGTATGAGTGATATTTAGTAACCTAATTCTTCATTTCATTGACTTTATTTTGAAAGTTGCGATACCTAAACGATTAGTTAACTTTTGTAACACAAAAAAAAAATCAAAGAAACCTCTTTTAAAAGAGAGATTTACATTTTTAGGACTAATGAGACCGATTTATGTTTCTAAATTTTCTGTATGGTTTTAACCTAAACATATTGTTCAAAATGACAGTTGGATGTTTTTTAAAGTAATTATTATTTTTAAAATAAACGAAAATAACTACTTTTTAGTATTTTTCGTAAGCTAGCGCGTGCACTTTTGCATCGAACAGAAGGTCTATTTTGGATTAAATTATTGTTTATCAATGCGTCGCCTTAAAACAAAATTCATTTACATAAGACTTACTGAATACTCAATATGATGATATATTTGTTATAACACGCAGGTACGCAGCATCTGTTAAAATAATATAACTAGAATATTAGATTGTATGATTGTTGATACTTATATTTATACTTCCACTCTGACTACTCCATTTTTTATACTGCTTCCCCTAACGTGGTAGTCCGAGATCTTGGGGGTTATTCACAAACGTCGGAAACTTTCCGTGGCGGAAAGGCCGATCGTCGAAAAGCATAAATTCAATCCGACAGCTTGGATTTGTGGATACGACTATTTATAATATGATATATATATAATATAAATATAATCATATTTCGGATTTGTGAATCGCGTATAAATAAAATCATCGAAAAGTTTCCTGTCGGATACGGAAAGTTGAGTTTCCGACGTTTGTGAATAACACCGCTTGTCTCTCCTAGGCGTCTTTGTTGTCTTATAAAAATCATTTTTGTCTAATACATTCCTTACGTATTATTTTAACCACAATCAATCATTTCCTATTATGTATCTGTTTCACTTACTTTGCTAACTTCAAATCCATCCTTATTCATTACATTTCGCTTAGATTGTTTATTTCTTTACATCTGATATTTATGAATTATATCCTATTTGGGATACAGCGTGAAAATATGTATGTATGTATATTTGTGTGTAGAAGGACCAAAATATGTCGAAATAGTTCTCATAATCGGCAATAATAATTTAATAACAATTAATATATGTAATAGTTTGTAAATAATTAGTTATACTCCAGACAAATATAAAGCACTAGCCGACAGGCGTATACTAGGGTACCACAAACTAGGGGAGTACCCAGTAACACCCAGACTCCAAGACAATTTAAAATAATTCGTTTCCTCAATTGAGATAACCTGAATCGAACCCGGGGCCCCGCACGCTTATTACCTAACTTGCAGTCAGCACGCGACAGCCAAATATCACATGATATCTGCTGTCAAAACGAGAATTTGGTAATGTAATTTGTATAGTAGCGCTAAATCTAACGCGAAAAGTACATTTTACCGTCATGGCGCAATAGATACGCAGTCGTCATACATGATTTCCATTTTTTATTACAATTAGTCACCGGTCGCGCAATGATCGCGTGACTGTCGCTGTCTGCGAAATTATTAGGTAATAACCCCGCCGGTTTGGAATGGTAGACACTCGTATGTCTCGTCCGTGCGCCCTTACTACCGTGCCAATGCAACAGGCCAGTCATAAGTTAGGTGTCATGGAAAAAAAATGTTATGTGTGAAAATCGGATGTTATCAATTTATACGAGTATTTGTTTATCTAAGAAAATGAGTGAAAAAAGTCTATCTGTCTTATAAAATATTCATGCGAGACTGTATAACGAGCAAAATTAATTTACGAAAACGCAACATGCGACAGAACGGAAATCCTGCCACATTAGAAAGAGTAACGCCGACTTTCACGACCAATTTGAACCAATTAATGTGACCATACGTCACCACGGAAATCTGGGATAAAACAACGTGGTGTTTCTGGCTATATCTATTGAAGTTATGTAGATATACATCATACACCTATTTCAATCTCGTTGATTCGCCTGCCAGCGGTCGTCTTAAAATAAACTCACAAGGCCTTTCTGAGGTGAAACCTCAATAAATCATAACTAGAAATAATTTTTGAAATCTTTGACATATCTCCATTTATCAATGTGAGAAGAGAATTATTGCTTCTGAAAGCATTATCTATCTATATTATTCACTAAATGACATGTAACTAGGTAGATATTTAAGACTTCTTTATGAAACGCCAACGTCCAGCAGTCGACGTCTTCTAAATGATGACGAAAGGATTTCTTCGTAAATAACTTTTAGGTATTGACAAATTAATTAACAATTCTTTAGAGCAGCGGTATCAAACTTTTCGCAACGGAACCCTTTTAGAACACCTAAATATTTTACGGAGCCCTAAAATAAAAAATGCTGGTTTTAAGTTTTTTTTAAGTGTAATAAAAATCATACAAAAGTAGATATTTTATACAAGTTATAAAGTACTGTATTGATACCATTTGTAAATTAATGAAATACTTTCAGTTTAATGTAAGGTATGAAATTGTTTTTTTTTATTGTCTGACAATGAGATGTTCTTATAATGTTGATGTTGTTGTGGTTGTTATGGACCTTATACCCCATTGCGCAAGAACATTCCCACGGTCAGCGATATGCTGAATCGGCGCTACAGGGCGATGAGAACATCGAGCTCACATGAACTACAGGTGGGACGAGTCACTTCGTTAGAATCATCGAACGTCGTCAAACCTATTTTAGCTTGTAAATTAATTTGTAACATTTTATTATAATATAATTTTTAAGTCGATTAAATTGGTTTTTTTTTTGAGGAATTCGGTTGCGGCCAACGTAATTGGCGCAGTCGGTAGGATACTCGCGGGTCGGTGCGCGAGCGGTTTACCCCAAAAATCGAATTTGGGTTCGCGGGTCGCCCGAGCGGCTTTCAACGCCACACATCTGAGTATCCAGAATCTACGTGGAGCTGCAGACCGAGGACCAGTATCCAGACATCGATGCGCAGAAACCAAATAATGATATTGTAAGTACACAGAATCTTTCTTGTGTTGCTTGCTATTTCCTAGTTATCCTAGTGTTCCAAAAATTTTTCGACCAGATCATAAAACGATCAGCGAGTCTGTACAAAGGCAGTCTCGCCGACACCAACAATTAGATTACTGTAGGGATATTACAGGTATGTCGCACGACCAGGATACCATTTTTAAGGCACTACGCCCTGTGCCAGAATTCGACGGTAATCCGAACGTGTTAACTAGGTTTATTAGAATATGTGATAAGTTAATAGAGACGTATATTAAAGTTTTATCGAGGAATCAAAACATATTCGTACCCGAAATTAATTCGCATATTAGTTTAAGTAAGGAATGGATGTCTAAATATAGCGACATTTCTCAGTTAGTAGATTATCAGAATAGAATAAATTCGACATTAAAAATTATACTTCAGGACGAATTACATAAAGAAAATAATTTATCGAGATATGCTAAATTCGCTCAGTTACTAACTATCATAATTCATAACAGAAAATGTAGATGACATATTGCAAGAAATTATTAGAATAGAGAATATGTTAGCTTTTATTAGTGCATCGAGCACTCATCATTCAATGTTAAGTACGGATGTATTAAATAAAATGTTAATTAGGTTAAAAAGCATATATAATCGGGATCAAGTAGATATAGGTTTAGAACTAAGAGAATATTGTAATATTATAAAGCCCGGCTCTTATTTTACTGATAATAAAATATTAATAATATTCCGCATCCCTATATTCAGTACTTATATACAGGGTGTATATGAAAACGGGACAATTACTTTAATGGATGAAAGGGCATAACTTTAGTATGTAGTTACAAAAAGAATTATCGAAAAAAACGTATCCGTTTAAGAGTTATGACCGTTTTAATTTTCAAGTGTTATCCCCACCATTTCTCGTAAAATTGGATTGATCGTGTACAGTTACAGATTATAAATCTTACGTTTTTTTTTATTTTGTAATAATTTCATCCGTTACTGAAATACAGCCTGAAAACCATTTTCGAAAATAATGCGTATACCCCAAAGGGGGTTTTCAGGCTGTATTTCAGTAACGGATGAAATTATTACAAAATAAAAAAAACGTAAGATTTAAAATCTGTAACTGTACACGATCAACCCAATTTTACGAGATATGGTGGGGATAACACTTGAAAATTAAAACGGTCATAACTCTTAAACGGATACATTTTTTTCGATAATTCTTTTTGTAACTACATACTAAAGTTATGCCCTTTCATCCATTAAAGTAACTGTCCCGTTTTCATATACACCCTGTATATTCTCTCTATAAGCTATCCGTAGTTCCCAATAAACATCAACAAGCCCTTATACCTCCATATCCTTACATAGCAATCAACCAGAAATAATTCTTGTACATGGAGGCTGAATGCCCGAAGGTAAATAAATGGTTTCTTTGTCATGACAAAAGTTATCAGCAAACTCACATACAACCTGACTGCATCCAAAGCCTCATCGTGACCCAATCACTGAATAAAACATGCAACACTACGAACATCATACTGTCGAGAGAAGCTATGGACCAGTTGGACGACAAACACTACATTGTGTCCTTCCCGCACCCAACAAAAGTTCAATTAAATTGCGAACGCAAAGATCACACTACAAGGGAGCTACCTGGCTATTATACCTACTGCATGTTCACTTAGTACATTAGAAATGAAGATCGTAATGCTAATAATCGCAATAAGGGTCAACCACGGAATATAATGAAGATCCCCTACCAGAAGGAAGTGAATGCAATTACTTCACCTACAATCCATCTGAACTCTATTGATTTGAAACAGCTACATGGCGTCCAAGATAAAATAGTACTCCAATCTTCGCTGCCGATAAATGAAATTCAACCCGATTTAATATACCACACTACAATACCATTATACATAGCACTATTAAGTGCACTTGCACTAGCCGTTATATATTAGGACGACACAAAGGTTGGTTTTGCAAGCCGAAACTCGTTCCTGAAGCATCCGGACTGCCAGCAACGTTTTCGCTCAACGTTCTCAAATAGTTGCTGATCTGAGGGGGGAGGTGTTATGGACCTTATACCCCATTGCGCAAGAACATTCCCACGGTCAGCGATATGCTGAATCGGCGCTACAGGGCGATGAGAACATCGAGCTCACATGAACTACAGGTGGGACGAGTCACTTCGTTAGAATCATCGAACGTCGCCAAACCTATTTTAGCTTGTAAATTAATTTGTAACGTTTTATTATAATATAATTTTTAAGTCGATTAAATTGTTTTTTTTGAGGAATTCGGTTGCGGCCAACGTAATTTGGTATTGTTTTGTTTACATTTGATGATTTTTATTATATATATGATAGTATTATTTCGGCGGAGCCCTTGCAGAGGCCTTACGGAACCCTCGGGCTCCGCGGAGCACACTGGTGCGGAGTATAGCTGATTTAGAGCATAAAATCTTTATTTTAAAACAAAGAAAATATATTTTCAGACTTCTTTGTAAAAAAAAAAATAAAACAAAACCGATTGTCGCAACTCGGAATCCTCCTCATTTCTGTTATTATATCCAATATCCTATATTGTTATATTAGCAATATTTGTATGTACACATATGTTTCTAATCGCGAAAATTCGAATTAGCTAAGTTGAAATTCTGGGAAAATTCATTTTCTCCGTGTTTTTACACATTGAAACTTGTCCGAAATATGAATGGTATAATGGTAATGGTAATTGCAACAGAATTTACCATCTCAATAGCACAGTGTTGGAGCGTAATTCTACCACGAGTGCACGGGTTGGATTCCTGCAATGTGGTCAGTCTTTTTTTTTTATATACGATCAACGAGCAAAGCTCGATCGCCCATGCAGGTACCGTAATTACATATTTATTAATTAATTAATTATATTGGGTCCTTACATATGAAATTAGCGTTTTGTCGTACTAACCACTTTGATCTGAAATATCTCCTCTTTCGTTAAGAACTCCAAATTCAAATTTATAAATTCATTTAGCTGGTACATTTGAGTTTTGAAAAAAGTCATTCATTTGTTTTTTCCTCATTATTTTTTTCTTTGGCGTCGCTTATTACTGCACAATGGAAAACATGAAATATCGGTATATTTACGAGTACGAGTTCTACCGTACACCACTGCTGCAGAAACAGCTCGAAGGATTAATGAAGTCTACGGCGCTGGTGTCGCAAAAGAAAGCACGGTACGTTTTTGGTTTCAACGTTTTCGTTCTGGAAATTTCGACCTTCAGAACCAACCACGTGGACGGCCGGAGACCAAAGTGGAAAATGAAGAATTAATGGCTATTGTGGAAGCGGATCCATCACAAAGCACTTCAGAGATAGCTGCAGGCTTCGGGGTAAGTGACAAAACTGTATTAATCCACTTGAAGCAAATTGGGAAAGTAAAAAAACTTGAACGATGGGTACCTCATGAATTGAGTGAATCGAACTTGCAAACACGCGTCGACTGCTGTGTTGCTTTGGTCGACCGACACAATAATGAAGGGATTTTAAATCGAATCATTACTTGTGATGAAAAGTGGATACTGTACGATAATCGGAAGCGCTCGTCGCAATGGCTGAACCCTGGAGACCCAGCCAAATCTTGCCCTAAACGAAAATTGACTCAGAAAAAGTTACTTGTGAGTGTTTGGTGGACTAGCGCCGGTGTCGTTCACTACAGCTTTCTAAAATCTGGCCAAACGATTACGGCAGATATCTATTGTCAGCAACTGCAAACCATGAAGGAAGAACTAGCTGCTAAACAACCGAGATTGGTCAACCGCTCTAGGCCACTGCTGCTTCACGACAACGCAAGACCACACACTGCACAACAAACAACCACTAAGTTAGATGAGCTACACTTGGAATGTCTGCGACATCCACCGTACTCCTCAGACCTTGCTTCAACAGATTACCATTTTTTCCGGAATTTGGACAACTTCTTACAAGGAAAAAAATTCAACTCCGATGCGGCAGTCCAAACCGCCTTCAAAGAGTTTATTGATTCTCGCCCCATGATTTTTTTAGTAAAAGGATCAATGAACTACCTATGAGATGGCAAAAGTGCATAGATAACAACGGTGCATACTTTGATTAATTAAATATATTTTACAAAAAAAAAATTGACTTTATATTCCTCCCGTACAAAACGCCAATTTCATATGTAAGGACCCAATATATTTAGCAATTATAACACTACAATGAAATAAATTTCAAGCATTCTCTTATATTTATAAACAGTACAAGGTTAGAATTTATCACTTGACTGTCAATTAAATACTCATGCGCAGTTTTAACCTTTAAATGTGTGGTACAAGTCATCAAGGTAACTAACTGATTGAGGTTGAAGTGGCTGAGATTTGGAATTACTAAACAAAGAGCACTTTTCATTTATTTTAGTTGGGGAAGGCCAGAAGTGGAAAAAGGTTCCTGGATTAGACCAGAAGCCTTTTGAGGTTGACCAGAAAGATTTTCGTGTGGGCCGGTACTACATGGCTCCTTTTTTTTAACACATGTACTCATACCCGGAGTGAGATGGGTTATGTGGGGCTTTTTCTCACTAAAACTCCTGCGGCAGTCGTCTTCGGCGCGTTATCGAGGGTTGAGGGACTCCAGGGTCTTCTACGTAACGCACCGGAGCTCCTCTCACGCTGTGACAATTTCATACTTAATTAGTCAAAAATCGATTGAAGTGGATACGTATCTACCGTATAATCTATATCTATATATATAAAAATCAATTGCCATGCGTTAGTCTCGCAAAAACTCTAAAATGGATCGACCAATTTGAAGATGATATATATTTTTTGTTATGTTCGCTTCAACACTGGGGTGATTTAGGAAAAAAGACAATTACAAAAACTCAAAGGTACAGACCAAAAATCGAAATTGGTAATTTTGTATGAGAATTGTCACTAGAAAGCCATAGAAAAATGTTTCGCGCGCCACGCTCTTCACAATTTATTCGTTGAGTTTTGTTTGTATACGAGCTCTTGGAATGCTACTTAATTTGCGTATAGGGGTATTCACATTTCATGATTTTAGTTGTTTGCTGGATACCGTAGACGAAGTATTCACTAGAGTCGGTAATGCCGTGCCCACCTGAGGCGGAAAATGTACTATAGATTTCTATATAATTTTGCTGTTGGTGTTGCTAGCTAAAATTTTTTTACCGTGCAGGAAGTAAGCTGAAAATGGTCTTAGGGAGCTAATGATACTTTTTTAAACGATCAGGATTTCTATTTTCTCTGATTATAATAAAATTTGTCAATATTTCAAATAAATTGATTATTATAGTTTCCAAAACAGAAAAAACCGACTAAGTGAGTGTCGGGCTCACAAACTGAGGGCTCCGTAATCAGCATACAATATTTGTGTTATGTATTCATCGAAAACATTGTTTTCTTTTATTCAGTTCGGAATCCTTAGTTCACACCAAGTTGGAGGCTTGTACTTGTATGTAAGTATTACTGTCTTTATGATAGAGCAAAAACAAAAAAAGCATTTAAAAAAACGTTTCTTTTATGAGGATAAAACTTAAAACCATCGGAGGCTAAACGCGTGGCAGAGTTTAAAAGTGTCAAACACGCGTTAGCCTAGGGTTCTTTACCGGCATTAGACAAAAATTATACATATAAATATAAAATTAATTAACTAGTAATTCAAATTAAAACTTATTAGGTAGGTATATTTGTAATTAATAATTACCACTATTCAATTATTACTAATTTTAATCTAATCTTGGTATTTGTATAGGTAAGCCTAAATAAGTACATACTACATACATGCGTTATAACTTGGTATGTAGCGAGTTAACTTTCCCCGTGTAAATTAGAGATGCAACGAATATTCGGTCAGTATTCGGTATTCGGCTTATTGGGCCATTTTTTAATACTCGTTGTTCGACCGAATACTATATATTATTGGGATAATACCGAATAATATAATACCGAATGCCTAATAATGAGCGCAAGATCTTGACGTTACATATAATAACAAACACACAGATAAACAACTTAGCAGCGCCATTTTTAATTGTTCGGAGTTGTAAAAAAACATGTCTTCGACAAAATCAAACCCGATCTGCAACAATTAGGTAACGAATAATGTAAATAAAGCGTGGCGTGACCTCGTGACACGATCTACTCACAAATGAGCTAAATACTTCCGCTCTGTGTCGCCCCCACACCTATCGCAAGGAGATAGGTTGTTTGTGACCAACAGGTCTAGATAAATGGCTCCAATGTCGTAAACGCTAGTAAAATAGAATGACAAATACCACGTGATCTGGCGTAACTAATTCTAAATTGGTTGTCAAACGTTTCTTTCTTTTAAAAATAAATGAAATACGTAGTATCAATTTTCTGTTTCTTTTAAATCAAACGAAAAGTAAACTGTGAAAACCGGTGTATAAAAAGTAGCCAAATGGTATGTACTTTTGACTAGCAATAACGTCAGCAACCATTTCAATTATACGAGTGCATTTGCCACTTGGCTAGCGGCTCTGTACCCAACCTATGCACGAAATGCGCGGGATTGTCGCCGAATATTCGTTCTTCAACCGCGTGCATTGTCGTATATTCGGTATTCGGTCATGTCACAATTCGTTGCATCTCTATTGTAAACAGTTATAGACCTGAATTTATTGTACTTGTCGACTAAAGAATTAAAGGACAACTTATGACATGAAATTTGCTTTAATCAATTTAGTAGACTCGTTGCATACTTACCGACTTATAATGATACTCGTACTTATAATTAATAGAGTGTACACCAGGCATTGAGCGATTGGTTAGGAATCTGTTACTGATTGCGCGTTGCTATACGCCTAAATACATATTGCTAGTGGCGTGAAGGTGTGTTTTTGTTGTGTTGATGTTCTGTCCAGCCCAAACTCAGACCAATTTTATTTAGTCTGAGACACTAAATAACAATGAAATGAAGTTATATATTAGTCTGTATGCAACAAAATGTGTCTAAATTATGCATGTTGTATCTAATTACGTGTATCAACGTAAACAAATGTATATTAAAGGAGGCCAAATATTTAGCGATTTTCCGGGTAAACAAGTGCCACGGGCAGACGTATTCTTAGGCCAAAGCCAAAAAAACAGTTGTATTTCATGTAACTAACCTACGCACGTTGTTAATAGTCTATGCAGTGACGTCAGACATCGCGACAGGCGACTGAACTATAATAGGTTGCTTCTTTAGGCCACCACTAAACTATTATGGAAATTATGAAAATCGTGAATCATGCGTAATGTAATTAGCTATCTTTCCTGAGACGAGTGTACATTGACACTGTGGTATAATTAGCCCAGATGGCATCCAATGCGAGTGTAAATGAGGTACTTTACACAAGAACCATCGAGGGCCCATTACCTGTCTTTCTGGTCTGGACCCCTCGGCGGATCGATTCATTTACAGATACTACGTATTTCATTTATTTTTAAATATAATATATTAAAAAGTAATTAAATACAAATATGTAAAAACGAAGAAAATTTTAAAAAGAAAGGAATTCTTGGATTTTTCGGGCACATGGAAAGAATGAGCGACGAAAGACTGACGAAGAAAATCTACAGAGCGAAAGTGAGTGATAGTAGAAGCCAAGGAAGAACAAGGCTGACTTACGAAGATCAAATAGCCGGAGCTTTTGCTGACGGAAATGTCAAAAGCACCCGCATACCTAGACGAAAATGTGTGAGCAGAATGATGAGATTGGAGGAAAGGAAAGGACCGCGAAGCTTGGCGCTTCGTCCTCTCTGACTACTACGTTAGGCATACAGCATGAAGATATGTATGTGTATGTAAAAATTGATAATTTCCGAATGAAGAGGCAATGAGAGAAATGTTTATTCTAAAGCGAAGCTTTCCTTCACGTTCGTTGTAGTTGAGTAAAAATATTACGTACATTATCGAATAAATAAATAGTGTCACAAAAATAATCGTTTGGCTTACCTATACGATAGTATGCATGAATTGTTAAGAATTGTATATATACATTCAGTCAAGAAAGTATCGGGAATGGATAATTCGTTTATGGTTCCAAATTCAATTTTTTGTTTTTTTTGTTGTTGTTAGATTGGCACAACTGTTTTCCATTTTGGCGCAGAGTTCGAGTTGCATCTGTTATTTAGATTAAATACAGTGCTGTTTTTAGTTATATCATTCTAGTGTATATTGCGAATTTCATAATGGACAAAAACATCTAACAAAGATTTTGTCTTAAATTTTGCATCGCCAATGGAATTTCGTGTTTGGAGTCACTGAAAATGTTACAGAAGGCTTACGGTGAATCAACTTTATCAAAAACACGTGCTTATGAGTGGTACAAAGCGTTCAAAAGCGGTCGAGATGTGATGGAAGATTTGCCTCTGGTAGGCCATCAACGCCTGCAACTGAAGTTAACATCGCAAAAGTAAATAGTGACTGAAAATACTCATTCAAGTTTGAGAGAGATAGCCGCCAAACTTTTTGTGTCTCACGAGTCGATGCGTACCATTTTAAATGATCACTTGGGTATGAAACATGTTGCCGCTCGGCTAGTCCCAAAAGACCTGAATTTTCTTCAAAAACACAGTCGTATAAGACTCGCTGAGGACATGCTAGAACGAGTCAATCCGACCCAACATTCATGAAACGCATTGTTACTGGTGACGAGACGTGGGTTTACGAGTTTGAAATGCAAACTAGTCAACAAGCTTCGGAGTGGCGCCTTCCAACTGAACCGAAACCGAAAAAACCACGCCAAAGTCGATCAAAAGTCAAAGTCATGTTGACTGTTTTCTTTAACTATCGCGGTATTGTGCACTCGGAATTCTTGCCAGAAGGTCAAATGGTAAATAAAGAACATTATTTGGGCGTTATGCGGCGTTTAAGAGAGCAAATTCGACGAAAAAGGCCAGATTTGTGGAAAGAAAATTCTTGGATTTTGCACCACGATAATGCGCCTTCGCACAAGGGCACGAATGAACGAACGAACGAATTTTTGACCAAAAAATCAACAAATACCACCGAGCAACCACCTTATTCACCAGATATGACTCCAACCGACTTCTTTCTTTTTCTTAAACTCAAATTACCACTTCGTGGCACCCGTTTTCATTCGGTAGAAGACATAAAGGAGAATTCGCGGCGACCACTGAACTCAATTCCGGAAAAAGCGTTGAAAAAATGTTTTGATGATTGGATTTTTCGTTGGCGTAAGTGTATCGTTTCTGAAGGAGCATACTTTGAAGGTGATAAAATAAATTTGGATGAATAACTAACATTTCGTGTATTATTGATCTTTTCCCGGTACTTTCTTGACAGAGTAGGTATAATGGTAAAGTCGTACTTACCTGCCACATACATTTCAAATTCTTCGGAAATTTTTCGGAATATTCTTAGGGTGGCTTTCTCGCTTGCACCAATTATTGAACAGTTTGTGTAAGCGAGATGTCAATTCCTTAAATCGAGCTTAAATAGTTTAAACTCGATTTAACGACAACAACAAACAACGATTTAATAGGTGGTGCAAGCGCGCGAGATGTCAAATCCTTAAATCGAATTTAAATATTTGGCGCAAGCCACCCTTATAGTATTAGAAATAGAATATTAGAATCACATGTACAGCGTTACTTAACATAATATAACCCCTACAGAGAAGATTTTTTGGCGGGAATGGAAGAAGTGAGGTTGACATTTCGTTTAGATTTTAAATTTTTTATATTTTTGAGAGTTTTAAACTGAATAATATAACACCATTGGTTTTAAAGTACAAAAGTGATAGTATATTGTGTTTTAAAGTACTGTATATGTGAAAAGAATGGAGTAGGTCTAAATAAACATTAGCTGTAGCTGTAACATTAGTGTAGCTGAAGTTCTTTTGCTCTTCCAAGTCTTTTATAACTTCAGTAAAGCCTACTATCACTTTACTGGAGGAGTTTTACGATAAGACAAAACTTATATACTTGTGATTCTACTTATTAATACGTGACATTGGCAAATGCAGTAAACTGTACGCCATGCCATAAAGAAAGAAAGAAAGAAACCTACAGAGAAAGAAAGACGAATGATGAATGTTTGACTGAAGAACGTTAGAGCGTATGTGCTTAGTAATAGCAAACAGAAGACTATTTTTTATTACATTACGAATTAGATACATATTTGAAGTGCTAAATGATGAGAACGTCGAAAGTAACGACATGGTTGCTCCACTCCATTAGCGGTGTTATAAATAAGACAGGGTTCGGTTAAAGAACCGTAAGGACTAGAGATACCCCGTCAGGTTATGAAATGGCAACAAAAATCACACCTTGACAACACTTTAGCGTTAAACATTTAGGTTTACAGATGGCAAAGCGGAATTAGATAGTGAAATGTCGTTAATCTTTTGTTTATTAAGTTCCTTAAAAGCCTTTTTCTTGTTCGATTCTTACGATCTACGTGGGAAGAAAATCGGCTCGATTATAATCTTTTATTACTTATTTTCTCAGACTATAGCATGGAAGTATCACATGCATGGTGTTACCACGGTGTTAAATGCACTTTAATCATTTTTATATGTATACAATCTTTTCTCCCATTTAAATAAGAATTGAAAAGCCGAGTTGGGTACCTTAGAAATTTTAGTGTGTCGGTATCGTTACAACCGGTACTGCCCGCAAGAATCGTAGGGGGTTTTCTCTCTGTGATGTTACGTAACATTATGACAATTTGCAGTAAGAGATCAATCACCTGTAGAGTTATATAAAAGTCTTCCTAGATCCTATTCTCTTTGTAGATATAGAGACCAGTCTGGCATTTGTCCAGCAAGAGTTACATACATTACAGGTGTGTCTCAGCGGAATTACGATATATGTTATTTTCGTTTACTTTGAAATTGAAAGTATTTTTGCACAATATACTTGATAAATATCTAAATAGCACAAGGTCAATCTCTAAATATCAATGGCTTCTATAGAAAGCGTGGGTATAGAGTGTTTAGAAAAAATCCAGCGGATTAAGCTAAACGAGAAATAAAACTACCTACGCGTTTAAAAAATAATAACATACGCTCATAAATAATAATTTTTTTGTTGTTTATTTTTGTATAAATAAGTGGAATAGAATAGCCGAACGTTTTGCCTAGGCGTTTGTAGTGTACAAGTGGTTATTCAGTGGAGCGGCTACAGTTTGAAATAGGAAGATTCTAGATTGCTTGCATGAGCTATATACACTGACAAGAGACTAAAGAGGGTTTTAAAAAAGAATTAATTGACCAGACAATATTAAGAATAATGAGTAAAGGCTACGATCGATGAGTGAGGCACAAGCTTGCGATAAAGATTACGATTCTATTCGAGGTTCGCCTGATACCTACATAAACGAACGAGCCAACATTTGTTCTTTAGGGTTTATCGAAGCAATAACTCCACGTATTAGTTTGCAGCCAAAAACTTAAAAAAAGGTTAAGAAATTAAGTAAGTGCTAATCAAAGAGGTAGTGCTGCCAGTCTGCTAGGCACCCTAACCAATGACAGCTTTCTAAGCGGCAACTTTGAGGAAGTCTATTATTTAAAATAATGTTTAGTTTTAAGTTTGGAAATATTAACGTTAGGATATGTAATTACTTTTTTATTAATAGTAAGTGCTCAGAAGGAGAAATTCCGTTATTTGGTAACAGCAATGAAAATGATTTGAATAAAGAAAAGAACGCTGCTTCAATACTGATTTCGATTTTCAAATAACGCTGACAAGCCGCGAGTCTTGTTCGTAGGCATATAGTATCGCGGTTTTGTGGTGATATTTACTGGCAAGCCACCAAGACTAACGGTAAACCAACGACTGCGGTAAAGCTTGCCCGTATATCAAGGTCCTAGGGACGTCTTATTTTTTAGAATAGAGAAAGCTTTTTTTTCATGAAGTGATATATTGGAGGGGTGGACGTAAAATTGCCAGCTTACAATAAATAGGTAATTAGGAACACCCACAGAACTTATTTCTTCTATGGGAATATCCACTTATAACTTTATTTTTGGCTTTGTTGTATGATAGGTGGACGGTGTTACAGTTTTTTATTTATTTTATTTTATTTTTATTTATTCAGGAAACCTTATAGCCTAAAACAACTAAAGATAATTTACATACAAGTTTAAATCAAGGCCAATTACAAGATTTCCCCTATAAATATTGTACAACATAGTAGATTGGACAGCACGTGGGAAATCAGAGGTGTAGATTGGAAACAATAACAATAAACTGGTAATTTAAAAATGAAATAATAACAATGAGAACATAAACAGAAAAAATAAAATAAGACTATAATTATGATACAGTTAAGTTATAACAACATTTGAGAATAGTGATCAACTAATTTTCGCCTTATCGACTTGTAGCTATCTGTAAATACATCTATGTCGAACTGTGAAAGAAGTTCATTTGCCTTAGGTGGGGAACGCCAGAGAAAGGAGTTTTGATAGTACTTGCTCTTTGCTAATGGTGTTGCAAACAAATAATTTTTTTTTCCGAGAAGAATAAGTTCTGGACTATCAATGCCTGCTCTGATAATTTTTAAAAGGTAGATAAAGTCAGCAATATCTCATCTTACACTCAAAGGCAGAAAGTGAAATTTTCTGCATCGCTTCCCGTAGCTATCACCAGAATGTTCCATTGAACAGCTTGTTTTACAGTTCTAGATATTTAATAAATTTTCTTTGTATACCTTCAACACGATTTACATAGCAATCGTAATGAGGACTCCACACTTGCGAGCAATATTCAAGGTGACTTCTAACATAACTGCAGTACAATATTTTTTATTTTATTAGTCTTTTATTTGAGCAAGCGAAAGAAGTATGTAAGGATCGGCGGGATTATTACCTATAAATTTGCACAGTGACAGCCACGCGATCACTACGCGACCGGTGACTAATTGTAATAAAAAATTGGTATCACATATGACGATTGCGTTATCTATTATTCTATGACCATAAAATGCAATTTTCACGGTTGATTTAGCTCCACTATACAAATTACATTACACAAATTCTCGTTTTGACAGCAGATATCGCGCGATATTGGCTGTCGCATGCTGTCTGCAAGTTACGTAATAAACGTACGGGACGGTTGGCACTCCGGCCTCTGACTACCCCGTTAGGGATACAGCGTGAAGATAATGTATGAACGTATCTATGTAGTCTTACGACATGTCATAAAGGTTTTTAAAATAGACTAAATCTTATCGTTAATTAGCTAAGTATTTATTTTATACAATTATTGTGTACAATTATTCTGAACATTATTATAGTGTTATTTTCGTTTTAATTTTTTATGTAAGTCAGTTCAGTCAACTTTATTAAAGAACCGATAAAACGCTAGTAGCCTGTCACCATCTGGGCTCGCTTTGTCATCAGTAAACCTTACTTATTACCAGATGGAGTTAATGGCAGAGTTTCGGAGAGAGGTCACGTAGGTCTTCTGTTGTTTGGATTGAGCCTCTCGGATGGGTCCCCGCAAGCGCAAGGGATGCAAAAGTCCCATCATCCACGCGTCTTGTCACACCTTGCCGTGACTTTGGACACTTTACTTTAGCAGACGCATTATCATTTTGTACTTACCTACCATCTTAGTCGGTACAAAATGATGACGACGCGCGACGCTTTGCTTGCAGTCCTTAGTTTGTGCGGGTGAATGCATACCATGCGTGAGTGTCCTCAGGTCATGTCACTCACGTCACGAGTGACATGTTGATGACTATCATTATTTCAAAGAAACGTCCGCGCGAAGAAACGATAGCAAAAGAAGAGAAAAGGCCTCTGGAGAACAGGGTCCCAAAAATACGCTTGTAGTTAATTACTGTGTCAATATGTGATTTTGGAACGCCTTGATCCTCTGTCAACTCTCAATGGGAAATGGATAAACTTCATTTAGATTTTTAATACCCTTTTAATTTAATTTTAATAAGGGCCCTTTATATCGCACTTACAGTTTCCCCAGAAGTTTCCTATGTATTAGAAGACCTTCAGAGGACCCGATTCTTGCTATTTGCCAACACTTATAGCTCTACATTACCATCTTCGATTGAAAAAAATATCTAAGATTACCGTATGCAATAATATTACGACAACCTTCAGTATTTCGTTTCGAGTGCACTGACCACGAGTCAATAACAAGTTAATTATACATTAAGAATTACAGTTTACAAATCGTGAAAAAGATGTGGGTTATTCGGTTTATTATTTATCGATATTGTTAGTGTTGGATGACGATAGAGAGACACGTGTACGCCCGCGCCTGTCACCTATTGCTAATTTCCTTGCCGTTGCCTTTGTTATTCTTAAAGAATATTTTTAATGTAAAATATCACCTGGTCAATGCCCTTCTGATATTTCGGTTGTAGGTATAGATACCTCTGGCGAAACGTTCGTATGTGGAAAAGAAATGTTTGATGTTCGCACCTGTGTTGGCGCTTATAGACCGCAGTTATATTTAGCCAAATTAGTAATAATAATAATAATAATAATTATTATTATTATACATAACACTATTATTTATTAAAAGTAGGTACAAAATTACCTATAATAATAAAAACCTACAAAAATGTTTAAAGTATCTATATAAAGTATCTAAATAAGAGAGGTGTGAGTATAATAAAAACTGTATAACAAAATATTAATTTTAAAATTACTAAGACAATATTAGAGGTTAAAGTATAAACTTGCCATTTAGTACTGAAAAATGAAAACATTTTTTTTTTGTAGAATGACTTGTTGCCTATGCATTTTTGCCATCAAATCGGATGATCATTTAAATTTTAAACCTTTGCGATAGAACTCTGGGGACCTGGAGGCCACAAACTGTGTGTAGGCATTGTTGGGGGGAGATCCGGTAAGTATGGAGGATGACAAATAGTTTCTAACTTCAGGTCTTGTAGTGTTAAAACTGTTTCTCGAACAGTGTAAGGCGTTATCATGGAGCAATAATAGTGAAGTTCGATTAATGAGTTCGGGCTGTTTCGTTGCAGGTTTTGCTATTATTGTTCGGAGTTCTGCACAATATACATTTGCTCGACTGGCATGCTTATTATATAACTTGCAATCACCATGCGACAGCTAAATATCGCGCGATATCTGGTGTCAAAACGAGAATTTTTGTAATGTAATTTGTATATTGGTGCTAAGCTAAATCTAACGCAAAATGTGCATTTTACGGTCATGGCACAATAGACCAATTTTTTAGTCACCGGTCGCGCATTGATCGCATAGCTGTCGCTGTCTGCAAATTTTTAGGTAATAACCCCGCGGATCCGAGGAAGCTGTAGTGAATTACACCGTGAGGTGACCACCAAAGAGTTACCATCATCTTTCTATGGATAAATTTGACTTCAGGGCATTGGTATGGCGTTTGACCTGGAGTCAGCCATTGAGTTATTCGCTTGCGATTATCGTGACGAATCCATTTTTCATCACGCGTCGCAATTCGGTCTAAAATGCTTTCATTTCTGTACCGGCTTAATAAGGTAAGGCAAGCTTCAACGTGCGCTGCTCTCTGTAGATCAGTCAAATCACGAAGCACCCATATATATATTTTTTTAATTTTACCGATTTGCTGCTATCAATATTGTGGGTATGCTAACGTCAAACCATGTCACTAATTCCTTGGTAGTTTGATACGGATTGGCTTCCACAATAACCTTTAATTCATCGTTATTTACTTTAATACATGGTCTTCCTCGTGGCTCATTCTTCAAATCAAAGTTTCCATTACTAAATCGATTAAACCAAAAACGCGTGTAGCGCGTTCATTAGCCGTATCCTCTCTAAACACAGCGTACGAGCCGTTTCTGTTGCGATAGACACGTCGTAACTTGTATTCGAAAATTACTTTGATTTTCACTGTATCCATCTACACGTTAAAATATTACATAATAAAGGTAGTAATTTTACATTCTTTTTGGGTTAAAAGCTGAATGTAAAAACAAAAGTCGAACGATTAAATGGTTTTCTAAAATTTAAAACGTTATAGTTTTCGTATGAATTCAAAGTGACCAGTGCTTTAAAACGGCAGTTTCAAACTTCATCTCATATTATTAAATGTCTTTTTCTAACAACCGTGACCTCAACTCTTAGCCGTCTTAGTCTATTTAAAATAAGTATAGAAGAAATAATTCCAGAGTCACCCAAAAAATTTCTAGAGCGACAAGAGAAAAAATAGGAGAAAGTTTAATGACATTTGAAACAAAGCAATGTCAACAACCTACATGTATAATTAACAAAACAATACTGCAACAGTTTAGACTGTTTAACTGTTATTTATCTTTATACTTAGTGTAAGTTAATGCCAACATAATACCGGCAAGTGGCCATTCTGCAAAGCGATACTATATTTACTTTCTCTAGTTGATAAACCAAGTTTACCCCATTTTATGTCTTAAAGTGCCCAGGGCCCCTAACAACGGGCTAACAACGGCCTTGAATGTATCTACCTACATATCTTTGACGACATTTTTAGCAATACCTATCTTAAAAGATAATAAAATTAAATAGATCTAAAAGTAAGTTAACCCAGTTACTTTTTGTGTTCATATATTGAACCGCAATCAGATTTTAATTAAATTATTAATCATGTTTAGTATCTACATATTTCTTTGTAACTCGTCTTTAGACCACTTTACCTAATCAATTATATGAAACAAATTGTCTAATTACCTTCGCTTCCGCCCTTAGTTATATTTTGGCATCGCCGCAAAGTAAACATTCAATGACGCAACTTGGATAATATACATAGCTATTTGAGCAATTATTTCTGTAGTTCCACGTGCAAGTGCTTAATTGAAGGTTCATTATACTATACAAATTATATTATTTTATTTATTTATTTCATATTAGCTGCTTCCGACCACGCGTTGTTGTAGCGCGCGTTGAACAAAGGAACAAATACATTTTTATTTATACATGTATATACACATATTTCACGCTGTATCCCTAACGGGGTAGCCAGAGAGGACGGAGCGCCAAGCTTCGCGGTCCTTGCACACTACTACCTTCAATCTAACAATAAGAATAGATACCAGTACATAAAAACGCACGCGTATTTGAATGCAACGTTCTGTCATAATTTTGAAGTCAATCGATCGACTTTTTGAGTTTTACGACCACAACACGACGACAAACATACGGCAGTGAACTTTTATACATATTATATAGTATATACATACATATCCTCAGGCTGTATCCCTAACGGGTTAGTCAGAGAGGACGGAGCGCCAAGCGTCGCGGTTCTTACATACTTCATTCGCTTCCTCAAATCTCATCATTCTCCTCACACATTTTCGCTTAGGTATGCGAGAGCTTTTGACATTTCCATCTGTTAACACTGGCTATTTGATATATTAAATAAATAAATAATAGTATATAATATATCTGCATATAGCATGACAGGAACAAAGAAATTTGAAAAAATTAGAAACAGTAACATCAGGCAAAAGACCAGAGTCCAAAATATAACGGAAAAAATCAAAAGACAAAAATGGAAATGGTCAGGTCATATGATTAGAGGGAGAGACAAATGAAATAAACTTGTAACTCAATGGTATCCGAGAGAGAGAAAAAGACAGAGAGGCAGACCACAAAAACGGTGGGATGATGACATTAGACAGGTCGCAGGGACAACATGGAGTAGAGTGGCCCAGGATAGGCTGGAACGGACAAGGTTGGAGGCCTTTGCTGATTGGCAAACGGACATACAAAAAGCAAGCAAACACCAAATATGTGAGTAAGTTTAAATCCGAATAAAAGACTTTATTATTATTATTATTACTATATATAATATATCTATTTACCCAGATAGCATATAAGTGTACCAGATATAAGGTATACCAGATAGCATGTTTGATTTTTATGTAAATGAGATATGTTGAAGGATGGGATGAAGTGATGAATTTATTGATTAACTAATCACCCTATGTTTACTTATTAAATTCTTTGATATCGTTGATAATATATCTTATTTATGCTTCTTAAACGAATCTATGTAGATTCTTTGTTGGTAATTTTGATTGTCGTAAGGGTCTATTTTAATATTGTAATATTGTTGTGTGTTTAATATTCAAAACGTGTTTTTTGAAAGCGGGGGGACTTGCGAGTAGTTAGTTCCAGAGTCTTCGTAAATAATGTATACCAATTTACTTATGTATATAATATAACATTTAAAGTGTGTTATATATGTTGATATCGTAGAATTATTGTTGTTATACCTAGTACAGTTATAGTCACATGTTATACTTGAATCACAGATTAATTAGTTTACTTAGTAAACTTGAATGTTATAGATACCTATGTGCTCGTGTGAAGTACCTACATCACAAAAACATCATAATCCACTGCTCATAAGTGCGAAATTAGCAAGTGGCGTGTTTACTTGTCTCACTCAGCTAAAGCACATACAACAGTGTAATACTAATGTTAGTTCGTAATTCTACAATACTTAACTAAAATTCAAAAAATGATAAAAATACAATAGGACAGAGTGGTTACAGGTAGGTACGTACTAGGTTTCTACGTTTTAATACAGGAAAATAATTATATTGTTGTTCCCACTGAGTAGAGTAGCGAGGATAAGTTTCGTTAGTTAATTTGCGATCCACTTTACTCCTAGGCATAGATATACGCATAATCAGTATTTAGAACATTGATACAAATAGGTAGTAATTTCACAGACGAGAATATTTTATTATGAGTCAGTGCTCATTCACGATACAAGGTAACGATACGAGTACCTGCAATGAATGACAGACTATTTTCTAAATGAATTTCATTAATCGATTTGTACTATCTATACATTTTCGAACTGCGAATAGCTTAAACATGAAATATTTTACTAATTATTATCAAATAATTTCAAGTCGACCCATTAAACTAAGAAAAAAACATACGGAAGAGGAAACACCAACACTGAGCTATTTGGAGCGAACAGCAGTAAACTTGGGTTAATTTAAGACACAATATAGCTAAGGGTAACGCCCTTCTTTTAAATATCACGCTTGTCAGAAAGAGATCAAGTATTATCCGAATACCTACCTACTTTATTTGGCACTGTTATGCTTACGAGTAAACTTTGAAATAAATACTGTCGCAGTACGAAAGGTAACCGGATATGAACTTGCAAGTGAAATGATCAAGGTGCGATCTTAAAAAACAAGCTCGTCACAGTACCTGCTATCAGTAGCGGCAATAGACGAAACGTAGATGTCGCTTCAGCGACATCAGCTTTGAGAGGCCCCTTTCATGTTCCAGTCAGAAAGCAAAAGTTTAAATTAAACGAGCTGTTATACACTAATAATAATTATACACTAATTTTATGAGTATACTACTTGATACACTTGTATGGAAATAAATACGGATAACTAAATAATTACATTTGACAAGCTTTTTTTTTGTTTAATGTTTAACGAGTTGAAAAAGTTTTTTGTGAGGCTCCCACAGGCGCGAGGCCGTCGGTGGTGGCTGACGTTAAAGAATACGTAGAAAAGAAGGTCGACTCCCGTCTCATGCGTAACGGAATGGCTTAACTCTCGACCGAAAACGTAGGGTCGTAGGTCGTAGCCATTGGTAGCCATAGGTGGACATAGTGAATCCAAAAGTTAACTTCGTTAATTGGCGATAGAATTGATTTCGCGTGCTTTAATACCTTTTTAAATATTTTTGAATAATTGCGGACAAATTTATGAAAGTTTTCATCTGATGTGTATAATTTTTCGTCATACAACTCATAAAGTCAGTCCCTACATTTTCTAATGCCTTTTGTCGTCCAATCAGAGTAATGTAACTTGTTGTCTGTAATAATTTTTTTCTTTGAACACTTCATTAAATATGTCGGTTACATTTTGCAAAAAAACTCTCATATTATATAATATTCGGCTCCTCAACAGAGAGAACGATGTTTGCTAAATTTGTTACTTCGTTAGTAAAACGTTTTTACTGATTCCGGCGTAATGATCTAAACTCAATTATTCGTTCTATTTTGTTTTTCATGCAATCTATTTTAATTAATTGATCATTATGATCTGATCGAATACCACTAATAATTGTATGCTCTCTAATTCCGCTCTTATTCATAAAAACATTATCAATGCACGTCGCCGAATGGTATGTAAACATAGTGGGTTCATCAAAAATGTGCACAAAATTGAAAGAAAGAGTGAAATTAGCATCTCCCTTTCCTTAGAGCTATTTATTATGACCACAATGAAGTCACCACATTCTATGATTGATTTGTTACATTTGCTAAGCCTGGTAAGACTCTCCTCTACAGAAATTAAAAATAGAGAATAATTGGATGAGGGAGGTCTGTAAACACACAAGAATACGTACTGATCCGTCTCCGCACACGACATTTCACATACACGTTCAACAGAGCGAGCAACTATGTCTTTGCGAGTTTTTATTTTAAGATAATTTTTAACGAAAATCATACTGCCACCGCTATCTGTCGACGATCTATTGATCCCACTGGCCACCTTGAAATTATTAACATTAAAAGACATCTTATCAGCCTTCAACCACGTCTCGGTGAGGCACAAGATGTCTATATTATACTTGTCCACTAATAATTCGGTATCTAATATTTTGCCAGAGAAACTATTGATATTTTGGTGTGCTAACATAAAAAAAATTATAATGTAATTCCTTTGTTGTCTTAATAGTTAGTTTAAAGAATTATTATCCGCATTACTATTAGTATTACTACTAAAACTTGCGTCGTCTCTAATTAAATAGGTGCAGTGGTTCCGGAGATTACCTAACATACACAAATTCACAAAATTCGCACTCTCTTTAAAATATACATGAAGTTTAGATGTGATTACTATCATACTCGTCGTATTGAATAAAATAATTTACTAAGCTGACTGACCGGTACAAAAATACATCGTCGATCTTACCCTCATATTCTTTAGATTCAGGTTTCAGATTCCCTTTGGTTTTTTGTTTATTTTACGAAATTTTGTGGTTTACTGTTACAGCAACCCTGACATTAATGGACTATAATGAAAGATGAAGCGTCCATTTATTTTTTTGTGGACAACAGGATTATGAGAACAATCCAACTGTAGTCTTTGACATTAATACGATAGTTTACAAATGAGTTTTTCTTTATAGTTCTCATACATATATTTTTCACAGTAGTATTCAAATACTGTGAAATATTTGAATACTGTGAATACTGAAAACACGCCACTTCAGCTAACTGAAAGAGATTTTCTGCATTAAAACTAGATATTAATGTAACGCCGTTTCCAGCAAAATGTAGTGTCCATATTGTCTCACATGCGACACATACCTACCGCGAGGGATGCAACGAACTTGGGGCAAACTAAAACGCTGATTAGGATAATAGAGCAATATTTCAAGACCTATTTTCGTCTGGAATCAACTATGGTTTGATGTCTGCGTATTTACTCAGAAAGTAAAAGATGCATAGACGCGTTAAGAAATGTTTATAACCACGCCGGCCGCTCCACTTTACGAAAATATACATACATACCTACGTCTTGAGAATCGTCTGAAAAATGGGCTGCTGAAATCCAGACTGCAATATGCTCGAACCGACGGATGTTTGTGTATGGATTAAGAAAAATATGTATACTTTATAACAGTTCCGCATGTACAGCAGTAATATGCCCTAGATTTTAACTCTTACTTTATTACGATATGCTACAATTTTAGAGTGTGATGAAACGTATATTAAACAAGAAACATTTTCGTGTTTATTTGAAATTAGTTTGTCTGGAAACTCGAGGACGTGTTCTGTATGCTCTGTTGCTGTTTCGTGTGCTTTCAATCGGCCACTGTGTATAGTACTGAGTAACGAGTATTCCACACTTTCTGTTTATTGGACAATAAAACAATGTTTATAAACTTTTTACATAATATGAACATATTATAGAAGTGTTCATTAGAAAACTATTTTCACCTCTATTTTTAATATGGTGGTCGAATGGCAACACGGGCGACTTCAAAAACTTTTTAATACTGGACTCTATTCACAGTGAAAAAAGAAATGCAGACTACCCAAAATCTGCTGTTGTGAATTTTTTAAACGCTAAATTGACTGGACTAGTAGTATGCTTTTCCTGAGTCCAGTGTAAGTACTAGTACAAAAAACGTATTAAAATCGGACCTTTAATTACAAAGTTTAAATAAAAAGTAATACTTAGATAATAATTACAAAAACACGAACTCCAACAAGCGATAAGAAATTATTGTCATGTAAAAGAAACGGGTAGGCGAGTAGAATTACACGATCACAAATGCGGCTATAACATACACAATATAGTTACATGTTAGATCACTGAAATAGGAAGCTTCCGAAGTTCAGAGAAAATGTTACAAGTTTATGGGCAGGAAGCAGGAGCGAATCTGTTTTCATTATTATTATATCTATGTCAGGATGGAATGAGACAAAGTACTCGTATCCGGTCACAAATAAATTAAAAAAAAAATTTAAATTAGCGCCCTTTATAAGAAAATGATATAGCATCAATAAATTATGTTAAAACTTTCTTATTTCATTAATATATTTTAAGCTTACAGAAACAATTTATTTAGATTAACGGGTTTAAATTGTGCTAACAGAAAGTTAGTTTAATTTAAACCTTCGCCTAGGTGTACATATTTTTTATTTAATTCGTTGCTAATGTTTCGTTTTGTAGTTAAAACGCTGTTTTAAAGGTAACAAAGCCATTTCACATTATGTTTAACGATTTTCTGGTGTTCCTAATGGCGATAACTAGCGCTTTTGAAGTTTACTTGAGCTGTGAAATACACGTGAAACATAGATATATTTCGGTTTTACAAATATTTGACATCATATATTTCTATATAAAACGCAGGTTTACAAGTACAGAATATGTATTGTGATTTACACATATGTACTTAATACGAGATTATACATACAGTTCTGCTTAGATGTAGTTTAATTCAGGTCCGATGTCGGTCCGACAGGGAAGGCTCGTGACTTCGTGTTATTTACATACATACATTATCTTCACTGTCTTCAAATTATACCTAACGGCGTAGCCAGAGAGGACGGAGCACCAAGCGTCGCGATCCTTAGATACTTCTTTCTCTTCCTCAAATCTCATGATTCTCGTCACACATTTTTGCCTAGATATGCGAGTGCTTTTGATATTTCCATCAGCTAATACTTTGGTGTTTGATCTTCGTAAGTCAGCTTTGGTCTTCCTTGGCTTCTGCTACTATTCACTTTCGCTCTGTAGATCTTCTTCGTCAGTCTTTTATCACTATTCTTTCTGTGTCCAAACCATCTAAGCATTCCTTTCTATCTATCTTCTATCTAAGCATTTTTACAATAACACTTCGTCTTATTTGTTAACAAAAAAAAGTATTTAGTTGTTAGGGGACCCCTCCTTATTAAATTATTTCCTGTAAAACTTCAAATTAAGAAGGTTGTAGGGTTGTGTTAATAGGTAGAATTTAAGACCACTGCAAGGTGCCACATGCTGACATAAAAACTTTATTTGAAAATTTGACACTCTTTCTGGAAGGAGATATCAGTATATTTTAACTAATTGTAAGATATTTAGAAACTAGAAGTTCCTTTAAATAATGAAAGAACTCTTCTGATAGTGAATTAAAAGAGTTCAAGATCATTTTCTACGTCTTCACCCAATTTCCATCAAGTATCACTTCTAGTGTGGGTAGTATTGCTTAAAGCCCTCTTAATCCCAACCAAATCAATATACATATATAGGTACTGCTATTCTCTCAGAGGAGTACCACAAACAGAACGGATTTGAAAATCTTGTTTTCACGCGTGAATTTAACAAACAGCATTTTTATAACAGTTTTAAAAATATTATAAAATAAGTAGGGTAAGTTGGGGTAAGATCGTAAGCGGGGTAACATCATATAAATCATATAATTCCTAATAATGTATCATTTTTACATTGAAATTGTAAGATCGTAGGCAGGGTATCATCATATAAATAGTAATACCTCCTAATAATGTATCATTTTTACATTGAAAATGCAAAATGATACATTATTAGGAAGTATTACGTTTATTACCCCGCTTACGATTTCACCCCAACTTACCTTATATATTCAAGTCCCCCAGTGGCATAATATGACATACTATGATATCTAGTACGTGTAGAAAAACATCAACTGATGTACCTAATAAAAAATAGGCTTGCCCCGATTCTTAAGGCAGATGGACTTAGCCGCCAGATTCCTTATTTAACAGCGAAGTTCAAACTGTTTTTGAGTGTATTTGTCATTCGTAGATTTCGTAACAATATATGCG
Organism: Zeuzera pyrina; assembly: GCA_907165235.1. Classification (NCBI taxonomy): domain Eukaryota; kingdom Metazoa; phylum Arthropoda; class Insecta; order Lepidoptera; family Cossidae; genus Zeuzera; species Zeuzera pyrina. The sequence goes on from OU015629.1 coordinate 5,533,512, forward strand.
GAGTAAATATTTTACGAAGTAGGTACCATCTACATAACAAAAATAAGTTTGTATGTACGAGTACGTATTAATGGAACTTCCGTGAGATTTTCTTGGCACATTCCACTTGTGCAAATATTTATTGACTGAGGATTTTACTATGTAGCCGATAATACAAATAAGTAACTGGTTAATAAGTATGGGTATTTTTTTTAAACAGGCGCGGAACTACAGTTCAAAAGAGATGGAGTTAGGTTTAACAACCTAACCCTCTGAACGACATAAACAAGTAATTCGAATAATTATCAGTATTTAGATTTCTTTGTAGCATTATTTTATGAGAGTTTATGGCGAATTTATAGCGTATAGTGATATTACTGTGGCCACATACCACATAACCACAAGACACTAGCAAAGTTGATTTCAACTAACGCAGTGTTGCTAGTAATTTGTTCGTACGAATATGCAGCTTGCATTTCGTTATTACTCCCATTTTAAGATCTGTTTACACTATAGAGACGAGTAAATTTCAGTGTTTAGCAGCGATTGTTACATATTCAATAGACATGACTTTTGTTTAATTCCTTTTGTATACGACTTATACGTTGGTTAAAAATAAATGATTAAAAATAATAAAATTATAATGTGATAAATTCTTATCTCGAATCCTATGCGGTGCTGCTTAGCTGACAGAATCTGATCTTTGTCGTAATCAGACACGTGTCGATTAATAAGTAGGTAATAACTTATCAGACATGAACAGGCATGGGTCTTCAGGCCTGATCAGACATGAACAGGCATGGGTCTTCAGGCCTAATCAGACATGATCAGGCCTGATCAGACATGATCAGGCCCGGTCATTTTTCATGTCTGATCAGGCCTGACGACTCATGCCTGTTCATGTCTGATCAGGCCTGATCATTTTTTCCCGGGCTTCTTTTTTAATTCTTTTTTAATAAATTTTGGAGAAAATAGCCACATGAACACCTGGAGGCCTAGACAAGTGCCTCAATTGTCGTAAACGCTAGTAGAATAGAATACAAATACCACGTTATCTAGAATAACGAATTTTAAATTGGTAGTCAAACGTTATTAACCGCAAGAATAAGAAAACCGCAGAATAAAGCGTAGCTAAATGGCACTTTTAAAGAGCAATAACGCCAACAAGCGTTTCGATTATACGAATAAACGTTTGACACTTTTCTAACCACTCTGATTCTATACAATACAAAATTATAATGTTCGTAGCGTAGTCAACTCCGCTAACGCGACATGAGCTATGCTACGACTGGTCTTAACGTCGAGGATGCTTCTGAGGGTGATTGTTACGGATCTAATACAGCACTAGTCTTTAAGGCGCTCCCCCAGGCAAACAGGCAAACGTATAGAGCACCTCATACTAGAATTCGTAAAATTCTTCATGTAATCTAGTAATTATTGATTTTACTTATGAAAAAGGGTCTTTTGAAAAAATTAAAATGGTCAAGTTTTAGATCATAAAATTATCTATACATTAGTGTATATCGCAAGTAAATATAACTTCTATTTATGAAGAAGATATGTATTTCTAATTTTTTGGCTTTCTTTTGAATACAGATTTCATATGTATTTTATATATAATTGAAAAATATGAGACGGCAAATTGTTGTTAAAATGTCGAAGATTATTACAATATGTGTCAAAATTTAACCGAGGCCGAGCCAGCCCGTCTCCTTATAATAAAAATATAGAGCATTTAATCGATAGAATATATCAAGGTGACAAGAAATTACTGCAGTTTCATTTGTGCGAGTTCATCCTTGAATTATCACGTTAGAATTCTGTCTAAGACAGCGATATTACGATATATTAGGGGTCTACAAATCCTACATTCGCTCTAGCTTAACTTATGCTGCCCCAATTTGGCATACATTGTGTTCCAACAACCAGCGGAACCGCATACAGATTGTTCAGAATGTAGCCCTCGTACGTACGCAACGACGGCTTGGTATCGATGAGACAGTGGACGAGTTCATCGTAGATCTGGTGCGACAAATCCTAGATAGCATATATGATTGCAGCACGTCTGATTTGTCTTTAAATGTTCATTACCAAGTCAAATATGACGAGGCAAGTTATTGACAATTAATAATTAAAAAAGAAATAAAGTTTATTGTTATATTTGATATAGCAGTGTCAAATATACCTAACAATAACCTTTTTGACAATCTTGCTGCAACCTTAAACTTTTGAGTAGGTATCAAATTTTTGTTTATTGTTACCTACTTTTGTTACTCGTATTACTTCACAATTAACTTCAGTTTAAAACACTATCTTTGTCGTGTGGTAACTAGACAGTATTAAAACATGCACAAGTGCACAAGTGTGACATGACAAAGTTGACACGCCTGGTTCTAGTTTAAATTGCTATCTGGGTATGTCTGACCGCGCCGATCATGGCCCACATCCCCATCTGCGCGGTATCGGCCTACTTTTATCGCCAGATCACCAGATACCAACTTTAAAGCTACACCGCGTGAGCTTCTACAGTCTCACAAATCGGAGGTAGGTAAAGAATATTAGAAGCCGTGATGGAGAAGATACATTAATGAACGGCCTAAGTAGGTGGGGTAAGTTTGAGGGCCCCTAGCAAGAAAAGTAAATAGAAACAAAAATGTATTTTTTAACCCACGTTAAAAAAAGAGGGATGTTATAAGTTTGATACAGTTTTAAAATACTTTTATATCCGTGTTTGATTGTGACATCGTATACTTCGCTCTTGAACGGATGTTCGATTCGATTGTGGTTTTTTTTAAAGCTTTTTTAGTTTGTGAAAATGTTCTTAGCTGCATTTGGTGAAAATCAGTCGTTCATTTTTTGTCGCAGTTTATAGATGTTTATTTTGTTTAATAACATTGTTACTTATTATGCATTATTATGGTTAGCCTTACCTATACTATAACATAACATAACATATCTTCACGTTGTATCCCCAACGGGGTAGTCAGAGAGGACGCAGCGCCAGGAGTCGCGGTCCTTACACACCTCTTTCGCTTCCTCAAAACTCATCATTCTCTTCACACATTTTCGCCTAGGTATGCGAGTGCTTTTGACATGTCCGTCTGCTAACACTCTGGCTATTTGATCTTCATAAGTCAGCCTTGGTCTTCCTTGGCTTCTTTTACCTATACTATAGGTATACAAATAGTGATTTGATTACTTTTTACTCTTTAGATTACGTGGATGCATGAAACCGATGTTTTAACTGGCTAATTAAGTCTGGATAAAAATAGATTTATGGTATAGCTTTCGACGTTTCGGCGGTCCAGGGCCCGTGCGCTTTGAGTAATGACAGTACAGGGTAGTGCTTTAATGAGCTATTGAATGTAACAGATTGTAAAAAATATAATTTCATAGTTATTCCTATTCTAAATTGCAATAACTTTGATAACTAATAAATAATTTGACGACCTCGATGGCGCAGAAGTTCAAGTGTTGCACCCAAAGAATATTCTAGGTTCGATTCGCAGTCGGGTCAATTTAAGAGAAGAACTTTTCTAGATTGTCTCAGGTCTGGTTGTACTCAGATACGCCCCTAGTAGTCGTCGTCTGGTTCTCATAGCACAGGGAATGCCCTAGTTTGAAGCCAGATGAAGTGTGTGTATCGCCTGACCTGACTTGTTTATTAAACAAAAAAATAAAAAATATATTCCAGACACTCGTTCGTAACTATATGACCCCAAACTGATCACTAGCTAGGTTAGCACAGAGCGAACTGGCGGTGCATCCAATACCTAATGTCTGAACATTGAGGCAACTGAAAAATGTTCGTTTTTTACATTGCTGTAGCGGAGAATCGAAATCAACCAACGCGGCGTTAAAAACAAACGTATTAATTACGGCGTAGTCAATCTATACCAGCGATTCTTAACCTTTTAGTGGCGAAGGACCTTTTGACCCATTTCTTGTTTTGCCACGGACCATCAACTGTTATAAATTATTACAAGGTTGATTCTATAAATAAAACATGTATCAAGCTATTCAACACAATTTTTTTTACAATATTTGCGAAAATTGTATTTCAGAGCAATTTTTGAGATAGCATGCTGTTTACCAATTGCCGAATCCTTGGTCCGGTCCTGCTCAAAACTACACACATGTCGACACTAGCAACCAAACAGTTTTTATTATTTTTTTATTATTAAAAGCACTGACTGAGACTCCTAGGTCACATAAGTATGTGATTGAAAATAGAATTAGATACCGCAAAGCAATTTTATGAATTTTAGGGGTAACAAAGGTTCATGGCTTCAGAAATCATCAAATTTTTATTCCTGTCTTGAATGTATCCTTGCAGTTTTACCGCCGTGCTGCATTTTCATTAACGTATGTTGAATATATTCGACATCTCTGAAATATTGACATTGCCGTGAGTTTCCTGTTTTGCCTACTTTTTTTATATTTGAAAGGCTTGTATAACGACTTCGCAGACCGCTTCAGGTGCTTTCTGGGAGCACCAGTGATCCGCGGACCACCGGTTAGGAACCACTGATCTGTACTAATGTTAGTGTAGAGGTAAAGTTGTATGTTTGTATGTTGGGGGTAAACTACTGTACCTATTTCAAAAATTCTTTCAAAAACAGGAAGATATGTTGTGTCTATTTAAGCCGTTACAAAAATTAATACATTGCACCCGTGCGAAGCCGGGGCGAGTCGCTAGTATCAACATAGATTATGTAAAAAGCGGGCCAATAATGTTCTATACGTAGCGCTATATAATTTGTCACCAACCGCTAATAGCAAAAAAATTATGAAAGTAAAAATGTCGATAACTGCAAAACAAGTTTGCCATGGAGCTTTCTTTGCCTATATCACAGATTAATTAGTTACTAACCTATATCTGTAGGAATATGTAATAGGATGTCTATAGGAATATGTAATAGCAACAGAATCCAATGCTAATAATTTCCTGAAATACACCTTATTCTTTAATTTTCCCGAGTGATATTTTTGGAGACAAGGTGGGAGGACCGCAATTTGAAGCTATTTTCAAGTGTTATGAAAAAAATATTTCAGGATAACATCTTTGAGTTCATAATTTAAAGAGCCCCCATTTAATACTTCACACGAAGACCCCGTAAAATTAGTTTTAATTTTTCATTTAAACCCTGAAAATTAACCGGTAAACGCCTAACATATTAGAATAGCTATGCTGCTTGTGAGGCTGTGACAGTGCGCGGTAGTTTGATATTAGATATTAATTTTTTATAATTGTCAATTCTTACATCGAGCTTGTCGTACAATTAAAGCGAAATTCAAGAAATCAAATTATTTTTCTTCAAAAATTATATTATCAGTACAAAATACACGATATTCTACATAAAATTATTATTATTAATTTTCGATGTCGACCTGTCTTCGGGCCACCACTTACTGTAGCTATTCCAAATTTCTGCATATTACATCAAATAATCTATCTTTTCAATCATCCAATATCTTAGGAATTAGGGTTGCACGATGTTTTTGTAAAAATGAAGAAAGGAATTCTTACGATGGTTCGAACACAGAATGAGAGATAAAAGACTAATAAAAAGTACAGAGCGAAAGTGAGTAGTAGCTGAAGCCAAGTAAGGCCAAGGTTGACTTACGAAGATTAAATCTCCAGATTGTTAGCTGACGGAAATGTCAAAAGCACTCGTATATCTTGTTTTTCATTGCATTATTCATGTTCCTTGTCATAAGTATAGCAGTTATTTTCAAAAAATGAGTTAGGTACTTCATTCTACAAATATGTAGGTATGTACCTACGTACGTACACATTTCGTCAAAAATATGAAGCTCGGAAGCATATAAATTTAAAACTAAGATATTCTCGGCACCTATTTCGTGAGATCATATCGTTGTAAAAGTTTACGGCTTGGCATACCAAGTTTTGAAGTATATAAATAGTACAATTTTGTACATTTCTGAAATTACGCACCTTGCAATATTACGAATAAAGTAAGGGCAGATATTACTAAGGCTTGGCACTTTAAAAAGTCGTGTTAGAAATCTATTTTTCTGACGATGTTTCAAGAAATTTATTTTTCAATTTAAAAAATATACAATAAGTATTTTTGCAATAAATAAATGTATACCTGTATAGTTATGAAAGATGATGAGTACTTACTAGATCCGCAAAAAAACACATTTTGCCACTGAACAAAGCTCGAAACTTGAGCGTACGCACGTCACGCCCGCCAACTCCGTTATATTTTTAATATAAAAACCCTGCGCGATATTGAATCGTTAAAAATCATCGATAATATTTTAGGATCGAAAGCGCGCGCCACACTGCGAGCGCTGCGTCTAGCCATTGACGCATTCGTACTAATTTCGGTGCAGTGGCTATTCCGCGATTCTGTAAACACGTAAAACTTGGCCACTCAAGGTTGACTCTTGTTGCGTCCTGTAGTATCACCGTTTTTCTAACAACTGTCACTTAAGTGGAGAGGTATGGCAGCTCATTTTATAATGGTAACCTTTACAGGCGTGCTAACTCACACGTGCAGTTGTTGTAGACGTTGTGCTGTTGGCATACGGACTATTTTTGAGCATGTAATTGCAAATTGAACGCTTTTAAACTATAAGTTCTGTTTCGGGCACCGTGTGAGTCAGCAGCGATGAGGAAATGGGTGCAAGTTATAATTTCGGTGCGGCCGACATTGTTGAATGGTTTGATAAATCTTCACGGAAAGCTTTTCTATGGAGTTTCATGTGGGTGGCTCTTGGCTATGTAGGTCATGTGGAACAACGAATATTATCTAGAAAAATAAAAATTATAAGTATTAAAGAATGTAATACTTATAATTTTCTATTGGTATACTACCTTTCAAGTTTTTACCATAAACGAAATATCATTATCTATATGTTTGTATTTATGTATGTTAATGAAAAGGCTTGGCGCTCCAACATCTCCGGCTACCCCGCTAGGGATACAGCGTGAAAGTATGTATGTATGTAACTAAATGGTATTTCCATATATATTAAAATTAAATGGTTTAACTTCACCATATAACACTATTTTAATTACGTGCACACAAAGCCTCACGCTGTATCCCTAATGGGGCAGTCAGAGAGGATAAAACGTTAAGCGTCGCGGCCTTACATATTTCATAATTTCTAACTTTTAATTATATTTTGAAAAACGTTTTTGATCTTATGAATTGCGTTGACGCTGTCTATACCGTTTTTTTATTTAGACTAAATTAAAAACCAGTATATACAGACTTTTGGTATTTGCGATTTGGTTTGGTGACCTGGAGCTCGATACCTAAGCAAACTGAGTACTCGATATTTGAATATATTATATAACTCAACAATCTCAATATACTTAAACATAGAAACACAATCGGAGAAAAAATTTCAATAAAAACCCAGAAAAAAATCCTATTTTGCACGAAAATTAAGTTTGGTTTCCGAATCTATACATAATTTCAAAATGATTTTTACTAGAAGGGATATTCATTATAATATGCCGAATCTCTCAAACCAGTTTAATCTAACTTTCAATCAAATTATAATTGTGTATAAAAATAAATTTTGAGGACTTCTGCGCGCAAATATATTATGAGCAAATGCGAAAATCAACCTTATCGCTGATACCATAGAACGCGGTTATGAAGAGCCAATTCGCTTACCTGGATTGCATAGGCAAGGAATGAAATACCTTAAGATGCCAATATGATCAGATTCCATACTTTGTACTCTAAAATTTTCTAAACCGCACGGACCACTTATATATACATTGTTTAAAATAAAACAAAAGCGATATGTCACAAAGATTTTAATTAAACAATTTTCTTACATTTTTTAGCTAAATGTCATTTCGAGTTTTTCAGTGCTTCTACGGCTTCACTCAGCTGTAGACCCTCCATGATGTAGAGTAAGTTCTCTACTGACGCGTCTTCATCGTCATCGAACCACAACTGAAGCATGTTCTTCGCCCTTAGCGGATCAGTTGCATTTTCTGTCTCAAAGTACTGTATCTCATCTGATTTGTATCCTAATTTCGCTGCTAGTTTCTTCCAGTCATTTAATTTAGCAGACACGGCTTCTAGCTGTGACGGTGATATCATTGTTATTCGAGAGCGAGAGGATTTGTCGTAATCGTCCTCACCAGCAGCGGTGGAATCAGGCACCTGAAAAATGATTATATTATATACGTCTATCAGCTATGTACACTAGTAATGTGCCGGATATCCGTGTCCGTGGATGTCCGAGGAGGAAAAAAGATCTGTATTCGTACCCATATCCGTTACTTTCTAGCGGATCTTTAACGGATCTTTATATTAATGAACTTCATTACATGGAATTTAAAAATAGATAACGATGAAATATAATAACTTGAATTACTTTTTATTTCTTAAAATTACAGTTTTGGCACTTTTTATTGTAAAAATGCAACAAATAATTGTGATAAACATTATAATAGTAAGTTACCTCTCTATCTTTACATAAAAAAGGATTAATTGAATTGTTTTATGAACGAAATTTAGTAAGGAAAAAATTAAACTCGTAAGGCCACAGATTAATTAATTACTAGCATAAAATAATATGTACTCCCGACAATTACAAAAACTGTGTGACCCACAGCTTAACACGGCTTGCACTATAAGTTCTACACAACGGACTAGGGGAGCTCCCAGTAACTGCCAGATTACGAGCCAACTTAGAAAAGTTCGTTTCCTAAATGACTTGACCGGGGATCGAACCTGCGGCTTGGAGAGAAAGTCCTGCCACTGCGCCAAGAGGCCAGCCAATTGTATAGGCAAGCAACTAATTCCTTACTTTACTACCTTCAGGTTTGATTTGCAAAAAGTAGTACATCACAGGATTGCACGACAGTGTTATTGCAAAAATGATGAAAGGAATGCTAAAGACGGTTCGGGCACATAGAAAGAATGAGTGATGAAAGGCTGATGAAACCTACAGAGCGAAAGTGAATGGTAGCAGAAGCCAACGAAGACCAAGGCTGACTTATAGCCAGAGTGTTAGCTGACGGAAAATTCAAAAGCACTCGTATACCTACGTGAAAAAGTGTGAGGAGAATGAGATTTGAGGAGGTGAAGAAAGTATGTAAGGACCGCGCAACTTGGCGCTCCTTCCTCTGACTACCCTGTTAGGGATTTAGCGTGAAGATATGTATGTATGTAATAAACACTGTGTGGTAGAAGACGAATCTTCCTTCCTTCTTTCCTACTTTCTTTTTCCTTCTTTCCTGAGGATACTTCGTTGAGAAGCGAAATAGGTACATGGCAATTAATGGTATTAAAATTTTGGCAGAGTATAAAGATATTTATAATATTAAACTATAAACAACACTTAATTTCTCTTGTAATCTCGGTTTTAAATCTCCATAAACCAGATTTCTGCCCTTTGTATTTTCTAGAAACCCTTTCTTAGGAAATGCTTTCATCACGAAAAGGACTAAACACATATTGTCACGCTAATAAGGATATATAGCATGAAAATCTTGTGAAGAAACAATATACTCAAAGAGAATGGCAAACGCAAAGTTGAGTGATACGTTTTTCCTTTTTGAAAACTCATCAATTATCTTCAAAATAGAATTACATAACTTCATCTATGCTAGTATCTACCATATGCTGTTTAGGGAGCCTAAAAAACATAATAAATATTTGTTAGTTGTAACAATCGGCCAGAGGTAGGGCTTATTAGATTATATATACGTAAGCAACTTTTATAGGCGATGAGATAACAGTCTCTCATCAATCATCCTGTTCCGTTTTGCTATTTCTACGTTCAAATACTTATTGTTCAAAGTCATGTTAATGTATAATCAAAGAATATGTAGAAAAGAAGGCCTACTGCCGCCGTATGCGTAAGGAGTTTGCCTACTCTCGGCTGGATACGGAGGGTTGTTGAACATCTGGTTTCGTTATACATGTGGGAGATTGTCCATTATTTTATACAGACAATTAAGTTATTTCAAAACAAGTCGTTAGTACATCGAAATACGTGTACCATTCCAGTGGGAATGGTACACGCCATCTATTGTTTGTTCATTGGTATAAAAATACCAGACAGATTATCGACAGATCAGTCGCCCGCCGTACAAGGTATCCCTCGGCTGGAGGAACCCTCAAGCGGTCGACCATCTGGCAGGGCGTCTTCAGCGCTCGCCCCAACGCGACCGGTGACGCTGTAAAAGCCACTAGGGCTAACAGCAGAGGGGTTTTTTTAGTCGGTTCGAGTCCGAAAGTACTCAGTCGGTGTAGAGTCCGGCTGAGTGTCCGTGGGGATTTTTTTCGCCTCTCAGAAACCAAAAAAAAAAAGACAGATCAGACGTTCAGATGCGAACACGGCAGATCGTTCTGCTTTGAACTGTCTTCGTCACCAGCTTTGTCTAAACTTGCTATTGAATAACCGTCAATATGGACAGGCTTGTTTATTTGCTTTTTATTCTCTCACACCAGTTATTATTACTCTTACTATAATTAATATGTAATAATGTAATGATCCATATTAATAATATATTGTTGTTGTTATTGTAAGAATATAAGATAAGTAATATATTGAGATAATTGGATTGAAATCGATTTATTGAGTTGTTGATTAAAATAATGCTATAAACTCATTCTTTTTGCTTTCATTCTCTCACATACATTTAGTACATAATAATGAATTCGTGTGTGTTAAATTTAATTTTTGTCATTATGTTGTAGAATAACTCTGCATTTAATTTACTAGAATTATTTGGGCATCTAAGGAGATTATAAATCGTTCGTTTTTGCGATTTAGACATTTAATGTTTGCGACGATGTGAAGAACGATTAAAAAAGAACGGAAGCGGTCATATGTTTGCGTCGCGTGCGACCCCGACTGGCGTTACAATAATGACCCATATTCGCCCACAATACTGCCGTTGTGTGCGTCCCACGGCGCGTGCGTATTAGCGCGCACACATACAAAGCGCGTACGCTAGCTTTCTATGAAGCCATCCCACTATTATGTTTATACTGTGGTATAATGCTCTGTCCACCCAAAAGGGTTGTGACGTGAAGATGGGTATGCACATAATATGCACTTTTTTCCACATTCTCTAAATAATGTGACTCATTATGACCCTGATAACTAAAATGGGTCAAGTGTTATTCTCAGAAATAAAGTTCGCAACCGACGCGGTGAACATAAATTCGCTGTAATTTGGTGTTTTATTGAAAATTAACGCGGCGTAAAATATTTACTAAAAGCAATAAATAATTCGCGCATTGGCGTACCGCGAAACGTTTCCAGAGACCTGACGTATATATTTAATTAGTGTCAGATAATGTTGTTACCAAATTATTGAAATTGAAAGTTGTGAGATGACAAGGATAGCTTAATGTTCACCCTAATTTGTTTTCTAGCTAACTAGATATACGGCGGTTTGAATCAACAAAAAATTTCTTCGAAAAAATCAAGCATCACGTCATGTTACACAGGAATTTAATGGAAACATAGTCTGACGTTCTTGTATACTGACGCCAGTGCTTTAATGTGTGATTCAGAGATTCAGTGCAGGTATGTTACATTTTTCTAGCAACTCTTCTTGTTTAGGATAGATATTTTACATACGTTTTTTTTAAATAGTGTAGCTTTATTAGTTCGCGTGCATAAGTATCTATGTATATAAGCATAATTGTCTATGTATGTATAGGTATTTTTAATGAAAGCTTGAAATAAAAGTGTCTTTTGTCATTTAGATATGTTAGGCATTTAAGAATGCTTTATTTCAATGCTAGTTTTCATTGCTTAAACATTCCAATATCAAACTTTCTCATGTTTAAAGTTCTTTTGTATGGTATGCAAATAACAAGTTTTATTATTTTTCCTAAAATTTAACTCTCTTGGATATTGTAGGTATTCTATAGTAATATAGAGCACAGCTACAATTAAAACATGAATATATTTCTTTAAGGGTTCACAAGATTTCATTTCTTTGTCCAAAATTAAAAAGACAATGTGATCAAATCATGGGCCAGTAGAATATCACCCTAAGTCTAAACTCTAACTCTAACAAGTAAGTAGTTAAGTTATATCTGATTATTTCCTGCAAATATGAACAAAATCATGGGCAGTGATCCGGGGTCTGAATTCGGTTTTCTTCATATAATTTCTACATCTAAACGAGTTACTAATACATTCTTTGTACCCATGACTTAAATTAACTAACATTTCAACCTGTTTTAGTAAATATAACATACTAGCAAACCCGGCCCGTTTCACTGGGCGTTAGTTGAAGTTAAAATAAATTAAACCGTTTTAAAAAAAAACAAAAAGAAATTCTACTGATCCGATTGCTACCAAACTTTACAGGAACACCCGCTAGGGCAATCTGAAGATTCCCTGAAAATTTCATCGAAATTGATCCAGCCATTTCAGAGTCCATAAGGAACATACATACATACATCGCCTTTTATGTATTGGGTCCTTACATATGAAATTGGCGTTTTGTACGGGAGGAATATACAGTCAATTTTTTTTTTGTAAAATATATTTAATTAATCAAAGTATGCATCGTTGTTATCTATGCACTTTTGCCATCTCATAGGTAGTTCATTGATCCCTTTACTAAAAAAACCATGGGGGCGAGAATCAATAAACTCTTTGAAGGCAGTTTGGACTGCCGCATCGGAGTTGAATTTTTTTCCTTGTAAGAAGTTGTCCAAATTCCGGAAAAAATGGTAATCTGTTGGAGCAAGGTCCGGGGAGTACGGTGGATGTCGCAGACATTCCAATTGTAGCTCATCTAACTTAGTGGTTGTTTGTTGTGCAGTGTGTGGTCTTGCGTTGTCGTGAAGCAGCAGTGGCCTAGAGCGATTGACCAATCTCGGTTGTTTAGCAGCTAGTTCTTCCTTCATGGTTTGCAGTTGCTGACAATAGATATCTGCCGTAATCGTTTGGCTAGATTTTAGAAAGCTGTAGTGAACGACACCGGCGCTAGTCCACCAAACACTCACAAGTAACTTTTTCTGAGTCAATTTTCGTTTAGGGCAGGATTTGGCTGGGTCTCCAGGGTTCAGCCATTGCGACGAGCGCTTCCGATTATCGTACAGTAATGATTCGATTTAAAATCCCTTCATTATTGTTTCGGTTGAGCAAAGTAACACAGCAGTCGACGCGTGTTTGCAAGTTCGATTCACTCAATTCATGAGGTACCCATAGTTCAAGTTTTTTTACTTTCCCGATTTGCTTCAAGTGGATTAATACAGTTTTGTCACTTACCCCGAAGCCTGCTGCTATCTCTGAAGTGCTTTATGATGGATCCGCTTCCACAATAGCCTTTAATTCTTCATTTTCCACTTTGGTCTCTGGCAGTCTACGGGGTTGGTTCTGAAGGTCGAAATTTCCAGAACGAAAACGTTGAAACCAAAAACGTACCGTGCTTTCTTTTGCGACACCAGCGCCGTACACATCATTAATCCTTCGAGCTGTTTCTGCAGCACTGGTGCCACGGTAGAACTCGTACTCGTAAATATACCGATATTTCATGTTTTTCATTGTGCGGTAATAAGCGACGCCAAAGAAAAAATAATGAGGAAAAAAACAAATGAATGACTGTTTTCAAAACTCAAATGTACCAGTTAAATGAATTTATAAATTTGAATTTGGAATTCTTAACCAAAGAGGAGATATTTCAGATCAAAGTGGTCAGTACGACAAAACGCTAATTTCATATGTAAGGACCCAATATATAGATTAGTAAAGCATTCACCAAATAAAATAACGAGCCGGTCATACCTGTTCTATATCGTTGGTGTCTCCCTCTTTTATAAGGTCTGCTTCCATCTGGTCTTCAGTCATTTCTTCTTCACCTTGCTCCTAGAACATTATGATTTAGTTTAACCCAAATTAGAACTTATTGAACTTCGTAAGTCTATACTACAAGTGTCTATGTCTCGCAATGTTGCCAACCGCGTCGATTTTGCCGGGACATTCTTGATTTCGACTATGCTGTTGCGCGTTCCCACGACCAAACAATTTTATCACGATTTAATAAAAGCCTCTCAGAAATTATAAATAAATATCAAAATGACACGGTATTAAAACCAATCTATGAACCGTAATACAAAAAATATAAAATATTATTATTTGATTTTTTGTTTTTCATTTCTGGAAAAACAAGTCCTAATTAATAAAATAATTTATAAAAATAGTTTTTATTGTCGACTGTTTATTGACTCGCAGTTTTGTAATTAAATTTTTTATTATTATATAGCTGTATTTCGTAAATATGAATAAACATAGTTATAACTCTTAGTTCAATGACATGTTCACTAATTTCTATTATTATTAAAATAACTATTTCATTTGTTTATTAAAATATAATTTTTCACCGAATTACTTTTCTTATGTATTTATAAAACAAACTTACATGCTGCATAAAATTTAAAATCAGTAGAGGACGGAGATGATGGAGTAAACAACGGTTACTTACGTACAGACGGACAAAATGGACGATGAGATATGACAAAATTGTGAGGGTTGTAAGGAAACCCTAAAAACGATAGTTAATTTAATTAAGAGCTCGCGTGTGTTACAGGCTACGTATAGTCAATTAATATAAATATACGTAAAAAAAATACCTGTTTAATATTTTTATCATTCACATTGTTAGATGATTCTCCATTGGTATTATTGGTCGCAGCATTGGTGGCCGCATCACGGGCAACTCGTTTCACCTGTTGTTGAGAATAAGATAGTTGACTATTGATATAACTGGTACGCAAATGCGTTTAATAATAAATAAGTGCGTGCGTGCGTTTTCCCACGCATGTATATATTTTTTTTATGGCGGAGGGGGCAAACGAGCAAGAGAGTCGCCTGATCGAAAGTGATCGCCGCCCATGGACACCCGCGACGTCCGGGGAATCAACTGAGAAGAATCAGCGGGAAATGGGTCATCGGCACTCTGACTCATCGAACGAAACACAACAGCAATAGATGCTGTTATTTCACGACGATATTCTGTGAGAGAGTGGTATTTCACCAGGCGAGCCGGCCCAATTCATGCTGCAATACAGCATGGCTCTACCACATATACACATGTGTATCTATGTGTGTGCACGCATATTCTTTATGTGCATGCGTATGTATGTGTAGGCGGTCGCACCATGTCCTCAAAGTAGTCACGCGATTATTATACATGTGCGTGCGTGTATGCGTGTGTAAGTGCATGCCGCACGTGCACGCGTGGCCGCACCAGTATTGTCGAGGTACTGAATGTGTGCGGGTGTGGCCACACCAGTAGTGTCGAGGTACTGTATGTGTGCGGGTGTGGCCACACTAGTAGTGTCGAGGTACTGCATGTGTGCGAGTGTGGCCGTACCAGTACTGTCGAGGTACTGTATGTATGTGTGGGCGAGGCCTCACTAGTATTGTATGTGTGTGGGTGTGGCCGCACCAGTAGTGTGGAGGTACTGCGTGTGTGCATGTGTGTGTGTGTGTGTGCGTGTCCGTACCATGTCGTCGAGGTAGTCGGGCAGGCGGCCGATGGGGTTGTTGGTGTGTATGAAGAAGTGCGGCGAGCGGCGCGCCAGCAGGCGCAGCGCGCGCCAGCCCCAGCCGCCCGCGCGCCGCGCCTCCGCCGCCTCGCCCGCGCCCGCGCCCGCGCCCGCGCCCGCCCCCGCCCCCGCCCCCGCGCCCGCCTCCCGCAACATGTACGACTCTGCCGGCCCGAGACACCACCACCACTCGCGTGTATTACATACGCCAGTGTTTTTCTACATCCTACCAACCTCTTTACGAGTAAAAAAGTTCTGACGATACCCCAGAACCGGAATAAAACGGGTGACTTCCAAGACTTATGACTTTTTAACGGGAACACGAGTGAAGTGAAGTTGGAATTTTATTAAAATTTTGTATTTTTTAAGTTTTTGGAACTTTTAAGGTACTTACAAAAATTTTTGCAAGTGTTAAATATTGAAAAGTTGGAATAACTATGTGCAACCCAAGTTTTCGCGTTTTTCCAAAAAGTCAATTTTAACTTAATTAAAGCCTACTTATCACGTTACCGGGGAGTGTTAGATACTGACTTAGTTATAAGAAAGATATTTTACGTTAGAGATACACCTATTTTTTACATGAAAATAGCAGAAATGGTTCTATTAAATATGAATGCCAACATATAAAAGAAAAGAAGAAGAAGACGTATTTAATTTTCATTCAATTGAAACTGCACTGTAGAAGTCGCAGGTGCTCTACGAACATTAATATAAGCATTCTTTGGCAACGAATTATTAGAAAATAAGCAGGCAAAGCCTTCTCAATAAGGGTCACTTTTATTGTAATATATGACCTACAACCCTCACTTTTTACTTTTACCTAACTTGCGATTGCCACTCTTCGGGCAAGACTGCAACCTGCCTGGATGTGGACACCCACAGATCACACGGCCATAGACAAACCCCGACAATTTGCTAATTAAATAACGTAAAAAAAATAATGACATCCAAACACATACATATTTTAAAAATTTACGCACTTATAACATAGCAATCGATTCTTCTAAAAATTACACTCACAAATCTTTTTGGTCCATACAACTTTCTCATGTAACCTTTTCCAATTGGAATTAAGTACTAGTTATTTTATATTTACAAAATAACATTCCATTTTTCACCTTTTCGAATATTTTTACGTTTAGTTTGCCATTACAGAAAGCGCTGATTCAGCGCTTTATTCAGCGCTTAATTCAGCTTTCAAGTCAGGGGGTCATATAGTCGAGATCTAGTCACGACAGGCTTTAATTCGATTACAATGATATTAGTAAAATATCACTAGGCAACCTAGACCCAGCCCAGTCGTCAATGACGTTTAATCTAAATATTAAGGCTAAGGCTGGCACCGACCTCAAAAAAATAGTTCGAAATAATTTAGAGTTTTTAAAAGACAGAACTCTTATTTCTCTCTTTTTAGTTTTGAAGTCGTTTTGAAATTTTTTGTCATAATAGCTAAATTTGTTTGTTAAGAACTTCATATTTTTATTACTGTAAAGCTTATGATATATATGGTGTTTCCACAAACGACATTTATTTTCTCGTAAACCCGAATATGTCACAAATTCAATTATAAGGCTTACCTAATGAAGGCATAAAGTCGCGTTCTTTGGTGCGACAAGCAGCAAGATTATCCGGGCACAGATTCCATAGCTTCGTGAGTTCATTACTGAATTTAAAACAATATTAAATTAACAATTTTTACAGAGAATTATAAAGATTTTTTTTCTTAAAAAAATTGTCACAAAAACAGATCCTTTAAAAAATCTGTTTATACTCGATCAAGCAATCTACAGAATTTTGCAGCTGGTCTCGTCATTTTGTACTTGTATTAGTACAAATATCAAGAATAAAAACAATAGTACTTATATACATATACTTATATATATAATATATATATACAAGGTCATTTCGAAAGGATGGAAGGCTAAAGGGTATTAAAGTACTCATGACAGCAGAAAACTTGGAAAACTTACGTTCTACAACTTCGCCAAAAGTTAACAGTTGTAGTGCAACACCCCAAAGTTTAAAAAAAAATGGTAAGACAATTCTAATATCAGCGTTTTTACGTCGCTAGCAAACATTTGGAATATATGGTATAATGATAAGGTTGTGCATTTTTTTTGTTAAATGAATGTTGTTTTTTGTATGGAGAACAAAATAAATGTATCCCATAATTATTATATCTGCAATATCAGTCAACAGTGACACATTGATATCCCGGAGGACTTATACCCCCTTACACAATAACCTTGTATACATATGTAATAATATATACTTTCAATTTGATGGCTGCATCCCCAAATTTACAAAATTACGGGGCTAATCACAAAATTCTGTGCATAGAGCCATGAATAGAAATAGAAAATATTATAGTGTCTAATTAATCTTACATACTTTCCCATATAACATTTCTGTTGGCTCTCATATTCTTTGATAATATCACCGACGGGTCGGCGACGTTTTTTCCCTTTTTTAACTTCCTCTGTCGATTCAGCTGATACAGGTGGCTTTGGTTTTTGGAATTCTGTGAAATAAATGAAATATGAAAATGAAGAATTATATATTTCTATATTATTAGTAAGACAACTTACTAGCAGTAAATATCTGCAATGCATCCAAAACGATGAGTTTTTGTCTTTTGCTAGCCATTGCCCGCGATTTTGTTTGCTCAGTTTTTTATTTACTAAATTAAATAATTCAGATGCCTTCGCGGGCGTACGAAAAACAATTCGATAAAGTTCATCACAATTAGATGACTGGTTTAATGGAATACATAGAGAACAAGCATAAAGACCAACACTTATTTTTATGTATATAGATTTATCCATAATTCGAGCTTATTTTTCATTCCCAGCAAACATTGAGGCACAATAAAATCTTGACGCCACTCACAGCGTTAAAGATTTCAAAGGGCAGCTTACAAATATAAAAACGGAACAAGATTCCCTTTTAATAAACGCTGTCCCTTCGAAATAAAAGTGAACTTTGACAACATGATATGTCACCAACAACAATATGAACATTGATAATTACCTGGACACCCATCATTCTTCCAACTGTTCCAATGCTCCTCTCTCTTTAGAATGTGTTTGACGCATTCAGCGAATCGCTTTCCATTGGGAGGAGTCTCGCCTAACAAACGGTAGACCTGTGCTGTCGTCTCCTTTACCCAATCCAACTGATCGGACTTCAATTCTTGAGACTCCCTGTAATTGCGATATAAACTAATTAAGTAAATCTTGATGATGAGATTTGAAGAGGCGAAAGTATGTAAGGACCGCGATGCTTGGCACTCCATCTATTTATTATTCTTTTAAAAAAGTTAGGCGATCGTGTATCGCGGTTGGCAAAATGAAGTCAATGAAATGAAGAATCAAGTTACCAAATATCGCTTTCATACATTTTGTAATCACTTAGAAAAATTGAGATCCCTACTTGTCAAAAATTGTAAAAATTTTCAATTCGTCACCTTACTTATAAATTCTTTCAGTATCAATTTCGACGGTTCACATCTACCGCGCGTCCCGTGACGGCCACATTTTTAAATATTATTCATATAATTTTAGTGTTCTAGATGTGTTATTTTTGCAATTTTTGAAGGAGCACTTTGACATGTTCGCTGTTAGCGTTTTCGAATACTATTAAAACAGAAGTACACTCAAATACTCATTTGAGTGCACATTTGGTTCGAACATTTTTTGAGCGTTGATTGTGTATCTAGTTTTTTATTTGTGATCGAAATTCTAGATTTAATAATATATAATATAGTAATTTCCTAGATACATACATTTTAAACTTCACTGTTGATTGTAAATACTGGAACAGTATCAGAAACTGTATCAACACACATCTCCGGAAATTGGAATCAGATAATTGTAATTCTAAAAGTTTTTGATTTGTAAGAAATTTAGCAAAGTAATGTTGTTCTTTATTAGATTCTTCCATTTCCTCATCATGAGCTGAGTTAACAGGCTTCAGTCTGTTTAACTTAGACTTCTGTAGTTCAATAGCTTCTAACTTGTAAGATGAAAAAGCTGAGAGTACACTGCCTGAATGCTGTAAAACGGTAATGAACATAATACTGATAATTTTAGGTAAATATTGAATTGGATAAAAATTCTTAAATATATAACATATTAGTTCAACATTAATAAATACATGTGCGATATAATAGAAATATAATTATATTACGACCTCTGTGGCGCAATGGCTTAGCGCGACGTTGTGGGTTCGATTCCCGTCTCGAGTCTGGGTGTTTATGTATAATATGTATTTATTTACAAAAGAAAAGTATATAAGTAGTATATCAGTTGTCTAGTACCCATAAACAAGCGCTGTGCTGCTTACTTTGGGACCAGATGGCTCTGTGTGAAATGTCTGATTAAATTATTATTATTATTATCAACAAATGATAAGTCATAAAGGTAGAAAAACCGAAAAAATATTTTAAGTAGCTAACATATCTTTTTAGTAACTAAACCAGAGTAAAGTCATAACTTAATTTTCACTGGTTACCTACAGTGAAAATTAAGTTATTAAAAGATATTAAAAACATTTCTAATATAATACATTATACACACATCATACCACATTTTATAAGGCAAAATAATATGTTTTATTTTTATAAAAATTTGGAATACCTAGCTCAGTAATTCAAAGTATAAATTCTTTTTTAAATAACATAAAATTCAAAAATTGATAAAAAATAAATCTATGATTAAAAATGTGTAACCTTTTTGGTATATCCTAGCAACTACAATTTAAAATACACTACAATTAAAATACAACCGCTGACCGCAAAAGTTTGTCATACAATATTCTTTTTATCTAAAACAAAAGTGTGCATCAAAATATTAATAATAATTTTTTTTCAACTTCATCTTATTTTCCATATTTAAGATTATTGGTAGATTTTTCTGAGCAATCAGCGATTTTGAAATAAGGATAAGGGGCACTGCGATTTCTAAGCTGTTTAGAAAAGTTAAAAAACAATTAAGTTTTTTAAAGTGTGTTAAAAAAGTAAAATACCTATTATATATTTTACAACTTATGCTGTAATCAGCAACCTTTTTTTAGAGGTCAGTTCACATATTATACCTACCTACATGACAACCATTTCTCACTTGCCATAATATTATTTGAGTTATAAGGATTAATGGAAAAAGAAAACCCATGTTGATATCTCACAAAATATCAAGTTTTTTACTGCCTTTATCGAGACACTCACAAAATTTCGACAAGCTACATTCCAACCTATGCATAACAGGTTCAATATAGAATGGCTGCACTGGCTGCACACAGTTTATAAACTTTATTCATGGGTATTTTTAAATCATTTCAGAGCTTATTAGATAACCATATTTGTTCAACATTTAATACTCACAACAACAAACGTTTTCCACTGTACTTTGTTATAACATGTATTTGGGTTCCTAAAAAAATCTTGTAAACTCCAAAATCTACAATACAGATTATAATCAATAGTCAACTTATTTCTATCATCATCAATAACCATTTCCTCATCGAGTGCATCTTTTAATGTACTTGAGTTATCACCCCCAAACTCTGTGACATTCTCAAGATTAAATTCAGACACAATATTTAAACCTGAACGTTCAGAAAAAGGAAAGAATTTAGCCAAAAATAAAAGGATTCGTCCGCAAAACACAGTGTTCTGTGATCTTGATAAACGTCTCAGCAAATCGTTGCACATTCGCAGTAAGTTATTTTTACAAGCTACGAAGAATAACTCCTCTTTCCAAATGTTCACACCATTTTCGACATAAGTGAACATTTTTTCACATTTATTTAAAGTTAATGCATCGAAAATGTCGCCTAACAGTACGACTGGCATTGTAGGAGTTATCATCTGCCGTCTACAGGATTCTATGCAAAAGCAAACGTAGTTTTCCAAGATACTAGCTTCTTCTGATAACAATTCCAAAAGTTTATCTCTAAAAGCTTGGTCCATGGCAGCTTTTCTGTCGATTTCGTTGGTATTTTTCGAAAATGAATCCAATAATTCAATGTTGTTGGTGGTAAACGCTTTCGACAGCACATCCTGTAAAATGTTTATAATTAACAAAATAAAATAAAACACCAAACAATAAACATTTTAGGTTATGTTCCAAAATACCTTATATTTCGCTTTGAGTTCTTCAAAACCCAATTTTTCTGTCATTTTTTAAACTTTTATTGAATCATTGATGTTTAATACAAATAATGCAGATAATTCTAAAAATTTTATTTGTAAATTTTTTATTTATATTTCTTAAGGCATTGGTAACAAGACCATCAGCCTAATGAAACTTCTGGAGAAACATTAACTGTCCCTAACACTCCTCCACTAAAGTGATAGTAGGCTTTACTGAAGTTAAAAAAGGACTTCTTGGAAGAGCGCGAAAACTTCAGCTTCACATGTTTATTTAGATCTCTTCCATTCTTTTCACTTACACAGAACTTTAAAACACAGTATACTATCACTGTTGTACTTTAGAACTCCTAAAAATGTAAAAAATAGAAAATCTAAATAAAATGACAACCTCATTTCTCCCGTTCGTTTAATTGTTTTTTTGAGTTTCTGGCGACAAATATGTTGAGGCAGTCTTTCTAGTAGAATCGGCTGAAGCGGATTAAGACGCTAAAAAATCTCAACATCACACTACTAAATTAGCACTTATTTCAACAATTTCACATAATAGTACAACAGCGTAGGTACTTAGGACGAAAAACTACGACATTTGTACATCATAATATTTACTACAAACCATTCGCAAATAATTAAAATAAACACCCAACCGCTCCCCATAAAATCCCGCCAAAAACCCCACAAATTATTTAACTGTATAATTCTCTCTTGAGAGGGAAGGCAAGGGGTGCAACGAAAAATCCGCCACATCCAAACTAGCCAAGGACGGAATTTATTACATACAGTAAATATAATTGTTGTATTAAGTACTAATTTTGAATTTAAATATATTTTTTCAGAATCGTATTACTAAATCGAATAGGTAACCGAACGTATTCATTCGAAATCGTTGTAATAACTTGTTCATCATTCTATAAAGTTGTATTGTAATGTTTGTCATACAATAATGGACCTTGAATTGGCTTAAATTCGTACTTTACAGTTTTCAATTGCCGAATTGTACAAATTATGACGTAAACGCACTCCCTAGCGAGACTATTTTTAGATAACATTTAATTATAGACATTAAGCTGTTACGAATAAAATTACAATTAAATCGCGATAAAAGGAAAAAACTACGCGTTTTCAACGAGACTATCTCTTGTTAGTATTTAATTTGAGACCTTAGCTGATCACGAATAAAATTTCAATCAGGTTACTTTTACGTAATTGTTAAATTGGGAGAATGTTGTCGAATTATTTGTGTGTGAAAGCGTAAAAACACAATTCAACATTGCAATCGAATGCTCCCATTTACTTGCCGTAGTACTTCTTCTCTCGCAAAACATGACAGAATATTTTGTATGAGAAATAACGCGTATGCCACCTCCCGTTGTAGCTACTCAATGACTTAGAGCAGCCTTTCCCAAAGTGGGCGATAACACCCCATTGTGGGCGCTGCAGGCCTAAAGGGCGGTAAGAGACCCAGAAAAAAAATGGGGGCGTTCTGTAGAGGCCTGAGGGGTGATTTGTAATTTCATTTAGCTAGGAGGCATCTTAGACAACGACTGCATGAGCTCTCGACTCTCAACTACAACTTGTGAACATCAACTAATATTAATTAAAAGATTGCTCAAACTCGGTTCGATATTTCTCTCCGCGTAGTTCATATATCTGTCCTGTTTTATTGAATATACAAAATAAAAATCATGTCAATCGGTCGTTCCGTTTCGAAATGAAAGTAGACACAAACAAATATAAAAATAAAAAGGCAAGACACACTTTCGCATTTTAATAGTTATTAGTACTCCCAGATAGGTAATTTTCGTAGATAATAGACCGCGGGCAATCATGTTTTAACAAGTTTTTGTTAAATAACCCGAATTGTGCATTCCTGTATCAATCGGCTGGTTCATATAATACTTGTTCTGACTTGTTGAGTACGATTGAGCGTCGAATGAGATAAACGAGTTTATGCATGTTTGTTTTATTCCTGTCGGCGCGTCCTGCTTGTGCAATCCTATATAAACAACGTAATATTTATTTTATTTTCATTTGCGGTTTCGCGCGCAATAGATGAGCAGTACTTAAGTTCAACACTTACTTACGTATTTCTCAAAACAAAACAATGTCCGAAGTAAAAAAGAAGAGACGGCAATACTGTGCGGAATATATTAAATTCGGATTCATTGAAAATCCGACAAACTCATCGTCGCCTTTGTGTCTTCTATGTCTAAAAACATTTTCGAATGAAGCAATGAAGCCTTCAAGACTGCAAGATCATTTGAATAAAATGCATCCAGATAAGAAAGACAAGAATGTAGCATATTTTCAAGACCTAGAGAAGAAGCATAATACTCAGCCAAGTGTAGCAAAACTATTTTCGGCGGCTGCTAAGCAAGATGACGACGGACTTCGAGCTTCGTACAATATCTCTTTGTTAATTGCTCAAAAAGGCAAACCACATAACATCGGAGAAGAGTTAATTTTGCCAGCAATAAAGGAACTAATAACTACTGTGCTTCATAAACCAGCCGCAGATATTATCCGAAAAATTCCTTTGAGTAATAATTCTGTGCAAAGACAAATTGATGACATGGCTGAAAATATTGAAGGATCATTGTGTGATCACCTGAGGACAAGTCAATTCTCAATTCTACTTTACCAACTAATGAAGCAGTGTTGCTGTCTTACGTGAGGTTTATTAAAGATTAGAAAATATGTGAAGAACTATTCTTTGCTAGAAATTTAGAGACCGATACAAAAGGCGAAACCATATTCAATACATTGGAAAAGTTTTGTGATGAGAAAGAGATTCCCTTGAAAAATATTATATTATATCAGTTGCTACGGATGGTGCTCCGACTATGACAGGGTGCCATAAAGGCTTCATAGCGTACTTAAAAAATAAAATTCCAGATGTCGTTACTGTACATTGCGTTATTCATAGACAACATTTGGTTGCTAGAAACTTAAGTGAACGACTATTTCAATCACTGCAATATGTCATCAAAGCAGTCAATAAAATCCGCAACAGCTCTTTGAATGATAGATTATTTCATCAGCTTTGTGTTACTAATGACGAGGATTTCAACCGTTTGTTGTTTCATACTGAAGTTCGTTGGCTATCAAGAGGCAATTGTCTGACTCGATTTTACAACCTGTTTGACTCTGTTATAGAGTTCTTGGAAACTAAAGATACAGAATTGCACAACAAGCTCATTGCATCAAAGAATGATATAGCTTACATGACAGACCTGTATAAATTGTTCAACGACATGAATCTCCAACTGCGAGGCGATGAACTAAATTTAATTAAAACAAAAAACGTCGTTGCTGCTTTCGCAACCAAACTGCTTTTACACAAAAAGAATTTGGGCAGACGTGAGTTTCACAATTTTCCGAATTTATCAGTATCATGCAGTAACGACGAATTGTTTGCCTACTGCCAACATTTCCTCCACATTGACTTCACCGAACGATACCAGGACATTTTGCACTTGGAAATACCAGACTGGCTGTTGGATCCGTTTTCAAATGTCAACACAGCAATGTCACCTTAGCTGGAAGAAGAACTTATAGAATTGACAACAAACGAGGAAATAAAAATCAAGTTCAAAAATGGTTACCAAGAATTTTGGCTACAAAAACCGATCCCGCAATTGTACCCTGGATTGTGGTAAATCGTTCAGCGATTCTTCACATTCTTCATTCCCATCGTCATATTTGTGTGAACGTGGATTTAGTGCTGTGGCAACACTGCTTACTAAAAAGAGAAATCGTTTGCATGTTACCAAACGTGGCGACTTGCGACTGTTCTTGAGTAAATTGGAACCTGATATCAACAAACTTATTAAACAGCATCAGATTCATCCTTCACATTAGTTTTTATATAAGGATCTATTATATTTGTTTTATTTTGAATAAAAGATACTCTGAATACTATAAAGTTGTGTTTCAATAATCATTCTCATTGGCAGGTGTAGCCCGTAAGAGTTAACTTGAGACCTGAGCGCCGTTGTGTACTACCTACTGCGCTCAGGTTTCAAGTTAACTCTTGCGGGTTATAGTAATATAGCTCACAATAATTAATTAATTTAATTTGAAGTTATAGTGGTTTTTCAGTAAGTGAAAAAATGAGGGCGCTAAAAAATAATTTATTCTCAAAGTGGGCAGTAGACAAAATAAGTTTGGGAACCCCTGACTTAGAGTATGATAGAGACAAACGTCCCACAGACGTCACAATTCGTTGGCAACATCAACAAGCTACAACTAGTCGTGTTCGCGACATGTTGGAACCAATGACTAAGGTTGGAACTAGGATCGAGAAATATAATGTCACATCCTTTTTATCAGAAATCACATGAGTAGCTCTTGAACCGTGGACGGAATAAATATGGACGGCCACTGGAATTATAATAACTACTACGAAGAGAAAGCTTAAGTGTCGCCAGCAGAGTGAGTAAACGAGAAAGAATCATTTTTTTATCTTTGTCTGCGTATGACTTTATAGCGACATCCATTAATGTCAGTGAGATATTGGTGGTTAAACACACTTATGGCCCTAAAAGTACGTTGTGTCACTTGATTTCACAAATTTTATGACACTATTGTATGTGTTAAAGACTTAGTGAAAGTGTGTAATCATGGTGGATTGCAGTGTACTACCTTACAATATTTACTCACGGGCCTGTGTCGTGTTTATACTTTAAGGCTAATTACCTATTTTATCCTGACGTTTTGACGGGTTACACCGATCGTGGTCACGGATAGACTGATGAGGATGAATGTCGTCTTCGTAGCATGCGGTTTCTTGCAACTACTCACACTCATTCAACAACTTTTTTAATTTTCATTATTGTCACTGTTGGCCCTTCGACACACTACACTAACGACATCTACACACTGGCGACGTCCGGTTTTCAGGCTCCGGACACTCACTGATTACAGGAGCGTCGAGATAAAATAGGTAATTAGCCTTAAAGTATAAACGCGACATCGCCCCGTGAGTAAATATTGTAAGATGTGTACAAATGCAGTGTACTAGGCTGTAAAGGCCGCAGTAAACAAAAATATGTTAACATAAACCTAACATTTAACTTGGGTTATTAATATCTGTTTTCAGTTGATGTAAATAAAATTTGATACTTTATAGCAGTTTATATCGAAACGTAACTTTTTTTTAAATGTTCTCAATATAATCCGACCACATCAAACTAAGACTATAGTATACTGCGTCATAAGGCTACAAACTAATTATTATTACTAGTATAATCATTTGTTCAGGCTTACCAGTACCGCGTAATTTTTACCCTTCTGTTTTAATTTATACTAGCTGTGCCTTCGAGTTCGTCCACGTGGAAAATTTTTCCGTGACTTTTCCGGGTTAGTGTTTCTATTCACTTTTCTATAGGTAGATTTTTCATAAAAAGTGGCCTCTTGTCTTTTTCTTTAAAAAGTCTATAACTGACCTTAACCTCATAATTGAAAAAAAAAAAGAAAAAAAAAGCTTGCTGCAAGAACATCGCAATACGGTGGATTTGGGTCATCATAGTCACCAACGGTTCATCATAATTTTTTCTTTTCCATTTGAAGGTACATTTGAGAATATGTTTAATATTCCATTTCATTTAATACCCATATTGTTGTGATGTCGAATACCCATATTGTTGATGTTGAATAAAAAAGTTATTTTCTGTAATGGGATATCCGCCATATTGGATTTATGATAACGTTACATATGCGGTAACCTTATCCTGCGTATTCCATTTCATTTTTTTTATACCCATATTGTTGGTGTTGAACAAAAAATTTATTATCTATAACGAAACATCCGCCATATCGGATTTTTGATGACGTCACATATACAGAAACCTTCCTCTGCATATTTCATTTCATTTGATTCCCACATTGTTGGCGTCCAACAAAAAAAGTTATTTCCTATTATCGAGCATTCGCCATATTGGATTTATGATGACTTCACGTACCATATCTACGAAAACCTCCTGTGTATTCCTTTTCATTTTATACCCATATTGTTGAAGGTCTTGAACAAAAGTTGCTTCCTATCGCGGAGCAATTACCATATTTAATTCATGATGACGTCACATATACAGAAACCTTCCCCTACATATTCCATTTCATTTGATACCTGTAATGTGTCGAACAAAAAAGCTATTTCCTAATATGGAGCGTCCGCCATATTGGAGTTATGATGACATCACATATACAAAAACCTTCTCCTGTGTATTCAACCTCTTAGGGGTAGAATTTAGAAAAAAAAGTAGCCTGTGTCCATTCTCTAGTGTCAAATTATCTCCATGCCAAATGCCAAATCAAAATCGGTCCGGCCGTTTAGCCGTGAAAACGCAACAGAACGACAGATAGACAGACTTTCGCATTTATTGTATTAGTATGGATAAAGACAATTTTTTATTTACTTTGTTTCAAGCAAAACATAATGCTATTTCAGTTTTATTTTTATTTTCAACATTTTCATTGTATACATACAGAAATTATGATGCGAAAAAAGCACTTCCCCCCCTGGCGACGTATATTTCTAATTTTTGAATTTTTTTTTAATCTTTTGATTGAGTGAGTCGATTTCGATAAATAAACACTATAATATGTTATTCACATGGAAGATTCATATTTTTCAGAAATTAGATTCTGAAATCAATAAGTGATATTCTCGTAATGCGCTTACAAACAGAGAGTCTATCATTTTATTATTAGATATTATTATAGACAATAAAATCAAGGCGATAATATAGTTTTGTGTTAAATTATTATTAAAGTGGTTTATGGGCACAGATTAGTTAGTTACGATATGGGATTACGCTGTATCCCTAACGGGGTTGTCAGGCAGGACGGATCGCTAAACTTATATCTGTATGTTTGTATAATATATTTCACACGTATGATTCATAGCATTATTAATTTTTTGTGGCAGAGAGTTCATTAAATTTTTACACTAAATAACATCCATAAGCAAACTATTAACCCTAAAATTTCACGCTATATTGATGTACTGAACGGGATGAAACGATATGTTCCTTAGATCGAATTAGGGACCGAAATCTTAAACCCATAGGTCTACCACTCAGTTGATGGGACAATTGCCGGAAAATGGCAAACCTTCCGGCAATTTAGCAAGTAATAATCTCACTTTGGGCAATATTACCGCCGGCAACGGCACATTAGTAGATCTGTGACAAAAACGCGTAGAACGGTAAAATGTGCATTTACTATTTTACCAAAGACAACTACATATTTACGGAATATTATTATATTTTACTCTGGTCGTATCTCTGACTACCCTGTTGGGGATACAGCGTGAAGATATGTATATTTACATGTATTATATTTGGTATGCTAATTATGTTTTTCATATATGTATTTGTATGTTTAAAGGATCAATTGGAGTTAAGATTTAATTAAAAGTAAATCGTTTTGATTTTGGATAAAAAAAATATGTTGTGTTGTAATAATTAGGTAATAATACTGTTACGAGCTGAGGGTAATAAGATGCCGGTTAAGGGGGCAAAGAGTTTATTTTCCTTCGTACCAGCAGATGTCAAGAACACACGAACTTAATTACGGCGATCCCTAGTCTTCGTAGTCGCCCTCGAAGTACGTACTCGCGTAGTAGTCACCGAAGGTACACGCTTCACTCAATAACAACGTTCCCGAATCGCAGAGTTCTTCTATCCAAGGTCGTCGCAGTAGTCGTTGTAGTCGTCTTCGTAATTCGCCTTGATGTCGCCTCGAACGATAGCTGAGAAACACTGACTCGGCGGCGGACACGGAGCTCTATTTATAGTCGGGTAAAACGAGGGTGGAACTTTCTAGTTGATTACGCTCGTTAACAGTAATTCGACATTGTTCTCGACGCCGCCTGTTTGCATGAGTCATAGGTACATGACACGTCATCGCTCGGGAATATTCGAGGTGCAACTTGGTTCTTCTTTCTTAATTTGACTTATACCATTCGATAGTAGGCCTTAAACCTAGCAATGCGTTTTTAGGTCATAACTCTGCAAAGCATAGGTCTCGAGATATAAGCAATAAAGTTATGTTTCGAGCTCCATTAAAAATCGACCTTATTCCTTACGCATAAGGTCCAACAGTAACATTGCCCCCCTCTTAGTCATGCTCGGCCCGAGCATGATTGGAACCATGATAGCGAGCTAGGCGATCCACGTGGACGATTTTTAGTTTTTCTCTAGGCTCCTTCTTGATCCGATAAGTAACGTCATTTATTCTCGTTATCACCGTATATAGTCCATCCCATCGGGCCTGAAATTTTGGAGACTTGCCTTTTCTCCTAATGGGATTATGCAACCACACTAAGGCTCCCTCCTCAAATCCCATTACATTAGCTCTACGGTCATAGCGAGTTTTCATTCTTTCGCTGGTTTTCAAACTACTTTTTCTTACGAGTTCATGGACGTCATCTAGTTTTTGCTGTAGATCGGACACGTAATCAGTAGTTGGCTTTGGAGCGTCAGGTGGTATTCCGGTTAGAGCATCAACTGGTAGTCGTATCTCTCGTCCAAAATTGATCCTAGCTGGTGTGAAATTTGTGCTATCATGTACAGCGGAGTGGTAAGACATTAAGAAGAGCGGAATGTATTGGTCCCAATCCCTTTGATGTTCTTCCACTACGTCTGGCTAAATCTCTCGACCATTCCATCGGATTGTGGATAACTTGGTGTTGTACGCGTTTTGCGTATTCCAAGTAGTTGGCAAACTTCTTGGAATAATGTGGACTCGAAATTTCTACCTTGATCAGTATGCAATTCCAAAGGTACGCCAAACCGACAAAATACCTCCTGAACGAGCTTTTTGGCAACTGTATGAGCTTCCTGATCAGGTACAGCAAACGCTTCTGGCCATTTACTGAAATAGTCTTGAAGGACGACTATGTAACGATTTCCGTCTTCAATTACAGGAAACGGTCCAGCTACGTTGACTGCAACTCTTTCCCAGGACGCTCCCACGTTATACAGTTTCAGCTGGCCTCTGGTTCTTGTTTGCGGCCCTTTTACTGAAGAGCAGGCTGTACACTTCCTACACCAGTTCTCCACATCCTCGCGGCACCGTACCCAGTAAAATCTCTTCCTCACCTTGTCCAAGGTTTTCTTTAAGCCTAGATGTCCTCCCGATACTCCGTCATGAATCCGACGTAACACCGACGCCACTTTCCCTCGGGGGGCTACGACCTGCATGGGTAACCTCCTGTCCACTGGGCGACTCCCATTTTCTATGAAGAACTCCGTTATGTACCACCAGACTGTCCCATTGACCCCAGTAACTTTTCGTAATTGGGCTAAACTCCGACACTTCACTCCAAGCTGGTTTATGATCACGTTGCTTCCACTCTATTATGTACTTCAAGTCGCTGTCTTCTTTCTGTGAATCCCCCATGGCTTCGTCGCTCCACGTGTCATCTAAAGCATTTACTTTTATAACCCGTATGTTCTCTTTAGCTTCCTGTCTCGAACAATGCCGACAAGATTCTTCGCAAGGTCGTCGGGATAAAGCATCGGCATTAGAATGTGATTTTCCTCTCCGATGTTCGACCACGAAGTGGAATTCTTGCAACTGTTCCAACCATCTCGCTACCTGTCCCTCTGGGTTCTTGAACTGAAGAAGCCATTGTAAAGCAGCGTGGTCAGTACGAAGAGTAAACTGTCTTCCGATTAAATACTTCTTAAAGTGTTGTAAGGTCTTAACAACAGCTGGAAGTTCCCGGCGAGTAACGCAGTAATTTCTTTCTGGTTTCGAAAGACATTTGCTGAAATAGGCGATGATGACATGTTGTTCTCCTTGTTTTTGAGATAGAATTCCTCCAATGCCGATATTGCTGGCGTCCGTGTCTACAACAAAATGCCCCTCTCTAGTAGGGTAGCCCAGTATAGGAGCCTCACACAGATGTTGTTTAAGTAATGTGAATGTTTGTTCACATTCAGGATTCCACTCAAATTGGCACTTGTCTTCTGTCAACCGATGCAAGGGCTTCGCCACTTCAGAGAGATTTCTGACGAATTGGCGGTAATACGCACAAAGTCCCAAGAAAGAGCGCACGGCGGTTTTGTCAGAAGGAGTCGGCCACTCTTGGACAGCTCTTATTTTCTCTGGATCCGTTCGAATTCCCTGTGCCGAGATGACGTGCCCTAGGTATCCAACCTCCCTCTGGAACAGAGTGCATTTCCTAGGACTGAGTTTCAGGTTAGCTTCCCGTATTCGTTGGAAAACCTTTTCTAGATTAAGCAGGTGCTCTGCGAATCTGCGCCCCATGATGATAATGTCATCCAAATAGACCAAGCATGCATCGCCGAGTAACCCCACTAAAATGCGTTCCATTAGGCGCTCAAATGTAGCCGGAGCATTGCACAGTCCAAATGGCATAACATTGAACTGTCAGAGACCATTTCCAGGGCCAGTAGTGAACGCAGTCTTCCCTTTATCCTCCTGGCTGAGTTCAACCTGCCAATATCCACTTTCGAGGTCAACTGTGGAGAACCATTTCATGCCACTTGGCAAGTCTAATGTGTCATCTATGCGTGGTAAGGGATAGCTGTCCTTTTTTGTAACACTGTTCAACATTCTGTAGTCAACACAGAATCTTGTACTGCCATCCTTTTTTTACCTAGAACAACAGGAGATGACCAAGGGCTAGTCGATGGTTCGATGATGCGATTCTTCTCCATTTCTCTTAACATCTCTGATACCTCTTGCTCCCTTGCTAGTGGAATACGACGAGGTCTCTGTCTTATTGGTTGTGTATCTCCTGTATCTATGCGGTGCTTAACAAGCCCAGTACGTCCCAAATCGTCATCGCCTTTCGAAAAGATGTCTTGAAAACTTAACAATGATTGTTCAACCTTGCGACATTCCAGATCGATCAAATTTTCCCGACAGTTCTCAAGTAACGTGGATATATGTGTTGCAGCATGACTACCGTGGTCTGTTTCATGCAAGTCTACTCTTCTCAGGGACGTAACAGGGTTGCATTCTACGCAGTTCCTTTCTAAAACGACCTCCTTGTTACTAACGTTTACAACAGGTACCTTGGCTTGTCCTGAAGTCATCACTAGGGTTCGCTCAGTTATCCAGTCGGGGTGATTCCCAATGTCTTCTATTATAACACTGCGTTTACTGCATCCTGTCGGCAAGAATCGTATTTCTACTAAGGTTTCTGACCTCGGCGGCAAAACAGGTCTTTTCAAACTGTACACTGATCCTTGTTTTGCGCCTTCCAGAAAAACTTCTTCATCTGGAAACCTTAATACCCCTTTTGCTATATTGAGAACACAACGTTGCTTTGCCAAGAAGTCCAACCCAATGATGCAATCGTCTGTAATGTTTGCTATAAGAACTGAATGTGTCACCGTCTTATCACCCATTTTCAATGTCGCATTTGTTTCACTAAGGACAAGCACTGGCTGGCTAGTAGCAGTCTGTAACCGGCAACGTGAAGATCCTTTCTCCCATTTCACAGTAGAAGTAGTTCAGGTTTAACAATAGTACGTGATGCACCGGTGTCCAGTGTGAAGTAGCATGGATTTCCGTTCAGCTTTTCTTCAGCGATCAGGCTGTTCCCATCACGTATCTGAGAGACTATCACAATAGGGGCTTGCATTTAACCAGCCAGCGCTTGCCCCGCAGCCCTAGCTGTTTTTAGTTTTAACTCGTCGGGGTCAACTTGTGTCCCAGACGACGTTTTCCTGGCCCTTTTACTGGGACAATTGACACGAAGATGTCCTCTCTCACCGCATTCATAACAGGTTGGTCCTCTTTGAGATCTTACCTGTATCGCGACTTCTCGCACATGATGAGTTCGGCTGTCTTGACGCACTGCCTCTACATCAAGTGCGTGTGCCAGGGCTGCCTTGAGAGTCTGATGATGTCCCAGACGGACCGCAGCTCTAACTTCCGTGTCGCGGATCCCGTCGACGAATACTTGCACGACAGTTGTAACGATAAGCGCCGGTGTAGATGCATAGGCTCGTCGTACCATACACTCAACTGCCATGGCCCACTGCTGCAAACTTTCACTGCTCTTCTGCGCACGGTCTCGCAGTTGGGCCCTATAGACGTGCTCGAGGTGCTTTTCACCATATCGTGACTCCAACGCTTCGAGCATATCGGCTAGTGTCCTTCCTTTGCTGCAAACGTTTTCTAACACCTGCACTGCATCACCTCGCAGCGCAAGTGTAAGGGCCGTTAGTGGCTGTGTATCGCCCCATCCGTTGCCCTCTGCCACTGTCTCAAACTGTAGCCGGAAAGCTGCCCATGACGTAGTTCCATCGAAGTGAGGTACCTCAAACTTGGGTACAGCACTGGGAACAGTTACGACACCTCTCACTCCGACTTTCTGTAACTTCTCGTGCAGGCTCTGTATCTGTTTATCATGCTACATACTGTCATATGCATTTATACGGGCGTCCTGCTTTTCCATATCGCACCTAAGGTCTTAACTTCTGTATCCAGTTGACCTATGGTGTCACCTAACGCCGTGATCTTACAATTCATGGAGCTCAATATCTCTTCTTTGCTGACTTTCGTTGCCTCCATTATCCTAGCTTTAGTGGCTTGCGTGGCTTCCAAAGCTTTCATTATGCTAGCTTCCGTACTAGCCTTAATTTCAGCTAGGCTAGCCAGCAACACTGTCATATCGAAGTTAGATGCTCCAGACGTGCTGACGTTATCGGGCATTCCAGTGGAAAGGGGCAGTCGTGCCGTCCGCTCGCCTCGGCTCACGTTGACTCGCCGCCGCTCCACTCCGTGTCGTTATTTGGTGCACGAGTTAAAGGACGCGAGTGGCCAATACGAGCGCGGCTACTACACTCTCCCGAATGTCAGTGTGAATTTTTATTTCAAGCTGCATGCATGTTACGAATTTAATTAAAAAATATGGATCATTCTGCGAATTCTGCGAATTAATAGATACGATGCGTAAACCCTTGAATAAGTAGTAAAATAAAAAACTGCAAAGTTATCAAGAGAAGCTGGCTACGAAATAATTATTATCATTACTAAGTACAAAATAATAATTATTTTTTACTATATTCGATCAAATCAAAACTCAAGTGGAAAAGTGATTTCACAAAAAATACGATGCAAATACCACTAAGTACATATAATTTTTGACAGGTACTGAAGTCGGTGCCAAGCCTACCAAATTAGTACATAGACTTTCTGTTGTTGTTTATTGGTTTAGTACAGACTTCAATAACTGTCGAATTTAATTATATGGGTTTACGCTAGTAACTAATTAATCTGTGATATGGATATTACAATTGTACTATAATTATGAAGTTCTTTTCGTACTTGAGCTTTGATTAGTATTGCATAGCTATTTATTGTGTAATTTTGTGGTTTTTTTATTTTGAAATCGATTAAATTTTTTTCTTAAATAAATAGATATTTATTTAATTCTTTCAAGTGGCCTTGTTCTAAAAATATATTTAGGGTAAGTCTACAACTAACTATCTAATTCTAGAACAAAATATTAAATAAAAGGATCATCAAAATGTATAACTAGTAGAGATTTTTTTTTTGTTTAAGCTGTACACCATAATCCGATTTCAATTTAGGTACACATCTTCACTTGAGATAGAAAAAAAATTCATGCAATTAAATGAAAAGAAAAATGAAGATTTATGGGGATTATCAGTTCATGTAATGACTGGTGTAATATCTATATTATCGCCAATGTTGGTAGAGATATTTAATAAATGTGTCGATCAAGGGTATTTCCCAATTTAATGAAACACAGTGAATTCCATTATTTAAGTCAGGTTGTATGTTAAATCCAATGATGTTATATTTACAAAAGAGGTAGATGAGTTATTGCGCTCGAAAACTGGCACCCTAAAACTTTGCTAATTAGCCAACCTGGAGCTCATTCGTGTAACAACGTGACAGTGTCAAAACGTATGTGCGTTCCTAATATTAATATTAAAATGCCGTCCTGTGTTATTAGATACTGCAGAAACTATACTAGCAAGACTTCCAAAGGTTCACGAATCACGTATAATGCGTAAGTGTACTTACTTATTTCATTTGTGTCACCATTTTTTCCAAAATCTAAAATATCAGTAAAATATTAAATCATAATAAACTGAAATGCGATAGGTAATAAATACCCCAGTTACCAAGTGCGACAGAGAGCAATATATTATATTTGGACAAAGAATATAAAAAGTTATGTTACAGAACCGTCAATGTCATGCAGTGCCTATTAAACATTTGATTACGTTTATTTATTTGGTATATAAGATATAATATACGTATTTTTTAAAACGAATCAGAAGTTTTAGCAGTGAGTCTAATATCCCAATAATCCCACACAATAAAAAATATTTTACATGAAAATACCTAGTGTTTTATTTTTATCATTTTCAAATTTATAACAAACGTGTTTTATAAATGTATGTACTTAAATAATTTTGTTTCCAAATGTACAAGACTCAAGAAAAATTAATTTTAAAAATCAAACATATTTCCTTTTTACTGTCTAAACCCATTAGGCATCAATCATATTTTTCGAAAATGTCTGTTCTGTGGCATTAATTACTAATATTCTATGAAGTAGTCACGAATTCGCTTAAAATGCAGTAAGAAAGTGAAATTGACTAATCACAATGGTTTTAGAGAGCCGTGTGATTTGTTAGTTTGAAATGCAATTGAAATCTTACATTGTATAGTGACGTATTGCAATGTATATTTGTCTCACTTTGCTTATTGTAATTGTCATGCTATCTTATTTACACTTCATCATTTTATTAGTGTGTATAAACAGTGTGGCTTATGTGTGTGCGTAACCGGGACAATATTTTACAAGCATTAGTACTAACGTAACCTATCTACCTCTTTTTTAAATATGACATCATTGGTTAAATCCAACAAATTATCGCCCGGTGTCGATATTACCAGCGTTGAGTAAAATATTCGAAAAAGAAATACTCGATCAAATGCTGGCACATTTTAAAATTTACAGGGTGTTTCACGGTCAACAGTGCGGGTTCACGAGAGGGCGATCAATTCATGCGGGAGCAACTTTAATCAAGACTGTACTTCGCTTGGGAGGGATCCCAGGATGCCGTTGGTGTTTTTGTGATCTTTCCAAGGCTTTTGATTGCGTTAGTTACGAAACCTTAATTTGGAAACTTAAATACTATGGAATTCTTGGTAACGCTTTCGATTTCGTGGTCTCCTATTTGTCTGGCCGGGAGCAAAAAGTGAGTGTGAATGGGGTTTTGTCTGTTGGTTCGAAGTTAAAAATGGGCATTCCCCAAAGATCGATTTTGGTGCTCACTCGAGCGCCTCCTTGAGTGACTCGTCGAGAAAAAAAAAAAAAACTACATTTGACAGCGTGTCAAGTGTTGACGTTTTTCAACCTCAACTTATGTTTTGTGGCGTCCTGCCATTGTACAATCTATTTATTTCTTTTATTTGAATTTTATATTTGGACCAATTTCTTATATACCTATTCGATTAGAATGTATTAAGTAGTTTTTTTAGTGTAGGGTTAGCTGTAAGGTGCACATCAAGATAGAGTAAGATTTGAGCGCGAAGTTTGTGAGACTTTAGAAAAAAATCATGGACAGAAATAATATGAGGTGTGTTTCTTTAATGTTCTTTCGCTTGTTAATTACTGCATGCCTACTATACCTTTTGTTCGTGGTACGTCCAGCTCTTAAAACGTAAACAATGTTGTTTGTTTTTACTTCTAATAATTTTTCGTCAAAACAATATGGGAAGGCTGATGGAGAGTAGTCATAACTTCTATATATTTTTTTGCAATACATCGTTTGTGATTGTACAAAGTTGTTAAATATGTATAGGGGCAAACATAATTAATCGTTACAGATTTATTATTATATGTACAATATTATGGTTTTCATTTTCTGTAGTTTGCATAGTAGCATTTTTAATGTGTATATTGTTATTATTAGTGATGCCACGCCACGCTTCACGTTATCGACGAAATGAGAATGCCTATCAATGTTATTAGCAATATAGATACCTATATATACCTAATCTATGTATATTGTTATCAGCAGTTACTTTATGGAATTTGATTTGTGAAAATAATTTTGCCCTATGTTTTACAACTTGTAAGATATCAATGGTATCTTACAAGTTTAAACTTGATTTTTAACAGACTTCAATAAATAGAGGAAGAGGTATGTAACTGATCAGATATTTTTTATATATGTTCACCAATTTCTCCACCGTTCCTGCACTGATTTTGATTATTATTTTTTGTGTGTCCAGGAATGTCTCATAGAAAGTTAGTAATGATCTAATATTGGAGTGTGACTTAAACAAAAGAACTCTTCAATGGTTTTTATGTTTCAATGATTCTTTTAGTTAATGTTCTATTCCACTAAAAAGGGAAAAGTAAAAAAATGAGTTTTTAAGACCTAGCCAATAAAAAGTAACAGAAACTGCTAGTTTGATAGGCTTCGCAATACTGACTTCAGTAACTGTCAAATCTAACTGTATAGGCTATTTGTATCATATTTGTAGTTATTTTTATATTTTAGCTTTGATTAGACAAGGATATTTTTTTTTGTACTTTTCATTGTTTTTATTTTGAAGTTAGTTAAATTTTTGTATTGAAGTTGTTTCTAATTTGAAATTGCATTCATTGGTTAAATATTTTTGAGTAACACCATAAGTTTGCGTAATAAACATCTCGAATTAACGGAGAAAAAACTTACTAGTTGCAAATTTTACCACAGGTGGAAGGTTTGTTTACTAGCTTTTG
Organism: Zeuzera pyrina; assembly: GCA_907165235.1. Classification (NCBI taxonomy): domain Eukaryota; kingdom Metazoa; phylum Arthropoda; class Insecta; order Lepidoptera; family Cossidae; genus Zeuzera; species Zeuzera pyrina. The sequence continues at coordinate 5,571,928 of OU015629.1, forward strand.
AAATATATAAGTTTTCTCCAAACTAGTATATTTGATGTTGAAAAATACTTTACAACTGGGATTACTTTGTTTTAATACTTTAAAATAAAGAACATTAGAAATAATAGATGTTAACTCTAAAATACATTATATCTTTAATATCATTGGTCAAATACGACTTTCATCATAGCTCATGCTCTTGGTTGGCATTTTGGAATATCCTAGGATCTACAAATTAAATTTTTTTTTGTTACCATTAAAAATATCCATTAGTTTTGAAGGAGGGGAATGGTCGAAACTGAGTACCCCATTTGATTTGCCCCATTATAAATTTTTAATACCTTCAGATTTCAAGTTTATATATCAGATAGTTTGAGAGGAAGTTGATTGTAACAAATGGACAGATACATTTTGATCTTACAAGCTTTGCCTTTTTCCCTTACGGACTTTTTGGCGGGAACGGGAGAAGTGAGTTTGCCATTTTATTTAGATTTTCTATTTTTCACATTTTAAGAACTCTTACAAGAAGTAATTTTTAACTTTAGTAAACCCTACTATCACTTTACTGGAGGAGCGTTAGGGACTTAGTATTTCTCCAGAAGTTACGTCATTAAGCTGATGGTCTCGTTACCAATGCCTTAAGAAATATAAATATATTACTGAACTGACGACCTTGATGGCCCAGTGGTTTAAGCCTTACAACCAAGCGCCAAAGGTTCCAAGTTGGAATCCAATCAGGTCAATTTAGGAAATGAACTTTTCTATATTGTCTCAGGTCTGGGTGTACTGAAAGATGCCCCTAGTAGTTAGTAGTAGTCGTCTGTTTTTCATAGCATGGTGAATGCCCTAGTTTAAGATTAGGTGATTGGTGTGTATAGTCTGGCGCATTATTATTATACACGTAACAAATGTAGGACCCTTAAATATATCTTTTCCTCATGTTAATGACATAAGCAACACTGCAAGTGAATTTAATTGTGTACTCAATGTTATTAACATTCATAAATATCTTCATATCATTTTCTTTTCATGATGAGCAGAGCTGCAAAAAAATATGCTAAAAATTATGCCTCGAAATCAATAATTGGCCTTACAGATGGTAAGCCGCACATAAATAATGACGATATTGCTTGATCATTGTCTATACAAGTTCCATAGAATGAACACTCCTTTGGTTGACTTTTACAACCTGCAGAAACTGAGATATTCAAAAATAAACTTTATACAATATGTAATCGAGATTTGTTTCTATTTATGTAGTCCTTTTTTGATAATAAGTAAAAAAATACACTCCAAATAAAATTGAATTTAATGAAATGAAGAACTTATAGGAATGTACTTGGCAAACCAGGTGACCCAGAGGTCGTCGCGCGTGCCGCCAATGACGATTATGTTATTATATTTATTTTAAAAATTTGCTAGGGTTTGAAGTTATTGGGTACTTAAAACATGCATTTTAAATGATATTAATATTTTTATTTTCATGTATAATATCATTTTTTTTAGGTAATAATGTACGGGCAGAGATGTGATTTATTTGAAATACATCTATATAGAATGCAAATACAAAATGCAAATACCTATTTTTATTTTGCATTTAAAATACTTTTTTTCAAGACGCATTTTGTATTTTATTTGAAATAATCTACATAAATTTTTAGTATTTGTGAAATGCGAAATGGTTTTGTTAATTTTTTTAATTCATGTTTCGTATTTTTCATTCTTAAATTCATAATTAGTTAAATTCATATTTAAGAATGCACCCATCCTAACTGTTGCCAACAATAATGCCAACATTGCAAGTCAAACTGATTCTGTGCCAATGCCAATACTAGAATAGACCTGGAAACATTTCCAGGTCTATTTTCGTTTGGTGGAATGAGAGCCCACACAGACTGAATATGAAAGATGACCTCTTCGAACAAAACTTGTTAAAATCAGTGATATAAGTATTTTATTTGAAGAAAGTATTTTGAAAATACCTATTTTGTATTTTGTATTTAAATACTTTTATTCAAAACCATTTTGTATTTGTATTTGAAATAAAAAATAACTAAGTATTTACATGTTGTGTTTAAATACTTTTAATAAACTATTTTGCACATCTTTGTGTTAAAAAATCCTGTTCAATCAGAAAGGTAGGTATTTCCATACCTACCTTTCTGATTGAACAGGATTTTTTTTACATACTGTATATATTATAATTGTTGTTGCGTCTGTTGTATGTTCGTTAACGTGTAACTTCCGAAGGATTTGAATGATTGAGGTCATATTGCCACAATATATTTGTCCTGGCACTTTGTCCTTGTCACCACAAATTGCTGAATTTAGCAGGAAGTAGTTTGCTGCTGCGGGAGCTCTCAGAAGACTGCATAATTTCCTGCCTCTTGGTACCAGAGTGGCGCTTGCTCAGTCATTATTGCTGCCTATTCTTGATTATGCGGATGTCAGTTACCAGGATCTCACTAAGGAGCAATTAAATAAGCTTGAGCGTCTTCAAAATTTTTGCATCAGGTTCATATTTGGACTACGCAAATATGATCACATTTCAGAGTTTCGCGCACGGCTCAAGTGGCTTCCAATACGTCTTCTACTGACATATCTAAAAAATAATTTTAGATTTCCCAATGGTTGAGATCGAAACTTACGATGCTGTGAAACTCTCCCTCTTGAAATTCCTATCCACACTTCAAAGTTCTTTTTAAATTGCTTCAGCGCTCAAGCAGTTTGTTTATGTAACTCTCTACCAATGATCAGAAGTGCTAACACACTTGCTCAATTTCAATGTCAACTTAAAATCTACTATCTTTCTCAATAGCTTTTGGGCATTGAGTTACATTTACCTGTAAAAAGGCAGCTAAATGCAAGGTAATGTCTTTCATTAACTATGTCTTTTGTTAATAATTCATAATTATTAGTAATATCATATTATTTATACTATATTTGAAATAAATGTATACGCAACCAGCACGTTCTTCGTACGCTTTAGCTGGAAGAAATCACTTTAGCGATAAAGCCGCTTAAATTGAACTTTTATCATTGTATTTTTTCATTTTTACTCTGTATGTTCTGTACTGGTGCAATAAAGTGTATTGTATTGTATAATTGTTTTTGGGAAAACAAAAAAATGTTAATATATGTTCATAGTTGTACTAGGGACAGATTGGTGGCACTGTAGTCAACATCAAGTTAATAACACATTCTTTATTTAGCATAGGTGAAACTGTGGGCACAGTTAGTATGTTTATTTAGTACAATATCAAAACCACTATATTCTTTAATTTACAATTGAACTATAGGTATTTATATTATTATATATTATATTATACATTATTATGAATGTATTATGAATGTAAATAGTATGTGTATGTTTTATTATTTATTTATTTGTATTTTATTATAATTAGTATGATTATTATTTTTTTTTTTTTAATTAAGTATGTATTCATGTCAATATCAATTTTGCATCGCCTACCGTAAATATAATCTAAAGCTTTCTGTTACCCAAAGGTTGGCTGGAAGAGACCGATTTAGCGATAAGGTCGCCAAATTGAAAAACTTATTTTTTTATTCATATATTTGTATACTTTTAATAGTACAATAAGAGTATTATTATTATTATATTTCATTCAATAATTAGCGGTCCGTCATGACTTAGCCCAGATTGAATACCTAATATATAGCCTATGTAATAATGTACTTTTCAAATGTTGAAATAATTTTTCAAATAGGTGCAGTGGTTCCCGAGATTACCCTCCACATATGAACAAACCTACAAACTTCGCTCTCTCTCTTTATAATGTTAGTATAGATTTAAAAATCTACTGTTAGCTGCAAACTGAGATTACACTCTGGCATCTCACATTCATAATCATACATACATGATTATGAATGTATGATTTTCAGACACTAATTAAGCGGTCCGCTGCCTCATGCTGGTCCTTTTTTTTTTGTTTCCATCGAGTCGTTGAGGCATCGTTATAGTACATTTGTTGTTTGGTGTTCACTATTACTTCTAGTTTTAATGGCCGTCGCTAATTGCACGTAATATTTTTTGTTACAGTATTTTAACCATATAATATTTTAAATGTTGCAGATCAAACTACGTGAACAGCAGTGGGCCACGCTCCTTACCTCACATGAGCGGGAACAAACGTCACAACGGTAATGGCAATGGGAATGGAAATGGACACAGGCTTAGTCCACCAATGCAGAGTATGCCAGTCTCACACAACCACACCAACCACAATAATAACAATCATAGCAATCACCATGATGATCTCATCAACTATATCAAGGACTCTTGGAATAAGGTAGTTTGTAAAACTACTTTACCTAATATTACTAATATGCATATTATACATTCATACATACATACATATTCATTCATCATTCAAACTATGTATGTATATGTACATACAAATTTGTATGTTGTATCCTTCTAATAGGGTAGTTTGAGGAGGGCACGGAGTGCCAAGCATAACAGTCCTGACATACTTCTTTGGCCTCCTTAAATATCTCATCATTGTTCTCACACACTTTCGCCTGGGTAAGCAAGAGCTTTTGGCATTTCTGTCAGGTAACGCTCCGGCTTTTTGATCTTTACAAGTCAGCCTTGATCTTCCTTGGCTTCTGCTATCACTTTCGCTTCGTAGATTTTTCTCATCAATCATTTTTAACTTATTCTTTCTAATATATCTAGTATGTTTAAATTCTAGCCAAATAAAGATCCAACCTTGGAATGAAAGTCACCATGCTGAATGTTTGTAAAAACTTGTTTTTACGTAAAGACAGTATCAAAAGTTTCATGTATGTAATAATCATGTCTTATGTATCCTGTGAGCCTCCCTCTCCCCGCGTTAAATCTCGAAAACAAAACACACTAATATTTTTTAGCCAATGTACAATACTTTTGTAGACAATGTTAAATGTAGAATGTAGATATACAAGTTTTATAATAACCACTGATTGTCTAAAATGTATAGGAAACGAAATATTCGATACCCTTAATATCTCAAGATGCATACATGTTGTGCGAAACTTTCGAGACAGTCTTTAGAACGTAAAAACGAGGGTTTTTACAAAAATCCAACACCCTGCCTTTGTTTACGCAGTTTACCCCATATTTCATCCAATTTGACTAGACTATTACACATTTGAACGGTTTCTATATGAAAAGGGAAAATTTAAAACATGGAAAAATCTAGTTTTTTGTTACAGTTATATTATCTAATATGCATGTCATCATACTGTATCACACTTCTTCTCTTCATTGTTAACAGTGTTGCCATTACTGTCAAATAATAATAATAATCTGTGTCCTATATGCGTATGTATGAATTTCTGTAAAATGTTCTAGAATTTTAGTAGTAATATTTATGAAAATTGTCAAAAATTAATTTTAGAAAATAATATTGTTGAAGATAAAATAGCCGAAAATATTCGTTTTTATGAGATAAAGTAATGTTTGGACTTTGGAACTACATTTTCTTTAAAAATGTCTTCAATGAAAAACATTGTTTTGTTATTGTTTTTAATAAGCTTTTATTATGTAAATTGTAACCATGTTAATGACTACTAACACTTTCAATTCCAGGTAATTCGTGAAGACGCGAAGTATTATGAAGAGGTGATGACTCCCCGCCAACTGGCTAATTTTAGACCTTTTGATCTAGATGAGTTGTGGGGCCGGCGTCTGCTTCAAAGCATAAACCGTAACAAACATCGGTCTTAGTTCCCTCAATCAGACGACTGAAGAATTTGTAATAGGTGATGCATTGTCTCGTTATACTATATCCTCATAAATACGGAATAATTATTGAATTTCGCTTTTGGTTTTTAAAATATAATACAAAATTTGGAAATCTAGTGAATTACTTGTTAATCAATTATTTTTTGAGATTACTTTAAACAAAAATAAACATTCCCACAAGTATACTCTTATAGATTATATTTACATAAATAGATTATGATAATGATCGAATATTTTGTTAATACCTATACAGACGTTTGTTTATCATTGGATATCAATTTCATATTTCCAATCACCTATCAGTTATTAAAAAATATTGCTCTGTCTACGTGTCATTTTTTACTTATTCGTCTGTATACAGGGTTAATTTAAAAATACTAATGATCTCATAGTATTTTGTACTAAACATTATCCACAATAACTTTTGTTTTACGACTTTCAAAAATTCATAACTTTCATACAAAAATAAAAATACATTAAATGTTTCTGAAAATGACACTAACTCTACCCAGTCGCTAAAGTGGCACACGCGCAGCGCGGCGCTGAGGCCCGCTGCGCTTGCACTGCACCATTGGAAATACGTACAGAGTAATTACGTTTCATACAGTACAACAAAACTTAACAAATATTTTTTTAGGAACATATTGAATTTTGAATGAAGTCGTAGAACAAAAGTTGTTAGGTATGATGACAGGAATTTTGCACTAAGAGGTTATTAGTATTTTTAAATTAACCCTGTATATATTGTTTTTATTTCTTGGACGGCGAAGGAATAAATAATTAGTGTTTAAGTACATTTTAACTGAACATTTACATATTAAGAAAATGAATTTCTACCGTAATCAACTTTTATTTTTCGACAATCTGTTTACAAAATTATGAAACATAGGACTCACAAGTTATAAAAAAAGGGGAACAATGTAGTAAATAAAGTATAACTTTTTAAGAAAAAAATTAAATAGACTTCAAAAACACAGAAAAGTACAAAATAATTGTCCTTTACTAATCAAAACTCAAATACAAAAATAACTTTAAAATAACAAAGCAACACATATTCTACTAATTTGATAGACTTGGCCCGGACTTTGGTAACTGTCAAATCTAATTTTATAGGTATTTGTATCATATAAAGTGCTTGAGTTTTAACTGAAGCATAATTTGTACTTTTCAGTGATTTTATTTTGAAGTTAGTTTAATTTTTTTTTCAGAAAGTCATTTATTTTTCCCTTTGTGCGTGTATGGCCTTGTCCTAAAAACTTTTTTCCCATTCTGAAACGGAACATTAAAAGAAACATATAAAATAAGCCTTTCGGAAGTTCTTTTGTCTAAGTAGTTCATCAGATTTTAACTAAATTTTTATGGGAGCACCCTGTTTGTAAATCTTTTCAAATAATAAAATAATCGATCAAAATAGGCGCATAAATGTCTAAGATATCGCGTAACATACACAGAAAAAAATTCAAGCATTAAATTCAAAAACTGTTGTTTGTTTGTATGTACCTATATATAGTAATTGTAAGTAAGTTTATAATTATATTATTTTGTACATTATTGCCACTGTATTCCTACATTGTATTGACTCTTATGTATTATTATTATATTAATTGTATAATAGAAACAACAGTTATATTCTCGTCTCGGCTAAGCATCTTCAGGAAAGTTGTAGATTCAGTTACCTCATACTGAGTAAAGCCTCATTCTTGTTCATTCTTTCACTCCGTGTGAGCTAATTGATCAAATACCCATACTAAACAAGATATTTACGCATTTATGAGGATTATTTGATTTGAAAATGGTTCATTAATAAAGAAATCGTGCAATGATGAAGGACGCATTATAGCAGTATTTTTACATAAATAAGATTACAGTATAAAAGTTAACGGGACATTGTCATTGCCTGTGAAACGTTTTTGATAACTCTTTAATAACTTGGCGTTTCCCTTCATTGTGTTAACTATTTGATTTGCTTAGTATGTCTCACAGTAATATTTCGTTACTGAATCAGTCGTATCAAATTGAAAAGACAAAATTAAAAGAAATTAAAAACGTGTTTTTCAAAGACCATATTACCATATGATTTTATAACGGTTTATAACATATATTCTTCGAAACACGAGTTTTTAATTTCTTTTTAATTACATAACGGCTCAATCTACTAATATTTACATTTATTACTTCTTTGCCTTATAAAATGAGTTGTAGCTCTATAATTTTTTTTAGAAACAATATTTTTGCTTTATATCATAAATATTCAGTAACAAAATTTTAATAAAGTTGTCTTCAAGTACAATATTAAAACTAGATGTTGAAATTGTGATATAAATTATTATTTATTAAATTAACAACAACAACCGCAGAGCAATAAATTGTTATTATAGAGTTGGCATAAAGATGGGAAACCATATTTTTGAATATTTTTCAAAAATAAAAGTAGACCATTATGTAAATAGGTTAGCGACTTTTTAAATTTTTATTTATGACGGTAAGATAATGTTAATGTCCGATTAGAATCAGCTAGAATACACTCGTTTTAATCATGTCTTGAACACATTCAGAAATGTTAAATGTTTCGATTTAGGGCTGCTGTGGAGTTATCCGGCAAGTGCATACTGTCATTGACACACTATGTTTTAAATTTCAAGCATAGCGTTAAGCAACAAAACATCAAGCGTAGCGATATACCTCTTTCGCTTCTTTAAACCTCAACATTTTCCTCACACAGTTTTATTGAAATATGCGATTGCTTTTGACGTTCCCGTCAGCTAACACTTGGACCTTCCGGTCTACGGCTTCTACTACCACTCACTTCTCTCTAGAATTTTTTTGTCAGTTGTCCTTCACTTATTCTGTCTACGTGCTCAAACCATCTAATTAATTCTTATTTTATTTTTACTATAACACTCGGTCAATCCTGCAATACTTCTTCTTTGCGTATTTTGTTACACGAGGGTGACACCCCATACTTTTCTAAAATATTGCAATTTCGTCTCATTAATTTTATTTCGAGCAGATCGAGGATAACAACAAAGTTGACAATTTGACACCAGTATCTTATTATTAATGGCCATTTTATCATCTTTAAATACATAACAATCATGTTTATGTTGATTAATATACCTGTAACGATTATAGCCATAGTGGAGTCCTAATAATAGGTTAAAAACTTTAGACATAATGTTACATAGATATAATGAAGCATCGCTCTTTTTTATTTAATACATATGTAGCGGGATATCTTAAATTAAAAAAAAACAGCTTAGTAAATAGACTTGCAAGTACAGGTGATTTTTATATCATTGCCGTATTTTCAGTGTAACGCTACATTAGGACTAATATTTTGTAAATCAATCAAATTAAATTTAAATACAGGTCAATTCTGAAATCTTGAACTTGTCATGTAGTAGTGAAATGACATTTAAAGCCACTTACGGTTACAGCCTTTGTCTTCAGCCTTCTGTCTCGTTTCCACCCATTACGAGAATTTGTATTGCAGTGCCTAGCACAATAATAGGTACAATTATTGACGCTAATGATTTCAAATTCACATTTGTTATTGTGATGAAAATGTACACATTATTAAAAAATTGAAAATTGTACGCTGCCAGTACGAGTGAGGTTAGTGACAAGATACACTTGCTGATTATATATTTTTTAATATTGTAACATTGATGTAACGTGATTGTATTCACAGCAGTTTTAATTTTTACTCACAGGAAAAATCAACATTCCATATACTTTGTCTGTATTTAGCATTTGAATGATACTATTGTAAATAGAATCTAAGTGACACAGTGCTGCCAGACCATGGATTTGAATAAAACATTTTTAATATAATTAATATTTTTATTGAAACAAAATTAATTCTACGTTCCTCCCCGACTTCGTCCGCTTAGTTCAATGCGATATATATTTTACATTAAATAAACCGACCGGCCAACATTTCGCTAGAGAACAACGAAACGTCGCAACTCAAGTATTTGTTGCTTGATGGAAAGTGTAATGTTTTATATTGTATGAAATTGTGTTTATTATTTTTTTATACTAAGTAGAAGACAAATGCGCAAACAATCCACCTTATGCTAAATGGACTACTGGACTGAAGCCCATGGACATTATTTGCTACATCAGATTACAAATGCGTTGGCAACCCTGAGAACTACAAGTAGGGGATGATCTTTTTATGAAATCTATGTTTATCTTTTATATATGTACAAACAATATTGAAAACGATTTGTCTTTGTCCGTCAATCAGAAACTACCATATTGAACGTATCAGTGTGGGAGATTGTCATTAACCATTCGTTAAAGAATTATTTGTAGATGGTTTCAGGCTATTTTTTTTATTTCCGCTAATAAAAACAAAAGTCAGGGATCTGAGTAATTTTTTTTTTCCTGATTTGAAAATTTACGGTTAGGTACTCCGTATTAGTTATTGATGATTAATTATTATTATTTAATGTTTTCATTGTTAATAAATGTTAATATCGTTTATTTAATTATTCCTATTTTTTCCTACATTAAAAAAATGAGTCGCGGGCCGCCGGCGGATGTGAACTTTCGAAACTGTTTTGTATAGAAAAATATATCAATGAAAGGGTGGTTTATCAAAAGAAATAAATATGTCATAATCAATAACAAAATATTCAGATTATTTAACGGAAAAAATTATTCTTTAAAAACACAAGCAACGTGTTCCGAAGTGAATAACAACACTGCACACTATAGGTATACGAGCTCAATACAAGCGTGTGGCGACGCGCCGCCACGTCGCCAAGCCAACAGACTGACCCGCGGCATAAGATGTTTCACATCAAAAACAAAAATTATTTCAATGACACAGAAATCATTACATACAAAATTTTTATTTACGCCAAACGTAGCGGGCGGGTAATGGCTGGTAACTGTGTAATATGTGTTTAACCAGCATTATTGTTTATCGATTTGTGATGTAATGTAGGGCGTCCTCCACGAGATGAAACGACATAGGTATTTCTCACCGCTGAGCAAATGTGATATCTTTTCTAGCAGTTTTTTGTTCGTGTCTGTCTGCAATCCTTTATTTGTATTTGTACCTGTCTGAGTTTTTTGCCGGCTCTTCTTAGGACAGAGTTTTTCCCGATGGTATACTCGACGTTAAAAATAAATACCCACCTTATAATTGGGTTTACTTGAATAGAAATTGACTGTGTTTGAAAACTACTTGTAGTTGAACGGAACGGAACTGAACGGACACTTCGTAACGTGAGCCCGGAGTAGCTTGATAAAGGTAGGAGCGAAGATCTGAGACTAGGTTAGCCGTAATCTAATGTCAGATCTTTGCTCCTATAACACTTTTCATGCCGTTTAATGGCTACGAAGTTAAAGGGACAGCCTGCACCAACAGATTAACGTGTCTAAGCACAGAAATGTCTGTTATGGACCCATCCAGTAGGCGAATGCAACTTATGTTGCTTAACTTCAATACATATATACATACATATCTTAACGCTGTATCCTTAACGGGGTAGTCTTCACTTCAATTACTGTATTAAACTGTACGTACTGTAAGTATTAAACACCTGAGCACTACCACGCAACTGTCAGCTCATATGTCTAATATTAATATAATATGTAGGTTATAAAAAACTGTACTTATTCATAGTTTAACATTTTCATAACTGTACCGAAAACTATTCCATTTTCCTTGAAATTAAGGATAAAAAAAAGTGTGCGGTCACGGACCCCGTTAGGAACGAAGTTCCTTAGCTGCAATTTCCATTTCTCAAAACTTAATTGCAATAATGAGACCAATAAAACTAGTATGATTTATAACAAAAAAAAGTTTCGATGCTCGTACGCACACATATACTCGTATTCAAGGTTACTGTGAAAGTGGGTATAAATTCACCAGAGTTTCAATGTGTCAATGTTGGCTGCTGTATTGCAGATATAATAATTACGTAAGACGTTTATTTTGTTGTCCATACAAAAAAATATAATAGAAAAAAAATTTATAATCCTATCCTTATGCGTTACTTTCCAAATGTTTGCTAGCGACGTAAAAACGCTGATATTAGGGTTGTCTTACCTTTATTTTTTTTTTAAACTTGAGGTGTTACACTAGAACTTACTGACTTTTGGCGAAGTTGTAGAATGAAAATTTTCTGTTGTCATGTGCTCTTTAATACCCTTTCGTATTTACACATCCTTTCGAAATAACCTTGTATAATAGCAAGAGACAGAAATATCACTGGCTAACGAATCTAGCGCCGCACGACGCGCGATTTCTGCCCCACATAACGCTTTTTCCTTACCTGACCATTTGAACCAAAACAAACCTCCCGCAAGCCGCGTTAAAGAACTTCGTTCCAAAAATTGAATAGATTACCTACTCATCGAAGCCGAATTTATTTATAAACGTAGCATGAGCATTTAAAATACAATTCTTTACTCTTCGGAGGCATTCGGAAATTATCTACCGACTAATTTATTACGGTTCTTATTTTACGTGGCAACTGGGAAGTGATGAATCCGTTATAGACAAACCGATCAGAAATGCAGCCTGAACCTCAAGTGTAAGGATTTGAGACTTTTATCTAAAATAAACTTTAGGTAATGTATTGTATATGATTGTATAGATATAGGGTGGGTATAAAGAGCGGTGTGCTGACCCTTAGGGTTAGCTGACCGAGTCTGCTATCCACAGACAACGAATATTCTAAGGATGAGATGTGCTTAGCGCACTCATTCTTTGATTCGGTGTTAGCTGACCGAGTTTTCTCTGGAATATCCACAGACGGAGTATTCCAAGGCTGCGATGTGTGCAGCTCACTCATTCTGTGATTCGGTGCTAATTAATTTACCGAGTGTGTTCTATGGAATATCCACAGACGGAATATCCTAAGGATGTGATGTACACAACTCACTCATTCTTTGATTCTTCTCTGAAATATCCAGACGGAACATCTTAAGGATGTGTTGTGTGCAGGTCACTCATTCTTTGATTCGGTACTAGTTAGCTGACCGAGTTTTATCTCTGGAATACCCACGTGTCAATTAGTGACTTTGGAATTATGGGCAGAGGATAACTAAAAATTATAAGAATTGATAACATGTAATAAACTAGCAAACGTAAAAATAAAACATTACATCAAAGCAGTTTAAAGTTTTTAAGGTAAAAAAATATATATTTATGCTCAGACATTTCACACAGCACCATCTAGTCCCAAAGTAAGCAGCACAGCGCTTGTATATGGGTACTAGACAACTGATATACTGCTTACATACTTTTCTTTTGTAAATAAATACATATACATAAACACCCAGACTCGGGGCGGGGAATCGAACCCGCAACCCCCGTTTACTTTCCGACGCGCTTAGCCGTTGCGCCACGGAGGTCTTCATATTGGTATTGGCTTATTTAAAAAAAGTAAGGATTTGAAAACTGGCTTTCAAAGTTTAGTATAGGTAGGTATTTGGACCAAAGGCAGGTGCTATAATAAATAACTATCTATAACTGTAGCGATAAACATGTAGTTGCGATTTGATCATATTTGAGTTGTAGTCTGCAACGAAAAGTATAAGTTACTTATAAATATCTTTTTATCTTTATAGATGACTGGGCGACCGAGCTTTGCTTGTTGATTGTATACCAAAAACAGAAACAAAATAGGTATGAACGGTGCGAACTATTCGAATCCTGCATGGTACACCCACGCTCTAGCCACTGTGCTATTGACAAGGTAAGTTGTGTTGCGAGATTACCAATCATATTTATTCACTTACCAATCATATTTCCAAGACACCAACATTTACCAAGTTTAAAGAAAGAAAATCAATTTTCCTAAAAGTGAGACCTAGCTAGATTGATATTTCGCCCCCCTAAACCCCTATATTGAAAATTTCATCGAAATCCACAAAGCCGTTTTCGAGAACGCAATGAAAAATGTACGAATATTGCTCGCATATAGTAAAGAATAATAATATGTGCTTACATGTAGTTGATGTTGCATCTGTTATCGCTTTTGAACGACTTTGAGGTCATATTCCCACAATATACCTATTGGTACTCGTATTGTCGAGACAATAGTTCTTAGCTATGCTAATCGCGCTGTGGTAGACTATCATGGACGAAACCGCGAGGCGCAGCTAGTTTATGTTATACATAACGTCACTATTTGTTTCCATCCATGGCGAACGGAATATCTATATATAGTCGCAAATGTTGTCAATACTTTCGGTACCTGGTATAATGGTAATGGTTCATGGTCCATATTTGGACTCGTAGCGCCAACTTGCAAGCCCATCGCCTTCCTTCTTCCTTGTAATAATCTTGACCGTTTTTTACGACCTGCGGGAGATGATAAGCAGATGACATAGATGTCAACTGCTTATCATCTCACGCTCGGTCACACCGAGAGATGTCTCGGTAGGAAAAAAAAGAAGAAAAATGTACAGAATGTGTCAGAACACGTTCTGTATATTTTTTATATTTTACAAACGAGATTTACGAAATCGTCATTTGCATTGCGCCTTGCAATAGATTGTAAGAATACGACAGAAATGATTATTTTTTGCAACATTGTGTGTTAAGATTTACGTAATTTAAAGACCTTTTATTTTTATGGTTTTGTTTGCAAGAGAGCGCATTAGAATCGTCTTTGCTTTATTCTATGAACATGTTCACTATCTCTCATATTCTCGTATGCATGAGGAATTCGTAACCGCAAGTCAAACAGAATGCCGCTTCAAAGCAAGTTTATTTATATACGTACGGGACCGCTGTGGACTACTCACATAAGTTACATGTAATGAGTTTCACAAAGTTCCCGTTTCAGTAACTTAAACAAGGAGATTATGGGAACTTTGTTTTTTGGCGGTTAAGTTATTGTTTGAAAGGTATTTGCTAAGAAAGTTTGGACTTTAAACGTTTTGGACATGTTTTAGGTCTCTTGTCTTTTTACGTAACTTGTAAGTCAAACAAGGGTATTCTCTGTTTCAACATTACGAACGCTTTGTGAACTTTTAGAACCTGGTATCGTATAAATGTATAATGTAATAATAGGTCTTTACTAAAGTGACTTTTTTGTCAGAGCGGGACGCTTGCGAAATTTAGAAAAAAAAGTTTACTATTTATTTAAATAAAAAAAAAATAAGAATAATGTATTAATAATTATGTAATTTGAAATAATCAATATTAGATTCAGTTGAAGACGCTTTTGTTTTATATTTGTCGGCGGAGCAAATCTATTTCAAAATGTCGAGTCTAGTTTTCAAGTAGGAATAGAGCTTATCACATGATTTGAATATAGGTAGCTAGGAGTACCCGTACGGTACAATTATAATCGTTTCATCTGTTTGCAAAAGCGGGACAACTTTGCTTTAGCTGGGGACAACGGGATAGGCAACCTGAAAACGGGACGGTCCCGTTGAAAGCGGGACGTATGGTCACGTTAGTCTTTACCTATGAAGTTGCCCTTCTACAATACCGACCATTTGAAATGTAATTTGTGTATGGCTGGCAATAAATTATAAATTCAAGTGAATTTAATTTAAAAAATATTCAATTTTATTTTCAAATTCTGTCATTTGTTTATTGATTAGTGTTTTGTTTTCACTACAATTGTATCTTTTTCATCAGTATGGATACGATAAAAATACGAGTAATTACGGAATACGAGTTCCGTCGCGGTAGCAATGCGGCACAAACGGCTCATAGCATTAACGACGTGTACGGAATGAGCACTACAAACGAACGCACGACCCGTTGTTGGTTTGAACGCTTCCGACATGGAAATTTTGATCTGAATATTGAATCCCGTGGTCGCCCGAAAACTAAAGTCAACACCGACGAATTAAAGGCGATAGTGGAAGCTTACGATACTCAATCTACTGCTGAGTTAGCAGCAGCTTTCGATGTTAGCATCAAAACAATATTGGCCCATTTGCGTCAAATTCGTAGGATAAAAAATCTTGATAAGTGGGTGCCGCATGAATGAACGATCGCCAGCGCGACGAACGCGTTGAGGTATGTCTTGTGTTGCTTAATAGATACAGAAACGAAGGGATTTTGAACCGCATTGTCACTTGCGATGAAAAATGTATTCTTTTTGACAATCGTAAGCGGTGATCATGTTGGTTAGACCCTGGTTCAGCACCTAGGTAATGCACCAAACGAAAACTTACCCCTACTGTTACTTACTGTTTGGCGGTCTAGTGGCGGTGTAAATCATCACAGTTTCTTACCAAATGGCACGAGCATTACTGCGGATGTGTACCACGAGGAACTGGACGCGATGATAGAGAAGCTCGTAAATCTTCGGCCAGCCTTGGTTAATCGCTTGTCCCCGCTGCTCCTGCACGACAACGCTCGACCTCACATGTCATAACAGACGGTATTAGCTACAAGAGCTAGGGTTGGAAGTTTTCCGTCATCCACCGTACTCACCGGACCTTCCACTGACAGAGTTCTACTTTTTCCATAATTTGGACAAACTCTTGGCAGGGAAAAAGTTCTATACTCGAGAGGCAGTACAAAATGCTTTTGAAGAGTTTTTTGTCTCCCATACACCTGACTTCTTCAAGAAGGACATTGAAAATTACCACTGCACTGGCAGAGATGCATCGATAGCATGGTTGCATACTTTGATTATTAGAAATAAAAAAAATATAAAAAAAAATACTTAAGTTTTTGTATAATAAACGGCAATTTCAAAGGTAATGTATAATCTAATATATAAATGTAAATGGTTTTAAATTGTTAATTTTAAACAATTTAAAACAATTTTTTTTTATGAGAATTCGAAAGATACCATTATTATATAGGTATTAAATTAATCGACTAATAACATTTTTAGCTATATTCTCCAAAAATTAATTCGCTTTTCAACTTAGTATTCATAGGAAAGTGCAGAGTATGGATTCTAGCAGTTACTCCGTACCGAGTGAACTGACTGAACTGAAATGAGTGAGCGACATTGCAAAGTTGACAGGCCGTGTTGAATTGACCCAGTCTAATTACTATGACCCTCAGATGGATGTATGACATCATGGTATGACCAAATATTGTATGTACTGGTAAATATTAAGAATTAGGTATGACATTTTTACTTACGACTTCTTTAAAGTCGTCGTTGGTGAGATCGTCAGTTATAGTATAGACTCAGGTGTTGCTTTGCGGAAATCCATTTCATGTGATAAATTCCTGAAATCTTTTGCTATTTTTCGCTCAAACTCCAAAAACCACCAATTGACACGTGTTTCGCCTCTCAACGAAGCATTCTCAGGATATTCCAGATATCAGACTCGGTCAGCTATTCAACACCGAATCGGTGTTCGAATCGAATTCTGTGCTGGTTAGCTGACCGAGTCGGATCTCTGGAATATCCTGAGAATGATTCGTTGAGAGACCCTACCGACCTACCGACTAAAAACCCCCCTCCCTTCTCCTCAACTGTAGCGGGACCGCCTTTCGGCATTGCTTCACTATGGTTGGTGTTCGAGTGCTGTATCATCAGCTTCTAATCTCCCTTCCTATTCTTTGCCGTCGCCTTTCTTCTGTTTCTTTTTCTTTCATGATTCAAGAAACGTATTCCACAATCTCTTTCCACCTTTCCTCATCTCTTGTCATTGTCTCTACAAAATTTTCCTCCGTGATGTTCAACTTGATGTTTGTCATAACTCTTCGTTCTTCCCATCGAATGCACTCAAATATAGTGTGTCTAGCGGTATCTTCTTTGCGACAGTAAACACATTCGTCACTTTCCACTTTTCCGATCCTTTGTAAATACTGCTGAAAACACCCATGGCCTGTTAGCACTTGAGTCAGATGGTAACTCACCTCACCGAATTGTTTTAATATCCACTTTCTTATGTTTGGAATTCAAGTTTTTGTCCAATTTTCACTTTGTTTAATTTGTTTTGTATATTTAAATTGGAAAAATTGCCATTACAATTACTGAATTATATTACTAATAATATGTAGGTATTATAATATATTCTTGTTAATTTCTCCCAGTCACGACGGTGACGTTTGATTAATGAGATTACTGTACTTAGTCTTTACCTACATATTACACTTTAATACGGAATACATACATCCGGCGTAATTTCAAATAAAAATTGATCTAAAATGGAATTAGTGCATCAAACTGCACTCGATTAATGCATCGAAGTACTCGATACAATCTTAATTACGTTGCCCTTTGTTTTAATAAGTAGGTATTTATTTATCTTTAAATAAAATTCAGTGAACTAGAAGTCGCAAAATTCGCGAAATTATGAATACGTATACCTACAATGTACTATATAAGTTCATGTAAACGTGACGTCATGTCATTTCCCATTCAGTCGCGCAATTAGGCCTCCGGCTGCCTCTGCGCAGGCAATATCGATAATTCTTAACTTGAGTGGCTTCCACCTACTATTTAAGCTCGATTTAAGGATTTGGCATCTCTCTCGCACCAATTATTTAATGGTTAGTGCAAGCGAGATGTCAAATACTTAAGTCGAGCTTAAATAGTTGGTGCAATCCAACCTTAATGAGGTAGGTACTCTCCAAGACTAGCATAAGCAAATGATTCACAATGAAATAATTCACACTTATTAAAAACGTTATATATAAACATTGTATATTATTGATATTAAAACTGCAAATAATGTGAGTATAATCCAGTGTATACTAAAACTTGAGCAATTAGTGTCATACACATGACAGTGGGGTTAGGGTGTATAGATACATAATGAAGACGCAATAAAATTACACAATTTTGCAAGAACAATTTCATTTAAAATAAAAACACGATTCATTAAAGATTCGGAAACTATTCAGTGTGGACGAGCTTATATGGTTAAAATTAGATCAATCACGTCGTTTCCGTTAAGCCTACTAACGTTGATTAGCAAACCGATTAGCCTAAATCTTGACGGTTGTATTCTTAAATCGCAGTGGAATTTAATTAACTGTTAACAAAGTGCGAATGGGGAGAGTGGGGCGTGATGGATCGAACTCGTGGTTACAAAACCCGTGGGGGCAAAATTAATTGCCTTACATTTTCTACTGGAATGTAGCGCATCTTTCAACACGTTTTTTGCTTTCCTAAGACTAATTGAATGAAATAGTATTACAATGAATTTTTGTGTAATGTTGTAGTTTTCGTTAAAATACATAAGAATAAAAAAGTTCAGTATTTGGACGCTGGTGTTTTAATTTCAGATGCTTATATTTTTTCCTGTTCATAGTAACTGTTTTATTCTGTCGTAATTAAAAATAAAACGTTTTATAAGAATAGCTTAACCTTCTAGAATAATCTATAGATACTAAGATACTATCTACTATTATTGCTCTTTTAGAAAATTGTTGGAGTATTCTGGATAGCAACGCAACTTTCTTTAAGCTAAATAAATAAATGCGTATATCCTATTTTTTTCATTTTTGACTTTAATGTAAACAAACAGGAAACTAACCAAAATTTCGCTACATTTTTACTGTTCGCTGGTCCGACGTATTATTACACGTAGAACAACTCTGCTTCTCCGTTATATACACGAAACTATGAAATATTCACAAATAACACTAAATATTATCCAATGTAGTACAGTATTGAAAATATTCTGGTTATTTGTCAAGTGTTTTGTTTTTAATTTGTATGTCACTTAAAGGTTGTCTATGTTCCTAGATGAAAATAGGTGTCATAAATCAGTTCACTCAAGTTCACTCTATGCATGTGAATGACACAAATTCAAATTCATACAAATTCATTTTAAATATAAGACAAAATAATAACAGAAGAGTTTTAACAAACTATTGTTTGCACATCGCAAACAATACAATAATTTACAGAGATCCTTTTGATCTATAAGATCTAGCATTCTCAAATAAAATGATAACAGTGCCCATTTTAATCCTAAGACGTTAAACCCTACTCTCTTCAACGATACTCCTATTATCTACACGCCTAGTTTCTTAATTAGGCGTGTAGAAAAAAAATAAAACCTATATACAAAAAATCGTTTATTAACGGACGAATTTTAGTGGTGTTATAAAATTAAATATTACCATGAAAAATAACATGAAAAAATTAACTTATACTTTACTTTGTTTAATTAAAATGATTAATCATGAACATTAATTAACTACTGCGATGGTTGGCTTTGTTTGTCACTTAAAAGTATTTCTATACTCAAAAGTAGTACTTAAAAGTAGATCTATCATCTTTGCAAACACTCATAAGTAAATTATTTTCGAGTGATAACAGACGATTTCTGTATTTAGTTTTCAAAGCCACCATAGACCAGAAGCCTTTTTCGCACAGGTGAGAAATACCAAAGAGTATCAATGTTTTCAAAGCTTCCGTTACTAGGCTTCCCTACTCACGTCATCGTGCAAGCCAAAATTTATCTAAATCATGAGATAAAAATTCCAGTTGAAAAGTTTTATCAGCCGATGGTTCAATGAGTTGATTGTGAGTCTCAGTTTGTAACATATACGTTATAAGTTATACTACATACATTTACATTATGGATTTATATTACTTTACTCTCAAATACAAGTGTAAGTATTTCATAACTTAATATAAAAATGTTTGAATTGTGCAATTTCGAGTTACCAATTAATCACTAACTACGTCACTGTATCGTAACTGTATTTTACCCACCTGGTGGTCAATAATAAAACTACTTAAAAATCATAACAACAAAGAGACCGCTACAACTCGCTAGATGGCGGTGGAATTGCTACATCCTTCTCCATTTATTCTGCGTCCCGCCCCGCATGTTGTTACATTTCCGGCCTCTCCGTAGAGGCCCCGCACAAGCGCGGCACGGTGGGTCAATGCCACCGCTGCCAACTGTACGGGCACTCGGCCCGTAACTGCTTCGCACGGCCTAGGTGCGTCAAGTGCCACGGAGACCACGGCACCCCCGAGTGCTCCCGCACGCCGGAGACGTCTGACCCTCCCGGTTGCGTACTGTGCGGAGAGCTCGGACATCCCGCGAACTATCGCGGATGCCCGAGAGCTCCGCGCCGTCGCCGCCGCGGGGGTAAGTCACGCCGAGCCGGCGGAGCACATCAGGCCCAACGCCGCGGCCCCCCTGCACACCCAGCCCAACCTAAGGCCGCCCCTACCGCGACCTCCGCACCCACACGGCCCGCGCCCTCTGCGCCAGCCAAACCCGCGCCCTCTGCGCCGCTACAACTCGCGCCCTCTACGCCGCCACAACCCGCGCCCTCCGCGCCAACTCAACCTGCGCCCTCAGCGCCGAACAAACCCGCGCCCTCAGCGCCGACCAATCCAGCTCCCGCGCGCGCTTTACCGGCCCAAGAGACCATAGCGACGACGCCAGCACAACAACCGCGGCGTAAGGGGCCCGCGCCTCAAACGCGTTCAGTGGCGCCGGCTCCTTCAGCGCCGGCGTCCGATCTCCTCGGCGACATCCGAATGCTCGCCGACCTCGTTAAGGATATCAACCTTAACGAAATTAAATTAGTCGCGCGCAAAATCCGCGACTGTAGCGACGGGATGGGACGGTTCATCATACTCGTCGAACACGCGTCCCTTCTGGACAGCCTAAGCCGCTTCACGGCGCCCCCTCGTAGGTTATGAAACCGGGCACCCACGAGACAACTCCATCCGCGCGCATCAAACCGCGCGGGCTCTCAATCTCATTTTTTAACTCCGACTCCGCAAGCAACGCGATCTTCTTCACGAGTTTACGCGAGACCACCAAATAGATATAATGCTAGTGCAGGAAACCTTTTTGAAACCTAGCAATCGCGATCCGGCCTCTCCGGGCTTAACATCGTGCGAAACGATAGCCCCCAAAGGCGGCACTATTATCTACTACAGAAGGTCCCTGCACTGCATTCCGATCGATACGCCCGCCCTCACCAACATAGAGGCGTCGGTGTGCCGGGTGGCCCTCACGGGGCATGCGCCTGTCATACTCGCGTCTGTTTATCTCCCTCCCGGTAAAGCGCTAATTAGAAGCGATCTAGAGGCCCTCCTGAATTTAGACGACTCTGTCATACTCGCCGGCGACCTCAACGCTAAACATCGTCGCTGGAATTCGCACACCACCTCGCGAAATGGCAGAGATTTAGACCAACTAACCGATGTCCTTAACTTTGACGTTATCGCTCCATGACGCCCACCCACTATCCCAGAGTTACAACACACAGACCGGACGTACTCGACATAGCGCTTCTAAAGAACGTAGCTCTAACGCTGCACTCAATAGAGGCGTTACACGAGTTAGACTCTGACCATAGGCCGGTACTACTCAAACTAGTACCTATGATAGACACTAGGACGTTCACAAAAACCGTGACGGATTGGCAGAGTTTAGACGAAACGCTAAACTCTGAGAATTCGCCGCGGCTTAACGCGATACCGGACGTTATCCGTTCCGCCGAGGACGCGACCGCGGCGATAGACGCGCTCACCGCCCACATCCGCGAATCGCTCTCCTCGTGCTCCCGTGAGGTCCCGGGGGCGAACGACCGCCGTTGGGAGCTCCCTGGAGACATCCGTCGGCTGATCAGAGCCAAGAACGCCGCGACCTGCGCTTACGACTCGTTTCCCTCAGAAACGAATAAACGCAACTTACGCGCCCTCCAACGCGAAGTCAAATACCGAATTTCCGAACTTAGGGATAACAGGTGGAGCGATCTCATGCGAGAGATCGAGCCGACGCACCAGGCTTACTGGAAGTTGGCCCGATCTCTCAAATCGGACACGTTCGAAACAATGCCGCCTCTGACGAAACCGAACGGACAGACAGCTTTCGACGATGTAGATAAAGCCGAACTCTTGGCCGACACTCTGGAGGCCCAATGCTCCCCTAGCTCTCAGCCTGTAGATCAGAACCATTTAGACATGCTCAATCGCGAAGTAGGCTCCCTACCGCCCGCGACTGCCCCCTGCCAACTCAGACCCGCGACGGTTGACGAAGTTCAGGACATTATCAAGGATCTCAAACCTAGAAAAGCCCCCGGTAGAGACGGCATCTCCAACCGAGTAGTCAAACTTTTTTCGATGCGCCTTCTCGCGCTTTTAGCAGCTATTATCAATGCCGCCATGGCGAACTGCGTCTTCCCAGCCGCCTGGAAGGAAGCGATCGTCATCGGAATCCCGAAACTGGGTAAACCCCGCAGTAGCCCCAATAGCTATCGCCCAATCAGTCTCCTTAGCGTGCTAGGGAAAATTTACGAACGGGTCCTTCTGGCTCGTCTCAAAGCCCACTTAGACACTTCCGGTCTCCTCATAGACGAGCATTTTGGCTTTCGAGCTAAACACTCGTGCATACAACAAGTGCACCGCCTCACGGAACACATCCTGGAGGGCCTTAACCGCCCGAGTCGCACTATAGGCACGGGGGCCTCTATATCTCTTCTTCGATGTAGCGAAGGCGTTCGACAAAGTCTGGCACGCCGGGCTGGTGTACAAGCTGCGCCGGCTTGGCGTGCCCGACGATCTCGTACGCATAGTACGGGACTCTTTGTCGGTCCGCTCCTTCCGCTATAGAGTCGAAGGGGTGCTCTCCTCTCCCCGCCCCATCAGGGCAGGCGTCCCACAGGGCTCCGTTTTATCGCCTACGCTCTACTCGCTCTACACGAACGACGTCCCCAAAACCCCCGGTGTAGAGCTCGCCCTATTCGCGGACGACACCGCACTGTTCACATCAGACCGTAGTCGCCTCAGAGTCTCCCAACTCCTCCAAGTCGCGGTCACGAGCCTAGGCGAGTGGTTCCGTCTTTGGAGAATCGAAGTCAACCCCGAGAAAAGCGCCGCCGTGTATTTCTCGAGGGGCACGACGACCAGCCGCGCCCGCCGCGCTAACACTCTCAGAACAATCACACTTTTCGGCCAGGATATCCCTTGGACTAGGAAAGTCAAATACTTAATGCGATATCACCCTTGACAGTGCCATGACCTTCGGCCAACACATCAAAACGGTCCGTGACCGCGCCGCGTTCGTCATCGGTCGTCTCAACATGCTCATTTGCGCTAAAAGCAAAATGTCCCTCAGACATAAAGTTACCTTATATAAGACGTGCGTCAGGCCTATCAAGACGTACGCCAGTGTAGTATTCGCTCATGCTGCGCGCACTCACATCAACTCCCTCCAAGTTATTCAGAATAGGTTCATGCGCAGGGCCACTCCTTACGTGCGCAACGTAGATCTCCACTACGACCTAGAATTGCCCTCTATAACTCAATATCTAAAATAGGCGTCCCAACGCTTCTTTCACCGTTCCTCCTTACACCCGAACCCTTTAGTGGTCAGGGCGTCATCGTACACCCCCGAAACCCGCGTCCGCAAACGCTATCGTAGGCCTAGACATGTGTTAGGCAACAGCAACGACGACATTACACGTTCGAACTCGAACATGCCCACCTACACACTACGACCGCACCGCCCCCACCGGCGGAGGCGAGGACGACCCCCGCGACACCCGTAGGGTCTCACGTTTAGAAGCTCGATCACGTAGCTCTACACGCACACACGCGGGCCTTAAGCCACGTTGTAAACTGCCACGCTGAACACTAGGCACACTAACCGGTCCTCAGCCACCTCGCCGGCCGGGTCCGCTAGAGGCCCGGCCCTCACCCGAATAGGAAGCCCGTTAAGATGCACACAGGTGCGGAAAGCTCCCCTGGCGACGCCTTGAGCCCGAGGTCCGCCCTCCATACGAGGCATCCCTCGGCTGGAGGAATCCTCAGGCGGTCGACCATCTGGCAGGGCGCCTTCAGCGCTCGCCCCAACGCGACGTGTGACGCTGTAAAAGCCACTAGGACTAACAGCAAAGAGGGGGTTTGTTTAGTCGGTTCGAGTCCGACACTCCCCAGTCGGCGTAGAATCCGGCTGGGTAGCCCGCGGGGCTTTAATTTCGCCTCTCAGAAACCAAAAAACAAAAAAAAATGTTGTTACACTGATTCGATGAAGAGAATTCGTTACACCTCCTCTTCGTTTTTACTTCGTGGTACTTAATATACACATATGTACTTAGATATGTTAAAACTACAGAAATTATTTTGTGAAAAGTTTATAAACCGAAGTAAATTACACCGTGCACCGTGCCTCTCATTAGAACTTTGAGATCGCAACTTGCGGCTTGTCGTCGGATCTGGCATTACAGGTCGGCGGACACGGGACGGAATGCGAAGTTTCTTTGCATCCTACTACCCATGGTGCGAGTTTGCTTCTCGCTGGATGATCCTGACGTCTCCGCCGACTCCGTCGCTGATGTCATACTGCAGGGAATGGAACTTTTCGTTCCAAATTCTGTGGTTCCCATTGGTGGCGGATCTCGGCCCTGGTTTGGTCGCTCAAACAAATTGACGTTCCGCGTGAAGAAGAAGAAGCATGTGGGCTACCAGGCCTGGGCAAAGAAGGTGGCATCTAAGGAACTAAAGACCAGCACGTTCAGAAAGGAGTACAACTATACCGCCAGGTCCTTTAAGAAAGACATTGCCAAAGCGAAGTCCTCGTTCATAGGTAAAATTGGCGAGAGACAAATTTGTCTGCCTTCGAGGACACGCGCATTTTGGTCTATAGCCAAAGCTGTCTTTGAGAATTTCTGTCAGCCGTCTCTTCCACCATTGCACAAGACCGATGACTCCCTGGCTCACAGTACAAAGGAGAAAGCTGATCTTTTGGACACTCTTTGCATCAAATTCGACACTGGATGACGAGGGAAATTCACTACTAACCATACAGCATTTTGCGAACTCTATGCCAAACGTTCGATTCCTACAGAGTTCAGTTCGTAAGGCTCTTTTCTCTTCCCTCCCTTCCCTTCCCTTCCCTCGATATTCACAAGTCGAGTGGGCCAGACGCAATCCCCCATTTGTGCTAAGGAAGTGTGCTTCGGAGTTGGCACCGGTTCTAACACGCCTTTTCCGGCTCTCTTACACCACTGGTGTTGTCCCAAGTTCTTGGAGGACGGCCCTTGTGCACCCAATCCCCGAATAGGGCGATCGCTCTGATGCGTCTAGTACAGGCCCATTGCCATTACCTCTTTACTCTCCAAAGTAATGGAATCCATTATCAACTGTCAGCTCCTCGCGTACCCAGAGGAGCACCAGCTGATTAGTGATTAGTAGTCTTGGTGGCTCAGCTGGTGATCTTTTAATCTACCTTACGCATCGCTGGGCGGAGGCAGTCAAGAAAAAAGGGGAGGCTCTGGCAGTAAGTCTGGACATAGCTAAAGCCTTTGATAGGGCGTGCTATAGCACGAGGTTTTACTTTCAAAGCTTCCATATTACGGGCTTCCCGAGGAGTTATGCACGTGGGTTGCCAGCTTCCTCTCTGGGCGTAGTCGTAGTAGACGGTTTGTGCTCTGACGTGAAGCCCGTGAACGCTGGTGTCCCGCAGGACAGTCCCGCAGGTGTACTTTCTCCTACTCTTTTCTTCTGCATATCAATGACATGCTGCATAACAATAGCGGCATTCATTGCTATGTAGATGACAGTACTGGGGATGCATTTTATACCGGACGTGCTAATTTCTCTTTGGAAAACGTTATTGAGAAACGGAACAAACTTGTGTCTAATATTGAGAACGTGTTAAGTCATGCCTCAAGTTGGGGCTGACTAAACTTAGTCCAATTCAACCTCTCTAAGACACAAGTTTGCTTGTTAACCGCAAAAAGACGTCCCTTTGTCATATTCATCAGTTTTGAAAGTACTCCCCTTGATGACAAGCTGACCATTGGAGTCCTTGGCGTCGATATCTTGACCGACGTTCAGTTTCGCGGTCATCTGGAGGGTAAAGCTAAATTAGCTTCGAAAAAGCTGGGTGTGCTCGGTAGAGCGGGACAGTATTTCACCCCAACCCATCACCTAGAACTTTACAAGGCACAGACAGGTTAGGCCTCACATGGAATACTGTTCCCATCTCTGGGCTGGAGCGCCCCAGTATCAACTCCTTCCTTTTGACAGTATACAATGTAGAGCGGTTCGGGTTATCGGCGATCCGGTACTCTCTGATCGGCTCGACTCTCTGGCCCTGAGGAGGGACATTGCATCCCTAAGCATATTTTACCGGATCTATCATGGGGAATGTTCTGAGGAATTGTTCGGAGTACTGCCTGCTGCTGATTTCCATTGCCGTACGTCATGCAATCTGTCCTTCTGTCCTGTCCTTCCATCCCCATATCCTTGATGGATGGCGGTCTACAACTGTGCGTTTTTTACGACACTTTCTACCACGTACGGTAATTTTGTGGAACCGGCTTATAGCGGCGGTATTCCCGGATCGTTACGACTTAGGGACCTTCAAGAAACGAGCCTACTCTTTTCTTAAAGGTCGGCAACGCAACCGTGATTCCCTGGACGTCGCGCACACTTGGACACTTTATCACCTCTAACATGAGCTGTATAGATTTTCAATACTACCTAGTAATACAGAATGTCAATGCCTAAATGTCGATAATCATGTTGTCCCATTTCACCGTAAACTAAAAAAGTTTGTTCAGCGTACTTGAATATAAAATGAAACAACCATAAAGAAATGCATTTTTTTATTTAACTCTAGACATGCCATAGTCGTCGGGATCAACGGTTCTTTTTTTGTACTTTTATGATTTGCTAACAGCTTAAGAAAATTGTTTGCTTAATCAGAGTCCTTTTACTAGCGTATTTCGTCACTTTATCAATAACATTGGAAAATTACAAAAATAGTATGAAAAGATGCGACCAAATTCTCTACGATTGCACATCAATACACAAGCTGTTTGTTGCATAACATACGTCTATTTTTACGTAAAAAAAATTAAAATGTTACACAGAATATTATGGTGTACTCAGTTCAAATTTTGGCTTAGTGTAAAATACATAATACTTATGTTAATACATCAGTTAATGTGAAAGAATGTGGAGTTCTGTCGCGTTAGATTTTATTTACACTTAATGTATATTATAATTAATAACAAATTAAAGATGGCTTAAGTTAAGGCACAAAAATCCAAACAATCTCTTCAGAGAAGACGAAACAATCTCCTTTCAAGAACCCTTCCCAAAGTTTTTCTTTGTTGTAGTGAACACTTTGTTATGTTGAAATCCTCGCCTTACAAAGTTATTATTTGCGGTTTTTCTTAGTAATACAAGATTATAGAAGATTTTAATCACAGGAATTCACTTAAAGCTTTTGAAAGATTATTATTTGTTAAGCTGATTATCTGTTCGTATGAGATTCTATCCTATGAGGTTGAATGTAGCACACATTTAACATTTTAATAAAATCCTTTACTATTTAATAATACTGTAATGGTAAAAACATTAAAAATAGGTAGAATTAGCAATAAAGCATTGTTCATTTTTGCTCATGTCGATTAATATATTAGTCGAGAATATGGTCACAGTGTTACATTAAAGTTTTTCCTTATTTTAGGCTTCCGTCTGTGCTTGTGGTTGTGATTGAGCAGTTACGACGCTGGTAGTATTCGACACTGAATCAGGGTCCTGCTCCCGCACGCCTAGCCAGGGTAGTCTTTTCTGTAATTCCGCTCTGTAAAGTATGCAATTTGATTTATGTACATAGCCAGGATTCCTTTAGTGGGTGCAAAAGTAAATGAACTGAATACAAATATTTTTTTTTAAATTGGTTTTATTTAAAACATTTAAAATTATCTAGTTTTAATACTATTGGATATCGACGGCAAACGTCTGACTAACCTTGGCAATTAAATTTTTTAGCTTCCAGAACTTTTTTAAGGTAAGGGTGTTAAAATTTTACACGCATGTTTAAAACTCATTTATGACTGTTATGTACATAATTCAACATTACTGTTTGATAATTTTGATTCCGAGCGTTATTTGATTGGACTATAGTACGAGTTAATAGTGGATATAGGAACCAAAACTATTAGACATAACTTCTTATTTTTCTTGATAGATAAAATAGGCATATAATGCTGATTTGAAGATTGAGCAACAGACCTGTATCTAGGATGGTTAATAGCGTAGACCCATGGGTCAATGCAGGATACGACTTTGCAGCATACTGCTGGGATCATCGTCGCCACTGGTGTTAAGAGACCCCTAGTAAAACAAAAACAAACTCCAGTCATTGTACTTGAAAATACTGGCGCCCGACATGGGACTTACATATATTACATTACACATATTACAGCGTGTCGTAGCATGGATATATGAAAATAAACCAAGTTCAAATTTGAACCTTTGATTAAATTTGAATAATGATGACCTATGTATGCCCTTAGGGGTGGAACACAGTGAATATGTATATATGTATTATAATTTATAACACCATTAATACCTGTGATTCACATATTAAATAAATTAAATAAAAAAATAAATAAAAACCTTGCTACTGAATAATAAGAGTAGTTCTTCAAATTACAACTTTATCGGATACGAATATCTAAGTGATTAGTGAGAAATGACGTTGGAAATTTAAAAATTAAATATCAGATTTTTGAATTAAATGTGATGAAAGAATAAATTCATAATGTGTATAGTAATGAAGTACTTACTTTACTTCGTTTTTAGAAGTCCCAAGTTGGGCACCATTGTAATAAATATTTACTCATGTATACAATGTGGAGAAGAAGAGGCTACATACGTCGTGATATTTATTTTTACGTCGTATCTATAATTATAATTTCAAGATACTCGAACAAATTGTGTTAGTCATTGGCTAACTGAATATTTTAAGTATTATAACATAATTATTATGATGACGACGTTAGCAGCAGAACACGAAGTAATGAGTATGGTAAGTAAATATACTATTTTGTCACAGGTGTAACATTGAGGTAGTTAAATTTCAATACAAGGCAGGTCTCACAGAAATTCAGTTATTATTCGACCCTTGTATGAAACATTCTCAAAATGCATTTGGTGTGAAGTGACACTGAACCAGTTGGAGCGTCTCTAAGTATGATTTGTTGACAGGCGAAACACGTGTCAAATAAATTGCTGATTTTAGCGAAATATGTAATAAAACTGACTACCCCGTTGGAGATACGGCGTGAAGATATGTATGTATG
This sequence comes from Zeuzera pyrina, assembly GCA_907165235.1. NCBI lineage: Eukaryota > Metazoa > Arthropoda > Insecta > Lepidoptera > Cossidae > Zeuzera > Zeuzera pyrina. The sequence goes on from OU015629.1 coordinate 5,601,651, forward strand.
TATGTACATAATAAAAAATGCTTTGGTAAAATGTATCTATTCAAATACAAGTCAAGAATCTTTTAAAAATGTTAATATAATCGCATCGAATCCTGAATAAATTATGTCATCAGATACTAAATGTAGGTGTGCCTTTGATATCCTTAAACAGATTATTCAAGAACACGTTTATAATATATCATATAATTTCTCTACTCACCTGTCACCAAACGCCCCAGTCATGGCGACGAATGCGTATGGCGTCCACGCACATACGAATAAAAAGAATATTGTGAATGCCACTTTAGCGATTCTAATTTCAACGCTTTTGCTGGAATCCTCTTTGTTGGCTGCTAATGATTTAACATTCATTTTTTTTGCTTGTTCTTGAAGCATACGCTCATGAAGGCGAACCTGGGAATTAAAATATTTCTCGATCAAAACCGAATCCAACTATTTTTAACTTTAATTACCACTTAATATAGTACTAACGGTAATGATAAAAGTGTTCACGAATTACATAGTAAATGTGCGGAGTAAATAACAAGGTTTGAAAAAAAAAAAATACATTATACCTAATATACAATATTAAGACATTAGGCATTTAAAGTATGCATTTAATGCATTTGGTTACGTTTAGCGAAAACATTTAAAACTTCTTAACAAAAAATTTTACTTTATCATACCTAATATACACATTAGTATGTCTATAATTACTTATACCTTATATATATTAAACATAATTTTTTAATTTCCAAAAATTCCCATTGGAAATAGTTGAATGAAGTGAATGAATTAAGTATACAGACAACATAATATGAAAGATACATGAGAGTAGTTTGTACATTTTCTACTTTCGACTTGTTACCATCTGGTTAAAATATTTCAATAGTTATTGAAATCATGTGATAACACTGTATCAATGTATTAAAGAGAATTTTTTACTAAGCGTCACGTGACCTACTCGCGGGCGGCATGGGCTCCACCACCTTCCACGATCGGCGCGTCGTAATTGTTTGTGAGTGGAGCGGGCTGTCATCGAGTGGTTCACTGGCCATCCGCAAGAGCGATTGCGAGCGAGGCGTTCCGCACGCTTATTACGTAACTTGCAGACAGCATGCGACAGCCAATATCGCGAGATATCTGCTGTCAAAACGAGAATTTGTGTAACGTAATTTGTATAGTGGCGCTAAATCTACCGCGAAAAGTGCACTTTACGGTCATACAATAATAGATACGCAATCGTCATACATGATATAAATTTTTTATTACAATTAATAACCGGTCATACAATGATCGTGTGACTGTCGCTGTCTGCAAATTTATAGGTAATAACCCCGCCGGTGTCGTTACGATGTATTGGAAAGTCTCTCTAAAATATCCCAACCACTCGATGAAAGGTGGTGCTGGTCGGGTACCGAGTTAGTAGGTGCGCGATGACCATTATAATTAACCATTATTCTGCGGCAATCATAGATCATAGGTATGTTGTTTTTTTTTTAATTTTTCAACACTAATCGATAAGTTTCGCTTCTCAACGAAGCAATAACTGGAAAGTGTTATTTAAATGAAGTAGGCAATTCATAAGGTAGAATCGTATGAATTCATTTCTTTACATATTAGCGCCTCGAATAAATAAGACATTTATTATAAATACGTTCAGTCCGAAAACGCAAAAGATTAATTTTCGCAGCTTAATGTCTCACTCACTTCAAGCCTTTGTCATTATAAAAGAGTTTACCACGAGATCTCTTTTCAAGAGCTTTTAGCATCTTTTAGCGTACGGCTTAGTTTGACGAAGGTATCACGCAATGGCGAACCGAAAACGCTTTGATGTTTGAAATAAATTAATTTTACGCCGAAGCCTCCACGATTCAAAGAGATATCTTGATACATTTCAAAAACAGGCAATTACTTATTAGAATTTTCTGCGGCGAAATTCCGCCAATTTAAAACAAAGCTTATTTTGTTAATGATATCTGAAGCCATAGTTAGAAGAACTTAAATTGGAATTAATTCTATATATTCCACGATATTACAGTTTTTTTTCTTTATAGAAATGATTCGTCCTTTGTAAAGTGGAATGAGATGGAGTCATTGTTGTCAACTATTTTATTTGATTTTATCTAATCACTTAATAGTTTTAAGTAAAAGTGATTGAAAAGCTGATTCAAATGTTGGGATCGCCAGCAAATCTCCAAAATATTTTCCGAATACAGCTGACTACTTTATTAATTACTTAACGTGATTGCTAAAGCAATTATTTTTCCCCAATGCATTGATTTCTGTCTTTATTGTTTCTCGTTCACACTGTTTTATAAAAAGCAATTTTAATAAAAAGTAACCTTGATCTAACAAAGGGGAATGTAATAACCAAATTGGGCTTTTAACATGATTTTAATTATGTTGCGTCGTCGTGATTTCCGGGAAAACACAGTGCGGATAATGTTCTGTTAAAAATTCATAAAATCGCTCGTAACAAGTCAGCTTTGCCTAATTTAGAGGAAAATCCTATATTGTAACAGGATGAAACGGTCTAAAGTGCCATACTAAATATATGTAGGTACATAATATCGCTGCCCTGTAGCCTGAGCTAGAGAATAAGGCTACAGTGTTCCTCTTTCTGTCGTAAGGGGCGATTAAAGCTCCCTTCGGAGTCGCGGTTGATGAGAGTGGGGCTTCGATCGTTTATCCACGTGACCCCGGGGAGAATAAATTATTTTTTTACAAATAGTATTTTTACTGGACTGAAAATGGAGAGGGAAAATTACGAAGTCGAGTTTGACTTAGATGGTTTTTTATCAATATTTTTCAATTTTTCCCTTCTTTAATTTTTGTTTTGATGTATTAAAACGTTACAATAAGACCGTTTTTTCACGAGCCACCGGACGACGCGATTTGTGGTGACGATGCATGACTTACGACACAATGGTGACATCTTATTTTCCAAACGTTTTTCCACGACTCCACGACAACGACACCGCCGTGTAAATATGAGCACGTTCAAAAAAAATCAAGTCAAAAATGACGAGGCAAGTCTTTGATATTTAATGATTAAAAACTGCCATGTCAAATATGACAAAAAAGTTTTTGACAATGTTGCAGCAATCTTAAAATTTTTAGTAAGTATCAAATTTGTGTTTATGTTTTAGTACTGTGACAATGAGTGGGAATAGAGGAAATGAAGTAAGGTACTCACGGTCTTGTTCTATCGATGAGTGTTTTTTTTTTAAGATTTCGTATTGATTCCCACAGACACAAGCAAGACACTTTCACTTGTAAACAAATATCGTTAATTTGATTCACAAATATTTAAAACGTCCATGCACATACGCGATTCGATTTTTGTCTCACTCTCCTCGGGTGCCCGTATTTTTCTACCCCCGAACCGCGAGATATTCCCTTAGAGGGTAGTTGGAGAATCGGATGGCGGATAGGAGTAATGATGATTACTCATTGTCACATCCCCCCCCACTAATCTTGAGTGAAACGGTTTCAGATGCGAAATATTAACTCTTTTAATTTTATTTGAGTGTGGAGAGCTTAGTATTGCTTGACCATTCTTTATGTTTTGAATAATATAAGGTCCGGCCCAACGAGGACAGAAGGCGGCGTTAATCCCTCTTTCCTTATTTGTCTTTTGGAATGTTTTCGCTAGTACTTCCTGATGTATAAAAAAGTTATTTGGTCTTCTACGTGTGTTATAGTATCGACGTTGTTTTTCGTGTGAATTTTCTAAATTCTTTAATATCTCCTTATTATTGGGAGTATCTATATCATTGTTATCGTTCAACATTTGTTGAATATTCCATTTATTTTCTAACGGTGTACATATCTCTCTACCTAAGAAGATTTGAGCGGGCGTATATTTCGAACTCTCATGTATAGCAGTATTAAGGGCCAATTGAAATTTAGGTAAAAGATCATCCCATGCTGATTTATTTTTTTGGCAGTAAATATTTAACATAACACTCAAATTTCGATTTACTCGCTCCACTACATTTGCTTGCGGATAGTACGGTGAAATTTTTATGTTTTTAATACCCCATGTGCGACACATATCTTCAAAAAGGTCCGCGGTGAAATGTGTTGCGTTATCAGACACGACGGTACGAGGTGGTCCGTAACGTGCCCATATTTGCCGAGAAAGAACGCGCACCGTTGCAGCCGCAGTTGCCGAACGAACAGCTATAAGTTCCACCCACTTTGAAAATGAATCCATAACCACTAAAACGTATTTGTTCCCACTTTTAGACGCAGGTAACGGACCCTTGTAATCTATATACACGTTGTACCATGTACCTTTCGGAATCTCAGAGACCATCAACCCCGCCGGTTTGGCATTTGTTGGCTTTGTCATTTGGCATAGTTTACATGATTTAACATACTGCTTAATGTCGTTGTAAGAATGAGGCCACCAAAAAATTTTAGATATTCTATTCGTAGTTTTTGAGATGCCTAAGTGTCCAGAAATGTCTTGATCATGGTAATAATTTAATATTACGTTTTTTATTGATATAGGTAACACTATGCACCATTTATTTCCCTTACCCGTTTTCCTATACAGTAGGTCGTTTTTTATTTTATATTTCGGGATATTTTCACACCTATTTATTCTAATTATAAGATCGTTACAAAATTTATCGTTAATTTGATGTTGTTGTAATGATCTATTCGTCACTGGATAGTCTTGTAGAGCGGTGCACTGAGCCTCGTCGGATCCCTCGTACATTCTACTAAGACAGTCAGCTACATTATTAATAGTACCCTTAATGTGTTTAATTTCGAACTTGTATCTAGACAATAGGAGTATCCACCGACCTAACTTACCTATTTGTTTTGGGTGTTCAAAAAGCCAAGACAATGCCGCGTTATCTGTTTGTAATTCGAAGGGTGCAACCTCGAGATAAGTTTTAAATTTAGTCACGCCAAAAACAGCAGCGGCACATTCCAGTTCGTAAACGGTACGGCGCTTTTCGGCTGGTGTTAAGGTTCGACTTGCGTAGGCTATAGGTGCGAGCGCGCCATCTACTTCTTGTTGTAAAACTGCACCGAGTGCGCACCCGGAGGCGTCCGTTTGCAAAATAAATTTTTTGTTGAAATCCGGGAATCGTAATACGTTCGGTGATACTAATGCGCGCTTTAACCTATTAAACGATTTGTTCTGTGTGACCCCCCATTCGAATTTCCTATCTTTTTTTTTTAAAGTATTGAGGGGTTCCGCGATTTGTGCATATCCCGGAATAAATTTTGCATAAAAGCTAGTCATTCCCAAAAAGGTTTTCAATTGCTTAATATTTTTAGGTTTGGGATAATTAATGACCGCACTAGTTTTTTCCGAGTCGACTGAAAGTCCATTATTACTTATATTATAACCTAAAAATCGAACAGACTCCTGACATAATTTAATTTTTTTTGGATTTACAGTTAAACCAGCTTTTTTCAATCTTGAAAATATCTCGTTTAAATGGTTAATGTGCGACTCCTTATCCTTAGAAAACACACACAAATCATCCACGAATGGGATTACGTATTTATATTTGATATCACCAAAGACAATATCTATGACCCTATTGAGAGCCTGCGGACTCACGCACAAACCAAAAGGAACGTATTTATATTGATATAAACCGAAAGGCGTTATAAAGGCAGTAATCTCTTTCGATTTCATTGTTAAAGGAATCTGGTTGAAAGAACTATTTAAGTCTATAACTGAAAAGTACTTGGATCCGTTTAAGTATTGGAAAACCGATTCTATTGAAGGCATAGGATAACTGTCATAAATTATTTTTTTATTAATTGCTCTGTAATCGCAACACAATCGTTTTCCGCCACTAGCTTTTTCCACCAAAAAGGCGGGCGAGGCGTAAGGTGAAGTTGACTTTTCGATCACCCCTTGGTGAAGTAGTAGGTTTATATGACTTTCCAATTCTATAGCCTTCGGTGGAGACAGGGGATAAAATCGTGAACGAACCGGTATGTTATCGGTTAGTCTTATTTCGTATTCTAAGATATTTGTCATACCTAGTCTATCGGTTACAACGTTCTCGTGTTTTTTCAGTAATTCCGAAATTTGATTTGAAAACTCTGAGTCATTGTTTATGTAATTTAAACTATTACTGTTGTTACTATGGATTTTTTTTAATAAATCAATTTTAACGTCGGTGTTGAAGTTAAAACTTACATATAATTTATGCATATTTAGTTCCAACTTTGTTTTTTGGATAAAGTCGCAACCTAAGATTATGGGGTTTATTAGTTGTGGTGCGATAATAAATTCGAAACGCCAAGTAAATTTATCAATTGAAATGAGGGTAGATAAAATATTTGTAGCTCTAAATGTTTCTCTTCTTGCTGTCGAACACAAAATATTGCATGCAACTGTAAAAACTTTACGTCTTCCGATTAATTTGTCGGCTAATTCTTTATCTATGAAAGATCTGGTTGCACCCGAATCAATAAGGGCTGGAGAAATAATATTACACGTTGTTACTTTTAAAAAGGGCTTAATAATAGGAATGTTTTTGGACGATAACTTCCCACCGTAATTAATCGCGTTGAGAGTAGGTGTACGATGGTTATAACCTACTCTCTGTTCGCGTTTCCCGTACGATTAAATGCGTTGGTACGATCCGCCAGTCGTCTATGACGTTGTTCGCAATCACGTCCGAAGTGTCCGTATGCATTACATTCATAACACCGCGCTCCTCGAGAACCACTCGGCGCGGCCATCTGCTTCGATCTGTCTGATGGCGTAGTCGATTTATGCAAACTTTGATCGCGCGAATGAGAATGAAACGGATGTCGAACGGGAACGGAGCCGAGTGGTGTGTTATTATCATTATATAAATTATTTATGTTTCGTTGATAAGGTGGACAATATGTCTGTGAGTACCGTGTTGAGTTATTATGCAACTTTTCGCGTAATATTGCACCTTCGATCTCACTACTAATTTGAGTCAGTTGTATTAAGTTCTTTATATCAGACGGACTCTGTTTTAAATAATAATATGACTTAGGTGAAATCCTGCTTAGGACTGTTTGAATTAAAGATTCTTCATTCCATCCTAAATTAAGGGCCTTCGCAACGGTATCTACGGAATGAGTAAACTCCAATAATGTTTCGTTCTCGTTCTGATAACGCAAACACATCTCATTCTTAAGTGTCTCTATGTGTATAGGCGATAATAGTTCGTTAATCATTTTTGATTTAAGATTGTGCCAATCGAAACCCGCTGATGTATTTTGGAGCCACCAGTTTGCGAGGAAACCAGAAGTTCGTGTCATAACCCAAGCTGTAAAATCTGATTCTGGACTTAGCTTTAATTGGTAAATTTTATCTAACTGAATTATAAATTGAATTAGTTCTTTGGCATCCTTACCATCGCAAGCCGGTATCTCCATTAAGAAAGTATGCATTAGTTTTGATTTATTTTTGTCGGTACTTGTCGAATTATTTGTCATTTCTACAGGCGATGCTGAGAGATCCTTTACATTTACTTCAGGCACAATACAGGGTTCAGATTTGGATTCTAGAATTTTTAATCGATTTGTCAAATCGTTAATTTGTTCGTTTTGTGTAATAATTTTTTCCTGCAATGAATTTACTATAGGGTTTATCGCTTCGAGATTTAAAGATTTAAAATACTTGATAATATCCGACACACGGGTAACGCCTTCCTCACTAGTTGGTAGTTTTTCGCCTTTATCTTTAGCCATTTTGTTAAATCTAAATGGTAACACTAAATCGCGGCCTAATTTCGGGCTTTGGCGCCTCCACCAAATTTGTGACAATGAGTGGGAATAGAGGAAATGAAGTAAGGTACTCACGGTCTTGTTCTATCGATGAGTGTTTTTTTTTTAAGATTTCGTATTGATTCCCACAGACACAAGCAAGACACTTTCACTTGTAAACAAATATCGTTAATTTGATTCACAAATATTTAAAACGTCCATGCACATACGCGATTCGATTTTTGTCTCACTCTCCTCGGGTGCCCGTATTTTTCTACCCCCGAACCGCGAGATATTCCCTTAGAGGGTAGTTGGAGAATCGGATGGCGGATAGGAGTAATGATGATTACTCATTGTCACAGTACCCACTTTTGTGTATCATCACACAATTGCTTGCTGAAACAAAGACGGAGTGTCATACTTGAATAACTCCAGCACAAAACACTGTTTTTGTTATGTCAACATATCTTTGTCGTGTGATAACTAGAAAGTCTAATTCAAACCTGTCTCAAGTGTATACAGTAGCACGGAAAGCTACGCGCACGCCTGGTTCGTAGCGACAACATAGTCGAGCAATCGTTTATAAAACGTATGCTTGGGGTGGGTGTAACTTTACATACGAATGTATCGTTCGGAGTCGTTATTGCATTTTGTCGTGTCGTGCGGTGGCTCATGGAAAAACGACCTAATTAGTGCTATACGCGGATTATTTTCAATATGTATGCCATCTAATTTTACCTTTTTAAGGAATAGAAACCTAAAAACCCTAATAATATTATACGAGATAGAATTGATTCCTGGTAATTACTGAAACCTTCATTCCTGTTTGTTATACATTACATTAATTTAATAAAGTCGCCGAAAATCCAGTTCGTGATAAAATTAATAATTACAAGTACAAGTACAAATGTATCCCGGCAGCGGCATCCGGAATCCCCTCAGGAGTTAAAACTTTCGTCCATTAAGAGTTTATTCTTTACAGAGGTGCTAAAGTTTAGGAACAAGGAGATCAAATATTACAGAAGAGAATACAAAAATAAAAAAAACCGCAGTGTTGGTGTCGCGATTCTTGTGTTTAGCGATTATTATTTAAAAAAAGAAAAGCACCGTGTAAAACATAATCTGAGCCGAATTCCATCAAACGCTAGAGAGCTGAGAACATTTTTGAAAACTGCAGTTTTCAGATAAAAGAAAACCCTATACAGATTAGTTCATCTGATCAAGAGCTACATGCCACAGTCAAATATTCGCTCCAACGCGACCAGTGACGCTATATAAAAACTACTAGGGCAACAACAAAGAGGAAGATTTTTAGTCGGTTCGACTCCGACGCTATTCAATTGGCGTAGAGTCCGGCTTAGTGGTGCGTAGGGATTTATTCCCTTCTCAGAAACTAAAAAAATAGTTGAACACACACACAGACAGACGCATAAATGGACAATGGGCGTTACACTTATAATATTCTTCTTTTCTGTCTGGGGTTAAAAAAGAATTTCAGTTATGGAATTACAATCTATCGTGACGTCTATGTAGATAAACATAACATACATATACTTCGCCTATTTCGGTTTACAATTAGGCGGTCAAGATAAACCATGGGCCCCATACAAAGTGTGCAAGACTTGTGTTGAAGATCTTCGCTTATAGATGAAAGGTAAAAAATAAGCGTTTCGTTATGGAATACCTATGATGTGGCGTGAACAAGAAGACCACGGAAGTGACTGTTATTTTTGTTCTTGCGATGTGAAGGGATACAACTTGAAAAATAAGAAGACAATCTTACCCTAACCTTCCATCAGCAATTAGACCTATGCCTCACAGCAATGTAATACCTGTGCCTGAGCTACCAAAATCTTTGAACGGAAGAATCCAGTACTTCAGATATAGAACCTGAATCCAGAAATGAACCTGAACTTTTTCCTCAATCTGAGTTGAATGATTTGGTCTGGGATATAGGTCTCCCAAATGGTGCTGCCCAACTGTTAGCCTCCCGGCTTAAACAAAAAAAAATATTGTCTCCAGCAGGGTTATTCACAAACGTCGGTAACTCAACTTTCCGTATCCGACAGGCAACTTTTCGATGATTTTGTCTATACGCGATTCACAAATCCGAAATGGTATTATATTTATATTATATATATATATATATATATATATATTTATATTATATATATATATATATATATATATATCATATTATGTGTAGTCGTATTCACAAATTCACGCCGTCGGATTGAATTTATGCTTTTCGACGATCGGCCTTTCCGCCACGGAAATTTTGCGACGTTTATGAATAACCCCCCAGGTACAATTTTTTCATGATACAGGAACCATGAGATACAATTTTTACAGTATTTTAGCAAATTAGAAGATTTGGTGTTCTGTAATGATGTACGCGGATTGTTGAAAAATTATAAACTGGAGTATGATCCTGCGGAATAGCGTCTGTTTATTGACTCTTCTAAGGTCAGCATAAAAGCAGTTCTTTTTATACAACGGCAACACATACACTTCAGTTCCAATGGCTCACTCTGTTATCCTTGAAGAAACATACAAAGATTTGGCCATGAATCTCCAAAAATTCGTTATAAAGAGTTTAAATGGATGATATGTGGAGATTTTATAATTTTAACAGTGCTGTTGGGTCAGCAATTCGGTTTTACGAAATATCCCTGCTTCTTCTGCTTGTGGGATGGCAGGGCTAAAGATCTGCACTGGGAAAAAAGGGACTGACCAGTTCAAGAAAGTTTAAGAACAGGTCTTTAACGAAATGTTCTTCAAGGGAGTTTGGTACTTCGTGATAAAGTTTTATTACCACCACTGCACATCAAGTTGGGTCTTATGAAACTATTCATTAAGTCTCTTCCTAAAGATGGCGCGTGTTTTCAATACCATTGCTCAAATTTTCCACACCCGTCAGAAGCTAAACTAAAGGTGTTTGTCGGTCCTGATATAAGGAAACTTATTGCAGCCACATCATTATCTAAGACAATGTCATAAAAAGAAAAAGAAGCCTGGAATTCCTTCAAAGATGTTGTGGACAAATTTTTAGAGAACAGGAAGGATGCCAACTACAAAGATATTGTAGATCGGATATTGAATGCTTTTAAAGCACAGGGTTTAATATGAGCCCACAAGTGCATTTTCTGCATTTACACGTTGACTACTTCCCCGAAAACTTAGGGGACTATAGTGAAGAACGGGGTGAAAGGTTTCACCAAGATATTAAAGATAGGTACAGAGAGAAAATATAAAGGAAGATGGAACACGAACATGATTGCTGATTGTTGCTGCGAGAAACCACAGAAGACAAATACGTCGGCGCACCAAAAGAAGTATTCAGGGGAAAAAGAAACGATCCCACAAAGGCAGCAATTAATTCCAAAGTCACTTTATATCCAAATTATGATTTTAAATTATATTTTCGTTCACTAACTATATTTTAGAATATATGTTTGCTGGTTTTTTCTTAAAAAAATAATTCGTTTTTTATTTTTAACGCCAAATCCCTCACTAACCCTAAGTAGCAAAAAATATGTACGTGATAAAATAAAATGGTTGACAGATTTGTATTCAGCGCACTAAAAAACATAAAAATTAGTCAAAACTTCCAGGACAGTTTTAAAATAATATTTTTTTGTATATATATATTGTGTAATTTATGTAAGTGGGTACTTCTCACGAAATCCAAAAATTTCACCTTAAGAAATTAATAAAAAAAAATGAATTCAACTTATAATTATTTCTCGAGCATTTGATAGTACCTATGTTCCTGGTATTTGATAAAATAGTGGTCCCCAGAACAAATATTTCAAAAATACATAGGGATACATAGGGATAAACAAACGCAGGAAGAGTAGCTGTTGACTACATTTTGTATATTTATTTCCTTCTCTTATACCAGCACAGAAGAACAATAGAGCGGCAAAAGCGGAGATGTGAGTGCTTTTCTATTAAATGAAGCCAGTGTTGTCGCTAGTAAATAAATATATGTATTTTAAAACTTCGTCTAACCCTTATTAAGCGTCATTGTCTTACGTTAATTAATCTATGTCTGAAGCGATTTTTACCAGTCGTGTCGCTTGGACTTTTATAAGATTTTTACTCTCGCCTTCTACGCGAATAAATGTTCAGCCTCATTAGATATTAATTCTGAAAGAATCTTAAAGTTTTGTGATCGGCGCAAAAATTGTCCAGTAACGTAAAGTGAATTAGTATAGCCTATCTGCACTAATATCACTGGTCTGCAAAAATTTTTTTTTATTCCTTATTATTTTCATGCATGATAATATTATATTTGATGATTTTGAATTAAATTTAACAAAAAAAAATGTGCCATATACATTCATTATGTAATTTAAAAAAAAAAAAGTTATTTTTGCTTACAAATTATATTGAAACACTTATGATTCTAACAATAATTACAAAAAATTCAAATAGTTAGACAGTGAAATTGTTGGTTGATAGTATATCTAATTCTATCTATTTTGTAGTTTTTTTCCTTTTCGTTTTATAAATTGGAGTTTCACGGTAAATCGAACAACTAAAGTCGGCAAGCATTCGTTCTGACCATTTTCCATTGTAGCGTCTTTTTATGTGTAATATGCCCTGGTGAAACCTTTCACCATGTTTATCTGATGCGGCACCAAGAATTTCAGGTAAGAAATGTAAGTGCAAGTTCAAAAAATGAATTTTGAGAGACATGTCGTGATGTCGCATTTCAGAACTTTTAAGCAGAAAGAAGTTCTTGAATGATTTCTTTATAGTTGTTAGCTATTTGTTTTCTAGAAAATACATACCGACTGAGACTTACTGTATGCTCTATATTTAAGAAAAGACATAATTGTAATTATAGATAAAAATTTTGTGCAAAACATACTATAATATCCGTTATATAACATAAAAAATCCTGAGACAACTTTCCAACGTGCTAACTACAGTAAAGTCACAGCGGAAACTGCGCAAGCTCATAATGTATTAAGATGAAAATAAGTTAGGTTTTTTTTTGCTTTCTCTTACGATCAGCTTAAAGTGGTTTTGTATGTATATATATAACTTATTGTTATTGAAATAGTGTAAATGCAAAAACAAAATACAAAAAATTCTAAATTTTAAATAACATGAAAAAATCATATCATGAAATCTATATGTGATAGCAAAAAAACGGAAAACGAGTATAGTATTAGAATCTTCATATTTGTGCTAATTATCTTTAAAGGATGATTTCGTTGCAGACCTGTGTATTTTAAAGAGCTAAAGTATTTGTAACTTTGGATGTAGGAGTCGATCTCCGAAACTACTATTTGATTTAAAAAAATATTTCACTAATATTTAGAACGGACTTTTAGAGTGGACATAGGCTACGCGAGGTATATTATCCGTTTCCCAAGTGCACAAAGTTGTGGACAACAGTTACCGGTCAATAAATTGGGTTATCTCAAACGTATTTTTAGAATTTTTGAAATCATTGAAATGAATCTATTTGCATGAATATGACATTAATGGTATACATTATATTGATTTTTAAACAAAGGTTTAAAAACCTTTACACGGTTTAAAGTTGGTGTAAGTAATGACAGATATGCTATTTATACTTATAAAATAACTTAATGTACTACAATAAAATGTTGCCTTTGTAATAAATGCTTATAACGTTTGCTTAGAGGCGTAGACGTGTGGAAAAATATTAAACAATGAAAAGTAATATTTGTAACTTTATATTACGATCCTGTATACATCATTTTTGCCAATATAATTATAATTATGTAATAAAATTTCCAATGTCATTCTGACGTCTGCCCGATTTTTGAAATTTGTTGAAGTTTAGTTTAATATTCATTAGTATTAAGTAACCATCAGGTTATACGCAGCAAATATTAATGCGAACTATTAATTTTAAACATAATATGATCTAGTTTAAATTATTAATTCTGTTGCTCATTTCTATTTCATCATAAAAGCGAATATTTCAGTTAAACTCGCCAACGCCATAGTAATGCAAAAGAGGAGTAAAATTTTGACACCATTATCTTTCCGTTAGCTATCTATCTGTGTGTGCGTGTGTGTGTTTGTCTGAGATGATTTTCAAGTATGTCCGTAGATATGTTTGATAAAAATCTTTTCAGTCGTCTTCAGTTCTGTCCTGTATGTGAAAGAATTTTAGACTAATTCAGCTTAAAAAAGAAACCCCTTTCATGCAGTTTGTTATTTTGTTTAAATTTAAACCGTTTTGATTTTTACTATTTTTTTGTCGGGTTTCTGAATTAATTTCTGTTTTAAATTCGAAATGATTTCGTACAATTTTTTTAACTACTTTTATATTATTTTTGATTATGTGGCTATTATGTGTGCATTGAAAATATACTATTATGGCTTAAGATCTTAGTCAGATATACCTAAAAATATTATTATGCTTTTATATAAAGGTAGTTTTTCGGTAAAAATTACTAGGTAACACTATAAAATACATTCAGCCTAACGTTACCCAAGCCTCACGTATTTACACGGTTTGTGCATTTTAACAGCAAAAAGGGGCTTGATTTTAACCAGCCATTCACACGTGCGGCACATACGAATTATTCAACAGTTAAATCCATTCGGTTCGCATTTACGATCAATAATAAAGCCTATGTCAAGGATACGTTTGATTTATTCAGGTTAAGTTTGTTTGTATAAAAGGATGCAATACTCGTTAATTGGAATATTCGGTGATATCGCAGATGACATCAAAGAATATTTTATCGAAGTTTATTTTTAATTTTTTTATCGTTTTGAAGACATTGATGTACTCACCTTGCCGTCCTTATACATCTTTGAAATTATTATGTATACGAGGAAAAATATAGATCTGTTTATAAAGAAAAGCGATAATGGTAATTTGGAAAGGCGAGCTCGTAATAAATTGGTTATTCAAAAATTTAAATTACATAAGACAAATGTTTCATTTTTGGGTAACTGCATTCGTTTTTATAATGAAGTTCCTCAACAAGTTACTCAATTAATAGAAAATAGATTAAGATTAGTTATAAAACGTACATTAATTAGACATACTATAAAATAAAAGATTTCATTGAAGATTAAACAATAGTCTGGAAATGATCTTCTCTGCACATTATACCATTCCCACCCGGATGCGACGAAAAGGGAATGGATAAAATAAATTTTGAAACTATTGGAAATTTTTAAAATAAAATTCTTTTTGAAAAGGGATATATATATTGAAAATTTAAAAAGAAAAACAATATTAATTTTAAAATGAAAAAAAAAAAACAACAGAAAAGTATAAAAGTGGGTGTAATGGTGTGGTGTGGAGTTTATAAAATTAAATATAAATACCTTTTACATTCACCTTTTAAATTATAATTTACATTTGATAAAAAAACACTAACTATTGCCTTATATTAGATATTACTGTTCCACATTTCACTCTCACTCTCGAACTATGTCTTCAAATTTTAAACCACCTTTTCATAATTCTTTAATCTTCTATATAAATCTCGACACTCTTATTCGATATGTGTCGGCGAGGTGACAAAATAAACATATATACTGTTTTAATTGTAATTATTTACCATTTGGTTTGGAAGTTACCTGTTCATTCTTGCCTTGAAGGTGCTCAAGTAGTGGATAAATAATTGGATATGAAAAAACGTAAGAAATATAAGATAGAGAGTTCGGGAGATCGTCGGGCTGACAGTTTCTTCCGCCAACGAATCAGTTTGGCTATTCAAAGAGGTAATGCTGCCAGACTGCTGATCACCCTAAGCAATGACAACCTTCTTAACGGCAACTTCGAGGAAGTCTATTAAGACAATGTTTAGTTTTAAGTTTGTAACTATTGACGTTGAGACATGTGTGTAGTAGTATGTACAGAAATATAAGATTAAAAGACTATGGCCGTATTTAATTTTTTTTATACCACGGGAAAACCAAACGAGCAAACCTCGGACCAAGAAACTTAATGGACGGAGCTAATAAGTTAATAATAATAATACTCCAGACAATTACACAGCTACAAACTAAGCAGTAAGCTTGTACTATGGGTACCACACAACGAACTCTGAGGGAGTTACCAGTAACACCCAGACTCCAAGCCAATTTAGAGAAGTTCGTTTCCTAAATTGACCTGACCGGGGAACGAACCCGAGACCCTAGCTTGGAAAGCAGATGTATATGCCACTGCGCCAACGGGCCAGCCTCCAGTTGCCGCTCTTAACATTGTGTCAAACGAATTTTCGTGTCTCTTTTTATCTCATTGAGCGTAACCACGAGTAATACAATTAGCTATAGCAAGTATGGCAACTTCGCACTGTCAATGTATTTCGTGTCAGCTTATGAGTTGGTCATGAAATAATTATTTGCAAAATACTCGTAAAGTGTTTCGGCTGATAGTATTCACGCAGATCCTCCCTAGTCATGCAGATTACTAAAAATCTAGAAACTTATTCAACAAAAAAAGGACACCGTAAGGACACGCTCTTGAAGCAAATGCTCCGTTCATTATAATAATTGATCCGAAGAGCAAACAGTCCATCTGGTGACAAGTGGCTTGAGTTCCATGGATATTTGCAATATCAAGAGTAGAAAGCATTTTAGATTGGCAATTCTTAGGACAGGTGTTGTGCTTCATGTGTCAGAAATTTCATTGGCCGTCTTGCGGTTGCCTTGGCTTGCTTGATTAGCGTCTAAGATGATGGTAGTGATCGGGACGGACTCCACATAAAGTCTTACCACCCGCTAATGCCGATTCTTCATTCTTTCTGTCTGACTTTATGGTCAAAGTAGCATAGAAGTAGGAAAGATATTCTACATCATTCCTGTAACACTAGACCCGGATATCTGCATGAACGATGCAGGAAGGTTTATTCGGAGGTTAACGAGAACTCCGACTGATTATCTCTCTCTATCCTGACCGGTAGCGTGTTATCGTCAGGATAAGAGAGATGAATGCTGTCATAGTACTGCTAGAATGCCAGGGCGGGATACTTAATCCTCTCTAGGGCTTACTTCGGTAGAAGTTCCTGGAATCCCTTAACATGAGCTCAGGGCGAGAGCGTTAAAAGTCTTACATAACTCCATTTCCTCCGAAAGGCTGGGTATCTTAGTAAGGTTTTATCTGTATCATTATAAAAAGAAATATAGGAAAAGGAAAAGTACATAATACGTGAGCATACAATTACTTACAGCACCAAACAGCTGTGAATAGAAGTAGCAGATGAGCGTCATTGGTATAGCGTAGCTCCAAATGAAGATACAAGCGACGAACACTTTGGTATCTTGGTCATCGGTGAAGTAGTCGAAAGAGCAGGTCGTTAGAAAGCCCTCTGTAACGACAGTCAAAAGATTAAATATTAAATGTCGACAATGAATAAATGGTAGCAGGCTCGCTAAAAAGTGCAATGTAAAGTAGTTGTCACATAGACTGTCATCAAGGATACAAAATATAATTAACAAAAAATTTAAATATAATTGTAATACCTAACCGAAGTGTGACCATTATGGCGACAGCAACAAAAGTATGGAATAGAACACGAAATAATATAACGAAATATTGAGTTAGTTATATTCCTTAAATGTAAGTATTTCCTTCAAACGTTCGGGTTTTGGAAGAGTTAATAATTCCTTCCACAGACTATACGAGTATAAGTACCTATATTGTTTAGTGTTATTGAAAGGGGTTTGAAGATTATGGCAAAATTATCAGCCATCATTTAAATTTTTTCCTAAAGTGGTGGTAGGTACACGATGTCGCTTTACATCGAAAAATTACCGAAGTTTCTATCTACTAAAGTGTCACATAACAGAATTATTTCCAGCCAAAGATCGATGTTTGAGACCATCAATAAGCATGAAAAAATGCCAGAATAAATTAAAATAGTTATTTTTGGTTCTTAAAAGTACATCATAATTAATTATTTCGTTAAAACCAGTTGCCAGCCTAGATTAATATAAATTGCCAATACTTATTGGGTTCTTCATATGTACTGCCCATTATCTCTTCAGTGCGATACTAAGATTAAAAAAAATATGTGCCCGCTAATACGCTTTACAACATAACATAACGCTTTACAAAAGCAATGGAATGAGCTTTTTAGAACTTGTGGTAAACTTTACAAATGCACAAGTAAATAAATAAAGTTGAAGAGTTTGTCTGAGGTTTAGAGACGAAAGCTTTTTCTTTGGCTTGTATATTATTTGCGCGTTATTAAAACCCAAACATGCGTTTCTTAAATTTTTGTCCATCTCTTTGTTAGTCTGCGCTAATCTGTGAAACGGCTGAACCAATTTTGAGGGAACTTTCATTGGCGGGTAGAGGACTTTTAGAGAGTAATTTAGGCTACTTACTGTCCCAGTATGATGTCAAATTCAACGCGGGTGATATCGCGGGGCATAGCTATTTAAAAAGATTTACTTGAATACAAATATTTCGAATTTGTTTCATTTAGGTTTTATCCGTTCATATAAAAAATTAAACGTAGAAAAATAATCATTTCTTAGATTGAGATTCACTCTTAAAAGCATCCATATAAAGGTATATTTAGTCACAAGAATTGAAAACCATCAGTCACGAGAATTGATAATCGTCGATTACTCATCAAATTGGTGCTTATTCGAGAAGACAATGTAGGTAGGTAATGTCCTGATAATGGCGGATGCAAACAATTTATCACTCAATTGCACTTAATACGACATTTAAAGAGTGATATTGCAACTGAATTTCATTTTATTTACAATACCTACTTATTTAAAAGAAATCGAGTACGTAATCAATATCATTTTACAAATATAGTTGAACTAGCTGACCAGACAGACATTTTACTGCCTGAACGTTAGAAAAAAAAATACTCCTAGAACCCGATTGTAGCGCCACCCACCTAATTGTGAATCTAAAGATCTAAACCATCCAGGGTGTGCAGTGCGATTCTCTAAACAAATTGGACTAATTTGCGTCACAGAATCGCATTGCAGTTCTCAGATCACAATCTCACCGCGGATTCAGCAGTGCGATTCTCTAACGCAAATTTTAAGTCGAATTCACTACAGAATCCACGGTGACATTGTCAACTGTGAACTGATATTCTCTAAAGTGAACAGAGATACTAGCGCCACCTCGATGAGTGCGGTGCCGAGTCGTTCTATCGTAAAGAATTTTTCGACGTTTCGCTAAATATAACGATCTAATCTAAATAAAACAAGTTTTTTTTAACATAATTACGAGTATCTCAGATGAAGTTTAAATACACTAAGATGAAATTTCGACAGATGTTTAGTCTTAAAGCAATCCCCGACTAACCATCCAAGATCTTGCACTTCGTTCCTGGTATGTTTAGAGAACTCCATTTGAAGGCCAAGTGAGCTTGTGAAGTGAGCAAGTGAATTGTCGAGTCGAGTCTTGCTTGGGCGATTCGAGTTTTTACAGTATTGCATGGCAGAAGTGAATTCGACATTTCCTTTAGAGAATCATACTGCTGTTTGTGGATGAACTTTTGAACCGCCGAAGGCCAAACAGCATCAATAGTTATGACCAATGCCGTAAAGTATACGACATTATACAAGATATAGTCTCCTTTGCTTCCCTAGAAAAATTTAGTATACACTATTGCTTTTATTAGTAGTTAACGCAGAAATGTACGAGATTTGATGCTAGCTGTTAAAAATGTATTACTCGACTTATAATCGCGAATGTCACAATACGTAAATTCTATAAAAACTTATGTGTATATAAGTAACGTTAACTCATGGCGTTAACCATGATAGAAGGTAATTTCTCTAGGGTTTCTGTGCTTTTGAAGTACGGAGACTCTTGATGTGTGATCATCTATCCGTTTGTGTAACTCCATATACACCAAAACAATTGTATTTACAAGTTATAATAACGTAATAGAATAGATACATACCAGGCACAAATTTGCCCCATAATCTGAACGTTGGCATCAAGGTAAAAGGCATCGTCCACAGCCACGTAAATAGTATCAAAAGAGATGCTTGCACTTTGTTTATTCTTCCGTCCAACGGGCAGGATATCGTTCTGTTTAAAAATTTTAACACTGACTAAAAATATAAAGTAATTATGATTGTAAACTTTTTAGCTGCAAAAATACGAAATACTTGAAAGAATTAGAACGAAAACATTCTAAACATACTAAACATTCTAAACAATACATTCTAAATTATGTTTTATTTGAAACTAACAATAAGATTATAAGAATCTGGATAATCTGAAAATTCGTATGAGGTTACTAGACTAGGTGCTTAAGTAGTAACCTAAAACTGGCCGAAGAACCAAACTATCTTGCTGCGCAAGCCCCATTCTGATTCATTCAGAGGTTTAAAATATGCATTCTATATTTTTCTTCCTGTCCTAAACTATCATGGAATTTACAAAGATTTTAAAAATGTAGAATTTTGAATAAAATATAAATAATGAAGGAGCTTTACTGAAACTGTAAAGAGATTTTTCGAAAAATACAAAGTTTTGCAAAATTACAAAGAACATTAAATCAGAACATTGAAACATCGCTTCTCCCTTTTTCGCCAAAAAGACTATTTTTCCTTGTAACTTAATTACTTAATGTCACTTAGTACTTACTTGTATCTATCAAACGCTATGACAGCATTCGTAATGGCTCCTCCAATGCCGGACAGCGATCCTAAAACCGCGTATATATCGCAGCCAAGTTGATATCCAACTAGTCGTTGGTAAAAGGAGTTAATGATAAGTAAAGGCATTTCTAACATCATCATCAAGTCGAACACTGCAAGATTGATAACAAACATGTTGCTAGCGCTTCGTAGGGACTTTGATCTGCAACAACGAAAAATTGAAACAAGATATTTGCATAATAAATATTGTATTCATCAGAATTATCAAGATATTATTAAATGGTTTGACTAGTACCGTGGCGCAACGGCTTGCGCCACGGTACTAGTCAAACCGTATGCGCGTAAAGTAAACGAGAGTTGTGGGTTCGATTCCCGCCCCGAGTCTGGGTGTTTATGTATAATATGTATTTATTTACAAAAGAAAAGTATGTAAGTAGTAGTAATACCCATAACACAAGCGCTGTGCTGCTTACTTTGGGACTAGATGGCGCTGTGTGAAATGTCTGAGTTTATTATTATTATTATATTATTTCAACGTCGAAGTTTACACTAGTTATACTAATCTGTGGTTTAACGATCCGTTTAACGAGAAGACGTTAAGCCATTGATTCCAGAATGTTAAATACCTGTTACTATTTTTACTATAATACAGTATGTCAAGTACGTCGCATGAATTCGTCTTCCATATGCTTTGCAATTTTAAAAAGATTTTTGAAATCGCTAAATATTAAACGAATTGACTTTCAGGGAATTTAAAACTGTTGTTTTGCAAAAACTAGTCCAAATGTGAGAAATTACATCTATAACGATTTTTATTACCGTTGAATCAGTTCTGTACTTTTAGATGGCTATGGTTGCATGTGCTTTATACCTATTATTTATTTTCAGTGGATTCTGTAGACCCCGAGCACCTACCCATTCGGCGTCAGCGCTTATGCTAAAAATTATGTTTATTGCATAATTGAATTCGTTTTGAAGAAAATGAAATATGCGAAGTACACCAACCTAGCCAGTTTCTACTATAGTTTTTACATCTGTCAACAGTTACTGTTTATTGTCTATTTAATTGCATATGCTGTCTACATAAGCTTTCCAGTCAGTATTTGGATATGGTCCCCCCATTGTACCTTGGCATCAACTGTCAAATAAAGAAAAGTAGCCATCTTCATTAATTCCAATTGTTTACCACCCAGTTCTAATTTGCTAGGGGTTCTCAATTCATTCAAAAGGATAAATTTGATGCGTTTGATTATTTTGTGAATTTAGCAGTAAATCATTAGCAGTGAACCACCTCGAGACATTGGCCAGAATTTTGCTCTGTAAGCTAATTTGAACACCAGTGACGTGTAATTGGCAAACAATATTAATCATATTGGTAGTTGAGCATAAATGTCCTAGATAGGAGATCATTAATGTAGACCAGAAATAGTTCTGGTAGACCAAATTCCTAAAATTAATCCTTGTGATACCCTCATTTCTATTACTTATTCTGTCGATATGACCCTATTGACTTACTCTTTGATCTCGGCCAGACATGTAGGACTCTATACGATACGTCTTTAATAACAACGAGCTTGGTTCTATGTCAGTATATAAGCAATGTGAAGAAATATTAAATACTAGCAAACCCGGCCCGTTTCACTGGGCGTTAGTTTCACTGGGCGTATAAAAAAAATTCTACTGATCCGATCGCTACCAAACTTTACGGGATCACTCGCTAGGCCAATCTGAAGATTCCCTGAAAATTTCATCGAAATCGGTCCAGCCGTTTCGGAGTCCATAAGGAACATACATACATGCATACATCGCCTTTTATATATGTAGATGATGATTTTGATTGTTTTTAGTCACAGTTCAAAAAAAGCCTGCCACTACTAATTTGTTTATTAGAAGTTTGATATTCAAAGAAAAACTCATTTTGTTTTAAAAAATGATGTGTTGCTTTGATTTTTTAATGTGCGTATTTATATTCTGCAGCTCTGATTCTCTTTCATGTAAATACCTATACTTGGTACAATTATGAATCTGAGTCACGACTATAAAGGATACAAATAATGATCCCACATTCAATTGTTACTGGATTTGAATTTGTGTCGACATTAAACTTGTTCATTGTTTTAGTATACCCACGATTCTCTAGAAAAACTTAACAAACGTCCTAAAATGATACTCGAAATCCGTCGCAAGCATCTTCAAACAAACGAGTAAGATAAATGGCGTTTGATATAAAAATGTACTTTGCGAACATCGGAAACGTTTTTCGAACTCGCGGCAGCGGCCCCGAGGAGCGGTTTAGAACTTTGCCAGTGACATTTGTTTGAGATCTCGACAACGATCTACTAAGTAAGTTGTTATGTTTTTTCATTTTTTTTTAATGATTTTTTTAAGGTATTATAGTGACTAGAATTTCTGGTTTTTATGTAGTTATCTATAGTTAGGTCCGACATTTTAAGGATACGGGTTTGGGTTTACGCTCACCTTCGTGGAATTATATACAGATTAAGTGCCAACAGATTTCTATGTGTCCAACTACAGAAAACTTTATTACAAATTTTGAATTCGCGTTGCTAGCGATGCGTACCACACTTTCATTCGCACAGCATTACATTCCTCCGGCAAATGGCTCGTACCAAAGGAAACGTGTCCGATTTGCAATTGAATGTACATTTATCGGTACCGCAAGTGACGCAAATCGTAGGACACATAGTCATCTGGATTTATCCTTCCTAATTTGTAGAGCATAGGCTGTAATGGTTACTAACATACTATTTTGATATGGTTTGATGTAGAGTTTAACATAAAAAAACTTCTACAGTCTTCTAACAGTCTTTTGTAGGGTCGACCGCAAGATATTTTGTGAAAAGGAGGGTCCATTCAACCCCTAATACCCCTAGGTGTATGTTACCATTATTTCAATCGAAATACAAATATTTTCAATATTATTTCAATTTCATAACGAGTAGGTAGGAATATCAAAGCTAATTTTGATTGGTAAGTTCACAACCTCCTGCCAGAAATTGTTTCTACTTTCTAAGCTCTGCGGTGCCACTCAAGCCGTCGTGGCCTATCGTCTGTGCGTTTATAAACTTAATTAAATCACTGCCGAGTGACGCAGCCAACGCCGCTCGATCCGAACGTCAGATTGTTCCACATTATTAACTCCGTCAAGTTTGCAAAACATTGTTTTATGTCTCCAAGTTTATATCTACATTACCACATCGTAATCATAAATAGATGTTTGAACGTAGTCAATGTATTAGCTACAATATCTACTTATTACGTGTTTATGAGATAGAAATTTTAGTGACTTAATAAACCTAATGCTATTTTATTGATTTCGTGAAAATTAATGATAGTTTGGACAAATAGTCGCACTCGTACATTCATATCGTTTTGTTTATTTTTTATAACATTTTGGCGTTGCTGCGGCGTTCGCTTTTTAAAAGTAGTGATTCCTAAAATCGGTCTTAGTTTTTCGTGTGTTAGTCTTATAACCTTGATCTAACAGTCTTGCCCGTGGAGTCGTGGTTAGCAGTATTCACCTCGCAGTCTTGGTCTAGCAGTCTTGACTTTAACTAGGCAGTTATCGTCTTGCAGTCTGGTTTTTTAGTGTTCGTCTAGCAATTTTGGTCTTATTATTTTAATTTTGTAATGTGGTCTTGCTGTTTAGGTTTTGGTGTGTCGATATTGCGATCTTGTTTTTGTAAAAACGATAACGTCAAGACTAGGCCAAGACCAAGACTGATTTTGACCATCGATATTTTACTGGGTATAAGTCTAGTATAGCAACACAGACTAACGACTTGCATGTAATCAGTATGGAACGATTAATATTTATTATTAAAAAAGTACAGAAAACAAGTAGAAAATGAGGTCTAAGGGATTTACTTTTTCACATTTCTGTTTGGTTGTTCAGGCACGTACATGTCTGCATCCCAAAGGACCATTTGCTACGACTCTATAACACCACTCATCTGCACATTCATAAGTTTCACATATTGGTTCATCGCTTAGATAATACTTTCTACCGGATTTCTCTATAAAGTTTACTTTGGTAATGTCACCTTTGGTAACGTGAAACATCTTGTATCGCTCTAAATTATATTGATATTTCTTCTAATCTACCATTACTCATTTCTCTTATATGGCTAAATATTTCTTTATTTATCTTCAATATTATCGAAACGTTACATTTTCGAACTTGGCTGACACAATGCCGTGTAGTCAGATACGATATTCTGCGTGCCAGTTAATATAGCATAATAGTTTAAACTAAAATTAAGATGTGGCACTAGCATAATGTGCACGGACCTCTAAAAACGAGTCTATAGGACGAATAAGTACGCCTTGGATCAGTTGCATTCAATAGCGTTTTTTTGTCTTAACCTCGCTACAGCCTATTGCGTCAATCTGTCTCTTCCGCTGCTCTCTATCTCCATATCGTATCTGATGCCTCAGTCGAATACACAATGTGGTAACGTACCATATTCCCTTTTGTTTAAGTATATTAATGTTCATACTATAACGGTTACCGATTTCTCAATCTCTATACAGGGTTAACTTAAAAATACTAATAACCGCTTAGTATTTTGTACTAAACATTATGTAAATAATTTTTTTTCTAATACTTCAAAATTCATAAGTTTTTTTATTTCATACAAAAATAAAAATACATCAAATGTTTCTGAAAATGGCACCTAATCTACTCGATCGCGGCACACGCACAGCGCGGCGCTGAGGCCCGGTACCATTGGAATACGTACAGAGTAATTACGTTTCAGACAGTACAACGAAACTTAACAAATATTTTTTTACGAACGTATCAAGTTTTAAAAAAAGTTGTAGAACAAAAGTTGTTAGGTATGACGACAGGAGTTTTGCATTAAGAGGTTATTAGTTTTTTTAAATTAACCCTATGTATTTATAAATGTGTGTTTGTTCCTTCTTAGATATTTCGAGCTGAAAGATATATACATATGAACGAAAGTGTAACAACTGGCTCCATTTATTCAATATAAAAAAAATATTTTATAACTAATTTTAACACTACCAAGTGTGAAGAGGATAATAGCCTAACCATTACAGAACTATGGAGCTTTTCAGAGTTAAAGAAATAGGGATTTTCTGAGATTTCTAGAATTAGCAATATTAGTAATGCAATATTTTTGTTATTGATTTCGAATTCGAGCGTATAATATAATAAGTATCTACGTATGTCTAGGCGTAAATTATAATCCTAATAATTGGAGGAATTCAAAGCATTGATCACTCATAAATACGAGTTTGAAGCCTTAATTAACATAATACAAGATAATCTCGTTTTGGTAAACATAACATATCCGTCACCCCATTTCTGATTCGGGATGAACAATACATCAAAGCCCAACGAAATCACGTTTATGCTACTTCAAGCGATGAGTATTTGGGCTTACAGATGGCAAAGCCGAACTAGGTGAAACTACATAGCGACAGCCTAGAAGGCTGTTAGCCCATCGCTTACCATCGCCTGTATTAGTTCTAGCCCTAGACCATGGAGACATATGCGATAAATGGAAAGATAAGCAGTTGGCTGATTCTATATTTTTCTTTTTCTTCCACACCAGAACAGAAGTAAAAAATACATAGTACCTAGTATAATAATAGGCATTACACATTAATAATTCTCAAAAATTTCAGTAAGTAAATATTACTTACGTGCTAAAAATCCATATAACTATTCCATTTCCAGTGAAAGACGTTAACATTAATGCAGTATAAATGAGAGCCAGGCTGTAGTGCCAGTATTTACTGACTGCAGGAAAGTTTCTCCAATGTTCGTGCACTAGGTCTTGATGTTCCTCAGGTATGTTCCAGCCCAGCATGTGCTCTACGACTTCGTTTTGTACCCTGGAAAGAAGGATCCTTTTACTAAAACATATTTAGTGAAGATTTCAGTCAAGAAAACTTTTAAGAAAAGTTGTTCAATAACGTGTAGCTCTTGAAATGAGATTGTGAGGTTTGTTTGTTTAGATTTATCTGTCAGATACAAGATGTTAAAGGTATAAAAGTAATAATAATAATAATAATACTCAGACATTTCATACAGCGCCATCTAGTCCTAAAGTAAGCTGTATAGCGCTTGTGTTATGGGTACTAGACAACTGATATACTACTTATATACTTTTTTTGTAAATATATACATATTATACATAAACACCCAGACTCGGGACGGGAATCGAACCCGCAACCCTTGTTTTACTTTCCGACGCGCTAAGTCGTTGCGCCACGGAGGTCGTCAAAGTATGAAATATATCGTTATTAAATCTAATCCGAATTATTTATGTAACATCTATTTGATATTTTCGTATCATGACTCTTTTTAAGATTTAATAATATTTTAATTCCACTAAAAACAAATAGAAATAAATAAAATAATTGACAATAGTTTTTCATACTCAGAGAAATCAAAATTCTTTAAGGTTTGAAAAATAATTAACTAGCACTAACATTTTCAAGGGATAAGCCATTGGTCCAATTTCTTGAAACGTTGTTGAATCGTTGGACGCCATTTTGTTTTGATGCTAAAGTCAAAATGGCGGCGATATTCTTGATGTTTATTGTGTGTGTAAATGCACCATTGGACAGCTATGAAGGATATCTATTGAATTATTTATTTTATAAACTTATTTTTGATATTAAGAGTTATTGACGAAGTGAGTAGTCCGACATAACAGTCGCTTCTCACTTGTAAGTCCACGAATGAATTTACACACTTTTATATAGGTGAAATAGTGCGTGTCAGTTAATTCCTTAATTCAATAAAAATAGTAAAGCTTCTTGTTTTATTTGGTCAAGCGTGAATTATACAAATGCGGTGACAAGCATTCTCAATCTGTAGTTCTATAAATGTTTAATACAAAGGATGTGTTTTTATATTTCAATTTTGCAGAAGTACTGAAAAATATTATTAGAAACGAAATATCGAAGCCTAAAAAGTTTCGATGTTATTTAAACACATCACAGTAAGATTTCTTTCTATGAGGTGAACGTTTCGTTTTAATCTTTTTATTAAAGCTGAGATCGAAGCCTCATTAGTTTGAGCGCTTGGAGCAGAGGTTGTTAGGTTATTAGCAGAGGAAAGGAAGTTAATATTTACCTTATAATTTCATCAATCATGTTCACCTGATCGATATTCGATAAAAGTTCGCATAAGCAGATTGCTTTCCATCTCCAATTTATTTAGTAAAGCTAACATGTAATATCACATTTGTTAATATTAGAGAGTACCTTTACTATAATAATATTATAATTACAAGAATGTCTTTGCCTGTTACGATTTCACAATCAAACCACTGAACTGATTTTCATGAAATTTATAGTGTGAAAGTACCTACATAGTTTGAATTCTAGGGAAGGACAAAGGCTAGTTATGAAAAACGATCTCTATGTTAGGCATTCATTAAAACAAAGTATCAATGCCATGCAAACGGAGCCACGGGAATCAATTAGTTGGTTCTGTTCCAAAAAATACTTTCATCAACAAAAATAAAAGCGTTTGCAATTACAAATTATAAGAATAATTATTCTTTTTTATATTTAATTATAAAATTTATGACTAAAAATCGTTTTTATCTTGTCTTATGACTTCTTATTAATAGTCTCCCAAAAATAACATGCAAATAAAATACGAAATGCAACTCTTTGTTCGCAAGTCATAATAGCAATCGATCAGATAGTGGCTGTTTTTTTTGAAGGTATTATGAAGAAAATAATGAGAATACTTCAGATAATTACGCAAACTGTGTGACTCCAAAGTAAGCTCTAGGCTTGTACTAGGGTATTACCCAAGGAATTGGGGAGCTCTCAGTACCATCCAGACTGTAAGCCAAGTTACAAAACATTGTTTTCTAAATTAACCTATGTCCGGCTATCGAACCCGTGCCCCTAGTGTGAAAAGCAGATGCCAGCTCGCTATCGGGACAGTCAAAAGCAGTGATGTTAAAACAGTTGCCAATTTTCTTTAAAAATAACTGGCAACTCTCTTTCATTTTAACGATTACATACATTGAGTTATCATGAAACTACGCCACGTTTGTCCTCGGTTCGTAATCATTAATGATGTCTGAAACAGTCACTCCATTCGACTCTCAAGTGATAACAAGTTAAAACGTCTCCATTACGTTGACAATGAGATTGTAAAGCCATCCCGTTCCCGTCACTCGAGGAACCTCGCTGCGTAAGCCCGACAACGTGCTCAGAATAAAACTATCGTTTACTTTATACCAGCCATATATATTTATTCAAAAACTTTGCTCGCAATTTTCACAAACCGCAGAAAATAACGCAAACCGTACATTTATGCCTTAGTGTTCGAAACTTGCACAAATTGTTTTCAAACAACATTCAGTAAACACATAACTTTGTAATCAAATATTTAGACGTAGTAGATAGAAAATAAAAATATGTACTTCCTAATGCGTGACGTTACGGAATAATATATTATTATTTCTTTAATAGGTATGAGATATAGCAAATAAAAAGAACGTATTAGAGGAATTCTGTAGAAAAACTCCAATACAAAATAAAAAGTAACTTATTCCAAATATTTAAGCCCAATTAAAAAAAGAAAAAAACCTGCGGTGAAAAGAACAATCAAGAAACTCAGGCAGGTAAAATCATACCATTACCGATTGCCCCAGAAGGAAGGAAGGTAGGTACTGAATGTTCTTGGGGTGTACGTTTGTATAAAAATATTTACTGAAGAAATCAATATAATGATAATTATTTAAAGCTGACTGAAAAGCTATAGGACCTGGAAACCAAGCGGTCCATACCACACTCAGCCATTTTGGTAAAATTCAACCGAAAAAGGGCCTTGTTACAGACAAAAAGGCCGAAACAAAAGCATCATTAGTTATATTTCCTATTCATTTTTGGTATGCCTTTTTCAGACTGTATAAGTAATAGTATCCTTCAACCCTTCAGCGAATTCGTAATAAGAGTACGCAGCGGGCTCTGTCAGGGTGCGACCTACTGGCGCCCGACTTATAAATAATATGGCCATAAGTCATCGCAAAGATATGTTAATACATTGGGTATGGTTGTGTAACGTTCTTAAAAGTATAGTTGATTACATTTTCTACATTATTATAACTAGTGAGGCAAACGTTTGAGACTAATATAACAGTAAGTATACAATAAAAAGATATACTCAGAGTCACATAATTTAAAAATAAAGCACAAAAATAAGCGTGCCAGTAAATACAACGACACATATACATCGAATAAGCCGATTGGCAGCCATTTTCATAGATGACAGCGCGTATCATATTTCAATTTCAATGCTTGTGGTGTTTTCTTTAGCTATAAAATCAATAAGCTATATGGCGAAGATACATGTCTCAGCACGTCGCGGCAGCGCGAGAGGCATCGCCAAGTACGCGGAGACCGCGGAGCCTCTACAGAACAGGTCGAGGACGACCACCCGTAGTCTCATTCCCAGATGGCTTCCCTATTCTTTGTAACTTTGTGAAGAAAAATGAAGGTCAGAGGTCTTACGGGCATTTTAAATACATTAGTAATATTTGCAATCGCGCCGATACCGTTCAAATAAGGAAGTCGAATAAGATAGCTGTATAGTTTGGTTACTAAACATAGAAGAGAACAAGTAGAACGAGACGTCGACCACCATTGACCTTTTTTCGACGTCTAGCCCTGTTAAGTAATCCTGAACTTTGTTCATTTCTCTCTTAAACACTAAGTATACTTAATAAATTGAAAATTGAAAGTCAAGTTGAATGTTCACACCTAGCTTACCTTCAATTCAACCAATTTAAGTGGAAAGAGCTCGTTCCAGCGAGTGTTTCAAGACGACGACTCAATTAGAACCGGAGATATAGAGAAAGAAAGCTATGAAATGAAAACATCGCGAATCGCGTTTGAGTATAACTTATGAAGGGTGAAAGTTAGGGGATTTACAATGCTTGATAACGAATCTGTGCCTTACCTTGATACCTTTACTTTAAAAAAAAATTATAAATACATTTAAAAAATCATAAATTTTTTTAATATATAGATTTTTAGAATTAATACTTATCATGATTCCCGTTAGGATATTACCTCACTCACAGAGAAGCCTGAAAGAGGGCAATGTTATTTACATTTTTTTATGTATGAAAATTTATTAGGCAAAATTTTTTTAAGATATCGTAGTTCTGTACTTACATCTAAATATAAATTAAAAAATATGTTGTGTATGTGCGAGTACTCTGAGTATCAAGGTGTGCACACGTTTAAGATTAAAGCTATTAAATATTCTGTGGTATAATGCTCAATGCAATAATACCTTTTATAATAATAAAAACATATCTTTCAATGTATAAACTACACATTATAATGAAGTTCATACCTGGAAAACATTTAATCAGATAATTATGTACATACTTTTTAAATGTTATAAATTGTGCTGCAGACATAAAATATTCTGAGATTAAAGAAATCAAGTGATTTTTCACGATGACGAGGTCACGGGATCACGAGACTTAAATACTGTTCAACTATTTTTGTCCTAGACGTGGAAAAAGTTTTTTTATGTAATATACACAGACAAAAAATACATGCTCTACCATGGCTCCACTTAGTTTTCTCGCTTTTGTACGAACAAATACCTGATAGTAAATGGATCTGAAAGAAAATAAAAAAAAACGAATTTTCAAAAGACATAAATAGGACAAAATTGTAATGTTGTAAGCACCGTTTCTCAGATACGATTTTTGTCACGACGCGTACCGGACGCGACGTACATATCGTATATCTTCTATGTATTTTGCACTATCTTTAAGTTATATTGTGTTTGGTTTCCGTAGAAGTTACGAGTAGGTACTTATATGTACATACCATCCATGTATTTATTATTAATAAACAAACTTCTGAACTCTTAGTAACTACGTAGCTTTTTAGCTACGTAAGTTGTTACCTGGACGTCGTGAAACGATTACTTTAGTGTTTTCTTCCATTCCTCGTGCACCGTATTTTTGACAATAATTTTACACGTAGCTATTTTCGCTATCCAAATCACAAGTCCTTCTTTACCCATTTTCTTTACTCTTTCTTAATAAAGTAGGTGAATATATTTTACATTCATAGGAATAATATACATATTTTCTTCCTATTAAGTGTGTTACTGAAGTTGTTTATGGTACAATTGGAGATTTAGTTTTGTAACTGAATTGAAGGCACTAACTAGCTTTTCATATTACTTTATTATTATGTGCTAAAATTATCTTTCTGTATTACATAGGTTTGATATCTTGAGGCTATATTAGTTTTACACACATGTTTCAATACCTAATACCTACATAGTCAGACGCAATTAGACTGAAGTGGAACCAACAAGACGAATTACATATTATCTTCACGCCGCATCGCCAATACAGTATTAAGTATTTACGTAAGTCTTATTTAAGCAGTACAATTTTTTTTTTAAATTCGACGATAGATCTAAGATAGATAATATTCTAGGATAGATCTAAGATGATATTATTCGAATTTTTTTATTGATTGATAGATAGAAGAATATCTATATGTCTACAATTTTTCGACATTATAAAAGGAAATCTCCAGCGAAGATCTGGCTCTCTATCTGTATTACCGCGCAAAATTCGAGACCTCGCGAACGGACTTATACGTGATTTTTTCTGTTATAGTATGCATTTATCTATAAAGACTATTGTCTATTAGAAATTTTAACAGTATTATCATGGAAAAAAGCTGCTGTCTAATCCGCTAGATACAAAAAAATCGTGAAAGAAATAATTGTGTTAAAATTAAATAAATCTACGTAAAAATCAGTGGTAGCGTACATTTATTTTTTCACAATTCATTTATTACAGTGTATCAGTATCACTTTAAAAACAAAACTGTATCGGGCGTAGCCGCGCCGGGTCATTAAGATATTTAAGGACATACGAAGATATCATTATATATAAGTAATCAATATGAAAAAACATATTTCTAATAGTAAAAACAACTCGGCAAGTCTTATCAATAAACCATTAAGTATCAGTAATGGTGGAACACGTGATATAATCACTCCATTATAGTAATGGATTCTGTAACGTACGGATATTACATAAGCTGGCGCAAAACTGATAGCCTCATACGTTCTCACTTGCTAGTGTTAGTGTCCAAAACCAATTATGTACACAGCTTGGCGCGCGATATATGAGATACGTTAATTTATGAATCTTGGGTGGCATGATGGTGGAAATTTATGAGGTTAGGTTAAAAAACTTGCTCATGTTTTATGCTTTATATAAGGCGCTTATAGCGCAGTTATGTATCTGTATAAATATATTGTACAGATTCAGGCTATGATATTTTGCGAAGGTCCATCTAAAGTGATGAATATCTTTCAGCTATCACCTAATGAGATGATGACCGATTCAGTACTGGTTAGTTGACCAAATTTAATCTTTCAAATTTCCTGAGGATGCTTCGTTGAGAAGTGAAATACGCATCGATCAACAAGTGTAAAACTTTGGGCAGAAGAGAGCTGATGCTGACGATATTATACGAATTCACCACATGGTCCGGATGTGGTTAAACAAGTCATTATTAAGATGACATCAGACATTCCATTGGAAAAAATGATACACACCCAGTTGAATTTTTCAAGTGCAATTTTTATATAGTTATCATATTTTTTTAACGTAGTACATTTTTTATGAATTGGTAGCATTTTATTATAGTGGTTTTTTAACGATATCGTATTTTTAATGTGATTTCTGCAAAAAAAGTACTTTTAATTGCTTCAATGAGTGTATCTTATATCTAGTACCTAGTATTAAACTGAATAATGTACAGTATTTATACTGACAATATAAATACTGTCATTAGAAATAAGACTTCACTTTTCAAAATATTTTAATTCGCGCTTTCTTTGATAGTGCCACACAAAAGGTGAATAGGGCTACACATACCTACTGTTAGGTAGTTGAAAACGGTCGCTAGCTAATCTATATTTTTACTCTTGTAACATAGAAGGCGATCGCCGACTTAACGTACCTACTAATTGGTAGCTTTAGACCCAAGTGAAATTACGAAACGATATTTTCTTAAATTACCTCAATTAGAGAATGGAAGGGATCCCTTGCATAACATCTTAATTGGTTCCACCATCACACTACTAGGTACTAGTCAGTAGTATAATGAGTTGTATGCTACAGTGATTGTTGTAATTTCAGACGAAAATTAACAAATAATATTAGAAGTAACAATGATTTAATCCATTCATCTCGTAGCTATATTACAGATTAATTATATAGATGAATAATGTGCAAATAATTGTCATTTATTAAAATCATGACACTGGTTAACATGATTTTTGCTACACGTAACCTAGTATGTGATTTATATTCAATTGCTGACCTATATACTAAATTAAAAAGTGCAATAATTTGTTTTAATCTCCCTCGCCTTTTTGTAATAGTGACCAGTCACGTAATTTGTGTTATTAGCTATAGTTGAGAACATTATTTTATTTATGATGATCTTGAATAACTCTTGAATAATTATCATCTTTCTATTTGATCGAGTAATCTACATTCAAAAAATAACGTGTCGAGAACTTGTGTAAAGTACCCTGATCGATTTTACGTGTATGGTGACCTAAGTTAATCAGCGGAGAAATTTTACACTTAGTCAGGAAATGTTATTTTGAATATTTCGGATTTCTAGTTCGCCATCAATATAAATTGTGGTTTCCCCATATACCTACGATGCGCATCTTGTGTTACTTTCTTGACTGGATGGGCTAACGGAACACGTTATATGAACTTTGCAATTCCGGTGATACAGGTCCAACCAAGAGATCACATATCAGACTGTTATTTTCACTCGTCTGTAATTAAGGGCTTCAGTAGTAAAACTGAACAAGTTATCAAGTATCCAAACTTACCATCTGCAAGAAGACCGATCCCCCTCAGTAAAGAGAAAGTGGAGTAATGTAGTTAAAGATTTTCTTGGAATCATAATAAAGCTCGCGGATAAAATAAGCAATGAAGAGATACGCAGTAAGGCAGGGATGGACGACAGTGTTTCTTTTTTTTATATACTGCTTCCCCTGACTTATTATTTACCTATCAAGTACCTTGTCCATCTTTTGAGCCTTTCATTCTATTCCTTTTACTTATTACTTCTCTTTCTTGCCATCCCTTCAGTGCTATCGTAAAACGACGACAACAGTGTTATCGTGAAAATGAAAAAAGGAATGCTTAGATCACAAAGAAATAATAAGTGATGAAAGATTGGCGAAGGAAATCTACGTGAGCGAAAGTTAATGGTAGCAGAAGCCAATGAAGGCCAAGGCTGACTTATGTGGATTAAATAGCCAAAGTGTTAGCTGATAGAAATGGCAAAAGCACTCGCAAACCTAGGAGAAAGTGTGTAAGAAGATTGACGAAATTTGAGGAGGCGCGAACAGTATGTAAAGACCGCGATACATGGCGCTTCGTCCTTTTTGACTATCCCATTAGAGATACGAAGTTAGGGTATGTATGTAAGTATGCATAATAGAGCTGAAAATTACGAAGATTTAAATAAATGAATATAGATACGAGTACCTAATTCGTTTTTAGTCCGTGTAGAGAAAGTCGAAATAAAAATTGTTGGACTTTTTTAATACAATTTAGTAAGTACATAAACTTTCCTCAGAGAAACTCTTGTAAAGTTTTTGAATGAATTAGCAATTATTCTTTCTCGAGCTATACAACTCAGTAATTTTGTACGTAAACAGTGAAAGTACTTCATCGAACTTGAAAGGAACAGATTCGGTCTCTTAATGAACTAACTTAGTACATATCTAATAGAGATTAAGAAAATGGAAAGAAAATAAAAATATTTTTGATCCTTATTACACTACAAATATTTTCGATGAACTAATGAATCCGGTTTTAACTCGTGCACGCAGGCGAAGTTCATTCGCACGATCGTATCCTTAGTGTTACGCCCTATATTGAGATAAAAGAGGAGCCGAACCCTATCGATAATTAATATCGCTAGGGAAAACAAAATTCTGAATAGCTTAAGATTACCACAAAACGAGGTAAGGAAAAGAGTTTATACATACACTGAAAAAATACTTTAGTCGCTTTTACAAAAGTTTTATTAAACTCACGGGTTAATTTCGGGCTAACACACGGAAATCAGTGATTTCTCTAAACTTTAAATGTTGAAATATTTGCAAAACTGTTTTATGTAATTAACAAATTTGTTAAGTAATATTAACTAAAGTAAGTCCGTTGCACACCCTCAACATGCTCTTAAACTAAACTCTTTAGTAAATTTAACATTAAATTTTGTAATTTTTTTATGTTAGAACGTGTAACTTCTATCTTTTTTATTTTGTAAATTGAACAATTGTGATATTGTAAAAATAATTAATACTTTAGTGAACTTGGTTGGTTTTACGAAACATCAGCTCAACCCTCGGAATTCATCTAAAGTATTTTTTCAGTGTGAATAAGACATGAAACAACTAAACCGGAGACGTGTTATCGCATGTAGCTGATTCTACACCTCAATATCAACGACAGTTGTTGGGCTTGGAATTACAAGGATGCTTCCGCTTCCTGTTAGTCAATTCAGGATATTAAATGATGAAAATGTATCTCTCGAAAATGAAAAGTCGCATTCTGGAATCTATTTCATATCAGGTATTTTTTCTTCTTTATCTCGTATCTGACAGTGATTGACCTTGTAATTACAAGAGTGCTTCCGCTTCTGTTAATTAAATTATACTAGGATATTAAATAATCAAAATGAGTCTTTAGGAAATATACATTTACATTCACAAACTGAGTGGTAGAGCCATGCTGCGTTGCAGCACGAATTGGGCCGGCTCGCCCGGTGAAATACCACCCTCTCACAGAATATCAGCGTGAAATAACAGCATTTATTGCTGTTGTGTTTTGTTTGGTGAATGAGAGTGCCGGTGGCCCATCACCCCCTCCCCGTCATTTCCCTCCTTCCCTATTTCCCTAAAGGCCGGTAACGCACCCGTGACTCACCGGACGCTGCGGGTGTACATAGGTGGCGCTGGTCACTCTCAATCAAGTGACGCGATTGCTAGTTTTCCCCCCTCTTTTATAAAAAAAAAAATTTAGAATCTTCTATGTCATCAACTATATCAAGTATTTTGTTTTATTCTTCTGTTTGACTCAATTCTCTTATAAAATACGTTGATCGTATTCCTAAGTGATTAGAATTTCTGGAATTGGTTTTGTTCAAATCATTTCGATTTCTTAGTATAATATTGCAGAATGGTAAATGAAACAATAAATAGGCACTAAAGTATATACAAAACAGCGGTTCTTACTGCTAAATAATTAAAAATATTCTTTATGTCCTTTTTATAATATATCAAATTTTTGGAACCCACAAATACTTTACAAATTGATCTTATCGTTTAATAATGCTTCACTAGAATTTATGCAGTCGTACAAAGAATAGATGGTTCCTACGCTCGGTGCATATCGCTTTGTTCATATTATATGCATTTTTCCTACGTTAAGGTGCTTTTATAATGTCCCTGTCGAAGTAAGTATGGCAAAATATTAGTACTTATATTATTGGTAAATTACTGATTATAAATTAATTGTTAAGTATACATTTGCTTATTTTGATAAAAAAAAATTGAAGTGAAACCATAGAAAAAATGAAATTGCAGGGAATCAAGAGTTACTCTGTTACCATCTGCCTACATATATACGTATCTTATATATTTTTAACCAGTGAGCGGTTTACGATGAGGCGAAATAGATATTATTAGTTTTTATTAGTTAGTTTTTATTATTTACTTTAATTTTTTTTTGAAATAGAGCAAAAAATTATGTTATTTTAATATTTTTTTTTGTTTCTGAGAAGGGAAAAGACCCCACGGGCATTCAGCCGGTCTCTATGCCGATTGAGTAGTATCGTATCGAAGTGACTAAAAAAACCTTTCAACCAACCAACAACTGTCGTTAGCCCTAGTGACTTTTATAGCGTCACCGGTTGCGTTGGGGCGAGCGCAGAAAGCGCCCTATTTAAAGTACGAGTTGTTTAAGCTGTTATACGCAGGCATAACATCTTTATGCTGTATAAGTGCCACGCATCACGGTCTGTACATACTTCTTTCATCTTCTCCAATCTCGTCTTTCTCCTCACACATTTTTACCAAGGTATGCCAGTGCTTTTGACATTTCCGTCAGCTAACACTCTGGCTATTTAATCTTCGCAAGTCAGCCTTGGTCTTCCTTGACTTCTGCTACTACTCACTTTCACTCTGTAGATTTTCTTCGTCGATCTTTCATCACTTATTCTTTCTATATGCTCGAATCTTTTAAATATTCCTATCTTTATTTTTACAATAACACTGTCAGCCAACTTTTTCATACTGCGTATTTGTTCATCACATATTTTTCCTGCGAGAGTGATACTGCATATTATGTTTCTGAGAGATCGCATTTCACTAAGTTTATTTTAGTTACTCTCAATTTCGAGTACATCCACTACCCTTCAAGAAATTTGGCGCGAACACCGCATTGTGAATGGCCGTTTTCGCAGATTTTGATTTATTTACACTGCCTACTATTGCGGACAATGCGCCGTAAAATTTATAGCCGATATAATTATTGCAAAGTCGGCATCTCAAGCCATATTCAGGCAGGAGACCCTGTAGTTTCGAAATTAAAGTCAAATCAATTTATTCAAGTTTATCCAAGAGCAAGGTGTTCTTGAATGTTAGATCTAACTTCGGATCGAAAAAAAACCTGGACACTCAGAAGAACCGACGCAAAACTCAGTAAGGTATCACTTTTACAACATCATAAATAAACAGTATAGTTAAATAATATAGTTATTACAACAAATCTAAATATATTCTATTTTCCGTTAATCGAATTGAATAACTTCCTGATAAACTTGTATTCTGCAATACCACATGTAGCCTCTGCATTATCTATGTCGAGGGTGCTCTGTGTTCACTTAGTTCTATATATGTCATATAAAAAATATCTCATTAAAAGCCAAACTATTTATTCCTTTTTCGACGTAGTTATAAGGGTTTTACAGAGTAACGAATTCTTAAAGTTAGTGCGTCTATGTTAGGAGGAGGACGATTGTGCAGCCGCTGTAGTGTTGCATACAATTTAAACTGTGCTGTCGAATAACATAGGCGAATGATGTAGGTATCATACATCTACAATACCCCATGATACAATTTCTACATATACGCAACACCCCATCTTACAGTCTTTACATATCTGCCACATCTCATGCTACAACCTCTACAATGAAAGGTTGCAGCAAGTTGTATGTAGAGTCTACATATCTGCAACATCTCACGTTGTAATCTGTAAATATCTACAGCGACTAATGGTTATAGATCTACTACATATTTGCGACGCCTCGTGCTGCAGCCTATACATATCTACGACACCTCGCGCTGTAGCCTCTATATATCTGCAACGACTTATATTGGAAATTATTCATATTGCCAACATAATCTTATGGATATTTATGGTCTCTGTATATCGAATATACACATTATTACTCTCTTCTTGCTTGCCCGTTGCTGAACTAAAAGCACACACACTGCTTTCATTAAACTCATTATTATTTAATTTTATTAATCACTGATTAGGTATAATCAATGGTAATTGTGTAAATATTATACCTAATGATATACCTACGATTATACCTAAACAATGACCGATCGCGGACACAGCTAAAGATATACCAATTCCGATTGCACTACTTAAATCTGACAGCTCATGGCGGCGATTAGAATTAAACATATTTTGGTACTTTTCGGTACCGCATATGCATTTCTTTAGGGAGGTAGTTGTCATTCTTGCCTTGATTGTCTATTTGTTTTGTCCCCCCTCCCTTGTTGTCATTATTTTTCTAATGACTTTCGTGATTCTATCCCAGTTATCCGGGCTCTCCAGCATCCGATCCACCATGCTCTCCCCATTCAATCCCTCTTGCAGCGTATTCCTCTCACTCTGGAAATGGACACACCTAAATATAACATGCTCCAGGGGGTTTAGTTGTCCGCAGTAAGAACACATTTGCCGCTTTGCCTATTGCATGTAAGTATACATTGAACACCCCGTGCTCACTCAGCGTCTGCGTGATGTGGCTATCCGCCCTTCCGAATTTCCTTTTTTCCTATTTTTTAGGTCTTTTATTAGGGTTCGAGTCCTTTTACCCTTACCCACTCCCCTCCATTCCTCCTACAACTCGTCCAGTGTCTTTTCCTATTCCCCACCAGAATTTTCCTCCCTCACTGCATTCCTATACGTTCTGGTCTTCTCCATTGCTAACCTATCTACCGATATCGTTCTCGCAATCATTAACACAGCTTCTGTTGAGATGGTTCGGTGTGCTCCAGTTATGCGTATATTTGTCTTTGTGGTTTCATAAAAATTTGTCAATAACGTTCGACATTTAGGCTGAGTACTTTGCCTTTACTCAAACTTAACTTTGCAGTAAAGTTGTACTTAGACGAAAATCGAATTTATACTCTGGTAAGTACGACTTCACAATAAGCTTAAGCTTAGCAAAGGCTAAGTCGTCAATATCGGTAACTTACGAAAAACTTAAGTATGGACCGACTAAAAAGATAGTAGAAAAGAGTAAGGTTACAGATAGTACTCTGTGTTCTGCGTTTGACAACAGCGCGTTCCGTTTTAGGCTATGGTTTTATGTAATAATTGTAGAAAATCGCTTCTCAGTACGAAATGCTGTATAATTTGAATTTCTTATTTCTGTCTAGTAATTAATAGGTGATTGGTGCATAGTCTGTGCTTTAAAATTGGACAATCACTTCATTAACTCCAATGAAAGTAAAAACAATTACTTCATATAATGGAACGTCTATAGATCGGATCATAGACAAAGTTTCACATAAGCTAAGCTTTTGCTGAGCATTTACTTAGCTCGAGTAAGACTATAAATTTGACAGGTAAGTTTAAGCTTAGCAGGAACTCAGCAAAGTGCGTGTAAAGGAAAGTCCAAGGTAAGTGTAAGTACGATCTATAAATCTCAGCCTTAGAGCTCTAGACGCCCCATTGGCGCC
Organism: Zeuzera pyrina; assembly: GCA_907165235.1. Classification (NCBI taxonomy): domain Eukaryota; kingdom Metazoa; phylum Arthropoda; class Insecta; order Lepidoptera; family Cossidae; genus Zeuzera; species Zeuzera pyrina. Next base: position 5,642,068 of record OU015629.1, read on the forward strand.
CCATACAACACAACCGATTGGGTGACAGATTCCAGTAATCTCCGTTTAAATGAGGATGAGTCTCCATGCCTTGGCATTATCCTACTCAACGCTGTTGCTAATTTTCTGACTTTGTTGGTTGTTTGTTCTATGTGCTTATCGAACTTTATCATGTCATCCAGCCATTTTCCCAAGTATTTCAATTTCTTAACTAATACCATCTCCTCGTCACCCACCATAAGTTTTATTACCCCGTGCTCTTCTTCCATAAAATTCCAAGTGTTCTATTTCCCAAGTCAATCAGCTCCCTCTCCCTACGAGCAGAAAGCACCAGTGCCAGGTCATCCGCAAACCTAACCAGACTTACTTCTTCGCCCAATTCCAACCTAAAGATTCCATCATATAGCAAGTTCCATAACATGAGTCCCAGTATGGGTACCCTTGCGGCACCCTACTATTGATATTCATCTCCACCTCCCATCTTCCCCTATCCGTTACTATTAGTTTTCTATTAATTATACTCTAGATATATTAAAGGAATTCTTTGTCTCTTAGTTCCGTAATTATTATTTCCCAGGATGCCGAGTTATAAGCATTTTTAACGTCCAGTGCTATTAGTATGCACAGTTTTCTCCTACGATGCGTACCTCGCTTAGCCTTCTTGGCAATGTTAACGACCCTTTCGATCGCTCCCAAATTAGTTTCCTATTATTCAAATAACTATTAATTATACTCTGGTTATATTAAGGGAATGCTTTATCTCTTAGATTCGTACTTATTATTTCCCAGGATGCCAAGTTAAAAGCATTTTTAACGTCCAGTACTATTAGTATGCATAGTTTTCTTGTACAGTGCGTACCCCGCTTAGCCTGCTCGGCAATGTCAACGACCCTTTCGATTGCTCCCAAAGTCGATTTTCGCTTCCTAAATTCGAATTGTGCTTCATGTAGTTCTTTATTTTCCCGCAGTATCCCTTCAATCCTATTTGCCACTATACTCTCCAGTAATTTTCCGAAGCAATCCAAAGGGCATAGAGGCCTATATGTCGATGCATCTTCTAGTGGCTTACCTCCTTTACGGATTAAAAGAAGCCGGGCTCTGTTCCAGATGTCCGGGAACTGACCACTATTTTAAATTTTATTCACTACACCAGTTATTTTGTCTGGTATATATTTCACCACCAACTTAACTATTTCGGTGGGATCCTGTTAGGTCTCGGTACCTTTTTCATTTTCGAACCGCGACAAGTCTTCTTTATCTCGTCTTTAATTACCCGAGGTACATCTGCAGCTTGGTACTCTATACGGTCGAATTCCTCATGTCTCGCAAACAGTACCTCCACAGAATCCATCATCCTATCAAGGCTAACAGATGGTATGTTGCATTTAATTTTCTTAATCACGATTCTATATCCCATCCGGGATACGTCCTTTTCCACCTCCTCACATATCTTCCTCCAGCTCTCTTCCTTTGACTTACAGATGAGAGCATTCAACCTAGCTTTCATGTCCTCATATTTCATTCTTTCCTTCAATCATTTCTTTAGTTTCTGTCCTCTTTCTTCCGATTTACTCTAGTAAAGTTTCTTCTACTTTTTGGGCACTCTTTCCTGGCGTTTGCTATTTCGTTATTCCACCAATATACTTCCTTTCTTCTGCAAATTTTACTTCCTTGGCATAGCCCGGTCGCAGGCTTTGCTTGTTAGTTTCTTAAGTTTTCTTAAGTTGAACTATCTCTGACCTCCATTCAACTACAGTGTACACGACCATTTGGCGGCTATTTGACCTGATCTTATTACTACGCAAAGACTAAAATCACTCTCATATTATACAGCTTCATCAGTATGTAGTAGCTCATCCTGTCCCCACTCTGGTTATTTAAATATCACAAAATTAACACAGATGGCTTACTGATGTGATGAAAATCGTTGTGAAGTTAATAGTAGTGTAAATTATTAACACCAAACCATCTCAAGACGTTCGCCAGGATCCTGCTCACTCAACTAACACCTAGGTCTTTAAAATGTCTGTATTTTAGGTTTTAAAATTAGGGAACCATTATCCAATATTTTGGTTCAGAAATGTCTTTATTGTATGCGATGGTATAAATGCAATTTCTACAGGTGCATTAGAAAAAAAAAATTCAATAGCATTAGCAACATAGTTATGCAGCCGTCACACACGCGTTTCACACAAATTTAGCTGATTCGCTATTTTATTAATTAATTTCGTGAAGCAGATGCTCGATTCCTTTGTTTAGTCTGTAAGTTTTCATTGCAGATTTAGTGAAGTCTCTCCATGACTTATTGATCCAACTCTCAAGAAGAAAACACGTCTCGTGTTCATAGTTAAGTAACGCTGCCACTATACTCTTCATCCTATGATCTATAGCTTAATAATGTAGTTATTTTTTTTATTAATTAAATTAAATATGTTGAGTACCTGTTTTTTTTATTTGTTTGTTATTAAATAACTCTAATTTTATTATTAATTTGTATTGGAAACGTTTCTTTATTTCGTTTACTTTCATTTGTTTATTTTTTTTGTGTATATTGTAAATCTTTGCTAATAGAATCCCTTGTAGCATTGCCGGACTTTCTAATTTTATTTGTGTAATATATTGCTTTTGTGTGTTTTAACACTTATTAAATATTTTCGAATAAGTGCGGATATAGTTATAAAAATTACAATTTGCAAAACGTAACGTGTTGCTAATAACTACTTTCTTATTCTTTGGACGGTTTTTATTAAATATTTCGGATGTCTTTCGTACTACTCAAGCAAATATTATATTCAAATACTGTATCAAATGTACATACATAGTTGTATAAAAGCATAATAAATATTTGGAAATATTTTGCAAATAGTAAACGTCATTTTTTTTAATTACTAAAATTTTTTGATTTTGCTTAATGTATAGGGCTTTTAATGATTACAGTTCCCCTACGAAGATTCGTCGAGTATGTATAGATCTGTACTTATGTAGAAACGTTGATTTTATGCTTTGTAAACTAGAATCATTCACAATGCCTGTTTTTGATGTTAAAAGCGGTCTAAAACAAAGGACTAAAATTTTTCCCGTCTATAATTAGTAATTACTTAGAGAAAACATTCGTCTGTAGAAATAAGAAAATATAGTGTTCATCGTTATTTGCTTCATCTTTATTTTTATTATTAAAATGTTGCGTATAGTGCAATATTAGGCAATAATATTTTTATTAAATTCTATAAGGAAGTACAGTACATAAAATATGGAGAAATCTACGACAATAGCTCGCTGGAGTGGGGCTATTGGAAACCAGGTCACTGATGTGTAGTGATGCACAAAATGGTTCTCGATTTTATTGTTTTTGCATCCCGATTTTGGAGTCACTAAATGTGATATTTACGGACAGATGCCCATCTGGTCGTAAATGTCAATACGAATATGTTTACAAATAAAATATGACAGCCATTGTTCCGAAAAAAAACAGTATATTATATGATTGCAGTTATCTAAGAACTGCGTAAACTATTATTGCATTTTAATAAACATAAAAATTATGTCTTTCAACTAGGTACAAACTAAACCACTACGAGTTTCAGCGAATGGTGTTAACAAGAAAATCGTTGAAAACAGCCCTGAGCGCGGAATTCCGAGCGCTCTACTCAAACTTATAATGACATTTAGATGTCCTTGTCATCGGGGTCAGGAGGGGGTGGCCCAGTACCAGAGAGCAGGAGGGAGGGACGACTGGGAAATTATCGGGGAATATTTCTGGATTTCCAACCATTTGACATGTAATTTAGTCGGACTTCAACTCAAAAATGATTCAGGGGTGTTATTGTCTGGTGATTTAATGTTATTAGGAGCTCTACCGCCTATTTTCGTTTGGTTAGATTGAAAGCGCACGTCATTAGAGTGGATATTAATTTGAATGTTTTATCGATAAGAGGATTTTCGGGGCAGAATTTTCCGATCGGTTCTATTACATTATTTAAAATTGTAAGCAAACCTTAATAATGCCATTGGTAAGGGAATTTGGAGTTATTGTATACGAGACTATTTTGACAAAGTAAAACATACAAATTGCAAAGTTATTTGTGAGATTGTTACTCAATTTATTATTTTTACAACCGCCTTATATCATGTGTAAATCATAACATTTAATTTACTGAGTAGGTATATTACACGTAAATGAGAGGAGAGTTATAAAATGTAAGAAAAAATGTATTAGATCCGTAAATCAATGTTATAGTAGATATCTGGAGAAAAAGTAGATTTTCGTCTAAGACCAACACATGCCATTAACTTTATACGTTAATGTATAGTGTGGGTTATGAGTGAAGACATAACACTATTATAAATCCGTTGCGTTGTGACTGTAAACACAAGGGCACTCCTTAAAAGCTCCCCACGCGTGACATGTCTGACACAAGCCTCGGGCGGAACATCCTAAATTTGTCATGCAGTTGTAATACATTACCCTCTATAATACATACAAATGAACTAAGTAAACGTCTCTACCGCATTTACATCTGCAAATTTTTTTTTTTAATGAAATTTACTAAGAAGTACTTTCGATAAATGAGTATTAAATTATCGGAAAACAAATTTAAACTTGTTACTAAACGTAGATATTCTTATTGGAAAATGAAAAATCGGTGAACGATTTCATCAAAGACAAAACTAGGTCTTGAAATCTCTTATTCGCTCACGTATTTACTGACTTTATGAATATTATATTTAACACGTACTTAACAAAAAGTACATACATATGTTAATATTTACAAACTTAAAACTACACATTATCTTAAATAATAAACTTCCTCAAAGTTGCCGCTTAGAAAGCTGTCATTGCTCAAGGTACCTAGCAGACTGGCAGCATTGCCTCTTTGAATAGCCAAACTGATTCGTTGGCGGAAGAAGCTGCCAGCCCGGCGGTCTCTCGAAGCCTCGACCAGGCTTCGGGGCCCCAGGGACCCAAAGTTATTATACTTATATCACAAAATGATGTGTAGTTAAGTGAGTGGTCTGTTCTTCTCAGCAAAGGTTTTTATTTGAAACGATTGTAGATTTGACGTTTAAAAGTGCTTTGGAAATGGATTTACATTCGTTTTATTAGTTTTTGACTTCACTTAATGTTTTAAATATATTAATGTTTTCTTTTTCCCTATTTTTTTTTTAAATTGAAAAAGAATGATTACTTAACGCTAACTCCAACCCATCACACCAATTGCTTAACACCAAACTGGCATTAAGCTTGTATCTACCACATGAACTGTGTGAACATCTGCATTACTCAGACTTCAATGCAATTTAGAAAAGTACGTTTTCTTAATTGACGTGACTGGAACCAAACCTGGGTCTACGTTTTGGAAAGGTCATATGCTGTAACCACCATGGCAACAAGTTAATCCTTTATTTCATTAACATTGAAGTTATATACAGGGATATATACAGGGATACTACCCCGTTAGGGATACAGCGTGAAGATACGCATGTATGTATTAAAGTTAGATGGGTGTTATTATTATGGGAGAGGTCAAATAAAAGGTGTATTTAACAGTAAATGGGCAAGATTTTGCGTAATACTTTTAAATAAAACTGAATTAGGTAAAGGCAAAGACTTTCCTGTAAACTGAAGTAGACGTGCCCTACTATAAGAAAAGAAAATATTTTCGCAGTCTTCGAACTAAAACATTGACGATATTACACACACACTAACAATATTTACGTAAGTATCATTAATACGCATATGCATGTGCATCTACACATTATACACAACTTTATACTTTAAGACAACAAGAATATATAACATTGGAATACGTTATAAGCAGAGATTGGAAATTAAGGAGCATAAATACCTAAATATCGTTTGCGGAATGATATAGAGTTGCTAAAACGGATCCCTAAAACTGATTTACATGACATACATGTACATGAAACATTTATTTCTTGTAGTCCTAATTTAAATTTATTTCGTTTAGTTGTTTTTAATGCCTTGCGAAACTTAAATTCAATCGCGCGCTTGAATTCTTATCTCTTGAATAACTCTATCATTTAAGAGAATACATTACCTACTTTTATTTTCAAAGAAATATGAAATTTAAACAAAAGGCCTTGTTCCCAAGTATTTTATGGATAACTGTTAAAATTACTTACAAAACGAAAACTTGAAATAATTGTGAATCAAATTATTTTTACGTACGGATTGTAAATTTTTATCCGTAAATTGAAGTAAGTTATATTTCTGAATTTTTTAAACATCTGCGAAAACAGAAATTCAATCGGATAAATTTAAAAGAATAATTTTAATGCGTTTAAAAACCGCTTCAACAACTTTTAAATAACAAAATTAAGAAATATAATATTTAAATATAAGGGACCCCTTGGGCCCTAGCTAATTAATGTATGAAATGTTATAAAATAAAATGTAAACCTGACATGTACATTTAGTGACCAAAATATTTGATAATTATTGCCAAAATATTTGCATTTTGTTCTTTATTCTAAGCACTCGAAACGTTTTCCGTCAAATGTCATCGAAATCTCAAATTTAATCACAAAATGTATAAAGACAGTTTCTATTTGTATATTTAAGATAATTTATTGACAACATCACATCTAGACATTAAATTGAGGTCCCCGTTTTAGGGATCCGTTTTAGCAACTCTATATCATTCCACAATTAACAATTTTTTTACAATTAACAATGAAGTTTACGTATTTATGCCCCCTAATTTCCGATCTCTGGTTATAAGTTACAGTGTATTCCAATGTCCAATATTAGCCAGTTGATCACTTATCCTTCAAATTTTCTTTCATCTTTTTCACTTAATCTGTCTGTTAGTAGATACATTCATGCTGTATCTTTAATGGGATAGACAGAGAGGATGGAGTTAGTAGATAAATAGTATATAATAGATACATATATACAAGTTATAAAACCTAATGAGAGCACTGATATCCACAACACGAATTTAGTCTCAGCGTGAGTATCAGTTTGAATAAAAAAATTTGTAGTTAGATACTTGTAAATTATTAAGTAAATATTATTATTATAAAGACCCGATTGATTTTGTAATTACATAATTTTTTTATTCATTTTTTTTATTATTATTTATTTTTATAGGGAAGAAGGTTACAAGAAGAACAGTAGTAACGATGCCAACTGCACTAGTTGTAAACTGTGTTGCAGTAGGCAACGCCCACCCCGACAGAAAATAATACACGAAAAACAAACTACATAAGATCATCACGAACATTAGTTAATAACAACCACAAAGTTAGCTTCGTATTTGAAATTAGAACTGGGAACACGAAAATGCTTCAACTAAACGCGCACATTGTTCCATCATACTTGTCGTAGAATCAATTCCGGCGCAGGATGCCACAGCGCGCTCGCAGCTATGTGACAATGATACGAAAATGTCGTTCCCGCAAATGCTTTCAGCGATACATTCTCGAAACAGCCGTGGTTAATGTGGGAAACGTATTTCATACGTAATTCACTTCTGACTTATGTAGTTATTAAACAAAAAGCAATAATTACATGAACCAGAAATCCGACCACAGGCTTAGCAAAAGCTTACAAATAAGTACCTATACAACCGTAAATAATTATGATTCATTTAATAATGGAATAATGATTCCATTATTTATAGTCTCCTACTCCAAGAATGAATTCAATAAATCGTAATTAGTAAAGAAAAGTACATCACGTTCCTCTCTTTTTTTTAATTTTAAATACATTTTTAATATTCAAAAATATTACTCCACTAATCGGTCGAAAACCAGCGCTATGATCCTAGGTACTATTTTTTGGCTACATTCCACCAAAATACAAACTAATTGGGCGACACATACTTCAATTTTTAGAGAAGTAGGTACCTATCTTCAAGGAAGTTTTGACTCGGTCAGTTCTATCTTATAGTCTATAATTGACTGATTACTTTTGATTTCTATGAACCTAGGTACCTAATGTCAATAACCATATCTATTGTGTATGTGCGTATATAGATATCTATATAACATAATCTTCAAATCTATATAAGCTAAGAATAAGCCTAGATGGTGCACGTAGCTCTATTTTCTTCAAACTTCGAGTGTTGTTATTTCTTAGCTGTGACCTAAAAATAGTTTGGACGACAGGCAGAACATGAAATAAAGAAAAAAGCGATCGACTCCCAATGATATCTGTCTAGAGTCTAGACGTCTAGAAAATGAGAAATATAGGTATTTACTGGAGGTGAATTCCAACTAAGTATTTATCATTCGATTTAAAATACGCCGTCTCTCATGAGCTCATGACATACAGATAATGTATCATAATAAAATTTAAAAAAAATCAGATACGAAACCCATTACCTACATACCTACCTACTAGTTTCGAAATTTATATTGTTCATGTATTTTGGCAGTAGGTAAGACATGTTTGCCCTGTTTATTTTTTAAGAGATACTTTACTCATTTTTGTAATCGTTCGTATTACTTTTTCTGGTTATTATCATGGAACTGATATCTCAGAAGTAATGTTGCAAATTTTACTGAATTGTAGACTATTTTGTTATAATCGATATTTAATTCGAAAGAAGTAATTAAAAGAGAAATACAATTGGGAAGAACTGCTCATTTTCGTCTATAAAACTTTATATTTGTAACAAAATGATAAAGATAAAATTTCCTCAACACAAAAAATTAAACATAATTGCTCTTCAGATTCAAACATTTATGTTCGGCCCATTTATAAAACTTTCAATTCAGACAGTATTTCAAAAACAGAGATCAAAATTAGCGACGGCGATCTAAGAGGAGCTGCCCACTTACTATTTTCCAGCGATGTTATGGCACCGAGTTCTCCCGAGGTATACTCTCTTTCCGTTCTGAGATCAAAGCATACTTTTTCCTCTGTGGCTTGTTGTCTGTCAGATCCCCCACTTCCAAACGATGTATCGACTCGAACTACAGAGAACGATGTGCTTGCCGCAATAAATTCTTTTAAAAGCGGTTCTACGGGAGGTCTCGATGGTTTAACGGCTCAACATTATAAAGATTTCATTACAGGCTCTGAAGGTGATGCCGGTAGGACACTTATCTAGTTTAACATTATGCTGACTAGTAAGGGGCCTCCAGAGATAACCGACATCCTGTATGGTGCTAATTTATGTGTCCTCAAAAAAAAAACGGTAGCGTTAGGCCAATAGGACGTAGGAACAATAGGACGTAAAGTAATTACTGTTTCAGATGACCATAAAACCTTCATTCAAATGTTTAAAGATATTGGCTTAGAATTAAATTTTTCTAAATGTGAACTTTTTGTTTCCGATTGATTCTGTTCCGATTATTAAAAAAATTAAATAATTAATAAATTTAACAATCTACATACATACATACATACATACATCTTCACGCTGTATCCCTAACAGGGTAGTCAGGGACGGAGCGCCAGGAGTCGCGGCCCTTACATACCTCTTTCGCTTCCTCAAATCTCATCATTCTCCTCACACATTTTCGCTTAGGTATGCGAGTGCTTTTGACATTTCCGTCTGCTAGCACTCTGGCTATTTGATCTTCATGATCATAAATCAGCCTTGGTCTTCCTTGGCTTCTTTTACCACTCACTTTCGTTCTGTAGATTTTCTTCGTCAGCCTTTCATCAGTCATTCTTTGCCCGAACCATCTAAGCATTCCTTTCTTCATTTTTACGATAACACTGTTGTACAACCCTGTCATACTGTGTATCTCTTCATTGTTTATCCTGTCCGCAAGAGTGATACCACACATATTTCTGAGAGATCACATCTCTCGCATTTATCATACTTTTCCTCGATTTCGGGCAGATCCAGGCCTGACTACCGTACAATGAAGTTGGCACCAACACTGCATTGTGGATGGCCATTTTAGCAGTGTTCATATATTCACACTGCCTACTAATGCGGACATAGCACCGTTCACTTTATTGCCAGCTGCTACCCGTCGCTCCACATTAAGCTCACATCTTTCATCACTCGAAAACGCACTCCCCAGATACACAATTTCATTCACTTTCATTTAACAATCTGACACCTAACATTAAAGTCTTGTCAAAAACATCTCTGTACCTCCTAGGTGCTTCCGTTTTAGATGACTCCACACCCTGCTTTATCGATGATCAAATACAAAAATTTTGCCAGTTGTCAGACAAACTTTTCAAAATTGATTCTCACATGGTCTGCTTTTGCATTTTCGTTCCAAAATTTACATATGTTCCCAGTTTTTTAAAATTTTCGCCCTTTTAATATCTGTAGACAATGTTCTCAAAAATTCATTATATAAAATGATTAAATTGCTGAATTATTGATGACAGGGTCTGAAATCAAGCCTCACTTCCTATTCTTTATGGAGGCCTGGGCATACGCAAAATCTCGAGTGCGTCACTGCCTGCTTTTCTTTCGTCAGACTACAGCACGGAAAACCTTTTCCTATCTGTTGTTTCACTTCTTTAGGATCGGTTGTGGTGCCGAGCTTGACTGATGCTCGAAATTCTTGAATGAGTGTTGGGATGACCCTCTATGCAAAAATGTTCATTTATAACTTTTAGATTCTTGTAGTACCCAAATCTACAAAAATCGAAATCTTGATCTCGTCGATGTACTAGGTAACCACGGTTTATCCTGCTTACGTAGTGCGGGCCGCATGTCACGACATGCACGTCATTCGGCGGGCTCTTGTCGCCGCTGGCGTTGCCCTGCAGTCTTAGAGCCTGTAGATATTGCGCGCAGCGACGGCAGGAGACCAGATGGTTCAACGCTCATTCCTTTGATACTTGGAAGATCGCTGGTTTGGGTCACCACTTGTGTCGATACAATTGCTGTTTCCCATGTACCGGTGACTTCTAAGTCAGCGGGTGCCGCGGCCAGCACTGCCGAAAAGTTGAAGCGGCATAAGTATGCGACTCTCTCAGAGTTTCATATTTACGCCCTTTGCAGTCGAAACTTTGGGTTCCTGGGACCCCGAAGCCCATCGACTGGTTTCTGATATTTGTAAGAGACTGGTCGAGGCTTCGGGAGACCGCTGGGCTTACAGCTTCTTCCGCCAACGAATCAGTTTTGCTATTCAAAGAAGTATTGCTGCCAGTCTGCTGGGCACCTTAAGCAATGACAGCTTTCTGAGCGGTAACTTTGAGGAAGTCTATTATTTAAGTCAATGTGTAGTCGTAAGTTTGTAAATATCAACGTCAGGATATATATGTACTTTTTTTGTGATTAATAAAGAGAATATAAAAAGAAGTTAAGTTACACCTAACAATTGAATTTCAAATACAAATACGAAAAATTTAAAAAAAAAATTAAAAAAAAACAGGAAACCATGACGACCGACCGTTATTAAAGCAGCTATACTGTATAAATTATATGCTAAAATATATATTGCAAGTTCGATACTAAATACATACTGCCAAAAATGAAATGTAACAGGATAACTGACCACTATAAACTCATATCTATTCGCCGTCACAACTACTATGTAGTTGATTACTTTCCACTCTCTCTACGGCTGTACGACAAACTGAACTCTTACAAGACTGAAATGAGATTTATAGGTAATAGGTACATCCCCACTACACGCAGGATATCCATTTTACTCTCATTCTTGTTATGCGCTAGCACTAACGCTGTATCCCTAACGGAGTAGTCAGAGAGGACGGAGCGCCAAGAGTCGCGATCCTTACATACTTCTTTGTTTTCCTCAAAGCTCATCATTTTCTTCACCCATTTTCGCCTACGTACACAGCTGCTTTTGACATTTCCATCAGCTAACATACTCAATGGAAATATTAAATACATTGGTTTATGCGTCATGCGTAGTTATTCAAATATTTGTACGGAAAATATACTGTAATACGCTGTTCTGTAATAAGAGAGCTGATAAATAAAGCCTTCAGTCAGGCTTGAGTTTCTATGTTTGTTTTTTTTTTAACTAGATGAGATGAATTCTTTCAAATCTTTAGATAGGTCCCTTATCTGTGACGGTGCCTAGATAACGCTTATTTATAATGATAATAAAGTATTCGCGTTCATGCTTTTCTAATATGAACAGAATATAATAATTAATAAATATTTTCTCACTAATTGTATATTTTATTTATATTTGTAATAAAAAAGTGTGAACTAAAAGAATAATAATTCCATTAATAAAAATTACGTATTTGACATACGTAATTTTTCTCCTTTTTTTTTTCTCCTCTAGGAAAATGCGTTTATTTGAATTAGTTAAAATGACTGTGGTTTTAATGAAAGTTGAATAATTGAGAGTTACGTATGGCGATATCGCCGACACGAAATTGCATATATCGAAGAACGTTTATTAAAAAATTGCATAGGTACTATAAAAGTGCTATTAGGAATATTCTCAATCGCAGAAACAACATAACTTATTAGTGATGATAATGAATATCTATATTTACTTTTGCGAATGTTAGTATGTTTTTGGATGTCTTCATTCACGTTCCTATACAGGAATTTCAATATTCGTCAAATCATTCATAGGTACTTCTACAAAATTTGAAAATACAAAAAGTTTTATACTAAACGATATGATTTTAATTCGGTTTTATGCTTAGATTGAATCGGTTTCAGCGAATGAAAAAAATACTTATTTATGTTATTGAACTTGTTTACATTCTATGGTATACAATACAATAAAAAGTTTGATTTTTTTGTGTAGGTACGAAATTAAGAAAGTATTTATTATATTTTTTAAAGCTCAATGTTTAAAAGTATAAAATGCAATGTCAAAAATACAAAAAGTTTAGAAACCACTGTTAAAGTTAAATTGATACATTTGTATAATTGTCGTTAAGTGGTTTATTTAACAAGTTAATTGGTATCTACAGGATTAGTGGAAGCGTTAGTGCGTAAATCTTGGATTACTGGCTCAGCTTAACGGTGAACTGTCCGATATAAAAACAAGTGCGAACGTACCCCTAATTTTTATTAACCGTGTAGTGCTTCAGTAGAGACTTTGAGTGGATCGTTTTTTGTATGTTTTGATTCGATAATTACGTACGGATATTAAAAATGTAATGTTTGTTTTATCAACTCTAAAAATGGTCAACGAAGTTCAATGTTGTAGACAATAACAAAATTAATCACTCGTTAATTATTATATTTACACATATTATTATTTGATACTTACTGCGTGTGTTATAATTTAGGTATTATTGTTTAAGATTTGTTTTCATTAAACACATAGGTACCTATTTACTTATTATATTAATTATTTTTATGACCTAAAATAATCTAATCTAATAAATTCTGTGCTGAACATAAAACTTTTTCTGAGAATAAAATTTTTTATAGCATAAAATTTCCGATAGGTTTACAAATAACAGTCAAGCTTTTGTAGTTAGGTATTAAAGAAAAATGGCATGTATTATTTTAATTAAGTGGTTTTAACTTTTAAGAGTACCTAATAAATGTTACTGTGGTGCAATAAAACGCTGAACATTATTTTACCCAAAGAAGTTAATCGATACCCAAGATATCTGCGTCAAATAAAGGCAAGACCGGATGCTACCGACACGAGATAAGCATTCTTTCAAGTTTTTCATCAAGCTCCCTTATCTGTGACGGTGCCTAACTCTAATTACTCGCTTTTTCCTCCGTTTTCCGAGTCTCACAGGAGGGATTGAAAAGATTCGTTTAGATGAACGCTTGCTTGGATAAATATTGAGAACTGAGCAAATATGACTGTGGAAACTGGAAACCTACAAAACAGGCGGAACTTTTATATATCTTTTTATGTTTTGATAGAACTATATATTAATGACGTGTTAAGTACCTATACATTTGATATAATTAAGTAAATACTATGGTGCTTCTAGTTAACCACACATAATGTTAACAATTTTTATCCACGACGGACGGAACGGAACGGAGGTGTTATATGCGTTTGAGGTGTGCGGTTGTTTGTGTGTATGTATGTCTGTTACCATTTTCCTCGATAACTACTGGACCAATTTCGATACGGATTTTTTTGCATTTAGAAGGTGTTATTTCAGAGGAGGTTCTTAAACATGTTTTACGGCTGTAGACAACCACGGGGTACTGCAGCAGTCAGGATAGTCGGCGCTTGAGGGCTTTTTATTAGAAAAAAAATATTTTGACATTTATAATGTTAGTGGGATGTAGATAGTAACGTACTTAACGTACTCTCTAAAAAGATTAAAACAAAAAAAAAACGCAAAATTAAAAATTTTGAAGAAGGGTTAAAAAACTTTTTTGAAGTCCCCTTGACTTGACGTTTCGGCCGAGTTGCATCGGCCGTGGTCTGAAGCAAACGGTTTACTTATTTACGGTAGTTTACTTGAGATCACGGCCGATGCAATCGGCCGTCAAGCCATCAGTCGGGGGACTTTAAAAAGGTTATTTAATCCTTTCTCGATTACGTTTTAACATACGGCGTGGGATTTTTCAAAATTATTAATTATGCTTTTTTTTTATAATAATTTTAAACATACTTTAGACCAACCGCTAGAAATATTTTGAACTCAAATCATGAACGTTAAAAGTAAGTATGGTATCGTCGTGGGATTTTATATTGTATTCGAAATTAAAGAAAGAGGTAGGTGGGTAAGGATGCAATACTTGGCGTTTCGTCGCCTCTCATCTATCGCGTTAGGTTTATTGCTTGAGATATGTATAGGTACATAGCTGTTAATATAAAGGATATTAATAAGTCATTAATTAATACCTACAATTCTATTTAATTACCAACGATTTAAAAATAAAGTAATTATATCGATGTCATGAAAAAAAACCAAATACCTAATTAGAATATTATAGAAACTAAAAGCTATCATAAAAATACACTATAATTTAGTTTTACATTTAATTTTGAGCTTTAAACAAAAAGCAATTAGGTGTAGTATAAAGGCATAGGGAGAGCTATAAATATAGTTTGTAGTGTGCAGAGTGCAGGCGATATTGGAAGAAGGGGGCTTTAAATGCAATTATGAAGCAGTGTGTTATGTCGCCGCGCCCTCGGGACAATCGGCCGTCTGCTATCATACCTACCCTCGTACACGCCGTAATAAAATGCATGTTATGAAATAGCTTTGGAACATTACGTCAGAAAGGGTAGCAGTCTACTGCGCCATTAATTATTTAGTTTTAGTTCCGACTCCTGTACATAAGTCACTTACCATTGTGCAGACGTATTCCTTTGAAAGTTTCCAATAATGGCTTCTTTATAATAGCGAGAATATGCTAAATGTTAATGCTATGACTATGTCGATATGTCCCTTTATTACCTTTTTGTTACTCGTCGGTTTGTCACAAGTTAAGACATAAAGGATCTCAATGCGTTGCAATTGTTTCTAGCTCGATACATTTTAAATCGTCAAAGAACCACATGACAAAGACAACGAACATGAAACTTGGTGGGCCCTGGACTCTCTGGAGTGATATTGGTTAGTGTTGACTGATATGAAATTAAATACAGGTTATAGTCCGTTTTAGTCTAATTTATTAAAAGTAGAAACTATGTTTTTGATTGTTTTTGATCATTTTTTAGATAAAACTTAGTCTTATATCAAGGCATTGTTTATATAAAATAAAATGTATTGAAAACTGTGTGTATGGTGATTTATTTCACAAGCTATTTAACGTAGTACTTATTTTAAGTTTTAACTTATGGTCAACCCAGTGGTCCGAAATTCGACCGCAAATATACAATAAACGCTTTCTCCCTTGATATACAGTCCACAGACTCGAAACAGCTCACAGCTCACAAATCACACAAAATTCACGGCTTGAAACCCATTCTGTCAATCTGTCAGAAAGTAATTGTTTGTTGGCAAAATTTCAAAATTGTAAAATTCTGTATCTGCCACTGGCTACTGCATACATATCCTTACAGATAGAAAAACAAGATTGAAGAGTACAATACCAAAATATTCTTCGTCAGATATCGTTGTAAGTAGTCTCTCATTACTCTGTGTTAAGGAGTTATATTGTTAACACTATACACGCATATGATAAAATATATTTAGTAAAATTCTAGACCATTTAATGTGGTTCGTCGCACAATGAACGATTCGATAATTTTTCCGTCAGATCAGTTTATGACACTCAATATTTAGTTCTAATTCTAGCTTAAAGTATCTCAGTTTCAATCGTCCTGTGGGATAGCCGAAAATTGTAAAATGTAGCGTTGGACGCAAATCGACCTAATTTTCCCGACAGCCCACGTTATATCTCTATATTGTTAGTCATTACATTATTTTCTCTGTTCGATATTAAATAAGCTAATGAAGACCAAGGCTAGCTTAGGAAGATCAAACAGCCAGCGTCTTAGCCGACGCAAATGTCAAAAGCACTCGCGTTCCTAGGCGATAATGTGTGAGGTGAATGATGAGATTTGAGGGAGCGAAAGAACTGTGTAAGGGCCGCGATGCTTGGCGCTCCGTCCTCTCTGATTACCCCATTAGGGGGATACATCGTGATGATATGTATGTACGTATGTATGTATATTTATTAATATTACGTTGCCTAAAAACACATTTATCTGAAAAAAATTATAATGTAACATTTTAGAAACGAAACAACAATGCAAGTTATGCTCTATTCTGTGTAGGTAAACATATTTTATGTAGGTAAGCAAAACTAAAATAACAGGTAACATCCCTACAAAGTTCGTGTAAGATGTCAAGACAATGTTTTTCAAGTCAACAAACACCCCTAATTCTAAATCTAAGGTAAGTCGGGGTGGTCGATATACTCGCATATTTCCCAGGGGCACCATAGACACAATAGGATGTGTTATGCCCCATACACTTAACTTATGGAATGTAGATATTATACGAACTTTAAACTACAGCCAAGTACCTATGTCAAAAATATTAAATAAAGTAGAAGCATATTTTCACGACACATTAATATACCGACTAAAAACGTGTCGGACTGAGTTAACTTATGGTTCTGTAAAAAATTTTTACAAAAGTTTAACGAAATTAAGTGCAAAAGAGACTTGATTTCATTTTTGTTTTTCTTTTTTGGCTTTATCGGTCTTATATAGAATAGCGTAGCAGGTAAACGGACTGACGTGGATGACTTAAGGAACTATAGACGGATACTGGAGAGTTAGAGTTTGTCTGTGGTCAGATGTAATGAAAATATATAGGGGTACGTTTCAGTCATTTTGGCTATCTAACCCTAAAAACGTGTATAGGCAATAATATTCTTCTGGTCAGATTTATTTGAAACTTGGCTTGGTATTAATCTAATTGCTCTTTGACACAATGAGTGAAACATATATTTAGTCGTTTTTCGAAATTCAGCATGTAAGCTTTTGTGATCCACAATAGTGCAGACAACTTTCCGACCTATGGCCAAAAACTTCCCCACGATACCGCGAAGCGAGAAAATCTGATCTATACAACCCCTACCGTTCCTAAAACCACGTTATGTCTCCCACAATTATATTTCAGAAATGCCTTTCAATATCTTAGTATAGACTTTATTTATTAGCTGACCAAGCTGATGCCCCTATAGCACGCAGTCTAAATGGATACCTTGCCCTTTAAACAGAGGTACTATGACTGCAATGCGCCAGTCCTGCGAAGCCTCTCTCTTCTTCCAGCAAAGATCGCACAGTTTATAGAATGTATCCTAGACCCTAGGTCATCATACTTGATCATCTCAGCAGTAATCTCATCATTTCCATGACAGGATAGAAAAAATCCAGAAGCGCTTTTTATTCTTTTTAACAATCCATGGAAAAAAATTATCGTCCCTGACTTCTTATAACCTCCATAGTATATCTTATAATGGCTCTGCCATTTCAAATTTTTAACACTACAGGACCGCCGTTGGATGGCCGAACAAACGATCCTCTTCAAAATACTTAGAGGTCTTCTTGATTGCCCTAGCTTATTATCACAGATAAAACTGGTGGTTCCTAGATCTGGCGCAAGAATTGTAAACTACAGATCATTTCATATAAGATTGTCAAGAACCAATTTGGGCCATAAAAGCTTAATTCCTAGAATGTGTCGGGAACATAATAGACTGGTTCTAGTCCTTTAACATAGATATTTTTGACGTTTCCTTGCATAAATTCAAACACTCTCTAGTTTCTTTTAAGTCCGTATCCCAACAATAATTAATTAATAGAGTCAAAACTCAAATATCTTTCACATTTAAAATAACTTTCATCGATTTAAATCAAATATTCTAGCAAGCTGTGTTTGCCTGTAATTGGGTCTACATCCGAGTCCGAATTGTACTACTTAATCAACCTTTTGTAAGATGTAAACCTGTTGGCAAACCAAATAAATAAAATAAAATAAAATTTCCCGCAGTCAAAGTCAAAATTAAATCAAAGTCAAATCAATTTATTCAAGTAAACCCAATTACAAGATATTTTTGAACGTCAATCTACTTTAGTTCTTTCCACATAGTCCATTATCCACATTTTTTACTAGTCTTTCCACTAGTATTTCCATATTTCATACTTCTTATCGTTTTTTCAATTTATTTCATATTAATGACTTCCTCTAGTTTCTGCCCCGAGTGTGGCGATTCGTTAGGATCGCTCTCAGTGTCAGAGACAGAGTCGCCATTCTCATACAGTTCCCTATAATAATCACTCCATCACTGCTAAACACGCTCGAATATTTTGCAAATAATTGTTTCATTACCGATTCATTACCTAACACGAATTACACTGACAGTGCGAGGTCGCCATACTCACTATAGCTAACTGTTTTACTCGTGGTTACGCTCAATGATATAGAAAGAGACAGGAAAGTTCGTTTGAGACACGGTGGTAAGAGCTGCAACTTATTATGAATCCGTCCATTATGTTTCTGAATCCGAGGGTATTTGTATTATATTTATAAAGTTATTTTTGTACTAGAGTTTTGATTAGTAAAGGATAGTTATTTTTTACTTTTCAGTGTTTTTTTTGAAGTCGGTTTAATTTTTTTATTAATTTTCTTTAAGTTCTCAATTGTGTGATCTATGTAACGCAATTAAATTCGTGGGAATGCAACTCGAGTTAAAAAGTACCTAATAGCCGAGATAGACGAGTAAAAAAAATATCTTCTCGCTCGTAGTTTAAGGGAAGATTAGGGAGGTAACCAAAAAAAAAAATTTTTTCAAGATTATATTTCTTTTTAGGAGTGATTAATATATATTCAGGTGATCAATATATATCCGGTCAGAGAGACGGACGGACAGACTAACGAACTGGCGAAACTTTAAGGGTTCCTCATTTTACTACGGAATCCTATAAACTGATACTTACAACTTTAAAAAATTACCGCGCATAGAGAAAAAATGATAAAAGCTTAGTCTTTATCTGTTATCCTTGTTCTCTTTTTTATGAGATTAAACTGTGAATCCATAAAATAAACGATTATCATTGCATAAGTACTTATAACTTTTTTAAGTTTGTGGCCATACATTAGAGTAGAGTATCTTTTTTGAAAGCGTATTTTTACTGGACTATTATAATTTATAACATTAAAAAAATTGAAACAAAATATTTATTTTGGACGATCTTGAAAACTATTAACCAAAAATTATTAAAATATGTAAACATTTAAGAAAGCAAAGTAGTCTTATACGAGTACGTAGGAATACTACGCGTAATGGCGTATCTTTAAATGTCAGTGTCACGTCAACTGCAATGGTTCTTTAAAAACTCTAAAACGGCCATTCAGATATATATTATCTATCTATCGGTTGATTGCAAATAATAGTTTGACGAGTCCAAATCGTAACTGTCTTTTATCCAATGGCCGATCGAATATAAAAGCTATACCATACCACATTGTACTTATAGGAATCTTCGCTCATAAATTATTTTCTTATCTCCTCACTGTATTGTACACATTTCGTAAGGACTCAACCCATTACTTAGTCACATACACAGACTTGACGAGTTAACTCTAAATAGGTACGTAATCACTTAATCAGTAAAGCAGTGACACAGCATTTTATAATATTGGTAGAGCTACGGAATAGTTTTATTTATTTAGTGAAAACAGAGGCGGCACCCACCACACTCATCTTATGTGAGCAATAAAATTCTGCGAACGACTTATTATGAGCAAATTTAATGACAATCGTCTGAGACACCATGTGGTCTTTATAGGGTTAAAATGTCCAAATAGATATAAGTAATTCTTACAGAATACTTTTATTACTGTTTTAAAGGTTTTTCAGGATTCCGTTGGTTTAATGGCGAACACAGAACCCTTATATTTTCGTCATGTCGCGTCGATCTGTTTGTCGGTTCGTTCATATGTTACAGTCAATATATTCCGTCGTCCATAAATCTAAGTAGTTATTTTACCGTATTTGTTTTCTACATTTCAAAGTTTATCTGTGGGTAGTCTCTTGATCTTTAATCAAAAATAATAGGTATCTTTATAATAAAAGAGGAATCCACGTTTGTCTGTTTACTTGCTTATAACTTTTCAATTTCTAAGCGGATTTTAATGCGGTTTCACCAACTTTTAAAACATTTAACGAGTAAGGTTTATTATAGCACGTTCACATATTATAATCTGTACATAAGTAGAAACTAAAGAAATATTGATATTGTAATCAAGACTGCGAACCGGAGCGGATCGCTAGTATAATTATTATATAGGAAATTATCAAATTAGTATATACATAATCGTTGATCACGTATGTACTAATTTCATAATTTTCAGTTACGATTTGTAGTAGCTTTTTCGTGAAAAATGTCACAGTACAGAAAAGAAAGACAAAATTCCTGCGGTATCCAAATGACAATCTTATGCTGACAGAGGCCGTTGACTCGCTGCTCGCTACTAGAAATGTATGATTTGTCTCTTTCACACATTATACATCCATACTCTTCCGTAAATCGAAATCAAAGCTAGCATCAAATGTGGTGAAGTTAGCGGTATGTTCGTAGAACGTGAAGTTAGGTTTAGACAGCAGCACGTTCTGAATGCACGTTCGAATAAATTTTATCTCGAAATTTAACTTTCAGTTGCAATGCAATGTTCTGATATAATGATTTAAAAAATATAGATTATTTTTGGATTTTGAGTTAAACAGATATTGATGTTAAAGAAATTACAATATTTGCCTAAAGATATAAAGGTGAAACACAGCACAATGTAAATGATAAGATTATACAATTCTAAAAGGAGTTTAAAATAAAGAAGATTGTTTGAACAAGCGGATAGAAAATGTCAATCAATTCATATGTACGGAATGTGCCTGCATATGGCGGACGCTAGTTTGTGTTTATGTCAATAATAAACTGATTTTAATATTTGCGCGGGTGTGGATTTATTAATTTTTAAATGATTTTCTACTAGTGGAACCTGTATATTGTGTGTTTTATTTGTGATAATGTTTTGCTCCTCCGGACTTTTGGAGAATTTCACTTCTTCAGTGTACTTATAAGGGTATGTATTAGAGTATGTTTCTCTAAAGTATTTCAGCATTTTCTGTAATAACATTGTTAGAATAGGCATGTCCCGGTAGTTTTGATATACTTGCGTATTATATAAGTGTCTAAATAATTAGTTGCATTCTGTTTATGTAAAATTATCATGAACTGTACAGTTCGCGTAGGTTATCATTGCACGATAACTTTGCAAATTATTTACCTATCCCAGTGGTGTTTCAAAATTATTCTTCGAATTATAGTGCACAATTCACTTTAAAAACTACAGTGTGAACTTCTTTGCTTATTTTTATGGTACGTTTATTTGTATTTTTTTTTAAATTTAAAAGTTACATCAAACTGACTGTGATCATAAGTTCATGTATTTATTGAAACGTCATTATTTCCAACTTAATAAAATATAAAAAATAGATGTTTAGAATTTCGTTATTACTATTGTTTTATTATAAATTATATTTCTCATGAAAGTTATTTCTTCTGATCAATTCATCATCAATTACTTATTCATTTTTCTAGAGTAGAATGGTCTAAAGTGTGTATGGTTAAAGAAATAAACAAAATGATTTTTATTTATGAAATAGCCCAGGGAACATTGGATATGTTTATAAATTAAACACATGTGTATTCCTTACTGTGTGATTCATATCCCATGTGTGGCATGTCAGTGATTTACAATGGTAGACATTCTTGCCTTAAATATGTTTATATGTGATGAGTGTAAAGTTAAAATTGGTGTTCAGGAAATTGATGTTGAATGTTTTTGCACATGTGTCAAGTTCACATGCAGAATCTAGGACAGTCTAATCACTTTTTAATTAGATAGCAGTGTCTGGCTGTCTGTCATACAAATGAGAAGTTTGAGTCATGCAACTAAAAAATATATTACATTAAATGTTAGGAATTAAAAATTTGAAAATATTTGCATAGTATACTTTGAAAGTGACTTTTTTGATCCGATCACCAACAGTTTACATCAAATATTTCAGGAAATTAGTAGATTCATAACCACATATTTGATTATGAAATTTATCTTTGTTGTGGCCAAATTAAAAAAAAATATAACTTGATTTGGCAGGGATACTACCATTTCCCATTATATAACTATGAATATAGTTTTCGAGACTTATTTTCTTATATTTATTTTAATTAATTTTATTTTGTTCAATCGATTTAATATAAATAGGTATATATATATCAATTTCTAAGCAACTCTGATGGAGATGTTTGAATATGGTAATATCAGAAAACATTATTACTGAGGCATATACATTCATAATATTTAATTATTGAAGGTATAATATTGACTAAAAATGTATAAAAAAAGCTTTTTGAATATTCGCAATGTTTGAAGTATGCAAGTAGTAATTACATATATGTATTTATATATATGTGTGTAATATTTCTATCTGTGAAATAGAATAGTTACAAGATAATATTGCTTATGTAATCAAATCAGCAATCACAAAGTCAACGACCCCATCCCATGTCTCCTATGAAAGTGCCTATTGTGAGAGTTATTGATGTTGCCAAGAATAACAGATAATGTAAAAAAGTAAAAGAAAGGTGGAATACTTCTCAAGATGTACATTTTTCGTTACCATAGAATATTGTTAAAAGTTAATGTTTGATAGCTCTTAAGTTTAGTTTCAAAATATTAAAAATGAACAAGAAATGTGTTTTGTTCTTTATTTCATTATTTCATATCAGAAATTATATTTTCGGAATAAGTATTTATAAGTAACTTAAAAGTTATTTATTACCTGTACCTAATTCTCTAACAATAAATAAAAATATCTTTTGTGTTTATTAGTGTTCTTTAGTCAAATCTTTTGTGTTTATTAGTGTTCTTTAGTCAAATAGGAAATAATACAGTTAGTTTCAGTATTTCTGTGTTCTACCCATTTATTTGTTTGTTTGTCTGTCTGTATGTCATTCCCTCATTGTAGAATTCCATACTCTCATTTTGTACTAATGAAGATGAATAGAAAATGAGCATAGTTTCGTGACGTAATATCAGAAATGATACGATTTGAGATTTTTTGAAACTCTGTTTCATACAGTAAAAGTTTAAAAAAAATTTTTTCATTTACCCCATCAAGCTGTGTTTTTAAATAGACCTCTTAAAATGCAATAATATTGTTTTTGGACATTCCATTTTTGGTCTTATGCAACAATTCCGAAATGTTTTTTTTAAATGTTGCATTTAGTTGGATTTTTAATGAAAATTGTAGCAGTATTAACTTTTGAAAAATATGTAAACAAGTTGTCAAGGTGAAATAGCTCTTATTGCTTAATGAAACGAATTAGTGAATGGCTACAAATCTGTAAGTGTGCCCAATATGCTCTCAGGTCATATGAAAGTATCGAAATGTCTGTAACTGATGTTTAAATCCTGTCGCTTTCCCTTTGGTTAAGTTGATCGCCTGATTAAGTAGGATATTATCCAGTTAGCGTTGGTGAACATCAGAATAGAAATAAACAGTTCTTTACTTATTTAAACACTTGATTAAGCGTTGGTGAACGCAACCCTTAGACATGATGTAACACAGCCAATGAAAAATGTTTTAGGTTACTTTATTATTATTGTTATCCTAAAAATATTTTATTAATAAAATTGAAAGTGTTAAACGCGTTCCCGAGTTGATGAGTAATTGATGTACGCTCAGTGAATAATGATTTCAAAGGTACTTACCACAAACTTTTAATTTAATTATAGAAGAACACACTAACAGCTGGTTATGTTTTTATTTTCGCCTAGTACACAGAAGAGTCACTCTATAACTGGGTTCGCTTAAAATTATTTTCGGTCAATCATAGCTGCGTTCTCGAAAATGACGCTAGCGCTATCGTACAATATATACTAGCGTATTTCTATTAAAATTAGAGATTTTTGTAAATAATACTTCCGAAGATTAGATTTTAAATAAAAAATACTGAACGTAAATAATGGAAACTATTAAATAGGCTTACATTTTATATGGTTTCATGAAGACAGTAACTAAAGATCGTACTTTAGGACGTGTTCCCGAATGACTTTCCGTGTATATGTATGAAAATAATTTAAATTTAAATTTATTTTTGAAGTAAATCCAATTATGTACCTACAATTAAAATGAATTAATTTTAGTATTTCATTATGATCACTTACTCAATGAAGTTACTATTTCAGTAATTGATTTATTGAGGAAGCAAATTTTCCACCTTGATTATTTTGAACCATATATATACCTCAAATTATGAAGTTATTTTATTTTAAATAATAAATGAAAAATAAAAAAAAAATTAAACATTTTTTTTTCTCGTTATAAGCAGCTCTTGCATTTTTTGTTATTTATATATTTTATTCAATATATAAGTCGACAATTTGATTTGAGTTTCAGTTTCGTACTTTTTTTTTGTTCTCTTGGCACAGAACTCTCATCAATACTTATGAAATACAAAGTAATTTGCTGAAAGGTTATTGTGTGGGTCATTCTACGATAAGAGGTAAAGTGTACGGCATCCATTATAAAATAGCATTTTTACGCTGCATGTTGTAATTTTATGCAATAAATCACAGCATCTTAATGTAATTTTATAATAGCATTATGATTAAATGCCCAATTAAAGTACACTTTCCTGAAATTCCATATTTAAATCTGAAAAAGTCTCTACCCTGGCCTGTCCCCTTGACGTTTTCAGTTAAACATGAAGACAGTACATACCTTCTTTGTCGCAGTAGCTAAATTTAGGTATATTTATCATGACTTTAAACAAGTATACTTAAGTATTACAAGGGGAACATACAACAATATTGGTTTATTTTCAATAATTTTCGAACTTCATTTTTGTCCCGCTTTTTTTGCGTATCTACCCTGGCGAATTTTGATCTGTTAATACAAACAGAAGTATTAGACGGCCATATTCAAAATGGCGCTCAAAGACGCGTATCAATGTGAAGTTTATAACACTAAACACACGAGCCGTTAGATCGCTATCATTTGTTGGTTGGCGCGACGCTACAGTGCAGGTGATTGTGTCTCTCCACTGGTAAGTCGTAAAATTTATAAAACTCACTTAATTTATTCACATTTACTGCCTAGATTCCACAATACTGTAATAGTTGGAGCGTGATATATTATTAACCCAACATTAACTTATGTCAGTTAAAAATTTTAAATTCGTCACGAAAACGTCTCTCCCCTGGCGTATTTCCCCTGGCAAAATAGTTACCAGGGAAGATACTCACTGCCCAGGGGACATAATGTGGATCATAAGATGTTTGCGCAAACTAATTCAGATATAGCTAACTTCTATCAACATTCTCAATAAACGTTTTAAATTATCATAGTAAAAAAAGGCGTATGGTAAACAAGTAAAGGAGGGTCTCAGTTCATCCGTCATATGTTTTTTTTAGTCTTCGAGGATAATTTCTTTGTTTATGATCCGATTTTAATGATTTTTTTTAGTTATTAGGTTTTCCTATGAGATTGGTCCTATAATATTGTTACAAATCATGGCATCACGCAAGAAGTTAACACGTGAAAAACGATAAGAGTAAAAGCGTCAAGTACAGCTTGCGCTATCAAACAATTTGAAAAGATCCAGAAAAGTATGAATTGCAAGACCAAAAAGATAAGAAAGAGATACTAAAAACTTTCGACCAAATGACTCCTAGAGAGCAACCTAAGGCACGAAAGATGTGGAAAAGAAAGCAAGAGAGCGTAGGCAACGACTTGCCCTTCGAAATGTTACTAATGTTCTGGTAACTATATCTAAATATTTCGGATAATGATGCTCAAATGCCGCGAGAGAATTTTAATAGAAGAGTTGTGTGATGTATGGGTTTGGAAGACGACGACAAGATCCAGGTACGTTATTTGTAAAATGGACAAAACTGGACAATTATATAAACTTGATGAACAAGATATTTGATTTGGCCCAAAGGACCTGATTGGCGAGGCACTCCCTACACCAAATCTCATTTGGAAAGAGCAGTGGATGTTCTTCTCCTTCAAAAAGGCGACGGATGTATTTAAGAAAGCTTAAGCATATTTTTGTTTTTTTCGTTCATATAGAGAAGAGAATAACTTGTTGATTTAATGAAAGGTACAATATGAGTATGGGTAATATGAAAATTATTCTGATTATCACAAGTCAGATTATCACTTAAAAGGGCGCTAGTCTATTTAATTAGTATTGATAAAATAATACTTTATTATTTGTTGAAGGTACTATGTCACATTTTACTTATATTTTTTGTCGCAGACACTAAAGAAGCTCTAGTTTTAGATTTAAGGAAAGGCTGTAATACGAAAATGATACTCTAATTAAAAATTAAGTACAATGTTTAATAAAAGTTGATTTTATTCATTGTTTTATTACGTCAAAGTCTCTCCCCTGGTCAAAAAAGTATCTACCCTGATCTCGATGTCTCTACCCTGCCCGATGTATTTACCCTGGCCTTGTAAAAGTAACTAAATATGTATAAAGTGACTTACGTGAATGTATGCATAAAAGGGACTAAAATCGTAATATATGTATTTAATCAAAAAACTCCAACTTTTCCCCTTGGCCGCATCCTCTATGGACTCGAAACCTCTTATCGTAGAATGTCCCGTGTATGACATAATCTCCACAGTCTTTTATTTCTACTGTTCATTCTAGGTTTGCTGCAATTACCTGCCTAAATTGTACTATATTATAAAGAGAAAAATATGATCGTTTGTTTGTAATGGATAAACTCAAAAACTACCTACTCAACTGATTTCAAAAATTGGTCAGCATTATCAAAATAAGGTCAAATTCTGTAGGTAATTAATGATTGACACAAAGTTGAATGTTGATGTTAGTTACATTTATTATATCTTAAGCCATCTTCAAACTTAATGAAGGGAAATGTTATTGTTAATTTGATTGTAATTACTACATGAACAGCTGTGCAATCGTTCAGTTTTTAATAGTGAATTTTTATACTTGGGTATCCATGGGCGGTGGTGATCACTTTCCATCAGATGACTCGCTTGCTCGTTTGTCCCCTCCACCATAAAAAAAAACTTAATTTCGCACCACGGCCAACTTACGTACATAACAACGCCACCCTTATTTGCACCCAAAATCAGTTCAGTTTTTCTAACTCTAAGGCTGAGATTTATAGAGCGTAGTTACACTTACCTTGGACATTCTTTTACACGCGCTTTGCTGAGTTCCTGCTTAGCTTAAACTTACCTGTCTAATTTATAGTCGTAAACGAGCTAAGTAAATGCACAGCAAAAGCTTAGCTTATGTAAAACTATGTCTATTATCTGATCTATAGACGTTCCATTATAAGAAGTAACTGCTTTTAGTGTCATTGGAGTTAATGAAGTGATTGTCCTATTTTAACTCACGGACTATGCACCAATCATCTATTAATTAATAGAAAGAAATAAGAAATTGAAATTTTGCAGCATTTCGTACTAAGAAACGATTTTCTTCAATTATTACATAAAACAATAGCTTAAATCGGAACGCGCTGTTGTCAAACGCAGAACAGAGAGTACTATCTGTAACCTTACTTTTTTCTACTATCTTTTTAGTTGGTTAATACTTAAGTTTTTCGTAAGTCACCGATATTGACGATTTAGCCTTTGATAAGCTTAAGTTTATTGCGAAGTCGTACTTAACAGACTATAAATTCGATTTTCGTCTAAGTTCAACTTTACTGCAAAGGTAAGCTTGAGTAAAGGCAAAGTACGCTCTGTAAATCTCAGCCTAAGATGTCCTTCCTTCTATACTACACAGTTTACGAGAGAAAGAAAAATATAGAATGTACAGCTGCTTATCTTCACGCACAGGTCTTAAAAATCTTTTACGTCTAACATTTATGCATATTATACTTGTCTTCTTTAATGGTTTTTTTTTCTAAATAATATACGCTAATATTCGTAAGAAGTAATTTAAGAGAGTGAAATTTAAATTTGCGTCACTGATGCGTAATTTCAACACTCAGTCCACAGAGCTATGGCGCCTGTGGCCTTTCTAAAATACCTTTTATTAGGTATGGTTATTCAGTTTTAGTGGAAATTATTGTCTAAACCGAACGGAACCGTGTTCTTAGCTAGTATTAAATAACCTTTCAGAATTGCCAAGCGTAACGAACTTGTTATAGAAAACGCCTTTTATTCAAATCGCTTTTATTTTGCGTTTAATTTCGCTTGTCGATTCACGTTATTGTCAAAAATACAACATATCCAAACGAAGTAGAACAGACGTGTTTCTAAAATTTGTTAAAGCCTGTATTGTAGGCAAAGGAATATAATCGGAATAAAATAAAATTACTAGCTTAATTGCAATTCATGTTATTCGCAGAGTTATGAAAAATATCCAATAATTTAAGTGGTTTGTTAAAAGTTCATTAATAAAGTGTTTTCATTAATAATTTATTAAGAACATATTACATATATCTTAACGTATCTGTGTTGCATTTTTTATTCTTTTTACAAAATTACTAAAAGAATTTATTAAGATATATTTTTTCAACTTATTTTTCGGTATATAGGACATCCCAAAAATCCGTTAAACCGGAAGCAACCAGTCTATAAGGACAAAAAAAATTAAAAATTAGGCACGTCATTTGAATTAGGAGCATTTATTTGGCTTAATAAATAAAATAGCTAAACTAAACTATGTGACTTATAATATTTTATAACAATGTAAACTGATCTGTCCTGACGTTGACTTTCGGGATACCCTGTATGTTAAAATTTCAACGCGCAAAAACTGTACATCGTTTACTGGAAATTTATCTTATAGAATTAGGTAGTGTATGACATCTATGTACTATCGCGGAAAGTGAATGTTTAGCAGTTTAAAAAACCTTTGAATTTGCCGTGTAATAGACTGTTTTATCGACTCGATAAGGTCAGCAAATAGAAGTTTCTATTGGTGTCTGTCATTTCTAAATTCAAAACTGAAAGATAAACGTACGGGATTCCAATCGGTAATTTTCGTATTCCGAACTAACACGAATGACGAGAATCGAAGAGCGATATGTGCCAAAGAACAGTAAATAAAAATTAATTACAATTTATGGAAGCGTTGTCAAACTTGGAACCCTTACTGTTTGATCGTAGGTCACGAATAAATTTTTTTTAGTCACTCTTTATAATTTGTGTTAATTGTTTTAAGTTAATTGGTTGGTATAGACAAATCTTAAGAAAAATTACTAGATGGTCGGGATACCGCTAGCTTAGCCAAGATATTCTAAACAAACACAAATAACGAGAAATTGAGTTGTTAGCGAATGCCATTATTTTATGACGGATTATGTCATTTACTGTCGATTTATGATTCGATAATAAATAAAACTAATACAGCGTCACAATAAACTGATGGTAGCCTTGATAAACTGGATGTATCCTACTATTCTTGCAATGGGAAGAAGAATCCGGTTGGCACTTCTATAAATCCCAACTGGATTGAACTTCTTTCTTGACTCAATGACTCATATAAGCAACAAGGAGTCATTGTTCAACTACTCAAAAAAATCAGAGAATATTTTTACACAGTCAAATCAAATTATTATTGATTCCCACGGGAAACTCGAGTTCTTGCGGACGAAGTCGCGGGCGGTCGCTACTTAATAATAAACTGAAGTTAAAAATAAATTATTCGAAGTTTTTCACTCAAAAGTACTCAAAATCCCAATACATGAAACCATACACTTATAAATCGTTCGCACTGATCTACCGACACACATAGAGGAACCAAGGCAACCGCCGTAGCGTATTATATTATCTTTAAAGGAAACCGCGACACCAAAAAGTATGACATGTCAATCATATCTTTGTAATAATTTAAGGAAAAAATATTTAATTTATTTATTTCATTCGGAAAATGCCTCCTGCAATTTCTACTGAAGACCGTTACAGAATTATTACTCTGCACCAACTAGGCCGAAGTATTAGTGCCATATCGAGAGAATTATTCATATCGGTAGGCTCATAGTAATGTCACTAATCTATCAACGTATTGTTCAGCTTTATATATTTTTTCAAAACTATTTACTTTATTTTTTTAGCGAAATACAGTAAACTTACCGGTAGGAAGGTATTCGGAAGAAGGCAACTTGCTAGACCATCGTCAAGGAAATCGTGGCATTGCGGCGTTATGAAATACTGCATTTACCAAAGAACACTTGAAGAAATTCAGGAAAAATTTGATGTTTTATGTTTTTGAGCCATTATTTCGTGATAAAATATTAAAAATTGTGGAAGTCGTCATATTATACCGTTTGAGGTTGAACTTTAACTTTGAATAACCTTTAAACGAGTCGACTTAGCGAAAAATAATATCAGACCTTTTTTGGAGATCGTTTAATTTCCTACAAGAATATGTATTGAAATTTCCAACACGCTGATTCGTTAGAATGAAATAAATTCCAAATAAAAAAGAAATTTTTACCCGTGTTATTTAAATGAGAAATCAAAAATCACGAAGAGGTCTCTTAATATTTGAGTATTTTTCGCCATCTTGAACAATATTTTCATGTTAACCAAGGAAAAAAAATAATCGTTTTTTGGGCCACCCTATAATACCTAGGGTGTTCTACGTACACGATAACAGTAGAACACACACTGCAAGGATAACGAATGCCTGGTTCCTCAAACACCCTGCCATTACGGCGATTCCATGGCCAGCTAAATCACCCTATAGAAAATTTTTGGGGTTTAATGGTGGAGAGATGGGATCACCGTAATGAAAGGAGGACGGAGGATCTCGTGTAACATTGTAGAGACATATGGGAAAATTTACGAGGGACCAACATTTGCACTCGCTTATGCGAGTCTATGCGTACGCGACTCCAAGCTGTTATTGATAACAACGGTGCATACATTCGATGTTGATTGCAAATGTCGATCGTTCGTATACTTTCTCATATGCAAGCAACATTGAACTTGTGGAATGTCCTTCCTTCAAGTCACTTTCATCTTTAGGAAAAACCTGCTCAAACGTCTTCTTGCAAAAATCCTAAGTTGTTGCAACTAATCATGATACCATTCTCACCTCATCATTAATCTTCTTATCTATTTTCATTATTTTATGAGCATTTAGAGAATATATATATATATATATATATATATATATTCTACACTGCAGTTTCATATGAAGTGTCTTCGACAAAGGTTGTCTGGAAGAAATCGCTTTGAGTGATAATGTACAAATCCATAATTATGCCCTATATTCCCAATGTTACGTAGCGACGGGAAAACACTGATATTAGGGTTGTCTCACCTTTATTTTTGCTTAAACTTTGAGGTTTTACACTAGAACTATTGACTTTTGGTGAAGTTGTAGAACGCTAGTTTTTCTTTGTCATGGGAACTTTTATACCCTTCCGTATTTACCCCCATCCTTTCGAAATAACCTTGTATACATAATATACTTTTATGGTGGCCTGGGAAAGAAAGAAAAATAGGTTGCTATGTTTATTATCCTATGCTATAGTGTAATAGTTGAGGAATAGAGCTTTTTATAAACCAAGGAACATGTAAAGCCGCCGGGCTCGCGTTTGTGTCCCTATGTAGTTCTATTTTGCAACAGTCTACAAACTCTAAACTCTTAGGTTAGGTTATATACACTATTTTCAAGTAATGATAAGTGATTTTATTTTGCTTTGATTTTGTCCAGCTCTGGTGTTAAATGGTGTAACGCTTGTTCTAGGATCTGATAAAGTTATTTACGTTACTAAACTAATTAATCTGTGCTAATGCTATGAAAGCAAATACAGTGTAGCTATATTTAAACATAACATTAATATTCTCTTTATGACACAGGTAGGTAAAGTAAGCAGTTTTCCGCAGACGCTGGAGATAATAAAACTAATGTAATTATTACAAAATTTGCGGTTAAACTGAGTTACACATTGATTATTATTGCTTAATTTGCGGTTAAACTCAGTTACACGTAGAGTTATATAGTTAATACAACACGATTGTGTGTATTTTGTAAATAATTGACTTACATAATATGTTAAATACATTCAGGTTATTTGTCATTCATATTGGACAGAGTATTAAACAGCAAGAAAAATCTCACCTTGACTCTACTTCTAGCAATAATTATTAATATGGGCTTACAGTTAGCAAAGTGGAACCAGATA
This sequence comes from Zeuzera pyrina, assembly GCA_907165235.1. Lineage (NCBI taxonomy): Eukaryota > Metazoa > Arthropoda > Insecta > Lepidoptera > Cossidae > Zeuzera > Zeuzera pyrina. Next base: position 5,674,586 of record OU015629.1, read on the forward strand.
AGTGACAGATTTCAGCCCATCGACTGTACTGGTTTCTTATTATAAAGTACACTAACGTTAAGAAACTGATTAAGAGCACGGAACTGAAGCAATTTACTTGCAGCCATAAATGGTTCTGATAAACGGCCAAGCAGTTGTAGATCGCATCTCCCTCAATTAAAATAAATAAAATGACGGTTCATGCATACAGGTGAGGTCATAATCATAACACATCAGAAAAACATAAAAATAGTTTGTTCACTCCACAGGTAAATATTACATATTAATCGATACGCTGCTTACACACACGTCACACATCCATAACTTTCTTGTTTCATTTGTTCGGTTTCGCTTGTTATTAAACACTCCTGAGAGTTATGTTATTATTCTAAGTAATGAACCTTATTCTTAAACTGATCTTCACGGCTGCATGGGAAGACAAGCAACTGGCATATCCTACATTTTCTCAGTCCCAGACTAGTATAGAAGTACTCAGATCTGCGCGAAAGTACCTGTACGAGCGCATGAATAACGTACAATCAATAGACTTGAAAGCATCAGAGCCTATGTAATCTGAAGACCGTAATATATTCGCTTAGGGTTAGTAAAAGTAATTTAGATTGGACGTGTGGTATAAGGCTAAGTTTTGTCATAACACATAAAGTTCAGTTGTGAGGGATAGCCTAAAGTCTAGAAAGTCTGAGATGGCATTAAATATATTGATATCATGTAGCTTTTAACAATGTTTATTTTTTTTATTTTTTATTTTTATTCAGAAGTTCTTACAGCTTAAAAACTAAAGATATTTACATATAACTTTAAATTAAGGCCAGTTGCAAGATTTCACCTGTAAATATTATAATAAGATAATAGATTTGACAACATGAAAAATGTGCATAATTTATTATTATGCAATTTTTGTGTGACGCATAAACAAATAATATAACAGACAAAAATAGTGAAACTATTATTATTTCTTTTTTTTCAGAAATATTCGTTATCTATAGACAGAGCTCTGTTACAGTTAGAAGTATCTAAATACTTAATACGAAAATATGCACATAATTTTATGATAGAAAACGAATTCTTATTTGTTTATGAAGAAACATACTTATTTCCTCTTAGATCAAAGACGAGAAGTAAAATGATTTTTTTTTGTACTCGTCACAAAAATATGTACATATGCTGTATAAAGTTCGTGTCTTTACCTTATAAGGCCACTTAGACATTCAAGTCTGTAGACGATAGTTAACTAAAACATTAGTGACTAATGATACCGTATTGGGACTTTCTGATAACTTTGAATAACTACTTGCTTTGGCTTACTTAGACACGTCACGCATCTGGGGCGAACTTCCTAACATACACACTAAGTGCCCTTTCCTCAGACACATTAATGTACTCAAATAAATGGCGTGAACTGAATAAACATTTTCATTTCTAAAAGTTTTCTCATACAAGTCTTTTTACCGTGATTGCTCTCTAGGATAACTTGATAACGTTTGGAGTGATTTTTTCACTATATGTAGTGGAATATACAGGAAGTCGATAATTTTTTTTGCAACTTGTTAGGTACAGAAAAATAGATATTGTATAGACTCATTCATGTGTTACTTTGCGGAAATCCATTTCATGTGAAGAATTTTTAAAATCTTTAGCTTTAGATTCGGTGCTGGATAGTTGACCGATTCTGATCTCTGGAATATTCTGAGGATGCTTTGTTGTGGGGTGAAACACGTGTCGATTGCGGGTTTTTGGAGTTTGAGCAGAAAATAGCTAAAGATTTTAGGAATTCATCATAGAAGAATAGATATTGATTTAAGTTCCATTAATGGTAGCATAGGTATATAAAAAGGTGACATTAAAAACGGCAATCAAATTTTAACTGCAAACTTTAATTTTGATGTAGATTGGATCCTTATTTTTAGCTATTGTTAATACTCGTAATGACATGTTATGTTAATCATTAAGATGGCAACACCGTTGTTGTGAGTAAGTTAAGTAGCAAATAATTTATTAGTGATTTGACAGTTGATATTACCGAACGGCAGTTTAATAAAACACTCAATTGTACAATATATAACTATCCTTTACTAATTTAATATTGAATTTATAATATTTAAATTTGTCAGTTAATGAAGTCGGTGCCAAGCCTACCAAACTAGTAAACTTTCTGTTGTTTGGCACCGGGTTTAATAACTGTCAAATTTAATGAAACAAGTATCGTCATTATAAAGTAATTTTAATTGTACTTGAATTTTGACTAGTAAAGGATAGTTATTTAGTACTTTTCAAAGTTTTTTTTAGAAGGAGGCTTAATTTTTTTCTTAAATTTTTTTTATTTCTTCCTTTAGAGTGGCTAAATAAACCTTGACCTAAATAAATATCTAGGGCAGGTCTAAAATTAAATAACTAATGAATTTAACGTTAGGATATATACATATCTTATTATTTATACTTTTTTATTATTAATAAAGGGTCTACAATTAACTTCTTTCTAATTCTGGAGCGCAACGACATACAAGAGAATCATGAATATAAATAAAGGTAAGTTCGCGTTGTTTGGTGTATCTTCGAAGTTCAAGCTCCAATACTGGTGAAATTTAAATGGGACCTCTTCAGAAGTATACCCTTTCAAACAAAAAAAGAATTTTCGAAGTTGGTCTACAATTGACGAAGTTATCGGTGAACATACATAAAAAAAATATATATGCAGACGAATAATAGAACCTTCTCCTTTTTTGAAGTCGGTTAAAAAATGACCAGTCGAGAAGTACACGAGCTAGCGAACGCGCGTCTTTTCATTATGTCTCCGTATATCTTACGTTTCTAGCTACGTTGATATCCCAGAAGAACGAATAGTTTTCTTTGCAGAAGTGGGATTGTGGTAGTTAGGTAATATATAAAATACATAGTTACAAATATCTTTTTGGTTTCGTTATAGCTGAGTGAAAAAATAATAGACTTAGAGAAAAATCAATTACCGATTAATATATATTAAAATATTACAAATACTTTTATATCGGATGCTACCTATTTCTTTAATTAGATGTATATTAAACTAGATACCCGCTCCGGTTTCACATGGGGGCATGATTACGAAACGTCAGTATTTCTTTACTTCATTGGATTAAATTTGAATGTGTTAGGGTCAGCACAGACCAAGGAGAAAATTTATGGCGTAGGCAGGAGCGTTTAAGCATACTATTGAACGCTCAAAGATGTTGGAGACCGTGCATGAGTGCGAGCCTAAGTAAGCGAACCCCTTCTTACCTCGTTCTCCTACTTCTCGGAAAATTTTTCTCAAGTATTCATTTTTACCAATCTATCAAAATATTTATGCTCCTCTCGATACTTACATAATGCTGTACTAAATATATGAATTTTTCTTCGTCCCTTGTGCCTGAAGATTTTATGTACTATATAGGCAGTAGGTACTTCGGTGTCTACGTTCAAACTGCGTGTGAGCACTCGCGTGGTATTAAGGGTACGCTAGTGCACTCGCACGGTTACGAGCACGTGCGAGGAGGTTGTGTTCAAACATTTTTGCACTTTATGAGAATCGCAATAAAATTATCTTTCAATGTTATCAAAAACTCATCTGCTTTGCGCTGCTCTCAACATGCGCTGAGTCGCTGACCCATATACATACATACGTCCATATCTTTCTTGTTAAATGTTCTAAATGATGGTTATTGATTGTAGGTAAATTATGGTTAATGTTTGTAGGTAAATGATGGCGAATATCGCTTTCAACTATTTAGAATGTTATAAAATACTAGCTAACCCGTGAGAATATTTCGTACAGTATCGTGATCTGTCATTCATACATGTTAGTTAAAAAAATTGTCAGCAGGTGGCGCTGATGGCAGTTAGATGAAACTATTAATTTCATACTATTTGTTTATTTTTAGTTATTAGTGGGGAACGAAATCTTCAAAATGATGTCTTAATCATTAAATTCGATGAAATATTAAGGGAGATATGGCGTAACGACAAAAAACATCTTTGAGAAAGAATATATTATATAATATTATATAATTATTATTATATTATACAGAGACAAACGCAAATTGCGATTTTGTTTTATACTATTTAGAGAAAGAAACTAGAGTTTACAGATACAGTGCAAAATTAATGTACTTACATAATATCGTGAGAGAATCTGTTTGTTTTAATTTGTCCAAGGATTTTAAATTCTCCTACATATAAGTGTTTGCCTGACATGCGTTTAGAATGTTGCGAATTCGTTGAAACACAAGGCCATGTTTTATTAATTGTCTGAAACAGTATCCGGAAAATTGCCACCTTATGATAATTCCACTTTTTGTATATTACACTTGTTAATAGGACAATAAATTCTGTGACTGCACCTCTACGTTGTAATATGAAATAGGCTGTGAATGACTAATAATAATAATAATAAAGCTTTATTCATTCCACACATAACAATCATTCTTGAAATAAAAATAATGATTAAAAATAAAAAACATAAAAATTGAAAAAATTAAGAAATTATAACAAACATTAATTTTAAATAATAATAATATAATTAGAAATAATTTAATTGATTATATGCCATTTAATTAGTAATTGATAATGAAATTTATGAAAAATTAATATAATATGATATTTTAAATGAACTTATTCCAAAATTGATAAAAATTAGTTTAGTGTGGACCCCCTTTGGGTAAAAGCCTCCTCCAAAGAATTCCACTTTTCTCTGTCTGTGGCGGCGATCATCCAGTCACGCCCTGCATTTGCAACAATCTCGTCCTGCCAGCGGCCACATGACCGACCTCTATTTCTGGTACCTCGAGGACCTTTCCATTTCGTTGACCTGATGGTCCATCGATCGTCAGAATATCTTGCAACAGGCCCGGCCCATCTGCATTTAAGGCTTTGCGAAAATTTAAGAGCGTCGGTGACCTTAGTTCTATTGCGAATGTCAGTGTTTCTTACTCTATCACTTAGTTTGACGCTCAAACAGCTTCTCTCCATGGCTCTCTGCGTAGTTACGATTCTATTTCTCGCCTTGTGGTCGTTAAACCAAGTCTGGCAGACGTAAGTAAGACATGGTAGAATTGTAGAATCTAGTACTGTTTTTTCATTTCCATGGGAAGTTGCGATTTAAATATCTCTCTTTGAGCCCAGTATTTTTTCCAGGAAATGGCTACCCTACGATCTATTTCTTCTAGATTCCTATTTTTCTTGAATGATATTTGTTTACCTAAATATATATAATCCTGTACGTATTCGAGCGGTACATTCTTAACCAATATAGGCATCATTTTGTTATTGGTCATGACTTTTGTTTTGTTAAGATTTATCTCCAAACCTACATATTCACTCATTTCACTTCATTCACTTAATTTTAATGCCGATTCTATCATTTGGTAGTATTCACTTGCTGTATATCTTTCATGTGATTCTAACAAACCTGGTATGTGTTCACTTAGACTTTTTATGTACATTTCCCGCTCTTCCGAATTTTTTAGACTGTTTGTACTGCTGGTGAAATTTCGTCTGCTCTTTTTTATTCTTCCTAAGTTTAGGGTCGCTCTAAGCAATCTATGATCGGTTCCATACGGTAAGGAATTTAGCACCTCAAATTTTGAAAATAATTGCGGTTTAGTAGTTATTATGTAATCGATTTCATTTCTCGACCTCCCATCTTGTGAAATCCATGTCCATCTGTTCTTGTCTTTTATTTTAAACATAGTATTTATTATTTTGAGATTATATTCATGCGCGTAGAGTACGAGTCTTTCTCCTCTTTGACTTCTACTTCCATGACCGTATTTGCCTAATGCTTTATGCTCATAGGTCTTGGGTTTACCGATTTGTTCGTTGAAGTTGCCCATAGATATTATATGCTGTGTAGGTATTATTTTGTGGGCTTTATCAAGATCTTTGTAAAATAGCTTTATGTCAACCTGTGTGGAGCACTCGGTAGGCGCGTAAACTTGAATAATCGCAAAATGTAAGCCTTCCAATTCTATTTCTAACAAACAAAAAAAAGTTTGTTTGTTTGTATGAATGAATAGATGTGTAGAAATGTATAATACAAGGAACGTGTTAAATAAATCTATGCGGTGAAATATGAACAGCTAATAAAACTGAAGCAGTCACTAATATAAAATCAGTAATTCCATTATTATTTGAGAAGTTACTAAAATGTAGCCTATAAAATAATGGACACGGCGGTAATCACGAACAGTCAATAAATTAGAAACGATCCGCTACTAATCTTAGTTTAGGAAACTTAATAAATATTGCAATTTATTTATAGTAGTAATATTGACGTAATACAGGTAGGCAATAAAACGAAAATTGTAAGTAATTATACTATCACTTACAAATTCACACACACACACTGGTATATTATATAATATACAAATACACACGCGTACATCCATAAGTACATAAATACCCATTGTTCGAACTCACAAATTCGCATGTAAATTCAAAGTAAGTACTACATACTCGTATATCACAAGTTCATCGCAACCACGAGTTATTGAAAAATGGATATCATTAAATACATATTATTATTATTTCATTATACATTTTTGTAACTATTGCTTATTATTATTACTTTTATTATTTTTTGGATCTTGAAAAAGTATTCGATAGAGTAGTGCGAAAGAAATTGTGGAGTCTTCTGCCTGAATATGGTGTGGAAGTCCCGTTACTGCAGGCTGTAAGGTCGTTATATCGAGGCCACAGAGCCTGTGTTAGGATAGATGGTGACTTGTCGCCCTGATTCGAAGTCTATTTAGGCGTTAGACAGGGCTGCGTGATATCTGCCTGTTTATTTGTGCTGTATTTGGACAGTTGCCTCAAGGCTTTGAAAGGTAGTATGAGTGGTATGATATGTGATGTGATGGTACAGTGGTAAACTGCCTTTTGCACGCTTGCACCATCGGAAGCGGAGTTGCAGACACTAGTTACGTGCATGAAAGAAGACTGAAGTGAAAGGATTGAATATGAATGTGAACAAAACTAAGGTTCTGGTGTTTGAAAGGGAAGATATACAGACAAAGTGTGAAATATGGGTAAATGAAAAATGTCTAGAACAAGTTAATGAAATTGTGTATCTGGGAAGTGTGTTTTCGTTGGATGGAAGATGTGAATTGGATGTGAAGAGACGGATAGCAGCTAGCAATAAATTGAACGGTCCTCTGTCCGCATTAGTAGGCAGTGGGAATATATCTAACTCAGACAAATTGGCCATACACAATGCGGTGTTAGTTCCAACTTTATTGTACGGTAGTAATCGAGTAAAAGTATTATAAATGCAGTAGAAATGCGATTTTTTAGAAATACGTGCGGTGTCACCGTTGCGGACAAAATAAACAATGAAGAGATACGCAGTATGATAGGGTCGCATGACAGTGTCATTGTAAATATGAAGAAAGGAATGCTTAGATGATTCGGGCACATAGAAAGAATGGTGATGAAAGACTGATGAAGAAAATACACAGAGCATAAGTGAGTAGTAAAAGAAGCCAAGGAAGACCAAGGCTGACTTATGAGGATCAAATAGCCAGAGTATTAGCCGACGGAAATGTCAAACGCACTCGCATACTTAGGCGAAAGTGTGTGAGGAGAATGATGAAATTTGAGGAAGCAAAGGAAGTATGTAAGGAGCGCTCTCACCGCAGGCGCTCCGTCTTCTCTGACTACGCCGTTAGGAATACAGCGTGAAGATGTGTATGTATGTAAACAATAAATAAATCCCATCAAAAAACAAAAAATATTAAAAAATGCCAAGTCTCGAAATGCAGTTCTTCCACTACAAAAACTTGTGAGATCTCATATAAAACCAAGTCAGTTATTTTTGTTAGTGTCTATAGAAGCACCTATTCAACAACTTTGTTATAAATTGTTATCTTATCAATTACCTATTAACATTTATATTGACCGTATCAATATTAGACATCTTTATTTCTATAATAAATGTAATGACTTGACATTCGCACGGCAACAAAATAACATAAGACTAATCAACTATTTAAACTATTTCTAATCGAACATAGTGTTAGCAGGCCTACTTTATGCAACATGTAAACAAGCACAAAGTGCTCAGATCGCTAATATTAGGTAGATGATATTATATTGTCAAGGCGATTGCCAAGTCATATTTATTATAGAAATAAAGATGTCTAATATTAATACGATCACTATATATGTTGATAGGTAATTGATTAGATAAAAATTTATAACAAAGTTGTTGAATAGGTGCTTCCATAGACACTAACTAAAATAACCGACTTGGCTTTACATGATATCTCACAACTTTTTGTAGTGGAAGAACTGCGTTGTGAGACTTGTCATTTTTTTACATTTTCTGTTTTTGATGGGATCTTATTTCTTTTTGTAGGTCATCTTCTTTTTTTTTCTCGGGTAATATATTTTGTCTGTCAGCTGTACCTAAAAGCGTAGATAAGTACGCAAAAGGTATCTACGCCCTAAAGTTATTATCCATACAATATTTAAATAATATCAATTTTATATTATCCAAATATTATATCAGTAAAAAAATAAGTAAGCCTTTCAATCATCATACCAATAATAGCAATCGAAATTATAAAATGAAAATAGTAAACGTATAAGTAGTGTTTCGGGACACATATGACCAGCATGTGGGCGCTCGCAGCATTTTATGAATAATGAATTCGGGATTTTTCATTTTTTTTCCTTTATAGGCTAAACGCTAACTAAAATTCAAAATTCGAAATTTGTGAGACTGCTAGAAGTACGAGTACCTTAGAATTTTGATGATCAGTGAGTGCGTCAGTGAAATATTTAATTAAATAATTATTTTTCATTGAACGAATAATGAAATTTCGGGATTTATCATTTTTTCCTTCCTTTATAGGCTAAAAGCTAACTAAAATTCAAAATACGAAGTTTGTGAGATTGCTAGAAGTACCTTAGAAATTTGATGATCGATGACTGTGTCAGTGACAAAATTAAGGAAATTTGACTTGGAATGGTTTTTAAACTGCATATTCAAATTGAATCTAATTTGGAAAAATATCTAGTTGTATTATGACCTCTTAGTCACTGAAAATTCAGACGAAGTTACAAGGGGGTGAAAAGTGTCGTGAATCGCTTCGAGAAAAGTATGGTACAGCTCTGCTCAACTTGGTGGGGGCACTATACATATATATATATATTCAGAAATAAATTAATTTAAAATACGTAGGCAGTTGCTACCGTAAAACCACAGATTAATTAATTACTAGCGTAAAGTAGAACGACGGTGGTTGTTAGTGATATAAATATTTAATTAGTTACAAAAATAATTATCATTTTTAACGTTCTTTAAAAGTGCTTTTAAACGTATTTTTTTAAAACAAACTTTTTTAATTTGGCTTGGATTTCAGGCAGATATAGTGTTACTGCTTATATTACTATTTCTAATTTCCTTATTAAAGTACCAGTTTAGGCCTTAGTTTGGGCCCGTACGAAGTATGTCTCAATATTATTATTTAATTAGACAAAATTTTAATTCTCAAATATTTTAAATTATGTTAAATTTCCTTGAACAGTTGCAAGCACTCTCGAACTTTTGTAAAAACTTATTATCTTCGTGTCTAAATTAATAAAATGTCTAAAGTTTTATAATTATTTTTTTAGCGAGATAATTTAAAGTACGTGTTTCGGTGTTATTTATTTTTTGTTATTAAACATAATGGTGCCGATTTAGTACAGTACTGTAGATAAATGCTATACCTGAAAACGTTTCCTGAGTTCTTTACATCGTGAGACCTACTATTGTTTTCAGTGCATTATCCTGCAACGTACTCTGTCGTTGGCGACTCATTCAATTAAATTAATTTGTCCTGGTTAAGTTAAAGCCATCGTCGCATTTGCGATTATTATCATCTGGTTTAGAAAGTTATTTGACACATATGCCTTGTATAAATGTGTTAATATTGCTATTGATAGACTAATGTGGTTTGTTTTTGTACATACACAACAAAGTACAGAATATGCAGTACATATCTTATTTTCAATGTACTAAATGTATTATGTAGAATCTACTAGCTTAATCATGTGATGTTATCTATATCTATAGGTACATCAATGTATATCTATTACAAATCGAATTAAATTGAAACGTGTCTCGTCTCGTGATTTTGAAGTAAAGGCTTTTTCTTAAGCTCATGTAATGATTTGCACGTTACGGTAACTCAAATACGCGTTTTTCAAATTTTTGCTGTCTGTTTGTTTGTCTGGGCTAATCTCCAAAACCAATTCTGAACTGATTTTAAAGTGTTTTTTATTGATAGGTAATCAATGAAAGTAATCAGGGCAAAGACTAATCTGGGTTAATTTTTATCTCGGAAAAATATTAAGTATATTTCATGTAGGTCAAACTACAGGTCAGAGCTAGTTCTAAATAACAGAGATATGGTGAAATGCTTTGTATTTCTACTGCTTAGTACGTTCTACATAATATTTAAAATTTCGGTTTGCTTTAAAATTTTTGTTATTGTGAATTAAACCTCATTACAAGGTATTTTTTAAAGACAAATTTGAAGCAACTTGCATTGACAAGAAGCAGCAAAAAATTGTGGAACATATTTTACAATAAAAAATTATGATGAAGTTTAAGTACTATTTCCAATACAGGATACTGGTCCTGTGATCCTGTAAAAATTATAGCATAGAGAACTGTTTCTACGCTGTAATTTTTTTCTTTGGACGAATTATTTTGGAATTGATAAACGAAAAAGTAAATTTAAAAATACAAATTACCATAAATTAAACCATAAACAAGCTAGTTTTAGTTCAAGTATTTGAGTTGCTAATACCGTGTACATACATCATACGGTCTTGAATTAATTATTTTTATTTCTAAACTAGTGGCCTGTCACGACACATTAATATGTTAAGAACTGATAAACTATTTACGCCTGTACATTTTTAATAGAAAAATATTATAAACATTGTTTTGTTGAAAGAAAACGCAGAGAGCAATCTCTTTTCTCTCTTCTTACCCACCAGTTGTGCCAAAATCCTTATATTCAAAAAAATACATTGATAGAGCAATAGAACCGAAAAGTGATGCATTCTAGCAAATGCGGTCACATAATTCACATGACTTTCGTGCAATTCGTTTTTACGTCCAATATGTCAGATTTTAGGTCAGAAACATACAAAATTAGATTAAAGAACGCAAATAAAATCAATGGAGTAACAAATCACACCTTAAACATCATTCTAAATAGTTATTTTTCAAAATAAAACTTAAATTAAAACTATAGACAAGAATTTGTTCAGTGATGCCATATTTCGAATTTTTTTCACACAGTTTTGCATTTTATTTGTAGTACTTAAATATTATTATGCATTAAGTCCGTATTTCCAGATAATGAACGAGTTGAGAAGTGAGACAGAGGTGAAGAAATAGAGTAGAGATTCATAAAATAAAATGAAAGTTCACAATATGTTTTAAAATGTTTGAAAATGATTAACTTAATAAAAAATGTAATGGATAAATCATTGAATTCATATTCAGTTAATTTTTTTTAAATGTATAGGTATTGCTCACATAAACGAGAACTTCGGAGTCATCAAATTGCTATCTTATAATATGATATTTCTATATGATACAGATTGGAATCTGAATTTTTTTTAATTTAAAAAAAAAGTTTGCATGTTTTACTTTTTACCGAATAGCGTCTCAAACTTTTTTAAAAATGTTTACATTTTAACTTTTGATCATACTTAATAAAAATGGTAAAGTAGGTACCTATCTTTCGAAAGACTAAGTTATCATTATCGTTAACAATCTTTATTTTATTCTAATGTATCTACAACATAACGTATTTATTAAAAATCTTGCCAAATTTCACACTCCTCCGTGCGCGCAATGTTTTTACAAAGCGACTTGAAATTCTCGCTTCACGTGTTAATATAACTGTCTCAAAATTTTATTCATTGATAACACTAAACATAACATAACATATCTTCACGCTGTATCCCCAACGGGGTAGTCAGAGAGGATGGAGCGCCAGGAGTCGCGGTCCTTACACACTTCTTTCGCTTACTCAAAACTCATCATTCTCTTCACACATTTTCGCCTAGGTATGCGAGTGCTTTTGACATTTCCGTCTGCTAACACTCTGGGTATTTGATCTTCATAAGTCAGCTTTGGTCTTCCTTGGCTTCTTTTACCACTCACTTTCGTTTTGTAGATTTTCTTCGTCAGTCTTTCATCACTCATTCTTTCCAAGTGCCCGAACCATCTAAGCATTCCTTTCTTCATTTTTACAATAACACTGTTGTGCAACCCTGTCATACTGCGTATCTCATCATTGCTTATCCTGTCCGCAAGCGTGACACCGCACATATTTCTGAGAGACCGCATCTCCATAGCATTTATCATCCTTTCACTCGATTTCGGGCATATCCAGGCCTCACTACCGTACAACAAAGTTGGCACTAACACCGCATTGTGGATGGCCATTTTAGCAGTGTTAGATATATTCATACTACCCACTAATGTGGACAGAGCACCGTTCACTTTATTGCCAGCTGCTACCCGTCTCTCCACATCCAACTCACATCTTCCATCCCTCGAAAACGCACTCCCCAGATACACAATTTCATTCACTTGTTCTAGACATTTTCCATTTACACAAATCACACATTTCGTTTGTACCGCTTCTCTTTCAAACACCAGAACCTTAGTTTTGTTCACATTCATTTTCAATCCTTTTACTTCACAATCTTCTTTCATACACGTGACTAGTGTCTGCAACTCTGTTTCTGATGGTGCTATTAGCACAGCATCGTCAGCGTACAATAGGCAGTTTACCACTGTGTCATCACATCCCATACCACTCATATTACCTTGCAATCTCTGGAGGCAACTGTCCAAATACAGCACGAACAGCCAGGCAGACATCACACAGCCCTGTCTGACACCAGAACAGATTTCAAACCAGGGCGACATGTCACCATCTATCCTTACACAGGCTCTGTGGCCACGATATAGTGACCTCACAGCCTGCGGTAAGGAGCCCTCCATGCCATATTCAGGCAGAAGACTCCACAATTTCTTCCGCACTACTCTATCGAATGCTTTTTCTAGATCCACGAAAGCGCAGAAAACTTTCTGGCCTATAGCCAGAAACCTACCCACGATAACGCGAAGCGAGAAAATCTGATCCATGCAACCCCTACCGTTCCTGAAACCACCTTGCGCCTCCCACAAATATCTTTCTGAAACGCCTTTCATACGTTCAGTCAATATCTTAGTATAGACTTTACTCGCTAAGCTGACCAAGCTGATGGCCCTATAGCACGCACAATCTAGATAGGAACCTTTCCCTTTATATATAGGTACTATGACTGCCGTGCACCAGTCCTCTGGAACCTCACACTTCTCCCAACAAAAGTTGCAGAGTGCACAGAAGGCATCCCAGATCCTAGGACCACCATACTTGATCATCTCAGCAGTCACCTCATCATTTCCCGCAGCCTTTCCACATTTCAAACTTCTTATCACTTTCTCAATCTCTTTCATACTAATGGCATCCTCCAGTCCCTGGCCCGAGTGCGGCAATTCATTAGAACCGCTCTCAGTATCAGAGACGGAGTCGCCACTCTCATACAGTTCTCCATAATATTCACTCCATCGCTGCAGAACGTCTTTTTTATTTGTAAGCAGGTTGTTTTCTTTCGAACGCACTTTATTCATTCTGCAAGGTGCCGGACCACTTCGGTACTTACGTACTTCTTTCCAAAATAATTTGGAATTTTCCTCGAAGTTGTCCGACATCCTGTTTTCGTCTAACACCCTACACCTTTCACGCTTCTCTTTCACTAGTGCCTTCGTTTCTGCTTTCTGCAACTTATATCTGTTTTTCATAAAATTTTTCATACCACAGTCATTTTTAGTAGCAAGGTAGTCCCGCCATGCTTTCTTCTTCTTATGCACAGACACTTTCACCTCATCATCCCACCACACATCACGCTTTTTACCATTACCAATCTTATTCATTCCACACACTTCTTTCGCAGCCTCGATCATGCTATCCCTAAGGTTCTGCCAACATTCTTCAACATCCTCGCTCATCACTTTCAATCTATCATCAAGCTTGCCGGATAATACCCTTTCATATTCATTCCTGGTGGTCGCATCTTGGAGTTTCCAGCTTTTAATGCGATAAACCGCTGCAGGCTTGGACACTACGCGATGTCGCCCTGCCGCAAACAGACCTCTTATTCTAGTTACCACTAGAAAGTGGTCAATTCCTAGATCGGCTCCTCTGTGTGCTCTAGTGTCCATAACCTGCTTTTTGAGCCGGCTGTCCACCAGGAATAAATCAATCATACTTCTTTCATCCTTCCTTTCCCACGTGTACTGATGAATCCTTTTGTGGTTAAATAAGGTATTAGCAACAAAAAGATCCTTTTCCATACACAGTCCTAACCCAATCCTACCAGCATAATTCACTCTCGTATCTCCATACTTGCCTAGGACAGACTCAAATCCTGTTCGCGCTGTCCCAACCCATCCATTCATGTCGCCACACACTATAATTCTCTCATTCTCCTCAACCATCTCTAGAACTTCCCTAACATTCTCCCAAAACTGATCTAGCTTGCCCAAGCCGACAGAGGACACTGGGGCATACAGCACTAAAACAAATAACCTCGTCAACCCTGTCTTGAGACGCACCCAGAGCAGTCTCGGGTTTACACAATTATACTCAGTTACACAGTTAACCAAACGAGAGGACAGTAAAACGCCTACCCCCTGGCATCCCCTTTCTTCTCGTGGTACACCTGACCACAAAGCGATGCCCCCTCCAGGCAAGTCGACAAGTGCACTGCCCTTTCGCTTGGTTTCACTCAAATATAACACATCCAATCTTCTTTCTTCCATAATATCAATCAATTGATAACACTAAAGTTCGTCAATAGCTACTAAACAGAAAAAAGGAAATCAGTTGACAAACGGAGAAGAGAAAGACAGTGAACTGTTTTGTCTTTACCTATTTATATACAGATATCTGGTGTCATTACCTAGTTCATATTAATATTAATAGTAAGAAGAAGGTAAAACATTACACCTAAACAGTAAACATACAATAGTAAACATAACTCTCTATACCTAATTTAAAACAAATATTTCATAACAAATGATCTTGTCAGGTTACCCCTCATTTCGGGTAAACGAATTGGTATTGCAATACTCCCACATTGGGTTTAGGGATACCAGTCGTCTTGCACACAGTTTGGGATTTTAATATGATTGCGAGAAATATTATTAAGCTTTCCCTAAATGTTTGTAAAGATTACCTTCAATAAAATACATATTTCCGCAATTTTTTGTAACTAAATTATGTTAGCACAGATTGTTTTACTGGGTTAAATGAGCTTATTGTGCAAAATATTTCATTTTAATTGCAACCCCTTCTCAATTTGTTGTCTTCACTTGTTTTGTATGGGAGGGTACTATATGTGTATTTTTTTTTATCTAAGCTAAAGTCATGATTAATTAGTAATCTAAAATATCTTAACCTTCCCTTTACTTTTACAAGAACAATGAAGAACATGTATGTCGCGCTTGCCCTATCCGGAAGCCCTAGGCACACCACTCATTATAGCCTAGCGCATCTGGAATAATCTACTTTTTAAATGGTGAAAGATTTATTCAAATAGGTACGGTGGTTCCGGAGATTACCCTCCACATTTAAACTAATTTACAAAATCTGCTCTAATATTGATATAGATATAATTATGTATACACAGTTTAACTGCTCTCTTGTTATGTATTTTAAAGGTAATGTATTTAGTATACGTATTTATTGCATTACCTTATTATATGTAATATACTAGCTAACGCCCGCGACTTAATCCGCATTTTTTATTTTTAAAATAGCCTAGAACCTATGTCCTTCCTCGGGCTATCTCTATACCAAATTTCATCGCAATCGGATTAACAATATGGAAACCCATAAAATACGAAGAAACAAAAAAACATTGTTTTTTATATGTTAGACTAACGACCTGCACCAGCTTTCTATAGGTGAAAGAGTTTTTGAAATCTGTTGAGTATATTGTATAGACTCAGATATTACTTTGCAGAAATCCATTTTATGTGGTAAATTCCAAAAATCTTAAGCTATTTTCCGCCCAAACTCCAAAAACCACCAATCGACACGTGTTTCGTCTCTCAACGAAGCATCCTCAGGATATACCAGAGATAGGATTCGGTCAGGTAACCAGCACCGACTGAACAAATTAATCTATCTTTAACTATTTTCCGTTCAAACTCCAAAAACCACCAATCAATACGTGTTTCGCCTCTCAACGAAGCATCCTCAGGATATACCAGAGATAGGATTCGGTCAGCTAACCAGCACCGACTGTTGAGTAATTTTCGAGTTTATACATTACATACAAACCAACAAAGTTTACCTCTTTGTAATATTGCTATGGGTTGTATATTTGAGCTACATATTACCATTTCAGCGGCTCTAGACAGGTGGCAATCGAAACGCTTGCTGGAGTTATTACTCGTCAAAAGTGCCCCTTGGCTATGTTTTATACGGCGGTTTTCACACGACTTTACGCTTTGTTTGATTAATAAGAAAGTTAATAATGTTTGAATACCAATTTAATATTAGTTTTTGCACCCACCTAACTGCGGTTATTTCCTTGTACAAGAAACATTTTTGAAACAAAAATGAGTAATTTTTGCGTTTTGTTTGAACCCGGGTAGTTTCTTTACTATTCTAGAGATAAAAATACTATGCGCGCTTTGTTGAGTTAGCAGTATACATTTGCATACAAAGGTAATTTAAGTTATGTTATACATATATGGTCATGGTCAAACGCCTTCATTCCTGCAGACCAGGAAACAGGATAAGTGCGTGTTCATTCGACGCGATTTGTCGTAGCGCTCGCGCCGCACTCGTGCCTCACATGCGCAGCGTCCGCGCCGCTCCCGCTTCAGCTAGTGCTGTGCTAATATAGTTTGCTGATAGTCTACCGTTTTACATTGCAACGTCAACATGTATATGTCACGACGAATTCAATTGAGTTAAAAAAACTTATTTGTATAAACAATGTCAGAAAGAAGAAGACTAAAAAAGGAAGTTTTAATTAATTAATTACCTTTAAAGAGATTCTTTAGTTTTGCCCTGTACAGTAATCTATGTATACAAAATCTTATGCAGAAATAATTAGAAATCAGAAACTAAGTTCAAAATAATTAATTCATTTTAATTCAGAAATTATAACGCCACTTTGAGTTACTTCTTTTGTACTTTTTACATTAAAAGAAATATTAAGAATATATTATGTTAGATATATTTTGTACTATCTTATACATGAAACACATGTCTGATGTAAAAGTTGTTCTTTTTACTTATCACTAAGTCTTTAACACTCCTCCAATAAAGTGATAGTAGGCTTTACTGGAGTTTCAAAGGATTTCTTGGAAGAATGCGAAAACTTTAGTTGCACATGTTTATTTAGACCCTGCAAATCTTTCTCACTTGTACAGAACTGTAACGCATAATATTCTATCACTTTTGTACTTTAAAATGTCTAAAAGCGCAAAAAACAGAAAATGTAAACAAAACGCGTGGTCCATGCTGTCGTGGCTAGGGTTTCTAGTCAAGACTTCTCAAAGCGAGAATTCCCGGGAAATCTGACTCTACTCGAGACGAGAAAAAAGTGTCGAGAAATCGAGAAATCGCTACTTGATCTCTTGATTATGTTTGCGTCCGTGCTCTCTTCTCACGCGCGGTTTTTTTTATTTAATTAAACGAATGTGATTAAAAGCTAAATATTTATGGGAAAAAAGATACTGTAAGTGTTCAACTTTAATTTAAAAATTGTTTGTATGATGATATTCGTTATTTTAATTGGGGCTATTGCAACTGCCGGGCAATTGCGCCGTTTGGTTATAACTTGCGTTCGATAAGGTCTCAGTAGAGGAAAGACGGATTATTTCTTTAAATTAATGTCGTTATTAATAAACCTTATAGAACGAAAGTTATAGCTAAATGGCGCAATTGCCCCGCAGTTTCAATAGCCCCGACCGATTATTTACTATACGTTTAATAAAAAATATTCTCAAATTTAGTTATTTTGTAAAAA
Organism: Zeuzera pyrina; assembly: GCA_907165235.1. Taxonomy (NCBI): domain Eukaryota; kingdom Metazoa; phylum Arthropoda; class Insecta; order Lepidoptera; family Cossidae; genus Zeuzera; species Zeuzera pyrina. The sequence continues at coordinate 5,692,706 of OU015629.1, forward strand.
AAATATGTGTTATTATTACTCACAAGGCTGAAGAATTAATAAATGTTGATGATTATTGCGTAATAAGCGTAGTTTTATTTTACATTTAATTGAAAATGTTATATTTTTTTATTTAAATATTTCTCGAATATTCGAGAATTCCCGGGAATTCTTAGTCGAGAATTCTCGAGCTCCGGGAAAAAAAATAAGTCGAGAAATCAGAAACCCTAGTCGTGGCCCCCGCAGAAGTGCTCCAGCACAGCGCGAGAGGGGGGCTCTAGCGCTTTCTATAAGAGATCTCGGACATAGTATAAATTTCGGAGCCCTTCGACAACAAGCTGAGGATGCAGCAGTTTTGATGGGTATAAGTGCCATATGACGTAGTTTGCTGCCCCAAGGGGCTTGGTACCTTTGTTTAGAATTCTCCTGAGTCACAAAAAAGGTACAAATTTCTTAGTCCATCTAAGTGTCGAAAACTGAGTCATCTTGGCGTAATTGTTTCGATTCTCATTTAGTATTAGATGTATCTAACCTATACACTTTCAGTCATTTCAGACAGTATTACGTCATAATTTTTTGATTTTTTTATACTTGGCTGTTGCTATTGGCACGTCTGATATATTACTTTGATACGTCATCTTAGGCGGAGGTGAAACGTTATCATGTTATGTCTTCCATGCTGACAAAAAATATTATATTTTTTTTTATGAATACACATTAGAAAACATCTTTGTTTTATTAGTACATTGTATAAAGGAAATAAAGAAACGTTTATAATACTTTGTGCATAAACTTGTTATAGATCTAAAGGTGTCACACAATGTTGGATAGTGCTTAGCGGACAACCACACCAAAGTTAAAATCAAACCAAATTCGTTTACTAATTTGACCTGTCTAGCCAGATTTCCAGTTTCCCCCAAAGAAACATTACGAAAACTGAAACTTAATAAAACTGCATGAAAGTTTGTTCATCCGGTCAAGAATTAAATGTCACAGACAGATGTAAAGACGGCGTCAAACTTATAACAACTCTTTTTTTCTATCGACTAAAAATATAAATTTATTTCGATGCTCTATTGAGTCTATTGAGTAGCATTTCAATTTACGTTGCCTGCTGCTGTGGACTCTACTAACGCAAAGTCTGACCTTGTGTATTGTTTCTGAAGTCGTAACCCATACCTAGTTGGGAAAAGCAGAGATGAAAAGTAGTGGACACTGTGTCCCTTATAGAACAAATTAATATTTGTGTAATAATGCAGTCGCTGGAGCGTGCTTTAATCTGCACCAGTATAGAACATTATCGGGGTATGCTTCCATTGTTGCGCTGATGAAAACTTGCGTTTCAATGCATTCTAACCTAATTACTGAGAACTAAAGAAGTTGGCTCGTAATGGAAATTTTGCTCTTGTTAGTTGTAAACAATATTAGATTATGAAATATACGTGACTCCATGTAACATATTATGTGTAATACTATATTGTTTACAGCTAAAAGTAGTGATGCGACTATAGAATCGTTTTTAATTGAGTGACTAGTGAATTTGTAAAACTTACTCAAGTACCAACCATACTGACTCGACATAATATAAAGCTTACATAATTATGTATTCATTTTCAGTCCTTATATACATATTTGTTTTTAATAATTGATTTAATACTTGGACATGGAACGAGTTGACACGATTGATTCGAAATGTCGAGAACGACTCTAGTGATGTAGAAAATGACTTCAATAACAAAAACCTGATATGATTCGCATCACTAGCTGAAAGACCGCAGCTCAGTGGTTTAGGTATAGGAATTCTACGAAGATGCCGCAAGATTTAATATCACCATAGAGCTATTTATCTGAATATCTACTGTAATTACTTGGAAAAGTAAAATAAATAGTAATATGAAATCCGATATTGCTAAGCTCTTATTTAAATACTAAAATAACCAACATATTACATATAACAATATAGACAACATAGTATTTATTGTTTGAATTAAATTGACGTTTTGCTCATTACTACACGTAGTATGGTATGGTAGCGGCGTCTCTTTTTAATTTTACCCATTCGGAATTACTCTACGATACTCAAGTGGGACTATCGTTCCGTAATACGGGTCTTAGATTACATACATTCGAGTACATATCGAAAAGTACATCAAAAAATATGCTCAATTGTTGTTGATCTTGAGTCTAACATAGTCAACAAAAATGGTTGAATTGTTTACCGCTATAAGTACAATAATAATAATACTATAAAATAAACGATCGTTGAAGACACAATAATCTTCTCTGCACATGTATTTACTCTTTCTGAACTTTGTATTGTAATAATATTGTAATAAACCTATTATCCTTCTCAGTGTTCAGGTTTTTTTTCGAACCCAACTAAAATAGATTTGACGTTAAAACACCTTGTAATTGGGTTTACTTGAATAAATTGATTTGACTTTAACTTTGACTACTTATTATTATATTATTATAGGTAGGTACAGCCTTTTTATAATATCAATGAGTACAGCCCTTTTTTGTCTTTTATTTCACGGTATTTACTTACATAATATACATATTTGATTTCGCTATCGGCTTTCGCCGCATTGATAGTACGTCTCGATAAAATATTCCCGAATAAATATATTATGTAATATCCTACTGTTCAGCACAGTGGTAAAACCGCATTAAAATGTATTCAATACTCTCATAATTGTAAGTGGACAGACGCGTTGCGTTTTCTAAAATACATGTAATAGTTATGTTTATTACTACTTGCTACTTGATATGGCACTATTGATTGTATAAATTGATAATAATTTTACAAGAAGTCCAATGCAACGAATGTTCCAATAGATAATTCCGCTTTATTATTAGTTGTTCGTAGGGATAAAGGATAATGAAATTGTAACTTCGAAAATCAAGATTGCTTTCATGAATAACGATTTACGTAATTTTGCGATTGTAACATTAACTAGTGGGCACAGTCCTGCAAAGCTTATACAGTGTTTTTAACAGACTTCAAAAAAAAGAGGAGGTTCTCCATTCGTCTGTATAATTTTTTTTTATGTATGTTCGGGCATAATGTTTGTTATGAACCGATTTTGTTTATGAACCGATTTCAATAATTCTTTTTAACTAGAACTAACTAGAAAGCACAATTGTGCTAGTAAATTGTGTTTTTTCGTCTTTATTTTAAGGGATATTTGTACATAAAAATAGCGTTTATCACTGTACTGTACTGTAATATGTTAATTACCACCACCACTAACCATTTCTAAAGTCGCTTAATATACATTTTAAGAATTCAATATTTTAAACTACGTATTCTTTACTAAGTATTCTGATAAAATGAGCTAGTATTATTCAGATTATTTTAACTTAGTTTTAAAGAAATGCATTTTTTCAATTGTCAAAATTAATTTTGAGTTTTATATACGTGGCACCGTAAAATTTCGTTTTTGTTTCTTTGTTTATCTACCTACATATGTCAAAGTCTGCCAAGATGCTTATTATAAGGAACGACGATGTTATGTATGTAAAGGCGATGGGCTAGTCAATAGTAATCTGTCGCAATATGGTTACACTTACCGTCAAAAGAGGTATTTGGATACGATTTTATAGTGCCTTGATTCTGTTACCCCGCTTGAGAAATGTAATAATGTTTTTTAAATCACCATAAATGGAGATGTTATAAGTTATAAGTAAGTAATTAATTTCATATCTTTCCTTATCTGGGTGTAATATGGTTTCATGTTTGATGCAAATAATGAAGTCACTTAAAAACACGAGTAATTTAAGCTATTAAAAAAATTCATGTGTTAATTACGTACTATTATTAGATATAATTACTAACTTCCTTTCATATAGTGCAGGTAATTACATAATATGTTATGTATGTAAACATTTTGGCTCGATATTGAAAGGTCATTCCTGAATGCCAAAGTTATCGCATCTGTTTCATCAATCGCGATGTTTACTGAGATACCTATGTTAGTATACACTGTTACCCATACGAGAGAACGTTATCAAAGTCAATGCCCTTTACCGTACAAGTTTTGTTGTTAGTTTTAAATAAAAGTGATAAGGAAAAATAATATCATAATACCTTGAGTAAAGTTTTGACGCGCTTAGCAAAACCCATTTTTTAATTTTATTATCTTTTATGTTACTTATATTTTATTTAATTTAATATAATTTACCATTTGTGGATTTTATGGAATGAAATTTCATAAATTCTTTATGATTACTTATTACAACAAAAAAATTTGCTGGTACAAAAAACATAATATATTTTATAATACAAAATAAATAAAAATTAATTTTAAAGTGAATAGAAAAGTGCAAGTCAGACTTTCGTACTAGTCGGGGTCTATAGCACGAGTCTGACTCACACTTGTCCGGTTTTTATTATTTGTTGTTTGACTAGAGTTTGCATTATAATAACATCAATTTTGACGCCTGTATATATTGCCATTTTTACTATAGAGCAAAAACAAAAGAAACGGTGATAAAAACACGTTTCTTGTCTGTGGATTGGGGAACCCTCTTGAATTTCTACTTTTTTTATTTTTAGGATGTCCGTCATAATAACACACATTTTCTGAAAATTTTAACCTTTTAACTTATGGTTCATAAAATACATTTTAAGAGTCCGCCTATGCATCACAGTGCAACCGAATTCTTTCATTATCGCCGCACCCTAGGCGATAACTATAAAGTTGATTTTCGTAGTTGCGGTTTGATCATATTTTAGCGCGGAGAAAACTGGTTTTAGATTTGAGATATTATAATTGCCTATCCATTTTAGTAAAAATCATTTTGAACTCCTGTAGAATTTCGGAAATGCAACTCTTCTTCCTTTTCAACGGATCTTTATGCAAAACAGGGTTTTGTCTGGTATATTTTGTATCTAAATTCTTTTCTCCAATCATGTTTCCACGTTTAAGGATTTCCAGCTAAAGAGTTGAAATTGTATGTATCCAAATGTCAAACTCTCAGTCTTCTTAGTCTTCTCTTGAGATCTAGGTCACTAAACACACCAAAGTCTGAATAGGCGGACTCTTAAAAATAACACAGACGAACCAATGGATAGACAGACGGACGGATAGGTGTAGGCTTTAGTAATAATCTCGTTGGTACCCTTTGTACGATATACTGAAAATTAGATCATTTAAAGAAATACATAATTTAAATACATACATACATAAAACACATAAAGAATTTTAATTCCGTTAATTAAGTTTATTATAATTTATAACACAATAACATAATAAAAAGAATATATGAATTTTTTTTAATAAGCATTCTTGTATTAATTTCAAAATGTTATCAGTATCGACATCACCATAATATTCTAACAGCTAACCTAAACGTATTAAAATAGTCAATTTAATATTCTACGACCACAGATGTACAACTATTATATTATGTAATTATATTTCTCTTGTTTTAGACAATCAGTTCCAGATTCCAGCTTTGATGGAGTACAACACCACACCCGTAAGTACTCATATTTTAAACATACCGTTTTATTACAATATTATTGTTATTACATTATAAAATCACATCACAACTGCGTTTTGCACGAGAAAATTAATAATTATATTAAAATTTTTGTATAGCAAAACATTGTTAAAAAGAAAAACATTTATTTTTTATTAGTTTCTTAATATAAATTATACTAATCACTTGCACTTAGTGCCAATTTGCGGTAATAATAATATTTAAAGTTAATATTAGTATTTTTTATCCTCTATTATATTAGTTTCATTATTCGAAACGCCATCTACTGGATATTACATAATTAGATTCCTTCGGGTCGCGGAGGAAAAGATTCACGTGTTTACCGGCGTAGGGATGACTAGTTAGATTATATTTCCGAAGCTAGATGGCGCTGTGCGTCCTCAGCTCAATTTGACAGCAAAATCCAAGATGGCGCTTTCGTACTATTCCTTACTCGTTGATCTTGTTGAATTGTTAAAGTTTTTGGTTCGACAACCCTCCGTAAGATGTCGTCGATATGTTCATATACTGTGGTCTGTTCACCCTCCGGAAGATGCCCCTGTAATACAACGGGTATAGTAATACAAAACGCATTAAAAAAATTATAAAACTATTGTTCTAGTAACAAAGCGAAATTAAATTAAAAATACATAAATGTAAGTCGCGTTGTGGTCTATTTTACTCTTAAAAATACTTAACTTTCAATTTTAGTAAAGATTGTAGGAAATCGTAGTAAAAGTCTTCTGAAGTTTACTCCTATTTAGAACTTTTGATGATAGTGGCGGTAGCTAATATGACAGATTTGCTTTGCAGCACAAATTAAATTATTTTCCGACATTCATTCGTGTTTAATTTTACGTTGATAATTCTTCACGCCATAACAGCTCGTTGGTTGTTTTAAAAATCCACTTCCTTTTAAAAGCGCTCCACAACAAGGCTTAATTTAATGCTATATATGGACTGCCTGCGTTACATTTTTTGCGCAATTTCACGAGGCACGCTGTATTCGAGGCCTGTTACATAAATGTCGAATTAAAACATTTTGGCACGGGATTTCGTTTTTAAAATATTTTAAAAAGATTACATATGGCACAAACTCGCTGCTACAGTAGCCTTTGTCCGCGGGCAGTATTCGGTAAATTTACAGTAAGCTTTCACTGCTTTTATTGCTCTGTATCAGTCTATTAATAAACTAAACGTAATCCAGAGAAATTGATCGTCGAACGTTAATGAATTCACAAATAGATCAGTTTACCGTTTTAATCAGTTTAAAAATTTTACCTAAGACGACGTTAAATAAGTAAATTAAACGCGAAACAAAACTTGTTCTTGGTACATCAAAAATGAGCTGGTACATAGCTGTTTATTAAGCTCCATCGTAAATTTAGCGATGCGAGTGGCTCCGCCTCGAGCGAGTCGCGCCACAGCCCCGCACGCCTGTTCCGGATATTCAACGATACGAATGGCTTTATTAAGACTAAGTATTACAATTTCCGAGCAACTATTGCAATAGTTAGAATTGCTAATGTGCCTCCCAAGGAGTCTAGTGAAAAGATGCGATTGCACCGAAACCGCTTCCTCGACGTTGCCGGTTTTCTTTTTTATGAACGGCGAAATTGCAGTTTCACACTGAGTTGCCAGCTGCAGCTGCACGTTGTTTTCCAGTGAATTAAACCCTAACTATTCTTGTGATTTGGATGGCCTTTATCAATTTTATTTTATTTTTTTGTTCGTCTTTTATAATTAAGATTTACAATTTAATTTATCTTTTAATTTAGAATAAAAACCAACAATAATAATCTTAGCTATACCGCTGCCAGATATCGCGTTGGAAAAAGGGCTCTGTCTTGCAACCACAAATTACTATGATTTAATATTGCTTAGTTATCTGTGGGTTGGTAATTTGTTAGCGCGCCTCTCGGCCCCGCGTTGGGCGCCATTGTTGCTCAGCCGCCTTTTGTTCTTCGCGTACTCTACACGATACGATCTTGAATTATTATGATTAGGATTCTTTGCCAAGTGACGCGGACGCGCTAATTCCTTCATTATCGTTTTAAGTTTTACTCACTCGAAAACGTTTTTAACCCTTTGCTATTACGATGGTCACTCAGCTGTTAGCTGCTTTACCATTAACTATGTACTTATCTTTACTTCAGTGCTGAATATCTTTCATAACAACTTTGGTCGCCACTTAAATTGAGTTTACGTAAATGCCTCAATCATCACTTTAGGGCGTTAGTATGCCGCGTTCACCCAGTAAACTATTCGATTAATTTAACATACGAACATGGCGTTTGGAGGTGACCCACTAGATTAATAAATGTCACCTCCACTCGTAAACTCAATGGAGTTAATATATCAGAGTCCGTCACGGCAAGCCATACTATAGCTCGACTTTCATTTCATATAGTGCTCTCAAATGGATCGATCTGCGTGTGGCTTTTTCAATTAGTGAAAACATTCGATTGTCATTGTGTTTATAGTGTAATTGTTGTATTGTTATCCATCCATCTTGACCGTTTTAATGGGTAGCCATCAGGGAAATGAATCGCCCCGTTGTCCGGTCGAACGGAATGGGAGCGTTGTACAAGTGTTCTCCGCGCGAAATTGCTTTCCGTTTTAATGCCTGAGGTATCAAGGGATGCGGTGTTTCCGCGCTGATTGCTTAGCTTTATTATTTATTAACCAGTATGTAAAATACCTCCTTGGTTGCGAATTGCTAGTTTGTTTTATTGTTATTTTTGTAAATAATACCATTTACCAGTATTTCGTTTGTATATTACTTATGTTTTTATTACTCAAATCGTTATTTATTTAGGCGTCAGTTAATTTTTTTAAATTGTATATAGTGGTGCGGAATGAAACTTCTTAAATTGATACTTTATTAACCGACTTCAAAAAAAGAAGGAGGTTCTCAATTCGTCTGTATGTTGTTTCTTTTTTTTTGTTTTTTTTTTTGTATGTTTGTTACCTCATAACTCCGTCATTTATGAACCGATTTCGAAAATTCTTTTTTCATTTGGTAGGTAATACTTCAGAGATGGTCCCATTTAAATTTATTATTATTAATTTAAATTTCACCAATATTGGAGCTTGGACTTCAAAGATACACTAGATAACACAAACTGGTTATAACATTTATTTATATTGACGATTCTCTTATATATCGTTGCGTTCCGGAATTAGAATGAAATTAATTGCAGACCTGCCCTTGATATTTATTTAGGTCAAGACCACTCAAAAGGGTGAAATAAAAAATTTTTATTAAAAAAATTAAACCGCCTTCAAAAAAAACACTGAAAAGTATAAAATAACTATCTTTTACTAATCAAAACTCAAGTACAGTTAAAATAACTGTATAAATACGATACACATATCTATATAATTAAATTTGACAGTTATTGAAGTCGGTGGCAAACCAATGTGCAACAACATAAAGTCTATTAGTTTGGTGGGTTTGGCACCGATTTCAGCAACTGTCAAATTTAAATATATAGGTATGTGTATCGTATTTATAAAGTTATTTTAACTGTACTTCAGTTTTGATTAGTAAAGGATAGTTATTTTATACTTTTCAGTGTTTTTTTGAAGGCGGTTTAATTTTTTTTAATAACATTTTTTTTGTTTAGATTTTAGTACATATTCGAATTTTTTTACTTTGACTTCGAATAAATATTCACTCTAGACACACTCATGACACTCTAATTGCTTGAAATATGACATAAATTTACTTTTTAAATGCTACTATCGAACAACATCCTAAAGTATACTTCACATTAATTATCGCTGTATGTAAAATTGTAAATATTGCAATTTGACGGTATGAAAACGCTGTTAACGAGGTTTGCAAATACTGCACTAGCATGCGGCGTGCGTGCCACACCCTATTCATTAGGCGGCATGTGCTTCCGCGCATTTATCAATCTACCCTCACAGCAGTACCACCTCGTCGAGCTTCTCTTCAATTTCAGAGCATACGTGTTATTCTAATTTAGCAAAATTAGTCTTTTATTACCTGTCTCGAAGATTTTCATCAGGATAATTTAAACGATTAACATATTTTTAGTGATAATGTTGTAGAACTCCCTTTTCATCGACTTCGACAAAAATATTGCGAATAGGGACTTCCTTCGATCAAGTACTGAAATGAAACGAAACTGCGTCATGTGTATGTCATATTTTTGTATTATACTATTAAAATATACATGCTATTTATGTATTTTGGTAGTTAGTGTACTGTAATATCTTAGATCCTATCGTATCCTAAAGATATAATAGCAGAGAATCGTTCTAATATTTTTGACTTAAAATGCATGCAAGTTATTAGATAGTAGCCGTGTACAACAACTTTTAGCTTCTACTTAGTTTTTGTTAGTATAGTGCGTTAGTTATTGTCTGTGTTCGTGAGTAACTGTTATAAACGCAATCGTTTAAAGTTTAAATCGTTTAAATATTATCCCAAAATAATAGTGCAAATGGCAACACTATTATTTTGGGAGTGTTGCTACTTAATAATAATAAGGCACTTTTGAATGTCTAAAAATATGTCAATCGAGAAATACATGAGCTAGCGAAAGCATGTTTTTTAATTATAGCTCAATATATCCTGTGTATATATTATGAAGATCAAATAGCCAGAGTGTAAGACGACGGAAATGTCAAAAGCACTTGGATACCTGGGCGAAAGTGTGTGAGGAGAATGATGAGATTTGAGGAAGCGAAAGAAGTATGTAAGGACCGCGACGCTAGGCGCTCCGTCTTCTGACTACTCTGTTGGGGATACAGCGTGATATATATGATATGAAGATATGTATGTATGTATATCCTGCGTTTCCATCCATGTCGACGTCCTGGAGGAGCGAATAGCTTTCAAGGGCGTTCTTAAAATTGAATATTCAAACATTATCTGCATATTTCATAAATGTTTTTTTGGAATAGCATACAACCAAATTCTAATTTCGACATTGTATGCGTACCATGTTTTTGTTTAATACTAGATATCTGAGCAAATAAAACTGACATTGTTTTAGTCCAATATTTTATCTGCAATGTATAACATTCACAAAATTTCAAATTAATTATTATTAATATTCAAGCATTCAAATATTAAATATTAAGGTATCACGGACTTAAGTAAACCATAACCTTCCAATTCTTGAGGAAAATAGTCCTTTGTCTATAAAATGTAGAAGCAAAATGATCGGTTCCAAACGGTTCTCAACACACCTGCGTCTCTTGATCCGGGATTAGTGCGGACCAGCGAACTGGCGGATAAATGCTAAGATACCTTAGTGATAAAGCACTAGCCATTAAAGCTGCCGGCGTATTAGCAGTAAGAGACTATCTTCAGACGATGCACACATTAATATCGAAGTAAATCACAAATCTTATTTCTTAGTTACAAAAATCCAAGATCCAGAAAATGTAGATAATCTTGTCTAAAATCTAAGGCACAGAAATGAATCAGAACTCTCAAACATGGCATAATTTGAACGTAAATTAGGCTTGCGGCAACATATGACTCAAGCGTGCGGTCGGATTTATCCCAATTTCGACCTAGCAACTCTGGTCTGCGGTTACTTCAACCGAATTGAATCATTAAGTTGCGGAGACATTTCTCGAGAGAGATAAGATTATGGACTCTATAATGCGAACGAATGAGAAGAAATAAGTGATAGCAACTTTATGCCCTTTGATTATTTCCATTTGTTGGAGATGCAGTTTAGAATGTTGATCGATAAAAATGATAGAATGTTGATGTACATATTTATGGTGTAATAACGATTTATTTTCGTCCACATAAGGAGAGAGTATAAATACGTGAACGATGATGATATACAAACACAACAAAAAACTTTGTTGTTTCCAGGAAGTCAGAAGCTTTTGAGGAATGTTAGATATTCACTTTAGCTTGATTTGTGAGTAAACCGTGCGAACCAAAGCTCTGACGACACGTAACCGGAATATTAACTAAATTTAACTGAATTGTCATTTTAAACCAAATGGAATGACTGCTTTAATAATGTTAGTTCAATTAAATATTATAGTGTGAGGAGGTACGCGGGTAGTTTTAGAATACTCGATTATAAATACATGAAGAGTGAACGGAACGTATGTTTCGTCAACTTAATGAGGAACCTGAAATATGCCATTCTCGTTCTAGACCAAAAATCGGATTTTTATTTTGTTATATTGTAAGCAAATGACCAAAAAAATTCCTCACTTTATTGTAGGTTCTTATCATATAATTTTTTGGAAATGTTTAATATGGTTTTTGGCTGTCCCATTGGCGCGGTGACAGGGTTGCTGATTCTATCCTCGATCAGGTCAATTTAGGAAACAAACTTTTCTAAATTGGCTTGTAGTCTGGGAGTTACTGGGAGCTCTCCCAGTTCGTTGTGTGTTACCCATAGTACAACCCTAGTGCTTAGTTTGGGGTCACATAATTTGTGTAATTACTGAAGTACATACATACATACATATCTTCACGCTGTATCCCTAACGGGGTAGTCAGAGAGCGCTCAGCGCCAAGCGTTGCGGTTCTTACATATTTTTTTCGCTGTCTTAAATCTCATCTTTCTCCTCACATATTTTCGTCTAGGTATGCGAGTGCTTTTGACATTTCCGTCGACAGTTCCATCGTCCGTCGTCTCGGGGTATTTGATCTTCATAAGTCAGCCTTGGTTTTCCTTGGTTTCTTTTACCACTCACTTCCGCTCTGTATGTGCCCGTGCCCGTATCGTGCCCGATGTGTATGTGTCCGACCTATCTAAGCATTCCTTTCTTCATTCTTACAATAACACTGTCGTGCAACTCTGTCATACTGCGTATCTCTTCATTGCTTATTTTGTCCGCAAGGGCGACACCGCACATATTTCTAAGAGATCGCATTACTACTGCATTTATCTTACTTTTATGATGATATTGAGCACATCCAGACCTCACTACTGTACAATAAAGTTGGAACCAACACCACATTGTGTATGGCCATTTTGGCTGAGTATTATCTGAAGTATTATTATTATTTTATACTTAATAATAACAAAACTACACATTATCTTAAATAATAGACTCCCTCAAAGTTGCCGCTTAGGAAGCTGTCATTGCTTAAGGTACCCATAATAATTAAATTCTAAGAATAAGAATAATTATATTCTAAATTTTTGTCACTGCAGGTTTTTATTAGTTCTGTAAAAATACTTTGTAATAAGGTTTACTTATTTATATATTGCTATTAAATATTTTGACCTGAATTGAAATAGTAGACTGTATAACAAGGGAGTAAAATATTATTTTTATGGCGAGGCGCTATTTTTAGTCCAGAGCGGAACGAAGGATTCTAGAGTAGAATCCTGAGCGCAGCGAGGGATTCAATGTATGGCGCCCGAGGTTAAAAATTAATTTGGCTACCGAGTGATACAATTTACTTTTCGTTCCCTTCTATGAGAAATGGGAGGGGTTATCCGATTTTTAAAAGCATAAAGAAATTTTATATTTTTGAGTTTTTAAATTTTAAATTTCTTATTTTTTTTGTAGCGCGCGGCTATGGCCGCCGCAGGTTAATTTGACCCAGTAACACTTCTCATACAATATTTTCATTCAACTTCTCGTGTTCCTTATTCAAATTAATTTCTACCCTCTGTGAAAGTCTAACAGAAAAGACCTATTTTGGTCGCATTTATCGAAGAACCAATCATCGTTTTTCGAATAGATGGAATGAAAATATGTAATGTATTTACCGCAATTGAAATATGTTATTCCAAAATACTGAAAATAATATATGCTAGCGTGGTTATTATTGGAATATCCAAGCGTAATCCCTGTTTGTTTGTATTTTATGCAAGGTTGTGACTTCACAGGTTGGTATGTTTTTCAGATCGGAATTTACAAACAATTTTTCCAATTCCAATTAGTCGATTGAGAAAATTTTTGCCTTTCAACGTCTTCTTTACGTACGTAATACGTAATTATTTGTGTATTAAAATGTATATATAATTTGTGAAACCTATTATGATAGCCACGGAAGACCAAGGCTGACTTATGATGATCAAATAGCCAAAGTGTTAGCGGACGGAAATGTCAAAAGCACTCACATATCTAGGCGAAAATAGTGTGAGGAGAACGATAAGATTTGAGGAGGCGAAATAAATAGGTGGTATGTCAGGACCGCGACGCTTGGGCTCCGTCCTCTCTGATTACACATTTAGAGATACTGCGTGACGATATTGTATGTATGCTTGTATTATAATATATACACTTATATCCATATAAGTTATGATGTACGTATATTATACTGTTATGAATTATGTAAATGATTATGAGAAGTATGTGCGGTGTCACCCTTGCGGACAAAATAAGCTATGAAGAGATATGCAGTATGACAGGGTTGCACGGCAGTGTTATTATAAAAATGAAGAAAGGAATGCTAAGATGGTTTGGGCACATAGAATGAGTGATGAAAGACCTACGTAGAAAATCTATAGAGCAAAAGTGAGTGGTAAAAGAAGTCAAGGAAGACCAATGCTGACTTATAAAGATCAAATAGCTAGAGTGTTAGCCGACGGAAATGTCAAAAGCACTCGCATACCTAGGGGAAAATGTGTGAGGAGAATGATTAGATTTGAGGAAGCGAAAGAAGTATATGAGAACCGCGACGTTTGGCGCTGCGTCCTTTCTGACTACCCCGTTAGGGATACGGCGTGAAGATATGTATTTATGTAAATAATTTATTAGAATATGCTATGATAGGTAACTTAGCTTTGTAATAATTTTTGAATCTCATTCTCTTCAAGCATTTTTGCCTAGGTATATTTCCATTACCATCAGCTAACAGTGGCTTTTTTATCTGCGTAAGTCAGCCCTAGCAGCTCTTCCTTGGCTTCTGCTACCACTCACTTTTGCTCTGTAGATTTTCTTCGTTAGTCTCCGTTTCGTTCGTTCGTTAAGCATTCCCTTCTTCATTTTTACAGTAACACTGTCACTGTGGTGATTTGTAGTTATCGTATGTACTATTGTGTTGTGAGTTATAGTGTATAATAAATAACTTAATGTAAGTCTTTTTGGCTAATTATCTATACTACTATATATAAATGTCTAACGTCTGTCTGTAATTTTAATTTTACTGTCAAATTTTGTGATAGATATAAATCTCTAGTGTCTGTCTGTAATTTTAATTTTACTGTCAAATTTTGTGATAGATAGTCACTTTATAACTCACTGACTTCGATTCTACCATTTTTAAAATGTTTGTCTGTCTGTCTGTCTGTCTGTCTGTATGTCTTTTTATAACTCTAGAACGGCTTGACCGATCTTGATGAAAATCGGTAACTAGTAATAACATGTTATTGCGCTCATGATAGGCTATTTATTTTTTAGAAAATCTACCCCTAAAAGGGTGAAAAGGGGGATGAAACTTTATATGGGAAATGGTAAACACCTGAACCGATTATGATGAAATTTCGCAAGAAGATAGTTTGACATCAAAAAACGTACATAGGCTATTTTTTATAAAAAATTTGTAAAAAATTATAAAGAATCATCACTATAAATAAAGGTTATAACACTAAGAAGATGAAAAGGGGGATGAAACTTTGTCTGGGGAACGTTAAATCTAGGTAATCGTAAAATTTGGTGCGGTGATAAGACATTATTTATTAAAAATACCTAAACTTTTTTTCAAATCAAAAATCTGTGAACGGGAGGGAGGGGTACGATACTTTGTACGAAAAATGCTAAACCACTGAACTGATTATGATGTAGCATGGATACAGTTTGACATCTGGGAATGTACATAGGCTACTTTTTATAAAAAATCTACCTTTCAGAGGGTGAAAAGGGGGATGAAACTTTGTATGGAAAACGCTAAAATTTGGTGTAGTGATAAAAATTTTTTTTATCAAAAATACATAGGCTACTTTTTTATCAAAAATCTGAGAACAGGGGGACGGGAGGGAAGGGGACCAACTTTGTACGGAAAATGCTAAACCGCAGAACTGTATTGCTATACGATTATGATGTAGCATGGATATAGTTGGACTCCTGGAAACGGACACTGGGAACTTCTATATTAAAAAACTACCGCTAAGGGGGTGAAATGGGAAATGCTGAACCACCGAACCAATAATAATGTTTAGTACAGATATAGTATGTGCCCGGAGACAGACGTAAGCTAGACGTAGACTTTTTCAAAAACAATCTTTAAACAACTATGTACATGTACATATAATCTAACCTAAACCAGGAAAGTCACGAAAAAATTTTCCGCGCAGACGAAGTCGCGGATACAGCTAGTTATTGTATATTTTTCTGTTACAGATCAGCATTGAAAAATATTAAAATACCTAGTAAATTACGTTACTATAAATATAAAATTGTCTATGAACTTAATGCTTAGATAAATTTTTCTTTTATCTTACTTATCAAAATATTATCAATTGCGTATATATTTATAAAATGTGTTCCCCGGCATAATAATGATTACAATATCATCGAAGTTATACCATGGCTATCGAAAGAGGTCTGAGGGTCAGCTCATTTGATATTCTACGTCCACCCCCCCTAATGGAATAGCGTTGTGAGCCCGTCGTCACTGATGCGATCGATCTATATTTTATTTCCGTAAATTGTAGGAAATGATAGTCGGTAACCCTTGTCATGGCACTAAAATCACTCTAAAATTCACAGTTTTTTGTTTGAATATGGTAGATGCCGATTCGTTCTTGGTACAACGACATTTGTTAGTCAAAAATATAGAACATTTACTTGATTATACCATTAAAAATGATACGTCACTATTAGCGGCCATCCCCAGTTTCGCAAGAATGAGTATATACTGAGTAAGTAAACCTAAAACATTGGTGCGATCAAAAAATTGAATTCCGCCATGAACGCAGCCCCCTTTAGCTTTTTAGCCCCTTAGGGGTTGAATTTTAAAAATGTCGCATTACATCTGTTTTATTACTAGCTAACACGACTGACGTTGTCTTGTCCTAATTTAAATAAATTTAAGCGAAGAAACAGAAGGAAGCCGGTTTTTCCTGAATTTTCATATTTTCTGAGCGACTTTTCCAATTTTTTTCCCCTAAAAACCTTATTTGGACTATTACAAACATTTAAAATAATAATTTTTGTTTACTTAGTTTTTCTTTGGAAAATTTATCTACGTAAATATAAAGTTTCGTGCGTACGAGTAGAGTACGAAAGAAGTTCGCAAGGACGGCGATGCTTGGCACTGTATCTTCTCTGACGACGCCGTCAGGGATACAGCGTGAGGATATGTATATATGTATGTATTATTTTATATATGTATAATACATCACTATAGATACACTATATTTTCCGTTATAATGACAGACTGTTTTTTGATTTCTCGATGCGCGCGTGATTATCGTTCACTCATTTTGGAATCAAATATTTATCTTACCAATGCAGATACCGTGTAAGTCCGAAGGGTTACCATGACAGTTCTGCATTTTTAATATCTGAATTAACTTTACATACGTTTTAATCTATTTCACTTACGAAGAGCACAAAAAACGTAATAAAGTAATGGACTGTGGAATACAAAACGTCTATAAGTCGATGGTAAGTAGACACGCAAGTATATAAAACAGTTTGAATTTTGTGTCTAATTTTATTTGTAATTTGCTTCAGGTGACAGATTGTTCAATCGAAAGGTGTCTGAAACTAATAAACATTTCGAATTGTGTAATTGAACTATATTTGTAATACGGTGACAAGCTTTTTGAATTGGATTCATAATAAACGTGACATTACAAATCATATAATTTGTTAAGGCGACGCATTGATAAACAATAATTTAATCTAAAATAGACCTGTTCTATGCAAACGTGCGCGCGCTAGCTTACGAAAAATACGAAAAAACAGTTGGTTTCGTTTAAATTACAAACTATAATTAATTTTGAAAAATCATATTGTCATTTTGAAATGTGTGTTTAGATTCATCTACATAAAAAATTTAGAGGCTTTAATCGGTCCCATTTGTCCGTAAAAAGCAAATCTCTGTTGTAAAAGAGTTTTCTTTAATATTTTTTTTATGTTATAAAAGTTAACCAACCGTGTAATACTATTGTCAAAATAAAGTCAGTGAATTGAAGATTATAGTTACCAAATATCTCTTTCATATGTTTTGTAATTGCTTAGAAAACTGAAATCCCCGACATCAAACTTTCCAATGCGTCGTCTTAAGTCCAAGGCTCCTAGTTACAGTTTAACTAAATTTGTACATATTGTACGCAATTATTACACCTTATACCTTAGGGCCCAACTGAAATTCAGCGCTGACGCTTAGGCAGAACCGTAGCGGCTAGACAAGTGGCAGTGTTTTCATAAAATTGAAACAATGGACTAACGTTATTGCTCGATAAAAGTGCAAATTAACCACGTTTTATACGGCAGTTTTCACACGACTTTACTTTTCATTAGATATAATAGAAAGTTAATAACTTTTGAATACCAATTTAAAATTCGTTACGCTATATGACGTGGTATTTGTCATTCCATTCTACTAGCGTTTACGACAATTGAGCCACTCGTCTAGGGCCCCGTAGCCTATGCTGAGTTGGAAGTCCTGTTCGGCATTATACTTTTAATTTTTGTATTTATAAAACTTGTTTTTTCCCGAATATTATTATATGTTCATCCTATTGTAAGTCATAAGTGTATATTGTCAGTGTGTGTCGAATAAAGTTTGTCTATTGTCAATTAAATGTTTTTCATATACACGAATTTCAACTTTCGACTTCAGACGAAAATAATTCATAGCTGGAGCTACAGAACTCTAAAAGCGAAGTATTCGTAAGTTGGTGAATTTACTTGTATCGTTCTAATAATAGCGTTCATCTTGCTCTGTGGTATGGGCGTATGTTACGCATCGTTATCGTAAAATTCGTATATGTAATATATTGTTCGCTCATGGTTGGTTACGCCCAACATGTTAGATTCTAGCTTAGAAATATGAAAAAATAGATTAAAGATTACAAACAAAATTGATGAAGCAATAAATTATTCAACTAACATTGATTTTGCACAAGATTTCGGAGTTTAATATGATCGTAAAAATCTAAGCTTTCCTTAAATGTGTAGGTAACACTTACATTGATAAAATATACATTTATACATTATATTTTCTATATTATTTTGTATTTAATTTCTGGTAAAACAGAATATGTCACTATAGCAGATGAAATGAACTTGATGCTCAAATTATTTTATATTAAGTAATTTCAACCCTCTATCAAATTATTGTCATTTGTATAATGGATTTAACCTAGGTTTTTTTTACTTTTATTTTTTTGATCTAAACTTTCAACATATTTTTGAAGGTAAGCGCTAATAGGTCTAACTTGTTAGATGGGATAAACATTAATAAACATATCAATTGTGATTGTTAATGGAGGAAGTCCGTAGAAAGATAAGTAATAAGTACTGATAAAAGATGCGGACGCGCAGAGTTTTTAACTCTTTTTACACTTATTGAAAAACTTTTATAACACGAACCAAAATTTGAAGCTTTTAATTTCTATTCAATGTATATTATATAAATTTAAATACAATTACACATGTACACTTTAAATACGTACACATAGGCACCCTAAGCATAGACGATTTTTAAATGGCGATTTTGAGGAAATCTATTATTAATTAAATTTCCGAAGTTACACCAAATAACATGAACTGGCTATAACCTTTATTTATTTATATCCGGCCCAATTCGTGCTGCAATTCAGCATGGCTCTACCACACAACAAGTTGGTGCATTTGTAACACACAAAATTACATAAATTTTTTTTTTTAATTTTAAAATCTTAAGAAGATATTTAAAGCTTTTTATTTAAAAAGCTTTCTGCACTTCTTCTCCACATAAACTTTAACCATGCGAAATCTCATATTCCACCGTGAGCGCAATATTCTTAAAAAGAGATCCGAAGTTTTCGCTTCACGTATTAATATAATGATGATGATATTAAACGTGCGAATGCCTTTGACGTATGTGTAAGATGTAAGTAATGTAGGCATACTATGTGCGGACAGAACATGTTATACCTTTTAAAAACAGCAATTGATTTTACCTTTTTAATTCTTTTTACGAACCTTCACAGGCTCGCCAAAGGTATATATATAACCAAGATCAAAAATAAGTTTTTGGCTAATTTAATCTGGACAGATAACTATGAGAATATTTTTGATACAACTTATTCAGATATACATTAAGGGTGGTTCCTACCAACTATTGAAACTCGATTTAAGGCGGCGCATTGATAAACAGTAAATCATTTAATCTAACATAAACCTTCTGCTCTATGCAAACATGCGCGCCTTAGCTTTCGAACAATACGACAAAACGGTTATTTTTGTTTATTTTAAAAACTATTTATATTTAAAAAATGCAATACATTTACATTAAACTATATAGAAAATTTAAAAACAAAAATCGGTCCCGTTACTCCAAAAATTGTAAATCTCTGTTTTAAAATAGGTTTCTTTGATATTTTTCTTGTGTTACAAAGGTTAACAAATCGCAACTGGCAAAATGAAGACAATGAAATGAAGCATCAGGTTACCAAATATCACTTTCATATGTCTTGTAGTCACTTACAATGATATTGAGATCCCTGCTGCCAAAATTTCCAATGCGTCGCCTTAAGAAACCGACATCTCGCCGGCACCAACTTTTAACTATTAAATAGCTTGCACAAACTATTAAATACTTGGTGCAAGCGAGATGTCATTTCCTTAAATCTATCGTTTAAATAGAGCATTAGGAATGTAATGTGAAATATATATATACACTTACGTATTTTTTCATTGTGATTGTTAAGTATATTGGAAATTTTACTCACCACTATTGTAAAAAAATTGAGTATTACTCATATTTCTCTCATCCAGTAAAACGATAAAGCATTATATGTGATTGCCGAGAAAAGAACTCTTCCTTTTTTCGGAGATCTCCTACATACAGGTACCTTTATATTTGTCGTGTTATGGATGTTTTTGCTTATTATAAAAGTATGCCCATAGAAATAATCGCTATATTCTTGTATTAAGTTGCCCATAGGAATAATTATATTCTTGTATTCAGCTATTGTAACGAGGAAGGTTCTCCCTTATTATTTGGTCATAACAATATTTGCTTGTAATGATCGACAAACAAACCTAGTTAGTTGTTTAGCTTCCTAACAGGCTGTTTTTGTTTACGAATATCAGTTGAGTCCAACGTAATTAATCGAAATCGGAGCTGTCGAAACGGACTACAAAATGAACTCGAATTGTTTAGATGGTACCATTTTAACGTTCATTGTAGCAGCAGTCGTTTTACTACAGCAACAATATGAAACTTGATTTTAATATAGTCTACAATGTCTTCATACTTTAATTATTTAATCAAAAATTAATTATTGTTATTTATTACATTTCTTACTTCCTTAAATCTAAACATTCTACTCACACGCTTTGGCCTTGGTATGCGAGTGCTTTTGACATTTCCGTCAACTAACACTCTGACTTTTGATCTTCATAAGTCAGTCTTGGTCTTCCTGGGTCAAACGATAAGTTTCAATAATAGAGTTATTGAAAATTGTATGCCATTGTAGAGATGAAACAAATTAAAAAGCAATGTTATTATTATTTTTAGTATTAAAATTACAGGAGTGATTATTAGAAAATTGTTTTAAAATGAGATACAACATACTTGAATTGTGGCGCAGCACCGGCCGGGATTGCTGTGAAATTGTTTCGCAGTTACTGTGGCGCTTAAAAGCGTTTTTACCCGGCTGCTAATGGAAGCGGACTTTACTTACCTACCACCCGGGTGCTTAGTATTAATTGTGCCTTTTGTCGCAAACAGTTGCCAGCTCGTCTGTTATACCCTTAACTGTTATGCTTCGTCTGTCCGAACTTTATGGCTGCGTCCGAATTAGATACAATTGGGTACATATTGGATTTGTAAAAAATGATGAAATCGGAATAAGAAATAAGAATTTTAAAAATTGAATTATAATGTTGATAATGAAAATTAGATATTATTATGATTCTGACTACCCGGTTAGGGATACAGCGTGAAGATATGTATGTATGTATGATTCTGTCCTAAATTTTGTTTGTGGAGGTTAATTTCCGTTTAACTTTTTACACGTTTTAAATAAATCAGCTAAGCACGAATTATAATTACGTGATTACTGTTCTATAGTACTGAGAGATTACTGACCGCAAAACAAAGTTTCTTGTAGACGTTTCTTTTATTTGTTACTGTTTTTTTCTTGTTTTTGCTAAAAACAAAGAAAAACGATTATATCTAACTTATTGCAACTTAGTTTTGTTATTTATACACCTTATTTCATACTTATTCTATCTTTGTTTACCTCATGCATTCTCTAAAAAAAACGCAAGTAATTAACAGATACCGAGGCAATTCTATTATAAACATTCCGTTTTTCCAATTTTGATATATAATACTAAAAATAAACAGCAAAGTATTAAACAGGCCAAGTGCCTGACGGATACGTATTAACTTATTAATCCATAGCTATTTCAAACAAAGAAGAAAGTTACTTTGATAAAATAATGCTTTTATAAATAATTGACCCAAAATCTGATTCCATTTAATTCTTTTTTTATCATTTTGATATTCAGTTACCAGCTGTACAAAAGAGCTCACTGGTGTCGAAATAGATCGGCGGAACTTCGGTTTTTGTAATTTTAAATACGAAACTCTAACTGGTTAGATAGCTTGGTTTTTTAAATTGGTTATTTTTTCTTAAATCTTCGACCAGCTCTTCGTTATTCATAACTTCTAAGCCTTAGAACTTCTCACGATTTAACACAAACCACGCCGTAAGTATTATATTGCCCCTGTTCAGTTAATATTAAAGTTGGCCAACTTCGCACCATCGATTAAAATTACAAAGTTTCCAAAATTCTTGGAGCTTTAATAAGTTCTGCGTAAAATTATGTGGCGGACGCCGGCGACGCCTGTGACACGGTAAATAAATATTGTTTTCGTAGGCTTAAGATTCAATAAAGGGATTGTTGAAATTTACGCTCTTGAGACCTTTCTTTGGGTTGTAATGAATAAGTTGCGACGGTGGTTCTTAATTTATCTGTGTAAGTAATAAGAATGTCATATGAACATAATTCTGACACCTTTCTTGTTTTTGTTTCTAACATTTACAAATATTATTTATATCTATTTTAGTAAAATTAGTCTGGTTCTGATATTATTTATGTAATCTGCAAATGAAGATAATAGTCTTATTTCGTGATCATTGTTGGTTTACTGTTTTTAGTGTTATTTTTTTACTGTTTTTTTTTGATCTGACAGGATTAATTAATTCTACATAATACAATTGTAAAGGGAAAGCATGTCCTAGTGTTCATATTTGTCTCTGTCAGGAAGCTAATTTAGGTTATATTATAATTATTTATATGTTATAAATTATACGTCGAACTTATAATTAGAATTTGTATGTTTTTTACATAAAAATATTGCCTACAATATTGCTCCGTCAAAGACTTTGTTGCCGGGGACATTATTTATTTTGCCTGGCGGGTAATAGACAATTCGCTCGGCTGCCGGATAATGGTGTTCGTGAAAAAACAGAGTGTGCGACGAAAGCCAGTGCAGCACCTGGCTCAATCGTGGTCGCATGATGTAAGTTAGTGCTTAAGGAAAACATAATTGAGTATGAAAAGCTCAATTTTCGACTGTTCTCGGAAAATGGAATGCTCGTCACCCATTTGAAAATAGACATTTGATAATTATGTCATATACAACGAATAAAACAACCGCTTTGAATATGATAACACACGACCTTAGCATTGTTCACGACCTTAGATTTTACCTACATAATAAGAACCAGGCAAGGTCAAGTCGGTGTTTCCCTTCTCTAGTTTTTGTTTTCTCTGCTTCATTAAGATTATTTTAATTTTGTATCTCTACCGGGTCACTTTATTTCAGATACGATTCTTTAGAAAAACTCTAAGCCATTGGATAAGTTCAAGATTATTTTAATATTTGTTAATTTCTTTTTAAATATCCGTTGTAAGTATGACAGTTACTTACTGTTCCGCTGTGTCGCTCTGTCGGCACTTAAGGCGCCCCCACCAATGCAGATTGGATGACACTATATGATTTACGCCTCGTACGCCACCCATATACATACTTCCATAGTCAGTGGCGTACGCCTTCCGATAAAATGTCGTACCTAAGAGAATTGACGAAATAACGTGCTACTTTGTTGTGGTGTATATTTCACGCTCTACATCGTAAATTTTAAAATATGGAGACTAATTACGTAGACAATTTAATGTAAAGACTTCATAACCATCTGATTTCAGTTTCAACACCTGAAATCAGTATTTGTATTTGTATGTTTAATAAATAATCAGTATTCGTAAGGAAAATATTGAAAATGACTTAAAATATTTAACTCCAGCCTATATAATTGAAAATGAAGGCATCCGTTGGAAAACTGACATTGATCTAGCGACAGTGCCAAGAACGTGAAATGACTGGATTACGGACTTAGCAAAAAAAATTAACTACAAATAGAACCTAAATAAAAAGAATACACGATTTTATATGTTGTATTTTTTTGTGGTATTGAAAACGATAACGCAATAAAAAACTGAACTTATTGTTTTTGAGATTACAGATTTTCAGCACTTATTGACAACCGTCAATAAATAGGTACTCTGATAAATTATAATCAAAAATTTGTAAATCTTCAACAGCTCAAACTTTCAATATTTTCTGATCTGGAATCGTTCCGGTGTATGACAGTAATTACACATAGCATTGACTTTGTTGTGATGTCGATGTCACGTCACATGCAGGAAGTATTGCAAAATAATAGTTGTCGAAGGGCAATTAGCACTAAAAGTTCGGGACGTGGAGACAGACATGGAGGACTTCCAATTAATTAATGCAATGTAGGCTTCAAGTGTTCGTGGGCACGCGAGCGTTGGTGACAATCGTACGAAGTGTTTAGGAAATGTTATTCGGTTAGATGTTAAAACATGCGAAATAAATGGTATTCAAATATCATGGTACTACATGGTGGTAAAGTAATGACATGGTTATCAATAAAGATAAGATGAAAAGAAACAAAATTCTTTATATTTATAATATTTAACATATTCTATTATGTAAGCATTCGAATATCTAGGCGAAAGTGTGTGAGAAGAATGATGATTTAAGGAGGCGAAAGAAGTATGTAAAGACCGCGATACTTGGCACTTCGCCCTCTCTGACTACCCAGTTAGGGATGCAGCGTGAGGATATGTACGTGTGTAAGCGATTATAGGTAAAGTAGTGCACATAAGTATTAGGTACATAAATAAAATATACATTATACATATATGTAATGCTTGTGTAATCTTCGGATTATGTTATGTTAGAGACACATTAATGAATTATTGTTTACTTTATTTCAAGGTCTAACACCCTACAAAGACACTAGTAACAATTGTTTTCGAAATGTCGGGAAGGGCTATGTTTTTGTTTATCAAAATCGTTTAATTAACGCGAGGTCACCGAAACGGCGCCGTGGCACGCAACTGACGTGTCAACTCACAGTATCCAACGAGCTTTACTGTAATTTACTTTTTATTTTTTAACGGCCAACGTGGTAAAGGTTTATTGCACAAGTCTTTTTATTGATTTGAATGTATTCTATAATATGTTAATGAGCCTAAATACAAAAACTATTCGAGACTAATACATACATATGTATGTACATATTTTCATACAGGGACGCCGATTTTTAAGAAAACCCGTGGGTGTTTATTACCACAGTACATGTAAGCAAGCAGTATTCTATCTCGGCAGTGTATTTGATATAATTACCTACCGTCGCTCGGTACGTAAACGCAATAGGGTTGTCGACTGGGACTGACTGTTTTTCTTGGGTTACGTATTTGATAATAGGTACTATATTAAATTGTCATATTATCTTTTCATTTTATATTATTGCAAATTTTATAAGTTTTTATTTATAAAATTCTACGAGTATTTTATTTCTAGTTTCAAAAGTTTGTGAATTAATATGGCGGATATGAACAAATAAAAGCATTTTCTGTTTTTTTGTGTGCGATATAATTAAAAATCAGGAACAAAGTATCTACATCGTTATGATAATATATTTCCTACAAATGAGCATCAGAGAAATATTTCCGGTTTCGATATAGATGTATTCAAACATCTATACACTGAACAATATGCTCGAAAACTTGATTGACATAATATTTCGTCAGTAAATGCGCAGGAGCGTCTCACACCGTACGACAACAACCGCGGCGCACTCGCGACTGTTGTATGCCGAGAAATGCCAAGATTTCGAGGCGCGTCGTTCGGGAGCATTTGTATGAAGATAGAATACTGTTTGCTGTGCAATTTTCGCATAAAAATTCGAAAAAATGCGTGACACTTTCGCGCGTTGAAAGTGAAGCTATTTAGGTTTAACCTTTGTTGACGATTTTATTATTTCAGGATTTAGCAATATGCAAGACTTTATTAACCATCGTTGTTCCTTTTCGGATTTATATCGCCTATTAATTATATTTATATGCATTAGGCCGTGAGTGCTCCGCACGCCCTAATGGTTCTCGTGGGTGCTCGAGCTCCTGAGCACCCCCGTAGTCGACGCCCCTGTATTCAAATCTTCATGCTGTATTCCTGACGAGGTGGGCAGATAATAGTCGTTACATACCTCTTTCGCTTCTTCAAATCGCTTCATTGTCCTCACACACTGTCGCCGTGGTGAGTTAGTGTTTTTGGTATTTACGTCAGGTAACACTGTTTATTTGATGTTCATGAGTTAGATTTGCTCTTCATTGACTTTTACTATTACTGTAGTTATATATATATATATATGACACTGTAGGACTTACACTTACTACAAACATATATACAGACATACATAATATTTACATGATATTTCTATTCATTTAAATAAAATCAAATCAAAGGAAATAAAATCGTTTAAAATACTTGACAACCTGCGAATCTATCACGGCTACCAATCGTCCCATTGGACTATACATTTTATTTAAAAAATCATTACCATGTTAACCCATTCGCTACATAATTTAAAAAAGTTTAATGTCTGTAGTAGGTATTGGTTTCAGATTTCATGGTTTAAATCTAGTTCGTGAATGCGTTCACTTTGTGCATGGTGGTTTCTTGATGGGCAGCTCTGTACATACGTGTACATATGTATTCTTATGTACATATATTCTAGGTTTCCTCTGAGTATTTTTTTTTCATATCTCATTTTATTTATTTAATACGTAAGTTTTATTTTCATTTTATGTTATGACAATGAATGTTAAGATACAGATGTGAAGCAGTTTCAATGGTTACAAAAGTATAAGTTTAATATCAAGTCCTTTAATATGTTATTCGTGGCGTTCACTATTTCTTATTAAATTTACAATTTGTGAAAATAAATGTTATACATTTTGTGTTACTTTTTTATTTCTAGATTTATTATAGATACCATCGTTCTTGGATTTTCTAAAAAAGGACCTAACTCTGTTTGTTTGCTCTATATTCCTTTTTATATTTAAGTTTGAGATAAAAACTGTTATTGTTTATTTATATCCGTAATTTTTATAATGAACATTTTCCCATCTAATCATAATATTTAAAATTTTATGGTTTGGATGTTTGCACTTTGAGTATTGTATCTATTAAATTAAGAAACACCTGGTTTCGTCATACATTCATGTTTCGCCAGTCGTAGAATGTACATGATTTCATTTAAATGTTAATTTGCTGCAAAATTTTGTTACAATATGATTATGTATTTTTTTAATTGCTATAACTTATTCAGAATTCAAGCAGCGAACAATTTTACATATTGTGTACAGACAGTAAAACAATTCAGTTTGCGTTTCCCATGAGCACAGCAACGCTACGGTGGCCTGCCAGCGATGTTGTATTGAAGTGTCCATTATCCTGATGAGACACGTTCAACATAAAAATGTGTATATGTACTTACATGTGTAGGTAACATGTTTCTATCACAAGTAGTGATGTCGTGAAAATCGGTTCACAATTTGCGAATGCGACTGCGGTTTTTTGTGCTTCTGATTGTCACTGAATTGTAATTAAATTGATAGACTTTTATAAACTGCAGTTATTAATCCATTTTTTGTCTTTTTTTGTTACGTATGTTGCAGGATCATATTTAAAGCTTAATAATTTTAACTTAGACTTACTTTTACTTAAACTTAACTTTAAAATGCTGTACAATAAGTGTATTCGTATTGTGTTCTGAAAGTTCTGGTACATACGTTGCTTTATTATATTGATACATTGCATACTATTCCTTAACTTTTAAAATTTAATGTTGTCATATTACGTCATATTACGTGATTACATTTCCAAACGTCATTTGCGAATATTATAAATAATTTGCTATCATTTGCTCCCATCACTAAATCTTATGTGTATGTTGGTGTTTTCAAGCCGGCACGGCACTCGACGCACGCTTTGTTGTTGTTTAGATGACTCGTTTTGTTAGGATAATTGACTTAAGGCTGCGTATTTCGCGTATTGTCAGGGTTTTGTGTATGTAGCATATGTTTCGTAGTATCAGGATTTGTTGAGAAAGGGAATGTGAAAATTGAATTTGGGAGAAATGAGTTTTTTACTTGAATTTTCACGTAATACGTGCTTGAGCTATGCTTGCTATAATTTTTCCTTTGAAATAATTCCTCAGTAAATTACTTTTCCACATATTATTTGATAGTTAAATTATATTTTCATAGTAAGTTTTCATACACAAAATGAAAAACTGTACATTAACCTTCCATTTTATCAGCAGGTAGATGTAGGTACTTAGTATATGTAGAAATGTGGTAATGGGCAGAGCATTTTGTCTTCCATCAACACACCCAAAAAGTACGTAACATCGTTACGAACTTGTTTCGTTTGTTGTCGAACATGATTAGAGTTGTACAAGATGAAAACAGTCGTAATGTGGACAGTATTTTGTTCTTAATATTTATTTAGCTGTTTATAAAAACGCAGAAAAAGTCTGCTATTTAGTTTATGTAGGTATCTGTCACATGCCACCAAAGCTGGTGGAAAAAAGATTAATATGGAATGAGTTATCATCATTCATAAGTCACATAAGTGTGCAACTAAATCAACCCTTGACCCCACATAGTAATGACACTTACAGGTAGATTATAGCGGAGTTGGTACAGTATTAGGTGGCTAAATCCATCGCCTATAATGTTATCTTTTTAACTCTATCCCATGACCAATTCTATGGAATTGCACGGGAAGATAAGCAACTGGCACGTTTTTCTTCGACCAACAATTTTTAATAATTTTATTTCTACGGAAAGTTTATCGAAAGGGGTTTTAGTTATATTGAGCAATTTAAATGGGAAATATAATAAAAAGTGGCCCATCAATTTCTTTGAAACGCATTGTGAGACAGGATACGAGTTAATTATTCTTGGCGACGGCAATCAACACAGTGAATGTCACCTAATTACCCTTAAACACGCGATCTTCTACATCGTAAATTGTGTTACACTTATTTCGACTATTTAGTCGCCACCTCCGCCGCCCATAAGGGATGTTTGTGAAATAAGCACACTATAAATGTGTGGTAATAGAAAATCGATGACAGATTACTCTTGAGATTCGACCCTAATTTTAACCGACAAGGATCTTAGGGCGCCTATTAAATTCTTTCAAATAACCAAAAAAATTAAAACCTCGTGACGAAAATAAAGGATTGAAATAACCCAAAAAATTTTTCAGACCTTTTGTATAATTAATTTTTTTTTTGTCTACGAATCTATACTAATATTGTAAATGTTAAAGTGTCTCTGTCAGTCTGTTGCCTTTTCACAGCTTAACTGGTGAATGGATTTCGGTTAAAGGTATGGAGATTGAACTCTGAGGAAGGACATAGGCTACGTTCTTTTTAATTCTACGCGAATGAAGTCGCGGACAACATCTAGTTTAATCTTAACTAATGGTTGCTTGAACTTCATGTAATAAATGGTCTATGAATTTAAATATGAAACTATGAATTTTAATGTTTATGATAAGCAAAAGAAAGGCTGATCTTTACCTCCTTTTAAAATACAATACCTTAAATATACATATTAATAAATTATATGTTGCAAGCTACGAGCGCTACGAGTGACTGAGAGGGAAGAGTGCGAGAGGTTACGTATCAGCTCATGCCATAGCGCTGCCGCTCGCCCCTCTCGATTTCTATCTATGCCGCCAGCACTGCGCACGACACTATATTTTTTGTAATTCAAGAGGAAATTAAAATATTAGGATTCAATAACAAATTTTATTTTTGTTTTTCAGTGTCATTGAGATACCCTATAAAGTACAAACTTATTTTTACTGCGGATTAAATGTGTATTGTGCATCCCGACTTATCCTTGTAACTCTCCAGGAAAATGATAGTAAGCTGTTCTCGTGTTAGAAAGAACTTCTTGGAAGATGGCGAAAACTTCAGATGCAGATGTTTATTGAAATTTTTGAATTATTTTAGACACATGTACTATAATTATTGTAAAAGTTCCTCACAAAAGATGACAATGTTGCCCTGAAGACTACGTGTTTGATACTTAAGTTGCATCAGCGGTCAGCGCCACCTACTACACTTATCAGAACCACTTTTTCTTAAAAACGTAGTATCGAAAAATCCTCGTTTGAGTTTAAAGTACTGCCTATGTAGAATTACAAGCACATAACAGATTTAATTGGCCATGCATACGTTAAATGCAATACGAGTCATCAAATATCGCATTCAAGCCGTTCCCAGTAGTGGAGACAGTAAATGTTAGCTTATCCTCAGATGGGCAGTAAACAATGTTATCGCGTCGTCATCGTGACGTCCCCTGTCAAGTGCCGTGACATGTGGTTAGTGGACGTCGCACTCATTACACACACACTGATAACGACGACTGCATATTCTATAATGGAGATTATTTTTTATTCTAGCTTTATTAATAGTCTCCAACATGCTTAATTTATTATCTGCGTACTTAATTATTAATTTTTAGGCAAAAGCTTCACGTACTTAAAGGCGTGGTAGGTATATTACTGTTTTTCTCTGAAATGACCTACAAACTCGTA
Source organism: Zeuzera pyrina (assembly GCA_907165235.1). NCBI lineage: Eukaryota > Metazoa > Arthropoda > Insecta > Lepidoptera > Cossidae > Zeuzera > Zeuzera pyrina. The sequence continues at coordinate 5,723,313 of OU015629.1, forward strand.
AATATTTAAATTGAACTCTTGTCTTTGAGATATTCGAAAGGAAAGGATGGAGGCAGAAGGATGAGACGACAGTCAATTCGAATTTATGTAAATTGAATTGAAAGCTGATGAATTAATGTAAGATAATACAACGGTAGAGTCTACGGAACGGGATTAAATATCCGTTTCGAATATTTCGAAAATATTCGATAATACGTGCCGCGGGTCGTTGACCTTTCGACTAACAGTTGCTTTTTCAAAGATTATTCACGAGTTAGAACGCGGATATATATTTTAAATTGTCTGCTTGCTCCCTAGAGGCTTTAGCCATTAAAGAGAGTGCGTTTGAAGGCCTCGCCGCTCTGCTCTGAATATGAATAAACACTGTACGGATGGGTGCCCCTGCATTAATCATCTGCTGCGATCCCGCTTGTTGCTATCTTTTTGGATATGGCAACTTGATTCCTTTATGAATTGCAGTTTTTAAAGCAGATTAAAATTATGCAAAGGCGTTTAATTCAACGAAATTTTCGAACATGGCCTTCAACATTTCCCTTTCATAAAACATATCTAATTAAATATGTAACTCATTCATAAAAAAAAAAAATTACAAGCAAATACGCAATCGATTTTGTTAATTACTAGTGACTAAAAACGTGGCAGACTCTCAGTCTTCGTTTTGAATAATAAACATCATAAGCATTTTAACACCAATCAGAATTAGTTTTTTTTTTTGTATGAAAGTTCGAAAGTTCGAAAACAAATCGAAAGGTAAATAATTATTTCAAAATATCTAATGAGTAATCATTTGAGTACTTACAGCTGAGCTTCAATTTCTTAAATGAAATATTTGTGCAAAGTAAATAGATACTAGTAATATACAATTCGGTCCGAGATGTAAATATTATGGATGAACTTTAGACTATTTCAACATTAATTTTAAACGGTAAACTAACGACAAATGTCGTTATTAATTATTATTTATTTTCCGACGACTACACATAAAATTCTAATGCATTCTTACATCTTTATTTTAAGGAAAGCGACAACAGAAAGTAAGGCTGTCCACAGAGGCAGAATAGCATAGAAAAAAAATCGCTAGACTATGATTTATTGAAATTACAATTCCCAACGTTAGATTTAGTTTCAAATACCAAACGAGTGTTCGAATTTTGAAAAAGGAATTCACTAAGTGTAGTCGTTTGAAACTAGAAATATTTAATCGATGGACATATTGTAACGTTTTAAAAGCTTCTACAGTTTTAAAATGAAACTCGCTGTTTCTTTATTTTGCAGCACTTTAGCGAGGAAGGAATCATGAATCTTGTACTCGTAAAGAAGGAAATTGCTCGCTAAAAGTTTGCGAATTTATTGCGTATTCGAACCTGCGTTCGTGAAGGCGCTGTTAGGAATTAGATTCATTTGTAACTCGTTTGATTCAATTGATAATTTTGTTCGTTTTTTAAATTGAAAACATGGTTTATGCTGTAATTTACTTTCATTGAAACAAAATTTTGCTTTCTACGAGTGTATATTTTATTGTATTATACAGTGTTGACAATTTAGTTTCTCATGTATTTGTAGTTGTTCTGTTTTTGTTTAAATAACTTGGTTAAGTTTTACGTGTTTGTTATTCAAAAGTACTCGCTTTAACGCTTAAACACAAAGCGAAACAACATTTTATTTTAATTAAATGTAGACGTATGAGAAGTTGACTGACGTTAATATTTCCTAGAAATGCGGCTATTGGGCCAATTCCAAAACAATCTTCAAGTGTGAATCTCTACTTGAGAAGAAATGCCACTATTCACATGTAGTGAAATCCCTTTCAAACAGTACCCAATCAGGGATTTATACTTGAGTATCGTTCTGGAATACGGGGTTTTGAGTCTGAATGTTAACATGAGGGAATGAATAACATCTGTATAATTAATGTTTTTCAGAAATGCTTCAAAGGTTAAAGGTAAAGGTACTAAGGTACATAAATCTGTAAGCTCCGTCTGCAAATACAATTTTTTTGTTAAGTTTTGTGATTATATTCGTGTTATGACTTACTGACTTCAATTCTACCAATTTTTAAATTTTTGTCTTTCTGTCTGTACGTATGTCTTTTTATAACTCAAGAACGGCTTGACCGATTTCGATGAAAATTGGTATATAATAAGAACATGTGGCTTATATGGTTACTTTATGGTAACCATAAAAATTAATATCTGAGATTTTGTTTGAGGCTTTTTGATTTTCTCAAATTTCTGGGAAACTACCAGACTGATATTGATGAAATTTGGCATGGAGATAGTTCGACATCAGGGAACGAACATAGGCTACCATTTTATCAAAATACCGTAGGGGGTGAAAAGGGGGATGAAACTTTGAATGGAAAATGCTAAACCACTGAATCAATTACGAAGAAATTTGGTACAGAGATATGTGTCCGGAGACAGACGTAGTTTTTTTTCAAAAACAATCTTTGTACCTATATACATGTGCATGTAACCTAACCTAATCCGGGAAAGCCAAGGACTAAGTCGCAAGTGCAACTAGTAAATAAAAAATACTAGAGACATTATACAATGAATAAGGAAGTAACCACGACATGCGTACCCCGAGACTGTTTTTTTTATTTTTTATTTACGTAGTTGATAATCGAGGCTGAAGTATTTAATCTGCATACTAAAGGAAGTTAACAGGTTAGTCATTTTGAAATAAATTCTACCGCACCTCAAAGTTAGGTATAAGAATGTGACCGGCGCATTTCAAATAACCAGAGATGTGATTTATTTGAAATACATCTATTTAAAATGCAAATACAAAATGGAAAATACTTATTTTTATTTTGCATTTGAAATACTTTTTTTTTAAATGCATTTTTTATTTTATTTGAAATAATATACATAAATGTTTAGTATTTGTAAAATGGATAATGGTTTTGTTAATTTCTGTAATTCGTATTTTTCATTCTTAAATTCATAATTACTTTATTTATGAACGCAACCGTCCTAAGTGTTGCCAACAATAATGCCAATATTGCAAGTCAAACTGTTTCTATGCCAATACTAATGCCAATAATGCCAATACTACAATAGGTCTGGAAACACTTCTAGGTGTATTTTCGTTTGGTGGAATGATTTTGAGGCCACATAGACGGAACATGAAAGATGAACTCTTTCAACAAAACTAGTGTTAAAATCAGTGAAATAAGTATTTTATTTGAAGAAAGTATTTCGAAAATACCTATTTTATACTTTGTATTTCAATACTTTTATTGAAAACCATATTGTATTTGTATTTGAAATAAAAAATAACTAAGCATTTGCATTATGTATTTAAATACTTTCAATAAACTATTTTGGACATCTCTGCAAATAACCCCTATTTAAATATCATCACTGGACTTGACTGGATTCTTCGAGATACAATTAACAAAGTCAGATTGTAATACTTAACTGAAACAGCAAATAAAAAAGATGAAATACGTAATACAATTTTTTAAATGACATCCCTAACTTTATTGTTTTTGTCTGCAACTTTGTCTGCATGCATTACAGAAAAAATTATAGCATTATAAGATTATTAAAGATCTTTGTATTAAAGATAGCATAATTATATTATATATGCTGTATCGAGTGGCTAGAACTTTTAGTCTTTTTGACAGCACAATCTGCAAACGAATGGGAAAACAACAAACAGACATAGACTTGAGAGAAGCTTAAATATGGTATATCTTAATCAATTTCTCATAAACATTTTCATGTACAGACTTAGCTTTGTTTATAATTATGGAAGCATCGGAAAAAAAAAAGGATTTTAACTTTACATATTAACACGATCTAGACATCTCTAATATTTATTTTTAATATTTTAAGTAATAATAGTTAAATATTAAATTTCACGGTTTTCCTTCTGCTTAAGATGCTATGTTATTTGAAAGAACGGATCGTTATGATTGATTCTTTTGAATAGTGTGAAAAAATACGGGTGATTTGTTATAACGTTCGTTTACCGGGGCCCAGACATTCGTCTTTCTATAAATCTTTGAATGTAGTGTAACGGTTACTAAACAAAATAAACCCTTCATTAAATAACATTTCCTACCTTTAGTATTTAAAATATGTTTATTCCATGTCCCATAAGCTTGGGTCACTTTTATTCACGGTAAGTTTAATCTAGAAGTCTAATCTATCTATAAAGATGGTTTATAAAATTAGCACGATGGTACAGTTCGTGATTGGTACTTTTGTCACGTTTTATATATTTAACGACTAGATATTATAACGTGTGCTCGTCTCGGCATAAGTTAGGCCTCGTTGGTCGGGTTTTATCGGCTGCCGACCGGGGGTGAGTGAATCCAGCCCATATTTCAGGGAACACGCCGCAATTTACATAATTAACTAACTTCCAGCGACTTTCGCATCAACATTCACTTGATATACATAATCTACGTAGGTACATATCTTTGGCTGTCTATATTTTTCTCTGCAAGTGGTAGTTTTTGTGTCTTATATATTTTATTATTGTGGCAAACGAACGGTGCTATTTGGTTCTTCCCTAATTTGTCGTATTATACACAAAATTGGTGTATTGTATTATTATTATATTAGCTTTTGCTCGTAACTGGCTGGAGTACGAAAAAAATATGTTTTACTTTCAAAAAAAATATGTTTTATTTTCAAGAGTTCAATGCCTGCGTCTTTTGTAACAAAGATTAATGATATGTATATAATTGATTGAGACTAGTTAATTTTCATTGAAATTTATTCAGTGGTTTTTTAGTGACGATCGTAAAAACAAACGGACAAACAGATACGACTCTATTATTATTCTGTAGCAGTATTTGTATAATTATTGTACATATACAGGGCTTTTTTTGTGGGGGCACGCAGTGCCCCCAAAGGAAATTTCGAAAATATCGAAAAATTGCCATAAAAACTGAAAAAAATGAAAGAATTTGAAAAAAAAATGAAAAAAAAAATCAATTTTGGTAAACTTTACAAAAATTTTCGGATTTTTTTTAATACGTTTAATAATCACGTTTTATTTCCAAAGATATTATGTTTTTAAACAATAAAAAAAAAAATTACTTCGATTTTTTCCTCAAAACACAGTGGCAAGGCGTGGAGAGGGGGTTCAAAAAATTATGGACTTACAACTTTCGAGAATTAGCGTGCCCCCAAAAAAGAAGTGACAAAAAAAGGCCTGTATATATATATTACCATTATATGTATAGCGTATACATATAAAGGTAAGTCATTATTATATATTATTATGCGGTTCAAGTAAAATATCGTTTTAGACGTATCTGTGGTTTTGATAGAACGCTATGTTCCTGTTTGACTATATAATTATAGGTACGTATAACATATCATGTAGCTTATAGAGGATTTTAAAATTGACCGTAAATTAAATCCGTACTCATAATTTAAATGCGAAAGTCTGTCTGTCTGTTTGGCACGTTTTCATACCTAAACTGTTGATCCGAATTCGATGAAATTTACAATGGAGATAATTTAAGCCCTGGGAATGGACATAGGCCACTTAATTTTTAATTTCACGCGACGTCGCGGGCAGCAGCTAGTAAGTTATAAATAAGCACACACAATTTCTCTAATAAATAATCGACAAGGTGCCATACAAAACATACTATCTTATTATTTTAGGTTTCTAATTAAGCAAGCGACTCGACGCGACGCGACTAGGTACATCGTTAGGTATTTCGATTGCTCTGTTTACCCTACGGTAGGGTATTTTAAGTTTCTAATTCAGCAAGCTACTCGACGGGACGCGATTTGGTATATCGTAAGGTATTTCGATTGCTCTGTTTACCCTACTGTAGGGTATTTTAAGTTTCTAATTCAGCAAGAGACTCGACGCTACGCGACTAGGTACAGTACAGTTCGTGATTGGTACTTTTGTCACGTTTTATATATTTAACGACTAGATATTATAACGTGTGCTCGTCTCGGCATAAGTTAGGCCTCGTTGGTCGGGTTTTATCGGCTGCCGACCGGGGGTGAGTGAATCCAGCCCATATTTCAGGGAACACGCCGCAATTTACATAATTAACTAACTTCCAGCGACTTTCGCATCAACATTCACTTGATATACATAATCTACGTAGGTACATATCTTTGGCTGTCTATATTTTTCTCTGCAAGTGGTAGTTTTTGTGTCTTATATATTTTATTATTGTGGCAAACGAACGGTGCTATTTGGTTCTTCCCTAATTTGTCGTATTATACACAAAATTGGTGTATTGTATTATTATTATATTAGCTTTTGCTCGTAACTGGCTGGAGTACGAAAAAAATATGTTTTACTTTCAAAAAAAATATGTTTTATTTTCAAGAGTTCAATGCCTGCGTCTTTTGTAACAAAGATTAATGATATGTATATAATTGATTGAGACTAGTTAATTTTCATTGAAATTTATTCAGTGGTTTTTTAGTGACGATCGTAAAAACAAACGGACAAACAGATACGACTCTATTATTATTCTGTAGCAGTATTTGTATAATTATTGTACATATACAGGGCTTTTTTTGTGGGGGCACGCAGTGCCCCCAAAGGAAATTTCGAAAATATCGAAAAATTGCCATAAAAACTGAAAAAAATGAAAGAATTTGAAAAAAAAATGAAAAAAAAAATCAATTTTGGTAAACTTTACAAAAATTTTCGGATTTTTTTTAATACGTTTAATAATCACGTTTTATTTCCAAAGATATTATGTTTTTAAACAATAAAAAAAAAAATTACTTCGATTTTTTCCTCAAAACACAGTGGCAAGGCGTGGAGAGGGGGTTCAAAAAATTATGGACTTACAACTTTCGAGAATTAGCGTGCCCCCAAAAAAGAAGTGACAAAAAAAGGCCTGTATATATATATTACCATTATATGTATAGCGTATACATATAAAGGTAAGTCATTATTATATATTATTATGCGGTTCAAGTAAAATATCGTTTTAGACGTATCTGTGGTTTTGATAGAACGCTATGTTCCTGTTTGACTATATAATTATAGGTACGTATAACATATCATGTAGCTTATAGAGGATTTTAAAATTGACCGTAAATTAAATCCGTACTCATAATTTAAATGCGAAAGTCTGTCTGTCTGTTTGGCACGTTTTCATACCTAAACTGTTGATCCGAATTCGATGAAATTTACAATGGAGATAATTTAAGCCCTGGGAATGGACATAGGCCACTTAATTTTTAATTTCACGCGACGTCGCGGGCAGCAGCTAGTAAGTTATAAATAAGCACACACAATTTCTCTAATAAATAATCGACAAGGTGCCATACAAAACATACTATCTTATTATTTTAGGTTTCTAATTAAGCAAGCGACTCGACGCGACGCGACTAGGTACATCGTTAGGTATTTCGATTGCTCTGTTTACCCTACGGTAGGGTATTTTAAGTTTCTAATTCAGCAAGCTACTCGACGGGACGCGATTTGGTATATCGTAAGGTATTTCGATTGCTCTGTTTACCCTACTGTAGGGTATTTTAAGTTTCTAATTCAGCAAGAGACTCGACGCTACGCGACTAGGTATATCGTAAGGTATTTCGATTGCTCTGTTTACCCTACGGTAGGGTATTTTCGTAACAATCTAAATTTAGAAATCTGATAATGAAAATCCTTAAAGTTCATCATTTGTTCATCGATTTTTTAATTTCTACTGTAAAAAGTTGAATTCCATGTATTATAGAGAAAATATGTTATAAAATTTTAAATACAGTTTGATGATGTACTTCACCCGGGGGGTATTTGGCAAAGTTTCAAAATGTCGCCCGCGAAACAACCAATGGCTAGGGGTAAGGGGGTCGGAGTTACGATGTCTTTACTTGGGAGCAAAAACTGCACTTTCGTACTTCGGACGCCCCTAATTTTAACCCGAACAGTATTTTGTGATGGTAACAGTATAAGTTAACTTCAAGTTAGATTAAGGAGGCGAAACACGCCAACGAAATCGATACATTTAAATGCGTACGTTGGGTCCGCTCGCACCATATACCTATTTTAATAATGTTTAACAGAATGGAGGCACACTAAAATATTGTATCAATTTAAATTTAATTCAATACAGTTTTTTGCGGTACAATGCAAGCTGCTCTTTAGGGTCTAAAACTGAGATAATTAAAACTAGACGTTGTGAAGGAAGCGAACAAAAACTCTAATTGAAATAAATCATTAATACAATCTTTCTTATTTTTTAAATGTATATAGCTGTTTTTAAGTTTTTCAGTTTCACTTTCCCTGTCTACAATATAGAGCTTGTAAGCTTATAAAATAAAAAAGTTATTATATATGTATGATATAAATAGTAGTGTTTTTATTTATTACTATTTTTACATGTCGTCGAAATAACAATCGTAAAATGTATTCAAGTGGTATAATGGCAAATATACACAGAATTTCTCTCTATTTACTATTCGGTGTGAAAACAGAATCTTCAAGACGCAACAAATTCGAACTTGACGCCACTTTTTATATTAGGTATCTGGGCTTCCTAGCCCATCCCATCGCCTACTTATTTATACCCTGAAGCTATGAATGTCGTCTATGTTCGTGAAATTTTTTTATGCAATTTTAACAATTTATAACTTGAATAATGAATAATAATATATTTTTAGAAGTTTGATAATGAGAATACGACTGTCGAAGAATGTAATGTAATGAAAGATAAACTTAATGTACAATACCATCACGGCATTTACCATTCAGGGTGGACATCACATTCAAGTACAACAGGTTTTCACTTTGGCATTGATTTTCACAGTATTTAAGACTTATAAATGAATAATAATAATAATATAATACATACATATATACATAACTACATACATACATGTCTTCACGCTGTAAGATAATAATACTCCAGAAAATTACCACAAATCATGTGACCTCAAACTAAATAATAGTTTTGTACTACGGGTACTACACAACGAACTGGGGGAGCTCCTAGTGACACTGAGTCTACAATGACAATATCGAAAAGTTAATTTTCCAAATTGATTTGCCTGGGGATCGAAGCCGTGGCGGGGCGGCTTGTAGACAGAAGAAGATCTGTGAGTTTGACTCGCACGCGAAGGGTTTCGAAATTTATACATTGGTTTTGTAAACTTTATTTCTGAAAATTATTGTATGGCTCCATGGGTATTATTTAAAGCTCTCCATTCTCACTGACTACCCGCTTAAGGAAACACGTAAGAATATGTATGTATGTGTAGGACTTTCGATATATTTTTTCTGTAGGTATCTTTCCTGTATTTTTTTCAGAGTTTAGCCAAGTCATGTTCATAGTACCCAGTTTGCCTCTTTTTTAAGAAATAAGTTTAATTTAGTCTGTAAATTAAAATCAATTGCCACATGTATGACGGAGCATTACTTGAGAAGTGATAACGTATTGAGTAATTGGGTTTTTGAAAACAATTTATTTTTGTAATGAATGGAAAGATCATATGTAAGTTTTATAACAAAACTATTTTTAGATTTTTTTTCGCTGTAATTAAAGTTATATAAAAAAATAAAAATAAATTTTTGAACCCAGTACCGAAAACACGCCTACAGTTTCCGAACAAACCCGAGCGCGTGTTACGTCACAATGTTAATTTCTAGTCATCGTAGCACACACCTGATACAGTATTTGACTTTTAATCGATTGAATCTTGTTATTATCGTCAATTTGATAAATATATCAAAAATATCGAACCTTAAAAGTTATCGTGCTTGCTTCGTACCATTATGTACGAATACTACAAAAACAACCCCCCAACCAATGTTTTTAAATGTTCCACAAGATGTTAAACGTGAAAATAAATGGTTTCAAACAGTGCGATGACCTAATCCCAAAACAACATAAATTGTTTTTGTTGTGAAGATCATTTCGATATATTTTATAATAATATAGAAATTAATATTTTCTTATGGAAACGAGTAAATTAAATAAATAGAATCCGATAAATAATTTTTTTTAACTAAATTCCAAATATATTTTTAACTTTTAAAAATCATAGCATCAAAAAAATTTCTATGAATAATTTAAAAGTATTAAATAATAAATTTGTATACCGTTATCGAATGGTTTCTGTTTAATTTAATATTTTTATAACGCGCTAGGTTATGTATTGTACGAAACTGAAATTTTAAAAGTGTATGTAATGTATTAATTCTTCTGTTGTTATAATGTCATTTAAATAATTCTCATGATTTATTTATTTATTTTTTTTTAGCTGAAATATGATAAGGAGAATTATATTTACTATACTACAATGGGAGGTAGAGCAAAAATTAAAGCTGATGTACTACCGTACAAGTTTAGTTGTCAACCTAACCGTAAACGACAAGCCAATACGACTCGACTTAGTTGCAGAAAAAAGACGAAAACAACAAACTATCCAGGATATTTTAAGTGAATCATCAAAAAATTTTATGTGCAATGCTAATGCAAGTTTGCAACAACCTGTACATCAAATATGAATATATAAAATATTATTTTTGTGTATAATATTTAACAACTTATGTTTCTATTAAAGTATTTGTTACTTGCTGAAGCTGCACAGTCATGACATTGAACATCTTGAACTTTTTTCAACTTTTCGTTAATAGTTAAAGTAACTGAGTAAGCTTTACTTCTAACTCGATGTTCTGGACATACACGCCCTTTTACTGTGCAAATACAATTCTTACGGTTAAGTTGGACATAACCTATAGCCTTGTCACAGTAAATCTCACGTGATACTCTAAAAATTAATTACTTATATTTAATGAAGAATAGATTATTTAATATTTTAATTTACAATGTTATTTTTTTACAAACTTATCTTGATGCTTTAGCACCTCGAACTTCGGCTGAATTAACCGGAATATCATATTTTACAAAATCTGTTATCGTCAATATATCCACATCAGGTATATTATCGGAATTAGCCTTTATAAATCCTTTATCACACATGACTAAACAAAATTAGCTGTTGTAAATATTTTTTTTGCATTAAATTTCGGATATTTTTAGTCAATTCACGTGTAGAAGCCGTTGACACTACCATCGGGACATTCCTTTAACATTCTGACGTCACAAACATGGCGACCAATCGTTGCGGGTTCGTAGTCACGTGATTCTTTCTAAAATTTTATGAATTTTAAGTTGTTTATAATTAATTGAAAAAAAATTTTAAAGAGTATTAGGCTTCGATTATTAGTATAATTTATGATAAAGTTTTAAAATACATTAAAATCGGTTACTTTTTTTTCAAAAACCCAATTACATTTTTTTTCACATTTTGAACTTTTGAACGTAATGAGATTTTTCATCTCGCACCGTATCGACAGTGGGCTCGGATCCCCTATTGATAACCTGCAGGGCATGTAAGTCCAAAAGCTTCCTAACTGTTGCCCCTACTGTCCGTTGAAATAATATATAATAATGTCCGTAATACTCGAGAACGAAAGTTTATCAAAATAGCGGAAAGGAAATTACAAACGCGAGTACTAACCTGGAATGTGTATGTTACTGATAGATATTTACTTAGCTCCTGTGTCCGCCTTGTGATCTCTGTACGAATCCCCTGGCAGCACTTTTTCTCGGAGTCAATTCATCCTGAATTATATACAGTTTAAAGCGATTTCTTTAATACATAGAGGATTCATTAAATTGAACAGTTTTGTGGAGAAGCGATTATGCGAGCAAAATACATATCGCGAAAAATGATATATGTACTTATACTGAGTATATCGCGAAAAATGATATATGTACTTATACTCAGTACATATATCATTTTTCGCGATTTACAAACGTACAGCGTCTTCAGTATTTTTTTTATTTCACGTCTGAAGAATACGAAGGGACCGATTCTATTAGCGGTAAATATAAACGAGGTAAATGGCGTGAACAATATGTTTTGAATTGACATCGAATAATTAAATGGCAAGGAGACTTTCAATGTCGTTTTTGACAACAGCAAGCAAGTATTAGATATAGGTACTAAAGGACCGATGGATAGCTTTTAGCTTCATTTGTCAGTTTCAGGTTTATTGAGTTCAGCAAATCGATCGACAAATAAATTACACAGATCCTTAACCCTTTATGAAACAATTTCGCGATAAAAGTTAATTAATTTTCTGAGTCTGTTATCAAGTGCCTTGATGAAATAGAAATTACGTATGTTCGCAATTGTTTATAGGATTTCTTTTCGGGTAACGAATCATTACAAGAAATTACGAACAATGAAATCGTTTGTTTGTTACACGGTTTTCTTTCCGTCTGTTCTGTAAGTATTAGAATATTCTTTATGCGGGCAGAATGTCGTTTAGTGGATCAACATAACAGATTTTATAGAATACTTGTCCACGAAATAGATTCACCTGTAAATCTAATTCGATCAACCGGTTAGTACCTGACATGTATCTCCCAACCTGGAGTCTCCGACCATATTAACTGGCGTGTAGAGTCTAAGCGATGGCATGAATAGCCCACTTTATAACTCCACAACCTGCTTCGTACTACGAAGTGAGGTAAATAAAACGTAATAAAATGTAGATGTGTTTTCTAACGAAAAATGTTTCGTATGTACAGGTGAGTTAGCTTATCTGATTGCTGTTCGGACACGGTGTTTGGGGTTATTTTTAAGTAAAATGCCTACATTTACTTAATTTTTTGTTACTATTTTAATTTATTTGTTTACACGGTGGTCTAAGAGAGTAAGAGAAATATAGAATGTTCCAGTTGCTTGTCTGCTCGCAGCAGATCATAAAGTCGGTCAAAGATATGGCTTGTTTTAACGAATAGGTGATGGTCATTATCTGGTTCCATTTTGCTATCTGTATGACCAAAAATATACTAAAAGTGACGTCAAAACAAGTATCTTGTTGTTTTGCACTTCGATACTCCGCTATAAATAATGGTATTTATTTAATTATTTTCTATAAGTATATTTATGTAATGTGAAATACAAAAAGTAGTTTTTGATATATATAAAAAATTGAGTAATGAAATAGAATAGGCTCGAAACATTTCTCTTAATGTTTCAGTTAATAAAGAAATTTTGTTATTATTCGTGTAATATTCTAATTTCTAAGATAATACACGATATGCATCAAGCGTTAGACATTAATTCCCTTAATGGATATGGTAATTTAATGTATTTTATAGATATATGTTCACACTTACAATTTATGTCATTTTGTTATTTAATTTATTTGATATGATGGAGTAATAATTCGACAAGATTCCATCTTTTTGACTGAAACGTGTTATGAATTAGTATGATGGTTCGATAACAACTCTGTTTGGAAAACAAATATTAAAAGTGGTCCAAATAATAGTAAAAGGGTAGCAAACAGCGAAAAGTTTCATAGCGATTGGCGGTATGGTTTTACTAACGGATGTGTCAAGTCAGAGGCATGTGGTTTCTGGAACCACGAACGGTTTTTCGGAACCATACGTTAGGCAGCGATTTGCGTTTTATTTATTTCTACAATTGAGTCCGATAGAAAAATTTTCCTTACGAAAATCTTAATGTACTTCATATCGTTAAAGTAAATATAAATTTACATAAATTCCGTTGAAATAGTGTGATCGTTCATAAAAATATACACAGTTTCAGACTAGTTTTCATTCAGGCTAGACAGCAATTTGCTTCTTCATAGGTACAACAAAATCACACTTTACTAGCAACAAGTATTTGGGTTTACAGATGGCAAAGCGAAAATATACATAAAAATATTTGTAAGGAACAAAGGTTATGTATATTGTTCTTTTTTTATAAAATATAGAACAATACCGATGTCATAGTAATAATAATTTAATAAGTACGTTATTTGTGATACTTAAACTTTATGATTTTATGTAGTTTTAGGAGTATCACAGAACTGAACTGTTGCAGATTTAAAAGAGAATAATATAAATCTTAAGAAACTAACCAAGATTGAAAATATTCAATTACGAGCATATAGATGAAAAACCAAAAGATTTAAAAATATCGTATCTTCTTGCAAATAATATAATAACGTAAGTATTAAAATTAATTTTCAAGTATTGTTGAAGTTGTGCATTGTGTACTCTAGGGGTTTCGTCAAAGCAAATTAGTGGGATACGTGAAAAAACACTACTGCAACCCTACTCCTACAGCGAAACTATCCGTGTCAGAAACACTGCTTTTTTCTAAGTTCTTTCCATTCGCCACAACAACAGACTCAGAGACAATAGGGAGAGACACGCCCCGTTTACGATTCATAAATCACGTGGTGATTAATGAACTAAAGAGGACAGGGGACCGCAAGCCTAATCATATCATGGGGCTTGAGGTGTCCATTTAAAGAGAACCCACTAACATTCCGATTTGTACAGCGTTGCGGTGCTAACGCATTTTTTTACAGTGGACATCGTATTTGTCAGCCGTTTAGCGATTTGATGCCCTTTATGTTAACAAACACGCTTGGAATTTACTTTAAATAAATTGTAGTGCTGTAATCGTACGTATGTATGTACGCATACATAACTTCACATAATAGCAATGAGAATTAAGACGACAAAGCGGAATCAGATAGTGACAGATTGTCTCCAAATTAACAAATAATAATTTTACTGAAGCCATTCTATAGATCTAATCATTTTGTCGAATGCGTAAAAGTAGTCTGGGAAAGGTTGTTATGTACACTTGTGTATTTTCTGGCCTTTGAAAAAACATTGTAATCAAACTCCTCTAAGATGATGCCGTAAAATGATATCTACTACTTGTCGATCGACACTTGTTTCACTTTTCAAAGTACCTCCAGAAAATTGTAGAGATCAGATCGACCGAGTCTGAACAAGTCAATCAACAAGTTTGAGGCATTGGGCGGAAGATAACTATCAAATATATACACATTTAGCACTTAAAACATTTTTAACCGACTTCAAAAAAAGGAGGAGGTTCTCAATTCGTCTGTATGTTGTTTTTTTTTTGTATGTTTGTTACCTCATAACTCCGTTATTTATGAACCGATTTCGAAAATTATTTTTTGCATATGGTAGGTAATACTTGAGAGGTGGTCTCATTTAAAATTCACCGATATTGGAGCTTGGACTTCGAAGATACACTAGATAACGCGACCTGTTTATAACCTTTATTTATATTGTTGATACTCTTGTATATCGTTGCGCTCCGGATTAGAATCCGGATTAGAATCAAGTTAATTGCAGACCTGTCCTAGATATTTATTTAGGTCAAGATCACTCAAAAGGGAGAAATAAAAATTTTTTATTAAAAAAAATTTTGATTAAAAAAAATTAAACCGCCTTCAAAAAACACTGAAAAGTATAAAATAACTATCCTTTACTAATGAAAACTCAAGTACAATTAAAATAACTTTATAAATACGATACACATACCTATATAATTAAATTTGACAGTTATTGAAGTCGGTGCTAAATCAATAGACTTTCTGTTGTGCCCAGCACCGACTTCAATAACTGTCAAATTTAATTATATAGGTATGTGTATCGTATTTATAAAGTTATTTTTGTACTAAAGTTAGTTAGTAAAGGATAGTTATTTTATAATTTTTAGTGTTTTTTTTTGAAGGTGGTTTAATTTTTTTTATAAAAATTTTTTATTTCTCCATTTTGAGTGGTCTTGACCTAAATAAATATTTAGGGCAGGTCTGCAATTAACTTCATTCTAATTCCGGAGCGCAACGATATACAAGAGAATCATCAATATAAATAATATCCATCTCCAATATCGGCGAAATTTAAATGGAACCACCTCTGAAGTATTACCTACCAAACGTAAAAAGAATTTTCGAAATCGGTTCATAAATGACGGAGTTATGAGGTAACAAACATACAAAAAAAATGACACACAGACGAATTGAGAACCTCCTTTTTTTATGCTTTTCTATTTCTGTCAGACCATGGAAGACTTGTCTTACTGTTATCTTAATTATTCTTATAATCAGGGTCTATGTATGTTTAATACTTTTTTCGATATCGATTTTGAATTTTACAATTATATTAGTAATTCATACTAATAGATCTATTAGAGCTTAATTAGATTCGTAATTGGAACAGTTCATGATGAGAATGAATCGTAAATTACTAGGACAATCAATTCTAAATGGTTATCAATAATACATTGAAGGGAAACAACCAAAATCTACTGTGCTATTACATGGTTTGATAGAGCGCTATTGAATGGGAGGAAATAACTTCCTTGGCTAACAATTTGAATACTGTATTTTCTTGTAATTGATATGAAATTAATAATTTATATTTGATTATATCTCGTATAGGTTCTGAAATATTACTCGAAATAGTTCATGCTAACAATTTTCTTATCACCATAGAATATTTAAAAATGTTAAAATTAATTCAAATTATCCAGAATATGTGACAGTTTTTTTTAACCTTCTGAACGACTCAAAGAATGAAAACGTTTAGTTGGTGGTATATTCATTACGTTAACTTCTTGGTATTTCCTATTCTGGGGGACAGAATCAAGGTGCAACTAAATAACTAACTAACATACATACATACATATACCGATGTTGTATCCGTAATGGGGTAGTCAGAGAGGATAGACCGCCAAGCTTGCCATCATTTCTATAAATAAGAATGTGGCCTTAATGATGGCAAAGCAGAATTAGATGATAGAATAGCAAGTTGTTAGTCTTTCGCCTATGGTATACCAGTTTCTTATAATAAACCCAATCCCTTGGCTAAGTTTTACGAACTGCAGTAGTAGATTACCTGCTGATACACTTTATATTATTTTCTTTGCCAGATTAAATATTATAATTTCCTTATGAGAAGAGGAAATATACATCCCATCAAAAACAAAAAATGTAAAAAACATGCCAAGTCTCGCAACGCAGTTCTTCCACTAAAAAAAGTTGTGAGATCTCATGTAAAACCGAATCAGTTATTTTAGTTAGTGCCTATGGAAGCACCTATTGAATAACTTTTTTATAAATTGTTATCTAATCAATTACCTATCAACATTTATAGTGACCGTATCAATTTTAGACATCTTTATTTCTATAATAAATGTAATGACTTGGTAATCCACGGCAACACAATACCATAAGAATAATCTACTATTTAAACTACTTCTAATCGAACGTAGTGCTTGCAGGCCAAATTTATGCAATATGTAAACAAGTACAAAGCGCTCAGATCACTAATATTAGATGTTATTGTATTGCCGTGCGATTGCCAAGTCATTATATTTATTATAAAAATAAAGAGGTCTAGTATTGCTACGGTCGCTATAAATGTTGATAGGTAATTGATTAGATAACAATTTATAACAAAGTTGTTGAGTAGGTGCTTCCATAGACACTAACTAAAATAACTGACTTGGTTTTACATGATATCTCACAACTTTTCGTAGTGGAAGAACTGCTTTGCGAGACTTGTCATTTTTTTACATTTTGTGTTTTTGATGGGATCTTATTACTTTTTGTAGGTCATCCTCCTTTTTTAGTTTCTCTGGTAATATAACTTATCCGTCAACTCTACCTAAAAGCATAGATAAGTGCTGAAAGGTATCTATGCCCTAAAATTATCCAAACAATATTCAAATAATATCAATTTTATATTATCCAAATAAGATATCAGTAAATAAATAAGTAAACCTTTCAATCATCAAACCAATAATAGCAATCGAAATTATAAAACGAAAATCGTTAACGTATAAGTAGCGTTTCGGGGCACATCCGAACAGCGTGTGGCCGTTCGCAGCATTTAATGAATAATGAATTCGAGATTTTTCATTTTTTCCTTCCTATATAGGCTAAACGTTAACTAAAATTCAAAATATAAAGTTTGTGAGACTGCTAGAAGTACCTTAGAATTTTGATGATCGGTGTGTCAGTGAAATTTTTAATTTAATTAAATCATTAATTTATTGGGTGTTTTTCGTCCTGGAAGCTGCGATCATTTCATAGTTTCGAAACCAAGTACTAAATTCCCTTTTCAGAATATTCTTAAATAGATGAAATACCTCAAAACACTTCAATTTTCGACCTGGAAGGTGCGATCATTTCATAGTTTCGAAACCAAATACTAGATTCCCTTTTCAGAATATCCTTAAGTATAAATAAAACCTGAAAACACTTTTATGACCTCTTCACATACCAAAACGTCTAAGTTGAATAAACTGAGATATATTCATAGCATAGTAGAAGCATACGCTGCTAGGGTATATTCGACGGGCAGATCGCGCGTCATCCATCCCGGCTCAACGGTGACATCAATTCGGGTGTGTGACGCGCCGGGATTCGGAAATTGGGGATTTCCAGACTCTCCCGGACACCTCAGTCCGACACCACGACCATGTGCCGTTGTCGAAACGGAATTACAATATCGACACCTGTGCCGAATTGTTTTTAATTAGTATTGATAATAATTTGAATCAATTTTATATACATATCTTCACTCTACTTCCTCTTGGTGCATTTGGAATGAGTACCGAGGGGCAATGAAATTATACTTTTACGCTACTTTCAGCAATGAATATTTAGGCTTTCTGATGATAATGCGGAACTCTATAGTGACGGGTTCATGGCTTATCGCCATATGCGATTTGTCCTTAATAAGATTCATCCTATGGCCAACTTTTACGACCTGCGCGAGAAGATGATCAACAATTAACCTATTCTGTTTTTTTTCACTATCACACCAGCTGGGAAAAATGTCATTAAACCAGCATGACATCAATTAAGGCACAATTAATTTTAAAGTTGTGTTAAAATGTGCATGATTATAATAAATGCAATATGTAGCGTTACGTCGAGTCATAAAAGTCGACCAAGAGAGGGAATTGTCAAAAGGAACTTTTGTTGGCATGTATCAGTGCATCTAAATATTATTAGAATCGAACTGTGTTGTGAAGTGGACTGAATCCATAGGTTCAGATCCGGCTCGAAAGACTCACAAATTTAGCAGAAATAATGCAAACAGTCTTGAGCTTGTCACTTTTTATTGTTAATTTTTACAATTTGGATATTTATTTAATTAACTAAAATTATTGCACCGTTTTTTATTATAAACACAATATTGTTATCATGATTATACATGTAACGTGTGGCAAAGCTTAGACGGAAGTGACAGAGAAAATGAAACAGACTTATTTTTATGTTAATACAAAACTTAGTGAGGCCGAGAATTACAGAACAGTAATCCAATAATAAGATTTGAAATCTAATCACGTATAGTTCTCATCTCAAAAATTTCATGAAACTGCTCTACGATTGCTCTTTATATTAAAAGTATTTCAAATTAATTTGTTTTTCCTCAGCATACGAATGTATACATATTCTCTGTTTTGATTAACCTTGTACCTACATATCTATCTATTCAACGCGTAGTGTGATTTATAGTGACTCCGTACCGTTGGATAGATGGAGCCAGCTCCCGACCCAGGGACCTTATGATATAAATCCATGTTTGTAAAACCTACCTTTTCAAATAACAAATACTAAAGTGAGATTAATTGAACACCTGTCTCCTATGATTTGTCGAGTAGGTGACGTGTTGAAGGTACTTTGAAGGGCATACGTTATGTATGGGCGACCAGAAACATTTTTTATTTTTATTTGACATCTGAATAATTTATCGTTTTATGCGCTTGTATATTATTTTTGCCACTGGATGTTTCGTGTATTTCTGCTTTTGTATTTACAGCAGAAATGTTTACAGAATTTTGAAGGGAATTTTGCAGTTTTATATTTGTATAAATGTAGATATTTTAATCGCATGTCTATGAGGGGCTAGCTTTCTACATGTATCGTCACATTTTGATGACAAAAAATTCTTTTAGTGTGCATTCATGACCTTATTTTATTGGTTAATTTGAAAAACTATTATTTTTCTTTCCTATTTCATAAATAAAAACAGAATTGTAGAAAAGTCCTGGTTTTAATAATAAACTTAAGTGAATAGGAATAAATTGAGGGAACGTAGAATTGAAGTTTGTTCGCGCAGTTAAAGCACGAATGACGTTTCAATAAATACAAAGCGAGCGCTTAATAAGATGAAAGGAAAACTTGACATTGTTGGCAGCTTTAAGAACAAAAAAGACAAAACGAGATACAAAGGCATATTGATGTTAAAGTACATAAAAATATAAAAGAGACAATAGATAGTTCATTATACAGTCAGTTTAAACAAGTAGCAAATCTGAAAATAGACTGAATTCATAATTCTACTGTTTGGTTTCTGATTTAAAAAAAACTAGTGTTATTTTTATTATTTTTAAAATGATACCAGCATATTCTTTTTCAAAAATCTCATCTTCGAACACAATTAAGAATAGTAATTCCAAACAGCCATTTATCAATTTAGAAAGACAAATTTCTTCCATCAGGCAAGAATATCGCGCACGCGGATGAGTGTGAGATTTGGTATAATTAAAGTTTAAATGGAGAAGAAGTACAGAAAGCTGAAATTTTTATTTGATATTTGTAACAAATACATTAAATTAAATTAAATAAAACACTCATTGTTTACATTCATACCGCCACTGTCAAAAAAAACTGTCAATGTCAAACTCATAATAGTTTGTGATCATAATATAAGGTACATGTAACCTCCCTGGATCGAACAGTCGCACAGAGTAGAGATTGTAGCCAAAAAGTTATTATAAGTAAATATTTATATTTACGGTCGAATTTCAACCACCGGGCGACTTCTAGTTTTAACAATTAGGGAAAAGTCTTCGAAAGGTACCTTGAGAGGACACTGAGTTAATGTGAGACTTTTATTCACTAAAACTGCGGTAGTGGTCATCTTTAACACATGCCGTACAGATTTCCTACGGATCACATCGGAGCCCCTCTAGCACTGTGCCGAAGTGGGGAAGGCTAAACGGTCCTTTCCAGTATATTCACAGTATTAAATACGGCAGCGTGAACCACTCGCGCTATTGTTCCCCAAAGTGAACAATCGGAGACCCCACTTTGAGTGACTGCGACCTCGAAGGCCCCTCTTTAGCCGTTGGATGAAATCCAGGGAAGAAGGAGCCCTATTCGTCTACTCCTGACTGCAGGAATAACTAGTTTCTAAGCTGTGCATATTGCAATATGTTAGGTGTTTTTTAGTAAATTATAGAAACGAATTAAGTACGACAAATTTTTAAATATGTTATATCTGGAATTACATCAATAGCAATGTTATACTCATATAATATTATCCTTTATTTCCATTCTCGGCAATAATTGTGTTGTCACAATGACTGTGCTGGAATCGAAGTCGCAGCGACCACTTAATAAACTAATGTTCTATCTACGATGTCGTAATTATAACGTCAAATAGCAAACATGCAACACGATTAATATATTGTAATAGAATAATAATAAACTTATATAAACTTATATACGCATGTGTCTTAAATATCTATTGATATATTAATACGTGTATTATTACAACAATAATTATGTCTATAAAAACGTGTATGTGTTCTTTATGAACAGACTCAGGTCACAAGGTTGCGAGGAAGCTATCTTCTTCAGCGTTCCTGGTGGTACTCTCTCCTCTGTTTCATCCGTGAATCTTTCGATTATCCTACAAAATATGAGGATATCCCTTGGTTTAGTTGACCTCAGTTCCTTTTTACCAGTGTATCTGACCCTAGTGTACTGAATCTAATGCCTGAATACATACTGCATTTTGCTGTGAAGTGTATGGTATATTAGTTTTTCCCCATTGCAATGTTTGCATAGGGGATCTGATGTTAGTCTGAGTAATGATAGGTGTCTCTTTAGTGTACAGTGACACGTTATGATACCTACTGGTATTTTTACATTACATTTTTGTGATCTTAGAATACGCTTAGCATTTGTTTTATCTTTTTCTCCAAAGTACATCTTGGTTAGTCTATATGTTAGTTAGCCTTTTTATTATACTTTTAGTTACCTTGCCTTACTTTGCGAGGAAGGATTTATTTAACTTCAAAAGCTTTTATCTTAAAGACTAAAAAATTACCAGACAATGCAATTAAGTCGAATTAAAAGTTAAATGAAGGTAACTTTATCTATGATTGGATTAACAAAAGTACCTACATGTTAAATCCCGTTTGGATCCGAGGCTTAAACCCTTCGTTGTAAATATATTGAATGGATGAAAAAGTTTCTTAATGATAATAATTAGCAGAGTTTAATGAAACGACTACATTATGTCACTAAGTTCCTATTAATTTTACTGCTAACTTTAAATACATTGAAGGCTATTCAGTGCGAGAAGCAAATAATCCTTGGCATATGTTTCTACAAAAGAGGAAAAGCGGATAATATATTGTTTAGGCTAGCTTTTAGGTCTTTAAGTGTCAAATGTGTAATCCTAAATAAAACAAGGAGTATCCATCTGATATGTTAATGCGCTTAAATTTGGTATTATTTTATACAAAGTGTGTTAAAATGAAATTTTATTGGTGTTTAAACGGGATTAGGGCAAGCTCGGGATTAATGGTAAATAAACTAAAAATTAAACAGTTAAGCCTATTAGAAAGTTGGGGTTGATGTCACATAATAACGATAGAGTGTAGAGTTATTAAAATTTTGGTTCGGTCCTCTTCGGTCTCTATTTGCGCGTTAAATTGCTTGAAGAGAGTATTAATTTAAATGTGTAGAAAATTCAAATTAAAGCGATTATTTTAAAATGTGGTAAGTATAGTGCTCACATATGTATTTTATATTTCCTCTCATTTTTTATATCTATACTAATATTATAAAGAGCGAGAGTGGATTTTTTAAGTTTGTTTATATGTGGAGCGTAATCTCTGAAACCACAGCAACTATTTGAAAAATTCTTTCACCATTTGAAAGGTACATTATTCCAGATGTAGCCTATATCCATATATAGCCTATGTAATATGTATTCAATCCGGGCGAAATCGAAGCGAGCTGCTAATTTTATATATATCTATATTTCATTCGCATAGTGGTGAGATTTAAATTTTGGGTTTATAAGTTTAACTGGAATGTTCAAACTACTAAAGGACGTTCATTTCCTACTTCTTTTTTGTTGATATGGCCGCCTGATGAGGAATAGACCACGTACAATTTGCATTGAACATTTTAGAAAATAAAGAGAACAAAGTTGCTCGAGATAGTGTTTAAGAGTTCTAAGGCCAAGCACCAATGAGACAACTCAGTCGTTCAATATATCTCATCGATCCATATATGTTGTTGCATTATATATAACAGTAGCTTTTGTCCGCGACTTCGTCCGCTTAGTGACGACTTACAACCAAGGGCATAGCAGAAAACTCGTCTCCACTGAAAAATACATATACGTGCCAACTTTCATGGTGATCCGTCAAACGGTGTAGGAATTTAGCGATTACATATATTGTTACACATACACCTCTCTAACATTGCATCCCTTTGTTTAAATGTAACAACCAATCTTATTAAGATTTGTATTAATTTTTAAGGTGTAATTTGTATTAATTTTAATAAATTTGAATTTACATTTGAATTTGAATTATTCAAAAAATGCGTTTTAATGTATAGGTACTGAAGAAGATTACAAAAAATTCAAAGGGGAATTTAAGAAGTGACAAATGATTGGCTACTCAAACTCATCTACTACTGCTTCTCCTATTTCCAGAAACTACTGGATTTGGAATTGAAAATACTTCAGGGAATATAAAGTGCTTAATTTAAGTTTACAGAAAAACATAAAAAAATTTTTTATTACAATTAAAACAGACATTAATTAATTATTCAAGGCAAATTTGCTATAACACAACAGAAGGTACAATAGTATAGAAATAAGAGGCGACATACATAAATATAAGTATCAAAAGAGTAAATATTTTTTTTTTATAAATAATTATAGAATGTACATTACTTAGTGAAGTCAGTCAGAAGTGCATAGAATAAAATAATAATAAAAGTTAGCAATGGAATCTAACAAGTGCAATACATATTAAAACAAAATATATACATTAATTGAAGAATAAGAAACTGAGTTATCTCCTCATTTTTGGTAAACATCATAAGGAATATTTCAGGTGTTTGTAAGAGAAGATGTACAGACGGCATGTGAAGTATGGATAAATAGAAATTGTCTAGAATGATCAGATTCGAGGAGGCGAAAGAAATATGTAAGGACCGCAGACCTTGGCACTCCGTCCTCTATGACTACCCCGTTAGGGATACAGCGTGAAGATATGTATGTATTGAGAATATCGATGTCAGTGACAACTGATAAGCTATTGTAATTGTTGCCAGCTCGCCACAGATACGAATTTTGTCTGTAATTAATGGAGACACTGGGAACGTAGAAGAATGAATCTTAACCGTTGTATTGGAACGAAGAACTGTTCAGATAAAACCGACTTCAAAAAAGAACACTGAAAAGTATGAAATAAATATACTTTACTAATCAAAACTTTAGTACAAAAATAAGTTTATAAATACGATAGAAATACCCAAATTATTAAATTTGACAGTTACTGAAGTCGGTGCCAAGCCTACTAAACTGATAGACTTTCTGTTGTCGAACATTGATTTGGCACCGATTTCAAAACTGTCAAATTTAATGATATGGGTATTTGTCTCGTATTTATAAAGTTATTTTTGTACTTAAGTTTTGATTTGTAAAGGATAGTTATTTCATACTTTTCAGTGTTCTTTTTTGAAGTCGGTTTAATTTTTTTATTAAATTTTTTTTATTTTACCCTTTTAAGTGACCTTGGCTTAAATAAATATACAGGTCTACAATTAGTTTGTTTTTTAATTCTGGAGCGCAATGTATTAACTTCCATTCTATTAAAGAGTATAAACCATGCGCTTTTACAATAAAAGATGCGAACAGATCGAACATGGGATATTATTGCCCATTATGGGCATAATCAATATCATCAATATCATACGAATATCATATCATTATCAATCAGTTATAAAAGCACAGTGTAAAGGTTGCATCATAATTACACCCTAGCAGTATTCTTACAATCCGAAGACGACACCCACCAGCCATATTCTCTGTCCGCCACAAGACTGACTCTACTGACTGAATTTATTATATCACAGGCAATTTATATCTTCTCCCTACTACCATTATAGCATGTAGGGACAACGATAGTTAACAAACGACATACAAGAGAATCATCAATATAAACGAATAAAGGTTATAACCAGGTCGCGTTATTTGGTGTATCTTCGAAACCAAAGCTTTAAAATCAATGAAATTTCAATGGGACCAATCTGGAAGTGTATCCTTTCAAACAAAAAAAGAATTTTCCAAATCGGATCATACATGACGGAGTTATGAGGTAACAAACATAAAAAAAAACATACAACCGAATTGAGAACCTCCTCCTTTTTTGGAAGTCGGTTGAAAATATAATAAAGGTCCTTGGTCTAATAGATGTCCAGAAATTAGAGGCTCAGTTTGCCATTTTGGAAATGTTTTGTGAAGCTTTGTATTCAGTAAAAGACTGAACTATATTATTTTTTTATTTTAATATTAATGACGATAGTGATTGTTGTATCGTTATGTATTATATCATGTTGGATTTTATTCAATATACGTCCTTTCATTAGTGGTCTAAGGTTTGAACGTTGATTTCAAATGTGGAAATTCAGAGCGTGTTGGAAAACTCATACCAAATGCATACGCGACGTGAGTCGACTTCATAAGTAGCTGATTTAAAATTATAATTTACAACCGAACCGTCTCCCGCATTCCTGTTATTTCAATAAGATTCCCAATGATATTTCTTTTCGGTTGAAAAGACGGTCGTTGCTACTCAAAAGGCAGTAAATATGTCTCCAATTTCGATTTGGATTATCCAACGATGACTTAATATTGTTATGATGTTAAGTATTCTGGCTTGGCAGGCATCATTTTTTATGCTAACTAAATTGTAAAGGTGGCCTTTTTGAGCTATTTTTAAGAAACTAAAGCCCTGGCAAGATAACATAACATAACATGCTCAGAGACATTTCACACAGCGCCATCTAGTCCCAAAGTAAGCAGCACAGCGCTTGTGTTATGGGTACTAGACAACTGATATACTACTTATATACTTTTCTTTTGTAAATAAATACGTATTATACATAAACACCCAGACTCGAGACGGGAATCGAACCCGCAACCCCCGTTTACTTTCCGAGTCGTATTTTATTTGTCTTAAGTCGTCGAGAGACTCATCATTCCGAGCACTATACCAATAGTAGTAAAACTGGCCAGAAAATTTGCAATGTCTCTTCTTCGGTAGAAAAGTATCTTAAAGTTTTAGAAATATGTATGACTTCCATGCGATATTAATGTTTTTAATATTCGTGATCATATTAAATAATATTAGCTTTTTAGTGATGGTACATTCTTGTAAAATTGTATGAATAAATCCTATATTATGTCAAACTTTTCAGTGTAGGGACCCAACAGTTCTTTCTCTATGTAGTAATTATTTGAATTTAATTTAAATTACTTTAAGAAAGGATGTTGTTATAGATAAACAACATAAGACTGAACAAAGAAAACAAAAAAGCAATGTCTAGGGATAGATAAAGATAGAAGTAACAAATTGCTCAATTACTCAAAACTCATTGCTAAAAATTCGTTTATCAGCGATCAGTGACAGATGGAGTTGACACGGTCGTTTCATCAGTTCGCAGAGTTTTGTCTGATACCGAACAAATTTCCAAATTTAACGAGACCATCCATTATTCGTGTCTTCGACCTAGATTTATTAATTGGCCTTTTGAAAATACAATTGCGTTTAGTTAATAAGTTATATAACTTTGTTAACTTATAATCAGCTGTTAAAAGACTTGAGAAAGTGTATTATTGAACGTTTTATGTAAATTAATTTAAATAGATTATAATATCACAACTGTTGTAAATTATGTCACTGTAATGAAAGGATTTTTATTAGACAAGTAGTTCTTCAGGCAGATTTGCTCTCAAAGTTCACGAGATATTTCGTGCATTAAGGAATTAATGACTTCTTCGTTAAGAATCAATTACGGTTTTAATAAAAATATTACAGAATTATAATGTCAAAAATAATTACAATAAGTTTCTTCAGGATATTTATAATTTAGTACTGAAATCACAAAGACGTCTTACTGAAATTCCTCACGTAGTAATATAATAATTTATATTGTCTTAACGTTATATTATTAGATACATTATTTACTGAAGCGAAACTCTGAAGCAATGTTTTTTGTTCTATTTGTTATTTCAGTTTATACTGTTTATAAAATTTAGGGCCGTAAGATCATGAGGAGTTAAAACTATGGAATTTCGTAATCTACGATAAAATTTGATCCACAGTTTAATCCACTGTCCTGATATCAAATGGAAATAGTGAACGGATTAGTAAAACCTAGATTAATTTACATATGGTAATATTATTCGTTTTGTTCACAATATTCGATAATTTAATATTCTCGTAATCGATTAAGCGCCATTGATCTTACGAAATAATCGAAGACAGTAGAACTCTCTTCCGTCGTTTGAACTACAATTGATCTTACGGCCATTAAAACATTAAATACTTTAATTAAATACTTTTAATTAATAGAATAAAGTTACAAGGTATTTTTCGAGGTTAAGTATTTTTGAAAACTGTTATAGTTTTACATTTCATATCAAACTGAATCCGTATGGAAAATGTATATTATATAAATTCACCTAATTAAAGAAAATCGTAATTATATGTGTATAATACTGACTACCGCGTTGGGGATACAGCGTGAAATATGTATGTGTGTATATGTGGCGTTATGTGTGTTGTATTTACGAGACTCAGACTGAGTTACGAGATATGTTATACTAAAGTAGAGTCCTTAATTTTCTGAATTCGTAACATTTGTTCCAGTAAAAACGTATAAATTAACATTCGCTCAGAAAGTTGATACTGTAAAAATCACTGTTTCTCGGGTGTTATTTATTTGGTTTCCTTCTGTAACTTTCGTGTTGTTGAAATATCAAGATTATTAATTTAAATCCCTACAATGAATGTAATTAAATAACATCAGTGCAATATCGTATTTTTCGAGGGTACTTCTCATTAATAAGGTTTGGAAACCGTGGTAATGAGTTCTTGTCTTTCAAGGGAAATGTTAATACAATATTGAATTTGTTTATTACTTCTTTTCTTCTGAGAAGTATCGCTTACCACTGCAAAAAAGTGAAAAGTTTAATTATTTTGTGTTTCTTCTTACAGTAATTCTATATCACACGAATATTTAATGGCGTTGGTTATTCTAAATCGAAACTTTTATCCACATGCCATAATGTACTAATATCTAAATGATATAAAAAGAAAGTGGCGATCCGCGATTGTACATTTGCTTATAAGTTTTAAAATTCTTAATGAATGTCAATGAATTTCCGCCATCATTTAGAACATTTCACGACGAATAATTATACGTATAACACATTAATGTTAAGTGTAAAGAAGTAGAGAAATAATGTGTAATGTAAATTTTGATCCTATGCGACGTTGGAGCGGGTCCCTATTAAAATAAATGTAATGAAGACTTGTTAGGTCATAGGCAGAAATTGTTTTATACCTTTAATTTTGATTTCTGTCACCAAGGCTAACTTAAAAATATGATATAGCTACACTGTTAGATGACGGAAATGTCAAAAGTACTCTCATACCTTGGCTAAAATATGCGAGGAGAATGACGAGATTCAAGGAGGCAAATGATATAAGGACCGCGATTCTTGGCACTTCATCCTCTGATTACCTCGTTAGGCATACAGCGTGAAGATATGTATGTATTTATGACTTCAATGTAGTTCCATCTCATATCCTGTTAGCTTTTACACGATTTTCGCCTTTATGTACATAGTACATAAGACATATATAAGAAGTATGTAAAGACCGCGATACTTGGCGCTCCATCCTCTCTGACTACCCCATTAAGGATACAGCGTGTTGATAAGATGTTGCTATATCACGGTCCACTAATTTTTTCGAGACGCGTTTTTATTAAATTCAATAATTTAGAATTGTATACTTGAACGTTATTACTGTATCTAATAGTACTTGACAAAGATATTGCATCATGAAAAGTAAAAATATATCTAATCCAAAAAAAAAAGAGCTAGACATCATATTATTTATTATACTCTATACTGATATTATAAAGAGGTAAACTTTGTATGTTTGTATGTAATGGATAAACTCAACAGCTACTCAACCGATTTCAAGAGTACTTTCAGCTATAGAGAGCTACATTATCAGCGAGTAACATGGGCTGTATTTTATTTTCAAAAAAATGTCTACCCGTGCGAATCCGGGGCGGGTTGCTAGTTGAATGTAGTTGTATAGGTACCTACATATGTATAAAATTCATATGCTGTTAAAAGCTTTAGGAGTTTTTGCCTGCGTACATATTTTATTTAGCTACGTATTTTATTCTCGAATGTGGACATTGATATATGTATCTGTTAGCCTGACCTCAACTTTTTTATTTCAATATTAGGCAGATACAGCGACTCTGGCAATAAATCGTACAAGTTTTTGTTTTGCAAGTACAAAACAACGAAGTACTCGAATATATTTTTAAAAGACCGAGTAATGTACTTATACTAAAAAATAACGTCCTTTTAAGAAGATGACATAAGTATGCGGTGGCGCCTTCGCGAACAGAATACACAATGAAAAGATACGCGATATGGCAGGTTTCAATGAAGGTGTATTGTGAAAATGAAGAAATGATATTAAGGAATGATTAGGTCCGGATATGTAGCGGGAATGAGGGAAATACAACTTACGAAGAAAATACTGAATGAAATTGAGTGGTGGTAAAAGCCAGGGATCAATACTGTCTTACGAAGAACAAATAGTGCTAGCCGATGGAAATGTGAAAAGTACACTCCATGGCATGAAAGTGTGAAGAAACCGATACGGGCACGTCACACGCAGAATCAATAAAAAATTGCGCAATGAAATCTGCGAAAAACGACAAGGGTAACTCGCACAGATTGTCTTGTTTCATCGAAATAACGTCCCGGCTCACAAGTCCGCCGTTAAGATGGCAGTGCAACGTTCCGGCTCATAAGTCCGCCGTTGCTGTGATCTGAGATGCTGGGTTTGAAATGCTTGAGTATCCGCCATATTCACCAAACCTTGCCTTTAGCGATTTTTATAACTGAGGTTGCAGAAGTATCTAAAGCACAGCGCTTTAACGATGATGAAGCAATAGTACTGCAGTACAAATTTCTGGAAAGAGTTGTTAAGGAAAGGACTTTTAAACTTAGGAAAAAGATATTCCAAGCGCATTACACTAAAATGTCTAAAGTAAAAGTATTTATTGCAGTAAAAGTACTGTAAAAGTATTTATTGGTGACAATGTCAAAAGATAAAACAACTTTTATTAAAAATACCTGTAACGTACTCTTATTATCGTTTTCTACTGAACGCCCCTAGTATTTTATAATTGTATACTTGTAAATTATACAACATATGAAACGTATGAAGACAATGATGAAGCTTGATGCGAGAGAAGTATGTAAGACTTGTAAGGACCATAATGCTTGGCGCTTCGTCATTTTAGCCTTTCCTTTTAGGGACACGTGGAGATGTGTAATAAATATTTTTCTCATTTATAATTTTTTTTAATCCTTTTTTTAATTAAACATTGATAAGTAAGAGAGAAAATACAATGAAAATAGATTCTTTAAGATTTACGACTAAATATTACTTAGATATTTAAAAAAGTTAAATCTGCTGCAGATGCTGAAAAAACCTGTGCACTGAGAAAAATCGACGAGAAAACAGTAAACGAGAAAGTAGTTTATCTTTGATTAGATTGTACACTTGATATTTAATCAGTGTAAGTCTAATCACATGTTTGAAATTAATTTCCATTGAGTTATAAGTCGAGGAAAGTAAAATAAACAAACTTGTATATTATTCGAAGCGGCGTTTATACATTCTCACAAAACGCGAAACATACGCCATGGCAAATGTGTTCGTGTGGAGCAAGAGACCCGAACTTTTCATAGATTAGAAAGAACCAGGAGTTCGATGAATTGCCAAATATGTGAATGAGCTGTCAAGGTTGTATTACAGTCTTGTATGTATATTCCCGGTGTGCACTACCGATAAATAAACACGTGTTTTCAGTTAAGTATTTATTGGCCATATATCTCCACACTCCCTATCGACGAATCGCTGTGATCACCGCGGACATGCGAGATTAATTTGATGTCGCTCGTGTAACAGACTTACGAACTGTTTCGCTGACAGTGTATTGCTTTTTTCTTTAAACTGTGAATATTAAACCTACAAAATAAATATAACAGCGTTACACCTTCAGTTTGGCGTTAGTTTAGACTTTTAGACCATCAGTCAAGTCAGATTGACGTCAGATTGATCGTGTAATGCGTTGATTGATGGAATGTTGATCTGTATAGCTATATGTATATATTACATTTGCATATATTTAAATGACATCGATCTAATCACGATCAAGATTATGGAATGAACTGACGCCAAACTGAACGTCTAACCTCCGTCTATGTATCCAAAGTCTATGATACTATTCATTTCGAATTCACTTTCATTATTCTTTCTGTTTACTTTTGTTTCTAGGAAGAGAAAATCTTGCGTAAGTTACGTTGCCTAATAAATATCCGTTGAAAGCTTAGTGCTTAGTAGAGATAGGTCTTTGACGTAGCGTCAACGAACGCAACCGTTTACTTTGAATCATTATGTAGTTAAAATACAGGTATAATTTTTATAACGTCAAGCAATTAACTCGTTAAACAAAACGATCAACAAGGTGTATTTCGTTTTGTCGAGTGATAGATTACGTTTTATTGACGTTTCGTTAAACATATGGTTATTTGATCAATGATTTAACTCTTTTCATAGTTTGTTTCTTTGATTAACGCTCACTTCTAGTGCTAAACTACGACCGAACTTTCGGTTTCGGTAAACTTCAGTGCGATTGTGAAGTTCCGGCTTAGTTTCGGTTACGGTAACATACCTGCCGAAATTATGCCCTAAACCAAAACCATTCTTGAGTTATCGCGCTGCCTTCAGTGGCGATCTGTATAGTGGGAAGTTATCTCACGTTATGCTTTATATAGTAAGTAGCAAATATTTTTGTAAACCGATAAACCTACTAATTTGTTAATTAACTTTTTTTTACGAAAATAAACACATTAGCGATTACTTAAAAACAATATGTGACTTACTGAGAGAAAATTATATAAATAATATGAATTTTAGTTATTGATTGTGTACATATATGTTCGTTTAATCGGTTAGACACTATAAAAGTTGTAATAAAATACTAATTATATAAGTATATATTTATAAACATTGTATTAGACACATCAATTTTAGTGTTCAATTTCAAATGTCTTTTTTTTAGACATCGAGAACACCTTCAAAGCTTATCTGATAAAAGGGACAAATAGCCTCCAACCATTACTGGGATAAAAGGGACTTTCAGTTAAAAGAAGTGTGTGAAGTCGAGCCTCGTATTTTATCTGACGATACATACTTATGTATATATGTACATATTATGTATCTACGCACAGTTAGCGTCCAAAATAGCCCACTGAAATAATTTCTCAAAAAGTGAACATAGCTAATTGTAACATACGTATAGAATATCTATTAAAAACAAATAACAACGTTTGACATAAATTCCGGTAGTTAAAACAATAATTACAAAATATTTCAAATTTCATTTAAGCAAATGTATTCTTTTTTGGCTTGTTTTGAAAAATGGCTTTTTTTGAAAGTTTCTTTTGATTAACTCATTTTCATCTGAATAATTTGTTCCTGAAGTTCAAACTTTAGTCAAAGAGGTAGTTAACCGCTAAGTTAACTGTTAACTAGTTAACTGTCCCTCTCTCACTGCAGTTGCCGACATTATTCTCGCTTCTTTTCAATTAATTTTTGTAATTAATTTGAGAAATTACAGAAAATATGTGAATTTATAATGTACTTACACGCTCACTCGCTGCTACTACTGGTAACATTGTGCTCAGGTAATATTAAGAAAGTCGTAGGTCGTAGCTACATATTAGATGCATTTTTTTTTTTAAATCTGAACGAGATGAGTAGATAATAGACATTTATTATGTTATCCAAATTTAAAGCGGCCAGCGTGGCCAGTAATAAAATCGGTCATTAATGCACTGACCGCTAATTTGTGTAAAGATGTTTCTATTATAATTTCTTGCAGAATATGTTTAAAGTACTTATGTAACGAACATTATTATTGCAATCTAAATGTAGATAAATTATACGCATAAATAATTTAAAGTATTCGACTTCTTATTCTATCATTCATCTTTTTTTATAGCTATGTAAACGATTTTCTTATTGTCGTTAAGGTTATAACCGTTCAAATTAATGTACTAAGCCAACAGCGGCATAAAAATTGAACGTAACTAATTTATTGGGAGCAATGTTAACTGGCGAGTGCGGTCGGCCGATACAGCTGCTTAACTAAACATTTTTAACAAGAAATTGATAACGCCCGACTCCATTTGTTGACTACTGATCAGTAAAGATTGTACTACAACATCAATCATTTAAACATAAGACATATAAGAACCTTACTTTAAGATATAAAGAATTAAACATTTTAGAAGAAGATTTTAATAAACAGGATATTTAAGAAACGTAACCTAGTAATAAATATATTTTTTTACCAATTTAAATCTTTTTAAAAAGTACCGGTTGTCACAATTTGTAATAATCTGTATTAACGGAATCATAAAGGTTAAAAATTGCTTTTAACCTTTATTTTAACTGATATTTTTTAAACCTGTTGGGATCTGTGCACCTGACATGTCGTACTTGCTATAACAGTTTTAATTGCATAAACTAATACAAAATCACCAACTTGTTGACGTGTGTACGTAAATGATTGTAAGGCGTTACTATCATTATCAGTGCTTTATCAGCAATGTTATGAATTTTGTTAATTGGAAGTTATTAAAAAAAATCATTAAGTACGTTCAGTTTTGAGAATTTTGTGGGACTTTTCTGAAAATTGACACTTTTAGTAGAATTTAACCAAAAACAAAAACATCAAAACTTGTGACCTTGCTAGCATTAAATATTCTCAAACATTACTAAATATATTTTGGCACAACTTTTCAGATTAAAGAAAGTTATCTCGAAATGTAGACCTTTTCTTTTGAGATATTAAGATACAGACATAAGACATTAGCATAGTTAAGACTGTTTTTCAAGCAAAACGTTTTTATACACTTTGTGATTAAAATATGTACTTTTGTTTGAAAGGACTGCTAATAAGACAAAAGGGGATATAATAACGTTGAGAAATCTTGACAGAAATATTATGTATACATACATGAAAAGCTGAATACAAAAAATAGACTATCACTAGCTATTTTATTATTGTTAGACCCTGTTATACGTGCAAAAGTATGTAAAGATTAACGGCGTTAATTACATTTTGAAGAAGAGATAAAAAATTACTTAATATTAAAAATTATCAAAAATGATTAATTATACTATTTAAGGGTTAAGCGTTAAGGTACAATGATAAAGTATTATTAACTTTATATCAAAAAATGTAATACCTGGCATAGAACTGATACTATCTGTTATTATTATTATGAACAGAAAACTGGTCAAGTGCCTACGAGTCGGAGTCGCATGGAGAGCGTTCATTACTATAAATTATCGCATTACCGAATATTATTTAAATTTACCGGAAATACGAAACCTTAAAAATATAATAAAAATATCGTTAACAAAACACCGAAAAAATCTTAAAATCTTTAGGACTTAGATTTTCATTTAGATTTTTTACAAACTATGAGTGATGCTCTACATTCCGTTTTTTTTTAGTTTTTAAAAATGTTGAAGTCAGTTCCAGAGATAAGGGGGTTTTAACGCTACGTGTCTGTGATTGGGTTTCAACTTTTCCGTACACTAGATTGTGAGAAAATAGGCTGTGAAAGATGGACACACAGACGAGACGAGTGAGCCTATAGGAGTAAATCGAGTCTCAGGACACAATATGGTACGTTGTTCCTTGTTCAATCACAATCAAGGTCACAATTAAAATGACAATTTGTTTGTTTTCTTGGCCATAAATTTTCAATGATCATTTTAATAGATTTTGCTTTGCGATTTAGAACGCGTACGTTTTGCAAAAATTGCATACTAGCCTAACGATATCAGTCTGATATTTTCAGACTTCTAGAGCCAATCTGACGTGACTTTACAGATTTGAATTGTTTTTTAAATCACGAGGAAGGCGAACGAGCAAGCAGCGCATCTGGTGGTTAGCGGACTAAGGGTGGCTTGCACCAACTATTTAAACTCGATTTAAGGATTTGACATCTCGCTTGCACCAACGATTTAATAGCTGGTGCAAGCGAGATGTCAAATCCTTAAATCGAGTTTGAATAGTTGGTGCAAGCCGCCCTAAGACTCATGGAGATTTACAATATCGAAAATACCTCTGATCTTGAACGCGATGACAGCCCCGGAGACTAAGATGTCAGGATAAGATGCCTCTTGTGTCAGAAATGTTAACGGGTGTCTTAACCTCCGAAAACAACAGTGGAGGCATTGTTCTTTGGCGTCGGAATTGGCGTGTAAGATGGTGTTAGAAATCCGGACGAACGGCACATAAGGTTTTTAAACTTTCACGACTTGTACACATCTTACAATATTTACTAACGGATCTATGTTCATTCATCCTCAGCAGTCTGCCCGTGACCACGATCGGTGCAATCCGGTCGAAACGTCGGGATAAAATAGGTAACTAGCCTTAAAGTATAAACGCTACATAGACCCGTTAGTAAATATTGTAAGATGGGCCACACAAGGTCTTGCTACCCGTTAACAACCCGTATTCTACATTCGAACACATTCCTTAGTTTTTAAGTGATGCAAGAACAAACAGACAAAAAATAATAAAAATAATGACTTGTTATTTGAAACATAACCTTTGTAACAATTCAACTATTTTCAATTCAACTAGCTAGAACTTTAATAAAGTTGACATTAAAAGTTTTAACTGCTCATAAGCGTACTTACGGTATATACTCCACGGTAACCGCTCCTCTTTTCTTCGATGGGCAATTTCGTTATACTTTAACTGTTCGCCCGAAATTTACCGCTAAATTAGAGCTAAATAAGGTAACTATCAAAATTTACGGCAATTTCGGCGGTTTATTGCGCCCGCGAGCTCCTATCTGTTCTCTAAGCTTACTTTTAATTTACGTTACGGAGTTTGCATTGGTCTGAACAGCTTTAAATTTCGTAAAACGACGCTCGGTGATACTAATTTGTTTTTTTAATCTGATGGTGTATCGTTGAAATAATTTTCTCTTATGGGATGTATTTTAGAAATTTTTCAAGCTTTAAGATATTGCGAGCATAATTAAATTGAGTCTTTTATTTCATGTGTATGTGTGGTTGTATTTTCTTGTATATAAGTTATGCTTAATTGTTCTAAAATCAATAAATTATAGTTTTATATAATTTACATTTATTTTGTTTATATTTTTAGCTGTTATCCTGCTAAAACTAAACCTCTAGTTACGGGGTATCTGAACGATTGCCAACTTTCCTGAAATTGCTTGTTAAGAATCGAAACACGAGTGCGTGTATATGTAAAATTAATATACCTGTGAGTATGTGAGATGTATTTCCGAAAAATGCGCCGGATTTGATACATAATTGTAATGCAATATGCAATTTTTTAGTACATAATTTTTATGCTTCCCAAGTTTAGATTTTCTTGTTTTCCAATTCCTCTACAAAATAATTAATATCTTTTATAATACATTCACCATCCCACATTACAGATTCAACAATAGATTTAAAGCTAACAACACCATCCGCAGACAAAGTAGTGAGTCGAATAGTTCCTAAGAGTTAGGAAGCGAATCCGGATTGGTCTCGTCCGAATCACTCGTTATGTTTGTGCAGCACTCCAAGTTACATTGTATAAATCGTGCTCTTTGGCTCCGGAATAGCCTTACTCGATCCGGTACTCTCTAAATTTAGCATAACGTTACCATCTGAAGTCTGTTATGCTCAGTTCTAGAAACTTCCCCCGTTTACTGTACCGCTTGAATCTTAAAATGGTGCTAAATTGTCAGAACACAAAATCAGAAAAATATTTTTCCATATTTTTGATTTGTTTAATTAATATATACATATCTTCACAATTTATCCCTAACGGGGTAGTCAGAGAGAACGGAGAGCCAAGCGTCGCGGTCACATACTTACATACATCTTTCGCTTCCTCAAATCTCATCATTCTCCTCACACATTTTCGCCTAGGTATGCGAGTGCTTTTGACATTTCCGTCAGCTAACATTCTGGCTATTTGATCTTCGTAAGTCAGCCTTGGTCTTCCTTGACTTCTTTTACCACTCACTTTCGCTTTGTAGATTTCCTTCGTCAGTCTTCCATTCATTGTTTACTTAATCATATCTTTAAATGCGATAGTGTATTCGAATTGACATAGAATATCAAATTGCATATTTCAAAACAAGAATGAGACCTATTTCTCACTTCAAACTATTTTACAATCCAATAACATCCGATCGACACATACTGAACGAATGAACAACTCATCTTCACGCGATTCCGCTCTGCCACACTTTTCAATATCATTCACTCGTCTCTCACTCCCCATTCCGTGTACCTCCGCACCCTCCGATAATATTGACCTCTTTCGTAATATGTGTGCTTTATTAATGGAGCAGCGAGAGAGTACTTAAACCTAAGTGTTCAGATCATTCGATCTGCGTTTTGTTTTTCATTCCTCCCCTTTTTATTAGCTTGGCGGAAAACCATAGAGCGACGAAAAAAGTAGACTTGACGTACTCACAGTTTTTATTTTCACTAATATTTTTGAATTTCGTTGTACTACTTGAATACGAGTTATAATTCAACCCTCGTTTGTAAAGACTAAAAACTATTACAATTTCTTACGACTTTCATAAAGATCTGAGTTGCTCAGTTTCATTAATAGGATAATGATTAATTGTTCTTTAACGTCATAAATTGTATGTTTATACTCATTGTCATTGTCATACTCATTGAAGTTGTATTTTTGAATGATATGCTATAAGTGTATGTAACAAGTGTAAGTCTATGTAATTTGTATCGTACTTGTGTAAATTATTATATATATGTGTTCGTGTGTATATCGAAGTTGTTATTCTGAAATATTTCGTAATTCTTTAGCTTTTCGCTAGGTGTTTACTTGTTTGCAATATTTGTAAAACATTTTTACGTTAATACGTTTTCTCTTATAAAATGTAATCGGAAGAAATTATTACGTGTTTTCCTATATTTTTGGGTGTCTCTAATACTTTATATTGAAGGTTTGTTTATATACGTAATACGTGTATTTGTGTATATACGTAATACTCGTATTGCGTTACTTTGTACACAAGAGTACCGCGCAAGTTGTTTGTTTTTTTCGGGGATATACGGTGTTGGTTATTTACCTATCTACGCAGTATTTTAATATACATTATGTACACTTATAAATTTATGACTGCAAATTGTATGAATCCGCGCTTTTTTAATTTTTTACTTAAATATTATTATAGTGGTATGAACTCTTTCAATGGCGATATTATTAATTATAGAGAGAATTAAATATTGAAATCCTGTCAATCCAATGTATGAAAAATGCAAGTGTAAACGTGATTGGTAAAGACTTAGTTTTTAGGAACAGTTAAATACGTACAAATGTTAAAATTACGCGCCTAAACTGCGTTAGACAGTCTGAGTCTAACAAATGTTGTTTTCTTGGATCCGTGACACGAGCTTAATGTAAATTGTACCCTGAAAGTTTGCGAAGCTTGTTTATTAAATTACTGCTGTCTGAGGACGATTCCGAGTGTCACACTGCTATCAGCTGGTGTACAAGTGATAAGATTATAATTCTATTAATACGAGTATAACTGCCACATCTGATTAATTTAATATCTATTGAGTTTTTCATTATAATTTCAAAAGCTACTTTTTAGGTAGTTCTTCTCCCAATAATTTTAATAATCTGTACGTTCTCATTTTTCGAGAATTCTAGATAAAATTGATTTTCGCTGTACAGAACGAAATATAATAATTGTAATGAAATTTATGCTAAAGCAACGCAGTAATATAGTTCTGATTGGACACGTTTCTCGCTTATCCTTTGGGGCACACAAACAGGAGTAACTTGGAACTTGTGTCCAAGTTGTTTTTCTTTTCTTTTGAGTTATACGTCTTAAGAGCCGCCTCTTGAGATTCGATTATCCAATACATATTGACAAACTACGGTCGACAATTGATGTAATTATTTCACTTCTAATCGGATTTCACATTCTTGTAGAAATGTAATCGTTCGTTATGTAGACAGTTGAAGTAAAATCGTGATCTATTTTAATATTGTGATCATTGCAATACTTTAAATTTGTTTAGAGATTTCATCTATAAATGGAAAATATTTAAGGCAATTGGAGGTCGGCGATATCTAATATCCTAGTTGCATGTTTATTACTGTGTAAATGTCATAGCTTGTAGAAATAATTTTTATTATGCGTTTCATTTCACTAGTTAGAATCAAGTAACTTTTTAATACCAATTTTGATTCGATATTAAAAAGCTGTTATTTCTAAATACGTTGTTGTTGTGGAGCTTTATGAATTAATTTTTCTAGATACATTTATATTTCAATAAATATGTCGACTGAAATGTTATGTATCCATTTCCATAATAAGACTCGTAAAACCATCTTGCCGTTTGCATAGGTGGCAACGGAATAATTGGTTAGCGTTGCAGAGGACGGGATGGCGATTCTTTATGTTTTTATTTCCTTTGGAATGGACTGTTTTTACAAATGCAATAATATTTGGCCCGACATTTTTTTTGTCTAAAGGTATAAATTATTTTATTTTTGACGAAGGCTGTCTACGTGTTCGATTTATACTTTGGAAATAACCACTTATATCTATTTTGAATGTTTAAATATACTGCGTGTTTTGTAGACTAAATAAATTACTAAAAATCACGAACATCTCTGGTAAAAGAAATTAAATTCTATTGGAAAATATAAAAGTTACTGATTTTCCAACCCGATATTGAGAACGTAGTAGGGATGCCTAAAGGTATACATAAAGCAACCATAAAGTATGAATTTTTAAAAGCTTACGTAGATTTTTCTATTAGGCACTCCTTGAGGTGTAAAAATAAGTAGTAAGTATGAATTGAAAAAAAATATTATAAACCCGTGTTGTTAACATCATTTTTATTTCTTTTTAATTCCTTTTACAGTTTTTACAGTCAGGTTTTTTTTTTTTTAAAG
The DNA here is from genome assembly GCA_907165235.1 of Zeuzera pyrina. Classification (NCBI taxonomy): domain Eukaryota; kingdom Metazoa; phylum Arthropoda; class Insecta; order Lepidoptera; family Cossidae; genus Zeuzera; species Zeuzera pyrina. Next base: position 5,763,576 of record OU015629.1, read on the forward strand.
AACAATACGTGCCAACAGTATGAATGCACGAGAATCTCTAAGAGATCGTTTTAAAGACATTAATGTACTCATCTTACCGTCCTTATACATCTTTGAAATTATTAAAAATATAGATATATTTAAAATGAAACGCGATAGTAATGGTAATTTTAAATGAAACAATAGCTGTAGCTTCAAGTCTGAGATGTATTATAGGTATGTATGACGAGATGTATGCAGTCTACATCATAAAAATATTTGGAACCCACTCATACATTACAATAATAAATTGATTATTTTAAAATTTAAATTACTTAAGTCAAATGTTTCATTTTTGGGTAACAGCATTCGTTTTTATACTAAAGTTCTTCCGGAAGGTGCTCAATTGCCGTAAAATATATTTTTTTTTATAAAGCGAACATTGATGAGACAATCATACTGTAAAATAAACGATTTCGTTGAAGACAAAACAATAATCTGGAAATAATCTTCTCTGCACATGCATTTACCGGCTTTCCGAATATTGTATATTAATAAATCCATTAATCCGTTAATATGATGTCGAAAAAATTATACCTGACTGGGTTTCTTGTCGGTTTTTCTCAGTGTCCAGCTTTTCTTTTCGAACCGGACTAAAGAATCTACTTTAGTCCGGTTCAATTTTCAAAAACACCTTGTAATTGGGTTTACTTGCATAAATTGATTTGACTTTGACTCAATGTAGCTCGAAACTTTAGAATTGCATCATGGTTATAAAAACTTTTTTACAAGAAACGGTCAAATAGCTTGTTATAAATAAATTGAAACTTTATATCAGCAATCTTTATTCAATCTTAAACGGTATTTTTATAATTTATAAATTTACCTGTATATTAACTTATATATATATGTAGGAGTGTATATTTCAGTGAAATTACTTCAGACTTTTATTATGTTGTCTTCTATATGTAGGGTGTGGAAGGTACATAAAATCAGGAAGCACGACATCTGGACTGCCATCGATCATCTCGGGTGCAATTTTCCGGACACGCGCCCAAATCCGGCCCTTGTCGGATCATCCTCGTCGGCTAATGCGTCATGACTCCCCTGAATTACGAAATATTCAATTTTTATCGCAGTGGGTCAGTGCGATCCTGTTCTGTATTTGAAAGGGTTCCTAAATTTCGATTACGTTTACGCAGATCTAGCTAGATAGTAACCTCATCGGTAACAGTTTTTTTTTCAAACTGCGCCTTACGAATACAAGGCTGTAGATAACACATCACAGCAGTTATTTGCATCAGTATGCTCTTAGTATTAAAATATCAGTATCAATGTTTCAGTATTTTCGCAATTCGAGATCTTTCAAGACAAGAGTGAACACAGTTTTTGAAATTTCCAGCACAAGAAGCACGATATTTTAGTCGTTAGGGTTGTCAATGCGTTTGCAGTCTGAAGTACTTTCTCAATCTCGATATTATAAAAATTCATGGATCTCAGAACATTTACCGTCACGTGGACTGTTCGCTGGTATAAAAAAAGGTTACTTAACGAAAAAAAACAAAGAATCGTTTTATACTTGTGACATATAAAAAAATACCACGTATGTAATGGTGATTGCTTTCCGTCAACCACAACTAGAGTCGATATCAATTTTCGCGTATAGTTTCGTACAATTCTGGGAAATATCGTTTTCTCCGTCTTGCACACACTTAAAACTTCTAAACTTTTTTAATTTTGCAGCAGAATTTATCTGTTCAATAGCATAATGGCTAGAGCGTAGGTCTAGCATGCAAAACTCTGCCAAAGTGCGCAGGTTCAAATCCTGTAGTGGTCAGACCTTTTTTTGCTTTTTTTTAATAAATAGAAATATGTCTAAGTTCAGTTTGCAACAAGTACAAATACAAGTAAAAACACATATCACTCAAATAATGTACTTATATTAAGGAAATAAAATGAAAAACAATGATAAAAGCATAGACTTCATAACTTCAGACAGTCTGTCCCGTATTACGAAGTGAGGCAAATAACATCAGATAAAATATAGATGTGTGGGTGCTGTTTTCTAACGAAATGACAACGGATTAGCTTATCTGATAATAAATGTGTGTCGTATGTTCAGGTGAGTCAGATCATCTGATTTAGCTCACCGTTGCTGTTCGGACAAGGCGCGGTATCTGGCAGTTACACAGTTATGTATATTGTCTATGGCTAAAAATCATGGAGAAAAATCTCTTATATATTTTCCTGAACCATGAATGTAATGTTAAATTTCATGGACTTCCTTTATTTTAAGACACTATGTTATTTAGAAGAGTACTATTATACAAGCAATATTTGTATATTTATAATCGCGTTCTCGAAAACGACTATAACGTTTTCTATTAAATTTACAATATAGAGCTTTACGGTGGTCAAAAATCGATTTAGCTAGGGTCCAATTCTGAGAAAATTCGTTTTCTCTATGTTTTAACATACTTAAAACTTCTAAACTCTTCTGATTTCACAACAGAGTTTACCTTCTCAGTAGTATAGTGACTAGAGCGTAGATCGAACGCGTATTTCAGCTTCGTAAAGCTGAAATACGCGGGTTCGAATCCTGCAATGGGGACAGACTTGTTTTTGTTATTTTTTTTGTAAGACACCGATTAAAGCTCGGTCGCCCAGGTACTTTCTATGATGTTTGGTAAAACTAGTTTCTAGAGGTATCTAAGAACATACTTTCGTTATAGTAACTTCAAATTGTAGGGTATTCTATGATTAAAATTTTAGGCGCAGTAGTTCCGGAGATAATAATGAGCAGGAATGGTCAAGTTTGAAAACCCCAATTCCACCATATTATTTTTTAAATTAATATTTTAGAATATTGTTGCAAAATATGTGTGTTAAAAATTAAAACAAATCATCTTTTATGAGAATATTTACTGTAATAGAAAGACCAACGCGTGAGTGCTTCGTTCGTGCTTTGAGGAACGGAGCCCTGAAAAGCCTCTTTAGCTAAAGGGTGAGAATTACATGATGACTGTTATTTATTTCTTGAGATATTTAAATGCATGATTCCAGAGATTATTATTAACAAAACTGAAACGTCAATACTCGTAGCAACAATCGAGATCTGTGCAGCTTCTATTTACATAGAAATGTAGGCAATCAGGTGATAAACATTGCCCAATGGGCCAGGGGACGTTATGCTAATTCTATCGAACGTTAAACTATTATTCAGGCCAATTATATGCACATTTGTATTAATATGATAAAGCTCATGTTCGCTGTACCTATATTGTTACTGATAATATCTCTATGTGCATAATAAATTATGTGCTTAATATAATATGTGTAATACATATATAATATTCAATTTTAACTTTTTGCAGACGAGAATGTCTAATACTGAACTTTTTTCAGCAAATGTATAATAGTAAATAAAATAATTTCTCCTTTTGAAAGCAGAGTTATTTTGCTGCAAAAGCTTTAAAACTTCCAAACTATATAAAATGAAGAATCTTTGGGAGTATGGGAGGAGGTGGTATAAGTTTGACGACGTTGTCTGTTTTTGTCTTGTCTTGTCTTGTCTTGGGTTGAGAGGGGCGAGAAATTCATCTAGCTAGGTCTCAATTCTGGGAAAAATCATTTTCTCCGTCTTTCACATGCTTACTTCTAAACATTAAACTTTTTAAATTTTGCAGTAGAATTAACCTGCTCAGTGGCTAGAGCGTAGGTCTAGCATGCCGAAGTGCGTGGTTTCAAATCCTGAAATGTGGTCAGACATTTTTTTGTTTTTTTTTTTAATAATGTGAAATAATATGTCTAAGTTCAATTTGCAACAAGTACCTATTAAAAACACATATCACTTTAATAATGTACTCATAATAAGGAAATAAAATGAAAAATAATAGTAAAAGCATAGGACTTCATAACTTCAGGCAGCCTGTCCCGTACTATGAAGTGAGGCAAATAACATCACATAAAACATAGATGTGTGGGTGCTGTTTTCCAACGAAATGGCTACCGATCAGCTTATCTGATAATAAATGTGTGTCTTATGTACAGGTGAGTCAGGTTATCTGATTTAGCTCACTTTTGCTGCTCGGACACGGCGTCTGGCTTTGGATTTATGTATAATGTCTATGGCTAAAAGTCATGCAGAAAAAACTGTTATTTATTTTCCTGAACGATGAATTTAATGTTGAATTTCCTTAATTTTAAGATACTATGTTATTTAAAGGAGTTGTATTATGCAAGCGATGTTTGTATATTTATAATCGCGTTCTCGAAAACGGCTCGTAACGATTTCTATGAAATTTACAGTATAGAGCTTTACGATGGTCAAAAATCGATCTAGCTCAATTCTGAGAAAATTTGTTTTCTCTATGTTTTCACACACTTATTAAAACTTCTAAACTCTAAACTCTTCTATGTGTAATTTCGCTACAAAGTTTACCTTCTCAATAGCACAATGGGTAGAGTGTATGTCTACCACGCTGAAATGCGCAGATTCGAATCCTGCAGTGTGGTCAGACTTCTTTTGTTTTTTTTTATAAGACACCGAATAAAGGACAGTCGCCCAGCTACTTTTATTAAACAGAAGTTTAAAAAGTATTCATTATTGTTGATTCTCATTTCAAATATTTCTGTTGTACTGAAATAACATAATGTTTCAATAATATTTTTAGATTATATAATTTATTAATTAATTATCTTTAGAATTAAGGTTCCTTTTCTTAGAAGCTTAGTATGTTTTTTTAATAGATATTTTTTTAATTATATTTTTACGTGTGTAATCACTTGTATAGCTGATGTGTTATATTTTTATTTATAAGAAGAGTAACGAAAAACCCAACTAGAGTATGTCACACTTGCTTTATCTTAGGATTTTATAGGTTCGAACAAAGTAGAATATCTCTTTATTAAATATTGTTATAAGAAGTGCGAAGGACCGCGAAGTTTTGCGCTCCGTCCTCTCTGACTACACCATTAGGGATATAGATACAACGTGAAGATATGTATGTATGTAAATAATTATTAAATTAAAACCTAAATGTGGTTATGTGATTAATAGGTTGTCTGATTAAACTTGCCGCTACATTTCAAACTGTTCTCGATTGTAACGACACGAAATATATCTATTGTTATTGCGCTATTGTCTGAGACTACAGCTCTTTTCGACTATAATTGTTTACATCAATTGAAGTGTAGTTTTGGTGGCAAAAAACATGACAGATTTCTTAAGAGCCTTGGAAATCGAAATTAGGTACTAAAAGTTTTCAGGTTACAGTTTACAAGTTTACAGTTGTTGAAAATGAGAGGGTACCAGTAATTAACATAAATAACTATAAAATACATAGACACTTTTTGCTTTATTGGTATAATTGTACCGGAAAATATGATTCAACAATCTATTACCGTTTTTTGATTTATTAACAAAAAGTACATACATATGTTAATATTTACAAACTTAAAACTACACATTATCTTGAATAATAAACTTCCTCAAAGTTGCCGCTTAGAAAGCTGTCATTGCTCAAGGTACCTAGCAGACTGGCAGCATTGCCTCTTTGAACAGCCAAACTGATTCGTTGGCGGAAGAAGCTGCCAGCCCGGCGGTCTCCCGAAGCCTCGACCAGTCTCTTACAAATCTATTACCTATTTAATTTCTTTTTCTCATTATGTTTGGTTTTGGGTTACTTAATTCACGTCTTTTTTATTTTATGTTTTTGCCAAATAAGCTTATAGCAAGCTTAGCAACAACATAAAATAAATGAACCGTGACGTGGAAATACTGACTGACAGAAACGTTACGTTTTTTCCGTTTTCGTTGCAGAATCCTACAAATCTGGTTACCTAATGGGTTACAAAGGCGATGGGTTGTTATGATTATGACGCAATCTAACGCTCAATTTGCGATTTAATAACGGCGCTTAATCTTATAACTATTTATTGGTAATATCGATGAATATGATAATGAACACTATTATGCCATTAAATTGAACTGCTACTACGAATGTTACTGCAGTCATTAGGGATCATTAAATCCGATACATAAAACGTATGCTGATTAAGTAATCAAGTGTAATGCTGCTTAAGAGCAATAATAAAATATTGTACTTTGTGCTGTTTGTTGGCAGAGCTGTGTCGAAAGAATGTTTGCTGTATATTCTAATGCTTTATATTTTATATTTATGGGGCATGCTTGTATAGTTCCTTTAAGGAACGAGTGAAAGTATTTTAGTAGTACACAAGGAAGACTGAAGTTGACTATGAAGATTATACATATATATCTTCACGCTATATCCCTAATGGAGTAGACACAGTAGACGGAGCATCAATATCGCAGTCGTTACATCTACCGTTTCCTTAAATCTCTTAATTTGTGTTCCATACTAGCCGAGGTATGTGCTTTTGACATTTTCATCAGCGAATACTGGCTTTTTAAATAATGAAGACCGGAAAAGTAAGAAAAAGGTACCAGAATACTTTTGGTAATGACGTTTGAGGAAGTAGAACATAAGGGTGGAGAGCATATCCTCCGTCTACCCTGTTATTTTGTATCATATATCAATATAATATTACCAAAAATATAAGTCACCTCAATGTACCTGTGCAGTAGACAAATGTTAGTAGCACAGGAACTTGAATCTACCACTGGCAGAGTTGAGCATTCTCGCGCTAAAATCGAACTCTGAAATTGGTTGATTGATTTCGCGGTAAAGTCGAGGTCGCCCGTGCGTCACCAGATGCGCCTTCTTGTTCATCAATCAGAGTTATGAATGCGTAGAAAGCAATATTCTGCTAATTGGTCTTGCAAGTAAATGTATATAAAATCTTTATGCGTTCGGCAAGTCTGGCTACAGTCGGGAATCAGTTACGCTTTTCTACTTAAACGAAAACTTTCGAAAGGAATCATATATTGGGAAATGCTATACCTATGTACCTACGATGTATATGTCAAGATCAAATCAATTTATTTAAGTAAACTCAATCGCAAGGTGTTTTTGAACGTCAAATCTACTTTAGTTCGGTTCAAAAAGAAAACCTAGAGCCTAAGAAGAACCAACAAGAAACTGAGACTGGTATCATTTTTTTAAACTTCATTTTACAGTAGTTATTTAAAATAGAATATTCATAAGCCCCGTTTATGCATGCGCTGAGAGGATTATTTCCAGACTACTGTTTTTTTTTCAATGAATTCACTAATTTTGTTGTATGATTTTCAAATAAGTGTGGTTCAATAACAAGTTTTAATTTATTTTCCGTTAATTGAGTAATTTTAATTGAGTAAAATGATTATGTGGTACGTTGATGTTACTATTAGGAAAGTCATACATTTATTTTTAATCTTGTGTTGTAACGGAGGTTAATAGGATATTTCATTTTGTAGCATTGCGTTTCTACTTCTTAAAATTAATCTTAAATTATCTTTTCTACAACACCTTTAAGATCAGTCTTGAGTTTGTCTGTCTATCCTTCTGCTACAAATGATTTTCTGAGAAACTACATGACGCACACTTGAAATATCATACGAAATATCTCTACGCCAGTTTCGCACTTGGTCAACTTTTTACTGTTTAATTGTATTGACTTTTATTGATGGATTAAAAAAATCGCTGTAAATGTAAGTGATTTTTAAGCAAAATAAAATTTAAGATTTCAATCTATTGTGTCCAAATTAGATCCAACCGTAAGTCCAGGACTTTTCTCTTAATGACAAAAATCAAGGACGCTTGTAAGGGTCACATGGACCCTAATAATTTGGCGTGACGTCTAGCTTGCAAGGGTTGACGTTTAAACTTAACCCGTAGATGTTTACAGCGCTTCCCGACGGAGGCCACTTACTGAGCAACACATAAAATTGTTTCATGAAACTAAAGATGCTAGGTATGTCACAGGCTGTCATTTTTTTTTTTAAATTATTATTAAACGTCCCCCCGATTGTTATTTTTCAGGGATCTTGTAAATTGCAACTATCTCATTAATTTCAATAATTTGTATAATTCAAACTTGATTGCATGTATAGGACTGTCATATATTGAAAATAATAAAAATGTATTTGATGATCAGACTTCATATGATTTTAATCTATTTAATAAGCGTTGACGAATTATTGTACTTAAACCGTTCAAAATTGTGTTTAATTTTTTCTACGTACCTATTCACAATTGCTGTTTTAAGAATTGTATTTACAAAAAAGTCAGTAATTTATGGGTTGTTTCAAGTTTAATACCTAAAGCGACCAAAATACAGTGCCGATATGGTGTTATCCTCTTTTTTTTAACGAATGAAAGAAACTGTTACAGTTACAGGTAATTTAATAAATTCTATCTTGTGTTTGCACTTGCGGCATTGTAATATCCTTTTTCATGTGAAGCTACAGCTCCACATTAAAAAAAAACACACTGAAGATGCATCACGCAGAATTTCCTTAAACCTGAGTGTAAGATAATTGAAAATACATTATTGTTGCACATTTTTTTTACCTGAAGATATCTGCGTTACAGTACCAACAGAAATCAAATAATTTGGTTTTCTTAGTTGAGACACTTCTAGTCAATTTTGGTCCGTCGTGTAAAACCCTAAGCTGATAATTCAACCTAGTTGCGTTTTAGTCGCCACCTGGGAGCTCCTAATTGCCTCAGCACATCCAAGGTGTTTGTACACATGTTTTACTGCGTTTCTTAACAGCAACATATGGTGACATTGGTTACGAACTCGAAAGAACTTGAATTATAGAAGCGTAACGGTAGAATGTTAGAAAAGTATACGTTTTAACTTTAAATTACCTATTACGAGTATGACCATGCCACTCCATTATTCTGTACAAAAATGTACTATTTTGTAAGATGTAAGGTATACTTGTATAATTTGTTCTGTCGACTCATCTCATATCGAAAGTTGAATGTTTATGTTTGAAAGAAAATATTACCAGGAAGTTCGGTTTTTGTATTTGTAAGAAAATATTGTCAAGAAGCTCTTTTGGAACGATATTTATTAATTGGTTTCCATGGTATCGAATTTCCTTGTTTGTTTTTGATTGAGTATGTTATGTATAATGTATATGTCAATAATAAGTTTTAATAACATGATTTTTTTTGCTCTCTACCTGTTATTTTACTGGGTTATGATTTTTTAACCGACTTCAAAAAAAGAAGGATGTTCTCAATTCGACTGTTGTTTTTTTTTGTATGTTTGTTACCTCATAACTCCGTCATTTATGAACCGATTTTGAAAATTCTTCTTCTGTTTGGTAGATAATACTTCAGGGGTGGTTCTATTTAAATTTCATCGATATTGGAGCTTGAACTTCGAAGATACACCAGATAACGCGACCTAGTTATAACCTTTTATTTATATTGATGATTCTCTTGTATACCGTTACGTTGCGGAATTAGAAAGAAGTTAATTAGAAAGAGAAATAAAAAAAAATTATGAAAGAAAATTAAACTGCCTTTAAAAAAAATTTCTAAAGTGCATAATAACTATCCTTTACTAATCGAAACTCAAGTACAATTAAAATAACTTCTTAAATACGATACACATACCTATATAATTAAATTTGACAGTTATTGAAGTCGGTGCCAAATCAATTTGCTACAACAGAAAGTCTATTAGTTTGGTAGGCTTGGCACCGACTTCACTAACTGTCAATTTTAATTATATAGGTATGTGTCTCGTATTTAAGAAGTTATTTTAATCGTACTTGAGTTTCGATTAGTAAAGGATAGTTATTTTGTACTTTTGAGTTTTTTAACCGACTTCAAAAAAAGAAGGAGATTCTCAATTCGTCTGTATGTTGTTTTGAAGGCGGTTTAATTTTTTTTCATAAAATTTATTTTTCTATTTCGAATACGATAATAGATTAAAATAGATTACGAATGAAAGACTACTACTACCGTTTTCCATTTAATATTTGTTATAAATACTTTTTTCTAAGTTAATTTATATCCGTTTCCAGTTTCTTTGCTATGAGCAAATGTCGAGGCTAACGAGAAATAGTACGTTTGTTTCTCTAAATTTAACAATATTCTTATGTTACTTATTGTCTAAGTCAGGGTTTGCCAAAGTGGGGTACGCGAACCCCTAGGGGTTCGCCATTCGACGGCAGGGGATTCGCGACTAGATTTACGTAATGGTGGCTTGATGAACCATTGTACCCTTTGCTACAACATACTTATGTGAGAGTGGGTTTTTACACAAGGTCATGATAAAAACGAAATACAGAAATCGACTTGATACCGAGTCAGAATTAAGGTTAAAATTGTGCAAAATTACACCTAAAATTGACTCAGTTTGCGACAAGAAACAAGCTCACCCATCACATTAATATTTAAAAGATATTTCTTTTGGCACTGTATTTTTTATCTTTTATTGAAATAAAAACCTTATTTTCTTCAACAGTCAATTTTATTATTTGCTTTGGGCGGGGGGATTTAATTAGTTAAGGGGTTCGCTGTCATCTGGAAACTTTAACAGGGGTTCGTTGAGCCAAAAGTTTGAGAAACCCTGGTCTAAGTAAAACTGTAGTACAGCGGTCGGCAACATTTTGGCAGGCAAGGGCCACATAGTGGCAAAATGAGGTAAAGACGGGCTGCACTTGTTCGTAATTTCGATAATATGTATCTATCTCTATCATATCAGATTGTAAAATAGTAGCCCTTAAAAGTGCTAAAACATTTTTTTTAAATTTTAATAATAGGTACGTATCACTACGTCAACGACAGAGGAGCAATGAATGATAAAGAAATGACGAAAAATGCTCATTCGCTTAAACTTTGCGTCTGCATAACGTAATTACGTAATTTCACTAGTCTAGTGAAACTATAAAGACTATTAGGTACTAGTTGATTTTAGTGAATTAGCGTAAACCTTGTGTCGGCATTATAAAGGATTAGGCCTAATTTAAACAAACACCGAAAACTTAGAGGTTGCCAAGTAAGGTACCTGTTATTTGTACGTTGGCGTAGTAGTAGTTTTTCTACCAAACTTCTGGTTTCTTGTCTTTGGTATGTTAAATAGAACGAGTTTACGAATAACAGAGAAATCATAAAGGGGTTCATAATGGGTTCATAATAAAAATTCAAAGGGGGTCATATGAAAGGTTTCATATTACTTGAAATCTTATTAGTTTATGTTAACTTTTAACGACTGACTAATGGCTATCAAATTGTTTCTGATATAAGGAATAGTCAGATTTAGAGGTGTGCTTCACACATATGATTCAGTTTGTTATTATGCTTTTACCAGATGTGCTTTCGGCATCGTCAATTACTGAATTGAGTTTTGAGAATAAATTTTCCCTTTTCATGTAAGTAATTTTGCGTCATGCACCTATTATTTTCATGCGAGATTTATAAGGCGTTCGTTCGAGTTTTGCCGACTGGCGGTCGTAAAGGAAACTTTGATAATAACACTGGATAAGTGTAAGTGGGCTTCGCAGCACGTACGTAGATTGACGCCTTGATTTTACGTCTCAAGTTTTAGGTATTTGCACGTGAATATTGGATTTTGGCTGCGTGAATAGAATTTAAGAAATTATTTTATGACATAAAAATCGTGTCAGAAGTTTTTTTTCGTTGGTGAAATGTTAGTTCTTTATTCTCTAAGTATTATGAATTTAGAATAGGCATGCATTTGACGATGCTTTGTCCGATAAAAAATAATGACGATAATTACGCTTGGTCAGAAAATTCATCCTTCTGCTTTTGTTTCTGTTCTTTCTTCAACTGGTCAATTTACATTTTTAAACTATTACAGACTTCCATGGTTAAATTATAATACCTTTATAAGTGTATATGGTAATACCGGTTTTAGTTTGATATATTAACATTTACGAAAGACGAAATTTATTGGTCAGGGGTTCTGAATTGTCTCTAAATACTTTTATTTCATGCGAATACATTTGTCCATTTCTTTGTGTGATTTCACAGCGGAAAAACGTTATTTTTATGAGAACAGTATGTCTTGAGCTTATTTTACTAAGGTTCCAGTTTAATCCTTTCACAGTGAAGTCTAAACTGTTTATCATTAGGAATAACAGAGCAATTTTACGCGGGCATCACGTCTCTGCAGTTGTTATTGCGACTATATATTGCGGCTGCGACTAGCCCAATACTTGTTTCCTAGAACATGACATTGAGCAGCCTGGCTTGTGAATTTGAACAGATAACCTTAGAATTGCCTACTGATATGGCAATTATATATATATATATATAGTTCTGGTGTTCAAATCAAAGTTTTAACATTCTTCAAACGGCCCATTAGGTACCATAGTCTATAACTACTTGCGATTGTTAGCTCATGTCACAGCATATAGATCGATATCGAAATTAAATATATTATTTCTTATGAAGGTTTAAAAACTTTAATAATGAATTTAATGATGAATACTGTATCAAAGTTCATTCAAATTCTCTAATTTATACTAAATAGACAGATTTGACTTGGCTTTATTATAGTAACGATTCAAATCAACGGGTTATAATTTATGTTATTCTTTCCTTAGTTTTATTTTCTTTTCATTGTTTATGTGGTATTTTTAAGTACATATTGGTATCGAAAATATTCACGTGTAAGGGATCATAAAAAGTAGGGACGTTGTTAGTTATAATCAAAAGAATCACTTCTTAGAACTAAGGTTGACTATATGAACATTCACCTTTTATTTTTTATTTTTAGAAAAGGTTATTATTATTTTCTGTAGGCATTTCATTTCGTTTACTGCAGTAATGGTAAACATAAATCTTAAGAGACAGATTGAAGTCGGAACAGTAGACCATGGACTAAATACGCGGACGTTTCGGACCGCTTTCATGCCTCTTGACAGCCCCTTCGTAATCGCATCGTATTGCAGTCCAAAGAGGCCTCATCACAATACTATAAGGTTGACTTTTGTTTATGTTCACTGCTTTGTTGTCCTCTATAGGTTACTACAAAGCTTAAATACGTTAGTGCTGTTCTGATAGCCTTATCGCAGGGCGGCAAAGTTGGTATTTGCTAGTGTCAGGGTACAAAAATATTGCCTAGATTTTCGCGGCAACAGACTGAGTTAATTCCGAGCCGGTCACGTCGTACCGACGTTGGACACCTGGCAGCAGTTACGTACAGAATATAGTTCAAGTCGTGTCGAGTGTTCGGAGTATTTTAATTTGTACTTTGTGACCTATGAACTTTCTAATTTAAAGGCTTGAAATCGATTTTGATTAGCTTATTTACCCTTTCTTTAATTCTCCCACGAATTTGTGTAATGTTAACTGATGTAAGATATGTAAGTTTAGAATACGTATTACTATTCAGTGCCTTTCAATAATGGAATTCGCAAAGTTTCTGCGAAATCGACAGTGACAAACTGACGGACTGACGCTAAGTGGTCTTACAAGAGTTCTGTTACTCGTCGTAGTTATTTTCTAATTATTTATATTTTATTACATTTCTTCAAATGATCTACAGTAAGCCTTGATTTTTAACGCTTTTAACAGTTCCTTTTTTCAGAATTATTTTCTCTCATTTCTTCTTTCTTTTCCATCATTGTTATAATAGGCTTCTTGGCCATATCTCAATAACCTAATTAAAATATAGGTTTGGTAATCATGAACAAAACTGCGAAGAAGTATTGGAAGTACAATGAAAATTCACAGAGTCGGAATCATTTTCGTCTTTGTTACTGATAACAATCGGCAATGACACCGCATGTTTGTGGCACTACAGATCTGTGACGCCATCTCCCTCTAGGTTATCCCCACTCTATCCCTGCTACTTAAGTGACTGCTATTTTCTCAATTTTCAAATAGTGTTTTTATCATTTGTATTCAAAATTTGAAATTACTTTAATACAATTTATAAAATTATCAGTTTTAGGAGCAGTCAACTAACGCATTCTGTGTGAGTTAGATTTATTTTTTGTGTCCTCGCGAAATGGTTACCTTTCTTACCTTCGTTAACAAGAAGAGTTTTGCTCATTTTCTACATGACATTCTATATCGTACAGTTTACAACAATATCGTTACATGAAAATCATGTCATTAATTCCATGATTCCGTGCATGAAATATTCTCTATTTTTTGAGGCATATATTTATTTGTTAAAATATATCAATTTACGTAAGGTTTGTGCTTCGTAATTTTTTTGCTCTTTGTGATCGTCGCTTCATTATAAATTTATGGTATAAATACAATTTACAAATACAAAATTAAATTATGCAAGTAAGGTAAATAAATAATCAATAGTGTGACACCAAACAAAGTACTAAAGTACTAGGCTTGCAGATATTATTACCATCACCCAACGCACTAAGGGGCTTCCAGTAACACTCAGATTCCAACCCAATTCAGAAGCGTTCGTTTCCAAAGTTTACTTGTCTGAAATTCACATTCAATCCGAAAGAAAGAAGGTTATTTTTATAATTTTAAGTCTTATTGGTTTGATGTTTGGTCTGTATCTATAATTGAGAAACGCGTAGAGTTAAAGCATGACGGTTTGCATTTGAATAAGTATTATGGTTTTCATTCTGCTCTTATCCGTAATTCCGTACTTAAAGTTGTTAGCCAATTATTGTTTCATATTGAAGTCTTTATAGGCTCTGATGGCTCTCCTAATTGGCCACCGACATTATCTCCGTAAAAGAGCGCCTGTAACCAGCTATGACACTTGCAGAGCCTATTGATGAAATGTATTGTTAGAACCCAATTACTTCCAAAGACATAGACATGTTTTTTTGATTATTTTGTAACAAAAATTCGAAAAACATTCTAAAATTAAAACCGACTAAAACAAAGTCGCTGTTATTCGTAAGTACAGGAAAGTTCGCCAAGTAATGAACTATTTGATGTGGAAGAAGCAGACATTTTGCATTCAATAGAATCAGAGATTGGACATACATTCCTATTTCCTATTTTAAAGGTAGTTTAACATCAGACTTTTTGTATTCTTTCAAAAACTTTTTATATCGTTGTTAAACATTGTTTTCGTATTAAAAATAGTAATTAGGAATTAAAACGATGGACTAGCCCGTAGGGCATTTTAAAATCAAAAAAAGTGTTAGTTATTTACATACATATCTTCACGCTGCATCCCTAACGGGGTAGTCAGAGAGGACGGAGCGCCAAGCGACGCGGTCCTTAGTTGTCATATATATTACATAAATATGTTTAGACATGAAAAAGTAACTAAACAAAGAAATTATACATTTCAAAATAAATTAAATAATATTATGACATGACAAAGTATCTAAATGAATAAAATACATTACAAATAAATTAAATAACATTTGTGATTTTAGAAATATTAACAATTATCTCTAAATTCCCCGTTAAGGATATAACGTAAAGATATGTATATGAATAGAAGGATAGATCTTGATAGATCTAGATTTAAGATGTTGGATCTGAAGTTAAAATACCATTTAACACGTACACATTGAATAATCTATTATTCTATTGATATCTATGTTTGTAATTTTAGCATCTGTTTTGATTTGACGCATCTGTACTTTTATGCATGTCATATATTTATACTACATACGATGTAAATGGTGTCTTTAAAACCTTGAATTCGTCTTGTTACCGTGAAAAAGAATTCAATCCCGCATTTGCAAACAAAAGCGCCCCACAACCTCGCCGCGTGCCGCGCTGTGCCCTGTGCGTTGATCACCATCTTCCTCAATCTTCCTTACTCGTATCGAATGGATTGTCCAAGAATGCTGCCACATTTCGTCGTCATTTCGGGAACTATCCGCGTGCTTTTCGTTCTCACTCACTACCGAAATTTCGATAGCGTTCATATCAGAATAATGGGTTCAATTAATGCCAATGCAGATTTCAAAATGACCCGTATACGTGTTTATAATATAATTACTTTATCCAGTATACCAATTGTATAATCCCATTCCCACCCCTAAATAAGTTCTAGGTTTGTACTATGAGCACCAGTAACACTCACAGTCTCACATTGCAAGTCTATTTAGAAACGTTTTCTCAATTTAATTGACCGAGAACCGAACCCATCCCATTAGCTTGGAAAGCACTACCGTCCCTCCAACGAATCAATTGCCACATGACATGTTTTCAGTAATATGTCCATATATGAAAGTGCCTGTAGGTAAACATCGTGTCCCAGACGTGATTGTCAACATTATTTGTTAATTTGGCGGCTTGTTTACGTTGCTCTCACACAATGTTCTATTATTAGATTAAGTGAATTTATTCACTTTCGTTCACAGCCATATGTCGCTAATGTTTTCCTGCTTTCTTTTTCCGAATTAAATATAAGAGAAGCAGTAAATTCATAAGATGTCACTGGAAAGATTCGTGCCCCGTTTGTATCTAAGACCTATGTGATATTTGTGAGAAAATATTATTCGTTTTATGAAATTTATGCTTTGTTTCAACGTCTTAAATTACATA
This sequence comes from Zeuzera pyrina, assembly GCA_907165235.1. Classification (NCBI taxonomy): domain Eukaryota; kingdom Metazoa; phylum Arthropoda; class Insecta; order Lepidoptera; family Cossidae; genus Zeuzera; species Zeuzera pyrina. The sequence goes on from OU015629.1 coordinate 5,779,925, forward strand.
CTTCGCAATTGTACTTGATAACAAAGAAAATGAATTTTTTATGTGACATAATTTGTTATTTATCTTTAAAAGGCAGAAATTAATAAATCCTCCCTTTACGTTTTAAAGGAGATGAAATTACTACAGAAATCTATTTTCTATTTGAGAAAACTTTTTATTGACTCTTGTTACCTATACGTACCTCTTATTTCTATACTATTGTATTGAGTCTCAACTTTTTCGTGTAAATAGGTAAGTACATTATTTAATTTAAAAAAAGTTACAAAAGAGTAAACACCCTTATTGTTGTGGAATTTTCAGAAAATCTTTACGGATAGGAGTAAATGTAGTGGCTGCACCATTTATTGCATGAAATGGCTTAATTTAATTTTTTTTGAGAAATAAGACTATATGCACAAAAAGCTCTTTCTGCGCTTATATGCATGAAGTGTGACTTGGTTTAGATGAATTTTCAAGCGATTTTAACCATTACATAGAAATTCATTCCATATGATTACAGTGTTTGAATAACTGTATTTGTTAAGCTTACGGGGTTATTACGATATATGTGAAAGTGAGTTCTTATTTATTCTGTAAGCTTGGTTTAAGATCGCACGAGTAGACTCCGATAGGGAAAACTCGCCTTAACATTATGACATTAACAACAACAATAACATTATGACGACAGATCCTACGTAAAATAGTACAAATCACAACTTGGTGCATTGTTGCTTTTTTGTATTTTCGTTTTAATCGGTATAAATTAATTACACAATTTTAAAATTACGGCAATCATTAAATTAAGTAACTTAAATAAATAATTTTTAGAAATCATAATGTTACTTAATGTTAATGTTACAAAATATGAAAAATTTATTAGTAAAGTTCTTTGAATTGCATTCCTAGAAAGTTCTTATCGCTCTTACATAAGTATACGTACGAACCGTCGTAAGGTGATCTTGTTTAAAATAAACTTGTTTTAGAACAGATTCTTTAAATTACTAGTAATAAAAGTAAAATACATTTTAAAATATTGCTTAGATACTAGTGCTCTCTTTCCAACTATGAAACTAATAGCAGAGTTTGTATTTATTAGTCGGCTGGCGTACAGTAATTGCTACTTATTATGATTTGTGGTGACTATCTATAAAATTATTTGTAACGAAGCGCATAGCATGTGACTTTTATTAGGTTTGCTTATATAATCGCAATAGTTATTTGAACATTATAAAGAACATATTATTAGTACCAAGGTTGTCATATGATTATCAAATTGTCAGTTTTAGCTGCTGGAAATCTACAAAGCACAAAAGCAAATTTCCTTTTCTGTCAAATAGGAAAATTGCGCGATGTTAGATACACTACTAGCAATAGCCAATGTTTCCTACGTTTCATCTTATATACGTATGAAAAATTATATTTCAGTTCGACTTGTATTTAATTGATAATTGGAAAATGGGATAATGTACAGCGAATGTCCACTCTGAAGGTCCATTCTAAATATTGGCGAAAGAATTTTAGAAATCGGACGAGTCGTTTCATAGATTACCTCCTACATCCAAACTTATATAAGCTTTACCTCTTTGTAATATTAGTTTTTTTTTTGCAAAAACAATAGTAAAATCTGAACTACTCATCCAAACAATGGTCCATCAATCCAAACCTACAAACTTTACTAGATTTTGCCAGATTTATTGCAACAAAATCGTTTTTTTTTATATTTAAATTTAATCAATTCATGTAGTTACATCGTCAATGAACACCTCATTCTATAGAGATTCTAACAGATCTCATCTATAATGCTCCCTCCGGCTTTAGTGACTGTGTAAAACTGTTTCGTATTCTTACAATTGTGTCTTTTTCGCACCTTTTCAATTAAATTCAAGTTAAAATGATTTTAAGAAAAATGTTTATAAATAAATTAAACCGACTTCAAAAAAGAACACTGAAAAGTATGAAATAACTATCCTTTACTAATCAAAACTAAAGTACAAAAATAACTATAAATACGATACAAATACCCATATCATTAAATTTGACAGTTACTGAAGTCGGTGCCAAGCCTATTAAACTTTTTACTTTCTGTTGTCGAACATTGATTTGGCACCGACTTCAATAACTGTCAAATTTAATTATATGGGTATTTGTATCGTATTTATAAAGTTATTTTTGTACTTAAGTTTCATTAGTAAAGGATAGTTATTTCATACTTTTCAGTGTTCTTTTTTGAAGTCGGTTTAATTTATTTATAATTTTTTTTTATTTTGCCCTTTTGAGTGACCTTGGCCTAAATAAATATCTAGGGCAGGTCTACAATTAGTTTATTTTCTAATTCTGGAATGCAATGTGTTAACCTCCATTCTATTGAAGAGCATAAACCGTGGGCTTTCACAATAAAAGATGCGAACAGATCGAACATGATATATTATTGCCCATTATGGCCATTATCAATATCATCAATATTATATCATATCAATATCAATCAGCTATAAAACAACAGTATAAAGTTTGCATCATAATTACATCTTAGCAGTATTCTTACAATCAATCTTCTTACATACAAGAGAATCATCAATGTAAATGAATAAAGGTTTTAACCAGGTCGCGTTATTTAGTGTATCTTCAAAACAAAAGCTTCAAAATCAATGAAATTTCAATGGGACCAATCTGGAAGTGTATCCTTTCAATCAAAAAAAGAATTTTCCAAATCGGTTCATAAATGACTGAGTTAAGAGGTAATAAACATAAAAAAAAATAGAAAAAAAACATACAACCGAATTGTGAATCTCCACTTTTTTGGAAGTCGGTTGAAAATGAAGTCGAAACAATGAATACATGAGATTGAGAATGATTTTTATTCTAAATGTTTTATATCGTAAACTCAATTGAAACACTTTTCGCCTATATTTTGATATAATAATATTTCATACAAACCAAGAAAGAAAATGTTGTTCAACTTTTAATATACTTTCTTTTGTATTTAGAGTAGATATTTATTCAAAATTATATAGATATTTATACAAAATCATATTTACCGTAGGATTATATGCTATTCTCTACGAAAAAAGTACTTTTTTGTTCAATATTACACTTCTCATTACTTATAAGTAATCCGTACTAATCAACACTCAATGCTAATATTATAAATGTGAAATCGCCTCTGTCTGTTACGTTACCACGGCTAAACCGCTGAACTGATTTTGATGAGATTTAGAATGGAGATAGATTAACATTTGGGAAGTACTTTTTTTTAATTCCACGTGGACGAAATTACGGGCAGTAGGTAACTAGTAGGTATATAAAAGCAAGTATTTAGTGCTTCAAAATTGAGTCTAATTTTTACTAACTTTTCGTAAGAGCCACGTGTTATATCTATAAACAAATTTTCTATTATTTCGCTGTAGGAAACGATAAATCCCTATTGTATTGAGTTAATTCTTGTAAAACATTTCATAGAATTTTGTTGCAAAGTCGTCCATCAGACTTGACACAGATGAAATTCGCTCGGATTTTGAAATGTATTATACTGCGATCATTGATGTCACACGAGGTCACAATTTATAAACAGTTATTTGTACAATAAATTATCTATATACGAGTAAATAAAAATGAAACGCGGTTCTTTGGTAAGCGCATCACTCGAGAACGGCTGGACCGAGTTAGCCTACTTTCTGTCTTAAAATGTTCGTAATGGTCTGAATTAGGTTTTTATGGAAAGGAAAATTGGAAAATTTTCTTATAGCAAAATAAATTAAAACGGAACGTTTTTTCTATGAGATTTTTTGTAAGACCATAACTCACGATTTAAACGATGTATATGTGTAATTCTTTTTTTGTTTTGTTTATGGTCATGAAAAAGTAAAAACAATAAAATAGGCGCTACTTCGCCATTACGAAAATATATATTGAAATTTGGACAGGACAGCAATGTCTGTCGGGGCAGCTAGTACGAGTACCTGCCAAATATTTATTGTACATGTTTTAGAAGTTTAGCTCCTTGTAATAGCATTCTCATGGAAAAGAACCGGTTTTCCAAACTTGTGCTTGACTAACATTTGAAAAACGTTTTTAATTGTATATTTAAACTTAATCGATTTGAATCATTAATAGAAAGTTTTTTTTGTATCATTTTAAATAAGTATGTTCCTACTTATCATAAGTAGGAACATACTTATTAAGTAACAGATGAGAATGTCATTCGATTCATCTAATTTTTAATCATCGATTTTTTAGATTTAGCGACAATTCTACAATTTCTTGTCGTTTATTATTTGGAAAATGAAAGTTTTTTCTATTGCAGCCATAAAAACTATTTGTATCAATAATAGAGCATTTTTTTCTTGCTTGAAATAATGTTGCTTGAAATAGCTTGAAATAATTACAAATTAATATTATATTTTAAATTAATTGTATGTGTATTTTATATAAGTGGAGTCCACCAGTTATGAGCAATTGTAGCTGATAATAATGTTTTATTTTGTCGAAACTTCTGAGTGAATTTGCTTTTAAGTTTAACGCTTTGTACTGAATGCCTTGAACGGTTTATTCATCTTTTCATTAAGGTCATGCGTCCGCTATAGATCAGTACCAGGTGGTCAATATACGTTGCATTTTACCTCGGTCAGTTTGTATGCGAAAACACGTGAGACTTTTACTAAGGCACCAAGCGTAGCGGTTTGCTTAATGAGCTTTTTAATTTTTGAGTGACCATACGAAGTGAGGAATTATGGTACCTTAGTAGGTCGTCTAAAAAATCGAAATTATAAAGTTTTTAGTATTTAAATTACTATTTATTACATTATTTTATATTACTATATTATTTATTTATATTAGATTATATGAAGTATTTAAATATTCGTGTCTGTTTATTTATATATTTATATGTAGATCACATTTGAGTGAAGTTTCGGGTTTGGAAGTTTTTTTTATTAAACTTTACCATTTGTGCATACATATTGTAGTTTTAATATTCTTAAGAGTCATAGCCGTTTTAAGGACAGGTAACAAGATAGTTTGATAGAGTAGCATTGCTATCTGTTAGAATCGAATAACAAAGAAATTCATGCGACTTAAGAGTCCTATGACAAATCGTAAGCACTTGAATTTAGGTATTGGCGCTCTCGTACACTGATGTGTGCATGCGAGATTCGTAGCTTTATTGCAATGTGAGTAACGAAGCGACTTCAGTATAAAACATAATTTTGATACTTTTCCAAATCAAAAGTTTCGATTTTTGTTAATAGATTTTTTCTTTTTAGATATTAGTAGTAGTAGTATCTAATTAGTATTAAGTGTTCTCGACGCGTTAAGTGGCTGTAAAGGAAATACAAGAACAAGCTTTTTAAATATTTTTTTCTGTAAAAAGGAAGAAATTTATGACATTTCCACAACATCAATATTTAAGAAGAATATGTACTTGATCTCAACATAATTTTAGAAATTGTTAGAACTCGTCGATATAATGTTAACTAGGACGTCAAAGAAGCGCGTCTAAGGATTTTCCTTGTGAACCGATATCGTAGAATTGTTATTGTAAGATATTATAAAATAAATATGAGTATATACAACAGCAATATTCAAGAGAAATGGATGTATTATAAACTGCCAGCAGAATTGTAAAAATATTTAAGATTTCTGAGAATTAGAGCGTCAACATATCAGTATTTCGCACAAAAATGTGAAAGGGCTCTTAATGACTCGTAGAAAAGGAGATGTATCAATACTCATATCTATAACCCATTTAAATCATTAGGTATGTGTCGAGAAGAAAGAGACACGTCTGTGATCTTTTATTGTAACAATATTGAAACATTCTTTATTAATATTAGAAACAAAATCTGAACAATTACATTTTAAATAGTTACCAGGTATTTTATTTTTATTACACATACATATCCTCACGCTGTATCCCTAACGGGGTAGTCAGAGAGGACGGAGCGCCAAGCGTCGCGGTTCTTACATACTTCTTTCGCTTCCTCAAATCTCATCCTTCTCCTCACACATTTTCGCCTAGGTATGCGAGAGCTTTATTTTATTACACCTTTAAAATTAACTGATACTGTCCGGTTTTTTATTACTATAAAAAAACCGGACAGTGTATCGTTACTACTTCATTTTTATTAATTTGGATATCATTAGGAATTTTCGTGATTAATAAACGATCCTAAGAATATGGTTTTGTTAGCATTAGTTAGTTACATTCATTGGCTAGTTCTTTATGATTTCCTTGGAAATCGATTTTCACCCACTCGATTCTCAACTCGAGAAGAGTTACAGATTATACCTATAAAAGCACATTAGACATGTTTTTGATTTATCAAAAATCAATGTATCGCGTCATACAATTTCCGGCGGCAGAAATGACGTATGCGAATCCTAACACTTTTGCATTTCGTAAACTGTCTGTGTTCATAGTTATAGATAGTCGTTTTAATAATGATGGTTGAAATGTCTTCTATTATACTTTTGTTAATTTCAAGGACATACCCACTTTCTTAATCGTTATTCAATAAACTGAATTTGTAAAAGTTTTAATTCCATTTGCTTCGCTTTAGTATATTGCGAGTACTATTTAAAACTACGCTTTGATGTTCGCGTTTTCGCGTCATTAGAGTTACACGTGGACTGCGGAGCAAATACTAAAGAGAGGCAGCTTACTTTTATAACGATGCTAACTGTTGCTATATGACGGAAGTATCTAATGACGGAAAGTACAAAAACGAAAGTGCCTACATATTTCACCATTTTTAGTCTTTCATTCCAAAATTAGAAAAAGGAACAGTTAGTGTCTTACGGGCTTCCCGAGAAATTATGCACGTGGGTTCCTAGTGTTCTGACTTGAAGCCCGTGAACGCTGGTGTCCCGCAGGGGTGTGTGCTTTCTCCTACTCTTTTTCTTCTGGATATCAATGACATGCTGCATAACAATAGCGGCATTCATTACTATGCGGATGACAATACTGGGGATGCACTTTATACCGGACGTGCTAATTTCTCTTTGGAAAACGTTATTGAGAACCGGAACAAACTTGTATCTAATATTGAGAACATGTTAAGTCATGTCTCAAGTTGTGGCCGACTAAACTTAGTCCAATTCAACCCCTCTAAAACACAAGTTTGCACGTTAACCGCAAAAAGACGTCCCTTCGTCGTACGCCTCAGTTTTGAAGGTACTCCCCTTGATGCCAAGTCGACTATTGGACTCCTTGGCGTCGATATCTCGAGCGACGTTCAGTTTCACGGTCATCTAGAGGGTAAAGCTAAATTAGCTTAAAAAAAGCTGGGTATGCTCGGTAGAGCGGGACAGTATTTCACCTCGACCCTTCGCCTACAACTTTACAAGGCACAAGTTAGACCTCACATGGAATACTGTTCTCATCTCTGGGCTGGAGCGCCCCAGTATCAACTCCTTCCTTTTGACCGTGTATAATGTAGAGCGGTTCGGGTTATCGGCGATCCGGTACTCTCTGGACCTGAGGAGGGACATTGTGTCCCTAAGCATATTTTACTGCATCTTACATGGAGCATGTTCTGAGGAATTGTTCGGAGTACTGCCTGCTGCTAAGTTCCATTACCATACGTCACACAATCGACTGTCCTTCCATTCCCACCACCTTGATGGATGGCGATCTACAACTGTGCGTTTTTTACGACAGTTTCTACCACGTACGGCAATTTTGTGGAATCAACTTATAGCGGCAGTATTCCTGGACCGTTACGACTTAGGGACCTTCAAGAAACGAGTCTACTCTTTGCTTAAAGGCCGGCAACGCACCCGTGATTCTATGGTCGTTGCGGGTGTCCATGACCGGCGGTGATCACTTTCCATCAGGTGACACGCTTGCTCGTTTGCCCCTTTTGATATGAAAAAAAAAGTATGTAGCCGTATTTCTCGAAGACTACTTTTTAAATTTCCTTTTGTACCATGGAAAAGACAATAAACATTTCCTTGGTGGTGAGTGCACTGAGGCTCATAGATATTTATAATATTAAGGCTAAGCACGACTATGCCATGCGGTAAAATGATTTTTTGTAGCATAAATAGGGTCGCTAGCAGTAGTTTTTAGTTCACTGATTAATCATCAGAGGCAGCAATAGCGATTCGCGACATTGTATCGTGTTCGATTTAACAACATCCCGCTATCGGTCGCGTAAGATTCGGTTATCGCTTATTGGCTGCAGTAATGTAATACGGTAGCTGGACGGACTCCGCGCAAGGTCGGACCGTACGCAATTATTTACTATTATATTCCAATTATAGATTTTTTATCATAAACAACCGAAGTTTTGAAGTTGTAAATGGTATTTGGTGGCTCAAAAACGTGTGGATTTCAAAAGTTTTTACTTTTCGAGACTAGTTTTTAAGGCTGAAATAATCCGTTTTTAAATTTAGGATTCGTTGATTCCTAGATTAGATAGATAGATTCCTAAAATGAGTTCTGCGGAATCCAGGGGTTCCTTTTAAAAGGCGCTAGAGTACCGCGATCTTACACTAGTAGTCGAATCTTTGGAACATTTTTGCTACTGCGATCTGTGGCGAAAATTTTACCTAAGCACTGCACCTACACACTGATAAACACTGAACCACTATTAAGCTACCTCAATATTGTTACATATAAAATAAAAATGCTTGACTTTAGATTTTGACCTACTAATTCTATATTTCAAATATTAGTAGGTAATTGATTTTTACTCTTATTTGAATTACAGTATTTGTTATCATTTGGTATGGGGTTCCATGAAATAAAAAGGATTTAATGAGTGTTTCGTGGCCTTAAAGTTTAGAAGTGTTAGAGGAACCTCTATCGTTCAAGAGAGAAACTCGGTTATCAATAAAATATTCAACAACTTAAAATGTATATGTATAAAATGTTATAAAATTCTAGCAAGAGAACCGTGCCAGTACATTGCAGATATTTTTACGTTTTTTCCGTTTTTAAAATATTGTTCCTGGCAAATACCCTAATTGTGTAACCCAAAAATAAGTATTAGGCTTATACCGTGGGAACTACACAAAGAACTGAGGGAGCATCCCATAACACCCACATTCGTTAAACAATTTGAAATATTTAATATACATACAAATAATATTTTTTCTTTATGCAGTATAATTTATTACAAAGTAAAAACACAGTATGTAGTACCGGTATCGATTTATGTAGGTTTTATCGCGCGCCGTATTTTAAAAAAAAATGGCCATTGTCAAATCACTTTCTTTTGAAAGTATCATTAGATATAGATTTGCAGAAATTGATTTTACAAAACGATTTTATGAAAATCGTACGGTACCTAATAAACCCTCTGCGTGCGAGTCGAAAGGATATTTGATAGGTACAGTATGAGTTAATTGTAAATACTTTCAATGAAGAAGTAGACAGATCTGCTATAGATTTTTCAATAGTAGGTATAGATAGCATGGATGTTATTACTGCGTAAATAATGTGTTATGAGCGTTCAGTCACAGGCATGGGACCTCTTTTTACAGACGCCAATACGAAATGAAAACAAAATAAAGTATTTTATCGGGCGTTAACAAGCTTTTGCCCCAAATTCAGCCACTCGGTAAAGATGGAATTTTTCAAGGCAATAATTTGTATGCGAGAGCGCGAGCACGTTTTCCACCGCCAATATCTTAAATTGATATTTGACACTGTATCTAATGTACTGCTTGCGAGGTTCGTACATGACTTTTACGGCTATATGATGTATTGCGAGCTCTTAAATATAACATTAGTGATAGGACTTGTTTTATGTTACATTTTTACTTGTACTACTTTTACCATGTACATGAGGAAGATACATACATAATATAAGGTAAATACATTTACTAATTGAAATCGAATATCGAATTATTAGTGTTTATTTAAATATCTAAACGGGACATTAAAAAGTTTTAACTCGAATTACTAATATTATAAAGATACAGTGGAATCCGTTTATTATGACTCCGCCTTTGGTTTTCATATAAAATTCTTTATAACAAAGTTTGGATATAATGACTTCGCTTGTTCGCTTATAGTGACATGTCTCTTATTATGGCCTATTTTTAAGAAATTTTGCCCGCTCATAGTGACCGACATGATTCCTAACACCTTCGCTCGTTTTTGTGACCCTCCGTGCCCCTTTCCCTACGACGACGTTTAAGCTAGATATACATACCATTTGTAGTTTCTCTCTCTGTTAAACTAAATACCTAACAAAAGTAAGAAGTCGTTTATTTTCTAAGACTATGCTTTGTATGACGTCCGCTTATTATGACGTGTTTGCCACTTTCCTTTGATGTCAATAAGCGGATTCTACTGTACTTATTTTGCAATAAATTTTATTTAATATAAACATTGTCTTATTTTATGATGCTCATTTTATCTAAAAAGGTTTTAAAAGATTGTTTATCTTTTTGAAACATTCGATTGAAACGGACAATACAGTTTAATACTGGGGGAGATTTTAGTGTACCTACTGTAGTTTTCGCTCCATTGTGTGTGTGTGCTTCTGTGCAGGTCTTCGAGAGAAAGGAAAAATAAAACATCAGCTGCTTTTTGTGCGGGTCGTAGAAAGCTTATTATAAGAAACTTTTCTAAATGATTTAAATAGGCGTAGAAAAAATTAATCACGAACGATTAAAGAAGAAAATTTACAGGAGCAAATGTGAGTGGTATCAGAATCCAAGAGAAAGCAATGCTGACTTATGAAGATCAAATAACCAAAATATTAACTGACGGAAATGTCAAAAGCAATAGCATATTTCGGCGAAAGTGTACGATGAGATTTGGAGAGACGTAAGAATTAAGGACCGTGATGCTTGGCACTCCATTCTTTCCGACTACTCCGTTAGGGATATAGCGTGAGAATATGTATGTATGTAGATAAATATGTGTTGGCGGTAAGCTATCCATCTATTATTATTTGATTCTCTTTAAAAGTGTAAAAATGGACGGTAAAAATATTATTTACTGCTATAAAAACAAATGTAATGCTTTACTGTATAATGTTACCTCTTCATTAAATATATACTTACTTGAAACAATGTATGAACATTATAAAGTATTTATAACCTACAAAAACCTGAAACCATATAAAAAATACTTTGTACTATCAAAATGAGTATGAGTATAATATTTTAGAACATAATTTCTACTGTCATCTTACCAACATCTCATTAGCTGGCCGTGGTTAGGTTAGGTTAGGTTTCAAATTTAAATTAAAAATGCTGCTATGGAAACTAAATTTTGAAGTTTAGAACAGTTAATGGTAACAATGAGAAAATTATTTGTGAAAACTATAATTTTTAGATGCATATGATTTAAATAAGATATAATAATTTTATGGTGGAAGCTATTAATTTTAAGTACAATAGGTTTTTGTTTACCACTTTAATATAAAACTAACCATCCGTCCCCTCTTCACCCGGGTTAGCCCGGGTTAGGAATACATATATAGCCCATGCCCACTAGAATAATGGACCGTTCAAATGGTGAATGAATTTTTCTAATAGGTGCGGTGCAGTGGTTCCGGAGATAATCTTCCATATAATTATAATTCGCTCTTTCTCTTTATATTATTAGTATAGACGTAAAAATTTAGGTAAAGGTTCTTTTTAATTATTTGTCATAATTAGGATCATAACTAATCGGCTACGGCGAACTTAGTTCAAATCGCACGAGACCCGCATTTCACGAACGAAACGTTCCTTGCGGCGCAACTTCGCGTCGCAATTTCAACTACATGTCTCTCTTTTGTCCACCGTGTGACAGAGTGAGACAGTGCGCTCCGGTTAATTTTTACTCGGTTCTCTACGGACCACATTACGTTAATTCGTTCCAAGCAGCGTGCACTCAACACTAAGTTAGGGCGAACGTGAGACTTGTTTCTTCTTCTATTTTACTATTATTTTCCTTCGAGTTTCTTAGGGTTTCGCGTAGTGTATGTAATTTAGTTAATGTTTAGTGGTCAGCTGTTCTCGTTGGATTTATTTAGTTTATCCTAAGAATGTGAGGCGTTTCTAACATAGTGAAGCTTCTGTGTTTGATGCCATCACTGAGGATAAGTAACGTTGCGTACAGTTACCTATTAGACGGTTGGCTAGTCTCATCTATGCATATGCTCGTTATCCCTCTCCGCCCGCGCTATATTAGTCAAAAAAAATCGAAAATGAACCAGATATAAAAAAATATCACATTTCGAATAATTTTTTTTGGGCAAGTAATGTAATAAATTAAACTTTTACTTTTTCAGAAATAGAACCGTAGGTTAAATCCTATCTTGCACGCTCTCTTATCTGAATTTCATGGAGTATTTTAATTAAATCTTATTGTAAAAAAAGTATATTTTTAGATATAACGCCAGTAAAATTTTTGCCGTCGATAATAATTTATGATTAGGCATTTCTTATTTAATCTTCATTTTTACACCAATTTTTACATTATTTATGTATTTTATTAAACGAATAAAGATAACTTATTACGAATAATATTTCATGGTAAGTTTAACTGTAGTTTCAGTGTAAAATGAATACCGTTTAGACGTAAGGCGTTGGTTGCAGAATATTGCAGCGGTGTAGGTAAGTTGCGCTTCTTGAAGCACAAAACTCACTATTATAATATAATGGATGCGGTATTTCTGCGATTCAACTTCTTACTAATTTCATTTATTTTAAAATTGAAAATATGAAAGATTCCTTCGCTATATTTTATTCTTACTAACCAAATCAATATTGCTTGCACTATTGTCAGAGAATAAGCTGTTTAAATGAAAGTTGGCTCCCCCCACCTTGCACGTCACGGAATTGCCTTCTCTCTGCCGGATATGTAGGGTGTGAGCAGTGGCGGTACTTTCATACAAGCCCAAAAGACCGGCTTGCCTTACTAAAATACTGAGTCAAGAACATGGAATACTAAGGTGTCAAGATTGAGTAATAAATATCAACTTCAAAACTTCAAATCATATCAAACAGTTTGAAATTCCCGCCAATTACTTGTCAAACGAAATTAGTGTAGGAATCATAGAAAAATAAAACAGGATTTTGACCACAAGTCGCGATCAATCAGTGCATCGGTCGATCTACACTAACGACCTCTCAAGGCATAATCAGAGCAAGAATCAGAATAATCAATCGTCTCACTTACGCGTTGGCTTGCAACGGGGCTTACAACCTCTCTTTCTCTCTAATGGCAAAACTCGTTATAGCTGTAGCTTTTTACTAAAGTTATATATAGCAATTAGTATGAAGCGAGAAGACCGGCTTTCATATTGAACTTCGTGCAGATTGAAAGATACGATACGAATACAATTTAACGTGATTCAACTTCATTGTTTCTGCCTAATATTTATTTGTTTGAGCCGGTGGAAAAGTGATAACTATTTTTTTAATTTCCATCATGAGTGAGTTAATTTATAATAAAAAATTCAATAAGTTGTACATTGTGAGGACTTAATGTACACAAGTTGTAATCAACATAGAAAATGTAAAATCTTTGAACTCTGCATGGAAAAAACAACAAATTGTTTCGTTAAAACCTACGCCTGATTTAAGGAATACTCGACTAATAAATTGCTTAAAAGACAATAAATCAGTGTATGTGTGTTTCTCTGACTGGTAATACGCATAAAAACAATTTAATATATCAGTTTACGAAACTGATTGGATTTGTGTTTGTTCTCTCATCAAGTTATTGTTAAGTGGTACTACTAATTATTATCAGTGCTGTATATTTTATTCAAATGATGAAAATATTTAGAATTGTCCTGGTTATGACGATTAAGAAACTATACTAGCGCCGTAACAGACACATGAATTTACAAAAACACATGAATATAGTGATTTCTTTCAGTAATTTGGATAAACAACAAATCGAGACCTATTATTAATTTGTAATGAACTAATAAACTATTTACGCCTGTACATTTTTAATAGCAAAGTATTATAAAAATAATTGTTTTGTTAAAAAATATCGCGGGAAGCGAACTCTTTCCTCTCTTCTTGTCCACAGGTTGTGCCAAAGTCATAATTTATTAGTAGGTAATCTATAATATTTTAGCCTTCCCTATACCTTGACAAAAACAACGAAGAACATGTACCTATGTCGGGTTTGCCCTATTCTGAAGCCCTAGCCAGGCACGCTGCTGGGTGTGAGTTGCGGATAGCATTTCGTTTAGTTATACATATATGTAATATGTATAAGTACCTACATCAATATATTAAGTAGTGAAATGAAAACTTCGGATCCCTTTTTTGACTTAGCATAGTTAAAGTTTATGAGGAAAAGAAGTGCAGAAAGCTAAAATTTATGTAGCATAATCTTTAATGTGTAACAAATATTACCAACAAATAAATAATTACTGGCAGATTGACTTAAGGCGACGCATTGGAAATTTTGACAGCAGAGATCTCAATTTTATTAATGCCTATAAAACACATGAAAGTGATATTTGGTGCCATGATTCTTCATTTCATTGACTTTATTTTGTCAGCTGCGATACACGATTGGTTAACTTTTGTAATACAAAAAAAATATCAAAGAAACCTCTTTTAAAACAGAGATTTACATTTTTCAGAGTAATGAGACCGATTTATGTTTCTAAATTTTCTGTACAGTTTAATCTAAACATATTCTTCAAAATACCAGTATAGATTTTTTAAAATTAATTATAGTATTTAAAATAAACGTAAATAACTGTTTTTTTCGTATTTTTCGTAAGCTAGCGCGCATACGTTTCCATAGAGCAGAAGGTCTATTTTATATTAAATTATAGTTTATCTATGCGTCGCCTTAATTAGTTTCCAGCTGTGAATTTCGCGTGATTTGTGAGCTGTGAGCTATTTCAAATGTGTATGCCGAGCGTATGCCGAGTGAAAAAAGAGTTTATTTTATATTTACGGTTCATTTTCAACCTCTGGACGTCCACTAGTAAATAATAAAAGAACAATGCAACGGATGCGTTTTTTATGTTTGTTAAATATTGAAGAATGATAATTGACAACTGTGAATTCGAATAATTGTTATTTATGAATGTTCGACAATATGTCCGGTAAGGCGGATGGATTACAAATGCTATGCTTCATCTACGTCTCTCTCCACATGTGGTGGGCGGTAACGCTAGGTGTTCATTACACATCATAACTGAAAATTATAAACAAGCTGCGTAAGTCCAACTTCAGTCCAATATCAGTTCGATATCAGCGAGGCGGTCCTCAAACACCTTAATATTAAGACTGTTCTAATTAAATCGTAAGTAATGAATAAAAAGGTAAAACTGAATTTTCTTAAAATTCTTACATTCATGTACAGGCTGATTAGCACTGGCTTGCGTTCTCTCATAAACGCGCCGTCTTCCTTCAGGCAAAAATGGTTAACTCGGTTATTCCTACGTCGGCTTTACCTGGTATTAGTTTTAGATGAGAATGAGTCGTAATAGAGCGGCGTTTAAGGCATTTTTAACCGATGACGACCGAGACTATGTTATAAAGTTTTAAACTTTCGCGTTGCATTATAAAATATCTAAAACGGGAGTTTTAACCCGAGACTATGTTATTGCAATAAAATGTACAGTGTCTTTCTCAAAGATAAGTTAGTCAGAATTGGTTAAATGTTGACAGGAATCTATAAAGATAATTTAGGGTTGTGAAGCAGAGGAGTGAAGAAAGATTGACGAAGAAAAAAAACGAAAGTTTTGTTATAGAAACTGGGGAAAGCCAAAGGTAACTTATGAATAGATATAGCGTGAAGATACTTTTATTTATTTATCTATATACTTATATAGAGGTATCTTTGTAATTATGTAGGTACTTATTTTACCTATTATATCTGTTTATTATGCCAATCTTGGTTTCTATATAATGTATAATATATTTTTTTGACTTTATTTTCACTGGTATTCTATGTGACTTGAACGGAAACATTTAAAAGCTACCATAACGTAACTACGTTTTTCTCAGAGACTATTTGACGTGAACATTTGAGATTTGGCAGTTATAGTAAGTGATAGCCGAAATTAAGACATGACCTTCAAAAGTTGAGTTTGAACTTTTTGGGTTAGATTTAAGAACTTTAATAGAAATAATTATTTTTTGTAGTTTTCGTGTAGAATATAGAATGAGAATTCTATAACTCACAAATTCAGTGTGTTTTTAGACTGGAAAAAATCCTTCAAATTTCTCTTTCTCCACTTTACTAAAAGTATTATCAAAAAATGATAAAAAATTATGCGTTTTAAGTATAAGGTGTACATTGAAAGATATATTGAATTGCATTTCAATGGATATTTTTCTTTACATTAAAAGAAATTTCTACGATAATATTTGTTTACCGGTCAGCGGCTGGTAACAACTACCATTACGAGATACTTATCGCGCAAACACGACTTGCACTTGGCCGTTATTCGGCTAAATTGCGTCTAATTCAAAAATATAACGAGATTTCTACTTCCTCTAGAAATAAACTTTACGAACTTATCTTTATAAATAAAAATCAATTGCCGCATGTATGAAAGATCATCATTCATCACTTGAGAACGACTCTCTTCTTTTTCTTTTGTTGTATTTGTAATTGTCAGGACAAGGTTTTTATGAAAGAAAATATTGATAAATCTACCGGAAAAGTCGGAAATTTCGATGGTATTTTTGTATGAAAATCTCAATAAAAAAAATTTGGTGTGTTGCAAACATTCAACATAATCCCACCCACGCGAGGTTCCCATAGTCATTTAATAAATAAGAAGGTCATGCAAAAAGAAATGAGATACTGAAAAAGTTGTGTGCACAGTAAGTTTTTTGTCATAGTGACTTATTTATAAAATAGTTTCTACGATAAGTTCTTTATACAGTAAGGTCTTCTTACATTAAGTTTTTTATACAATTAAGTTCTTATTTCATTTTCTGAGAATAAGTATGCCCAGTAATGAGAATTATACATATAATCTGTTGCTAAATCATAATGTTATTGAAAGGATTGTCAACAAAATAATTCCGGTCGATATTTGTCTCTGTAATTTTAATTAAAAGTCCAATGTTTTTTACGCGTGAATCATATTTATGAGTAGTTCATAACGCGTCCCCGATGACACCTAACGCTGGCTAGTTTTTCTATGAATATTATAGTAAAAGAAAAATTCTAGGTCCAGCTTGTGCTTTTAATTTAAATATTGTGTAAACTGGAACCGTCTGTAGCACCAGTGGTTTTGGAATATCAATTTTATAACAGCAACTTTTAAATCTCATTACAGTAGTGTTATTCTTCCACACACAAATTAATGATTACTTTAAACAATTTGTACTATTTACTTGTTTGATCTAAATCTTATGAATAGTTTTAAGAATGTGAGGTTATCCGATTAATTTCCATGCTGATTTGAAGAGAAATAGAGATACAACTAAGGTATAGACTAATTGTACATATCTATATTTATACATATCTTTTTTTTACCTAATCATTATTGTATATTAATTAATTGTCTTTGAATATAACCTAATGGTTGAATTGATAAATGAACACCTGGTATTTATTATTATTACTGAATTCGCGTTACCAGTGAAAGGTGTGAAGTCACGCAATCGCTTGTAGAGTTTAAATTAACAAGCTTCTCATTCGTTTCATGAATAATTGTTTAAATAAAGGCTATTAAAAGCTTGTTTCTGTATTCTTTTATTACAATGCTTACTCATGAAATGTTGGGTCACCTTTACATTGTATATTTAAGTCTGTAGTTTTTTTACTGTAATGTCAAGTGGCTCATCCCTGTATCCATTGTAAACTGTTTATTGTTCCCTCGTCTATTGCTGTTTGCTACCATAGCTCTTTTCGTACATTTCTTCGGCCTTTGGTGGCAGATATATGTAAAATTGCACAGTTATTAATAATTTTTAGGTAAATTTTTTTAAAAATAAAAAAGGATTTATTTATTTATTACAGTAATTATAGAATCATTGAATAATTTAATACATAAACATTATGAAACTCTTCGACGAACTTGCAACTTCCTGTTACTTCTAACTTAACTTTATCCATAAAGTTAACGGTAGCCTTATTCTTTCAGACTTCATTATTGTTACTCGTCCGAATAATAATACAAATTATTACAGGGTAATGATCACATAATGATGTCTCGATTCCTACTGAACGAAACCGCGTTTAGTTAATTCTAGTTTTTTTAATAATTTTAAAAAAATAAAGAAACAATTGTCATTGAAGTATAATGTAGCTATTAGCGTACATACTAACTAACTCATTAATAGACGATTTAGGAAAATGTAAGAAATTTTACCTTTTTTTTTCTTCAGTGTAAATAAGTATAAGTACTTTTCACATTACTTTCGAGAAATACTGTTTATAAATATAACTTCACATTTGACATCTCATCGTAATAAATTTTATGCGAGAATATCTAAACGTCATCGAAACTGTATGATAAAACAATCTTAATCTTAAAATACGCACTCAAGACTAGTATTAACTGGCCGAACAAAGGGCTGCCCAATTGTTGTCAAATGAAGATTCAATTGGGGAACAATAAATTAGTTCGTCGAATGGGCTGGTCCCTTCATTTGCACAGTCACACGGAACCTCATTGTGTACGGGTCCCTCAGATAAACGGACGACTCTACAGATCCTTTATTGTTATTTTGGAATGCATTAACATTTGGAACGGTATTGGTATTTCTGAAAATTTATTTCCCTTGCTATTGTTACGTTGTTATATCTGAACTGATTTTAAATTTAGTTTGAAAGCTTCTCAAAGTTTTTGCAAGTTAAATATTTTCATTTTTTTTTATAATAATGTAAAGCATACTTCTAAAGTGTGTATGAGCTTTAATGCGTGAAATATCTGGATTTCAAAATATTGCAATGAGTACCTATATAATATATTAAATTTTATTGCAATTCGTAAAGAAATTAAATTAAAACGTTGTATACTTGTACTATAAGTGTCATTCGCTAACTTATTATCTTTTGTACATTTCTGTATATTTTAAGATATATACATAATATACGTATATTATATTATAGCGTCGCGGTCCATATTATATGTAAATGTATCTAACATTTACATATAATATGGACCGCGACGCTTGGCGCTCCGTCCTCCCTGATCTGATATCCCGTTATCCGACTACCCCGTTAGGGATACAGCGTGAGGATATGTATGTATGTATTTACATACTTTATTTACCTATTTTTAAAACTGGAAATATAAAAGACTTAATATTTTTTTTACATCAAATACCTATCTACAATCAATTGTAACATCGATTTTAAAATTTGTGCATCAGGAGTCGATATAAATAATAAACAACATTAATAAATAATAAGAATTTTTTAAAATTCGAAACATATTACAAAAAAAACTTTTATTTTCTAACTTCCTAAATACCTGATTGTGATATGCCAGTTAGCGCATCCCAGGTTTAAGTCTTACCGACTCTCAGCCTCTCGAGTTTGCCTAGTCAAATGTTGGGATAGACATCGTCCATTATTGCCTCTGAGCAAACATTATCTTGCGGCTTACCCGGCTTAAGTATGAGCTCCTTTGTCCCGCTCCTTGTGTCCATTGCAATGCAGAACAATTGAGTTATACATTTCCTCAGTAACGTATTCTCCTTTCATATCATAAATCCGACGAAGATGCACTGCTTTTAAAACGGCTTTATTACATTTATTTAACAAAATAAAAAATAAAAACTTATAAATATGCTCTTCATCGGAACGAGTAGTATTGTCACGAGAATTTAGTTAATTAGAATTAAGTTTTGTACGTGGTAGTACATATTCTTTGGTGGTAGTCTGTACACACTTGCGATGGCGACGTCATTGTAAATGAGAAATTTGCTGTCTCGCTTTTGCGTATACGTTTTGTTACGTTAAAAGAGGTTGGTAATGTTTACATTGTTTGGATTTAATTATGAACAGCTTAATTTTTTTATTCTTTTTAACTGACTTCAAAAAAAGAAGGAGGTTCTCAATTCGTCTGTATGTTGTTTTTTTTTTTGTATGTTTGTTACCTCATAACTCCGTCATTTATGAACCGATTTCGAAAATTCTTTAATTTAATTTTTCGTTTGGTAGATAATACTTCAGAGGTGGTCCCATTTAAATTTTACCGATATTGGAGTTTGGACTTCGAAGATACACTAGATAAACGACCTGGTTATTATAACCTTTATTTATATTGACGATTTTCTTGTATATCGTTGCGCTTCGGAATTAGAATGAAGTTAATTGCAGACCTGCCCTAGATATTTATTTAGGTCAAGACCACTCAAAAGCGAGACATAAAAAAAAATTATTAAAAAAAATTAAACCGCCTTCAAAAAAACACTGAAAAGTATAAAATAACTATCCTTTACTAATCAAAACTCAACTAAAATTATAATAACTATAAATACGATACACATAACTATATAATAAAATTTGACAGTTATTGAAGTCGGTGCCAAATCAATGTGCAACAACATAAAGTCTATTAGTTTGGTGGGCTTGGCACCGACTTCAGTAACTGTCAAATTTAATTATATAGGTATGTGTATTATATTTATAAAGTTATTTTAATTGTACTTGAGTTTTGATTAGTAAAAGATAGTTATTTTATACTCTTCAGTGTTTTTTTTGAAGGCGGTTTAATTTTTTAAATTTTTTTTTTAAATTTAAATTTATTAATGTTATGTCAAAAATATATGACAGGGTTAATTTAACATGACTGTATCAAATCCTGTAACCTAAAAATGCGTCAGTGTAATTAAGAGATTCCTAATTTCAACCTCAATTCTTGTTCCGTGACCTATACAGCCGGTAGGTCTCGCAACGAGAATTGAGGCGAACACAATACTCATAGTATTGTGTTAGTTGTATCGCGGCTGTAACAGCTGTATAGGATCAGGAGCTATATAGAGAGCATGTATGAGAGCTGTATTCGCCTCAACTCTCGTGGCGAGACCAATATACAATAGTTGTTCTACTAGGGTTGAAATCTCTTTCTATACAAGCATGAAAGAGAAAGCGGTATACATAATGTCAAACGTTATAGTATCTAATTAAGTAATTTACGATATAGCGTTTAGTACTTGTGTACTAAATTTATGTTTCAACGAGCACCTGATGTTAATGTTAAATAATGCATAAACTGCATAATGCACTCCAGCGGCCACAGTTATGCATGCATTATAAAGCATTGTGGTACGTTTTCAGTAATATTTTATGGTCTATAAATACGGTACCGAACATGTTCGTGTTTGATCACCGATCAACTTCCTTTACGGGTGAGCGCAGTAGCAATGACATTCTTATAACAAATCTCGATATTTTTGTTTCGTAAAATAAATAAACTACACACAATTAAACCCACCAAAGTAAGCTCTTAGTTTGGTATATCGTAGTCACAAAAATAACATGGGTAAAGTTTAAACCTATTTAGAAAATATTATGGTTTCTTAGATTGACCTTGCTTGGGTCGAACTCATTATTCTCAGTTTGGAACGCAAATGTAGGTGTTAAGCTCCATTGGACTTATTGTTTTGGTTATATGTAGATAAAATTATTTATCATTTATATTGTATATACGTCACATGCGAAAAATAATTATGCGATATCTAAAATCTCGTCACTCTAGAATCACGCTGGCGCCTCAAGAATATTACGATTTTCCTAGATTCTTGGACCTAGAATCTTGTTATTTCGCTAACATCTTGCTATCCTCCTAAATTCTTGGTGTTTATTTCTAGAGTCTGTTGTCTTTTCCATAATCTTACTGGCTCTAAAATGTTATTGTATCACAGTCTTGCTGTCCCCCTAGGATTTTGATGGTTCTCCGTAAAGTTTTTTGGCCCCCAGAAACTTACTGCTAACTTACAAGTTTGCCTATTATCTTACTGACTTCCCCTATAATCTTACCGACTTCTGAAATAATTCCGCAATAAAGAGAAAATAAAAAAGGATTTCTAATATGCTAATGTAGTCTGTTTTAATAAGGTTTAAACCTTGGGTCGACGACCCCACACTTTATATTATAACTCTTCTTACACTCATTAATGATATATTTTAGGTTTTAAAATAAGATCTGCTTACTAAAAGCATTTAGATTCCGTAAAGTTCATGAACTCTAATTCAATTACCATAAAGACTATGAAAAAAATACCTATTTGAATATCCAATACGTTTTCCCAGAGAGTGAAAAGGGATCGGATAAGCGTGAAACTTTTAACTGAAATAATATTGTCGTTTGTAGTAGAAAGGTCAATATGGCTTTTCTTTTATACTTGTGGATCTGTTATATGCGGTGGCTTACGTATTGAATATAACAGTTTTATTTATCAATACCTTTACGCCTTAGCTAATATGATCACACAAGCGGCTGAACAAGGGTATGAGGTTTATTACCATTTATTGTACCTGTTTAATCGGTGCCATTATGCACACCGATACTAATTCTATAAATGTGAAAGTCTGTCTGTTACGTCTTTATTATGGGGAAAAACGGTTCATCGGTGATGAGATTTTTTTTTATGACACGGAAATTCGTCCTTTACATTAGAAAATGTCCCACTGATTGTAAAATCTACGATGTTTATATGGTCATAAATGCAAATTGTCTTAGCATTTTTGCCATATGAGAGAAGCTGTAAGCGTAGGCTAGTTAACCTTCAATATTTCTTAAAAAATCTTTGTGTATTTTCTGTTGTTTAATCTCATAAATGTGTTTTTTATTGCTATTGCGCTGTATCGTAAAAGCTATAAAGAGGTTAACACACGCAAAAAAAACTTGATGTAGAAATGAAATAGATGAATTGAGCTAGAAATATTAGGGTTAAAAGAAATTGTAGGAAATATATACAACACAAAACGCCACCAATATAGTTATTGAAGAAGATAAGAGTAGTAAAAGTAAAGGTCACATTGTCTTAAGTAATAATGATATATTACATAAGAACAGCAATTGATATTGGTTTTGTGTGGTTTATGTTATTGTTTAATTTTCCTTTTTTGTAAGAAATATCTGCTCTATTGATGTTTTTTTTAGCTATCTTCCGTCCAAAGTTTCAAACCCGTAGATCGACAAATGCTTCGTTTCCCAAGGAAGCATCCTCAGGTAATTGTAGAGATCTGATTCGGTCACCTACCCGGCACCAGAACAGGAATTATAATAAAATTACTGACACGAATTGAACTCATTGTTCTACATATCTGTTGCTACCAAAATTAAGGTAAAGGGTGAAAACGGAGAGTAGGTCATGAGTACTCAAACGATAACATCAACACACTGACAATCGATTTCCAAACAGCGAGACAGCGCGGCGACAAGGTGGTGGGATACTTTCGTTTACAACCGCAGGGGGCATTGAATTTAACGGCTACACGACGAGTTCAAAGTTTCAGAATACAAGTTCAACTTTACGTAATTTAAATCCTGATGTAATCTGTCCATGAGTCTTCGTTTAAAAAGATATCAATTATTTTGAAGTCACCGAGTATTAAATGCATCGTTTGTTTATCCGTCTTGTAATATGGCTTTATATTACAAGACAAACAAACGATGCATTCGATAGACAGACAAGGCCGAGCCCTTTACATTTATTATGGGATATACTAAATGTAATGTGATAGAGAAGAAATGTCTGCCTTTTTGTCCAAAATAATCTTAGTAATTGACTTGTACAACAGCTATCATGTTTTGTCAGTTGAAGAAATGAACTTTCGAAGTTTTCTTGGAATATGTGTGCTAGCTATTGGGTGCTCTCTATATTCAATATATAGTACCCATAGGACAAACCCTGTGTTTAAATTTAATGTTATACATCGGTGTAATTAGCTGGAGTATTTAACTAAATTTTATTTCAATAGATGTGTCGAACTTCGCAGTTTCCTTATTTTATTCAAATTGATGCAACTTTTCGTACACCAGAGGAATGCGTTCACCCCTGCACCGTCATGCGTCATGGCGGTATCGTCTAGGAAGCGGGCATTTTCCTAGGTTTTCTTTGTTGGCCGTCGTCGTATGGTAATTTAGCTTCCTTCCTTCTGGCCGTAGCCCTCATAAATTAGGTGCCAACGCCGGCCCGGCTACTGAAAAATTACCAACTACTGCAAAAACATCAGTAAGCTTGAACTAGAAGTGACAGTACGATAAATGTAAGCGTAGCTTTGGTATTAATCGCGTGTTTTTCAATAACTAGTATGGAATGGTTCATTACCACAAACAGTCGGAAGTTTTCTTAGAGTCGCCTTTCGGTTTGAAAACAGTATGAAATTGTTTTTATCGAGCGAAATAAGTTATATTCATCAATCATTATTCATTACTCTAGAAAGATTTGCAGTGCAGAACGTTATTTAACGTTAATACACGTACATTAATATCCTTACGCTGTATCCCTAACGGGGTAATCGTCGAGGGTGGAGCGCCGAGCATCGCGGTCCTTATGTTTTTCTTTTCAAAGTCAAAGTCAAAGTCAAATCAATTTATTCAAGTAAACCCAATCATAAGGTATTTTTGAACGTCAAATCTACTTTAGTTCGGTTCAAAGAGAAGAGAAAAGAAAACCTGGACACTGAGAAGAACCGACAAGAAACTCAGTCAGGTATAATTTTTTCAACATCCTTTTACAAAAGGTTTATTAAAATACAATATTCAGCTTCTTACCTCTACAAATCTCGCCATCTCCTCACACACTTACGCCCAGTTATACGAGTGCTTTTGACATATCATTGTGCTTTCAATGTGCTTTCGGCATAAATTTGTTGTTATTCCGCTTAACTATTATCAATTTGTCTATAAAAAATCAATAATATAATGTATATAAGTATTTTTCAAATACGTTAGTGTAAATACCTATAAATCTTTTGTTTATTTTGTCATATCCAGCAATTTTGTTTCCACAATGAACCCATATACAAAGTAATGCGAGTTTTCAGAGTCGGTTTACGGATCGTTTAGTCAATGATGCGAGATGGGACGAGAAATTTCACTGTTTCTAGGCTGTACGTTATTTCGTTCAGCAGAAAACAGGTAGAAATATAGAGGATATTTGTTAGTTGGTGGAACAAAGCAACTTCAAAAGCACTTTTCATTGTAACCGACATGCGATATTGTCTATTAAGTAATCTGTAGTGTATAAAGTAAAAATTTGTATAATAAATATTTAATATTATTGTATAAAATAAATATTTAATAATTTCATTTTACTGATAGATTTCTCGAAACATTAGCAATGTGTGATCGTTATTTCATATAAAGAAAATAAAAAAGAAAGTATAAGGGTTATTAATTCCTCTCTTGATTATCCTCTCTAGACATGCGAACGACAACTTCTAGGGACGTAAAAATGTGTAGTGGTTAATATTTATAAAATACATATGTTTTATATGTATGCCCTGTGATAATCTCCTTAACACTGACTGTTAAGACTGTAGTCTAGAATGTAATAGATCCGACCCGCTCTTCAAAGGAGCTCCGTAGTTCATTATAAACAGAGATCGCTCCCTGATCTAAGAGAAAAATAAATTTAACATAACAACCGATTTATCGTTACGTTAGTAATCCGAACTTCGAATTTACTGTATGGAATCAAGAATATAAGTAATATTTTTAAGTATTAGTTATTGGATTAAAGCTACATAAATACATAATACTTGAACAATTTCAGATTTCACTGATTCAGTTATGATGTTGATACTAAATGTAGTGTTTTCTTTTAATTTAAAGAGATTCAGTGATTTTATTAGTTCATGTTGGTAGTGTATTCAATACAAGTTGGTGAACGACTGAACTAAGCGAGCCACCTAGTTTATTAATTTATTTTTTCATGTACGATTTATTGACGAGCTAGTTCATTACGTTCAGTAACTGAGAAGAGAATGAGATAGTCCAAGTCTATTAGCTTGGTTTGAAGAGCGATCAATATAATTAGTAAATTAACGATAGCAATTTATAAAGTTCAATGAAAGTTTAGACCAATCCAGGACCACAATAATAAATAAAAGAATGCAATGAGTTGTTGAAGGTTAAAATTAATTGACCGTATGTTTAATGCCATGTGTACTATATATACTATACTAGAATGTTTTTTAAAATCTATCATTATGTTGTATATTAACATTTTATATATTCTGTACATGTGTAACACAAAAGTGATTTTATAAATTACTTTCATTAGTTGTAGTAACATACTATGTTTGATTATCTACAATAAATATCTACAGTTCAAAATTATATATGAATACCTATAAGAATATGAGGACAAATGTCTTTGTTCACACGCCTGACCTTCACCGATTAGTATTCTAGTTATAGTAGAGTTCCTGCTAAGTATACTTACCTTTGAGACATGTTAGCATCTGGAACATAAACTGCATACATACATATTACATACGTTCAGTCTGTATTCCCAACAGGTTAGCCAGAGATTACAGAGCGCACAATACTTACATACTTCATTCGCCTCTTCCCATCATTCTCCTCACATAAATAAATATATAAATAATAAATATACTTCACACATTCACACAGCGCCATCTAGTCCCAAAGTAAGTAGCACAGCGCTTGTGTTATGGGTACTAGACAACTGATATACTACTTATATTCTTTTCTTTTGTGAATAAATACATATTATACATAAACAACACCCAGACTCGGGGCGGGAATCGAACCCGCAACCCCCGATTACTTTCCAACGCGCTTAGCTGTTGCGCCACGAAGGTGGTAAGTACCTTTAAGTTTTTCCTTTACCTTTAAGTTTACCTTTATACATACTTTTATCTTTTACTCATCCTGTGTTCCTCAACCATCTATGCATTTCGTTCATCTATAATATTTTTTATTTATACAATAACACTTTGTTTCAAACCATTTATATTACGTTTGTATTATATTCATATTATATTGCGTATATTTTTCGTTTGTATTGTAAACTAGGACGTGATTCCAACATGTAGATTTTTTTTTGTATGTAAAATACAGCCCATGTTACTCGCTGATTAGCTTTCTATAGACGAAAGAGTTTTCGAAATCGGTTGAGTAGTTTTTGAGTTTATCCATTACAAACTCAAATCACATTTTTTCTCTTTATACCATTAATTATATTATTATTATATATTATATTTTGTATCTTTTATTGTGTACTCCATATATTTAATATATACTAGCGTCTAGTATATATTATATCTATGGTTTAGTCTGGCCGCGAACATGTTCCACACATATTTCTGTGAGATAGCATTTCAATCAATTACAATAAATTTGATTCGATTTCAGAGACATCTGAGACAATCTGCGGTAAAAATTTCGATTTATGGAATCGTTGTTTGAAGGCAGATTTTAAAAAATTGGACTGAAAAGAACTGCTAAAAACTCAGTCAGATCTTATTTTTTGTATATTTTTATCATAGAATATTAAGAAGATAGACTGTGTCGCATACACAATAACAAGTATTGCAATGCTCGATGCTCTGTTTATTAGTGGAATGTCGGCCAATCTGCCGTCATGTCAGTAAATTTGTATCGTATTTGCAGACAGCCGGTTATTTGTTCCTTTACTTTTAAATTACTCGACGCGGAGTCTATCTTTTTATCGTGTCTATACATACATACATACATATCTTCACGCTGTATCTCTAACGGGGTAGTAGTCAGAGAGGATGGAGCGCTAAGCGTCGCGATCTTTATATACTTCTTTTGCTTCTTCAAATCTCATCATCGCCTAGGTGTGTCTGTGCGTTTGACATTTCCGTGTCCATACATGCATACATACATACATATGTTCACGCTGTATCCCTAACGGAGTAGTCCGTATCTAAGATTTTTATAAATAATTTCCAGACAATTATTGTACGACACCAAAATAAGTATTAGCCGGGTAATACGTTGTGAGTATTATACAATGGACTGTGGCAGCATCCCGTAGCAGCCAGACTACAATTTAGAAAAGTTTAATTTCTAAATTAAACTTAAGTTAATAAAACTTAATCCAAAAGTCTCATCGGCATGCAAACTAGATGCATTTAACAGCCGCACGTAATTTTTTTAAATGGTTTTGTTTACAATTCTAATTTAGTAAAGGATAGATAACATATTCGTAAGCTTTAAATTTAAATACATTTAACAAAAAATTATGATTTAAAAGGTTTACTTCAACATACTTTTTAAGTTTTTCAAAGCTATACAAATAGTTCTCAACGTTTTACAAGATGTCACAACAGCGTTTGGCGATATGCAAATATCTATTCCCCGTTTTCGTAAAAGTGCTGTGTCGTTTCTTTTTAAAACTTTCGTTATAGTTAAAGTTAGTTGTCTTCCCAGCGAAACAACTCGAGTTCATTTGTATGTCTATTTTTTGTTCTTTCAACATTTAAGGAGTGTGTTTTATAATAAACTACAATATTAAATCAATTGATATATACAGACGCATCTTCACGCTGTTATCCCTAACGGGGTAGTCAGAGAGGACGGAGCGCCAAGCGTCGCGGTCTTTACATACTTCTTTCCTCAAATCTCATCATTCTCTTCACACATTTTCGCCTAGATACGCGAGTGCTTTTGACAAAATTAATTGATGAGATTACAAAATACAAATGTCTGGTTTAATTCTTGTAAATACCTCTTATAATAGGCTAGAAAAAGCATTGCAAGTATTGATATCATTTTTATTATGCTTATGTATGGTGATGAGATTTAAGAAAGCGTAAGAAGTATGTAAGGACTTTGACGCTTGGCGCCCAGTCCTCTCTGACTACCCCGTTAGGGATACGGCGTGAAGATATGTATGTATGTATGTATAGAATGGTTGTTATACGTGTAAGTATTAGGATGTATCTACAATAGGTAATATGAATATTAAATAACGTCCCATACGAGACGAGACTCGCGCGTGTTATTATTAGATTGAAAAAGTAACACTTAACTCCAAATTATACAAATTCAGGGCCAATATTGATCGTACCAAAAATACCTCCGACGGCGGGTACGCCAATTAGCTTCTGACATTGATTCCGTTTGCAAGCGATGCGTCTGGCTGTATTCAGAAATAGCAGTGGCCAGTCTCGATCGATTATCCATACGAAATATCCTATTTGTAATTTCAACTCTGTTGCCTACGAAATAAGTTCTATTGAGATAATATGTATCAAAAAGACTCACTGTATTTGTAATATACCGATTAGTTTTTTTGTAAGCTTTGTATTTGATAATAAATAAGTGATGGCTCTGGATATCCAATTTTCAACATATAAACACACATATGAACATTTAAAGTTACAAGTTGATTTTATAAAATATCTGTAACATGGGAAATTAACGCGATTATCTTTTGTTTTGACTTTACGTTTTGGTCGAGTGGCATCGGCCGTGGCCTCAAGCAAACTGCTGTAGCAAGGTTCACTCTGAGTCCTAGATAATTTTTTTAACATCTACCTCCGATATTTATAAAATATTGAAAAATGGTAAATAATTTTTAGGCCTCTCTTTAGGTTGTACTACCTCCGAGACAGCTATCTACACACTTCTAAAACAATATATTCGTAGTAGATAAATAATAAAAAGCCAGTAAGTTTATTATACGTAATGACATCTACAGCGGTTCTCATATGACCGTTTTAAATTTTAGCCAAATGCGAATTCAACACGCGCTGTGCGTTACTTAAGTTATTTAAAAAGTAATTGAATTAATGGAGACACTTAAGACCTTAGCAAGTTCTTTACATTCTTCCTATGTATTTTTAGGGCTATAAATTTCCTGAAAGTTTTCGAATTCTAGGTTAATTACGAACCACGGATGCGTGAGTGAAAAATAACCATTCTTGCTCTTGAAGTGTTGAAACCTTAAAACGTTATTTTTAAAATTTTCTGATTTAAGGCAAGCCATTTGCGCTTAATACTACAAAATAATGGAACGCCTTTTTAAACATGTTTCATCCACAGAACTAAGTGTTTATTTACAAATAATTGTGAAACTAGTATTTAAACTAATTTCACCTGAATATCCTATTGCAATCATTACAGTGCTGTGGCAACCACAAAATCTGTTACTAAATTAACGGTGTTTGAGAGCAGTAAATGGTATTTAGAGGTTGAATTTAATTATGTTGGACTGCAGTGGTACGTATCTACTCGAACTTACGTTCGAGCACATATTATACCATTCCCACCCGGATGCCACAAAAAGGGAATGGATAAAGTAAATTTTGAAATTCATTGGAAATCTTTTTTAATAAAATTCTATTTTAAAAGGAAAATTGTAATATAATTTGACACAAATAAACCAATACTAATTTTGTAAATGAAAGAGAAACAGAAAGATATCAAAAGTGGTTGTGATGGTGTGGTGTAGTTTACAAACATCAGATATACCTTTCACCTTATAATTTACACATTATGATAAAAAAACACAAACCACTGGCTTAAATTAAATTGTATTGTCCCATACTTCACTCTCGTATGTTATCTCCAAAATTATAAGTCGACTTTATATAATTCTGCAATCAGCATCGTCATTGTAAATATAAGTTCTATAAACTCGTATGCTCTTTATCCGATTGAAGCCATTGCTCCCCCTTATTCTTGTCGAGGGGTCCATTTGCCTTGAAAGTTTGGGCGACATCAGTCTTCTGGTTCTAGCCTCTTTCTTTTTCTCTTTGCCAATATCTTCTTTGATATTCTTAACAGACTTTACTTTTACAAAGAAATCAAATATCTTTTTGAGGGAAAAAATAATCTCCTCACTCCATCGCAACCTTTCTTGTTCTCCTTCAAAAACGACCTCGCTCTCCTCTTTTTTTTTCTATTTTTCAAATCCTGTTCTATTCTCCCAAAAAAAAAAAACATATTTAAATGTTTAACTTGCCAGTTCTATAATTATTTTCTCTGACAACCTCTAAGCTCTTAAAAAGAAGGTAGAATAGCGAAAAAATGTTACAATATGTAGAATACAACTTTTGTTTTGAGAGAAATTAAGTGACTGGGTCGTGTCTTAAGTGAAGAGGATGTGTCATTATTATATTTTTTTGCTATTTGTGGTTGGTAATCTGTGAACTTTATTATAACATTCAGAGTCGTGGATAGATCGAAGTACAGTATTCTGAATTAGAATGGCTATTTAAATTTAATTCAACACAGTTTTAGCGTGGTCTCCAGTTGGCTGCAATTTTAGAGAGATGTGACGTCTCGCGTAAAGTTAACTGGGACAGTTGTCTATTGAAAATACCGTTCGCTAAAATCAATGAACGCCTTGTCTAGCAGAAAGCAACAGAGTCATGGCGAACTGCTTTTAATTTGTACATACATATATACATACATATCTTTACGCTGTATTTCTAACGGGGTAGACAGAGAGGACTTTTATTTTATATTTTGTATAATATGGAATCGTTTAAAAACTGTCACATCAAAAGGCGAACGCAATGCGTGCCGACGCGTTTCAGTATCGAACAATATGTTATGACTATCAGAGAGTAAATAATCACAGGGCTATTATAAACACGATAGCAAAGCAACTTATGGACGCAAGTTATGGTATTATAATAATGATTTTGTACTTACTACGTCAAACATAGAACGAAGGCGAGGCACGACGCGAAAGCGAAGCTCGCTGATTGCTAAAAATTTTAGAAACGTTTGAAATTTTTAGTATGTGCATGTGGACAAAATGGATAAATATAGAAAAGAATTGTGTGTTGTATGATACACGATACGAAGCTTATAAAAATTAATTAAAAAGACGGGAATAATAATTTATAGGTCGACTGTAATTCTCGCCTCCTCGCCGCTTTTGCGTCGGCGCGCTTTATAGCTACGCTTTCGGTTTGTCTTCTGTTTGACAGGCCCTTTGTACTTTCTTACTACTTAAAGATATTACTTATCATAAAAAGAATTGTTATTGAAATTAATGACAGTCATTAAATTTGTAATACCCTTCTCACACTCCATTTGTAAACATGCTTCCAGCGATACGACTGCTAAACTTGCACACGGCGAACTTGGAGCGTGTATTGTGCGTATTGAGCTGATCAATAAATAGTCTTGCACCGAATATTGTATCTCCTCTGTAGTAATTTCTAGTACACTAACAAATAATTATAGTTATAAACCTGTGATTATTTATTTGTTCGAGGCTATTCGCGATATCGAAACCCGCCGGGTTATTACCTAAAAATTTGCAGACAGCGATAGCCACACGATCACTGCGCGACCGGTGACTAATTGTAATAAAAAATTGGTATCATGTATGACGATTGCGTATCTATTATTCTATGACCATAAAATGCACTTTTTGCGATAGATTTAACGTCACTGTACAAATTACATTACATAAATTCTCGTTTTGACATCGGATATCGCGCGATATTGGCTGTCGCATGGTGACTGCAAGTTACGTAATAAGCGTGCCGAAAACATTAAATGCACACCGAGTCCTCTGCTCCTCTTACTGCGGCATATATATTTATTTGATGATTGGCTTCTTATATCGACATATTACGTATAAATAAATAAATGCGCCCGACAAAACAATCACCTGGCCTCAAACTAGGGATTTCCTATGCTATGAGAACCAGACGACGACTATTAGGGGCGTCTCCCAGTACACCTAGACCCGACATAATCTTGAAATGTTCGTTACCTAAATCGACCCGACCGGGAATGTTGCCCCAAACCTTCGCGCTTCCGGAATCGATACGTAAACCATTGCGCCATTGAGTTCGTCGAAATTAATATTGATGAAAAAAATATTTTTATGATTTCAAAGAGTTTTAATAAAAAAAAAAATTGTGTTGATAAAGAAAATTCTCTTTCATTGAAGTTTTTAAGAAATTTCTTATTTTTAATTTACAAGACCGATGTTTTAAATAAACTATTAAAATTAATGACAAATACGAATATATTGTTAATTACATTATTATATTTGTCTATACTAATAAATAAAAGAGATAGAGCGGATTTAGGTTTGTTTATATATGGAAGGTAATTTCAGAACTACTGCACCTATTTGAAAAATTATTTCACAGTTTGAATTGTACATTATTCCAGATGGACATAGCCTATATACTATGTATTAAACTTGGCCGAAGTCGGGACGGACCGCTAGTTTTATGCATTTATTAAACATGACCTATAAATTATTTATCGGTATGCAATTTTAAAAAATTTTAGGAATATGAAGTCCTGAAATTAATTGAAAAATATAACGAAACTCTTAGGTTTCGATATGCGATCAAAGCTCTTATCTATTTGTCTTACAAAGGCGAAATTATGTTGAGAAATTTATAATTATGTAAGCGTACGAGATTTCCTTCTATGCATGAGTCGGAATCTCACTAACGGATTTGTTTTTTTAGTTCAAACAGTCCGTATTGGACTGCGGACGAGTACTACACGTCGCTGCATATTGGATTGGCATTACAGTTTGTGAAGTCACCGAGTGTATTTAAGGCAATGATATTTACTTAAATTTTTTAATTCTATGTACAAACAGCAATTTTGTAAACTTTCTCTTAATAATCTAAGTCTTATCAGATTTAAAGTTATTTCAATGAGTACTATCAAATTGTTCTTGAATGTTTTCGTTTTTTTTTCTGAAGGATACAGTGCGTCAATCACATATAACATATTATTATGTATATATTTACAATTTCAACGTTTAAGCAAGCCAAATACAACAATGAAATATTAGTAATCAAATTTATGAATGATATTTATTACTTAGTTGTACAGACTTTTGAGATTTAATCATCAGCAAAAGTAACAAAGAAATCACAGATTTAAAAAAAAAGAGTTATTTATAGGTTCGCAGTCGACCCTTATAGTTCATTATGATTTGGGTTTTTCCGTCCATCTCTCTTGTCTGACTTTGTCTCACAGGTCACAATCCTGCCATTCTTTTATTGATATAGTGAAAAATTTGTTTATTTTTTTTTATTGAATGTATGTTTTGCTGGTATTGCTAGACTTTATAGAAACTATAAAGGCCATCTTTGAAAAACGCAAAACTATTGACTTAAAAAAGTGCATAATGAACGAAACGTTTACTCTAGTTTCCGCCAAAGTCTGTTAAGATAAACACAGTTGTTTCATTATTGGCTGAAAATGAAAATAATCATTAAATAACAAAATGTAGTAAACTCAACAGCGTTCGCAAACTGAAACAAACTTTTTGCTATTATTTTGTTGTATGGAGAATATCTCCTCCTTTCACTTGTATGTTAGGAGTAAATTACCATTCATATTCATATATCATTTATTGAGAATGCATTGTTTCAACAATGTTTTCATTGACTCAGTTCGTTGAATGATTTAAATTGATTTGTTTTCGTTGCTTTTTTAAATTCAGTCTTATTAGGAAATTTTCTTTTTGTGATTCATTGTTCCATTTACTAATTCATGTTAGGTAATACTTTTTCTTTAGATTGCTTTCGCATATATTTATAATGGAAATTCGTGGGTTACGGCGTCGTAATTACTTAATTGTTTGTAACTACTGTATACTGTGCTGATTTAAAATGTATCTGAGTATAAAAATAAGGCAGAATAGGCTACTTGATTTCTTAACAATATAATTAACAGATAGTTTGTAATCAAAATCATGAATAAAAAGGCGAAAATATATTCGATAATATGAAAAGTATAAGACATATTCGCTTGCAAACTCAAATAGAAAAGAGTGAAAATACGTTCCGCCTCCGTCACGGCCAGCGGATCATAATAGAGTTTGGGACGCCAGTTCTGTAATGCGATCTTCCTCTAGCTTACCCTCTGTTCACGTTACTGAAGTTTGAATGCTAATAACTCCTATTTTCTCAATGATTCCCAATGACTTTTTTCTAATTGTGTTCAAACATTCAAATTATTTTTGTGCAATGTGTAAAATATACCAGTTTTAATGGCAGTTAATTAGCCTATTGTTTGAGACTAGATTGTTTATAATAAAAACAACACCAATATATACAACAAAGTAAAAAAAATTGAAATATGTACGTCTTTCTTTAAAATTTTAATTTATTTTTCATTAATTGTTTGACTGCTTATGGCTCTTTAGATATGACATTATTTGCCAAAGTAAACTTTTAGAACCTATCATTAAACATTTATGTAGTGACATTGGTAAAGTTGACATCAAAAGATTTAAAATGTAAAAACTAAAGAGTAATTTTATAGTTACATCAATGTTAAATACGTCGTGAAACATAGTGTTTAAAATCCACTCTCGTACAGAGACATTAACTGCGAAGAGCAATTTCCCTCTACTCTGTATCTAGCCTTATACTCCACTATTATTACGCTACTATGTTTTATAGATTTTGTAGGGTTAATAAATCAAGTATTTGTTTGAAACGACAGTCTCTTCACATGAAAAACATGAAAATAGTTAAGATATTATAACTATTTTAAAATGGGTGGATATGGTACTAGTTTTGAAACTATTTTCTTTCATACAATTAGATAGAAAAAATAAAATATTTCTGTCATTAGATAGAAAATACTTTATATTACAAATAACAGGTGTTATCATGAGTGTGTTAGCTGACGGAAACGACTAAATCACGAATATCTAGGCGAAAATGCGTGAGGAGAATGATGATATTCAAGAAGGCGAAAGAAGCATGTAAAGACCGAAGCTTAACGCTCCATTTTCTCTGATTCCCATATTTGTGATACAGCGTGAAGATATGTATGTATGTATGTAGAATGAAAAAATCATTTAAATAATTTTATCAGCAATAAGAATACATTCAGTCAAGAAAGTATCGGGAATGGATGATTTGTTTATGGTTCCAAATTCTATTTTTAGTTTTTTTTTTGTTGTTGTTAGATTGGCACAACTGTTTTCCATTTTGGCGCGGAGTTTGAGTTGCATCTGTTGTTTAGATTAAATACAGTGCTGTTTTTAGTTATATCATTCTAGTGTATATTGCGAATTTCATAATGGACAAAAACATCGAACAAAGTGTTTGTCTTAAATTTTGCATCGCCAATGGAATTTCATGTTCGGAGTCACTGAAAATGTTACAGAAGGCTTAAGTGAATCGACTTTATCAAAATCACGTGCTTATGAGTGGTACAAAGCGTTCAAAAGCGGTCGAGATATGATGGAAGATTTGCCTCGCTCTGGTAGGCCATCAACGTCTGCAACTGAAGTTAACATCGCAAAATAGAAGGAAATAGTGACTACAAACGCTCATTCAAGTTTGAGAGAGATAGCCGCCGAACTTTCTGTGTCTCACGAGTCGATCCGTACCATTTTAAATAATCACTTGGGTATGAAACATGTTGCCGCTCAGTTAGTCCCAAAAGACCTGAATTTTCTTCAAAAACACAATCACATAAGAGTCGCTGAGGACATGCTAGAACGAGTCAATTCCGACCCAACATTCATGAAACGCATTGTTACTGGTGACGAGACGTGGGTTTACGAGTTTGACATGCAAACTAGTCAACAAGCTTCGGAGTGGCGCCTTCCTACTGAACTGAAACCGAAAAAACCATGCCAAAGTCGATCAAAAGTCAAAGTCATGTTGACTGTTTTCTTTAACTATCGCGGTGTTGTGCACTGGGAATTCTTGCCGGATGGTCAAACGGTTAATAAAGAATATTATTTAAGCGTTAAGCGGCGATTAAGAGAGCAAATTCGACGAAAAAGGCCAAATTTGTGTAAAGAAAATTCTTGGATTTTGCACCACGATAATGCGCCTTCGCACAAGGTCATCATTGTGAACGAATTTTTGACAAAAAACTCAACAAATACCATCGAGCAACCACCTTATTCACCAGTTATGGCTCCAGCCGACTTCTTTCTTTTTCCTAAACTCAAATTACCACATCGTGGCATCCGTTTTCATTCGGTAGAAGACATAAAGGAAAATTCGCGGCGAGCACTGAACTTAATTCCGGAAAAAGCGTTTAAAAATTGTTTTGATGATTGGATTATTCGTTGGCGTAAGTGTATCGTTTCTGAAGGAGCATACTTTGAAGGCGATAAAATAAATTTGGATGAATAACTAACATTTCGTGTATTATTGATCTTTTCCCGCCCGGTACTTTCTTGACAGAGTAGTATAATTCATTCTAATAAAATTAAAAAGTTCATTTCAATATCCATTCATTTAAATCTCAAAATTGTTATTTTAATACTAAAATTATATTTACATTCTATGTAACAAAACTAAGTTTGTAGAAATTACGTGCATTTTTATATCGTATGTGCAAGGATTTACTGAAGTTCTTACCTGTCAAAATTAGCCGATTTAATGACGTAACTCACTTTATTAAAAAAATGACTACGATTTGACTTGAACGTGCAATCTATTTAAAGTATTTTTCCATCTATTAATCTATATTAATCTTTTTTAGGAATCGATCACGAGATGTGAAATTGACCGTGGTACTAGAACGATTTTCCATCTTCGTAGTACCCTACAAAAGTGTTTCATGCATTCATTTAATTAAAAAAGTAAATACGGTGTGTGTTTGCGCATAGGCCTCATGTTATTTGGAGTCTAATACAATGTGACACGTCTTAGATTAGTCGCAAGGAATAATGACATCTTTTCATGTTCTCTCTATGGACTATTACATCATTGTGTCTCTCTTTTACTACTGGCTTACGATATAAAATATTGATGTGTGAGTAGTATCTGTGTTGTACTCTACCTGGTTAATTGAGTGGGTTCAATGTTCCAACATACCGCACCTATGAAATTTTATTTAATTAAAAATTTAATGGTATTTTGTATTGTATTAAGTATTGTTCCGCAACAAATGGTTGTGAATATCTCAAAAAAACTAGCGTAACTTTGACAGTATACTGTGTAAGTTCACTTCTAAAATATGAAATTCCAGTGGTAAGGGTACCAAGCATTAGGTGGATTACATGGAGCGCGCTCCGATGCGCAAGATGACAACTTAAGCACCTGCTCATCGCCCTAATGTCGACGCGGAATGATATCCATGTCGAAATGATAGAGGGGCGTTAGTACGACATTGAAACATCTGTTAATAAACAGTGAAATAACTTCCTTTTAATTGTGTAGATTCAAGTCATACTTGGCGGAAATCGATCTTATTAATTAATTTATGTATTTACAAGTACCTTAAAATAAAGAACTCTTTTAAGATAACGTATGCGTTCGTCTGTTTGATTGTCCGTCTATATCACTGTCGATTTTTTCAGGGACTGAAAATGAAAAATGTATCATTACTGCAAATCAGCACAGTGTACAATAGCTTCAGACTACATTCAACAAAAGAAAACTAAAACACAAGCAAATAAATGCGTGAATGTGAATACTTGGCAAAATTACGTAGCAAATAAAACGCGTAAAGCATTAACTTTGCTGAGGAATTTTTGTCCGTAAATGAGTATATAGCCATTAAGTTCCTCACTATGCACAACTTGTGGCAAGGAAATTTAAAACCAAAAAGTAGTTACGATCCTCTGTCAAGATGGAGATGTTGCAAACATTATTAACAGATAATCGTATGTTTAAATAATAATAGAAGACACGATTGATGATGACACGTGCCTATATTATCGTAGCGATAAAACGTAGTAAAATAGGTAACGTTATAAAATACGAAACATGAAAGGTAGAATTCTGAGAGAGTATTAAATTCAAATTTTTTGCATTTACCACATCACTTTCAATAAGTCTTCCGTTTTGTCGTATATTGATGAATAGTTTTCGTTTCTATCACAGACTTATCTTAAATA
Source organism: Zeuzera pyrina (assembly GCA_907165235.1). Taxonomy (NCBI): domain Eukaryota; kingdom Metazoa; phylum Arthropoda; class Insecta; order Lepidoptera; family Cossidae; genus Zeuzera; species Zeuzera pyrina. Next base: position 5,818,574 of record OU015629.1, read on the forward strand.
TTACAGCTTTTAACAACTTTATTGTAGATGTATGTTCTAACAAAACTACCAAAACGATGTGCGAACTTCGTGTTTATTCATTGTTCAGAAACGCGTAGACACAAAACGTTAAAACTGATTTACATACTGAATTCGACGTTTGAAGAAAGAAGAGCTGACGCATACTGCGTATTTCAGCGTCTTGATATGAAGTCACTGTAGCGTATCTGTAGGGCTTCTGAAATAATATGTCCTTCAGAACCGAGAATAATAAACGTTTGACAGCGCTGCCCTACATATGCTATAAACTAGCAGGGATTGACACAACGTATAGTATATGCATATTTAAGGATGTCTATACTTCATATGTCGCGGATTTAACGTTACACTAAGGACCTTTTTAATTCTGGCTGAGAGAATCTTAATATGTATTTCGACCATAAGGCTCTCATCGATATCAATATCAAACATTTCACACATTGTATGCCTGTAAAGTATCAAGAGGACAGAACTGCATGTTGTCATTTCACGATATATGTAACTTACAAATCCGAAATTTGACTTAGTGAATTACCTTGTTATTCGACATATTTTCCACATATTATTGACTATAGTTAACATTTTAAAATACTCTGGAGAATTAAACAAAGGTTTAACGAGATGAAAGGAGAATAATTCTCTCATCTACTACAAAATATTGAATTCTAAAAATTTTAGTGAATGTAAAGTCTTACCAAAAGTTTACAGAAAAAATATAAAGAATCTTTTAGGTCTTATAGTATTTCAGTAATTAAATTTATTTTACTTTTATATGAAAATTGTACGGAACACTCTATCCGCGATTCAAACTCGTGTTTGATCAATTCTTTGACTATATTCTGCCTAAAATTTAAAATTATTAATCAATACAAAAACAGAGTACCGGGTATGGATATAGTGCTAGGTAATTGACCGAATTTGAGCTGTCCACTTTTCCGTGGATATTTCGTTCAGAAGCGAAGCACGTGTCGATTAATAAGTTTAAAACTTTGGTCGGAAAATACTTAAAAAATACTTAAAAGTTTCTTGAACTAATGTAATGGGAGTCGAATTTCCCATCAGATCAGTATAAGAAACTTTTTTAAATTCACACCTAGCAATGAAAGCTTGTATTTGGGCTTCAAGATGATAAAACGGAACTTAATATTGAATCCTCAAATTATCGCTCAAAAATTTTGGAAAAATCACGAATATTGCCAATGAGATGGGGACTCAATGAAAATTTTCAAGTTTTATTTAGATAGCAACCGACAGTAGAGAACAATAATTTCCTCAGTACGACTCGCACTTGGCAGGTTTAAGAAATTGTAACAATGAAGTCCTTTGTGAAACAGCACAATGTTACATTGTTTGGGTTTTACGACTTCGCAATAATTGTTTCCTAATTCGTCTTGATTCTTGCATTCCGGATTAGCTTCCATGCTGTACGACAGTACGAGTTTTAACTGCGATTTCTGTAGCCTGCTTTGTTCTACTGAGCTTTGGTTTTTGACTTGGACCAATATCATGTCTGCAAATTACAACAGATAAAGATCTAAGACTCCAACTTATTTTTTTATACTTCTGTCGATCGGTGGTTGATTATAAATCACGTTGTTGACGTTGTCTTGTCACCTATCACAACAGATTTAGCACTGAAACTACGTCAAATGGAGTTAAACTTCTATTTCTTTTTTTCGGTGGCCATTCGTAAATAATATTATTAATTTATTATTAAATGTCAAAGCACTCGCATACCTAGGCGAAAATGTGTGAGGAGAATAACGAGATTTGAGGAAGCGAAATAAATATGTAAGGACCACGACGCTTGGCGCTCCGCCCTCTGACTACCCTGTTAGGGATACAGTCTTCTGTCATTCATCGGTGAGCATCGATAGGCCGCAAAGCCACATCTTGAAGTTACTTTTGGCTATATGATTTACAGAAGCCAAAGAGGATCTCGATAGCGACAGGTTGCTTGTCAATCACTTATTCTCTTTTTAACCATATTTGACTAATATGAATTGTGTGGAAAAGAAATGGGTGGTTCGTTTTAAATTCGCCTGCCAGAGCAGCATGGCGATAATTGCAATTGAAGCTACTGAGCTAGCAACTACTGCTGTAAGTTCCTTCAGATTAGTCACGTTTAATTAGAAATAACGGGTTCTTTGATTTTATATTTACAATATTGCTAGTGTTTTTTCTAACTTGTTATTGCTTACATTAATCTTTTAATATATTTATCTCTCATTGTCATTTACTAAAGCTCTACGTGTTAGAACAAAAAAAAAATTGTTGTAAGTATTTACGTCACTAGCAATGTTTTAATTTAATTGTTGTAGTATATTTTTTATCATAGCACGTTTGATTTTTTACACGTTCTTTTTATTCTTTCATGAACTTAGGTGTGACTTTTAAATAGGAACGAGTAACATCGCTATATTTTTAAAGAGCGCCCTCTTACAGCTGCTCGGGAATACTTTCGTATGCAAATTCAATGGCTGGAGTCGTTTTTGCGTTTACCTGTAGGTACTTTTATTAGAAATTCTGATCTTTTTGAGCCAAGGTTATTATTCCACTGTTTAGCTTCGGTTTTATGTGTTGCAATGCTATGCATATAATTTGATTAGTGTTTTTGCCGAAGCATAGAAAATAGCCTTCAATGTAAATAAAAACTTGTTTTTGTTTAAATTCTTCTTTTATTCTTAGTCCTTTTTTTATGAATGTGTCTGCGTATTCTATGAAGTACATTAGTACATATATTCTAAACAAATAAAATGCCATACTGTTTTTCTGTAATATTTATTAATGAAATGAAAATGTACGTGTTGTTGCCATTAATTAACATGAACAGTAAAAGAACTCCCAAATTAAAGAATAGTATTAGAATATGTTCATTCGTGTGTATAACAATACAATTCAGACAATATATTGTTAGGCACAGAGACAGACGTACAGATTGCATAGACTTATTCGGAAACGGGTTATCGCGACGCTGGATATCGTGACATCGTGTGTGTGACATGTAGGTAAATATCTATTTTTAATAAATTTCTTCAGTCAGAATTCCCCAATATACAATATAAAGTAATTGAATACGCGAGGTGTTGTTCAGTATGAACTTTATTTAAAGAGTTTAGCTCCTACCAGATCCAATGTAGTTTCTGCAAATATTTTCACTTAAACTTTATCACTTTGTGCTGCTCATGTTAGCTTTCAAGTTCACTCGTCGAAAGTATATGTCGAAGAGTATGTAAAACTAAACTTGTTTGTTGGTACCATAACCAAAGTAGTAAAATCACGATTAAGATTACGTTGTCGATATTGTTATTTTGTATCACTCAATGAACGTCTATTGCTTGCATATGTTTATATCCTCACACTGTATCTCTAACGAGTTGGAAAGGATTGAGTGCCAAGCATCGCGGTCCTTTTATCCTTTTTTCGTCTCCTCAAATCGATAAAACCGTTGAAAATCTATGTTGTTTAAAAAGAGCCCAAACAATGTTACTAATCAATCACAGGTAGTCGTGTTATAGTCGCGGTTATAGGACTTTATATATACTAGTATACTTTGTATATACTAGTTAAAAGACTTATGATTGTATAAAGTTTCTGACTTAAAGTTTTTGCTAGTTCCAAACGTACATGTTTACCGTTATTATACAACCATGCAGATAAGAATAATGTATGTACTATGTACGTCATGATATAATTTTTTTCTAGTAAGAAGCGTATGTATGATCATTGATCATAGTATTGCCTGACAGGCTGACAGAAAACAGAAACTTACTATAATTACTTATATTTCCCATTATACGTAATTATCGCACGTTTCTGTTTTCCGTCAGGCAATACTACGTGTTTGATGAATGCGCTACAAAATCGCACTTACTATTAAAATGCTCATTGTTTTAAGGAATTTGTCCTCACATTTCGGATCTGAAATAGGCGCGCATAGTACAGTTTCAAAGTAGCTTTCTCCTTCGAAGTTTGTAACGAACTAACTCCCTGCCGTGATATTCTCATGAGACCACAGCGTCGGGTTTTTCAAAAATAATGTGAAAATGTTTTTATAAAGTCAATAGTACACAAGTGATAACCTAGTACTTACCATGTTACTTTATCTGTTGAGTAAGTCCAAACACCTACATATCCATCGCCTATACTTTTATCTGTACATGTAGGTTGTAGAAACAGGCCACAGGGATAGGGCTTACTACATGTAAAGAACTTGTATGATATGGTATTATATGGTTTTGGTTTATCACCTGTAAGCTCGTATACCTATTAGTAGTAGTAATGTCAAGGTGACCCAAGAAAAATTGCGGGACATTATGTTTGAAGAGCATGAAATCGTTTGTCATGTTATTGTGAAGTGTGTGAACACTCTGAAGTATCTGGTGTTTTATTGTTTAAAATTCCTCACAAGTTAACTATTTCATTTATGAAAATGTTTCTATAAATTTCAAATTACACTTTAAATACACAAGTATTGGGTGACCATTTGATAATAAAAAATTCATATAAACATGTTCTCTACTTTCATACTTACTTGTAGGTACTTTGCTTTACATCGTTACTAAATTATTTAAAGTATCCCATAGATATTGACAACCTAACATTACTAATGAACATTATTACTTTTGTTGGACAGTTGATTACAGTAGTCTATAATTAACTGTCCCTGAACTATAACATTTATTTGATTGTATTTATTTTGACTTTTATTTATGTATTTTGAATTCGGGCATTTGATTTCATACAGCATACCTCAGAACTACGAACTCTAAATCTTTACTATCCTAAAACCAGTAACGAAATCGTGTTTGTTAATAGATGATATTTAGGAGAAAATTATTAGGATGAGATTTTTAGGCTTCGGTAATTACAAAACTATTTTAGTTTTGCCCCTTTTTGAATTCTCCTACGACTATTTTAAAATGTTATCTTGCGCAACACATGTCGGGTAATAAGATGTCTTGCTAAGCCAAATTTCAATTAATACGTCACATAATTGTTGAGACACTCAATGGGGACAAGCGGACCGGCGAATAGGTTATTTTATAATTGTAAATCTCAAATTGTATATCTGGGGAGTGCGTTTTCGAGGGATGGAAGATGTGAGTTGGGGTAGCAGCCGGCAATAAAGTGAACGGTGCTCTGTCCGCATTAGTAAGCAGTCAAAACGTCATTCATAATGCGGTGTTGGTGCTAACTTTATTGTATGGTAGTGAGTCCTGGATATGCCCGAAATCGAGTGAAAGTAAGATAAATGCAGTAGAAATGCGATCTCTTAGAAATATGTGCGGTATCACCCTTGCGAACAAAATAAGAAATAAAGAGATAGGCAGTATGACAGGCTTGCACAGTGATATTGAAAAAATGAAGAAAGGAATGCTTAGATGGTTCGGGCACATGGAAAGAATGAGTGATGGAAGACTGACGAAGAAAATCTATAGAGCAAAAGTAAGTGGTAAAAGAAGCCAAGGAAACTAAGGTTTTATGAAGATCAAATAGCTAGAGTGTTAGCCGACGGAATTGTCAAAAGTACTCGCATACCTAGGCGAAAATGTGTGAGAAGAATGATGAGATTTGAGAAAGCGAAAGAAGTATGTAAGGATCGCGACGCTTGGCGCTCCACCCCCTCTGACTACTTCGTTGGGGATATGGCGTGAAGATATGTTATGTTATGTTAAATAATAAATAAGCCAGACAATACACACCAATCATCTGGTCTGAAACTACGGCATTCCCTGTGATATGAGAATTAGACGACGACTACTGGGAGCGTTCCCAGTACACCTAGACCCGAGACAATCTAGAAAAGTTCATTTCCTAATTTGACCCGACCGGGAATCGAATCGAGGTCGTCACCATTAAATATTCCATTTCCCATTTATGGTATGGGACCCAAAAAACTGGATATTTATATTTCTTTTGAAACATGTAGGTATGTAATTAAAAATCAATTGCCGCATGTGTAAAAGATCATCACTTGACGGCTCCACCATTTTGGCTGTTTTTTTTTCTTATGTTCATAATTGTCAAGATAATGTTTGTATTAAAGAACATTTTGGGAAATTCCACCGTATAAGTCGAAAATTTTGGAAAGATAGAGACATGAAATAACCCATGAAACAACCCATGAAATAACCCGGGTGACGCCGGACACGAACAGCTAGTATGATATAAATATTGAGCATTCTGTTTTCACTTGGTATTCCTTGTATATCGTACTAAGGCATATCGTACTGAAGTGGCTAACACGCTAAAGTGACAACTTGAAGCTATTTACAGAGTTAAATTTCAACTATATCAAATTTCTACATCCAACGCTTTTTAGTAAGTGGTCCGTTTATTTGGAGAGGCACTGAAAGTACACAATATTGTTCTATCGTCTCGTGCGTTTTCTATTTACAGATATTCTTTGTGGTATTTAATATGTTTCATATTTACTCATATTATTTTATTCTTACATTTCTTCATTCACGATACATCCACATATCTGTAATCTGATGGCATAAATGATATCTAGTTACATTGAAAATGATGAATTAGTGAATATTTCTTTGTGTCACTTAAAATGTATTATAAAACTATAACAGATACAATGTCTGTACGTTTAAGATTGTATTTATGTATGGACACATATATCACATACATACATAACTTGCGCTAAGTATCACGGTCCTTACATAATTTCCTCTTACAAAACTGATCGTGTTAACTCTTTTCACAATCTTTCGCCAAATTTTGTCAGAGATTGCCATTGCCGTCAAATAACACTTGTTTTGTTTTTCATAAATTAGTAGTTTTATGTTTATCCAAAAATATCGAGACAGGCTTTTTGTGAATATGAATCAAATATTTATAAAATTTTTGTTTTTTAGAGATTTCATGCAATCATACTGATTTTAAACCCTGGCTGAAAATGCGAGCGTTAGTGAATCTAAGTTGGACGCCGGTGTCTGTCTATGACCCTGTGTTTGTTTGTGGCACTGTATCTTTTAAACATAAGCGATTTACGTGTGTTCTTTTTTTTGTATAAACTACAGTTTTTAGAACGTTTTTAGCTATGTTTGGTGGAAATAGATCCAGTCATCCTCAGAATCTTCAACTTTGAATCGCAGTTGTGAAGGGGTCGTTAAACTACTTAAGTTCTTATTGTTATTGTTAGTGTTATTTCTTATTATTTTCGATATTAGGGTTTACATTATATGTTCATAGCGGATACTGTAGAAATTAAACTGTTCCAATTAAATATTAAGATCCGAGTAATGTTGATACGCACTCTGTGTGAGGGTAGTGCTATTTGAATATTAAATGTAAATTGTATAAAATTGTTTATAAAACGATAATAAGCACTGTTCGATATGCACGCGAACGACGCCTACGACACAGGTATAGCTAATCTATTCTTTACAGTTCGATTTCTTGTTATAAAATATTTTCAATAAGATTTTATTTAGATTTTATTTTACATAGGTATATACATTTTATTTAACATAGCGTTATGATAAATAAACATTAACACTGTTGGAACTTTATATTCGAAATGAAAAAAGCTGAAAATGAATCGATCCTTATGAAGCCGGATGGATATAATTTAGTTTCCCCTTAAGTTGGGGTCAGAAAGAAGGCGTTTTATTAAGCGTTTTACGTATTCATGATAGACGTAATAGAACGACATTAGAGCTAAGAGTTTGTTCATATATTACGTCATCAATTTAGATTGATTTTTTTAACTCTCCCTCTAACATCAGTCCATTACCATAATCAAGTAACTCCCCCATCGATGACATGATGTCGTATGAAATATTATCAAAATAGATATTTACCATTGCAAAAATTCGCATCGAGATAACACAGCTTCGGTATATATCTCTAGTACACTATTACAAACAAAATATCAAAAGTCCCCACCGATCCTATTTCTGCTAAAAATGTTAGCCACGGTCAAAAGTCAATAATATCGTTTTTTCGAATTTTCTCATAAACGGTAAGTGGTAGCGTAAAAATGGGTCAGACAAAGTTGTAGATCATGCAATTCTCTGCAAATATTGTTCTCGTGTTTTTTTTTCTTACGAACCACCTTTCCTGAGATATCGCAATTACCATAGTGTCATGGTTTAGTAAAATAACGAAAATAAAAAAAAATCACTCAATGACTAAATCGCTCTCCAATATCAAATGACGTGACAATGAATATATGGGCCGTCCCTAAAGTCACGGTAAACACCAAGAACAGTATAGCAAATAAATAGTTATTTCCTCTTCCGATTTAGTAACTATTTCCGAAGAGTTAGTTTATAAGTTGCAAGTTGACCATAGTGCATTCATTTTTTTCTTTAAGGGCAATTGAGTTCTGCGAATCGGCGACATCGCTTGTTTAATGGCCTAAGCTTTAAGAGTTCCTAGCGGATACGAAATCAATGCGATGAATAGACGAGAAACGAATTGCGGGAATCAGACGAAAGTTTGTAACAGACAAACCGCTAGTTGGGGATGGGTACGTTAAAATAATGTTGATTATATAGATTTTGGGAACCGCGAGAATTCTAATTCATAGTTTTAATAATATTAACTTGGTAGTTTCATAACAGTAAATTTTCAATATTTCTCACTTATTTGGATATTCCTATTCTAGTGAAATAAGGTTGTAATAATAGTACATCTACGATTTTCTCAATTGTTCTATTCCAGTAAAATGAAGCTGTAAGGCGGAATTACATGAAATGGTTTTAAATATGTTTATCTTGACCAAACTTCACGGATTTTTACAACTTTTGATGAATTCCATGAATATAAATATGTTCTGTTGTGTTTTTTGTCAAACAAAGTTCGTCATAGTGATTACGTTTATTAAATCTTAACATGTACATAACACTGTTTCAAAAATGGATATAATTCTATCTCGATTTAACTTTACTGGAACTATAACTGAAAGATTGCTTTTCTAATAATGTCAGAATTTTCACCGTGAAGATGTGTTGTGTTGTCGTTGTTGTCGTCATAATTTAGGACATTTAATATGTCAAAGGCCATAATGATCAAAGAATGGGGTAAAAGTGATATGTATAAAGTGATATGTATCGAAATTTTAAAAACTGGACTGATCTTGTAATTAATTCGTTTCTACACAAATTCCTTTTTGCTTTGCGATATTGACAAGCCAGTGATAAGATGATATCGCACATTTTTGGAGATTGTTTCGATGTAACAATTGCTCTTAGCTTATACGCAAGTCACGTATTTTAGAGAATACCTCAAAACTCATATTTTACCACGTAACGCATACACTTAAATTTATCAATCTTTTTTTGGTAACTATTTTAATAATGCCGCAAATATGACACTGAATCTACACTAACTGCTGGGACTCAGTTATAGCTATCGACAGCACCGCAGACATCACTTGTTATCTCTAGCATAGTGAGCATAACATAAGATCGTAAAGAAGAAGAATGCAAATATTCTCCAGACATTAACGATAGACCGCACCGCGTACTTCAAAATAAAAATAACTAAAATAGATTTCAATACTCACGGCACTGCTTTCTAGCGATATGGCAGCTGATCTAAATATTCCGTTGATTCGATGTAATTTTATGTTGCTGGTTTGGTCTTTTGGTTGCTACACTTTTTAATTACATGACGCCTATGCTGTTTCAATAGAATTCATATCGAATAGTGAAACAGTGAAAGTAGACACGGTTATTGATTTGATAGAGATCCTGCATAAATTGGCGTCCAAACGATCCTCGCAGCATGACTGCCAACGTTCGGTGAGGATATAAGTCAACGTTTAATTGCCGAGCAACTAAGTTATCGGAGTTTGACGCCTCGAATGAACTCCATCCATTATTGATGACCACCTCAGTATTAGTAATGAACCTATTCAAACTACTGACGGATAATTTTGTAGCAATTACGAACTTTTATTGATTACTTGTTTCAAATGAAGCTAATTTTGATTTTTATCTTTAATGGAAAAGTATGATTAAGTGTATTAGGCATTTATTTTGAAATTTATTCCTGTTTGAAAATGCACGTAATGACTTGGAAATCCACGAATTATTATTTGTTCATAAAGGTATAAGAGAGAGAAGTAACTTTATACTTTACTGTCTTCATGGATTGACTTGTGGGTGTTAAACTTTGACGCAACTTTTAAAATTGACGCAAGATTTATAACTAGTTTCATAAACAGTTTTATTATACAATAGTTCCCCACCCACGCTAATTTGGGATAGAAAGAAAAATATGGAATGTGCCAACCGCTTATCTTCACGCGCAGACTGTAAATATGCCTCACGAAGTGTGTTCATTATTACTTATTAAGACGACTCATTGAATATTACTTGTCCATAATTTGATATATTAATTCGATTCGAATCCATTCGATCTTCATAAGGCAGCTTTGGCCTTCTTTAGCTTCTGCTACCACTCATTTTCGTTTTGTTGACTTTCAGCGTCAATCGCGAAAGGGATGAGATTAGGTCATCGTTTCTACAGGTTTGCTGCTGAAACCGAAATTAAATTGAAATTTGCTGTAATCGAAACCACGTCCCGACCCTAGGTATGATTTCGTTACTTTGATTTCTCCTAACGGTGTGAAGTCGTCTATGTATATAACAATTATAACACATTGTTATACATTATTATACATTTCATAGCAGTCGTACCATATCATATATTGTGCCGTCTGGTCACAATCTATGATATGATACGGCTCGTCACAAATGTCGAAATATCGTAGATGCAGCTCCGGCGCGCGCCCTTAATTTATACTCATTACATATTTATGCACAGAAACCAAAGCTCCTTTCCCCCAGACAGATTGCAAACAATGTACTGTGTAATAGTAGAGTAATGTCCTGGGGTCAGTAGTTCCCTGGGCTGTCAATTATTAACTCCTTGCAATTGCATAGCAGCGTAAAGTGAAAATCTGCGTTGCTAAAAAAAAATTTTATTAAGTGCTGCTAATTTTTACGTTTTCGTCCGTCGTATTTATTACGTTCATAATGGATATGTATATGTACAATTTTTGATTGTTCGTTTTTGAGCCTGACGCAATAGAGAATAGGCAAAATGATCGTTCTGTTTTGGAAATCACTTATTTAATTCAAGTCAATGTAATGATATTAATGTAGTTAATACTCCATACAATTACACCAATTGTGTGACCCTAAAGTATTAGGCTTGTACTATAGGCACGGTACAACGAGCTCGAGGATTTCCTAGCAACATGTAACAAATTCCTTGCCAATTTAGGAAAGCTTGTTGACCTGACCGAGATCGAACCCGGGGCCCTGCTTTGGTAGATGCTATATTTATATACTACTGCGCCAATAGGCCAGTAGAATTATAATGTATTTACATATGTGTATATGTACGTATATGTAGATAATGATTACATATTACCTTATTTACAACTATGGGTGGTAAAGTTATTGGAAAATTATAATCTTTGTTCGGTATCATATGCTGACAAAATGCTACATCACACGTGATAATTCAAGGTTCAATATTCGAAGCCCTCTTATAAAAAACATTATAGCGTTATTATGTGGCGTGACTTGCGTGTACCTATAGCTCCTTAAAATATATTGTTCCAAAGTGGGTAGTGCTTTTAACGAACACCAAACTTTTTTATTTGTAAGTACAGAGTACATTCGACGAGCAATTACTTAAATTTGAATCTAATTCTTAATGGATTTAATATTGTGCTTCCTCAAACGAGATAATTTTTCCAATTTCCCATATTAGGGAAGGTATATATGATTTGGCTAAATTTTCTTACCCGTAAATTGTGAGAGGTTACAAGATTTTTAAGAGTAATGATTTTTTTCCTATTTGAAAATGTACCTAATTTATGTTATGCACACACGTTATTAAATGATTCGATTTGAGGAAGCGAAAGTAGTATGTAATGACCGCGATGCTTGGCGCTCCGTCCTTACTGACTACCCTGTTAGGGATACAGCTTGAAGATATGGACGTATGTTATTTTTTATAAAAAAGGGGGCAAACGGTCAAGCGAGTCACCTCGTGGAAAGTGATCACCGTCGCCCATGGACATCTGCAACATCCGGTGAATCTTGGGTGCGTTGCCGGCCTTTAGGGAAATAGGGAAAGGAGGTGGAGGGGGAGATGGGCTACCGCCATTGTCACTCATCGATTGAAACATGACAGAAATAGATGCTGTTATTTCACATCGATATTCTGTGAGAGGGTGGTATTACACCGGACGAGTCGGCCCAATTCATGCTGCAATGCAGCATCGCTCTACCACTCTTGTTTGTATGTTTTTGATGTATGTTTTTAAAAATAGTAATAATTAAACTAAGCACTAGGCTTGTGCTGTGGGTACCACACAACGAACTGGGGAAGTACCCAGTATCACCCAGACTCTAAGCCACTTTAGAAAACTTCGTTTACTAAATTGAACTGACAAGAGATCGAGCCTGCGGTCACGACTTGGAAGGCGCCACTACGCCAACGGGCAAAAAATGCATCCGTACGCTTCATATATACATACACTAGCGACCCGCCCCGGCTTCGCACGGGTAGCAGAGCCATTTTGGACAGGACTTTTCGTAATAAGTCTTATGCAACGTGAGGATATGCATACATATCCTCACGTTGTTTCCCTGAAGGGTAGTCAATGAGAACGGAGTGTGTCAAGCATCGTGGTCCTCGCATACTTTTAAAAGATGTAATGTAATGGTAATGTAAAAATGTTTCTCTGCTAACCTGGGAAAGAAAGAAACGTACCAGATGATTAGATAAATATCTTCTTGCGCAAGCTGTAATAGTCAGCTAAGTGATAGATGTTTTTATCGGATTTCTCTTTACCATTTGTAATACCTAATACTTAAAGCCTTCATGCTCTGTCTTGTCCAAATGGGAACTGGCATGAAATTATGAACCTGTGTATTTATGTAAATAAAAGATATCATCGGTATGAAAGGTATGTTACACACAAACACACGATTATGCATATACATAGTGATATTTTCCATATCTACATACTGCACATACGTTCACCTAACGGGGTAGTTAGTGAGGACGGGACAGTCCTTACATGCTTCCTTCGCTTCTTCAAATCTCCTCATTCTCCTCACACATTTTCGCCTAGATATACGAGTACTTTTGACACTTCCGTCAGCTAACACTGGCTATTTGATCTTCATAAGTCAGCCTTGATCTTTGGCTTCTGCTACCACTCACTATCGCTCTTTATATTTTCTACGTCAGTCTTTCGTCACTCATTATTTCTATGTGCCCGAACGATCTAAACATTCCTTTCTTAATTTTTTCAATAACACTGTCGTGCAATTCTGTCACACTGCGTATCTCTTCATTGCTTATTTTGTTTACAAGAGTGACACTGCACATATTTTTTTATTTGTTTTTGATTTTATTTTTTATTAATCAGTATTTTGTGTACTTTTGTTTGGAGATTCATTGAGATGAGTATATCCTAGCAGCCGAGGAGTATGGATTTCTTAGAACCGTGTGCACAACTTTGAATTTAAATTAATGTGGAGATAAGAAACGTCTTAATTATGAAAGTTTGTGCACGATTTTAATCTTTTACAATGAAAAATTATAGTAATTTTTTTTCTATGTATTCGTTTTAAGGATTCTTGCTTTGGCATAACGAATTGTAATTAAAAAAGAATAGAAGCAGATTTTCTTAAAAGTTTTCTGTTTTAGGCGAAGCGGGTTGTTTATTGCTTTCGTGCGAGTCGCAAGTAAATGCGGGGAATAGTGACAATCGGCACGGAAGCTTTCTTTTTAATATGCTGCAAGCTGCAGTTTGTTCAGTTCCGACGGAATTCACACTTTTAAACACTGTTATCGCGTTGGCGCTATTAGTTTGGTTTATTAGGTAAATTTTTTGTCCTATTTCCAATTGTAATATTACAATTACTGTTGTTCATCGACATAATAAGATTTCGCATCGCGTATTTGAAATGTGAAGCCACCGAAATAAACTGACTCGTCTGTAAATACGACACAGATTTACCTAAAATTAGCCATCTGGCCACCATTTTGTTACAAAACAGCGCAATGGATTATTGTAATTTTTAGTTATTTTCTGCTCTAATTCTCAAACTTGTAAATCAACACGTGTTTCGCCTCTGAACGAAGCCAAATACCGAGATATGCTAACTAAGTCAGATCTATGAAATTTCCTGAGAGAGCTTCGTTGAGAACGTAAAGAAAGTATAATAGGTGTATGTTGAAATGCATACATGCATACCTATATACATATATGCATCATACGTATATACATACAGTCAGAGAGGACGGAGCGCCAAGTATCGCAAGTACGTTGAAATAAAATACATGAATTGTGTACTTTTTAACCGACTTCAAAAAAAAGAGGAGGTTATCAATTCGGTTATATTTTTTTTTTATGTTTGTTACCTCAGAACTCCGTCATTTATAAACCGATTTCAATTTTTTTTTAATTGAAGGGATATTCTTTCAGATTAGTCCCATTTAAATTTCACAGGTATTGGAGCTTGGACTTCGAAGATGCACCAAATAACACCAAATAATGCGAACTGCTTAAAGCCTCTATTTATTTATTGATGATTCTCTGTATGTCATTGCGCTCCAGAATTAAGAAAGAAATTAATTGTGGACCTGCCCCTAGATATTCATTTAAACCAAAGTCACTCAACAGGGAGAAATTAAAAAAAAAATTTAAAAAATTCAACCGACTTAAAAAAAAACTGAAAATGGATAATTAAATAATTATCCTTTACTAATCAAAACTCAAGTACAAAAATAACTTTCATACGAATACCTATATAATTAAATACAGTTATTGAAGTCGGGGCCAAATCAATGTGCAACAACAGAAATTCTATTAGTTTTTATTAGATTGATAGAGTGCGGCTAATTGGCATGTTGGTTAATGCTTCCAAGTCGACAGTCCCGAGTTCGATTTCTGTCCCGACCAATTTGGGAACACGAAAGCAGCAAACGAACTTTTTGTACCTACCTATTACTGTTTGAGTGTTAATAGATAGATACGTAAAAAGTGTTAAGTTTGGGATCTTACAATTCGTGTAATTCTCTGAAGTATTTATTTAGATATCCAAAAATTCTAACAACATTAAGAAAGTTGGGTTCGAGGTGAATTGAGATCGAAGTCGTTTACGTAACACTCTCTCTTGTTGTTACGCCACAGAGACCGTCAATATTTGTATATGGTAAATGTATGTCGTCGTACGATCGTAGAATTGGGCAGACTATGATGTGTCTGGCAGTGGCGTGCCCTAGGGCTTCATAATAGGGCAAGCCCGACATACATGTTCTTCATTGTTTATGTAAAAGTAAAGGGAAGGCTAATAAAATATTATAGAGTACTAACTAATAATGACTGGCACAATCGGTGGACTAGAAGAGAGGAAAGCGATCGCTCTCCGCGTTATTTTTCAACAAAATCATTTTTATAATACTTTGCTATTAAAAATGTACAGACGTAAATAGTTCATCAATTCTTAACTTATTAATGTGTCTCAATTCATTGTTTATCCAAATTACTAAAAGAAATCACTGTATTCATGTGTTTTTGTGAATTCATGTGTCTTTTATGGCGCTAGTATAGTTTTTTAATCGTCGTAACCAGAACGATTCTAAATATTTTCGTCATTCAAATAAAATATGTGCATTACCAATAATAATAATAAGAAGTACCACCTACCTATAACTCGACGGTAGAAGAAACAAATATCCAATCAGTTTCGTAAACCGATATATTAAATTGTCTTTTATGCGAATTACTAGTCAGAGAAACACACATTCGATGAGTTAAATAATTTTGTACACTGATTCATTGTTTTTTATGCAATTTACTAGTCGAGTAATTCACAAATCAGGCGTAGCTTTTAACGATACAAATAGTTGCTTTTTCTATGCAAAGTTAAAAGATTTAATGGTTTCTATGCAGATTGAAACTTGTTTACACTTTCAAGTGCCCACAATGAACAACTTATTGGATGTTATATTACAAATTAACTCACTTATGATGGAAATTAAAACTTATGAGTGGTCCATCGGGCTCAAACAAATAAATATTAGGTGTAAACAATTAAAGTGAATTGTATTCGTATTTGTATCGTATCTCTCAATCTGTACGAAGTTCAGTATGAAAGCCGGGCTTTTCGCTTCGTACTAATTGCTATATAAACCTTAGTAAAAAAGCTACTGTTATAACGAATTTTGCCATTAGAGAGAAAGAGCCCAAAGCAAGCCCGGTTGCAAGCCAACACGTGAGAGTGAGACGATTGATTACTTTGATTTTAGCTCTGATTATGCCTTGAGAGGTCGTTAGTGTCGATCAACCGACGCACTGATTGGACAATTGGGGTCAAAATCCTGTTTTATTTCTTTAAGATTCCTATACTGTTGACAAGTTATTCGCGGGAATTTTTAAAACGGATATGATTTGAAGTTGATATTTACTACTCATTCTTGACATTAAAGTATTCTGTGTTCTTGACTGAGCATTTTAGTAAGGCAAGCCGGACTTTTGGACTTGTATGAAGGTACCGCCACTGGTGTCTGGGTATTTCGTATAATGTTGCCGTTCCATCGAATGAGCTTCCGTCTAGCCGTAATATGTTCTCAACCCTACCAACAATGATTGCCGATACGTTTGTCGATGTTCAAAGTTATAATAATAATACTTCAAACAATTGCACAAATTGTGTGACCCCAAACTAAGCGCTATAGGCCTATACTATGGGTAACATAATGAACTGGGGGAGCTTCCAGATACATCCAGACTCCAAGTCGATTTTCGTTCGTTCGTTTCCTAAATTGATCTGACCGGAGACCGAACCCGAGGCTTTGGTTTGGAAGGTAGGTGCTGTGAATATCGTGGAATGGCTGTCAAAATTGTGCCAAGAAATTGTAATAATATAATAATAAGGGACGAAAAAAGTGCATTTAAATGAAGTTATGAGCAGAAGTATTCAACAGTTATATGCAACTTATGTAATTGCATTTAATTTTTATTTGGACTATATATGCTTTGTACACTTTTATGAAATATTGGCGTTACCCCGAGTTGCCCAGACTCATATAATGATTTCCCCAATTTTATGATTCTACATCTACGACGCTAGTTAGCAAATATTCTAGACAAAATATAAGTGGGAGCCACAAGCTGCCTTTGATAACGCAAAAAGGCGGGAGATTATGTCACGATTATGAGTGGTTTGTTCAAATTGTTTGCTCGACAATGGATATCCGTAATCCCCAAGCTAAGTGGCACCTCAGTGTGAGTCTTAACACTCGGTCTAATGGCCTCGTATCATATAGACAGATGCGTAAATCTTGTGGGAATAATTTTGCTTTGGATGGAAATACATTTGAATGAACTTAGAAAGCTTTAAGAATAATAATGATAGATGTACCCTGTATCTTGGGAATAGTATTGAAACACTGTTTTTTAAAGAAGCATAATATTGAAGATTTTTCGTGGGAATGGAAGAAACGAAGTAGGTTTAGTTTTTTGGTATCCTCTTTCTAGTTGTCGTAGTTTCAAAGTTTATAACAGTCTCCATCTATAGTTGGATTAAATTAAAGTTCAGAATTTTTTCAAGAAATCCTATCGAGCTACTATAATCTTAGAGAAAAAAATAGTGGCTAAAGGATTTGTAGATGATGTGTTTCGAAATCTCTTTGAATTCTTCGAATCAAATTCATTCTAAAGAATAGTGTTATTTATGAACTTTATTAGCGAATATTATTCACATTAAAGAACAAAATAGAAGCAGAATATTCTATAGTAAATATAAAAGCAACAAAGTTTTCAATTAATTTGTTTTTCGTAAACTCGGTATTACTTTTTTTTTTATCACGTTAACATTATTATATAAATGTACCATTGTACATAATTATTATTTTAATTTCTGCAGTTGTAATATAATACTACACCGATACTTCCAGAAGTCTTGTCGGAAACTTTAACGAACGGCAAGTTTGCTTTTGAATTGAATCGTCAGTTAAACGTCGACCGGCTGTTGGAACATTCGTCCTGGTTCATTTGATTTGTGCAGACGGTCCCTGGGGTTCACATGAGGGACGATATTACAATGCTTTCGATGTGATTACGATATGAAGTAGTAATTTACAAAATGATTGGTGCCGGTAGTTCTTGAAGGAGTTAAAATTATAAACGGCGTAGTACAAGGAAATCTTTTTATTCGTAGCTCGTAATTGGAATCGCTTTTAGAATACCTGATATTTTCATACATTGCTTATTAATTTCATTTCACGAAACATAGAAAAACTAAAAACCAACTAAAGCGAGTTGGACTCGCGTGAAGATTCTGTACGGTTTTTATAAAATTGTAGATTTCTAAATTTAATTTCTGGAGATTTATAACCCCTTGGTAGGTTAGGACAGGCTAATTAGATTAGGTAAGACTTTACGTTTTATCAATTTTATAGAACGGTAGGTCCAGTAGTTTCGGAGATAATGGGAGAAAGATGAAGTCGAGTTCAGAATACCAATATGCCTTTTTTTCAATTCAAGTTTATACGCAGTTTCTGAGAAATTTTACTGTGACAGGCAAATAGACGGTCAGACAGGCAGACAGATAGACGTATGAGTGATCTAATAAGGGTTTAGTTTTCCCATAAAGTTACGATTCTCCTAGAACCTTACAATTTTACCGTTTCTAATAAACACTTGCATATAGAGTAGAAAAAACACTTGTATAGAATAGGTCTATATTTCTGTAACGATTTCAATAATACTATCGTGCCTCGAGATACTGCCCTTTCTATAAAACTGCAATTCATCAATTGGCGTCTGCCTGCTAATTGATATAAGAACTAGAGCCAAGGCATTGGAAACCAATCGACGGTGTAATAGCTACTTCTCAATTCATTTAACCGAATAACGAATGTCAATTATTCTTAAGGAGTTATTTAAAATATAACAAAGGAAAGTTTGTTGTTATTGTGTTTAGTGTATTGATGACACCTGGGAGATGAGGATAACATTTAAAAAAACGTGTGCGGTCTTTGCTGCAATTCCAATTTCTCAAAACTTGCAATAATGCAATAATGGTACAATAAAACTCACGTGTGATTTAAAACAAAAACAAAAAGCTAGCGCCGCGTGACGCGCGGGTCTCGCCCCACGTAACGCTTTTTCCTTACGTGAACTTCCTTACCAAGTCAAAGCAAGCCGCGTTAAAAAACTTCATTCCAAAACACAAAAATACATTCATAACGCCCTGTCTCTATGAGGTGCGTAGAACATCAAAGCGAAACAAAATATACTTTGTTGCCATTTCCGTCAAAAAGTATTTTAATATATAAAAATGAATAGATATTCTTGATGATTACACTAACAATTAAACAACAAACAAAACATTAATCTTGTACTATGTGCACTTTTGATTTCAAAGTCAAAGTCAAATCAATTTCTTCAAGTAAACCCAATTGCAAGGTATTTTTGAACGTCAAATTGACTTTAGTTCGGTTTGAAAAGAAAACCTGAAACACTGAGAAGAATCGACTAGAAACTCAGTCAGGTACCATTTTTAAACATCATTCTGCAGTAGTTATTTAAAATAAATGTCCATAAAGCCAGTAAATGCATGTGCAGAAAGGATTATTTCCAGACTATTGCTTTTTCTTCAATAAAATCATTAATTTTGTAATACGCTTTTCCAATCAGTGTGTATTTAATAACAAGTTTAAATCTCTTTTCCTTGAATTGAGTAATATCTTGAGGAATTTTATTATCAAAATACATACATACCTAGATATCCTCACGCTGTATCCCTAACGGGGTAGTCAGAGAGGACGGAGCGCCAAGCGTCGCGGTTCTTACATACTTCTTTCGCTTCCTCAAATCTCATCATTCTCCTCACACATTTTCGCCTCGGTATGCGCAAAATACAGTTGCACAAAAATGATTTAACGAACTGGTCGAGCGAGCAATCAAGATCCAGACTCGAGGACAATTTAAAAAATTTCATTTTCTTGAATTGGCTTGGAAGGTAGATGCGTCAATGGTTGATAATTAAAGTGACGGTCGTTTATTGATAGTGACTCACTTTTAGC
Source organism: Zeuzera pyrina (assembly GCA_907165235.1). Lineage (NCBI taxonomy): Eukaryota > Metazoa > Arthropoda > Insecta > Lepidoptera > Cossidae > Zeuzera > Zeuzera pyrina. The sequence goes on from OU015629.1 coordinate 5,838,686, forward strand.
TCGAATTAGAATAAAGTCAATTAAATTCTATTTAAAACATGTTGTGCCCGACCACGCATTTCTGTGGCTCAGTGGTTACTATATTGTCACTCCCATAAAATCCCATAGAAAATATAATTTTAGTTTTACCCCAATTTCAGCTTTTCGACTTTTTTTTTCCACAAAAACCTTACTTGTGCAATTACGAGCATAGTATACCATTCCCACCCGGATGCCACGAAAAGGGAATGGATAAAATAAATTTTGAAACTGTTGGAGATTTTTAATTTAAAATTCTTTTTTTGAAAAGAGATATGTATATAATGAAATCTAAAAAGAAAAATAATATTAATTTTAAAATGAAAAAAACAACAGAAAAGTATAAAAGTGGATGTAATGGTGTGGTGTGGAGTTTATAAAATTAAATATAAATACCTTTTACATTCACCTTTTAAATTATAATTTACATATGATAAAAAAACACTAACTATTGGCTTATATTAGATATTATTGTTCCACATTTCACTCTCACTCGAACTATGTCTTCAAATTTTAAACCACTTTTTCATAATTCTTCAATCTTCTACATAAATATCGACGCTTATTAGATGTGTCTCGGCGAGGTGACAAAATAATCATATATACTGTTTTAATAGTAATTATTTACCACTTTCGGTTATAGAATTTTTGCCTTGATTATTTTCTTCAAATTATGTCTCTTTCCGACTTTTACTGAACTCGTTATATCATCTTTGTTTTTATAATCAAATAGAATATCATTTAGAGGAAAAAAATCATGTCCTCACTCCATCACATCCTTCCTTCTAATTCTCGCTTTTGTTGTTTTTCTATTCTTCAAAATTCTCTTCTATTCTTCCAAAAAAACATATTTAAATTTTTAACTTGCCAGTTCTACAACTAATTTCTCTGACAACCTCTAAGGTCATAAAAAAGGTACAATAGGAAAAAAAATGTTACAATATTTAAAAAATTCCTTAGTGATCCAGCCGTTCTCAAGTTTTGCGCTTAGCAACGAACTACATTTAATTTTTATTTGTATAGATTGCGTCGCATTCAAATCTCTAATGCTAGTAATGGAAGTGACGGTCATTTATTGAATGTGACCTTCAACAATCTGTAATCAACGGGTTAGCATATCAAAAGCAGAATTATAGAGTGACAGGTTGCTACTATAACACCTTCGCACGTTTTTTATAGCAAGCCTTAAAAATAAATAATAATTAAATATTATGTGGTTTTGCGAAGCCGTGTATTAGTTTCCTCATAAGGTTGGAAAAGATATTTAATCAAGGACGGTTGTAAGCTCATTCATCATTGTCTATTACGTTCGGGTTTCCTCGGACAATGGAAACGGTTACTTTTGGTATCCCATGTCGAAGATTACCATCTGTTGTAATATGTACGTGAATGAGCCAGGAAATTATTGTTGTCCGGATCTTAATTAGGTTCTGGTGGGACGTACCTTTAAGCCTATCTCTTGTGTGGATGCCTAGAGATAAAAGAGGATTATAAAAGGTGTCTACTTAATATAATTTTGTGAGGATATCTCGAGTAATTTATTACATGCTAACTCTTAATCATCATGATTTGATCTCCGTTGATATCATAAAATAATTGTTGTTTATACTTCAGACTGCAACGGCTCTGCCTGTTCTTGTAATAAAGAATGCTTAAATGAGATACCCACCCTATCAAAGTATTCCTGATTAACTGTTATAATCATAATAATTATTAACGGATAGCAACACTATTATTTTGAGGGTGTTGCTGCTTAATAATAACATTATGGTATTTTTGAATGTGAGAAGATAAGACAATCGAGAAATACACGAGCTAGCGAAATCACGTCTTTTCATTACATCTCAATATATTGCACGTTTCCATCCATGTCGCCATCTTAGAAGAACGAAAAGATTTCAAAAAACAGTTCAATAACGTATCTCATTGTTTTAAGTAGATCAAGTTTCCAGTTGATCGTGACACTCTCTCCTGATTAACTAGTTCTTCATAGGATGCGTGTGCTCTCATCTCGGACTAGTACGTAATAATAGAACTACAACAAATGCGTACAACTAACACACCCGACAAGCCCGACACTACCCGGTCGGTCCCGACGTTCTCTCATGAGGCGTCGGGAGCGGCTGGGTGCTCGTTCGGAGTTTCTTTCCTTCCGATAAACAAAAAAAAAAGGACAACGCAATGCAAGCGATTAGAACTAAGAGTGTGGCGTGTCTTCGTGGATCGAACTATCTATACAAGCCCATATATTGCGTTCAGTAAAACTATTAGTAATTCTTACATACCTACTATAAGCAACAACCACTTATTTCTATAATTAAAGTTATAATTATATCATTCATTGCAACGGCTAAAATCTGACTTAATCTATACGGCCCAGCTAACACGTAGATGACCTACCGCTCTTGTTTTTGTAATCTTATAATTTTTTTTTAATATTCGCCAATTTTGTTTTGAATGTAACACTTATTCGTCGGGTACCCTACCCTTTCAAACAATCCATATTCGAAAGTAAATTTAACGATACTCGAACAAACAGACAAACTGATTAACTGTTTGACTGTATTAACTGTATGAAAAATAATGTTTATTTTTGATTCAGAGAATCCTAATAATTTTGTTCAAATGTTATAAAAAACTTTATTGTACAGACACAACTTTGTTGCTGTTTGCTTATAATAAAGAATAGTTTATTATTATTCACCTTTCCAGATGTACCTACATAATAAATTGACTAGTCTAATACACTTATCATGTCTAATAGAAACCCAGGCCGACTTTGCACAGATAAGAATATTATTGTTTGTTTCTTAGACGCTATAAAATACATTATCTTATACTTCAAACAAAACCTTTTTATACGAATAAAGACTCCAAAAACAACAAACATAGTTTTCCCATTAATAAGTATTAAATGTTAACTCTACCTTGACTTTTACAGCTTGAATACTTATATGAAGAGAATTCATCGTGTTCCTATTTTATGGCTGTCGAAGATAGAGGCTATATCCGATCGCAAATAATTGATCAGTAAATTGAAGCAAACAGCCACCTGGCCAATGTTCATGCACAGATACGCAATCAGGATCACTGTTGTATGGGGACAACTACGTTACATGATGAAAAGACTTTTCCAAAACTTCTGCCACTAGTACTAAAACTTTGTATAATATGTGCTTTAGAAGTAGGAAAAAGTTATAACTGTTGGGGCAGACGAGTTCTAGAGTGGAGACTGCGTTTGGACAAGCGTTATTAAGGGCATCCTCTAGCGAGATGTAGCAACCATCTGCGCAAGATGGTTAGTAATTGTAGAACGAGAAAAACCTAAGATCGTACTCAGTGGCATGCTTTGGGAGAGACCTATGTCCAGCAGAGCTACGGGCTAATTTTTTTTCATTTTTGAATACATTTTTTGAATAAATACTGTATAAACATAAACCTATGTGATTTTTCTGTATACATAGGTATTACATAGGTACATAATATACTGTCCAATAAACATTACATACACAATAACACATACAATACAATTAACATTATACCATTGTGTGGATAGGAATTAATTACTATTTGTAGCTTCAATTAAGATGATTATGATAATATATGCCGTGTTTTGCATAATTTTCGACAATCATGAAAAGTAACTAATATTAATATCCATAAAACAATGGTCTTAATAACAGATCTAAAACACGTTTCCTTTTTACCTGTGTAGTTGATTCTCTCATTTCCTGTCCTATGTTTTTTGTAAAGATTTTTTTAAGTAAAGTATAGAATTAATTTCTGAACAAACTACGAGATAATTTTGTATAAAGGTAGACGGGATACATATTCGTTTTTTTTAGTTTTTTTTTACAACTTCTATTTATTAATTAATAAGTACTTACGATGGAGAATAATTTACTCTTTAATCTAATTTGTATTGTTTTGACAAGTATTTCAAAGAATAGGGGATAATGCGGGCCTTATTAGGAGCCCGGTCATGATTGCCTTTAATAATGCACTGTTCATAGCACGATACATGATGTTCGACCACGAAGAAATGCCGCGACTTACCGTACTTCTGTTGTACGTTCTGCGACTATTAGATTTAACCGGTTTGCCAAGCTTGTAATAAGTGTGGTCGGTATAGACGAAGCAAACAAGCCCTAACTGCACACGCCATTAAGATTCCCGAAGCAGATACCGTATAGTTTACTTGACATCTATTTTTTAATTAAATTTTTCTGAAATTAATATCAGATATGCGGTCGTTTTAACACGTATCGTGATCCACTACTTCGTGTTGACGTAATAAATGTAATTCTATAAGTAATTTTTCAAATGTTTTATAACCTTACAATTAAAAATATCTTAATCTCCCTTAGTTACTTTATAATGCACGGGTTTTTATACAAATAAAAAGTCTTAAAGTAAGATGTTAAAAGGTATAACAAAGCCGTACAACTGATTCATACTTTCACATGGTGCTAGTTAACTGACCGAGTCTGATCTCAGAATTCGCTTAAGGATGCTTCATTGAGAGGCGAAACACATAATTTTATAATAATAAAGATCCTTATATTTTTCCTGTAAATTTTATGTAAGGTTCTATATTTCCTATTTCTTTTTTAAATTTTAAGTATAGTACTCGTAGTTCTGGTGATAAGGTCAGGGAATCGTCAAGACAGTAGGTCTATTCTAATTCAACAAAATACGAAGTTACGATCGAACCTTTGCGCATTTCCTGCTACAATTGCTAATCGTTCCGAAATTTCTTTCGAACGAAAATTGTTTGAAATAAAACCTACTCTAATTCATGAGACATCCGAAGGAAAATTTGAATTTGACTAATGATTGTTCGAATTTTAACCTTAAATTGTCGAAACCAGAAGTGTTACATTGTAATTGTCGTTTTTGTGTATAATATCAGAAATTTAATTAAATTACTGCAAGAATACTTTTAATAGAAGATGCTCTAAGTGAAGAACATGTAGAATTCCGAATCAGCAAACAAATTAGAGTAGGGTCAGTGACGAAATTTCGCTTGAATATCGTTCGAATACGAAGTTTCGTTTTCGAATATTAGAGTAGACCTTCAGGTTTGAGTGCCCAATTTTCCCCTTCTTCAACTTTTCTATGAATATATTACGTTATTAACTACTACTACATAATCGCACCTTTAGAATGAAACCGACCTTATTCAGGATTTAAGAATTTTGAGTAATCATAATAAAACATACTATCAAGATATAATACGAATACCGAAATATCCTGAGAATATTGGAAAATGTGGTTGTGAAAAACCCATTTTATTATTTTATTTAAAATGTTGAATCACGCCAGTCTCATTCCTTCATTACGCCCAGGTGCATTATGTGGATTAACGAGATGTATCACTTTGTCAAATTTGAAGTTTGTACGTTATAAAATATGATGTGTTCACAGTTTCTGAAAAAATCGACTGGGACATACTCTTTGAGGTATATAAGGTACATTGAAGTACGTAATTAACTTTTTGAAAACATACATGTTTTTTCCATTAACTTACAATGACATTTATTTGTTTTTTCAGTTTAATAAAAAATCACAAAGAACAATATGTTTTTGACACTATTACATTAAATTAAAATAACAAAACCAAATACAACAACGACAACACAGAAGTACCATTTAATACCTAATCCAAAAAAATAACGAAAATGCGACAATTCATAAATCAAATTGAAAAGAACTTGCGTTAAGAAGATGCGGGAGGAAAAATGTATTATTTTCAAAACCATCTTGGTGTAATTATTGGTTAAGCCTTTTTGTATAAACAGATAATATTTAAAAGTTATTTCTCCGATCTAACAAGGGACATCAATTTCCCGCATTAGCGGTACAAATTAGGTCGGTCTCGATCGAACTTTCAATTTGTAAAGCAATTAATAATTCTGCCTTAACCTATCCGTCTATAACGGCACAAATCTTGTATCAAATTAATAATAAAGTTAACAAATAAGTTTTTAAGTCGTCACCAACAACCCGCCACTTACTGGGGATGAATACACCTGTACCCTATTAATAATACCGCTGAGACTCGCTAATTATAAATTGTGGTAATACATTATATACAAAGCATCAGTTATTTCGCTCGTGGGGATAGTACAATCGCGAGGTATTCAGCGGTCTACTATGTTAATATATTATGTTACATTACACATATTCGTACAGTATGTTGTACAGTCTGCACCGAAAGCAGTTGATTGAAAAACATTTCAAAGAAGAATTATCATGAGTAACTGACATATTTTTCTAAATATTTGACGACATCTTTCTATATGCGCGAACCATCTGAGCATTTCTTTCTTCATTTTAGCACACTGTCATACTGCGTATCTTTTATTTAACGACTCTCATAAATTAAATAACTTTGTTTAGATATTAAATCACCCAGTATGTGACCTTGGGAAAGTTTACTTAACCTCAGAGATACGAGTGGCGTGCCTCAACTATGTGTTTTATTAATGAAATGACAAAATCGAAGCATTTGTGTAAGCTGTCGACTAGTCAAGTGATGGCTTATCGACAAGTCACATCGAGTCCATTTACATATTTTATTGACAAAAAAGGCAATCAATGAATTTTCTTTGTAAGGTTGATAGTCACTCATTCACTCTACATGCCTGTACCATGTACTTAATAATTTTAATATTTTTTTAATTTAATTTTTATTCAAGTATTTCGTTCAATGTAAACAGAACTTAGAAATACTTTCATGGTATTTGGTTCCAGAGCGAAGAAGAAATGTAGAATAATAGCAATTTTTTGTCCACCCGTAGACGCATATTTACCGAGGAATAACGAGTGAGGCCCATGGATATTTACAATAGTGAGACTAAGAAAAAATTTCAGCCTAAATCTTTGGCAACCCTAAGGACTAAAGAGGTCATGCCTCTTTCTAGAAATTTCCCTAAAAATTGAAATCCTGTATCCGACCTTGTTGGTTTTTAGATGTAATTTTCTTTGTAACATGTAAACACTGTAACATTTCGAGCTGCGTGAAGAGATTAAAAATCTAAATAACAATAATGATGATAATAAGCGCCTTAGAGGAAGAAACCACGAGATTTTAATTATTATTCGGATTTGTGGAGGGCAAAATTCCACGGTCGGCTGACCGCCTATTTGTCTCGACGTTTCCGTATATCTCGCGTAAAGCTTCTTTCGAAAAATCCGCAGCTGACAAAAAACGGTTGAGGAAAATCTGTGACGTAACCAAATCTCGTTTTATAAATCATGGTGCATTCTATGGGAAATCCACTAAAATCCCACGGATGTTGGAACTGGTTCCCTTTTTATTTGGCTGCAGGGGTTAGTCAGAAAGTAGGCCTTGATTTCGATGCATATTATTTCGTTATTTTTTTAATTAAATTTGTAACGTTAGAACTTGGTATAATTTCTCATTCAGGGTGGACAGAGCCTCAAGGCGCCACAAAATCATGTTTTGACGTCACTTAATAATGAGTGTTTATAACTTTATCGCGACAGGAAGGTTAATTAAAAAAAAAAAATGTAAATTTTATTTTTCATGTAAACTATCGAGTAACTAACTTTACGCATCCATTTATTTATATTTCTATTAGTTATAATAATTGGAGTAATAATGTGGATTTTCAGAATTATTATAATATTTTTATGAAATAATGGACATCTTGCAGTATTTTTCTTTATTCACTAATGATAAATCGTCTGTAAGACAATATTGCAATTTTCATAGGATGAATGCAACAATATGTTTTAAGAATGTTCTATGACATAGGTATCATTTATGTTATTGTTGTTTTTAAAACTATGTTATATATATGTACATATAGCATTAGAAGTGATGAATCTTTTTTTTTCCTCGGTGCTTAGCAGTTTTTGCGTTGAGTTACTGTAACGTATTTAGAATGTTTACGATTATTTTATTTGTCATTAATCACGACATACGTATTTGGATGTACAAGAAAAGATTCTAAACATTCCCTTTGTAAGATTGTAAAATACATATTAAATAACTTTATAAACATATCATAACCACATAATATTTCATCTTCTGTCACATTTACACTAGACATGTACTAACTGGATAGATACTAAACATCTGTCAGAAGTCGACATATCATATGAATACTATTGTGATTAATACAATCTGTTTAAGTGGAACAGATTGCATGTAAGTAATCGTAGGTTCCAGGAAGCGGCTAGCGTCTTTGTGATACGGAAACAGCATAGCAGTTAATTGAGTGTGGTGACTGGAGTCGCGATATTTTGACTCTGGCTCCGCGCGCACCGCGGCAGTACTACGACGAGCGTCGCGTAGACCGCTTGCCCGTAGCATTCGCTACGCCGTACCATCAGCTACGAGGAACAAAGTGACCAGTGAACGTGTTTAAGTTCTCAATGTAAATGTGCTTGTGTTATGTGTGACGGAGTTGGAATGCGCATATAAAAATCACTGCATTGGTACATAACGTTCGAGCTTTTTTTTACGCCTAGTACCGACTGCACTAATTAAGGTTTTGTTTTATCGATGCGATGCATTTTTGAACGATTCAAAATAAAACGTCGATTTTAATCAAACATGTTATATTTGTTTTATTAACGTACGAGTACAGTATGTCAGAAATGAAGGCTATTATAATAATAAATATTTTCGCGTGATATATTTTACGGAACATTACATAGTGATATTGTTCTATTCCGATGTCTTACAAATTGGGATTGACATATTGTTTAAACTTTAAAAGGCAAGTGATTTATGGAATCGATTAACATTAATATTTTGTCTATTGTTTATGGGTAACTACAATCGATTTACGGAAATATTGTTAGAACTCCATAAACGTATAAAAACTGTTATATTTTATTGATGTATATTGTTTTAATTATATAGGTAATTTAAAACTTTTAATTTTTGAGGATTTACGTGGTGTATACTTCACACAATGGTGAACATTTAAATTGATTTGTTACGAACTCCTTGAGTAAGTTTCATATTTTTTACTAAAAATACTAGTTTCATATTTTTTACTAGAAATACTAGTTTCGGTGCAGTCAATCGAATAAGAACTTTTCTAAATTAACTTGTGTTTTGGGTGGCCCCCCCCAATTCGTTGCATGCGACCCATATCAGAAGATTATAAGAGCAAATTTTGAATTAAACAGTCGACACATCGAAGATTAACGAATGCATCAATTTTTTTATTTCGACACTTCTTTATGAATTCGATACAGTCGTTTGATGCTTAAGTTTAAATAATCTTCATGTAAGTAATAAGGTCTGTATATCTTCTGACATGTCTTATAAATAAGAAGAGTGATGAGTTTGAGAAAGCAAAAGAGATATGTAAGGACCGCGATACTTGGCACTCTGTCCTGTGGCTACACCGTTAGGGATACAGCATGAGGATATGTATGCCTGTATGCGTGTATGTATCGTCCGATATTTATATAAAATAAAAATCAATTTTTTTTTTGTATTTTATACGCGGACATCATAGTATTTTGTAATAATTTATTTTCACTTATAGATGTGCTGGAAATTATCGTTTCACAGAAGCGAAATTGTATCATGAAATCTTTTTTATTATAAATCAAAGTCTGTTGTTCGATAAACGGTATCCATTTTTCCATTTCTCTGTTACCAAATATCAATTTGGGCATCTGACTTGCGGCGATCGTCCGCAACAAGCCATGAATATGGCCAAACTGTAATTGTATGGTTATCGACGCCGTATACATAAATTACATATTTATTTGGACCTGTGGATATACAAATAGCTTCTCGCGGCCCCTCTCGTTTGTAATATAATTAGATTATCTCTATTTTAACCCACGACAAAAAAGAGGAATGTTATAAATTCCACGTCGTGCTGTCTTTGTCGGCCAGTTTCTGTGTTTGTCGAAGGGTCGTAGCTCTTGAATGAATAAAAACGTTTGAATGCGGTTGTTTTTGATTGAAACCTGGAATCATCGAGATTTTCTCGTTCTTTAAAGGCATTTAAACCATTAAGGTAGAATAAAATTCTACGCTACTTTTGACAAGTGTGATAACTTACGACTAGGATGGTGGCATTATTATAAATAGCAACCGGCTTTTAGCCTGCTGCTCATGCAACTTCTCTTTAATAAGCCATGGGGCGAATACATACATATCCTCACGCTGTATAACTAACGAAGTAGACAGTGAGGACAAAGGGCCATTGTTCGCGAGCCTTACATGTGTTTCTACTACTACTTACTACTTTCGCCTCCTCGAATCTCATCATTCTCCTTACACATTTTCGAAGAAGCTTTTATAGTGTACGGATTTCGGTTAGGTCTTAGAAGTCGGAAAAGGAACAATTTTTGTGACTTGATCAGGAAGGTACAATAGGTAACAAAGCAGGTGGAATATTCTTGTTTTTATTTCTCTCCCAGACTAACATTGAAACGATCTTCAATAAGCCTGTCTTTAAAGTATGTATTTGACTATCACTGCATAATATTATCTCGTAACAAAATATGCGCTACTCGTATAGTCCTAAGTTTATTTCTAGCAGATAAATTTATTGGTCAGTGAATGAGAATTCGTAGTAACACAGTCGATATGTTGTAAACACGCGATGGTCCGGTAACTGTAAATCCTGGAAATAGTTCAACGTCGGTTTTGGTTAGTGATTTTGGCGTATATGTCTTATTATCCCCGTTGGGGATACGGCGTGAGGATGTGTATGTATGTCTTATTATCGTTCCGTATCACATACATACATATCTACACGCTGTGTCCCTAACGGGGTAGTCAAAGTAGGCAAAGCACCAAGCGTCACGGTTATTATAAACGTATTTCGCTTTCTGAAATCTCATCATTCTCCTCACATATTTTCGCCTAGGTATAGGAGCGCTTTTGACATTTCTGTCAGCAACACTCCGGCTATTGGTGTTTCGTATCACAATTGAAATTACGGGACTCATAATTTGCATACTGTATAATCATTGTATAGTTATATTTAAAGATATAGTTATAATTTGCATACCTGTGTTTTTTGTTTATATAAAACTCGAAACATTTTCTTTTTTTTTGTTCTTTCAAGGTAGTTAAATCATCAAGGCATAAAAAAATTACACCTTGACACTACTTTTGACAAGTGTAACAACTTACGACTTGTGAAGTGGAATTATTATTCTCATAGAAACTTCAAAGAGATAGTAATACCTCTATATATATCATGTGTATCTCTATACTTCTATACCGCATTGAATTTCTTGTCGATTGTTTGACAGATTTTTCTCCGGAAACTGTTATTTTTATTTGACTTTCGGTAATACTTAGGTTCAAATTCAAAGTATTCCAAATATTTTCATTCAAGTAATAGTTTACTCGATTAACATTTCGAATATTTTTGACTTGAATTCGATTACTTGAATAACAATATTTCGAATTTTAATAACTTTCTGTTAATTTAGATATCACGGTTTATACACAGCCTACTTATATATATGCGTATATACAGCTAATTCCGTTCCAGTAAAGGAAATCTGTCTCGAAGCTTACAGATTGATATTTATCATTCGCGCTGTTTTTCTTTTTCCATTTCTTTTCCAAGGTTAAATTATGCGCATCGGCATCTAATGTTTAATCCTCAGTTGTCTCGGTTAGAATTTGTACCACCATCTCCCTCTCGTAGTGGAATCGTACAATAACAATAGTACAATCGTAGAATGGACAAATCATGATTTACTTAGGCATTTCGTGAAATATCAGTATAGTGCAATGCAAATCGCTTAACGATTCACGCGGTCATAGTTGATGTTTGCAATGTGATTACTATTCTTGAACTCTATGATCTTTTCATATCGCGCTTGATTTTGTGTAACTTGCATAAAACTCGTGTAGCTTCTGCTACCTCAAAATGCAGTTTTCTTGTCTATTATTTTGTCACTTCAACATTTTTTGATATTGAATTTGTTTCGACGTAGCCATCTGAAACACGTTAGTAACTAAAGTGCATCAAGGCGGCGCGGGCGCCACTAATTGTGACGTGGCGACGCTTTTAGATTGCAATATCGACAAACGTTATATTCACATTAATCCACCTGAGTTTTCACTGGTCGCAATATGATATTATGAGTGCTAGATAATGGCTCTTTTCATAGCATGGAAGCATTTTACTGTAACGGCCAGGTACAGCATGATCTTCTAAATACAATCGGACGATGATATAAATATCACTTTATTGCTGGAGGTCCAACGCTGAATTAAAGATATTTCTGAAGAGTTCTTAATGGACAATATAAAGGCGCAACAAAATCATACTTTGACGCCATTTCTATTGATATAGGACAGAAAGAGGAACTGGTTAGTGACAACTTCGTAAATCCGTGATGATAAATCTTATCCTTCGGACGGTTTTTAAGTCCTACGCTGGAAGATAACCAGTACATTCTATATTTTTATTTCTTTTCCAGACCACTATGGAAGCAAATTCTTCTTAAGGAAAGGTCAAAATTTGACGTAGCCGGATGTCAAACTGAATGTATGTTTTTTTTTCGTTTCTATATTCATATTATGACAGAAAGAGAAATGAGGAAATTCTCAGTAAAGTCTAGGTTCCAAGGCTGTTTTTTACTATACCCAGAAAACTTCGTTTTCTAAATTGCGTTTATCGGTGTGTACACGGAAATATTTCGAATAAAAATAAAAATAAGTGGCAATTTATTAGGAAAATTATCATTATTTCATAATATTTCCAAGAATTTACTATTTTTCGAAAGACACATGTCTGATCGAGTTGGACTGGGATCGACCTAGGCAGATCCAGGTCTTAGTTTAGAACTAACCTTCGCGTCAATGCTCAATGGGTCAGTCATACGTGGAACACAATTCGACAGAAACACCTTCGCGTGTCACGATTTCTCCTACAATTTGAATCGCGTGTTGCTTACCGTTATCACGTCTCTGACCTCATCCCGATAGCTGGGTCGTAATTTTTTACGATAATATTACAAGAATTATGTTATCATAACGATAGCCAAATATTTTTATGATAGAAAATTTACGGTTTAGGTTTATCCGTAAATCTTTTTTCAGAGTTATCGTAATGGCATTCATATTATTATATATTACTGCAAGAAGCTTTCGTTTGTTCAAAGCAAATTCGAAGGCTTTACTGATTTGTTGTTTGAACAATGGAATTCATTACTCAGTAAGCAAGATTTAAATCTTTGACTATTCTTCTTTTTACATTACAGGGGAATGAGCAGAAACATTTTTGATAATTATTGACTAGATAATGGGGTGCATCCTTGTTTGATCAATCTATTGAATTTATTTTCAATTTTCTTAGGTGGCTCCTGTTTCAAAAAGATTAAAAAATGTGCGATAATGCGAAACAGTATTGACACATCCCTGTTGCTCTGTCGAAACCTATAATTTTATTCACACATTTATGCCGTAATGCGAAGGCTTTTTAGGTTCCTTTAATCTACCAATTGGCCTATTTAATCTTTATGAATCAGCCTTGGCCCTCCATTGATTCTTCTTGCCACACCCTTTTACACTTCTGCGAAGGGGTAACGGTACGTAGGTATATTGCTAATTTTCGTAGTAATATGCTGCTTACAATAGACACTCGACGTTTAATACTCTTACGTCATGTAACCGACGAGTATTAGCAGGCTTGTGTTTGCTAAGGCGAAAACTGCCCAGTCTACCCTCTAGCGGTCCTAAATAAATAACCATAACGAAGACATATTTGCGGTTATATTTAAAACATTTGTGATTGAGTGTACCGTATTTATATAGCGTTAAGGATTGAAGTTGTGGTCAGTCAAGTTTATAATGCAAGAAATATTATGTCAATGTCTATGTTGTAAACGTAAAGGAGTACATTTAGAAAAGATAGAATAGTTGAAAAAATTAAAACTTTACGGTGTGGCCCAAACCTGTTTATGGTCTACGTGGAAGGCCATACTGGTTATAGTTAAAAGTAGCTTATGTAAATCAGTGTTAAGCTGACTACCTGTCACGTTAAACGACATTAAAATTAGACATGCGTTTCGTAATCGCGTAAATAGCACTTTGTATGGTTCTCTGTTTTGTTAAATGAATATGTGAAGTCATGAGAAACTCTGTCAAAATCAAAGCAATCAAGGACATGCATAACCATGGAATGTTAAACGAACTACAAACATTGTGGTCACAATCAAATGTACCGCAAAAAAGATGATATTACCAATAAAAGCGAAAAGTGCGATTTTGAGGATACGGATTTTACAACAGAATTCGTAGTCTGGCCATTTCTATCCCACGTCTATGTCTCACCATATGTAATATTTTAGTTAAACATCATTTAGAGTATTTAATAGTATCTGGGGCTCAGCATCAAAAACAAATACGAAAGAATTGCAAACACTACAAAATAAAGTAATACAGACACTATACCATCATTATACCCTTACACCGACACACACTTTATCAACACGCAAGACTATTATAGCCTAAAGCAACTGTACATTTATAACACATGCATCCTTATTAAAAAAATACTCTCTAATTGAATCCACACTCAGAAACACTTTGTCATAAAAGACAACTACACTTTCATAAATAAAAACAAATTTAAATTACATAAGTCAAATGTTTCATTTTTGGGTAACTGCATTCGTTTTTATAACAAAGTTCCTCAAGAAATTATTCAATTAACAGAGAATAAATTTAGATTGATTATAAAACATACATTGATTGGACAATCATACTATAAAATAAACGATTTCATTGAAGATAAAACAATAGTCTGGAAATGATCTTCTCTGCACATGCGTTTACTGGCCTAATGAAAATATTGTATTTTAATAAACATTTTGTAAAATGAAGTTGAAAGAATGATACCTGACTGAGTTTCTTGTCGGTTCTTCTGTGTCCAGGTTTTCTATTTGAACCGAACTAAAGTAGATTTGACGTTCAAAAATACCTTGTAATTGGGTTTACTTGAATAAATTGATTTGACTTTGACTTTGACAGCCTTAGGTTGATTACCCCAAGAACATACTATGGTAAAAAAACATCACGTTTGAGGGAGTACATTCGTATAACACCTTGCCCGAAGTTATTAAGGTTTCTGTAACTGTAGCCACGTTTAAAAACCAACATGAAATATTTAAAAAAATCAGATGAGTACTATTAGTTGGGTATGATTCAATTCTACGTCTGCCATTTTCGTCACTATCAAACGTATAAATCATATTGTAAATTAAATTTATTATTTACTAGCTGTTGTTGTGACTAGTTGTGACTGTGCGTGGAATTAAAAATGTAGCCTGTGTCCTTTTTCGGGCATTAATTTATTTCCATTCGAAATTTCATCAAAATCGGTCAAGTCGTTTAGGAAGAGAACTTTTAAATGAGAACAACTTTTTTCACTGTCATCTGATTTGAATGAAACAAAGCTTAAATGTTGCTCCAAGCTGACCTTTTAGTCTACTTGTGAAAATTTCATAAAAATCCGTTCAGTAGTTTCGCAGACAGACAGACAAACAATAATTTAAAAAAAAATACTTTCTTGTAATTTGTTATTCTTTTTTTATCGACCACAGTCATTTTTTGATAAATTTATTCAATGTACAGACACGGTTTCTACCGCTTTATTCAATTTTTATATATATATATATATATATTTTAAATGTATACAGAAATGAATGTATGTTCTTATGAGACATAAATATCTTTAGTCAGAACTTACGATGTATTCAGTGACAGATGGAAATACAGACCTTCAGTTTTGGTACGGTATTGTACTACACACGGTTTATTTTAATGAGTACAGGCAAATCATCGGATGATTCCACCAATTTTGTGACCCCAAACAAAACACTATGCTACCAACATTGAATTGAGGAAGCACTCAGTAATAACCACTAGACTTAGATAATTTAAAAAAGTTGGTATCCTAAGTAACTTGGACGTGAATCGAAACTTGGAGCATCTATTTGGACGATAGATAAACAGACCACAACGTCAAGAGGCCATTCAATTCCAGAAATAACGCTTTCTCAAACATTTTTCAAATTGCTGGTGCTATCATAATTAGCCATTCCAATTCCGAATTTACCGCTGACAAGCAGACAGAAATTCTGCAAAATACTCTTTAGTAGCATGGATGAGAAATCTTGAATAGAATTTAAATTATACTCATTCATATTAAAAAAAACTTTTTTATATGAATGTAATAGGTTTTTAGAGTTCTTTAGTCAAATTGGCAAAAATGATACTCGTTTAACTTCGTCATATTTGTCTGTCTGTCCATATGTAACAGCCGTAATATTTATTTCATCATATTAAAGTGAACTGGTAAACTAAAATCAGAAACAGAAAAGAAATGCAGTCATATTTTAAACCTACTGCTTTTTTTACTTTAAGGGTGGCTCGCACCAACTATTTAAACTTAATTTATGGAACTGACATCTCGCTTGAACCAACTATTAAATAGTTGGTGCAAGCAAGATGTCAATTCCTTAAATCGAGCTTAAATAGTTGGCTTGCAAGCCAACCTTTGTTCGCTGCGGAACTAAGTTAATACACGTTCGGCATACTCTTGGCCGTTTTTTTTAATATTCACTTGAATACATGACTGGTATGAATGGATTTTAATATTTTATCAAGATTCTAGGTGGTTCTTATATTAAGTAGTTTATAGCCTAGTTTGAGTTACATATTTGTTATCGTTGCAATTTGGCGTTTTAACCATTAAAGCTTCTTTTTAGGGTTCTGTACCCAAACTAACAAACACAAAACACTTACACTCATAAACACGTTTGGTTTGTGTCTATCTATCCATCTGTATGTCACAGCTGATTTTTTTCGTTCTACATACATGCATGCATATCATCACCCTGTATCCCTACTGGGGTAGTCAGAGAGGACGGCGCGCTCACGTCGCGGTGCTTACATACTTCTTTCGCTTCCTCAAATCTCATCATTCTCCTCACACATTTCCGCCTAGGTATGAGAGTGCTTTTTTTCCTTGTCTTTACAATAAACTAAATTTTGGTACAGACACGTAAATTGGTAACTCAAAACTAGAAACGAAAAACAAAAAACTAAATAATGGGTATTTTGGAATCAATTTCTAGTAAATTTATTTTTAAATTTTTCCGAAATTGCTTCGGAACCCTATGTTGATGTGTGTTCATACAGTCTTGTACGAATTTTTTATAGAGATTACATTTTATTTAAAATTTATTCGGTTTCGAAAAATATGTATTTGCAATTGTAAATATACAAAATTATTGGAGTCACCAAAAACATTTTTAAGTAATTTTATTAAAACAAGTTACAATAATTTTCTCAAATTCATCGAAAATAAAGTGTCTATAAATATTAACTATCGGTATACTCAGTCATATTTTTGCAACTAACTCATGAAATATTTTTTGATTCCTGGAAAAACAATTTTATAAAAAATAAGCACGATCTTCTAAAATATGTCGTAAATAATAAAATTATTATTCGTCCAATTATTATAACCAGTGAAATAGTTTACACCTAACTCACGAATTGTTTTCCTAATTTTTGGAAACAGCTGTAACATGTAGATATAATTTCTCTACGCGGTATTAATGGAATTTTCAAAAAAATTCTTGATTGTAACAAATGTGTAACAAATATATGAGAAATGTATGAACACACCTACATGAATTTTAACAATTATTATTCTTAACGGATTTAAAAAGCAACAGTTTTTACGAATAATCTCAAAAAAAATTGTCACATTTGAAAAGAGATAATAAATGAATCAGTCATTATTTCAAATAAAAAATTAAGAGGTAGTAGGAAAAAAAACCTCAATTTGCCAAGATTTTAACGGCTCATTAATTTTTCTGATTGGACCATTGTCATTCGAATGTTAGATTTTCTCAATAAATAAACCTCAGTTTATACAGTAAAATTGCTGAAATCTTGAAAGTTTCAAATGTATATTTCTAATAGAAAACTTGGATCTCTACAGTTCGTTACAACACAGAGTCACGAGTCATGAAGTTAGAAGAAGTGTTGTAAACATGCACGTATTGATTATGTTATTCATCAATCTAAACTTATGTAATGTACTATATACTACAATACTAATTATTATAATTCTACAATACTATGTATAAATGCGAAAATCTGTCTATCTGTTTGGTCGGCTCTCACAACTAAACCGCTGGACCTATTTTGATAAAATTTAGAGTAGAGATACATAAATTCAGGAGAAGGACATAGGCTACTTTTTTTAATTTCACGTGGACGAAGTCGCGGGCAAAAGTTATATTTGTTTCGTCGCAATTAAACTGAATAACCCGAACTATTAATAATGTCAATTGTCAGTACTGAAAACGCCGATGAGTCTACGAATTTTTACTGCCGTTTTAAAAATCATTATAGTAATACGTGACGCGAAAACTTCGGATCTCTTTTTAAAGAATATTGCGTGCACGAGGAGTGTGACATTTGGCGTAGTTAAAGTACATATGGAGAAGAAGTGCAGAAAGCTTAAATTTTTATTTAATATGTGCTACAAGCACATTAAATTAACTTAAATAAAATATTCATTGTTTACGTTCATATTGCCAATGTCAAAAAGACTCAATGTCAAACTCATATAATAGTTTGGGATCAACAGTCGCACAAAGTAGAAATTGTCGCCAAAGAGTTTATATTGTAAGTTTATATATAATTTCGACCACCGAGCGAACTGCAGTAAATAATATAATCACGTATTAACGACCGTCCTATTTAGTTGTTAGCTTTTTAAAATGTTTTCAAAAAAAGTATTTTATTCTAATCTATTATAGTAAGTAAATACGTATTCTAAACTAAACATCTTTTGGTTCTACTTAGCGTTAATGTTACATGCACTATTTTCTGTTGTTCTATTTCTATACCAACAGATTCATAACAGTAGTACCTAGTACCTACTTATACATAAAACAAAACTAGTTGATAATGTGTTAAATATGGTAAAGAAAAGTAGCGAAAAGATTTGGTTACTACGTTTAACCTAAATTGCAAATTGGGGTTTTGTGGTTAGTTTAACTTAACCCCTGCAGGTGTAACAGGTATTGTTCAGTGAAAAGTTCTAATCCTTTGTGCTTCTGGTTTAAAGTTACGCTTGCATTGAAGAAGACGGATAGCAAAAATGTTAACACTTGTAATGAATACGTAAAATATGCAAATTAATTTTGTTTCTTAACAGATTAGGTTCGCTTTTAAATATAATAATATGATTTTATAAGCTTTACGGCAAGATTGGCAAACAGACCAGTCCCTCATGGAATACTTATGTCTATCTACTACCATCACTTCTATTATTCCATATCTCTCATTTGTTGGATATGTATGTCTTCCACTCCTCTCAATCAAACATTGCCCACAACTTTTTTAGACTATGGCTCCATCAGATTACAGAGCACCGCACTTTGCGTTATGTGACTTCCATTTGAAGATCACTCACGGCAGCCCCACTGCACTTTTTAGTATAAAAAGTGCAGTATAATTCATTTGAGTTCAATCAGAAACGTATATAAAACACAACATCTGAATGGCATAGAGTATGCAGTAAAATGCATTTTCAAACCATTAACAATAAGCATTCACACTTATAGGCATGGTGGAATCAGATAGTCAGAAATTGCTAGCTCGTAAGCTAAATTCTTTGAAGTCTTTTCGTTTTATACAGAAAATAAGCAGGCTGGTACATTCTTCCATGGTATTAAAACATGGAAGCAAAGTTCAATTCAGTTAGAAAAAAGATAACAACTATTCAATAGACTAATGATTCCGTACGATAAAAACGTTTTTTAGATTTTTACCTTAACCTTATTTTAACTGTCAAATTCAGAGAACGTAATTTAAACTACGTTTCACTTGCTATCTGTACCGTGTCTTGAAAAAAGAAAATATATAAGGAGAATTCTCGTTAATGACATCCGCTTTTGTCGTCATACTGAAATGAATCATGCACCAGAATAACGATATCCAGGATCCAGGTATGGGAACTTACAGTGAATAATTCAATTGTATCCACATTTAAGAGATATTTTTTAGAAGTATTTTAGCTTGTTTATTTCCGATGAGCTCCTGCAAGTTTTCCTGTCTGTAGCACATGTAATATGATTTAGAATATGTGGTAAAATTGAGATGTTCCGGAAATAGATATGTGCACTTTATTATATTAATAACACTGATTCTATTATTATTACAATTATCAGCCTCAACTGATTAAGACACGGTTACATAATAGTTATGTAAGTATGCTGTTGGTATTTGTAGTCTTATCTATAACGTTGTAGCTTGTAAATATGACTACAGGGTTGGAACTTAATGTGACTAATTATTTACACATCATCGGTTTTTTTTAAAAACCTGAGTCGTCCTTGCGCCACTTTAATTGACTGGAAATGGACATAATATTCATTCGTTCCGACTTTCTCATCACAAAATTGTATCTGATTTGACGTTCTTTCGTGAAGATATTAATTAATATTCAATGAATTGAAATTATGTATTTAGGTTCCTGGCTGTTTATATTCTGGTGTATTTGGGTTTTCATATGTCGTCTTGGCACGTACATATATTGTCACCTTCTGTTTTTCTCTTAATTTGATATTGAATGATCTTTACGAACACCTTTTTTATTTTTTTTTTATTTATTGGATATATTATGTAAGTGCACACATTTACACACGTCATAACAAACAGTTCAAAATACATCAATGAGTATTGGTACAATTACAATTTAATAATGAAATAAAAGATAAGTTATTTACATACATACATATCTTCACGCTGTATCCCTAACGGTAGTTAAGTTAACGGTAAGTTATTTATGTAGCAATAACAAGGAATTAACCAAATGACAATAAATACGTAACATTAACAGTAATTTTGTTAATGTCGTGGCTACAATTTTAAAGATGACTCCTGTACAAATACTACATGTATTGTTTTCGTTTTTTGCGAGTTCCATTAATATATAAAGAGTTTCTTTTACGTACCTGTAATATAAAATAAAATATGAAATTTAATAAGTAATCACAAAGACTCTAAAATGAAAAAAAAACAAGAAATGTAGATACGCAGAAATATTTCTCTGTGAAAAGATGCAATAATGTTACCCGGATTTGTATACTTACGTATAAAAGTTATCTTCTTACCTAGTGATTTTATACTAAGACAAGCACAAGTACCATAAAGACGTCAGGTGTCATAACAAAAATACAAAGGAAACCCGCAGAAGTTCTTCTTACCTCAACGTCTATAAAATTGAAAATAATAGCGGTAACAGTACAAGATAAATCTCACACAAAACATACAGCCCTTTTATACGGCGAATACAAAAATACATTTCTCAGAATTTACACTAAATCGAACTAGTAGTGAATGGAAGCGAGCAAATTGAAAACAGTCGACTTTGCCTCGTTATGGAGCCGACTTGAACATTTATCTTCATTCGGCCTTTCAATAGAATTGCCAGCGACGTTTTCCGCAACTCAAACGGTGGAACTACTTATTATTTCGAGCAGTTCGAGCTTAACGATTTGGCCTGAACTCGAAGCCGAGCGCACCTGTGTCTTGCCTGAGTTTACATAGCATGGCTTAATATGTAACGGACGAACCTTCGTGAAATATATCATACAAAATTGTCATGTTTGTTGTATTAATCCATGCAAACACACAAATAGAACGCAAATTATTTAAATTAAGAAGTCTATTGTGATAAATTGTAAAAGATATTCTCCAATTTTGGCATAGTAAGTCATGTTTCGATTTGCAAGATTCACAAATGATACCTAATTGGTCTTTTATATGTTACGAGTATTATTACAAGATTATTTATGCTTTTATATAACCGTTTTCTGTCTTTGAATTGATCTCTTTCATGTAACCCATTTTCAGCAGAATAAATAGCAGTAATGAATTAACGTCGTACTTATTTGCCTAATTATACTAATGGCCTTTCTGTCAAACACTATCAGATGGACAAACTCCCGCAGGATGAACTGACAATTAGAATAATGCAGTGGTAGATGTGAGATAGAACCGTAAAGCGAAAATTTCCGTTGACAAGCAATGGCATTTCGCTATAAGTTACAAGAGCAAAGCGACAATACCGATATAGCTGAAGGTGTTTTGATATTTTATTATATCGGTAGATGTTTTGATATCGTACAGTTAAATTTTTGTTTACAAAACTAGCTGTAATTGTCACAAGACAAATACATGCGATGTTGGTGCCAACTTTATTGTTCGGTAGTGAGGCCTGGATATGCTCGAAATCGAGTGAAAGTGAGATAAATGCAATAGAAATGCGATCTCTCAGAAATATGTGCGGTGTCACTCTTGCGGACAGGATAAACAATGAAGAGATTCGCAGTATGACAGGGTTGCACAACAGTGTTATTGTAAAAATGAAGAAAGGAATGCTTAGATGGTTCGGGCACTTAGAAAGAAACATTGATGAAAGACTGACGAAGAAAATCTACAGAGCGAAAGTGAGATGTAAAAGAAGCCAAGGAAGACCAAGGCTGACTTATTAAGATCAAATAGCCAGAGTGTTAGCAGACGGAAATGTCAATAGCACTCGCATACCTAAGTGAAATTGTGTGAAGAGAATGATGAGATTTGAGGAAGCGAAAGAGCTCCCTCGTCTCTGACTACCCCGTTGGGGGGATACAGCGTGAAGATATGTATGAATGTATACTACGCAATACGATGTCACACTAAGAATCCATACAGTCAACCAATGGAGTCATCTATAACGGCAGTCGTTTGGAGCGTGAGGCTGAGAGGCGGGTATGGCAAGCCTTAATGGCGTTCGCCGACAGTTTGTACGATTTTTTTTCTTACGCTGTTGTAACATTTTTAAGGTCCGTCTTCTTTGCCCTAACCTAGAAGCACTGGCTCGACAATGTATACGCATAACGTAGTACTACGTCCACTCTCGCCGCCGGCTCTCGTGATACTGATGTATCGACTCGTACACGAACACACAAGACAGTGTATGCACATACCTACATACACTACAGGTGTGACAATGTCTATATTGGATCAATGAAACATACAATGTAACAAAAAAAAAATAACGAGCAGTCCGATTCCGATGTAGTTACCTTCTTTTCCTGACAATCTTTCGAGGATATGTTTTATGTCCATTTTAACTATGTATTTAAACGACTTAAAAAAGGAGGGAGTTCTCACTTCAATTTATTTATTTTGTGTGTATGTTACGCGATATCTTCTCATTTATGCACTGTTTCTATAATATAATAAGTATATTATCTCCAGGTTGGTCCATAAAAAAATGGTGAAGATCTGACGATGAGGTACTGTTTGAGCAAAGGAACTTCCCAACGGATTATGATTATGCTCTTGTTTAATGCTCCGTTTTAGAATTGGAAGAAGTTCAGTTGTAGACCTACCATAGATATTCATTTAGGACAAGGCTACCCAAAAGGGAAAAAATAACTTTTTAAAAATATTAAAAAGTTTTTAAAAATATTAAAAAGTTATTTTTAAAGTATTTAATTATCCTTTACTAATCAGATTTCAAGTTCTAAAACAACTTAAATACGATAGAAATACCTACATAATTAAATTTGACTGTTATTGAAATCGGTGCCAAACCTACTAAACTAGTAAACTTTCTGTTGCTGTTTAATGGTTTGGCACCGACTTCAATAACTGTCATATACATTATAATTGTAGGTATCTGTATTGTATTTATAAAGTTATTATTGCTTTGATTAGTAAAGTGTAATTATTCTGTACTTTCAATGTTTTATTTTTGAAGTCCGTTTAATTTTATTTTCTTAAAAAGTTATTTGTTTTCATAGATTTATTTATATTTCACAAAACATTTCAATGTCAATCATCATATATGTAGAGTAGAATAGACAAAAAAATCGGATCTAGTTTACTCCTTGGTCCGTCTTGGTTTTTGTACGTCTGTTCCTGAGTTGCGTTAACATTTGGCTTGATAATAGCTTTTTTCAATCAAGAAAATTTTAGTACATGAAATGCCGTTAAACTACTTATCTTATAGGTTGTTCGTTTCATTGTTCAATTAAGCATGTCTCTTTATTCTAAATCTCAGTGCTCGCTCTACGTTTACACTGTCATTGGTATGGCTTACTTTTGTCCCCGTCCTATGTCATGTCGGTAGAAGATCGCGCGTGACCAGCGTACGAACAAAGTCAGCTTTACGTCCGTTTGTCGGTTTTAAACCGATCTCCGGGCTATTTGCTTTTTGCAAACATAATAATATTGATTGACAAGGATCCTTAAATGTTTGATGTGTGCTCTCTGAGAGTGAATGCGGAAAACCGTTGCTCTTTGGCAAGCAACTTATACCCTTACTTATAGCTTCCTTTTAGCTCAGAATTGTTAGTGCTATAACTATTTTTTTTTTGTTTTTATTGATATATTAATACTGTTTGAGTATTCCGAACTGAAATTAATAGATCCACTTTAGTAAACGAGGTGTTGTTTTCTCAACTCTAATTTTTATTTCTGTTTTTAAAAGTTTTATCGGTTCTCGGTTTAAGCTATATCCGTACCATAAGCGTCTAGAACTTGAACCTCATGGAATCTCAATTTGTGATTGACTCTTTAATAAGTATTGAATATTATTTTAAATATATGTTTTAGACTATGTATAAATGGGTGAGACTGAATTATGTGGAGCTTTCGGTGGCCGTCTTCAACGCTTTGTCGAAGGCGTTTTGAGATCGGCTAATTACTAGTGCGGTACTTAAAAGCGCACTCTAGTGGGCAAAAACCGCTTCCCGCTGGAACCTTATTAGGACCAGCCGCAACCTGAAGATATTCATTTAGTCACCTCGTACGACAGCCAGGGTATACCCTAGCCTTCTTCTCTTGCTCGGATTACGTCCTAACACGAAATTCAAATTAAAATATTTTATGCAAGTAAACCCGGTACAAAGATAGCAACAAATTTTAGCAACAAATCTCACCTGTTCAAAAATCTGCATTGAGAAGAACTGTCAAGAAATACGACCAGGTTTCATTTCTTTACAACGAGTTCATAAAGCTATGTAGCTATAGCTAGGGGCCGATAGCTTAACGTGTCATTCTAAACCTACACACACACACTAAACACATTCTAAGTAACGTATAGAGCGTCTCCATGGTATTGCGTAGTCACCTACTGAAATCTTAAAATATCACCCATTCAGTGGTTAACTGCAAACATTACTTAACCTCAGCGATGAGACCAAACATCGAAGCATCTACAAATGAGTACTACAAGCGCCTCATATCTATCATACTTACACGGTAATCAAATTCCTGTAACCTACAAATTCCTATAACTTACTTTTATAAATAAAGCTTGTTAGTAGAGTTGTTCGCTAACTAGAAAAAGCTCATTCCAAGTGCAATCGGAACTCGGTATCCCTTCTGTTATCGCCAATTAGAAGAAGGTGTAGTGAAGTGAACACGCCCTGTCCGACACTACTCGGATAGGTAACTTCTGAAAATCGATTTCAAACAATGTTATGTGACTGTTATGTTGTCTGGCAAGGAAGGGAGGAAGTTTTTTACTCGTTTTTTTCGTACAATACATTTATCGACATGTGTTTTTGGAGTATCGCACTACTATATCTATCGACATAAGAATAATACTAGTATTTATCGATATGTGTTTTTGGAGTATCTTTGCCCACAATCTAATATACAAAAATCAATGTTTGTTTGTTTCTTCGTATTTTATGGTCTGCCATACCGTTCGTCCAATTGCGATGAAATCTGATACAGACATAGCTTGAATCCTGAGGAAGGACATAGGCTATTTTAAAAATTAAAAACGAGGAGGAAGTCGCGGGCATCAGCTAGTATTTAATGAAATGTAAAATAATTCGAGTAACTTTCAATCATTTTTCTTTTTCTTAATCCTAAAACTGTTTAAATCAAATTCTAAAATATGCGACTACCAAAAGTTTAATGGTAGAGGAGTCGTATCTATATATATATATATAAATCGTAGTCCAAAATACTCCGATAGTACATATCGACCTTTTAAAATTATTGTATAGTTTTCGGTATTATTTTGCAGAAATCTATCTCATACATGTATTATATGTAATCAATTTACATACATGTTGCCTACTAAAATTCATATTTATAATTAGATATCGCGTAACTCTATTCACGGTAACTGACTTATTCTAAAGTTAACTTGTAAAATTTTATTCGACAAACGCAACACGTTTTGATCAATGAGTTTTTGAAATATAGCAAAACATATACAAAAATATGAGTATTTTTACAATTTGAAATGTCAGTCATAGAAGAATAATTTCTGGTACGCGCCCTCGTACACTCATTGTAGCTCGAAATATGTTACCTGTCACCGACTGCGTTTTACAACAAACAACAGCAGACCACGGGGATTACTTTACCCCATGCTAAAATGTAGGGAAATTTAAAAACCACATTTTAAGGTTCACAACGTTAAAGATAAATGATTATTCATAAAAAAATGTCCCACAGAGTAGATGATCTGGATGATTTACCGACAAAACGCCATTAAAATCTGTGTAACCAAACAAGCCATAATCATTTTCTGCTATTACGTTTTTTATCGTATCAAGTGCAAATTTGAATTATAAAATTGGTCGTATGTCAACAAAGGCCGCTCGCGCACAATCAGCTTGCACACATATAATCGGTTTAGCACACACATAAATTGTTCAGAGCTCTTTGTGTGCAGAGGCTAATTGATTTCGGCTTGTCCCGCCTTGTCGGCGAAGAGTTTGAGATAACGGGCCGATTGTTCTTCCACAGGGTAATTAACACCAAATTAGGGGCACGCCCCACTCCCTTAAATGTTGACTTAGTTAATGTTGCTTAAAAATTCACTCAATTTTGGCAGAATTGTGTCTCAATTTACATATCTTTGTTGTACTAATTAGTGGTTGGATAGAATTCCTTGTTTCTTCAGCGGCAGCGTTAACAATTCATTGACCGAGCCAGCTCTGTTTTATCCGACAATTTAATTCAATTCGTTTAAAAAGATAAGTCGTAGCAAATATTGATATTGTCCCTTAATAATAACAGACATTTTAAAACATTTGCTAATTAATTTCAGTGTCAGTTACAGTTACAATTATAAAAATATTTTTATTTTAATAGAGCTTCAAAATTTTTTATTATTATTGTGTAATAGAATTTTAAGTTTTTAGAATTTAAAAATCATGAATTTTATATGATGACGTAAATGAAATAATTTTTAGAATCCGTGTTCTTTATAGGAACACGACTTCCAAATCCAAGTGCCCACTGAGGTTTCTCATTTAGTAAATATATTTTTAAAACTAATCACGGTACTGGCCGCCTTGAGAAGTTGCAGTAGGTAAGTGACTTTTCACGTACCTTTCAATGTAAGCTATAAAATGAATAGGAAACTGTAAAAAGTTCAACCTCTCTGTGTTTATTCATTTTCGTAATGGAATTTGTGAGTCTCGTTAAAAAAAGAAAAACGGCATTATGTTTTTATATATTGCTTCTTCGTAGTATTAGGTACTGTTGTATAAATTTTATTACAATGAATTTTGGTTAACATATTTTATTGTGCTATGGATATTAAACCTAAGTTAGAACAGCACAGTCGAGAGCGTCTGCAATTTGTGCTGTTTGTTCAGAATCTGAATGCGCTTGAATGAATCATAATGAAAATCAGAAAGACGTCGGCGTACATTACAGTTTTATATACAAAGTTGCAAACAATATGAAGCATTTGTACATTTTTTGTACCTATTATTTTTATTTTTGTGGAAATCAAACAAAACATTTCCCAAGATACCGTCGTTAGACTAGGTACTGAAAATTTCTACATATACGTTCTTACTATCTGTACTAAATAAAAGTGGTTATCAAATCGTCAAAATTATTCGGTAACTTCTTAAAAAATACGAAAGTATGCGATATGATTTAATTAATTGAATTTACTTTACCGTTACCTTTGACCTATCATTTGCTAAGATCAGTCCAAATATGCTTTAAGAACAATTCTACTTCATTCGTAAGTGATTCCAACAAGGAAAACTGTTAAGAAAATCCCAAATTTACTTGCCAACAAGTAGTAACGAACATTAGTGGCCCGTAACGACACTACACTCTTAGAGGGCACTAATCTTTGAGCACCAAACACTTATGTACGAAAGTGGTAAAGAACTGTATGGATATTCCAACATACATATTATTAATCTATCTCCTAAAAAAAATTGTTGAAATAGTTACTTAACTTGAAAATTACGTAAACATTGAGTGAACTTTGAAAATTCTTGAGAAAGTTATTAGAAAATTGTTATACTAACTAACCTTATAATCTTTGAAGCAATTTCCTAAGAAGATTAAGGTGGGTTAGAATTTTTCGAGAGAAATAAATTATTGAAATGGTTTTTGTATTTTCGTAATTCGGTTTTGATTGATTACAATTATAAAAGTTTGAGACAATAAAGTCTTATGTTATTCTTGTAAAAAGTTTGTTGAAAATAATTTTATGCTCACAATTTATTACAAAAACATTTTTATTTAATTAGCTGACTAATATGGTTATAATTATTATAAGTATTTTTGTAATATATGGTATCATTATATTAACTGTAGTTATAGTCTTTTTCAAACAAATAATAACCTAACCACTAGCTGCTAGTACTAATTCGGACAAGAGGTGACATAACTTGCTAATGTTAGTGTATGTATGTTAGTGTTATTTACATAACTATGCATATCGCAACATAAAAGAAGCATAATGCCATATCCGATCCTTCACGACTCGAGTTACGTTTTGAGAGGCACCTTGTTAGACGCATTTTCTCGAACAAAGGCCGTTACGTTAAATGTGGTTGCGTCCAATATGGTTTGCCTTCAAGACACTGCTACAGGAAGTATTATTATAGTAAGGTTAGCAAACTTTACAGTATTGCTATTAATAAATTATAAAAGTATGTGCAATTTTTCATATTGTCGCTATTTATTGTGAATATTGGGTGGATATGGATTGTCACATTGTCATTCTATTTTTAAAATCTTTTATAATTTATTTGTGATAAAAAGTAGTGCCAGTATCAAATATATATACTGTAAAAAACATATAAAATAATTTAAAACTCTATGAAAATGTAGATAAATTAAATAAAATACAATCAAAGTCTACTCGTTTCAGTTTTTGAATAGATAAATAATTAATATGTAACAAATATTAAACATCTCAATAAGTCACGGACAGGTATAGCGTTGTCCGTCAAGTGAGCGAATAACTCGACGCAATCAACTAGGAAACGAAACGAGGCTGTGCTTGAAAAGAAACAAATTAGATCCGTCTCAAGAACGGTGCTTTGAAATGGGCCCGGGTAAAAAGACCCTTGCTACTAATGAAGGGTTAGCCGTTGTAGACATTGAAAATACCTATGTTTAATATGGTAACTGTAATGATGTAACTTCTTTGTAACAACTCGTGTGTAACAATTGAAAAACGTATGCTTTATTTTGTTTTTAATTTACATTAGGTACTACATATAGACGAAGAAGGTACTCGAAACCTGTTTTACTTTCGAACACGCGTTTTGAATTTTATACTGTTTTCTATTGACATGCTCATTATTATGGCTCAAAATAATAATTCACTGACACAAAGCTAATACCATATTTATACTATTAATCGAATTATTTTCATATTGTAGAGGTGATGTCACGAAAGGAGACTCTTTCCTCCCTATCACACTAAGTCACACTTGACAGACTTCCTCCCTCCTGCGTAATGTGTGATATAATTATTTATGGTTACCACTAAATAAAATTATTCTCTACTAGCGATCCGCCCCGGCTTCGCACGAGTACAATGTTTTTTTAAAATAAAATATGACTCGTTACTCGCTGATAATGTAGCTGTCTATAGATGAAAGAATTTTGAAATCGGTTCAGTAGTTTTTGATTTTATCCATTATGTACAAACAAAGTTTAACTCTATAATATTAGTATAGAAATAGTATAGGAGTATAGATGACAACAATAAGAATCAATAAGTATACGAGTACGAGCATAAAAGTGATCCATTTAAGACTTCGGTTCATCGTCGTCTTGGGTTGGTTTTAAAATAGCAATCGATTTCACCCGACAGTGCCACAGTAACTGCGTAACTAGTATTCCAATAATCTGCAGTTTCAAAGACATCTTGTTACCGCAAAATAATAGAGTATGCTAATGACATGTTTAGAGTGATACAAGAGTAGATTTCAAAGGGACTTTTTGGTGGTAGGAGCAAATTACAGAGCTAATGTGCTAGTTAATGGGGATGTTGTGTGTTATGGTTAATACGATCTAAATACGTTATTCCGGTACCACTCAAAGCTATTCAGTTACGCACTATGAGGCTAAAAGGTGTGAATGTAGATAAATTTCTTATAAAACTACTGTGTTGGCAAATTAAATGTAATTTTTAGTACCTCTACAGATACAATACAACGCGCAACGACCATATACGTTCCCGTGTAGTTGGTTAGACACACTCAATCTAGATACTTCGCATATTGGACAGGCTTGTAATACTTTAGAAATTATTTAAAAATACTATTTTGATTACTGTTATTCAGGGAAATTTTTTCTTTACCCATACGAAGATTTAAATAAATTGGATGATGAATAAATACATGCATATTCTAACGAGGTAGTCAGAGATGACGAGGTGGCAAGTATCGCGGTCCTTACATATTTCTATCGCTTCCTCAATCCTAATCATTCTTCTTACACACTTTCGCCTAGGTTTAATTTGTGTTATTTCTATAATAAATTAATAAACATAAAATTACACCCATTTATCGTGTGATCATAACATAATTCACGCACTAGGGACTACTATGAAAGAACAGAAAAGGTAATTTAAGAAAATTCTGATTCAGTAAATTAATAATAATAGTTTACATAATATTAGATATAATTTGAAAGCGAAGATTATCACATTTTTAAATATACGTAATACGTATTTTTATAACAATTCGAATTTTACTTTTTGTGAGAAGGTTTTTGAAATATTTATTTCGTTGGTACAAATATACATAGATATTATAGTTGCACAATGTTTTCGTGTTTCCAACTACTTACCTCATCGCGTTGCGAGCACCTACCGAAGCGAGCTGAGTGCAGGAAAGATTCTAAAGTGAGCTAAGCCAATCCCAAATGATGTTCTCGGCGCACGATGGGACCACGGGTTTTGCCCTCAAATATCCCGGAATATTTCTAGCTGTGCACGGAATTGCAGCAATTGCATAAAGTTCATTGTGAAAACGTTCGGAGTTTCGCGTGTGTAAATTTTGAGTATGTTGTTGTATATGTCGTAGTACCCAATCCAAAGCTTATGCCATATGTATCTGAATATTAAATTCACCGAATATTTTGTTATTGAAAGATGTTACACGTTCAGTTTGATGTTTTATTTCGTGACCTTGATCATGATTAGACTGATGCTTTTTAAGTATTGTCTTTAAATTCATCATTCTGACATTCGACATCATTCTATCATTCGTCGTTATACAATCAGACTGAACAGTCTGATGGACTACATTGACACCAAACAGAACACTCTCCGTCATTTTGTCAAAATATGTTTTTACTATGACCTGAAATCAATATGCAATTTCAAGGTAAAACAATAATTAGCCTTAATTCTAAATAATCTTGCGAAATTTAAAATTATTGAAAATATGTGCATACATGCACATATTTACAGCTAGATATGAATTTCAACAATCTTTTTATAATTTATATAATCAAACCGATACCATCATTTCTTATAAAAATTGATAATTGTCACTGGAGTCAAATTAAATTACTTTTTAGGATTCTGTACCCAGAATAACAATGGGTATAGCCACAGGCATTTATTCATCGCGCATTACACTTCCGGAACATAAATTTTTGTAGAGATATTAACTATTAAAATTAAGTATAAACACGGTATCTATTTCATATGTATGTAAATTGTTTCTATAAAACATATCATACCTACTACAGAGTAGTGATCACATGTTGTCTTATGGAGTGGATTCTTTTGTTTTTTGTTATTAAAATACTGCATGCTGTGTTTGCTTATAAATGGTTATACAATTAATTCAAAACAGATTCTTATTGTCTAAAATGTATGTGTACTGTAATAACTGTTAGCAAACCAAAATAATTAAATAAGTACTTAATCAAAGTTTGTCCAATTTAAAAAAAGTAATTGAACACTATTTCATTTCGATTTACGTTTTAATAATAATTAGGAAGTACCTTAAAAGTACTTAAATTCATACCTATTATTTATATAAAATATATCTAGTAAAAATTACATACTGAACTTAAAATTAATTAAAATCTTAGAATTCTAAAAAAAATTAAAATATAGCGTAAATAACCAATAACAGTATCCAATCCTAAACTTAATTATTTAACATAATATTCAACTGGAAGATAATTCCAAAGACCTTCCCATTTATAATTTAGTCCATTTTATCCGGACATTGCTACGGAGCCCTATACCGTTAATGCGAGTCCGACATGTTCTTAACTGTTTTTTTAAATATAGAATAGGTCTTTGTAACTAAATATAGTATTATATGGGATATATAAAATCTAAAAGAATCTGGCAGTCGCGTGTTGAATTTTGTAAACTTCGGCAGATCAACAGAAATCCGAAGGGAACTTTTCTCGTTTCATGATATATTTGTTTCCGATCTAGGTTAGGTAGGTCAATGTCTTTCGTCTGTCACTCGGACCATAGTTTAAATAGGGGAAAAAGGCCGATCAGTGGCTCGGTTGGCAAATTGAACGACGCAACGGGTTGAGAGCGGAGCACTGCTTACATTATTCTTTTGCGGGTCCAGTGAGTGTGACAACGGATGACTGGTGGAACCTAGTATGTATGTACAAGGCAGGAAGCCTCTGACGAGTTAGTGGACGCGGGCTAAAGTGGAATAAACCGTACATTTGTCCCAGTGAAGAATTATCTGAACCCAAAGTCATTTATCGTATTTTAAAGGGTTCCTTTTAGCAAACAGGTTCATTGTTATTCTGATTAACATATGTTAACTTCGTTCATTTATTAGAAACATATATTTTTTCTGTTTTAATCATTAAATTTAAAAAATCAAAAAAAAAAAATACTGTTTTGTAACGATAATGTAATAGATATATCTGTACATTGAAGATATTTACGGAAATATAATTGGGCTAAGTATAGGCTTTTCACAAACACTGATTCGACAATAATTCAAATTTAAATGTAATTCAATGCGGATTGCATTTAGAAAAAGTAGGCTGCCGGTTACTACGATGTAAATGTTTATGTAATATTTATTATGAAGGGAAATAATACCACTATATTATTGTAAAAATTTAAATAAGCTATGGACTAGCAATTTATCATCCCTCTCTCTGGTTCTCTTCACCATGTGTAATCTTAAATACTTATTTCTGAAAGTAGCATCTGATCCGTTAAGTCTGGAAGAAGCATCGAGGCTTAATTTTGTTGCGCCTTGATGTTGTTTTCTTGCTATTTGTTCGAAAATG
The DNA here is from genome assembly GCA_907165235.1 of Zeuzera pyrina. Classification (NCBI taxonomy): domain Eukaryota; kingdom Metazoa; phylum Arthropoda; class Insecta; order Lepidoptera; family Cossidae; genus Zeuzera; species Zeuzera pyrina. Next base: position 5,872,293 of record OU015629.1, read on the forward strand.
TAACACTAATATTAATATTTTATTAGACGTTCTTTTCATTCTGTAATCTATGCAAACGAAGTCGCAGATGAAACTAGTATTTCTGTGAAAATGATGAATGATCGTTTAACAAAAAAATGAAACCTGTAAAATAAAAACGGACTCTACGGTCGAATAGACAAGCACGATGTTAAATTGCGTTAAAATATAGTAATAACCCTGCTCGAAACAACATACTAATGGTTTTAATGTCGTGATGAGATGTGGTTACAGTACATTCTAAACCGGCAGTCATGCTTCGACAGCAAAACAAATATGCCAATCTCCAATCTTTACCAACTACACGTCAGGTCAGACCCCGTGTTTGTACGCTATTGTCACTGACGCGGTGACGTGACTACAGTAGCGGAACCTTTTGTTATACAATCCCTTTTGCAAACATGAATACGAAGGGATTTACGTCTCTGGTTATGTAGGGTGCGTCCTGAGCGTATGACAGAGAGCAGAACTGAGTTTTCCAACGAATAATTCTTATTGGCTGCTGTAAAGCTGCTGACTGTAGAGATACGAAATATATTACGAAAATTTACTGAAGTGGACTTCTTTTTACTCTTATTTTTTTATATAAAATAGACATACTTATTGAAACTAAATCCTAATCAGTTCATCCGTTTAGGCGCTACGATGCCACAGACACACAGATACACACGTTAAACTTATAACACACTTCTTTTTGCGTCGGGGGTTAAAAATACAATGGCATGAACATTAGACTTAAAATTAAAAATTTAACAAAAATTACAAATGAAAGGGAGTTGCACGTTAAATAGCCAAGATAAAATAATATGAGTTCAATTAGATTGGATTGAAAGATACCACTCTTATCACTATTTACCAAACTATTCTGAGCCAAAGGAAAGGTCCTCCACCTTTCCTGATGTCTGGTTGATTTCATATGGTATTTAATCTAATGCAAAGTACAGTTTGCAGTTAAAATTTTTTTTTAATAATAACATTTTTTGACGTCATTCTATAGTTATATGTAAAGATATTTAAAATGTTACCTGTTACCTGAATTGTGTTTTAAAAAAAAAAATGAGTGTAAAGAAAGAATAGTTGAAGGGATAAAAGGATTCGCTTATAGTAAATCAGTTGAAGCAACGTCTAAAAGAGCATAAATAGGCTATTTCGACGGAATCCACGCATAAACGACCACTATAATTCATCCGGTCGCGAGGCTAAAGAAAAAATGACCCAATAACTAAGTAACTCCTTGGAAAAGCCGAGCAAAAACAACCTCGACGGACAAATGTGTGCTTAGCGACTTATTTATCTCCCAAGCGTTCGTAATTAACGGAATTCCTTCCCGAGGGAGCAACCGCGGATTTTCCTTGCGAATTTTTTTGTAAAAAAAGTACTAGACTGCTCTGATATTCATTAGTGACGTGACAGGCAAGAAATACTGCCTAATTATTCATCGGGGCCGTCGCTAAATCGTCAGCCTGCCCGCCTTTTAATGGAGAAGAAAATAAAAAAAGTTTTAAACATAACAAGTGAGGCGTGTCGGTCGCCATAAGTTATTCATGAGCGCCTAAAAAGTTTCATGGCAATATTTCCAAAGAAAATTGTGATTACGCCGATCGTCTTACACATGTTTTTAAATGGAAAAGAAAATAAAAGCGTCTTATGCATTTATAATTTTTTAAGTTGTAATATCACAGATATTTCCATTTTGATTGACAGACTTTACAAACAGGCTGAAATATAAAAATTTGCAATACAAATTTGACTACATTAATGACATCTCGAAGTAATGCATATAAAGAAGATGCTGATTAAGAAATATCCTTAAAATATTTGATGAATTCTTAATGTTCGTTGTGTTTATATATATTAAGAACCGTCCTACAAATCCATTTCTAGCTCCAACAAGATTAAGGGCTAATGTAGGTCAAACTTACCCTTAGATTGTGAGCTTCACGTTAAGTCACTAACTCGAATATTGCTTAGATCATCTTTAGCACTTAGCATTGAGTTTCGGAACTAATTAATTAGTTCTCAACTCGGAATTTTTAAGATTAATGTGTTTCGAGTATTTCTTGTGTAGCTTTGTTACGTAAGTCCAGTACCTTCCTATTATAAGTTATTAAGTTATCCTTTCGGCGTAATATTGCTTCTTTAAAGTACGAGTACTTAATTATTTTTTGTTATTTCTTAATAGACAAGAACAGCCAGTGTTACCTAATATATTTTTCTTAAAGTTCTTAAAGTTTTAAATTTTGAACCGACAGACAAAACCCCATCACTCACTTTTTGCTCCCGGTCAGACAAATACGAGATCACGAGATCGAGAGCGTTACCACGTTTTCCACAGTATGTAAGCTTGGAAATTAAAGTTTCATGAGTGACACAATCAAAAGCTTTGGAAAAATTACAAAAAAACATCAATAGCATTCTGGGATCCCTCCCAAGCTTGAAGTACAATCTGGATCAAGCTTGTTCCCGCATGAGTTGTAACCGACCTCTCCTGAACCCGTACTGTTGACCGTGAAATACTCCGTGAATGTTAAAATGTGCCAGCATTTTGATTGAGTATTATTTTTTCAAATATCAATGCTGGCAATATTGACACCGGGCGATAATTTCTTCTTAACATACAGCCTGATTTAAATAATTTTACCATGTTTCATTAAATTGGGAAATACCCCTTGATGGACACATTTATTAAATATGTTTACCGAAATTGGCGATAATATAGGCATTACAGTAGTTATTACATGAACTGATAAGTCTCCATAAATGCTCACTTTTCTTCTTATTTAATTGCTTGAAATTGAAAACTAGGAAACCATTTTCCAACATTTTTGCTCGAAAACGTCTCTGCTGTATGTGCAGACGATCCTAGACCACTAGTAATCTGTACGAGTATATTTGAAAAACAATTTTCAAAAGTATTAGCAACCTTAATTTTATTTGTAACAATTTTATTGTCAATTTGTATTGAAATATCTTCGTTTTTTGACTTCCAACTTCTTTGTTAATGGTGTTCCATGTAACTTTTACTGCGTTATCAAATGATAGTGCTACCATTACTAAAGATTGCCATATATCTAAACTTAATCACTAATGTTGAAAATAGCTAACAAAATGCTACAAACTTTTTAACATTAAAATACAAATATGAAATCTTTGTATTTTAATCTTCAAACTGATTTTCGTGGTCAACATAAATCTGCAGATACATAATAATAAAGAGATAAGTTTCGAAAATACCGAAAAACGCGAACATATTTTAAAATTTCCTAACTCGGTCAAATCTAAAATCACAATCGTAAATGTTTTGTTGCGCATAAATCGTGCGATAACGCCGCGTGCTGCTGCTTGATGTACGCCGATATTATACAGCGATTGACGTCTCCGATTGACGTGCGTTTGTTACCGGTTAATTGATGAATGATGTTTTTACACGATATATGATTTACATTAGATTCATTTATGCATAAATTTACGCAATTCCTAGCAATGAGGATGGGGAGGATGGAAGTACAAACGAAATAATACGTAAAGGAAAAATAGCCAAACCTACATCGAAATTAATTCACTGGATAAAAGCTATATGGATCTGAGATGCAGCTATGGAAAAGTTTCACAGAGTTTAGAAAACTAGTAAAACGGACCCATATCTAATACAAGTAGGAAACATGCAGTTCTACCGTCAGGATCGATCGATACCTACTACGTGATTTAAAATTCATATTCATTTATTTCGTAATAAACCATAAATTAGTTCTAAAGTGAGTAACCCGACAGTGATACGTTACCCCGTCGTTTATGCAATTTGCTGTAACAAGTCATATATCCCATGGCCTATCTGTGCGGGAAGACGAATCACAGGCATATTCTGTTTTTTTTTTTTTAATGAAAAAGGGGTAAACGAGCAAGCGAATCACTCGATGGAAAGTGATCACCGGACATGGACACCCACAACGTCCGTGGAATCACGGGTGCGTTGCCGGTCTTTAGAGAAAAGAGGGAAAGGAGAGAGATCGGCCACCGGCATTCTTATTCACCGAACGAAAACACAACAGCAATAGATGCTGTTATTTCTTGTTAATTGGTGCTACAATGCAGCATGAAGTTAGAAGCAGATTGTAAAAATAACATTTAAAATTTAATTGAACAATTACTGTTCTTACTAATTGGTGCATGTATAAAGTGGACCCACAAAGTGAGCGTGGGTTTTAATTCCACTTCTGAGATAAAAGCTTTTCATTCTTCTAGGATATCGACGTAGGTAAAAACAAAGGATATTTAAAATAAATAGAAACATAATGAAAAGACGTGCTTTTGTTAGCTCGTATTTTTCTCGACTAACATATTTTTTGACATTCAAATATAGCAACTCACATAGTAACAAATAAATTATAATTAAATTGCAACCTCCAAAATAACAGTATCGCCATCCGTTAATGATTATGTATATTTAATCAAAGATATCGACAATAGCTAACATTACGCAGAATGTATTAGGATTAACCATTCAACCATAGATTCAACCATCAACTCGCAAACCTAGGCGAAAATGTGTGAGGAGAATGACGAGAATTGAGGAAGCGAAAGAAGTACATAGGTATGTAAGAACCGCTTGGCGCTCTGTCTTCTTTGACTACCCCGTTAGAAATACAGTGTGAGGATATGTATGTATTATATGTATCAACCATTTGCTACGTTAAGTTTCTTTGAATTCCCTCTGAAATTTTAATGTACATTTACTTGTATATTACTTCTGTTATCGTTTACCTAAATTTCATTCATTGACTATTAACAGCTTTTGAAAATACACATAAAATCAATATTTAAATGAAACCCAGCATCAATCAGTTCAGGGCTAAGAATGGGTCCAATATTCAAGGGTTTCGTATTCAGTACACCCTACAATAAATCATTCAACGGGATTGGCCAGATAGACTTCGAGACCGTTATTGAAGTTGTTAGAAAATACACCTCCGGCTCAGATTACTCAACAGTTACTTTATACCTCTACTACATTTTGGATCTACAGTTTAGTTTATTGCTATGTCACTATACTCGTATTATGTCTTATTTATTACATAACTCATGTATACACCGATTCAAAAAAAATCAACTTTTTTACGTTTGCATTTGGGCGATTACTTATTGCAATTGTTCATTTTCACTGTTTCTGTTATATACTCTGAAAAAAACATTTGTGCCAAAACGGAACTGTGTATATCGTTAATGTGTATCGCTTTTCCATTTTTACTCTTGCTTGTGTTATGTGAACTTAAAAACCGAACTTTTCTAAATTGAGGTAATGTTACGGGGTATTCCCCCAATTTGCCATGTAAATCCCATAGCATAAGCTTATAACTTAATTTCGGGTCTTACAATTATTGTGATTATTTTAGTATTATCGTAACGCGAAATCAGTTATATATACTTATTGATGTTAACCATTGTAGCTTCAAACGAGCTTTCACTTGTCGTACGAGACCGCAAGGGATTAAAAAATATATTTAAACGGTGACGGTCTTCCGATTTGTCATTTGTCAAATACCTAAAGAGATGCATTTAAACTGTCTTCAAAATTGTTGAAAATTGCTATTAATTGCTATATAAAAATATAACATACAATTAAATGTTGCTCCTTCATTAAAATATCTTTTCAATCTATCGTTCGTTCGTTGATCAATCTACTTGTAAAAACCGCAAGGTAGACGTCCTTAGTTATTTCGGTAGTTATTTTGGTAATTAGTAGTTTCGGAGATTAGCGTGTACATACATCTAGATAGACAAAAATTTAAAATAATGCGTTTTTGTTATGTTATTTCTTTTTTATCGTCCACACTAATTTTTTTTTTAATTTATTCAATGTACAGACACACGGTTTACTTTATGTATAGGTCGTTTCTACAAATAATTTGAAACAATCTTTCAATATACTGAATTATTTTAACAAAATATACATATTAAGTACGTGCGTACGCATCCACATATATCAAGTACAGCTTCCTACACACATCTTATTAAAAATATACATCAAGGATGATGTTAATTTATGAATATTTATGATGTATATTTACGAATATGCATATTATTTAAATATTTTTAGCAGGGCATAGTCTGCGTTGAAATTCTAGCGCTTTCGTTGGCGTAAAGTTTTCTCCAAAATACCTAATTACTTATTATAATTTCCTTATTATAATTTGCTCATTCGTGAGGTAACTCCTCCGTTATGTATGTTTTAACATAATTACCATCAAATGTATTCGCCTCAAAATCTTTTGAACATGGAAGATTCGAAGTTCAAAACATTAATATTACATACGAAACTCTTATCTATCTAGTTGCATTGTGTGAATAATAATGATCTTATGAATATTAATGCTTTTGTACCTACCCCGGTACTACTTCCTTCCATTTCGATTTTTATAAACGTTTTCATATCTATCCAACACCAGGTAAATGCAATTCGCAATATTATATTTAATTTTTTAAGTATAATTCGTTATTTACCTATATTATATTTACTAGCTATATTATGAAACATTTAGTTTGATTCAGCAAAAATTCAGCGTCTTAAAATTTCACCCTTAATTATCTTTTTCGCCTATATTTTCATAATAATACCATAAAAAATAGACTTCGAAAATTCTTGCGAAACGCATAATAAACTAAAGCAGAATTGTTCTGCTAGCTTATCTTCAAGATGTGGTTAGATCTTCATAAAATGCTAATTTGTCATCGTCTAATTCTTTTGCATGCGAAAATATTGCAGACCTGACCCTCATAAAACAGCACAGACTATTAGAAGAATTCCATGCCGCAATTCACTCAATTCACTATACTGACCATAGAAACACTTCTGTCTGTTACCGTTTCCAGCTATTTAAGTCAGTTGCGTACTTAGCATAAAGTACGGCATGCAATGTAACTCGAAGAAATCGATTTTCTCAATCATGCAATAACTGAAGTGGCGCTTACTTTGGTGGTTAGATAAAATAGAACTTTGTACGAAAAGACTTCTATTCTGGAACTTATATGGTAACCTTAAACAGGATAACTGGTGGTACAAGATATCCTGTTCATAATTGCTTTGAAATTTATGCACATACCTATATACCTACATTTTTGAAACATGTGCTAATTATAACATGTTAGTAGTAATAAAGATGTGGTAGAGCCATGCTGCAGTGCAGCACGAATTAGGCCGACTCACCGGTTGAAATACCACCTTCTAACAGAATATCGGCGTGAAATAACATCATCTATTAATATTGTTTCGTTCGGTGAGTGAGAGAGCCAGTGGCCCATCCCCCCCCCTTACTTTCCCTCGGCAACGCACCCGTGATTCCTCGGATGTTGCGGGTGTCCGTGTGCGGCGGTGATCACTTTCCATCAAGTGACTCACTATCTCGTTTGCCCCCACTTTTTCTAAAAAAAATTGACTGTTTCTTTGCCTGTGTGTGTGTTTCGTGTATATGTTATCGTAGCTCTTAAACGCATGAACTAATCTTCATGCTGCTTTTTTGGAACGAACTTCCGAAGAACGCTGCTTGCGGTAGATTTGAGTTAGTAGAAATCGTCACGTTAGAAAAAACGTTACCTGTCGCGCGGCGCTAGGTTCGTTAGCTCTATAAATATATTCACAATGACCTTTCTATCTCTGTCTATTACATACGAGTGTATAATAGACTGAATGAATGTGTGCGTATGAGTATCGAAATTTTAATTTTTTGATTTCGTTTTAAATCATACGTTAGTTTTATTGGTCTCATTATTGCAATTAAGTTTTTCTTTTTGTTTTAAACGATACGTGGATTTTATTGTCTTATTATTGCAATTAGTTTTTTTTGGAGATTGTTCTTAGCTGTTTGGTGAAAATCAATCCAGATTTTTTTTTTAATGACGGGGACTTTGGTATTATTTTAATTATAAGTTGTCTGTGTAACTCCCAGTAGTTTCCCCTACTGTGTTCTTCTGTTTCTGTTTCGTCAGTCGTTTGTCATTTATTCGATAAAAATTGCCCTAAGAAATAACAAATAAAAAATGGAAAACCTTATGAAATCCTGTTTCATTTTTATACATTTACGTAATAGTTTATTAAAACAAACAGCGATATAAAATTCGGATACACGTCGTATATCGTCGACTGGAATGCTAATGCCCTTATTTGCCCAAGATGTTTTTGTACGCAGGACTTTCTAACCTATTTATTTGAGGCAGTAACGATTTTTATTTACGTTAAAGAAAAGGAACCCGCCGTGAAAATTTTACAAATTAACAATCTCTTAGAGTGTTTGAATAATATATTAGAATGAACGTCAATATTAACTAAAAACTTTTACTTAATTGGAAACGTCAAAATATAATTTTATGAAGTTAAATAATATTTGCGTAACTCTTTAACTACAAAAAATTTAAATTTTATTTCATGTACTCGTAAATCCGTGGCTGTACCTAAGATATAGAAGAAGTACTTAACTGAGATAGGCCTTTTAGACTTTTCTAATTCCAAAACAAACATTTTTACATAGACCTCATAATAAGATAAACTGCGTTGCGTGCTTAAAAGTGAAGCAACAAAAGGAAGCCGGTTCGCAAATATGATATAAACTATCAAGTAAGTCGATCCGGAACTACGCTGGAAAACAACACCGCAAGTATTAAATTCATTACTTTCTGCGCTGTTTTTTAACAAATGTTTTCCGCTTGTTCGACGTAAACGTGTCTTCGGTTGCGACCGGTATAGTGAGAAGACACCTGACCCTTTACTATATACATATATATTTGCCATATAATTACTGGCGCATTTAAAAAAAAAACTATAGGTTTACATTTACTATATATTTATTATATAATGCCTTTTTTAAGCAACGAAATTATTAATTTATCAAATAACTACTTCTATGAACATAATATGAACAGAACCTTAAAATATATACTAGAGTTTGTACTATTTGAAAGACTATTTATTAATTATTTAATAGAGTATACCGGCATGTGTTATGAACAAAGTGTTTAAATGGCGTTTATAGAGTATACGTAATGGCTAAACATTATCTATATTACCTATCTAAATCGTAAAGTTAATTTGATAACTAAATTCATTACTGATGTAGTCATTAATCATAACATCTAGTTTTTTTTTGATTAAAGTAATGAATACGGTATCTATACACAGGATTTGTTTACCTTATCTATGTAATAATGGTAGTCAATATCTTTGAATTTTGCAGATGTACTCGTTTTTACCAACCAACCCTAACCTATCCTTTTAGAAGAGATTCATATACTCCATTTCACAAACAATTCCTAGATAACCTCCCTTACCTCCCTTTTCCTAAAGTTACCCATAAGACGATTTATGTGACATTAGTGCTAATTTTGTTTTGATTAAAGTTTATGTATATAGGAGAGTGCGTGTAAACGTTTTAAAGATACCATAGATATAAGTCAAATAGACATTAGTCTATGACTCAATTAAAATATGTAGGTATTTAAGGGATTGGAAATATCACTTACCCAACTACCTTTTACATCTTAGGCATGGAGCACTCAACCTATAGAGACGAAATATCGGACCATCTTATTCACCACTGCTCAGTTTATTTATAACTAACAAATATCAACTCTCGCTCGCGTTAAGCAGTAAATAAGCAATACTGGACCTGTGTGTACATATCTGTATATTCCGACAGATATTTAAATATTTATGTTATGGCTTATTGTTATATTTGTTGGTGTGGCAAAAAAAAACAAAGTATAAAACAGAACGCAGTAACCGCAACAGTTTTTAGACGTAAATTGTTTTCATACAAAATAAATGACATTGCCACTCTATAGTATACTACAATCTGTAGGTATAGGTGTCCTCTAAACGTTAGTGAAAACCAGCAGCGCCAGCGCTAAATATTACTTAAAATGTAAAATTTAAGAATAGGGTAATTAACTATTTCTAATAAAAGATGTTTAAGTATCACGAACAAAACTGAATAAATATTCGAAATACAATTAAAAATATCAGACTTATTAGCTTTTAAACTTAAGTAGTTGGAACAGAGTTGTGATAAGTTCTGTCTCTCATTCCTAGCGCAGGCCCATAGTGATGCTTCACCAATGTAATGCTATCCCTTTAGCTTATCTGCTCTATTCTCTCTACTAACATTTAAAACCCAATGATTCAATTACGATCTATGAATTTAAAATTTAATTTTTTTTAATGCAATGTATCAAATATACCTATCAGTTTTAAAAACAGTATTGTTGGTGAAACAGCCTATTGTTGGTGAAAACGAGCAAAAAAACTAAACCGAATAGGGGTTACACATTTATTTAATGTACTTGAACGAAACCGCTGGTAAAATCTAGTGATGCATAAAATTATCGCCATTGTTATAAAACGAGGCCAAATTAAATACGACTGCTTTATTTTACTTTAGGGTCGTGAACAGGTGTATAGTTGTAATTAAAAGTTTAACTCTACAAATAGCTGCTGTGTGCATAGGCGAGCAGCATGTTTCTGAGTCTTTGTGAGGAATCTCTTGTTGAAGCAATTGCATTTCAACCGACTTCCAAAAAAGGAGGAGGTTCTCAATTCGGTTGTATGTTTTTTTTATGTTTGTTACCTCATAACTCCGTCATTTATGAACCGATTTGGAAAATTCTTTTTTTGTTCGAAAGGATACACTTTGGGACCAGATTGGTCCCATTGAAATTTTACTGGTATTGAAGCTTTGGTTTCGAAGATACATCAAATAACGCGACCTGGTTATTTATATTGACGATTCTCTTGTATGTCATTTGTTAACAATCGTTGTCCCCACATGGTATAATGGTAATATGGTATAATGGTAAAGTCAGTAGAGTCAGTCTTGTGGCGGACAGAGAATACGGCTGGTGGCTGTCGTCTTCGGATTGTAAGAATACTGCTAGGGTGTAATTATGATCTTTTATAACTGATTGATATTGATATGATATTATATTGATAATGGCCATAATGGGCAATAATATCCCATGTTCGATCTGTTCGCATCCTTTATTGTGAAAGCTCACGGTTTGTGCTCCTCAATAGAATGGAAGGTTACACATTGCGCTCCAGAATTAGAAAATAAACTAATTGTAGACCTGCTCTAGATATTTATTTAGGCCAAGGTCACTCAAAAGGGAGAAATAAAAAAACTTTTGTAAAAAAATTAAACCGACTACAAAAAAGTACACTGAAAAGTATGAAATAACTATCCCTTACGGATCGAAACTTAAGTACAAAAATAACTTTATAAAAATACGATACAAATACCCATATAATTAAATTTGACAGTTATTGAAGTCGGTGCCAAATCAATGTTTGACAACGGAAAGTCTATTAGTTTAGTAGGCTTAGCACCGACTTCAGTAAGTTATTTTTGTACTTAAGTTTGGTTCCGTAAGGGATAGTTATTTCATACTTTTCAGTGTTCTTTTTTGAAGTCTGTTTAATTTTTGTAGGCTCACGTTTGAACGGTCACATGAAAACTTTTTGCATGAAACAATAATTTTAATGAAATACAAAAAAATAACTTTACGCCCATTTACCCATTCGAAGACAGAGCAGTAAAAGTCAACAAAACACAACATGTCCATGCGACTTCTAGCGGGAAGTATTTAGGCTTCCAGATTTCAAAACAAAGCTAAATTGTGACAGCTGACTTGACAGTCGGGCTAATGTAACAACGAAATAAAACAGTTAATTCTATTATTACTAACGGCATGCATAGGGCATTAGAAATGGATGCGTAATTCATGATTGTATAGATGAGATATAGGGTTCTCGGTGGTTAGGTCGATTTCATATAATTTCTTTAAAAATCCTGTGACATGTTGTTATGTGATAACTGAACATAATAACCAGTAATACTCATTCAAACAATTAAGAGTTATTCGTGTATGCCAGACTATTATAAAAGTGGGTTAGGAAGACATCATCGAGTTTTTTTAACCTGCTTCTATGCTGTCATTTTTCCAAGTAACTGGCACATTGTATATTTTTTACAAGTTTTTATTTAACTTGCCATGCTATATGTTTGTGTCGGTCAAATCTTGGAAGCTAAATTAGAACCACTTCCTTACGCTTAATTGGGCTCAAATTTGGTGTCAATACTTGCGTATCTGCGGTGACAATGCAATAATATGGTACCATGGAGCTGGTCTGATGATGTAGTCGAAAGGTGGCCATAGGAACTCTTAAACTAAACAAGATAAACTCATTGAGTTTAGACTCATTTGTTTTGTCTTGGAAAACAATCTGGTGCTACATGATATACAAAGTCTGAAGATGGAGACGGTAGGTGGTCATAGGAACTTCTGAACTGAACAAGACCCGTCGTGTTTGGGCTCGTTTGATTTCTCTTGGTAAACACTGGTGCTATATGATATCCAGGGCCTGGAGATGGAGCCGGAAGGTACCAAAGGAACTGTAATAAAATACGCAACCCTATCGAGTTCGGGGTAATTTTTTTTGTCTTGGCAAGCACTGGTCCTATATGATGTTTAGATTATGAGTGGAGCACGCCGTCGTGTAGTTAGGCCCTAAACTTTTTCTTTCTCATTACAAGAAGAGACTAATGAAATATTTTAATCAAATAGTCCTGAGTACGAATGCTTCCTTCTGTCCATCGCCTTACCCGATTTGATGAGGAGAAAGCATGAATGGAAATGTTTGATCAGTTCTATTCAAAACGTATTTAGCTATTCAACGGGCACGATGGAGAGTAGTACCTAGTTTAATTAAAATACTGTTAATCGAGTGGTCTCTTAGATTCTATTCCTATTACGAGAGAATAACATTCCTATGTATACCTTTATCCACATATTTACATGATAATGTATTATAAAAGCACGCAATATTTTGAAATAGGATTTTATTTGTGGTACAAATATTAAGAGTAAAATTACATTAATAGTTTTTTAAATATAATGTACAAGTACCTTCAACTCTGTAACTTTGAATTTGTCATTTAACCGTTAAAAGATAATTTAATTTTGCTTTCAATATAAAATGTAGTGTCTCGTTATCGTGAGGTTGAGCATGGGGGTGTGATGTCCACTCTCACCCTATATTGCTGAATTTATTGTCCAGGTGCGTAGACGCTTATAACTCAGCCATATGATTTGAATGAATGAATTACATGAATTAGGTTGCAGTACAGAGTTAGTAATAATGGTTTCAATTAACATTTGTGATCTCATATTCATATTATTAATATTCGTGTCATTAAGATTATCAATGTCCGTATTTCTCTTTCATTCGTCACAAACGTGGTTTTTAATGCATTTAAAACTAAAAGGGAAGCTGTAATAATAAATCTTATTCAAGTAATTCTTTAAAAGTAGGTACTGTATATAAAAATATTTTGTCATAATTATTAAATGAAATCAGTGATGAATATAATATTTTATGTATCCTATCGCAATTCAATATTCGAAATAATATATACAAAATAATCACCAGAACCTTAGTATCTCGCCGCAGTTGATACTATACCAATTCAAATATTTACACACACGTTAGTACCGTAAGATCGGCACACCGATGCGAGGCGATTGAACCGCTTTGTGAGCGGTCCTTAACGACCTGCCTACCTACATCCACCCCTTTCCCCGCACACCTCGTCTAAGACCCGCAGGGCCAAACACAGCTTGAATTCAAATGGCAAATATCAATTATTGGGAGAACATCGAACTGGGCCAGTCCAATAGTAAAACAAAATTATACCTTCTCTTCAAATGTTTAGAATTTTTTACCCTATGCAAGGGATTTTAACAGTAAGAACGTAAATACTGTAGCTCTTATGGCGCGTTAGCGTAGCATTTTAACAAATAGGGTGCCGTTCATAAGGATACAGTATCGAAAATAAAGTATCGATGTTTGAGCAACTCAATACCAGTATCCTATCAAAAGTATCGGTGCTAAGATACGTATTGATACAAATGTATTGATACCATTAGGTATCCACTTTTCACGAATTTCTACTCACAATATGTAGCAAATCGTAAGTGGTAAGTTAAAGTAAATTCACAATCGCACAAATAACTTAAACAATTCGCAATTAGAGTTGCTATATCTTAGTTTTTTTCCACTAAATGAATACAGCTTTAAGAATTCTATTATACTTAAAGTTTTCTGTCTTCTTTTCCATACGTTTAAATTGATAAATTGCTAAAATGATTTGATTTGATTAACAAAGGATCATTATTTCATAGTTCGTTTTCGTAGTGTAGTTGTTTTTATTTTGAAGTTGGTTTAATTTATTTCATAAAAAGTTATTTATTGTCCATTTTGAGCGGTCTTGTTCTAAATAAATGTCTAGGGTAGGTTTCGCTGCAAAGTATCTAATAGTTAAAACTTTTTTAATGTGATTCATGGTTTACACAGCTTTACGCTCTTTTACTGCATGGTCAGAACATCGAGGCACAGCAAAATCACACCTTGATGTGTTTTGGCTGTAAATGTTCGGACTTAGGCATGACGAAGGAGGTTCAAGAGAAAATTACTCTTTCCAATTTTATTTTTTATAAATAATATCCTCAGACATTTCACACAGTGCCATCTAGTCCCAAAGTAAGCAGCACAGCGCTTGTGTTATGGGTACTAGACAACTGATTATACTACTTATATACTTTTCTTTTGTAAATAAATACATTTTATACATAAACATCCAGACTCGGGGCGGAAATCGAACCCACAACCCCCGTTTACTTTCCGACGCGCTTAGCCGTTACGTTATTTAAAAACATTGAGAATATTGCTGTAATTTGATGATATTTCACGCAATTATATTTCGATAGTTAACGTGGAATGCCATACATGCCATACATATTACATTTCGTAATAACGAAAGCAATGGTGTTTTTAATAATCGCCAATACAAGCTTCTTGGAATACTTACACGCTATCTCCTGATCGACCTTTTACGACCTACACGAAGATTGGCAACTGACGTGTAATACATTTACTTTCTCTCCCAGACCGTCATAGAAGTACAGGTCTAAAATAGTTGTCGTTTTATTCACAAAATATAATAAAATATGAGTTATAACTACGCGCGGGATTTCTAGTTTCATTCGTATACTTGTAATGGAATATTAAATGGTTACAAATTGTATCCTTTGACCTTGGTGTTTACTGAAATTCATGTAAAGGAGGAAAAGAAAAATCGTGGCAAGTTCTTAGACATTTTTAATTCAGTAAATATGACTCTGGGGGCAAGTTTGCGCGCTGACGAGTGTCAGGAGATGACAATACTGAGGACGAATGCCGGAAGTATTGTTAAGTTTGAGATTTTTTTTGAGTTTTCTATGCTGTTATAATTCTTTAAATATCTCGTGGTTTTTAAACGCGAGAATATAAATATTACACTAATAATAATTGGTCTTTGGTAACTGAAAAAGAAAAATAGGTTCCATCTTTTCACCCGTATGTATTTTTAATTAATATAAAATAAAATTACAATCTTTGTTTGTCTGTATATTCATATTCACTAATAACTCTTTTCTAGTTTTTTCTTCTAATTGGATTGCAATGCAGTTTTCACTATTCATTTAACAAGAAAGGTTTATATGTTCAACTGTAAATATAAAATAAACGCTCTTTTCCCTTGACATATTTGTAACAGCTCACTCAAAAATTATACAAAATTCGCAACTTGAAACTTAATCAATCTGTTAATAATTATTTGTTGACATCATTTATTTAATTTAATGTATTTGTAACACATTATATATATAAATTTTAGCTTTCTGTCCTCCTAATTATAAACTTTAACTTTGCCAAATCTCACACTCCTCTTTGCGAACAATATGCTTAATAAGGGGTACAAAGTTTTATCTTCACTTGTATATAATATGCACATGACATTCACTTTAGACAAATATTCATTTAAAAGTAAAATTTACCCCGTGGGAAGCCGTGGCGGGTCACTAGGGGTAAAAATATTATGCAATTGTCATAGAATTTAATTTATTAATATTCTGTACCTACTTAACATATATGTGTTCAAATTTAACTATATAAAGTTATGAATCACCCATTAAATTACCCAAATAACGTTTCATTTTTTTCATGTTTCTTAACAGACAATATTATCTATCTTTTTTATTGTATCTATATAAATAAGATTTTGATCTTCAAAAGAACGGCATACCCGACTGTCATAAATTCGAAAGTAATGCGATTTGTCAAGCATGCTACTACTTTGAGCAGCATCTGGAAGCTATCTGCCCTCGTAAAGTCGGCAGCCGTATGTCGGTCAGTGCATTAGGAGATTACGTCGGTACGTGACACGATCTGCACTGTTTAAACTAAGATCTTGGACCAAACAATTTATGCTCACAAACGACACGAACGAACATCCACTCATAAAGGGCAATAAGCAGAAGATAACGTTGCCGAAATTTCCGCAAACTCATTTCCGTGTTTTGAGAGCTCGAGTTTCCCAAAGGTCGAGTGCCCTGTTCCGTCTCTAGCGCGCTCTCTCTCCATGATTTCAGACTTGAAATTTTATCTGCGGGAGTGCATACTATTTCATCTTCAAGACGAAGCTTTGTACATTTTGCGCGGGTTCTGCTTGCCAAAGTGAAATTCTGTGTTTCCTGGCGATAGATTCACTTCCGTTTCCTCATTGAAACAAGAAACTATATGCTTCAAATATTATTATACGTATATTATACTACATTTCATTGCTTTGTGTTTTCATCGTTATATTTATACTTCTGTAGTAAATTATTGAAACAAGTATGGTAACTGAAATTTTGCACACAGTTTGGCTATAATAATATAACCCTGGCTAACATAGCTACCTACCATTTTCCAATTTGCGAGAATGAATTCTTAAGCAAAAGATGTAAAGTAAAACCGAAATATTTTACATCTCAATTTCGATAGCTGATTTATTCAATAAAAGTGTCATGAAGTCTGTGGGGCCATTCAAAGAGTACAGGACTAATGAAAAATAAATAAACATGAATTATTTAAATTTTAGATTCATTGTGTATTACGTATTATTAAACAGTAACAGCCGTATTTACAGATACATTTAAGATGTTTATGGGAATGTGATTGTGTAGCCCTTTTTTCTGATTACAAAGAAAAACATTTTGGGGTTTACGTTTTAAAAAAAAAATGTTGATTAAGTTATTATTCCTTTTTGAAACACGAAACCTGAATTAACAGTGAAAACTATTCGTTCTTCTAGGATGTTGTCTTGGATGGAGACGTAGGATGATGAGATATAATTAAAAGACGTGCTTTCGCTAGCTCGAGTATTTCTCAACTGACTTTATTTTCTGACATTCAAAAATACCATGTTATTATGAAAGTAGCAACGCCTTCAAAAAAACAGTGTTGCCATTTGTTAACGATTATGATTAGAAAGATTAATCGACAATATTGATAATAGCAAACAATAGACACTGTTCTGTTGGAATACAAAGTTGTGTCAAAATTGCACACTTGCCGTTAAAGAACTTTCGGAAATTTAAGATTTTGAACAAACGAACACTTACATTTTTATTTATGAATAAATTAAAGTGGCAGATAAATTCGACACTCTATCTCATCTACCATACCTGAAGCGATGGGCCCCCCCATATCCAAAACTGAATCCTGAATTATAAATTGCAAATTAATCTTTTTGAAGTTTTTCAGGAAATCTATGACGAAAGTCCGATGTCTCAAAAATATTCAAAAATAAGTTTTTCAATTTTATTATTTTATAAATATCGTAAGAAACATTCTTGCTGCTTTTTGAAATCGCACTTGTTCTCAAATATTAGAATTGTTGTGTTTTCGTCTTTGTAATTCACTAGTTCAGTTCAAATTCAGTCTATGATGACATTTTAATTGAGTTGTAATTAATTTTCCGAAGATGATTTCGAAGATGAAGATTAGGATCTCTATTGAGTACTTGTACGGTAATCACTTTTCAATTCGAACAATTCAATGACTCAACATCTCGTTTTGTAATAAAACGTTCTTCGAAAAAACACGAGTCGCAAGAAATAGACCAAAATCCGTTTAATAGTTTCTGAGACAATAGCGAACAATTGTAAATTTGGGTCATATGTAGAACTCTATGAACTTGGACTTCGTAAAATAGCATTAGTGTCATAGTTCTCCATCAAGCTTAGACTAGACGTTGCTTAAACATTTATTAGCCACAAGCCACGACAGTAACAACATACTGAGTAAATACACGGAAGCCAATGGTATCTCTCAAAGCAATAAACCACATATACATATAGATACACATGTGTATTTGTGTACGTACGTATGAATGTAATTTACAGTTGATTTTAAGGGTGTTATACCTACTCACACAATCTCTCTTTGGATTTTCCATGCTAGTTTAGAGAGAAAGTGGTGCAGCATGCGTCATCTTATATCGCGGATTGATTAGACACCTGTGAGTCCAAATATTTTTTGGTGTTTATGGAATCAACATATGAGTTTGATTCGCCTAAATGTTGCATTAACTAATATCAGTACATAGACATAGTACATAGACGTCTTCACGCTACGTTTCCTTACACTTAGATAGTTCTTTTGTCCCCCACCCAGATTCCAAGGTATGTAATTAGAATGATAGTTTTCTATCGCGAATTGACCTCGTAATTGTAGATCGAAAATGGGACTCTGCTTAGAAGGTAAACGTACTAATTTATGCTTCAACGGTTTAGTGAATACAAATGCAACAAGTGAACTTCACTTGAAACGAGTGACAGCTAAGGGATTCAAGCACTGTTTTTTATTGATTTTACTTACAGAAATGTCAATAGCACTCGCGTACCTAGCCGAAAATGTGTGAGGAGAATGATGAGATTTGAGGAAGCGAAAGAGGTATGTGAGAACCGCGACGCTTGGCGCTCCATCCTCTCTGACTACCCCGTTTGGGATATAGCGTGAAGATATGTACGTATGTATGTTACGCAATGTTCATTCTTGATTTTTCTTCATGTAATCATTCTTCATTAATCACATTTATTATAACATCACCATCCGTTATTCCTAACAAAATCCAACACGAATAACTCTGTAGATCCGGTCTAGCAAACTGGACCTTAAAACATTAGCGCCGACGTTTTCATTACCGGTCCCATACAAACTTTGCTCTAAAAGCTTTCTCAATCGTGAATAATTTAAGCCATTATTATGAAGTCCCAAATTGGATTAATCAGATCCAAACGCCCAGGCCAGTTCCGTAATTTATTCTCTTGAATTTGCCGCCAATTTTAAACTCAAAGGAGTGTCTGCTTATACACTAGTCAAGTTTACACTGGTGGTCTAAGTCTTTCTTGTCCTTTATCCCACTGTTAAAGGTATTGGATGGGCCTAGTTCCATTGCGTTTGGTGTTAATGTGAGATACGAACTCAACAGAATTACATTCTTAAGTACACAGAGTATACATTTTTAAGTAGAGCTCTTTTTTTGTTTCTTAGAAGGGAAAAAATCCCCACGGACATTCAGCTGGACTTTGTACTGATTGAGTTCGGAATTTCGGACACAAAGCGACGAAAAAACCTTTCTCTTTATTAGCCTTAGTGGCTTACTTTACAGAGTCACCTGTTTCACTTCAGAATGTACACATATATTTTTTGGATTGATACTCTTGTCTAATCTGTAATTAAAATAATTATTTTTACGACGTGCTCTTTGACTACCCCGTTAGGGATGTATGTATGTATATATTTTACTGACTCATTTGACGCAATTTAATACGCTGTCATTGAAGTTCTCTAGGAAATCTTTCAAGTATTAATATTTGCCTGGCACTAGATCTAAACTTAAATGTTATTTGTCTAGGTACAAGTATAAAGAGTTTAACGGGAATACGGATTTTGTTACTTCACGTATACTATATCGCCTATGGAAAAAGTAAAAACTTAAAAGTTTTATTAAGAATAGTCGCAAATAAATAATTTTATGAAGTCGATTTATATGATTTTTATCTAAAAACTGTTGATTCACAGACGCTTAACAGTTCAGTATCCTTAGAAAACGACCTACATATCTATTGTTGGTTTCTAGAATAGAAATGTAAGAATGTATGGTAATTGTCGCTCTCGAATAAAGCTGACTTGTCGTCAAAGTACATCAATTCCACACATTTATTTAACGTTAACGTAAAATTAAATTACGTATTTTATTTAACGTTAACGTAGGCAGTGATTTTCTTTGTGGCCTCTTTTACAGGCAGAGTTAAGAGTTCGTTTTGTTTGGTCCGCTTCTTTTTGTGACTTGCACTCAGATACAACTCGCTTAGGCGACGTCCGGTGTACTCTAATTAAATTCTCGTCAAGCGGGCGATGAGACCTTTGCTCACTAAGCCGGAATCGCAATTTCTTTTTAAACTCCATAACTTATGTTTTAATTTAATTATGAAGACGTTTACTTTATCATTTTCGCCTCGGGTTTACTCTAGGACGTAAATTGAGAAAGTTTATTATTTATTGTCACGATCTTCTAAAATTTGCGGTGACGAACGACGAGGCAATCTTTGCCTTAATATTAGAATGAATATTGCAGTAATTTTAGCACAACTCTTTAGAAATAAATATATTGCGATACTATTGTTAGTGACTGAAAATTAAACTAGAGATTGTAGCGCATCTTAAGACCTGTTTTATTTAAGGAATTAAAAAAATGTTTTAAAAGAAATAACCCTGTGTTTTTGTTTAAATGTCTTGTCTGAAGTCATTTTTATTATTTTTTACCATAATTCACGTGTTAAGAACCAAGTTAACATGACTTGCTGTCACAAGGTACATACATATATTTAATCTTAAGTAAAGATTCTGCTCGTGTTCAAGTAGTAATAAGAACCACGCTTGCGATCTATTCCAGAGGGAATACTTCAGGTTGTTATTCTTTCGGCTCATTCATTGCCTGCGGGTTCCAGTCGTGCGTTTAATGTACCTCGACCAATTGCTCAGAGCTCGACTATAACAGATACGTCGGTACATGAAGATGTCTCAACATCAGAATACTATCACTCGATATAACATTCTTTGCAGGGCAAGTAACAAATTAGAAATGTGTTTAGAAATATATATATTTACTTATTTTGTTTTTAGGGTTCCATAGCCAAATGGCAGGAATGGAACCCTTGTAATTTCGTACTGTCCGTATTCTTCGTCTCTCTATACGTAGGCATGCCACAGCCATTTTACTCAGAGACTATAGCAATCGGAAATGTTTATAATTTTCGCTGCAAAAAAGTTACAACAACCGATCAGCTTACAACCTAATGTTAGTTAGTAACTGTCAACTTATAACATGAGCCTGGCATGCTTAATCTTATGTAAAACACACAGATAATATTCATTGTACTTTTAATAATTTAACTATTAATTTTTTCTGTAAGCAATGACCGTTGGCGGCAATGTCTGTGTCTTCCAACCTATAATTTTGCTTGATATGTTTTTGTTGCGATTTATTTGATGCTCGCTTTACGGTCGCAGTCCCTCTCTATTTCTGTCTTGATACAATCTGAAGTCGTGTCATTGTCGCAACATATTCTTACGGCGTATACGTCTTTATTATTGATCATACGACATTTTAGTAATCAAATTATAATGTGGTTAACAATATGTATGCGAAATTAAAGTTTTAAAAACACATTTGACTAAAGAATAAAAAAACCGAAACTAGCAATGTCCAGACTTATGTAGTATCAGAGCTGAACTACGAGGCCTCTTAGAAATGTGACGACAAAGAATCTGACCATACTAGTAGTATAAACTTTCGGTTCACATTCACATTCGGTTAAACGTGTGGACACAGTGAGTGTTGTGTGTAGGTATCCTGAAAACTATTGACTAATATCGGGGGTAGAGAGTAAAACTTCTACCTCGGACATGGAGTGAAACTTGCTGCGACAGTTTGATACCACGGCCGAGGCAACTCGGTCGAAACGTCAAGCCAAAATAAAAGGTAATCGCGTAAAGTCCTCGTTTTGGATATTTCGTACTAGTAGTTCTAGCAGACTCCTGCTGCTAATGATTTCTATCCGCTCGTGTGGCCTCTGACTTATCTAAACGATTATCGACTACTACTAGCAGTAAATAAATAATCAGGACTCGGGCCCAATGGTTTAAAGTATCTTCAAAAGCACGGTTATACTTCGACATTATCAGTAGCGCTGTTAAATATACCAAAAGTTATTTTATCGTGTTCATTATATAACTGGCTCTATTCCTTTTGTGACAGTGAAAAGACTTAACGTGTCAGAGGCATGGAGATACTTTTGTAGGGGTGTCACTGGGTTACCTATGAAGTAGGTGATTCCGCACAACATTGCTTATCCTAATTTACAATACAATACTTATACTGGGTTATCATATCAAATACCGATACACTACTAAGTATTTTTCACAATTCATTAAGTTAATGAACGTCTATTCAATTTAAAAATAAGCAGAAAAGTATTTTCCTTATTTTGGTTAACTAACTACGCATTTATACTGATGTTTTGTTTCTCCACGACCAGGTAAAAGTTGTATTGCTTCGCTCAGCATGAGTTCGCCTAACTCATGGATTTATGAGTGCAACCTACGGAGTTTTAAATCTATTTGCTGAATTTTCTGAAACAATGGCCACTGTTTGTATTTAAATCTGTTTGAAAATACGAGTAGTTCTGTTTATTGCTTTTGTAGCATATTTGAAATAAGCATTTCTTTCTCAATACTTAAAAATTATTATTGCTTTCATTACATATTCTGATTTATTAAAGTATTTGCAAAAATTTTTCAATAAAATAAGGCATGAAAATTTTACTACTTTAATACTTTATTTACAATACATAGCTTATACATACATACATATCTTCACGCTGTATCTCTAACGGTGTTGGCAAAGGGGACGGGGCGCCAAGCGTCGTGGTCCTTACATGCTTCTTTCGCTTCTACAAATCTCATCATTCTCCTCACAGAATACGTACCATACATACTTACATTACATAATATGTATGTATGTTCATAATAGGTATATATTTGTCGCTCAAAGTTGCTCTTGTCAATAAAACATCCTCAGGAAATTCCAAAATCCTTAACTCTATCAAAAAATATAGGTACCTAATTGTGATTAAAAATATTATTTTATTAATTTTAAATAAAATGTTTAACGTAAAATGTAAACAACGTGACATTCAATTAGGTCAACAAAGTCCTGATTATTATAAAAGTGCAGTATACGTACATATGCGTAATTGTGCAGTTAATAAGGGAGTCGCAGTTGATTTATTCCTTTACTCGGTGTTAGATAACTGATACTTCGTTTGGAAGCGAACACGTATCGATCAATAGATTGGAAAGTTTGTCTGGAAGATCGTCAAGAATATATATATATGTATATAAATGAAATTTAAATAATTAAATAGAAAATATAGACAATAATACGTTATTTACATAACAATCATGTTAATAGTACAAAGGGTAGCACTGACCTCTATTTTTGTATACTCTTGAGACAGCGCTATCTAGCACAGCACGCTTCTCCGACATAATGATTTGGTTTTCTTAATATCTTCGTGGGTCGATTGTTGCGAGATAGTGCTTTTAATCTTGTTTTTTGGATGACATATGAAATTAGCAATAACGTTCCATTTCGTCCCAAATACTACATTAATAATAACTGTAATTAACAGCGATTTTCTGACTATAACTGATAATAAGAGAGCTCACTAATTGGTCTGACCTTTATATTTATATATGTAATAAATATGATATTATAAGATAAATATATTTTTTTAGCTTTAGTACAGTACTTATAGGAATTAAGCTTTACAAAATTATTTCTAAGAGCGTCCTATTTATATAAAAATTAATACACATTTATCCTATACTGTTCTGATGGAAATGTGAAAAGCACTCGCATACCTAGGCGAAAATGTGTGAGGAGAATGATAAAATTTGATGAAGCGAAAGAAGTATGTAAAAACCGCGAAGCTTGGCGCTTCGCCCTCCTTGACTACTCCGTTAGGGATACGGCGTGAAGATATATGTATTCTATATTACGAGCAATATTTGTATATCTATAATCTCGTTCTAGAAAACGGCTGTGACGATTTCGATGAAATTTACGTAGGCTTGAATTCTGGGAAAATTCGTCTTCTCCGTGTTTTTCTGTTTTTTCACACACTTAAAAATTGATAATTGATTTTGATTGTTAATTTCGTAATAGAATTTACCTTTTCAGTAGCACAGTGGCTAGAGCATAGGTCTACCACGCCGAAGTGCGCAGGCTCGAATCGTACAATGTCGTAAGACTAATTTTTTTTGATCCGAGCAAAGCTTGGCTGCCCAATTACTATAAATAAAACGCCTTCTTATTCACGTTCCATCTTGCTGTCCGTCCATTCGAGGTCATCGACGACACGACGTATGATGAAAACCAGCAATGTATAGGAACGACGTACGTCGATTAACAATTTGCTGGACTCATTTTGCATCCAGCTAGTCTCTTACCGCCGTGAATGTCGTGCCGATGGACAATGAATGTCATGTATCGTGCACGCTAGACTGTGTGTATACTTGCTGTGCAGTAAATTAGGTAGCATTTGATGAAGAAAAACATGTCCACAGGTCGCTTGTGTTCTGTTTCATCTAGCAAGCTAGGTGTATACACTATGGTGTGTATGCTACATCCGGCACTGCGTCCCTGAACGGATGTACAGCAAGATAGACCGTGTATAAGCGTTTAATTTTGAAAAGTTTTAAGTTAGTAGTTAACTGGATATACATTTTACACATGGTCATAGTGAATGAGACGTGTTTTAATCAATAGTAGTCTTTAAAATATCGAAATAAGATTTAATTTAGTATTTTGACGTAAGAATAACCCTTTGGTGCGGTGGTTGCTATGTTTGCTTTCGAAGTCGAGAGTCCTTGACTGTATATTCCTAGCTATAGGAATCTAGTGTCTTGGAATCTCATCAATTCATTTAATTGCACTTGTCTGAAGATTATTTATTATTTTTAGGTGATAATGATATCAAAGTAATTCTATAAGATATTTCCATTTCTTAAACTCTTTCCATAAAGTAACTAAAAGATGAGTTTATTAATTATAACCACAACTGTACAAAAATTCTTTGAAAACTGCTATGGTTAGGTAACTTTTAAACTTAAGTAGTGAGGATAAACTGCCTTTATTACATCTAACACTAGGCAATAATAATACGAGTTAGTAACGCCATGGTTCTATAGTGTTCTCTCCCTCTAGTTTATCCCCATTATTGGAGTTTAAAAAGCAATAACAACCTACCATTAGTATCTAAGTGAGATTCTTATGTATTTTACAATTGTGTTTCAAACTTTTAATTACAGAACACTCAATCTATTAAAAATAGTAGGTACATGATGATTCTATTACATTAATTTAAATAATGTTCAGCTGCTAAATAGAACATTTCCTTATTACTCAGTAGAATCATAAAGTTAACGCTCCTAAATCTACCAAAAGCATTTCAAAGTCTTCATTCTATAACTAGCACTCGTTCTGTAGTCGATGCAAAGTTTTTGGTACAACTTTTAATACGGTTTCCTATTCACATTCTACTCTGTTTAGTAGGAGCTATGATCTTACGATGTACATGCTAAGGGGACTTTGTCTAGCTTATACTTGTGATCGTATATGTTATAGCCACGCCCTGCAGTTTCATTTGCGTTAAATTTGATATTTTTCCAGTTTAAAATATAGCTTGTATTACTCTCCGCTAAGTCCTCTACTTGCCAATAAAAATCCTTTCAAAATCGGTTCAGCCGTTTCGTAGATTAGCTCGAATAATTAACAGTTAGATGAGAATTTAAAAATCACGTGTTTGAATTTTAGTAATGTCCAAATAACCATATGAGCTTAACAAATAGCATTTATTTAGAAATCATAGACAGAACTTTCAATTTTATTTATTTGTATAGATATAAGGAGGGTGTGTAGTTAAATTAGGAGGTTGTTAAAACATGTAACACTAAATTAAGTTTAAGTGTTTTGTCATCCTAAATCAAATTTCTATTCCTTATTTATTTATACAGAATTTGGACTGAATTACTTATATTGACTTACCCAACACAAGCATATATTGTCGGAGAATTCGCTATTGGAGCAACAATCATCATTTCGCTTTATCACTCCCATTACACATATTCCTTCAACATATTTACTCTAAATACCCGAATGACTTAAACGTTTTTGATGTAAAGAATATGGCTTCGTCCTTCGCTTATAAAGGTCGCTTAAAGAATAGTGTTCCAAACAGTTTTGTGGTACCTAACGATGTCACATTAATGAAAATTAAACGCACATGCGAGTACTTATCCTAAGTCATTCTCATTTCTCACGCATAACTAGCCTTTGTTACAAACAATTAAAGGATTCTAAACATAACATAAAATATATCTTCGCTGAGTCTTTATTGTTGTCATCTCTAAGAAATTTCTATTTCATTAATCTCTACAGAAAGAAGTTTTGCTTTAAATATCAAGAGTCGGAGCAAAATGTTTGTCTGCAGAAAGTATAATATATTTTTATGGCAAACTGACCGTTTTATCTCTCGTGAACAATTGTGAAGTGTTAGCGCGGGAGCTGTTAAAATTTGGCTTGCTTCCATGCCTCGCGGTATTCAGTATTATTGCTTTATGCCTGACGTAATGAGCACCTGCAAAGGAGATGCGGTTGGAATTTTATACTCCCTCCTCTTCAGAAAATTGCGACTAAAAATGTTTTATCATTGTTATTGGATTTTCAACTACGGTTACTGTTTCGTGAACAACTCTTCATTTCCTTGCAAGAGTAAAATATTACTTTCAGTGCTCAGAAGCGTCTACGCTATTATGTACATTTCATTTTCAACTTTTCCAGAGATTGGTCTCGTAGTTTTAGCTCAGTTTAATTTTCAGTCTGCTGGTTCGCTAATACTAAAACGTTATTTGACAAGACTTTTGTAATCTAACAGCACTCATTTCTTTTAACTTCGTACTTCTGTGTGTGAAGAAATTAGTGACAGTGTGATTTAGATGAGTATTATCTTAAAATTGTTAAAAAAATGTAAAGTTGGGTACTGATTATTTGCAACACAACATGCAACACGCAATGCAATATTTTACATACATTTTAATGCGTTCACGAACACACTTGGTTGGTTCCTGCCAATTATTATCGCTTTTTTAATGAACGTTTTCACTTGCACGCGGTGTGCTTTGGACGGGGACGTGTGCGCCGCGACCAAACACCTACCTATCGGACGATTTCCAGGAACGGCCGCTCGCAAATTAGGCGCGTAGCATGCGTACGGACCGTCCACATTACTTCCGTGTTGCATTGCTTGTTGTGTTGCAAATTATCCGTTCTCGGCTTATTGACCCGTTGGTGATGATTCCCAACTAAACATTTTGGAATTGATCTCTAGGTAGATGATTTAGGAAACTTACTTTTTTTAGTTTGATTGTTAGTGGGGTACTCTCCCAATTTGAGGTATGGCATCATTGGCATAAACCTGGCGATTAGTTTCAGAACACGCAATTGGTCTGATTGTTTGGTAGATTACTTTTATCACAAACGTAAAAAAAATGTCTGCAACATTAATGAAGAATTGTAACTACATACGTAGGTATCTGGGGAGTAGAAATAAAGACGTGTGAGTTGTTCTAGCGAAATGACGAGCAAGGTTTACCGTGATGTAATTGTGTGCACAAAGCCCATATAAGGTACAACTTATATCTCCAGGCCTTTCACGCTAATCTGTGAGAGTTAATAATAACGTTTATTTATCAGAAAAATTGTATCAAGACGTTCGAAATAAATTATGTTAACATATTTCGCCAAAAGTTCAGAATGCAATTTATCTAATTTACAATTTATAAAGTTATAAATATGGAAAAATATAAAGTGTACCAGCTACTTATTTTGGTCATAGAAGTTGGTTAATGGATACTGCTTATTATGTGATCCATAAAGTAAATAAGCGATGGGCTAGCATTACCAACATCTGGTTATGCTTTGTTATATATAAACCCAAATACTGATTGGGTGGAATTGGTATGAATGTATCATTTTGTTGCGACTTCATGGTTTGTCCACTTCATTCGTGAAATGGTGGGCCTGCAAAAGGGTTCCGTACATCAAAAGTAATTTAAAAAAAGTTAAAATAAAAGGAACAGCCAAATTACTTTGGCTGTTTCACGATTGAATTACGGAATGGGAAGTCTCTTTTTTACCTGCGTGATTATTGTTATAATTGTTATAAAAATTGGACAAAAGCGAGTTCGACTCGCGCACCGAGGGTTCATTACGATGTTCATAAAATTATGTATAAATGTCTAACTTTGGATTTTCAATATTTTCTTTACCTTAAATTTTAAGTATTTTAGTCTTTTTATTAATGAATTCGATGTAATTTCTGAGATAAGGGGGGATGTAGAAGTTGGCTTCGAGTAATACATTTTTTCCTTCTTTAATACTCTTATGAATATTTTAAACTGTTAATGACTGGTGCAACATGTGTGCTTTAGTAAAATATGTCACTATGCACGGTGGTCAGTTTTCACGTCATATATGGTAGTTTCCGAGAAAATCAACTTTGATAGACAAACGAACGCATGAGTGATCTTATAGGGGTTACGTTTTGCTATTTGATGTACGGAACCCTAATTAGTAATGTTAGGAAACTGACGCTGCTAAAATAACTTTCGACGCTAATCTATATTGAATACTTCGCTTTGTGTACTACAGTCTGTTAACTTTTTACCAACACTTGTATACTTGTAGGTGTTTCGTGATTTTCTCAATTAATTCCCCCTTCGTCTAACTTATGCCTACAACAAATGGATACTACAAAAACTTTGTACGTACCTGTAATTTAATTATAGTTCCGTTTGTTTTGTGCGTTGTGCCTCTAGTTTTTGCTGAATAAGGGACGAGCTCATTTATTTCCCCTTGTGTTACGATTTGTTTTTTGCTATATTCAGTGTATGAAATGAGTTAGAATTTAAATTATTTCACAATTACATATTACATTGTTGTGTACTTCATATCTTCACGCTGTGTTTCACTAAAGGGGTAGTAAGAGATGAGAAAACGCCAAGCGTCGCGATCCTTACATACTTCTTTCACTTCCTCAAATCTCATCATTATCCTCATACACTTTCGCCTAGGTATGCGGGTGCTTTTACATTTCCGTCAGCTTACACTCTGGCTATTTGATCTTCGTAAGTCAGCCTCGGTCTTCGTCAGCTTCTGCTACTACTCGCTTTCGCTCTGTGGATTTTCTTCACCAGTCTTTCATCTCTCATTCTTTCTATATGCCCGAACTGTCCAAGCATTCCTTTCTTCACTTTTACAATAACACTGTCGTGCAATCCTCTTACACCGTGTCTATTCATTGTTTATTTTGTCAAGGGTTTTGTATAGTATTAAAATATAATCACGTTTCGTTGTTACATATCTAAAACTTGCTTGCTTGTGACCACGGCCGATGCAACTCGGTCGAAACGTCAAGCCAAAATAAAAGATAATCGCGTTAATTTCCCGTTTTAGATATTTTACTATATTGCAAGGCGAAAGTATAAAACTTTATAAATCTGAAACTGTTGGAGTTGCCTAAATATTTAGAAACATATTGATATAGAATATGATGCATTGTGACGTAATAGTAGGTGCTACAAAAAGATTAAGTAATTCGCGTGGTCATTTACTGATTATGGTATTTATAAATCGTACTTCGCTAGGCACGTCGTGCCATTGGCCTTAAACACCTGACTATGATTTTATGATTCTGTTTTCATTTTAACCGTAATTAGAACACAAATCATAAACTATGCAGAACTGCGAATGTGAAACGTGGTATTTTAGTTAAGTTATAAGTAGTGTTCAATGCTCAGTGAGTTATTCCAATACATAGTGTTCTAATGAGCCCTATACATGTTTTAGTGAGTGCTTAGTGAGTTGAATAGTGTCTTATATACGACTATACGTAGGTATTATTGTAATACTTTGCTAGCAGTTTTACTATATGATTAACATATTTCCAACTGCAAGTATACGTGTTAATGTAGTGTTAGCCGAGTGTTTATTTCGCCGTTCTGATAATGGTGTTCAAAACTAGTTTTGATTGAACATAAGTTTGATGTAGTCGGTATGCCAGATTATGCAACTTAAAATTGGCTCAAAAACGAAAATTAGGTTGTCCATAAAATCCACGTGATGCGGTTAACCTGTTCTCAGATGTGTAAAAATTGCTACTTACTTCTAAGACACAGACACCAGTAATTATTGTTCTCAGTAATCACTAAAGTTACTGCTTTGTTTCTTGAAGTTTTTAAATGAAATTCCTCTTTAAGAGCAAAAGCACACTTACTACTTAGTATCAGCAATCAATGATTTTACCGACGCCGTATAGCATTTTGGGGACTTTGCGTTAGGGCGTGGTATCAAAATCGTTCGTTTTTACAATCTAATCGATGCAACATCGCGTTATAGCGACTCTTACGTTTGACAAGCGTAGTATCAAGTTTCGGAATCACTGATTCTAAAAGTAGCGAATGCCAACGATCAAGTGTGCGGAGTTAAAATTTTAGTCGCTGCGTCGAGCATACGATCATCGGTGCTTAAAGTAACTTGTGTACTCACAGCCTTAATTCTCACTAATAACATGTTGGTTACATTATTGGTATTATTAAGAACAGAGCCTTGCGCAAAATCTAATTTATAACAAGGACAAAATTAAACATCTTACTTAACCACGAGGACACAAAGCTAACGATTTATTTACGTTATCGCTCAACAGTAAACTAATTATGAAAGCAATTTACAGTCATGCTACACATTTAGATAGGTGGTAAGTACATTTCTTAGAATCACCGCAAAATCCTAATTTCTACTAAGTCGTTATCTGAATACATAAAATTTATGTCTAAACGAACGTTTTGAGCACCGTTATCAAACTGTTAAATAAACACTAACACAAAATTGACAAATATGCTTGGAGTTGGAAACGCGTTAGTCGTATAGCAAATCTGCTGGCAAAGTAGTGTTTACAGCACGTACGTAGTTCTGTACATTTTATGATTTGTGTTCTAATTACGTTTAAAATGAAAATAGAAGCACTTATTGAGGATGATATTAATTATTTATCATAACCATAAACTTATTATATACTGGCGTATAGACGAACATCTAAGCTCGTTGACGCGTGACGATTTTTAATTTGTCAAAGTCTGTCACTTAAAGTTAGGCTTCATATTGTATAAGATAATTATTATATATAATTATTAACTAGTGCACACATAATAAGTGAATTAACAAAATATATTATCTGTGAAAATTTAGTTCCTAAGAAAATTCATTTAGATCCACGGACAGACGTACGGATGCCTGAAT
Organism: Zeuzera pyrina; assembly: GCA_907165235.1. Lineage (NCBI taxonomy): Eukaryota > Metazoa > Arthropoda > Insecta > Lepidoptera > Cossidae > Zeuzera > Zeuzera pyrina. Next base: position 5,903,699 of record OU015629.1, read on the forward strand.
GATCTTATAGGAATTCCGTTTTCCTTTTAGGGTATGGAACCCTAACGAGTACAAGAACCTAACAAAACGTTTTTTCCCATCCATACCAAAAAGTTCAAGTTAAGAAGCCGATTAAAAACTTAAACTTCCATATTATTTCCCCATTTCTCATGTTCGGTTGGTTATACGTTCACATCCGTGTGTCACCTTCAATTTATTTGGTAAGAGAATGACGGAATAAATCAGCTGACATACGACCACACAAAGATATACGACGAAAGTAGAGGATTCCGCCTTTACCATTTTGGCTACGATACTTTAAAAATCTAATGCTTTCAAAGCGGCCAAATTAGCGCTTAAGGTGTTCGGTTTAATCTCTAACCGCGAATCGGTCGAAGTAGTTAGAACGACTAATTCGCAGTCAAAACTCGCACTAGTTCCGGCCATTAATTGTAGAAGTTCGTACAGGATCCCCGGGGCAGCCGTCGCGATATCTCACGTGTGTTGAATAAACTTTGCTTAGAATTAACTAGTTATTGCTATTCCGAAAAATATGAACATATCGGTAAAACCGCCTAACTTTAATCATCGCTACCCGTAAAGCATATTATATACTTTCATTTTATATTATTAGAAAGCAATGAAGAGATATGCAGTATGACAGGTTGGACGACAGCTTTATCGTAAAATTGAAGAAAGGAATGCTTAGACGGTTCGGGCACATAGAAAGTATTAGTGACGAAAGACTGACGAATAAATTACAAAGCGATAGTGAGTGGTAGCATAAGCCAAGAAATATCAAGGCTGACTTATGAAGATCAAATAGCCAGAGTGTTAGCTGACGGAATTATTAAGGCGAAAGCGCGTGAGGAATTAAGAGATTTGAGGAGGCGAAAGAAGTATGTAAGCACCGCGATGCTTGGCAACTCATCCTCCCCGACTACGCCATTAGGGATACAGCGTGAACATATGTTGTGTCGTTGATGCTGTTATTTAAGAAACTGTGTTTATTTATCTATTCACATCTTCAGTTAACAGACGTGTGGAGACGTACACCAGCAGACACAAAGACGGCAAAGACAAAACTGTCCACCATAGAAGTAGGAAGTGTATTGGCTTGTATTGGCATAATATAGCATATGGTAACTAAATAGTATATACTATACTAAGACAAGTAGTATAGTATTATATATAGTAATATAGACTATACTAAGACAATATAATTCCTACTTCTACTTTCCTCCTCTACAACTAAATTGTAGTTCGTAATTGTATGGTGTCCACACAGACACAGAGCGCGGCACAGGCCAACATTGCTGGAAGGAATGTTTGTCTGCCGCGCTCATGACTGTGCATATCTTTGCGGAAGATGCGAACTCGTCAACTCGAAAACGAAAATATCGATTGTTACTGCCTTGTCTGTCATAGTACGTGCAAGACACATTACGTATTATATAAATTTTAAGGTAGTTGCACCTCCGCTCTTATTTCTGTTGGTCTCTCACCGCTAATTCTATAACGCAACGTTCGCCTCGTCGCCTCGACTTTGCAAATTGCGTTGAGCGTCTAGTCTAACAATCTGCTCGGAATATATAAGCTTTGGTCTTGTTCGTACTTATTTATTGGGTAGCAAACATTACAGAGCCGTTTTAAAGAACAACAAACGTATATAAATGCTTGTAACTTCACACGGACCGGTCCTGTTTTATAATTTGCTGGCAAACAACGGGACGTGTACAAACAACTCCTGCCATTGAAAATGTTTATATTTTATACAGTTTGTGCCACGAGTAAATCTCTAGAGGAATTGTACTTACATAAAACATCCGCTTTGAATGTATGCAGAAAGGGCTGAGAGGAAAAGGAGGCTAATATTTTATGACCTCGTATAGACGCCGTTTGTCAGTCTTCAGTTCGATATGAAAGATACATTTTAATTTTTAATGATGTTCTCAAGAATCATTAAGTTATCTGAAGCTCGAAGACCACTTGCAAGGTGGCATATTCCTGACTGCAAATTTTAGTACGCTTTATTTATTGAGTAGGTACAAGTAATAGAAATCAAAACGCGTGGAAAAAGGAGCAAGTTATGTGTGATTGTTTTGAAGCGATGACTACCAATACCAGTACCAGATACCAATGGCTAAAATTTGATGCACAATATGAGTTTCTTGCTGTCCAGTATTATTTCGTCTCATTAGTGAATAACGTTCGTATGAGTAGAGTCCATGTTAGGTCCATAAGCGGTGGATAATAATGTATATATTGATATATAGGTACATACGTAAAATATACAGAGCGAAAGTGAGTGGTAAAAGAAGCCAAGGAAGACCAAGGCTGACTTATGAAGATCAAATAGCCAGAGTGTTAGCAGACGGAAATGTCAAAAGCACTCGCATACCTAGGCGAAAAAGTGTGAGGAGAATGATGAGATTTGAGGAAGCGAAAGACGTGTGTAAGGACCGCGACTCCTGGCGCTCCGTCCTCTCTGACTACCCCGTTGGGGATACAGCGTAAAGTTATGTTATGTTATGTTACATACATATGCCGTAGGCATACGTGTAAGAATTTAATGTGGCGTCTATGACACAAAGAGTCCCAGGACTGCAACATCTTTTTTCGATCCTGTTGTTTTATCTAATAGGATAGGTATCAAATATAAGAAGGTCATTTAAAAAAAACATGCAACATGTAACAGAAGTGTGGTCACAAAATTATATATTTTAATAAATTATTTAAAGTACATAACTTTTATTTTATAAAACGCCGTCAAAACGCCGTTTTAATGTAAGGTCATACGCTATGTGTATCTATTGAACGAATAGGATGCGAATAAAAATATCAATCTGATCTTTGTCGCACAAAAAAGCATACGACAGATCGCGACTCGTTAACACAAATAGAATCACTAGCCGATGCATTAATTTCCTGTCAACGAACATAACGGTATAAACATTTCGACAAATAAAACGGAATTGAAATAACACAATCACTATCAACATTCAACATCCGTCTACATAGAGATACGAGTGATGCATCAAAATACACTTGGATTTGTTTGAGAGAATTATTTTTATTCTGCCATATAAAGAATATTGATAACCAAATTTTGATTTTAAATACCTGTCCAAGTGTCCAGCTCTGCGTTACATGTCGAAGTCATAAAGGAGAACAGCAAAATAAAGTTTGCTTTTACTACATTTCTGTGCGGCACGTAGGGTTACCATCAGGGCGGATACATCCCGCATTTGACTGGATTTTTAGAGCACAGACTGAACTGGGCGCCCGTATTTCGTTACAAACTGGATTTTTACCCCGCCGCGCCGTCTGTACCTGTAATTATTTTTTGTTGTGGAGGAAAAATCTACACACAGATACCCTGCCTCCTGGGAGAGAAACTGGGTTATGTGTTGCTTTTACCCATTAAAACTCCTGCGGTGGTTGTCATCGGCGCGTTGTTGAAGGACTCTGGGATCTCAAAAGCACCCGAGCCCTAATAGCACTGTGCCGAAGCACTTCTAGAAGGAGCAGTTACAGATCACACCTGCATCCTCACAGTGACACGACAGCGCGATCCAAACGTCCTGTAATTCTAACTGCACACATCAGTGTGGCAGTCTACGCATTGCTTAAAAACAGCTGTGCTGTTCTGAACTGTACGATCACCTGTCACCTGTATGATCAACATCTTCTTAAGGACAAAATCTATTAAGAATCATTGTTTCTCCTTCACCAGAAGTACGGTGTACAGATTTTGGACTCACGCCAAAACGAAAAAATAATGACATAATGTGATGCGGAGCTAATAGTGGGTGTTGGTTAGTACAAAAGAGTTGGCTTTACGCTTTCCAGACAAAGATATATTTTGCGTGTCCCAAAGAATTTAGAAGCACCCATTGCCACCCAAACTTTAAGAATTTATACACGTTTGTTTCATAAACTGACCCTGGTTGGTAATCGAATATATGCCATCAACCTACAAGTACCAGTAGTGACCATGAATTATAGGTTACATTAGAATAGTAAATCAAAACGATGGTCTCGCCCACGTTGTTTTAATTTTGCGCATTTATGTAATCTAATATTAAATTAAGTATAAATTTTATTTATTACTCATAAAAGTGTCACATAAATGTAAAATCATTCAATTGTTTATTGGTTAATCGTTGTAAGTACAAAATTAATTGAAATGTACTACGTTATTTAATGCATAAGCGTCAAAGTGCATATGGGCTAGGTGTGATTCCCCAATCACAATTGATTGAAACATAGGGATGTATTCAAACAATCAATCTGGTAAGTACTACTTAGATATCGCTGGTGACAGTGACAGTAATTATGCTAATAATGGATAACCTTATTAGCCTACGTTTTATATTGAAATTTAAATTTTCTCTCTAATAAAAAATATTCTCAGTTAATCTTGAAGTCATACTCCAAAGGGACTTTTGTAAGAAATGCAGTTTCAACATCAAAGTCTAAATGCTTTAGTCAAGTAGGCCCTTAAGAGTTCTTGTGAGTTAACGGTTCTACCGACCGTCCGTAAAGAAACAGCACACTGAGACGATTTAATACAATTCCGATTTTGTAAATTAAGAAATTTTTGCACAGCTTATTTCCTTGTGTGTAGTATTAATACTTAATAATTAGTCAAGAGCGAGGACAACTCACGTATAAAAGCTTTGCACGGTATTTATAAAACACTACAAGATCTAAGACTTTCATTACATTTAACCTGTAAACGTGATTTGCTTGTATATTCTCTGAAGTTTTTAAAGTCATACATATGTCTTGTAGTTACCGAGTCAATGTATCGTGGTAATATTTTAGAGCCTTTTTTAACCCAACGCTTTATGGTAGACTGACTATACAGGGTGTATATGAAAACGGGACAGTTACTTTAATGGATGAAAGGGCATAACTTTAGTATGTAGTTACAAAAAGAATTATCGAAAAAAACGTATCCGTTTAAGAGTTATGACCCTTTTAATTGTCAAGTGTTATCCCCACCATTTCTCGTAAAATTGGGTTGATCGTGTACAGTTACAGATTTTAAATCTTACGTTCTTTTTATTTTGTAATAATTTCATCCGTTACTGAAATACAGCCTGAAAACCATTTTCGAAAATAATGCGTATACCCCAAATGGGGGTTTTCAGGCTGTATTTCAGTAACGGATGAAATTATTACAAAATAAAAAAAAACGTAAGATTTAAAATCTGTAACTGTACACGATCAACCCAATTTTACGAGAAATGGTGGGGATAACACTTGAAAATTAATACGGTCATAATTCTTAAACGGATACGTTTTTTTCGATAATTCTTTTTGTAACTACATACTAAAGTTATGCCCTTTCATCCATTAAAGTAACTGTCCCGTTTTCATATACACCCTGTATATTCGATTATTCATAATAAAATATAATGAGATGTACATAATTATGTATGTCTTGAAAGTTCAAAATCGCTTCGCTCACTCCCTTCCATATCTTTGTCGCATGAATACACGAATAAGGTGTCACTCCTCCGTACGCCTGATGTTCGAAAATAAACGGAATTTTTGGGGTCGCTGGTGACCGGAGTGATTTCTCCAATCGTCCACTTCAGACGACTTCGAGGAACGCGGCAGCATGTGTGATCCATACTTTCGTAGCACTGCGAAAGTCTTGGAGAAAATATCAAACTGCCTCGTAACTTGTTTCGACACAGCACAGGTGAGGGACCAATGCGTTCCATAGAAAACCTCAGAACCTCTCTCGCATATATCGCAAAGGTGACCACCACAAGAATTGTAGTGGGTCAAAGTCTCACATAACCCCAGTATTTTCAAATAAGCGGGTATCTTTTAAAACTCCCGCAATATCAAAAAAAAATTAAAAAGAAAAGGCAAATAACATTTTGGACATAGATTTATTTAGTTAAATTTAGTTACTATAAATAATATTTTTCCACTACCTTGAGTATAAAATTCCATTTCATACTCGAAATTAGTTTCGAAAATAGAACTTTCTTACCCCGGTGCGAAATGAGTCTTAGGTCAGTACGAAATATTGGTTGAAATTTTATTTCGTACTCGGTAATTTTTTTTTGAAGTTTGTTCAGACCCTCGAAATTATCTCGCGCCTACGTAGTTAGCAGAATGATACGGGTCAGTTATTAGCACCTGCCGAAACACCGACGCGTGTTGGCCACTTGACGCCGCACCGCGGAATACTTTAGATTTAGCGGCAAAACATTGCGAATTTTTCTGAAAGTGATTCTGATGATGAATTACATAATGACTTTCAGGTAGTAGAAAAATATCGTTCGTACAGAGTACAAAATGGCTTTTCTTGCCCTCGGATGGAAGCTTTCGACGTTCGTCTTCAGCTCACGTCCTAGCTTCCTTTCTCGGGTAAGAAAAAGCGTAATTTTGTACTCGGTACGAAACATACTGGTTTCGAATTGCCAGTTTACGTCTCATGACATCTTTGTGTCAAACAGCTCAAATATCATTTTCATATCAAATTTTATTATGGTGTCAAATTTTAGCTCTATATATAAATTATACGTGATATGATTATGACGAAACTATGACGTTTCTGTTTAGATTTTCGCCATTTAAATACGGCACTCTCAAAATGAACAAACGTCAATAACATTTTATCAATAGACTTAACAATGTACCAAATTATAGGGAACAACTGTAAATTGACAACCTGTTTATAAATAATGACAGAATCGTGGTTACATTATGTTATGCTATTAATATATTTGCGTTTTTCGTGCGTTTTTATTGAGGGACGAACGCATAAAAACATACTATAAACATAATGCATTAACAATACTTCATAGTTCATAAGAAAAGACTTAATAAGACGAAATATGACTTTAGGTTCTATGCTTAAAATTTACCAAAAACACAGTGTTTTCTTATTGAATAAAGTGGAGAAATGAACCTAACATTCTATTTTTCTCTGTTTTATAGTATTCAGTTTTAAAGTAAGTTAAGCTAGTCATACACGCAACTATAATATAAGTATATTAATAATGCAAAATATACGGAGTTATGCTTGTATTAAATGTAGGTAAAAATAGCATACTATGTATGGGTGTTCAAAGTGTGTTTTCGAGAGAGACGATGTGAGTTAGATGTGGAGAGACGAGTAGCAGTTAAATTCACCTATACATACAGTTTTACTGTACAGTTTCATTCACCTGTTCCAGACATTTTCATGTGTGTTTGTTTGAAAATTTCTTGGCGCATGTGTAGCAGCGGTATGGATCAGCAAAAGGGCCTTCACTTGAAAACGTTTGGTATTGACTATGGCATACATTTGCTGGAAAAACACAACTGTCCGAAGCGTTCTCTTCAACCTTTTGCATGACATTGAGCCATTTCCAAAAGGGCAGTTTCGTAACACCCTCAACGAAATTGTTCATCCACACTTTTACGAACACCCCTAACAAATCCAATCCCGACCCTAGAGGAACGTATCGCCGGAAAGGGCCGAACTATCCTTTACTGGTGTTTCATTAACCCCATATTTCGACCTCCACTGACCTCGACTAAATAACGGTGTGGTCCAAATTACGGGATATCTTCTATACGGTGCGTTTCTTGTTGGCTATTACTTTGATACTTTTATGAGTCCTGCCTATTGCGTATCGAAAGTTATCACAATATATACGTTAAAGATGATTTCTTTGTGTTACGTTACTATAGAATAGGTTTCACGTTTATTTTTCAATATGCTTAAGCTTAGGCGTTGTGTCTATATCTGTCTGGCTGTCCCATGCCTGTCTGAATGTCACGGCCGAAAAATACTGAACTGAAACTTGGCACAGAGATATAACCTGGTATCCCAAAACTAGAAATAAGATAGTGGTTCAATAATCAGATTTCTGACTTTTATTTTTTAACCTCTATTTATTAAATTTAATTTTTCATATCGAAGTTACAGTAGAATCCTAAGTTAATGTGTCAGCGACACACTTGTGGCTGGTTTTTTATGTTCACTCAGATTATCATTTTTATTCTACCCTGTTAGGAATATAGCGTGAGAGTATCATGTATATATTCGAAGATATGTGTGTGCAAATAAATATTTATGTACATTTTTCGTGTTTGAATGTGTATCTACATTAAGTTTTATTATTCCAAACTGTCTATGATGGATTTTACGTAAATCTCTTACCTTTAATTTTAATTCTTATTGCTTGTTATTAACCCTATATGTTCTTTAGTTACACTTATTTTTCAATTATTTGTTTTACCTAATAATATATTTCATGAACAATGAGATTTTTTTACTGAAACAAATGCTTACGTCACGTCATCTTTAATCGAATGTAGGTACGTAGCTCTAGTTATGTGATTTAAATAAATAACTGGGCAATAACTTAGTGGTTATCTCCAAACTCGAAATGCAATAACTCGATCAAGAATAATTTAACTATTCCATCACGATGTAAATTCGCTAACTAGGCAAGTTGTTTGAATGGCGGATGTTAATCAGTAAACACAATGATTAATTAAGTCTGCTGTAGACGCGATCTTTGTCATTGTAATGAGTCGTCTTGTATTCATATGCAAACGTAAACGAGTGTGATTCTGTGACAGAGAGCCTCGCTGTGTAAACTTGACGGATGTTGCCTGTCTTGTAATTTAACAAGCGGTTGTCTTGTGGCGTATGTATGTTATGTGCGTTCCTACTTATTAAGTTGAAAAGTCCTTGATGTATACACTATGTGGGGAAAGTCCATTTCTCAACTATTTTGAATAATTATTGAGACTTTCGTCGTTTTAACAGAAAAATGGAACCATTATAAGAACACTATTTATAAATACTAGTTGTACCCGCGACTTCATCTGTGCGAAAAGTTTTTTCGCGGCTTTTCCAAATTTAGTTAGATTACATGTACATGTATAGTACTCGTATGTACAAAGATTGTATTTGAAAAAAACCTACGTCTGCCTCCGGGTACATACTATCTCTGTAACAAATCATCATAATTGGTTCAGCGGTTTAGCATTTTCCATCAAAGTTTCATGCTCCTTTTAACCTCTTTAGGGATATATTTTTGATAAAAAGTAGCCTATGTCCGTGCCCAGGTGTCAAACTATATCCATGCCACATCATAATCAGTTCAGTGGTTTAGCATTTCCTATACAAAGTTTAATTCCTACTTTTCCCTTGTTAGGTGTAGATTTTTGATAAAAAATAGCCTACGTCTTTTTGATAATAAACGTCTATCACCGCACCCAATTTTATCATTACCGAGAGCATCTCTCGCATTAGTAAATACTGTTTCGAATTTCAATATAAAATGCTTAATTAGTATAAAAATAAATCTGGCTATTTCAGTATCTTAGGTAATTCAGTAGACTTTCGTTAATGAATTCCAATGTGCCGTGGTTATCGGGAAACGCTAAACTTTTACACACAGTTGTAAAATTTTATTATGGGCTCCAACTGTTAACCTGTAATATGTTCAGTTGTACTTCGAGCAGTACTTTTTATTGCGCATAACCCCATAGAATTAATAACATTAACGTTAACTATAAGTGAAGGTCGGCTGATCTCGCAGAGATCGCATTCGCCCCGATAAAACAATATTTTTAACGAAAAATTGAGGCTTTAGCATCGTGACTACGCTGCGTCGCTGATTTGTCGTTGTTACGAGTTACGATCACTGAGTTCAATGGCGTTGCACACTGTCGCCTATTCAATGGGTAATCTAGTGCGATTCACATAGAGTATCTCCTGGTTTCGTTGTTAACCTTTAGCAATATGGCGATAGTCAGGCTACGCCGGGAAACAGAATACGACTGCGATATTCCCTCGGACCAAGTAACAGTGGACGGAGCATTTGCTCTAAAAGCGTGTTCTTAAAGTGTTCTTTTTTGTCGACCAACCTTTTAGATAATTACTAATGTGCGTAACTAGGGAAGCTACACAACACAGTACATCGATACACAGCTGAACATGACATATTTTTCTTTTTGTGAATACTAAGACCCAAAACACTTTAAATTTACGAATATTTTGCAAATAATTTCATGACCGATTTTTAAGCTGACACAAAATACATTGACAGTGTAAGGGTGCCATACTTACTATAGCTGTTTTACTCGTGGTTATGCTCAATGAGATAGACATGAAAATTCGTTTGACACATGAGAGTAAGAGCGACAATTTATTATGTTATGGCTCCGTCCATTATATTCCTGGCTCCAAGGATATTCCCCACCAGATGTACAAGATGACCAAAAGAAGGCCTTCGGGGTCGCGACCGATTGAGATGGGCTCAGGTCGTTCACTTCAATCTATTAATGATGGGAGCGCGTGTTAACCATTCTGCCGCATCTTGCATACTGCCATGTTCCCCCGAAACAAGCTTCGGTACAGCGCTAGAGGACTACTATACGTTCCGTTAGAAATCTCCTTTTAGTTACCCCTTCGTCAAGCTCCCAAGATGACCACCGTAGAAGTCAGTGGATAAAACCGCACATAACCCAGTCTCACTCCCGGCGCGCTAGAAACCCTTTGAAGGTTTCTCCCGCGTCACCAAAAAAAAGGTAATTTGAAAATTGTGGCAGCATGTTGACAAAGACGAAAAGCCTTTATTTCGTAGAAAAAGCTTTAGTTACTGTAAGTCGATAACTTATTTCGGCACGTTAACTGTCACGTTAGTAATACGAAACTTTGGAGAACAGTAAATCAGGGGATCGTAAGGTTATTTAGTTTATCTTTCGGGTTTCAAGGAGTCGTCGTAATACTTCAAAAGTTGAAAAACGATAAATTAAAATAGTTGTAAACATATAGTAACTATAATGAATTGGCAAAAGATTGGATTTTGATATTCACATAACGTCAGTATTTTAAAGCACTCGCATACCTAGGCGAAAATGTGTGAGGAGAATGATGAGATTTGAGGAAGCAAAAGAGGTGTGTAAGGACCGCGACTCCTGGCGCTCCGTCCTCTCTGGCTACCCCGTTGGGGATACAGCGTGAAGTTATGTTATGTTATGTTTATGTCAGTATTTTGGCAAGGAGAATACGTAGTAACGAGTTTTTTCTTTAATTCGTGTTTCCGTTTGATAAATATACAATCTAATGTTTAATTATTTTTTTTAAATTCTAACTGAGCTTAATAATAAGGTTGATGTTGATAATGTCTATAACAATTGTACGTTTACGATATGTTAATTATATTAACTTAATGTACTATGTATTTGCATTTTATGTTACAAATTAGTGTCTTATTTGTGAAGACATTTTATTGGCTGTTTACATTGCTACTTTTGTTTCATATTCTTTGTTTTTGGCTGTTAGTCTTCCTTGATTATAAATAAATAGATAAATAAATATAAGATACTAGTGACCCGCCTCGGCTTCGCCCGGGTAGAAATAAAAAAAAATACAGCCATAGTTACTCGCTGATAATGTAACTTTTTATAGGTTAAAGAATTTTTTAAATCGGTTTAGTAGTTTTTGAGTTTATCCATTACATACAAACAGACAAAGTTAACCTCTTTAAAATATTAGTATATCATAGATAAAGTTTGTACTTTAGCTATTATATTAGCTAATATATTAGCTAACTTTAGATAGTAGAGATAAAAATATCTACCTATAACCAATAGAAATAACAATACACACCTACACATATATATGTACATTCAGAGACATAAATATCGTCACGCTATTTCCTATTGCGAATGGACAGAAAATCGAGATCGAAACAAAATATTGCCAGAAAATAATAGGACTTATAATGATAATATGGCAAAAGGAAACTATATTTTGTGACAATTTGCGAACTCATCGTCTGTACAAGTTCCTAATGATATACCCTAGTCCTTGGCTGACTGTTGCGGTTTACACGGGCAGATATACATCTGGATATTATATATTCTTCTCTCTTAGACTAACATGGAAATTAAATCTATATATATATATAATGAAAGTTTTTTTCTTTGACCGCGATAAACTTGAAAACTACTGGACCGATCGGCATGGGACCAAGACTATTCGACACGGAATTAGTTGGAGATGTTTTTAGGCTACTTATTTTTTAAACTTGTTTTTTTTTTTGCCCAGCGAAGCAGGCGGGAAACGGCTTGTTGTTACATAAATTATATTATTTCCAAATAAAAATTTTTTACCGATAACACTATATATGCCGATAACTAGCTGTAGCCACTGCTTCGTCTGCGTAGATTTTAGAAAAACCGTATATTCCTCCTTATAATTAAGATAGCGTAATGTTATGTATTCAATTATGTAACTAAGTCTCTACTATTACATATAGTGCAATTCGTATTGAATTCCGTTTAAAAGGTCTTCAGTAAAAAAAACATTAAAACAATAAAATTCTTAAAAATATTGTTTTGGAATTAGAGAAACCTAAAAAGCTAATGCCGACTTTTTTTGAAATTTCTTCACATTATGTAGACTCGCCTCTATTACGGTTTTAAAATAGTATTATTGTGTTATAATCAAAAGTAGGATTTATTAAAAAAATATACACGGGATGATTATCCCAACTTCTAGTATCGATTTAGAGATAACTTTGCTAGTAACTAGAAATCACTAAAAGGAAGATCTAATAACTTAAGAACAGAAAATAATCACGAATTAACAATTGAGAGCAGGTGTCCTTCGTTCGGTGTCTGGAGCAAAAGTGAAGTGCTCTCGCGTCGACCATCGTTAGCGGCGCCTCCCCTTCCGGGTGAACGTCTAAATGACATCTGTCAATCCTTCATTGATTTCACATCGCTTTCTATTTAAAGTCCATCCCTTTTAGTTTTATTAGAGATAAACAGAGCTCTTTCTTTAACAATAGATTTTTTGTTTCTGTCAGCGATATCAAGTACATATATAAATACATTCTTATATGTACATATATTGCTCTGGCAAATTTTTCATAAAGGGCGTGCTTAATTATTATTGTTTATAATCCTTTATCTGCAAAAGGCAATACACTAATTTTGTCTATGGTCTAAAACAAGATAACAAAACCCCAATGCAACGTTGCTGTTCCAAATGTAAATGGTTGCGTCCGTAAATCAACCGTTTATTTTGCAGTACGATCACGGCACGTCATCAAATCATCGTATGCTGCGGAATTCGTGGGAAAAGCGCTGACGCTGTTCTGTGTTGCCAGTTTCACCTGTTTTTTTGGCTGAATACAATTTTAAAGTACAGATTGCGGTGAAAAGTTTAGAACGAATTTCTAATTTTAATAATAAAGATAAAATATTTCATGAAATGTTTCTCGCTATTTATAATTGAAACAGAAAATTTATTCTTTCTGTCTGAAAAAATTAAAATTAACGCGTAGGTAAAAAAACAGATGATATCGCGTGTAGCTTAAATTTTATACATTTTATACTAATGCAATAATATTTTACATTTTATAATTTAATCATTCTAGAAGATTAAGAATCCATTAAATTATTCATAATTTTGTCGTTATTACGTAGTATTTTGAAAATGGATGTATTTAATGACACTTCAATATTGGTGAAAATTGCTATGAATTGCTAATAATAAATAATGTTATACAATAAAATGTTACTCCGTCATTAAAACGATATTAGTTTTAAAAAATTTTAAGACGCTGTAAAATAATTATTCCCAATAAAAAAAACATTTAAAATAATAAATTGTGCTCTGAAAAATAACTTTTTCTGTAAAGTAAGAGTAGCTTTCACCAACTATTTTAACTTAATAAATAACTTAATAAATTAAATGTTTGTGCAAGCGAGATGTCAGTTCCTTAAATCAAGCTTAAATAGTTGGTGCAAGCCACCCAGAATAAATAAACTCGACAAGCTGTCATCTTGACAACGCCGACACATCCGGCGCAGTTAATATAGTTAGTGCAATTGCGTTCCATCTTTTCGTAACTCCTGGAAATAACTCGGAAATACTCGGAATACTAGTATATATAGGATGGCTATATATACATATACCTATAGCAAAAGATGAAAAGAAATGGAAAGATATAGAGATATTTCAAGATTAAATTTCTCGACTTCGACTGTCTCTGTAGAGTGCGAACTCCTATTTCAATACTGTTATAAATATATCGTCGTGTTTGCATAGTTACAAAAAAATTTGCAAAATTTTACCCAATGTCAATCAATTTAATCCTTAGCCTATATTAGTCCTCACGATTTCTTCCAAAGCATTAATTATCACCATTACACCACATTAAAGTTTCAATTATTGAAGTTGTAACCAACATTTTATAGTAAAACTGTTAATTTTAAAAATGTGATTTATGTCCAAAGTAGCAAATTTAGAGAGAAAACCTTCAATTTTAAATATTGAGATTTGTAGATAAAATTACTAGTTCTATAGCTCCATTATAGTACCATCCATTATAGTCCTTTTAAAAAAAACGAGCGAGCCTTACAGTAGTCGCATATGATGTGTAACATCTAACATCTCACCATGGTAATAAGCAACATTAACATTATATCATGAAAAAGTGATTACCATCTGACGGCCAACTCTACCACTGTGCGCGCTCATTGGTCAAATCAAATAGCGCGCGATTCCCCGGCTTCCTGTTACACACTTCCGTCCCTTTTCAAGAAATCACTCTCACGGATTCAGGAAAGCGAAAGAGGAAAGGCATTACACATCAAAAATGATAACAACACGACGTGATTTCATTTCACGAAGATGAAATTATCAAAGTGTTAGCTGACGGAAATGTCAAAAACACTCGCATACCTAGGAGAAAATGTGTGAGGAGAATCATGAGGTTCGAGGAGGTGAAAGATGTGTAAGAACCGCGAAGCTTGGCGCTCCGTCCTCTTTGTCTAACCCGTTAGGGATATAGCGTGAAAGATATCTATGTATGTATAAAAAAATATAGTCTTTAAATTGCCTAAAGATCTAATAGATAGATATACATACACACATATATTTAAGCGTTTTATTATGTTAAAAAAATCTCAAAATGGGCATTCAATCTTTGTTTTTATCCTCTTTGTGTAAAATGATGATAATTGTCAATTTCTTTGAAGAACTCATCTTTAAGTTTCAATGTTAACGTCGTTAAAAGTTTGAACTCATCTTGAGCCATAACCGTTAAAAACTTTTGTTTTGCATTTTGACTGTTAAAGTCTTTTTAAAGCGTAATTGCACTCCACTCAGTTTTAATATCATTCTATGAGAATAACCTAAAGGTAGAGTATTTGCTTTTAGTTTTTTTTTAGGAAAATTATCTGTTAATTTAATAATAATTAGATTGCTTCTATTGACCGCACTAAAACTATAATTAAACAACACTAATATCAAATATTGGTGTGAAAAGACGGGTAGCAGCTGGCAATAAAGTAAATGGTGCTTTGGCCGCATTAGTAGGCAGCGTAAATATATCTAACTCAGCCCAAATGGCCATCCACAATGCGTTGTTGGTGCCAGGTTTATTGAATAGTAGTGAGACCTGGTTATACCCGAAATCAAATAGAAGTAAGATAAATGCAGTAGAAATGCGATCTCCTAGAAATATGTGCGATGTCCCCCTTGTAGACAAGATAAGCAATGAAGAGATACGAGGTATGACAGGATTGCACGACAGTGAGATTGTAAAAGTGAAGAAAGGAATCCTTGGACGCTTCGGGCATATAGAAAAATTGAGAGATGAAAGGTTGACGAAGAAAATCTGCAAAGCTAAAATAGTGGTAGCAGAAATCAAGGAAGATCAAGGTTAACTTACGAAGATCAAATAGCCAGAGTGTTAGCTGACGAGTATGTCAAAAGCACCCGCATACCAGCGAAAGTATGTGAAAAATATGATGAGATTTACGGAAGTGAAAGAAGTATGTGAGGACCGCAATGCTTGGGGCTCCGTCTTCTCTGATGTTGTTAGGGATATAGCGTGACTATATGTATGTTATAATATTATTATTATTTTTTAGCAGTATAGATGTATCTCGGTTCAGGAAGTTTAAATCACTAACCTGTTAGTTATGTACTTAAACTACTGAGCTATAAACACTTCAAAACATGAGCTGAATTTTTTAACAATGCCACAAGTTAAAAAAATAAAATATATTACTGTAGGCATTCAGTTATTTCAAGAGCATTCATAATGCTGACAGGGAGGCTTTGGATTAGCCGCCGCGGTGACAGGCTGTGACGTTGACTTTTAATAACACAAGTGTAAACTTATCGACTTAAAACGTATTCGCTACGATTCCATTACCTTCTACTGTATTAAATCTACCACTATTTTTTCACATTATATGAAGTAATATTGGTTATGTTATAAAGATGTTAAAAATAAGGCTCTATTTCAATTCCGCTTGGATTTAAAGTTGAGCGTATTTTAACGATGCGACTGTATCTTATTCCAGATTCATGAACAATGCTATTCGTAAATAAAATTCATTTCAACTTTGATGTCACAAATTCAATAAAACAATATTTAGCTTTAGACTGGAAGTTCTTTTTAATAGATGTCTTTGTGGAAAATATAAATGTGACATTGTAGATGTTAACTATAATTTTATTCATTGTCAATATTGCAATGTTAATAAGTACTACTATTTTGAAAGTGAATACAATAATAAAATACTTGTCCTTCCGACCTTCATGGCACAGTGGTTTAGACGTTAAACCCAAGGGCGGAAGGTTCCGGGTTCGACTCCCGGTCGGGTCAATTTAGGAAACGAACTTTTCTAGATTGTCTCGGGTCTGGGTGTACTGGGAACAGCCCTTGTAGTCGTCGCCTGGTTCTTATAGCACAGGGATGCCCTAGTTTGAGACCAGATGATTGGTGTGTATTGTCTGGCGTATTTATTTATTTATTATTTACTTGTATGATTCATCAAATTAATATGAAGCTTATTAGACGACATACATACATATCTTCACACTGTTTCGCGAACAGGGCAGTTAGAGAAGACGGAGCACCAAGCTTCGCAGTACTTACATACCCCTTATACCCCTTGTCTCCTCAAATCTCATCATTCTCCTCACACATTTTCACCTAAATATGCGAGTGATTTTGACATTCTCGTCAGCTAACACTCGGTATTTGATCTTCTTAAATTAACCTTGGTCTTTCTTGGCTTCTGCTACTACTCACTTTCGCTCTGTAGATTTTTTTTCGTCGGTCTTTCATCACGTTGACTTTTAATAGTTTTTGAGTAGACGACAATTTTGTAAATTATTATTTACTAGCTACCCGCCCCGGCTTCGCACGGATGTAATGTAGATACTTATCTCACGTATCCGTCTAAATAGCTTTCCAAACTCCACATAATTTGTATCAACTTTTTTAAACATTAAAATGGTTATAGAAGGCTATCAGTATAACATAGACATATGCCATCGCTAATTTTTTAGTATTCCTAATAAAGAGGAACAATTCCATCATACATTGTTTTGGAATAAGACAGCATTTTCGATGAAAGCTCTCAGTCGGCTTGATTTTTTCCGACGTCTTGAACTATTATCGTCATATTTCAACAAATTAACTCAAAACAATAATAAACAATACGTATGAACTTTCCTCTTGAATCACTCTATCTATTGATGAAAACCGTATTAAAATCCGTTGCGTAGTTTAAAAGATCTAAGCCTACATATACAGAGGGACAGACGGCCGGAAGCGACTTTGTTTTAAACTGTGTATATATAAATACTTGTATATGAAATTATGTTACCACTAAATATTCATGCTAGTTTAGAATTAGCTGTACAGTAACCTATAAAATGTTCAATATTCAATGTTAAAAATAGGCCTTATTCCTGCTTTTTTTAAGAAACTACTACGGTTTCTAATATTATTAGTGTATTTATAAAATATTAAAAATAAAATTTATAAAAAACTGACTAAGAACGTCTCGGAGACATTAATATAGGGTTCCCTAAAAATTTTGGACATAATTTAAGATTTTAGATAAATAAATTGGATGCAAAACACCCGTTATATAACTTTAATAATATTTTATACATCTTTTTTTAAATTCTGTATTTGGGTTATCAATTTACGTCTTTATAACAAACTCCAGCTCAATACGTGTAAAGATGGCGGAATTAATCGACTGTTACTAACAGACAGACATACAAATAGACATAAGAAACTATTAAGGTTTAGCCATTTGGGCTGCAATATTCTAAAACTAAACTTAAATATTTAACTGTCAGAAAAGTGTTTAGTATGTAGAAAAACATTTGCATGAATATGGCTTTAAAATAATGCATTCTATAATGCATATTATGAGAAATAGAAATTATACATTGTCTAATTAAATACGAAATTCAGAATTCCTACTACGTATTATTAGAATTTAACAACTCTACTGTCTACTTTGAAGCGTATAATGGCACACGCTAAACCAATTCGACGGGGCTCTATGCAAATAACGTTATTCGAGGCATCGCCGGTCACACCTGGGCCGGTCTTATTGAAGTTATAAGTTGTGCAAACTGCTGCTGGCTATGTCCCTCTCTATCATTGAATATTTAGTTTGTGCCTATCCTTTTCTAAATCGTGAAACTGAGAATTTGTCTTGGTTATTAAATTCGACTACCAAGAGTTGTCTTGCTTTCGGATTTTGAACACGGTACTTGTAAGGTTGATATATATACATATTTTTATGACAGAAGGTTTCAGAACAGAATTTTATTTTGCAACTGTTACAATTTATTTGCTTTTAAAAACGATTATTTTTAAATGCAAATAAAATCGTAATAGAGTTTGTCAAATTAATAAACGATGTTCCTGTTCTGTCGTAAAAATAGCTAAGTAAACGTCATACTCTTTAAAAAACCTTCAAATGTCAAAATACAGTAAGTCAAAAATATGTGTATATGTCAGAGTCCTGGCTACGCAGGATTTTATCGCATTAAAAAAGCTATTTATATGCGCATTCCAATTCCGTTTTTAAACGTTACTAATTGGCATGACTCATGCTAATTTTTAACGATTTATGAAATTTGATTACAGGTTCATCAAAAGGAAGACGCCGTCTATGATACTTGTCGTAATCCTTGAAAATGTGCTTGAATGAAAAATATCACAGTGTCAAAATCAGACGAACGTGCGAGTGTAGTGTTTCTAAGGAGTACAGTTGAGATAACTAGTGTCGTATAACAATGGAATATGGTTGAAATCCATTCGTGACAGATTCATCCAAACTGTGCTTCCGAAAATGCTATCGCGCAGCGAAATTGTTGTTTCATCCTAAATCACTCGTTACTAAACTATAAAAGGAAGTGTCATAAAAAATATTAATATAGTTGTAAATATAAATCGGATATCGTCGTCTACATTTTTCCATAATCTTAATAATTCGAAATTTTAGTCATCGAAGCGGTTGTCGTATTTTTTGTGATTAAAAATCTATTTAAATATTTTAAATTAAGTGGCAAAACTCGGTTGTGATGTGCATAGTGTGTAAGCTGTATCGTAAGTAAGGTTAAAGTCTAGTTGTATTTGGGGCGGAGTTGCATGGTGGCGCGCGCGCAAGCCGCGCGGTGATGTTGGGGGCGAAGCGTGCGGTGCGTTGTCACGTAGTTTTTGACACAGGCGCAGGCGCGGCCCGGCGCCGGTAAGATGCGAGAGCGGCGTTCTGCGCTCTACCGCACCGCCGCTATGTTGATTGCCTGCCTCCTCTTCATAAATCAAGTCGACGCTGCTGGTAAGTCTCTTATTTTTTTAGTAACGAACTGAACGCTCATTTGTTTTATACACGAAAATCGGTAGATAGTACACCAATATTGAATTAAAACAACATTGTATAAAAATTATAGTCACTTCCAAAATGTTTTTTTTTTGCGAAACTCAAAGAGCCACAAACAACCATTCTCGATATGATTATTGAAATAATCTTAAGAATCCAAAAGACAAACAAAAAAAATGTATATGGCAATTGTTATAAAAAGTTTTTCTTGGTGGTAAGTAATAGTAAAAAAACATGCCGTCCTAAAATAAAGAAATATATGTGTACATTAGAAACACGAACTCAGTATTATACAAAGGAGTGTTCAGTGATTGCCTTGCATGTTTAAATTAAGAATAGGTACATAAAATGTAAAAACAGAGTGATATTATAGCGGCATTGATTGCATTATATTCATGTTATAATACATCGTGTAATTCACGACAAAATGTTATTGTATTGCTTTCGATCGAAATTTCAAACCGAAGACAGGCTATAATACTGAAAGTTTCAGTAGATAATTAAAGACCGACTGTCATGATATGACAGCAAGGTACCAATTAGTTACTAATAACCCATTTCACATACTTAGGCATGTGTGATTAAATGGACTAATTACATACGATACGAGTATCACTCATAATATGTAACTGAGAGGATAGATATTTCATTTAAAAAGAGGATATGTAGTTCGCTTGATTTTTTTTGCTACATTTCTTCAAGTATACTAATTATTTGTGTTAATGGTTAGGCAATTATTTGTGAGAAGAATCTTATGTAAATCAGAAAATATATATACTGATCTCGAACGGAAGTTTTGTTGTATTTTTATACCTTCCTAAAATATAGTTTCTTTTTCTAGTCACATGTTGGGCGCCATAAGTAAGTAAAGTAGAAATCGTTGAAGCTAAAATGATGCGTCACTCTACAACATTTACTTACATGTAATAAATTAAAATGCGGACGTAATACATGTCATTGCGGCATGATCATTTGCCATTCATCAGCGGAACGACTTAGACATGACGACGTGCGTTGTTCGGTAGTAAAAATACCGCTAAAATGCCGAAAGAACAACATTTTGTGTCAGTTTAAGTAATCTCTAGCCAGTAATATACTTCGAATAAAACAATTTTACGCTAACTTTAATTAATGGCGTTTTTACATATCAGTAAATTTATCATATGCATTTGCTGAACACACTATTTCATAAGCAAGCTTATGGCGCATCCGCAACAGAACCACGTGAAAGGTTTAAATAGTGGTTCTGTATGAATACACTTCTCACATTCAGTCATTAGCATAGCAGGAGTGTGGGGTGTCCATTAACATAAAGCTCCAACCAAAAATCGCATCTCGTGTCCCCGGTCTACCCTTCCTGCATAATTATATTCCACTGCCGCATGAAAATGAGAAGTAAAAACTGTTTTATATGTAGAAATAATGAGCAGAGTTCTGATTAGATTTAGATATCTTTTTCTGTAAACGTTAAACGTTTGTTGGTAACATGTAATTTACGCAATATGTTGTAAAATGTTTCCTACCTTTAGGATTACGTAACGAGATTACTTAGATTATTCCCTTGATATATACGTCGTGATTTAAAACAGCCAAGGTTTCACTAGGAGCACTTATTGTTGTTTTACTTCTTAAATTGTTATAATGCTAACATTAGGTACACGCGGCGCTCATCATTTGCATAAGCGAGCGGTAGCGGTCGCGGCTGCGTCGGCGATAAAACGACCGACGTCGAACTTATGAAGGCAATTAATGAACCAAATGATACAACAACGCAAGCTGCCTCCACAAAATTGCGCTTTTTGCAAACCCTTTCCTGTATTCGCCGTCCGGCTGTAACGTGGCCGCAACTTTAATTTTCGATTAAGAGTTTTATTGCGCTCGTAAAAAGGAAAAAATTGGTTTATGTCTGCACATATTGGAATAAGTAAAAAAGATTCCGTATTGGATGTCTTTACGACATCTTGTAAAATATATTACAGACGTGACTATCCTTGTCGATCCCGGGTACAACTGTCGAACCGATTCGCTAAAAAAAACGACATCAGCCAGTGGTTGTCGTTTGCATTTTAATATGCACAAGGGGATAAAGTGGGATGAGCCTGTTACATTGTGCAAAAGCGTTAAAATCAAAACTGGACATGTGGAGAAACTAGAGAAGAAACAATGACATACTGATTTCACCATCGTCAGCTAAATTGATTGTTTAAATGGTCTTTCATTGATTTCATACACAAAATATTGTCACTGCTAAATTAAGGTTAGTGTTTCCTAAATAATTAAAATTCTACAAAAATCAGATCAAATCTGGTTAGGCCGGACGCTTACTGCAAAGTCGAGACAACACCAGCGGCCCACAGTTCGCTAACAGAAACGAGAGCGAAGGTCTTGACTCTTATTCTCATTGAAAAATGGGACAAAATGAAATGACAAAATGGTACACACTTGCGCCTCGACGCTGCCTCAACCACGTCCCCTATTTAATTATATGGATGGAAATGAAGAGGTGCGTTTCTCGATAATCTTCACCTCAACATTACCTCTGCTCTTAGACGTGTGAGCCACAAGTCTTATTAATTTTTTTTTCAGCTAATGTAATATCAAGGTTAGAAATATTTAAGATATTTGTGTTCGTAATTGTCCTGACAATTACGCACGCAATTAAAAACAATCAACCAAATCTGTGGTGCCGTTCTCAAGTGATGATGTTTCGTACATGCAGCAATTTATTTGTATTTATATAGATAATGGACGAGAAGTCGTAGCCAATTTTTGAAGTATTAATAATGTAATGGCTCATTTCTGAACGGAATATTTTGTTACAGATTTCATTACAAAAAATATCACATCTTTCATATTGCTTCAGTGAGCGATAAAAATCTCGCCGTTTCGTCGGCTGACATAGATAGATTAGCATTTAGATTATGTTCGACGGTAGCTGTAGTTTGTCTCGCTTGAGTCTGATGAGCGGCGTATCCATTATTTCAATGTGTTCGAATATTTTATATTAAACTATTGCCAACCTTAGTGCTAGAAACGAAGGAAAATATAATCTCTGGTATATTCTTGTTTACGTCTCTCTTTATTCGGAGAACTTTAGCTGCGAAATAATATTTGATATATGCAGACTAGTATCGTCTCGTAGTAACTAGAATATTTTGGTAAGATATTATATGGTTGCTGTAACTGAAACTGAAGGTGGAACAGTAATTAATTAGAGCTTAATGTACATACTGTCACTATATTATATTTTTATTTATTCTTCATGTTGTATATATGTCCTTTGCCTATAAACTAAACACATAAATATTGTACTTGCCTATAATTGGGGTTGCTACTATATTTACTTCAAATTACAAGCAAAAAAATTTATTTCTGGTGTAAAACCTGCTGGCAATCCTACATTAAATAAATATGTAAAACAGTCGACGGTTACTTATTAGTTCCTAATAATTTTGTCAATTTTCATGCTTTTTGAATATTCATAATTTTCTTGTATAACTATGAAATGCTTAGTACTTTTTGTTCGTTTTCAAAATTTCTGTTAAGCTGATGATTTAGCTTTTCATGTTTTGTATATTGAGTGCCTGTTTTACAATCTTCAAATAAGTGTTATCCAACAACTAATTAATATAAAGAAATAGATCATTTTTGTATGTAAATACCTGCCAAGTAATTTTACTTGACAGATATTAGAAATTAGTTTCGAATATTTATTTGAAACTAATTTTTACATTGTGAAATAGCTTCTCAAACTGATGGAAATATGTCTTGTAATATATAAATTATGACTTAAATAAATTATGTGAACCATTAAGTTATAATTAAATATAAATTATGTAATATTAATAATATGTAATATTATATTAAGATAATATACAAATGATTTAAAATATTAAATCATTTGTATACATATGTAAATAACACCCAGACTTCAAGCTAGTTTAGAGATGTTTGTCTCCAAAACAGATCGTAGATCGAATTCAAGACCATCGTCTTAGAACGCGTACCTTAACACCTACTGGCTAGTAGACATACGTAATATAAAATATATTATATCCATATGTATATATCTAAATGATATTTCTTTCATCACACAAATGATTTAAAATATTCCCACACCCTAAATACGTTGAGCCTTGTATATTAACATTGTCGTGTTGTAGGTAAGAACATAGGATATTATACTCGTACTTATTTATACATAGCGAAAAAATGCACTCAGCAAACGTTAGAGCCCTTTGACATCTTTGTGCGAAATAGTGATATTTTGACGCTCTAGATCTCAGAAACTTCAAGATTTTTTAACATTCTGCTGGCAGTTTATAATAAATCCATTTCCCTTCTTAAATATTGATGTTGCACATTTTCATATTTAATTTATAATATCTTACAATAACCATTCTACGAAGTCAGTTTAAAAGGAATATTCTTAGACGCGCTACTTTGACGTCCTAATTAATATTGTTTCGACGAAGTCTAACAATTTCTAAAATTAGTTTGAGATTAAGTACATATTCTTATTGGACATTACTGTTGTGTAAATGTCATAAATTTCTTCTTTTTTACTAAAAAGAAAAAATATTTAATAAGGCTTATTTGAAGGATAAAGTGTCGTCATTAAAGTCGATTTAGTTCCAAAAAAAGCAATGACTTATAAAAAAACGATATGAAATGAAACTTCATTCAATGTACAATATACGACAGAAATTCTTTTTTTAAATTAATATGTGTAATACCTATATAATAAACGCGATAATATCAGTATAAAATACGCGATGTTAACGCATAATGTTTACATGCCTAAGAAAAATGCAGGAAATGAGAAAGTCATAATAGACTAGAAGTCAACATTGGATCAAAACAAGCAGTCGGCATATACGGCTCACTATTTAATGTTCTCGCTTACGATCGCTCGTTATGAAGAGCGCATAAATTTTTCGTACAGGCCCTACCTCGTCAAGCGCTCGCGCTGGTCTGAAAAACATTTATTTTTGCTTCTGAGAGGCGAAAGTGTCCGTGGGGATTTATTCGCCTACGGAAACCAAAAAAAATGTTTCTCATCACGTTCATCTTTATTACAACGGTGCAAAATTATTTTTAATTGGCCAAGGATGTGAACTTGAGTTTTGATCCGTAAAAGATAATTATACCCAGTCATGACTATGTATCTAGAGATTTCTAGGTAACCGATCCTAGTAGTGCTAGACAGGTAAATACTTCCCTCTATTTAATCTTTACTTTTAAAATAGTACCTATATTAAGCATAATAATATGTAACTAAATACAATATTTGTGTTAAAGAATGTTATAACATTTAATATAAATGTACACAATTACACATGTATTTATATAAAACGAAAAAAAATTAATAAGAAAAATCGTAACATTTGATTCGGAAAAGTATCAAAATTATATATTATACTGAAGTCGCTTCATTACTCATACTACTCGTACAATAAAGCTACGAAAGTCCCACGCATACATGTCCGGTCCGAGTGTCCGGGCGCACCAATACCTAAATTTAAGTACTTACGTTTTGTCATAGGGCGCTGAACAAAAAAATAACAAACGTCAAAATAAAAAATGCTTAACAATAGATGGCAGTACTGTTGTGTGTTATTTCTGCCATCTAACGAAACGCGAATATCAAGAAATGATTAAGATTTAACGTAGAAAACACAAGTGATCTACTCTTTCTTTCATTCATTTTCACAATAACTTTAAAAGTAAAGCACAGTATATATAAATAAAGATAATTTACTGTAGTTACTTACGTTCACATAAATATGTAAATACATGGCAACAGCCATATTTTTACCTTTATTTTAATACTCTCATATTAAAACTAAAACATCTCGCTCACGCAGGTGTGCGTGATCTTGCGTTAACTGACAACTAAAGGAAAGAAAGGAACCGAAGATAAAATGAATAAAAATAATTATTCCAGTAATAATTAATTCCAAATATTTGCAATACTCACGGATTGAAAAAGACATCCTATTTGTCTTTAGCAGTTGTCGTATAGTATAGTATAGTTGTCGTATAGTTGTCATGTACACTTCATAAAGACGCACGCCATCACGGCGTTCATGCGCGACTACATCAGAGTCTGCCAATTAATTACCTGACTTTTATACTTCAGTTTATAATTATTTGTTTAAGAAAACAGAAGTATATTGTTGAAACTCGTAAAAATAGGAAATTGTAATAAATAATAACTTGCGTCGAAGAGCTACTGTCTCGCAGTTTAGGCCTATCCATTAAGGGCGGTGCGAGACAAATCACGTGGGCGCTCGTCGCGCAAACGACGCCACCACGTGTCCCGTGTCACGCCCGGGACATAATCTAAATGCTAATATATCTATGTCACGATACGGATATCCTTGACGCGACATTTTACAGAATTTACAGCAACTGTTTAATACTGTAGAAGCATGCTGACTTCAGACTTTTTTCTCACCTTGAACTTTTAAATATATTTTTATAGCGCGCTGTATTTTTCGGAATAACTAAAAATATCATTCACAATTGATATATAATATTAATGTGTAATAATATATCGATGTGATGAACATTAATCACTTATGTAATTACTTTCTCAGAAAACACGATTCTGTATTACTAATAATATTAAACGTTAAACAGATGTTAGAAACGTTTTCTGTTAGGTCTTATAATCTATAGAGCTCAAATACTTGAACAAAAATCCTTTCTCGCTGGTGTCACCATTCAAACAGAAATCAAAAACATTTTGTGCGTACATTAAACATTGAATTTTAAGGATTCTGCTCTCAAAATATGACACATTTCACGGGGTGCCGTTTCAAACGCCCGAGGTACTTTCCTCCCATGAATATGAATGAGAGATAATTCTGAGCCTCTTCCAGATAGATGTTATTGTTATTTTGAAAAGCAATTCTGGTATCGAGTGTCTGTATTGAGTTTGCTTTAATGTACTACGATAAGCTTGAAAATACAATGAAAGTGTACCGTACTCACGAAACGTCGAAGCTGGGTGTCTTAAAACAATTTCATTAATAATTTTAACTATTTTAAATGGAGGGAACAAAGTTTTGACAAGAACAAGTAGCAGATTTTATATGGATATGAACACTTGAAATACAATATTAGACACGAAAATTGTGGAGCCTAGGGGTGTAGCTACAGGCCTCGTAACACACTACCGAGCAGTGTAACACGGGTTTTTGAAGTGAAAATTTATCTAGGCGCACTTTGCGCTCTTTCTGAACAGTAAACGAAACTGAACCGTCACACTATCCTACTCATATTATAAATGCGAAAGTTTGTGAGGATACATGTATGGATGTTTGTTACTCTTTCACGCAAAAACGCAAAAGCTAGTATCGTATATTTTGAAATTAGAATATCATATAAGTTTTCACTTCTGTCGTGTGGCCATAAACAGACGGGTTTTTGTTCACAATATTTTTTTAATATGTATAGGCATTTGCAGTTTCAAGGCACATACGACGCGGCCAGTGTAAACGTAACTGAATATTTACAATCAGCCATACAATCGGTGTGTTGCCTGGATGTTTATTTGCTTACTATTAATTAGTTAAATCGTAGCTTAGAATGTCACAAAGAATTCTGCTGTCCAGCCAGAAGCAAGTAAACAAAAACGGCATTATTTTAAAATCAGTAAATCAGTAAAAAAGTAAGTATTTTGTAATCAGCAGTAAGGTAACTTAGTATCTTCGAAATCAGTAATCAAAAATAAAATAAAAAAAAACAAATTAAAAGTTGCTGTATATGTATGCGTTGTAGTAACTGTTTAAACCACTAGGGCGTTTTTAAGGTTATTCTCACAAACAAGGCTCCAAGGGACTGATTTCACTGAAAAGCATTTGGGAAATTTTCATAAATACTTAACGATGTTATTTCTAATATTTGTATCTAAACCAGAAGTTTCGGCTCAAAGGTTCCTTATGTATATTAATTGTCAACACTTTATAAAGTTATGTGTTATGTTATGTTATATTTATATTTTCTCAGAAATTGGATAAGGGTTTCATACCATTAAAATTTCAATAAAAATGGATTCGGGATCTACCTAATGCGAAATATGTGATGCCTTCGACCCTTCCTATACTTAAACTTATCCAGAACAGATTAAAAAGAAAAGACTAGTCTGTGCCCACGACTTTAATTTATGAAATAATACAATAAAATTTCATATACCTGTAGTATTTTGTATGAAATCAATAAAATCTTACAGTGGAAACTACAGTGTTAATAACAATCAACCTACAATTTAATTTAAAATCCACTCTATGTATTTGTATTTAATGTTCATTAATGTAAATAAGTTTATTAACTTATTGGTATATAATACCTATTGGTATACAAATATTATCGCAGTAACACCATATTTGTTCAAACTGCATCCATCTGATTATATTTTTCTTTTTTGACTGCATACTTTAACTTGTTATTTGTCAACGCCTTACGATATAAAATAGCAACAGTGTATACCATATTATATCTACATTTTGTAAGCATTTTTTTTAAACAATACACACTAATCATCTGATCTCAAACTAGGATTTTCCCTGTGCTATGAAAACCAGATGACGATTACTCGGGGCGTCTCTGCCCATACACCCATTTATGTAATTAATTTAAAGGTTTATACGTTAAATAATTAATATTCGAAAATACCATGTTGCGAAGGTAGTGTCTAATAGAGAAAATATAAAAAAGAAAACTTTTAGCGTTACTAAAGATTTTTATCGCATGAAAATCCCATCTCAGTGCGAGCTGTCTACACAAACCGATAGATATTAATCCCGGCCCAATAATCGCTTGTGATAAGAGATTTTCTTTCTATCCCCAGTAATAGGAAGTTTCAGCATGACCGAACATTGATATTTAAGTTTAATAGCGTTTTACAGTGAACACAAGCCTTTGTAGCGCACACATAAACGCAACTTGCAAAGGAATTGCTTGTATGAGATTTTAAACTTAGGTCGTTACTTTAATTTAAGGCACCTCATAATAATTTATAAGATGGAAGCTGATGTTTAATAGAATATGTACAATATGCTTTATTCCACCAAATAAAAAATAATACATTAGAAACAAAAAGTTAGTTACAAAGTGTACATTTAGTAATCAGTAGATAACAACCTATGTAATAGACGATTGATACATGTACTCTGTGTCTATGGTCTATCTGAAGAAATTACTTCGTCAACAAATTGTGAACAGATCGTGAAGAAATCAATTATGTATAAATGTATAAATAAATGAGAAATCTTTAGTTTTAAAAAGACTATATCAGTTTTGCAGTACAACAGGCGACCTTATTTTAGTCTATAGGATACAATCTTTATAGTAAGAATATCAACAAATTATAAAATAAATAAACAAATGAGGCGTCGGGAGACGCCTGGCAGATTTGAAGCATCGAAACTATTTTGTATAGAAAATATGCATGAAAGCATGGTTTATTAAAGGAAATATGGCATAATCAAAATATATTGCATAGTCAAAAACAATATGTTAAGATTTCTTTTAAAGAAAACATTATTCTTTATTTAAAAAACACAGGCAACGTGTTCCGAAGTGAATATCAACCACAACTATGTACGCTGTAAGTATACGAGCTCAGTAAAAGCGCATGGTCGCCACGTCGCCACGCTATTAGCCGGTCTGGCCCGCCACATAAGATGTTTCACATCAAAAGAAAGGAATGCTTAAATGGTGGATGTGACGAAAGAATGAATGATGAATTTATAAAGCGATAGTTTGTGGTAGTGGAATTCGAAGTAGAATATTGACTTACGAGAATGAATAATGCCTACATCAATAGCTCGAGTGTTAGATGACGGAAAATAGAAACCACTTATATACGAGTACATACCTCAACGTATAGCTATGACGGGAATAATTTTATTCAAAAAGGGAAAGTGATATACGTAAGGACCGAAATAGTTGATCATTCACCCGCTGTCTTGTAGGCTGAAAATTCTCGTCGTAAAGTAGTATGAGTCGCCTCATATCCTTGTTACGTATAGCGCTAGTTTAGTACAGTCTTATCAGTATTTAAAGAAAGTTTCCAGTGTAATGGAACGAAACTTTATATGCTGTTACTGAGTGTAATGAGCGATTAAGATCATTACGTACTTGTTAATTAAATAAGAAACATCACTATGTCTGACGATTCGCTCCTCTTAGAAATTTAGAGCATCGTTCTGTGAAAATTTTATACAGTTGTTTATGTTTTATGGAGAGTTTACACTTTCGTATTCCAGGAGTCGAGTGTTCGAGGTGGTTTTTTAACTTGCGAGAAAACGATTTAGACTCGTGGCTACGATTTTTTGCACTTATGTCAGGATCCTACAAAACTGATAACCTTTCTGAAGGGTCTACGATGAATGGAATGTCTATGCTTATCTTTTGAGCCAGGTGCTACATTACATACATTTTAGAGAAGAGAAAGGGATAAAAGGGCGAATGCGTTATTTTTTTACAAGACAAAGCGCCCGTTCGTGCTTCTCAAATTACGAGTAGAAGGTATGCCCTGAAAGAGACGTGCTTCACCGAAATCAACCATGCATCTTACAGTCCTAGAGACCACTTTTTATTCAGTAATTAAAATTCTACGTTGGAGAAGATTTGAGGACGAAGTAGAAATGAAGACGGGGAAACGAATTTCGAAAATAAAAAGAAAGAATACTTTCATTATAGTATGAGAGCACTGTATAAAAAATGTGTCACGCCATTTTCTATTTGAAATGGACAAATCATCATGGTGCAAGAAAATAACACATGAATACCGCTTCTAGCAATGAGTATTAGGGTCGAATAAATGATAAAGAATGAACTTACAGATGACAAAGAACCAAATAGTGACGGGTTGCTTACGGGCTGCTATGAGTTCCATATAATAAAAGCCTATTCCTTAGCCGACTTTTACCGTATAATTATCAGCTTTTCAGTATAATTAGTAATTGTTGAATGTAAAAATCTCAAACAAACTGTTGACATTACGTTTCCTTAATCGACCTAAGTGGAATCAGTTCTGGATCTTTGAGTTACTTGTATCGTCATTAACGTTATTTAAAAATGTTAAAATATATGAATTCGACAATTCACGACAACAAATCACGGGACGAATTTTCAACAACTGACGTCAAATCTATTCATCTCTCTGTTAACGGATGCAATAGTAGATAGTGACTTTTCTGGGGGATCTCGATATCACCCATTTTTGGTTGTTAAAAAAGTCCATGCACTTACACATTTTATCGCTGATACATTTACTGCGGTCGCGAAGCTCTTTAGCGCAGATCCAAGCGATCATCTACGTCTACTGTCTCGTATCTAAAGAATTTTACTTCCGTACCATTAATTTTCTATTTCGCTCCGTGATCGGTTATTGACTGGCTCAATAAACGGATTTTGAACGACGTAACTGTCTTCATAAGTTATTATAACGTTTTGAATCGATATATAATATTTATATTTACTCATAAAGCTGGTGGAAGACTATTTGTAATTTTGAAACAGAAGAAGACTTCATAAATGTCCTTAAGTGTATAAGCACTTTGCACTCATTTCCTAGATTTTTTTTATTTATTAGGTATACACAACAGACAACAGTCATATAAAATTTAAAAATAAAAATGCTTTAAAAGTTTTGGACAAAAATTCAATCCAAAACATGTAGACACAGGTAGACAAATCTAAACTAATGTGTAACAAATCAATACAATGCGTTATCATATCACAATAGGTATAAAAAAATGTAATAAAAAATTAAACCTACTTCAAAAAAAACACCGACAAGTACGAAATAACTATCTTTTACTAATCAAAACTCAAGTACAAAAATAACTTTATAAGGAGCAACCTAGAAACAAATACCTATATTAAATTTGACAGTTACCGAAGTCGATGCCAAACCTACTAAACTAATATACTTTTTGTTGTTGCACATTGAATTGGCACCATTGGAAATCGTACTTTAGAGTGTCCTTAGGTTTTTTTTGGCAGGTCTACAATTAACTTCTTTTCTAACTCTGGATCGCAATGACATAATAGAGAATCATCAACATATATGTAGGTTATAAGCAGTTCACGTTATTGGGTGTATCTTTGAAACCCAAGCTCCAATACCTGTGAAATTGAAACGGGACCAATCTGGAAATATATCCTTTCAAATAAAAAAATAATTTTCCAAATCGGTTCATAAATGACGGAGTTCTGAGGTAACAAACATAAAGAAAAAAAAAACAAAAGGAATACAACTGAATTGAGAACTTTTTTTGAAGTCGGTTAAAAAATGTATGGTATTAAATAGATAAATATTACTTAACAATTAAAAACAAAAACTGTATGGAGGTTTAGCATAATTGAACTCTTTTTTTATTATATTTCTAAATACAGAGTGTCTGAGATCGAACATGTCGATGTCATTTATAATGAAGTAGGAATTAAATATGATTGTCTCGACATATTCGACACATGCGTATTATCGGATTATGTTATGAAATGTTATTTTTAAATAGCTGCAGAGTGAAAGTCTTAAGAATACGTGAAATATGTTTGGTGTTAAATTTAAACATCCTAGCATGGAGAGATTACTTGGAAATGTAAAAGTTTATGTAGGAACAGTAGATCATTTTGTCCAAGCCGAGCGTAAAGAGGTGTTATATTAAATATAGTCAACCTTTCCTTGTAGTTTTGCAGCTGACGACCGAGACCACACAGATAACAAAGAATTTTGAGCATTCTATTACGAACAGCTTCAATGTTCTCGGAATGCACCGAATAACTCGGTGACCACACAACAAACGCATACTCGAGTACAGTTGATTAGCTCTTGTATGCTCTATACTATGATAATGATCTTGAAACGTAAGCTTTTCATCGATCAACACACCCAGGTATCTCGCCAAAGTTTCTCTATTAAGTAATTGACCCTCAAGCTGATAAGTGTAAATTGTTTTATGTCGTTTATTAGTAAATGAAATGGCAAATCGTTTACTTTGTTATTGTTGTATATAATAATTGGTACTTCAACGGGACTGTAATCCCAAACAAACTAAAAATGTATCCAATAACACTTTGTTTTTAAAATGAGGAAGACAATTTGTTTTTGTGTTCATAACGAGTAACATTCTCTGCATTACTTAACGCTACCTACAACTTCACTAAATTATCGTAAAATATTTTATAATATTCTTTTATTCTTGTTTCATTATTTTTGTTATTAAAAAGCTGAATGTAATCGACATCGTAACGTCTTCTTTCACGAGCTTTGGAATACAGATATTTTTTAATTATAATACCAACGACATATACTTTGAGGTCCTTAATGCGCCACAGTAAGTTTACGATACACCCACACATATCTGCAAAACAGGCTGTTAGTGTTGCAGATTCTTTTTGTGCAGTATTTGGTTTCTTATAGAAGTCCGGAGATAAGCTGTATTCAAGGTGAAATTGTGAAGGCGTCGAGAGTTTACAAAGAACCTTATTAGCCTTCCGCTAACTAATGGACAACTAGGGTTACAAAATGATCCGCCAAAGGGTGCACCTTTGTAATGGAAATACGGGTCGTTGTAATTTTAAGTGCAGTATTACATTCTTCAAAGCCATTTCAGGAGAATCGTGTCGTTTCGAAATTCAAAGTAATAGTATTTAGGATTTCCTCAAAAGGAAAAGTGGAACCCTTACCAAAACAGCCACGGTTCCCTTTGTCTGTTCATCTCTCACAACCAAGATTCTCAGACATCATGAGACGTAGAGCTTAAATAAATTTAAGACTTAATTTAAAACTTAATAATTTTCGTTCGCACTCGCATACCGAGGCGAAAATGTGTGATGAAAATGATGAGATTTGAGGAAGCGAAAGAAGGATGTAAGGACTGCGACGCTTTACGCTCCGTTCTCTAGCACTATTCCGTTAGGTATACTGCGTGAACATATGTATGTATATATATATAATTTTCGTTTGCATTTTATAAGGAGAACTCGACCTCACGATCCCTCCCATCTCGAAATTACTAGATCTAAAATTTTTAAACTATCAGATTACAGCACTATTCTTGATGTGCAGATCAGGAAAATTATTAGAAAAATCCTAAGTCTCATAGATCTTTAGAAATCAATTTTACAAACATGTTATTTTATAATCCATCTCTGCGGAAATCGCATTCTTACTTGACCAAATAATATATTTTTTTAATGCACTAAGTATAACTATCCTTTCAGTCGTAAACAAGCTCTTATGTATTCAAAAGGCGAACATTAAAGAGATCGAATTCGCGCCCCTCTAAAGATGGTATCTTGAGTGCTGTCTGTAAACCTGTTCCCTTTGAGCTCACTTTTTTCATTCCTCCATGTAGACAGTATGTTAACAAGTGTGAGACGTGGGCAGCGAGCGATGAAAAGAGATGTACACACGATACATGCATAGTTTAGACGGTGCTTGCTTTGCCAAAGTTAATGGAACTTCTAAAAGCGTGCGGAAGCCTATCTTTTCTGTTTTAGTTATACCATCATTACCTTTATTATTCTTTCAATAAAATTTTTATCTAATATTGTATAAATTACGTATTATTTTTCAAGGTAAATGGTCATTATGTTTACATGAAAATTGAGGCCATGAAAAACTGAACGGAAACAAATTCAAACAAATTGTTGTTATTTTATGAAAGGATAATGACCATACTTTTTGATAGTTCTAATAATTGTATACTTCATACAGTTAATGACTTTGAAAACTCGATATGTTAATATGCATACGAGAACTGCTTTTATACAGACAATACAATTATGCTCAGTTTTAGCTCATTGTTTAGAATTTTACGATTTTTGTAAGTTTTGTAAGTATAGGGCACTAAATTTTGATCAAGAATGTTACGCTTTTGTGTATGAGAAATGCCTACCACTACTATAGTATAGCAGAATTTAAAACAATTTTGTTTCGATTTTAAAACTGGCTTGATGAGGATTCAAAACCAGATTAAAAATCAGACGTATAAATCTGACATACCCGGAAAAATTGACAAAATTAAGAACATAAGTGAACAAATTTCCGAAAATATCCCTAAGCTGAGATTTTTTGTATAAATTCCCACTTTTGTTTTTTTTTATATGAGAGAGGGGGAAACGAGCTAGCGAATCACCTAATGGAAAGTGATCACCACGGCCCATGGACACCCGTAATGTCCCGGGAACTACGGGTGCGTTGCCGGCCTTTGAGGCAAGGAGGGGGAGGGGGGAGATGGGCCACCAACACTCACTCACCGAACGAAACAACAGCAATAGATTCTGTTATTTCACGCCGATATTTTGTGAGAGGGTGGTATTTCACCGGGTGATCCGGCCTAATTTGTGCTGCAATGCAGCATGGCTCTACCGCACATATTTTTTCTATCGTTTCGTTTTATTTTTATACTTTCTATGTATACCTTTTCACCTCTAAGTTGTTATGAATGAGTGTTCATAGAGCATTCTCCTCAGCGCTATTCCCATTCGTAGCGTTTCACACTTCGAAGCACACACGATGATGTAGGTATGTTATTTGTATACCCTTCATAAATTCAACATATCTTTATAATCTCAGCACGAACGTGTATAGTGGAACTTTCCAAAATAAATGCTCTACATATCTAATATAGAATTTCGTTAATATGTGTTCAGTACATTTAATATGCCTAAGCGTACAGACAGTAATAACAGTTAAGTATAAAGTTATTGCAATGGTAAGTAAATTATTGAATGAACACAACCACTACACAACCTACACAAGTTGCTTGTATAGTACCTAGGTAGACATTTAGACAAACAATTAATTTAATTTGTATGCAGAATGAAGTAATGCTTAGGTTTGAAGTGATACCACACATTATTTAGTTACTACTTACTAGCGTGTTAGTCACCTTTTATTCAAATTTAATGGAATTTATTTAAGTAAACCTACTTGAAAGGCATTTTTGTACATTTCGTGTATCATATAAGTTCGGAAAAAACCCGCACTATAAAAATTCTACAAGAAACTCAGTGATGTAACATATAATAATAACGTCTTGCAACGGTGGTTGTGATCACCTATTGTGTAGGTGATCTGTTGATGTCCATATCGTGCAACTTCCTGCTTCAAAAGGAACCGTAAGCCATTGATAGTTCTCCTCAAATGTAACAATGTAAATAGCTTTTAGCAAAATGACTCGAGCGCAATAAATATGTTATTAGGCAAATGTAAAATTTCAACATGCAAGTTGT
The DNA here is from genome assembly GCA_907165235.1 of Zeuzera pyrina. Classification (NCBI taxonomy): domain Eukaryota; kingdom Metazoa; phylum Arthropoda; class Insecta; order Lepidoptera; family Cossidae; genus Zeuzera; species Zeuzera pyrina. The sequence goes on from OU015629.1 coordinate 5,939,639, forward strand.
AGTCTTAGAATACATTCAATATCGAATTGCTTTTCAGAGTAGTCAACCACTTGCAGTAAAATATCGAAACGTGAAAGTTCAATTGCCATTTTCAAGATATGATGACTCTGCACTTATATTATGCTTTCGCGAAATGCAAGTTTTGTTCAAGTGAAATATGCTTTTTATCTTTTTCAGAATTAACAAAATGTAATGCAATAAAATAGTATAAAAGCAGTGTTCTGGCTATTTAAATTCGTATTTACCACGACTACATTGAGTACAGAATGGGACCGAGCCAAGTAAATACATTATTTACTCGTCTATTATAAATCTTCTAAATAAGAACCGTTATGATCTGTCCACACTTTTACACAAGTGACTGGTATTCGACATTTTTCTTCACATATTTTTTTTACATTTCTACTATTTTTTCTGGGTTATTGACCGCGAATGACAGTTTTTTCAATCATTTTAAAGTTCCGAAAGATAAAGAGAAATATCATATGTCAGCCGAATGTCACTTACATTATTAACGTCCACCAAGAAACAATTTTGGGCTTCCCCCGCCCATCAAACCACAAATTCATTTAGCTCGGTCCTAAACTGTAAAATGAGATATTAAACTGATATATTACAACCAAATTAATGCATATTTCAATTACGTCGCTATTTATATACATATTATATACATTATATTATATTATATACATAACCTTTTGCAATTGCAACAAAATTATAAAATCCCAGAATAATAGCCCCTATAATACATAGGTATTGTACTTAGTATTAAAACATCATCACATTGTATGTGTTATCTTCAAAAGACTTCAACGCTTCGCAAGTAACATTATTAAAGATGTAAAACACCGAAACCTACTTGATGTAAGTCTCGTGTTTTTAGAGCTGTTGATAATGCAGATAGTTGAGACTTATAGCTTCACACTTTTACGTTTACGATTCCTTAAAGAAGCACTTTGGTCGGTGTTGTGATCGTAATGTTTGATGTATGCCGTAAGTGACAAGAAAAAAGCGTAACACGTCGTATCAGCACTAAATATTTGCTTTATTCACTCTCCATCTCATTATTCCTTTTCTCTATCCTTTCTTTTTTACCTTCGTTTTTAATATTTTCAAAATAAGAGAGGGGATTATGCTTGTGAACGAAGGTATAGTATCACAAAACAAAGCGTTATTAAGAAAATATTCTTGGATTTTGACGCAGCTATAACTCTTTTTACTTTAGAGGGTCGCAGTTTAAGGTTCCGTAGCCATATGGCAAAAAATCGAATCCTTATAATTTCATCCTGTCTGTCTGTTCGTCTCTCTGTCCGAGAACTAATTCTGGTTACAAATATTTCCGATTTGTAAATAAATACAATCTTATTTTTGCTGACAATTAAATAAATATTGTGCATCCCGTCTATGGAACCCTTTACTGTGCGTGGTCCGACACAGGCTTGGCCTGTTTTTTTATAACAGTTGCTTTTTTTCTAATTTGTAATACGTACGTAGTGAGGATAAATAATATATATGTATGGTATATCTACCGCGCTTGTATTCTTGTAGTCAATTATGTCATTAAAAACAGTAATAATTACACGTAAGTTATGCACCCGACTTTTATGGCTTTATTGAGTTGATTGCTTCATGTTATAATTTTACCACGCACTGTCGTCTTTTACTTGCACCTGTAATAAAGTATACATTCATGTAACGTCCCTTGTTAGTACTTATTAGCCATAATAAAGTAAACAAATTGCATAATTAAGAGTGAATACATTGTTAAAACATTGTCCTGAATTCTTAGAAATTATATTTCGTAACGTTTTTTGTGATCACGAACATGAACAAAGAAGGTTTCCAATGAAATAAGTAGTTTAATTAAACGACTAGTTTTGTTTAATGAAATAACAGCTGATGAAAACGGTTATTTATAAGATTTGCAAGCCAGTAGATTTATTAGGAACCCATTCATTTCGCTACTTGACAATTATGAATTTCAGGTATGTAACAGTGATGTTTAACTTCTAGAAATAAGCGGTACAATTACTTAGTTTATCATATTTATTGTTTTAAATAATGTTAAATTATTGGTTGAAAATAATTTCAGTTCTTAAATTAAAAACAATCCATGTACTACATACACATATGCGTCATTAAAACAGGATATGTTGATATTTATTGAACTGTTTACAGATTAGAAAATCAGTTACATTTTGTTCTATTCCCAATAAAAGTTTGAACAAGTTGTCACATGTTTCAATACTTGCCTATTTTTTTTTAACTTCAAGGTTTGAATTTATATTTAGATGGAAATATTTAATGACGAAAATGGAAAGATTAAACAATATCACATAACGAGTCAAGTTTCGCTCAACATTCTTCCTTAATAGAGGATATGGATCATTATGAAATATTGTCGAGATTATCCGCACAATACCCCTGCTCCCCTCAGACGTTACCCTCGGTCGAAAGTCGAAACAGAAAATGGGGGTCCTACTAATAGCGGGTTGACGCTAACACAGCAATTTATTGTATAAACGCAATTTTTTGTGTACCTTTTTTCTGTTTATTTTAGGTTATAAATCAAACCTTTCAATTATTCTGGAGGACTACGATTACCTATACATTTGGTTAATCAGATATAAAAACGTTATACATATAACCATTTACTTTATTGCTTCACAGAAAAGTTTAATTACTTTTCTGTAGAAAAATAAAGAAGAAGTCCGGTAGGTACACAAGGCGGTCTTTTTGTCTGACAGCAACTACCAAGCAATCTTCAAAAATGCAGTGATTTTATAGATGCTTATTGTAAGCAAAGAACATAAATCATTAACAATTAAGATATGAGCGAATAGATAATAGAAAAAAGCGAATAGTTGTCATTGCTTTGCAAGAAAGTTTTCTGCGCTTTCGTGGATCTAGAAAAAGCGTTCGATAGAGTAGTGCGGAAGAAATTGTGGAGTCTTCTGCCTGAATATGGCGTGGAGGGCTCCTTACTGCAGGCTGTGAGGTCATTATATCGTGGTCACAGAGCCTGTGTAAGGATAGACGGTGACATGTCGCCCTGGTTTGAAGTCTGTTCTGGTGTCAGACAGGGCTGCGTGATGTCTGCCTGGCTGTTCGTGCTGTATTTGGACAGTTGCCTCCAGAGATTGAAAGGTAATATGAGTGGTATGGGATGTGATGACACAGTGGTAAACTGCCTATTGTACGCTGACGATGCTGTGCCAATAGCACCATCAGAAGCAGAGTTGCAGACACTAGTCACGTGCATGAAAGAAGATTGTGAAATAAAAGGATTGAAAATGAATGTGAACATAACTAAGGTTCTGGTGTTTGAAAGAGAAGCGGTACAAACGAAATGTGTGATTTGTGTAAATGGAAAATGTCTAGATCAAGTGAATGAAATTGTGTATCTAGGGAGTGCGTTTTCGAGGGATGGAATATGTGAGTTGGATGTGGAGAGACGGGTAGCAGCTGGCAATAAGGTGAACGGTGCTCTGTCCGCATTAGTGGGTAGTGTGAATATATCTAACACTGCTAAAACGGTCATCCACAACGCGGTGTTGGTGCCAATTTTGTTGTACGGTAGTGAGGCCTGGAGATGCCCGAATTCGAGTGAAAGTAAGATAAATGCTGTGGAGATGCGGTCTCTCAGAAATATGTGCGGTGTCACGCTTGCGGACAGGATAAGCAATAATGAGATACGCAGTATGACAGGGTTGCACAACAGTGTTATTGTAAAAATGAAGAAAGGAATGCTTAGATGGTTCGGGCGCTTGGAAAGAATGAGTGATGAAAGACTGACGAAGAAAATCTACAGAGCGAAAGTGAGAGGTAAAAGAAGCTAAGGAAGACCAAGGCTGACTTATGAAGATCAAATAGACAGAGTGTTAGCAGACGGAAATGTCAAAAGCACTCGCATATCTAGGCGAAAATGTGTGAGAAGAATGATGAGATTTGAAGAAGCGAAAGAGGTATGTAAGGACCGCGACGCTTGGCACTCCGTCCTCTCTGACTACCCCGTTGGGGATACAGCGTGAAGATATGTTATTTTATGCTTTGCAAGACAGGTCGAACAACTGCATTCAAGCTGAAGAATAAATATGAATAATTTAATCTCTTTTTACCGTGATTTAATTCTTTAGAAGTACAAGTGATATTTCTCCATGGTTGATATAACATTACGCCATTAGCGCACAAAATCTCTCGCAATAAGACGAAACCCTAACTTCGGTCGAAACAAGTAGATTACGCACTTAGCCGTAATGCGTCCGCGGCGTTATTTGAAGCTTAAATATCCGCTCTTCGTCGTTTTATCATCGTCATTTCTAAAGTTGTTTAACGTTACGTACCGTAGCTTTTTAGGGGAAAATGAAATACTGAAAAATGTAATATAGTCGTCGTTTTAAATGCTAGTCTTTAAATGGTATTTCTTTAAATTACAAGTGAAGAATAATGGAAACTCAAAGGAATTAGTTATAGCTTTAAAAGCAGTCTGTTTTTATTTTATGCCTTCTCATGTATGAATAATATCTTTCTATTTATGTTCACGAACATACATATTTTATATTACACGTTCATTCGTAATAATTCAGTCAATTGTAATGACATTTCATTATAGTAGAAGTCCTTCGGTGGTCGAAATTCGACCGTAAATAAACTTATAATAAAACTCCTTAGCGACAATCTCTATCTACTCTGTGCGACTTTTGATCCAAGGAGGTTACGTAGTATATATGATCACAAACTATTATGAGTTTGACATTGACAGTCTTTTTGACATTGGCAGTATGAACAACAAATTATGCCAAATCTCAACTCCTCCGTGCGCGCAATATTCTTAAAAAGGGATCCGAAGTTTTCAGTTCACGTAGTTATATAACTGTTTCCAAAATGTTTTCATTAATGACAAATAAAGAATAAAAAAATGATTTCAGTTGACAAACCGAGGAGAAAAAGGCACTGAATTGTTTTGTCTCTACCTATTTATATACTATAGATGTTATAACAGTAAAATTAAGTAGATACGTCGTATAGTAAAGTAAATTGGTTACGAATTTTGTTGTTTTAGTGTAAGAAAGATTTTATTATTTTTATCATTAGATTTTTACTGGAACTAAATTGAATGTAATAAATATGTACATATTTTTAAAGAAGTGTACGTAGTTCATAATTTCGATAATTTATAGTAATTAAAAAACGTAGTATATGACGAAAACATAAGTAGATGTTTTTTTGACAGCCTATATTATATTCATATAAATCTACCTACGTTCCATTGATTGGCCCAAACTTCTCACAAGTGAAAATATGATGTACACAGAATTATGTTATGTGCTACTGTTGAACCGTTATTGATTAAAGTTAATTATGTATATCTGTCCCTTTTTCGATAAAAGAAATGTGTCGCCAAGTCGTCACGTGTTTTAATATTTGTATATGGGATTTTTATTAAGTCATAGATGCATACCGACCATTATTACCAAGGGACCTACATTTGTGTCGGTCAATTTTCCGGTGAAATCGGTGGTGCTTCCGGTGTCCGAAGTATATTTTATGCGGGCGCTCTTTTCCTTTTAGATCAGGAGGAAGTTTTGTCCTTCTTTTTTTGAGGTTTCCAAGGAATGATGTTGCCTTTTCAAGTTTTGGGTCAAGTCAATCTTTAAATTAAGGGTTCGTTTTTAACTCTCATTCAATTGTACCATATATCAATAGGTTTTGCTTTGGGTGACATATCAGTACAATATTTTACTTCATATTTTTATTTGAATTTCTTTGAAACGGGTTTGTGTTTTTATATTGTTACGTGCAGATAATATCGCTAGCAGCTTAACTCAGATTTATGTATTTATGCTTATTACAATTACGGACCGCGATGCTTGGCGCTCCATCCTCTCTGACTACCCTGTTAGGGATACAGCGTGAAGATATGCATGTATGTATATTTATTACTATGCAAAGATGTTGGGGAGTCGTGTTTCATTCAAGTATTTCTGAAAATATTTTAATTTTTTATATTATAATTTAAATATTTTTTTTATTATATAAATCAATATCAATACACCATCCTATAGTATTTGCCAAATAGCATGGCAATGTAGGACAATGACCCAACCTTTATCCCGTAAACGATCATATCGCTATTCCCATACAAAACTGTCGCTAAACCTATCGCTCGGTAACATAATACTGACATGCTATCTGGAAGATACTATTTTTAGGAAACTCGATAAGGACTATCCTGATGAATTACCAGTACTATCAAATCAATTAAAGTTTAATAAAAAAATCAACACGAAACACTGAATAACAAATTGCAATTATAACTCCAAATTTGTAAAGTACAAATCACAAAATACTACTATCGAAGGCATACTCTTAGCAACAACCTACAATTAAGTGCCTTGATACTAGGTGTACTTATATAAGCACGTTGTCTTGATGACGTCATTTTAGCGAGAAGTGCCGGGGTGCCGCTAACACTATATTTATTCCATTTTGTTGAAAACTTAATAAATTATTGTGATTATTTATGTTTATATACCACGGGGAAGAGAAATGAACGAACGGTCCTCTTTACGTTAAGTTGACTGAGTCCCGCGGACGTTTACAATACCAAGACTGAGAAAGCACTTCGGATTGCAAATGCGTTGCACGAAATTTTATTAAAATAAGTGATAATTAAAATTGTCGCCACAATACCTTATAATTGCCAGAATTTGTCGGTTCCTCCGTAATGAAATGAAACAAGGCATGATCATACAAGGTTAAAACAAACCATGTAGGTCGAAACAAGGCCAGTGACCAACGTCGGGTTAATTTAATCCAAATATTTTGTTTTTAATTACTGTCGCGTGTTTTAATTCTGATGTCGTGACAAAGTGTCACTTACATAACGACTGCTTGTACGCGAACTGTAAGCACCAATTTTATAACTGTACGCAATATATTTTTGCGTCGGGACGTGACGAGGAAAGTTACACAAGTTACGTAGTATATAGTCTATTATTATTTGTTGATCTATTTATGTACCGTAGCGTTTTATCCCTTATAAGTGTTTATTTAGTATTAGTAAATATTGCGTCTGTGTTAATAAAAACTATTTATAAATATAATTATAATACATTTCGATACTAATTAAAGTATAAATAGGCTTTCATTCATATTCTGTTCGGTAAATATTCAATGAAATTTGAATAAATTATAAATATCTCGAAATTCGAAATATTTTATGTAACATCAATTTTCTTATCCGCTTTGTAAAATAATGTTACTATTAAAATAAAATTATTGAGATTACAAGTACTGTGTAAATACATACCGTATAGGTATGAGTAGAGTAATAGTCGCTTTGAATTTTATTTAACTCATTTACAATATTTATTTCTGATTTTAAGCAATTTTTAAGTGTAGTTATCTTTACAAAACCTGTTGTATTTGATTGTAATTATTAATTAAAACTAAAGACACAGTATATATATAACAGTAGGATGTCTTCATAGGAAGCCAGCGTACATGCTTTGTATGTGTGCGCGCTAATACGCACGCGCGTATCAGCGCGTATTGTGGCACGCACTCAACGGCAATATTTTGGGTGAATATGGGTAATTATCGTAGGGCCAGTCGAGGTCGCGCGCGCGAGTTAACTTTTGAAGGAAACGCCGGTGATGATCTATGTGACTTTTTTATTAGTAAATATTACATTACAGGTCTTAACTACAGCTTATTCGATATAGGAATGCCCTCAGTAGAGGCTGTCTACGTATTTATAACTAAGTTAGCGTCGGTGCTCGGTGGGGTACGCTGTGTTCCCACGGCGACATGTGTTTTACAGAAATAACAGATAACTTAAAAGTAAACTTATCTAAGAAATGTCCCAAAGTGCAGGATTTTGGTTAATGTCAACTAACACATGGCAAATGAATAGTTAAGGAATATGTTATTATCGAATACTGTGCATTCTGGTTATTATCAGCTACCATAGATGTGTTTGCTTGTTTACGTTTTAAAGGTCCGTTTACTCGCGCGACGCAAACATGCGACCACTTCCGTTTGTCTTTAATTCTTTCCTCACATCGTCGCAAATACAAGCATGTCTAAATCGTATAAACGAACGTATTATAATGTAAATAATTTTAGTTATTTGAATACAGAGTTATCATTCTTCGACATAACAACAAGAAATTAAATTTAACAAACATAAAAAACTTATCCGCGTGAATTATTTTTTATTTGTATGTACGAAATTTATAACTAAACGAGACGCTCACACCCAACGCAACAAACCTACGAATCCGGTAGGCAAATTCCGTTACGCATGAAACGGGAGTAGGCTTTATTTCTACGTATTCTCTACTAAAGACTCACACGAGTCTAAATTGTGTAGCAAATATCATATTATCCAGATTCAAAACAGTACAAATTTAGGTATTGTATTTGCATTCATGTGTGTCTGTAACAGTTATCATATGATTATTTATTATTAGCTAGCGACTGCCTGACGCACGTGTTAGATAATGGTGTGTTATATAGATATATATTATTACATAGATATAATATATTACTTCATTGAAATGTATATTTGATTGATAATAATGAACTATAAATTGTTATTTTAATATTCTAACTTTTAGTTATCAATTTAATACTCGAATAGTTATTTATGAAACAATAAACGGTCATTGTGATCATTGAAAGTCATAATAGCTCCCTATTTTCATAACTCTTTGAAACTATGTGTTGCCTATGATAATCAGTATAATTATAAATAATATATTAATAAATTGCTATTAATAATGGATTACATTAACCTAGTATGGAAATATTTCTAAAGTACAAAAGAAATATAACTTAATACTGATACGAGTTATGATTAAAGTGGTGGGGAAGGTAGTTTCCAATAGTGATTGTAACTACAGAACGACACATCGCTGTCAGGACACTAGAGCTAAGCAGATAAGTATCCAAATAGAATATTAACTTATATTCATTTTTATTATGTATAATACGATGTTATATTGTGTACCTAGTATTGTGATATTTATTGTGTATAATAATAAAATATAATAAGATAATGGAATTTAATGTTTTAGAGAGACAATTATTTTAATAATAATTAGTAAAGTGTAACTGCTTATATTTTAATACTTTATTAAAAAATTGTACCTGACTGAGTTTCTTGCCAGTTCTTCTCAGTGCAGATTCTTTCTGAACCGTGGTAGATTTTGCTTGAATAAAAATGATTGGATTCAAGCTTAATGATGTGTTTCCTTCCATTTACCTATTATTATTAATATTTCTATTCCTATAACTATTTAATTCTTTTGAGTCATTGCCTATTTTATATTATTTTTATAACTCTCTATATTCCCTATTTCTAACACACGTGTCGCCTACTACCGACATAAGTAGCCTACAACTACTTAGGTAGGTAAGTAGGTACCCTCACGTGAATCAAGTTAAATAACAAGAAGCAAGTTATCTAACAGTGAAAACCCATTTAGTGGTTTCTGGAAAGCAACAAACTATCAAAATTAATAGGTATGTAATGTAATTACAAGATGTAAATTACAGGCAAAACAATAATATTTTAATCAAATATTTCTTCAACTTTTATCTATAATAAGAGAACCAATAGTTTTAGGATACCGGCATTACTTCTCTTCATAAAAAAAAGTAATTTTATACTGTTGTTAATTAGGAATGAGACTAAAATGGAAATCTCACACCGAATTTCGTTGACATTAACAGGTACAAACGCAAGCAAGAGATGGTCCTGCTCGAGTTTTGGGACTAATAACTCGTTCCGTGCTCAAGAGCCGTGTAATTATTTATGTCGAGGCATCCACTGTTTACATACACTGGCTTATTGTGCCATTGTGGGGAGAAGTTGCAACCTTCTCGGTTGCACGGTTTGAAAATTAGTATGTAATACTCTGGAATTACAATGCCGAGAATTAGGTAGTTACACTGAATTTGGCGTAGTCGATGAGATTATTTTCTGCAAATCCTATCTTCAACCATTGGGTTATGGTCACGTCGTTTTGTTTATAAATAGATAAATAGGTAATTACTCCTGTATACATATCCATATGTGTGTAACATGAAACTAAGTACTGAAATTGTAATGTGGGTACCACACAATGAATATAACCTAAATAAAGTAAATTTGGATGTTAATGCGTCCAAATTCAAAATTGAATGTGATTGTTATAGTCAAATACTGACTGCTAGTAATGTAACAGTTTATGTTGCTTCCATTGTTGAGCGTACGCTTCTACTCACAAATGTGTGAGATTTTCATCGTGTGTAAAATATATGTCAAAAATTTTGAATAGGTTTTGGGAAATTCCTCATTTCATTTGTCACAGGAGGGCCATTTATGAGAACCCCAAACTTCAGTCTACGTCAGATATCCCAAAATGGTACAGATTTGGAGTTAAAAGATCTTATTATATTATATACTTGTCATTTGTCATAACAGTCTTATTTCATTCCCTGTTGTTTCAGAAGTTGCTTAAATCGCAATGAAATAAGCATGTCCTGCATATTTATAGTTAATAGTAAGATGTATTTGTAATAGCTATAGATAATTGCGATCTCATAAGTGTCTTAATCGTAGAAGTGGCTTTTATTTAAGTGCTTTTTCTACAGACGATTACCATTAATAAATTAGGCATTGTATTTTAATATATGTGTATGTTTCTATTCATCTGCTAACCTGCCCGAAAAGTCTTTTATTTATTATCTAACATAAAATCCTTTTATGTTAAATTTTTTGTGTAACTACTAGCGTTAAAATGTGTAATTATTTATGAATAATTACAATTTTTTTGGTGTAAAACATTAAAATTTTAACGTAAGCTTTGTTCGGAAATGATGTATTGTCGATGAGGCATCAAAAAATCCTTAAGCGATTACTCGTGTAACACCGCTGTGGAGTGTTTGTCTTCCTTACGGGCTTGTATTATGTCAAACAAAACAAAATGCTTCGTGCTGGAATGTATAGATGTAGGTATATCTAATGTATTATGCATGTACGATATGGATGTTGTTTTAAACAGACACGTTTGCCATGCGGGTGTTGAATAATGCCGCGGGCACACGATTGATTTCGCTTATTTTGTCTGGTTCGCGTAGATAAAGCATGTAGGCACGCTTCATTCGGAAAAATACGGTGTAGTAAATTATTTCGTTATTTCGTCATTCATTTTAGTAAATGTCTTTAAAAAATATGACTATATTGAATTCTGAGTCAGAATACAAGATAGTCATATTTTTCAAAGCCTTAGCAAGCCTTCATTGCATGACATTTGTTAAAACAAGAGGCTAATTTTGTATTTCCGTTGACTAGAAATGTACACAGTAGTTCATTTCAAAGTTTCCATTGTAAAAATGAAGAGAAGGTCATCAATGAACTTTATATATCAATTCCAGCAAATGGAAGGTGCATTTGACCTCTTGTTCTGTTAGTGCTATTGTGGGATTTTAAATAACGTACTTGTAACGAACGGAAGCAATCTAAACAAAGGATTTATTGTTTTATACACAACATTTTCTCACTATATCCCTAACGGGATAGTCTCAGAGAAGACAGAGTATTATTTATGTTCATAAATAATATTAATATTTGAAAAAACAAGTGCCAAGAAAAGTGACTTTCGTCAAATTAAATCTTAGAGATAATAATCAATTCCTGGAATGACGATAAATAATTTAATGGGCTCATCGTCTTTACGTCCCAAGTATATGTAGGTGTATTAATATAATTGTGCGTAGGTTATTACGATCTTCCCCCTAAACCCGAAGGTTTTGGGGATTGATCAGCAGCTTTGACAAGGAACTTTTCTAAACTGATTAGCTTATTACCTAACTGCAGCTAACATTATATGATAAGCGAATCTCACTAGATATTGAAATAAATACATACATTCGTATCTTCACGCTATATCCCCAACAGGGTAGTCAGAGAGGACCTTGCATACTTCTTTCGCTTCCAAAAAATAAATATCTCGTGAAATATTTATTTTTTGGAATAAATAAATTGTCGATAAATATCGCTATCCGCATATTTTCACGTAATAACTCAGCGGTTTGGAGTTGTAAGGCCGGTATTCCAGAACAGTACTCAAGCCTGAATCTGTCAGCTTGAGAATAGTTAAAAATCGATGGAGTTACGATGGATAGCGACATTTCTTTCTAAATATTCTCAAGGCGAGATTCGTAGTTGACTATCGTTCAGGAATAAGGATCTAAGTTTTGTTGGGTAGTTCTTCAGTTTATTATTTGGTAGACGCATATATTTGGGCTAAGTGCATAGCTAGGGCCATATAATTGACACCTGGATTTTATATAATACAAAATAAGAATGGAAAAGTTACAGAGATTTTATAAAATTCGTAGAAAATGGGTTTCACATATTTAGTCGTAAATCGAGTTTAGAAATATTTTATTCCTCCTTTCTACTAGGTTAATTTATTCAATCTTTTAAGAACTACAAATTTAATTATAAGGCTATCTTTCAATTTTGTATTTATTTCTCTTCTTTATATTAGTTTTCTAAATATTTTATGTAATTTAGTAGACTGTGAAAAAAAAAATTATATTTAGTCTCAGGTTGGGCGTCAAATAGTTGATATAGGCAGTTGTTTGAAATAATTTCCTGAGGTGTTCTCTATATATTCTTTTTCTTTGAAATATATTACCGTAAGGGAAATACAACAGTGTGGTTACACTGCCAGCCGTATTCGTAATTACGCAACAAAATTACACTGTACTCGGTTCTGTGGCGGAACAATCCCGTTTTACAGACGAGATGAGAAAATGTTAATAATTTATAGAAAAACAGTTTTACACCTTACATACTGCTAGACATATTTTAATACATATTAAGAAAACTACATAGGTAATAAATATTTATACATACTGTATATATATCTTCACGTTACATCTCTTAACGGGGTAGTCAGAGAGGACGAAGCGCTGAGCTTCGCGGTCCTTACATACTTCTTTCGCCTCTTCGAATCTCATAGTTCTCTTCATGAGTTTTCGCCTAGGTATGCGGGTGCTTTTGATATTTCTGTAAGCTAACACTCTGGCTATTCATCTTCGTAAGTCAGCGTTGGTGTTCCTTGGCTTCTACTACCTGCCACGTCCGTAATTATTTATCACATGATATATTATCGGTCAAATTTTAAATGTCACTTTTTGGAATGGACATGGTCACTCCGAGAGACGCGAATAAGTCAATATAATAACAAATTTTATTTAATTTGATTGTAAATTGAGTACTACTGAGACTTTCCTAGTCTGTTATATAAAACCCATAACATCACATTTTTACCTTATGCAGTCTAAGCGATTATTGTATATTGGCTCAAATACCAGTATTTTATTACAACCAAAGGAGTAACCGACATATGAATGAATTTGCTCATTCATATTTGAAACAAATATATGCAAATTACAATAGTATGTTTCAACCAATATACTAGTTAATATTTATTTATATTAAGTACTAATAAGTCGAGTAAGATACACTGTACATGTGTATATTGTATTAGCTAAGTGAAACGGTCTCGAGAGAACGAAATTCTTCTATACTAAACAAATTAATAAATTGTTTTATATTTGTAAAAATTGCGATTTTTTGTACGTGTATATCTGAATAGTGTAAAATATCGCAATCTGCGTTCGTCTGTACATTCGTTCATTACTTCTTAACTTCTTTAACCAACATATAGAATACTTAACGAGATATCTTTGTACATATTATGTGTTTGTAGAAGGTTTGTATATACATAACACACTCACATTTAGTCTCTAGAAGTAGAGAAGTTAGCGTTTCGTAATCAAATCTCAATGATCAAAGCGCGATGTCAGGACGGCGCTAATATAAAATCTAAGACACGTTTGGTGCTTTGGGATTATGCAGTATATATATAGGCTGTCCCATGACCATGCCACACGTAGTAAGTAGTTTAAATATTGAAGATAGGAAATTTTACTTAACTTTGATTATAAAAATAATTTAAACTGCGTTCAAGGATTTTTGATAAATCGCCTGGCTGAATCAGAAATCTAACTCGCTAAATTTGAGAAATAAAACACGGTATTTTATGATACCGATCCGAAAAGTCAAACAAAAGGATTAATTACTTCTAAATAACGGCACAGCGTCTACGCTCACAGCGTAATTTTTTTTCTTTTTTGTGATGCGTTTATTTTTCTTAAATAAAGAATAAAAAACGTTACCATACGCACGGGTAAAAACGGGAACGTTGTACCAACTACGATGTATTCTACATTCAAATAAAAACACAAAAGTGCTGCGCTCACAATCTGTGCCTTTTATAAGTCCTTATCAGACACTCCTGCATCATTTATCTCTTATCTGAAGGCGGAAGTTCATAGTCATAAAGCTGTATATGCAGCGATAACGTCCGCAGTTATATAGTACTTATAATATAAACGCAGGATAATGCCGCAGTGTATATTACGAGCCGTAAACCACGACGAAGAAAGTCGTAATCGTAAAAATATACAACAGGTGAGAATATCCTCGCTCGGAGAGAAGCGGCAACGACGCGTGTGTTGTTATTGGCTAAATTGGTTTTCATTTGTTGCATATTTATTGGTGCTTTAAAGCCACTTTAACTGAGTACCTATAACATATAGGATATACTGCCAGTTCCGAGATTTACTGTAGCTTCATTGTTACTTACATGCCATCAGTTCTTTATTTCAGTAGCAAGTTGATATGTCAATAGTGTAGTATTTCGAAGATGGAAGTCCATCAAAGCTTTTCTGTATATTAATTTGAATTTTTTCGTTACGGTAAAATCAAAAATTTAAGTTATAGCAATAATATCCATTAGCGCAAAAAGGTGTAGTAACGCCGACTAAAAACGTTTGTGAACGCCAATGATTGCTTTACATTTATATTTGAAATATGGTAACAAAAAGAGACCTATGCTGTTTTCTTTATAACATTTATTTTGTACGCTGTAGAATTACTGTATTGCGCATATGTATGTGACAACTAATAGCGGACGAAGACGTTTCGCGCGCAAATGTGGTGCGTTGTAATGTTTGGTAAAAATGTTTATGAGCTAAAAATTAAACTGACTTGAAACTAAAAACACTGAAAACTATGGTACAAAATAATTATCCTTTACTAATCGAAACTCAAGTATAAAAAGTAACTTCATAAATACACTACAAATACCTACTTATACAAGTAGGTAATTAAAGACAGTTATTGAAGTCTGTGCCGCCAAACCAATAAACAAAAACAGAAATTCTACCTTCTTGTTTGGTAGGCTTTCATATTATATTCTTCAAGTCCAACTTTCATGTAATTTTTTGGTGGAATTATTAGAGACACTACCAATATTTTGATTTTATTTTCTATTTATATTGTATTATATTATAAATATTTTTTTAACAACATCTCAAAGTTCTTTAGGTTTAAGCAAGACCTCTTTGAAAGTCTTATTGAAATGAAGGATTATGTAGTACGTTAGCATTCAGTAACTTTACGTTCAACAATACCTTGTTATTTTATTGCGGTGTATAACTACAGACTGGATAACAAAACAGAGGTTTTATTGCTTCTACTGAGCGCTTGAACTGTGGTTTAAGTTAAGAGAAGCATCATCCTGATAAACTTTACATTACATTGTCGTCTTCTTCTAAAATCTTAGAGATTTCTTTGACAGTAAAAATAATAATACTAATAAGTGTCAAAAATAAAAATTCAATACAAAATATAGGGATAATTCTATTTAAACATGACGTGTTTTGTTTCGTTTCGAAATTCATTGACACATTCGAATGTCCCGCTTCTCCTCGCAACCCGCGACGCTTAATCGTGAAGTACATTCAAATAGACTCAAATTATGATACACGACAGCTCGCCTCCGAAGTACCTTAGCTGCCACAAACGTAATAATATTTTATGAGCTATAAAATTTTTCGGGAGCTCTGATAAAGGCATTTTTGTGTTTTAATGTTATTCTTGGTTAAGACCCATTTTTATATCATGTCATATACATTAATTATTTTATGTATTATCCTTAAGTTGCTTACGGTTATATTAAATTACAGCACAAATATGATTTCGTGACCGCAGTATCTTAATAAAGGTATAACCACAATAAATGTGAACTTATGTAGTTAACTATTTGCAAAATTCATCGTTAACCTAAACCCACCTAACAGCATGACTCACCAAAATATCTGCCTATAATCACCGATTACATATATCATAGCGAAAAAGTTAGCAAATACTATGCGAGGGTACTCATAATGTATACATAGCTGGCACATTTTCCTAACATTCTTTAATGAGTGCCAAGAAATTACAGTTGAACTCAATTCAAGGCATGAGCAACTTCTGCCAACTGACTATTTTCACGTTAATTTGGCACTATAAGCATAATATTGGCTTATGAGTCAAGTTCTTGCCTCTAACCACAGGTAGGTACTCCATTTTCGATCGTTACTGGCTTTCGATATGTATCCTTTTTATTTGCTTTCGCCTGCATAACATAGTCGACTCCACTCGGTACGCCATAGCATTTGAGCAATACAACCGATACAAGCACTCAAGAAAAATGGTTCAATAGGAACCATTTTTCCACCCGCCCCACCAGGCCTGGTTTAGAAGTGGCTTCTTCTAAAGCCACCTACCAGGTGTGTTTAGAAGAATCCACTCCATCTCAGGGATGATCTGCGATCATCCCTGAGATGATCTGAGTCTTGGTAGTTGCAGCTCCTGTTCTTTATTCCTCGTCTATGTATTACCGCGGTCATAGAATACTCATAAATACAAGTAGCAAAATGAAGCGGCGGATAATGACAAGACAATTATGTTAACTAGTGCGACTTAAATAGGTTAACGAGACGTATCGCCCTGCTAAATTTCAAGTTAGTACATCACGTAATTTCTGAGGAAATCAACTGTGCTAGAAGGAAAAACATACAGACACACTGGAGCCATCTTATAAGGGTTTCTTTTTGATACGATACTGTGAAAAGAACTTTGTAGATGAGCTTGGAATTGAATGTTCTGCGCCGCCCACCTGCTTTTTGTTGATATTATATAAATTTTGCGCTTTGCTTTGAATCTACAATTGTGGTTGTCGTGGTTATATTGTTTTCCATATAATATGTGTAATTTAATTTTTTTTAAATTTTATGTTCACTTAGATCGATATTGCTATACGTGTCGCTTGTCTATTGTGGGTTTTGTGTTCAGATCAAATACACAATATCTTTTTCAACTATCGAGTTCAAACACATTATATAAAGTTAGACATGGCAATAAGAAGAAATAATCTCGTAAAACATAAGATACAATCGATATTAGGACTTCTTTCTTTAGAAAGTAATTTGGTATAATTGAATTTTTTCCTACCCGTCATGTTGATCCAAATGACATACATACCTACGTACATTAGAACTGGACATTTTTGTAATGCTTTGTACAAAACTGATTTGTTTGGGACTTATGTACAGAAAAGTCATTTTTTACGTAATTTTGCTGAGATGGTTATTTGTTTTTACGTGGTAATTTTTATTGTTAGGCTTTATTTCACATTATCTAATAAAGTTTCCAATACCTTATTGTGCAGAAATCATCATACAAAACTTGCAGAGTTCTTCACACGAAACCTGTTTTATTTTGAACTTATTTGTTAGATAGTATTTATTAACAGATTATGAAATAAGCACTTAGTTTTAAATATTACTTTTTTGGACACAATATTTTCAAATTACTTGTTATATATGAGCACTTGTAAAAATAAATTATGTTAAAACGAATTTCAATAATGCGTTATACTAGTCTCGAATGTACGTGTAACATATGTACTTTATAAGGTAGACATTGCCATAGATAACTGACAGCCTATTTCGTTTTACATAATGTAAGAATAAGGACAAGTAAACGAAAATACCAAGGCATTGACTTAATTTTAAAACAAAATTGCAAAATTATATGTAACGAAAACTAATTAAATTACGAAATTTTTGACTCTACATCACTTCAATAATGCATAAGTTGGGTATACGTTTATGAACACTAAGTATCGTTTCATAGTAGTAACTAATCTTATTTCCCAGCACAATAAAAAGCTCTTTGTGTATATTGGAGTGCACTTTAGAGCTCCTTCATTGTTCTCAAATGCCGGAAATGCCCTTGATTATGTTATGAATTTTATATTGAACATGACTCCGTTAACAGCGCGGAATATCTGTAGCGCTTTATTCTAAGGCAATAAAGTCTACATTTTTGGCAAACATACTGTCTAATGTTCAGATGATCCATGTAATACTTGTTTTAATAGAGCCATTATTATTTATGTAACGACATAATATTCTACATAACTAAAAATGTAAATGTTTATTTGTTGAAAATCTCGGAAAGGTCTTCACCGATTGCTTGGAAATTTTGACACAACTTTGCACTCGATTACGTGCGTGTTTTGATGTTTATATCAAATAGGAATTTTCTAATTCTCATCTGATAGTATATATATTATAATGTATAATAATCTTTACCTTGTCTAATATTGTGTTAAGTTTCCGTTTACTTTGTCACTTATTGCTATACTTTACGCTGCTGTTTCTGTGTCTACTTATTCTGTATGTCATTCTAAAATCTGTATTATTATCCTGTTATTAATGTACCTTTATAATAAGTTTTGACTTTTTTTTTACTTTTTATAGTATTATGCCAAAATTCTATAGTTTTGAAATAAGTCTTGATATACCTAAAATAAGTTTGTATAATAATAACTCTTCGTTTAGTACTGGCCGGAGTCAGTACTAAGAAAAAGATTTTAAATTTTAAATTTTGAAGAGGGAAGGCGGAAATAAATAGACAGGAGATGACTCGGGGAAGTGTAGGAAAAAAGAGAAAATTGTAGCTGTAACAACTGATATTAATTATAAAGTTTTTGGTGAAATAAGTTAATTGTTTAACCGGTAATCCGAGAATTGAGTAATACTTATATATGGTTATAATGGTTGATAAAGAACAAGTTATACAAGCACTACGAGCCACACTTATATCTGTTAATGGAGCGTTGATTATAAGACAATGTAACCGAAATTATCGTGAACTTAAAAAGGAGGATACCTTTTAAAAAATTAGGCTACCCAGATTGGTAGCCTAAATTTTTTAAAAAGTTTTTCTAGAGATCTAGAAAAACCTTTTCTGGATGTTCCTGGTTTTAAGGTAACACAAGTCAATAGGGAATCCTATGCTACACGAGAAGCCGGTCCTGGGGCCGGTTTATACCTCGCCATCGAATATATTGTGTTTAAGTCGTCATGTATGGGTTTAATATAAAAACGGTAATTCATTTTTTTATGAAACAATTTGTACAATTTTTGAAATACATCATTTACATATCTAAATTACTTTTAAATCTGTTATTTATTGTTGCTACACGACATATTACCTAAAACTAATATTACCTATTGACCAATAGCAAAGCGTGGCCAAGTACAGCTAATAATAATGATAATTTTCTCCAGTATGTGTTTTTTTTTAATTAATGGATAGCTATCGCTAATTTTCTAAGTAATATTTTTAGAGACAAAGTAGGGGAATAGCTACTTTTAAGCTATTTTAATAAAGTGTTAAAAAATAATGTATGTATGTAATGTGTTATAAACTTTTGAATTCGTGATTTAAGGCATTAGATACCCAACATGATGATTCAAAAAGAATTATTATGCTTCTACTTAACCCTGCAAAATTAAACCCCGAAGTATGAAATTAAATTTATATTTACATCCGTATGAACCATTACTACAATATTGTATAGACTCAGGTGTTACTTTGCGGAAATCAATTTTATGTCATACCACCAATCGGCACGTGTTTCGCCTCTCAACAAAACATCCTCAGGATATACCAGAGATCGAACTCGGTCAGCTTACCAGTACCGAATCTAAACTGACCGAGTCAGATCTCTGGTATATCCTGAGGATGCTTCGTTGAGAGGCAAAACAAGTGTCGATTGGTGGTTTTTGGATTTTGAGCGGAAAACAGCTAAAGATTTTAATAATTCATCACATTACTACAATTGTTCCAAATTTCAACTATTTACTTGTGAGTAAATTCCTAAGAAAAACGTCTGTGATAAATAAATAGACACCAAAATAATTCCATAACATAGTATGATAACAATCCTGATATTCGAATACGTTCTACATATATTCTCTGTGGTCATGTTTCATTTAGATTTTTATGAGCGATACTTTTTAAACTATGTTGGGGGGCAGGTAATTCATTGCACTTTTTTTTTGTAAAATACATGACAGTGTTAAAGTGTTAAGTATATACTTTTGTCAAGTCGTATCTTAAAGAACTTTTATTTGATACCCAACCCGATGACTTAAAAATAGTTTTTATTTTTTATTTTTATTAAACATTTTAAAATTCGCCCTTAAAGTCGAAATTCTACTTTTGAACTTCATGTTTGTATTTAGGCCAACTATTATTTACTTAAGTAGTTAACATTTTGTAGCGATTAGTTCTAGTTGTATTTGAGAAAAAGTGTCTGCGGTTAGGGCTACAAAATCCAAACAAGAGATTTCGATCGATCGAAAGAAGAAATTTTTGATTTTTCAGTAAATTTCCTTACATTTTGTTTTATATATGTATATAGTATACGGAGGCAGTAAGATTTTCAAAAAGCACACCGCTGCCTCACACTTAAAATTTACATTACGAGTAAAATGTATATTACGTAAATATTTCTAATGTTTTTTCCTTTTACAATCTTTTAAAATTTTTAAAAATGTCTCGTAATTTCAAATTTTTTCTGTTTCTCTGACGGAGGGCCAAAATTCCTGTCATGTCGGGAAAATTCCTATTATCTAATAACCCATGTGATGTGATTTCATGAGTATTTCTTTTTTTCAGTATCGGAACAGATTATCGAAAATGGCCTAGGTCCATAACTTTAGCACTCGAACTGTAAGGAAAGTGAAATAAGCCTGAGTAGGTCCACTATTATTAGGTTAACTGTTGCGACGTCTCTCGATAATTTCTGCCGGATAACCAGAGATAACTACATGAAAGTAATTCGTTTAAGGACGTGCTTACCTAAAGAAGTGTTTATATGTTTTCTAATTAAGTTAGTCGGGGTTGTCGCTCGTCAACGAAATGTTATGATACGGGCTTGACAAAACAATGAATTAGCGTTACATTTGTTGTCGTTTTGCAACTGATAGACTTTGAGAACTCTACAAGTTTAGTTTTTCAATCTTGGTACATCACTAAAATGTTCGAGATTAAATAAATACACTCACAAATATAATGCATAAATGATCTTATTCTGTTTTAATTTTTTATTTTTGTACTTCTTTCTTTAGTCCAAGGTCGCGCTATCGATCGAGGGCGCCTATAACTTTAATAAGGAACGTGATAAGCCACCTTCCCCTGTCGCCTGTTCGCTGTTTATGTAGCTATTTAGGACACGTATATTTATTCGTTTGTTGGCACCCTAATACTAAGATTGTTTAACCTTATGTTGACGTGTTCACGGAATTAATAGTGTGTGGTAATTGGGTCATTGATATCACTGGTATATTTTTTCGAAACCTCTATATTTTACTCGGTATTTTTAGGGTTTTTGTACCTCAATCGGTAAAACTTTATAGGATCTGGTTGTCCATCTGCCTGTCTAACCGTAAAAACCTCTTTTCCTCAGAAGCAGATAGAGATAAGGAAATTTATTTCTAATATTAAGGTCTCCAGTCCCTTGACGATGTAAATTTAACTTCTTAAGTCAATGCAATCAAAAGCTGTGGCCAGTTATGTCGCATATTTTGATACTTGAAAACCAACTACCTATTCAAAACTTATGAGATACTTCCCGTCGATCTAGAATGCTGAAATTTGGCAAAAAGCAAGGTTTTAGAGTACAAATCAAGCAAAAATCCAAAATTGTTTGTGTAATTATATTACAGAAAAAAAATTGTTTGTGAATTTAAAAATATAATACCAATTTTTTTTAAGCAAACTAGCAATGTTGCTATTACAGGATTACTGGTTTCAGTTAAACATACCGCGCTTTGCATCTGCTAAAATCGTCGTAAGTAGTCAAATGAGGACAGGACTATCTAAACTTTGATTATTACGATTTCCAAACTGAACTAGACTTCATATCATTGTCATTGTAAAGCTTAGCATGCTGAAACTTTTTTTCTAAAGCGCTACAGAAACTGCATTATGGTGACGCAGTGATAAACAATAAAATTAATCTGAAATAGAACTTCTGCACCATACGAACGTGCGCGCACTCTTACGAAAAATACAGAAAAACAGTTATTTTTGTTTATGTTAAAGACGGTAATATCTGGAGTATTATTATTATTAATTTAAATAAAATTCAACTGATATTTTAAAGAGTGTGTTCAAATTAATCTACACAGAAAATTTAGAAGCATAAATCGGTCCCGGTCTCTGTTTTAAAAAAGATTTCTTTGATATTTTTTTTTTCTGTTGCAAAGGTTAATCAATTGTGTATGGTAACTGGCAAAATAAAGTCAATGAAATGAGGAATCAGGTTACCAATTATCACTTTCATACGTTTTGTAATCACTTAGAAAAATTGAAATCCATATAGTCAAAATTTCCAGTGCGTCCTTAAACAACACAAATCCCTGCAGGGACGTCTTCATCGCATGGAGTAACATTATAGTTCATTTGGCACGTATTGCTTTTATTAGACACTTTTTTTACATAAAGCTTATTCATTATAGAAAGCTTTGCTCTCTGTGCCGCTGTATTCGTTACAGAAAAATCTGCAACAAAATTTGTTTCGTGGTTGACAATACGTAGTAAGACTTACACTATACAAGTGTATAAGTTACACTACACAAGTGTTAATGTCCAACTTTTTTGTCAATTACGTGAAATGGTGACTTATTTATAGCAACAAAAAAACAAGCAGAACTTTACTTAACTCGTTTAAAAGACTTCTTTATCAGTTTTCATGCCTTTAACCGTGTTTTGAATCGAGGTAAAAGATTCTGAAATCAACTTTGAGGGGTATAGAACTTTTAAGGAAAAATATAAAACAAGGTTTCGCAAATTCGTTATATAAACTTGAAAAGATTTTACTAGGCTTTAATCATTTATTTTTATGAAGTTGCTATAGCGATACTGAAAGAAATTGATTTGGTTTCATAACCAGGCTTACACAGTATTCATTATTTTTATAAAAATTAAATGTTTAATCTGTAAAATAAATAGCCTTCTTGCGTATTCAATAATTAAATACATGTATATCCTTTATATTTAAGTGAATATGTGGGAAATATCACAAACATTTTACGAATGTACATTAGACTCACAAATCGTAACACTATGCCCCAAAAGGAGTAGATAGCGAATGCAGTGCCAGATATCGCGGTCCTTATATTTCTTTCACGTCCTCAATTTTCCCACGGGCTATTTGGAATCCGAAATCATCGAAGACTAGAGCTCGACAGCTAGCACTCGAACTAATTACCCTCCGGGTTGTCAGGGGCTAAAACTCTACATTATCACTTGGGCTATTCCCTCACATAGGTTATTTATTCCTGCAATTATAGGAGGCCGACATTTGGTTTATTTACTCTTTGAAATCATCAGGAGCTATCATCGACAAACAGATAAACAATAAACGACAGTCCTCGTGATTCAGGAGAGTAAATAGCCCGAGGTTTAATGTGTTAAAGTATACATATACATATTCTCACGCTGCATCCCTAACGGGATAAATTATTTTTCATTACAATATGTATGGTGGTATGCGGATGTAGCAAAATGTAGAGGATACATTTTATACTCTACTATCGTACCATAAAAGATCTATCGAATGTGGTCGCACATCGAGAAGTCGGACAAATAATGCCAAAACGCACACGAAAATATTCGGTATTTTCATTCCAAACATTGTATCTGGTCCGTGGCACAAAAACGGTACTCGACGTGTCTCGTATTTAGATGGCTGTGCCCGACCTTTTCGGTTTTTATTCCAATTTTCGAATAGCTAGATACTGTTTTATGAACCTTTCGCTTCGACGGACCGAATATATTCCGTGATTCGTATTCAATTGTACTTTTTCACCCGGAACACAGACTTTTGAAATATGTGGTTTATATTTATATAAGAAATTTTTGTTTTTAAGGAAATATTTCAAATGTAACTATGTATAGTTTATTCTTGTATCTTTAACATATTTACGCTGAACGATTTCTGCGAACTTCTCCACGCAAAAAAAACGTCATTTTTGTGCTGTTGTCTTTGTCTTTCGCTTGGTTTCAAAACATTTTTAGCTTTCGTAGGGGTTGATTTTGACCTTTTTAGAAGCAGTTTATGAACAATTGACAACCTTAATGGCGCCGTAGTTTAAGGGATGCGTCTAAGCGCGGAAGGGTCCGGGTTCGATTTCTGACCGGGTCAATTTAGGAAACGAACATTTGTAGATTGTCTCGGGTCTGGGTGTATGTGGAGACTCTCCCAGTTGGTTCGTCGTCTGGTACTCGTAGCACAGGGAATGTTCTTGTTTGAGACCAAATGATCGGTGTGTATTGTCTGGCGCATTTATCATTTATAAAAAAAATTACATAATTAACAAGCATTTATTTGTTTCGATGTATGGAGCACCTCTAATAAGAGATCAAAAATACGCTCTTTCTTCCTTTTTCTTTTGGAACTTTCTTTTCGAACCGAACTAAAGTAGATTTGACGTTCAAAAATACCTTGCTATTGGGTTTACTTGAATAAATTGATTTGACTTTGACGCCAAAAATGACAAAAATTCAACAAACATGCTGAGTTTGTTAGACCTCATGTCGCTTGCTATTTCTTTTTCTTATGATCTTATGTATTGAATTTAATTGTGTGTAAATGTTTGAATTTCATATAAATTAACCAAAATGACTAATCAAAAGTTTGAATTTTCATTACTACAATAGGTGAAAAACCCAAAGATTTCTTCTACGCACTAAATTCTGAAGCATTAAATAGGAATTAATTAATATCAGTGCGTGTGAAACGCTGTTACTATTCGTTATACGCACGCGGTTTTAGAAACAAAAAGTCGTGTTTAAAATTAGAAAAATCTTAAATTATTTTCTCTTATTGTCTTCTTTTATATTTCATCATAATTACACTAGCGACCCACCCTGGCTTCACACGGGTAGAATTTTTTTTGAAAAGCCCATGTTACTCTCTGATAATGTAGCTTTCTATAGATTAAAAAAATTTTGAAATCGGTTGAGTAGTTTTTGAGTTTATTATTTATTACAATTACATACTTACATACATGTTATTTACAATTACATACAAACAAAATTTTACCTCTTTATGTGGTAATATCAGTATAGAAGTATAGATTTACGTATTCTTTTTTTGTTGTGGAGTATTGTCAATTTTTTAGTTCGAAGATTACATAAAAATATTCGTTTCTTGGAGTAGGGCGAGTTTTTATAAAAGTCTTTGGAAAAAAGGTCAATCTTTAGGCATCACTATTGTACTTTGTAAGCTTTATATTTCATGAATTTCAAACATAGCCTCTTTTTTAATTTAAGTCCACGAGACCCGGGTCAGGCGTAATTAATAACACAAATATTTTATCTAATCAGGAAGAAATACCATTTTTTATAGTAAACAGTATCCTAATTCCCTGTAATTTTCCTCCTTCATGACCTTTGAAATTCTTCAAATTTCATCGTTATTTTCACGCTCGCAAGTACATCGACAGCTCTAAGGAAACATTATACGGCCCTTATTAATCACGTCCTGTATTCTCTCGGATTTTCTTTTTTTTCAACCGCAGCGTAATAATAAATTTTCCTGATTTGCATTTCATTTTAGCAGTAATTTCTCGGTTCGCCGACCTCTAGTTTGGTTTTTCTTAATTCTTGAATCGTGTTCGCCTAATCTTAATTACTTGGCCGACCAGTGATTGTGTGTGAATTATTTTGCTCTGGTGCTATTAAATTGATGAATTGAATGTTTCTACAAAATTCTTGATTATGAAAAACTTCTGATTATTTTAATGCTGCAATAAACCTTAATTTAACAACATTGTATTACATTTATTGTTTCATTAGGATTGGAAAGCATTTGCCAATATTTTTGATTACGAAAATTATTTGGATACTTATGTTAAGTTATTAAGGCGACGCATTGAAAATTTTGACGGCAGGGATCTCCATTTTTCTATGTGACTACAAAACATATGAAAGTGGTATTTGGTAACCTGATTCTTCATTTCATTGACTTTATTTTGTCAGTGGCGATACACGATTGGTTAATTTTGTAACACAAAAAAAAATCAAAGGAACCGCTTTTAAAACAGAGATTTACATTTTTCGGTGTAATGGGACTGAATGTTTTTAAATTTTCTGTATAGTTTAATCTAAACATATTCTACGAAATATCAGTTAAATTTTTTAACGTTAATTATAGTTTTTAAAATAAACGAAAATAACTGCTTTTTCGTAAGCTAGCGCGCGCACTTTTGCATAGAGCAGCTCTATTTTAGATTAAATTATTATTTAGTAATGCGTCGCCTTAAAATACAGCATACATTGTAGACACAAAAGACGTATATTGTAATGACTGTGGTTAGTTTTTTAAATCAAGCCCATGTATTAGTTATAATTAATTAATACCATCCAATACAAATATATGTATATTTAATATCAACGAAATACCTCACACTGCGATATGCGATGAGAAATACGTGACGGGTAAGACCTACACACGATTGCTTTGGGAGAACAGTTTATGGACTATGTTTCCATATCATATTTTGTGTGAGCAGTCAACAGAATTGAATTTCTTTGTCTTTCACAGAAGACCAAAACACATGTGAATAAGCTAATAAACAAAATAAAACAGAATGTATCGACATACTTTAATCAATGAAATTCGATTATTTTATTATCTTTAATTTATATGTTACAAACCAGCCCTTTACAGAATAAAAATGTAAATCATTTAATTATGGACATACATAGTATGTGCATGTATGCACGAATGTAAATGAAATTAATTTCGATTGTTATTTTTTAATTATGACCACCAGCCAGACACAAATTAGAATAAAAATAAATAACAGCTAATCAAAATTGTCGGGTATTCCTTTTTTTAAATATTTATAGTGTTATTAGAAGCCAGCCATAAGTATTCGTACATTCAAAAGAAACCTGAAGAGACAATTTTTATACTAAAGTTGGTATATATATATTATATATAGAGTACATACTGGTTTTCTTTATTACTTTTGTTCCGTAAAAATCACAATTCGAAATGAAAGAAAGCGAGAATTCCCAAAGATCTTGGCGGCCGGTCAGTCGATGCCATCAATCATTAGCTTGGCCGTAGGGCTGATAGATGTAGCCCCGGACGAGATTGCGCCGCCCTTCCTTGACGTATCAATTTATAAGACGAAGAATGAACTGTCAATCACGAAACGGATTAGTGTTAAACATACAGAAATATCGGTAACGATATCTTTGTAGATTTTGAAAACTGTTGGTGAGAAACGTACAATATATATATATAATATTGGACGAGCCTAATCTGAAAATAGGGCAAATGCTGTGGACTTCAACATCGCTATTGATTGATGCATCGCTTGTTCAGTTCAAACTAAAAAGCAATTATTGCCTTTGACAGAAACTTTGATTGATTGTATGTAGAAAATGCATGAAAAATATTTGTACACCCGTACACTGGATACTCTGGAAGAAAAAGAATAATATGGATAATGCCTGTTGCTCATCTTCCCGCGCAGTCCATATATTTTGCCAAAGGAAAGGGCTTATTACAAGGAACTAGTACAGGCTTATGTTAGAAAACTGTCCCTATCTGGTTCTAATTTAAAAGTGGCGTCAAGATGAGAATTTAAAGCGCTTTGATGCTATGTTTGCTTTGAACGCTAAATGGTATAAAGTTAGTATGTATGTAAAGTATGTATATAGTGAAATAGGTAAACCATATTCAAGTAATCGTTTTTCACATGCGTAAAAGGGGCTGTATAATAGAGGCATAAAAATGATTTTACTGAATTTACAATCTTTGAAATTGTTGAAAACGATATTTTTATTGTGGCTCTATTTTATTGCTATTATATTATTGTTATTGAAAGTTTTCCGATCTCTGGGGCTATGTGCTATTATTTTCCACCTTTGTGGTATACATAATCATAATATAAATCAGTATTAACGTGAAGATATGTATACATATATCTTTACTAACTTAAAAGTAAACAATATCTTAAATAATAGACGAATAGAAAGCAGTCATTACTTAGGGTGCCCAGCAGACTGACAACATTACCTCTGAATAGTTCAATGTTCATATTTAGAATATTCAGAATTTTTCTCAAGAAATCCTTTCTTTACCAATTACAGCACACTGCATATATCTACATTTTTTTCTTCCTGCAGTAGAAACCTTTCCTTTTTTTCGGAATTTTAGACATATTTTTCCTTTTTTGGGGGGTGTCAACTTGATATGTAAATAAAGATGTCCTTTTTCTTTTTAAGTCTGAATTTTTTTTTTAAATAGAATTTAATGTTAGATAAATTCAATACGGCGTCTGTAGTCTATATTAATATTATAAAGAGGTAAACTTTGTTAGTTTGTATGTAATGGATAAACTCAAAAACTATTCAAGCGATTTCAAACATTCTTTCAATTATAAAAAGCTACATTATCAGTGGCTGTTTTATGTTAATATTTTTCATAGGCTGTATTTTCTTTTCAAAAAAATTTATAGTCGTGCGAAGCAGGGCGGGTCGCTAGTACAGCATAAAGTCAGGGAAAAAAATTTCTCCACACTTTATATTGAATATCAAATACAAGAGCTTGAGACAGCGATTTCAAAATTTACAACACATGGGCAAAGACTTGAAATGAAGCAATATTTCTTGTATTGTAACTTAAATGGTGCTTTCATACTCTCTGTCTACCTCATCAGAGAAAAAGCATGAGGATATGTATGTATATTGTAAAAAGAAATAGTAGAAGATATGTATATAAATAGAAATAAAAGTTATGAAAATAAAACCCGAGTAATATATAAAAATCAATATTTGTTCGTATTTTATGGGCTGCCATACCGTTTATCCCATTTGCGATGAAATTTGGTATGGAGATAATTTTACACCAGGGGACAGGCTATTTGAAAAATAAAAACGCGGACGAAGTCGTGGGTATGAGATAGTATTTAATAAAATCTTGTGAATAAAATGAAATAACTATAATAATTTGTTTAATTCATTACTGGATTTAGAGGCTCAGTAAATACCATCGACATTCTTCGATAGTATTAGCTAAAACATCGGTATTAGCACTTTCTAAACATCGATACTTCATTAGGTCGTTACTAAGAAATATTGATATTCGTACACTCAGCAGTTAGGTGTTCTATTAGAATTTAAAATTCCAAGATGCCGAGCCACAAAGTCTTTGTCTGGAATAAATTAATGTGAGCAAAATAATTCGTTAAAAATATCTGTGTTTTCATTTCAGTTGATCGGAAATCGATGATTAAAGACCGATTTTGACGTCAATTTCAAAATCGTTGTTTTTTGAACATTGATGTCTTTAAATAATTGCATAAGAAATCTGTGACCTACAGAATACCGATAAAGCAAAACGAAACTATAAATTCTCATAACTACGGAAGTCAATGCAAGGCAGTTATTTCTTAATCACAAAAGACACCTTAATTCTTTTCATGTGTATGTGTAAATATAAATATTACACTAATCAGATCAGAAATGATTATAAATAATGTCTCGGTGTCACAAACCCTGTACTCATTGTCCCGGAAACAATGGATCCCTCTTTGCTGTAATCGTGGAGACGGCTTGGAATCTCGTAATTTTCGCTCGGGACCGACGTTGTTCCAGGAATCCGATCTGACGCCGCAAGACATTCCTCTGTTGAGATTTGCGTTTAAACTAATTCACCTAGTTTCTTTCGATTTCTTGAATAGTGAAGACAGTGACTAAATTTACATTCTTCATTTTTGAAATGAAGTTCTGTTACGCAGCTTGCGGGAGGTTTGAGTTGGTAGAAATCGTCACGTTAAGAAAAAGCGTCACGTGGGGCGGGACCCGCGCGTCGCACGACGCTAGATTTTTGGTTTTGTTTTCAATCATACGTGACTTTTATTGTCTCATTATTGCAATTAAGTTTTGAGAAATTGAAACTGCTGCTAAGGAACTTTGTTCATGACGGGGGTCCCCCGACCGCCCACGTTTTTTTTAATTGCTGTATTCCATATTTACATAATAAAACCGGCCAAAACGCAAATAATATTTGAGCATTAAGTATTCTGTACTCTCGATTTTCACCAAACTCGAGACAAGGTTTCTCGTAAAGCTTTCTATCTATTTAAATAAAAAGTATCTAACATAATAAATTTTAATTGTTCTTCAATTATACCTTATATTAGTGTTTACGGTACTTTTTTCAGAGTTTTCTGATCATTTTGTAGGTTAATTGGAAGGACATCGATTTTTTACAAAAAATCTATGGGAAAATTAACTCCTAAGCAATGTCTACTATTTTTCAATTCATAACTAAAGAGCTTTCATATGATATAACACACAATAACAACAAAATTCTTTTTATTTTCTCTTTATGGCCCTAAAACTAATAACTGCAAGTCAAAATTTGACTTTGAAGTTATCATCTTTATTTGAGTTACTGCTTACTATCGCTACCCTTACTGTAAATTTCCCAAATTGCGGTTGGTTACGTCAACTAGGCTTTGATACTGGTTCCAGACACCTGTAAATTTATGAAGCTAGGTGTGAGGCCATTAGTAAAAAATATTCGTACAAAGAGAAGATCTTTGAAAGATGCGCAAAAACTACGAGTTTGCGCCGTTTGATGTACATATGTCAAAAAACTGACACCTTGGTCGCGAACACGAAATCTTTGTACGAATATTTTTTACTAATGGCCTGGTAATGACAGACAGACAGATATTATTCTGTTTTAACTGGCATCAATAAGGAGGAGGTTCTATGTTCGTTAGTATGTATTTTTTTATGTGCATTCGGGCATAACTTTTTTGATTATGAAACGATTTCATTGATTCTTTCTCCGTTGGATTCAGTATAGCTTCAAGATGGTCCCATTACTAAATATGTAAGTAATTTTTGACAGTTATCGAAATCAATGTGCAACAACAAACAGTCTACTAGTTTGTTAGGCTTGGCACCGAGTTTACCGATTTACGTTTTTCGGTAGCTCGGTTTGTTCTTTGCTTTGCTTGTTTTGCTCGGTTTGCACATACACTTACTACTCGACTTAACACTTTCTAAATTCTATTGTATGGTGATGATATATTCCCTATTTAATAAGCGAGATCTTGGGCTCAGTTGCGCGTATCAGTAATTATTAAGCAAAGCTTAACTACAATAAACAAAAGTTTGAAAGATATGTTAGTCTCATATTCCGAATCTGCGTACCAGTCGTATTCAAAATTTTTTTTCTCTGTGCAGAAATTGCTCTGTTACTGTTTTACAACAGTACAACAACTATTTATAACATAAACATAGTTATATCAACAATTTATTTTGTAAATTCCATTGTATTGAGCCTCGACAAACTCACCCAATCCGGCCAATTGTTGAACTTGATAATACTTTGTTTATCGTAACTTTGTCGCAACACTGTTACGAGTAACTAAATTAATTCAAAGTATTTGGCGTTTGATTTGTTGTTTGAGTTTTAATTCGTTGTCTGTTTCATGTTTTTACTTTTAAATGTATTAAATGGGTTTACAGTTGATATTTGCCACAAATTCTTTGTAAACTGTTTACAGAATAATCTAAAAATTGTAGAAGTTTATACGCCGTATATCGTTTTATGGCACACAAAAACGAAAGACAACAAGATAGGGGCTGTAATAAAAGTAAATAATACAAGTGTTGCGTTCAGATATGCCCTTGTGGAAGTAAAAATTCATTAGAAATGTCACTTTCGAAGTAACATTGCCATTTTGAACTCATCGAGGCGACGTTTATGATACTTCTACGGAGCCATTTCTTAACTCTACGTAGGTCGCTAAAACATCAATTTGGTACGGACAATATCATATAAGTACTACTTAATGCAGATATTTTGACTCCCGAAGAAAAAGAAAACGTGATGTCGTCGTCTATTTCTCTGTGTGTTTGTGGCATCGTATCTTTTGAGAAAATGAAACGATGGCATGTTGTTTTTTTTTTGTTTGACATCTTCAGTTTTCGGGAATGTCCTTAGCTATGTTTGCTAGAATTAGTCCAGTTTATTTTTATGTCGGGTTTTTTTAAAATATTTAATTACGATAATAACTTATTCCAATCAAATTCAAAGTACAGAAAATAGGAAAATTCTCTGACTCTCGAACTAATTGCAACAATGTATCTCAGGAGCCAGCTATATACCCTAAACTATGCATATGACAAGGAAAATTTGACTGTAAAAATTATACAAATAAAGCAAATACATGCTAAGATATACAAGGAGTATGAAACTAAAAAAAACAAGTCTTTTAGAAGTGACTTTTTTATAGAAGAGTTGTAAGTGTGTGCATGCGTGTGTTTGTGTGTGCGTGTTGTTTATGTGAGAGAGTGAAACTAAAAGAATGTGATACACACCCAAAAACGTGGAACACCAAATTAGCATGAAATAAATTATTTATATTTTGTTTGTTAACAGCGCTTCTGTTTCAGAGTAAGAAAGTATTCTTAGCCATTTTGTAGTTATTGCTCTGAAAAATACTGGTGACCAATAGGCGTTTCATTGTCACGCACCGTTTATATTTACAAAATTGAGGCTTAAAATCAGTTTAGATTGCAAATGCTTTGGTATCCCTGGGGACTAAGATGTTTACTGTCTCTTGTACTAGAAAGTTCACCGGCTATCTCACTCTCACACCAAAACACAAGGATTAGCAAATATGATAGTGGTAGCGGTGCGGACGGACACCGCAGGATTTTAAGACTACCCTCCCGCAAAAATACCAGTACCAGTGACACCGATAAAATTAAATCATTTCTATGAAATTAAACCTTACTATGAGATTTCTGAATGGAAAATCTACCACCGGTACAGAAAGAAACCACTGTGCGGAAAAACCACAAAAAGCATAAAACAAAATTAGCGATTTCGTTGAAGACACAACAATAGCCTGGAAATAATCCTCTCTGGACATGCATTTACAGGCTTTATGAATATTGTAGAGTTTATACATAAACTTTACTTTCTTTGAGTAATTAACGTAACTATATATAACAACGTAACTTTAAATAACTATTGTAGATTGATATTGAGTAAATGAAACCTGACTGAGTGTCTTGTCGATTTTTCTGTGTCCAGGTTTTGTTTTCGACCCGTACTGAAGTAGATTTGATGTACAAAAATACCTTGCAATCGTGTATACTTTAATAAATTGATTTGACTTTAACTGGAAGTCAAGGCATTAGACCATGTTATGTATGATATAAGTACCCATTGCAATATCTATGTGAAGGATACCGGTAAAAATTAATACCAGTATCAATGTCTAGATCAGTGGAGCGGGTTCCTGAAAACACCGGTATTTAAAACCCTGCTCCAAAGACAATACAAGGAAATGTTACAACGGTAGATAATTGTTTTCTTGATTAATTCAGAATACAGAATCATCCCACTGCTCCCCCGACGTTCTCGTTTATACAAGTTGTAATAATTAAAACCATCCATGTTTATCATTAAATAATGAAATAGGAGATTTGCGATTTAAATTGTTAAGTACGTATATTACACGTGATTTGCTTTCTGTGACAATAAATGTTTATTTCGACTTTTCCTATATAACCACTGGTTTATTTAACTATGCCTTCTATTATATTCTTAAACCAACTGATACATATGAATAAATAGTCATGATTTCCTAAATCTATCAGCTTACCAATTAGTGAGTCAGTTAGCTTTGATTTCATCACTTCTATGTCATACTTTAATCAAGTTGTCTATTAGCTGGCTTTTATTTGTAATATGGTTTCTGGAAATCTCCCTTTACATCCACTCCCAGAAGTTTTCCATAATGATGGAGCTCTCAAATGGCACATAAAAATATTGCCAGCATTGTTCCCAGCAATCAACATAAAAAACCCAAATTTAAAAAAGAAACAAACGAGGATTAGAAAACAACACAAATTGAATATAACTGAAGAAAAAAACTTTTATCGAATTCAAAGCAAAATCAGTGTCCCTAATAATTTGGCGACCCACCATAAGTATTCGTACATTATTAACACCTCTTAAACATGTATAACTCGTTATCCTCATAAAAACTGCATTAATAATAAAATATGTATGACAGAATTCACGTTTCTCGAAACAGAGGGTGCAGCTTTGTGAATTCTTTTTATTTGCGTTAAAAACAATCATTCGTAACGAATGTAGGGTCTCTCTCTGCACTTGTTACATATTTTTTATTTTGTTTTCGAAGTAATGCTTGGTCTTACAGAAATATGCAGTTTCAATTCATTTTTTTTTCTTTCTTCATGGCATGGCGCACAGATTAGCGCATTTGCCAATGTCACGTATTAATAAGTAGAATCGCTTGATGAACTAAACAGTTAAAGATGCAATGCACTCGTCACAGTATTGTTATAATTCATGACGAACACATAAAGCACGGTCGGAGAAAATTAGTTTTTTTTTCTTATCGTAAAACTCCTCCAGTAAAGTGACAGTAGACTTTACTGAAATTATAAAGGACTTCTTGGAAGAGCGCGAGAACTTCAGCTACTGAAATTTATTTAGACCTATTCCATTCTTTTCACTTATACAGAACTTTAAAACACATTATACTATCACTTTTGTACTTTCTAAAATCCCAAAAATGAAATAGAAAATCTAAATGAAATAACAACCTCACTTCTCCCGTTACCGCCAAAAAGTAATTTAATTCATTTATAATATACAAATGTGTATTATTCAAATATGTATCAAGTTCATAATTGAACCCTATTCAAATACTCTTTGGTTATGTGGTCCAATTGCGCAAACTACTCGTTAGAAAAGTTATAGCCAATTTCTAGCTTCTGTATGAACCCCGCCAGCTATTGCCGAATTTATGGAAATGAATAACATTCTCTTCAAATTCAACGTATATATGTATTATTACGAGTATGGAACGGTCGCCTGCTATTCAGATGTCGACGAATACAAATGCTTTCGAGCTCATTATAGTCGAGGCAACATTTTATACATACGCATATGCCAATCGTACGTTCCTTAGATAAAATGAAATGTGCCCATTTCATCCATGTTTTGCTTACTTTTTTCCTTAATCATCTGAGCTTTCTTTTCTATGTTCTGTCGTTTAGCTTCGCGTCCCGTTGCTTTTTAATTTACTCTGTCAATCTAAAATATCTCTCTCGAATTCGAAGTATTTCGTCCGCGTAATTCTGGTAAAAGCATTTTACGTAATCGCAGTGGTAAATTTGTCAGACCTGCCAAAACTTACCCGTTGATTAAATCGACACCTCCAACGTATGTTATTTTAAGTCCATGACGCCGACTTATCAAGCCAAATTTAATTAGAAATATTGAATGGTATTAATTGATGACAGTGCAGTTAATCGATAACGAATACTTAAATACTCGTAAAGTACTGACATTCGATATCAATTGATATCACAACTAACAACACAAGAGCGAATCTTCATAATTTAATTTCAGTCTTTTGAGAAGGTGCCGAAATGCATTTAGAACGATATACTACGTAGGAGGTGTCGCAATGCTGATTTCAGTTCAATGTTTTGTGTCTGTGGATGGGCCTTAACCAGTCTGCCCGGATTTAGCCCATGCAAAAGGGAACAATTTTCTAGAGTGCATGACTGTAATGCTATGCAATTTACTGATGACATTGAGGGGTATTCGGCTTTGAAATCATTTCATTTTTACTTTTATGTAAGCTTGTAATTTGAAATAAATTCAACTAATCACCTTTTAATATTATGTTATTTGTAACAAGTGTCTTAATTTCTTATTGGAAATCAATATTGTTATAAAGTTATCAAAATATATCAAGTAACGTTGTTTCTATAAATGTAGTTTAACTTTATTCCACGAAATATTTCGTTTGTTTTCTGTGTTCATAGACACTGTTAAGGAAAGTAAAAGTTATCTTAGTAATAATCTTTTGATTCTAGTAAAACTGTAGAAGAAAACACCGATAAATGTTTAAAAAAGAGAAAAATTTTCAATTTGTACACGCTCTCCATTAGCCACTTGTTTGTTTGCTGAATTAACTGCGTACACGTTTGGAGGCATCCATGACCGATTCCCAGACAACGTACCCGGCTAGCGTACAAATGAGGGTCTAATTGTACGAATTCCGGGCCTATTGGACCTCCATCCGGAACAATCCTAGCGCTACACGCGTTGCAAGTGTTAGCGAATGAGTTACATGGAGGAGATAATGATTGATACGAATTCACATGTTTCTTGTCTTAATACACTCGTTTAAATTTTAAACCTAAGTTAAACGAAGAATTTGTGTTTTTTTTCTGTTTCTCAAACCAATTGTATGAAATCTTAAAATTTAACGACTCTATTTTTTTTCATATTTCGCATGAAAAATTTTATCTATCGAATGATAAAAATAAACTAATCTGTCGTTCTTTTATGCCGCGTGAACAAACATTTTGAATTGTATTGGACAGTGAATTCCCAGTTCCATTTCTATTGCCTTTGATTATCGTGCCCAATGGAATGACTATACATTTTCAAAGTGAAGTCCCTCGAGTAACTGTTGTACCGTTTCACGTTGAGTTTTTCTTATAGCAATGTTACGTTATGTACATACTCAAAGGGTAGAATGGTAGAATGTAACCTTTGCGTAATAATCTGTAACTAACTTAGATTAGCGAATCGTGCCCCGAATCCTTTCCGCTCTATTGTTGTCCCTATTCCGTATTGGATAGTTACCTTATCGACATTTTTGTGTTATTTCATCTACATGATTAGCTGTCACGTTAATATTGTCTGATGATAGTGGTGGTACGGCGTTGGACGTAATTTCGTCGCTATCGCTTATATAATGGGGTTGTTGATTTTTATGTGTAGTTCCGAGATTACTATCAGTTTTATAGTTACCGTTTGTATGAAGAGCTCATTTTGTTATCCTTCTATCTATTGTATTTTGTTCATTGATATAAAATTACACATTTATAAATAGATTTTCAATAAGTTTTGTAATATTCGTGCCTGTTTATTTTAGCTAAATAAATGATGACGTTCATGACGACCACAATGGCGCAGTAGTTTAGACGTTGCATTTAAGCGCAAAAGGTTCTGTGAAACCAGATGATTGGTGTGTATTGTCTGGCACCTTATTATTATTATTTCGTTACGCCTTTCATTACATCTTTTAAAATAGTTTTTCTAGTTATTAATATCTGATTTATGAAAAAACTGTTAGTATTTGTTGTAACCGTTGTCGCTACGTATTTTTCTTGTGTTTATTTTTTTACTCTCATCGAAAAGGAGTTTTTTGTCCAGATGACTGTAATTCGACCATTAAGGCTACAATAAAGTGAAATGGCGCCCGCGCTCCGTCGGTTACCCGTTTTATAAGCTTTTTATGCAATTTTCTTTCGCACGATCGCTGATTTTAGTAATTTTGCTCCGTATAACGGCACGCGATCCTTGTAATCGATGGAGTTAATATGGGATACTGTTAGCGCAATTTATTTGATCTGAATAAGTATATTGCTGGATTCACTTTTAGACTGCCATTAAATGTACTTCGTAAATGTTTACGTTCATAAATGAAAAGGTTAATATTTGTCTTTATTAGACTAACAATGAATTTTTTTCTGTTATATTTTATCTATATATCAATAATATATTTAATTTAATGCCTAATATATTTCAAACGCATGTCTCAGATTTAATATGCAAATTGAAGACAATGAGCGGTGGTCATTTATGAATCATCATAGTGCCTATTCTCCTTTTCATTAGGAGAATACATAACTTTACAATTTACGGAAGCTTCAATTACCCAACCTCATATTTTTTTTATTAACTTTGTTAACGTTATTAACAGCTATTAAACATTTACAAGCGGCTACGTCTTTATAACGTTACCTAATTATGACTAATTAGGACCGTCGGTTATTTTCTAAAAAATCTCGATTTTAAGAAACCGAGCTTAATTTCCTCATCCATTATATTTTATAATATTCATAAATGTTAATACTAAAATAAGAACTTATTTTTTTTTATTTTCACACCATCCCTCGCAAAATTAAATAAGAATGATTACGTACCTACTCCAGGCATTTAGATGTGTGTTAATTTCAATTTTTTTTTTAATTTGGTGATCCCATTGTAATCATTAGACTTGCAGTATGGATACCTAACATATAACTGAATGACGGGGTCATACAGTAACACCCAGATTCTCTAAAAATTTTACATACAAAAATTCGTTTCGCAATAACATAGTAAAGTAAGTGTTAACCGCAGACTCGACTGCTTGATGGAACTACTGTCACACCAATGATGTTGTGAAGTATATATAGATATTATACTTCTGAATTGCTCATAAATAATTTATAACTAAAAATGTTTACTTTCAATAATTTTTTTCATAATTCTTCAACCCAAAAAAACATATCAAAGTAGAGATATTTTATAAAATATACTTTTGATTTTTTCAGTCAATTCTAAGACTTTTTTGGTGAGCATGGCCTTAAGTCTCTGGTATATTCTTGTAACAATGTTTATTATGCATCGGCTGAAAATCACTATTGATCCTCCATTATCCCGATTTCCATCGTATTTCTCTATCAAATGTCAAGCCGTCAGTCAAATTAACATACAGTGTACCAGTTCAGCGTTCCGAGTGGATTTTCACAGACCGCACTGCCCTTTACGATGGCCCATAAAAACAGACGGCCGGTCAAATAGACGTCAACTGCCGGCCAACTAGCTCGATACAGTTGCCATTCGATTCAGTTGGGAAAAACGACTAGATTCGCTTTTTTTTTTATTGAAATGGGACGTGAGCAAAGCGTTTTAAAAACGTTTTAGGTGTTTTAGGATCAAAAGCTTACGCAGCTCGATGTTGAATGTCGCGTCCTTATTTTACTTTTTAGCACTTTTATTTTTTCACATAATACTTTCCGTTATTTAAAATTAAAACACTTATACAAACCATTCAATATACAATTTATCTTCGAATTTTTGCTATTAAATTGTTAATATTTTGCCGGATTGAAAAATGTATGAGAACATTTCTACATTGAATGTCATGTTCATTGTATTATATGAATATTATTTATGGAACAATAAATTTTTGTCATTTAAAATTAAAAAAATCTTTTCTGATGTCCCAAAGAAAGAAGAATATGGGGCGTCCCATTAGCACAACTATTCGTCGTCAACTTTTTATCAAGTCTCTAGATTCTAGAACGTAATAGTGTGAGTAACGTCAAAATTTTTTTGTGTCCTGGAGGATTTTTTTTATACAATTAATGATTGAAGTTTTGTAAAGAGACAGTTTCTTATTTACTCCTTTTTATTTAGTCGTCTTACACGTCTATTTCGTGCTAAACATTATATAATTTATCTTTGAGACTGTCAAATATACGATAGGCATTAAGAATAGAGCACGTTATAGGGAAACAGTATTCGGTGGTAGGTTATCGATATATACTTGTAATATGTTTGCCATAATATGTTCGAAATATCGTAAAGTATGATTTTGTTGCACCTTAGTGCTCTGTCTATTCTGAATGATAAACATCATGAAGTTATGTGTGTGTACAGTGGCACTTGTCATCACTTTTACATGTTTACTTAACGTACACTTGTTTCTGATTGCGTGATAATCCGCAGTAATAAACTCACAATTCCATTTTTGGATTAAAGCATTTAATGCTAATTAAATAATTATGTACTCTTTCTTCAAAGGCATGACGCATAGCCAATTCATAGTAACGTCTAGTATTTTTTAAATTTAAATGTTACTCTTAAGGCTCTCTTACCTACGATTAAATTTAAAAATTGTCTGCTTTTGACGAAGGATGGGCTTTAACGGATCACGCGGAATTTGTATAGTTTATATCCCTTGTAATAATAATTGTATGTACGGTTGTCCGTTTGTATGTCACAACATATTTAATCCATCATCATTAGAAAATAATGAAATGAAAAGGACACAAACATAAATTAGTAATAAAAAAACAAAAATGAAAAAAAAAAAAAACGATAAGTATAAGTATTTTGGACACAATTTTTTTTTAACTTAATATCAATTTATTGAATGAATTTCTACTTTGTTTGTAATTGCTACGAAACTTTAAATTATTGCATATCGATCACGCTTTTGACAGGTTTCCGGTCCGACTTCGTCCGAGTTGAATACATAATATAGAGCTTACGTCCATCTGGAATAATTTCCTATTCAAATGTACACATCATTATTGTTTAAAGTAAATAGAAAAGATACAGATATTAGCGGAGATAATAGGA
This sequence comes from Zeuzera pyrina, assembly GCA_907165235.1. Classification (NCBI taxonomy): domain Eukaryota; kingdom Metazoa; phylum Arthropoda; class Insecta; order Lepidoptera; family Cossidae; genus Zeuzera; species Zeuzera pyrina. The sequence goes on from OU015629.1 coordinate 5,980,201, forward strand.
TCTTGGCGGATGTCTCGAAATGGTTCGCTGCTAATTATTTACGACTGAGTGCACAAAAAACTAATCACGTCACCCTATCCAATGTACCCATAATCCATAATAGTCTAAAACTGGGTGGGAAACAATTAGAATTAGCGAAATCAGTTACTTTTCATGGTTTAACTGTAGAAAATAAGTTACATTGGGCGGACTATATTGAGACATTGGTTAATGAGCTTAGTTCGGTAATATATGATATTACACGCATTAGACAGTTGACAGATGTGGCTACGGCTAGACTGGGTGTACTTTGCATATTTCCATAGCTTTATGTCTTATGGCCTGCTACTGTGGAGATCAGCGAGGCATATGAAGTCTTTAGTTTACAAAAGAGAGCAATATGTGCCATCTACAATATGTACGCACGAGAGTCACTGAGAGATCGTTTTAAAGACATTGATGTTCTCACCTTACCCTCGTTATACATCTTGGAAAACATAATGCACACTGGAAAAAATACAGATCTATTTCAAAAGAAATGCGTTATTAATGGTATGGGAACTCGTGGTCGTGATCAGCTATATTCCTATATTAAAATTACAAAAATCAAGTACTTCATTTTTGGACAACTGTGTTTGTTTTTATAATAAAATTCCTAAAAGAATTACTCCTTTAACGGAAAAGATATTGAAACTTTTCATTAAACGCACACTGATTGGAAAAACATACTACAAAATTAGTGATTTCATTGAATGAAGAAGAAACAATAGTCTGGAAATAATCCTCTCTACACATGCATTTACTGGCTTTATGAATATTGTACTTTAAATAACTATTGTAGAATGATGTTGAAAAAATGATACCTGACTGAGTGGCTTGTCGGTTGATCTCAGTGTCCAGGTTGTCTTTTCGAACCGAACTAAAGTAGAAAAAAAAAATACCTTGCAATTGAGTTTACTTGAATAAATTGATTTGACTTTGAAATGGTGAGAGAATGTTCAAAAAGGTGCGGTGTTTCTGGAAATTACCCTCCACATATAAACAAATTTACAAAATCTGCTCTCTCTCCTTATAACATTAGTATAGATTTCCACTTACCTGTACATATGTTAAACTAGAATATCAAACAGATGCGGTTCATGCTCCATTACACTTTAAAACTGCGAGAGCCTGGATCGTATTAGTTTAGCAACAACAGTGTCTGAATTTGCATATGCTAGCAACCAACCTTCGCGCCCTGATCCTGACCTGATAGAGGGGAGCAAGCCGGGCAAATGCTGAGAGCGGCAAAATGAGGGGCGGCTAAACCAGTGTTCATTTCAGTCATGAACTGTGAGCAGCAAGCAGCAGATGAAACCAGGAACATATTTCTAGCTTTACCTCCTGTTTTATTTATAACTCTGGAGTGACGTATTATTCCACGGTTAATTCAGTAGAATGTGTGGGTTGCAAGCCATATGACTGAAGCACTTCAAATAGGCAACTTAAGTAGAACAAAATAACTGTTTTAGGGTTCCGTATCTCAAAAGGAAAAACGTTCGTGGTCCGTCTGCCTGTTCTCGTCTGTCTATCTGTCAAGACCCTTCTTCTCAGGAACGCGTGGAGATATCAAGTTGAAATTAGTTCATTCACTAGTCTACGGTCCCTTAGAGCTGTAAAAATATCAAATTTCTGAGTCAACATAAAATTAAAGTAAATTGAATCCTATAGGGTACTTATCCTAATCTGAAATTTGGCAAGAACTAAGGTCTCGCAGCACAAGTAAAGGAAAAAATTTGATAATCGTTAATTTACAGTTATATCACAGGAAAAAATATTTTTTTGCAATTACATTGCTTACACTAGCAGTTTGGAGAGTATGAGAGGACGTGGTTTGCAACTGCAAAGTTTGTGTTTGAGTCCCACTTACTTATATATTTTTTGGTACGTGGTAGGATAGTAGTGGAAGGTACGTGGGTACGTGTGGTACGGAACCCTCGCTGCGCGAGTCCGACTCTCGCTTTGTCAGTGGTTTTTTTTAATTTATTTTTGTTTGCAATTCTGCTATTATACATCTTTTGTTTCATTTTTAGCGTTTCCTACCTCAAGGGGAAAAATCAGAACCCATATTAGCATCACTTCGTTGTCTTGCCAACCCAAATGTACCTATTTTTTAAGTACTTTTCGCCCTTTCGAAGTAATTGATCGACTCGTGTTTTGCTTCTCAGCAAAACAAACTTCGGCTACTCAGCACCGAATGGATGATAGCTAAAAAATAAGGGTTGGTCGCTGGGAAGTATTTTGGAAAGACCTAACTTTATACAATTTACGTACATATTCTTCTAAATGTACATATTTTTACATAACTGCAAAGCGTATAACGTAAAATTGTGTGTAATTAATTTTTTTTTTGTTTAAAGATACTTTAGTCATTTTTGCTTTTCATTTCTACGTTATTTGCTAATGCTTATGCGTCTTCGTACTTAATTTCGGCTCCAAAGGTGTAAAAGATGACGCAATATATCACTTGTGACGAAACTGTAAAGAAGTTTTAACCATTGAGGACTGCGATGGCGCAGTAGTTTAAGTGTTGCGTCCAAGCGCGGAAGGTTCCGGGTTCGATTTCCAGTCAAGTCAGTTTAGGAAATGAACTTTTCTGGATTGTCGTTCATTTCTCGATCGTTCTCAATACAGGCTGTTCGATAATGGAACTCTACCTATTACTGTAGACGTGCCAAAACCCTTTTTAGTTTTAAACGTCAACTTAAAATTTATTATCTTTCCTAATAGCTACTATTTTATTTATTTAATTTTTCATTTATCTGTGTCCGAGTCCGACTCTCGCTTTGTCAGGGGGGATATACATATCGACATGTATAGATAATATACATGTCGATATGTATATTATCTATGTACATATATATAATGAAGTTATGTTTTCTTTGTGCGTCAATCACGTTAAAACTACTGAACGGATCGACATGGGGACCAGGACCATTCGATGCGGAATCGTTTGTAGTTGGTTTGTCTATTCATTTTTTCAACTTTATGAACCCTTCACCTTTTTTCAAACAATAATGTACTATACGTACAAAATTTTCAGTTACGCCCAGCAGAGCGGGCGGGAAACGGCTTGTGTACTATATGCATAACATGTATTATATGTTTACATACATACATACATACATATCTTCACGCCGTATCCCTAACGGGGTAGTCAGAGAGAACGGAGCGCCAAGCGTCGCGGTCCTTTTTTCGCTTCCTCAAATCTCATCATTCTCACACATTTTCGCCTAGGTATGCGAGTGCTTTTGACATTTCCATTGACTAACACTAGCTATTTGATTTTCATAAGTCATATGTATTATATAATATGTAGGTATGTAGAGAGTGTATTATATATTATTATGAATAGTTATTTTTTGTTTATTTATTTATTTGTCGTTTATTATTATTATTATTTTTAATATACATATTCATGTCAATACCAATTTTGCACCGCCTACCGTAAATATACTCCGGTGTCTATCACTCCATTACCCAAAAGTTGTCTGGAAAAGATCGCTTTAGCGATAAGAGCGCCCAAATTGTACTATCCTTATTTTTTGTTCCTGTGTTTGTAATCTACTTTTACTGGTGCAATATAGAGTATTGTATTGTACCGCGAGACGCTCCTAGTAGTGTACAGGGAGGTAGTAGTGTGCAGGGAATGCCCTAGTTTTAAACCAGATAATTGATGTGTATTGTCTATCGCATATTATTATTATTATTTTAGCTACAGAAACCTAAAACGAAAATAATATTTAATAATAAATAGCATAAATTGCCGTAATCCACTATTACGATTCGTTTCAGTTCAGAGCGTATTTTTTCTCCTCATATTGACCATTACGAGGGGCCATAAAGAGAATGGGCCCAGAAATGGCCGACGAAAGTTACCTTACGCACTTTCGATGAAGTCAGGATATTCCTTTACCAAAGGAAAATGAAAAGATGTGATCGAGGTATATTACGAGCTCTAAAATCATGTATTACTCGTTCAATAGATTCCTTTGCGATGTATAGATCTTATACTCTTTAAATTAATGGTTTTTCATTACTATTTTTTGTTTAAATACTGAAGAGCTATTCATTTAGGTTAAATTTATTTGTGTGGTCATTATATCACCTTTTATCCAACTACAGTGATGGTTAACGGCGGTTAATTCACTATTTATTTAATTTTTCTTACGCATTTGATTAACTAAGCATCATGTGGAACTTAACCTGTAAAGTACTGTTAAAATCTGGCTAACATTTTTAATGTCAGCTCGTCTTTTATTTTACGTAATAATTGCGAATACATACCTATATGCTTGAAGTCTGTTTCAATTTAACTTACCAAAAAGGTAAGTAAGATATCCTCTATGACTAATCCGTTAGGGATACAGCGTGAAGATATGTGTGTGTAAATAAGATTTAGTATTTCATTTTTATAAACAAGATAATGTGTAATAATTATCATTATATTAATACGTGAAACGAAAACATCGGATCCGTTTTTAGAAATATCGCGCTCACGGTCCTCCGTGTGCGCCGTGCAGAAAGCAAGATTTTTGTGTAATATGTTTTACTCGTACAAATACATGAAGGGTGGCTTGCAGCGACCTATTTAAACTCGATTTAAGGAACTGACATCTCGCTTGCACCAACTAAGCCGTCCTAAATTAAACAAAACACTCATTGCTTTATGTTCATACTGCCGATGTCAAAAAGACTATGTCGAACTCATAATATTTTGTGTTCATATTGTACAATATATGAGTATATGTAACCTGTTTAGATTAAATACTCGCACAGAGTATTGTCGCCAAAGAGCTTACATATGATTAGTTTATATTTATACTTACGGTCAAATATTGACCACCGGGCGGACCTCTAGTAATTATAATTATAATACACAAAGTAGTTCATAAAGAATTTTGAAATAAATTTTAATTCATACTAACATTGCTTTACTCTGCAATGCCCACTTTTCATCTAAAAGACTTAAAACATTGTTCGCCAGTTTTACCAGACTTCAAAAAAAGGCGGTTTTCAATTTGACTGTTTTTTTTTTGTACGTTTGTTAGGCGATTACTCCGCCAATTATAAATTGATTTCGATGATTCTTTTTTTGTTTGGTAGGACATACTTCAGAGGTGGTCCCATTTAAATTTCATGGCATTAGAGCTTCGACTTCGAAGATACACCAAATAACGCTGCCTGGTTATAACCTTTATTTATATTGATGATTCTTTTGTATATCGTTCAGAATTAGAAAGAAATGGTCTGCATTTATGCCCTAGCTATTTATTTTGTCCAAGATCACTCAAAAGGGAGAAATAAAAAAAATTTAAGAAAAATTAAACCGCCTTCAAAAAAACACTAAAAAGTACAAAATAACTATCCTTTACTAATCAAAACTCAAGTACAATAAAAATAACTTTATAAGTATGATACACATACCTACATAATTAAATTTGTCAGTTACTGAAGTCGGTGCCAAGTCTACCAAACTGATAAACTTCTTTTGTTGCACATTGATTTGGCACCGATTTACCCCGTTAGGGATACAGCGTGAAGATATGTATGTATGTATTCTTTTATGATAAAAATATACAACAGGGAAGTGAACGTTTATGGAAGTGATATAGTATACGTATTTTATACACTGAAAGTAATTAAAAATTATAAACAAAAACAGTTATTGCTTTTTAACTCCAATGGGGACAGCTTAGAGAGATAGACTATGACGTTACGAACTCGTAGCAGTCTTAGCGTTGGGTGCATGCGCTCAGCGCTATAGGAGTAACAGAGGCTGAGATTATCTCCACTACATGATTTTAAAAGGAAATAACTTTTATTTTTTTGATGTGAAACATCTTTGCGGCAGGTCAGACCGGCTGTTGGTGTGGCGACGTGGCCACGGTTTCCACGCGCTAGTACTAAGCACGTATACCAATTGCGTATGCTGTGTTGTTATTAACTTCGGAATATGTTGCCTGTGTTTTTTAAATAAAGAATAATTTTGATTTTGATTTGAAGAAGCGAAAGAAGTAAGGGGCTTGAGGCTTGAGCCCCCCACAAAAGCGTCTGAGTTCCTCAATAAAAATTTTAGGGTCCCGGAACGCCCTACCCTCATTGGGTTCAAGCCTCTCCCAAACCAAAATCCTGGGTCCACCACTGCTTTCATGCATAATTTCTATACATAATTGTTTCGATGTTTCACATCTGCCAGGCGACCCGCGGCGGCTCATTTTTTTCAGTGAAATTAAAATATTCTTACACGGGTGTGTTCATGACTAACAAGCATATCTTTCAGTTTAAAACGGACAGAGACCATGTTGGGCACGCTCATGCACGCAAGGTTCCGTAACTATTTGTTGAACCTTATCTTATCACAAATAAGAACTATATGACGGAACTTGTGAAAATAGCACCGATTCGAAATTCGGTGCTAGGTATCTGACTGAGTCATCTCTGGGATTTCCCGACTGTGGTTCGTTGAGAAGCGAAAGTCTATCAATAAGTTTAAAGGTTTGAGTGGCAGATAGGTAGAAAAATATATCGTAATAATGATACAAATATGTATCTATAGTGACCCATCCCGGATTCGCACGGACAGAATTTTTTTTGAAATTAAAATTCAGCCCATGTTACTCACCGATAATGTAGCTGTCTATAGGTGAAAGAATTTTTGAAATAGGTTAAGTAGTTTTTGAGTTTATCCATTATATACAAACAAACAAACCTTACCTCTTTGTTATAGTAGTATAGACAACTATGAGGAAGTCTATTATTTAAGATAATGCTTAGTTTTAAGTTTGTAAATTTTAACGTTGAAATATGTATCTACTGATTTATTTCAATAAATTCGTGATACAAATTCACTACTTGATATGGTTTTCAGCAAAGTAACACAGGCTCTGTACAATGCGTAGGTATGTTTTTTTTTTCGCTTTTTCGCTCTGTTTCCTTTAAGCCATCTGTCTTACTCGATTCGAGAATAGAATTGATTGTAGCCAGAGAATGATTTATTTTCAGTTGCTATTACCATCAAGTCTTTCAGTACCTGACATGGAAACTTTAATCTTAAATGTCATTAAATCTCACCCATTCACTAAGCTACCACGCGTACATTGCTTAATTTCAGCAATCGTATTCAACTCTAAAGTGCTACCCACGTGGAGCTCAGTGCCTGGAAAACTCATATTGATAAGGTCTGTAACAAAATTAATAGATACGTCTATGTCCTTCAGAAATTGAGAAAAACCACAACGCTTACTACCTTACTAGCTGCTTACCATGGATATGTGACATCTTCGCTGATCATCTTTATGGGTTGCTATTATGAGGAAGTTCAGTCAGTGTTAACAGAGCTTTTATCACTCAAAAGAAATGTATAAGAGCTATTGGTATTCCCACGTGGGAATCATGTAAGCCATTTTTCAAAAAATTTGGTATTCTAACATTGCCCTGCATGTACATATTCGAATCGAATTGAATTTCGTTAAAGCTAATGATAATCTGTTCACCACGGCTTCGGAAATGTATATGAGAAACACAAGAAATCCCAATAGAATTGTTTTGTCTAGAAAGCCTAGGACTACTTGTTATTTAAGAAATTGTCATGCCATGAGTGGTAAAATGTTTAACCATGTACCAAATACCATAAAAAGTTTGCCCTACAAAGCTTTTAAATTTAAGCTCAAGAACTGGCTGAAAATTAAATGTTTCTACTTAGTAACAGAATTTCTAACAATAAATAGTCGTTACTGAATCTATTTAGAAGCTATTAATAGCAGAGTACTAATTATATTAACATAAAATTATTGACATTATGAATATAACATGAATTAATATTGTAATTGACATTATTTTAAAGAATTTATAAATAACTGACATTAATGTAAAGAATTGATATTATTTCAAAGTTAACATGGCACTATTAACATTGCGATTTAAGAAATTATTATAATTCTTTCGATATTTATGTTACGGTATTTGTTAAAATTAATATTTTGATGTCATTCTGTGACTGTGTTTGATACTTTCATCACTGATATGTAACCTATGTAAAACTAACAACACAATGGCAAATAAATGAATTTGAATACCTGTGGTATGTATAATGTGTATAAATACATTTTATAGATTTTTAGGTAGACGTCTCACTATAATTGATTCTCTAAATATGATATTGCGTGTTACTGTTTGTTTTTACTTATAATTTACTGCCTACGTCGTTTCGTATTGAAACCAACATTCAACACGATTTAATTTGCAAAATAATCCGGCCGTAGTAAAATTATAATTCATAGAAATGAAACTCTATTCATTTCTCCATATTAAATAATGTTAATCTTTTGCCGTCATAAACATTTATTAAAACGTTTGCTTTTATAACTGTATAAGCCTAGCAATGTTTTTATTTCTATATTTATTTTTTAATGTTTTTTGTATATTTTTTGTATGTTGACAGTACTATTTTTCGATAGCTTTCCAAGAATGCCCTTCAAAGTCAGTCAGTTTTTAACTACGGACAGAAAACAAGGATTTTATTAAATTTATCGCCATTAAATGCCTACACTTGTACATGTGTTTCTGTGTGTGTGTGTATGTTAGTGTGTAGCGTCGTTGTTCTTGAAGGAATTGATCTATTCGCAACAGTGTTATTGTTGAAAAGCTGCAATTTTAGAGAGCATTTAACCAAAATCTGTTCAACTATTTTGTAAGTCTCCACTTCTAAATCGAAATTCTGAAGGGATCTTTGTAGCTAAAAACTTTTATTTGCTTAATACTTTCTATGTCGGCGATTTTTAACAAATGTTTAATTAGTTTTATATGCGGAAACTAAAATTGATTTACGGGAACTATATATTACATTATATCAGATATAATGATGACACCTGCTCTAGTTAAGAACTGTGTCTCAGAAGATATTACAATATTCGTACAACATTGTAATGCTAGCGGTGGATCCATTCTATACGTACAATTATACAACAATACTGCTATATAACATAATATTCAGCACAGTCGAAGTTAGTATTTGAATATAAAATCATAAAACTACCCTTACATCAAACAATTGACCGGCCGCCATTTAAACAAAAAAGAAATACTCAACCTCAAGACCGCTTCGCGTATTTTCATGAATAATTCATCCGGTCACGTAAAGAGTCACGCATTTTCTTCTGCGTTACGCTTCCCTTTGGGTACTTTTCAAAAAGACTGATTTGTTTCTGTTTCGCTTTTTTATGTCACTCCGCCTTTTTGCACCTTTTGTAAATACGACAAATTAATTCGTGTTTTCTTTTTTATTCTTTCATTTCTTCTTTTGCTTTTATGTCAGGCCCCTTTTGTAAGTGGAAGCTTATGAAAGTGTTTAGTCGATCTACATATAAATGCAGAAATAAGTGTATAGATGTGTTCATGCTTTTATTCACGAGATACAGCATTTTCGATTGCCATTAATTAACTGGTAAGCAAATACGGGCTTGGTTCTTCTTCATACAAGGCTTCTTTTAGTCATCATTACCAATGATATCCTCAGATACATATTTTGTGATGCGCGTGGTGTGTTTATCATCGAGTTGGAGCTATGATTAACTCCAGTCTGTACCATATCTCCAACGTATCATTTTAAAGATATACTCCAATTTAGAGATGCCATAAAACTTAGCAAAATTAGTTATTTTCTAATTGACTATCAACAATCTGACCTGAGATTTCTACAATAATTCTATCACTGATTTTTTTAACTATTACGGTACAGCATCAGTACAGTAATCATTAAAATACATGTATTTGGTTGGTATGTAAAGGCAAAAAATATTTGTAAGGGCCACGATGCTTGGCACTCTATTTTCTCAGACTACCCTCGAGGTATTGATGTACAATATTGCTCCGTACTGGTCTAGGAAAGAAGAATAAAACATAGGATATGCTAGCCGCTTATCGCCCTACACTTCAATCACAAATTCTCCATTCACCTACCTTTGTACGAAAGTAATAATTATCATACATACCTAACTACATACTTCACGTGATTCTGTGATTCCCATTTATTTGTATCAGATACGTTATCTCTACATCAAAAAGCATATTCGAAGAATATTGCAATATAATTTGATCGAAGGCTTAGCATTAAGTAATAAAGCTTTTCCTTTCTTCCAAGAAACTGTCGATAAGTTAAGATTTTCCCACGGGTAATGTCTAGTTTTGAGAAGCTATTTATTATTCACTGGAAAGGAGTGCGTTTACTTTATACGTATATATTCTTTCATAAAGTAATCATAGGGACCGTAAAAAGTATCGAGCGTATGTCATATTACGTAGAGAATAATAAGAGGGATTACACTCTGCCTTTTTTCATAAAGGAACTTCGTGTTTAATTTTACGGTTCAACGAACGCGACCGCCCACAATTACGCAAAAGAAACAATAACCGACGCGGCACGCAATAACGTATTTAGAGAATCAATTTTATTACTACATAAAAAGTTGTAAAACGTACCTCGTCCAATTGCAGGGGCTTCGTGAACACACCTTTACATTTGAATACTGCGTGAATGTTTTGCGTGAATAAAGTTGAATGCACACAGTAGGTAAGGCATCACAGTCGCTATATTAAGGCAACAATATGTTTTAAGTGTTCTTTACGTTAAAGATAAAAACTGCATCTGAATGATGATGAATTTTGGCATCGTAATATATACATCTTGCTGACGCATATTTTGTACTAGTTTAAAATATTAATAAGAGAATTTAAGGGCACATTGAGTACTCAAACTCGACTTGACCGTTTCTCTCCTCCATAATCCAAAACTACTGGACCAGGGCTCAAAGATATTCGAAGTATATAAAGACTTAGTTAAAGATTAATGTACCGAAAGTCCGACGTCAAAAATCTCCAGAAATAAATTTTAGTATTTTACGAATATCTTATGAGACCCCTGTGCGCGAGTCGTTCTTGCATGTCTTTCTTTTTTTTTTGTGTCTGCTCCATAAGTCATTATTGTTTTTCGAAAAGTGTATTTTCTAAGAGTTTTCAATTATTAGGATATTCCAATGAACTCTCTTGATGTCTTACTGCTACCGTATATCCATTTTTTTGTATTGGTGTTGATGCGCATCCTTTAATAGACCTGCGATCACAATCACTTTTACTAACAGAAAATTTATTTCATATATTCATATTATATATTAAAAAGAACAATAGTGATGTTCTCCAGAGAAATCACAAGTCCTATTGCAACTACTCATAGGTAGAAACTTCAAGATAGTCCTTGGAGTGACTTGCTGAACCTGAATAGATTGCACAACAGTAGATACTAGCCGAAATAGATACATATGATCAGCTCGGGAGGATAAGCAACTGGCATATTGTATTTTCCATTCCTTGTTATGTATTTATAGACATTTAGATTACTTTATCTTTTAAATTACTTATCTTTACTTATTTGAAATACAATGACTCACCCTTTTCTAAATTTCACAATTCAATTGCATTAAGTGTTTATTTCTACTTCATTAACAAATTAATCAAAATAATGATAAATTACAAATATTTACCAATGAGTTTTTAATTTTGGTACAAAATTGTAACACATGAAATACTCTTATTTCAATGCAATGTACGCGCCGCATATTTAATATATAAATATGTACATACATTGTACTTTTGGCGTGAAGAGCTTTATAAACGAATATGTACCTATATATTTATCGCTGTTTTGTCATATACCAGTTTGAACTATCTTGATGTCAGTTAATGCTTGCGGTTAAACACCTATTATAATAATGAATAGTGGTGGTCTGGTGGCGATGCGGTTCACTTTGTTGCGCACAAACATTGTCCACGGTTGCGATATTAACTTTGCAAACAATATTACGCAGCGTAGCGTATTGAAGTAGGCTTTTATTTAATAATTTTGTTGTAGTTGCTGAAACTTTTTGACATATAGTTTCCTGTTGGCGCCCGACGTGGGACTATAAATCACCAATATTAAAATCTACATTTTAATATTGGTGATTTATGTTTTTGAGTTCTGTTCTTCAAATGAAACCCTTATAAGATGACTCATGCGTCGGTGCGTCTATCACAGTATTTTTTTCAAAAACTGTTACACAAACTTTTCTCTGTACTTCAAAATATTTTGGGATCATTTAAATGCACTTTATAACTGGTAAAAATAACAATAAAAATGCTATTAACAGCTGTAATAAAATATAATCTACTACAACTAAATGTTACCACTTCATTAAAAACATTCAGTATATAAGTAATACATACATATCTTCACGTTGTTTCCCTAACTGTGTAGTCAGAGAGGACGGAGCACCGAGCTTCGCGGTCCTTACATAAGTAATGAAGAGGTAAAAGTTTATTGAATATAATCATGCAATGAAATAATTATGAGCTATATTGAAAGTCAATTACAACACAACACAAAATAGTAATTTGTGCTATTAGAATATGACTCTGTATACAATTTTTTTCAGAAATAAATGAGATTTGTTTCTGGTTAATATGATTTAAGTAAAAAAATTAATGTTGTTCAAATTATTAATTTTAAAGTTCGCAATAGTTAATGGTTAAAAGTATCAAATTTATTGTGGACAGTATTAATTCTAAATTACATATGCTTAAAGTCATGAATAGTTTCATAGAGAAAACTGTTAATTTTAAACACAACTTGTAGTTACTAATTATAAACGAATTACTAACTTTGTCGCTCTTTTCCCAAATATTTTTAGAAAAATTGAAAAGGGAGTAAATGGTATTTGCATACTTGTCTTTGAGTTTATCCATTACATAATTACATACAAACAAACAAAGTTTGTCTCTTAATAATATTAGTGTAGGAATATGGGATAATAGAGATAATCCTGTTCGTATGAAGTAATTTACTTCTTTTATAAAAGGAACTGCTAAGATGTAGCACACTTCGGATGTTATTCTGTCACTCATAACGTGAGAACTTTAATAACAAGAGCAGAAATAGGTAAGCAAGACCTTCTGGACAAAACCTTTTAAGCAACTGTTACTAGTAGTAGTGTTATTGCTTCTCATCTGACAAAGACCACACAAGTTGATTTCTCTAATGAAATAGGGTTTGTATTTGAAGGAATTCACAATAATTTCAGCTAGATTTGAACTCTGATCATGTAAATGCTTTGAAATTACTGAACTGCGGTCACTTGTTGTTCGTTGAATAATTTGGTTATGAATTGTACGTATGCTTGGTTGACTATGAGTTATATAAATATTTTATTCTTGAAAATAAATACTAAAATGACTACATTAGTCATATTATTTATAGTCATAGTCATTTGATTATGAGTTATATAAATATTATATTCTTGAAAATAAATACTTAAATAACTACATTAGTCATATTATACAGTTATCGACGTAAATACTATATTTCAGAGATTTTACAATTTTTAATTTAGTACTTGTGTGGGTGCGTGTATATGTGTAATGTGCACAATGCACACACTATATCTAACATATACGCAGCAAACACACACAAGAATTAATGAAAAATAATAAGTAGTGTAAATTGTTATAAGAATAATACCATTTCTACTTCTGATTTCTGTGAAGAAGAATATTAACTTTACAACATTTTCAACAGCGAAGTGTTGTTACTACGGCAAACGATTTTGTGAATGCGAACGGTAACGTTTTTCGGTCAAATTTTAACGGTTTACGATACGACTGTTATATTTTATGCTCTATCGTAAAACCTGCTCTAGAAATATATTATGGGAAGGAGTGTTTGTGTCACCGGTTTAGGTATTCCTAACATAAGTTCGCTTCATTTTGTAATGGTTTTTACGAGAATGTTACGACTTAAGAGTATTAGACTAAGTACCTGTTACCTACTAGCTAAAATTTTATTGTATTTTTATGACTTATACATCTCTTCTTTGTAGCTTTTTAGTGATAGGTTTCCTTGAAACTGTCTATTTATGTGAATCAACTTTATGTGAATGGAAGATCAGCAGCAAATGTTTTCATGTTTAAAAAAACGTGATAAGAACTTATTTTTTTTGCCAAATACTTTATTTGCTCCTACAATTATTTGATCTTGGATCTTCCAATTCCTTGAACCAGTAAGTAAGGAGGCGTCAAACCGGATTGCCTCCTCAAAAGACAATACATAACCTCTCAGTCAGAGGTAAAGAAAAAAGCGTCGAATCTAATAAACGGGCCCCGTATCCATTCCGTTTGTTGCAGCACGACCAAATATGGAAGACCTCTAGCGCTCCTCATAGTTACCTCCCCTTATCACTTATCAATATGGCCTGTGGGGGTGAAGGCAGATCCTTCTATTCCGGTACTGGTACACGTTCAATTTTCCGAAATGGAAGGGTGCACCCTGGGGACGGCCTTTCACAATAGACCTTCCTGAATGAGAGCCATTAATTCGCATCTTTGTTTTATAAAGCCCAATGTGACATGAATTGACGTTATATGAACTCATTTAACGACAATACAGTAAAAAACTCATTATAACATCAATTTCTTACTTTTAGGTACATTAAATAGATGTCATTTTTCTTACAGACCTGAACGAACGAACAAACTTTAATTTTTTTTCACATTATATTCACAAGAAGATCTACAGAGTGCGAAACGCTACATGTTACAGTCTTATTTTTTCACATTCTTAAATCTTATCATTCTCTTCTCACATTTAAACTGCATTGAGAGTGTGTTTTCGTCAGTTTACTTAAGCTCATACTCATTATATTCTTGATAAATTATGAGTTCTTCGGCTTTTGTACATTTTCTTCGTCATTAGTTCTTCACCCGTTCTTTCTAATCGCTCGTATCGTTTAAACTATTAAATGTAACATTTTATCGATATTTTAATTATTGTATACTTAACTTCATTCTATCCTGTCTTTATTTTCTAATGTTCAAGATCGTATCAATTTAGAAAGAGTTTGGTGTTAAGTTGTTATAGTTGACCTAACCGTGAATCTTATCTAGAAATCATTTTGGAAGGCGCACACATCTTCACGGAATCCAGTCCTTGCTGCATTCTTTTTGCTATGGAAAATTAAAAACCACTCAAGTCAAGTACTAAATTTAAAAAGAAACAAACAAGACGCGTGCATTACGATAAATCACGTCCACCGCAACAATAACGTTCACCGTATTCTTTTTTTACTAAACTGAATAGCGGATCAAGGCAATGTTCGGGATTTACGACTGTTTGCGGAACAACGAATCTGTTCATACTGGCCCGCATGAAGGAACATAAAACCTCTAGTATTGGGCCTGCAATAAAATTTTCTATTTTATTCTTCTCGAGAAATGAATGGCGTACGATGGACAAAGTGCGACTTATTTGCAGAGCGTTGTCCAATAAATTTGTAATGTAATTTCCCAACCACATTTAAGATATTTTCTTGAAATTTATCCATTGTCCGTTGGTTAAGTCAACTACTTGCAAATCAAATCTCAGGTTCGATTCTAAGCCATTTCTCTACCATGAGTTTTTGAATGAATTTGTTTGATTTCTCATACAAATACAAAACGAATTTATTTGACAAATTGATGCATTTGCTGTCATCGCCAGCGAGCACAGTGCAGTAAGATCATAGTAGTAGTCCAACTCAATTTAGAAGAACTTTCCTAAATTAGTTTGAAGTCTATGTGTCACTTAGTTCACATATTGTGACATTTATCATACGAAATTAGAACTTAATATAGGGTCATGTAATCATTATAATCCTCTGAAGATTTTAAAAACCTTTCAAGAGGGTGTCAGACACACATTAACTTAAGATTCCGTAGGAATTTCCGAGACAATATAAGTTCATTTTAATACTTTAATGTTTTAAATTTAAAACAAATAAAAATGGAGTTGATTTTTTCTTCATTTCAAATTAATTACCAGTTTCTTCTCTGTACCCAATTTCAGCTTTGTAGATGTAAACATGTTGACATAACTCGACTGCGAGATACAGACAGACAAACACACATTACGGAACTATAAGTAATCGGTTTTTACTGTTCGATTTAATATTCGGTTATATTTAAAGAATTTCTTATTTGCAACCATCGAACATAACGAACTCATGAATTTTGACATCCTATTTCTCAGTGAAGATATTTATCTTATTCTCCCCTATATTTTAATACTTATTAGTTTTACAAATAAATTGATATACTTGTTAGCTCAGTCTATTTAGACAAGAGGTTTTACTAAACCGTCATACTATAATCTTAACTATTCAAGAACCACAAAATTCGTAATGGGCCAAGCAAATATTTCATTTACCTTGTGATTTAGTTTTAGCCATCCTTATGCTCAAAGTTTCAAATATTGATCGATATATTTCGCTTCTCAAAACTTCAGAGCTCAGACTCAGCTACTCCGCATTGAGAAACTGAAAATCTGAACTCTGGAATATTCTGAGGATACTTCGTTGAGAAGTGTAATACGTGGACAACTTTGAAACTTTGAACAGACGATAGCTAAGAATAGTATTTGTAATGTTAATTATTAAAGAATAAGTGATCACAATAAACTCACTGTCAACTCTCTATCTCAACTACCCTGATTAAAATAAACTCTACACTAATTATAATTGTCTACCTATTTAAATGTGTCTTCACCAGTGGTTGATTTTATTATGCAAATAACGAAATCAACCAATAAGAACACTGTATTTTTAGTTCATAACTGTCACCACAGATGTCGCTGGGAAATAATTAATGAACTTTTTATAATGTCATCTGACAGTAAACATAGTAATGTATTTTAAAATCTAATATCATTTTATATCGAAGTCAATTGAAATAGCTTTCAATTGAAATGAAAATAGCGAGTGAGCAGTAATATGGTAACTAACAGTACCTAAATTTATTTCCGCAAAGTAACACCTGATTCTATTTAATACTCGTAATTACTTTAAATTTTACTAATTTTGAAGATTCCGTCATGGTGTGTGAAAGAAATAAAAACATAATAAAAATAAAAATGGCAGCTCTTCATCTTTCTGTACAAGTCAAAAAAATCAGCTAAGGGATAGAGATTATTATAAATAACTTCTGTAGGTTACACAATCTGACACTATGGTTTCACTTTGCAAATTGCAAGCCCTTTTTTTGGTGCCGAGAAACCTGCACACAGGTACCCAGCTCTCTGGGAGTGGGGCTAGTTTATGTGGCGCGTATACATTTCAAAACTCTTGTCTTCGGCGCGTTGTCGAGGAGCTCCGAGATCTCCTACGGAACGCACCGCAATAAAGCAGCCCCTATTATGTCGTGACAAAGCACTGCTCGGAGGGACAGTTACAGAGCCTCTCCAGCACACTCGCAATGTCACGACAGCGCAAACCACACGCTGTCGTCCTCCTTAAGGTCGCATGGATAAACGATCGGAGGCCCCACTCCAATCGGCTGCGACCCCGAAGGCCCTTTTAGTAGTCGCTTATGACAGGCAATGAACACCATAGCCAGAGAATATGTAGAAAAGAAGGCTGCCTCCCGTTTCATACGTAACGGAACTGCCTACTCTCGGCCGGATACGTAGGGTTGTATCGTTGGGTGTAAGATGCGGAGAGCATCTCCTTTAGTTATATATTAAGTATATAATAATGATAAACAATGCATAGAGATAAGTTTTTCATGTTTCTTTAATTTAATTTCTTGTAGTTACGTTGAAGAATGATAACTCTGGATTCGAATAATTAAAACTATATAGGCATCTAAGAACATTACAATACATTCGTTTAAGTGCTTTAGACATTTTTGTTTTTGTGACAATGTAAAGAACCCATTAAAGATAAACGAAAGCGGCCGCATGTTTACGTCATGTGTGACCCCGACTGGCGCTACAATAATTGCCCTTATTCGCCCAAAATATTGGGCTTGTGTGCGTGCTACGACGCGCGCGTATAAGCGCGCACACATACAAACTGCGCACATTGGATTTCTATGAAGACATCCTACTGTTCTGTTTATACTATGCCCTATTCTGTCTATAATATTAAATGTAGTGGTCAAGTATTACAAATAACTGTATTCTGTTACCTTTATGGAAATTATTGCTAGTTTACGACAGTCACAGACAGACCTTCGTTAATTTTATTATAATATTATGTAGGACTTCACACGTTCACGATATGTAAATTTTGTCATAAAATACCCATAATTTATAATTTTTGGCATAAAATATAATTTCGATAAATCGACACTAGATATACATCGGGCATCGTTACGTAATGACTTGCGTAACGATCTGAAAAATGTGACCACGAAAATTAAGCTTAGCTTAAACCCCGACTTTTACTTTACTATAAGTCGTTTATAAGACTTTTATATCGATAGAGGCCGAATTTTAACATTTACGACTCCCGTAATATTTTTATAGGCGGTTCATAAAATAACTTTTCAGAATACATTAGAACGAACGTTTAGCCCGCTAACGTTTACTCTACAGTAATATTTTTAACGTTTATAGATATTTTACATAAGCCTCGACTGTATAAAATATTCTTCGAATAAAGTTTGTAAATTGCGTGAGTTATGATGTACTCTAACTTCAATTTGCTGTTTAAACTTTCGTTCGTAGACATATCAATATTCAGATAAACTTGATGGCTAGTTGTATTAGGTTAAAACATATGTACATATACGCCAACAGACCAAGCAAGAAAGCAATAGCAATAAGTTTTTGGATTTACAAAAAATTGTTACTTTAAATTCGTTTAAATTTAGATTAATTCTTTTTTTAAACTTTCGAAGTAATTAGAATCTTATTTTTATATCTATTTTATGTTGTTTTTATTGTTTGAAATGTGCTTATTCAAACCTAAAAATGTTCGCCTTGAAATATTTAAATTGTTATCAATTGAGTTTTAAAATGTATTTTATGAATTTTATTCTCTTCTTTACTTTTCATTTCAATAATATCTTTAGCCACAATAACATTTTTTCTTAATAAGGTACTTCTGCAATATAACATGTTAGGGTACATTATAAACTTACTTAAAAATATGACATATTATAACACCCACATTACTACCCTAGTAATACGCATGCATCTTGAATACTTTGGATAGATAAATAAACAAAAATGTTGTCGCTTTTGCAATGAATACATTTCAGTTTTCAGCACCATTTCCTTTAGCCCGTTCCGCTCTCTAACGTACTCTTCTCCGAAGTTATTCTATCCACTTACAAGTTCACATTTCACCCGCTGAAGGAATTCAAACGAATGCTCCCCACGAATGCGGCTATTTTTCATGCCACTCTGGAATTCATAACTCGTTGTAACGTACGACTTGCGCCGTCTTGCGTCATTCCCCGGGGACCACTACTTATAAGGCTGTCATGAGACTTTTATACGCGGTCATGAGTCATCACTTGACACTCCATGGTGTGTTAATACTACGTTTACTTGCAGATAACATTATTTCTTGTAAAATATGGTAATCGTGTTGGCAACAGTATTGCTTATTTATCTATATCTCTAGGAAAAAGTAATTTCAAAAGAGAATGGTAATATCTTTTATTTTAGGCAGAATATTTTGATTACTGATTCCCACAGAGAAAATTAATTCTACATCCAATCTCATCCGGAAAAGATTTATTATTATTACATAAATTAAATGGAAACCTCCATATTTTTTTATTGTTATCTATTATAAAAATATTACTTATTAATTTAAATTTTCGTAGAAAATCTTTCAGTGACAATGAGTAAATTATTCTAATATCGAATTACTAATGAGAGATCGGGTTATCCGACAAGAAAGATGTTTTTTTCCTGTCGTACGGCCGATAAAGCAACGGAACGAAGCGTAAGGCTTCGCTCAATATACGACAAATAAAGCTTTATCATCTCCCCAATATTACGCATCCGCGAACCAAATATGCCACTTGACACGCTGCCAAGAATAAATCAAATTTTCTTCGACACACGGCACGGAGCCGTCCTACTGACTTGTATCTCGTTTATTTGCGCTTATCCTGGACTGTACGTAGAGAGTATTAAAATTTATTTTCGATTGTCGAAACGCGTTATCAAAATGTTGTCGCTTGATGTTTTGCAGGTCTGGTGGAGGAGGAATTAAATTAAGCAAGACAGCGAATCTAATACTTGTTATTTTCGATTTGCGTCTGTTTTTGTGTCGCGGTGTGTACGTGGTTTAAGGAAAATATCAGAAGTCAATCCTTCGATTTTCTCATCAAAACAGTAATTAAAATCAAACTTGTTTATGCGAAGCTGTCTATCTTAGTGCCACAACAATCTAGCTATGTATTGACTTAACATAAGGAAAAAGAACTTAGTTTGTATGCATAACTTATTGTAAAGAAAGGAGATATTAATGTTAGGAAAAGAGATCATAATATGTTATACCGTTGGAATTACAAAAGTCAAATGGTTCTTTTTTGGATAACTGGGTTCTTTTTTGTTATAAGGTTTCACAAAAAGTCACTCAACAGTGTAAATGTTCACATTATTTCGCATTTGATACCATTCGTCCGTCCTTTCTGACTACACCGTTAGGGACACAGCGTGAAAATATGTATATATAATATTATACTGTTAAAATGAACGATTTCATCGGCTATCTGAGTATTCTTTCGTTAATATTGTAAAGTTTTCTCATATAAAAATAACACCCAAGTTTTTTACTGGTTCTTCTCGGTGCAGATTTTTCCAAACCGATCGTAGATTTGACACTAAAAAATAGCTTGTGACTAAGTAACTTCAATAAATAATTTAGGCATTTAATAAATTTAGGGTGGCTTGTACCAACTATTTAAGCTCGATTTAAGGATTTGACATCTCGCTTGCACCAATTACTTAATAGTAGGTGCAAGCAAGATGTCAAATTCTTAAATCGAGTTTAAATAGTCGGTGCACGCCAACCCTTAATTTATTTGGCTTTGAATTGAGAACACGGCGAGAGTTTGTGTTTAGAAATAGAATTAGACTACATACAGTTTCTAAATATTCCAGCATTTTTCATGAAACACAAAGTATTGAATTTTAAAAAGCGCATGTCTAATTGAAATCCTAAACGATATTACGTAAGTATATCTGTAATGTATAACACATACATATCTATCGTAAATTAGTTTAAATTAAAATTTAGAAAGAAAATTTTATCATGCACCAAAAAATTAGACTCTAACCATAACAGGGGGCTTAGACAAGTGGCGCGATTGTAGTAAACGCTAATATAATAGATTGACAAATACCATGTAATCTAGCGGAATTAATTTTAAATTGATAGTCAAACGTTATTAACTTTCTTATACATCAAACGCAATGTAAACTCATGTGAATACTGCCGTATAAAACGTCGCCAAATGTCACTTTTTACGAGCAAATAATGCCAGCAAGTGTTATAATTGTATGAAGCGTTTGCCACTTGTCCGGCCGCTTAGAGCCGTTATAAAATTCCGAAATAACGTTAAAAGTACTTGCATTAGTTCGAAAAAGCGTAAGAGATTCGTCCGGATCGCGACACTTGACGCTCCATCCTTTCTATCCACGTTGTTAGAAGTTATATATATTTATAAGCCGTTTCCCGCCCGCTTCGCTAGGCAAAAAAAGGTTCAAAAAATGAGTAGCCTATAACCATCTACAACTAATTCAGCGTCGAATGGTCTTGGTCCCATGCCGATCGGTCCAGTAGTTTTCAAGTTTTTCGCAGTCAAAGAAAAAAAACTTTCATTATATGTATATAGATTTATGTCTTATTTCATCTTTTCATATTGTCTACTTGTCTGCTTTTTTTCTACTTAAAACATATCATTATCCCATCAAGGTATTACTTTTATTGTACTAAGAGCTACTTACTTTTTACTTATTAATTCGAGGGTTACTTTTTGTCATGTATTTTTTGCTTTAGGTGATAAAAAGCATATAAATAAATAAATGCACCCGACAATGCACACCGATCACCTAGTCTCAAACTAGGGTATTCCCTATGCTATGAGAACCAGACGACGAGAACAACTAAGGGCGTCTCCCATTACACCCAGACCCGAGACAATTTAGAAAAGTTCATTTCCTAAATTGATCCGGCCGGGATCGAACCTGAAACCTTCTGCGCTTAAACACTACGCCTAAACCAGTGCGCCATCGAGGACGTCTATATTCTCGTATATACATATATATCGGCTGCTTCATATCAATACCTTGTGTATAACATTTGTTTTCTTTTTTTTATTTTTGCTGCATATATCTATAAAATAAAAATTCATCCTATTAGATATGTATTCGTTGATTGGTATTCTATCCAATAATATAAATTATTTTACATAGAAATTATAACTTTACGAGGGTTGTGTACAGCCTTTCCTAAGTTTTATGATTTGTAAGTATAGGAGAAGACAACCAGCTGACATTCTGTTTTTCTTTCCCTCACAAATCAGTATGGATCTGTAGATAGAGTAACCCGCGAACATGAAGCACGAAATTACAAAATTTCTATCCTATTATTAGTATATAACTAGTTATGCCTGCGACTTCGTACTAAAACTCATAAAATAGATTTAGATTTGTCATAAAACGCACATTGATTATACAATCATACTATAAAATAAACGATTTCGTTGAAAACTAAACAATAGTCTGGTTAATCTTCTCTGCACGTGCATTTACTGGCTCTCTGAACATTGTATTTTAATAAACCTATTGTAATAGTTCTTCTCAGTGTTCATATTTTCGTTTCTAACGGAAATAAAGCAGATTTGACGTTTAAACACCTTGTAATTAGATTTACTTGTATAAATTGATTTGTCTTTGACTACATCTATATTTTATACAGACAGCTGTCTATTGAAGTTTTGAAAGGTCTTTTCATTATTTTACTTTAACCTGAGATATCGTTCCATCAAATAATTTTGATGAATCAAAGCCTATTCGAAGTGCCAAGAAAATCCATTCATCGGTTTTGGAGATTAACGCGTTCGAACAGACAGATACAAAGAATTCTAAGTCGCCTATTTGTATTCTGACACTCTTACATCGCCCCAAACTGTTTCTGGTACGGTGTTTCTACAATATATGTACAGATTACGTGCTGTGAGTTTAATAAAATAATTTTTATTTTTATTATTAGAGCTATACATATGTATATTTGAGCGAACTTTCCTTGGTTATTTTAGTGCAACCAGCTAGTTACATAAAGAAACTTAAATGTTGGTCTTTAGGAAGCATCCTCAGAGTGCAATATATTGTAGTCTTTCAAAAATATTAGTTTTTATCGTGTTTATGCACTCTCGATTATTCACTGCGGCACTTCGGCCGGCTCTGTTTGTTAATCTTCCACCATCCCTTACTACCACCCTGGATTTTTGTTCGTATTTTTTATTTTTCAACATCAACAAGAGATGAAAACTTTACCGAGGGCGGATGAAACTTTCCATCGACTAATCCCGCGGTGGCCGCGCTAAATTCTCGATTTACTTTGTTGCCGAGACCAGGCTTACGAGGTAGCATATTTTTCAGACAATTCGAGTAGTTTCATGGCGGATTTAGTGAGGCGTTCGTTATCGGAACTTCACGAAGTTCCCAACTGATTTTCTCATCTTTTCACATTCAGAAAATTCATGATTTCACGTTAAAACTGCATTCTTCTTTTCAATTCCTGATGTTTTCATACTTGTATCACAGTGTATAAATGTCTTCATAATAAAATTTTCCTCCCTCTTAAGTTTATAAAAAGTTACGAGATAGTCCCAAGGTAAAATTACTTTCAAACTTTTATTGACAAAGTGCGCGAATCCCGACCATAACAAAGTTTCAAGTGACCAACGTCCAACTTTTACATCGTTTGCTTGTGTTATTGATACTGGGAACTCTGCAGGGAATCGTGCGGCCTCTCTTAGGCCTCTATTGAGCTACAGAAGGCAAAGCCTTCGCCGTAAGTAACATCACAATATGTATACAACGAATTTGTGTTCCGAATAGATATGATATTAGATATATAAGGGTGTCATCTTTTTCTACTTTTTGTAGCTGCGGAATGCCACGAAAGCGTAATATCTGCCGGGTAAATAGCATAAAAAGTAAGTTTTTATCACGGCCTCGTTTTTGCAACTCCGTGTTTCGACTCAGTCACTTGCGATCCGACGCCCGTGTTGAGCGCACGTGCCGATTTGATTTATGATGCTACTGAATAAATAACTTATGATAGTAGGTACTTTTCACACTTTCCCCCTTTTTTCGTTTACAATAACATCGTTACATGCATAAAGCCATCTACAAACATATGTGTATGCAGCATTCATAGCGATGTATTATTTACCTGATGTCGATGCGTAATCGTTAGAATTATTCGCATATATTGTTAATTAATATCCAGGGAGACGCCTAATAATTTTCCGCTCGTTGTACTGCTTGCGTGGTCATTAACCAAATCCGAATAATTAATCAATTTCGGGTTCTGATACTAGGCATGCCTTTTAAGTTCTGTCGTTTCCATATTTCCCGGCAATTTTGAATTTGGAACTGTTCTATATTCGAATGTGTTTAAATTTTGAATCTCAAAACAGTTGAAAGTATTAGGATTAATGCTATTGTTTAGTCACAGCGTCAATTGGAATCTGTCAGGTTACGTACGAAAATGAATCTTTCTAAGGAAAATGTTCGTGCAATAATTTTCTACAACTTTAGACGAGGCCTGACACGGCTTCAGTGTTTTGAAGAGCTAACATCTGTGTTCAGTGATGAAGCCCCATGTCTGCGGACTGTCGAACGCTGGTATTTAGAATTCCAGCGTGGACATATTAGTGTTAGTGACAAATCTCGCGAAGGACGCCCAAAATCCGCCTTCACTGAAGATAACATCATTGCTATGAGACAACTAATTCTCGAAGAGCGTCATGTGACGTATCGAGAGATAGAGGCTCTATTAGGCATCTCAGGGACAACCATTCAGAAGATCTTGCATGAAGCGCTTGGTGTGAGAAAGCTAGTTTGTCGTTGAATCACAGGGCGGCCCGCGTCAGATGGTGTAAGAAAACTCTGCAAAGGTTCAACCGAGGAGAGTCAAATCACGTCTACGACATCATCAGTGGTGACGAATCTTGTCTCTATGCCTACGATCCTGATTCCAAACAACAATTTACAATCTGGGTCTTTCAAGACGAGCCAAAGCCGACTAAAGTTGTTCGTTCTCGAAGCACTTCAAAGAAGATGGTGGCCACGTTTGTTGGAAAAACCGGCCATGTTGCGACTATTGCACTTGAAGATCGTAGAACGGTTAACGCAGAGTGGTATACCACAGTTTGTTTACCACAAGTCATCGCCGAACTTCGAAAATCTAACTCAAAACGACGCATCATCCTGCACCACGACAACGCAAGCTCACACAGCGCTCGTCAAACGATTGAGTATTTGAAGCAGGAAAAAGTAGAAATTCTTGACCATCCTCTATACAGTCCTGACCTAAGCCCTAACGATTTCTTTACATTTCCTAAAATTAAGAAAAGTCTTCGTGGTCAAAGGTTCCAGTCCGGTGAAGAAGCAGTCGACGCTTTCAAGTCAGCCATTTTGAACACCCCCACTTTAGAGTGGAATAAATGTTATAATAACTGGTTTGAGCGAATGGAAAAGTGTATTAAGCTACGTGGTGAATACTTTGAAAAACGATAAAAAGTACCATCAGGTTCTAGTTGTGTTTTTTCCTTCAAACGACAAAACTTATAAGGAATGCTACGTATATGTACGTCGCGTTCGCGTAGGTGTGCTCAGCATGTGCCAAAACGATCGGGTTTCGGTCTGACCAACAGTATGTAATTGAAAACGACTTCATTACAGTAATTTTATTTGTTTTTTTAAGGTTTCCACATTGTAATCATTAATACTAATATAGAACACAACATAATAACTTGTATTTGCGATCTGCTCGTCGTTATATAAATAATTCATACGAGTAGCTTCGTGTTCATCGCGACTCAATATCGAACTCGGAGAACTATATCAAAATATAATGTTTACTTGCCAAGTCAACCCCACCCGACTTTAACTTGCTTTGAGTCAGCATTGAAAATCTTGAAAATATTATTTCGTAGAATTTTACTCGTTCTTTTCAGGGGTTTTCGAATGTTTATAAAATTTGTTTTGTTGCAATGAAAGGTACTAAATCTTTGTACAATAGAAGTTTATTAGATGTAATATGAAATATTAAACATTTGATAAAGAAATTAAGTAGATTCAAATAAACAATTTTGTTGTATAAATGTATAGTATATAAAAGAAGGAGAAAAGTGCCTAAACTATTGTACCTAGTATTAGAATTTAGTTATGTAATAAAATTCCTTACTAAGTTTTTCAAAAAAAAACGCGTTTCCTAGATATTCCAGTATTCAGCAATGTTACATTATTTTGAACCCTTATCTTATGTATATAATAATAAATGTTTCTTTGTATGTTTGTCCTCAATGTGTTCCTAAACCACTCATCCGATTGTGATGAAAGTTTGGCGAATTCTTCTACCTACTGCCGCAAAGGTTTATGAGTTATTTCATTTATTAGATTAAAGACCATGCGAACGAAGCCAAAATCTAGTTAAATATATAAAAATCTTTGGACATGTTCAACTTTTTGTTATTCTTATATTCCTCGCATAAAATAGAGGACGAATGGGAACACATTAAGAAAACACATGTAAACGTATAATAACATTAAAATATTACTTGCTTTTTTTGTTTTTATATATTAGGTTCTAAATAAAATAATTAAACTTCCGCGTTGCCCCCCTTCCATGCCTCACTCTCTCTCCACAATAGTATGAAATTATGTATGTATAAAGACATTTTTTGCATAACCTACGCAGACAAATACGCGAGAAAAAATAGTGTTTCGTATATAAATGTGTTACAGATGGCATGTTACGTTGGTGTTATGAAATGAAGAAAAAACGAGTGTTAGTTGCAACAGCCTGTTCAGTTCTGTGCTCAAACAATTTTTTCATATTTTTCCTTATCTAATACAATGCTAAAGCTGGCCCTTGCAAACTTCTACAATCACGTACATGGTTGTTCTCGTAACATCGCTATATCAAACGCTACTTTTCAGCCTTACGAATAGAGATAAGGCTAACTGCGGATGGGCTAAGGCTAACTGTTTGTACTCGTAGTTGCATCTAACCATTGCGTTTTTAAATATTTTAAATATTAATTTAATACTTGTCTTAAATACATAACACAAAAATATTCTATTTTTGTAATAATTTTCGCATTTTAAAGTTAAACTTTGAAATTATGTAAAAGCATTTGTCCAGCCTAATGGGAAATCATTGATTCGAACTTTTCAAATCGATAATTCGAAAATACTTTAAAATAACTCGACTCCGATAGGAACACATAACTACAAAAGAAACATTCTAACTTAAGAGGTCATGCTCGTTTTCTTAAACAATTTGATAGAAACCTCTTACAGCTTATTTAAAATGCTTCTCTGTTGCTATACAAACAAAGTCTATTTTGCCACGTATAATTTTCACTGTTCTTTGTTGCTTCGACTCCTGAATATTGAGCATTTGCTCCGGGGAGTTCGGAAGTGTCACGAAGTAAGCGACATTGTCTCAGACCTAAAGAGTATACGAAAATAGCTGCGGCTAAGTAAAGTGATAACTTCAGGCCGCCTTTCAGTCTTAATTCGGTATGCCTGTCTATTTAATCTTCAAATTTGTAAGGCAGTTCAATTCAAATTTAAAATATTATACCAAAATCTCTGTTTAAAAAAAAAACACATTTAGGTACGTTTTATTAAGTAAAATGGTACAAGAATAATTATGTTTCTCACAAGAAACAATAAGGAATAACATTTCACAGGTAATAAAATCGTAATAAAATTACGTGTTGCGTGTGGTAATTACTCGAAAAAGTGGGAACGGGATTATTATTCTTCATAAAAAAAATGTTAAATTGTATCTCGTAGCTAGGAATTCCTGTATTCATAATACGTACAAAGTACATAATTTTGGAAAGCCACCTTTAGGAAACCTATAATTTAAACTATATTAGAATTTGTTGCCATCTCTATTAATATTAAAAATTTACCTAATTGTTGTATAATATTATGTTCCAATGTAGGCACTTATCGATACTTATACTTCATACATCATACACAAGCAGTGAAGGAGACAGAATAATGCAATAGACTGTAGACACTGTAGAGATAGCAAGATATACGTCTTCATTATTTGTTGCACTCGATCAACGATGTATTATTTTTGAGATCCATACAGCAGAGGCTCGTACTACGAGTATATCTATTGTCGATATTGCGTTATTTTATTTACTAGTTACACGTCTGCGGAACCGCTGTAGAGTTACATGCAATTTAAACTCTTTGGTGAATGACGTAGGCATGTGACGTATGTACGTTACACTACTTTTTGCTTGTTTCGTTGTATTTTCCAAAATTACAAGTATAAAAAATAATATAAATGAAATACAAATCATGAATTGATGTGGCGAAGAAGGAAATATTGAGTGCGTGTTTCTGATGCATTGATGCGATACAATATTTAAATAATATAGTATAAACTGTGTACAATAGTACACATCTTGTATGGCTTATCGATATACCTGCGCAGTAGACACAATTTTGACCAATCGCTTAGCTACATCCTGAGGCGACATCAATTAATGTTAAAATCTATGCCGTCATTTGTTGATTGATATGGCGCCTTGTCAGACGTCTTTGTGACTGTACGTGGTTTTCTTGAAGTTACACTTAGTTGCAAATTAAGCGTAGTATTTCATAAAAATAATTATGTCATTAAAAAGACGACGTCCTTCAAAAAGACAATCGAGGAAAATATCATTTCTTGTTTTTGTCCTTAGTTAAACGTCGCATATTACAAAAAAAAATTGTTTAATTAGAACTTTTGATTTTATAAACTGTTATAGTCCATTACTGACTAGATAGCTATAACTTCAAGTCATTATTTTGATTACATCTAATGTAAAACGTCACACAGAGCTTTATATTTCATAATCATATATCATAAATACTGAGTGAATTCGAATTCATTTAAGGCGCGTGTAGTCGTCAAAGACCTTGAGCATCGCGCCGGAATCGAGCTGAGGGGGCGTGGCCAAATACTTTTCGCAACGAACTCCGCGACGCGACACTCCACAATAAAACAGCGCGTGCATGAATCGCCGCCTAGCGACAATTTTTGACATTAACATTTATTGACATTTTTATAAGCCTCATAAAATTACGATTTGTGAAGTTTTAGTTGTCAAATACAAAAAAATACATTGTTAAATACGAATAAAATAAAACATGTTTATAAACGGATGCAATTATAAATATTATATTATTAGTAACAAAAATGCTATTCATGTCTTGGTAAGAACCATTCTAGTTTTAAACCCACGACATATCGTGAGTTCTCCGTATCAAACCATTACAGGAAACCTTACTCATAAAATTAAAACGCAACCGAATTGTATAATATTATGTAGACATTGCATATTGTTGCTCACAGCGCTTGAAATACAAGATTTTGGAGGGTATCTTCAATGCGTCTTTGGCTCTGTTGATTATCATTCTCTTTTCTTTTTTCAAGAATAATTCTTAGGTTGTAAGTTCAAATCTCGACTTGGTCGCTCCACAAATTTTTACAATTTTTACTTTGTTTTCAAGACAGTTTTATTACCGGCCGTTGATAATGTTCTAAATCCATACTAATATCCATATTCCATACTAATATAATATTATAAATGCGAAAGTCTCTCTGTCTGTCTGTCTGTCTGTCTGCTTGGTTTTCACGGCTAAACCGCCGGACAGATTTTGATAAAATTTGGCATGGAGATAGTTTTACTTTATTTTTTAAAAACCTACCCCTAAAGGGGTGAAAAGGGAGATGAAACTTTGTATGGGAAATTAGTAACCGCTGAACCGATTATGATATAATTTGGTACAGAGATACACCTTTTCTATTAAAAAAACATAGTTTTCTTTTTTATCAAAAGTCTACCCTTAAAGGGGTGAAAAAGGTGATGAAACTTTATAGGAGAACTTGATAATGCTAAACCCTAACAATATGGGTATCAAATGAAATGGAATACGCAGGGAAAGGTTTCTGTATACGTGACGTCATCATAAATCCAATATGGCGGAAGTTCCATAGCAGGAAATAACTTTTTTGTTCAACACCAACAATATGGGTATCAAATGAAATGGAATGCGCAGGGCAAGGTTTCTATGTATGTGTCGTCATCATAAATCCAATATGGCGGATGTTCCATAATGGCAAATAACTTTTTCGTTCAACACCAACAATATGGGTATCAAATGAAATGGAATACGCAGGGGAAGGTTTTGTAAATGTGACGTCATCATAAATCCAATATGGCGGATGTTTCATAATAGGAAATAACTTTTTTGTTCAACATCAACAATATGGGTATGAAATGAAATGGAATACGCAGGGTAAGGTTTTTGTAAATGTGACGTCATCATAAATCCAATATGGCGGATGTTCCATAATAGGAAATAACTTTTTTGTTCAACATCAACAATATGGGTATTAAATGAAATGGAATACGCAGGGGAAGGTTTCTGGGCATGTGACGTCATCATAAATCCAATATGGCGGATGTTCCATTATAGGAAATAACTTTTTCGTTCATCACCAACAATATGGATATCAAATGAAATGGAATACGCAGGGGAAGGTTTCTGGACATGTGACGTAACCATAAATCCAATATGGCGGCTGTTCATATTTTCAATGACGTCACATATACAAAAACCTTCCTCTGCGTATTCAATTTCATTTGATACCCATATTGTTGATGTTGAACTAAAATTTTATTTTCTGTAATGGACCTTCCGCCATATTTGATTTATGATGACGTCACACATACGGAAACCTTCCCCTGCGTATTCCATTTCATTTGATATCCATATTGTTGGTGTTGAACAAAAAAATTATTTTCTATAATAGAATATCCGCCATCTTGGATTTATGGTGACGTCATATGTACAGAAACCTTCTCCTGTGTATTCCGTTTCATTTGATACCCATATTGTTGGTGTTGAATAAAAAAAATTTTTGTTTGTGTGTATTAGAGTACACACGTAAGAAGTGAAACTTCTTTATGACATCATTTTTTGAAAAATGATCTACTATTTACAACTTTACAGAAATTGGTTAAATAAAGCTAAAAAATCTAAATTAGATAAAGCTTAAGTAAAAATAATAATCGCCATCTTGGATTCGAAAAAAACATAATTTTCGTAATCGGCACCCCGAGACACCTATAATGTGACACCCATATTGATTTATCCAAAAAAGTCATTTTCGCCATCTTGAATTTGAAAATGAACGTAATTTTCGTAATCAGCACCCCGAAAAACCTAGAATTTGATACCCATATCGATTTATCCAAAAAAGTAATATTCGCCATCTTGGATATGAAAATGAACGTCATTTTCGTAATCAGCACCCCGGAAAACCTAGAATTTGATACCCATATGGATTTATCCAAAAAAAGTAATATTCGCTATCTTGGATTTGAAAATGAACGTCATTTTCGTAATCAGCACCCCGAAAAACCTAGAATTTGATACCATATCGATTTATCCAAAAAAGTTATGTTCGCCATCTTGGATTTGACAATGAACGTCATTTTCGTAATCAGCACCCCGGAAAACCTTTAATTTGATACCCATATCGATTTATCCAAAAAAAGTAATATTCGCCATCTTGGATATGAAAATGAACGTCATTTTCGTAATCAGCACCCCGAAAAACCTACAATTTGACACTCATATCGATTTATCCAAAAAAAGTTATATTCGCCACCTTGGATTTGAAAATGAACGTCATTTTCATAATCAGCACAGCACCCCGAAAAACCTAGAATTTGATACCCATATTGATTTATCCAAAAAAAAACTGGGGTTAACCTGAAATAACCCCGAAAAATAAATATCATAATCACGCCCACGTGTTGGATGTATTAGAAAATAAAGATGGCGCGTAGCAGAAAAACCTGACGATTTTTTTTTTAAATTGCTATAAAAATTTTCTCGTACGTCGATAAAGAAGTTTCACTTCAAAAGTTATTTCCTATAATGGACCTTTCGCCATATTGGACTTATGATGACGTCACATATACAGAAACCTTTGCGTATTCCATTTCATTTGATACCCATATTTTTGGTGATGAACAAAAAATTTGTTTCCTATTGAGAAACATCCGCCATTTTTTATTTGTGATGACGTCACATACATAAAAACCACATTATTTTTTAAAAAACAAATTAGCCTACATTTGTTTTTGGGTACATACTAACTGTACCAAATTTGATCACAATCTGTTTAGCGGTTTAGTAATTCTCCTATGAAGTTTCATCCCCCTTTTCATCCCTTTACGGGTAGATTTTTGATAATAAAGAAGTCTTATGTTTTTTAATTGAAAAGGTTTATTTCTGTACCAAATTTCATCTTAATCAGTTCAGCGGTTTAGAATTTCCCATACAAAGTTACATCCCCCTTTTCATCCCTTTAGGGGTAGATTTTTGAAAAAAGTAGGCTATGTTCATTCCTTAGTGTCAAACTATCGCCATGTCAAAGTTCATAAAAATCGGTCCTACGCCTAAGTCAAAACGTACCAGACAGACAGACATACAGATAGACTTTCGCATTTGTAATATAAAGTATGGATTTAGAACATTATCAACGGCCGATAAAAAAACCGTTTTGAAATTAAAATTGAAAAAAAAATGTGGTGATCGAGTCGAGATTGGAACTCACAACATAATAATGATTTTCGAAAATGACACAAAACAGTAAACAAATGAACTAAATACACATGGACATAAGGTGCCAAAATTTTGTATTTAAAGCGTTGTGAGCAACAACACACGACGCCTACGTAACATTACATAATTCGGACAATTATAATTTCAAAATTCAAGAGGAACAAGTGACACAGGTCTGTTTAGCAACACGCCTCAGCGATCACTGTCGAGTCGCATAGAAGTGAAAGAGAAGGAACAACGCGACATCGCTCAAAATAGAATGGCTTGAGGAAAAAACCATAAACCATGTATTTTCTTCTAAATTATTAATTTTATCGAAAATTTGACTAATCCAATGTGTTTATATTCATAAAAGACATGTATTTGCCGAATTTTATAAAAATATGTTAACAACGAAAACAGCTTTTATCCTGATAAATTCTATTCAGAGGTTACTTTGAGATTTTTTTTATCAAGAAAATTTACTTTAAATGCCATTTTTCGAATCGGATGGATTATAAATATGATGTAGATTCACATATTTTTTTTTTCAATAACTTTGATTGCGTGGTTATTGCTAAAAATTCAGCGAAATAAGGCCTATTTGCGGCACTACGCGCCTTAACAAATTGAATGAGTCGTTTACAGTATACATACATACTAATGTGCTGTATTTAACATGAATCTAATAACAGCTATGTTACAGACATACTAAGCAATACAACATTATTTGCAATAGTGTAGTTATCTTTTGCAATGAAAATTATCAATTAAATTTTTTTATTAATAAGGTAAACTTCAATAAAAATGACCCATTTTAATGGAACGTTGTGTACAATATCGCGTGAGCTATATAGAATGTGAATGCACTGCAAGGTTATGACCGTTCTGAACCTACCACTGAAACCTTATGACCGTCGCATAAGATTGATTACCAATTAAAATTCAATTTAAATTTCAATTCAAATTCGTTTCGGGTATTTTCGTCGACCATTTTTTTTTGTGTCTGCGAACGAAGATTAACGACGCGCCATATCATTTGAGTCTCACTGTAGTTTTATATTTTTTTAATCCAAGTGACCATTTTTTTTATTATTTTTTTATTCGTATTTAAATACAACAAACAAACAAAAACCATGATACCCGCAGAAGTATAAACTGTGTTGCAGATACCAACGCCTTCCTCCGTATAAAATTAATGTACATACATACATATCTTCACGCTGTATCCCTAACGGAGTAGTCAGAGGACGGAGTGCCAAGCTTCGCGATCCTTACATACTTCTTTCACTTCCTCGAATCTCAGCATTCTCGCCTAACACTCTATTAACTCTATTTGATATACAATACATAATAAACGAATACAATATTACATGTGTTAGAAAGTGTGGGTATAGATGTGTTTCTGTGGATATTAATACGTGTATGTATATATGAATATGTGTGTATATCTGTGTGTAGTAAAAAAAAGCATGCACACTAAAGTCCTATTTATATCGATGATACCGAATGAAGTGATGGAATTAATGGTTTTATCAAATCGAAAAACACGATTATACAAAATCACACACCATTTCATGTTTGCGTAATTCACAATCAACCGATTGTGAATCCACACGATCCCATCATTTAATTTGTATAGGTAGGATTACTCAATTAATTCTATGTAATCGAGCACTCAACTAATTGATGTCCCTTTTCATATACGGATTAAAATTTAATAATTTACACTCAGTATGTATTAGCGCTCAAATTCACTAGACTTAGGCCTACTGTCCACGTAAATCGCACGTCATACGCACTCTATCAACATTTAACGCTTGCATCTTGCATAGAAACAAACGAAACCGTGTCCACGGACCAATAACGTCGCGTTTTCCTATCACAGTGATTCTCAACCTTTTTTTTGTCGCGACATACTTTTAACAATTTCGTGATTTGGCGGCGGCACACAAAAAAAAACATAAGTTTAAAAGTTGTTTACTTACCTACAATACACTGTAAAATAGTTTATGATAATAATTTTGAATGTAAAATAAAATAATATGTACTACAAAACAACAGTGCGTTTATTAACAGATTAATTTCAAGTAATAAAAAAAAGCATTGTAATTTTTACTACATACATTTCTAAAATTTGGCCGCACACTAAGAATTCGGCGGCACACAAAAGTGCCGCGGCTCAGTGGTTATCGTCTGGCCTATCGTCATGCGTTTGTTAGAAATAGGGAATATAGAGAGTTATAAAATAATATATACAATAGGCAATTACTCAAAAGAATTAAATAATAATAGAAATATTAATAATAATGGGTAAATGGAAGGAAACACATCATTAAGCTCGAATCCAATCATTTTTATTCAAGCAAAATCAACCACGGTTCAGAATGAATCTGCACTGAGAAGAACCGGCAAGAAACTCAGTCAGGTATTATTGTGTAATAAAGTATTGAAATTTAAGCAATTACACTTCACTAGTTTTTATTACAATGATTGTCTCTCTAAAACATTATATTCTAATATCATATTATACATAATTGCAAATATCACAATACTAGGTACACACTATAACATCATATTATATAACAAAATGAATAACTTAATATTCTATTTGGATACTTATCTGCTTAGCTCTAGTGTCCCGACAGCAATGTATCGTTCTGTAGTTACAATCACTATTGGAAACTACCTTCCCCACCACTTTAATCATAACTCGTATCAGTATTAAGTTTTTCTTTTCTTTCTTTCTTTTTAAGTATTTCTTTTGTACTTTAGAAATATATCCATACTAGGTATATGTAATCCATAATTAATAGCTATTTATTAATATATTATTTATAATTATACTGATTATCATAGGCAACACATAGTTTCAAAGAGTTATGAAAATAGGGAGCTATTATGACTCAATTATCACAATGACCCTTTATTGTTTCATAAATAACTATTAGAGTATTAAGTCGATAACTAAAAGCTAGAATATTCAAATAACAATTTGTAGTTCATTATTATCAATCAAATATACATTTCAATGAAGTAATATGTTATATCTATGTAATAATATATATCTATATAATACATCATTATCTAACACGTTCGTCTTGAAGCTAGCGCGGCAGCACGTCACTACTCAAAGCGGATTGCGTGACACAAACACATGTTTATTTTATAAAATGGCCTCCTCAGCAGTTTATTTTGTTTACATTATAAAACAGTATCTATTTTAAGTTTTTCGGTAAAATGATTCAAATACAGAATCGTCTTCTGATAACTCTCTGGCAGCAACAAAGAACCCACAATTTATATTTCTTTCGATGTATGGATGAAGCCAATACCATCTACGTCTGGTTTTTTAAATTGAAATTGAAATTGTTTATTAGGAACAAAAAATATAACAACAACTTAAAAAATGTTAACAGCTGCAAAAGTTTAGAACTGTAGCGCAGCTACTAACGCCCACCTTAAGAACGCTGACGTTACAGCACTTAATCTAGTACAATGATAATTTCAAAAACTTAGACTATGTGTGTAAAACTGTACCAGAGATGGTATAGGTAGTGTGGTACTGTGTAGCGTAGTGTTGTGTAGTGTAGGGTTCGTCGTCTTCTAATAAAGTTGTATGCTATAACCTCATCTTCATCATCACTTGACATTTTCCTAACTCAAGACGTGCTTTCGCGATACTACTTGAAAGAAAACTGAAACGTTTTATAGCTTGAATGTCGATTGTATAACGATGCTTGGACATAATTAACATACAAAAAACGCCTACCGTTATTAGTAGCTTGCATGCATTCGTTAAATGACGCCGCCGTGGACAGTATACCTTATTCCTGGTATTCGTATTTTACTTGTATTTATTTATAGTAATCACTTTTATATTGACTAATGTCCCACGCGTTTTAACTTAGGGTTCATACGAATTTCGGACAAAGGCAAAGCAAATAAAAAAATGGGCATTAACACACAAAAATATATAAAGAGTTATATATTTTTTGAATCTTCATTTCAAATCAACCAATATACGGCGACGTACATATGGCGAAATTATTATGGTTCCGTTTTAATAATAGAAGTCTAAAAATTACATACATCATATGTATATACCATGTATGTGTATATATATATATCAGACATATATATATATATATACACACATCTGATATATAAAACGTCACACAGAACTTTATATTTCATAATCATAGATCATAAATACTGAGTGAATTCGAAATCGTTTAACTAATTGAATCCAATAGATTCGTTCACAGTATACATACCTACTAATGTGCTTTATTTAACATGAATCTAATAACAGATATGTTACAGACATAGTAAGCAATACAACATTATTTGCAATAATTTAATGTTTTCGTTTAATTCATTTAGAATATTTCCGTTGAATTTTTTATTAAATTCATATATGGTACTACTCTCATCACTTTCGCTCCGAAGTGAAAAGTACCTTCTAACTATAATTTCTTTAATAGTTTTCTCTGATGTGTTTAATTAGAGATATAAAATGTAATTTACATCAGTTTAACTCCCAGACAAAATTGAATTATTGTATTCAATTTCAGATCACAGAGATATACATGTACATGCCTCACGAAATGGTTAACATTGTCGCTAAACAACGTGAGCGATGTGACGTCACGTCACAGGTAGTTCCCACAACCTCTATTAGAGCTATTAGTATAATCGTTGGCTCTGAAACACCCTTGGAGGGTCCCCGTTCTCGTTAAGGTAGCCTGCGGAAAGGGCAGGCTTGCGGCCTATCCGACCCCTTGGGTGTTTACCAGGAATTCGGAATGCTTGTCATGCGTAAATGTTTTAAGCAGAGCAGAACGAGCCCATGATTCTCGGCGTAATTACCGCACCAATTTTTCCCTGCCTGTCGACTTAGCGTGGGAGTTGCGATAACTACGATAATCCCTAGGATTGCGTAACTTTCACACAAATTCGACCAAAAATAATATAAATAAATATAAATGTTCAACTAAACGTCAAGATATTCGTACGTACATATCGCGCCATTTCCTATGCAGGTTGGATATAACATCATGGCGAACTAAATTATATTTTGATTTTATTGCCATGTCAAGCAATAAAAAGTATTTGAACTAAAGATGTTCAAGAAGAACTTCTATTTCTTTTAATAAGCACTTGGCTAATTTTTATAACCTTTGCGAAAAGATAATCAGCTGACATATTATATTTTCTCTTACTCTTGGAATACTGATATTACGTACACATTATATATTTATATTCATTTTATTAAATGGGAACCTGTATAGACAACCAGCGAGAAACATTTATTTTTGTAACTTGTTGCAATAGAACTAATTAAAATATTTCTGGTCGCAATTATTTTCAACCGACTTCCAAATCAATGTTCGACAACAGAAAGTCTATTGGTTTAGTAGGCTTGGCACCGACTTCAGTAACTGTCAAGTTTAATTATATGGGTATTTGTGTCGTATTTATAAAGTTTTTTTTGTACTTAAGTTTTGATTAGTAAGGGATAGTTATTTCATACTTTTCAGTGTTCTTTTTTGAAGTCGGTTTAATTTTTTTATAAAAGTTTTTAAAGGCTAATACAATACACAAAAAATCTTTGCCTTTCATTCTTTGATAAAACTATCGATCATATAATACGATTTTTTTACTTAGTGCGCTCTTGTTAGCTAGTACAAAATTAATACCTATATTTAAAAAATGCGTAAACCAAAATAACTGTTGTTTATGTTTAAGACTGCAAATTATGCACTAAAGCTGCGGAAATTTTGTCCAAGCAACTTCGTTTGGTAGTTTCCTATGTGAAACTTGTGAAAATATATACGGACAGACGAAAATTTTACAAACCTTAGTTTAGATTTCTGTTAGTGATATTGATATATCTCTCGTGTAATTTTCTTTTACTTTCATTACACAGACACAGGCCTCTCAAAAAAGCATTGCAGTTAAATGTGTTGTGAAAGAGTATATAAGAGTATGTAAGAGTGAAGTATTATATTTGTCAGCTTTAAATGAACATATACGTATGTACATTACATACATACATATAATCACGCCTCTTTCCCGTAGGGGTAGGCAGAGACCACTTCTTTCCACTTGCTACGATCCTTACATACTTGTTTCGCTTCGTCCACTTTCATTATTCCCTTCATACATGCTCTTCGGTTTAAGGCACTCTTGACCTGGCTTTTTTTCAAGACGTCCCTGATTTGGTCTCGAAACGTCCGCCGAGGTCTACCCCTTCCAACACTTTCATTCACACTCGCCTTATACACTTTTTTCGTCAATCGTTCTTCATTCATTCTCTCGACATGGCCAAACCATCTCAGCATACCTTTCTCAATTTTTGTCACTAAATCTTCTTTCAGACCACAACGTTTCCTTATCTCATTATTTCTTATCCTGTCACTCAGTTTAACTCCTATCATACTTCTGAACGCTCTCATCTCAACTGCATTTATTCTGCTTTCATGTTTCTTCTGCCATACCCAACTTTCACTTCCGTACATGAGTGTCGGAACCAACACCCTCTCATGCACAGCCAAACGAGCCTTGTTAGACACCTTCCGACTGTTCATAAAGGAGTGCAAAGCTCCATTCACCATGTTTCCTGCATTCACTCTTCTTTCAATATCACTCTCACACTTTCCATCTCTTGTAAACTTTGAACCCAGATACACAAACTCATTCACCTGTTCAATTTGTTCATCTCCAATTACGATATTGCAGTCTGTCACTGCCTCATCTCTTTCAAACACCATCACTTTCGTCTTCTTTGCATTCATCTTCATTCCCTTTCTAACAAAAGTTCCATTCATAGCATTTACCATCTCCTGCAACTCCTCGGCCGAAGACGCAAGTAATACTTGGTCATCAGCATATAGAAAACATTTGACGAGTAACTCATTCATTCTCAACCCACTTTCATTCTCTTTTAAATCTGTCAAGCAATTGTTCATGAACAGATTTAACAGCCACGGTGACGCTACACATCCCTGTCTAACACCTTTTTCGATATTAAACCATTCAGTGTATGCCCCGTTTATCCCTACACAAGCACTAGAATCCCTTAAAGAGATTGCAATGCTCGTATGAGGATACTGCTCACACCGTTCACGGATAATGCTGACCACAATTCATTCCTCACCACTCTATCATAGGCCTTTTCTAGATCCACGAACGTGCAATAGACCTTCTTGTTTTTAGCCAAACACTATTCGGCTATGCACCGCAAGGAAAAGACCTGATCCGTACATCCCATTCCCTTTCGAAATCCCGCTTGTGCATCCCATACTTTTTCGTCTGTTTCATTCACAACCCTTTCAATCAACACTTTCGCATACAATTTACCGACGACGCTGAGAAGGCTTATACCGCGGTAATTTATGCATTCCTGCCGTAACCCTTTTCCCTTATACAATGGCACGATTACGGCTTTGCACCAGTCTCCTGGTATTTGCCCATTTCGCCAGCACAAATTGAAAAGGCGGTACAGCTGGCTAGCCACTATGCCCTGTCCAGCCCTCAGCATCTCGACGGTGATCCTGTCATACCCTGCAGCCTTACCTAATCTCATACTTTTCAACGCTTTCACTATTTCATCCATGCTTATCTCACTTTCATCAACATTTATATTAATTTCCATGGAAGGTGCCGGATGTTGTACCTGCACTTCCTCTCTTTCAAACAAACTTTCAAAATACTCTTTCCATCTCTTGAACACACATTCTTCACCTTTTATAATGCTCCCATCTTGACTCCTGATTGTACTCAGCTCCGAGGTAGAGGTAGAAGTTTTTCCTCTAGCTGTTTTGATGGATTTCCAAACTTGATGTTTGACTGGAAATCTTCAGTGAGTCTCCTATCAAAATCATCCTTTCGTTCTTCTTTCTTTCTAGACACAACTTCTTTCGCTGCTGATTTCAATCTTTTATACTTCGTTCTTGCTTCCTTTATCTCGTCATCCGTTGCCTTTTGAACTTTTTGGTTAGCTTTTGTTGCTAACCAATCTAACCACGCTTTCTTCTTTTCTTGCACAGCCCTTTGTACATGTTTATCCATCCACACCTTATAGTTCTTTCTTCCTTTCCTTCTTTTAGCTACCCCGCATACCTCAATAGCAACATTCACGACCCCTTTCTTAAATGTCTCCCACAGATCTTCAATCACACCTATCTCTTCTATGCCTTTCAAATTTTCTTTCAGTTTCTCTACATACTCGTCTTTCTTTTCTTTTTCTTGTAGATTTTCCACTTTTACTCTGTCCAAAACACTCGTAGGCTCGGCCCCTCGGTGTCGCCACCGTTTAAAGACGCCACGCATTCGGGCTATGACCAGGAAGTGGTCTGTGTCGAGGCCTATACGTCGGTATGCCCGAGTGTCTAGCACTTTCTTCCTCAATCTTTCATCCACAATTACAAAATCAATCATACTTCTAGACTCACCCTCATCTCTTGTATACAAATGGATCTTTTTGTGGCCAAACATTGTGTTGGTCACGCAAAGATTCCATTCCAATTTTATTCAAGACCTCTCTCATGCTATCCCAAAATTCCTCTCTCTCTTGTTGGGCTTTTAATGACCCACCTCCGCGCAGATCCGTCGGTGCATAGACCCCAAGGATAAACAAGCGAGTGAGTCCGACTTTTAACCTAATCCAGAGGAGTCTTGGGCTTACACATTCATGCTCCATTACACATTCAACTATTCGAGAGGAAAGAATCACACCAACTCCCTGACAGCCTCGGCTGGTTTGGGGGACTCCCGACCAGTATGCCGTGTAGGGACCATGAACCGTGGTGTCACATCCTTTCCTCTTGGTTTCGTTCACGCACAGAATATCTATGCATCGTTCATCCATCATCTGACATACTTCATCTACCTTACCATCCATTCCTCCTCTTACATTCAATGTAGCGAAGTGGCTCGCCATGGGCCGCTTTTCGCTCCCGCGAGAAACGAGACGTGATGTGTGGCGAACCACATCGCCGCCATTTTGGTTGATTAAATTATTTTTATGATTATTCATTGCGTTCCCACGAATAGCGAGGGAAAGGTTTGTCCACCCCAGCAGAGCCCCGCATGCCAGGGTAAGGCTCGCCTAATTCTGGGTCGACCGGTCCCAGGGCAGTGTGGCACGCTAACGACTAGGCTTGCTTCTAGCCATGCATCCATCCGCGCGGCAGACGTTGGATTTGGCGGAGAGGGTAGGAATAGGGAAAGGGAAGGATAGGTGGTGTGAAAAGGAAGATTGGTAAGTTATAGTGGGAAATAGGAAATGTAGGATATTCCCGCCCAGGAGGGCAAGGGATAGGACAGTAAGGGAAGCCGGGGTCGCATACCCGTATACTATACCACGACTACCGGACAGGTAAGTTGGGATGAGTATCCCATGACCATATCACATTAAAACCATATATTAAACAGAAACAAAGACACATGTGTTGTTCTTCTAACTTCTCCGTTAGAAATAATTATGCACACAAATTCCGTATTTTGATAGAACGGTCCTATTATCGTAGAAGTTCTTTACTTATAAGGCGTAACACTAACAGAATAAAATATCTCTTTAACTGATATGTACTAAATTAATATTAGTAGGAGTCTCCTAAAGTGCAGTAAACGTAAAATCAACGTTCTCTGCCTTTTTATGGGTTCCCTGAATCGTAAGTACTAAGGCAATCGGGCATAAGTTTTCTTTACGAGATAAGTACAATAACTCCTTTAATGAAGCATTTTAACACGAATACAAAATTTCGTAGAAAACATGTTAGATATTCATGTAAGCGTATAGCAACGTTTATTTATTATGCTCTTTACAATTTAACCGGGCAGGTAAAAGCTTTTTCAGATTAAACGATGAATCCTAATGAAGATAAAGAGTTGCTTAATGGTATGGCTCTGCCAAAGAAAACTGTAAAGTGTAACAGACGGCCATACTAATTGGTTGAGCGATGCCGCTCTTTGGTAGATTTATTACTTAATTATTCACCCTAACATGTTCTGGCCGGAACCCGGGTAATTTCCCGCAAGCTTTGTTCTCGTTATGCGTTTTTTCCATTGAAAATACCGTACAAAGAGACTGTTTTACTAGTGACCGCTTGAAGTAATTACATATTCAATTGTAATAATTTTCCTCGGCTGTGCTTGCGTGGTTTGAAATACATGGTTTACTACGGTGTTGTAAATGGACGTTAAAAATAAGAATTTACATACATACAGCTTCACGCCAGTTCCCATTCGGTGTGTATAGAGCAGATCGAAATTACATGTTGTCGCCGTTTCCAGCGAAGACGATTTGAGCTTACAGACGGCAGAATCAGATAATGACAGTTCGATAATACATTCTTTTTATCTACCTATACCTCAACAAGTGGTTATCCCTCGGATCAAATGGAATAAGTGGACGGAGCATTTGTTCTAAGAGCGTGTCCGTTTTTTGTTCACCGACTTTCTCGACTTCCTGCCCCTGTAGTCTCGACATAGATAGCAATCGCTTTACGACCGATTTCGGTTGACAAGTCATAACGATTAATTTTTAACGATTTAAGGTCACTACATTAAAACTATTGATTGTGATTGGAATCATATCGAATCTGTCAACTTCAAATTTGACAGCTCGCAAAGTGTTCATGTTTATCGTTATGACAAGCGATTTTTTTCGTTATGTTTGTCGATCGGTACTTTACGAAAATAATCGCTATGTCGGGACTGCAGCCCCTAGACTAATGTGCGTGACTGAGGAACAGTCACAGTACAACAATACCAGCTGACCATGACATATGTTTATTTTTGTGAATTCTAGTAGCCGAAATACTAAGATTTACGAGTATTTTGCAAATAAAATTGTTTCAGTAATGTACGTGAAATCGGTCATAAGCTAACACGAACTACACTGACAGTGCAAGCTTGCCATACTTACTATAGCTAACTGTTTTACTCGTGGTTACGCTTAATGAGTTAGAAAGAAGCACGAAAATTAGTTTGACACACGGTGGTAAGAGCGGCAACTTATTAGGGGTCCGTCCATCAAGTTCCTTGGTCCGAGGTATTTACAGACAGAATAATCAGATAACTACAGTATGACAACACATTTTTTTTAATCTACCTATACCTCAACAAGCGCTATCCCTTCGCCGATTTTTATAACCTGTGCGGGAAAATAAGCTTCTGACACATTACATGTTCTTCTTTCTGTCTCAGGCTAGCATTATAGTAATAATTTTCTAAAACTCCAAGCAGTTAAACCAACGTGTGACCCCACACTAACCACTGGGCTTACACTAAGGTATCACACAGCAAACTACGGAAGTTCCCAGTAACACCCAGACTCTAAACCAGTTTAGAAAAATTCGTTTCCTAAATTAACCTGACCAGGACTCAAGCGGTATCGGCTTGGCTGATACTTAAACAGCAAGCCAACAGACCAGTCGGCAGCATGGAAACAAACAATTTTTATTTTAAAGTTATTAAAAGTTAATTTATTGCGAAATTTTATTTAAGCTAGTAGTCGAAATTCGATCGTAAATATAATTCATTGAACGCTTTTTGAAGTTATACTTCTTTTCGCGCGTTTGGAAAAACAGAGAGTGTATTTAAATGGTATTTTTAGTGTGTGACGAA
This sequence comes from Zeuzera pyrina, assembly GCA_907165235.1. Lineage (NCBI taxonomy): Eukaryota > Metazoa > Arthropoda > Insecta > Lepidoptera > Cossidae > Zeuzera > Zeuzera pyrina. The sequence goes on from OU015629.1 coordinate 6,024,587, forward strand.
GTTGTGCGCGCCGATGTAACACATAATTTATTATTTTTTATTTCATTAATTTCAAGTGGCAAGTTTTATTTTTTATATGTGGCCAGTTTTGTTTTTACCTTGACATACACACCACAGACTCGAAACAGCTCGAAATTTATTCAGTCAATGTATCATACGAGTAATTATTTGTATTCTTGTATATGATTTATATGTAAGTGATTAGAAACACCCATATTAGACCAAAATACATCAGCCTGTTTTATTTTCTAAATTAGATCCGACTATAAATCAAACACTGGGTAAATGATAAAACGAAACTTACAATAATTCTGACGGTAAGTCTTAAGAAACAACTAACGTTTTTAGTTACAAAAGTAAACAAAATACTGCCTTATTTTTAGCTAGTGTCAATTACCGGTATTGACTTTGATTAGAACAGATCGGCGTCCGCCGATAACGAGCGAATTGTTTTGCCAGTGGAATACAAATTGGTCTATAACAATTTGTATTGTATAATCGGTGGATTTACAGAGATACTCTTATTGCGTTCCTTAAAAAGATAATTGTAAAAATCAAAAATTGTATTTTGTAATAAAAATTAAAATAACAAACGATTAATGTGTGGCCTTTATTTACATTAACAAAAAGTACATTAATTCTCATACGTTAATTCTCGTCGATGTACTAGATCACTACGGTTTATCTTGTTTACGTAGTGCAGGCCGCGTGTCACGACATGCTGCCTTGAATGACGTCATTCGGTAGGCTCTTGTCGCCGCTGGCGTTCTTGCAGTCTTAGAGCCTGTAGGTATTTCGCGCAGCGACGGCTGGAGACCGGATGACTTGATGCTCATTCCTTGGAAACTTGGAAGACGGCTGGTGTGGGATGCCACTTGTGTCGATACAATTGCTGTTTCCCATGTGCCGCCGACTTCCAAGTCAGCAGGTGTCGCGGCTAGCACTGCCGAGAACTTGAAACGGCGTAAGTATGCGACTCTCTCTGAGAGTTTCATATTTACGCCCTTTGCAGTCGAAACTTTGGGTCCCTGGGGCCCCGAAGCCCATCGACTGGTTTCTGATATTTGTAAGAGACTGGTCGAGGCTTCGGGAGACCGCCAGGCTGGCAGCTTCTTCCGCCAACGAATCAGTTTGATCTAAACATAATCTTCAAAATGCCAGTTGGATTTTTTTAAATTAATTATTGTTTTTAGAATAAACGGAAATAACAGTCTTTTCGTATTTTTTTTTTAAGCTGGCGCGTGCACTTTTGCTCATCAATGTTCATCATGCGTCGCCTTAAGTAGTTCGGTCAACCTCTTCTTTTGTTCTGAACTAACTCTGTCCCGCGGTTCCACTTACGTTAAATTTATTAAAAAATAGCCTAAAGTAATCTCTGAATAAGCCACTCAACCTGCCAATGAAACTTCCGTCAAAAGTGGTTCAACCATATCAGAAAGACAGGTAGAAGTTTTAAAACCACATTTTTGGGTTGTGGTAACGTTCAAACAACTAAATCAGTTTAAGAAAAAGGCTTTATTTCGAAATTACAAGTTAACAGACGCTTCGGTTTTTTTTATTTAGATAAAATTTGATAACAAAAGCCAAGGAACACCAAAATTGACTCGATACTCGCATAGAAAGAGATAACATTTGTGAAGGCGAAAAAAGTATGCAAGGACCGCGATACTTAACACCCCGTCTTCTCCCCGTGAGGGATACAGCGTGAGTTTATGTAATGTATAAAGAGAACATATTATTATTACTATTATTAACAAAAAATTTACTCAATTACGTTTTAAATTTATTCTAAAGACAGAAAACATTGTGAACTTGTTGCGAAACGTAAGTAGTATACGTTTTTTGGAAATTTTTGTTTATAGGTACATGTTCAGAAATATCTATAATATGCACTGTATTCCTTTGAACTTGTATGTACAATTTTGTAGAGCACAGTTCAATGACATATGGCTGCTCATTTTTTTTGTGCTGTGGCTATCTTTTCTGTGTTTAATATATAAATAAAGAAACACAAATAATATTGATTGTTTATACAGATCACATATTTTGGACGCCCACATAGTAAGCTTATAGACGTATCTTTGCATAGAACACGCAGCTATATATTTTTATTTAAATGAAAACGAAAGTGCTTTTACGAGGAAATAAAAAGTACCTAATTCTGAAACCTATTCCACGTTCAGGTTCTACACTTCGATCGCTTTTACACTGAAAAAGTTGCGTCCGTCTGTTTGCTTTGCAAAGTACGCAATGATACTGAGATCGCTCGCAATCCGATTTACTTTCGGAAAGAAAACGCGGATTAAGTAAATGGGTACGTCTCGGTGTGCTCGCCTCTCCGTCCCTATTTAAATTCACTCTTCTAACGTAAGTCGGGGTCGTGTAATTGAAATGAAATTCCAGTTTGTCTTGGCGCGGTTCCTATTAATGTGCGTGTTTTTTTTTCTTGCTGGTATTATTTTATTAATCGCGATATAGACTAAAATGCATACAATTAACTGCCTATGTACAACTGAGTAGATAATTATTTACGGCATAGCATAATATATAAAGACATCATTGAAGAACACGCATTTTTTATTTGGTATAAATGGCTATGTTGATCACACCAAACCTGGTATCACTGCGACTAAACGCTGATCTATTGTAATCGTATCGCACCTTCTCCCCTGAACTCTAGATATAGTTGCCGCGGCAGAAAGAAGACATAATATGATGGTAATTTAAGAAACACCTTCCTTTTGGCCTGGGAGAAAAAGAAAAACATAGAATGTGCCACGTGCTTTTATTTCAGTAATTATCATAATAGTCGACCAAGGGATAGGGCATATTATAAGTAACTGTGTTTGGCGATTAGCTAGAAATCGTCTGTGTCAGTTTATTCATCGCTAATAGAACCGTCGAACTGATTTTATCAAATGATTCTTTGTTAGATAAACTTTTAAACCTTCGCGTTGCATTATAAAATATATCTAAAACGGGAAATTTAACAGTTTGCTTGAGACCACGGCCGATCGGTCGATCGGATCGACTCGGTCGAAACGTGAAGCGAGAATAAAAAGGTAATCGCGTTAAATTTCCCGTTTTAGATATATGATTCTTTGTTGATTTCGAGTCGAAAATAGCCTGAAGGTATGTTTGTATTTGTGTAATCTAATTCATGTAGGTATTATACAGGGTGTAAATGAAAACGGGACAGTTACTTTAATGGATGAAAGGGCATAACTTTAGTATGTAGTGACAAAAAGAATTATCGAAAAAAACGTATCCGTTTAAGAGTTATGACCGTTTTAATTTTCAAGTGTTATCCCCACCATTTCTCGTAAAATTGGGTTGATCGTGTACAGTTACAGATTTTAAATCTTACGTATTTTTTTATTTTGTAATAATTTCATTCGTTACTGAAATACAGCCTGAAAACCATTTTCGAAAATAATGCGTATACCCCAATGGGGGTTTCATCCTGTATAACATGATTATTAAATGTTTCCACATATATACTTGTTAATAATAATAACATTCGCTGTACAGTAGTGATACAAGCCAGTTAAAAATATTATGACAAAATATTCAATGCATTTTCAGCATCATATTGTCGTCTACAAAAATGATGTGTATAAAGCCATTAATTTATGCAGCCATTGCCTCGATTACCTCCGATAAGCGAAAAAAGTAGCGAACGCGGCAACGCATAAATTGCCATCATAAATTCGTTCGTAAGGGAACAAACATCGTGGATTGTACTCAATTACGGAGAACACTCTATCTTCTCTCCTGATAGGTGTTTCATATTGACATGGCACTCGGCAGAAAATATACATACGTGCACACGTAATCATAATATATGTAATTGTTTTCACAGTAAAATATTCAGTTTTCACAGTATCAAAGCAAACAAGACTTCCATAATCTGAAATAAAACTGAGAAAAACGATTGTGAATATTGATATATTCACAATCGTTTTTCTCAGTTTTGAGACTCTTTTTGACGTACGTTCAGCTGAATTTAGAAAATTGTAGTAATAGTACAGTAGTCATTTGGTCCCGTCATATGGAAAATTTTCCAGAGAGCGTTTCAAAAATTGGCGATTTTATAGATTTCGATGTGCTCTTTCCAAATGTCTACTTTGTCACTTCGTACCTTTACCGCTCGCGCCGCCATATTAAAATAATGGCGCCTCTCAACAGTTTTTTGACAATATCTCCTTTCCGACTCATTTTTTCAAACACATTGTCAAGATGACAGCTTGTCAAGTTTATTTATTTAGTTTATAGAAAATACTTTGTTTCATAGCAAAATCTATTATTTTAAATGATTGCTTATTTTTTTTATTACCAATAATTATTTCTTAGCGACTTAAAATTTTTGAAGTTGATAACTTTTTAACGAAGGAGTAACATTTTATTGTATAACATTATATTTTTTATTAGCAATTCATGGAAATTTTGTCTATATTTTCACCAATTTTTAAGTGCTATTAAATGCATCCCAAAGCTAAATCTGTTTTTTATTTTGGACATCGTTTATGCTATCAAATGAAAACTCACGTCGAAACATCACGAATACAAATGAGTATTTCTTATCTCCAAAAGTGCAATTGCAAAAAATATGAATAATCAACCATTGACAACAAGATGAATATTAAGAGAAAATTATCTAATAAATAAATTGTTAAAGATTACATTGTACTAGACGCTTCCTTTTTCTTAAAAAAAAAATTTTGTTCAAACTTAGTTTTGCAGTTGACTGTTGATAACAACTGCTGGTATGAAAGACTAATTGGGCAAGTCTGATTTGCATGTGGCTTTTTAAAACTCCTGTGTAATATCAAAAAATGACGAAATGTGTGGAATTGTTTTCCAAAGAAGTCGTAACAACCAATTTTCAGAATTCAAATAGGGTCTGATGTATAAAATTTTCATATATAACTTTGCCTTTCTTTTGCAACTCTTTATAGGCGGAGTTTTCCTACAGTAATGGTTACCCGCGTTACGAATACAATATACTGTTCACTGCTCGTCTGGGTTTGAACTCTGCATTCATGTTGTGTCACTTATGCTAATTTATGTAACACATATTCAACTAGATTTACCGAGTTTCTTGCTGATACTTAGAACAGGTTTTTTTTTAATCGAATTTGAATTGAGTTACGCATTTTTGTATGCGTTCAATGCTCTATCTGGCGCCAATAATATGTATCTTTGATATAAATGATATTGATGGTTTGAAGAAGTGGAACAGGTGAGGACCGCAATACTGGCGTTCCAATCCTCTTAGTCTACCTCGTTAGCGATAAATCGCGAAGAACTTGTACGTAGAAATCGGCCAAGGGATGGGGTTTATTGTAACAAAATTATTTAAATAATATTTTATAAATTATGTTAAATCTATTATTGTCTTGTCTGGTTGTCTTTTACCATCTGTAAGCCTAAATGCTTATTATCATTGTGATATTAATGCGATGCATTGTAAATATTGACGGCAGGGATCTCAATTTTTCTAAGCGACTACAAAACGTATGAAAATGAAATTTGGTTACCAGATTCTTCATTTCATTAACTTCATTTTGTCAGTTGCGCTGAACGAGGTTGCGATACACAATTGGCTAACATTTGTAACACAAAAAAAATATCAAAGAAACCTCTTTTAAAACAGAGATTTACATTTTTCGGAATAACGGGACCGATTTATGTTTCTAAATTTTCTGTATAATTTAATCTAAACCTATTCTTCAAAATGACGGTTCGATTTTTTTAAATTAATTATAGTTTTTAAAATAAACCGTTTTTTTGTATTTTTCGTAAGCTAGCGCGCGCACGTTTGCATAGAGCAGAAGGTCTATTTAAGATTAAATTATTGTTTATCAATGCGTCGCCTTAAGTTGCGATTTTGTCGTACCTTATTTTTCTGCTTGCCTTTAATGAGGACATATGTAATGTTATAAGTTATCCCATTAGGGATGCAGCGTGAAGATATGTATGTTTATATGTATGTGTGTATATGTATGTATGTATAAGATATGTATTTATGAATGCAACTGTGGTCAGTGCCATGGACGATGAATTGCCGCAGTTTACGTCTATTTTCGCTAATAAATTCTACCAATTAAAAGTTTAAATGTGTAGATTAAAAATGGCGCTAACAAAAATTAGCTGAATATCTCTTTGCATGCAGCTTATGATAATACAATCATATTTCTTGAAAAAGAGGCTATAAGCAGACCGGATAAGCATTAACTTCGAGTACCTGAGCAACGTCGGATAAATTAGAAGTTAAATTTACCCACCCACCCATTATAGAATTTATAATGGGTTCAAAACTCATTAATTTTTGAATCTCGTTTTTGGTTGTTGGTTATCAATTTACATCTCTACTAGCCAATTCAACTCAGTATGTGCAATGATGACGGAGTAAGTCAAAGTCGAATCAATTTATTCAAATAAACCCAATTACAAAGTATTTTTAAACGTCAAATCTACTTTCGCGCGTCTATGATATACGAACGGACAGCCAACTACTAAATTACAAAGGTTTCAGGCTTTTTAACTGCAGAACCTAAAAAAGGTAACGAACGTCCAACAAGTGCCGTCGTAGGGCGTGACTCGCGTGCTCCGAAGCACTTTGGCTGCTAATATAAAACTAATAACGAGTCGAAACGCAGGCGCGTCGGCGCCTCGCTATCCTGTCCCCTCACGCACGTCTATTTGACGTGCCCCAGTAAATCATAAGAAAGTGTCATATAACTTCGATTTTTAATTAAGTTTGAATGCTTTTTTTCTTTAAACTTTTTGCGCCGTTATATTGTAATATTGATGTTGCCTGCGACTTCGTGGAAAATGGGTATTTTTATTACAGTTAGTGACTTACGTAGGTTCATCCTTGCCTAGTGTTCAAGCCAAAAAATATAGATCAAAATTGGTTCAGCGATTTAACCGTGAAAGTGTAACAGACAGACAAGAACAGAGTCAGTTTTTTTTTGCTTTCATTCTACTTCCTGAAGTCTAATATTTTAGTCATAGATAGTTGTGGAAATTACTTATATGGAATACATTCTATTTCATTGAAATCTCTGCAGCAAAACGAAATTTTTATAAACCAACTAAAATGCATGGATAGCGGTTATCGACTAACGCATTGACAAATGGGATACCACTGAACTTTTCACCTACACACTCGTATTCCCTGGCAATATTTCAAACAGATAATGTAGACTATTACTCCATTTTCCAGATAGCTTTTATTGAGTTGAATAACTGCCGTAATATTTCGGAAGTAAAGTCGGTAAGTCCGCTTTTATGCGTTGTTTTCTATTGAATTTGGCGATAAAAGATAAAGTGACGTCATTTATATAACGCCGTAAGTCGGAAACGAGACGATTTCACTTATTTAGTGCATACTGTTACAATACAATAACAGGACCGTCCCGTAGATGATGTTTATGCAATAGGTAGACAATTTCAATTAATCGATTTCAGTATGGAACATTAAAATCGAGTGGGATAAGGCTGTTAGGCTTTTTTAAATCCGTACCAATATTTTATAAATTTTTTTCTGCTTCTGTTTGTTAACACTTTACTGAAAATTTTATTTTTCCTAGGGTCTTAGGCCCGTATTCCAAATCTTACTTTGAGTGTAATTAGAAAGAAATCCCGTTATTTGTCCCATGTATCGGCATCCCTTTCTAACCGTGTCCAATCAGAGATTCACACTTCAGTATTGTTCTGGAATTGGTCTTAATCACTTAATAGGTAGATAATGTTAAGTAAGATAATAAAAATATCTTACATATTTTAATTTTTTTTATCCACGCAGAAAATGTCATGGGCAAAATCTAGTTCTATTATAATTATATAATTGAGGTTTATGCTTTATACATAAAAATTTGAAAAAAAATGTAACATATAATTCATATAAGTATAAATAAATTTAATAGAGCCTTAATATATCTTCCACATGAATAAAAATTAAATGCCGTTTGTAAGTAAATGCGTCACTTTTAAACGGTTAGAGCGATTTGGCTATTTTTGGAACGAAGTTCTTTAACGCGGCTTGCGGCTTCAATTGGTAGAAATCGTCACCTAAGGAAAAAACGTTATGTGGGGCGGGACAGTCACAGTGATATTTCTGTCTATATGTGCAAAAGTATATGTGTGCGTACGAGTATCGAAAATTTTATTTTTTGTTTTTGTTTTAAATCATACGTGAGTTTTATTGGTTTCATTATTGCCATTAAGTTTTGAGTAATTGAAACTGTATCTATGGAACTTCTTTACTGGCGGGCCCCCCGACCGCACACGGTTTTTTTTAAATGTTTATAATAGTAAGGCTTTTAGGGAAAGTAAGACTTAGTAGCAAAATAACTGCAAGTATTTACGTATATAATTTTTATGTATCGGTGTTTATTTGCTTGTTTGTTTGGTCGAGCAGAAACATTATATAGACATTCTAAAGTGAAATTGAATGATGTTTTAAAAGAGTACTAGGATCCTATTTAAATAATGTCATGTGCATGTCATTACACTATTTTATCCTAACAAATAGTGTCTACTATTGAATTTTGGAAGTAAACAAGAATAGTAGAGTGAGAAATAGGCGAGAATATTTTTATACCTTTGAAAATACATCGACGGGACAATAAACATTATTTTAAGTAGAAATATTATTATGCATTTTGAGAAATCTTAAATAAATGATCCCTTGAAGCAAATTTAGTACAAAACGAGATTATTTCAAGGAATTAGTTTATTTCTTGCCAAATAAACTACAGATCACTTGTTCTTATTTTTTTCTTAGAATAATAAGACTTTTCCTTTACAAATATTATCAAAGTTGACATTATATTTCACTTAAATGTATGTGTATTTAACAAAATTTTGTCCACGAATCCACTTGCATGGTGGTTTTTGTTAATTTCCTTCCCTCCCTTGGACTACCACCTTATACGCTAACCGCCCTCACAATTCTTACAACCACATTATATCTAGTATGTCTAACTCTGTAAGGTTAGCAATTACAGTAATGTTTCATACACTAAAACCTTTCTCTATTTCCCCACTAACGCGAAAAACAACTTAAGAGCGTGTCGGACACGCATTAACTTTGGGGTTCCGTGGTAATTTCGGACCAAGTATAAAAAAGTATAGTAATAATTAAGTATAGTATAAAAAATAATTTTGTCCAAAAACCTGTTATACGTATGTATATACATTTTTTGTTTTAAACTAACTTCGAAAAAAGGTGGAGGTTCTCAATTCGTCTGTATAATTTTTTTTTTTATGTGTGTTCGGGCACAACTTGCTTGTTTAAGAACCGATTTCAATGATTTTTTTTCGTCGGGTCCAGTATAGCTCCAAGGTGGTCCCATTTAAATTTCACATATATTGAAGAAATCAATGTACAACAACCAAAAGTCTGCCAGTTTGGTAGACTTGGCATAGACTTCAGTTCATTACCTATACTTCCTTTCTCTACATAGTAGTGAAAACGTTATCAAGACGACGGTCTTGATAGTAGGACTCAAATATTATACGAAGAAATGGATGTCTCAAAATTTTTTATGCACAGAGAAAGTACGATAGTGCAACCACACTAAAATTTATTAACTAACCTAATGAAAAATGTAACAATATCTCCCTAAATTTTCTTATTGTTACGTGTTTAATTTTCCCTTAGCTGCGTCAGATTTTATAAATCCCTATATAGGCTGATTTAATTTTGCGCTAATACGGAATGTATTCGGCGTTGCTTTTATTCGACATCATTGTCGGCAGCGCTTAGCAAAATTAAAGGTAAACTAATTCACCAAATGGAACGGTGAAAGGAGATCCGGGACATTTCGAGATAGAAACTGACGTTTAATTAATATACTGTCACCTTTTTGCACGCAGCATTAAGCTCTTATATTAATAACGAACATTTTGTTTCGCGCCCTTAACCAAAATGTATACGTATCAAATAAAGGCATAGTTACATAGAAATGACGGCTTTTATTTTATTTCGGACTTTGCTTATGTGGCTATTGATATACGTTTTAAAATATTCATTTATAATGAATTTTTAGCTATGTATCTACTAATGAAAATTCAATTATATTGATTGACACGCCTTCTGCTTATCAAGGAAGCAACTTCAAAAAATTACGAGTTTTAGACTCTTAATTTTTCCTGATAGTGCAATACATTGTTTTAAAACATTATTTATTACATTGCTTCTGGTACCAGCTATTGTAGCTAGCCTATATGAAACTAATGAAATTCTGACTAATAATATTCGGTCAACAGAAAAAGAATGTAAGTTGAACTCGCTTTACAGGCGCGGTTTAGCTAAGGAAAGCTCGGCGAGATATTAGTTCCTGGACGGCGTATACCATTTTTTAAGTTAGGTTTTTCTATAATAGTTTTTGCGTGCTGTATGTGCTAGTGAACACATAGACAGACGCAAAAATTCTATTAATCACGACTTTGACTCCTGTTAATGTTATTAACACCTTACGAATATTTTTTCTTAAGTACTTTCACAGATCAGTTTCTCGGATCAGTTGCAGTTTTATTGTATTTAAAATAACAAATAGTACAGCAATACTTCAGTAATTTTTATGAACACAGGTAAGTTATATAATTATAAGTATAAAAATTCACTGATAAAACCACTAATTTCCACTGCATCGTCGCACTAATTTGAAATGCCGCTGTAAATACTCGAGGTGTACCGCGTAACTTACGGAATTTGTTTTACTCCACTGTGGACTACTGTATTGTTCTAGAAGACATTTTCAATTATTGTTAAAACACATTGTAAAAGTACAATATGTAACAATTTAATAAAAAAGCAAAGTGCTAAATATAAATTTTATGAATTACAAGTTTATTTTGTCGTACTTTTCTCGCCTTTCAAAAGTCAATCACTGACTTATCAATGACCTATGGTGGTGGCTATCAATTATCGGAAGCTGATTTTTGGCATATTATAAATATTTTAATGCTATCAAGACCTGCATAGAATATACTGTAGTCCACAGTTCCTAAAGTAATATGTAAGCACTACTTAATTGACATCCTGTACTTTTCACAATTATTATGAAGTACTAGTTTTCTAATGAATTAAACCAACGAACGTAATAAACATAATCTACTAGTATTTACGCGATAACAGTGTTTAGTGTACAATGATTTTGCACTGATTTTGACTTTCATTGAACAAACATCTAATAGACAATATTATAATCATTGCCCTTTGATTTCCTTCCTCGAGATGCGATTTTAATTTAAAGTGGAATAAAACTGAAATCCTATTCCGTTCTGAGTTAATTAAATCGGTTAGTTGTACAGAACTGTTTGTTCGCATAATATGCAAAAGCGTCGACACACGCAGGGTTGATGTGAGAATAGTTGAAACATTCCGCACAACTGTATGCACTGCAGAGGTAAGTTTTGATTCAACGTACTAGTTAAATGAACGAATCAACTGTTTTCTTTCAAAAACCAGTTGGCAGATATTTTCCTATATATAGTTGGAAATATTTTTCCTAGTGAAACGAAAGGTCAACAAATCGTAACATATTCCTTCAACGAAACGAAAAGAACACACGTCATTGATTCACTGACGTTAATAAACTTTTAACATTAATAAATTTTTAACATTAATAAATCTAAAATACAACTACTATGAACTAATTAAAGATAATAATTATTAACGCACTAATTATTGAATACGGCTTTACTCACGTGTAATCGGTATAGGTACCGACTAGTTTCTAATTAAAGATACAAAATAAACAGCTGTATTACATTGACTTTAGAAACGTCAACTACCCACCTTATTGTTAGGTATGCTTTAAAAAAAGAAAGTGGTTATTTTTTGTTTTGGTTTTTTGGTAAAGTCAAAGTCAAATCAATTTATTCAAGTAAACCCAAATGCAAGGTATTTTTGAACGTCAAATCTACTTTAGTTCGGTTCGAAAAGAAAACCTGAATACTGAGAAGAACCGACAAGAAACTCAGTCAGGTATCATTTTTTCACCATCATTGTACAATAGTTATTTAAAAATACAATATCTATAAAGCCAGTAAATGCATACGCAGAGAGGATCACTTCCAGTCTATTGTTGTGTCTTCAATGAAATCGCTAATTTTGTAGTATGCTTTTCCAATCAGTATGCGTTTAATGACAAGTTTAAAAAGAGATTTATAGAAAATATTAATTTTTATAGAAAAATTTTAGGTACATTTCTTCTTTAATAGTATGTATTTTATATTTTCTTGAATTATCTAGTTGTCAGCGACCAAAAATATTCCGAATATGCCACAAAAACGTGAAGAAACGAAATATCTTTCTTAAGCTTCCTAGCATGATATCGTTTAGAAACTCTTAAATTAAAAATAGAATGTTCGATATTTGTCTGACTGTACTCCAGCACAAGTCACCTCTAACCCGTAATTAGGGTGGCAACAATTTAAGTTTTTGACTCCAATTACTGCGAAGTAGAGTCTTAAGTGAAGTTGTTCATTAAGCTAATTGTGGCTGGCAGCTACGCCACTTCTAGAACTGTACAAATATAAGTAAAGTTGTCTCATTTTCGTATTAGCCTTCGTAAAAAATTGAAATTATTTTTGTCAAACCTGTCTTAAAATCTAGGGCTTATTTGACTAACATTTTAAAATATCTAGAATGAGATTCCCATTCCTCCAAAAATTTATGAAAACAATTTTTTTAATGCCTAAAATTATGTACCACGTGCCTAATTTGATTGAATGGATTCTTTTGCAATGTTACTGGCATACTATAAACAATATTGGTCTTCCTTGAAAAACAAACGTGATTATAATATATGAAGCGCATAAATAAAAAATACAATAATGATGGCTTTCCGTCGTCCGCCTCGTTTCGATTCCTTTTGACGAGCCGCTCATATTCCATTTCTGGCGTGCACAAGATAATGGTTATCGCTTTGACACATCGAGTTGCGTGTTGACCTAGTCGTGGTTCTACTGGAAAGTTGACCGTTTTTACCATGCTGCAAACAATTTTACTTCTGTAATGGCCCCCGCGTAATATGCGTACATGTACATATATACATGTTTTCTGTTTCAACACAAAATTCTATGACGGTAATCAAATATACGTATAATAAGTATTAGTTCTTAGGGTTCCATACCGAAGAACCTTTTTTTGAAGTATCGTACTTGGACCTATTCCAATCTATCATAACCCTTAAAACCGCCATTCGCGCATGCTGGATAGTCGTTGGCGACAAATCCGTATATATTCGGCTAGTGGACAAGTCAGCCGTTTGCTGTCTTGAAACGCGAATGTCATATCTTACAACTCAACTCAAGCTCAAGTGGGCAATCAACAACTTATCGCACTTGTTACACAATATACTATTAATAATTGAAATCATCACTAAGTAATAACATTATTGGTTCCGTTTAAAGGTGCTAAGGTGTTATTTGTTGTTTTGTTTTTAAGTATCTACAATTTTTTTACAGATAATTTCAGCATTTCGTTGCTTTATAAGGAATTATTATAATTGGACTTGACGTATTTTTTAAGTTTTTATGCAAATTAGTATTTATGGCTTAATGTAAGCCATAAATACTGTCCTAATTCTTATAATTATCCCAATTTTAAATTTAATTAATTTTAATTATCCTAATTATTATAGACCTCATTGCATCTTCACTATATTCCTATGGGGTAAACAGAAAACGTGTATTATCTTTATATTACTGCAAATAAAAACTACACTGGGAAAAAAATCTTGTTGGGTGTAGCAAAGTAACTTTAAACAACCGTCTAAGGTACCTCCATCAAGGTACCTTAGACTGTTGTTTAAAGTTACTTTGCTACACCCAACAAGATGCAAAAATGTTTTTATGGTCTAATGTTTATTGTGAACCTAACAACATTTATTAGCAACATTTAAAGTTGTTGCAATTACAATTATTTTACCGTACAACATTTATTGTTACCCTATCCAAAGGTGATTTACTCTTTAAAATTACACCATCAACCCAATTCCATGTTATGCAGATTTTAGGATGTGTATCTGATAGAAGTTCAAAAAACTTGACTCCAATTAAAGTTAATATATACCCTAATATCTGCTTAACATGAAAGTAGATTGTTAGTGTCCATTACCTTAAAAACATTGAAGGATAAATCACCTCGGAAAAAGTAGCAAATAAAAAAGAGAAAAGACCAGGAACATTATAGCTTGAATGAATGATGTTATGTGCTGGAAGCCATTTTTGCCTCTAGATAGGCAGGCGGCAGCTAGGTAATAACTAATGTTAAATATGAAATGTAACAGAAGCACTGATCACTATGAACACGCTATCAATTCTTCATCACAACTGTTATGCAATTCACTATTCGACGGCTTCTCAACAACTAAACTCTTACAAGACCAAAATCAGGCTTTTATGCAGCCCCACTACACGCAGGAAATCCATTCTACCATCGTTCTTGTTACTAAAATGTTACATAATATCACACGTGGGTAATTTATGTGATTAAAATTAATGTGGAACTAACACTAATAAGTACGCAGATGGTAGGCATTTGACGAAGTAGAGCATCATTTCTTAAAAACACAATCACAATGGCTTGTTCTATGCCACTGGTTCCCAAACTTATTTTTTCTACTGAGTCGAGAGGTCATGCAGTCGTTGTCTAAGATGCCTCCTAGCTAAATGAAATTACAAATCACCCCCCAGGCCTCTACACAACGCCCCCATTTTTTTTCTGGGTCTCTTACCGCCTCCCTTTAGGTCTGCAGCGCCCACAAGAGGGCGTTATCGCCCACTTTGGGAATGGCTGTTCTATACGCACGGAAAAATAAACGTATAGGCTTATAGTATGCATATAATTTAAATCGAGACCAATCATACAATGTCTTATGTGTTAGAAAGTTAAATAGATTGAATAGTTTATTCTGTGAGCGAACAGTTGAACACACATTACATACGTTGCTTTCGGTTTCTGCCTCCGTCACAGTAGGTTAAAAAATAACTTCGCCTATGAATAAAAATTTTAACTCTTAGACAAACAAGAATTTTTTTAATTTACCGGAAGCCAATTCTAATCGTTCTAGTGACAATCATCAACTCTACTAGATTCTTCTCTTTGTGCAAGAAAATTTAGCAGCTTTAATTTAATCAAAGGAAACCTCTTTCGAATTATATATTTTGTTTCCTGATGGGTACACACTTTCTCAGTCATTTGACAGCTGTAAAATAAATCAGAATTCATTGTTTTACTAACAACTATGGAATAAAAAATTTCAAAAGCTTAACAATGTTGTTATAATATGACTTATGTTCAACTCACCAACTGATATCCGTTAGGCAATTTGATAGCCGAAAACGTATTAAAATATTCCAGATGAAAATCGCTCTCTAGGGACGTAACTTATATTGGATGTATAATAATTTTTAACAAAAGAAACGCCCACATTTTGCTTTCTCTATGACATCTTCTTGATTGCGAATATAGACAATGTCACGCAATATAGAGCGAAACCAAAAAAAAATCACAACTTTTAGGAAGATTCTAAAAATCGAACTTAGATCGCATTACAAATGAGCGAGAGTTTGTGACACTGTCAAGGTTGCCCTGGTCTGATTCTTCTTTCCTCGCTATCACTTAATACCCTGCTTTTTGTTATCGTAACGTTCATTTTGATTCTAACACAAAAGTACTTTGTTATATTTTCCTTTGTTAATGCATTAATGTTGTATAAGTCTGCAAAATACTTTTGTCAACACATTTAACTAAATTATTTTTATTTGCAATGGCAAAGGGCAAGTTGTTTGCATCGCAATAAATATCTGACAACAATAACTTTGCAACTGTAACTAAACTAATTTTTTTATGGAGATGTTTATAGTTATGGAAGCAACAAAAAATTTACAAAGGTTTTATTGTGACTTTGTTAGCCATTATTTTTCTCAGTGCAGGCACAAATTTCAAGCCCATTAAAATAAATCAAACGAATAAATAGGATTATCAATCTTAGTATCTAAACAATAATTACTACATTTCTGTAGCGAGGTATGACGTCATAGTGACGTAGTGATGCATCTTTGACTATAATTCATACAAATATTAGTGATACCTAAAATCGCTCATAGTCTTTTTACCAATTTTGGACATAACTACTGATGAACTGTGATCGCATTTATTTAGACGCGACAAATATTACCAAATGTCGGACAAATAAATAAATAAATATTTAATTCATTATTTATTTGGGAATAGGCCTGAGGCACGTCACAAATATTCGGCTTAATGGCACAATAACAGGCCTCTTATACATGTAATTATTCGAATATTTGTTTCGAGATTACTTTGAAAGTTAATTAAAAGTCATGTTATTACCGTCGTCCCTGGAGCGAGAAAAATTTAAGTTTAGCGAGTTGTTCTAACATTTTTTATTCGGCTTAACAATGGTACGTCGAGATGGAGTAATTATTTTATCCTCTTACAACGATATATATGCGGTGTCTCTTAAACTATGGATTTAATCGAACAGTAGCAAGAAGGATATAATTTACAAATATTTTAATGTTATCAATGCCGGTTACATTTTTGATGGGTCCAATGATATGATCATTTTTTTATTTCTTATTATTGAAAGAAAGGCAGATTCATCTAAAACTTGTAAAGAATTAGGCTAATAAGGTTGTTATTTTTCAGTTACGTACCTTCAAAGGAAAATCGAAATGCTTATGAGATAATGGAGCCTTCCGTCTGTCTCAATACAGTCGATTTTCTTAGAATATGCGTTGTTAACCTACATTATTTCACACAAAATTACAATTTAAAACATTCGTAGGATATTTAAAGAGGCAAAGTGAATCGACTTCGATTCGACTTGGCCATTCCCCTGCACTTAGGGTTTATATTTCATATTGTAATTGAAATTTTGAAATTGAAGTTTAAATTTGAAATTGTCAAGTATTTTGAAAAAGATTGAATAAGTAAATACAAAACGATCCTAAAAAGTTGAAAGGTGCGCCTATGCACCTTTCAATTTTTAATAGGTGCATATTGCACCTACTTTATCATAAAATGCTTGTAAAGCCCTGTTCGGTTTTCACATTGTTATCGCCTAGTTTGTACGTTTATTTATTGAAGTTTTCTTTTTCTTTATTCTTTCTTATAAAAGCCCCTCGACCAAGTTTCTTACAAACTTTTAATGTATATAAAAGCTTCGCTTCGACTTTTACCTACTTCCTCTCATATTTACTCTACATTATTCGACTGTATAATATTTTGTAAAGGAAGATAATACAATTTTCTTTACTTACTAGTATACAATGCTAGTGATTAAACGAATTCAATTCTTTGTAGAGCGTGAATTTAAAATAATTTGATAAATGAAATCAGACAGTTTCGTGATGTACATTGATTTTGTATTTGATACAAATTTAATATCAGAAAATAAATATAATAAACACAGCATTGCATGTAAAATAATTTGCAATAATTTAATTTTTTTTCGTGGAACATAAATTATCTCAATTTCGTGTAATTCTTATACTAAAATGTAGATACAGATTGCAAAATTTTTTCCAAACAAGTTGCGCACTTAGAGACATTACACTTTCTTAGATGCTACAAATAAATTAAATAACGAAAAGTTTACCAACATTACAGTATTTATTTTATTTTTATTTCTTTGGAACACCAACAGCACAAAAAAAATAAAACAACACAGAAAAATTAAGACAATAAATTATTATGTGCTAATTACAGGTATCCACTTATATTATACAATAATGAGGATATGGTTGTAGTTTACAATAAATATATTTGTAATATGTATGTAAGTAAAAATTAGAGAATTAAATAGTATATAAAATGATTATGTAGTAGCTTTGCAATTTGTCGACAGATCTCAACAACCAAAGAAGGACTTTACAATTATGCGCTTGATCGTCAATGGGTTGAAATTAAATATGTCTATCTCTGGGAATCTGTGGATCAATTCATTGATACTTCTACTAGCTCTAGTTAAATAGGAATTCTGGCGGTAATTTGTTTTTACTGGATTAATATTTAATAGTTGTTTATTTCTAAAATTTAACGTAGGCACTCTTATTTTAATTTTCTTTAATAGGTCAGGACTATCCATTTTTAACTGTGCAATTTTGAATAAGTATGTGAGATCAGCTATGTATCTTCTCTTTTCAAGCAGCAAGAAATGATATTTTAAGCATCTACTTTCATAGCCATGATTTTGATCTTTGCATTTAAATTGTAAGTATAGGAGAAATCGCTTTTATATTGATTCTATACGAGCAATGTAAGTCGTATACTGCGGGTTCCACACTTGAGAAGCATACTCTAAAATGCTGCGTACATATGAAAAATATAAGATCTTTAGAGGTTTAAGCATTTTAAAAGAGCTGGTCGACCTTCTTATAAAACCAAGCTGCATTGACGCTTTTTTAATTATGCTATCGATGTGAGAATCAAATATTAATTTAGAATCTTGAATCAGGCCTAGATCTCTTATTTGATTCACTCTATTCAAAGTTTGATTTAATATAATGTAACTGTAATCTATTGTTTTATTTTTTCTAGTGAACGTGATTACAAAACACTTTGATACGTTAAGGTCTAATCTGTTAATAATACAATATTATTCCATACTACTTAAATCAAGTTATATATTAAGACAATGTTCTTTGCTATGAATGGTTTTGTAAATTTTCATATCATCGGCAAACATTAAAATATTAGAATTTTTAAAACAAGAGTTAATATCATTTATAAAAATTATGAACAGTAAAGGACCTGAAATTGAACCTTGCGGGACTCCAGAGGCACAGACATCCAGTTAGAAGTAAAACCGTCTAGTACGACCGCTTGTGACCTGTTCACAGTGTATGATGTTAGCCATCTGAAGAGATTTCCATGAACAACAGCGTAGTAAAGTATTTTAAGTAATAGACGATGGTCAATACGATCGAATGCTTTACTAAAATAGTAAATACTGTATCAACTTGGCTACCAATATTCGTACTATAAGTAGTATAGTCATTAAAAAGTATTAAATTTGACACAGTAGATTTATATTTAAGAAAGCCACATAACAGTAGGATGTTTTCATAGAAAGCTAGCGTACGCGGTTTATATGTATGTGTGCGCGCTAATAGGTACGCGCCGTAGCACACATTTAATAGTAATATTCTGTGCGAATATGGGTAATTATTGTAGCGCCAGTCGGAGTCGCGGGCGACGCAAACATGAGACCGCTTATGTTTCTCGAATTAAAGAGAAACATAAGCATCGTCCAAATAAAAGAACGTCTAAATCGCATAAATAATCGTATTATAACGTCCTTAGATACTTAAATAATTTCAGTTATTCGAATTCAGAGTTATCATTCTTCAACATAACTACAAGAAATTAAATTTAACACAAACTTATCCGCGTGCATTGTTTTTTTATTATTATGTACTAAATGTATAACTAACAGAGATGCTTTCCGCATCTCACACCCAACGCAACAACCCTACGTATCCGGCCGAGAGTAGCCATTCCGTTACGCATAAGACGAGAGTCGGCCTTTTATTCTACATATTCTTTGCTGACGTGCTTAAACATAACCATTTAAAACAAATACCAAAAGTCGATCCAAAAACTTTGCACTTAAATTGCGTAATAACTAGTAAGAAAAAGGTCAAAACGTCTACTGAATAATAAATTTTCGATCAACCGTTTATTCGTTACAGACTGTCGCTCATTACCATTCATTAGCGCAAAGTACATACAGACACTTAGAACGGTTAACTGAGTAAAGTTCACAGTACACAAGTTAAATTGGTGTCGACTACGCAACAAATTCATTTCCGAACGATTTTCTAAATGAGTAGAACACAAAGTAACAATTTCGAGAATTAAGACCCAATTTTTAAAAATTAATGTACGAAAGTTATAGAATAAAGGTTATAGAATTTGTTTAAAAATGGTTTTATATAGCTCGCGTGTGGGTATTTGTTGCTATCTTTGATTGAAATCTTGCGACAGCTTTTTTAATTATTCCTACTAAACCAATTCTTATGAAACTTTGCACACACTCTTATGAAACATTGAGTGCCCGCGACAATACAACATTTTGATAATTTCAAGTTAATGACGAGGTTTGATGATGTCGTCAGGGGTGGACAGTGGAATTATTCAACGGTTACTAGAAACCTACCTCTTCAAGTATGGGCTCATTTGATCGGTTTTGATGAGTGTCTCATACAATTACTTGGTGACGAGGGTCTGACGATGGAGTCAGGAGGTGGACAGTGGAACTCTTCAGTCGTTACTAGTTACTCCCTCGAGTTTGAGCTCATTCGTTTGGTTTTGTTGCCAAAAATGAAACTAAAAACTAGAGAATAAAAATAGTTAAAAAAACTTGTAAGTTAAACGTTTTAGTTATACAGTTATTTATACAATGAAGTTAATTATTTTAAATCATCAACTGTACCAAAAACTAGAAAATAATTAGGACACAAACCGGGATCTTCTTAAGATCCTGAAGTCAGGTAAGCAATCGTGCAATACTAACAGTGCTGCCTTCTCATGTCGGATGCCAATGGGTACTTTGCGTCGTTGCGTCAGCAGCATAAGTAATATTATCGAAATTTTAACAGACTAAAATAAAAACGTGGGGCGCAGAAAAACCTGTAATAACGACTGTATAATTAAATAAGACCGACCTGTCTAGAAAAATGTGTTTCCAATTCCACTAAAAGAAATGTTTTGAACGCGTCCCACTTTACTTAATAGTTTTTTTAACTATTTTTCATAGCAAAAGTTATCTAAAAACCTCAATAATATAACAAAAATGAAACGTTGTGTACATGTCTTTAACACAAGAACTACTGAAGTGATCGGTAGCTATCGTCAGCAGTCATAATTTGGCAGGCAATTATACTGATTTAAACTGAATAATAATCTAGGCCAATTTTCTACACATCTCAAATATTCATCATTTTATTTTAATTAGGTATTTGTTAGTCTGACATTCGCCGTGTTCGTGTGACATCAGGGATTTTCTGCTCAAACGACCTTCCAACCGGTTGTCAACATTTACTTGTAAACTTTACGAGTAACTTTACTGGAGGAAAAGTTTTTCCTCCAAATTCGGATGTCTCTAATTAATTCCCTCTTCGTTTATCGCGAACTTTTAATCTGGGACGATGGATTTGGTTAGATGACGGTGTTGTGTAGATTTTGTGGATTAAGTGTACACTTAGAGAAGAACGTGCTCGCTAAATAAACGCCTGAAGGATAAGTAAATTGTTCATACACTAAAGTAGATGTTAAGTGTTTTATTTGTATACAGGTGCTTAATTTGTCAACATCTACAATGTCATTATCAACATTTAACCCATTACTCTACGTGCATATATACATTTTACATGGAAACTTACTTAGTCTTACTTAGTCTACTCCACCCACTCACTACCGAGATTGGATTGCTGCGGGACTTATCTACACCAATCTTTATATCGCAGTAGGATGTGTCTACTTCAGTCTTTGGATCGCAGTCTGTTTCATCAACATACCTGTACTCTACTATAGGTCGCAGTAGGACGCATCTACTGCAATATATAGATTAGGTAGGAAGTAGGATGTATTAAGACATATTTACACGAGACGGTTTTTCGTCAAGGGCCGGCATAAAATTCGATGTATGTCCAGTCGTAAGTTGTAACTTATATGAGACGCTGTGGAGCCATTTACACGATGCCGGCTTTAATGCCTCCAGTTCAATCGGCACTTCCAGCTAAGTAATGTCAAGCCGTATCGTGTACAATATTGTGTACAAATATTTGACTGTGCTACTGTGTCCTGTTTCCACCTAGCACCGGCAAGAAACCGGACCATGTAGTAACCGTTCCTAGAAATGAGCTTTTAAAGCCACAATTCGCAGTCTCTGTTCCGAGAATTTACGTTAACTGTTGAAAATGTCACGTGATTTATCGCACAATGTGTCAATTCCATACAATTAACATTTCTGGCTAACGTTTACGACAATTAGAATTGACTTTCTCTACCTCTTGTATAGGACTCTATAGAGAGGGCAGACATTGCACAGTATGGTACTACAGTGACAGGATAGTTTCATTTGGAAACACAGACGACCTTGAATTGTTTTTTCACGGTCACACGACGTGACCAAAATTTTCGAGGTCACGAGTTCTCCGTTTTCTTTTCTTCGAATTGTTTTACATAATTTTAGTCGTAATGTGTATGTATATTAGTTTAAAAGTATGACAAAAATTTTAAAGTCATGTTTTTAATGCTTTTAGGTAAAATTTACGATGTAAAAAGAAATATAAAATATTTTGCAAAAGTTTCTTCATATTCAGAACATTATAAAGCCGATATATTTTGTTATAGAATTTATGTATCTAGGGTATTGACCTTAAGCCAAACTCACCGTATTTTTAAACAAAAAGAAGAAAGCGTGATTCTGCCATTCTTTTCAATTCAAAATCCCTTTTAAGTTCCCTTTTATATTCTAACGGCGCTTCAAAAGTCTTAAATGAATTGGCCCAGACTTTACTCACTCTATTCTTCGCTGACAATCCCTTGACGTGTTTTATGTCCTAATTTAAATTGCTTTTATCGCGAACGCGACTGTTACGCGTCCCCTTAAATGGTCGCAGTGGAATCCCCGTTTTTCACTCGAAAAGACCAAAATTACTGCTTTCTGGCTTTCCTAATTGTTTTTAAGAGTCAATAAAAATGCTGGTTACTTTTCACGCCAATAAACATTACCTCAGCGTAGATTGTTGCACATTTACATCATAGAATAACAAAAAGATATACCCCACTTCGCGTATATCCCAGTTCACATATCTACGTTACTTGAAAAGCGAAGCAATCAGAATAACTTAACACGTCTGTAAATACGACACACATCTACACCAAATAAGCCATTGGCCGCCATTTCGATAAAAAGCAGAACATCAAATATTAAAAACATTGCTTGGTGCTCTGTTCTTTAACTAAATGAAAATATGTTACCAGTATTTTTACGGAAATGTTCATATTACTGTTATAGATATTGTACTAGTCAATTTTGATTTAAAATTCATAAAATTTATTTAGGAATACTAAAATTGGATACACCAAAACAAATTATCAGTTTATATGCATGTGAAAACAAACAATTCACTTCCTCGTTTACATGTATGTATTGTTTTCAATTTGAGGTAACCTCTGCTCCGCTGTGCAATATGCGTTCTATTGCAAATGTCATCGTAAATAAAGTTTTATACCTCTGCTCCAGAAAAGATAGAAATTTGAAGCAAGAATATTCCAGATTGGTTCAAGCAAAAAGAAATGGAAATGTAGTTGTCTTCATTCGAGAAAAATCTTGAATGTTGTCTTTTAGTACTTTAAACGAAAATTATAACGAATATTGTAGGAAATATAGTTCTGAGAGTAATATCTCTTTTACGTAAGAAAACTTTATCATGATGAAATAGTTCTTACTGCGACAAAATAAAGTTCATTAAAGGCTACAGGATCTTGTGTGGATGCCGAATATGCCCTTGACCGGTTTTTAAATTCCATTTACTTTTAATAATAATAAATGTTTGGAAACTGTATTCTAAACATAATATGAACGTTTTCTTAGATCTAGATTCTTTCTTGATCCTGTCTTACATTTTCAAGATCAAAACTACCAGAAAAGAGCGGTATTATATGTATGACGTCGTTATTTGTCTGTCTGGCATTACAGCTCATTAATTTTAGGAATATTCTTAATTATATTTGGTGGAAATCGATTCAGATTGATTTTTTCGGCGGAGCTATTGAAATTGTAATTTGTTATTCTAATCTGCATTACATATGGACGTGCCAAAGTAATATAAATATTATAGAGGCGCTCAAAGTGCAGTTGTCGCTTGCAGAGTTTCAGTTAGAAAGAATGATTTATTGTTAACCGAAGCGGAACGGCTTCAACAAATCTGGTATTTATTTATCCGTTGCGAATATTTTCCATTTGGGGGCAACGAGTACAGAATGTAAGAAATACAGCGGAGAGGCAGCATTCTAAAGGGAACCATCGAGGCGTGAATGCGAACGTACCTATCTACTTCATTACAGAACCCGTATGGCGAGGGTACTTTTTTCATCGTTACAACAACTCGCTATCTATAGTATAGTACTCGTCTGTAATTCGCAATTTGTGCTCTTAAAATGTTGTGATCGAAAGGTAATATTTATCTATTATTACCAACTTATCTCTTGTTATTATCTTTAAGTAAAATAATTTCAAAATAAGTGATTGCATCGTTATTGAAATGCGAATGAAATTTATACTTTGATAACTGAAAAAACTTTATCTCGATTAACAACAGCAGTAATTTGTATGAACTACAATTCCATTTTTTAATTTGTTTTCTACGTAATTATCTATTTACATACATGCTTAATATATTGTTTTAACTCAGATGTTATTCTTTATATGCTTAGTATATTGTAACTCAGGTGATTTTTTGTTAGAAATCTATTCATATTGTTTATAACTAGTCAAGAATACTTTATTAATAACAAAAAAGGACATACATACGTTTATAAATAACTTATGTATATTCTGTATGTATGAAAATATAATATACAAAGTTGTTCCAGATATAAACTGTATCAAATTATATTTTAATTTCCATAAATTTGGTGCAAGATAACAGATTAGCGCTAAATTTTCCTAATGATGTTCCGTGTAGAAACGAACCACGTCTCGATTGCAAGTTTTAATTTTGGCTGAATGCAGTTACATATATATACCCATATTATGTATGTATATACTATATTATGTAAATTATTTATTCATTCTTCCATATCCACACGTCCAAATTATATAAATATAAATACGAAAGTCTGTCTGTCTGGTCGATCAGACAGACTGTCGACATTCAAGGCTAAATAGGTGGACCACTTTTTAAATTGGAAATTTAAAATGGAGATAGATTTAACCCACAGCAAGTACATAGGTTACTATTTTTAATTCCACACGTATGAAGTTGCTGGCAAAAGTAGTTAAATATAAATAATATTTTACTTAGTGTGTAGTATATAGTTTGGAGCCACACGAGTTGTGTAATTGGAATTTATTGCTATCGAAACGGTGATTTCCATGCCTTTGTTGTAACATTATTTATTAATACGCAATCCTTTACTGATCGTACGACATCAAACCATTATTTTGCTAACGAAAATTTTTTCCGCTTACTGTGTTTTACATAATAAGATTTTTCTGTTTTGCTTATCTCAATATCACGTACGGATTTTACGTACGAGTTCACATTCTCGTGAAATGAAAATAGCTGTAGTGTCGGGCCTAGCATGCTTCTTTTATGACGTCACGACTGTGTTTACCAGCACTTCTATACATATTGTGATTCACACTTTAAGCAGGTACAGTATTCACTACGAAGCGTCTACATATAGTAATGTCAAATCTATGCTAATATTACAAAGAGAGAGTGGATTTCATTAGTTGGCTTATATGTGGAGGGTAATCTCCGTAACTACTGAACCTATTTGAAAAATTATTTCACCGCTTGAAAGATACATTTTTCCACATTGACATAGACTATATATTATCTATTTAACCCAGACGAAGTCGGGACGGCCTGCTAGTTAAAAATAAATTGATTAAATAGGTACTACTTCGACTTGCGTATGGAGTCTCTTTTTATATTAATATAAAATGAGAAATTAATATGAATGAGCTTCCTGTAGAGGTTTTCCCAAGAGACTTCAACATGGGGTTCTTCATAAAGACCGTAAAAAGGTTTTTACAGGGTCGGCAATGCGTAAGTGATCCTCTAGGTGTCACAGGCGTCCGTGGGCAACGGTAACCGTTTAACATCTGGCGAGCCGTATGCTTATTTGCCACCGTCGTCGCAAAAAAAATAATTTTTAAACTTAATTCCTGAAAATCTATGAGACTTAATAATTTCGTAATATTTTTGCACTCTTTAGGCAACGATTTATATTCTTTGATATTTTTAGGAATCTACATTCAGTAATTTTGTAGATAAGATGAAGAAATGATCAAATCCAGTTTAGATATTTAATTTACCTTTTCTTTTATTCTTCTATAAATATTTCAAAATGTTAACTAATGTTAAATATGTGGATTAAGAAGATGTATTATTGAGCCAAATTTCAAATTTGTACAGACCTACGAACAGGCGCACGAGAGATCTTGCAAGTGTTCTGTTTTTCTTTGTCTGTTTGTTTGTCTAGGCTAATCTCCGAAACGGCTGAACCAATTTTGACAAGACTTCCGTTGACAGATAGAAGGTTTATCAGAGTATCTGAGCTACTTGTTATATACAGAGAAAATGCCAAAAACGCTTGCGAAACCACAAGACATAACTAGTAAACAATAAAAATATGTCTCTACGTCGCGTACTTCAAAATGAAACAACCGAGATTAACTGACTGGCTTACTCCTAAATACCTACGATACATATTTGCAAATAAGCCCCTTTGATATCCTAAATCTAAATACTTGCTGATGGTGGTATCAGGGTCTAATTTTGAAATTTGACCACCGTGAAATAGGCTTATTAATATTTACATTTTTGTTTGTATTAGCGTTTTTAAATATACACGCATCTTCACACTGTATCTCTAAAGGACTCAGAGAGGACGGAGCGCCAGGCTTCGCGGTCCTTACATACTTCTTTCGTCTCCTCGAATCTCATCATTCTCCTCACACATTTTCGCCTAGGTATGCACGTGCTCTTGACATTTCCGTTAGCTAACACTCTAGCTATTTGATCTTCGTCAGTCAGCCTAGGTCTTCCTTGGCTTCTGCTATCACTCAGTTTCGTTCTGTAGATTTATTTATTTGGTAATGTGTTAATATCGTAATGCGAAATTGGAATTGCAATATACGAATGTCGAAAAAAATTATATATAGTTCGATGTTTCAGATTCTGTTTGAAAAAAAAGAAGTCAGCCTTAAAAATGAGTTTTTGGGTTTTCCAATGGAGTACAATTATTAAACAAGTGTAATGACAAAGTATTAATAAAAAACAGTAAACCAATACTTATTGTTCTGTTTTTACAAATATTAGTTTTATATGTTCTAACAACTTTTCGGCCGATGTTGCTTTATATTTCGTTTTAAATATTATGTAAGTAAATAATTAATTGAAATTAACACAGTTCAAAAAATTTTTGAAGAAAAGACGTAAAGAAAACTTGATTTAAAAAAGATCTGCACATATATACAGACTTTAATATCAAACTAACGAAATATCGTTCCAAAAAACATCATTCTTAATTTCGATCACTATACAATATACATACCCCGAAAGAGAAATGGTATTGAAGATTTTAATGTATGCCAAGGCCCCAATCCAGACGTAACAGTATGTAGGTATAACAGAATTTTATCGTGTAATTAAATTTTTACCGATAAATTTTATAAACTTAAATATAACTTAATTATCAATAATATTATTAACCTAAATATATTTTATAACTTAAATGGCAGTGACCAGCCACGTCGCTTATTTGCATTACGACTCGTGTCACAAACAGTTTTGTCAGCCACAGTAATTTCTACGAATGAACGTCCGCTTAATATCCGTGTAGCTTTGAAAAACGGCCTCACCATTGTCGGCCCGTGGCCAAATTAAAACCCTAAGATAATTTACTTTCCAACTTTATTCTGTACGTTATTGCCGCTCGTCCCCGGTAATATTTTCTCCTGATTGCGCATGATATTGTTTCATTATACCGCTCCGTGTAAAAAGGTCTTTTTACAAGCTACGGCTATATTTCAGTCTCTATTTGGAGCCGGTCATACTTATTTATACGTAAGCAAAATTTTATCTTCGAACCCTGTTACAAGAAAATTTTGAGTAAGTTTTAAAAATCTTCGTAAAATAGTTTACATGTCGTAAATAAGTGAAAAGGTAACCAAAACCAGTCCACAGTTGCGTCTTAAATATGTGTGTATATCTATTCCAAAAATCCCCTTGTGAATTATAATCACACCTACATTTTTTGCATTTTTTGATATACACATGCCCCTCATTCGTGATGTGGGGTAAAGGACTTTTTATCTTACATGTAAGTGGTTATTATTATCGATTATCAATAAAAATCCCATTGTATCCACGTTGAGGATACAGCGTGAAGATATGTATGTATGTAATGTATCAATAAAAAAATCGATAATTATAATTTAGTTATGTTCTTGTATACAACATCATACGGCTCTATGCTTCGGCTGGTATTATCTTTAGTAAAGATATCTGTTACTAGGAACATACCAAATGAAATACAAATAAGAAAAATGTAAATCTAGTTTTAATAGATTCATATCTTCACGCCGTATCTCTAACGGGTTAGTCAGAAAGAACGGAGCGCCAAGCGTCGCGGTCTGTATATACTTTCGCTTCTTCAAATCTCGTCATTCTCCTCACACATTTTCGCCTAGTCTACTTTTAATATTAAGCTAAAACAATGTTTGTTAGTGTTAACCGTGTGTTTCGAAAAATTCGGTTTTTGGTCAATCATTTTGAGATCATCGAATTCGTTACTTGTTTCTTGTTGTTTCACGCCATATCACTTTCGGGGTGGACACTACATTAAGATGCACTAAATTTAGAACTTGACTCTCTTTCAGCGTAAATATTTTAGCTTACAGATAACCTGACCTGTCACGTATACAAGCTCTTCTTAAGTATTCTTAAGTATTCTTAATATTAGATGTAATTTAATTGATTTTTTCAAATTTCGAACAGCAATAGCTCTAAATAGCTATTGGAATTCAGGTTAAGCCTACAGAGAGTTCGTCCTTAACCACCACACCCTATGGTAGCGGCTTTGAGGTTGATTCTCACAATTGCAGTGATCATATTTCTGCACGGAAAAGTCAGTCACATTAACAGGATTTCGCTAGTGTCCGAACGAACTTTCAGTTTCTTCAAGTTTCGGCACAATATTTGATTTTTGCCAAAACCGGAACTACGTTCATAAGTTTTCGCGCTGCCTTCGATGGCAGTCCGCATAGTGATAAGTCATCTCACTCAGTACCCTCTACAGAAGAAAATATTTACTATTATTTTTTTGTCAAACAACTGCTTCTACGTACACAAAAATATTTTTAATTAGCTAAGATTAACAGAAACTTCAAGAATTTACAAAAGAATAACCTTAAATAACTTTCAAATGAAATTTTTGTTTTGGCCAAAACTAAAACAGAAATCCAAATATAATAGTATAATAAATAATATAAATAGTTATTTCATTTTTATCTAATAAATAGTCCGATGAAAATTAGGAAAAAAATCATGTACTCTAAATTATTGTTCCTTATCTCCTTCTCGTAGGAGGAGATAAGAAATTCGTTGCTTAGGGCTCCGCTGTTTGTTTACAGTACCTCATTAGGGTCATACTGTGAAGATATGTATGTATTATCAAAAACGTAAATACTTTCGGCAATTTTCGTTTGCATAGAAAAGCGTAACTGATTCCTGACTGCAGCCGAAGTTGCTGATTGCGATAATAATTTAGATTGAACTTTATTTGCAAGAGCAATTAGGAGAGTATTGGTTGCTACGTAATATATTTACAACTCTGAAGCGATGGTGTATGCCGCACGGGCGGCCGCGAATTTATCGCGAAATTGATCAACCAATAACAGCGCAAGATTTTAGTATGAGAAATGTCTCTCATTAGTATTCTCCCTCATTAGATTAAAGTTTCCCGCGCTACTAGTTGTCTACTGCGTAGGTACGTCGAGCTAACTTATATTTTAAGTAACACTATGGGTACGTATGTGACATGTATGTATGAACATTAAATATTTAAAAAAAATTAAACCGACTTCGAAATAAAATACTGAAAAGTACAAAATAACTATCCTTTATTAATAAAAATCAAGTACAAAAATAACTGTATAAATACGAATCAAATACTTATATAACTAAATGTGACAGTTACTGAAGTCGATGCCAAGGCTACCAAACTAGTAGACTTTCTGTCGTTGCACATTTATTTGGTACCGACTTCAATAACTCAAATTTAATTATGTAGAATAGGTATTTGTGTCGTATTAATAAAGTTACTTTCGTACTTAAGTTTTGAATAGTAAGGGATAGTTATTTTGTATATCTCCTTTTTGAGTGACCTTGGCCTAAATAGACATCTGAGGTAGATCTACGACTAATTTATTTCTAATACTGAAACTGAATAATGTACTTACAAAAGAATCGTCAATATAAATAAAGCTCATAAGCAGTCAGGATTATTTGATATATCTGAAGTTCAAGCTCCAATAGCAGTGAAATTTAAATGGGAAATGTGAAATTTTATCCTCGAAGCTATGCTGCACCCAGCGGAAAAAGAATATGTAATTGAAATCGGTTCTTAAACAAATAAGTTACACAAAAAATATATTATATGTATTTGTATATAGAGACGAATTGAGAACCTCCTCCTTTTTTTGAAGTCGGTTAAAAACATAAAAATATACAATTTTACAAGACTTGTTATAGACTAAAAGTTACACATTACTGTAAATTATTGTTCATTAAAGAGACCTACTATCACAAGTTAATTAAAAGTAATTTTTTTGAATAGAAATCATTTTAAAATAAAATGTAGAGTTTAAGAAGATAATGAATATAAAGACTGTACAAAAATCAAATCCGTTGTCTTCCAGCCCGTAATAAAAGGGGCGGCGATTTATGTCGGTAGAGAGAAAAATATTTTAATATTACCTCGCCGGACCGAACCGTATTCCGCCATACTTTTTCACAGGAAATATAATCGAATCAAACGACACCCCTTTCGTACTGGTGATAAATAAAAAAACGGGCCGTAAATAACTTTAGAGCTCAGACCGTGGAGTCTAATGAGTTAGAGGGGAGGCTCGGTGCAAAATTGAAACCGGGTTGCCTCAATAAACCATTTGTATTCAAACCGTCCGCGTCCGGCCGCATTTTAATTTACTTACTCGAATTAAAATTGCGCGTGATTCGAATTCGATCCATTTTACTTCCGATACTTTATTTTTATCGTTGATTGAAGACACTTCTCGTTATTATGGGGGTTTTCTTAGGACCTACTTGGAATTCAATTGTGTATTCAGTTCGGCCCGTTCCGGCATATTTCGCGAATCGACGTGGCTCTGAGGCATATTTCGTAAATTGACTATGACTTTCTCGTGATGAACTCCATTGTCTCCAATTGTTTATTCTTTCAATTTGTATATTAGACTGTCTTTGTTTACTTTGAATTGGTGAGCTTCGGAGTAGCTCAGAAATCGTTTTACATCGTATTTATGTATATACTTAAATGCATTTTGTGGCAAGTACATTCTAAACGGAAAATTATGAAAAATACATCTGTTTTATCTGAAAGATTAACAAAATATGCCAGTAACGTATCTTCCCGTGCAGGCTCCAAAAATAGGCTCAGTTTGGAGGTCTTATTAATTGAAACATGAATAACAGTAACTTAAGATTAAAGGGAACTGTTACTAAGGTTTCCACATTGCCGCCTAAGCCTTATACTGAAATTGGTATCAAGATATATGGCACATAGAAGCCCTGTCCATCCTACATAGAAAAAGGCTTAAAGCTATGTACATATACATGTGTAAGTAATATGTAATAAGTATTCCATAGTTAAAATTTTAAACAGTCGTTATCAAAAAAATTGCACGACAGTGTTATTTTAAAAATGAAGAAAGGAATGCTTAAATGGTTCAGGCACATAGAAAAAATGAGTGATTAAGGACTGACGAAGTAAATCTACAGTGCGAATGTGAATGGTAAAAGAAGCCAAGACCAGGCTGAAAGTCATCTAGCCAGAGTGTTAGACGACGGAAATGTCAAAAGCACTCGCTTATCTAGGCGAAAATGTGTGAGGAGAATGATGAGATTTGAGGAAGCGAAAAAAGTATGTAAGAACCGCTACGCTTGGCGCTCCGTCCTCCCTGACTACCCCGTTGAGGATGCAGCGTGAAGATATATGTATGTATGTATGTGATCAAAAAAGTAATAAAATATGATTACAAACTTCATTATCACTTGCATTTAAAAGGTTGAATGAAACATTATTAAAAGACACTTTAGGGAAATAAAACGCTCAGTATATGCTCAATGGTTTTGCATCGCCCGTTATCTCCCTGTTCGATGTTTGTATTTGCACAACAATTCCGCGCAGCGCTGCGCTGCGCTGAAAGCGCTTTGTTGTGATAATGTCATTAGATGTGGTCGCTGGCCGCTGAATATTAATTGACGGTAACGGCGTCTACACTTTTGCTTCTAACCTGGAACTTTTTGACTAGAAATTACTTTTAAAATTTAAATAGCCGTGCCTAAGTTGAATTTTTTAAATATATTGAGACTTCCGCATTTAGTGACATTCGTTAACAATCTTTGGCAAGTTTTATACATCTTGTAACATAAAACCTTATGCTATATCACTGGTTTGCGACAATCAGTAATGTAACTTGAAAAAGGTAATTTTACAAGAGAGAAAGACAGTTTGAAGTGACTATATTTTGACAATGCTTTTGTAAAAACTAAAAATAGTATTTAAGAAAAAAAAAAGAGTATTTAGGTCACCTTATATCCACAATTGATATTAGTTAGGTACTAATATAAACTTATATAGATGTAAATTTTGTCATGTTTATCTGTCTGTATTTTATAGCCGAATCCAACTGTACCTACTGGAAGGTACAGAAACTAAAACTACTTATATAGATGTAATAGATGTAAATTTATATCAGTAAGAACCTATTAAATAAAAAAGTGACGCTAGCGAAATACAAATGTATCTGCTTTCACCGATATTTGAATGCCTAATGATACGACATTTTTTGAGAACGAAGACTAATCACACGGTAAAATTATTATTAATTAATTTTACCGCGTGATTAGTAATTACATAACTCCAAAATCCCATTTTATTTGTGGCACATCCTTGTTGCAAATTAACGATATGTAGACACATAATAAATACATATTTCCTCACTGTATCACGTAGCCAAAGGTAGAATGACGAAGGATTACGATCCTTATATGCCTCCTTTAATTGGTACTTCAAACCTCATCATACATTTCCGAAATTGTGAAAACAGAGCGCAAGTATGAAATTCGTTGGCTTGGAGGGTAGTTCATGTGTTCTAAGTCGACGATCCTCGGTTTGATTGCCGGCTGTTTCAAATTAAGAAATATTTCTTTCTGGGTCTGTGGAACCCCAATTAGTTTTGTGGTGTCCATGGTACAAGCCTAGTGCTTGGTTTGGGTCATACATATAGTGTAATTCCCTGAAGTATTTATTTATTTGAGACTAGCCATGCCCCGTGGTTTCACCCACGTGGAATACCTACTATTCCTATTCTCCGTGGTATTCATAGTTGCGATGTACGCTCACATAGGTAACTTTTCGGTTTATTTTTAAAGTTTAAACTGTTATTGTGGCTTTAATATAAAAGATATATCATCTCGCTATCTTTTTTTAGGTCTACTGATTACTAATGTTTTGTAGTATATTATTTTCACTTATATTCAACCATTCGATCATGTCTTGTCGATAAAATAGCTACATATCGCCTTTTTGACATCGACTTGATTTACATATGTAGAAATATCGAACTAAAAACTCATTTTCAGCAAAATAAAATATGATATTCATTAGTCAAGGATATTGTAGTTATCTATTAGTGAAAGATTTTTTGAATTGGTTCAGCAGGCCCAGATATACTCCTATATACAAGCGAACAAACAAATACCTCTTATAACATTAATGTAGATCGCCCTCATCACCTGACTATAGCCCTAACTGCCTGTTACAAGCATTTTTATCGGCGACTACTCGACACAGAGTTGGAAGAAAAGAAAGTTGAAAGGCAGACATAAAAATAATTGCGTTCTAGCGGCGAGCCATTTGTCGTAATTACCAACGATTCTCAGACCAATTAACTCCACTTTTCTTATAAGAATAAAAAATGGGGACTCGTCATCAACTAAGATGGAAGGATGATGAAGGATGATTTATGGTTCCCACACGTTTTTCCCCCGAGCGGGTATAATTAGATTCTCGGAGCGTCACGGACGGAAAGTAAACACCTTCGAGGCATCAGGTGGCTTGCGGAAGATAAAATGTACTCCTCATTTAAGAGGTATATGAGTACGTCTACGTTTCATAAAGCCTATAATGACTTTTGCTCTTTGACTTCTAGAAAACTTTGTTTTACTCATAAAACTGTAATGATAATTTTGTGCATCAGTTTCATACTTCATAGTTTGTAAGGTTCTTTTAATGTTTAAATTAAAGTCGTATAATTTTGTCATGTTTATCTGTCTGTATTTTATAGCCGAACCCAACTGTACCTACTGGAAGGTACAGAAACTAAAATTGATCAATAAAGCTAAACTACGGAATGAAAACAAAAAAATATGTAAAATATATTTTGCAGTTTTCTTCTGAATTTTTAATTGAATTTGACTTTATCCGGAATTGCTATGGGACTCGTAAGTTATTACGTGTCCGTTAAGGCGACACGTGTACTGTTAAGGCGTGTACTGTTAAGGCGACAAATTGGAAATTTTGACGGCAAGGATGTCAATTTTCTAGGTGATAACAAAACGTATGAAAGTGATATTTGGTAACCTGATTCTTCATTTTGCCAGATACGTTATAGGATTAGTTACCTTTTGTAACAGAAAAAAAAATCAAAGAAATCTCTTTTAAACCAGAGATTTACGTTTTTCGGACTAACGGAACTGACTTACGCTACCAAATTTTCTGTGTATATTAATCTGAACAGACTCTTCAAAATGCCAGTTAGATTTTTTAAAATTAATCAGTTTTTAAAATAAAGGACGATAACGTTTTTTTCATATTTTTCGTAAGCTAGGCGCGCGCACGTTTGTATGGTGCAGAAGGTCCATTTTAGATTACATTATTGTTTATCATTGTGTCACCTTAACCGGTTTTTTTACTATTGACATGCCTGATAGTATATTTGCAAAACTGAAAACTCCAGTTCCATTTCCGGCCAAGACAACAAGTCAAAAAAGAACTTATTTTAGTTACCGCATAGGTGTTATTCCTACTTCTCCGCTAGTTCCTAGATCCTACTAGTTCATGTTGGTGCCTTATTATTTATTAACGGTACGTATTCAAAAATAGTTATTGGAACCCCTCTCCCATGTGATAAGTGATAAGTATGAGGTGATAAGTATGGCCAGAAACTTTTTTCCGCTTACCCCGATTATTTATTGTTTTAACTATGAATCAAACATAACAGGCTTAAGGTCAAGGCGTATTTTCAGATAATAAACGAGTGGCAGAGGCGAAGAAACGGGGTTGATATTTGTAAAGCAACATGTGCGCCTTTAGCATTTGGACGATGAAATACGATTTTAACAAAGTTTTCGCTAATTTATGGAGAATTATAAACTTAATAAAAAAGTTAAGGGATATATAATTTTATTCAATATTCAGTTCATATTTCTAAAAGAAACGTACAGTTATTGCTCGAGCAAACGAGAACTTTGAAACATAAATTTTTTCGGCTGTTAAATTATATATTTTATTTTTAATTAAATATAGTGTTTTTCTAAATTCTACTCTTTAAAATATTTAATTGACTATATTTCTTTATACATGTTTTTTTCTTTCTTTATAGCTGCAGTAGAAGTGACCACTTTGTATCGTCAAAGTGGAATCTCACAAACTCACAATACGGCATTTTGGATAACCTGGTCTTTTTTAATATCTATATCTAGTTATCGTTATCGGCGTATTGAATCTGTAAGTTTATATATTTTTTATCACAAAGTCTTAATTTGAATCCCTCGGCATTCCATTAAAATCCTATTTGCACAGATGTCGGTTCAAATTGTCGTCAATACTTCCACGTATTTTTCCAGTAGCGCCCAAACTTTGACACCTTATTGCCTCTCATGCAATATGCATGATGATACCCCCCCAAGACACTCGGCTCATCCTTACTCCCCCGTAATTGGTGAAAATCAACCCTACTTCCCCCTTCCTCCTCTTCCATAACTTCCGCGAAAAATTCACGGTAACCAAGTTAACGAGATCTCCAAAATCCGCAACGGATCCGCATAAGTAAGTTCACTTTAAAATAGTCGCATATTATATCCTATCCGATTACACTTTACTGAGCTACCTACGCGTTAAATAAGATGAACGTGCCTTAAGGAAGTCAGTGTTTGTTTTTTGTTTATTATATTGGCGTTTTGAAACCCTATCCAACCTTAATTTATTCATCATAATAATAAAAACAAACTGTGAATTTTGTTATTAAAGTGTTCGGCGCTTAATTTATTTGCACATTTTTAGCTTGAAAATGTTTAAACAGGACGGAGTTACAAGTACATATCTAATTCTAAGAACATTGATGATTTTTATTTACCACATTGAACGTAATCTGCCAACTTTTTTAAGAAGTCGAGTTTACTTTAAGTAAGGGAAATATATGTGTATATTTCAGAATAACATTGTTTATGATAAGAAGAAAATCTTGTCACGGCTTTACTCTCCACGTACTTGCATTCATAGACTCGCATGCTAGGATGTTAGCGGTGCTTACAGTTGTGACACACAGCTCCAGCGTTCAACGCACCAGACAAGTTTATTTACACAACTAGAAATAAGATTAAGAAATAGGTGTTGGCATTTTCAGAAACTTTCAATAAGTCGAGACGTATAGCGATGCATAAAAAAGTATCTTTATCAATTACTCTTTCAGAAATTTTCGATAAGTCGAAAGTTGAAACTTAGTTGTGAATAAAAAATAGTTTTCTAGTCCCTTTATGAAGTTATTCTTTTATTCAGTAAAAAACTTTAATATCTTTGTACCAAATATTCTACGTTCATCTTTTTTTTTACTAAATAGATGTTGGAATCACTTTATAAAAATACTAAAATATTATTTTCATGTAGCACTAGCTGATGCCCGCGACTTCATCCGCGTTTTTTATTTTTAAAATACCTATGTCCTTTCTCAGGAAACAAGCTATCTCCATACCAAATTTACAGACATCGCATAAAATATGAACAAACAAACAAACATTGGTCTTTATATATTAGATAGAGTTAATAGTTAATGCGATATTATTTTCATTTAGCATATTTATTAAATATAAATTTATTACAGTTAATTAAAATAATTCAATTTTTGTAACTGTTCCTAACTGTTCAAAGTGCCTTCTTTTTAAAACTTTTTCTATTTAAAAAGCATAGCTTTATAAACGACCACTTTATTTACGTATTATTATATTTTCACGACTTTTATTTAACAATTGTTTCAGTACACGGTGTCATAAATAACAACACTATTATGAATTAGATCACTTGGATATAATTCATCGTCAAATTAAAAATTGTGAAATATGAAACGTAGTGAATTTATGTATGTGAATATTTTGCATATAGTACTTACACATTTATGTATACTGTTAATTGAACATAAAGTAGTCGAAACGTCATACTAATCATGATTATGTTCTTTAATAGTAGTAATTGTTTTATTTAATTAACCAAAATAAGTTAATTCTTCTTCTATACTAAATCAGTAGCCTATGTGTGTAGCCTATTAATTATAAATCTATGAAATTGGAAATCTATGAAACTATTCAGATAAAGATAATAAATAACCTTTGTTATAAACTTTAAGACCGTGTGTCTCATGTATGAAGAAGTACACTGTGTCGTCGCGTTGCCTCGTTTTCCTCGCCACACATACGTAACTTTATTATTTTATTGTCGTGATAAGTTCCTTTACAGTTGGAAGTGTCTAGAATTCGCGAGTGACATATAGCCTCGGCACAACAAAGACCCATTTTCGCTTAACACGTATACTTAGAAGATTTACATGACAAAGTATGTTTTATATCGTTTTGCATGAAGTTCTCAAGTTTTTAATACGTGTTCCTGCAACTTCACCTGCGTGAGTTTCGGAATAAATGTGTAATCATTTATTCACATTGGCCTTATAATTTCAGAATTTAACAACAATACTACGCTTTATATAAATCAATCGTATCGTAATAAACAAACGTATGTACAAATATTTTGATAGGTATATTTGTTGTCGATTCAGAAAAACCTAACGCTAAAATATTAGCAAAAACGTCTTGACGTACAGGTTGCTCTATTAGTTTTATAGTAGGACAATATAGATCAAAAGAGTTCAGTAACCGAGTAGCAACCCTACCGTGTTTTTTCATACTAACAACTCTCTATCTTCAGGTACTATGTTTATACTAAAATTTATGAAAATAATGCTTACTCAGTAAATAATAACGCATCACATTCGTTCCAGTAGAACAAAAACACTGGGTATAAAAAGAATACCCGCTACGACATAAGTATAGCAATACATTCATTCAATGTCATAAAATTATTTTCCACGAATAATTTCATTTGTGAAGAAGAACTGCCCAGTTTTCTTTTTTATTTTAATCTTTGTAAACAAACGAATTAATAATGTTTCCTTTGTTCAACATTTCTTTTAACATCTAACTTGAATTTTGACACAGAAATTAACTATTAACACAAATTCGT
This sequence comes from Zeuzera pyrina, assembly GCA_907165235.1. NCBI lineage: Eukaryota > Metazoa > Arthropoda > Insecta > Lepidoptera > Cossidae > Zeuzera > Zeuzera pyrina. The sequence goes on from OU015629.1 coordinate 6,063,198, forward strand.
TAGTCTGTACTCATTTTTCTTTTAACAGTAACGTTACGTTTTGACTCAAAAAAAGCTTTATTACGGCTATTGTGTCTTTGTATTTGAAGAAACGGTGAATAAATTTTTATGCAATTCTTTTAGCACTGTCAAAATAAACTAAATCGCTTTTCAGAATTAGGTTTTAATATTTCATTTTTGAAATTATATGTTTCTAAAATATTTACAATATTCATAAGTTAATTGTCACTTCAATGCCGTTATTATATTACTCTGTTTGAAATTATAAATATGTGTTATAGTTTTAAGATAATATTAATTTTATATAATTCAATTTTATAAATTTTCAGGCTATGTAAAGGCATATTTATTTCTATGTAAATATGTAAGTATTAGGTTTAAAATAAGTTCTCATTTAAGACTCAACACGATGCTGGAATGAATATTTTTATCATCTCCATTTCCATTATTCAAATCTGGCCCCTAAAATGAAAAATAAATATTTCGTATGTATTATCTATCTATAGCTCGTGTACGCCTTTCAGATGTTTTTCACAAAAAAAAATTTAACACAAAATGTATAGGTATTTTATATATCAGTTTCCATACTGAACACTAAAATATTGAATTTACTATACAATGCGCTCCTGTCTTCTGCTTCATGCTCGTATACGTTAATGAGAAATTAATTCAATGTCAAAAAATTCCTCAACACAAAGGCACGTTATCATTGTTCGTCTAAAGTCCTATTCTCGTTATAAAACATTTTCATATGCTTATACATCGTGCAAGGTGCTTTGTACAGTGTATGTACTCAGAACAAGAATTCTCTGGAGAGCGTTTCTGCCATACTAGACTTTTGACTCCATTGAAGTATTTATTCAACTTAAAATGTAATTTGTTTGGAATACTTATACATTTTAAATTTTCATTAAAATACTGATGCTAAGTTTAGTTTATTGTTGCGGATAATAAAATAGTTATATAACTGTCATATAATGAGAGGTATAATCACGAGTGCGAGTTTATGGGACAAGCCGAGCGCAGTGAATGCGAGTTCCATGAAAGGATCACATCAGTGTTTTAATACCTAATTATGTACAGTTGCATACACAACTTTATCTACACTCATGACAAGTAAGTCATATAAAAAAATTCTTTACTATTTGTATTTGGTATAGCAATATTCTAATACACACAGTGTCTACGTTACCTCTACTTCCTCTCTTTCTGTTTTAAGTGAATACTTCTTCAAGCGCACTTTGCGCTCTTTCTGAACAGTGAACGAAACTGAACAGTCACGCTCGGGTCGGTGACGCTGAATCGGGAATACTCGCGTCTAGTCGACATTAAGCGCGCTCGTATTTAAATTTTAAAATTAGAAAATCATATAAATGTTCATTTCTATCGTGTGCTCATATGCACACACTTTTTTTTTATGAAATGTCTCTCTCGCGGGTCCGCTGCAAGAAATTTCTTATAGAAATAAGCGGTTCCTTTTGCTGATTTTTTATGTATGGTATCTTTCTTTTTATATGTTGTTGTGTGCAATAAATTGTTAAATAAATAAATGAATAACAACCAGTAAAATTGAATTACTTTATGTAATAAATTTAAATACATTTTGAATAGTGCAATTGAAACCACGCATGTATGCGTATTTTTTAATGTTCATTTTTTTAAAATACAAAGACAAGTTACAACGCGAAATTAGACGATATTTAAAAAATGTTATGAAATTGTTTTGAGTTGTATAATGTAATTTAGTATAACATTATATAACACTGGTACAGATATGACACTGATTGACATAATGCAGGTCATAAGCTACTGTCTCAACCCATTGTAAAGGATTTACGGCTTTGGTCTAGATGAAATTACTAACTAGAAGTCCCCTTGTGCTCGAAATTCGACCGTAAATATAAACTTATAATATAAACTCTTTGGCGACAATATACTCTGTGCGACTGTTTGATCCGAGGAGGTAACGTATACTATATGTGATCGCAAACTATTATGAGTTTGAAATTGACAGTCTTTTAAACATTGTTAGTGTGAACGTAAACAATGAGTGATTTATTTTATTTTATTTAATGTAATTCTAATGCATATCATATAAAAATATTAGCTTTCTCCCGTCCTTCTCCATATAAAATTTAAGTGTACCAAATTTCACACTCCGTCCGCGCAATTTTTTTAAAAAGGGAACTACAGTTTTCGCTTCATGTATAAATATACAGATCTTTGATTATTGTAAATAATACATATAAATTGTGTCGAATGTTTGATACAATAAATAATTGTGACTAATATAACGATAACAATGATAGAAGTGAAATCTAGTCGTAATAAACTGAAGCGAAGAAATGCCATAATTCTAACGTGTGAAGTAGTTTCTCTGCTCAAACTCTCTAGTGAGATATCCATCGTGTGCTCTCAGCGCCGTCTAAGTATGCAACTCCATCTACTTCCATGATGTTTTATACGCCGTAAAACTGGCTTGGTGTGAGTGCTGCCATTTCTTCGCGCACTTTGTTCTTTGTGAATTTAATGAAAGTGTTTTAACGTTTATTACCTACACCTTGATTTTGTTGAACTATATCTTACATTGTGGAATTCAGTGTCCTTTATTTCTTGGTATTCTTCATGAATACACTATAGAAACTAAAAAAGAGGCTAATATACTTCACCGGTCTGTATCTCGATATGTACTATAAGAAATTTGGAAAATCGAAATGAGAAAGTGAGAAGAACTAAATCGACCCTCTCGCTCTTACATTACTGTAGACAACAACGGCTTTCGACTCTTTGTTGTGTTAATTTGCTAAACGTTAGCGCTATATTATTTGTTATAATGAGTTACAACCTCAGTCACAACGTTGCCATTACACATCATACCACTTACACTACCTTTGAATATCTAGAGGCAACTGTCTAAATACAGCACGAAAAGCCAGCAGACATCACGCAGCCCTGTCTGACGCCTGAACAGACTTCGAACTAGGGCGACAAGTCACCATCTATCCTTGCATAGACTCTGTGGCCGCGATATAAATGAACTTACAACCTGCAGTAAGGGGCTTTCCACGCCATATTCAGGCAGAAGACTCCGTAATTTCTTTCGCACTACTGCTTTTTTAAGATCCACGAAATCGCAGAAAACTTTCCAATCTGTGACCAAAAACTTCCCCACGACCGCGGAGCGAGAAAATCTGATCCATACAACCCCCTACCATTCCTAATTTTAAAATACATTAAATTAAATCCGAAAATAGAACGATCACGTTGATGTTAACTTATTTATACATAGACATACGTACGTCTATTATGTAGTCAAAACTAAATACAGATTTTGAAAAATAAGATTGTACTCATAGACTTTATAACTCCATACGCCGATCTTGTATTACGGGTTCTGTTTTCTAATGCAATGGCGGCCGATCAGCTTATCTGATAATAATGTTTGTCGTATGTACAAGTGAGTCAGCTTATCTGATTTACCTCACCATTACTTCTCGGACACGGCGCCTGGATTTATTTATGAGGTCTATGTTTATACTTTTGTAGTCTTTGTGAAGTCTTATCATCGTCTTTAAATTTTGTGCATCTAACTTATCAGAATTGTTATTAGGTACTTTGTATAATAATAATACTAAAGCATAATAACAAGTCACTTAGAAGCGAAATCTGAATCATACGAACTATTGGACATGATTACAAATAGTTATCTTTAATGAACACGAATTATCTAGCGGAGAATATTAAAATTATTTTGTGAATGAAAATCATCTTTATATATACCAATAGATCCTGATAAAACTCAGTTATAATAAAAGTTGGAGTTATAATAAAAGATCTGTGGTTGCGCCTGTACAGATACACGTACGCGGATCCTGGATGAAGTAGGTCTGCGGAGCTACATGTATCGTATCCTAATCCAAATTATTTAAAACGTCGGACTTACCCAACCTAGTAGTTTCAATTAGATTTGGCAGTTTCTAGGGCCACTTTTAATATTTCACTTCTGAACTCACTAACCTCGAGTCAGACGATGTAACCGTAACTTCTATTAATTAAGTTTACTATCACGGCATAAAGTTTCTCACTGAATAACTAATGTACGTAATTGATATGCAATGTATTTTATCTATTCCATAAACGAATATGAATCGAATAATTGGCACAGGCTATTGATTAGTTAGTTTTTAATTTAATAAAATCTAATTAAATGAAATAAAATAAAAATTTATTAAGTGGGGATTCAACTCGTACGCACAGAATTCCGTACAATATTTATACTACAGTAACTTTATAAACTTAACTATTGAAGTACGGAACCCTAGAAATCAAATAAATTTTTACCTGCTGTTGAGTATTTCGTCTGCTTTGGGTGTTTAATACAATCTCTAAATATATCTAATATCGATGCTTCTGCTGCCTCAGTCAATCAAATCACTTAAGTTTATATTTTTAGAATGTATTAAGTTTCGGCCTTTGTGTCTCTCCGTCCGTCAGTCTGTCTATTTGTTTATAGTAAGAAGCGCATTTTTATTTTCTTTCACTTTCACTATGGGGTGGATTGTCATAAGATATGAGCCTTCTAAAATGTAACATAAAAATGTTGTACATTTTGATTAATCCTTCTTTCTCCAGTCACGAGATATTCGCTTTCAAATTGGTTATTAGAGAGTCCCACCCTTCTAATTTTTGAGCTGTCGATGTTGATGTAAAAATTATGAATTCCTAAATGTAGTCCTAGGCTAGTACTTTCAATGAAAATTGTAATAAGCAGTGTAGTTTTAAAGAAATTTAGAAATAACTGTTTTCCTTAAGCAAGTAAACTTGTTCAGGTGAAATGACTCTTCTCGTGACAAAATAAAGTTATTATTATACATTATACTGCACGAAATCATGCGCGTGTGATTGTGCCCAATACGCTCTTAACCTATTTTTTTCATAGATTTTATTACTTAGCTTGAAGGCAATAAAAAAAAACTAAGAGCGCGTCGGACTCTAATTAACTTAAGGTTTCGTAGCAATTTCAAACAAACGAAAAGTTGAATTTAATGAATCAATGTTAAGAAAATTGTTTAAAATGTATTGTATAGACTCAAAATTCTTATAATTTTTAACCATCTTCCGCCCAAAATTCCAAAACCACTAATCGACACGCGTTTCGCTTCTTAACGAAGCATCTTCAGGATATTCCAGAGATCAGACTCTCGGATAACCATCACCATATCAAAGAATGGTTCAGCACACGAATTCGTTAAGAGGCGAAACACGTATCGATTAGAGTTTTTATAATTTTGGGCTGAATATAGCTAAGATTTATAAGAATTGATCACATAGATCAAAATGGCGCAAAGTGCTTATTATTTTTTTTAAATTCTCATTTCTGGTTTTAGATTACCCACTTTACATCTCTGTGGACTCTGTGCCAAATTTCATCTCAATATTATTTAGAAAGAACCTTTACATTTTGAGATTTTCTTTTGGCAAGTTACGACAATGAATTTATCTAAAATAATAAAATAGATTTTTCACAAATATACATTTCACAAATGTTCTCAAGATATGTAGCTCATGGGGCGAACATATACATAGGTGAATTTATACTCTATCTAGATAGTAGGCGTGGGTTATCTTTATTATTACGATTGAAAATTCTGAAATTCTGGATTAGGTCAGTTTTATTCTAAAGGTGCGATACATAAAAATGAAGATAACAGATTAAATTGACTGTAATCTGTGATTAATGGTAAAGGCAGACTCAACGAAATTGTATGGATTCCGTTTTAACTTTTCCCTACGGAATTCTAAAAGGACATTTCTATAAACTCGTAGAAATATTCGTTTTCTTAATTAAAATAGCCTAGAATCGAACCCAAGACTTGATTTAGAAAGTAGACAGTAGACACAAACTTTCATATCCACGTCCATAAGTAGCTCAGTTCACACAAGTGAACCCATAAAGTTTGATACATTGTAACTCACTCGACACGTGCACGTCCCCCATCAAAGTACATGGTTATAAAAATCCATGTTTCATACATGAGAGAGATTGAGCTATAAATCTGGGCTATCGTACGAAACTAATAGAGCCTTCCTTAGGGACCATTAAGCAGGAAAGATGGTTTCCATTCGAGTCAATTTCCTGTGATCGGATTTTGTAAAAAATCTTGCGTTTTTATGTGTCGTGGGAAATTAAGATGGCTTTTGAGGTAAATGAACGTGAATGAAAAGATCAAAAGTCAAAACATTCGTCTCGTTAAAAGATAAATGCTGATGAAGATTGAGTAACTGGAAATGGTGAAAAGCTATTCCTTACAGAGTGATAGAAAAGCAATACAAATCCATGAGCATACATTTATTTCATTTAAATCTCATCAATAGATAAGATTTGAATTATAGGTCATTTCTATGTTTGCCACTGTTCGATCCTTGACTTACCTTTAAATAACAAAAATTACATTTTTCTACATTATCATTTAGTAGATTTCGCGTGCTTTGTAAAAGTTAATCCAGAGAAGCAAGTTGCTACGGGTCGAGACCACTCATTCTAGTCGTCGTGACAGCGCTAGCGTGGACGTACAAACCTCGAAAATCGTTATAAAATCAAAACTGTTGTGGTCAAATACATATATCCTGTCATTTTCGTCATAACTCCTGTACACACAATGCAGGACAACATAGATATGAGAGAGAGATAGGGCGTCCCACGAAAGCGACGTACACCGGTTTGTCCTCGCTGATGTGAGCAGAGTGCAGTCCGGCGTTGGGGACCCCCACCCGACACGCTGTGCACCTAGCGGCGGGAAGTGGAGGGAGGACTGCAGAATAGCTGCGTGGAATGTGGTGAGATTGAAGAGAAGATGAATAAAGTGATATATATTACGAAAGAAAGAAGATTGAATGTGTTATATTTAAGTAAAACCAAGCGAAAAGGCGGTGAACTTGCCGACTTGCCTGGAGGGCGCATCGCTTTATGGTCAAGGGTACCACAAGAAGAAAGGGGATGCCAAGGGCTAGGCGTCTTACTATCCTCTCGTTTGGTTGTGTAACTAAGCATACTATGTGTACTAACTATAATGATGTATGGGTCGGGACCGCTCGAACAGGATTTGAGTCTGTCCTAGGCAAGTATGGCGATAAGTGAGTAATTGATGCTGGTAGGATTGTGATAGGAGTGTGTATAGAAAAGTATCTTTTTGTTGCCAATACCATTTTTAGGCGCAAAAGGATTCATCAGTACACGTGGGAAAGGAAGGATGAAACGAGTAAGATTGATTTATTCGTGCTGGACAGCATGTGAGTGACATGTGACATTTGTGTACATGGAAAATGTCTCGAACAAGTGAATAAAATTATGTATCTGGGGAGTGCGTTTTCGAGGGATGTGGAGAGATAGGTAGTAGCTGGCAATAAAGTAAACGGTGCTCTGTCTGTATTAGTAGGCAGTGTGTATATATGAAACACAGCCAAAATGGCCATCCACAATGTGGTGTTGGTTCCAACTTTATTGTACGGTAGTGAGGTCTGGATATGGCCCAAATCGAGTGAAAGTATATGAAATAGAAATGCAGTGAAAATGCGATCTCTTAGAAATATGTGCGGTGTCACCCTTGCGGACAGGATAAGCAATGAAGAGATACGCAATATGACAGGGTTGCACAACAGTGTTATTATAAAAATAAGAAAGGAATGCTAAGATGTTTCGGGCACATAGAAAGAATGAGTGATGACAGACTGACGAGGAAAATCTACAGAGCGAAAACGAGTGGTAAAAGAAGCCAAGGAAGACCAGACTTACTTATGAAGATCAAATAACCAGAGTACTAGCCGACGGAAATGTCAAAAGCACTCCGCATACCTAGGCGAAAGTGTGTGAGGAGAATGATGAGATTCGAGGAAGCCAAAGAAGTATGTAAGGACCGCGACGCTTGGCGCTCCGTCTTCTCTGACTAACCCGTTGGGGATACAGCGTGAATATATGGGTATATGTATGTTGTCGTCATAAATAGTCAGCGCCTACTTATGTGAGACATGTCCAGACGCAGATGAGTCGATCATTGATTACTTCCAAATTGCTTATCACTGGACTTTCGTTAGTAGTATTAGCTACAGGAATTATACAAACACTTCGACTCGTACTCGGACCAAGTATCACAACGGACGGAACATTTGCTCTAAGAACGTATCCTTTTATATTAACCGAGTTATAAAATTTTTACTAATGCGCGTGACTAGAGAAGGTCGCAGTACAACGATACACAGCTGAACATGACATATTTTTATTTTTGTAAATACTAGTGGCCAAAACACAAGTATTTTGCAAATAATTATTTCATGACTGACTCATGAGCTGACACGAATTACACTGACAGTGCGAAAATGCCATACTTACTGTAGCTAACTCTTTTACTCGTGGTTACGCTAAATGAGATATGAGACATGAAAATTCGTTTGACACACGGTGGTAAGAGCCGCAACTTATTATGGAGGAAGAAGAACTATCCATAATGTTCCTTAGTCAAAAGATCCGTACTAAGAACAATGGTTCATACCGTGCTGCTTTATTGTCAGATTTGATCACTATAGTTTAGCAACATTGAGCGCAGTCATCTACTGGATAGGTTACAGAATGCTGCTCCTATTAGCACAAATGTTGAGCCTCGTAATGGAATATTTGTAAATTAAAAAAAAAAGCAATAAAAAATCACGAATACATTATTTAGTTCTTGTAATAATTATATATTAAATTTAGAATCATACACAATTATTTTATGTAGTCTGTTAACTTGCCTGATTTTTTTCTTAGTACGATATCTATTAACATTAACGTTTTTGGTATGTTATATTAAACTTTTCTAATAACAATGCATATCAGAATGCTAATCCGACAGTAACGATAAAACAACAAACAAAAGGAGTGTCAAAAGGCTGTCTTAGGAATTTCGACAGTATAAAAGATGTTGTCGAAGCTCTTTGTAAGTCAATAATAAACGTTTATCGATATCAAAGCCATAACGTATTGTTTCGTTATAGAGAAGGACAGTTACAGAGTATATCAATATTGTTTTATCAATATTGTTTTAACTTTTTGTTAGAAAGACATCAGTTTAATGTATCGTATAAAAATTCCAATACTTAGTTGATGTGTATGAACTTCCTACGTAATTCTATTACACGTTTGTATAGTAACATATCAATACAAGCCACAGAGCCTGCGCGGACGCGGGCGCATTTTGTATTAATGTGCACTATTACCTGCCAAGCGCTCGATAAATTCCCAAAGGTGATAGAATAGCAATTTATTAACGTAGCGGACGCCCAGCTCTAAAATATCGATGCCTCGCGCTCCGCGCTATTTTATCGTCATTATGATCATGGCATAAGCTTTCCATCAATCAATTGTAAAATAAAACGTAAGAATAATGATCACGTAAATAACCATGTAATATATATACATGTATAGGTATATATATATACTGTCAAGCCGGTCTCGGAGAGAAAGAATAAATATATAATATAATTTCTCATTTTTCACCAAAGAATAGGGCTTACAGTGAGAAGCTGGTATGTAGGCTATGGTTTAACAATCTGTCTGTCGTCACGTTTTAGTTCCGTCAGCAAGTCCAAATATTTATTGCAAGGGATGGTGTCAAGGCGTGCCCTCGATGCGTTTTGGTGGAACGCGGAATTAGGAAGGGCACTAAATTATGAATCTATTTGTACTAATATTATAATATAATACGTTATCGAGATAGTTTGACACGAGGAGACTGATAAGAAGGAGGTTCTCGATTCGATTGTATTATTTTTGTTTTTTTTTTATGTTTGTAACCTCAGAACTCCGTCATTTATGAACCGGTTTGGAAAATTATTTTTTTATTTGAATGGATATACTTCCAGATTGGTCCTATTTAAATTTCACTGATATTGTAGCTAAGATTTCGATGATATACCAAATAACATCAAAAAACGAGAACTGCTTATAATCTTTATTGTTTATATTGATTATTCTTTTGTACGTCATTGCGCTCAAGATTTAGAAAAGAAGGTAATTGTAGACCTGCCCTATATATTTATTTAGGCCAAGGTCGCTCAAAAGGGAGAAATAAAAAAAAATTAATAAAAATGTTAAACTGATATCAAAAAAAATCAGTGAAAAGTACGAAATAATACTTTGCTAATCAAAACTCAAGTACAAAAGTAACTACACGAGTTTGTAAGTACGATACAAATACCTTTATAATTAAATTTCACAGTTATTGAAGTCAGTGGCAAATCAATGGCAACAGCAGAAAGTCTATTTGTTTAGTAGGCTTGCCACCGACTTCAATAACTGCCAAATTTAATTATATAGTAGGCTGATTAAAAAAAAAAATTTTTTTCTTACAAACAGGCTGAAAAGTTTGTTTCTGACGTAAAAAGATTCCAGCTAAAATTTGAGCCCTTAATATTAATATTAAGATAGTCCTCATCGCATTTCCAATAAGAATAACATGGAAAAAGTTATTTTTGCTTCTTCTGATTTTTATACCGTTCAAAAGACTTATTGGCTAATGAATCGCTTTATTGTACTTTATAGAAAATTAACCGCTCTACAAAAAAGGACTGATAACATTTTTTTATTAGTCCACGCGTTCAAAAGTTATTCAAGGTCAGTTTAATTTTTCAAAACTTTGATCGAATTTTGTATATTATACCGAAACTGTTGGTTTCATTGTCAAAATAGTTGTCAAATTTTTTATCGACCATGAAGTCGACCTCTGATAAATGTCGACCAATTGTTTTTTTTTGTTAAATCCAATGAATATAATGCTTTTAAAGATTTCTTTTGCAGAATTTGACTTAAAAAATTTAAATGATTCTAATTTAAAGAGAGATCTTCTCAATTTTAGTTCTTATTCGAATGCACGCTTTCAGAATTATGTTCGCGAGTTTCTGCTCAAAAATTTAAGTCTTCTATCTTCAGTCTTTCTAAAAAAATTTTTATAATTTCAGATACAAATGGCGAATTTCTTCGTTCAAATTTTCAGTCGATAAAACGATTTTTTCTTCATTTTGTCGATATTATTAGGTATTTGTATTTGAAACGGACAGGATAAGAAATGAAGAGATACGCAGTATGGCAGGGTTGCACGACAGTATTACTGTAAGAATGAATAAAGGAATGCTTAAATGGTTCAGGCACATAGAAAGTATGAGTGATGAAAGACTGACGAAGAAAATCTACAGAGCGAAAGCGAGTTGTAAAAGAAGCCAAGGAAGACCAAGGCTGACTTATGAAGATCAAATAGCCAGAGTGTTGGCCGACAGATTTGTCAAAAGCACTCCGCATACCTAGGCGAAAATGTGTGAGGAGAATGATGAGATTTGAGGAAACGAAAGAAGTATGTAAGGCTTGGCGCTCTGTCCTCTCTGACTACCCCGTTAGGGATACAGCGTGAAGATATGTATGTAACTTGAGTATTGATTAGTAAAGGATAGTAATTTCGTACTTTCCGGTGATTTTTTTTAGTCGGTTTAATTTTTTTATTTTTATTTTATTGCAATTTTTTTATAAAAATCTATCCCTAAGAGGGTGAAAAGGAGAATAAAATTTTGTATGGAAAATGCTTATAAGTACCTGGGCGAGCGAGCTTTCCTCGTCGTGTTTTGGGTTTGATTGTATTTCAAAAAAAAGAAAATACAGTCTTACCACATTGCAGGATTCGAATGCGCGCCTTGACCTACGCTCTAGCCACAGTGCTATTGAGAAGGTAGACCCTTGTTGTAACTGTGTGAAAACACGGAGGAAACGAATTTTTTAATACATTTGCTCAAAAAGTAGACTTTTCCATGTGTGTTTAGCGCGCGGAAAGTTATTCTTTTCCGCACTAGTGTCGTTTGTGTAACTCCTGCATATGACATCCAAATGCATGAAGGAGGTTTTTTAATCAAAAACGTTTTTAATCAAAAACTTTTCTGTACAAAATTTTTGTATGAAATGACTATTTTACAGCGTAAATATTATTAATACATGAATTAAATTTAAAATAAATTAATTTTTTATATATGCATATAATGTAAATAAATAAATAGCGCAATTAAAATTATTTTGAATTTAGATAAATTATTGTCATTGATTTACCTGAATGAATAGAAACCGTTGCCCTGCCATGTCCTCTAAAAAAAAAAAAAAGAAACTTGCTCCCGCGAAATTACATTTCTGCATTTTTTTTTATTTATTTATATTTTTTTCGAAGAAATGTCGTTCGATGCACGTGTGGAATTGTCATTTCCACTCCTCCCTAATGTTGACCCGCGCCTTCGGCTTGGGTGAACAAACCGGGACTCGTGAAGAAATGACATACTTTCCACACTTGTATCGAAACATACTATTCCCTGAATTGAGACCTAGCTAAATCGATTTTTTCGTCCTTGTAAACTCGTGTATTACAAATTTCATCGAAATCGTTAGAGCCATTTTCAAGAACGTGATTACAAATATACAAATGTTGTTTGTGTAGGAATAGGATATTATATGTCGTTAAATCGAGATATGAATTAGTAACGGAAGTCGAGAAGACATACTACTCTCAAAATCATCTTTAAATTTAGTAATGCTTCTTGTTCAGTTAGGAATTCTAACCATTCAAACAGCACAATTGTTGCTTTCCGACACGGTAACGTTTCCACCAGTGATTTCCAGCCCTTATTCTTTTCTTTTTTCTCGTCGGTTCCTTTGAGGCGAGTCCGCTTTGTTTGGGGCTATTGTTACAGGCTTGTTTATTTTTAACCTTTTTGTCTACCGTCGGCTACCATTCATTAGTGGCATTCAGGGAAGTGTTGGACAAATTATAAGTGGTTAGGAGCGGTGTATTAGGGCTCAGAATTTTTATAATTTTTTACTAATTTAATTTTTTGTTTCACATTTTATGGATAACTTTTTATAAAATAAACGTTATGCTTTTGTAGGATTTATTCGCGCCAGTTACTTTATAAAATATATTATTGTATAATAAATACATATCTTCACGCTATATCCGCAACGGGGTAGACAGAGTATGTAAGTTTGATAAATAATGCTTGCAAACGTCTCAATTATACGTGGTTATCCATGCATTCTACACTCATCCTTGTTCCGCATGCGCAGATCATATCGCAGTGTCTTACTCATTTATGTCGTTACCAATGAGTGACATTTATTGCAAATTACCCGAAACATAAATTATAAGAGCTTTAACTGTGATCATGAACGCTGTTGCATCTTACGCACATCGCTAACAAAATAAATAATTATAATATGTTATAACAGCATTTTTGAACTGTCTATTGCGACATAAAATATTGTGTATGTAATGTTGTGAGTGTCGGAATTGGTTGATTGGTTTATACGTTCATAAACTGTACTGAAGGGTTACGGATCCCGTGCACACGGGCAGGATATCAGCTCAAACAAGAACAACGATCCATGGTGATCGGTAAGTGCGCATGATTCCTATTTTCCTAACCTGTTAACTGTGCAGTTGAGCGTTTGCAAGTAATACATATCTTCTTCAATAAAAAATACAGTCCACTTAAGTACTATATCGGAAGTTTTCCATAACCATCCATACTAGCGCACCTACATAAAAAATTACACTTCCCGCACATAAGGGTTGCTTCGCTGTCCCTTTTCTTAAAACAGAGGTATACCATCGCTTCAGTCGTATACCGTCCAGGATTATTCTAGTGAACGAAATCTGTTTTCATTTTTGTCGTTTATGTATTATATGCATGAATTACTTTGGATGCGTTGTATTATATTTAAAAAAAACAGCCATTACTCTGTCAGACACAGTAATCTAGGGCCCCGTAACAATTTCTATGCCTCAATGCTATGCTATACCTACTACAAAATGAATGATATTTGTATATTTGTAATAACGTTCTTGAAAACGGCTGTAATGATTTCGATGAAATTTAAATGTAGGAGTTTACAGAGTCTTAATATCTATCTAGCTAGGTCTCAGTTCTGAGTAAATTCATTTTCTCCGTGTTTTCACACACTGAATACTGGTAATTGGTATTGATTGGTAATTTCACACCAGAGTTAGCCTCCTCAATAGTACAGTATCTAGAGTGTAGATCTACCACGCCGAAGTGCGCGGGTTCGAATCCTGCAAAATGGTCAGACTTCGTTGGTTTTTTACATACAATCGAACCTAGAATACACCGGGAAAAGTTCGGTTGCCCAGGTACTAATAAACAACAACGCATTTTTTTGTGATTTTCCCTAAATCTAGTTATGTAATTTAGTGTTTCTTAATTCTGATTTTCAATTTATATGTTCACTTTACAAATTTAGTTTTTAGGTGGAAGATGATGAAAAACAAACAGCTGTGACATACAAACAGACCTACAGATATTAACCTTCTAAAATCGCCTATTCGTAATACTGCTGCTTATTCTTTCTGTTGTGAAGCTGTCATTCTATAGAATTCACTTCCCACATTGGTAAGAAACTGTCAAACACTATCATCTATTAAGAAGCTCTTAAAAGAACATTATCTGTCATTGGCATGATAAGTACATATCTTATGTCATCTACATGAATAAGGTTATTTTAATACTTATGTCTGTGTTAGCATTAGTAATTATGTATGTATTACCTTATTTGTTATGTGCCTATTAATTAATTTAGTTACTATGCTGATTTTGTATACTTATATTTTTTAGCACATATGTATAGTAAGTACCCTTATCCATTTTCTCTTTTACCGAGGTGTGCTGGAAGAAATCTCTTAAAAAGTTAAGCAATACTTTTTGTCATGGCTTGTTTAACTACTGTTTCAGTGTATTTTTATGTGCAAATAAATAAATAAACATAAACGAAATAAATTCCATTTTTGCTTTGGAACTGAAAATTGATGTAACATAAAGTAAAAGTACTTTAATAATATACTTCGATTAAAGCTGAAACCGTGCTGAATAATGTCTACGTTTGTTTTTAAGTAATGAATTAAATCGGTTTTTCGTTTTTAACATCACATTAATTAAAGATTAAAAATCTTGTTTACCGTTTCTTCGGCTTTATAACAAACCTTGTAATGACGAAACAAAAGCATTAAAAAAAATCTGTTACTTCGTTTCTTTTAGAAATACTTTGCGGCATATTTTTCCACTCATCGTCCTATTTGTCGCAAGGCTTTTTCTTCCACGAATTTCACTGCCGAATTTCGTCACATGCGTAAATACGAGATCTTTGTCCAAATTACAAGACTTCTTCGTAATAAACAAACAATATTTCTTTTGCTTTTGGTATAAAAAATATAGAAAATAATACTTCTCCTAGCTTTTTTATAAAGGTATGAAAGAACGTGTAGATGGTTCGAAAGTGTAAAGAAAATGATTGGTATGTACCTACTCGTGTTAATCAGCGAACAAAACAAGGCTTGCATAAGCAGAACAGGTAGCCCAATTGACAAAGGACAGGTAGCTTAATAAAAACAAGGATAGAATACATGTCTCTTGTGAAAGGAGACAGCCATATTCAGACGTTCTTTCAAATCACTATTATAAAACTGTCCCCCTGCCGCGTCTGTCTGTCCTTCTGTCTGTTTGAACGCGATAAACTCAAAAACTGCCGAACAGATTTTCATACGGTTTTCACCAATGGACGGAAGTTACAAGAGGAAGGTTTATGTGTAAAATTCATTAATGTTTTTTGTAAATTGGTTGAAATACGACGATCAATATTAAAGATGTCGGAGAAAATCAAGCCGATTGGGAGCCTTCATCGAAAATGCTGCCTAATTCCTTTGAGATATAACAAAACAATGTATGGTGATGAATTGTTCCTCCTTTATAGGTCTAGAGAAAGGTCTGCGATGGCATAAGTCTATCTTTTAGGGATAGCTTACTACACCCATTTTACTGTTAAAAAAAATGGTCACATGTAATGTGGTAATTGAAAACTTATTTAGACTAATACGGTATTAATCCTTATCAAATTAAGTACGTTAGTTACCTTAAGCTTTTCATGCACATTATAATTACCCTTTACACCACATAATTTAATTTATTATCCTAGGAAGTATCGCAAAATGAAAACTATCGCGCGACAAATTAAATTCAAATGGTCCCACACCGACGCGACACGCGTGATGCACCCGCCCCCGCGACACTGCTCCGCCCGCGGTCGCCCATTGTTGCTATACAAGCCATATATTATGCTCTGCTACCCGTGCGAAGCCGGGGCGAGTCGCTAGTATATAATAATTTTAAAAATTGAACAATATAAAGTGTCAAATATACATTTTTCAATTCGTAATTTATCTGACTTACATGAACATTGCTTTTCCTCAAGTTCTATAACAAGCGTCTGTGACAACGAATCTGAAGCAGACACCGAGATAATACTATAAATATTTTGTTATTTTAGTTTCGATTTTAATTGTTCACATATGACGGTATCGATATATATGTAATAAAAAGAATAATCATATCACCACCTTTGTCAATACAGATACATAATAAGAATAATAAATTCATGCTATGAAATAAGTGTTCTATAAAATTTTATTCCACGTTTCGTAAGCATTTGAATTTGGACATGCGGCGACCCGTTCGCAAACTCCCGATAACTCATTTTACATAATAAGAGAGTAACATCACTTTTCCACTTGGCAGAGGTATGGAACATTTCGGTGAGAAGGCAACCTTTTTGTTTGCTGAAAGTTTTTTCAAGAGTTCAGGAACACTTGTTAGTGCTAAAAAGTTGGGACTTTTTGACTGCCTATGCCTTCGTGACGTGAACTTTAAGAATGTTTTGAATTAGTTACTTTTTCAAAGGCATCTTTCCCTTATTACATTTTTGTCCTTTCATTTAACGTGTAGGAGAAACAAAAAACTAAGTCAGAAGTCGTTATGTCTAGAAGACAGATGGTACTCGCCTAAAAAGAATTCCATTTTTGTATTTATCTCGATGCTTTTGAATTGTATTTACTTTATTAACTTTTTGTTTATCTTGTTAGCTGTGATAATAGATAAAAGCTCCACATTTTTTAGTTATTTACACATATTTTAATTTTTTTGTATTCCCCATCAAAATTAGAAAAAGGTACTATTTATGAGATGGCCTCGGTGATCGTTTGTCTATCTTTCACAATTTTTTCGTAGAATATTTGACGTAGACAGCGCATTTGAAACATAATAGTAAGTGGTGGTGGACATTAAACGATTGGCGGAAAAACTTTTCAGTGTTAATTTTGGGATCTTAAACGGATTGTTAAAGAAATTTTTTTAGGGTCATCTCGTGGGGTATCAAACGAAAGCTCTTTGAACCACGAAATCAAAAACGTGTAACACGTTACTCTGAGTTACTTTTTCTGCAATATTCAATTGAAAATACGCTTCAAAATAGCTGTCTTCCCACCTTCCAAAAGTATCATCGCTCAGAAAAATTTATAAAAATAATGATGAATATTGAGAGAGGGGTGTACATTGAAGAAAAATAAGGATTAGATTTTATTAAATATATTTTTTACATGAAACCAACTCTGTTTTACTATTTGCAGTACTTTTTACATGTGCGTGTTCGATCACGCCTAGTCGTAGAATTCCGTGGTCAAAAGATGCACAACATTCACTTAATTGACAGCAAATTAAAATAAGTTTATGTCATAGCGTTTCTCACTGACACTGTAAAATACAAATTTATTTTTATTAATTTTTATCAAATACAAACATATCTTATTCAAACCAATAAGATATGTTGTGTAGTTCTTTAATCTATCCACTTTAAAATTATTACACCCTACACAATATCTACCTAAGTTTCTACATAAATATAATTCTTAGGACGCTTCTTAGGTTTCTACAGATAAAACCGAAACCTTAATAGTTTCTACATAATATCTGTATGTCTGTATGTCGCGGTCGATTTAATCCGCCATGTTTTCATCTACTGATTTGAAATTTGTTCCAAAAACTTATGTAACTTGCTAACCCTAACTTAGAAATGTAAACTAAAAAATAAACGTGTGTATTTTTGTTCATTTTTTTATTTCACTTCTGCTGTCATTAAAATTGCTACGAAACTTGTAAGTTCGTGCGCAGCCGGCACGCTCTTAGCTAGATTTTTAATATTGGTATTATGCACTGCGTAAAGTACGTATATCAAAAGATACTCTCAAGTCGTGTTCGGCTACTCTAAACAGAATATAAAAGCACATCCATTTTCATCGCATCTCTGTACAATAGAGCTCTTTCTATGAATAATGGTGGAACTATACACGTCAGACAGAACTGAGATATAAATCTTTCAGTAATCGATGTAGCTTCGATGTTTATTTATTGCATAGATACTGAAATATCGAGATATGGGCAGAGTTTTTTCTCAATAATAACAATCGATGATTTATTGTGCTGTGTCGAGGTGAGGTATACCTACAACTTACCGTGAACTTTGTCCTATTGTACCAAAACACATACGTGTGTATGTCATGGAGCGTAGAAAATAAAGTATTTATTTTTTCTTGTAATAGATCAAGAGATGCTATAATTTAATATTCATTAATATTAAATGTACTTATTTTGTTGCTGTGGCTCAGCAGTTATATTAAATATACGTATATTAGTTAAAAGGATACAGAAACACGCACGATTCAAATGCAACGTTGCTTGTGTCAAAATCTTAAAGCAATCAAATTAATTAAGCAATCAAAAAATGGGCCCAGATATAGACATCAACTTAGTAGTTGAATTTTTCTTCGAAGTTCGTTTTTAGAAGTTTAAATCTAAAATTAAAAAAAAGTATAGGGTCACATCGTGTGGGGTATCAAATGAATTTTTTTTAAACGATGAACTCAATAATATATAATACTAGCTGATGCCCGTGACTTCGTCCGCTTTTTTTTTTAAATAGCCTATGTCCTTCCGCAGGATTCAAGTTATCTCGATACCAAATTTCACCGCAATCGGTGAACGGTATTGCAGCCCATAAAATACGAAAAAACAAACAAACAAACATTGATTTTTATATATTAGATGACATGCTACTCTTTGCTACTTTGATTCTAACACTTTCTCAAATCATGTTGATCTTCTTTCCTTTCCATAGGCTTACTAAAATGTTAAAAAATATCTTTCCTCGGCAATCGAGAATAATGCGTTATTATTAATAGATAAAAATAAATATGCCTGAATAATAAATTTCCTGTACTAATTAATGTAAATTCATAGTCATAATTTTAGAATAAATCTAGAAATACTGCATCATCGTTTTGGTTCTTGTATTATGGCTATGAATCAACTACGTCATTGAAATGTGTAGTTATAAGTTTTAGAATAAAGCATAGATATAATAAAAATGGAGATTCGCGTCGCTTGTTACAAAAACGAAGCAACTAAAATGATCCGCACGCTTATTACATAACTTGCAGTCAGCATGCGACAGCCAAAAATTGCGCGATATCTGCTGTCAAAATGACAGTTTGTATTAACGTAATTTGTATAGTGACCCTAAATCTACCACAAAAAGTGCATTTTACGCTCAGGGCACAATAGACACGTAATCGTCGTACATGATACCAATTTTTTAATACAATTTGTCACCGGTCGCGCAATAATGGCGTACTTGTCTCTCTCTGCAAATTTTTAGGTAATAACCCGCCGATCCGTTTTTAAAACCAACGTACCACTTCATCTAATTTTATGCCATTTCTCTAGAACAGTGCATGGATTTCAGTACTGTCCCCGACCCGGAGGTCGAGTTAGAATGGGGTCGCAAGCTTTTTAGTACTACTACTACTCGCTACAATGATTTTTTCACATTAAAACTAATTATTAAAAAACAAGTATTGCCAAACAAGATTGTAAGTTATTTATAAAGTATACAGAATACGCGTGAAATTGAAAGTCGGAATTAAAAAGTTCCGAAATGTTTAACTTAGTGCTCCTCTTGCAGTCGATTAGACACGTCGTGGGATGGGGAAGAATTTTAAAATCATTTTAGTGTTATAGTATCAATCACTTTGAATAACACTGCACTATAAAACTGAAGCTATTTTTCTATCCTTATTATGTCTATGGTATTAAGTGTGAATTAAACACATCACAGCAGAAACGGTTAGTGGTATTAACGTAAAAAAATTAAGTGGTAAAAAATATGACAACCGCTCGCGTTCACAATCTAATTCTTCTCGGGCAGACGACGATATAGAAGAAACTGAGCCGCCTCCGGAACCACCAGAGTTAACAAAAGTGACTGAAGAAGACAAACCCGTCGGGGTGCCTCCGCCACCCGTTAACGACACATCAAATATATTTATAAGTTACCTCACACGTAAGTTTAATTGAAGCTAACTCCCATTCTTCTGTTTCAGAATTTCCGATCTTCTAGCAAACGAGAACGAAAACAATAATAATTCATAGTAACTCAAAGTTGTATTGCACAACGACTTATTTAGCATGTAATGACATTACAGAAAATGTAATTTTCTTTCAAAATGTGTGGTGTCGAAAAAAAACCAATTACCTTACGTTACTTCAAAGAAGTGTCCTATAGAAAGCAAATTAGATACAGATTCAAGAAGAAATATTGCTGTTTGAAAATTACTTTTTTTAGATATATACGTAATCATTTCTCATTTTTATTTTTGTTTGTTCTAGCTGTTTCACTGACGATTGATTCAATGTTTTTCCTGTATAAAAAGTAACTTAGTATATTAACTTCTGGAAAGTCCTTTTTTAGAATTATTATGTTGTTCATGATTGTTATGTTTTTTTTATATTTTTATTCGATGTTAAAATCTCTATAAATTAGTTGTGTCAGCAATTTTTACTATTTTTCCTATCAGTCCTACATTTCGATAAAAATTCCGTCAAAATCGGTTCAGCCAGTTAGGAAATTAGTTTGGACAAACAGACAGACATACAAAATTTTAAGAAAGACTTGCTTGGGTCTTAGATTAGAAATAGACGAAGATTCGTTTGTATAGGTATATAAATATATATAAATAAACAAAAAAGACAACTATATAAGTTTACCTATACATATAACTTTTACTAGTTAAGTCAACAGACAGTAAACTATGTGGCCAGTTACCATGATTTCCTGATTACAATTGGGAAATACAATATATATTCAACGTACGGATTTGATTTCATTCCACATTTTTTATTATGTGTATAGAAGAGTATAAACGAACATTTTAAATCGCAGTAAACTCCAATTCGACCCGTGAAACCACAATTTGGGCGGGCATGTCCAGATTATTGTCATAAATTGCCCGTACGGATATAACAGCCCACTGGCATATGCACATTTCGATTTACTCCACTAGACACCGTAATTAAATACTCCCCTAAAATAAAATGAATCCGACCGATGATAATAAAATCGATTTTATTGACATTGTCCATTACTACGGTATTATTAATCGAAAATGTCAGAAGCACTCGCATTGCATACCTAGGCGAAAATCTGTGAGGAGAATGATGCGATTCGAGGAAGCAAAAAAAGTATATAAGGATCGCAACGCTTGGCGCTCCGACCTCTCAGAACACCCCGCTAGGGATACAGCGTGAAGATGTGTATGTGTATATTAAACGCAGGAGAGTTCAATTTGGTGTATACCTAATGGATAACTTACATTGCTTATGCAGTAAAGGTATATCAATAATTGTAATAAATTTGCTTTAAATACATACATATCTTCACGCTGTATCCCTAACAGGGTAGTCAGAAAAAACGGAGCGCCAAATACCGCGGTCTACACACCTTTCGCCTCGTCAATCCCCATCATTTTTCTTACACACTGTCGCCTAGGTATGCGAGTGCTTTTGACATTTCCGTCAGTTAACACTCTGGCTCTTTGATCTTCGTAAGTCAGCTTCGATCTTCCTTGCGTTCTGCTACCACTCACTGCTTTTTTGTTGTTTATTGTTGATTGTTAGTTATTTCTGTGACCTCGTATTTATAACCAAACACATGAACATTCGAGTATTTATAGTCAAAAACAAAATAACAGAATTATTAGATATCTTGTTCTTTGTTTACATATGTATTATGTGTGCACATCTAGCTTAGCATTAAAATATATAAAACAAAATCTTAAACTTTAAAATGCTGAGTATTCAAAACAGTAGTTATTATTTATCGACGTAACAATGCTGGTTTACGTATTCATTTTTGTGTTAAGTTGATTACTATAAAATACAAGTAGTTATAAATAAACACTGTTAAAATTTCCTATAATTACGTACAGCGGAATTCAGCACTTTGTTTCATATGATATAAATATAGTGACGAGTTTGCAACAATGAACAATGAATATTTTATAATTTTATTGCATTTTTCTCTCTGTAGCGTCCTGATTTCGTTTCGCATTTGTGCTACCACGTTTCTCTGCATTTTTAACATTTATTTGCACAAATAATGCTTGCATGAATATGCTTTTAGTTAACATCTAAAATGTAACTCATTTCAATGATGTTATTAAATATGGAAGTACATTGTTGCAAACTCGCTTCTGACAAAAATTACTCCGTGCCCAATACGAACGACTACGTTGTGTTGAGTCGACGTTGGAATGCAGTAGTGAATTGCTGTTACTTTGAAGGGATGAAATATAAAGCGAGAAATCGTTTCAATTTAATATTGTACAGAGCAGCGTCTAGCTTTACGTAATTTAATCCAGCTACGCTGGCGCGAATGGCCCAAAAAAAATGGCAGCTTTTTATTTGAATGCGTGCGTCGGCACGTCCTGATGCCTCGTTTCAATCCCGCGCACATATAAAACGTGACCATTCACATTCACGTCCGTCGAGGAATAAACATATCCGTCACACGAGTTTTTGCGTTCACCTCGCGTCTGACGTGATTCAAAACCTAATATGAATAGCAACAATTCACCTTGTTAGCAAGATTGCTATCAACAATCCTTAATTGGACGTCGGCGGCGCAGTCATTAAGTCCTTTGAACGGACATTGCACGAGAGGGAATTTAGATGACGTTTTTAATTGTGGCGAGGGCACAAACGACTACTACAATTTGTTCAAATCCACGTGTATCGGCTCGGGAGCGGCGCGGTCGCGCCGACCGTCCAGTATGAATTGTTTTGCGTTTCCGAGCCTAATACCTCTGCGGCCAAAGCCGATCTACCTTTTTTAGATATCTCTAATCTGGGCCTCGACCTCGGCGGTGTCCATCCCATGAATATTTTAACTCCTGTGTGACAATCTCCATCCGAAAATACGTTGCTCGAATTCGTTTATTAATGTCGGATCGATAGATAACCCAAGGGAAAACCTCACTCAATACGTATAAAGAACTATGAGATTTCATTTTCTAGTTCAAGAATCAAACGCTCCCCGCGGCGTGTGTCCGATGTTCTTTTTACGATGGTCCCTTTAGATATATTCGTTCCGGTTCGTTTAGTGATCGGCTTTCTGGCTGGAAGTTTTAGGTTGTTCACAACTCACTTCTCGCATGCCTCCTGTCGACATAATTGTTTCGTAGCTGAGTGGGCATTTTTCCACAAGATAATGCCATTAATCTCGCCTCGCGTAATGAAAATGTAGAGTGTTTCCGACCTGCTCTCTCACACAAATGCTCTTTGAAACAATTCCGGCACTCCCTTTGCGAGAATGTACAACATTGAGAACTTACGAAATTCGCTACAACTTTAGTAGCAATGTGACTCCCATTTTATATCCAACGATGTATATTAGATAATCTGATTCTACTTTATACTGTACTATGGTGAAGTAAGAAAGAAAAGGTTAGGATTCTATCAACAACTGTACGTTCGCCACATGCGCGTGCTCCCTCACAGAGCCTAAACCACTTAATCGATTTCAAAATATGAGGCATCATTGTATCGGTCTAAATTTTACGCGTGCCAGAAACTATGTTTTTTGAAAATCTAAATTACGTCTCATGCCATGACGTAAAGTCAAAGACAAAAAAAAAACATCTGCCACAATCATGATGGATATTACTCGTAAATTCTAGAGATTAAAAGGGCCATTTCAGTTGCTATACTTAGAGATTGGATAATCGGGTATAATATGATTATAATAATAATATATATTAAATGAATACCTAATACCTAAAGCTGCGGTGTTCTTAAGTATGGAGTACACTTTTATATCACGTGAATCCCGCAATCCCAGGATCGTCAAATTTTGTGTTCCAACTCATGCATATACTGAAAATTGTCAATTGCCTAAGTTTTTTATAGATTTCGGATTAATTGTTTGTCGCTGAAAAGTGGGAAATTGAAGATTCAATCCGTAAATTGCAGATGTTAAAATTGGATTATATAAATTGCGGCAAATGTAGTTTTTTTTGGTCCTATTAGTGGTGAAATCTCGGAATTTTAGTTTTCAAATAAATAGCTTTAAATAGCCGCCTCCGTACTTTATACCTTTATAGCCGCTTTCATGCTTTATACTATGAAGATAGATAGAAGATAGAAGAATATACCCGATTATCCGATTCATAGATATAACAATACTTTTTGTAATAAATATTGACTCTTAAAGTAATGTAAATTAAAGTTAAAAACCCGACTACTAATTGAACTCAAACTCGGAAACAAATAAGATAAAATAACATTTTTTTGAATTCGTTGCCATAGTTAGAAGTCATGAGCAAAACAAAAATTGGTAAGGATGATGAAGGCCTCTGATTACACCAATGAAATCAAGGAATTGCAGTTATTTTATCTTATCTGTGAGTTGTTGTAATTTACAACCCAGTTTTTATCTTTTATTTTATATAACTCGTTCGTTTCGTTTCTTTTAGCTCAAATGTAATTTTTACCTTATTTCATATAAAATTGAAACCGAAATGACCAACGAGTGCCTATTGCTCATGAAACTTTATCCGAGATAGCCTATATAAATAATTCATATTAGCAACTTTGTTCGAATGTTCAGAATTAGTTAAGTCAATGGGTAAGGGACACCACACATTTGCATATGGAGGAGTAGAGATAAGTTTTTTATTAGATTATTTGTTTAGTAATTTGAGAATTTGAGGATAAGCGTTTATTTATCAACAATATTAATACTCAGTATGTCATGTTTTAATATTATAATATTCTGTTTCTTAAAGTTAATTTTTAAACTAAATGACTAATAGATTTTACTTTCATGGAAAATATGAACTCAAGAAATTGGGATGAACTCTCACTTCTTAGTTAAGAGTGACAAAAACAGAGTACTCCGAATGTTCCGATAGCATCTTTTCTTCCTCATTCCCACCACTAAATTTTAACCGGCAACAACTATATTTCTCAATGAAATTCATATTTTATATATATATTTACAGTTTAACTTTTTTAATTTAATGTATCATTGAAACATACCAGTTCTAATAATAGGCAACTAACATGTTACAAAATCTTTTAATTTTTATTTGATATTAGTTAATTGTCTTACAGATAACGAATTAAAATTACAATCTTGCCGCATAAAATTAAGTAACGGTATCTTTTTTTTCTGTGTACAGATCCCCCTGAAATTACAATGCGGCCGCGCAATCTGCAGGTGCGAGCCAACGGCATCGCCACATTCTACTGCGCCGCGCGCGGAGACCCCGTCCCTAACATACAGTGGAGAAAGAACGGAAAACGTGTATCAGGTTAGTGTTCATGTTTGTAACAGCTCGTCGTTATCGCTCCAAAGATATATTTTTAAACTAATTTAAAATGATCGACAAACAAAGGTTGTATGTTTCCGACATAGGTAAGTTTCTGTATTTATTCCTATTTGAACTAATGTAAGTAAATATTTGCTAATAATATAAGTATTATTTTCAACATTTTTGTAATTACATGTATATAATGAAAATGGTTTTCTTTGTCACGCAATCACAAGAAAACTACTGAACGTATCGGTATATATAACTGTGACCATTCGACGCGGAATTGTTTAGGCTATTTAGGTATTATTTGAATTTCATAGTAAACCCTTCACCATTTTTTCAACAAAAATCTATTATAGGTACAAAGTTTTCATTTACGCTCACCGAAACGGGTGCGTAACGGCTAGTGTGTTAATAAAAATTAACATTAAAAATAAAGTTATTTAATAATGTCTCACAACATTATTAGTTATATTTAAGAATAATAATTCTAATTAGTAACTTTTTGGTGGTGCGTAAGAAATTTAAAAAAAATACATATCCCCTAAGGAAAGTCTGGGTTATGTAAAGTTTTTAACCTTTAATATTCCTGAAACTTTTGGCGTATGTCGAGGTGCTCCGGGTTCTCTTACAGAACGTATTGGAGCCATATAGCTATGTTTTCTGTATTACGAAACTTAACAGTAGATTTTACCATTTATTGAATTTATCGCAGCGGAACTATGGGCAGAAGCTAATAGTGATACATTGATAAATTGACGTGACTTAACGTTTCATCATCGTTAACCTACATCAGTCTACATAACTAAACCTCTTTCGAACGGACGTCATTGAAACTAGTCATCTGTTCAGATTCGTGTTTGAAATGTAAAAACTGCGAACCATAAATATCTGCGCCGGTAACGACGTCTATAAGCCTCGGGGCAATGAGCCGAAAAAACGAATCGTCGTCCGGCCACGCACGGGAATACCCCCTTCCCGTAAACCCCCATTTGGGGCCCTCTAAATAGTTTCATCGCCTCCCATGAAAAATGTGATCGCTTCGATCATCCGAGCGACGACCGTGAAAGAATAATGGTAGCCATCGCACCTACGAATCTCATTTCATATTCAGTCTGCTTTATCAAACTTGTTCCCGATTTGTCCATCCGTCTGTCATCGCGGCCTACCATCTATCAAGTGCTGTCGCTGACTCGAATAACTACAGCTACGGTCTGTTTTCGAAGGACGTTGTTTTGATACGACCTACGACCCCATTTTGTTGGACGATGCCAAGCGTGACGGACAAACAGAATTTATTAAACGCTTTGTTTGTTTTAGATTCTAAATTCTACAAGCCCTTGTATATAATGATAGGAAGCTTAATATGTATCTTCTATTTCAACTCGAAAATTGAACAAATCATTATTTATTTACGTATACGCCAATTTAACATTCTTTGTTCTGTTAGTAGGCAGTGAATATATCTAACTCAGTCAAAATGTCCACACATAATGCGGTATTGGTTCCAACTTTATTGTGCTATAGTGAGGCCTGGATACGGCCGAAATCGAGTGAAAGTAAGATAAATGCAGTAGAAATGCGATCTCTTAGAAGTATGTGCGGTGTCACCCTTGCGGACAAAATAAGCAATGAAGAGATACCCTGTCATACTGCGTACAGTATGACAGGTTTGCACGACAGTGTTATTGAAAAAATGAAGAGGGAATGCTCAGATGGTTCGGGCACATAGAAAAAATGAGTGATGAAAGACTGACGAAGAAAATCTACGAAGCGAAAGCGAGTGGTAAAAGAAGCCAGAGAACACCAAGGCTAGCTTATGAAGATCAAATAGCCAGTGTTAGCCGACGGCAATGTTAAAAGCACTCGCAAACCTGGGCGAAAATGTGTGAGGAGATTGGTGAGATTTGATAAAGCGAAATAAGTATGGAAGGACCGCAACGCTTGGCGCCCCGTCCTCTCTGACTACCCCGTTAGGGATAAAGCGTGAAGATATGTATGTATGTTCTGTTACAGTTTTTTAGCAAACTCCATTCAGTCCATTTCATAGTCATAGCATAGTATTCTGGGCAAAGTGGGGAAAATACCTTTTTTGAATTTTACTTTACTGAATGGTAGAATAATACGCACTCAATAAATATTTTACGTAACTAGCCGACCGGGATAAAAAATAGTTGATCAATTCGTTTTTAAAATATATTTACAAGTAAACCTACGCAACAGTTTGACTTTCAAAATACCCATCCAATTTCAAAATATATTTAGAAGTATACCTACGAAACACTTTGTTTGCTTGAGACAAAAAGAAGAGAGAGAGAGAAAGAAAAAAGGACAGTTTGTTTGAGAGTAATTTCCCATATTTTAGATATTTTATAATGCAACGCATAAGTTTAGAAGTCCAAACCTACTTACAGTTAGCCACTAGGGGTGGAAAGAGAGAAAACAGTGTTCGAATCTTTGTTACACCAATTTTACCTGTGATAAATATGTAATTTACATACTTTCTTAAATACATACAAATCTTCACGTTATATCCCTAAATATAAATAAAAATATAGGTACAATAAATAAACAAGAAGGTGTGGATTATAGTGACAGAGACTAAATTTTCTTCGTAAATAAGATGAAAATCGAAACGTTATGGCAGTATTTGTTACATTACTCTTAAAAGAATGAGAGAAGTTAAATAGTCACGACATGTGATAATTGACGGCTGTCGTCAAACGCGACGGCTAGAAAATCTGTCTCTCCGCGAGTTTCCGCGGACGTCCTCCTCTCTTGACATTACTGTGAATTATTGCTATTGTCTTCACAACATACGAGATAGTTTGACACTTTTCTTATATTTCCTTAGTTGTTTGATAGTTGACGTTACGCAACGATTTATAGAAATCGTTTTTGCTGTAACTATTGACGATTTTGTTAAGTACAAAAGTTTGATGATGTGGAAACACGTCTTCAAAGAAAGTTACTTACTTACATTCGTAGAATATGTGCGCTTTTATCTTTATAATTCATATTTAGGCAGTTTCTTATACCTGTCTGAAATAAATGAATTGAATCAGAGCATTTTTCACTAAGTAAAAAGTTATTATTGCAAATGAGATTAGTACCTATCTAAATATTTTTTTTTTTATAATATTGTTTACATATAATTCATGATAAAACGAACTTATGTGTAAGTGAAGTTCTATCATAATTAAATGAAAGGCTTCATCTGAAGATATTAGCAATTGACGCATGTCATCATGACATACGGTGCCATCACTCTGGCACTATAGTTGAAGGTAATAGCAAAAATAAAATTTGATGTTACAGACAACCTTGCCCGGCGATTATCATTTTGTTTAGAAAGAAGGACCGAATTAATGTTTCGTTCAGGGAGGGGAAGGAGGGTTGCTAATCTCTGAAATACAGCTCTGAAACAAATATCTGAAAGGTATGTCTAACAACAAGGACGGCTACTCTGAGTGGTCTAACTGGCCACGAGAAGAATATTTTATAACCCTCTATCCATTAAAGGATTGTAGAATCAAAGATTATCTTTGATTACCGATCATAAAAATATGATAAGCGACCTGGTTGTTTTACCGTACTTAGCAGAGGCTGCGAATCTGAGCTTGCTGCGATGTTTTCAAGGAGCCTGCGTACTGGTTTTTTGAAGGTACAGGTTCCTTTACCCTCGAAGTCCCTAGCCTTCCAGTTTATGTTTGAACTGAGAAATGTTTTTTCGCCAGTTAACTGACGAGTGCCGGAGCTAGCTTCAGATCAGCATCTGACCTACTCCACTTTTAAGGTTTTGGAAAACCAAAATAAAACTTTATAAAAAATATCTGTGCCTTGTGTAGTTCTTGGCACTGTTCTCTGGACAAACCATTGGTGTATGATATATTCAAGCCTTAACACACGATCAGCTTGTATACCTTCGCTACACGCTTTCTTTACAGAATCTTCTCGTCACTGGCTGTAAATCCAGTGATAATATACTAGGGCCTCCATAAAATTGCAGACAATCATAGTAATAATGTACAAAGATGGCATTATTTGAGCAACGGAATCATAAGACATTAGTATTATAGTTAAGTAAGAATCCTTGTGATTGCTCGCAAAACTAATTTCCGGTAGCGCAACTCCCATAGAGTTACCGCAAACCTATTTAATTTTATCGTTTCTGTAGTGGCAGTCCTAGTGACTACCCGCAATACAATAAATTTTTACAGCAAATCCTTTATTGATGTATTTATTAAGTATCATAAGACATCAGGATTGTAGTTAAGTAACAATCCTTACGATTGCTCGCAAAACTAATTCAGGATAGTGCAACTCCCATAGAGTTACCGCAAATCCATTTAATTTTACCGTTGTTTTATCGGTGAGAAATCAGAAGACGATCAGATGATGAACTGGAATCCTTTCTATTGCGTTTCCATATTCAATCTTGTTTCCAACTTCTTCAGCTTTTTCACAATGTAGTCGTAATTATCATCAGAATATTTGAGCACTTCATAAACAATGAAAATTTTATACATGCGGAATGACAGAGCACTAGAACGTGAATGATAATCGCCGGGCAATGCAGTCGAGAAATTGTCAGAACGTCAAATTTTATTTTTGTTATTACCCTCAACTGTAGTGCATGTGTCAATTGCTAATCTCGAGGATGAAACACAAGTATAATATCTGTAAGCAATAAGATGGTACATTAATTGCAAAACTTATAGTGATTTTGCAATTAACGAAAGTGTATAAACTTTTAAACCCAAAGTGAAGTTGAATTACACTACAATTTTTCATTTAAATAAATACTTTTTAAACTGAAATTCGAACAAAATTGAACAGTTCGACGCAATCTTTCCAATAAAATGAGCAATAAATTCTCACGGAACAAAGTACAGTCACACAGATTGACAATAGCACGAGTAATATAAGCTGCGACGCGTGGCACAATTATGGATGACGAATTTAGTATATGTGAGGCTGCGTACACACTTAGACCGTCTGTGTCTGCAGTAACTTTGTGAGTACATCTTATTTTCATCAGTTATTGAAGATAGATTATAAAATTGTTGTATATACCAAAACTAGTCAGCTAGCTGCACGACCGACATACAAGGGAGTCTTAAAGAAGTTTTAAGGAGACTTACGACTTCAATCGAAGGATCTGCCTCGAATATTTGACTACAAAAATAACGAGGTTTTTCATCTTAATGGTCTGAAGCATCGTTTCAAAATTAATTCCCGTTTTCATCAGTCCAGAGTACTCCAGATACTCTAACTTGCTTGGACCGACCATTTTGAATGTGAATAAATAATTATATAGTTATGTCCTACTAGACTAACTCTAATAAGGTAAACAGAGATAACGGTCCTCTAAGCGGTCCTTACAAGAACCTTATAAGAACCGTGGAGCTTGGTGCATCTTCAAATCGCATCTTTATATTTCCATGTTTCTGCTGAGGTATGCTAGTGGTTTTAAAATTCCCATCATATAAAACTGATTATTTAATCTTCTTAACTCAGCTTGCTATTTTATGGCTTCAGTTATCACACATTTTTGCCTTGCAGATTTCCTTCCTCAAATCATTCTTTCTATGAACCCGAAACATCTAAGCGTTCCTTTCTTCATTTTTTCAATAACACTCACCCCACTTTACCAAGTTGTGTATCTCATCATTACGTATTTTGTTCGCATATTGGTACATACTTGTGAAAGCACTTTATGCTGTTCAACCAAATGCAAACATTTCTATAATGGAATATATCGATCACTTCAAATATTTTAACTAAATTAAAACAAGTTTCGACCACTTTTGTGTACCTACTTTAATGAAGACATTCATTCCTTAATAGCCACTGTCTACTGTTCTGCTGATTTAAACTACAGAAATATACCGTTTTTGCCTTTTTTATTTTCATTGTCGTAATCTTGATACGATTACAGAAAGAATCAAACCACAATTTCTTCCTAGGACTTAAGTTATTGCAACTTCTACAAAATCTTTCTGTTGTTGCTGTGTTAAATATTTTATATATAGCTCTAAAACAATATCTGAAATGTTTTGGTGTCGCTATAGCATAGTGTTATAATCAAAAGTAGGATTTATTAAAAAAAAATATACGCGGGATGATTATCCCAACTCCTAATATCAATTTAAAGATTCATTTTGCTGGTAACTAGAAGTCACTAAAAGAAAGATCTAATAACTCTAAGAACAGAAAATAATCACGAATTAGCAATCGAGAGCAGGTGTTCTTCGTTTGGTGTCTGGAGCAAAAGTGAAGTGCTCTCGCGTCGGCCATCGTTAGCGGCGCCTTGCCTTCCGGGTGAACGTTTAAATGACATCTGTCAATCCTTCATTGATTTCACATCCCTTTCTATTTAAAGTCCATCTCTTTTACTTTTATTGAGATAAATAGAGTTCTTTCTTTAACAATAGATACTAGTTTCCTGAAATACCTACCTGTATATTGTCTATAACTTGCAGTTCTAGAGTGAGTCTGTACTTTATTTTATTTGTATTTTATTACTCAAAGAAACATTTACAGCAATTTTTACAGTATACGAAATTAATAAGTAATTAACAGAAAGCTCATTAGAAGTTTTCACAGATAATTGACAACTTACGATGTAAAATTATATTAGAGGACAATAGCAATTGCAGACGTTTCGTATAGTATAGCGTATCCAGTAATAGACAAGTAGAAATGATCGTGAATATGAACGTTTAGATATGTTTATAGTACTGATTTATTTCAGTCTAAATAATGGAAAGGAAAATTTATATTTTTTGACCAGATTTTCTTGAAAATACTATTTTACTATTAAACCTCTAAGAGGGCAAAAAGCGCTGTCAATTTTTTTAGCAGGTGTTAGCATGCTACTTATGTATTGTCTGTCCATCCAGTTAGACATAGGGCAAGAAAATATGCCCTATCCATCCATATATTCATCCATGCAAAGCTAAAGAAAACCGTTAGTATTTGTAAACTGTTTATGAAATTAGAAATATCGCAAATAAAAAAAACTGTGTTCTATACGTAACGACCGATTTTTCTAAGTCTTCTACCAGAAAATATTCAGTGGTCCTGAATGAAAATTTGAAGTACCTATAAACAATATTTTCCCCTCAATGTTTTTGTAAAATTTTATTTATTTGGTTTCATATGCTTTCTAAGAATGTCTCGAAACCGGAGCAAATTAAATTGGTTATAGGATTCGAATTATGGGGTGTATTTTTTTCGTTCAAAGGGTGTTCTAATAACTTATTGATCAATTTATTGTTAGAACTAGATATACTCCTATTGACAATTTCAGTGAATTGTAATAAGAGGGAATTTGATTTTGAAATTGGAACACATTAAACAGAATTGCCAATATCATCACTTTGGTCGTTATTAATAAGTAATGAAATATAAGATCTTTGAGGATCTTTGGTGCTTATAACCGATGTTAAAAATGTGATTAACTTTGTGACGCTCTCAGAAGCAAATTCTTGAGCTGGCAAACCTTCGCGTCATGAGAATTACACCTATCATTTTTTTCACTTCTCACTCATTCGTGTACATGTAATATTTTTCCACCTGCCCGAGTACATATTTGAGTTAGTAGCACAGATTTTATGACGTATATTTTATGACGTTAGGAGGTAATCTATTCAACGCACCGTGTGACACGGGGAGATATTTTTCTGCACATTTTTGCGGTAGGTACATAAAATGATTGCCGTCCTTTAAATGAAGATTTGATTTTTTCAATTTTTTATACTTGATTTACGTACGTAATAACTTCTTGCTATTTACCATCAAGGCGCAATAAAGTCATACCTTGAAATCACATCTAGAACTAGCTAGCTATTTGGGACCTAGAGATGGTAAAGCGGATTTAGATAGTAAAAGATTGCTAGTTTATCGCCTGCAGTTCATTATAATAAGTCGACAACATAAGATGAGAAGGTAAGCAGTTGGCAAATTAAATATTTTTCTTGATCTACGCATGCAAGGACTTCAATACTTGATTTATTAACATAAATAAAATAACTGCAATTTACACATATGCCAAAAAACTATACTGTCAAAGAGCCATTTGCGTATTTGGTAGTTGGAGACTGTTTTTCTTACATTATTTTATCGTTTTATATTTATCTTCTAATAAAGCCGAGAATTGTGTCAACTATATCTTTTTCTAAAAGTACAATAAAATGGAGTCGCGAGTAAAATCAAAATTAATTAAGGCGACAGTATATTTTTGACGAAAACTTTGCGGACATCTGTACTACGTACATGTCTAGCCGAGGATTAATTTATCACGAAACAAACGAAAGCAAACAATAAAGCTATTTATCAGATACCCACTTACTATCTCCATTTATTACACTAGGATCTATCTAGAGCCGGCTTTCTTTACTTAGACATACACCGAGATAGCCGCAGGTAATTTATTATCGTAATTATTGTTCTAGAAAAGCGTAGATTATTTGTTATCCGTTGGAAAGTAATTATTTTCGGGTAGATTGGAGGAAAATTGACGAGGTACAAAGTACCTATCAAGAATTTGTTATATTATTATATTTATGTTAATTTTAACATTAATTATATAAGATTAAAGTCTCACTAATTACTTTGTTTAAAATAAAGTTCAATTATTTACTTGTATTCTTTTATTAACCATAGTAAATTGCAGACGATTACACCGATTGTATCACCCTAAACTAAGTACTAGGTTTATATGGGAGCAAGCACCCATTAGCACTTTCTATGCATTTCATATTCCAGTAGCTTTGGCGCGAATGTTATGAACGGTCATTATTTCGTTATGATAATATTTAAAGTAGTATAGATATTATGATCAGTATAGATTTACGTATTTATTTCTAGTTTAAATCAGGTAAGTTCAATGGGCTTTTTCAAAAACGCGGGCGTATGCGTGGTCAACAAACAGATAGCCTTCTTTAATTCATCGCCTGTTAATTACAAAAAATAAAATAAATAATTAAGAAATTATTGAGATTTGGATGTACATAGTGCGGAAACATGGGCGGAACGAGAGTCACTTCGAAATGCTAGAATTGCAGTATAAATTAAAACGCAACGTTAATGGTGGCGATCCCACAACACACCAAGCCTATTAACATCAAGAGAGGCATCAGACAATGAGACACAATTACACCTAAACCTTAGTTTTAGAGGACATCTTCAAAAAATTAAACTGGGACCATAAGGGCCTTTTGGGTGTCAGGGTAATCTTCGATTTGCTGATGACATTGTTTTAATTTTGAATGATGCACAAGAATTGCAGACAATAGTTGAAGAACTCCACAATAAATCCGTAGGAGTTGGTTTCGAAATGAACCTGACCAAAACGAAGATCATGACAAACGAGATAGACAGAGCAGTCGGGATCACAGTGGCAGGAACACCATTGGAATATGTCAGCAAATACGTGGGCTAAGAATTAAGGATAGGAAAGACAAACCAGGTGAATGAGTAAACAGACGTATCCACTTAGGCTGGGGAGCATTTACAAAACTCAAATTTACAAAGCTCAAGTTTGCTCTTGCCTTGAACATCACAAAACAACAGAAAGCGCACATATTCAATCATTGCCTCCTGCCAGTCCTCACGTATGGCGCTGAAACCTGGGTTACAACAAAGTTTGTCCTCCAAAAGCTAGAATTAAATCAGAGAGCAATATAGAGAAAACTAGTTGGCGTAACACTCAAGGATAGGAGAACCAATAAATGACTACGAAAACAAAGTAAGGTTGCTGATGTGGTGAAACGAGTGGCGGATCTGAAGTGGCAATGGGCCGAACATATAACCAGTAAAGCAGAGTCATGGGGTAGAAAAGTCTTAGAGTGGAGCCCATGGGACCGAACGAAACCAGTGGGAAGACCGCAAATGAGGTGGAAGGACGACATCGTAAGTATAGCGGGCAGCAACTGTACGAAAACTGCCCTAAATAGAAAGGAATGGAGATTGTTGAAGGAGGCCTACACCAATATGGTTGAGAATGGCTTGAGATGATGATGATGACATTTGGATGCAAACTTACAGATGGCATTACGGTGCAGTACGTTGCATGGCAGTAAGAGCGATGTCCATGGGCCTTAATTTTTATTTTCGGTGCTGTCCACGCTCGTTAAAATATTATTACAAAAATATTTTGTCCGTCTGAATATAGACCAGTAAGTAATTCAAAATAATAGACCACACAGTCAATTTTTTTATTATAAGTTTATGACATTATACATTATTTATTATGTGTAATGAATTTACAATCATTTACATGTGCAGTTTTTTCTTAAATTGAATCAAATCGTGCACAGTATATAGGTTTAAAAGAATTCAAATGTAAGGTTTCTGTTTTAACATTTAAAACCTATTTATACCATAAAAAAAACACATAACAAACTCTATTAAAATAACGCTACGTTGTTAAACCCTTTATCGGTCATAAAACCTAGCCACAAGAATCGCGCGATACATTTTCCCAAAGCTTACAACGAGTAACGATTTAACTCTGTCGCCTCACGTCCACATCCTACTTTTACTGCAAACGAACAGAACTTCTTCTGCAATCCAATTTGGACTCTATTTCAAATGTATAAGAGTTGAAATAAAGGGTATCACTGTTTTCGTTTATGTACTGCATTCTTGAGCGCAGAACAATGCTAAGTGCAGATGCCTTACAAGGGATTGCTCCTCAAGTATTACTTTTTTTTGATAATTGTAGACAACAAAATATTTCTCAAAAGAGCAGTTCTTTTATGATTGAAGTTATTTGTGTATTTATTGTATAACTACCAATTACAATAAAATCCATTTTGAATTACTCAGTTTTTGATTAATATACTTGATGCATTAAAATGTGTACTCGACTGATGGATTAAGTATAACATTGAAATACTACTTACACGCAATTACGTCGTGTACCATACACCGGCAGCAAAGGAATGACACAATAGACCGTAGCGAGAGCAAGACAATATTTCTTTGTTCACTGCGGATCGATTAAAGACTAAAAATTGAGATCCTTGGTGTCGTCATCTCTCATACCTTTCAGTTCCAAAGTCATTAAGAAGAGAAGAACATGCTGTTGGCGTCCAAAGAAGTCGGCGTACTCAACATGGTGAAACAGTACTTCACTTTGGGCACAAAGGCTGCTATTGTATAATTCGCAAGTCTGTCCTCATGTGGAGTACAGCTGTAACCTTACAAAGTTCAAAGACGAGCTGTGAGAACTGTCGACGAACCCACGCTTATAAGTGGACGTCAACACTTAAATTTGAGAACAGAATTCGCCTCCTTGTGTTTGTTCTGTAGAATTGTTTGACATGTTTTTTTTTTTGTTTGATATGTGGCTGTGCAGGTCTCATAAAAGACCTGTATCACTGCGACCAAAATTGGTCTATTGTGATGGCCACCATGGTACAAAACACTATCAAGTCCCACTGCAGTCAAAAACCGCAAGGTATTTCTTGTAGTGATATGCTGAACCTCCTCCGGACTCAGAAAATACTGGCCGAGGCAGGATCGACGAGTGCGTATCAGTGGTCCGCAGTCACACAAAAGTGCAAAGGCGTTTCATCCGCCTGTTGGCAGTACCGGCACATTCTTGTGTCGGCGACCCCATGTTAAACATGTGCTTATTTAAGCAACAATGCCCAGTAAGTACTCTAACCAAGAGCATGCAAGTTGCTCCGGCTCATTGCCATGACACTAAAAGCCATCTTGCGATTATACGGTTTTATTAGGGCTCTGGAATGCTCCTGGCCTCTAATATTCTTCCAATACTCTCAAGAAGCTTTAAAACAGGATTTT
Source organism: Zeuzera pyrina (assembly GCA_907165235.1). Lineage (NCBI taxonomy): Eukaryota > Metazoa > Arthropoda > Insecta > Lepidoptera > Cossidae > Zeuzera > Zeuzera pyrina. Next base: position 6,100,625 of record OU015629.1, read on the forward strand.
CACAAAATCAGTTGAGCCTGGCTTTTCGGAATACCACGAAAGTATTCTGGAGCAATAAATGTGATTTTCGTGCAGGCCCTTATGAGTTCGTCGGCATTTTCATTGCCTACGATGCCCACATGGTCAGGAGCCCATCTTAGAATCACACCGTTTTTATTTAAGTGTTTAAGATAGTCACGCAGTTATTGAACAGCCTCGAAGTGATTACATTCGAGGCCAATGCCAAAAGAGCTGCCTGACTATCAGAATGTATGTATATGGTTTGCTTTACGTAGTGCTTTTTAACGTTAATGTCCGCACATTCAATAATGGCGAACATTTCAGCTTGGAATATGGAGGCGTACTTCCCAAGGTTCAGACTCCTCTTGCAACTTGGGCGCTCTCCATAAATTCCACATCCTACGTCGTTGTCCGATTTTGAGCCATCGGTGTACAAGACTAGAGTACCAGGTTTCCAGGACATTCTTCCATTTGACATGATGTTAACGGTCACCATCTACCATCTCACCGTTCGTCACCGGCAGAAAATTCATCTTCACACTTTGTTACCGAAATGGAGCAATATAAAAAAATACTTCGTATAAATTCGTCACAAAATAGGAGTCACATATGTTTCAAACTTCAATAGTTGAGACAGAGAGGGCATAAGCAAGAGGGAGATGGCGTTACAGAGTTGGCGTCTTGAAGTCGCTGTGCCATTGACCGTCTCTGTCGCGCGAGCGACAGAGACGGAACATATCCTCACTCTGTTTTCACTACTTGTATTTCCAACGCTTTTTCGAAGTTTTGTTTAGGATTAACTGTAACTATCTTTTATTTAGGTCACTAATTTAGTCACGTAGTCTATTACTGAACACTAAGGGGACCAACATCGCGAGCGCATCCAACCTGTTCCAACCCCCCAAAAAAAACAGAAATAGATTTAAACAGCTTACAATCGACCTTCACTGATTAGAGTAGCACTTGAAAATGAATGAATACATAGTAAGTTTATTAAACTGTAAAAGAATTGTCTATTCAGATCCTAAAATTCCTCTGAAAAGAAATATCTTTACGAAAAGAATGTAGTTACTACGGCTCTTATAGGCTTTGCGTACTTAAATTGGATCGTCAGTACCCCGCTCGGCAGTACGTGATACTCTTTATGAATACTACAACAACTGAAGAGGCGATCGAGACGAATCCCTTAGTTCACTAAAACATTCGAAACATTCATTCGTCTAAATTCCTAGCACGTGATCATTTATATATTGCCTAGTGGCAGAAACGAAGCCCTAATAGTTTCATACCTGTCTGTTTATCTGTCTGTATGTCACAGCCGATTAATTTCAACATGCATTTACTCTTATCGAACTAAAATTTGGTGCGGTGGCGTAAATAGGTAACTCATAACCAGAAATCAAGACAATTGTATATCGTCAATAGTAATCTTGCGAAATATTACTAATTTTTACTTTTCACAGTTAAGATATACCTATTACCTATGTAATTTAGATGTCTCGAGTACAATAGAAAACAAATAAATAAATTCGACACATGTTGAATCACAACCAGACTTCGAATCCTAACAGTTTCTAGGAATGTATAAATGGAATTTAGATAAAACGTACTGAAAAAAACTTTTAAGAAAATTTTTAAACTTTTTTCTTTAATTTTTTTCTTAAAAATTTATCTATCTCTTTTAAGTGGTCTTGTCCTAAATTAATATAATATCTAAGGTTGCTCTACAACTAAGTTTTTCATATTTCTGAAATGTAACATTAAATAAAATTATGTAATCTGATTATCAAAAACACAATCCGTTGACGAGTTCTTTTGTTAAAGCAGTACTCCATCACTATATCTTGACTGAATTTGTTATGGTTCCACCCTGGAGATAGCACCCTTTGAAAAAAGAAACATCAAAATCAGAACGCAAATGGTGGGGAAATCGACGAACAAACATAAAAAGAAATATTCCAACAAACTACGAACTTCCTACTTTTTTTAATCGGTTAGAAATACGTTCATTAAAACGAAAACTCTATGCAGTAGCAAATTGAAATTATATTGAAAGATTTAATATTTTTATTGGGTAGCCAACTACTGCTTTAAAATTAAAAATTCTACAAGTGGTTTATAAAAATAATATAGACTCTGCGTACTTCAAAAACGAAGCGACCAAGAATGCCGGTATTGTGGTAAATACTATTATTTCTTGCAGTAGTAGTATGATATACTACTCTGTCCAGAAAGTACCGGGAAAAGATCAATAATACACGAATTGTTAGTTATTCATCCAAATTTATTTTATCACCTTCAAAGTATGCTCCTTCAGAAACGATACACTTACTTTTCCGGAATTGAGTTCAGTGCTCGCCGCGAATTCTCCTTTATGTCTTCTACCGAATGAAAACGGGTGCCACGAAGTGGTAATTTGAGTTTAGGAAAAAGAAAGAAGTCGGCTGGAGCCATATCTGGTGAATGAGATGGTTGCTCGATTGTATTTGTTGAGTTTTTGGTCAAAAATTCGTTCACAATAATGGCCTTGTGCGAAGGCACATTATCGTGGTGCAAAATCCAAGAATTTTCTTTCCACAAATCTAGTCTTTTTCGTCGAATTTGCTCTCTTAAACGCCGCATAACGCCCAAATAATATTCTTTATTTACCATTTGACCTTCCGGCAAGAATTCCGAGTGCACAACACCACAATAATTAAAGAAAACAGTCAACATGACTTTGACTTTTGATCGACTTTGGCGTGGTTTTTTCGGTTTCGGTTTAGTTGGAAGGCGCCACTCCGAAGCTTGTTGACTAGTTTGCATGTCAAACTCGTAAACCCACGTCTCGTCACCAGTAACAATGCGTTTCGTGAATGTTAGGTCGGAATTGACTCGTTCTAGCATGTCCTCAGCGACTCTTATGCGATTGTGTTTTTGAAGAAAATTCAGGTCTTTTGGGACTAGCCGAGCGGCAACATGTTTCATACCCAAGTGATTATTTAAAATGGTACAAATCGACTCGTGAGACACAGAAAGTTCGGCGGCTATCTCTCTCAAACTTGAATGAGGATTTTCAGTCACTATTTCCTTCACTTTTGCGATGTTAACTTCAGTTGCTGACGAGGATGGCCTACCAGAGCGAGGCAAATCTTCCATCACATCTCGACCGCTTTTGAACGCTTTATACCACTCATAAGCATATAAATAAAAACAACACTGTATTTAATCTAAATAACAGATGCAACTCAAACTCCGCGCCAAAATGGAAAACAGTTGTGCCAATCTAACAACAACAAAAAGACAAAAAAAAACAAAAAAAATTAAATTTGGAACCATAAACAAATCATCCATTCCCGATACTTTCTTGACTGAATGTATATAGCTCCCAAGCCGAGCTTCCCTGATGCGTTCCCGGCCAGGTCATTTTATAATGAACTTTTTATAATTACTGGCTGTTCCCAGAATTCGTAGCTTGTTACTCATTACTCATATTACTTGTACTGTAGGCTTATTGTATACAATTTCTTCTGCAGGCATGCAGTCTCGATACCAAGTGTCAGGGATGGACTCCGCAGCTGGCCCAGCCGCGAACGTGGCTGTACTCAGAATAGAGCCCGTGCGAGCACAACGAGATGATGCAACGTATGAGTGTGTAGCTGAAAATGGCGTTGGTGACGCCGTGTCTGCTGTGGCTACACTGACTGTGTTTGAAGGTAGGTCAATATAATGTAAAATATTTAGTTTATTCGTAGTAAAGCTAATATTATACGTTAATGGTACTATCTGAATGCTGCAATTTCAGGCTTTTAAAAAATACGTTTTCATTAATTGATTTTTTATTTTTGATAAAAACCACTCTTAAGAGTGCACGCTTAGGGGTTGAATCGATTTGGTTGCTAGCGAATGTAGTATACCTATAGGTACAATACTAGTAGGTGACTCATAAACCTACCCTACTTATTTTCATTGGACCAGCATGGTTAAGCAAGAGCCGTTGCTCTCGCTTCGTTCTTAGCTTGTAAAATTCAATTTTAAGTACTCAGAATCAAGTACGATGAAATACGAAATTCCAATAATACAGTCTCCCTATCAGATATTAAACAGTACAAAGCTTGAACATTCATCATGTACTTTCTGTTATACATCGTATTCCATGTATGCATTTAATATTAAAAATTTCGATATTATTATAATGTTTCTTCCGTCGCCATATACGAATCCCGCCGAGAATAGTCAAACTTATTTTGTATTTAGCAATTACAATACATGTTATAGATGCATCTACAAAATTTAAAAGTAGTAAATTCCTTTTCGACGTAAGCTCCCACTAAAATGGAATTCAGAATGTAATGGAATGACGGTAACGTCGTGGCAAAAATGTCAAATTATTTCTAAATAATAGTTTATTAGTTCCACATTACATAAGTAGGTACATAGATCTCTGTTTATTGTAATAAATCTGAAGTTCAAGTTAATAATTTTATACAGGGCGATTTTAAAACTTTGTGTTAAAAACGCTATAGAATGTAGACGTATATTTTTGTAGTACATATTGGAAAGCTTCAAGTAATATAAATATTTGTTTTATGTCAATAAATGTTTATATTATAATATATTTGCTACTGATGTTTCATCATGTATTACAAAGGTACATACGAGTATGTATGTACTTATCGGCTTTCACGAATAAAAAATCATATTTGAGAATTTTGATTTATTATATTTGAAAAATGTGGATGTTATATCTATACTATTTTCTTGCTCCGTATCTGTACCAGTGTGTACTGGTCTGTACTATGTTGTCTATATACCAGCAACAAAGCCGTGTCTGTATATCGTACATATTTTTGATGAGAATGATTGCGATAGGCCGTTTATGGTTAAGAATGAATATTTATTTTCGTGTTTCTTTGTATGAACATCGCTGAAAAACTATTATATTAAATGGATTTCAATAAAAATAATAATGTTCGAAATACTAGTACCCCAGTCATTTAATAGGATATATTTATTCTATCATTACACTATCTTTATCATGAGAACGGGTAGTTTCACAACACTTTTTTTACATTTTTACGTCCATATATACGAAATCTCGAGCAGGAGCAGAAATAGAAAGAAACGGTTAATTTTTACAACGTAATAAAAAATACTTCTTATTGGTAAAATCAATGGCACTACGATGACTCCGCGCAATCCTTTCGAGTTCATTCCACTTGTGGCTTAGCGTTACGACCAACGGCCACATAAAACACAGCGTCGCTGACACAATGATCCCGTCTGAAAATAACTCGAAGACAGAAGCCTTTCAATAAATAAGCATTAAAACTTGCGGACGACTTTCGAACGATAACGAGAACTGTGCTCAGGAACCGAACTGTCCCAACTGGTTTTATTGAGATTTTATTTTTATTCATCATTTTCAATATCAGATTACTTGCGCTATTTTCAGTATTATTATTGTCTTATTATCTTATTTTATAGGGGTATGAGCATTATATTAACTACAATTATGAAGAAAAAACAAATTTTTACTTTCCTATCCAATATATCGAGAACATTATTCCAGACAATATTAATTTACTGAGAATTATAACATCGTATTGGAATACTCTTTACATTTGATATTATGGTAAATATAAATCTCAAACAACTGAAAGTCCTGAACTAATAAGTAGGTACTACTTAAGACCAGTACTACTTCATAACCAGTATTTACTGGTGTAATTTTTGATGCTAATTTTCGGCACCACTTATTTTAAAACTTATAAAAGACATTGTTACAGATTCTATGTTTACTCGGTTTCGAGATGTACGTCTTCAAACAGATGTAGAGATGAGTTTTAAACATACCTTTTCACACAATTTTAAACAAACTTAATTACACATATCTATATTAATTTTTGAATATTACTATAAAAATATGTAAGCATGAAATATATTTACTTATATTCCTTCTGTTGTCATTTATGTAACGCTAGCCGATGCCCGCAACTTCGTCCGTGTTTTTTATTTTCAAAATAGCCTATGTCCTTTCTCAGGATTTAAGCTATCTTCATACAAAATTTCATCACAATTGGATGAACGATATGGCAACCCATAAAATACGAACAAACAAACATTGATTTTAATGTATTAGATTAATTGTTCCCGAGAACTGTTACTGAGCTCTCTTTATTGCTTGTTAAAAATTCAAACTACATCACTGACCCGTTTAAATTACCGCAGCTCTCAAAACAATACTGAGACATTTTCTCTTGTAAATGAGTGGAATTATCATCATGATGGCTTAAGTTCTCGATTTACGAGACGGCACGACTCGGTTCGTAATTGACGACTAAATCGCGATAATTATGTCATATTTCAACTCTGTTAAGAGACACACTTAACTCCTTTGCATACATTTGCGGGGAATTAGAGGAGAATGGGGATGTTTTGTGTTTTGCGGGTGAATGCTGCTACACGAAATTTAAGAGGTTAATTGTGTTGAGCTACAAATTGTGCGTAGCTCCGTATAAAAGAGCTACAGTGAGCTCGGATTGTCGTTGGTAAGAAACAGATCAATTTATAAATTACCATTTAATACCTATTGATTAAAAAAAGTATAAAAGTATAAATTTATGAAACCTGTTCGAAGAAAAAATCTCGCAGAATGTGTAAAATATCAAAGGGATTACTGTACAGAACATCTATTACATACTTGTGTTTAGTTTTGTTTGTTATGTTTACTTATGTTCATTCATTAGTACATAAATACACACATACATGGAAAAATGTTGTGCTGTATAATATAGTTATTAAATGCCTAAGAATTCAAAAATATGTTTCACTTTTTAAGTTAGCACAATACAAAATGTATTGAGCTGAGCTTAACTGCACACTATTTTGTAGCTTAAGTAACAAAATATGTAGACTAGGTAGATACGGATTATTATTTTGATGAATTTGGGTACCTATTCGGTTTAATATTTGAATTAATATTTGATTTAATATTCGACTTCATATTTGAAAAATTTTTGTGTATTTTTAGTTTAAAATCATTTTTTCTTGTATTTTATTGAAGGAATTTTTTTCTTACGAAAAAATTATTAAATGTAGGTAAGAATAAACTATTGATTTATAAGTTTTTGGAAACTTTAAATAAAACATTTAAAATAAACCCTATTTGCTTTGTGAAATGTAATTTAATTGTTACTCTCCGTATGTGTAGTTAGTGTATTTGTTACGACTATCGCTTAACCCAAATGAAAATAAGACAGTTATATTATAAAAATATTTCTTTGTTGAAGAACTTATGGTACAAATAGAATTAATCGGTGACAGTAGATTGACAAGCGCTTTTTAAATATTATTACTTTGGTAAATATCGACAAAAACGATTTATAAAGTAATATTAAAATACTAATACTATCAGTGAATGAGTCAGCAGTAATGTTTCGGAGACGATTTTTGAAACATTTGTAGTTTTATTAAGAAAACTCAGAAAATTGTAAACATTGCGCGTATAGGGTTTCACAAATGTTTATTGAAATATGTTGATAAACGCGAAGTAAGACATGACGTGTCACAAATATTCCAGTATAAACTTGCGCTATTACACAATTGTACTGAACTTCGTGGTGGTCGCAGTCACATTTTATTGCTCTTGCACTTAGGCATTGACACTGAGGAGCAACAGACCCGGCCCCAAGTGGAACGTATTGAATTTATGTTTATTGAAGTAGCTCGCAACAGTACTTCAGATATTGTTTTAATAATATGTACACTAGAATGTTGAGAAGTTGTCTAGACCAGACAACGTCTGATGTATATTGAATATCTACTAAATAGCAAATTTATTACACAATAACATTAACTATTATAATTAATGTTTACAATAATTTACTACTAATAATATTTACAATATAAACACAGCCAAAGTAATAATTGATCAATTAAAATGATAGCGATGTGTTTTGTTAATGTTTTCAATTATCTAACAAAAAAAGAGAAACCGGCCAAGTGCGAGAAGGACTCGCGCACTGGGAGTTTCATACCTTAGCTTAGACTTAGACGTAAACGTACATAGGGTAGAGGGGATATTCAAGTTACGTTACGCCATAAGAGTTGCTTTTATACCATTTTAGTACAAACTACCGCATCCTTATAATACAAATGTATGCATATAACGTAAATAAGCGTTACGTATATTCCCAATACTATGAAATGTAACATTTGTTGTAGCTTTTAAAGTGTATGTTAATATTGAATATTTACGATTACTTTTGTAATTGAAATCGATTAAACAATTGAATTGATGTTGGGCATATTTGTACATATAGTTGGAAAAGTTAACTAGAAAATAGTACCAATATGAGACACGAAATTCTCCTTTTCTTGATTGCGTAATTATTTTTATATTTACGCAGTATGACAGTGTTGCACGACAGTGTTATTGTAAAAATGAAGAAAGGAATGCTTAGATGATTCGGGCACATATAAAGAATGAGTGATGAAATACTGATGAAGAAAATATAAAGAGCGAAAGTGAGTGGTAAAAGAAGTCAAGGAAGACCAAGGCTGACTTATGAAGATCAAATAGCCAGAGTATTAACGGATGGAAATGTCAAAAGCTCTCGCATACCTAGACGAAAATGTGTGAGGAGAATAATGAAATTTGAAGAAGCGAAAGAAGTATGTAACAACTGCGACGCTTGGCGCTCCGTCCTCTCTGACTACCCCGTTAGGGATACAGCGTGAGGATATCTATGTATGTAATTATTTTTTCTCTCATTGAAAACTTGGCTTCGAATAATCTTGACTTTTAGTGTTAGTATGTTGTAACGTGTAGAATCTTGTTATGTTAGTATTGTTGAAACGAGTCCAGTCTTATATGGAAACCGCATTTAGTTTATAAAATATTATTCTACAATATATATCAATTAAAACAGATGTTCGTAATATAATTTCAGTGCTACAGTGATAATATCGCGCCTTCCTATCGAACATTTGAAACCCGACCACACAGTATCATTAATTATTGTTTCATCGTGATTTCCATTCCATTCATCATGTCTCTGGTACAAAACGACACTTTTTAAATTGTAACTGATATCGGTCGTTATACTGATTATTCATATGAAAAACAAACAAATATAATCGTATTTTTTGTATTGTTTTTAGTTAAGAGTCCGCCTACGCAAACGTTGGTGTGTTTTGTGATCTGGATCTCGATAGCTAAGAGACTAAGAGTTAGGTATTTGGATACATACAACTTCAACTTTTTATCTTGAAATCCTTAAACGTAGAAACAAATTTGGAGAAAAAAATCACGACAAAAAATATCAACCTGTTTTGCGAAAGATCCAGTTGCATCTCGGATATTCTACGGAATTTTAAAGTGATTTTTACTAAAATGAATGGATAATGTGTCGAATCTCTAAAACCAGATTTTTAATTGGTAATGTAGTTTTCTTTGTAATTGCAATTATGTGGTAAGAGTGGTAGAACCATGCTGTATTGCAACACGAATTAGGCCGGCTCGCACGGTGAAATACCGCCCTCTCACAGAATATCGGCGTGAAATAAGAACATCTGTTGCTGTTGTTTCCGAGTGTACCGATGGCTCATCACCCCCTCCCACTCCTTTCACTATTTCCCTAAAAGCCACGCACCCGTGATTCCTTGGACGTTGCGGGGACGGTAATCACTCTCCATCACGTGATCGGCTTGCTGGTTTGCCAAAAAAAAATGTTGAGATTTCTCCGCACTAAAATATGATCAAATTTCAACTGCGAAAATCAACCTTATCGTTATCGCCATAGAGCGCCTGGGGAGGAGGGCGTAATGATCGAATTCAGTCGCATTGGCCTGCGTAGGCAGACTCTTAAAATGTCGATAATATTTTTTATTTTGTTGTAATTTACTAGTATGTATTTCTTATTTAACTGTCAAGTACCTTTTTTCTTACTTTTTTCACCTGGGGGAGAGACTAGGTTATGTGGAGCTTTTACCCACCACTCCTGAGGTGGTCGTATTCGGCGCGATGTTGAGGGGATCCGGGAACTCTTATAGAACGCACTGGAAATTCCCTGTATCCATGCACTTCTAGGGTGAGGGGGGAGATAGTTATTTTATTGTGCTATCTGTTGTACTTAGTAGCAAATATCAATGCATGAATGGAAAAGTATACTGGTACCTCTATATTCTATGAGATAGCGCTAGTCAGTAATCTAGAAAAAAATATTTTTTTATGTGAAATTGAGTTTTATCAAGGAAAATACCAAGATAAAAGTGGAAATAAAACATTATCTAAATATAAAATTTCATCTAAATCGTCAGAGCCGTTTCCGAGAAGTAGGAATGTCTTAGAAATATATACCGGTATAGGAATTGCTCGCTTTCTAATAAGTTGTAAGTGACGGTACACTACACACAATTCATAAATTATATACGAGTTACATTTAAGTGTAGGTATGTTGACAGCGACGTTGACACATAACTTTAATATTGAAGCTCTCTAATATCAGGGAATCTGATACGTCAGCCAAAGAGAAGCCGTCCCAATCACTGCATTATTAATTGTATCGAAGCCATACTCTAATACCAATTACATATTTGCTATAAATAAGTAGATTAATTATGTGTACTTAATAATATGGCTCAACTATTTCCGTTTGGAATTAAGCTCAAATTAATTGAATCCGATAACTTTAATGCAATAAGTGGATTAAATAATCCTGTAATGGTTTTATTTTACGATATCTAATTACTATAAGAGTACTTATACAAAACTGGTACGGTAAACAAACTACATTTTGTATATAATCTTTGTTTTAATGAAAATAATAAAATATGTATAAAATTATATGGTTTTCACGAGAACTCTCAGATATTTTCCTTTTCTGCTTTTCTGGAAATCGATATACATATGTATTTGCGAAGTAGTTTTAGTATTATGGTACCGATTGTGAAAATATGAGTATGAATGCTTTGATTATTTATTAGGACATACATTAACAATGAGTGATTATCGAGTGACGAATAAAAAATATAGAGGGAAGATAAATGATAGTAGAAGGCGACCAAAGCCAAGGCTGACTTATGAAGACCCATTTGCTAGGTAACTAACGGTAACGTCAAACATACTCACGTATCTTTGTGATAGTGTGTGACAAAAATGGTAAAGTTTGAGTGGGCCAATGAAATATGTGTGGATCGTGATACGTGACGCTCCGTCCTCACCGTCTATACCGTTAGGGATAAAGCGTAGTGGATGAATTGAAAAAGGCCTATGGCGATAACAATAAAAATACTGAATTTTCAAGGTGTTGTTACCTTAGGACCAGATTATTCGAAATACTGTATCACGAAATACCACTTTGATGTTAATATGCCGATACTTCTACTCAAACTATAAACACAGAAAAAAGCATGCGCAAAGAAAAAACACTCAAGTAAACACTTTATCTAACAAGAACACTATATTAAATTAGAAATAAAATACACCATTTAATAACTGAATATACATTTTGGTTTCGACGTTCTAGTTTATTCGAGCGATAACAATACCTTTTTTTGAGTATGAATTGAATACTATTGAATTAAATGATTTATTAATTACAAGTAGTGTATATTTTTTATGAAGTATATCTTTCTCTCTAAATTAACAAAAACGTTATGACAAAATAAATTGTTGCTTTAAAAATCTCAACCCTATTTCCTCACCTCTGCCTCACTCCCTCAATTCGTTCATTACCTGAAAATAACTAGCCTTGAAAGGAATAACGGTACTCTTATAAGGTAATTTATGTGTTCAGTCAGTCAACCAACTTTATCAGAACCATACAAGATACCTGGTTCTAGTTAACTCACATGGGTAATGTAGATAGCAGAGTTGAGCAAAATGTAATTGTAAAAACAATTAACAATCAAATTGTAATTATAAACTACAATTAAAATAAATAATTGTAATTGCGGTTTTTGGCAATATCAATTAATTAATTAAATAATTAAACAAATAATTAGTTGTAACTGTGAAATCTCACAAATTGCAATTAATATTTTGAATTGACGAAAAACGGGCTCGTGTCGATTGGTGTGAAAAAATGTTACAAAAGTACAATCAGGGTGCGTCAAAAGCTGTCTATAATATCTACACAGGTGATAAATCTTGGATATATGCGTATGATCCTGAAACTAAACAACATTCAACGGTTTGGGTGTTCCAAGGTGAGCCGAATCCAACAAAAGTCATTCGTTCAAAAAGCACTTTGAAGCAAATGGTCGCTTGTTTTTTTGATATAAATGAACATGTAGCTACAGTGCCACTAGAGGATGGTAAAACGGTTAATTCTGAATGGTACACGACCATTTGTTTGCTAGAAGTCTTTGAAGAAATAAGAAAGAACAACCGACAACGCAGAATCCTTCTTCATCATGACAATGCTAGCTGCCACACATCGGCTGAAACAACTCGGAATTTGGAAGATCAAAAGATTGAATTAACGGGTCATCCGCCGTACAGCCGCGACTTGGCCCCCAACGACTTCTATTTATTCCCAACCGTGAAGAATAAATTACGTGGTCAACGTTTTTCGAGCCGTGAAGAGGCTGTTGATGCGTTCAAAATGCACGTTTTGGAGATACCTCAATCCGAATGGAAAAAGTGCTACGAAAATTGGTTCCAACGCATGCAAAAGTGCATCGATCATCGTTGTGAATATTTTGAAAAGCAATAAAACTATAATAAATGCTATATGTTTGTTTCACTTTGTTATTCCGGATACATAAATAGCAGCCCTCGTATTAGCAATCACTATGTATCTATGAAAAAAAAGAATTCACACCATATACTGATCCGCGTAGGCACACCGGTCCAGTGTCTACAATTCACGCACACATGTTTAGGTTTCACCTATCAGTACACGATATAATCTTTCCAATGTGTGGTATTTTATACATGAAAATTAAGTTTGTGTGCGTGTTTTGGAGACACTGACTACATCAACGACATTATACTTTTCGCTTTGTTTATGGTTCACTGATTTATACTTGAATTGTCTTGAATCAAAATAAAACGCCACATTTGTTTTCTTCGTACGAGTGATTTGTTGTTCTAAGAGTTATTTAAAAAAAAATTGTTTTTATTACAATTCGTATATGACTTAAAGTATCGGTTTATAATAGATAATTTCAGTTGTATTTTAAAGAATGAAATGTTTTAGCTGTGATACTTGTGTCAGCAGTGTGTTTACAAAAACTAAAACAAGCCACGTTTTCGAAATTTTCATTTAATGAAAAATTACAAACTATAACTAAAGGCAGGTGTGTCCCAGAGTTGCATTTATATCAAAAGTCAGGTAAGGTGACATATAACATATGTGACATATGTGCTAAATTTTAATTCTAAATATTATGAAATATATAAGTGGCTGACGTGTTGTGCACATAGTAACAGTTTAGGTATTTCGTTTTCCTTGTTTTAACTACATAATATAACAAATAACAACGACTACGAAAAGTTAAAGTAAAGGTAACGTTCTCACTTGTCAATATTGTCGTTAATTTTATTAGTTCTAGCTCTTACTAGTATTTGAATTTTGATGAATTTTCTTGTCTATCGGTAGAAAAATATAAATGAAGGAGAATAAATTGCCATCATTTAACTCTTATAATATCGGAGAAGACTAAGTCGGAATAATAATATGGTGATCTAATTCAATGTAGTATGATATTATGTATATAGGTATGGTATAGCTTCTTTATAATACATAATAATATTATTATAGATGTGAATAGATAGCCTGATAGCCTATAACCTAATAGCCTAATAGCATACTACTACTCTAGCCTGTAATGAACTATTATAGCATATTATAGTGGCATATGTTACTCGGGGATAAATTAGCTTTTTAAAAACGGGCCAGTAGTTTTAGAGATTACTACATCCTAAAAATAAACTAACTTTACCTCTTCAAAATTTATTTGCTTAAATAAAAAAAAGTCGGTTAATAATAAATGAACCTATGAATAGTCTTCATTCGATATTCTGTAGGTATAAAAACTAATAAGGTAGGTGATGCTATGTCATACCTACCTAATACTTTATTGTAATAAGTAGTTATAACTTACTGAATAATAACTGGCTGAATAATAATTGGAGCTTGACGTATTCATTGTTAATAAATAAAGTATTGAATTAATTTGTAATAAAATTAATCGCAATCAAAATAATTTCAATTGAATTGATTGCATTAAAGTAATTGCAATTAAATCAAATTAAGAATGAAGTAATTACAATTACATTAATTGTATTCTGCAATTAAGGACTTAATTGTAATTAAATGTAATTGTAACTTCCAATTATTACATGTTTAGTAGTATTAAATTAATTGCAATTAATTTAATTGCAATTAAAATTTATTAAAAAAAAATTGAATCATGTCCAACGCTGGTAAATACAAGAGCGAGACTTAGATATTTGTAATCACTTTTCGACTGGCACTGGTTCAAGCGCACAATTCGATTATTCATAACATAACATAACATAACTTCACGCTGTATCCCCAACGGGGTAGCCAGAGAGGACGGAGCGCCAGGAGTCGCGGTCCTTACACACCTCTTTCGCTTCCTCAAATCTCATCATTCTCCTCACACATTTTCGCCTAGGTATGCGAGTGCTTTTGACATTTCCGTCTGCTAACACTCTGGCTATTTGATCTTCATAAGTCAGCCTTGGTCTTCCTTGGCTTCTTTTACCACTCACTTTCGCTCTGTATATTTTCTTCGTCAGTCTTTCATCACTCATTCTTTCCATGTGCCCGAACCATCTAAGCATTCCTTTCTTCATTTTTACAATAACACTGTTGTGCAACCCTGTCATACTGCGTATCTCGTCATTGCTTATCCTGTCCGCAAGCGTAACACCGCACATATTTCTGAGAGACCGCATCTCCACAGCATTTATCATACTTTCACTCGATTTCGGGCATATCCAGGCCTCACTGCCGTACAACAAAGTTGGCACCAACACCGCATTGTGGATGGCCATTTTAGCAGTGTTAGATATATTCACACTACCCACTAATGCGGACAGAGCACCGTTCACTTTATTGCCAGCTGCTACCCGTCTCTCCACATCCAACTCACATCTTCCATCCCTCGAAAACGCACTCCCCAGGTACACAATTTCATTCACCTGTTCTAGACATTTTCCATTTACACTAATCACACATTTCGTTTGTACCGCTTCTCTTTCAAACACCAGAACCTTAGTTTTGTTCACATTCATTTTCAATCCTTTTACTTCACAATCTTCTTTCATACACGTGACTAGTGTCTGCAACTTTGCTTCTGATGGTGCTATTAGCACAGCATCGTCAGCGTACAATAGGCAGTTTACCATTGTGTCACCACATCCCATACCACTCATATTACCTTTCAATCTCTGGAGGCAACTGTCCAAATACAGCACGAATAGCCAGGCAGACATCACGCAGCCCTGTCTGACACCAGAACAGACTTCAAACCAGGGCGGCATGTCACCGTCTATCCTTACACAGGCTCTGTGGTCTCGATATAATGACCTCACAGCCTGCAGTAAGGAGCCCTCCACGCCATATTCAGGCAGAAGACCACAATTTCTTCCGCACTACTCTATCGAATGCTTTCTCTAGATCCACGAAAGCGCAGAAAACTTTCTGACCTAAAGCCAGAAACCTTCCCACGATAACGCGAAGCGAGAAAATCTGATCCATACAACCCCTACCGTTCCTGAATCCACCTTGCGCCTCCCACAAATATCTTTCTGAAACGCCTTTCATACGTTCAGTCAATACTTTAGTATAGACTTTACTCGCTAAGCTGACCAAGCTGATGGCCCTATAGCACGCACAGTCTAGGTAGGAACCTTTCCCTTTATATAGAGGTACTATGACTGCCGTGCGCCAGTCCTCTGGAACCTCCTCCTTCTGCCAACAAAGGTTGCAGAGTGCACAAAAGGCATCCCAGACCCTAGGACCACCATACTTGATCATCTCAGCAGTCACCTCATCAATTCCCGCAGCCTTTCCACATTTCAAACTTCTTATCACTTTCTCAATCTCTTTCATACTAATGGCATCCTCCAGTCCCTGGCCTGAGTGTGGCAATTCATTAGAATCGCTCTCAGTATCAGAGACGGAGTCGCCACTCTCATACAGTTCTCCATAGTATTCACTCCATCGCTGCAGAACATCCTTTTTATTTGTAAGCAGGTTGTTTTCTTTCGAACGCA
Source organism: Zeuzera pyrina (assembly GCA_907165235.1). Classification (NCBI taxonomy): domain Eukaryota; kingdom Metazoa; phylum Arthropoda; class Insecta; order Lepidoptera; family Cossidae; genus Zeuzera; species Zeuzera pyrina. The sequence goes on from OU015629.1 coordinate 6,116,862, forward strand.
CTTTATTCATTCTGCAAGGTGCCGGACCACTTCGGATTTTACGTACTTCTTTCCAAAATAATTTGGAATTTTCCTCGAAGTTGTCCGACATCTTGTTTTCATCTAACACCCTACACCTTTCACGCTTCTCTTTCACTAGTGCCTTCGTTTCTGCTTTCTGCAGCTTATACCTGTCTTTCATCAAATTTTTCATACCACAGTCATTAGTAGCAAGGTAGTCTCGCCATGCTTTCTTTTTCTTATACACAGCCACTTTCACCTCATCATCCCACCACACATCACGCTTTTTGCCGTTCCCAATCTTATTCATTCCACACACTTCTTTCGCAGCCTCAACCATACTATCTCTAAGGTTCTGCCAGCATTCTTCAACATCCTCGCTCAACACTTTCAATCTATCATCAAGCTTACTGGATAATACCCTTTCATATTCATTCCTGGTGGTCGCATCCTGCAGTCTCCAGCTTTTAATGCGGCTAACCGCTGCAGGTTTGGACACTACGCGATGTCGCCATGCTGCGAACAGACCCCTTATTCTGGTTATCACCAGAAATTCGATTATTCCTTTTGACATTTGGGTCGACCTACAACTGTTACAAAATACTAGTATTATTGTAATCACCTTTTGTGCACTTTTATTGTAACTAGCGGTAGCCCTGTGATCGAAATTCGACCGTTGAAGTCCACTGTCGCACATTGAATTTGATTTGGCCATTCGGAGCAACACAACAATAACACTGTCTCGCTTTTACTTATGGCAAAGCGCCACGCATTAGAGGAGATAGAACTACCTTCTGTTCACGCTCTGCCAGCGCGTGGGACTGTGGTTATTGTTTTGATTTACTATTCCAGTCTAACATATAATCAATGAATACATAAATGGTTAACGCTTTATGAACACGTATATATGTTTTTCTTATTCCTTACTGGACTAGACGTTAAAAAGATACACCAAGTATCTTTCTCATTCCCTTAACATTACTTTCTTTACTTTAAGTTATTTCGTGTCGACATACAGTATAAAAAATATTCTTTCTATGCTCCACGCCCGCGCTACTGAGAAGGAAAACACTTTTATTTCGATTACTTCTCATCCTGAAAAATGAACTTCATACAAAACACTTTGTGTAAACTCACGGGTACACATATTTCTATTCTTGTAACGAATAACGAGGCATAGACTGGTACCTTTTGTCTCCTTGTAACTTTCAATCGTTTTCATTTCCGCAATCTTGATATTTTTTTGTTTGTATTTTACTTGCTTTAAATGTTAGGACACACTGCCGCTAAAAATGTTGAGCTTTCTGATCGTAATGAGCACTTTTTATTTGATCGACATTATAAATTACGACAATTCTCTTTACTCGGTTTTTATATTTACAATATTTATAGTTCTATTTTACGTATTTGGGTGTTACATAAAACTTGTACATACGTACTTGTATACGGCAGTGTTAGAGGAGTATTTTTAAACTATACTCTATGATTAACGTATTATAATAAATAATAATAAATACTTGAAACCTTATTGTTTTATCTTAAAACCTAAAAAAATTATTTACGCTTAACATATGTACATACATGCACAACAATGTCTACAACCACAACGTATACGAATACGCAACTTTATGTGCAAGTAACTCAGATTTTAAAATAAGCAAAGAAGATTAAAATCAAGGTTATTATAAAAAAATAATAAGAAAACCACCTATCGGGTCCAACCGTAGCCAAGAACCACCTAGGTGACTCCATAAGTACAAAAAAATTCATCGAAATTCGTCTAGCCGCTAAGGTGGAGAGGCATTACGAACACACGCACATCGGAATTTTATGTGTAAAGATATGTTATAGTTATAGTATAAATAAACATAAGAATAACACAATTATCGTACTAATTGCCGAATCCTACTTAACGAGTATCAGAAGTGTCATATGTGTAACTAAAAAAGTTATAATATTTGTAATAATGACTAAATTCACATTAACGAGTAACAGACGTTTCATATTTATGACTAAAAAAGTAACAATTATTATAATAATTGCTAAGTTCTCCTTTACTAGTAACAGAAGTGTCATACGTATGACTTAACAAGTGTAACAATTATTGTAGTAATTGCTAAACCCAACTTAGCGAGTAACAGAAGTGTCATACGCATTACTAAAAAAGTCGTTTAAGAGATAAAACTTTTTATATTATAATAAAGAATTATAATTTTGATCTTATTGCGGTATCATTAAGTACTAGCGATTAAAACGCCATCTAATACTCACTTGACCTTCACTTCTCCGTTATGTAGGTATATGAAATTGTTCGATGAACGTAATGCTCGTATGTCACATAAGCGCCCGTGGAGTTTGTTTCCATTTGTAACAATATAGCGTTTGATGGTGCACAATTGAATCGACTTCTCGTTATTCATCGACAGCTTTAACGGCTGATTCATTAATTTTCACGTGCGTGGTATATGTTCGTATCTATACACTTGATCGATAGGTTTTCTGTTCTACCTTCTTTCTTTTACATTTAATTTCAAGTTATATTTTTGGATAATAACTTTATTCTGTACGAACGATATGTTAACCATCTTTTATACTGAGGAACTCCGAATATTAACATAAAAGAATACAATTCTTTGCTAGTACATTAAAAGATATTTTACTGTATGTACTGAATATCACCCCAGTTGCTTCTCGTCTCTATTTTATGAGAAATTAGAGTAGACTTACAGTGTGTTACGCCCATAGACAGAGGAGTTACATGGGTGCTCAATCCCCCTAATATTTTCAATTATAATTGGGTAAATGACTTTTTAAACCAGTACAGCTGCAATTAATGTACTAAGAAAAAATTTAAATACATGTATATATATATAAGGTTGAAGATAGCTCCTGACTACGACATCTCTTACTGTTTTAGTGTATTAGTTTAGTTTTAGTTTAATTTCATAAGCTACGAGCACACACTTATTTGAATATTGAGTAATTTGAATCTTCGTAGTTATGGTTCATATACTTTATTCACCATTGGTAGACGTACACCAAAGAACTGTCCTTTTGATCGTATCCGTAATATAATCTATAGTACCTGGGCTAGTAGCTTTGCTCGGCGTCTTTTAGGTTTTATAAGGAAAAGCCTGACCACATTTGCAGAATTCGAACCCGCGCACTTTGTGTTATAAACCTACGCTCTAGCCAACTGCACTATTAAGAAGTAAACTAAAGCAAGTTTTGAGTGGGTAAATACACGGAGAAAACGAATTTTCCCAAAATCGAGACCTACCTAGATCGATTTTTCGCCCCCTTAAACCCCTATATTGTAAATTTCATGGAAATCGTTAGAGCCGTTGTCAATTACGCGATTATATACAAATGCATACATATCTTCACGCTGTATCTCCAAACGGGGTAGTCAGAGAGGACGGAGCGCCAGGAGTCGCGGTCCTTACATACATCTTTCGCTTCCTCAAATCTCATCATTCTCCTCACACATTATCGCCTAGTTATGTGAGTGCTTTTGACATTATATAACATTATAACTTATATGTCCATATTCTATCGAAACTTAGAACAGTTCTCCGGCACTCGTCTACCACGTACTCGCTCTCAATATCGAATCCATGTGTTTTTCGATCCTCCCATGTGACTATTAAAGCGACAATTAACATGTGTCGCTTACGTTTAAAAGTAGATGGTAAGTACCCGTAGTGATGAGTGATAATCATTTTGACATATTGAATTTGAAAAGACACTTAATGATACGATTTTGTAAGAACTATTCCTCACAATTTTTACTTTATTAAAAATGACTTTGTGAATTCTAAAACACTGTAGGTTAAGAAGTAGGAATGTACATATACGAACCACCCTTCTTCCCTGAAATCTTGCGAAGCCGTTTATATAATGTACATACCCCGCCCGAAACTAAAACTTGATGAGTGTGTTACCCGATACTTTCCGTGTTCGGATCTACCTTGTTGTTAACCTGGCAAAGTTAAACGGATTGCCGCAACCTTGCGGTTATACTTGTTAAGTAAATTCTGTTGCTTTGTAATTTGTAATCTATATACTTAGTAGAATACTAACGTTAAATCTACTGTTACTGTGTTAACTGTTATTGTATGATAGCTCGCTAGATGACGACGACAATAAGGACGCCATTGGATGACGTATAGATAATAGATATGCTTCACTGGTCCCTTGACGTGGTGACAGAATATATGCCTTCCTAGCCAAAGAATTGAGTCCAAAATGGGGTGGGTCATAACCGAACTGGTATCGCTTTGCCATCTGTATGCCCTAATACTTATTGCTTGAGGGGCATCGAGATGTGATTATATCGCGCCTAAATGCTTTTTAGAAAGTAGATATATAAATACACGCATATCCTCACGCTTTATCCCTAACGGTATAGTCAGAGAGTACGGAGCGACAAGTATCGCGGTCCTTACGTACTTCTTTCGCCCCCTCTCAAATCTCATCATTCTTCTAACACACTTTTACCTCGGTTTGCGGGTGCTTTTGACATTTACGTCTGCTAACACTCTGGCTATTTCATCCTCATAAAGTAAATATAGGAAGAACAGAATTTAGTGAAACCGTTTTAACTTGGCAATAGAAGAAGCGAAATCCACGGCAATACTAAAGCACTTTACATAGTAATTCCCTCATGCTGACCATTTGCTAGTAGAGTACACAGTACAATTTTTGATTGGGTGCTATCGCTTGAAAGCGGTCTGATCTAATTATCGACTAAGTTATAATGGCAATAATCATTACGCTAATGACCACAAGGATATCGTGAATTATGTGCAAGAATTCTATGAGCGTTGAAGAATAATATTAGCAAGAGTTATCGGTTAATTTATTTAACGATAACTATTAAATGCCGGTTAAGTTCAATAATCTCAAATTATAATTCTCTGTTTTTTGGTGTATAACACAAGACGCAAACTATTCTTTGTCTAAATCACTAACAGCACATGTATTATAACGTATTTTGTTAGACCCTAGCACCTGGTATCTAATCGTACACACATTTAGCCAATTATGCAGTCGACCATACCGTGTTTCGTGAATTTCTTGTTATGTATTAGTAATTTTCGTTTCTCGCTATCCGTTTTGGTTTTGTTTTTTTGTTTTTGTTTTACGCGAATAAGAGGTTATTCGTTTCTGTTTATATCTAATGTCGTTGACATGCATGGATGGTTTATGCCAACCCATTTGCTAGTAAGAACAATGCAAAGGAACCTCGGCACATTTAGTCTAAGGGTCGAGTATTGCATAGTAAGATTTGAGTTCAGAAAATAAAATTCAAAATTAGAGTCTGAGGGTTAAAAATAAAACATTTTAAATTGTGTAGTAAATACTAATATATCATTTATATTATTTTATGATTATAGGGGTATTAGATATAACATTCTAGAAAGTTTTAGAAAATTGCTATTCAATATTCGATTTATAAGAACAGTCATTATCTATGATAGATTGTCTTTGATCTATAGAGATGTGTATGTATCAGAGCCGATGTCCGGATATGTCATTCAGATCCGTAAACAAATCGGATTTAGAAAACATTTTAAAATTTAAAGTCTCCTGTATATGAGGGGTGCGTAATTTGAGGTGATATGGGTATGTTGACTGTAGGGGGTGTACTGACATCCGCAAAAGCGGGAGGGTTATATGAAATCGAACTTTTATTAGTGGGACTAATATTCGAATCTGGATTGTCTCATAGTTATACTTCGAGCTGGTCCCGTCACTCATGTCTCGAGTGGGAGGAGAAAGCAGCAATAGAAGAGACTTTTCTGGAAGGTTGTGTACATGCTGCTTGAGGTCATGCGACAGAGATCACATAGACCATTCGGCTGGGCACTCTGATGCCAATATGTTATTTCTGAGGTGGCCTAGACGTCGGTACAAGTTTGAACCAAAATGTAAAATCTATGTATTTTGCACCAATTATGGCAAACTTTTTGTTCATTAATTATTTAATTTATATGTAACCCATGGTGGACCCCATGGTAAATGTTCCGCGAGAAATGTGAAGTGATGTGAGTGGTTTCTGGTTCCAATCGATTATGGTTGCTAATTTGCTCGAATGTTTTGTTTCAGGGTTTTATTTTTAATTTTATTTTCATTGGGAATTCTTATACCTGATATTGAAGATTATTCAATTTTATGATTTGACCAAGCGTGTGGCCTGAGCTTGTAGTGGTCTCAGTACCTAATATTAAATCATTTAACAAAATACATTGGGCTGGATGAGAAGGGATATCTCACTCGTACACCATCGAATTTTGATGTAATACCCTTGAGAGCAAGCAGGACAGCATTGAGGGTGAAGTCATAGAAGAAGGAATGATCCAGCTGACGACTTAAGACTTTAATGTACAGTGTTTGATATTGAGGGGAAGATACTATAATAATATATCAGTTCAGTCTCAAGTCTTATACATAGAAATATCTTTAAACAGCTTGTCAACAATGGTTGAAGACCAATACATTAGAATCCCTATGAGTTATTAATTTGTAAAAGAGATATTGTATAACACAAAAATGTTCCTTAAAACATTATCAAATTTATAGTGACATTATTGTACACCTATTTTTGCGAAACATTCAAAAGTGGCTTGTAAATAATTAGTCTATATTGTATAATTGTATTGGACCTGTATCTTGAATACAGGTTAACGTTAATTCAGGGCATATCTGTTTAGTCCTAAACTTAATTGATTTCTGTGTCCTTGTTTTGGAGGTGTAATTTATTTTCTTTATTTTTGACATAACTTTAGGATCTTGGTAAAATATATTATTTAAATTTATAGTATATTTAGATGTAAAAACTCTCGGTGTCGCATTAGTAAATTTAAGTTTTGGTAGAATAAATCAATATTTGTACCAGTGTAAACTGTGCATGAGCGTTTTTGTGACACACTAATAATATATCCTTACCCTTCCTATTTGATTTCGATTGAAGGGGTGTACTAGGCGCCCTAAATAAATTTGGTACACCGCTCACCAGGTCAGGCTTATTAAAATATAACATCCACACACCCCATTGTAAATTAGCAGGACACCTGAGCTAGAGGGGGGCTACAGTATAGTAGTATAGTTCTGCTATTGTTGTACTAATTCTTCATTACGCACTATTAGCAATATGGAATGTACACACTAAAATAATTTACCTAGCTAATCATGAGAGAGCGTCACAATCAACTGGAAAAATGCTCTGCCTCTAAAGTTGAAACTGGTGAGAACGTAGCGTCATCATTAGGGATCGTATAATCGGACTTATATTAGAAATATTGGTAAATATGGTAGTGCACTTTTATATCGGGGAAATCCCGCAATCCCGGATTCTGAAAATGTTGTGTTCCAACTACAGAATACGATGCATATACTTAAAATGGTAAAGCGAATACCTAAGCTTTGTGTATATTTCGGATTAACTTTTGTGGTTGAAAAACCGGGAATCAATAGACTCAATCTGTAAATTACAGGTGTTAAAATTAATTTTATAAATATCAGCTAATAATGTAGTTCCTTCTTCCTATTAGTTGTTAAATACCGGAATTTCAGTTTTTAAATAAATAATTTATTTTAAGGAACCACTTCCATATTTTATACCTTTTAGTAATACACATTCTATTACCAGATCCCTAGTTACCATATAACAATATTTTTTAAACCTAATTTTTCAATTAGTTAATAAAATTATTATTTTTGCTTTATCCCAATATGTTTTTAACAATATTTTAATTTTCGATTCACGTCATCGATGATATCTCGGTAGGTACAACTTTAATATAAAGAGTGACTAAAAATATGTAGGAGTTATTGCCACTTAAATTCCGGTAGTGGGAACGGAATGAGGATGAATTAAAAAGAGACGGCGCTACGGTACTGTGATGTCATAATTTGTAGCCGTGCTAGAAGCTAGAAGTGTATAACCTATTGCTAGAAGTGATAGAGGTAAAATAGTATTTATGAATATAAACTAATTTTCAGTTCTGTTGTCGTTCATTAACTAATGATGATAACTTATTATTTAAGTAACTTCATTAATTTTTACTTCGTGTGAGCATTATTTCAATCTTTCTGTGTAATTTTAAAATACTCTAACAAATAATTGTCAGATGACATTTTACTTTTATTAACTTTAGTTCAAAACTTGTTCAACGATTTAGCAATGACATTACGGTTATGAACCAAAAAATAGACTATCCTTATTAATTGATTTTGTTAGTTATGTTTGTGGTGTTGACATGTTCGAGTAAAATAACAATAATTACGAACACTATAGAGGACATTTTAATGAAGAATGTCTATAAGGAGAGTTAATGGAATATAGTTGGTATTGAGTTCATCAAGATATTTTATTCAGTTCTTATTACATATAGGTGTGGTATTATTCATTCTTCTCGCAATTTTTGGGATTATTTCAATCTTTTGGGATAGTTATGTGAGTGCTTTTAACATTTCTGTCAGTTAACACTCCAGCCATTTGAAAGGAATAGATATGTAAGGACCGCGAAGCCTGAGGCCGGACTCGGCCTTCTTTTTTATTCTATTCTTTGCTTAGCGCTCTGTCCTCTCTGATTTTTAAAAATATATAAATAATAAATAAATACGCCAGACAATACACACCAATCATCTGGTCTCAAACTAGGGCATTCCCTGTGTTATGAGAACCAGGCGACGACTACTAAAGGCGTTTCCAGTACACCCAGACCCGAAACAATCTAGAAAAGTTCGTTTCCTAAATTGACTCGATCGCAATCGAACCCGGAACCTTCCGCGCTTGGTCGCAACACCTAAACCACTGCGCCAACGAGGTCGTCATATATGACTTATTTATAATATTACTTTTAAGTATGAAGTTACTTTACAAGTTCTTTACAGATAATTAAAGACTTCTAGACGATTTATAATAGTTTGGAAGGTTTATGCCAAACTATGCCTACGGCGTGATCTATACCAGTCTATTAGGATTAAACCGGCCGCCAAACTGTTAATTCCTATTATTGTAAATCACTATTAGAAGTCCATCGTAAGTCGAATGACTTAGGGACTTCATGATATAGATAATAGTATTACGATATAAATTATGGACAGTACCGTAATATTAATATATTTTGGTTATGTTATGTTACATTTGTCACACGTTAATCCAAATTCTTATTAACGCCTTCAAATGTGATACTTTTTTCATATACATAACTAAAATGTGTAGCATGGACTTCCAGCACATAATTACATGAAACAATGCCGGAATTATTGTTTTCCACATCATCAATATAATTCATAGAAATAAATATAAAATTAATCATAAACACTCCTTAATAGATATTTTAATTGTGTTTATTTTTTTTTGTTAATTTTTTTTTCATGCAATAATAAATGTGTAAGGAACCATTGTCCCTATATGTGCGTTACAGCTCTGTCGAACTACACAACATGTTACACAAGAAAATATTTGAATTTGAATTTAAATTTTAATGTAATCAACACTAAACCATATTAATTGTATGCTGTTTGTACCTACATACCTATATAAGTACAAACAGGATACATTTATCTATAATTAATAATGTACCTTCACATTACATTTATTTAATGTTTATAACATATGAAACTGAATGTTATTGCATAATAATTTAATGGTTCTTACTCATTAAGAAGATTGATTAGTGCGTGTGTTAGCTGATGTAATATTAAAATCTGAATGAAAAAGAATGAGGTTTGTCAATGGCGATGCTTTACGCTCCGTGCTCTCTATCTACCCTTTTAGATATCCAGTGTAATACGTCTACCGTATATATAAAAACGTCTTTAATTTAATTATAGATTTTAATAATTACTAAGTTAAACGACAATAAATCGAAACAATATTCTCCTAATATAATAAATGAATAATTATATATTTCAAATGTTAAAGGTCTTTAATTACATTCGGTATGTTTATACCAGTCATAAATACGATTTAAATTGGGCACGACTAAGCACTGAATATTAATAAATTGTGGGTTATTATTGATTTTCTCGATAAATTTCAATAGCAACATGTTCAGGCTGGACATGGAAATCCATGCGACGCGACCGCCCACCTGGCCGCTCTAATCTGAATATAAATTATCCATAATTAAAGAGGACTCGGACACGGGGAGAATAAATGCGGCCACTTGAAACAAAGCGGGCGTTTGTGGTCCAAGTAAGAAGATGCACTCCTGCATGATAACACCCACACGTACGGATTACACTCACATTTGAAAAACTCCAACGATTTATGATGTCATGTAGGTAAATAAAATTCGAAGATAATTCTTCAATCTTCATACACAAAATCATGGCAATTATTTGCGTGCCTCAAAGAAATTCAGTTTTTAAATCGGCGCGTACGCCACCTCCAGTTCACCTTTTCAATATCACCAACATAATTGCATTACATTCTTCACCGGACCATGTCTATCTGCTCATCTCTGTTGATCTGTTCGTACGCTACATTCGATTTATTTAGTCATCTTTACGCCTACTGAATTGAAATCTAGTACAAAGACATGAATCGATGACCTAAAATAAAAATTGCAGGTGTTATGTTTTAATTTCTTTAAAGTTTAACGTTAAATTATTAAAATAAACCTGTACTTTATCGGAAATTATTACAAAATCGGTAACACGGGTCTGACACGTTCTTAGTTATCTCCAGATATCGTATTGAACATCGAAAATCAAAACTACCCTTCACTACGGCACTCGTAACCGTAGTGATGTTTCGGTTCGTTCAGATGACAGAGCCGGCATCAACATATTATTTACATATATGAAATTTTTTTTTGATATTATTCCGCCACTTGCACCAAGCGACATCTCCGTGAGCCCTTGTAATGCGAGCTCAAACGGCGCCATATTTTTTCTGGAAGCTTTTGTGAGTAACACCACTAAATTTGGCGGTACGTGTCGCTGTAACCGCGTTTGAATAGTGTTTCTTTTATGATTTAAGTTATACAATGCCTATTGTGCTTAATCCTAACAAAATAACGGCACCTTAATAACAGACAAAAAGGTATCGTTTCATCATACAGTTCGCATTATTCAAGGTCTTAAATAGCATATTTAGCATTAAAAGTACGCCATTTCTCATTTGAGGTAGGTAGAGCATCTGTGTTTTATAAATATATGTAAATTTGTGTTTATGAAAGTGTAAAGTTAGCTATCATACGCATTTATTTTAAGAAAGTCACAGATTTAGTTTATTGAGTGGTATGTTTACAGTGTAACCTATTTGTTTCATATTTAAACGTAATATTGTAAATATAAACAACTGAATATTTCTGACTTATTATTAGGTAGGATACTTACTTTACAATGTGAATTCTGACAGGGACTGGCATAATAACCAGCGTCATAGTTATGACTGTGATAAGTGAATCGAATAGATTCCATTCACTATACATGTTCTGCGAAAAATGCAGTTTTTAGTTTAAGCTATACACACTGATGTAATAGTTTCCACTACAAATTAACTAATTTGATTCTCGGTCGGGTCAATTTAGGAAATGAACTTTTCTAGATTGTCTCGGGTCTGGGTGTACTGAGAACACCCCTAGTAGTCGTCGTCTGGTTCTCATTGCGCAGGGAATACCCTAGTTTGAGATCAGATGATTGGTGCGTATCGTCTGACGCATTAATAATAAAATAAGAAAACTCTTGAAAGAGACAGACGGCTATGAGATAGTTATATATGAAGCTACAGTTTTTCGTATAGCTTTGACAGAATAATTATTTATCCTAAACTACACGTTGAACAGCTTTGGGTTCAAAGGGTATGTATGTCTAAAGGCTTGAAGGTTATTAATGAACGAATAAGATATCTTATTAAGGTAAAGTCACTTCAAAAATGTTAAAACATTTTGAAGAGATCATTTGTTTTAAGTGAGCGCAGAGCGCTGAACAAAGCTATCGATCCCCGCCCAGGCAAACTCGTTCGGAACTTGCAACTCTTAACATATTTGTGACATGTTACTCTATGGAGTTTCTTTTCATACGTTCTTTTTGAAGAAATATTGAACTAAGTTCGTTATTCGAGCTCTCCGATTCGTCCTAAGTTTCCATCAAACAATGTACATATTTCAAATATTATTTATAAAATATAACTTTGGAACAGGATATTTACACTAACTTTTTATTATTTTATTCATTTGTAATCCTGGTGGTGCAAAGTGGTATCTGAATGCGCGAGGGAACATATTTAATTTGATTTGTTAATTAGCCGTACGGCTTCGTTTGCTTTATTTTTGCGGTTTAAAAAGTAGCCCAGATTACTCTCTAAATACTCTACCCACCAATGAAAATCTTGTCAAAATCGATTCAGCTGAAAATTAACCCGGCAAGCAAACTGGCAGACAGACGAACATTTAAAAAACGCATGTTTCGGTTTTAGTGATGTGGAAATAACTGCATCAGAAAGAAAAAACCTTAATTTCGATAACACGAACAGATACTTCAGTTTTATTTATTGGTATTTTATTTATATAAAATCGTCTTACTTTGACATAGACATATAGACGTACATAGATATATATATTTTAAGCATTTACTACTTTTTTACTTTTTTATTTTTACTTTTCAGTGATTACAAGATACTAAACTTATACTTGTAACTTGTAATCACTTTAGATAACATATAAAGATTATATGTTAAAATAATAAAAAACTTTGGGAAGTTTAATATGATTCACAACTTTTTATTAACAACCAACTGTGTCTATGTACGTACATAGACACGCATAGACTATTACTATGTACGAACATAGACACCGCAACTTTTGGAAGTTTTTTATTAAAATATGTTGTATGTATTTTATTAATAAAAAACTTTTGTAAGTTTTTTATTAACATGTAGTCTGCGTTATACGAAGTGATTACAAGATACAAGTAGACTTTTACGAAAAATAGTAAATGCTTAAAATAGTTATATAATTCCAGAAATATTCTTTTAAACATATGCTAGTATTATATTCAGAGATACATGAACATTTAGTCTTTGGCTGTGAACATTTCCATTTCAACATAAACCTAGAAAATGGCTCTCATAGCTGAATTCGAGAATCCTACGATTTGATCACGTAAGTATATTGAATGCAGAAAATTGTGCATTGAAAACCAAAAACATTTTGAACGTTGTGAAAGTATTCGCTGTTTTATCCAAAGCAAGGTAAATATGTCTGAATATATTGTCTTCTTCGAAGTCTTTCTAAGAAAATGCATACAGTCTCGCCCATGGAGCACTCAACCTATAGAGAGGCAATATCATTTATTTTGTATGAAAACAATGTACGTCTAAACACTGTTGCGGTTACTGCGTTATTTTTTATATATAGTTTGATTTTTTGCTGTTTTTGCCACACCACCGAATAGAACAGTAAGCTATTACATCAATATTTAAATATTTGTCGGAATATACAGAGATATACACACAGATCCAGTATTGGTTATATACTGCTTAATGCGAGCGAGAGTTGATATTTGTTAGTGTTAGCGTTATCAGACGTCACATAATTATAATAGACGTCACATAATTCTTAGTCTGTGTACTATGTACATCCAAAAGTAGCTACGTGACGCAATTGTACTATAATTTTGAAATTAATAATTTATGTATAAATATACAACAGCGTAGATACTTGGAACGCAAAACTATGTCAATTTACATCACAATATCCACTAGAAACAATTTGCGAATAATGAAAAAAAACGCCCAACCGCTCCCCATAATTTCGCGCCAAAACCCGATTCATTCAGAATTGATTCGAATGTTGTTTTTTTTTGATCCAAAAACTCGTACTTTCAATTTTTGTACGGCGTACTATAATTTTCAGGTCTGCGCTATATTTTTACGGCCCTGATCACATAATTTTATATGCTATATGCTCCATATAGTGGTCCATGGTTACACCATTGCCTGTCTAGCAAATAATTTTCCTGGATTTATAATTTTTAGGGTTCTGTAACTAAGACGACAAAACGCAGCCGTGAAGGAGCATTCAAATCTATCGACGTATAGCGTGTCCAGTACATACCAGCAAAGACATGAAAAATATCATTATATTCATTATCTATAGACGTATTTACATCTTAAAGATGTGAGCGTAGCGTATACGTACAGTCGTTAGATGTGAATGTATAAATATATCTAATGAGACACCTATAGAAATAAATAATATTAAAGTGACTCTCTGTAATTTCAAAATTAAGACTTTTTCTTAAGCTTATATGGTTATTTCCACGTAACCAAAACTCAAACACGCTTTTTAGAATTTTTGACTGTCTGTCTGTTTGTCTAGGCTAGTCTCCGAAACGGCTGAACCCATTTTAATGAAACTTTTATAGACAGATAGAGGACTTCTTAGAAAATAATTTAGGCTACTTTTATACCGGAAAAATACCAATTTTAACGCGGGTGCGCGATCCGCGAAGCACAGCTAATAGAAAATATGTGTAGTATTCTTCATGTTTGCGTTGATACGTGCTGGACATGCTACGTGTCTGTAGTCGTCTGGTGTCTGCCCGTCTGTATAACACGGCCGACTCTTACTCTGTTTTCTTTTTTTTTCTACTTCATGGCGTGGCGCACAGATTAGCGCATTTGCCAATGTCACGTATTGTATTAATATATAGAATCGTTATCGTAAAACTCCTCCAGTAAGTGAAGTGAAGTTTTATAGGACTTCTTGGAAGAACGCGAGAACTTCAGCTACACATGTTTATTTAGACCTACTCCATTCTTTTCACTTACACAGAACTTTAAAACACAGTATACTATCACTTTTGTACTTTAAAACTCCCAAGAATGTGAAAAATAGAAAATCTTAATAAAATGACAACCTCACTTCTCCCGTTCCCGCCAAAAAGTTTTCTGTTGTCTTTACACCTGTGCAACCCAAATCCAGAAATAAGAAACATAAAATTAAATTTTTCTCTCCCAATATTTTTTAATTTCTTATATTTATTTCGCACTTTTACTCTGGTTTAAGAACCACGAAGTTGCGTCTTAGAGGGTATCAAATGTAAACAAAATGTATCTATACCAATATTATGAAGAGCAAAAATTTGATAGTTCGTTCGTAATGAATATACTCAAAAACTACTCAACTGATTTCAAAACTTCTTTCACCTGTAGAAGGCTTATCAGAGTAATATGGTCTGGATTTTTTTTTAAATTTCTACCCGTGCGAAGCCGGAGCGGGTCGCTAGCAGTAAATAGTAATCATTAGAAAAGGTCATAATTTTACTGAAACCAAAAGTTTGGAAAGTTAAATGTTTTAGTAAAATTATTTTTACATTTCTGAGTTCAAATAGATTTTTCTCCTTATTCTCCATGAAAACTACTCTTATATTACGAAAGCTTGTTTCCCAATGTTGACTTAAACAAAGCCACTGAAACGCTTCCAATGTTTTGGAAAGTATGACGTCATTCAGCAAATTGACCGGACCTACCACGTTTAAGATCCCTTTGTGCATCCATTAGTACTTACCCGCTTGCGTAACGCCAATGAGAATGTATTTGGAGCATGAATAGCTGAACTAAACCAATTATTCGTTCCCAACTGCTTACGAGTACAATATCTGGTACACAATGAATTCTTTTCGTTTCAGAACGCGTAGGGTAGTGTTCTTTTTTTTGAACAAGCTCATTTTTATTTAGCCATCCTGTTGTTAGTAGGGTGCAATAATGAAAATATTGTCTCAGTGTATGGAAGATAAATACATATAATTGACCGATAGTTTAACTTAAACTATTTACAAAAATTATAGGTCTAGGTAGTATTTTTTGCTAGAGATTTATTCGCACACGTGCATTGCCACACATTTTAATGCATTTTCTGAGCATGCACCAGCTTAATGTCCTCTTACTTCAGCAAAACGTCGCAATATATATCAAGCAAAGTCATGTATTTAAATTTTATACAGAGCAAACAACATGTCCTGATTTTATATAAATTAAGTTCTGTGCGGGCACCGCTGAAAATTAGTTTTGTGGCGCTTGCATCAGCTTATGCTGAGTCGGTGTCCCATTTCGGAATCATATCACTCATGGGCTAAGTAAATTGTATGTAGTCTTGGGTATGTAGTGTACAAGTAATGTTATTCTCTTGCAATGTTTTTTTTGTTTTTGTATTAATTGTTATAATGAGTGTGATGCCAAATAAATATCTGTCTATGTCTATATAGAAACGCATGTATATTTATGTGTACAATGCATACATGAACTGTGTGTACGTCTACACTAATATTAACTTTGTTTGTTTGTATGTAATGATAAACTCAAAAACTTCTCAACCGATTTCAAAAATTCTTTCACCTATGGAAAGCTACATAGTCAGCGAGTAAAATGGGCTGTATTGTATTTTTAAAAAATTCTACCCGTTCGAAACTGGGCGGATCGTTAGTAAAATATAATTAATAATCATATTTATTTACTTTAAATAGCCAGTGTTAGCAGACGGAAATGTCAAAAGCACTCGCATACCTAGGCGAAAATGTGTGAGGAGAATGATGAGATTTGAGGAAGCGAAAGAGGTGTGTAAGGACCGCGACTCCTGGCGCTCCGTCCTCTCTGACTACCCCGTTGGGGATACAGCGTGAAGTTATGTTATGTTATGTTATTTACTTTAAAATAGTTTTCTATTTGAATAAAAATGTAAATATTCGTTAAAAAGTTTTTCACCGATTGCTTTGAAATTTTGCCACAAAATTGCATTCGAACAATCGCAATTTTTTTTTATATCTAAACTACCTGTTGAGCCGCAGCTACGCGTGGCGGGTACAGCTAGTGTAAAGTAAAATTATGTAAAATGTAAAAATATAAAACATAAAAAATGTGTATTACGTAGAGAGAACTCTACATTTACTTTTCACACTGGACATCTCACGTCGTGGTCGAACAACACGAAAACTGGCACTCTGTATCTGTCAAGTTTATTGACAGCTTTATAAGGCAATAAACTGTTATTTGCTGATATGATATCCTTAAGTTTGTTTATCAAGTTTTCGACGTTCTTCTTTATCGACCGCTTGGGCCACTTGAACTTGAAACAAAGATCCGTAAACCCGTAAATAAACGATTGACGCGCAAGAGTGTCGCGATCGAAATGGCCATCCTAACTCCTCCGAATTTCTCAGTATCTTCCTGATGTACACAGAATTCGTAAAGCGATCAGGATCGCTTTGTGCCAACAATTGACATACTTTTTAAAGAGTCCTTCGGTATTGATGCTGCTAACTTACACATTGCTTACTTTGGGACTAGATGGCGCTGTGTGAAATGTCTGAGTATATTCAGAAAATGATGGTTCGCTAAATGTTTAACTTCGATTATTATTAATTATATTAAACACCGAAGCACCACTGAACTGAACACCTCGATTCAAACCACAGCTTTTGAAGCATTATCATTACTACACTCAGTATGGAATTGAATGCTTATTTTAATACTTATTTAAGATTAAAATAATTTTTTTAGGTCGTCGACCCGAAGGTTACAGGTATCATTTTAAGAAGACAAAATAGAAAATACGCACCTAAATAATGTATTTTAGTTAATTTTAAATTATCCTGTTATCAAAGAGAAATAACTACCTCAAGCGCCCTCGTATGACATCAAGTTTGTTCTGTGCCAAAATTAGAATGAATATGTATTCTCGAGTCGGTATGCTTTTACTTTAAAGAGACGCTTTTTGCTTACAAGCAAACGTTTATGTTACAAGCTGTTGCGGATAGTATCACTTTTTACTTGGGTGCAATAATAGGAAGAGTAAAGTATGAGAGATATTAGTAACTCAGAAAAAGAAGTAATTCAGAAAACCAAAGCCTTAAACAAAAATTGAGCTGATTTCAGTTCTCAGACAGGTCAATTTGAATACTCAATTTTTCTTTTTTATCTCATGCTTGAATGTGTTCTAAGTGATGAATGGACTATTCTTAAACTTAAAATTAGGTCAAGTCTGCTCAATACTTATTTGAAATGCTCCTTATATCCCATCCTTATAATGTATTACAAGAAGATGGATTAAAACAATGTAAACTGATAATACATTTCTTCAATCTCTCGATATGACATTTGAGTAAATTAATTACGATAACACATTTATCGGCTTAATTCCGTAACTTTCGTTGCACTGATGAACTTATAATTCCATCTATTCCGATACTCATTTCATAATATAAATGAATCAAATTTAAATATGTCATTACATTTGGTCGCTTGTATACAAAAACCGATAACATATATTCACACAAGAGAATAGGAAAAAAAAAACAAAAAAGTTTAAATGTTTAATTTATAAAAAATATTGTATAGACTCAGGTGTTACTTTGCGGAAATCCATTTCATGTAGTTTGAGCGGAAATTAGCTAAAGTTTTTGGGAATTTATCACAAAAATATTTAATGCTTACGTAATCACTTTTCGCTCATGTATTAAACCGCGACACAGCAATATTGCGAATCGCTGCAATCTTGTTCACTTTGAAATTGTTTGTGATTACAGCGCCCACCGAGCTAGGTGTAATTTCGCTTATCAGTGCCTTCTTAACCATCTACTTGCGTTTGATGGTTATTAAAAACTTTATTGTTGTAAACAGATTAAAATTATAAATGAATTAAAAAAAATCTCATCAAGTGCAATTTGGACACGCTCGGAAAAGTTTTCGTACCATATTTATAAAATGATAATTCTCAAATTAATTCCTAAGCATCTGTGAGAGCTGAGGCTCTCGCTGTGTAACCTTTAGGTCAAGTTTTTCGTTTCTTGAAACGTTTTAAAGTCTATTGACGACCTCCGTGGCGCAACGGCTTAGCGCGTCGGAAAGTAAAACGGGGGTTGCGGGTTCGATTCCCGTCCCGAGTCTGGGTGTTTATGTATAATATGTATATATTTACAAAGTATATAAGTAGTATATCAGTTGTCTAGTACCCATAACACACGCGCTATGCAGCTAACTTTGGGACTAGATGGTGCTGTGTGAAATGTCTGAGTATATTATTATTATTGTTAGATCCAATAGTTCTAGAAATACGAGAGAATGATCAAGTTAGGTTTGAGTATTAATTATTTCCTTTTTTAATTATTAATCCTACAAATATTTTGAATATATTTTAGTTAGTCTGCATATTTTGTACGGGCTTCCGAACTAGTATAAAATACGCAGATTATAATTCCTAAATATTGTTAAATAAAATAAATAAAGTTATTAAATATTTCACACAGTTTTTAAGGAAACCGACTGATAACGGACGAACACGCGAGTAGTCTTATTAATCACCGACAGAGAAATGAGTGTTAAATTGACGCCATTGTCTGTTCGTCTGTTTGTATTCGTCAGTGGCAATGTAGCTCTTAAACGTATAAACCAATCTGCATGCATTTTTTCTTTGTTTGAAAACTTAGCTTAGAAAATGATATTAGCTTAGAATATAGAATATTCTAACGATAACTATTCTCATAAACGAGTGAGTGACTTGTGGAGATTGCTGCAAAAGTGTAATTTTAATTTTAGAACCAACCTAACTATAAACAGATATACTTAACGTAGATATGTCC
Organism: Zeuzera pyrina; assembly: GCA_907165235.1. Taxonomy (NCBI): domain Eukaryota; kingdom Metazoa; phylum Arthropoda; class Insecta; order Lepidoptera; family Cossidae; genus Zeuzera; species Zeuzera pyrina. Next base: position 6,136,461 of record OU015629.1, read on the forward strand.
GACGTTATGTTGTCCATGGATAGGTATAAGTAATAAGAGACGTGAAATGTCTGGATATGTGTAATATCCAGTCCGTAAAAGTGCATTAAATGCTCCGAGGTAAAAAAAAAACAATCATGTGTCAAATATGTAATTTTGCTATTATTATTATTATATTCTAGATTACACGAATTGTGTTATCATAAATACGCTTAGAAGGAGTACCTAACAAGTGACACCGAATAAAAACAGGTTTATGCATACATGTGTGCAATGTCTTCTTTCGATTAAAATCAGAATCAGAGACTTTTTTACCAATGTTTTGTGATGTCATTGCACTGAAAAAAACATCATTTTTTCTATGTTATTCAAAGGAGATATCATTGATAAATACTTGCCTAACAAACGAAGCCATTTATGGCTTCCCAATACATTGTTCCAGATTCGCGCGATCAGATTCTTGTCAAATGTTTTTAATGTTTTATAATTTTGAATATTTCAATGGATGGAACCCTATTTACATTTCAAATGTATCTCTGATACCAACCTCTGTTAATACCAACGACATTACTGAACGGATTTTTATGCGAAGTCCATTGTTAGCTAGAATTCTTGGAAGTTTCGATGTAAATAACGTCTACGCGTTTTTGGCCGCACGCAAAAGTTGGTAAGAAAATTGTATAGACTCAGGTGTCACTTTGTACGGAATTCCATTATAAGTGGTCAATTTGTATAACTTTTTAGCTGTTTTCTTAAGTTATCCAGCACAAAATTATGAACAACGAGTAGTATTCGTACTGGGTAACTGACGGTATTTAATCTCTGGAGTTTCTCTGGAGTTTCGTTGAGAAGCAAAACACGTGTCGACCAACAAGCAAAGGTTTGGGCGGAAAATAAGGAAATAATGTATACAACTTGACTTTGAAAAAAATATTAAGGTTTTATAATGTACATAGTACATTATACATAATCTATATAAATAAAAATGGAAAATTGTTCGTAGCTAAGCGCAAAAGTTGAGAACGACTGGACCGATTCGGGAATTTTTTTTACATATTTGTAATAGTCCGAGTAAGGTTTTTAGCAAAAGAAAAATTGAAAATGTGGCCGGGAAAAGTGGAAAATACGAGAAAAATTGTAAGTGCTTTTTATCTATGGGATTTATGTATGAACTCAAAACCATAACTCGCGAATAATAATATAATATCTATTGAGCCACAGCAACGCGGAACCGGGCTCAGCTAGTTGTAGATAGATACAACTAACAAGAACAAAGATTGTTTACGCTGTTACAGAATAATTTAGAAGAAGCCATCATTTTAATGCTTTTAACATCGAGCCAGCTAAATAGGGCAAAGATGGAACCAAAAAGCCAGTCAAGAAATAATTTCAAAGTTGGAATAAAGTAGAAGTAGAAATAAAAGGGGTCTGAAAGTATACTGTTCATTATTATCTTGTTTCTTTATTTCTGGTTGTGGCTTACAAATTTACGTCGATGTGCCAATAGCTCAATAGGTGTACAGATAAAAAAAACAACTGACATACAGACAGATCTTTATAAGGGTTATTAGTAAGGTACTTTAACTATAATATTACGAAAAATTTATCAAAATACGTTGGACATGCATCAACTTACGAGTGCCGAAGCAATTTTAGACAATTTAATTTAATTAAAAAAAAAAAGCGCCCAAATCTGTTTTTTTTTTCATTTCTGGTTTCGAGTTGCCAGTTTGTCTTTGTACCTTTTAGTTTATTAGCTATAATAATAAAGGAATAAAAGCAACAATGATATACGAGTTATTAGAGAGACATGATAAAATAATGACGATTCTGTTTTTGCCATTTTAATTACGGATCCCTAAAAATCAAGTATTGGTTTCTTTTATGTATATAATCGTTGATGCGTTTGAACCGAATTTTTAGAGATCTATTAGATTTTAATATTATATAATTTATAACTTTCGTTATAAAAATTTGAATCGTAAATTTTAAGCGAGGCTTTACATGTCCTGAAATTTTGAGAATTCTACTCCCAATAGATTTAAAGGTAAGAGGGGAATTAGTAAAGTTCAAGCATCCAATTTATTCTTTCTTTAATATAATTTATCTAAACTATTAATTAGTGCTATATTATATGACCAAGATGTAGCAGTATAATACCAAATTTCTCGATTGTATATAACATAGTTTCTGAGAAAATCGACGGTGACGTACAGACACACGAATTTACGCATTGGTGATCTTAAAAGGGTTCTATTTTTTCTTAAAAGGGAAGGGGGATCTATTCCCATACAGCCGATGTCGTCAGTAATAAATAGATATATTCTTCTTATTATTTCATTAAAATGTCGACGTAATACATTTTAATGTTTCTTGGAGTTTCTGGCGACAAATATATTGAGGTAGTCTTTCTAGTAGGACTCGCCCAAACAGACTAAGCCACTAAAAAAATCACTACTAAGGAAGCGCTTATTTTATTAATTCCACATAATGCACAACAGCTTATATACTTGGGACACAAAACTGCGCCATACAGAGAACATACAAAGAGTCACACAGGCAACGACATCAAACTTATAGCACCTTTCTGAAACTTAGTGGTTAAAAAGGATATATGTCAGTAAGTAACATAAGTAAACAAATTCAATGTCCTCCAATAATCTGCCATTATTTATCTATTCGCAACTGTCAGGCGCTGCAACGTCCACATTGATGAATGCCCCTGTCGGGAGTTCACATCGGTGCATTCAAAGGGACAAATAGCGCCTTCGGGGATTACGTTTAATGGCAATGTGTACGTACGTAAATACAAAGCGATGTTAGATAAACACGACCTGTAACAGAATTAATAGACAGCAGAAAACTATTTTGCTAAGGATCATTAACTGACTCCATTTTAAATGAAAACCCTTTAACATTCTATTTTTAACATTATCCCTAATTAATTTCGCTTCGCAACTTTTTCTTTCATACAAAAATAAAAATGCATTAAATTAATTTGTTAATGTCAAAAGCACTCGCATACCTAGGCGAAAATGTGTGAGGAGAATGATGAGATTTGAGGAAGCGAAAGAGGACCGCGACTCCTGGCGCTCCGTCCTCTCTGACTACCCCGTTGGGGATACAGCGTGAAGTTATGTTATGTTATGTTATGTTAATTTGTTTCAAATCGGCATAGGGCCCTCGAGTCGTCCATCCATGTGTTCTGAATTATTTTTGAATTAAAATTGTTTGTAAATATATGTGAGATAGAGATTCTTTTGGACGTGATGTAGAATAATAATGTATAATAATGCGCCAGACGATACACACCAATCTTCCGATCTCAAACTAGGGTACTCCCTGTGCTATTAGAACCAGACGACGACTACTGGGGGCGTCTCCCAGTGCACTCAGAACCCGAGACAATCTAGGAAAGTTCATTTCCTAAATTGACTCGACCGGGAATCGACCCAGAAATTTCCGTGCTTAGGTGCAACGTCTAAACCACTGCGCCATCAAGAGATCGTCAAGAATGCAGAATATTTAGGTTGCAAAGGCCGGTTTGACAAATAAGTTGCCAAAACGAAAAGGAAGTGGCCACATCAACACAATATCTATTAGTGGTAAATCTGTGGTCGGGGTGTATTCTTTCTGGATAATGCTGTTATACCTTGTGTGCTTATATATAGACACTAGCGACCCGCCCCGGTTCGTACGGGTAGACGTTTTTTAAGATTAAAATACAGCCCATGTTACTCGCTAATAATGTGGCTTTCTATATGTGAAAGTATTTTTGAAATCGGTGGAGTAGTTTTTGAGTTTATCCATTAATTACAAAGTTTACTTCTTTATAATATTAGTATTAATTATAATAGTAAAAACATACAAATTATTGACTCTGATAATATTTATTAAATAGATATATTAAAACCGTGTTATTTTCTCTATGGATATTTTTAGAATTCCATAATCAAAGTGGTTAAAAAAGTTATAGTTTTGTCATGTTTGTTCGTATGTCACAATCACAGTCGATTAGTACCGTCATCAATTTACACCTACTCAGATGATTTTTGATACAACGCAGCGCCTTAAAATAGTAGCCTAAACACAAAAATAGAAAAAAAGTAAAGATGATTTTAAATCCCGTGCCTTTTTTTTTAGTTTAACTCCTGCTTTGTTCGAAAATACTACGGAACTCGTAAGTTAATACGTGCTTTTAGTCGGTTTTTTAAATATAATTTGCTCGACGAAACTAAAGAAATGTTGAAATATTCCAAAAAATTTAATGAGTTCCTTCAGGTACCGGTCCTCGTCAGCGAATAATCCGGCTTTTCAGGCTCGAACACTCGGGCTGTATTCATTAAAAAATCAAGCGTTATTTGCTCCAAATTAGAGCGCTCTCAGACACTCACCGACTTGAAACAGCATCGTTGGTGTCGCGAAGTGCTCTCGAGCGCATCTGGAAGAGTCTCATGACCGTTACAGACTGACTCGTAGATTTAATTAGTTACAGATATTACTTTTCGAATGTACTTATTTCGTCCAGATTTATAATTTTAGTGTTTTAGTCAGGGGTTCCCAAACTTATTTTGTCTACTGCCCACTTTGAGAATAAATTATTTTTTAGCGCCCCCATTTTTTCACTTACTGAAAAACCACTATAACTTCAAATTAAATTAATTAATTATTGTGAGCTATATTAGCGGAGATTAAACATTAATTCCAAACGAGACTTTTACTATAACCCGCAAGAGTTAACTTGAAACCTGAGCGCAGTAGGTAATACACAACGGCGCTCAGGTCTCAAGTTAACTCTTACGGGCTACACCTGCCAATGAGAATAATTATTGAAACGCAACTTTATAGTATTCAAACAGAGTATCTTTTATTCAAAATAAAACAAATATAGTCGATCCTTATATAAAAACTAATGTGAAGGATGAATCTGATGCTATTTAATAAGTTTGTTGATATCAGGTTCCAATTTACTCAAGAACAGTCGCAAGTCGCCACGTTTAGTAACATGCAAACGATTTCTCTTTTTAGTAAGCAGTGTTGCCACAGCACTAAATCCACGTTCACACAAATATGACGATGAGAATGCTATCAAGAATCGCTGAACGATTGACCACAATCCAGGGTACAATTGCGGGATCGGTTTTTGTAGCCAAAATTCTTGGTAACCATTTTTGAACTTGATTTTTATTTCCTCGTTTGTTGTCAATTCTATAAGTTCTTCTTCCAGCTATGGTGACATTGCTGTGTTGACATTTGAAAACGGATCCAACACCCAGTCTGGTATTTCCAAGTTCAAAATGTCCTAGTATCGTTCGGTGAAGTCAATGTGGAGGTTTTCCAAATGGTGGCAGTAGGCAAACAATTCGTCCTTACTGCATGATACTGATAAATTCGGAAAATTGTGAAACTCACGTCTGCCCATATTCTTTTTGTGTAGAAGCAGTTTGGCTGCGAAAGCAGCAACGACGTTTTTTGTTTTAATTAAATTTAGTTCATCGCCTTGCAGTTGGAGATTCATGTCGTTGAACAATTTATACAGGTCTGTCATGTAAGCTCTATCATTCTTTGATGTAATGATCTTGTTGTGCAATTCTGTATCTTTAGTTTCCAAGAACTCTATCTATAACAGAGTCAAACAGGTTGTAAAATCGAGTCAGACAATTGCCTCTTGATAGCCAACGAACTTCAGTATGAAACAACAAACGGTTGAAATCCTCGTCATTAGTAACACAAAGCTGATGAAATAATCTATCATTCAAAGAGCTGTTGCGGATTTTATTGACTGCTTTGATGACATATTGCAGTGATTGAAATAGTCGTTCACTTAAGTTTCTAGCAACCAAATGTTGTCTATGAATAACGCAATGTACAGCAAGGACATCTGGAATTTTATTTTTTAAATACGCTATGAAGCCTTTATGGCACCCTGTCATAGCCGGAGCGCCATCCGTAGCAACTGATATAATATTTTTCAAGGGAATCTCTTTCTCATCACAAAACTTTTCCAATGTATTGAATATGGTTTCGCCTTTTGTATCGGTCTCTAAATTTCTAGCAAAGAATAGTTCTTCACATATTTTCTCATCTTTAATAAACCTCACGTAAGACAGCAACAATGCTTCATTAGTTGGTAAAGTGGACTCATCGAGCTGAATTGAGAATTGACTTGTTCTCAGGTGATCACACAATGATCCTTCAATGTTTGCAGCCATTTTTTTTTAATTTATTTATTTATTCAGTAAACATGAAACTAACAGCTTGCGCCAAAACATTTACATGTTAGTAAGATAATATAAAAATATTTCTTCAGACTACAGTTATACAAAGAGCATAACATTATTTATATGTCTTATACATATAATAGCAATCACATCAAAATAAAAAAAAATACACAATAAAAAAATACATTACAATATTCGAATGCACAAATTAAATTATAATTTTAGTATGTCAAGTTATATTATTATACATTCATATTCATGTCATTTTTAAATGTCCCAATGTCAGTGTCAGTATTACAATTACCTAGTACAAACATTCAAATAGATAAAAGCAATCCTAATAAAGGAGGGTAGACTATCAATAAAAATGTCGGTATCTTCGTGTCGAGTGAGCAAGTCACCGAGCAGCCCAAGTGCTCTGGCAGTGGGGGCATTGCGGGCGCGTTTAGTGCGAGCCACGGGTCGAGTAAATAGGCGAGCGCGTCTCCTTGGAGGCATGGTGATTCCATCTAATTGCGTGCCACGTTTTGGTACGGTCAGAGACATTTTCGCGAGAGCAATCGGGTTATCAATTTTATTTCGTAATAGCATATAATAATGCACAACGAGCAGCAGCTTCCTTCTGAGAACAAGTGTGTCCAAATCAACCATACCGGACACAAAAATGGAAGGGTACAAGTAAGGATAGTAGCCATAGGATCGCTTGTATAACCATCTAGCGAATTTACGCTGTATTTTTTCTATGAGGAGCGTATATTTGTCCTCATAGGGATCCCAAACTACAGCACTATATTCTAATTTACTACGGACATAAGCATAGTATAGGAGCTTTGCTACCTTTATTTTTAAATTGGGCCCCAATTCTCATGATGAACCCTAGGGTTTTGTTAGCATTCTTGTACATATTGGTAATATGGCTCCTAAAATCAAGGTTCTTGTCCAAGGTCAGTCCCAGATCTCTAATCTCGTCAACCCTCTCTAAAGTAGTGCCACATATGTTGTAGTTGGTAGTTACTGGTTTTCGAGCACGGGAAAATGTCACAGCCTTACATTTCAAGCTGTTTAGGGGAAGATGGTTGACTTCACTCCAAATCGAAACAGAGTTGATATCCTGTTGTAAGGCTTCGGCATCCGTCGGTCCACTCACACCCAGACACAGTTTTAAATCGTCAGCGAACATGAGGCACTTGGCGGTCTCAACGGTTTCAGGCAAGTCATTGACCATGAGTAAGAACTGAGTCGGACTCAGGGTGCTACCCTGGCTAACTCCCGATCTAGTGTAATATTCGCCAGACTCGAATCCCCCCACTCTGACAAACTGGTTTCTATCTTGTAAGTAGCTCGAGAAGAACTCCAGCAGCTTGGGCGCGAAACCGGCGATAGCCAGCTTCCGTAGCAGTATGTCGTTATCGACCAAGTCGAATGCCTTACGAAAATCAAAGTAAGCTACTATTTCATCAATTCGTCTTTGCACAGAATTATTACTCAAAGGAATTTTTCGGATAATATCTGCGGCTGGTTTATGAAGCACAGTAGTTATTATTTCCTTTATTGCTGGCAAAATTAACTCTTCTCCGATGTTATGTGGTTTGCCTTTTTGAGCAATTAACAAAGAGATATTGTACGAAGCTTGAAGTCCGTCGTCATCTTGCTTAGCAGCCGCCGAAAATAGTTTTGCTACATTTGGCTGAGTATTATGCTTCTTCTCTAGGTCTTGAAAATATGTTACATTCTTGTCTTTCTTATCTGGATGCATTTTATTGAAATGATCTTGCAGTCTTGAAGGCTTCATTGCTTCATTCGAAAATGTTGTTAGACATGACACAAAGGCGACGATGGGTTTGTCGGATTTTCAATGAATCCGAATTTAATATATTCCGCACAGTATTGCCCTCTCTTCTTTTTTACTTCCGACATTGTTTTGTTTTGAGAAATACGTAAGTGTTGAACTTAAGTACTGCTCATCTATTGCGCGCGAAACCGCAAATGAAAATAAAATAAATATTACGTTGTTTATATAGGATTGCATAAGCAGCACGCACCGACAGGAATAAAACAAACATGCATAAACTCGTTTATCTCATTCGACGCTCAATCGTACTCAACAAGTCAGAACAAGTATTCTATGAACCAGCCGATTGATACAGGAATGCACAATTCGGGTTTTTAACAAAAACTTGTTAAAACATGATTGCCCGCGGTCTATTATCTACGAAAATTACCTATCTGGGAGTACTAATAACTATTAAAATGCGAAAGTGTGTCTGTTGCCTTTTTATTTGTTTGTTTGTGTCTACTTTCATTTCGAAACGGAACGACCGATTGACATGATTTTTATTTTGTATATTCAATAAAACAGGACAGATATATGAACCACGCGGAGAGAAATATCGAACCGAGTTTGAGCAATCTTTTAATTAATATTAGTTAATGTTCACAAGTTGTAGTTGAGAGTCGAGAGCTCATACAGTCGTTGTCTAAGATGCCTCCTAGCTAAATGAAATTACAAATCACCCCCCAGGCCTCTACACAACGCCCCTATTTTTTTTCTGGGTCTCTTACCGCCCCCCTTTAGGCCTGCAGCGCCCACAAGGGGGCGTTATCGCCCACTTTGGGATAGGCTGGTTTAAGTGATCATTACATGATTTTGAAACAGGTTTTTATAAATTCATATCCGACGCCATACAAAAATACTATCCAACTTTCCGAGTTTTCCGGTGGATTTTCCGAAAATTTTCTTTCCAATTGCAAATCTTGTCCTAACTATTACCAACACAACAAAACAAAATCAGGCAAATCGGTTGAGCTATTCTCAAGTGGTGATTTCATACCTGCGGCAATTGGTTTTTTGTAGCCCAAAAGCCCGACTTGTCTTACTAAAATGCTCAGTCAAGAACACAGAATACTTACGTGTCAAGAATGAATAATAAATAAATATCAAATTTAAAGTATATCAAACAGTTTTAAAAATTCCCGCGAATTGTCGATCGAAAACAGTATAGGAAACTTAGAGAAATATAAAGGTTTTTGACCCAAGTCGCGACTAATCAAGTGCGTTGGTCGATCGACACTAACGACCTCTCAAGGCATAATCAGAGCAAAAAGTTGTAGTTGATGATTTTGTAATTGATTTTTATTAATATAATTAGAAGAGGCACGATGTTTTCTGCAGATGACGTATGGTCCTACAATTTTGAAGAACCCTAATGTAATTACACTTTTTTAGACTCTCACGGCTTGTATCCATTATAACAGTGAGTTAACCCGTGAACATGGTGCTTGCAACAGCATCGAAATATAGGGAGACTCAAAATATTTAATATCACGGTAAGAACTCGTTAATTTGTTGTTATAACCCTATTGTAAATTTTATAAAAAAAGTTGAGTGCAAAAAGATTTCGTTATACACAAAATCCTTTAAAACGAAATGTATTCCATTTCGGAAAAACGTAAACAAAACAAAACAAAATTGTTATGAAATATAATATAATGTCGTTATGAGAAGTCAGTAACAAATCTGTGTTACGAAAAATGTCATGAGAAATCAGTAGATAACAAAATGTACATATGTCGCATACCAGTGGCGTGCCTAAGGCTTCAGAATAGAGCAAGCCCGACATACATGTCTTCATTGTTTTCATAAAAGTAAAGGGAAGGTAGAATATTATAGATTACTAATTAATCACAACTGGCACAACCGGTGTACAAGAAAAGAGGAAAGAGATCGCTTCCCACTCCTCAACAAAACAATTTTTATATTACTTTGCTATTAAAAATATATAGGCGTAAATAGTTTATGGGTTCTTAACATATTAATGTGTCTCAATTCATTGTTTATCCAAATTACTTAAACAAATATTATGTATTAATCTGTTTTTGTGAATTCGTGTGTCTTTTATGGCGACAGTATAGTTTTTTAATAGTCATAACCAGAATGATTTTAAATATTTTCGTCATTTGAATAAAATATACAGCACTAATAATAATAATAATTAGTACCACCTACCTATGACTTGATGGGAGAACAAACAAAACCTCAATCAGTTTCGTAAACTGATATATTAAATTGTCTTTTATGCGAATTACTAGTCAGAGAATGATATTCATGAGTAAATAGTTTTGTACACCGATTTATTGTATTTATTATATTTATGCAATTTACTAGTCGAGTAATACACAAATCAGGCGTAGGTTTTAACGAAACAATTAGTTGTTTTTTCTGTGCAAAGTTCAAAGATTTTACATTTTCTATGCTGATTAAAAATTGTATACATTTTGAGTCCTCACACTGAACAACTAACTTTATTTTTTATTACAAATTAACTCACTTATTGATGGAAAATAAAAAAATACTTATCAGTCGAATAAACAATAGGTTGAATTGTGTCCGTATTCGTATCCTATCTCTCAATATGTACTAAGTTCAGTATGAAAGCCGGGCTTTTCGCTTCATACTAATTGCTATATAAACCTTTGTAAAAAAACTACAGCTGTAACGAATTTTGCCATTAGAGAGAAAAAAGGTTGCAAGCCCCGTTGCAAGCCAACGCGTGAGAGTGAGACGATTGATTACTCTGATTTTTGCTCCGATTATGCCTTGAGAGGTCGTTAGTGTCGATCGACCAACGCACTTGATTAGTCGTGACTTGGGTCAAAAACCTGTATATTTCTCTAAGTTTCCTATACTGTTTTCGATCGACAATTCGCGGGAACTTTTAAAACTGTTTCATATACTTTAAATTTGATATTTATTTATTATTCATTCTTGACACGTAAGTATTCTGTGTTCTTGACTGAGCATTTTAGTAAGACAAGTCGGGCTTTTTAGCTTGTATGAAGGTACCACCATTGTCCCGTACCTATAAGGCGAAAATGTGTGAGGAGAATGATGATATTTAGAGATGAGATGCAAAAGAAGTATGTACGGACCGCGAAGCTTGGCGCTCCGTCCTCTAACTACCCCGTTAGGGATACAGCGTGAAGATATGTATGTATGTAGTAACAAATATAAATAAAATGATTTTTTTTACACGACCACAGACAGCACTTATTTGAATCGCTGAAAATAAATATGTCGCAAAATAATAGGTCGAAAAAAAAAGTTTCAGTACGCTATAGAAAATAAATTACTCAATAAATAACGTATAATTTTGAATGTGAGTAGGTATGAAATCAAATGAAATTGCCACAAATTTAAGAAAAAATTAGCCGAAACAGGTGTATATAAAGCACCATCTGTTGAATGAGAGCAAATAAAATGACAATATGAATTATACGAGTGCATGGCCAAAAACACGAATGTTATTGAAGGGAAAACAGCGTTGTTTGTATTTGATTATAAGATAACGGTGGCTTCTCACGAAGACTGGAGATTACACCAGCGCACACACGAAACCTGCCGCTCTAAAAGCGTATGTCTGTCAACAAACAGGCTTTGCATTACCTTCCATTTACCGACCTGGAGAAAAATACTTCGTAAATTCTTTATCATTCCGTCATCAATACAATTTTCAGCTAGAATTAGAAACATTTAGCATTATTAAAGATAATGTACTGTGTTCCAATACTTTAGAGCAAAGTTTCGCAAATCAGGAAGATAATTTAATTTATATTAATGCTGCTTTATTTCTTTCTGTTTCTGTTAATTTTTGCTCATTATCTTTGAATTATACTTTTACAATAGAATTAATTAATTGTGTCCCATTCATAAACGACCTCGGATTCAAAATCTGTAATTTATGGTTTAAGAAGTAGATATATTATATGTATCATCAAAATATATGATACATGCTACCGTTTTACTAAATATTAATTTACTTTAAGCTGCTTACGCTCATTGCCACGTACCCTCCGATTTAAAATGTGATATCTACGTACATGTAATTTGTTTGTATACGTAAGTACATACATGTGCACATACCTTAGAAGGGCAGAGCCCTTTTAAGGCCAACCTGTAATTACAAACTCTATAAATAAAATTAAACAAACTATATATAAAATTCTATAAATAAAATAAAATTTTCATTTAATCGCAAAACATAAATAATCAAAACGTATGAAAGAACGTCTTTATATAGGTATTATATTTATATCTTTATATTCTAAATATACATATTTAGAATTAAAATTAAGATGTACAATGTCTAATTATTGTAAACGCGAAAGTTTGTGAGGATGGATGTATGGGAAGTTTGTTCCTCTTTCACGCAAAAACTACTCAATGGATTTTAATGAAACTACAATATAGCTCATACATCAGAATAACACATAGGCTATAATTTATAAAGATATTATGTGTCTTTGAACTTATAGTCGCGGGCAAAAGCTAGCAATTCATACATTGTTATTTTTTCCAAGAAATAAATGAAGTGATTGAAAAGAAAAAACGACGGCGACGACATTGAGGTACAATTCATTGGTCATTTATAATACAAGTGATATAAATGAACAAGTAAAAAATGAAATCTAAAATTATTATAAAATTCATTAAATAATAATATGCAAAAACCAAGTGAACTCTATACATAAATATTTACATAATAAATCATTAAAAGATCTAAAAAGGTACAAATAACATTATGAACTAAGGACTCATATTTTATTTTTGAAGTCTTGAGGCAGCTGCCCTCGCCTGAGTACGCAAATGTTAATTATCAGAATGCGTACCTTGCGTACATTACCACCGGTTAATATTATACTCGTATGTATATATGTTTATATACGTGCACATATGAGAATAAAGTTTACGTCAAATTTGTATGAAAAGGAAATGTTATTACATAACTTCTAAAGACTCCTTAAGAATTTAAGAAAGGAAATATTCTCAAAAAGTATTTCGAGATTTAATTTTGTTTAGCCAACACAGATTTCCCAGACGTATTTAATTTTCCCTTTTAAAAGAAAACTAAAACAGGAAGGTAACACGAGCTTTTTCTGTTTCAAGGAGACACTTTTCATTACCCTCGAGATGCTTTGACAATGCAATAGATAAATACAGTCGAGGACACAAGTGCTATTCACGTGAAATTATGTACAGGTATAATTACACATTATAGGTAATGTCAAATAGGTAAAGTTATAGTGACTGAAATTACCGCTTTTTTCATAAGCTCATATTATACTTATTGCTCGATACCGAAACAAAACACTCATTTTTTAAATTTTCGTCTGTATGTTTGTTTGTCCTGGCGCTTGGAACGCCAACACCGGGTGGCGACTTACGCCACGGAGACCGTCAACCCTGTAGCCAGAGAATAAGACTACGGTGTTCTTCACCTTTCGTATAGAGGCGACTTAAAGGGCCTTCGGGGCCACAGCCAATCGGCGTAGGTGTTCAGGTCGTTCATGTGACGCCGGGGAAACGACAACGCGAGCACGTTATACGCATAACCTTATCTCACTCACAGTGGGCTGGGTTGCTGTGTTCCACTTTCTCTCGGGTTGCCAAAAATGAAAAATAATCAATACGAGAGGACTTGTGCTGCTCCGCAGCATTGTGTTGTTATATAATTCAAAAATAACGCTCTTATATGATGAGTCATTGTAACCTAACCTAAGTTCAATACAAAAATTGAAGTCAAGTTGGATGTTCACACCTAGCTTCCCTCCAACTCAACCAATTTAAGTGAGCAAAAGCTCTATGTTAAATAAGAATATTCTAAAACTGTAACGTCAAAAAATAACTCACGATTTTTTGTCTAGAATGTACAATAGAACCTCGATTTCACATACATTAGTAACTTAGAAATCTTTATAAATTAACAAAATTATGTGTTATTTCCCCTCAATCCCTGAAAATCGCCCTTTACTTAACTTAAAGTTGTACCTTAGTGACCTCCATAACGCAAAATAAATGTACAAACAACAGCTTCTACGTAGAAATGCGATGTTTAGTTGTTATCATAATATGTGATCGTTGTACTGTTCTGACTTGTTGTTTATGTTAAATTTCCTTTGAAGCCCTACCAAGATCATTAAATTTATTCATAACAGTTGAATCACTGATTTTGTAACAGTTCTCCCGAACACCACATCCATAACTGAACTGAAACCGAACAAAAATAGATATAAAGTCTTGTGTGGAAGACAAAGAATTCGAATCCTCCCACTTAAAACTATGGTTTGAAATATGAAATACTCGAAGTAAGTAAATGTCACTTAGACAAAATAAGGGTCTTTAAATCCTCTTTAACTTAAATCCTTTTTAAGTTGAAAACACTATAACAGAAACTTATTAATGTCTCTCTAGAACTTACGCTTGTCGAGATTTTACTGTCACATACAAGACACTGTAACTATGTACATATTATTATTATTTTTATTTATTATAATTTTTTTTAACTTTTTACAATTAAAAATATTACATAAAAAGCTGACTTACGAAGATCAAACAGCCACAGACAAACATACATAAGCTGACGGAAATCTCAAAGGCACTCACATACCTAGGCGTGTGAAGAGAATGATAAGATTTGATGTAGCGAAAGTATGTAAAGACCGCGACTACCCCGTTAGGGACACAGCTTAAAGATATGTATGTATGTACATAAAGCCAACTGCCGACAATCATCCGTTAATTTTATTTTATAGAAATACCATAGACCCATGCATAACATATGTGTGTGAGTGTAAGTGTAGATGTTTTGATGTGTGATTTTATAGTATGCCATTTTTATATTAGTGTTAAAAATGTTAATCATATTCAATGTTATTCAACGTTAATATATTGCATTACAAGACGAGTTATACTTTTTTGTTGTTTTTGTTGTAATATTTTTTTAAAGCAGTTTGTATGAAAATCACTTTTCATCAGGGTTGTACGGTTTGCCGCCGTGTTGTCACATGAGATAGTGTTAACTAGCGGCGACGTTGGAAGACTTTTTCATGGAAACATAATATTGTTTTCAAGAGTACCATCTTAAAAACAGTGTGAATTAATCCAAGATGTTTTGTACTTTTAAAAAGATACTATTATATATTTCTCGCAATGTTCATTTAAAAATTTTTTTTTCTTCTATTTCTAAACACTAATAAGCCATCTGCACTGTTCAATGTTGAACGATATCAGATGGTAACGATAAATATGATAATACCAATATATACCATACTCGTGCAATTAAATAATAATCATTATAAAATAAACGATTTAACGATAGAAATATTTTTTTGTGCACGTGACTTGAGTGTTGTACTTTAATATATTGTAAAATGGTTTTAAGAAATGAGACCTAAGTTTTTTATGGGTTCTTCTACTGGTTTTCTTTTCCACCGCGCGAATGTAGATATGACTTTCAAAATCATCTTATGACTGGGTTTACTTTAAAAAAGAAGATAATATAGAACAATGTCGCACTCTTTGTGTACATATGTATAATTGTATATCTAACACCAACTATTTTATTCGAAATCAAGCACTTTTTATATGAAAATTGCAACTCAATCAGTGCCCAGTGACACCTAGACATCAAAACAAAAATTCGTTTACTGAACGCACTTCGCTGGGATCCGAACCCGAGACCTGCAATTTAGAAGATTCAGTGATAAGAATTATCATATATATGCACATATTTGTAATGAATACTCTGTACGAATACTGCTGAAAGGGAAATAACATTTAATCTAGAATTATGTAAGATGTACATAATATGTTTTTACATTGTAATAATGATTACAATGTAAAAACATATTACGTAAAAATATATTATATGTTGGAATCCAATCTTAATATTATAAACCAAATATTCGAAATCATTTTTGTCAAACTTTTCGGAAGATAATGCGATAACTCCCTGACCCTCTATGAAAAAGAAATGAAAAGAATTTTCTTGTCGATGTGATAACTGTGGAGTCGTTGACATTTTTCTGAAACTTTTAACAATGAAGATTGATGTAGTACCTTTATTTTATCGATAACAAGATATACATATATGTAGTTACGTATTATACTCGGTTCAGAATAAGACCTTTATCCTTCCATGTGACGTCAAATAATGTATTTGACTTACAACCTGTCACTTTTTTCGGTGACACAGCGGCATATTTAAAAAAAATTTTTTACGGAGATCACTAAAAATGAACATGGAAACCTGGACGAATAGACCACGGACAAAGAATACGTAGAAATTGCCTAATCTCGGCCGGGTACATAGGGTTGTTGCGTTGACTGTGAGATGCGAAGAGCATCTCGTTTATGGTAGTTATACATTTAGTACAGAATATTAACAAATAATGTTCACGGATAACTTTTTCGTGTTTCTTGAATTTAATTTCTTGTATTATAGTTACATTGAAGAATGATATCTCTGCATTCGGATGACTACAATTATTTAGGCATTTAAGGACATTATATTACGTTCGTTTATGTGTGGCGGAAGTGGATGTGTTTCCCGATTTGATGAAGCATAGTAAAATTATACCAGTATTGAAATCGGTTTACAAGTCAGATTCTACAAACTATCGTTCCGTGTTGAGTAAAATATTCGAAAAAATAACTCAACCAAATGCTGGCTCATTTTAACATTTGCAGGATATTTCATGGTCAAGTACGGTTTTCATCAAAAATGTACTAAAAGCTTAGGAAGGGTTACGAGATGCCATCGGGGTATTTTGTGATCTTTCCAAAGATTTTGATTGTGTTTGTCACAAAACTTGAAAATATGTACCAGCTGAAATATTATGGAAAACGCGATAAAGCTCTCGATTTCGTGATTGCATATCTGGCTGATTGAGAACAAAAAGTGAGTGTAAATGGGGTTACATTTATAGGTTCTAAATTAAAGATGGACGTTGCCCATCAAAGGATCAATCTTAGGACTTTTCCTGTTTTTGGTTTATATTAATGATCTTTAAATTTGATTTATATTAATAAAGCTTTAAGACCTATGTGATGTAATATTATTTGTTGATGATAAATCACTATTGTTTAAAGTAAATAGAAAAGACATAGATATTAGCGGACCTAATAGGACTTTGGGGGATGCCTCGAAATGGTTCGCTGCTAATAATTTAGTACTGAATGCATAAAAAACCAATTGCGCCAAGTTTTCCCTATCCAATATACCCAGAATCCATAATAGACTAGAATTGGGTGGAAAACAATTAGAATTAGCGAAACCAACTACTTTTCTTGTTTTACCGATAGATAATAAGTTACAGTGGGCGGACCATATCGGGGCTTTGGCTAATAAGCTCAGTTAGGCAGTATATGCCATTAGACGTATTAGACAATTGACAAATGTGGCCACGTCTAGGCTGGTGTACGTCGCATATTTCCATACCTTCATGTCTTATAGCCTACTACTGTGGAGATCAGCAGTGCCTATAAACTCTGTCTTTATTTTACAAAACAGGGCAATACATACCATCTACAGTATCAATGCACGAGAGTCGTTGAGAGATCGTTTTAAAGATATTGATATACTCACCTTACCCTCGTTATACATCTTTAAAAACATAATGTATACTAGGAAAAATGTAATAAAAAATTAAACCGACTTCAAAAAAAAAACACGAAAAGTACGAAATAACTGTCCTTTACTAATCAAAACTTAAATACAAAAATAACTTTATAAATACGATACAGATACCCATATAATTAAATTTGACAGTTACTGAAGTCGGTGCCAAACATACTAAATTAATAGACTTTCGGTTGTTGCACATGATTTGACAGTGAGTTATTGATAACTGTCAAGTTTAATTATATGAGTATTTGTATCGTATTTATACTTATTTTTGTACTTAAGTTTTAATTAGTACAGAATAAACATTTCGTATTTTTTAGTATTATTTTATGAAGTCGGTTTAATTTTTTTTTATTACTCATGCGAGATAAACATATCTAAACGCACATTTTTGCGGTTGTAGCTATAGCGGTCTCATTATACAATTTTGCAACGCAAATTTTGCTTGGCACACGCAAATTCACGATTTAAAAAAAGAATGTAAAATGAATATCTAAAAAAAAACACAATCGTTTTTAGTACCCATTGACATCAGTGCGCAAGATAAAGAAAATCTAGATTTCGAAGTTTTAGATTAACATAATAATAAAGTTATTGCTTTCCACTCGTGCGGTGTTGTCGATTGCCCACTCGAGCGAATGAGCGCACTCGCTTCGCTCGTGCGCTCAACTTCGTTCGAGTGGGCAATCGACGACTTACCGCACTTGTTGCACAATATACTATTATTTAAATATTTCTCACATCACAAGTTAATACAAATTCAATACCAAACCAAAAATAGCATGCAAGCTCCCCTCTCTGTTTTTTTTGATGTAGTTTAATTATTTACACATAATGCAAACTTACAACTAAAAGATATTTTTGTAGTTGTTAACCGGCTAAGAGTGCATTGAACAATCATTACTTTTCAGTGATAGCATTTTAAAATAGTTCTCTTTTTGTATAATTTGGAAGACATAGTATTTAAAACACCCATCATTTAACATTTTGTATTTTACTTCTGGTTTTAGTGACAAGTTGCAACTCGGTAATTGTAAAGATGACGGAATAGGTTGGCTGTGAAATTACAGCAATCAAGAATTACACGAGTTAGCGAAAGCAGGCCTTGTAATTACATCTCTATATATCCTACGTTTCCACCGACATCGATATCCCAGAGAACGAAAAGCTTTAATCTCAGATTCATCTTAAGTTGGTTTTTTAAACTGCCGTTCAAAAATACCAACTTTCAAATTATAGTTAAGTAGCAACACTCACAAACGACATTGTTGACATCTATTAATGATCATGATTGTAACATTTAATCATGAATATTAATTAACGATAGCTAACAAGTAAAAGTTCCGGTATTCACTGAGAATAGAGCGACAATACTGGGTCAAACATTGGGTATGTCACACAGTACACGTAGTTACTGTTTTATTCATAATATCAACTACGTACTTATCTTGTTACTTGTGTACGTAATATTATTTGTATCTTGTACAGAAGCATCAATATACTTTTATTACTTAATAATATATAAGAAGAATTCATATACACGTCTTTGTCAAAATCAGTCAGTTTCTTAGACGCTACGTGAAAATATTTGTCTTTTTTTTTTGCTTTTTGTAGAGTAAAAATAGTAATTCCACACACCACTGAGAAACGACAGACAACCAAATTACATGCATAAATATAACGCATTTTCCTCCTACATAATACTGGCCAACTCCTACAATAGAAAGGTCTAAGAATAAAAATAATGAATACAGAAATACAGCTTACAACAAAATAACAGCTGGAATTTTCTGCAAAATAAATAAGAATAGCACTTCGCTGTTTTTAATATTCCGATATACGAATGTATATTGTATATGTACGAATAATGCTATGTATAGATAACAAAGCAATACTCCACATTATCTAATTTATTTGGTACAAAAGCTATGAGATGATTTATTGATGGCATTATGACGAATTGAGTTATACTTATTTGGCCTTTAGAAAAACATGGACTGAGCAATAACATCATAACTATATTTTCTTTGGTGTATCCTTAACGAAAATAAGTGGGTTTTCTGAGATGTTTTCACTCGAAATTTTGTTAGGAGTGTAATACTGTTTATTTTGCCATACGGGTAGGTACACATATATACAATACAGTGTAATAAACAGTTATATCTAAATAAAAGCATTTTTACAACTTCAAAAAACATTTTTTCTGTAAACTAAACACGCAATAAATCAAATACTCAATAGCGGCAAAATCATTGTTGATTGAAAGCTTTTAAATTTTTCATGAAATATCAAATGTAATAGAGTAGATACCAAATACAAATAGAATATTTGTGCGCTTCTTGATAAAATGGGCCGTTAACTCTAGTTAAAATTCTAGATTTGTTGTGTGTTTCATTGTAAATGTACCTACTCATATTTTCGCAATTTCTGGCATTCTGTTCCTCCTAATGAATTATATAGACTCAGGTGTTAATTTGTAGAAATCTATTTCAAGCGGTCAGTTGATATATATTTTTAACAATTTTCGGTCCATGTTTCGAACTTGTTGATTGTTACGTGATTCACTTGTCAATGAAGCATCCTGAGTAAATTCCAAAAATTCCAGCCACGAATCATTGTACCAGGATCGTTTAGAAGCGAAACTCGTATCGATCAACAAGTAATTATTACAAGTATAATATATGCAAGTAAAATAAAAAAATGAACTAAATAATTATTGAATACAGCTATACTCACATCCAATCGGTATAGGTACCACTAGTTTAAACTAGTCGGTACCTATACCGATTGGACGTGAGTATAGCCGTATTCAATAATATTTAGTTAATAATGTTTCACGAAAATTTTAAGAATTTAAAAAAAAAACAAATGAAATAAAATTCATACATAAAAATTACCACTTTTTTTTTATTTATTTTTTAATGAAATCTTCACAAAAGAAAAGTTACAGAATTTATTCCGTTGTAACGATATAGCATAAACTTCAAAGAGCAAGTTTTTCTGTATACCGCCAATTCACTAACACACTCGCAGTTATAATTTTACAAATGAGGTAAGTCATATAATATTTTTGTGATATGAATGTGTGTCGTGCGTGTATATGCAGTGTGTGTCTTAATTTTAAATGACAAGTGTATACAATGTAAAGGGTGCTTGGGGTATTACATTTATTTAAATACTTAAATAATGTTTAAATACTTCTGATGAACATTGCAATAATTTAATGAATACTTTTATTGTATTGTTGTATTACAATCACATAAAACCCTCACCTAAATTACTAGGCTAAAATAAAGCACAATAATACTAATTATAAAAATTTGGCTATTCAAAGAGGTAATGCTGCCAGTCTGCTGGGCACCCTAAGCAATGACAGCTTTCTAAGCGGCAATTGGAAAAAGTTTATTATTTAATATAATGTGTAGTTTTAATTTTGTAAATATTAACGTTAGGATATGTATGTACTTTTTTGTTATTAATAAATGAGATATCTCATTATAAAAAAAACTTAAAAATAAAAACTGTCTAATTATCAAATATACGTACATATAAATCTTCACGCCGTGTCCCTAACGGGGTAGTCAGAGGTGACGGAGCGCCAAGCGTCGCGGTCCTTACATTCTTCTTTCACCTCTTTGAGTCTCATCGTTCTTCTCACGCATTTTCGCTACGTATCAACTAACACTATTTGATCTTCAAAAGTCAGCCTTGGTCTTCCTTGACTTCTGCTTCCTTGACTTCGTCAATCTTTCATAACTCCTTCTTTCCATTATCAAATATCTAATCAGAAATAGGGATTAAGCATGGTTAAGTAACTATCATACTAAATTAACTGAAGTTATACACAAAATAGTCATTGATCTAAGTCTATCTAAAACAGGGTATATTCGTACATACAAAAAGGCTATATGAAACTCGCTCACTCGATGTAATATTATTATAACATAACTATAGATAATAATAATTGACATAATATGTATTTATTTGTACAATGTTGTTATTGTATACAGAAAAAGATTACACAAAAGCTCACAAAAGCTCGCGCACCAAAACTGTAGTATTAGGTACATAGTATCGTCTAATCTCCATGCGTCTTGTAAGTTTAAGCCGAGATCTCATACGGCATATGTTAATATAAGTTAATTATGCGTTCCATGCGTGAAATAAGCTTGGTTCCCGGCCAGGATTCGAGTCAGATTGCCACGTTTATTTAGTTCACTGTTGACATGTTAAGGCGGATGACGTTCATTATAATTTATACTTATTTTTAAGAAGCAACCAAGTAAATTACGACCAGATAAATTAGTAATAACAATAATACACAATCTCCGTTATTTTAGAACTCTAATGAACTTTAAAATATCTTCAAAACTATAAGTATCACTAATCACCTTAAATATAACTTGTTTCTAATCTAGTTAATACAAGTCGTGAACAATATTCATAACTCCAAATAATTGGTCGGTATATTGAATAGTCACCGCTTTTCACAAGCGTAAGACAAGGACGAGTAATGCTCCTGAGGAGAACGACAGAGCGTATGGTCCGTGCTGGCACTACGAGTGTACAGAGGGGAGGAGTTATGTCACAGAATTTGTTCCGTTGTAACGATATAGCATAAACTTCAAAGAGCAAGTTTTTCTGTATACTGCCAATTCGCTAACACACACAGTTATAATTTTACAAATGAAGTAAGTCATATAATAGTTTTGTGATGTGATTGTGTGTCCTGCCCCTACGAGAAGTGCTTCGGCTTAGCGCTAGAGGGGCATCCCATGGGAGATCCCGATGAGCGTTTTGTGGATAAAACACCCACATAACCAAGACTTTCCCTAATGAAGCTGATTATCTATGTATCAAATTTGAAAAAAAGAATGATAACTAAGGCTGACTTATTGAGAACAAATTACTAGAATTTTACCTGACTGAAATGTCAAGAGCATTCGCATGCATTCGCGAGCGAAAGCATATGAGTAAAATCATGAGATTTGAGGAGGCGATGAAAATATTTGAGAACATTTTGATGCTCAGCACTCCGTCCACTGTCTATCCTGTTTAAAATTTGTGTGTATAATGTCAAGTATATAAATATGTAGCTAAAAAGTAGTTTTGACTAATGACGATAATCCAGCACGCACTAAGTTTGAAGAATATCTTACATAAAATACAGTCGCCATTTTTACGAGCCTCACCACGCTTTGTGAGCACATGTATTCAACAGTATGACACTGTAATCCTAAGTTGACGCGAGACCCAAAATTTGCTCTCCACGTTTCAGCGTTATTGTTGAGATTTGAAGTGAGAACCATTGTGTAAAATGACCCGTCTTTACTATATGCTGTGTTTGAAACGTGAATGTAGTAGCAACGTAACCGTAGAACCTTCAGTTATGTCATTAATCAAATATGCAAGTAACGTAACAAGTAAAAACAAAGGCTATGAATATTATTTCGAATTGATATTGAAATATATCTAAAATAAAGGGACATAATTTTTTAAAATATCGTCTATTGAGAACAAATTATAAAAACAAAAATAAGTTATACAAAATCATTTCTCTCCTTTTTTTTAATTTGAATTCAACAGACTATATCTACGTATTGTATTTCTTAGTCAACAGTTAACATCTCCAGTTTGTAAGCGAGTGTACTTGACCGTTCAAATCAACCAAAGGTGTGAGGATAGCAAATGGCAGGATTCCACGGAGTCGTGCAAGTAACACGTGTCGAGGCACTTTTTAACGAATATCTCTACAACGTGCTTGTGAACTTAAGGATGCCTTTTGTTAAGACGTTGAAATGTTTTGTACATACTAATCTGATTTTTCAGATAATCTCCAAAGTAAATACCATACAATTGCAATAACAAAGAGTACTGAATAAAAAAAAATGTAAAATACTTATAATATTTTTTGTAATGTATTCTTATAATTTCTAGCTATCCCTACACTGAAAATTCCAAACCCACCGAATGATTCAGTGCTGGTTAGCTGATCGAGACTCATCTCTGGAATATTTTGAGGATGCTTTTTTAAGAAGCGAAACACGTGTCAATTAGTAATCGGTAGTAGTAGTAGACTCGGAATTTTGGGCCAAGGATTTCCAAAAATTATAAGATTTCGTTGATTCATTCATTCGTATAAGAATTTGAGGAAGCGAAAAAGTAGTTAAAGACTGAAAAGTTTACCGCTCCGTCCTCTTTAACTATTTCTTTTTTTTTAATACCACGGAAGTGGCAAACAAGCGTATGGCCCGCCAGATATTAAACGGTTACCGCAGCCTAAGGACGCCTGCGACATCAGGAGTATCACTTGCGCATTGCAAACTCTGTAAAAACGTTTTAACGCCCTTTTTGAAGAACCGCATGCTGTAGTCTCTTGGGAAAATCTCGATGGGGAGCTCATTCCACATTTTTTTTTAGAGAGACAGGTTAAAATGTCCATGTATGTATAAGAATTCATCACATCAAATGAATTTCCGCAAATTAATATCTACGTCTATACAATGTATATTATTTTTGTTATGCACTTGTGTATTTGTTTAAAGTGAAGCTAACTTAGACAGACTTTAGTTTAGACTGACAAGAAGTACTTTGTACTTGTCGAAAATGTATTAACTCAGTTATAGGTACTATAACTAAGCATGTAATTAGAAACGAAGCAAGTTTTAGTAGTAATACCAATAGTAATGTGGATAAAAAGTCTTTAAATTGAGTAATAAGACAACAGAAAATCTACATTATAATTTTTTTATGTTTGCACACCAAAATGTCAATAGTTTCTCTGGCAAAATATTAGAAACTGAGTTATTAGTGGATAAATATAATATAGACATCTTGTGCCTCACCGAGACGTGGTTGAGGGCTGATAAGATGTTTTTTAATGTAAATAATTTTAAGGTGGCCAGTGTGTTCAACAGAGCGTCAACAAATGGCGGTAATAGTATGATTTTGATTAAAAATTGTCTTAAAATAAAAAATCGCAAAGACGTAGTTGCTCGCTCTGTTGAACGTGTATGTGAAATGTCGTGTGCGGAGACGGATCAGTACATATTCTTATGTGTTTACAGACCACCCTCGTCTGATTATTTTCAATTTTTAATTTCTGAAGAGGAGAGTCTTACCAGGCTTAATAAATGTAACAAATCAATCATAGCATGTGGTGACTTCAATATGTACGTAATAAATAGCTCTAAGGAAAGGAAGATGCTAATTTCACTCTGTCTTTCATTTGATCTTGTACACATTTTTGATGAACCGACTAGGTTACATACCAGGTTACATGGTACCACATACCATTACATGCATCGATAATGTTTTCATGAATAAGAGCAGAATTAGAGAGCATAAAATTTACACACATCACTATTGTTTAAAATAAATAGAAAATATATAGAATATCTTTATGCGGACCTAATAGGACCTTGGCGGACGTCTCAAGATGGTTCGCTGCTAATAATTTGCACTAAGCTAAGAATGCACAAAAATCAATTGTGTCAAGTTTTCTCTATCCAATATACCCAGAATCCATAATAGACTAGAACTGGGTGGGGAAACAATTAGAATTAGCGAAATCAACTACTTTTCTTGTTTTAACAGTAAATAATAAGTTACAGTGGGCGGACCGGACCATATCGGGGTTTTGGATAATAACCTCAGTTCGGCATGTGTCATTAGACGTATTAGACAGTTGACAGAAGTGGCCACGTCTAGGCTGGTGTACGTCGCATATTTCCATACCCTAATGTCTTATGGCCTACTACTGTGGAAATCAGCAGTGCCTATAAATTCTATCTTTATTTTACAAAACAGGGCAATACATACCATCTACAGTATAAATGAACGAGAGTCGTTGAGAGACCGTTTTAAAGATATTGATATACTCACCTTATCCTCGTCGTACATTTATGAAAATATAATATACACTAGAAAAAATATAGATCTATTTAAATAGAAAGAATATTAATGGCATGTAAACTCGTGGTCGTGATCATCTAGTTATTTCTAAATTTAAATTACAAAAGTCAAGTGTGGCAGCACATAAAATACGAACCAACAAACAAACATGGATTTTTATAATTATGTTTTTACTATTACAATATCCATACTATTTTGTTCAGGATAGAGCAAGCCCGACTTTCATGTTCTTCATTATTTTTGTAAAAGTAAAGGAAAGGCTAAAATATTATAGGTGGACAAGAAGAGAACAAGAAGAGGTGGAAAAGAAGAGAGCAAAGACATCGCTCCCCGCGTTATCTTTCAACATAACAATTTTCATAATATTTTGCTATTAAAAATGTACAGGCGTAAATAGTTTGTCAGTTCTTACCATATTAATGTGTCTCAATGCGTTGTTTATCCAAATTACTAAAAGAAATCACTGCGCTCATGTGTTTTTGTGCATTCATGTGTCTTTTATGGCGCCAGTATAGTTTTTTAATCGTCCTAACCAGAACGATGCTAAATATTTTCGTCATTTGGATAAAATATACAGCACTAATAATAATAAGTAGTATCACCTACCTATAACTTGACGGGAGAACCGGGAGAACAAACAAAAATCCAATCAATTTCGTAAACTGATAAAATTGTCTTTTATGCGAATTACTTACTAGTCAGAGTTAAATAGTTTTGTACACCGATTTATTCTTTTATGCAATTTACTAGTCGAGTAATACACAACTCAGGCGTAGTGGTTAACGAAACAATTAGTTGTTTTTCTGTGCAAAGTTCGAAGATTTTATATTTTCTATGTCGATTAAAACTTATATACACTTTAAGACCTCACAATGAACAACTTATTCACAAATTAACTCACTTGTGTTGGAAATAAAAAAATACTTATCATTCGTCCATCGGCTCAAATAAATAAATAGTATTAGTTAAAAACAATGACGTCAAATCACGTGGAATTGTATTCGTATCGTATCTTTCAAACTGTACAAAGTTCAGTATGAAAGCCGGGCTTTTCGCTTCTTACTAATTGCTATATAAACTTGTTAAAAAGCTTTTAAAGAGCTATAACGAATTTTGCCATTAGAGAGAAAGAGAGGTTGCAAACCCCGTTGCAAGCCAACGCATGAGATTGAGACCGATTGATTACTCTAATTTTTGCTCTGGTTGTGCCTTGAGAGGTCGTTGATGTCGATCGACCGACGCACTGATTGGTCGCGACTTGGGGTCAAAAACTGTTTTATTTCTCTAAGTTTCCTATACTGTTTTCGTTTGACAATATGTACTTCGCGGGAATTTTTAAAACTGTTGGACATATTTTGACAGGAAACAGTTTTCGTCTCGCGCTTTGTACGCTATTTAGAAAATCAAGGAAAAATCTAAAGATCGTTAGAAAAATAGTGAAATTGCAATTTTGTGAAATGTGTGAATGTGAATTTTATTTCATATTAAAGTTTCTAAATTATAAGTGTACAAAGTGCAGGCCGGAGCTCCATACATTCGTGGACCGTCTTCTTTATATTTATTACTCATTCACACATTAGTATTCTGTATCTTTGACTCAGCATTTTGGTAAGGCAAGCCGGGCTTTTGGGCTTGTATGAAGGTACCGCCACTGTATGGTATGTGTATGTACCAGGTTACCAAATATATGTATTTAATAATTTTTATATGAATAGGATAAGGAGCGTGAGAATATGTATGTAATATTATGTATGCACATTGCACATATATATGTATATGTATAACAATATACATAATATGAACACGGTACAGAAAATAAACTTTTAAAGCTAAATCGCAGTCTGTGTTAAATAATCTTTTTCCTTTTTTTTTCACAATAGATATACAAGCAAAAGGCAATAATTGTTTAAATCCAATGTTATTATTTCTAAATTGGGGTCAAAGATATTTATACAGCGTGGTTTAATTGCTTCCACCTATAAAGGAGTGCGTTCGTCTTTAATTAAAATTTCCAAAGCTCTTTCGACGGCAAATTTTCGGCTCCCATTGTTAACAACACATTTATTTATGTACAAAAATGGCTTTCAATTTTGTCGGGTTAATTAACACAATTTAATGTGTTAGAAAATTTTGAGTTTCAACTATTTCTGATACTACTTTGCCAATATTGTAATGCAAATATCTATTCACGAGGACTAACGATATTAGATGATAGAAAATTCTCTACTTATTTATTTATTTATTTAGTTTCGTTATTTAAATATACACACATATAAAAGAGACCTAAAAGGTAACTTATGTACAAAGGTACTGCTTATTTCAAAACGAAATTTCTTCCAGCAGACCTATGATAAGAAAAATGTTACAGTAGCAACATTTAACGTATTTGACGCAAAGAAAATTTAAATACACATACATACTTACTTGCATATAAATATATATCTATACTACCTATAGGTATACTAATATAATAAAGCGAAAAATTTGATTGTTTGTTCGTAATGGATATAACCAAAAAATACTCAACTGATTTAAAAAACTGTAGATACTGTATATTTCTTAAACATACATACGTAAATAAATTATTATTAGCTTCTTAAAAATTATTTATTTAATTATTATTATTATTAATTATTCTATTCTGTTCTAATTTTAATAATAATTAAATATTCAAAGGGGTAATGCTGCCAGTCTGATGGGCACCCTACGCAGTGACAGCTTTCTAAGCGGCAACTTTGAGGAAGTATATTATTTAGGATAATGTTTAGTTTTAAGTTTGTAAATATTAATGTTAAGACATGTACGTACTTTTTTTTATTAAAAAAATATAGATATTAATTATTATTCTTAATTTAATTGTTATTGAAAATGATATACGTAAATAAATTGAATAGAAAAAATGGAACTTACGGAACATAATATTGATTCTTCGTTGGTTGTAACGATCACCAAGTTAAACAACGTTGTATGCGATCAGTTATTGGATGGGTGGCCGAATAGTATTCATCGCGATTCATGACCAATTCAAACATTTCAACTAATTGAAATGAAAACGAAAATTCAATACGCCAATATATAATTTTCCTAAAACTAAAACTAATTTTCCTAAAAATTCCTAAAACTGAAATCGTATTTTTAATATTCATACATACATATCCTCACGTTGTATCCCTAACGGGGTAGTCAGAAAGGATGAAGTACCAAGAATTGCAGTCATTTTTATAATATAGTTAATAGTTATATTATTTTAAGCTTAGAGCAATTAATGAAGCAGTGTGTAAGTTTTGTATTCAGAAGCCGCCTCATTGATGCTATTAAACTTATACGATATCTTTTTAAAGACTCATTTTTTTACACCATATCGAAGCAAGGGAGCATACGGCAGATAATAATTTCTATGATGAATATATTTGTAGCTAAATAATTGCTCTAATTTTGACTATTATTAGTCTTTCGGGTTCCGTACCTCAAAAAGAATACGAAACCTTCATAAAATCTCTTATAATATGTCCGTTTGTCTCCGCGTTTGTTACAATCGGTTTTCTTATAAACTCTTTCCAGTAAAATAATGTATCTTGTTAACATATTTTATTCACTAGCCTACATTTAAAAAAATAGATTGGAGAATTAAAGAAGGAGACAAATTGTGTACTCAAGTCAATTTGACCATTCCCCTGTGTTACAATTTTTTGTGTGTTTGAGTGGGTCCTTGGATGGTTTAGATTACAATTGGACTCAGCAAGTGGCGCTAGAATCAGGTTCTAGGTATTTTTTTTTCATTTTTAACCCGGTAATAGCAGGCAAGCCAACGTTAAAGCGGAACAACGTCTGTCGGGTCCGCCAGTTACATATATAATAACGGTATCAAATTTTACAGCCTGTAATCAAAATAATAACTGCTATTATTATTCTCTTTTACCTAATAGCAAATATTAACAGCCTCTGTTACCCCTTTTATGTTCGTCTTTATTGCCCTTTGTTTAGAGAACTTAGGCGTCTTATTATTTTTTAATTTCGATGTACGTATTATCTCTTCGTTTTCTACGAGTGTAACAGTCTGCTTATTCTCAAACTGCTTAACAATGGAGTCATCTTTCGATGAAGAATGGAGCTATCCTTCAGAATAGGGATTTGAGAGCGCCAGACTCGTGTTACGCGAGTTATCTGACACGATGTAATATGCTTATCGACAGCAGGAATCAGACCGGAGTGTTTCGTTCATTAAGTGTACGTCACGTCTTTGATATAAATTTATTTTTTCCACAAACAACTGGCTTTTAGTGTCAAATTGAAATGTGTTTTGTATTTAAATGAAGATCAGTAGTCGTTTTATTTTCGCGCTTTAGCCTATAAAGGAGGCGTACAGTCATTCTAGGTCTCTATTCCATCTAAAAACATAATTATTCTGAAATGTTCAAAGTGATTTGTCAATGTGTCAAACCGGCTTAATAAATATCGACTCGGCTTGAGAAATTCTTAACTATAATTTAGTTATTACAGAAGCTGTTAAGATTATGTCATTGTTTAAATTGTATTAACGAGAATATATGTAAGTACCACAAATTACGTTATGTACCCTTACGTAAACGCAAATACCCCACTCCGTCTGTCCGTACATGGACTACACTCAAAGACCGTCTCTGAACTCTGAAATCTTGAGGTCATGTAGCCCTGAAAAGACTCGCAACCGCTTTGTGTGATATCTGCCCACTCTCTCATTTAATATAAAATCTACGTATTATCCAATTGCGTCGACGCATGTCGTTGCTAGAGAACTAATTGCCAGCGTTCCGTGTCCACTCCGTATCAGAGTTTGGGTTGCAGTGCATAGAATAATGGGTACAGTTTATGACCTCATATTTTTAGTTAATATTATGCTATTGATATATAATTACACAAGCCGTTTCCCGCCCGCTTCGCTTGGCAAAAATTCCGCATCGAATGGTCGTGGTCCCATGTCGATCCGTTCAGTAGTTTTGACGTGATTGACGCACAAAGAAAACATAACTTCATTATATACAAGCCATTTCCCGCCCGCTTCGCTAAGCAAGAAAAAAAAAAGTTCAAAAAATGAATAGACTTAAACCGTCTACAAATGATTCCGCATCGAATGGTCGTGACCCATGTCGATCCGTTCAGTAGTTTTAACGTGATTGACGCACAAAGAAAACATAACTTCATTATATACAAGCCATTTCCCGCCCGCTTCGCTGAGCAAAAAAAAAAGTTCAAAAAATGAATAGACAGACCATCTACAGACGATTCCACATCGAACGGTCGTGGTCCCATGTCAATCCGTTCAGTAGTTTTAACGTGATTGACGCACAAAGAAAACATAACTTCATTGTATATATATACAATGAAGTCACGATATATAGATTATTAGTATAATTATGTTATTGATTACTGTTGTTATTGTTCTCTAAATTTATATTTTACTGATGTTAATTTTGATCGTAATATTTGAATCCTTGAATTAAATGTTCTTGTTAATTATGGCAACTATACGTATAAAGTTTGTAGCATTCGTTTGTTTAATTAACATCGCTTAAGTTTAACACTGAAATCATAAGTTATTATTAGTAATTAAAACGTATTACGCACGCATTATAGCAGAACTATTTAATAAATATAATTAATGCTATGTTTGTTGTTGGCAATAATAATTTATTGAATAAATGCTTATTGTAGGTACATTATGTATAATAGAAGCTTTGTATTAAAATGTCTCGCTATTTCTTGTTCAAAATCACACCTTGACCTCAATCGTAGCATTTATTTGAGTTAACAAGGCCTGACCAGGTAGTACAGCCATTCCTAAAGTGGGCGATAACGCCCCCTTGTGGGCGCTGCAGGCCTAAAGAGGGGCGGTAAGAGACCCAGAAAAAAAATGGGGGCGTTGTGTAGAGGCCTGGGGGGTGATTTGTAATTTCATTTAGCTAGGAGGCATCTTAGACAACGACTGCATGAGCTCTCGACTCAGTAGACAAAATAAGTTTGGGAACCAGTGAGGTAGTGACTTTTTTTAAATTAGTTTGTTAGCCCATCGTGTGTAAGAGTTAGTTACGATACACCTTATCCCTTGGCTAATTGTTATGGCCAGTGCGGGAAAACAAGCAACTGATACATATTTTGACTTAAAATTTTTTAGCAGATCAGTATGAAAGCACTCAATTAACAAGAAAAAACTGCTAAAAACAGCTTTATAATTTACTAATTCATAAACAATGTAGAAACATTTCGAAACTATATTATTGGCTGGGCGGCTGGATTTTACTGGGCGCTCCCCCAGTCTGTTCTATGGTAGTTAGAGTAAAAATATTATAATATTATATAAATTCATAAAAAATGGCAAGCACGAATAAGCTTTCAAAGTCTCATTCCCAAAAACTAAAATTTGGTTCAAAAATGATTGCATACATCTGTGTCTCAGGAGTAAAAACTAAATTTAATGGTTATTTATAACCGGCAGAAATTTGATACCGATTGTGAATGACTGCCTGCTATTTTGCTTACTTCAGTTCGTTTAAAACCTAGCATGAAGGATAATCTTTTATTAGCGAGATTTTAGAATGCGCTGAAAAAGCTAAACAATCTGGGCGACCTGCTTTATAGCTCTATATTGCAAAGAAGTAAAGGTGTGTGGACTGAAAAACAACTGCATCATGTGAATGTCTACTTCTGAGAATTTCTTCTTTCCAGAACACTACCGTTATTCTAAAAAAAATGTTTTTAATGGAGACGTATCCCAACAGAGTGACTGATTCTGACAAAATATAATTTTTTTTACATGGGCAGTTTTAATTTTCTTCAGTTTACAGTTTTTTTAAGTTTATTAATTTCATAGTTTATAAACTGACAACCCTAAAACTATGTGCTGTCAAAAAGAAGCGGCCTTTTAGAATTCTAATAGAACAATAATTCTCGGTAGTATGTGCAAAAATCATGTCTGTCTAGAAAATATAAATTTGATAAGTATTTCATTTTTCTAGTCGAAACAAGGGAACAATTCAGACCAATTGTGACTTTAAAAATTAGTACAAGTATTTATAGTTTCAATAAATCAATAAAGTAAATCTCATTTCAGAAATATGACATCAAAAATAATATAATTCTAAGAAAAACCAAACGATATTATCCGTCGTTGGAGACCCGGAAAAGTTTCACTCGAAACGCTATTTTGTTCAAAGGGGCATCTGTATCAAAGGACAAAAATCAGGATAACTTAATTCCGCTACTAGTGAACGGGGAATCCATTTAATGTAGCTAGTTTTCTTGACATCATATTTATATAGTATACTAGCAGTTACCCGCGACTGTAATACGTCTGCGTGTAATTTAGAAAAGTACCATTCTTGGTCCAGCGGCCTAGCCGTGAAAACAGCAAACAGACAGAGGCACTTTTGCATTCATAATATCGTATAGCTGTTACTCGCAACTTACTGGAGGTCGTTAATGCTGTAAATTACCCAGTGTAATTATGATTATATTTTTTTAAACTTTCATGTAATATTCATTCGAATTCATAAGAACTTCATTCCTCTTTTGCAAATGGAATTTTATAAAAATACGATACACGTATCTCATTGTTTTTAATAAGCAATACTCGTATTCAATTTCACACCCGTATTCGGCTCAATATAAAAGTTGTATACTAAGTTCAATGCCCCCTTTTCTCCTTTAAAATGTAAATTTCCAAAAACTTTCTTATAAGATCAAATTTCATGTTCCTATAGCTGGTGTTGAGATTTGTGATTTATCTGTCAGTCAGTGAGTGGTATTTCGCTTTTATATATGTAGAGTTACTTCATACGATATACTTAATACAGAATCCAATATTTTTCTACCGGTTTTCATATTACGTTCGATAAAAAGGAGAGCTACAACCATTTCGAAATATTTTTCTCCATGCAGGCTTACAGGTATTAGCAATTTTATCAACACGCATAGCACAAATATGCTTAGATATATGTACATACTTATGTGCGTGTGGTGTAGTTATCGATCTCAATGTAAACAATAGAGTTGATATTCAGAAAACAAAATAATATAAATGTCTAATGAAAATAAAACATTCGTTCATTTATTTCTAATTTCTAAACGCGATTTTTCGTCTCCGTAATCTGAGAACGTTCAAATCTCTGTACAACAGTTTTCTACCCTTAGGATGATTATATCCAAAGATTCTTTTCTAGTGCTTACATAGCAAAAGGAACGTATGTCCAATCACACATAAATACGTGCAATTTCAGTTACAGAGATTTCGTCTCGGCAATAAATCACTCACACGGCCTACTGATGAAAGTTCATGTAACACATATGAATATACATATATATACATCCTAATTAAATAGGAATCTGTACATTTAACTAATTGTAGACCGTTGAATCTTTGTGTAATTTATTTTACTACTTAACGCGAGTTCCTAGAATTAATACGAATGAAATACCGACTGCAAATTCCCATTAACGAAAATGATTTTGTTAAAAATGAAGCAAGAAGCCCTCTATTATAACTTCTGAAATCGACAATAAATACAGATAAATAATTTCATAAATCAACGTCTTAATATTGCGGCGGCATAAAAACCTTAAATTGTTGTGTTACTTTGAGGGTATTATGTGATTGAAATAAAATACATATGTACACTTATAATATACAAGTCATCAAAATATTATTCAATTCTAATACACGTATAGTACATATTTAACTATGTGCATATGTATATGTAGGTAACTAGGTATATAACTGTAAAACCTGCTAGGAAGATCATTTTGCTCAGAGGTGAATGATTGATGTACGCGTATGACCTTTTTCTAGACCCAAATATCCTATCTGTGATTTTCATCGGCATTATTAAAGTCGTTTTCGGGAAAGTCAATACATACCTACATAGAAAATGTGTGCCTACAAGAATAGGCTATTTGTTTGTTGCTTACAGTGAATGTTATATAGATTTATTAATATTGAACACAGCTGTAAAAAAAAATTCAAATTTCATTAAAAAATGCATAATTTATTGCTGTTTGAAGTCGAGTCGTCTCTTTTACTCCTAGGCACTAAGCGATGATACTACGACTTTGTGACGTCATAGCTCGATAACATAATCTCCCTCTAGTTATGCCGTTATTGGCTTTATAAGGTAATAATGTCTTGTTTTTTATTTAAATTCTAATATTGAATTACAATTGTGTTCATAATTTTTATTATTTTAATTTAATGTAAAAATTTGCCATTGTAAGAACAATCAATTAACATGTTTATTTAATAGTGTAAGACAGTATAATTAAAATGCAGAGAGAAATGGATAATGTAGGATGAACCTTACCAAATACGGTAGTATTTTAAACATTAAACGTCATACATTAATTTGTTTTTTAACCTCTAAAAGTCTAGATCAAAATACAGATTACCGTTTTCCACACGCAAGTGAAGCCGCGGGCAAAAGCTAGAATGAAATAATTTGGATTAGGAATGCCTTTTATAACATAACATAATATGTATTTCTATCCTTACGAGATAATATATTATATGTATTTCCATGCTTACGAGAGATTATTAAATTCGTTCTTATGTCAAAGAGCCTTTATGTGACATCACGATTATTGAGAGCCCTTAATACATTTGACATTATTGAAAATAATAAGCACAAGCAGTTCATATTTCTTCTCTTCTTGCGATATATCACATCAGGGAAGTCACATTTCTATACATTTGTATCATGTGTTGACATTTGTGTAACATTATTACGAAAACATCGACCAAAATGTATATAGATGTGTTAGCTATTATCAATATTCTCGATTAATCATTCTAATCATAATCGTTAACAAATGGTAACACTGTTTTTTTGAAAGTGTTGCTACTTTCATAATAACATGGTATTTTTAAATATCAGAAAATAAGTCAGTTGAGAAATTCACGAGTTAGCGTAAGCACGTCTTTTAATTATATCTCCTCATCCTACGTTTCCACCCAAGTCAACATCCTAGAATCAAACAACATCCTAGAATGTTTTCATCGATGAAAACTATTCGTTCTATTATTATTCATTCTATCTATTATTATTTCAACAAGAATACAAAATTTGTGTTTAACTGATGTACTGATTTTCGATATTTTATCCACATTGTCTTTTTATTCGTTGTTCATAACCGAGCAGTATTTCTTGAATACACTTTGAGAAGAAAATAGTATAATTCGTAATCTCAAAGCGCAAAACTGTGGCGTAACATAATATAACGATTGTTACAATATATTACAATTTGCGGGTAGTCAGGATAAAGCGTAATTAATATCAAGTTTGCGGTAAATTTATGAACGCACAGCATTGCCAGTGTTTCAGCTTTCAAATATTTACGACCATATTTTGTTACGTTAAAGTTCATTTTAGCATAAATATTAGCGGTTAAGAGATTGCTTTTAAAAAGTTCGGTACGCAGAGGTGAGATGAATTTTATTGCAAAAGTATGAACTCTTTCCCTGCTTGTTATAATCTTGTCGTATTTTACGCCACTAACTTTCTACCTACCTGGTCGTCGTTTCTTTAAAGTACATACATATGTAATTTCACGCCACTACCCATTCGGGGTGGACAGAGCATTCAGGATCGACTAAATGACACCTTATAAAATTCTTACAAAAATATTGCAATATTTGAAATTGCAATTAATATAATGATAATTATACGTATACATAAATAACTACACGCTGTTTCCCTAACGGAATAGGATAATTGAACTTATTAGAAAATATACCTTATAGACTTTATAGACTCGGTGTTACTTAACAGAAATCCATTTCATATGATGAATTCTTATAATTATTGGAGGCTACAAATATTTTTAGACATTTTATGAATTAGGTACCAACATACTTAGATAGCTGGTGTAGCCTCCGACTGCATGTTAAGATTTAATAGCATAAATTTTATTATATATCCGTCTTGTTAACATCTCTTTTACATCTTTTTAGTTGCTTCTACAGTTTATACAGCCGGGTTTTTTGATTTTTTTTAATTAACTTTTTTAATTCTGTGACCTAAGAATAATAAAGTTGTGCATGTACCAGCAGCAGTACAGTTACATTTTATATTTATTTATTTGGGATAACAAATAGTAATGCATTATAGTGAATTACTAGGACAGAAATAAATAAATTAGTTAATGCAATAGCTAGAACATTATTCACAGATTAAAATAAAGTAAAAAAAAAACAAAGCAGAATATACCATAACAATATATACCTACGAATAAAACAGATAGAAAAAAATATAATAAAACAAGAAAGTAGTTACATAGAAAGAATAGGCCAGAGGAACCATATAACAATGTTAAAAAAATACATTTTGAATAAAAGATTTAATATAATAATATGAAAACCGTGCGTGAGACTTCCTATAATGGACATTTTGAAGTTGTTTGCGGATAGTGAAAATATATCAATATGTGAAAATTTACTATGGAGATAGCTCACCTGCGTTGATACGACACGAAACTGTAAAAAAGTTAGTTATAGTGTGATTCGAAGTCAAAGTCATAATTTGTATCAATCCTATCCGCAAACCATTGACATAAACGTTTTTATGACATTAAAATATCTCTGTCGTCGCTCCATTTTATGTTAGCAATAGCTCAGCAGCCATAGCCAAAACGTTCTTTGATAATCGGGTTTCGGTCGCAGTAAAATCATCCCAAGTATTTGTCATGCGATACGGTAACGCATGTATGTGACCCGTGGCTCTTACTGAACCTACTCTAACACTTAAAGAACTTCAAACAACGTTACATCCTAATCTCAATGGTTTGAGGACCGAAACATGATCAAAGTGACCCAATTTCCTACAGCGCCATCACTTACTTACCGCAGACTTCGCAGACTTATCGCAGATTCTTCCGAATATTATATTTCAGTTAAATTTTGTAGGACTAAAATGTAGGTAAATAATAGGATTAAATAAACCAGTAACATCTAACCAAGTTGTTACGATATCAGTTGAACAATTTCATGATTATTTCATGGTATTAATAATTGTCGACCAGAAGCAACTAGTTTCGAACTAGTTTTCGACTTCTTATTTCATCATTTAAACCCACTTACAAGTCCTACAATTTTTCTAGACCGTCGAACCATAATTGTTTGTTTCAGCACCTTTCAAGGGCCCAGATCTGTTTAGAAAGCTCTGAATGGATAGCAAAAATCCGCTAGACTGCGTAAGCTAATCGACGTGTCTGATTTTACTTAATTTTTCTACACTCGCACAAATAAAGCTCCTACACAGAATGCACATAGCACAGACGCAATTATAGA
Source organism: Zeuzera pyrina (assembly GCA_907165235.1). Classification (NCBI taxonomy): domain Eukaryota; kingdom Metazoa; phylum Arthropoda; class Insecta; order Lepidoptera; family Cossidae; genus Zeuzera; species Zeuzera pyrina. The sequence goes on from OU015629.1 coordinate 6,174,347, forward strand.
AGATACTATTTCCGACTTTTAACAGATTGAAAATAAACAGTGTTTTTAGGTCGTTAAGTTATTAGCGTACTTTCGCACGGGAGCATTTTCAACACTTTATCGTTAAATGTTTTTAACGGTGTGGAGTTTTCCCGTGTGCGGTCGAACTTATCATAGACACCAAAAGATTAATAACACAAGTCGAAGAGACGATATATAAATAGTGTAGGAGCTTCAGCTATATTAATCGCGCGGACGTATCTAGCAAAATATCGAAACAAAGTGATTTTTTCCCACACTTGTGTGTATATTGTATGAATATTGTAGACTGAAGCGGTTAAGCAAATAATCCTGCCGACGCTTTTTACACAAGGCTCTTTTTAGCTCTCGTGCGAACGCACTCTTTTCTCACGTATTATCAACCGACTTCCAAAAAATAACTTTATAAATACGATACAAATACCCATATAATTAAATTTGACAGTTATTGAAGTCGGTGCCAAATCAATGTTCGACAACGGAAAGTCTATTAGTTTAGTAGGCTTGGCACCGACTTCAGGTAACTGTCAAATTTAATTGTATGGGTATTTGTATCGTATTTATAAAGTTATTTTTGTACTTAAGTTTCGATCCGTAAGGGATACTTATTTCATACTTTTCAGTGTTCTTTTTTGAAGTCGGTTTAATTTTTTTATAAAAGTTTTTTTATTTTATTTCAATGTGCCAGTTATAAAATTAAGTAAGTATTGCAAGTGATTTACTCAAAAATTAAATATAAAATTCAGCAACACATCCCGCATTAAATTCTAAACTGCAAAAATTATCTGAAACCTTCCTGAAATGTTTCTTTTAGCCTTTTAAGTACTTTCAATAGAATATTATAGCGAACATTGTGGAAGAAATAATTTATGAATAAAAATAATTTTTTTTCGTCAGCAAAACAATGTCGCAGTGAAAAGTATCATTCTTGCAATTAAAGAAGGAATTGACTGAAAGACGCACACGGGCTTTTTATACGATGTATACACTTAAGAACTTTAAAAAAAGTGATTTGATTTAATTTAGCGATTTCAGTGAAATTGAAATTCTCGTGCAAATAAAATAAGCAGATTCAGATCTGAAATAGTTTTTTCATTTTGTGCTTATCGTGTTTAATTACCGATGTCCGTAACAATGAGTTAACATGTATTTTCTACAATGTTTTGATTTCGGATTTTGGTTTACACTTTACTCTTAATTCGATGGCACCATTTTAAGTATTTACTACCAGATTCCTTTGTAGGAACAGAGAATCATTAATTGGAGTCCCCTAACATTAATTATCCACCATACAAGTACAGCAGACCGTTATACCTACTAAATAAAGGGACGTGCTTGGACAAGTTATGTTCTATGTTCTTGTGAACGTGTCGTGAGAAAAGAAGACTTTGTGTTATCAACTAAAATTTAGAAGGAGCGTTGTACAAAGAGTACTCAGGATTGGGTATTTTTAATTAAACCTTACATTTTTAAAGTCTTATGAATAGTGGTTCACAAAGTCCGGTTAAGTTTTCTTCAATACGAAAACCGATATTGGACATCACTACTTATAAGGGGTTGGCTCATATATTAATTTCGGAAATCTCTCTCATGTAGGTATGGTATGTATTATTTAATTTTAGTACATATTTAAGTATATATTTTTAGGTACGTTCTGCTATAAATTTCAATTTTATTATTTATTGACAAGTTTTCGCCTCTCAACGATGCATCCTAAAAAAAATTCAGGAGTTTAGACTCCGTCAGCTAACAAATGAAACACATAGGGTTTGAAATTTTGACTGAAAATAGCGAAATAATGTATTTGAAAAAATGACAGGATGAAATGCGATGTTAAGTATTCGTCAGCAATGAAACTTTTCGCTTATTTTCTATTGGTTTTTCTTTCATCTGATATTTCAGGAATCCTATTATTTTTCTGATAATATTTTCAATTTAACTCTAGTCTATCGATTGTAATTTTGCTCAATTACTAAGAACTAATTCTCAATTCGACCGAACCTCTTTGTTTATTCAATTAATCGGCCAAAATTTTACAAGGCAATGAATTTTATTCACATCTAAAACTTCAGGAACAATCTCGCGATTTGAACTGACAACATCTTCCTATTTGATTTGCACTTGATAAAACAAAGTCGGCGAAACTCTGAATCCCCAAGAAATAATGTCAGCCTTGTAACTTAATCAAATTTCGTTCAGTTTGGCCGAAAGGAGGGGAGAAATTTCATTAAAGCGAATTAACATTTCACTATTATACATTTTACGGCCGTATTTAAGATTTTAGATATTCTCGCGCAAATTCGCGAGGTTGGAATTAGTCTGCAAAAGCGACATTAACTTGGGCTGAAACTTAACCTGGGGGAGTACAATTGATTATAATACAATATTTCTTTTGAATAAGAGAGGCGACTATGAACATGACAGCCCCGATGAGAAGGGCTAAATAAAATTAATTTCTAGAGATTTAAATTATTTTCTTACATAAGTCTTACGATTGTCGTTATATTTTATCCGTAAATTTCAAGTAGGTAAGGTCTATATTCTTCTTTTATTATTCTGAGTCCAGTAATTTCCCGGATAATGAGGCGTGAATGTCAAATTTACCCTTTCTTTAATTCTCACACTTATGAATATTTGCTAGTGTTAAGTAATGCACAATATGTGCTATAACAAGCTGTATTACTATGCATTACGTCACGTAGTTTTGACTATATCAACTGTAACAGACTGACAAACTAACAGACGGTTAAGTAAGTGATCTTATAGAGATTCTTTTTTTTATTGATTGATTATTTTTTTTAAGGTACGAACCTTAAAGAATAGAATTTGCCGTAAAACATTTTTTTTCTTCGCGGAGAAAGGAAAAATCCCCATGGTTACTCAGCTAAGCCCCGTTAACCAAGTATTGCCGGACTCCTGTCGCTTGCAAACCTACCGACTAAAAACCGCTCCTCTCTTCTCCCCAACTACAGCGATATCACCTTTCGGTATTGCTTCATTGCAGTTGGTGTTACAGTGAATCTTAAATAAACAGTACTTTTTCTTTACAGCTGATAAAATTCCACCTGGTTTCCCCGCCATAACTCCTCCGCCTACAACAATGGTGGTGGAAGTGGGTCACACCGCTACCCTGCCCTGTCAAGCGAGCGGGAACCCTACCCCGAACATCAGGTGGTTATGGAATTCGTTGCCATTGGACGTGGCCTCGAACCCTCGATATGCGCTATTGAACGATAAAATGCACGGTAAGTACCTATTTTCCATATTATTTTAACGGCTTCTTCAACTAATACGTTTTCACAATAAATTTGCCGGAATGAAGACTGACTGAGTTTCTTGTCAGTTCTTCTAAGTGTACAGGTTTTCTTTTCGAACCGATCGAAGATAGATTCAACGTTAAAAAACATTTTACAATTGGATTTACTTAAATAAATTGATTCGACTTTAACCTTGAAAGAACTATTGTGTCCATATCGTCGATATAATTTTCTCAATTCTCTGACTTTCTTCTCAAGACCTTTGGTCAGAAGTAGATATTCCAATTAACAGTATTTTGAAATATCCTGGTGCACCCTCATATGATCATGTTAGAGAAGATGAGAGATAAGAAACTGCTCAACCTAGCCATAATACGGCTGACTCACTCATTGATCTAATGTGTGAGTAAGATTGAAATTATTTTTTTTATAATAGCAACACTTGTCTGGCATGAGAGAAGTTGGCTTGCTTCCGATTTATTACACGATGCTTTGTATTTAAATTTGTTTTAAATTAATTAATAAAACTAAACTGTAAGTCCATTTTGTTATTATTTATAATAATATAAGGAGCTGACAATAAAAATTATTTTGTAGAATGCTTCCAGTTTATACAATCTGTTGAAAAACAGTTTATACAATCTGTCGGTTTATAACTCTAGAACTAACTGATCTTTATGGGGCCTCCATTTTAAAAAGCTTAACGGAGAAAGGGTTCGGTTTTGGGTACTTTTTATGTTTGCTGAGGGCTCCCTAGAGTGTCTTATATTTAGATTCGAATTTTACGTTTCTAATACAAGTTTTATTATGACTTTTTATCGTCGATCTTAATTGGAATCGTCTCTACTGTTTTAAATTATGTTAGAGATTATTCTTTATCAAAAACGACGGCTAAGGTGACAAGAACAATGTCAAAGAAAGAAACGTTTGTACAATCTAAAATCGAATCTTAACATCCATCAAAACCTAATACCGTGTCAGAATATAATAAGAAACGGTTTATTGGCTTTTTTGTGTCTGAGAAAGATTATATGAGAATTCCAGGATTTTGCTATGTAAAGATTGGCGCCTAATGGGTCATATCGTATATTTTTCAATGATATATTGTAATACTGGTTTATGGAATGACAACGGTAATGTAATTCTTTTTTTTTAATTTTATAATAAATCTGAAACATTAGGTTTCATTTCTGTTATTGGATTCTGAGTAAAGGTTTTCTTACCAAATCTTTGTCTATCAAAAGGCGTTCAATTCGCTTGTTACCCATTATTTTAAATAATCCTATGTTATCTCTATACAAGTCTTTTAGCTTTAAAGCAAACGTTTGGCGCCTCTGAAGGTCTGGCGCCTAGAGCAGTCAGCCAACCTTTCCTTTTAACAGGTGAAGAGCATTAAAATATAAGGCTACCCATTCGAAACGTTTAGTTTAAAATGATAGGATAGGTACCAATTGGATTCGGCAAACAAGTTCACTGGGTATTAAATATTCAGAGATACGCGTTTTGCACATGAACGGGTTCTCTAGACCCTGATTCTCTTCTGGAACTAAGTGTCGTCAATTTGTCATTTCACACTCATTGATGAACGTCAATCAGATATATTTTTAGGATTCTGTATCTCAGCAAGAAATACAGAACACTGATAAGGTCAGTCACTGCGTCCGTCTGTCATAGTAAATTTTCTCCGAAACTGTATATCGTATAAGCTTTATAATTAGCGTAGTGACACATCCTTATAACCCACATATTTTTCACTAGTTAAATCTTAATATTATATTCTTAGAGAACTAAAGAAGAGCCACATTTTTATTTAAACTCGACTGTACTATACTACTCCCCATTTTATATCCGATACTGCTAGTTAACTATTGTCAATATGCATGCGCCATTACGTATTATAATTATTTTCCTTAACGGATGGCAAAGGATTTTGCTACAACGGAGGGTGTTGCTACTTAAAAGTAATTTGTTTATGATTATGCAAGTTGGTATTTTGAATGTCAAAAAATTATTCAGTCGAGAAATACACGAGCTAGCGAAAGGACGTCATTTTCATTTTTTATTTCTTTAATTTTTTCTATAAAAGAGGAAGCAGACTAGCAAGCGGGTCATCTGATGGAAAGTGACCAACCGCCGCCCATGGACGGGGGTGTCCATGGGCGGCGGTTTCGGCAACATCCGAAGAATCACCGGTGTGTGCCGGTCTTTAGGGAAATAGGCAAAGAAGGGAGACGAAGGGGAGGAAGCGGAGGGGATGATGGGCCACTGGCACTCTTACCGATCCGAACCGATCTCTCACCGAACGAAACACAACAGCAATAGATGCTGTTATTTCACGCCGATATTCTGTGAGAGGGTGGTATTTCACCGGGCGAGCCGGCCCAATTCGTTCTACAATACAGCATGGCTCTACCACTCTTTTCACTCATTATATATCTCTATGTATCCTATGTTACTTATACCTACGTCGTTATCCTATAAGAATGAAAGCTTTAATACTGGATTTAAATTTTGAAAAACTATGCGGGATATAGAGCTTAAAATGTGTACAACTTAATCTCTATTATAATTCTGTCTTATGAATCTTGCGAAATTAAACTCCGGCTTTTGATGCCTTACCACCGCGCCAACAACCAGTTAAATCATGTGTTAGTATTTAGTAAATAACTGGAAATACTAAAATATACACCATCGAAGCCGGGCGGGATCACTAGTATTGTATGTAGACAAACAATACAGATGTACCTCTGGAAGTAAATTAGAACAATACATAAATAAATAATAAGTAAACTTTTATTTCTGATTAATATAACAATAGCAACACATCTTCACGCTGTATCCTCAATAAGGTAGTCAGAGAGTATGGAGCTCGAAGCATCGCGTACATTACATACTTCTTTCGCCTCCTCAAACGTCGGCTAACACTGGAAATTTGATCTTCATTAGTCACCCTTGGTCTTCCTTGGCTTCTGTTGCCTTTCACTTTCGCTCTATAGATTTTCTTTTTCTGTCTTTCATCACTCATTTTCTTTATGTGCCCGAACTATTTAAGGATACCTTTCTTAATTTTTACAATAATAATGTCGTCCAACTCTGTCATAATGCGTATGTCTTCGTTGCTTATTTTGTTCGCAAGGGTGACGCCGCACATATTTCTCTTACTTTCACTCAATTTAGGGCATATCCAGGCCTCACTACCGTAAAATAAAGTCGGCACCAACGCCGTATTGTGGCCCCGCACGCCACATTCAGGCAGAAGATTTTACAACTTCTCGCACTACTTTTGATTAATGTATTGTAACTACAATAACTATTTCACTTTTACTGACGAATATAACTTAAATAATTACTATATGTACATAATATAGACACCAGCGATTAATCAGACTGTCCGAAGACAGGCCCACTCCATATGGAGAAAGTACATACATTTCAAAAGGAATACGAAAATGCGTATGTAAGTATGGACCTATATACACACAACATTATCTACTTTAGGGGAATGAGGTAGAAGGCCGAAGAAACAAACATTTAATAAAGTTGGGCCGTTATTCGCGATAATGCCTCCAAATCCCAAACTCTTTATTAACTTGTGTTGATTTCGGACATTCGTAAGCTTCTGTTTCGTTATATAAGAATTAGATACTGACAGTTACAATATTGTTTTCTTGGGTCAGCAGCTATGGGTAACAACTAGACAAAATAACCTAGTTGTTACCCATAATTGTTGCAAATACATGAAAAAAAAGGAAAATGTATTTTAATGTTAGAATTAATCTGTATAAAAAAACTATGTACTTCAATTGAGATGACACAGAATAACAAAAATAATTTACACAGGCTAATACGTAACAGACTTTTACATAAAATGACAGTGTGTCTGATTACGTACTTAATAAATTGTCATTTTTTTGATGTGTAACATCTTTCCATTCGTTTTCCTGCAATCTGTGGGAGTGATTTCGTGAAAAGGGACGGAAGTGTGTAACAGGAAGTCGGGGAAGCGCGCGCTATTTGATTTGGCCAATGAGCGCGCGCAGTGGTAGAGTTGGCCATCAGATGGTATCAACCCATTTTCCGATAATTATTTGAATAAATATTTCAGTATTTAGCTTTTTAAATTTTGAGGTTAATTTCTGTCGCTGCTCAATTGAATTTATAACTTTGATTAAAAAAAGAACAAATTAATTAATTACACGGATAATTTCTTTGATAATAATTTCTTAAATATTTATAATTTGAATTTAATTCTAATGATTTCGTGAGTTGCAGAGATGGGTAAATCCAGAGCAGAATATATACGAGATTATCGGCAGTAAAAACTAATAATGTTAATGTTGCTTATTACCAAGCTGAGATGTCAGATGTTACACATCATATGCGACTACTGTAAGGCTCGCTCGTTTTTTTTTCTTTTCATAATTTTGATTTCGTGAAACGTAACCTGCCCACAGTAATCAGTACTTTTTTGCGATGAATTCTTATAATAATTACCTATATTCCGCCCACAATTCTAAACCTAATCGATACATGTTTCGCCTCTCGACGAAGCATCCTTAGGATCTTCCAGAGACCAGACTCCATCTCACCCATCTCCCTCCTTCACCCCTTTCCTCAGAGGCCGGCAACGCACTCTTGGTTCTCTGGACGTTGCGAGAGTCCATGGGCGGCGCTGATCACTTTCCATCAGGTGACTCATTTACTCGTTTGCTCCCTCTTTTATATGTAGAAAAAAGTATGCTGTCGGGGGATCCCCGTCAGGAACGAAGTCCCTTAGCTGTAGTTTATATCTCTCAAAACTTAATTGCAATAATGAAACAATAAAACTCGCGTATGATTTAAAATAAAAACAAAAACCTAACGCCGCGCGACGCGCTGTTCCCGATGCACGAAACGCTTTTTCCCTACGTCACGATTTCTACAAACTCAAACCTCCCGCAAGCGGCGTTAAAGAACTTCATTCTAAAAAAGACGGCCAGCTAACTAGCACCAAATGATTCGGTCCTAACGATGCTTCGTTGAGAATCGAAACACGTCTCGATAAGTAGGAATTTTGGTCGGAAGATTGCTAAACATTATAAGAATTCATCACATGAAATGGATTTCCGCAAGTTAACACCTGAGTCTGTGCAATATACTAGTAATTTTAGTTATAATTCTGATTTTACGGAATATAACCTCAACATAAAGAGAAGGCGCATTGTATTATCTTCCAATCAGTGGTTTAAGCTACTTAAAAACAATGTATCTTTTGGTATCTGTAAATTCAGTAAAGATGTCACGATTTTTAATGATTTTTAAAGTTCTAATACAAGTCTTGTTTAAACTTCTTGATAACATAGGTTACAATTTACATGTGAACAAACTCTCGTCTTATTCCATTCCACCAACTTTTATTTAATCCCACTCTAAATATAAACAAGTTAAACCTGTGTCGGTAATGGCTTTCTCTAAAGTTCATAAAAATATCCTTAAAAATAATAATAATAATACTCCAGACAATTACACAGATTGTGTGACCCGAAACTAAACAGTAAGCTTGTACTATGGGTACTACACAACGAACTCTTGGGGAGTGCCCAGTAACACCCAAACTTCAAGCCAATTTAGAAAAGTTCGTTTCCTAAATTGACATGACCGGGGATCGAACCCGGGACCCTAGCTTGGAAAGCAGATGTTGATCCATATGCCACTGTGCCAACGGACCAGTCAATCGAGGAGGAAATCGAGGATTGTTTTAAATTATTGCTTTGTGTTAAGAGTCAGTGGTATAATTCGTATTGCATTTACTAAATCTCTTTTTTGTTAATATTATTACATAGTTCTTACTAAATATGTTAATTGTTATCTCAAAGAAGGTTTTTTGTGTCTAGACATAGATCAGGAAAAATCTTACGCTGAGGTATTTCCACACCTCAATTATGTTACTAAACACGTAATAATAATTTAAAAATTGTTTCGATTGTAATCATAGTTTCAGTGTTTTACATTCTCAGAAATACAGATCTTTTAAAAAAAATATAAGTATTTTCTCCATCACTTTTCATTAATAATTAATTTAAATTGCTGTAGAAAAGACAAGTGTAATTAAAAAGCGTCTTCAAGGGGAATTTAATTTGCACATCTTAATGAAAGTTTGGCGCATGCTCGAGTTCTACCACAATATGATAAGCCGAAGGAAGACGACAAAATGTTAATTATAACAATTTTCTGAACAACGTCGGGCGGCTAAATAGGTGTGGTTTTGCGACAATTTGATGGCCATTATATTTTTGTATTTATGATCCGTTAGTGTAGTGGTTAGTGCGTATAATTTCTAAACCGAGAATTCCGTTTCGATTCCCAGTGAGATTATTTTAGGAAATAATCATCTTTTCATGTACTATCAAAAGATTTGAAAAAGGAACACTGATAACTGAAAGGAATCACCTCGATTTGTTTGTTTGAGTCGCACTTAGTTTTTCCCAGAAATAATTTGATGTATCTGAACAGCTGAAATTTGGAACAGTTATAGTAAGTAATGGCCCTAAAGACAGATGTTAACTTCAAAATTCGACTTTTGAGAATCGTTTTTGAGGGCTGAATGACAAATTTATAAAAACAATTTGTGGTCGTTGTGTAAGGAAAGCTTCGTGACGTATCACGAAATCAGAAATATATAACACTTTACTTGTGTTACCTTTATTAACATACTATCGACGAAACATAACTTTTGGTTTATTGTTTAAATACATACAAACATACATACCTACACGGTATATCCCTAACGCGGTAGTCAGAGAGGACGGAGGGTCAAGCTTCGCGTCGTTACATACTTCTTACGCTTCCGCAAATCTCATCATTCTCCTCACACATTTTCTCTTAAGTATGCGAGTACTTTTCACATTTCCGTATTGATTTAATGATTGTATATTTTATATATGTTTATTTTATATGTGCAGATTTGTATGTGGAAATGCATGACGCCGTTCCATAATATTATATGCAAACACAATCGTGTTGTCCATATCATTATTAATCGCACGACTGCTCCCAGCCTAAATGTTAATAATTTCAATTTTAATGCCATTATGCACTTCGCAAGAGGTGAGAAAGTAATTTAAATTCAGTCAAAGCAAAACCGCAGATTTGCCACGGTCTCTTTAAATCTCATTAATTTAAATTTATTCGAGTGGATTATTTCTTCTTGGTCGGACCTGATATTTCTTTGCTACATTGCTACAACGCATCTTTGAAATAAGTCGTGACACTTTTAAAATAGCGGTCCACTTTGACTTCGCTTAAATTGTATCGACGTGTTTAAATTTTTTTCCTTTACCTCATTAATTTGATTTAATGAATATCCTATTGTATAAAAATCTCGTTATAAGAAGTAATAAGTTTTGAACTGTAATAGTGACAGATTCCTTCATAATTATGATTAAAAGCTGAATATTATGAGAACGGCTTAACCTATAGCTGCCAAAAATGAATTGAAACATTTTCAAAAACTGCGACTTTCAAACATAAAACACTGCACGCAAATTGTTTGAGCCGTTCGAACGCTACAATGCTACAGACGCACACAGAGGAATAACGACGTCTAACTTACAGTCCTTTTTCCCGTTGGGAGCTCAAAACAGGAAGGAAGAAATGCTTAGATGGTTCATATACGTATGTAAAAATAATGAAGAACGACTGACGAAGAAAATCTACGAAATGAAAGTAAATGACAGTAGATGCCAAGAAAGATCAAGGCTGACTTATGAAGATCTGAATCCGGATAGTTTTAGTTGTCAGAAATGTCAAAAGCATGCCTTCGTAAAAGTATGTGAGGAGAATGATAAGTTTCGAAGAGACAAAAGAGGCATGTAAGGTTTATCCACATGCCTTCGTAAAAGTATGCGAGGAGAATGATAAGTTTCTAAGAGACAAAAGAGGCATGTAAGGTTTATCCACATGCCTTCGTAAAAGTATGCGAGGAGAATGATAAGTTTCGAAGGGACAAAAGAGACGGCATGTAAGGTTTATCCACATGCCTTCGTAAAAGTATGCGAGGAGAATGATAAATTTTGAAGAGACAAAAGAGGCATGTAAGATTTATCCACATGCCTTCGTAAAAGTATGCGAGGAGAATGATAAGTTTCGAAGAGACAAAAGTGGCATGTAAGGTTTATGACGCTTGGCGCTCTATCAGACGATGGAACCGTATTTATTATATTGTAGCCATATTTATTATATTACAAATAAGGCGTAAAAATTATGTATGCAAGTGTTCATCTGCTTTACATGAAACTAAATCTTATATTCAGTCAATAGCAAAACTCACTAATACTTGAACCCGCTTTATAGTTGTTGCTAAGAAAAGACAGCCAGCTTATCTCTCTGATTCTGATCAGCAGATCACACGATACGATAAGATACACGGCGTTTCTAAACTTATATTCCAAGTGATAGAACTGCGAAAACTGTTCAATTCTTTGCAGTGGTTTCGAAATGATACACTTGCAAACGAACAGACAAGAATTCTGAAACCATTGTTTGGCTTTAGCTACTGTAATCTAAATATTTTTAAATACTTTCTATGTACAGGTATGGATCATTTAAAGTTTTAGTAAACTTATGTATGAAAGGTATCCTATAAGTTACTACGTTTGATTTTTAAAACACTATGTAGCAATAATTTGAAGGTTACTAGTAAGTAACTCTCACTAAGCGTAACAGAGAAAACGCTAAACCACCTGCTGGCAGCATTGAGTAGGCAGCATTCGAAGCGAACTTAACTTTACCTAACCAGTAACATATTACATCGATATCGCCCCCTAGAAACGACAAGGAAACCAATTAAAACTTAAATACTTATGTATGTGGTCTGATGTTTGAGCGGATCAAACTTGTATACACTTGTACCTATGGCCTGATATTTAAGCGAATGTAATGTTCACGTTCATGTTACTTGTCTGTATAGTCGCATAGTAACTATACATCTATTTTTAAAGATTTGTACGCAAATTGTAACCACGAATCTAGTTCTTTTAGGATTTTTTAACTTAAAAGAAAAATGGAACCTTTTGTTCGTCCATCTGTTCATCTTTCCTTGTCACAGTCTATTTTCTCACGATTTATGTTACCACTATCTCTTTATCGCATACAAATTGGTGTGATTCCTTTTGCGAGGTATGAAAATTCCTTACCTACCCTCATTTCATTTTTCCCTTAACATGTCCACAACGAGAATAGAGTTGGAGTTAGATATTCACGCGAACAAGCCGCCCTTTTCGTTATTCCACATAATATTGGGTCCTTACATATGAAATTCTCCCCTTTGGTTAAGAGTTCCAAATTCAAATTTATAAATTCATTTAGCTGGTACATTTGAGTTTTAAAAACAGTCATTCATTTGTTTTTTTCCTCATTATTTTTTTTCTTTGGCGTCGCTTATTACCGCACATTGGAAAACATGAAATATCGGTATATTTACGAGTTCGAGTTCTACCGTGGCACCAGTGCTGCAGAAACGGCTCGAAGGATTAATGATGTGTACGGCGCTGGTGTCGCAAAGGAAAGCACGGTACGTTTTTGGTTTCAACGTTTTCGTTCTGGAAATTTCGAACTTCAGAACCAACCCCGTGTACGGCCGGAGACCAAAGTGGAAAATGAAGAATTAAAGGCTATTGTGGAAGCGGATCCATCACAAAGCATTTCAGAGATAGCTGCAGGCTTCGGGGTAAGTGACAAAACTGTATTAATCCACTTGAAGCAAATCGGGAAAGTAAAAAAACTTGAACGATGGGTACCTCATGAATTAAGTGAATCGAACTTGCAAACACGCGTCGACTGCTGTGTTACTTTGCTCAACCGACATATTGTGTCGGTTGAAGGGATTTTAAATCGAATCATTACTTGTGATGAAAAGTGGATATTGTACGATAATCGGAAGCGCTCGTCGCAATGGCTGAACCCTGGAGACCCAGCCAAATCCTGCCCTAAACGAAAATTGACTCATAAAAAGTTACTAGTGAGTGTTTGGTGGACTAGCGCCGGTGTCGTTCACTACAGCTTTCTAAAATCTGGCCAAACGATTACGGCAGATATCTATTGTCAGCAACTGCAAACCATGAAAGAAGAACTAGCTGCTAAAATACCGAGATTGGTCAATCGCTCTAGGCCACTGCTGCTTCACGACAACGCAAGACCACACACTGCACAATAAACAACCACTAAGTTAGATGAGCTAGAAATGGAATGTCTGCGACATCCACCGTACTCCCCGAACCTTGCTCCAACAGATTACCATTTTTTCCGGAATTTGGACAACTTCTTACAAGGAAAAAAATTCAACTCCGATGTGGCAGTCCAAACCGCCTTCAAAGAGTTTATTGATTCTCGCCCCCATGGTTTTTTTAGTAAAGGGATCAATGAACTACCTATGAGATGGCAAAAGTGCATAGATAACAACGGTGCATACTTTGATTAATTAAATATATTTTACAAAAAAAAATTTACTTTATATTCCTCCCGTACAAAACGCCAATTTCATATATATAAGGACCCAATATTTGTCGTACCACTGATTTGAGATTATAACCGCCGATATTATATATCAACAAACGAGCAACAAAACAACAACAAACAAATTTGGCATAGTAATGCATTTTGTTAACCCACATATTATGCATTTATTTACATTTTAATGTATTCATAGTACAATTAATGGGATAATACTCTTGACTCTTTCGAATCACCTTACTCACTTTATATAAAAGACTAGTGACTTGTTAACTCTGTACATAAATGTAGTTTGCATTTTATTTTCGTCATGTGTATCAATAGTATGTTATAGTTCTTGGTAGATTTGATTTAGGTATATATTGTATACTATTTCCTTGCAATTAGTGTAGTAACTCTTAGAGTTGTCGATTGATTTTCCTTCGTATTTAACAGACTTACGAGTGACAATCTAATCTTAGGACTTATTTTTGTTATGTAAAACTACACAAAATTAAACCTTGTTACTTAGACAGTAAGACTTTAAGAGCGCTTTTAAAAATCTCATTAGGCATTAGTACCATATGAAAGATAATTAATTATACTCTTTCTCTTTTGTTTTTACATCCCGTTCGGACTGGGCAACTCTGAATCGATTTCGATCGTTAAATCGGTATCGTTACATCATTCAGCTTTGTACGCCGAATGCAATTTGAATTCTGCCGGGCTCGCACGAGCGTTCGGTGTCAATAACTCTTCGGAGAACTCGGAGTTGATAAAAATGTAAAGAAATCTTTAGGAATTTCGACTCCGTATGCAAAACTGAATTATTTGAGTCATTGCATCCGTAGTTAAACATGTCTATTTAATTTACTTGAGCACCCTAACCCTTGCCACCGCCAAAATAAACTTTCACCTTGCAAATCTAGAAACTAATATCAAATATATTTCGTTATTCTGTTATTTTTTTTTATAGTTAGTATTTACACAAGGTTCAAGCAAATCGGAGAAAATAACTTTCCACTCCTTTGTAAGTTTATTTTCAAACGTCTTAGCTATGATATCTATGATGTCTTAGATACAACTGTCGTTAACTTATTTTCAATGCAAAGTTTAAATGCGATTTTGCGTGTGTGTACTCATATGGTAGAAATTTCGAATGTTTATATTTAACAGTTTTTCACCATTTTCACCCTTTACGAAGATTATCGTCTATGTGATTGGACAATACTCATAATATAGTAGTAGTTTCGGCGTAGCGATGATGAATCGCTCAAGAAACTCAGGATACATTATTTTATGAGTATAGATAATAACTAACAAAGCTTTTATATCTCTTCTAGTAATACTACACGGGCCCTATGCTCACCCCTCTACCCTAAGGGACTCAGATACACAACCGTGATTGCGACCTAGCAAGCGAGATTACGATTCATTTACATACAAATGCGGAGACCTTCCAAGTTTGAATGGGACGCAACGGTTGGCTGTTGTTCTAGCAAAAAGCGGGGTTTAATTCGAACAACAATAACAGCGACATGGGCGGCACCCGGCCAGATTAAGCCCCTTGTCCTGTCGGCGAGTTGACGCTACACTGCCACGCCTCGTGTCACATCCAGTTATAATCATTTTTCTAGTTTTTTGGATTGTTATTATTTCGTATGTTGACACCTACTATAAATGTTATTAAAGTTTTAACGCTAAAAGAGATTCACCATTCAACAGACAAGCATATAGCATTGAAGCGATGGCATATAGCGCTCTCGTTGTCTATATAGTCATGTTATTGTATGATTATATAAAAAGTAACTGAGAAATGAAATTATAACTTCCGTATTCATAGTTTGTATTCCACTCCCAAAATATTTTCTCGCTTATAATAATATTGACTCGTAAATCGTTAGTTTTTCTATACCCGTGTGCTATCGTTCCATAATAATATTGAATTTATTAATTCTAGTTCTTGTCACAAGAAATGAATTTAACAAAAATTGGAAATGGAAAATATTGTATTTTCTTTTTAATCATTTGGTTCCTCATTAAACATTAAACTTATCTAATTGCTAACGAAGTGAATTAAGTTCATATGATACGCGGCGATGAATGGGAAACTTAGATCAAATTATAGTGAGATATTATATTCATAATTCATTATCAAAGCTAGAAAAAGTTCATTGAAAGATTTATTCAAAAATTATAAGTTTTTTACAAAATATCTTACTTTTTGAACTAAGTAAAACGGAACGTAATTTCATACAGCCAACATCATGTAATGGCGTCACTTCATCCCTCAGCCGTTCAGTTATGTACTTTAGCGGGGTAAACACAATTAAAAGCTTTAATGAAAACTAATTTTTGATTTCTTCCTAAAGTTGATATGGACATAGGAACGTGTTTTTTTTTTCGTAAAATGCTCTGGCGCTATGAACGAAATTTGCAGTGACGTCACGTCACGTGACTTCGCTTTTATGCGTGAATTTTGTGTCGTAATTTAATTATCGTGTTTTAAATTATGTATACAATATTATCTTATCGTTTTATTGCATTTATAAAGGGCTAATCTTTACGAATTACGATACACTCAAAATATAAATGCAAGTTCCTCATTATTACATAATTTTTAATTTTATAAATTTGAAAATGTGTTGAACACGATTTTTTTTGTTATGAATTATTACAAAGCAGAGATACAGCATAACGATGTGTATGTATGTGTTTGTACAAATCAAAATTATTAATAACAAAAGCTATGTGCTTTGAAAAAATAAGAAGTCCGCAACATATTTTATTGTAACGGACACAAATTATTCTTTACGTGACATTCATTAGGACACTATATGTCCCATATAAGAGCCGCGATATAAGATCACCTTATATCACTTAATCAACCTCTGTGGGCGTAAAGTAAACCGACCATTTCCTCCTGTCCTTCCTAAGAGCTAGATTAAACGGGCCTCTGTGATAAAGCTTCCGTGACCACATTTCGTTGACCCCCGAAGACTAATACTGCTTCTCCTTTGTACTCGTATTTGTCTACAGAGTGGAAAGGTGAGGAGGTCCAGATAATATCGGTGGGAATATAATGCCGCAACGACCTCGCTATTCCGTTGGACGTTTATGAATAGCTCTTATTTTTCTTTTAATTACGCCCTCCTGCTGTCTGTTGACGCATTTTGTCGTCACTTGGAGGAAGATAGCGTTAACCGGAGGCGTTCGGAAAAAGTTAGATGACGCCAGTACTTGGGTGTGAATTGTCTGTCCTTTATTAGAATAGTCAGAGTGCGACCCATCGAATCTATACATTTATACATTTTATACATTCTGATGTATAAAACGTATACATATAAATAAAATTTAACTGTCTGTCTGCGATTTGGAAATAAAAGCTTTTCCTTAAGCTTATATGGTTATATGCACGTCATCAAAACTTAAATACGTTTTTTTAATTCTGTTCGTTCGTTTGTCCGAGCTAATCTCCGAAACGGCTGAACCGATTTTGACGAGAGTTTCATTGGCAAATAGGGGACTTTTTGGATAGTCTAGATAGATAGATAATCTAGGCTACTTTTTATACTGGAAAATACCAAATTTATCGTGGGTGAAACCGCGAGGCATAGCTAGTTATAAATAAAAAAATTGACTAATTTACCGAGAAAGTCTGCAGAAATATCTATTTATATCATTTACATAATATATCAACAAATGAAGCGTCAAGAGCCAACGCGCGTGCAGAGCTTTCCCGAGAACATTCCCAATATAAAAAAATTGATAAGGAATTTTTCGGATATATTCCTAAATTTAGGGTTTTTTTCTGGAAGTTCCACTTTTGCCTGTTTTGCTCATTTGATAACTCCCATTGACGGAGCGGTAAGTACGAATCAATTATAAAAAGCTAAGAGGAGTGGAATACACAGATTAATTTTATTTCTATATTGAAGAATACTCTAATCGCGTAGTGGACTGCTTCAATTAATTAGATTTTATTAAATTGAAATATTTTTATCGTTTTGGTTGTATTGACTTAGAAGCTAGAATTGTTTACACCTTCAAGGAACCATTGATCTCAATGTTTGATATAAATTTCAAATTGATACCTTTACCTTTACCCCTTCTCGAGATAAAGGGTCTTGGCTGGTCGTACTCGTCGTACAGTTGAACACACGGACGGACAACAAAGTGATCAGTTATTTCGAAGGGTTCCGTTATTTCCATTTGAGTTCTGGAAATCTAAAATTTTGAATTTTGATTTCTGTGGGCTAATTTTAGTTGTTTATATAGAAAGTTAATAAAAATGTCACATCGAAACTTGAGAAGGCGAAAGAAGTATGCAACGACTGCAATGCTCGACGCTTTCGATTACTCCATTGGGGATACAGCGTGAAGATGTCTTAGTGTGTGTGCGTATGTGTGTTATTTAACTGTTGAGTTATCTGACTTAAAATGATAATCAGAATTTTTTTTCTCAATCCCCAAGTCGCGTACAGAACCCAGCAAGTACATACATGATATGCTCGGAATAATTTCTTTGATTTCAACAGTACCTGCACTGATATAATAGCACAATACAATTGGTAATGTACCTACCCACTTTACTTACTACTTACGTACCACCGTTAATATTAAGTATGTACGTTTAGCGTAATTAATTAAAAGCATCTATCAAATTGTTCCATCATCAATATAATGTAGTATTGGTCTCGAACTAACATTTACACTGGAAACGCTTTGATACACTACGTAACAATTAACTCATGTACTGCGGACAGTACCGACTTGTTTACATTGGTTAATAAAACAATAGTATATTAATTAATTTGTGCATTCTGATGTAAAACGTACAATATTAATTAGAAAGCCATCCACACAATAATATCTTTTATGAGTATAGAATTAATATACTATATAATTCTTTATGAACTATGTTTTATTTATTTTATAAATTATTTATCCTTTTGTATAATTATTTGTGAAGACCTATAACGCATACGTTGCGCTAACACACAACAATACTTACGACCCACAGTACACATATCTTTGTGAAAATCTATTGAATCGAATGTGTTTTTGTTTTCATTTTATATCAACTTGTGCCATCCCGATTCAATTTTAATTTTTTATCACATTAAATACAGTTAAAATAAATTCAGTTAATAATTTTGAACAAAATCGCTTTTGATTTCTGGCTAATTCTGTTACACGTACGAAAACCAGTCAAAACTTTATAATAATAATTACACAGAAATTTACAAAAGGGAGAAAAACCCTGAAAAATTTTTAAGCGGGACTTGGTTACATTTTTTTGGTATTTCTCGTTTAAGTGAATCATGCTTCGCATTCAAATTGAAGTCAGGCCACTTTATATCTGTTGATAGGTTTTCTTCCTAAATACAACAGTGTTTTGACCACAAAAACATCGCTGAGAAAATGGGAAACCATAATAAATCGTAAATTTGTTTACAAATTTTTAAATTTTGCCTATGTACATACAAAAAGAGAAAGAGAGCAGCACTGAATAGATTTTTAAGAGTACCTAGTATTAGTGAGTCATATAAGAAAAGAATACACACCAGTGCGGAATATTATGGAATTTATGGAATATTATATTTATCACTGTTATCACTAGTGAAAATATAAATACTATTACGTATTTCGCCCTCTTACTTGTATTATATCCAACTACATGAGGCGGAAAGCCTGGGGATCACCATGGTCGGGCGCACGATCTTTTTTATTTCATTGTGTTTGATTCCACGGAAAGCGGATTTGGTTTCATTCTTACAAACAATGTAGGCGATGAAAGCAAAATGTAATATATTTTATACATTTTTTCTCTTTCAATTATTATGGATTACTTATGGTAGAATTTTTTATTTAGATTATAATAAAAGCGATGCTAAAAGCTTAAAGAGATAACTAAAAATCATTATTAATCAATTTAGCTAAGTAATAATCTATTGAATCGAATGTATGTTTTATCTCTTAATACATAAGATTTGTTTCATTTATATCAATTTGTGCGATCTCGATTAAATTTTAAGTTACAAGTTTAAATCTACAGGTTTAATAGCTCTAAATACGTAGTACATGTATTTAGATTGATTGAACGTATTTTTCTAAAAATAGATGGCTCAAGCACATTGAAAAAATGAGTGATAAACGATCGACGAAAAAACATCGTACAGAGCGAAAGTGAGCGCTTGCAAAAGCCAAGGAAGACTTATGAAGAGCAAATAGCCGGAGTGTTATGGAAATGTCAAAAGTATTCGAATACCTCGGCAAGTGTGTGTGAGGAGAATAATGAGGTTCGAGCTTGAAAGATGTGAGAACTGCGAAGCTTGACGATACATTCTCTCTGTCTACCCCATTAGGGATGTACGTTCTCTCTGTCTACCCCATTAGAGATTCAGCGTGTATGTACATACATACACGCTTATGCATTCACGTTATTTATTTTATTTAAGTGTGTGTAGTTTTGAACACACATATAAGACAAAGGTATGTGACATTACGTACAATTTAGATACTCACAATATCCTCTACGGGTAATATTTTTTTCAAAAACTGAAAAATTTGAAAAATTTAAAATTACATGAAGAAAATAATTTTATTTTCACATACGTATATTTTTAAAATTAAATCTTCCACAGTTGGCACCTACACAGCTATTTTTTAAATAGACGTAAATTGGTAACGCAATACCAGAAATGAAAAACAAAAATTAAAGAATGTGTATTTTAAACTCAATTATTTTTTATATTGGTTAACTTCTACACCGTTTGAAATTGCTGTGGAATCCTAAATTATTGCGTATTGAACACGCTCTTAGTCGGGTTTTTTAATACTGAACCATATTGTAACGTAGCATTCAATGTAAGGGATTGGAGATACATAATTTTTTATCAGTTACCGCAGCACTGTACTCAAAGAGCTATTCAAATAAATGGTCCCATTTTCTCAAATCGTAAAGGCGAGATGTAACCTTCGTCAGAATCGCACTAAACCCATCGTCGTGCTGTCACAGTATCCCCAAGTCCCAGCCACGTATGGGTCCGCTGTTTTATTTGATTACCGAAAGAAGCTCCAGGGAGACGGCGCGATTTTGGCGTCCAACATGGGGCTGACATATCGTTATGATAACTTTTTTGTGATATTGAAATGTTATAGTAGTTTTATATGATGAATTTTATTTGGCTATCTTCCGCCCAAAATGTCAAACCCTTCAATCGACATATTTTTCGGTCTCTTAACGAAGTATTCTCGGTATATTCTAGAGATCAGACTCGGCCAGCTAACCAGCATCGAACTCTGTATATGTATGTACAATATGTGTAATCTTTATGTATAATTCTTCTATACGTGTGTATGAACTCCTAAACCAGTGATTCTCAACCATTTTTTTCAAAATTTGGCGGCACACAAAGAAAAAGATAAGTTTATAAGTTGTTTACTTACCTATAATAAATACACTGTGTAAAATAGTTCATGATAATACTTTTGGATGTAAAGCAAAACGATATGTACTACAAAAACAACAGTACGTTTATTAAGGGGTTAATTAAAAGTAATAAAAAAGCATTATAATTTTTACTATATTCATTTCTAAAATTTGGTAACACACTAAGAATTTGGCGGCACACAAAAGTACTGCGGCACAGTGGTTGAGAACCGCTGTCCTAAACGGTTGGACCGATGTTAATGAAATTTTTTGTTTTTAAGTGGCTCCCTAGATGATTTAGATTCACAATAGGACTCGGTAAATGGCGCTGTAATCGGGTTCTATGATTTTTTTTTATTTTGAACCCGCTAGTCAGGCGCTTAAGCCAACGCAACGTTCGGGCAGGACAACGTCTGTCGTATCTCGTGTCATAGTATTCTATATATTTTATAATTCTATGTAATAACTGACCGAGTCTGATCTCTGAAATATTTAAAAAAATTTTTGTTTATTACAGAAGTACATATTTCTCATACATTAAAAATTAGAGGTACCTAATACTTATGCGAAAATCAAATATATTTTGCAAAATATAAATATCACTTTCTAATTTATCGTGATAAAAGATAATCTGTTCTGAATATTAAACTACCAGTATTCAATCTCCACACCATTCGGCGGCGTCGTGTTGTTTTAAAAAACTATGGCGATGTCCACGGGCGTCTAGCGTCGTCCCATGTTTCATCGTAATTACATTTTCTTTGTACTCTCCTGTCGCTTACTGCATACAGGCTAGTACTCAGTTATTCACACGGTCGGGCCTCGTAATTCAAAAAACTAAATTATAATCCGTTAAAACTGTGTACTGAACTTCTCGTATCTTCACCTTTTTAGCCCCTAATGAAGAAGAGGGATGTCATAAGTTCGACGTCGTTGTCTGTCTATCTAAATGTATGTCTACCTGCCGTGTGTTTTCTGTGACATTGTAGCTGTTGAACGAATGAACCGAATTCCATGCAGTAGTTTTTTGTTTGATCGGTGATAATGTTGAGTGTTTTTGATTGTTTGCTGGAAATCGATTCAGTATGCTTTTTGTCTGGGGTTTTTAAATTTTTAAATGTTTATAAATGTAACATTTTATTAAATGAATGATGAGATTTGAGAAGGCGAAAGAAATATATTAAGAATTACGATGCTTGGCACTCCATCCCTCTGATTACTCCATTAAGGATATAGCGTAACAATGTATATGTGTGTATGGTATGTATAATTTTATAAGTAGAATGATGAGATTCAAGGAAGCGAAAGAAATATGTGCGGACTTCCATTCTCTCTGACTATATTAAACATATAGCGTGAGGATATGTATGTATATATATATCATTTTATGAGGAGAGTTATGAGATTTAAGGAGGCGAAAGAAGTATGTAAGGATCACGATGTTCGGCACAACATTTTTTTGGTCGTCGCATCGCAAACAATTATTCGGAAGTTGCTCTCTAGCTTCGATCTAGTCTATGGTCTAATAATATGAATAAGAAAGTATATTTACATTTTTTAATCATTACTTTTTTCCACGCTAGTCTAGAGAGATAGACAAATAAAATAGGTAGGCAAGAGGCAATAGGCAAGAAATATGGGTGGCAGAATTAGTAATTTTATAATTTAGGCACTATTTCTAGTTTAAAGTGTATACAATTTAAAATTGATAGTTTCTACGATAACTTTAATACTTTTAATAGTTACCAAAAAATTTATTATTATTATATTAAATTTTTAACTTCGGTCACATAAACTATGCACTTATGTCATTGTCAGGATCACAGCAAAATTATATGACACAAATTATGTACACTCGGCCAAGAAAGTGGTAGAGCACTTTTGAAAGTATGTTCTAACTAATGAAAATATTGCTTAGGCTGATATTAAAAATTCTGCAAGTATTAACTCTCTGACTACCCTTTTGGGGATACAGTGTGAAGTTATGTATGTAATAACGTGTTTGGCTGATTAGTATCCAATCACAAGGCATAGATAAAGGTGCTGCATACTATTTAAACCTCTATTAACAAGCGTTAAACATTATTATCTACGAGCAATCTAATATGTCAAAGGAAACCATCAAATGTTGTAAAAAAGTTTTGCTAGATTCACTACTTCCATGCTTGTTTCATTTAAATTTAAAAAAAAATTGACAAGATTTCTTTTGACTGCGGTTCATTGAAAATATATAACTGTTGTAATTTACCTAATATTAATTAAACATATTGCCTCGTAATTTATCTATACCTTTATCTTCAATTGGACTGGTATTTTATAGATATTCAGAGATATGCGTTTTGCACATCAACAGGTTGTCTAGTCCCTGATTCTCTTCTGGAATTAAGTGTCAATTTGTCATTTCACACTTGTTGATGAACGTCAATCAGATACATTTTTAGGATTCTGTATCTCAGCAAGAAATACAGAACACTTATAAGGTCGCTCACTGCGTCCGTCTGTCATATAAATTTTCTCCGAAACTGTATATCGTAAAAAGTCTAAAATTGGCGTAGTGATACAGCCTAATAACACATATTTTTCACTAGTTAAGTCTTCATATATTCCTAAGAGAATTAAAGAAAAGCCAAATTTTTGATTTTATTTTAACGGACGGCAACGGGTTTTGCTATAATATATACTATATACTCAGACATTTCACACAGCGTCTAGTCCCAAAGTAAGCACCACAGCGCTTGTGTTATGGGTACTAGACAATTGATATACTACTTATATACTTTTTCTTTTGTAAATAAATACATAAACACCCAGACTCGGGACGGGAATCGAACCCGCAACCCCCGTTTACTTTCCGACGCGCTAAACCGTTGCGCCACGGAGGTCGTCAACGGAGGGTGTTGCTACTTAACAGTAATTTATTTATGATTATGCGAGTTGGTATTTTGAATGTGAAAAAATTATTCAGTCGAGAAATACACGAGCAAGCCAAAGCACATCTTTTCATTTTTTTTTTGTAAAAGAGGCAAACGAGCAAGCGGGTCTGACAGTTCTCTCAAAATAAAAATCTAATTTTGTTTGCAGATATTGTAATTTATCATTCTGCACTCAAATTGAAACCAAAACGTCACAGATGTCATAATATGATGGCAAGTGAAAATAATCCTGATAGTTTTATGACCCGTAAACGATTTACTCTTTAGGTGCTCAACCAAATTCTTGGCCGACTATACTACTTTGTCAAGAAAGTACCGGGAAAAGATCAATAATACACGAAATGTTAGTTATTCATCCAAATTTATTTTATCACCTTCAAAGTATGCTCCTTCAGAAACGATACACTTACGCTAACGAATAATCCAATCATCAAAACATTTTTTAAACGCTTTCCGGAATTGAGTTCAGTGCTCGCCGCAAATTCTCCTTTATGTCTTCTACCGAATGAAAACGGGTGCCACGAAGTGGTAATTTGAGCTTAGGAAAAAGAAAGAAGTCGGCTGGAGCCATATCTGGTGAATAAGATGGTTCCTCGATGGTATTTGTTGAGTTTTTGGTCAAAAATTCGTTCACAATGATGGCCTTGTGCGAAGGCGCATTATCGTGGTGCAAAGTCTAAGAATTTTCTTTCCACAAATCTGGCCTTTTTCGTCGAATTTGCTCTCTTAAACGCCGCAGAACGCCCAAATAATATTCTTTATTTACCGTTTGACCTTCCGACAAGAATTGCGAGTGTACAACACCGCGATAGTTAAAGAAAACAGTCAACATGACTTTGACTTTTGATCGACTTTGGCGTGGTTTTTTCTATTTCGATTCAGTTGGAAGGCGCCACTCCGAAGCTTGTTGACTAGTTTGCATGTCAAACTCGTAAACCCACGTCTCGTCACCAGTAACAATGCGTTTCGTGAATATTAGGTCGGAATTGACTCGTTCTAGCATGTCCTCAGCGACTCTTATGCGATTGTGTTTTTGAAGAAAATTCAGGTCTTTTGGGACTAGCCGAATGGCAACATGTTTCATACCCAAGTGATTATTTAAAATGGTACGGATCGACTCGTGAGACACAGAAAGTTCGGCGGCTGTTTGTCTCAAACTTGAATGAGCATTTTCAGTCACTATTTCCTTCACTTTTGCGATGTTAACTTCAGTTGCAGACGTTGATGGCCTACCAGTGCGAGGCAAATCTTCCATCACATCCGCTTTTAAACGCTTTGTACCACTCATAAGCACGTGTTTTTGATAAAGTCGGTTCACCGTAAGCTTTCTGTAACATTTTCAGTGACTCCGAACACGAAATTCTATTGGCGATGAAAAATTTAAGACAAACTCGATGTTTTTGTACATTATGAAATTCGCAATATACACTAGAATTATATAATTAAAAACAGCACTGTATTTAATCTAAATAATAGATGCAACTCAAACTCCGCGCCAAAATGGAAAACAGTTGTGCCAATCTAACAACAACAAAAAAAAAACAAAAAATTGAATTTGGAACCATAAACAAATCATCCATTCATGTATGTATTAAAATACTCCACAAAGGAGTATTTTAATACATACATATCTTCACGCTGTGTCCCTAATAGGGTAGTCGGAGGAGACTGTATTTTAATAATTGGTACAAACTACTAATTTACACTATTTCTATTTTTTTATGACTTGTATATTTTTTACAGCATCTGTACTATTTTGTAAGTTAGTATATTTTTCATGAAATGGTAAAATTGTTTTGTGGGACATTTTTTTTTCGCGATATTTAGAAAGATCGTTCCAGATTGTTTTACGTGTCGGAGATTTTTAAATCAATTTTCTTATGTAATATTTATTACACGAATATGCCAGAGATATCTGACTTAATAACCTAACTAACGTACGTATGAACAGTATAGTCTCGCACAGAGAGGGTCCTCTGGGCAGCAACCTAATGGCATCCTCTCAGGTGCTCCGTTATTAGATCATAAATCCTCATATTCACCGTGAATAAAACGTGTGGGCGACTAGCGGCTGTCTTTGTTCAAATAGTTTTGTTAGAGTTCCCTCGTAAAAGCGACAGCATTGGAGTATGTAAATATTAGCTGAACAAAAATTCCATTAGTGCACATAATGCATTTTCAAGATAAATGGTTAACGAAGTAATAATTAATAATTCCTCCAGACAATAACATAAATGTTGAATAAATAAACTGGGAGAGCACTCATAATGATATTGACCTTGGGCCACAACGGAATCCGAAACCCATCGCTTGTAAGCAAATGCACTAACCGTCATTCCAGCGAGTTAGTTATTAATAGTTAATAACAGTGGCTGCTTCTTGTAAAACACAAGTTTTATTATATTTATATTTATACGACTTATTGTTACAAATCATCTGGGATAATGCAATAGCGCGTCGCTGGCTAGCGCCTGGTAAATGCTATGAACCAAAAAAACAGGCGTTCGAAAATATGTAATTGATACCTTCTATGCCCGTTATGAAATCAATGATTTTCTTTTCCTATTTTAAATTAAATTGAACAATATTTTCTCTTTCTAGGTACATTACAAATAGTGAAGAGTGAAGAAGAAGATCAAGGCAAGTTCGAGTGCGTTGCCGAGAACTCTATCGGTAGTGAGTTCTCCAAACCTACCTCATTATATGTTAAAGGTATGTATTAAACAATATTCAGAAACGTCAGTATATTATTATTTATATTAAATGACTGTGGGTCTTTCACATTAATTAAAAACAGGGGTAAATTATGGAGACTGTGTCTGCGCAAGCATAGTGAAGGAATTCTCCAGCCAGATTGAATGGTAATAATCTGTGCAAGATGATGGCTGTCAGTAGTTAGATGAGAAAAGCTCTACTGGAGACCAATATCCAATTGTAGTAGACTACTGTATGTTGATGAAGAAATAAATTATGTATATGAATCTAAAAGCAATAGAAAGAAAAAATGGAAAATTAATAACTCCAGCACCCGCGACTGTGACTCCGGCGATGAATCTGGAGTAGTTCATACCTACATTATTGTGTATCTGTAGTTCCAGAGGCAATACCTAGTTTTATTGCTAATATGTCATTATCAACGACTTTGCAATTGTTACACCCAAAAGTCAGGTTTTAGCGTTATGTCTGCTCGTGCATCTCTTCGAATATCATAGCAATTTATTTCCTCACTTTTATACCCACTAAGCTAAGCTGAAACATGGTGATGTAAATTGTTAACTCAAACTCAGAAACGACAAACAAAAACTTCTGTAGCTAATGGTACCTGATATTCTGGACTCAATTTTTTAAATTCTTCTACTTTTGTTTGTTTGCTACGGAACTCTAAGTTAACCTGTTAGCAACACTAATAAACTACTTGGACGTGGCAACACAGCCGCCGCCAATTCTCTCTCTTCCACTTAGCAATAATTTAATAATACAGGGTTTTATTCAGTAAATATATGTGATACACACTGCACTGCACGATGCAACCCCTAACAAACCTATACCCCATACGCTCTTAGACGGTTTTTTAATTATTATTTTCGGATATAGGTACGTGTTAGATAGTGAGTAATTAAAATATGTTATACTAATAAATTCTAGCACTATACTGAATAATTTTGACCTAGATCAATCTTGAAACACTTCAAACATCATGCGAACAAGCTCTTATTTGAGCTCTTAATTTGAATTGAATAATTCATGTGAACATGTTTGTAACGCTATACAGGTCGTGTCAAATTAAAAGGAGAATATAATGTTATTATATACGTATATATTATAATAAAAACGTATTATTTAAAGGTATTAATAAGGTATTAACCGTTGCCTGCAACTTCTTTCGCATGTAATCTCATTTTTTTTCATAACTAAACTTTAACACCCCTTTAAAACCTCAATTTTTTTCAATCAGCTGGATATAACGATTCTTCTTCTTCAGAAAGTTTTTTCAGTTATAAACTACATTTTTTATCTTTTTCCTTAATAACCTTGACACAACCCCCTTAGGGGTTGACTCTCAAAAAATCCCTACTTAGCGGGTGTCAACACTAAACAAGGAAATTCTGTAAAAAAATCAAGTTTCTTAAAGCAGATTGGACTGGGCGTTGATTTGTCATTCAATCAGTTTCTTCTTATAAACTTAATATGTTGTATTACTAGCTGTACCTACCCGCGACCTCGCGTGGAAACTTTTCCCGTAACTTCTCCGGGTTATTGAGGTTACCCGAGAAACCTATATTGTTAGAGGTCTTGAAAAAAGTGACTTTTTATCGCGGCGCAACCGCCATTTTGAACTTATGATGACGTCAAATGTACAATTACCTTCTCCTGTGTATCCCATTTTATGTGATACCCATATTGTTGAAGGTCTTGAAAATAGTACATTTTGATACAAGTGTGGAAAGTATGTCATTTCTTCACGAGTCCCGGTTTGTTGACCCCAAGACGAAGGCGCGGGTCAACAATAGGGACGAGTGGAAATGACAATTCCGCACGTGCATCGAAGAACGTTTTTTAATACATTTGCGAAAAAAATATAAATAAATAAAAAAACGCAGAAATGTAATTTTGCGGGAGTAAGTCTTTTTTTTTTTGGAGGACATGGCAGGGCAACGGTTTCTATGCATTCAGCCAATTCAATGACAATAATTTATCTGAATTCAAAATAATTTTAATTGCGTTATTTACATTATACGTATATTTAAAAAAAAAATATTTTAAATTTAATTCATGTATTAATGGTATTTACGCTGTAAAATAGTCATTTCATACAAACACTTTGTACAGAAAACTTTTTGATTAAAACCCTCCTTCATGCATTTGGAGGTTATATGCAGGAGGAAAACAAAAAACACTAGTGTGGAAAAGAATAACTTTCCGCACGCTAAACACACATGGAAAAGTCTACTTTTTGAGCAAATGTATTAAAAAAGTTATTTACTACCGCGGGGCATCCGCCATTTTGGATTTATGATGACATCACATATACAGAAACCTTATCATGCGTATTCCATTTCATTTGATACCCATATTGTTAGTGTTGAACAAAAAAGTTATTTCCTATTATGGAACATCCGCCATATTGCATTTATGATGACGTCACATATACACAAACCTTTCCCTGCGTTTTCCATTTCATTTAATACCCATATTGTTGGTGTTGAACAAAAAAGTTATTTTCTGTTATAGAACATCCGTCATATTGGATTTATGGTGACATACATAAAAACCAACATTTTTTTAAAAACAAAGTAGCCTACATTTGTTTTCGGGTACATACTATCTCTGTACCAAATTTCATCGTAATCGGTTCAGCGGTTTACTATTTCCCCTATGAAGTTTCATCTCCCTTTTCCCCCTCCTTTAGGGGCAGATTTTTGATAAAAAAGAAGTCTTGGTTTATCTTTGTATTAAATTTCATCTTAATCTGTTCTGCGGTTTAGATTTTCTCAAAGTTACGTCCCCCTTTTCACCCCTTTAAGGGTAGATTTTGGAAAAAAAAGTAGCCTGTATCCGTCCCCTGGTGTCAAGCTATCTCCATACCAAATTTCTTAAAAATCGGTCTGACGGTTTAGCCGTGAAAACGTACCAGACAGACAGACAGACTCGCATTTATAATGTTAGTACGGAAGTATGGATTAGTATGGATATTAGTATAGATTAGTATAGTATGGATAATATGGATATGGATACATAATATTAAATAAAGAACAGTAATGGATATTATACAGAATATTATAATACTTCGGACGGGTCCTTATGTTGCACAAAACGTTTTTTATGAAAAAATTCCTTTTTTGAACACTTTTTTTGTAGTAAATAATGTTATCGACGTCTTTAAAATTGAAAGTAATAAAGTAAGATTCTTGTATATATGTTATATTATGCAGCGTAATCTATGTTAATTTTACAAATAATAGAAAGTTGCTAGCAGGAAGAGTTTATCTTGGCACATTGCCACATGAATAACTGTCCCTTCCACCGCAACCAGCGGTCAAATTACTTAATAATGACAAACAAATGAGTCTATGAGGCCTATGGTACAGTAATTAAGCAGTTTGCAAGATTTCATATAAAAACGGAACAGAACTTTTATTGGTTTTGCTTATTGTTTGTATCTACGTCGTCAAAATTACGTACCTGCAAAAGACATACATGGGTCTTCAAATTCACACAAACCAAGTTTCTTTCAAAAATCTTCCTATTTTTTCAGATAAATCTAATTATGTTATACACACATCAAAGAACTCTAAGCAACTTGTACAATTTTGAACTTTTGAGCGATTTTACTATTAATTGTAATGTACTTATATTTCTTTTATAAATAATATCTAAGCATTTTTTGACGCATTAGTGACTAAACCTAAAGCAACAAAATCCTTCATTCAATTGTTCACTTAATCACAGTAATTAACAATATGTGTACCGTAACACGTAGTATAAAATAAAGTTAAAACGAAATAAAACTTTTCATGTTTTACAAAATTAAATAACGATATTTTTTTAATATTTGCTAATTCAATACAGAGTGACCGCATCTGTTGTTTAAAACTTGTCGGCAGCGATTTTTCATTGAATTTATAAGATTGTTTATCTGATCCTGCGGCAATCGGTCCTAATGGAATTTTAACAAGTCTTTCAGTTGTTGGGTTGTCGACACTCCGTCCAGGTTCTCTAGAACACGTCTCTGGAGCATGTCCCATACATGCTCGATGGGACTGAGGTCTGGCGATTGTGCAGGCCACGGCAATACCCGGATGTTTTCCATTGCCAAGTACTCTCTGGTCCACCGAGCTGTGTGCGAACGCGCATTGTCACGCATGAGCGTGAAATCTAATCCAAGATTTTGTGCAAATGGTTGAACATAAGGCCCGAAGACATCTTCAACGTAACTTTCAGCGTTCATATTGCCATCTACAAAAACGAGCTCAGTTCGTCTGATCTTCATAATACCCGCCCTTACCATCACTGTAAAGCCAATGTAATGTTGCACTTCCTGGACGAATCTCAGCCGTTCAGCATTTCCGGGACGACGATACACTCTTACCCTTCTCGTATCAGGCCTAAATCCAAACCGGGACTCATGACTCATCACAAAATAAAATTGTATCCCATTGCTCCTGATTCCATGTCAAGTGTTCCCTACACCATTCGTTTCCACGGGCGCGATTCCCATAGCGTATAAGTGGACACCTAATTGGGCATCGTGCTCGTAGGCCCTATTCATACAACCTTTTTCTCACGGTTTGGTGGCTAACAACAACACCAATTGAGAATTGTAGCTTTAAACCTATCTCCCGGGCGGTTAACATCGGCTGATGTCTTGCAGTCATTTGTATGTATCGGTCCTGTCGAGCAGTTAGTTGTACTTCTTGCACGTCCTGGGTGCTACTCAGCAGGATCCCCTGTATTAACGTAACGCTGCCAAGGACGACAAATCACGCTCCTTTTGACACCAAAATGCCGAGACATTTGAGACTGATTTCTTCCCGCTTGTAGCATTCCTACAGCTCTCTGCATTTCATCAGCAGTCAAATGGCGTCGCTCCATAACATAAAAAATGACTCGCCACTCATTTTTTTTCAAAAAGTGTATATCTCAAAATGATAAAAGTGCGATAAATACCAAATTTATCAAGTAACGAAAACACATGAAATCGGGAAAAAATAAGTAGCTTTTATTTTAATGAAAACAAAACACAACCGAAAAGGTTCTATTTTTAAAATCAGCCAGTATATGTTTCTGAGAACAAAAAAGATTGTATACCCATCTACTTTTCTAAGAAAAAAATAAAGTATCAATTAATAAAACATGCAGTTTCTGTAAATATTGCGTGTTGCTTAGACTTTTTTGATGTGTGTATTAATGGATTTTCGGATAATAATAATAATAATAATAATGTTTTATCTTTAGAGATAATTTATCAAAATTGTATTTATAATTTAAAACAATTTACCACTTACTTTGTAAAAAAAAATAGATAAGATAGCCCGAAATAAACGTAATGATATTCTTCAATAGTGTTAAAGACTGAAAACCTATATAAATCTATACGTTTCTAAATCCGTTCCAAAATTGTCTAACGTGGGTTTGTATTAATATATGTGTGTACTGTGTGTTTTCTATAATTTAAATTCTATTTTATTGTTAATTTCATTATAGCCTATGTCCAGATGCTATACATAGATTAAATCCATGAATTAACATAAAATATATTGTTTTGTACCTTATGGCTTTGGCACATACATGACCTATCTTTTTTGCCTATCAAACGCGTTATATCTTTTAGATTTATTCTTTGATAAATCGATTTTAATGTTGGACTAATTTTACAATAGACGTAGTCTGAAACAGTAACGATAACAAATACCTAGTTAAGTATGGCATTCGCTCCGTAATAAATATTTAATCGATTTGTGATTAATGCGATGCTCAGCGTTTGCGTTTGTTTAAATGGGTAGGTCGCTACCCGATATCGGCTCATAAAATGTCAGGTCACAATCTGTTAAAAAAGTAGTATTTGTTTTTCATTAAATATTTTTCGTTCTCAATATTTTTTTATTAGATTATATTTAATAGTATGTATATGTATATTCATTTAAAATAGTGGGTGATAGGACCTTGCGCGGGGCTGTTTGGATTGCTACGACCGTCTTATGTCTAGCACACACGATCTGGTATGCTTGATCAAGCCCGTCCAATTGACATGAAGCGGAGATGGCATCAAGTAAATTTGATCGTGTGTGGCATTGTAGTGACGGGCTTGATCAAGTGCATAGTTGATCGTGTGTGGCGGGCATTAGTCGTTAATCCTGCTGCCAATTAGCAGTGCTTGCACTGTTGTGCAAGCACTGCTAATTGGCAGCAGTGTGGGTGTGACCTTGGAGAGAGTAAGACAACCGGTTAAATTACTAGCACAAGAGGCTCAACGTCTTAGTCCTCAGGGTTGGCAACGCTTTTACAAAATCGAACTAAATAGAAGAAAATAATAAGCTCTATCCCTTAAGAGCAAGCTCCCAAAAACAGTTTCATATGTAGGCTCCGCCCTCATACTCCGCCACCCGAACGCGACATACCCGGTACTTTCTACTCAAGAAAGTACCGGGAAAAGATCAATAATACACAAAATGTTGGTTATTCATCCAAATTTATTTTATGACCTTCAAAGTATGTTCCTTCAGAATCGATACACTTACGCCAATGAATAATCCAATCATCAAAACATTTTTTAAACACTTTTTCCGGAATTGAGTTCAGTTCTCGCCGCGAATTCTCCTTTATGTCTTCTAGCGAATGAAAACGGGTGCCACGAAGTGATAATTTGAGTTTAGGAAAAAGAAAGAAGTCGGTTGGAGCCATATCTGGTGAATAAGGTGGTTGCTCGGTCGATGGTATTTGTTGAGTTTTTGGTCAAAAATTCGTTCACAATGATGGCCTTGTGCAAAGGTGCATTATCGTGGTGCAAAATCCAAGAATTTTCTTTCCACAAATCTGGCCTTTTTCGTCGAATTTGCTCTCTTAAACACGCTTAACGCCCAAATAATATTCTTTATTTAC
Organism: Zeuzera pyrina; assembly: GCA_907165235.1. Taxonomy (NCBI): domain Eukaryota; kingdom Metazoa; phylum Arthropoda; class Insecta; order Lepidoptera; family Cossidae; genus Zeuzera; species Zeuzera pyrina. The sequence continues at coordinate 6,208,057 of OU015629.1, forward strand.
CGTTTGACCTTCCGACAAGAATTCCGAGTGTACAACACCGCGATAGTTAAAAAAAACAGTCAACATGACTTTGACTTTTGATCGACTTTGGCGTGGTTTTTTCGGTTTCAGTTCAGTTGGAAGGCGCCACTCCGAAGCTTGTTGACTAGTTTGCATGTCAAACTCGTAAACCCACGTCTCGTCACCAGTAACAATGCGTTTTATGAATGTTGGGTCGGAATTGACTCGTTCTAGCATGTCCTCAGCGACTCTTATGCGATTGAGTTTTTGGAGAAAATTCAGGTCTTTTGAGCCTAACCGAGCGGCAACATGTTTCATACCCAAGTGATTATTTGAAATGGTATGGATCGACTCGTGAGACACAGAAATTTCGGCGGCTATCTCTCTCAAACTTGAATGAGGATTTTCAGTCACTATTTCCTTCACTTTTGCGATGTTAACTTCAGTTGCAGACGTTGATGGCCTACCAGAGCGAGGCAAATCTTCCATCACATCTCGACCGCTTTTGAACCTTTTGTACCACTCATAAGCACGTGCTTTTGATAAAGTCGATTCACCGTAAGCCTTCTGTAACATTTTCAGTGACTCCGAACACGAAATTCCATTGGCGATGCAAAATTTTAGACAAACTCTTCATTCGATGTTTTGTCCATTATGAAATTCGCAATACACACTTGATATGATACAACTAAAAACAGTACTGTATTTAATCTAAATAACAGATGCAACTCAAACTCCGCGCCAAAATGGAAAACAGTTGTGCCAATCTAACAATAACAAAAAAAAAACAAATAATTGAATTTGGAACCATAAACAAATCATCCATTCCCGATACTTTTTTGACTGAATGTATATCCTTATAACTGGAATATTAATTCATATAATAAAATATTCTTTAGCCAGTATTTAGTAACTGTATCACCTTCCTGTTAGCCGCAATTTTATGTAACTCACTTAAGTAATTTCGCAGAAACATTTGAAAAGCTTTGAAAAAGGCATCACATTGCAGAAAAAAAAGTATCGAACGAAAATACATAAATTGAGTTATGGTTTAAGGCAGTCGATAAAAAAATGTATAAAGAAATATGCATTTAAATTTCTCTTTCATTAAACGTGTGCCCACCTCAGCAAACTTATTTAAATCGCTCAAAATGTTGTCAGCCGTGTCTTAACCAAATTCAAAGCCTGCACGGAAAGACAAGTTGACATATGTATTCTTTATTTTTCCTTGTCTCCCAGATAAACGCGAAATCTTAATAATTCAGTAAACTACCCGTGCTCCGCGCTTTTTTCTTTGTGGTATATTTCTGAGGTTTACTTACTTACCTGGTAATGAAAGTCCTGTAATTTTTCCCCTATTTAACCCACTTAATAGATGAATTTTCAAAAATCCTATCTTAGTACTCACCTACATTATAGTATAAGGAAGTCCCATACCTCTAAACCCACTGGTTTAGACTGCTTTGTCAGTCAGTGTTAGTGTTGAGAGTTTTTTTTTATTAGCCTACATTTGTGCCCCATTACTGAGCAAAGGCCTCCCCTGAGTCCTTCCATTCTTTTCTCTTATTTTCAATTTCTTGCCATCCTCACATATACCTGTCCCAGGTCGTCACTAGAGTCTTATTAAGCAGAAAATCGAGTCGAGTTATCCTTAAGGACAGTAGTCAACAGAATGTCGAGTGGATCACATATCAAAATTGTTCAGGTTGAAAAAACAGGTTGACAAACTTTAGTCTAGCAGATAGCCTGTATGAGTAAGAGCTCCTTGTCTATCGCCGCCAAGGACAACAAAAAAGCCAATAAACCATATACTCAAACAATATCGTATATTGAAGTACTCTACTACAAGTAATAATCGCAATATATTCCCTTCACACGGCGTCGTTACTAGGGCACATCGCTCAGGGACCGCCTCGCTGACTATCGCACACATTAAGATAACATTTCGTTGATTTTATGATAAATGGGTACTTAGTTTCCTTGTACCAAGAGTATTACAAATTTTGTAATTTTAAATTCTTCAAACGTTTAAAAAATTCCTTATTCACGTTTAGTATTTCTTACTACTTACTATAGAAAATTAGAACATATCGGTGGCTGTATGTGTATGTCTGTCTATTTCCGCAGAGACTGGTCGACGTAAACAGCTATTTCGAACAACATAAATAATAATTTGTTCCAAATACAGCGTAAATTGTAAATGTTAAATTTTTAGGCCAGTAGGGGCTTCATTTGAAAGCTATAAAATGTTTCCTTCTCTTTAATCACCCATCAGTTATGTGAAAATTTGTGTTGCTTTTTTAGCACTTTTTCCGAAAAAAATGCTTAAAAATTGTTTTCATAAAGATAACTTTAAAATAATACTCCTAAAGAGTTTGTAGCCTTTTCTTAGCCACATGTAAATTGTCTTAGAAATTTACTTAATTTAAATTTCATTACTTCTATAAAGTTTAATGTTTCGACTAAGTACGAAACTAATTCGTTAAAATAATTATAACTCGCATAAACTCTAGTCTCAAACTATCCACGATTAAAGAGCAACTAATTACATTTAATCAGATAGATAATGAAACGTTTAGTAACGCTTTACTTTAAACGACAATAAATATTGCGAAAGAAAATAGATTTCAAGTGTGATTCTTGACACTATTGATTAAGTATATTATAATAATGTCCATAATTTCGTTAAATATGCCATTTAACATACAGCCGACCTTTGAAGAGAACGCTTCAATACAAATGAATACAAAAATGAGTTAAATGATATGTCGTTCCATAAAAACGACGAACAATCAAAATTATACCTTCTATTGTGGAGAGCATAAATTAATATAATTGTCATTGTTCTGCTGGTGTTTGTATTACATAGTATACCTACCGACCTACGTATTAAAGGATTTTTTTATTATTTCCTGCATGTACCAATTTTATTAGACGAAAAATACGTAATAATCTTCGATCACAAAAGGTAATAATTCATTGTTAGGTACCCGTTATTGTTATGAAATAAGTTTTGTAGTTTGTACTGTTCCAGTGTTCCTTATAACAAGAAATATTGCTAAAATGCAACATATTTTTAAAGTAATTTTGTAAATTATTACCTTTAATAGATAACTAATTGTAATTAAAATGTAGCTGTGCATTTTTGCAAGATCCAGTTTTAATTTTAAATTGCTCTGTATAACAAGATCTGTACCTCGAAACTCGTGTCATAAATTTGACGTTGTTGTTTGTCTGCCCTGTTCATCTCTCTGTGTTTGTCTGTGGCATCATAGCTTTTGAATGGATAAACAGATTTACATGCGGTTTGTTTTTGTTTGAAAGCTGCAGTTTCCGTGAATCTGTACATGAAGTACGTGAAGTGAAGTAAAAGTAAGTACGTGAAGAGAAAACTGTAACTCTTTTTAAGCATAATATTATGCACACGGATAAATGTCAGATTTGGCATAGTTGAAGTTTAGGTATGTGGGGAAGGAGCGCAGAAGCTAAAATGTATATACTATAATATCCATAACAAATACATTAAATTAAATAATTAAGTTCGCACAGAGTAGAGATTGTCGCCAAAAAATTTTGAAATATTGCCAACAAATAATTATTGACAGATTGACTGAATAAGTTTCGAGCTGTGTATTTTGTGTGAGTTGTGAGTTTTGAGCTGTTTCGAGTCTGTGGAGTATATGTCAAAGGAGAAAAGCTATTTTTTCCCTTGACATACACTCCACAATTTTATATTTACGGTCGAATTTCGACCACTGGGTAACCAGTAGTATTGTTAATTAGGTTACTTAAGTTTGCTGAAATCGATCTAGATTCTTTTTTGTATCAAGAGTTTTTAAGTTTTATGCTTTACTATTATGATTATAACTCGCTAATAGTTGCTCGTATCAGTGTTACACACATACTTACATACCGTATGTTATGACGCGATAGTTAGTAAGTTTACGTGCAAACTTCGGGTTATCTGTAATCCCGAGGGAACACACGCATCCTGGATTCAATATTATTGATTAATATTAATAGCTCGGAGCACTTATTGTTGTAAATGTAGCGTTTATAACGTTCATTAGAATTAGAGCTTCCAAGGAGTATAAAATTTACTAGCTTTTCCATATGTTTAGAGATGTGTAGATATGCGAATTAATTTATTTTAATGATATTACAATTTACAATGTATATTATTTTCTTTCTTTTTACTTTTTATCATAAATCGAATTTGAAAGAAATAGCAAAAATATTTTTATTATAATTTATCTTTTTTGTTAATTTTTTTTTAATTTTTGGTACATATTGGAATCCTAATAATACGTACGTACAAAATATTGATTTCTGCGCCAATTATGCTTTGCAGTAATTACATAATACGTATGTTAGCATTAACGAATATACAGATGTTTTTTCTTACATTCGCATTTGCAAAAGCAACATAATATACTATACTAATGATGTCATGAATATTAGCATTTGCGAATAGTCGCATATCTTTTTATATTCGCATTCGCGAATGTGGGAAATTCAACAATGGTTACATCACTAGTACATGATATTACACTATTTTCAATTCGAGGTGAACAGAGTATTAAAAAATTACTAAAGCACGCCACTTTTAGCAGTATTTGGACCTATAGATGGCAAAACGGAACCAGCGCCTCTACCATACATTAACGACGTCGATTTTCTCTATCGAAGGCACGGCCGTTCTAAAGTAAACTAAGAAATGTCATACAAAATGTTGACGCAAACTTTCCGCTATCGAGTATCGATCGACGGTGTAAACTGATGGTAAAGCTGTAGATAGATAGAGATAAGTTGCTAGCCCCATTGCCTACACAGTTCCTTGTAATAAACTTTAGGTCGATATTAGAATTAGTAAACTCTAGAAAACGCCAGCTTTCATACCATTTAGCCGCACTAAATAGTAAGAAGCTGGCACTTTCTATATTTTTCTTTCAGACCTGCACGGTATCAATAAATATAAACAGAAGCAATATATATATATATATATATATATATATATAATAATATTGAAACCTGTACTAATATGATGTATATTTTTATTTAAGTTCGATTTATCCTTTTTGAACCAAATTTTTTCGTGAAGGAAAGAGGGGATGAAAATCAACGCAGTTGAAAAAAAAATTGACTAATCAAGGAGTTTAACTATTCAGCTAATAATATTCAAGGATGGTCGTTTATAAAATCAAATACGTTTTGTTCCAAATAATTCTTTGATTAAAAACAGCTATCAGTTTCTTTAAGAAATAAGTCAGGTTCATGGTAATAATATTAACTTTTTGCTTTCCGTGGTCATAGCCATCCTGTTGGCAATATAAAAACCGTCGGCGTAACGTCACATAACAAGATTAAATTCAAAATGGCGCGTAGCTAGATAACAACTTTTCCTGCTGCTTTTCTTTTGTGCTCGTTTTTATATATAAGAAATTGTTTTCCCCGTTCAAATGTTAACGAACACTGCATTATACATATATATCCTCACGCCATACCCGTAATTCCGTAATAAGAGAGGATGGAGCGCCAAACATTGCGTCTCTTACTCCTTTCGCCTCCTCAAATCATTCAAAATTTGCTCGTGAAGTATGCACGAATTAAATCAACTATACGTTATATAACAATAATCAATCAACTATATAACAATAAATAAATAAATAAACAAATAAATGATATAGCAATATATAAACCATATATGAACACACATATCTTCCCGCTGTATCCCTAACGGGGTAGTCAGAGAGGACGGAGTGCCAGGCTTCGCGAACCTTACCATACTTTTTTCGCCTCCTCGAATCTTATGATTCTGCTCACGCATTTTCGCCTAGGTATGCAGGTGCTTTTGACATTTCTGTCAGCTTATACTTTAGCTATTTCATTTGATAAACTATATAAAAATAAAAAATAAATAAACTGTATAACAATAAATAAATAAACAATCAACGAAAGAATGCAACTGATCGATATACCATAAAATATAGCGTATATTTTAAATCGGGATAAGCTGTACATCACTGAAAGTGGTCAGGAGAGGTCAAAATTGCTATTACGTGATTCATAAACAGACATAACCCGTTGGGGATACAGCGTGAAGTTATGTTATGTTATAAACAGAAAAAAAATGTTGTTTAAGTAAGTTTAAATAACAACTAATACTGATATGGAATTTAAAGCATATCCTCAATGTACATACATATAAAACCGCCATAGCTTATGATATAAAATTATGATAAGTAAAACAAATAGAAAAAATGTCAACCGTATTTCGAAATAATTCTTATAAGATAAAATTTAATTTTTACCTAATTACGAACGAGATACGGTATTTTTAAAATTAACGTCCAACATGGAATCTCAAAATATCTGGCATGTACATCGACGACCCTTCAAATGCTTTATTATAGTAGCGATACAGATTGGTATTATGAAACTTCCAGTCAACAGTGAGAAGTCAATAATATCAAAGTTAAGCAAGTCAAAGATAATTTATTGAGTCGTGATATCGCAGTGTCAACTGTGCTGGCACCCAGCGATAACTGAAGAAACTATTCGTTTGTTTTAGTTTGTCATTTTGACATATCGATCCCAATGTTATCAAATATATACCTCTATAACAAGTAATTTGATAGAGAATAAACAATGAATTCTAAATGAACAGTACATATGTAATCTTGAATAAACCATCATTTAATAGTGAACACTAATACATAAACTAGCGGAACCGTGTGCACAGGTACACACGTACATACATAGGTATTTTATGTGTGTAAGAATGTATTTTATCTATTTAAGACGTTAAGCATCCAGGCTGGTTCTCGTTAAGTCTGTTTTGCTGTAATTTTCCTTTAGGTTTTATAAAGGAATAAATATTTATGTCAAAGGGCCCTTTGGCCAATGTTCAAATCAGATACAGCTGTCTATTCCGAGTGAAATGAGGCCGCTAAAATAATATTAGCTTCATGTGATACATACACGTCTTAATTCGCCGAAAAAAACACACACAAACATAATTCCGACTACAAAATAGGTGGAAAACGTCCCCCAAATTTCGTCTGTAAAAGCTCTGCAAAAAGTCCTTTTTCAGACGTTATTGGCGCACTCCCAGACCTCTGTCAATGTCACTGCAGACGAGACAATGTTACGCTTTTTTGCAGTGACGTAATCAGATTTTTGTATAATTTTATACCAAAAAGGTGACAGAAGCATACGGCCCACCTGTTGGCAGGTGGTTAATGCCACAGCGGAAGTATCACTAGGGCGTTGCCGACTGTAAAAACCTTTTCATGCTATTTTTTAACTCTTTCGTAATTAGTATCATTGTTTTTTAAACTACCTGGAAACATGCTGTGATGTTTTTAAAACTTCCATTGCATTTCTGACAACTTTTCCAAAAAGGCTATTATTCTAATCTTATAGATACAAATTCATATTACAAGATACGGACGTATATGTAACGTATTACTTCAATTCAATTCACATTACATGAAATACGTACATGTATTCTCCTTTCGTGTAGAGCAAAGCACCAAGACGCAACGCAATTACACACTTTTCGCAATAGCTTTCTGCAATTACAGATAGTAAAGCGGACATGCACAAAAACGTAAACACCTTGTCACATTCAATGTTTATCTCCCTCTGCCAGACCACCGTGAAAATATACATACATATCTTCACGACGTATCCCTAACGGGCTAGTCAGAGAGGACGGAGCGCCAAGCGTCGCGGTTCTTACATACTTCTTAAACATCCATCTTTTATGTAAAATATGTTGCAATTATGCCAAAGAAATAAGATATGTTTTATAAACAAAATGAATCATAAATGAGCAACAGAATCAATAAATTAAAGTACACTATTATATTTCAAATTAATAATTTCCACTATAACTTCCGTGTTTTAATGTGATCTATTCCATTTAAATATAATAGTTTCCACAATAAATTAGTTATTTTTTATCTTTAACTATTCTCTAAATAAATTAACTTAAATCCATGAAAGTAATACTTAAATCACATAAACTACAACCGGATGTCATTGTCAAATTGACTGCCAAAATTATATATATACGATATACGTAAGTATATTACTTAAAGAATTACATTTAAATAGTACAAACTATTATCTATGTTTCAATGTATGTAACACTATTTAAATGTTATAAAACAATGTTATTATTATTGAACACTATAACATAATAATTGCTGGTGTTACAACATTTTTATACACTTCAGCATTTTTGTCAGTATATTACCAATTTTAAATTGCTTCTAGAAGCAACCATTATTTTATTAAATGTATATTCAAGGAGATAATAGGCACCCGACTGATTACGGCCCTGTCAGAGACAATGTTACGCTCCTTTTCACGCGGACTCCTTGTTTTTGCGGATACCTGCGTCACGTCACTCAATGAGATTTTTATTCTCATTCCGTTTCGTTTGCTTCCCCGACATTGTCTTTCATTTGGGCTTATTATTTTCTTATTTATTCGGCTATAGGTAGTTTCCTTAAGTTTTATTATAGCTTTATCCGCGATGGAACAGAGATGGTACTTGTAATAAGTATGTTTTTGGATAAAGTTGTTTATAGTTATAAGTACACAATACATGTGTGTGTTTTTGTATCCAAGGTTTTTGTATATGTTTTTATATATTCGTATTTGCATAATTTATCTCCAATATTATTTTTTTAAACACTCTCTTCTTGTGCATTTTTCCAAAATTCTACAAAAACTCCATTTAGATTTAATAAATAAATAATCGCAAACTACAGATAAATGCATCTTTAATATAAATGCCCAATATCCGCGAATATAGAATCTTAATAGCAGTAACTACCGCTCATGAACTGTAAAAAGCAATGTCGTATATTTATTATCATTTATAGATACAACAAACACATCAACTTTATACATACATTTTATTTAAACTAAAAGCCATACAAAGTATAAGTTAACATTCTGGTCGGATTTTGACTCTGTTCTCGTCAAAATCTGTAAAGCTGATATTTTGCCAAGAACCCTGTCAAATGTACGAGTTTACACTGACGCTTTGTAACTTGTAGATAACTAATACTATTATGTAATAGTAACAGAGATATGTTTCTTATTGTTTTCTAAATCGAAAACTGTTATTACAATTTTTTTTTAAGTATCATACAAAAACAATTTAATGGATTTGAATGCGGATTGCCCTGTTCGAAAGACTAAGGTGTCAGGGTCTTACTAATTATGGTATATAATTACGGTAAATATAATTACAGTATCTTCATGATAAACTAGAGTAAAAGAGTATTAGACTTTTAGATAGATAAATCGCAGGCAAAAGCTAGAAAGCTAGTAGGTGAATGTTATTTCATTCGAGGCTTATCTGTTACACTAAGAAGTAACTTAAAGAGAGAACGAGACAATATCAAACGGCTAAGTTAGTCACGTCTTATGTTTGTCAATGTCGCAATTAACTCGCCTTGAATAAGTAAACTCCAAAGTAATTGCACTCTCCAACATGATTAAAACATCTGAAAATTTTCAATTCCACTTGAAACGAAAAAAGGCCATCACGTTTCCTCATTTCGACTAATTTTAATTAATCGTGAAAACAAAGTAGCGGCGGGAGCGTACTGAATTAAGGAATAATAGTATTCTTTGTGACGAACATTTTGTTAGATAAAGGTGCATTCACACGATAAGAATTTGTATATACACGAATTCTAAGTGCAACTGACTATAAAAGCTAGTAACAAAATACATTCTTTATTACTTATTCTACACTTGACTACACTTGTAAGATACCTCATGGCTAGTTTAACTTGTACTTTGCAAAGGTGACTCATTAGTTTCTCACGTGAAGAACTACTAACAAACGGACAGCGTTTCGTTTTTAAAATTTTTATAGTAAAGTAAGATTATGGTTAGCATGAGAAGTCGACATCGTTTTGCATCTTTAGTAGTTATTCATATCGGTAACGTTCATATTTAAGTAAATAAGAGGAGAGTCAGGATAATCCAAGTACCCGAGTCTCGGCGTACCTGATTATGCTTTGTTGAGAGACGAAATTTTGTAACATAATCATATTTCATTTCGACGAGAAAGACTTCGACAGACCTACAACAATATTTACATGTCTGTATTGTGTGTCTGTTGACTTGACATGAAATTGAAAAATTTCACCATCTATTAAATACACGTTATTGTTATTTGAGAGTGAAAACCAAGTTTAAGAAGGGTTAAAAAGGCGTCTACTGAACAATTTTTCATCGAAGGAAAAAAGTAAGTTATTTTCGGGTTATTAAAAACTTTATGCACCTCAAGCCCGTATAATAAATATCAGAATGTATTCACGTAAATAGTTAAAATGCCACTTACAAGATTTCTTGACCGTGTATGTCATGTACATGAGTATAAGGGAATTTCGTATGTACTAAAACAAGTCATCTTAGAAATTATTTTTATTCTCAGCAACAATTCAAATATGAAAATATCAACTTCGAAACTTATATCTTGCATTATTATAAATAAGTACATTACTAGTTACTATAATGTTAAATATTCACTTCTTAATCATTATAAAGGAATCAAAAACTTTGTTTTATTAACAAAAAATGTTGAAAATAAAATCAAATAATAATAAATATTACATCAATGTAAACATTTTTCGCACTACCCACACTGTAATTAACTAGGAACCAAATTTTTATCCTAGAAAGTGCCTTAAATCAAATCTAAATTTAAATATGTTACACATACATATTTTTAAATAATTGTGCAACAAAAATGTTAAATACATTTTTTTATGTAATTAAAAATATAATAATTGATGTTTTAATGAAATAACTGTTGTATTATGTAGTGTTAGATGTGTCCAATTCGACTTCTAAATAAATTGGAATGAGAATTCCGAGTTTTACTTTCTAACTAAACATAAAATGTTTTACTTTGGAATAGCGACATAAGAGGCTAGTAATTTTACATTCTCGTTGACACGAAGTTTTCATTCTTAAGTGACGTAAATTTGCCTTTACGTCTCTTAAGAATTGAATTGAAATGAACTTGAATTCAAAAAAACTGTTAACACAATTTAATTATTATGTGCTGCACAATTTAGTTATGTTTATTGTAGAATAATTACTAAGTTTTGGACGATTTATATTTTTAGAATTGTAGTCCAGGGGCTGCAGTCCCGACATAGCGATTATTTTCGTAAACTACCGATCGATAAAAATAACGAAAAAAATCGCTTGCCATAACGATAAGCACGAACACTTTGCGAACTGTCAAAAATCGTTAAAAATATTATCAGCAATCGAAAATTTGACAGTTAGATTCGATATGATTTCAATCACAGTCGATAGTTTTGATGTAGAGACTCAAAAATCGTTAAAAATTAATCGTTATGACTTATCAACCGAAATCGATAGTAAAGCGATCGCTATGTCGAGACTGCAGGGGCAGTAATGTGTGATAAAATATTATTAATAAAGAGGCTTCATTAGTTTTAAATGTAAATTACTACGTTGCGTAAGGAATGTACATTATTTAAATATATAGGGTGCTTAACTTTACATCTGTGTGCGTAGACACGACTGAGAGCCGTCCACCGTTAATTAACATAATGGAAAGTCAAGCAAATGTTTTTCTACCTTTATCTTTTACTTAACATTCACAAAGTAGATGAACTTTTTGAACTACCCTTGTACCACATTAACCACGACCGCATTTTGAGTTTATGTATGCAAGTGAGTATGTAAAATAATTTGAAAAACATCAGTTTTGTGTTAGAGTATTTGATAACATTCTTCAGCAAACTATCTTTTCTCTCTTCTAGTATTTTTCTAGTATTTATTAACCGCCTTTTATTGGTGAAGTATAATGCATTACAAATAAAAGGTTAAAAATAAATAAAATAATTGTTTGTACTAAATATTAAAATACGATTTCGTATATAATTTATCCAAAATATATTCTGGCGACGACTGTCCCAGACGTAATGAGGTTGTTTTCTGAATTCTATCAAATTTCTAAATCGGCGACAGGCTAATCACGTGTTGCTTGAAAATATGAAAATAATATGATATTAATATTCCTACTCGCTTGATTACTTGATTTACTTACTTGATTCGGGTTTTCTTTGTGAACCTTTCCAGGACGTGTGCCTGCAAAAAAGTAATGACAGGTTACATACCAATGACGATTCTGCATCCATATATAAGATAGAATATGGTCGTCACTATGCAAATGATTCGGCGTATAATATATTTAAGCTCAGTGATTGCTTTCAACACCTAACGAAAAAGAGGAATGTTATAAATTGAACGCCGTTGTCTGATTATCTGGCTTTCTGTCTATAATTAACAGATTTATTATCAATACAAATGAAACAAGGTCTTCCTTTTATTGAAACTGAACCGAAAATTATTTGGCCAATTATTAACTACTAGTGATAAGCAAAAGGCTTGATTTCGCTTTTAAGTGAGCTTTTGACTTAACCAAGACCAAAACATAGATGTGATGAGTAAAATCGGTCTTGGACTTACTTATAAGTTAAAAGTTGCAATTAACTCGTAGGCACGATGCTAGAGCAACTGACTTTTCTAAATTGTCTGTTTTAGGTCTGAATATTATACATAGCTACCCCAGTTCTTTTTGTATTATCTACATTTCGAGCTTAGTGCTTAGTGTGTGGTTACGCAATTGGTGTAATTGTCTGGAGTATATTTAATACTTACATTTATTTGTTTTTCAGCAACTCAATACACTGTTCGTTGCATGTCTAATTTTTTGTTGACAGTAAGAAGAGTCGCACCGCAATTTTCGATACCACCGCCACCGAAGACTGAAGTCATGCTAGGAGGGAATCTGACCTTGAAATGCGTTGCTTTTGGTTCACCAATGCCAACTGTCAAGTGGCGAAAAGGTATTTATTACGTTATCGTTTTGTATTGTGTCTTGAGGTGAGTTTTCCATAGTGTAACAACGCTTTCGTGTTCGATGACCATTGAAATATTATGTAATGACGCGCAAAATGTTTCTATCAAGCACCAAAGCAAATCCGTAAGAATTTTTAATGCCCCAAGTCTAATTTCACTGGGACAAAATACTTTTCGTTCATGAAAAATCGTTTCTGTTAAATGAAATCACACACCACAAATGTGTCGAGAGGTTTTTTATATCTTGAAAATTATGAGAACCTGAAGTGCGCACCATAGGTAGGTATACTTAATTATACTGTACCCTGTTTTTAGGTTTGACAAAATGGCTGACCCCGGAAGACAACCCACCATTAGGTCTGAACACTTTGAAGCTGGAGAATATAAGAGAATCTGCCAATTACACGTGCGAGGCGGCAAGTGTACTCGGCGTTATAGAAAAAACAGCTGAGGTCAAAGTTCAGTGTAAGTGCACTTAAACCGCTTTCGAAAATGGTTTTCGTGCTTTACTGAGAGAGAAAGGAGATGTTCTGTATAAAACGTGGAACTCAGTTGTTTGTTCGGTGACTTACCAAAGTGATGTTAGAGTCTTTTATAAGAGAAAATTAAAAAAAGAAGTACCTACAAAATGAAAGCTCAATTGTCATTATCAAAACCAAACATAATTTGTAGCAAAGACTAGATATTATATTGTTCATTAATGCGGATATCAGATCAATCTCGTAATATTAATTATTATTATAAACTAAAATACAACCCGCTTTTGAGAAATTAATTTGCTTATTTAGATATTGAAATACTCGCTCTTATTGCCGTCGCTTAAGGTTTGTTTTTGTTAACAATAATAGCATTATTTATAACTTTAATGATTACCTCGTTACAGTGAAATTCAACCGTTTATTGTTCGTTCCTTGATTGTTACTTTACGGTATTTTGTTGCCATCTGTTTTAGTAATATTATTTAATTGAAATAATGTCGAATAATATTTTTCCCTTTGTATTGTATTTACACCCATTGAAATTTGTTCACAACAATTATTTTGTACACAAATTCTTATACAAAAGACGGGTAAACAGCGTCGTGTATGAATGGGTGAGATTTCTTTTATTACATGTATACATACATATCTTCACGCTGTATTCCTAACGTCATAGTGAGAGAGGACGGAGCGCTAAGCATCGCCGACCTTACATATCATACTTCTTTCTCTTCCTCAAATCTCACTCTTTCCTCACACATTTTCGCCTAGGAATGCGAACGCTTTGGACATTTCCGTCAGCTAACACTCTGGCTATTTAATCTTCTTAAGTCAACCTTGGTCTTCCCTGGCTTCTTTTACCATTCGCTTTCGCTCTGTAAATTTCTTTAATTAATTAGTAATATGCACAAATAATTTACTAATCTTTTTAAGAGACACTAAGTGTACCCAACATCGAAAGGGTTCGAAGATTTTTGTTTGAATCCTGGCATGCTCCATAGCCGCCTTTTTCTTTTCTTTTTTTAAATTACGGCGAACGGTTAAATCTATATAAATCAATTGAGGACACTTAAACAAACAAAAATTACTGAGGTTATTATATCCTAACATACAACGTTACAGAGTTCATTATAATTTAGAATTTTTTTCATTTTTTAAAATAAACATATTTTGTGATTATGTGTTTGATGCTTTCATCACTGATATGTAAACCTATGTAAAACTAAACAGAATGGCAAATAAATGAATTTGAATTTGAAACTTTACGACATAGTAACTTTAATAATTTCTCGTTCGTATATGTCTCTACAATCAATATATAGGCATATGTAAGTACCATCGTGCGCCACTATTTTCGAAAAAAAGTGGTGGGTAATGACTATGCCAAAATTTTCAAACCCCTTTTATTTCGTCCTAACACTTCTTCGATAATCTCCTAAAATCAAACCTTCCAATGCAAATACTTTGCAACAGGTGTACAGTTTGGACTTCAAATACAGATACTGCCAAGAGGTTAAAGAAACAGTCTAGTTGTAATTTGCACATCATTCCGTTTGTTACAGATCACTAATACGCACTCTGAAATCTATCTCTGTTTATATGTACTGTGTCCGAAGTTGATTAAGCACATCTCCAAGAATCATCCAATAATTTCTTATTGTAGAAATAAAACCAAATAGCGACTAATTAGTAGTACCGTAGTACTTCGTACAGTATTTAAATCAATACAAATATCGTATGTCTCAATAGTAAAAGAGCAACAGACGAAGAATGGGTAGAAGGGTAATAACACGTGTCATACAAACTACCCTATACCGACCATTGACTAAATCCCTTCCAAATTTGAATGTGGCAAACGGAGTACTAATAACAATTAATCATTAATCGGGGTGACATTCGTTTGTCTTTTGGGAACGAAGCAACTTTGCGACCCTTTCAATTATGAATTACAGCACTAATTCATAATCAATGTCTCTGCAACGCCGCAATTTATCAAATTGATTTTCGCAAATCCCTCTTTCCGGCTCGCCGAAGTTATTACCATAAATTTGCAACACTTATCCGAAGAAATTATCTATATAAAGCGTAATTTGATTGAGTCACTCATTTAAACCGAGAGTCGGTCAGAGGATCGTGTAACAAATTAAGACAAATTACAACTAGACTGAGTTCACAATTCAGCGAGTCAAATAGCAACTCATGAGTTAATATAATATCAAAAGAATATCGAACGAGAATATAGTCCTGGGAGCCTAAACAAGTGGATCAATTGTCGTAAACGCTAGTAGAAAAGAATGACAAATACCACGTAATCTAGCGTAAATTGGTAGTCAAACAAACAAAATGAAACGTAAAGTCGTGTAAAAAACGCCGTATAAACGTAGCCAACTTACTTCTGACGAACAATAACGCCAGCAAACGTTTAGATATATAGATAGATAGATAGATAGATAGATAGATAGATAGATAGATAAATAGTTTATTCGGAGCACAGCACACAATGTAGAAAATGTAAAACCAATCAAAAAATACATAAAACAATAAAAAAGAAAAAAAAGCGAACAAAAAATAAAGAAAAATAACGAACAGAGAAAAAAAAAGTTTCGTTGTGCAAAGCGTTTGTCACTTGTCCAGAACCGCTGGTCGCGCGGCTCGTTGATGTGAACGCTAATAACTTAGCATTACATTCGACTCTAGTTACTCTCGTGCTCTTCGTGATTTGTTCAATTTAGACTCGGACTGCAAACATATTATTTAGAACAGTTGACGAATGCATATCTTCCACAGCTCTGCCTGGACCACCAACAGAAGTTAGAGCATCGGAGATTACAGCTACTACCGTCCAACTGACGTGGGCCTACAATGGTCCGGAAGAACCACAATATTACGTTATACAGTACAAACCTAAATATGCTAACCAAGTAAGCATCCCAGATTCCAAGACTTTTATTGAAAATAGAAGAGTTCAATACCTTAACCACTCCTTTACATAATTTCATTGGTTTCAAGTATATAAAACAATTAAGGTCCTAATTTTATTCACTTTAAATCTCTAAAACATGCACATTTCCCTGAAACATATCGATTTTTCCGCCAAAAACTATTTCTAATGTCAACAATAAGCATCCCAGCATGAATTTTCAATTAATTTAAGTTCAAAGCCATGAACCATTAAACCTATTAAGCAATGAATATGAATCTACAGCTCATTAATTAAAGGATACGAATTATGCGAATGTTATTCGAGTTCGAAATTCAGCACCGAATTATCATAGCCATTGTGTTGAAATAAAACACAACTTCAAAATAAATTTTAAAAATCATAATTTTGCTGTTTTCTTTTAAATAAATTATCCGGTCCTTCAAATCGCAGTCTAATAAAATTTTAAAATTTTGCTTATGCGCAGGCATTCAGTGAAATCTCTGGTGTCATCACACAATATTACTCAGTGACGAATCTATCGCCTTACACTGAGTACGAAATGTACGTGATAGCGGTAAACAACATTGGTAGAGGACCGCCTTCCGCGCCTGCAGTCATTACCACGGGCGAAACTGGTACGTAACAAATCACTTCTCTGGCGATAACAACCAAAAATATTACCACCAATAATGTTACTGTAAAAAGAATACATGTTTATGTTACGTGAAAGAAGAGTATTTAAAAAAAATATGTTTTATTGTCACTTACAATAATATTGTTATTTATAAAGAAAAATATAATAATCCTTCAATTACTTACTGTTCTGTAGGACATTCAGGATCTGACAGATACTAGTCGTAGTACAAAAATACAAGACTTGTTGATAAAGCCATCTCATGATCTGCGCATTCATCATACGCTTACTATTTATAAGTTCATTTGTCTCGCTTTTAAATTTTTTCTACCGTTAATTTCATTGCTTTATATATTATCTACGTTCCGTAAATAGATAGTTTTGTTTTTGTACGCTAAATTGAGTTTTAAGGTATTATGTTATCGTCTTTACATGTCTATGCGTAATGCGACATAACGACATTCGCCGCCGCTTAATGTAAGTTCGCTTTTGACAAAGTTTTGATTGAAACTATGTTTTTATTTCGTTTGCACATTTATATTTATTTTGAGTAAATACTAGACGTAGCGCGTAAAAATTTCATTTTGTTATTCATGCACCATTTCGTTCTTTTTATTAAGTGTTAGGAATATTGAACGTAATAGAAATGAATAGAGAAATGGTAATACATACGATCTTATAGCACAACTATTTCTTCCCGGTTTCTGCTATAGCACTGTTTATTTGTGTTTCTAATCATCTTTTTTTCTATTTACTAATGCTGTCTTTTTTCCGTACGCACTTGCAGTGGATTCGTTATATGGAGGTGCCAGTAAGTATTATATAAACATAATATTCTATGTTGCGTATTTACGTATTGTCCTTGGGTAAAGCATGAGTTATACATGTTTCAAATGGGTATCTAATATCTTCATATAAATACTCGTATGCAAAATGCAAATGTGCTGCATGGTTTTCTATTTCTCCTATCACTTTAATTTTAATTTTATTTGGGTTTACTTTCCTTATAGGCTTATCAAAAATAATGGCTTGTAATATTTCTGTGTGTCGTCTTTTAATTTTACTATTTTCCGAAAATAACGTTTTTAATATTTGAATGATTATGTCGTTTTGGTGGGTATTTGTGATTCTTGTTCTATTCTCTCGTCATTCTTTATCATGTCCTCAACATATTCTCTGTGTTTCAAGACGGATATTCTATTTGACATTTTGACCGTTACAAAATTTCTTACCGACGCTAGGTTACAAAGCGAAACGAAAATGGAACTTTGATGAGATGATAATAAAAACGTTGCCATAGAAAATTGCTCACAGCCGTTTTTATATTTTCTTTACATTTCTAATAAAGGGAAAGTTTGGACCAGCTTCGGCGACCGGAATCCTGCTCCCAAACGAGATTATACCGTTTTAATATTGCACCGTCCCGAAAAACTTTTATTGTTTCGTCCTTTCCGAGTATTATAAACAGAAAAGAGATTTTTCATTGAGTGACGCCCCTTTTGCGTGTTAGAGGCCGCGATTACAAATCCTATTAAGACTGTTATTGTGCCCCCGGCGTTATTGTCTCGTTTTTATTTTCATTTTGTACATAATTGAGATGAGACAAGTCTCTTCTTAATATGATATTGCGCTGTTTACTGTAATATTACTTTTACGATGACGGGCTTTTAATCGCTTGGGTTTCACTCGGATGATTTACGAAGGACTTTATATAGGATAATCTCATTCTAATTATATCCAACTGATTTCATTTTAAAGAGACTCTTTAATTCGAAAATATTTTTAAATTTAGTAATCGTCATTATTTGTTGTCGTTCGTTTTTTCTACAAAGTGAATTTGGAAATTTTAGTAGATATTTTTGCATAATAAGAATACTGTTTATATACAAATAAAAGATATCCACTGACAACAATAATTGTAATACCTACAAACTAAATAGTGATGTATGTAGGATACTTATACCCGATTTCACTAACGCTAAATCGTCACATAACTAACGTACCCCCTAGATTAAAAGGACCCCTAAACCGATTTTTAGATAATATTCATTTTCACCAATCTCACTAGTTATGTGACGTTTTATTGTTCCCATAGTCATTATTCATATCCAAAAGTTTATCGATAAAACATATATAATTGCTTTACTTCTAAGTTTCTATATAATATAATAAATTATTTTCCACATTGTCAAAAACTAACACACAAAACTGTCACATTGTTATGGGTTCGACAATCGAGTCTCTAAATTTAGGGGTTTTTTTTAACTACATAGAGGCTACAGACATTCTGTGAAATGCAGTCATCCTGTTAACTTTTAGCGCATATTAACTCCATTTTTATTTTACAAAAAAGAGCAATACGTGCCATCTACAGTATGAATGCCCGAGAATCGCTTAAAGATCGTTTTAAAGACACTGATGTCCTCACCTTGCCGTACTTATACATCTTTGAAATTATTATGTATACGAGGAAAAATATAGATCGGTTTAAAAAGAAAGGCGAAATTAATGGTATGGAAACCCGAGGTCGTGGTAAATTGGTTATTCCAAAATTTAAATTACTTAAGTCAAATGTTTCATTTTTGGGTAACTGCATTCGTTTTTATAACAAAGTTCCTCAGGAAATTACTCAATTAACAGAGAATGAATTTAGATTGGTGGTTATACAACGTACATTGATTATACAATCATACTACAAAATAAACGATTTCTTTCAGGTTCTTCTCAGTGTACAGGTTTTCTATTTGAACCGAGCAAAAATTGATTTGACGTTCAAAAATACCTTATAATTGGGTTTACTAGAATAAATTGATTTGACTTTGACTTTGACTTTGATCGTTAGCGGTCCCCTATCCTTTTTAGGGGTTCGCTAAGTATTAGGAGACTTTGGTGAAATCGGATATTATTCTATTGGTAACTTGTTACACTGAAAAAATACTTTAGTTGGTTTACAAAAATTTTACAAAACTCGCGGCTTAATTTTGGACTAACACGCGGAAATTGTTGATTTCACTAAACTTGAAATGGTGAAATATTTACAAAACCGTTTCGTGTCATTAACAAATTCGTTAAGTAATATTAACTAAAGCAAGTCCGTTGCACACCATCAACATGCTCTTAAACTAAACTCTTTAATAAAAACATAAAATGTAAATATTATTTATGTTAGAAAGTGTAACTTCAATCTTTTTCATTTTGTTAATTGTAAATTCGTGATATTGAAAAATAATTAATAACTTAGCGAACTTCGATTGGTTTTATGAAACAACAGATCAACCCTCGGAATTTAACTAAAGAATTTTTCAGTGTACTGTAAGAAATAACGCCTACTAAATATTTCAGTAATTACTCTCAAACACTTATCTACTAGTTTAGCAGCAAAGTCGCAGTTTTATTCAAACACAGCCAGTTCTGCTTTTAATTACTTTAATTGCACGAAAATCATTTGGGAAATTAATTCAGAGTTGATAGAAAACCGCTTCTTTCATCATTGATTTATTGTCTCCGAGGATCTTCATACATTTATCAGACTTGATAGTAAGCTTTCAGCCAATTAGATTGCTCTATTTGAATACTTATTAACGTTGCTATAGTATTACTTTAATCTGATTAGAACGGTTTATAACGGTAGTATAATGAGTAATTAATTCGCCTTTCGACTGCTAGTGATTTAGGTGCTAGGAATTATAAGAACATTGAAAACATGTCTTAAGTTGCTGATTTAGTTTAAGTTATACAAATTTTAAAGAAAGATTTGTAGGAAAAAAGGTAATCTGACGTTATCGTTCGTAATATCTAAACTTCTAAATGTTACTTTTGAACCATTGTTTCTTATTTCATAGTCAAAATACGTTTCTAACCGTTCTAACTGGATTTATACATCTGGACATTACCACAAAGAGTTACATTGTTTCACTTATTTTAATCTCGGGGCTACCAATACCGTATTGTACATTTATGCATGATATAATACATTGTAATAAATGGACTCAGAGCCGTAGTTATCGCTTCTCAGATCCAAACACGAGTAGTTTCTGAAGACAGGTGTTTTTTACAAAATGGGTCTGAGAAGCGTTTCCAGCATTAAAAAGGTTTACTAAATGAAAATGGAGAGATACATTGAGTGGATCCTGTCATTTGCTACACGAGGTTCCAAAGCCCCTGGCTATGGCCCTGGGTGCACCGCACCACAGGTCTTATTATTCATGGCAGCAATTACATGAATTATGTATTTTCTCTTGATTAAATCTGAAATACTCTCACTCAACATTTTTGTAAATACATTGTTGCTTAATTTTTTTTAAATATGGAATTAAACTGTAGAAAACAATCAGCGTCTCTTGTTAGATAATTTTCTAGTATTTCTCAGACAGATTTCATTTTTTTTAATTTCTTTAAGGCCTGCCCAAAAATGTCTTCTAAAACCCATTTTAAATTCCTAAGAATTTCAAGTTTTCTAAGAAAAATGGACCGTCGTAATTCAGTTTCAATTTCATAGGTACCAACTATAATTTAGATATTAATGAAACATCTAACTAGTACAAAAGTAAGTCACGTTTATCTGTGTAAGTGTAACTAATGAGTTCTAAGTGGATTGCAATGCACTGCGCAAACTGACTCCCCTATATATTATACAATTATCAGTATCAGATAGGCCGATCGGCCGCTATTTCATTAGAAAACAGCACCCACACATCTATCTACATTTTATTTAATTATATTAGCCTCACTTCGTAGTACGGGACAGGCTGTCTGAAGTTATAAAGTCTATGGGTTTAAATATGTAACACATTCTCATTCATTTAGTCTTAGAAGTAGAAAAATAATGACGTTTTGTAATTAAGCGTCTGTGCGTAACTGGAGCGAGTCGCTAGTATACTATAATAATGAGCTTTTTATGCAAAGTTATTATATTTTAAATGTTACCTTTTTTTCCTAGAACCTGGCTCTGCACCTAGGAACGTTCAGGTTCGACCGCTGAGCTCCAGTACTATGGTTATACAGTGGGACGAACCCGAAACACCCAACGGTCAAGTTACAGTAAGTTAATTTAATAACATTGTTATCGTTTCTACCTCTCGTCCCGTCGTCTCGTCCCGTTTAAGTCCCGGGCAAAATCATCCGAGATTTATTTGTCTGTAGTGATTCAGAGCGATAAACCAAAAATAATATTTTACGAAACTAACTAATAGGACAAAATATAGTTCATTAACCCATAAAATATTTATTAGCTGCTGCTGTTGAATCAAATATATTTTCATTTATCTATATAAAAATTTGTGAGAATAAAAAATATCCTATGAAATCTGTCTTTACTTTTATTCCGGGAATCCGGAACTTTGGTAAGGTATGTCCTTACTAATATCAACGTATCGTTACAAGCAGGTTCATAAAATAGCTTTCTGTTCCGATCTTCGGTAATAACATACACCCTATTAAAAACCTAGGAGCCTAGTCCTTCAAAAAGTGTAATTTTGTGTTGGTTCTGGACAAATGAACAAATAGATAACTTTTAAAAACATTTGGAGTTAGAAAAGCCTAAACAGATTCAAGGGCTTTGAAACGGCTTTATTACTAATTTGCCTATAATAATATATATTTTACTTATTCGAAAACTTTATTACATTGTGATAAAGTAAGCTTTATATCTATTATCATAATAAATACCAGACAATCACGCCAACTGTGATTCCAAAGCACGCACTAAACTTATACCATAGTTGTCACAGAACGAATTAAGGTTTCTGGGCTTGAAAAGTAGATGTTACTCGTTTTTTTATAAACACCGATGTTCAAATTGTTAATGCAATAATTTTATCGTAATGTGTCTAGTAATTATCATATGTGCCAATATTGTCTCATGTGATGTGATTAAATTAGAATTATGCAATTAATTAGTCCGTCCTTAAACACTGGTATAAAGCAAACGGCTGATTCATATCGAACAGCGCTAACGCCACTTTCAGAAGTATATTCAAAGAAAATATTTAGAAATCGTTAGGATCTTCTTATTCGGTAATTTATTGTAATTAATTCACATACGTTTTGTATCATAAGTTATAGATTTTACTTTCAGTTGTCACGGACCGATTGGTTGTTTGAAATGAGTAATGTGACTTTTGTCTTCACAGGGCTACAAAATTTACTACACGACGGATCCATCTCAGCCTTTGCAGTCCTGGCATTCTCAAATGGTAAGACTACGTTACGATTAATGCTATTTATGGGTTACTATGCGGTCATATGGTCATGCCGTGAGACTAGTAGTATTAGTAATTTATGAAGTACTTTTAGATGCATTGTTTTCACTCAAAATTTTGAAATTTTAGTTTACATGTCCTCTATTCTATGGGCGTGTTCTGTACATATATTATAAGTTACTTGAAAAATGGTAGTAGGTATTTTGACAATCTATAAAAAAAACAAATGAATACATGAATATTCGTTCCTGCAGATGGACAACAGTCACCTCACGACTATCAGCGAGTTGACCCCCCACACTGTGTACACTATAAGAGTACAAGCGTACACGTCTGTAGGACCCGGACCCATCTCAGCCCCGGTACAAGTCAAGACACAGCAGGGTGAGCTATCCACGTTCATTATTCATTCATGCATGTCTTTGTTTATCATTAAGTAATGAAAAGAGATGTACTTCTTGTAGGTTTTAAGAAAAGAAGAAACTTAGAAATAATTTATTTTTAGTTTAAAAGTTTTAAATATAGTGTAATAATACATTCTCTTAGTGATATCGTAAGTTATAGGAACTTTAAAAGAGATTATTTGACTTGTACAAAATATCAGTTCGCCTAAAATATTTTTAAGTTGTTAAATTGTGTATATATAATATAAAATCACGAATATTTTTCTTCAATTCTGAGAACTGTATTAGTATGGACAAAGTTTTATTATTTTTACTTCGTGTATGAAATACGGATTCTTTGTGAAATATCACTTGATTTTATTTAAAATATTTCCAATCAGGTGTCCCATCGCAGCCATCGAATTTAGTGGCTGTAGAAGCCGGCGAAACTTCAGTTACGTTGTCATGGCGACGGCCGGCGCACGCCGGAGACAATATCGTCTCGTACGAACTTTACTGGAATGATACTTATGCCAAACAAAATCATAAAAAGTAAGATTTTTAGTTACGTTTTTTTTACATTTTAATATTTATCTAACTTTTGGCCTCTCCCTCAAACTTCTTGATGCAATGGCAGAACTTAATTCCTTCGCTTATTTAAGAACTCTCTTTCCCTGTATTGTGATGAAGTATGCAGCAGACTTATTTAACTTCTAAAATCAATGTCGAAATTTTGAAAAACTTAACCAAGCACAAAGAATTTTAGACCTATACCTATAGTACAGAAATCATTTCGCGCGAATTTGAAATTTGAAATTAATGATTAATCAATTATTTTCGACAGAATATTTCGATGACAATCAAGTATGAAATTTGAAATTACAAGTATTAAAAAAGTGTATAGTGAGAAAATAAATAATCTTGTGTGTTACTTAGAAGGTTGCACGTATTTATTTAGATTTTCCAATTCTTCCACGCACAAAAATTGTACGCGCAATGTTGTATTGGCATTGTTATATCACAAAACTTCCTAGAGTACTAAAAATACGTAATTTAAACATTATCGTGTTTCTCCCAAAAGGTCTGGTCAGAAATGTAAATAAAAAATCTTTTGTCTTTAATAATGAAATATTTAAATATCTATTCGTTATTTTTCGATAACAATAAGATCTTATTAAGGTATGAATTTTGAAAGTATACTAATATTTTTAACAACAAGTAAATTAATACGTCAGAGCTACTTCAGACGCTGTTCAAATGCCTCTATCTGCGTCTATTGACCTTCTTGAAACATTTTTCTTTGGAAAGGTTATCTTTTAAGAAGAATTGATATTAATCGTGTATTATTTGTAAACGATTTATATTTGAAATAAATATGAAATATACCGCAACGTTACCTTAGTAGACCACGTTGGCAAACATTAATCATTTTGAATATAAATGGAATGCATTTTTCATGCATCATCATCATGCACATCATTCGAATGCACCGAGTGCATTTTTCTTAAAATGCTAAAGGTGTCCACACAATATTTTCATACGTGAAACGCTATTAAGATGTGCTGCAAATCAATGGTGTGATACTGACCACAGTTTTAACTGACTAAAACGGAGCAAAACATTTGTTAATTTACGATAAAACGTAACTAAAACATGTTACTGGGATGTTCCAATAGTAAAAGTTTCATTACAATCGATCCAATATGTTACTTTGTGAGCTTTTACGGGAACAAACAAGTCCTTTTCTACTTTTCGATGTCGTAATTAATAGTTAATAAATAATTTGAAAACAGCTCCAGCATATTTATTTTATTCAGTATAATCTTACATAGGTACAGGAAAACCATCTTACAGTTTGTTGAGGTTACTTTATAAAATAGAACCCTTGTAAAATGCTCATGCGATCGTCTGTCACGTTGATTTTCTCAGAAGCCGTGAAACGTACGTAGATGCTTGATATTAGACAATTAAAAAGAAAACAAATGCGTACTCGAACTGCATAATTCTTCCATACTATATTGAATTTAGAATTTTGAAATAGCCAGGGAATATAGATCCTTCCTTTGAGTTTACATGAAAATTAAATCAAATTTTTAGAAATTCATTTTTCGTAATGGAATTCTCTGCACGCGAGTCAAAATCGTACTTCACCAAATTTTTTCCTTAGTGCAAGTTTCTTCTAAAGTTTAGCCTTTAAAAATTTTTGTAATAAATTTTCCTTCTATGGAAATGCAATAGTAGGAAAACTATGTTTCATTTTGAAATTCAAATAGACAATACTATATTTATTAAGTAAATATTGGTATTAATTAAAGAATATTCCACTTATAATATATTTTGATTTTTTTTAACTTCTCCAATTTTTTTTATAATTTTTTGTGGCAATAGAAAAAGATTTATAAATAAAAATCTTCATAGAAATATTGAAATAATTGCACCTACAATTAAGGCGCTTCCCTTAGTCAAATACTGTTTTTTTTGCTAGTTTTAGAGGCTATCTTCTCCTTATTTGGAAATATATAAAAAATAATAAAAATATTGTAATAATCTTCGACATTTTAACAACACTTGCCGTCTCATATTTTTCAGTTATATATAAAATACATATAAAAATTGTAATCAAAAGAAAGCCTAAAAATTAGAAATACGTGCATCTCCTTCATAAATAAAGGTTATATTTACTTGGGTTTACACTAATGTATAGATAATTTAATGATATAAAACTTGACCATTTTAATTTTTTCTAAAGACCCTTTTTTAAAAGTAAAATCAATAATTACTAGATTACATGAAGAATTTTACGAATTTTAGTATGAGGTGCTCTATACGTTTGCCTGTTTGCCTGGGGGAGCGCCTTAATGTTTCTCCCATCCTCTCACTCACTTTGCCTCTTTCTGATCCAATGGCTGGCGACGCTCTTCTGTCTCACTGGTCTTCTATCGTTTTCGTTAGTGGAGGATGCAAGCATGTATATAATTTGACATTAGTTTACTTAAATTTATCACGTGATTTGTCGTCAAATTACATCTGTTTCTATCATTTTAGTTAATTTAATTAACAAAACTAAATTTTATTTTAATTTTGAAATTGGAACTTGTAATTAATATTTTAGACGTTTATGGCAATTGTGTGACTTTGAACTAATTACTGAGCTTGTATTGTGTATGTGGACCACGTTTATTATCATTATTAATGGCATGAAACATCTATTTAATACCAACAAAGGAAATGATCCTTCCCTTCCACCCAGCAGAAGTTTGTAAATGAGATAATAGTAATAATAAATACACCAATTAGACGACATAACCTAAACATGAGGCTTGTATTATGGGTTCCACATACCACATGGTGGTACTCAGTAATACCCAGACTCCGAAACAGTTTAGAAAAAATAATTTCCTAAATTGATCTGAATGGGAATGGAGCCTCGGCTTAGAAGGCAGAGGCACTGAATCGCGCCAACAAGCTAATCGTTATTCAAAATGACAAATAACGTTATTCCCAGGCGCATCCCAATAACCGAGACATACACTCTGAACGGTCTGTACCCCAACACGTTGTACTACATTTGGTTGGCTGCGCGGTCGCAGCGCGGCGAGGGAGCCACCACGCCGCCAATCGCCGTCCGGACCAAGCAGTACGGTACGTGGCCACTTGAACACGCAACTTGTGGAGTCTTGTGAGAGTGAATTAAAGGGGAGGAGCCTAATATCGCTTGTATGGAATACCACCATGCTGATCTGTAAAGCAGTGGAATTGTTTTCCTGTACGAAGACTGTGTTCCATATTAGCATTATGGTATAATTTTTTTTTGGATGATTTTATTACTTAAGATTAAAGTGCTTTACTTAGGTTCCTTCCTAATATAGCTTTGTAAGAGTGTGAGAAAGTAAAGTGTGAAACCTGTTGTGGGTTTTCCAGGTAACTCCTACTGTAATATTTCACATAAAGCACATGCCCGGCACGCTGCCAGTAATACAGCACAAGCACAAAGTTTTATATCTCACAATATGTGTTTTGTAATTGTAAATTTGTCGAAACGGTAAAGTGTACGCATCAGTGAACCAACAACTCCTAACTTGATGCACAAATATTATTTCGAATTTATCCCAACTTACGGGTAGCAAAATTCTATGCGTACGCAATACCTTAGTAGTAAGCTTTATGTTGTTCGTAGGACAGTTTTATAAAGAGGTAAATACCTCAATCTTTTGTTTATTCAAATGGCATCGACACGAAGAACATAGGAAAATTACCATATTTCATTATCTAACGCTTAAATCATATCATCTTTGGAATACATAATGTTTTTCGGGTCGTAAGCCAAAACATAATCAGCACGATTTTCTTCCAACAGGAGAAAGTGTGACAGATGAGACTTAGAGATGTATGGGCGAGCGGATCTTACATTCACACACGACAACTTACAAGAATATATGCATGCTCGATCGTTTATTTTGACGACTGACGTCGTTCTTTCATTTATTTTGGGCACAAGTTTTGTTCTGTTCCAATCGCATTCAGTGATTGCATCGGCTAGGTCGGTTGCGGATCTAATGGGACGCGCGGCTCTCGAGGGCTGCTCGTCCATTTAAGTTGCAGGTCCGCGCCATGGATCTAAGGATCCGTCCGCGGGTATTTCTCTTACGAACAAGCATGTTTAGTTCCTGGAGCACCGCCGATGAATGTGACCGCCGTGGCCATATCGCCGACCGCGATCCGCGTGTCGTGGCAGCCGCCGCCGGCCGAGAGGGCCAACGGGAGGATCGCTTACTACAAGCTGCTTTGCGTGGAATCCGGGAGGGGGGACTCTGAAGCGACTGTCGTCAAATTGAACCAAACCTCATTTGTGCTCGACGAGTTGCGTCGCTGGACCGAATACCGCATTTGGGTGCTTGCTGGCACGAGCGTTGGGGATGGACCCGCATCGTACCCGGTCACTGTCCGCACGCATGAGGACGGTACGTGTCACCTTCATTCATTGGTTTAGACACTATCTAACAATCCCTTGAGCTCAGTTTTATGAATGACGATATTTTTTTTTAAATACCTAAAAATATAGAATTACCTTTAAATACAGAACTTTAAAAAATTTGTTGAAAGTAATAAATAGCCGGAAAATTGTTTACATCATAAAATTGAGCCTTATTGAGCCAAAGAAGCAATTATTAATTTTAAATTCTTTCGTCGTATCAATTAACACAGCTCTTTGGCGATGTAATATCAGAGGAGCTACAAAAAAATACCCTTTTCTAATGAAAACAAGATACATATTTGTATATAAAGTATATTAGTAAATATTTTCTATTCTAAATCGTTAATTAGGACTTTCTCTAAAATGTCATAAAATGTTTATTTTTATATAATTATAATATTAACCTCCTATGATGATACATTTCGAATATTACGATTTCAATATTAACCTGTATTTTACTTGTAATAACTTATGAAATTGACTTTCAAGAACATGGTTTGGATTAATACGGACATGGGTAATTATAAAAACAGCAAAATCATTCATTTTATTTTTCTCAACAGATATTTGTGATATAAATGGTTTTGCTGTTATTAATTTTAATATTACAACGAAATGGAAAAATGAAAAGGCTGGATATTGTTTTTACGCGAAAAATATTTACTGTCAGTAAATAAATAACTAGTGGTGGTCGCAACGGATCAATTTTGGTGGTAGTTATACTGGTCTGGTGTGACCTGCATGGCCACTTATACGAAATACAAAAAACCATGTGACTATTCAAATTTTTCCATTTTTATGTAATTTGTTTGTTATTTAAAGTTATTTACTACATGGTGGTGGGATGAAATTATAGATAAATCAAATCATCTGCATAATATTATATTCATTATCGTAATTTAAAATTCCTTACTGCGCAATATTTACTATCAAAATTTTACTAATGTCATTTTTTCTTTTGTTCCTTTTTTATGAGCATTTAGCAGGAATCTAATCAAGGAGGTTAATTCTCGTAATAAAGTTTTAATAATGCTTGCTGATGAATTTCCATGTATATTTTAATCATTTCACAGTCGATCATTTCGTCACTGTATTTTTGTCGCTATGTCGAGCGGCATAGAGTCGATATTTCCACTCACTATCACATGTAATGATTTTTATGACGTCATCGTTTCGTCACTTAAAGATGGCACTCACTGAAATGCAAAGTTTATCTGCACCTGTTAAAATGTCGACAGCACCGTTATTTATTAATTTTGGCGCACAGTTATTGTTGAGTATTTAGCGATGAACACAAATTTTGCATGCTTTCTTTACCCACACAGCACCATTTTTCGTTCAGTTAATTTCACTGGGCACCAGATAGGTTACCGTCTTACTTTTACGTTATTCTCTTACTTACGTAATTATCTTTGTCGCTTGTTATAAAATCATAGTTAAACTATCATAGAAATAAAATTGATTTAAAAAAAATGGGATGAATTTCGTAAAGTTAAGACTGCACTTTTAGGAAGCACTCAGCACAACTAGCGACGACACGAGGTGAGAGAACGAGTGCGTGACAACACAAAAGCTAGTCTGAATCGCTCATAATCACAAACCTTATCCATATTACGATGTACGTATCTTTGAGCCTTCGCTTATTAAAAAGGTATGTAACTCGTAATATCAGACATCGAAGACCGGACTCGTGATTATGAGTCGGCTCATGCACGGCTCAACACGCACCACGGCCCGAGCGCCGCATTTGAATACCAATACCATGCCCACACCACACGCGCGCATGCTACTAACTCACAACTACTTCTCTACTCACTGAACTCTAAATACTATCCTATTTACTAGTGGGAAAGCAGCGGATCGAAGCGAAGGCGACTCCTGAAGATCCAAACTAAATTCAAACCTTAAAAGCAATTTGGCCCCAATCGGATCTGAGGGATAAGATCCGCGCAACGCTCTTCGTCTGTTTACCCTAACTGCTCAGCTCGGACTAGACTACGCACTACTTTTCTCTTTATCTCTTTCTCTATCTATCTCACTCGCTCTGAAGCTACAACTTTTTGCCAGTAGCCATTTCTCTCTCTCGCCTTTCTTTCTTCTTCTGTATCTCTATCAGACTTCTGTCGTGCATGCACACTAGATATTGTGACATTACAAAATACTATTATGCCTAACGTTCGCTATTGCCGTTAACAAAGTACAGGATCCAAAGAACGCTGCGAGACATTTCGGCAATAAACTATACAGCGACGATCCAATACAAACTACTACTATATATAGAAGACCAGCAATGGACAATGACACTCTGACACTGTCACAAACATCACAGAAGATTACAACACAAGGTACGAGGCATTACATAATACACTTTGGAGCAAGGTTCGGCGACAATGAACAAGTGAATTACTGACACTAAAGAAGCACACACACATAGACTGGCGCCGTCGCGTTAATCAATACATGTGCGTGTGAGTGACCACTACGCCGAGGGACAAGGAACGGTTACAAGAAAGTGTTTTGCCTTTTTATCTGCTTGAAATGTAATCATTATTTGAAAAGGAATCCATTAAAGTGCTATACAAAATGGTATGAGTAAGGGCTTTCTTTTTATAAGAAGAAAAGGCAATGCACGCGAATACAGACCAACACCGGCGTCCCAAGCGGCATAACCTAAATGCGCCTCCTAAAGAGCTCGAAATACACGAAGAAATAAAATAAAGAATGCCCCCTATTTTGCCGACAAGCGTTCTACTCGTAATCTCTCACTTAGTAGTTCCGTTCGCCCTGCAATGTTCGCACAATTTGTCTTAAGTGTATTTGAATGCGTTTTTCTCTTTTTTCTCTCGTCACTGACTTTGTATGGGCCGCTGGTAACCCGTACAGCTGTAAGGAGTGAGTACAAATTACTATAGTGCTTGTTTAGGTGTGCGTTTGTGCTTGTGCCTAAGCTTTATGTAGTTATCTTCCTAGCACCTTAATCTAATTTACTTGAAACAGACTGCAAGTGGTCGCATATTTATGTAGACTTTCTTGCTGGGTTGCCAAAGACTTGGTGTGTCACCTCTCGTGACATAAAGTCAGTTGATGCTCCCAAGTCTCACACCCAAGCATGTTCCCTTGCAGTGTGTGATTTTGAATATATAGCCCTAGAAATGCTGCTTAATAACTTATAGATGACAATCTACTAAATGTTGACTCTTTGTAAAAGCTTAAACATTTTAGTTGTTCTAAACGATGTGGATTGGAAGGTAATGGTTTTTATTGGTTATGGTGATATGAAAGGGTGTAAATGATAACTTTTCAGTGTGTGTTGGTATTCAAATGCCCGATCGAGATGCTGAAAGGCGTGTGTAGACACTCGCCTTTGACCAAAATACTCTATCAGCATTACCGACGGCGTTTACCGACCGCACTTATGTACTAAAAGGTCAATCTCGAGTTTTCAGCTTACCACAAGATTTTTAACGCCGCTTAAACCGTTTTAGGCCCTAAAAGTCGATTTGCTTTAGATAGTTTTTTAGCACGCTCTAGTAGATGCTGATAGGGCATTTAGGTCAATGAGACGAGTTATGGTTCGGTATCTAAGACGTTTAATGTATGCTCACAGTGCCCGGCGAGCCCCAAGACGTACAGGTCACTGCCATCAACTCGACCTCGATACACGTGACGTGGAAGCCTCCACAAGAGAAAGAAAAAAATGGAATTATTAGAGGGTATCATGTACACGTGCAAGAAGTGAGGGAGGAGGTAATTTTTTATTTACAAACTATATTCAAAGTGACACCACCATACGCCACATATTTTCTTGATTCGAAAACATTTTGATCAATATTGTTTTATTTATGTTAGGGTAAAGGTCTTCTCAATGACCCCATGAGATTCAATGTTATGGATGATACGACGTTAGAATTGAATATCTCGGGGCTCCAACCCGATACGAGATACAACGTTCAAGTGGCCGCTTTAACCAGAAAAGGGGATGGAGACCGAAGTGCGCCGGTGTCTGTAAAGACTCCCGGCGGTGTGCCAAATAGGCCTACTGTTAACCTCAAGTACGTTATATAGTTTAATAACATATTTTTATGTGAGATATTTTATGGTAATTTTGTTCTAATTAAATACCTGTAATAAATGTGATTTTTTTATTATAGGGTATTAGAGCGTGACCCGATAGTATCAATCGAGCTAGAATGGGCGAGACCGACTCAAACATATGGCGATTTGCTCGGATATAGATTAAGATATGGTATCAAAGATCAACTTCTAAATGAAGAAAACTTTTCTGGAGTTAAGGTTAACTCGCATCGAATCAACGATTTAGAAAGAGGTGTTCAATATGAATTTAGAGTAGCAGGTCGAAATCATATCGGTATCGGACAGGAGACCATAAAATATTGGCTAACACCCGAGGGAGCGCCCAGAGGACCACCAACTAATGTGACATATCACTTTCAAACGCCCGACGTCGTTAGTGTAACGTGGGAACCACCAGTGAGAGCAGATCGAAGTGGTCAAATAAAGAAATATGACATTCAGTTTTACAAACGAGGCGATCAATCTTCGCTTTTAGAAAAAACGATAGAATCAACTAAATCCGTTTTCACTGGTCTGGAAGAAGATGCTCATTATGTGTTCAAAGTTAGAGCTTACACGGATCAAGGACCTGGCCCATACAGTAAAGATGTTACCGCTCATACTGAAAGGGATATCGGTAGAGCGCCCATGTCAGTAAAAGCCGTAGCGACATCAGAATCTGGTGTGGAAGTGTGGTGGGAGCCTGTACCCTCCAGAAAGAAGATAATCGGTTACGTTATATTTTATACCATGACGCCAGTGGAAGATTTAGATCAGTGGCAGCAAAAGACTGTCCCCGTCACTCATTCCGCTGACTTAGAAAATTTAGAAAAATTTGCGGAATATGCAATCGCTGTTGCTGCGAAAACCGCTGATGGACTCGGGAGATTATCAGAAAAAGTTACTGTTAAAGTTAGACCGGAAGAAGTGCCTTTGAACCTCAGGGCTCAAGATGTGTCCACCCATTCCATGACATTGTCGTGGTCACCCCCGTTACGCTTAAATCCAGTTAGTTATAAGATTTCATATAATGCCCTAAAAGAATTTGTTGATTCGCTTGGTATGACACAAACACAAGAGATTCCTAGGCGAGAAATCATCGTTAAGCATGACCGAACTTCATATTCAATAAATGATCTTTCGCCATTCACAACGTATAACGTAAACGTAAGTGCCATACCGAATGATGACTCCTATAGACCACCAACGAAAATCACAGTAACAACACAAATGGCGGCGCCAAAACCAATGGTGAAGCCTGATTTCTACGGCGTTGTTGAAAATGAAATTCTAGTTATTCTACCTCAAGCTTCGGAAGAATACGGGCCTATTTCTCACTATTATCTAGTTGTAGTGCCTGATGATAAAGCTCATAATCATAAGAACCCAGATCAGTTTCTGACAGATGACTTAATTAAAAATAATGCCAGAACAGACGATGAAAACGCCCCATATATTGCTGCAAAGTTCTTACAAAGAAATATTTTATACACTTTCCATCTTGGCAACGACGAAATGTACGAAGGTTTCCTAAATAGAAAGTTGAATCTGAATAAACGATACCGAGTATTTGTTAGAGCCGTTGTTGACACGCCTCAAAAGCATCTTTACACATCAAGTCCATTTTCTGAATATTTATCACTGGATATGAGAGAAGCTCCGCCAGGGGAGGAACCAATCAGACCAGACCCTAACATTAACGGAGAAAGTCCAGATATAAGAATAGAAGAAAACACTAAAGAAGCTGGTATGTTATGGGTATTTGGTCCTATAATAGGAGCCTTAACGCTTTCTCTTTTAGTTGTGCTAGCATTTATTTTAAGAAGGCGAAGCCAACCATGTAAGACTCCTGATCAAGCAGCCGTGACTCGACCATTAATGGCAGCTGACGTCGGTTTTGGAGCACCATCTGATCCCGTTGAAATGAGACGTTTGAATTTCCAAACACCGGCCATGATATCCCACCCTCCTATTCCCATATCAGAGCTCGCCGAACATATAGAAAGGCTTAAAGCAAACGACAACCTTAAATTCTCTCAGGAATACGAAAGCATAGAGCCGGGTCAACAATTCACGTGGGATCATTCAAACATGGAAGTAAACAAGCCTAAAAACCGATACGCCAATGTCATAGCGTATGATCACAGTAGAGTTATCCTTCAACCTATCGATGGTATTCTTGGAAGTGATTACATCAACGCTAACTACTGTGACGGTTACCGCAAACACAATGCTTATGTTGCAACCCAAGGACCACTACAAGAAACCTTTGCTGATTTCTGGCGGATGTGTTGGGAACTTCGGACCTCCACCATAGTTATGATGACCAAACTAGAGGAAAGAACGAGAATTAAATGCGATCAGTACTGGCCAAGTCGTGGTAGCGAGACATATGGAATGATGACTGTAACCATCGCAGAAGTTCAGGAGCTTGCCACTTACTGCATCAGGACCTTCCAAGTAACAAGAAATGGATGCGCAGAACGTAGAGAAATCAAACAATTACAATTCACTGCTTGGCCCGATCACGGCGTACCAGATCATCCAGCACCCTTCTTACAATTCTTGCGACGTGTGCGTGCTTTAAATCCACCAGATGCCGGTCCTCTAGTTGTTCACTGCTCAGCGGGTGTTGGTCGCACCGGCTGTTTCATTGTTATCGATTCTATGCTCGAGAGAGCCAAGCATGAACGTACCGTCGATATCTACGGTCATGTAACCTGCTTACGAGCACAACGAAACTACATGGTACAAACAGAAGATCAATATATTTTCATCCATGACGCTTTGCTCGAAGCCGTCATATGCGGCGACACTGAAGTTCCAGCGCGCAACTTGCACGCACACATTCAGAAACTAATGCGTATTGATACTATAGAAAATATCACTGGTATGGAACTAGAGTTCAAAAAATTGGCAAACATGAAAGCCGACTCCAGTCGGTTTGTATCTGCAAGCTTGCCCTGCAACAAACATAAGAATAGATTGGTTCACATCCTGCCATACGAATCGACTCGTGTATGTTTGACGCCTCGCGACGGGTCTGATTACATCAACGCTTCGTTTGTTGATGGATATAGATATAGAGCGGCCTACATTGCAACTCAGGGTCCGCTACCTGACACTACAGATGACTTCTGGCGAATGCTCTGGGAACACAATTCTACCATCATTGTAATGCTTACGAAATTGAAGGAAATGGGCAGAGTAAGTTATAAAATAAATTTACAAACGAATAATTCTTTAAATTATTACTTCTAACTAACATTGTGATATTTTATAGGAAAAATGTCACCAATATTGGCCATCGGACCGTTCTGTGCGCTATCAATGTTTTGTGGTCGACCCGATTGCAGAATATAATATGCCACAGTACATCTTGAGGGAATTCAAGGTAAACTATATCACCCATTTTGAATTAAGAATGGATTAATTATGGATGTGATTTCCATTTTGTTATGTATTATAGGTGACGGATGCCCGTGACGGCGCGTCTAGAACGGTTCGCCAATTCCAGTTCACCGACTGGCCTGAGCAAGGTGTACCCAAGAGCGGCGAAGGATTCATCGATTTCCTAGGACAAGTGCACAAGACCAAGGAGCAATTCGGGCAAGATGGACCTATTACTGTTCACTGCAGGTACCTTACATCCATAGAAGATGTAACAAATCAACGTGAAAGGTCGTACACCCCTGATTAATCATAAATTTTTTGTAATTATAAAATTAATCAAATATTTGTTTTAATGAGGTCAGTCTCAATTATTTTGTAGATTATATAGTATGTTGTTGCTTAGCTACTCAGCGGAGCAAGAAAAACAGTAGTTCAACATAATAAAAAGTATTTGAACACAGTTTTGAAAAAATTATATTGAAGTAGGTACGGTCGCCGATATGATTTAACCATAAACTTAGTATATACTGGCGTATGTAATCTTTTATGGTAAGAAAGAAAGTAAGAAGTAAGAGTAAGAAAGGTACAACAAACGAGACGCTATTGTAACCTATTTTGAATGACAGGTCGTCACGCTGTAGAGAACGCTGTTGACTCATTTTATTATTTTGTGTTATTCCTGTTTTATTGCAAAGAAGTACTGTATTTTTAATAATGCTTACGTGTTCTGTATGTGATTGTGATACATATTTCATACCGCAATAATCAAGGGAATCATTCATTTCATAGGTTACATTGGCAAATTAAAAATCGTCATGCGTCAACTAGCGCTATATTCGTCTATACGCCAGTATATACTAACTTTATGGATTTAACTAACCCTAGCGAGCAATTTAAATAAAAATGATTCTGTCGCAAAGATATAGTAATAGTGATTTTGTACTTTTTGTTAAGTGACCTTAATCATGAATTGAAGACAAGATAAACTTTGTTAAAGTTTTGTGACATTTCCTTATAAAAAAGCTTCTGCCTACGCTTTTACTCTACACATTTCACGTGAAAAAGCAAGTAGCAATTGCGCGTTTAGCTAAAATATAGGCTATCTTTGGCCAGTTCCGAATTCCGTGTATTTGCTCGGGTAAAAGCTACCACATATCTTCCGAAAATAGCAATTGTGATGTGAAGATGCAGTGAGTTGTATCGTGTTTGTATAGCGCGGGCGTGGGCCGCACGGGCGTGTTCATCACGCTGTCGACGGTGCTGGAGCGAATGCAGTACGAGGGCGTAGTGGATGTGTTCCAGACGGTGCGCACACTGCGCACGCAGCGGCCCGCCATGGTGCAAACCGAGGTATGAGCGCACTGCACACTTCACACGCACCGCACAAACTGCGCACATCGCACGCACCACACAAACTGCGCACATCGCACGCACCGCACACATTACACACATCGCACAAACCACACGTCACACGCACTGCACAACTACTAAATTACTTCAGTGTGTTGAACTCGATCATAAAAAAGGCAAGCATAGGCGCATCTAAGACTTTTCTAGAGGGGACAGCGTCCACTTGATAAGCCGCTCCAAGCTTTCAGTTGCAGTAAATCCAAATCCAACGAGTTTTCTAAGGTCAGCCCATTCTTACCCCTTACTCTATTGCAGCAATTCCTAAAGTGGGTTCCGTGAAAAAGATATTAGGGTAGTTACATTGGTCGTTAAATCATTGGAATATTTTGGCTGCCGTCATTTATGGCAACATTATTTCTTACACGAAACGATCTAAGCATACATATTGACAAACACTGAACGATATTATTCTATGATAGGTCCTACACAATAAAAGTTCTCCATTTTAGGACTATTAATAGTTTCTATAAGAAGCAGTGTAATAATTGCATACATCACATTAATCTTTATTTCAAATATTTGTAATAAAATATTTTTACTTTTGTTTTAAATGCAATAGGAATCTTGAGTTCCACAAATTAAAAGGAATTTTTTGAGTGTTCCATGGCCTTAAAAGTTTAGGAACCACTGCTCTATTGCTTCAACATAAAATATCTTAAAACCAAATGACGTACAGCCGAAAAGTTCCATAAACCATAATTCTTACTTATTTGTCATGGCATTTCCTCGCGTATCGATCGAAGCAACCTGAAAAAACTGGCTTCTAGACAGGTCTTGGTGACGACACTGTTTCACATTTTCTATGGTGAAATAGAGACAGTAAATAAGAAGAACGCACTGAGGCAATCACCACGCAGTTGTAGTTGACCATACTGAGACTGCACACAACTACACCCATACAATTGATTTTAATTTTTACCTTTATTTTCAAATCAATTTTAATTATTATCAATCATTCTTTTCCAATTTCAATATGAGTTTTATTTCATTTTATATTATTTTATTTATTATTAACCGTTTTAATGGACTTTTTGCGGGAACGGGAGAAGAACAGTTAATGTTTCATTTCTATTCTTGCATTAGTCTATTTTTTGTATGTTTCGGCGTTTTAAAGTACAAAAATGATAATACTTTGTGCGTTAAAATTCTGTACAAGTGAAAAGAATGAAGGCATCTAAATAAGTAACTGCAGTTGAAGTTTACGGGCTCTTCCAAGAAATCCT
Source organism: Zeuzera pyrina (assembly GCA_907165235.1). Lineage (NCBI taxonomy): Eukaryota > Metazoa > Arthropoda > Insecta > Lepidoptera > Cossidae > Zeuzera > Zeuzera pyrina. The sequence continues at coordinate 6,246,687 of OU015629.1, forward strand.
TTTTAACTCCAGTAAAGCCTACTATTACTTCACTGGAGTAATGTTAGGGACTTGTGATGAAGTATTAGGAACTTGCGATAGGAGAAATCATTAACAGAAGACGTCGACTGTATAGATGTAGACTCTTTGCCTTCCCTCTCAAAGGAGAATGAATCTTATAAACAAAAACATAACCGTTTTAAAATTGGAATATTATTGGTTCTTGTATTTCTTATACTCTAAGAATTTAAATAAAAATCTTTACTTACTACATATATTAAATAGTCAATTTTTTACAGGACCAGTACCAATTCTGTTATCGCGCCGCTTTGGAATACCTCGGCTCGTTCGACCACTACGCCAACTGACGCTGAGACAGACTAGTTTAACTCACACACGGAACACTGTCTTTACTGCACTACGTACGTATGTACTTAATCTGTATCTACCTTTGATAATTAACCAGCGAAATGACAGAGTTCCACAAAATATATTATTATCTATCGTAGTGATGTTCTCGCGATATCGACTGATTGTAACCGCAGTTGTTGTAACAATATTATGAGGCTAAACAAAACATGTATGAGTGCCTAGGAACGCTACTTATGATGTATGTTAATGATTATGACCATTTAAAATCATGATTGTGAGTCGGAAGGGTAATTATTACTAACTTAATTATTATCCTATATCTACTTATGATGTAACGCGGCTGTTCGTACTATTTTTGTCTCTAAATAGAACAGTTTTCATGTTAAAGTCCATTTAAAACAGTTAAATTATAGATGCATAAATTAAAAATATACAACAGAGTTTGAAAACATATTTAAAAATATATTTATTATGCCATTAAAGTTTATAATTTGCTAGTAATGAAGAAATCAATGCGCTTAGAGACAAATTACGCGATATATTATTATGGAGTACTTGATCCTGATGTCACATGTAATATTACTATACAATACAAGATATTGTAAAATGTATAAATAGTTATTGCAGCTGTAATTAGAAGTTTATTTTTCATATCGGGTGTTAAATATGTTAAGTAGTGTAAATGGTGGTAACTCGTTTCATTATTGCAATATGAACTCTTTTAGACGAATCGGCTGTGTCGTGTGAAATTTTGTGTCAGTCCTGTGCGTAGTACATAACGTTGTGTAAATAACTCTCTTTTTTTACTACAATATCGTTGCTTTAAAATACTTGCACATATCAGTACCTACAGATACGTGTTGATCAGGCCAATAGTGTCAGTGCCGTTCAATACCGAATTGGTACTTATATCGGCCCTCGCCAGTGTCAGTCAGTAAATGAATGACGCGTGAATATTTTAGAATGACAGGTTTGACATTACTAAGCAAACTTTACAATTTACAAAAACACGATACCCAATGAAGAATAGCAACGTCATAAGGCTTAAGAATAATTAATAAGATTATATTATTTAATAGAAAGTACCTAATATTCGAAATTCTAATTCTGTATCTTTAAAAAAACAATAAGTCAAATTTATATATTAAATATATTTTTATCCTTAATTTGGTAAAGTATTGTTTCTATTTAAAATGTTTATGCAACATGTATTGTGTATAATGTATATGTAATGTTATATGTATCGTATACGTATGTATTTTTATATATTATTTAAGATTTGTACAAGTATTTATCTGATAACATCATTTTCTAAATTCTTTTATATTTGGTTGGTTCATATACTTTAAAAATAATCAGACTAAATTAAATTAATTCAATTATAAATTTCCTGACACAGTTTGTTGGAAGTAGGCAGTAGATACCTTAGTACATATGTTCAATTTAATTTTTCCTCTTAAAGTGAATGTATGTACATAAATAGTTAAATAAATGTATATATGTATATTATATGTTTTATATTGAAATCAGATTTAATTAAAAATAAATTATGCAATATAGGTACATACTTTCTGAGAATGAGCGATATCCGTAAACTCGCCGCCTTTTTTGAAATCTACCGATCATGCCGTCATTGCAAACATCGGTTACATAGAGAGACACTAAAGTTGCTGCACAAAGCTGACATACTGACGAGTACCGATAACATTACAGACAAACATTTGAAAAGTATATATTCGTACATGAAACGATATCAACATTCATCGACACTGACCTGTTAAACTGACCAGCATATGTTGGCACTGTGTGTGCAATTAGATTTTCTCGAATTTGTTTATTGCCATCATAATGTTTGTATTCGGCCAGTGCTCTTGAACTAACATTATAAGTGTGTGTTTAAAGGGAACTTTTTTTTATGTTAGTAGAATACTGGCTGTTTATGAAAAAACAGACAATATTAAAAGACGCTCTTTCCCGCGTTTTCTTCGTAAATAGGAATAAAGTTACTAAGTTATCACCGCTTGCTTTTAGAGATGATCGTGATTCGATGACATATCTATTTGTAGGTAGAAAAATGTTTTTGTCGGTGTGGTAATGTTTTGATGAAGTATTGACATTAGAAAAACAGTTCTAAAGTTCCAGTTAACATTGATTATAAATTAAACATGGTCAACATTATAAAGAACAATTTAGGCACGTATGTTATGTATCATAAAATATGTGATTTAACTTAAAATAACATGGTTCATTAGTCATTACAAAATTACGAAAATTGTTAGGTAATCTTTTGATTTACGCTTTGCATTGTTGCTCCTCGTGCCAGACAGTGAATAATTCCCAAGAATTCCTTAATAACACGAACGTGACTCCGACGACTCTGTCGCCGCATTATTTTTAGCTATCTTTAAGTGTAGTACATTGTATAATCTTTTACAGTAACCCCTTGCCTAGTATTGTATAAGATTTTTTAGGTTTTTTCACTCGTTTTATACAATATACCTATTACTCGTATCTTTGATAAGTTAAAGTTGAGCTTTTAACTTAGGAATATATTAACGCGGTCTTCGAACGTAATACGTAGATACGCGAACAATTTAAAAAGTAATCTCATATCTTAAAACATTAACTTTAAATTAATAAGTACGTCTCGATTCGGTCGGTTAATTCGACTGCAATCGCAACTGCCAATCGTTTCACTTAGCTATAACAAAAATAACATTTAATTACGAAACGTACGTAAAGTTAATGAGGATATTGTTAAATTGAAGTTATAGTGAAATTTTAATACTCGTTAATCAAAACATGTATGAGCAAGGTTCGAGGCATTTACACGCTTTGCGAGCTTTGTTTGATATTTTTAAAAACAACAATTCGACGATGATTTCGACAGAAACTAATTTTATTAAGCTTTACCATTTGCAGCAACCATTCCTTTAATAATTATTGTATTCATTTTTTGTTGATATTTTAGTATTTTAATTGTATGTTTTGTTATTTCACTGTATGCGATAATTTACGACTTTAATTGTAAAAAGCCGTTTCCGAACGCACATTGCTATTCATATAGATCTCTCATAAGTATCCACCTACTATATTTTTCAGTGTGTAAGCTTAGATAAAGTTATATATTGCCTATTATATACATAAGGTCCAGTTGGATCCAATTAGCCAAAAAGGTAAACAATCTTGTTGTGTTTTTAGTTAATGCAGATGTTATGAAGTAAAACAATGTTTATATCAAATATGTTTATTGTCCTCTCTGACTACTCTGTGTGTATGTTTATTAGGAATGTCTGTACGGCAAGTAATTTATATCAATAGTCTAATTTAATGTATTGTAATATGTATTGTTTAAATAAATGAAACACTAAATCTTGTTCACCTTTGTGGTAAATTGGGCTAAAACGGTTTACATTATTGTTTGTATAATTTTACCATAGACAATTTTATTGCATTTTTTGACAGTGAAACGTCATGCCATATTACGGTGCTGCTATTTCCGTTTTTAGTACAAACGTATAATATATGAATATCCAAAGCATTCATCATTTACATAATGTGTCCAATCGTCCATTTGTTACTTCATTTAGAACTTAAAAGACTGATTTAATAATTTTGATGTGTTCTTAATTTGATTTCACAAAATATTTTCCTAATTCTTGTGTATATTTTAATTGGTTTGTAATAATTAGTGTAATGTTTTTAATTGTAGTGGTTTATTGGAATGTAAATGTAAAAAAATAAAATGAAATTAAATTTTCGTGTCATATGTGCAAGTACAAAGTGTGTTTTTTATAACTTTGTATTCGGTTGCCATTTTCCGTGTAAATTACATTGCCACTAATGAGAATAGGGTTTTTGCGTTGATATACGTGACCCTAGCTTTAAATAATTTTAGTGCAATTAAAGACGCGGGTGCAATATGGCTGGCGGGACGTGTAAATGTAATTTTAGAAGTTTGTAGACGACCATTTATAAAAATCCCGCGCTGCGTCTCGGGACACAGTGGATTCGCAAAATTATACATAATGTATATGAACAAATAAAATTATGGAGACCATATAATATTTTGTTTTATTTGTAAATTATGTAAACACAAAGAAATGAAGGACCTACGTACCTAGATATGAATGTATAGCAACAAAGAATCTTTTCGTACGAAATTCGAAATAACAATTGACTTTTCGACCGATTGAAAACAGAATAAAAAAAAACAACAAAAAATTAGCTACTCAAATTTTCACAAAGTTTTACTATAAAATCATGTAGTAATAAGATCTTTAACAGAAATTAAAATTATTGTAGCCATTTTGTGTTGAACATGTTGAAATATTTTCTAACGCATCTCACGTAGCTAGCTAAAGATAGTCTAATCTTAGTAAATCCCATTAAACCAAATATTGTGTCATCCGCAAATTGTCCCAATGAATACGTATTGCTGGACGTTAATTATAATAACGTACGACGTGCCCCGTGAGATTACCCTCCATTGTCGGCTTCAGACAGTGATCTTTAAAACATAGAATTAAAGCTTTTGAAAGTGGCAACGGTGACATTTAGGAATACATTCTACTTTAATCATACTGATATGTATATGTAGAAAACGCTCAATACTTAAATCATAATTAAACATATACCCAATTTAAAACCATTTACTTACAAAATAAGTATAAAGTTAAAGGCAATAAATCTATTAATAATGCAAAGCTTCGAACTAGTGTCTCTAGTGCTAGAATTCAAAGCTGCTTACACTACCTACACAACACTAACCAGCTATGTAAACAGCTGCCAGTGACTTGGTTTTGGCTAGAAGATAGCAATGTAATTAAACAAGATATATAAGATTATGGAAGATGTTTTCCATAATCAATTTTTTTATTACTCTTTTTCAAAGGAATTCATGACAGGTTCATTTCAATATACTTATCTGATTGTGATCCAATCATGATCCATTATAAACATTACCTCAAACCAGTGCTAGTCTTTAAACAACTACCAAATATGCACATGAAACAAATGTCGCACAGTGTCGCATCCTCGAATCACTTATCATGTGAAAATCGTGACAACTGCTGATTATTTTTTTTTAAATAGAACGACTATTCGAAATTAAAAATCGTAATTCGTTATTCAAATCTTCAAAATGCACTTGTAATCATGATCGTACGAGTAAGTATGTAATTAGTTAGACATAAAAGTTCGTGATTATTATTAATTTCATTAAGACACATCTAGTCACATGCAGCGCGCATGCTGACGCTTGAGGCGTATGAATGGGTTTGAATCATTTGAATACCTACCTAATCAAAGCTGAAATTCGTATGAAACGGACACATATTGTTAGTATATCAAATGTCAGAGGTTAGAGGTATCTTCGACTAATACCAATCAAATTCCCATTAAATTTTAGATTCAAAATAACAATAAAAATATTGAAAGAGATGGGTGAATCACTTTCAACAGAATATACTGTAAAGGATTGAAATAATAAACGGTAAAAGATACTACGAAAAAAGAAAAAAATAGAGGATAAGCGATCACAACGATCTCACTATCTACTACTACTCACTACTCTCCATCTCAACTACTCTTATTAAAACATAACTCCACAATATTTATAATTATTATTGCTCCATACTTCATAACATAAAAATATGCCGTTACGAAAAACACAGGTAACAAAATCAACCAATCAACTTTGGTTATAAATGGTTGTATAGTTGTCGCTGCAGAATCTTTGATCAACTTCTGTCATATGTCAATATTATTAGTGCATTTAATACTGCCACAATTTTAATCAATGTGTAGATATGTAGGTATGGATATCTTTTATTACTGGTTTACCTCATTTTTATGGGTATTTTTTGTGTTTATTATTTGAAATGTACATATTACGTTACCATTTCTTTACCTTAGTGTATATAGTAATTCAATGTGTCAATTGATATGAACTTATTTTAGTACATGGTGTTCCTAAGTGCAGTTGTTCAAGTTTCGAAAAGGAATGTTTTTGGATAACAATGAATGTACCTTTTAACTCTCTCAAATTGTTTTATTTCACAGAAATTGGGTAACATTGAACACTAGTTTCACCATTTACCTTAAAAATGCACGTATTATGTAATCTTACGAACAAAAAGGAAAGGAAAAAAATTATTTATATGTATTCTCTATGATTTTATTTAAAAAACTAGACCCCATCAAGACTCCGAAAGATTTCTTTTCACTCAAAATATTGTTATTTATATGAAGAAAATGAAAGTGAAAGAACACAATAAAACGAAAATTGTTTTATAATGTTTTATTTCAAGTTAGTAAAATTTAAAAATTACACAAGATGACTGTGCTTTTATAGCGAAATTCGCTAAGCCAATGATTGATAAAATGTTAACGTAAGTAACTAAACGCCTACGTTAAAAGAGGGCCTTTAAGGTCAGCCCTTTTTCTTTCATTGCTGTGTTTAAAAGTGTATTTCAAAAGGAGACTAAAATGATTAATTACCTTTCACGTTTCCCCAAATCGATAGGCTGTACGTTTAAATCATCGGCTTAGCCCCCAGTGGGGCCATATTGGCCAACGCCCGTTCCCGCGGTTTTAATCCCGCCATAAATAACTGACTGACACTTGTCTATGGGCGGGAAGAAAGAGGTTCTATTACAGAAAATTCAATAATTTTGAAGATCATTGCCGACATTAAATATCTACTACGTTGCTTAAAAGACTGGAGTTAATAATAAAGAATGGCCGACCATAACTTTTACCCGCGTAAACACTTTCGAGACTTGGAAAACCTTTTAATTTTTTAATAGACAGCCGCGTTCTTTCATTTACATTATATAAAGTAGTACATTACTTCTAGTGGTTAATAAAAAATACACACACTCGTATACCTACTAACTACATATTTACTCTTTAAAATACAAACGTCTAAAATATAATGTTTGTATGTACGTATATATTTATTTACAAGGTACATATAAATAATGTACCTACATTTTTGTTTCAGATATCTATAATAACCTACAAAATTTGAAATTTGCGGTAAAAAGTTAATTAGATTTAATTCAATTATACATAGATCGGAGACCGAAGTGAATCCGTCTGTTCTATACACATTAATTTCCATAGTTTTTGAGACCTATACATATACTCCGGCTTCGCACGGGTGCAATGAATACTAACGTGGCGTCATAATATTATGTGTCCGATCGTTCATCGCTATAGGGCAAAGCGCGGCCCACGACGTTCTATTTATTTTATAGGGCTACTCGCCACCTTTTTGTTACGCGTAATTTTAAATCTGCGATATCTTCTGATATGTTACTTGAACATTCAAGTAAATGAAATTTTTATCTACATAGAATGCCCAACGTAACTAACATTAATTGGAGAAAGATTAATATTATATTGGTCAAAATAGCTTCGCAGACAGCAATTTTTTTTAAAATATCATTATATACACAATACAGAAACATACATAAAAGGTACATCTCATAAAAGGTTTAACTAGCATTAGCAATGTAAGCGCCCTAAAATATTGTTTTACGACTCGTTTGTAAAAAAAAGCGTAAATTTAGTGTATACTGTCTAAACTCTATGATCCGCCATGCAATGTGTTCTACTTGTAAAGCCATTTAATATCCATTACCCATAGGGGATTGAAACAAATATGAAATTCGCAATTTATACCGCCGGCCATCTTAGATTTGGAGTTTTTCATGCTGTACCCCTATTATGAGTTGTCGTAGTAAACCTACCTGACGTAACTAATGAAGTAAATGTAAAGACGTCACGGTTATGGTAAAGTGTAACAACTCTATTATGAATATTTAAAACGTAACTATGACGGGATAAGTTAATACGTGAGTAAGTATTACTTTGAACGCGTTATGTTGTCGTCTTGACTGCTGTTTTATTTCTTTCTAACTACGTGAAAAAGACAAGGATAAGAAATAGGACAATAGTGTTCTATAATCGAGCAAAAATCGGAAGTATATAAAAGTAAGGTGAACTCCACAGAACTTTCGCTTTTTTAAATGTTAATGGTTATTTGTCTTGCCACCGCCGTTTTTCTGTCAATTTCAATTGTCATAGTAATATTACATTCTCTGATATTTGGTCTTCGATCACAAATAAAAAACTTTGTAAATGTTTTACATAACGTAGTGATTACTTACTCAGTGATTGAGGCGGCTGAACGCAGTGACGAACGCAATACATTAAGTGCATTTCACGCACAATTACGTGAATTAAATAACGCACTCGTAAAGAACAGCGAAACCAAATTTCGCAAATTATATAGGCTATCTAAAAGTGCGTTTTATAATTTGTGCGATTTACTGAGACGACATACAAATTTAGAAAATAAAAAATATATACTTTTTCAAACGTTTTTATTGAGTATAAATTACAATAATAACAATAATTAGTACCCCTATTAGGATTCATTTATATTTAATTATTATTGAATGCAACAAATGTAACATTAGATAACAAATATTCATAAATACACATTACATGTTAAAGACGTTATATGTTAAAAAAATATAACGAGTCGATTCGATTCTTTCACTCGATTTCGGGCATATCTAGAAGAAGGAATAATATGTAAAACACTGAGTAAGTAATCACTACGTTATGTAAAACATTTACAAAGTTTTTTATTTGTGATCGAAGACCAAATATCAGAGAATGTAATATTACTATGACAATTGAAATTGACAGAAAAACGGCGGTGGCAAGACAAATAACCATTAACATTTAAAAAAGCGAAAGTTCTGTGGAGTTCACCTTACTTTTATATACTTCCGATTTTTGCTCGATTATAGAACACTATTGTCCTATTTCTTATCCTTGTCTTTTTCACGTAGTTAGAAAGAAATAAAACAGCAGTCAAGACGACAACATAACGCGTTCAAAGTAATACTTACTCACGTATTAACTTATCCCGTCATAGTTACGTTTTAAATATTCATAATAGAGTTGTTACACTTTACCATAACCGTGACGTCTTTACATTTACTTCATTAGTTACGTCAGGTAGGTTTACTACGACAACTCATAATAGGGGTACTGTACTGTATTCTACTTGTCAAGCTCTTTCATTTGATAGTTTGATACTCATATTGAGGGGGTTGTCATTTTGTCGCCATTTTGCGGCGGCCATCTTAGATTTACAATGATACTGAATATATTCAAATGTATTGTCATCAGAACTAAAGGTGTGTAACAAATATCAGATCAATCTGCCGACAGGATGGGGGTACAATTTCAATTACTAAATTTGACCCAAAAAACAACAACAACAAAAATATATCGACTACTTTCTATAAATGTGCAATTGTTCATGTATATGCATTAGGATGGTCATTATTTTCAGTTTATTCGAATTTTTTTTACGATAGTCCTAAATTGGTTCCAAATGTATAAAGAAAATTCCTACCAAGTTCATATCAATATTAACATATTAACCACTGCAGCCAAAGTTTTAAATGGAAATAACATGCAAAAATTTCAAATCGTTCTTTGTAATTTTTTAAGTGGTTAACGTATATACTAACGACAATGATAAGTACATATTTTTGTAGAGAATTTGAAGCTCTACAAAAAAGGTCTGTCATGATTCTTCGTTAAACCTACTGGTTCGAAAGATATTCGAGGTCAAAGTTCACTTTATAGTCAACTTTGCAGAATTTTGAAGAATTCTGTAAAATCTCTTATTCAATATCGATTTTTTAGACAAAATCGAAATATAATTTAAACTTTGTTGAAAATGAACCAACATTTTCCGGAAGGTTTTTGTATAGGTAGTTATATTATAATTAGGATTGCCACCTTTTTTGTTAAGCGAATAAAGTATATTTACTTTTCTAAGGTAAGAAAACATCACAACCTGTAAAGTATTGCATTATTGTTCTTGCTACATTATTTTTCCGTAAGTAGATATGTATATTTTTTTGCTACTTTGGAATTTTTTTTGCCACTTTAGTCTAATGCTCTAATGAATTGGTACTGTCGTTTTAGGTACCTACCATTCAAAAACGAAATTAGTGCTTATGTCATTTATCGATGCGATCGGTATACATATACAGGCAAAAAGCGCTTATCACTATTGTTTCTTTTATTAAACTATAAAATGGAACCTTAAAAAGACAAAATTAGTAAAATAAAGTATTTTCAAGTGCTTTATTGCTCTCATAAAATAATAGTACCTCCATTTGACCAAAATAACGTACGATATTTTATTATAAAGTATGGGTGGCAACCCTAATTATAGTAGATCCCATCTGGGTGAAAGACGGGTCGCTAGTAATGAATAAATCAGTTTGTTTTAAAAACAAAACGTTGATATTTTTTACTTAAACTTTTCACACGTTTCTCGATCTCAAATTCTATTAGCAAATAGAAGATCGTGTTACCAACGTTGAAATAACCCGTTGTTACTCGTTTATGCATAAATTATTTATTAGTTGAGTCTCTTCGTCCCTTGGCGAGGGAGATCTTTATTAAGTGGCACAATTCATTTGGCGGGCGAAAGGAGACAGATTAATGGGTTTGTTTATAATAAACAATATCTTCTTGGTAAATGGTGAGTTCTTGGAATTAACTCTCCACTCGAGAAACTAGGGACCCGCAGGCCACAAATGTGATTGGAATAATAAAAATAATTTATCTCGTACTGAGTACAAAATGACGTTTTACGTTCGCCTTCGGCTCAAATCGAAAGCTTTCATTCCGAGGGTAAGTAAGGTAAGTAAAGCCATTTTGTACTCGCTACAAACAATATTTTTTCAACTACCTGAAAGTCCAATACATTAATTTATAATCAGATTCATTTCAGAAAAATTCGCCATGTTTTCAATGTATTCCCGCTAGGGCATGCACTTATCGAAATGTTCCGATAAACGATAAAAAAAATATAATGAATTAATTTTTTTCCCGATAAAAACCGATAATTACCGGTTTTTATAATATTTTACAAAAAGTTGTTTTTTCACATGTAGGTTAACTATACAATTACCTAAAATGAACCACAATATTAAAAATTAAACAATTTTTTTGTAGGACGAGATTTATTCAAAGTAATTAATTACCCCTCGTTGTCTATACATTTTTGCCATCTAATCAAAAGTTCATTTAAACCTTTGCGATAGCACTCTGGGGAACTGGAATCCACAAACTGTGGAAGAGTATTTGGTACTGCTTCCTGGGAATAAAATATTTTCCGTACAAAATATTGTCCAAATCGCGGAAAAATGGTAGTCGGTTGGGAAGTACGGAGGATTGATGACAGATGGTTTCTAACTGCAGGTTCTGTAGTGTTAAAACTGCTTCTCGAGGAGTGTGAGGTCTTGCGTTATCATGGAGCAATAATGGTGAAGGTCAATTGACGAGTCGGGGCTGTTTTGCTGCGAGTATCGCCATCGTTGTTCAGAGTTCTGCACAGTAGATATTTGCTGTTATTGCTTGACCGGATCGGGGTAAGCTGTAGTGATTTACAACATGAAGTGACCACCAAACAGTTACCTTTCTATGAGTAAGCTTCGCTTTAAGGCGTTGGTGTGGCGTTTGACCCGGAGTCAGCCATTACGTTGTTTGCTTGCGATTATCGTAAAAAATCCAATTTTCGTCACACGTCGCAATTCGGTCCAAAACCTCTTCATTTCTGTAGCGGCTTAACAAGTTCAAGGCAGGCAAGCATCAACGCGCGCTGCTCACTGCAGATCAGTAAAATCATGAGGCACCCATTTTCCAAGGTTTTTAATTTTACCGATTGGCTGCAAATGGGTCAATATTGTGAGTATGTTAACGTCAAACGATGCCGCTAATTCCTTGGTAGGTTGATACGGATCGGCTTCCACCATAACCCTTAGTTCAACGTTGTTTACCTTAGTGGCTGGTCTTCCTCGTGTTTCATTCTTCAAGTCGAAGTTTCTACTACTAAAGCGGTTAAACCAAAAACGCACGGTGCGTTCATGAACCGTATCTTCTCCCAACACAGCATTGATGTAACGAGCTAGTTTCTGCTACGTTAGTCCCACGTCGGAACTCGTATTCGAAAATTACTCTGGTTTTCGCTGTGTCCATCTTCTTAAAAGCTGAATGTAAAAACAATTGAAAGTCCGAACAGTCAAATGTCAAACAGTCAAAAAATTTAAGTTTTCGTGTAAAAAAAGTTACTCTGAAATCTGACACTACGCAGGTTTAATTTTAATTCAAAGTGGACAGTGCGTTAAAACGGCAATTTCATACTTTAATCCCTATTACATACTGAAAAATAAATATTTAAATATTTAAAAAAAAAATATTTTTTTTAAATCAACGATTGTATTTCTGTATTAAATTAAATACAAAATATTGAAATCAACATTTGGGAATTATTATATATTCTTATACATACATTTTATATTTATATAATATTGTGATCACAAGGTACCACCATTAGGTAGTTTTAATTTTATCTAATTTTATTTTAACGTAAAAACAATTTACTGAACTAAAAGTACATAAAAATATGTAAAAAGTTAGATTTATAGAAAAATAGAATAGAATTTGATACACAAATAATACGAACTATTTACACATTACCTACGCAATGTTATTTTTTCAGTTTTTAGGTTAGTCTTTTTTAACACTTCCCGAATAATCGGTGTTTTATTTCGGAATCAGCTCTAATGATTGGGAAATAATTCTAATATGATTTTATATTTTTTTATCGAATACCGATATTTATCGATTTTTCTTTCGATATTTATCGTTTTTCAAAATGGACCGATTATTGATAAATAACCGATTATCAATTATCGGTTTGCATGCCCTAATTCCCGCCAAATTGTAAGTCTTTTTAATAACCTTGCCCCGCGGCGCGGCGCGAAGTGGACAGTATCATTCAGTGGGCCGGCGCTAATAACTGGCCAGTATCAATCGGCCAACTACGGGGCCGCGAAATAAATTTGAGTGTCTGGACAAGCTTAAAACCTAACCTAACCTAACCGAATACGAAACGAAATTTCATACAATATTTCGTACTGACCTGTGAGTTATTTCGTACCGATATCCGGAAAATTCGATTTTCGAAACTAATTTCGGGTATGAAATGGAACTTTTACTCAAGGTATTACAAAATAATCCTTTTTGACAACGGGCCACATACACACGTACACTATTGTACATAACACCATATCCCATTCGAGATGGACAAAGTGTCTAAGGTGCAACAAAACATCTTGACCCACTTCTGTATACATTTATTTAACACAATGCGTATATAACATAAACAAATCAAAATACTTACGTACCTATTAAGTATAATAAACATTTACATTTTAATAAAAAGTGTAGACATAGTGTTGCTCTGGTCTACATAAATGCGCCGACTGCCGAAACTTATTGTTGAAACGGAAATCAAAAGTTGAGTCGAACATAAACTGGAACGTTTTTAATTTATCTTTTTCTCGCAGACAAGAATGGACACATTTATAAAGGTAATATTGTAAAATAATTACACACTTTAATTTTGTTATTAAATCCAAAAATCGGTCAAGTGCGAGTTCGACTCACGCATAAAGGGTTCCCGATTTGCGTTGGTCAAATGTTCAGCGAAGTAGATAAGTACAGTAAGTAAATACAGTGGTGTAAACTGATTGCCCGCTTTACATTGGTCAAGGACAGTGCCGAGTAGAGAGTGCATGTACAGTGGCGAGTGGTGAACGCCTGGACTGTGACCGTTTATACTATACGAGTAGCAAATCAATTGGCATTACTCCGTCGACATGAACGAGCGAGAGAGAAAAATACATGTAATTTCGCGCAGAATGCTTTTAATTACTATGGAGCAAATAGAGAGAAAGTGTTATCTTCGTCTTTAAATGAATGTGTACCGCATGAATGAATATCGTCTAAAACAGCACATGCGGACCGTCCTGTTGCCGGTCACTTATACATAAGGTTGCCACCCTTACTTTATTATAAAGTATTGTACGTTATATCGGGTAATTGTACTCTATACTTTATGAGAACAATAAAGTACGTGAAAATTCTTTATTTCGCATAATTTGATTTATCTGGTATTCATTTTTCAAATAACATACAAAAGAAGGTTTGTCGTAAGTATTTTTGCGTAAAACGGAACGACAGAGTTACTGGAGTCGATGACGTTATCGTTTGTTGCCGAATAGATTCGATAATTGACGAATATATCATGTGGCGGTCACCAATTAAACGCTCGTTTTTGAACGCAACCTAACCTCAAATGTCAACATTGTAGATGTCATTGTCAAAACTTCTTGTTAGTTTTGTCTAAGGCGGATTGAGTACAATAAAAATATGATTAATCGGTTTTATAACTTTAACTTATAGTAAATCATACTGGGACAACCTTAATAAACAAGAGGCGAGACGAAAGAAACAAAGTCTCTGAATCTGATAAAAACTACTTATTTACTTCGACATAAATAGAGACTGTAAAGATGCCGTGCAGATAATTATTTGTTAAGAGTTGCTAAAATTAATGAAAAATATGTTTCTAAGCAAAATAATAAAGTCAAATAAATCTTACATTATTTGGACACAGTGTACTTTTTTTCTACCTTTAATATCCAATGTACTTTATTTGCACAAAAAAAGGTGGCAACCCTACTTATACACTGCACTGAATTTGACCGTTGTATACTACGCCAAGTGGCGAGTCAAAAACCGTGCGGAGGTAAAACGCGCGCGCGAGGGACGTCACTTACCCATAAAATAGAAATCGATTCTATTTGGACCCACTTGCAGTACAGCTTGCAAACCAAGTTGACTTGCTACTTTCCGATCGGTTTACACCACTATACTTACGTAATGTACTTATCTACTTCGCTAAACACTTGACCAACATAAATCAGGTGTGAGTGAAAGTGTGATGCATGTTTTATGTGATTGCCCCGCCTACAGCAGGTACAGAGTTGAAATAGAGATAGAACTGGGAATATCGATAAACCAGGGAATAATAAAGGAAGTTATGCAAGATAGAACTAAAAGAGACAACTTCTTAAAATACTGTAAGAGAGTTGCACTTAAAGTCATAAGTAGAAATAAAACGATTACATAAATATAGAGAGCAAATTAACGTAATCGAATAGATAATGTTACAACTGTTGTAAATAAATAATATAAGACGAACTGTAATATGGATGGAGAGGTATCACTGTGATAGAGAATAAGAATTAAATATAGGTAAACGGATTAAATTGTGAACAAACTGCTGTAAAGCGAAATTGTATAGATAGTAAAGAAAATTATATTAGTACGTAAGATCTGTGATATAGACTAAGATGTATCACTGTGATATAGATAATAAGAGACTATGTGATAAAATATGCACATGAAAATGTAAATAAATAAATAATATAAGTGGAAGCAGATTGTTAAATAGATTAAGGAAGCCCTTAGCACGTAAAAATGCGAAGTGTAATAAATCGATAGTTGTAGCACTAGATATAAGTATATAAATAGATAGATATAAGTAGATAAATGTATAGATATAAGGATTTTTCATGTAATAAAGCTTACAGGTATAGCTAACCAACAGTTAGGTAGAGTAGAAGAATGAAAGGGAGTCTAAACCCAGAAAGATAATCATGAGAGTGAGAACTGGAATGACTGAAAGAAAAGGGCCCTGGCTTTGCCCACGCTAGGGGTTGCTGAATAAAAAAAAGAAAAAAAGAAAACATAAATCAGGTAGATCAGATAGTAGCGTGTCAACTTGGCTTGCAAGTTCCATATCCACGATCCTGTATGGGACCAACGAAGGGCATAGAATTAGCGATAGGCAGGTCCGATATTTTAATGGACACAGGTCTACACGTACTTAAATCCCACTCCGCGGACTTATATCAAAGTTCTGTATTCGCGGTCCTGTATAGGACCGACCACATGGGTCCGATTGTGTGTCTATAGCTTCGCAGACCTATCATTGTCTATTGATATTATTGTCCGTGTCCGCGGACCTGTACCTTATGCCTGATTGGGACGAATCTCGGAATGTATGAAGTACAACCTATTCTGTGCCTCAGAGTACATTATTATGCCTATTAACTACACAGTTCCGTGAACAGTGGACACGTATATATCATCCAGCTGAGTTAACACGTGAAACTTTACAAATAACAATAGGCTTGACGCAGTGATGCAACAATTATCTAGTCTAAAGGTACCTATCTAAAGGCAATTTTACGAGTACGATTACGGTGCCATGACCGTAACATAATAATAAGTTTTTATTGCTAACAGAACAGTTATATTTCGAATGATTTTTTGTTTCAGACATAACGTCACTAGTAGCAGTTTTTAGTTCACTGATTGCTTGACACGGCCAGCACTAGATTTGTGATATCTTGTGACGTCATTGTTCATATTTGCAGTCACATACCAGCTACAGTTAGATAAAAAGCTAGCGGATCTATCTGTGGTTTTTCGTAGAATCAAATTAAAATAATTTTATCTTAGTATAAACCTAACAAATAGAATTACTTAGCATTACTTTATTCCATCAGAATTATGTTGACTATGATATCTAGTGATCATTACCTGTTCGTTTTTGCCCTCTTTTTGAAACATAATAAAACGATACCTATTAATCCATTGTTATTTGAACAGCATAAATAGCAGGAGCTCCTCAAGGCACTTAGTAAAGCGGACTAAGCATTTTTATCTTCCATTTTACAAAATGGGACTCGACTGTAGGTAATATCGTTACTTAAGCCAAATTAAGTCTTATTTTGCGTGACATCGTTCCCCTTTGTTATTTAAAAAATTAAGCAAGAAAATACTTTCCAGCAATTATGGAAACAGATGAATTACATATTTATTCTATTTTGTAAGATATTGTATAGACTCAGGTGTTACTTTGCGGAAACCCATATCATGTGATGAATTCCTAAAATCTTTGGCTATTTTCCGTTCAAACTCCAAAAACCCCCAATCGACACGTGTTTCGCCTCTCAACGAAGCATCGTCAGGATATACCAGAGATCGGACTCGGTCAGCTAACCGAATCCGAATCGAATTGGGAGTTTGAGCGGAAAATGACTAAAGATTTTAGGAATTCATCACGTATATTTTGTAAATTAAACCACCACTTTTTTATTTATAATAATATTACATTCTTAAAATATATATACCTTACGTAATGTAATCGACATTCGTACTTATACAACTCTGAGGATTAAAGTCAAAGTCAAATTTTTTATTAAATTAAATCATATTTACTTTACGTTAGTAGCTAATTAATATATGATGTGACTATTAGATACTGTTACGGTTGGACGGAGGTGTTGTCAAAAAGGTTCCACCCTCGCTTCGTTTTCGCCAAACGTCTGCAGAGTCAGCTGCCGACATGTTTTTGACTAACTGTCGAAGCGATATCGAGGTGATATCGACGCGAACTACGAGAACTACTACGACGATTACTGCAACAACTCTGGAAAGAAAACTACTGCGATTCGGAACCGTGTTTGTGTGACACGTTTGGCTATGCTGTTTGACTACGTTGACCTTTACTACGCAAAGATTTCGAGTGACGACTACAAAAACTAGGAACAGCCTCAGTTCAGTTTATGTAAAGACTAGGAACCGGTTTGAAAAATACCGCTTAATTAACATTTTTAATGATTTCGCGTAGTTTTTGCTCAGAACGAAACTGACAATAAATTCGCTGTATAACCGAAATGAACCGGTTTATCTCGAACGCGGCGAATAGTTTTTACCCAAAACGGCATTCTCATTGGCAGAATTGTCAAGAAAGAAAATAGATATCGGTTAATTACGGTGATTGAACTCTAATCTTAATGAGAACTTTAAAGATAAAGTTCCACAATACCGGTTTATTATGAACGAAATCAAATTACTCAATTTTTATGTACTTATGGCCATACAGTTTAAAAACAACCGGTTTCGGAGCCTTGATCATTCTTGTGTTCTTGATACTTGTGTATATGTATAGAAATAAACTATTTGCACCTTTAACCGGCATTTTATATAACCATAACTCGCAATTATATTTTCGCATTGAACTAGGTACCAAGTATCTTCTAAAACTTTAAGTACTTAATATGACATGAATAGACAGCCAAAATAGTATAAAATAAAATTGTAATCATTTTCATTTTATGAAAGTTAAAACTTGCCTAAATGTACATTATACCGTAATAAGTATTGTTAAATTTCTTATGTTTCGAAACACATTTTCACTTCTCCGAAATCTAATAAACCAATTTACTTAAGCGTATAAGCAAGTGGAATCTCGTTGTGGTCCCAAAATTAATTTAGTCACGCCCTCCTGATATCATATGTAAATAAAGGAGCTTTGCACTTTCAAATGAAGAGGATTCGAAGTACGTTTATTTGACTGCGTTTCGAGTATGGTTACCAAAAACTGTTATAGAGGCAATTGAAACGTTTATGTTCATAGATTGAATATAAAATAGTTTCACGATTTGGTTAAAGGTTTAAACAAATTGGTTTTGTTTGCTTTTAATAGGTAGGTGCTAAAACACGCACACAAGTGCCTATGTAGCTGATTGTAGCTGTATCTAGTTATTTTAATACCTACATTCCTAATTCTTTCTAACGAAATGGTTAAGGCGAAGCATTGGTAAACAATAATTTAATCAAAAATAGACCTTTTGCTCTATGCAAACGTGCGTGCACTTGCTTGCGGAAAATACGAAAAAAGTTATTTTCGTTTATTTTAAAAACCATAATTAATTTAAAAAAATCCAACTTACATTTTGAAGAATGCGTTTAGATTAAACTATACAGAAAATTTAGAAATATAAATCGGTCCCGTTACTCCTAAAAATGTAAATCTCTGTTTTAAAAGAGGTTTCTTTGATATTTTTTTTGTGTTACAAAAGTTAACCAATCGTGTATCGCATTTGGCAAAATGAAGTCAATGAAATGAAGAATCAGGTTATCAAATATCATTTTCATACGTTCTGTAGTCACTTAGAAAAATTGAGATCACTGCCGTCAAAATTTCTTGCATGATTGCTTCATTTTTGAAACTCGCGACGCCAAGTCTATCTAATGACGACCTCGATGGCACAGTGGTTCAGACGTTGCACCCAAACGCGGGAGGTTCCGGGTTCGAATCAATTTAGGAAAGAAACTTTTCTAGATTATCTCGGATCTCATAGCACAGGGAATAGTTTGAGATCAGATGATTGGTGTGTATTGTCTGGCGCATTATTATCATTATTATTATCTTTTTATTATCACTATGCCTAGAGGCATATTTATGTAACAATGTATGTGTAGGTTAGTTAAGTATACACGCGATCAATACATTCCTAACTTTATTTCAGAACGCACATTTATCAATTACCAGCAATAGCCTGGTATCAAAGCGAAATTGAGAAATAAGTCACTCACGAACAACTTTTAGTCTGATTATGATTTATGGTTCTAACTTTTAATCGACGCCTCCTGTGTGAAAAAAATCGTCGTTATACCAGATTCACTACACAAAAGCAAAAAAGTGCTCTCGAAATGAGGGCTCGATTTATTTACTTAATTGGAGTTAACGTTGATACTATCTGTAAATAGGTCTACCTACGTATAAACGATAGAATTATATGTAATGTAGCGAATTTTCTCAGGTTTTTTAATACTCGCTCACACGATCACGATGCAATATTGTGATGCTATGATTTTGTTATTTTGTGTGCAATAAAAAGAAAAAGAAGGCAACGAAAGTTTCGAAATTTTTGAGGCAGACTTCTGTGATTAAAATATTTACATTTTACAACTTTAAACATATCTTGATATTGTTGTAGCCTACGTATTTAAAATACATATGTATTGCATTCGCAAAGCATTCACGTAGCAAATATCAAAGACGAATAAGTACTAAATCGCGTTTCTGAAATTCAATATTCGTTACATTGTTTATAGCTGCTTATTAAATTTATTTAAAAATTAGTTAAATTCTATTAAATTCATCCTAAATTACTATAAATTGATGTAAATAATCACAAATACGAAGGAAAAGTGTTGGTGATTAATTTGGTGGCGAATAAAGTCTACAATTTTACTTCAAGTGGCACCGGCACCAGTCTACGGACATACTGTTTGAATTTGTTTGAATTCGACGTAAACCCGGGGAGTATTATTTTATGTTCATTAGTACCTTAGATTTATATTAGTACATTCAGTTCATATTTAAAAAAAAAGTTTTGGAATAAACGAGAACTTCGCAACGAAACTTTTTTTGCTATTAAACTGTATATTTTATTTCTAATTAAATTATTAAATATAATGTTTGTGTAAATTCTGTTCTTTAAAGCATTTAATTTAGTAATTTTACTTTTTGTGTTTTTTCTGAATGTTTTTTTCGGAGTTCATAGCTGTAGTAAAGGTGTCAACTTTTCGTCGTCAAATCGGTATAATATGATAATATGTGTAATATGATACAGATTGGAAAAGGAATTGCTTTTAAATGAAAAAAAAAATTTTACGTGTTTTACTTTTTACCGAACAGCGTTTCATACTTTTCCAAACACACTTTTTCAAAAATGTCAAAATTTTAACTTTTGATCATACTTATGTAATAAAAGTGGTAAAGTAGGTAGGACCTATCTTTCGAAAGACTAAGTTCTCGTTATCGTTAGCAAGCTTCATTTTAATTGTATAAAACAACGTACTTATCAAACATTTTATATATTTCTTAAGAAAACTACAAAATTACTTAAAATTTAATTATTGATGCGTAATAGCTTAAAAAAATAAAATTAGGGCACTGTTCGTATTCTTATAAGATTTTTTTATATCCACCAATAGGATACCGACTAAACATTAGTAGAACTTACATTATTACTAAAGGTCGCCCGGTGTTCGAAATTCGAGCGTAAATATAAACTTATAATATAAACTTTTTGACGACAATCTCTACTCTGCGCAACTGTTTGATTGGTTCGTGGTTTAATCTAAACACGTTACATATAGTATATTATGGTCACAAACTATTATGAGTTTGACATTGACAGTCATTTTGACATTGGCAGTATGAACCTAAAACTATTCGAAATCTCACATTCCTCCGTGCGCACAATGTTCTTAAAAATGATCTGTTTTCGCTTCACGTATTAATATAACTGTCTCCCAAAATTTTTTTATTGATGACACTAAAGCTCATCAATAATTACTTACTAAACAAATAAAAATTAGTTGACAAACAGAGGAGAAAAAGACACTGAACTGTTTTGTCTTTACCTATTTATACACAGATTTCGGGTGCGACAACCTAATTCATATTTATTAGTAATAGCACAGATTAATTAGTTTACTACCGTAAAGTAATAGTCTGTAAGAGAAAGGTAACACATTATATATAAACAGTAGACACACAACAGTGAACAGTAACTATAACTCCAAATCGAATTGGTATTGCAATACTTTGAGTACTTGGTTTCAGGGATACCAGTCGTCTTGCACAGAGTTTGGAATTTTAATATGATTGCGAGAAATATTATTAAGGTTTCTTAAATGTTTGTAAACGTTACGTTAAATAAAATACATATTTCCACATTTTTTTGTAACTAAATTATGTTAGAACAGAATATGTTACTAGGCGAAATGAGCTTTTTGTGCAATTTTTTTATTTTAATTGTAATCCCTTCTCGATTATGTCTTCACTCGTTTTGTATGGGAAGATCTACCTATATATTTTTTTTTACCTAAGGTTGTAGGTAGAAATTAAAGCGTCTAAATATAACTATTTAGCACAAAAACATCAAAGGGCTCTTTGTTCAATTCGTTCCATTTGTATGATGTAAGCTCTACAAAAATCATAATATACCCTACATTGTAGCGTATATTATAATTTTACCCTATAATTTTACCGCGTAGTGCGTGTATGTGTGCGTGGGTGTTTTCCGTATTCTATATTGAAAATTGAAAACTAAAAATTAATTAATAAATTAAACTGACCGAGTCTGATTCGGTGCTGGTTAGCTGACCGAGACTGATTCGGTGCTGCTTAGCTGACCGAGTCTGATTCGGTGCTGGTTAGCTGACCGACTCTGATTAGGTGCTGGTAGCTGACCTAGTCTGATCTCTGGATAATCCTGAGGATGCTTAGTTGAGAAGTGAAACACGTGTCGATTGGTGGTTTTTGGAGTTTGTGCGGAAAATAGCTTAAGATTTCAAGAATTTATCACATGAAATGGACTTCAGCAAAGTAACACCTGAGTCTATACAACATTTCAAATCCTTGCTAAGAATTTAGGTAAGTGAATGAGATAAAATTGATTTAAATATATCTCAGTATTAATTACATTCCATAGTACGTACTCGACATCTTCAACGTATATTTTTAAGGGATCGGAAAACAATATTTGAGAAATGCATGGCTTGGGAAGTTTCAGTATTTCGCATTAAAAAGCAATATCACGAAACGCTATCAACTCACGACGTTCTCTGCCGACAAATTAATACACAGGCTTATTTTAAACCAACACACCCTTAAAAACACAACGCTTGTTTTTTCAGCTTGCCACAATTGTAATTTTGTGTTAGCGTCACATTCCCACATTTCCCACAGAAAAATACAATAACAATATCCATAATAATATCGCGAGATCTCGCATCTCGTTATCACATCACGATTTTGTTAATGAGTACCTTAGCTAACATAATTCCTTTATAACGATACAGGCATGTTACTTTGATAAAAAATCAAAGTCGGTTATAGCTTTTTTACAAATCAAGAAAAATTAGAAAGGTATAGAAGAAAAATTAGAAAGATAAATTATACCTTTCTAATTTTTCTTGATTTGTTTCATTTGTTTGTTGAAATGTTTCGGAATTTAAAATAAGATAAATAATTATATCGTATAATTATCTCATTTTAAATTCCGAATCATTTGCTTCGGAACGAAAGATTGAGCATTTACCATAGGTTTATGTGTTCAGTATATATATATGTGTATATAACAACTAAATTACGAATAACGTACGTGTGCAAGCCTGTGCATTACGAAATCTCGTGTAAGGTGTTTCAGGATTCTACCAATAAATTTTGTCAATTTTTATTCTCGCTTATGGATTCCCGTCCATACTGTAGTCCTCTACCGATATCGGATTTCATCGAAATTCGTTATAGCGAGAGAAATTTTAATTATACGCTAAGTGGAAAATATTCAAATTAACCCAGGGTCTAAACAATAGCAACATTCATTCGAAAACCAATTTAATTTCGGGTCTCGTCGCTCTCGACTTAAACATCGATAAATAAAATGGTATTAAAACGACAATTAAACAGATTTAACGTACCTACCTAAATAATACGTTCGGTAGAAAACACGTTTGATGTTTTCTGAACAGCGCAGACGCCAAAATTAATACATACATGTGTACCATTGATAAAAACATCAACATCATGTAGTATCAGCATCAAAAGTAGTAGGTACTAAGTATAATAGGCACGTGATCAAATTAAACTCAAAATAAGTTATGGCACAGTATAAATATAAACATGACAGTAGGATATCTTCACAGAAAGCAAGCGTACGCGGTTTGCATGTGTGCATGCTAATATGTACACGCCGTGGCGCGCGCGCAACTGCAGTTTTGGGTGAACATGGATACTGATTGTAGCGCCAGTAGGGGTGGCGCACGCAAACATGCGACCGCTTCAGTTTGTCTTTAACTTGTTCTTCACATCGTCATATATACAAAAATTACACACTTTTGTATATATGACGATACACCGCATAAACGAACGTATTATAATGTCCTTTGACTAAATAATTTTAGTTATTCGACTCCAGAGTTATCATTCTTCGACATAACTACAAGAAATTAAATTTAACAAACATGAAGAACTTATCCGTGTGCATTGTTTTTTAATACTATGTACTAAATGTACAACTAGACAAGATGCTCTCCGCATCTCACACCGAACGAAATAACCCTACGTATCCGGGCGAGTGTAGTTAATTCCGTTACGTATGAGACGGGAGTCGGCCTTCTTTTCTATATATTGTGGTTATGGTGTTTGCGGAGAAATAAGTAGTACGCAGTATGAAGTTTGCACACCAACGTTATCTTCTTCTACACATCTTCTATACATAGTATAAAACAAAGTCGCTTCCCGCCGTCAGTCCCTCTGTACGCTTAGATCTTTTAAACTATGCAACGTATTTTAATGCGGTTTTCACCAATAGATAGAGCGATTCAAGAGGAGGGTTTATATGTATAGTTTAATATTGGTTTGTGTTAATTTGTTGAAATATGACGACAATAGTTCAAGATGTCGGAAAATATCAAGCCGACTGAGAGCTTTCATCGAAAATGCTGTCTTATTCCAAAACAATGTATGATGGAATTGTTCCTCTTTATTATGACTACAAAAAAGTCTGAGATGGCGTATGTCTATATTATACGGCTAGCCTTCTATAACCATTTTAATGTTTAAAAAAATGGATACAAATTATGTGGAGTTCGGAAAGCTATTTAGACGGATACGAGGTAATATCTACATTGCACCCGCGCGAAGCCGGGACGGATCGCTAGTTATAAATATAAAGAAAGGAATGCTTAGTTGGTTCGGATATTTACAAGTAAGTGATGAAATACTAACGAAGAAAAACTAAATAGCGAAAGTGAGTAAATACTGGTAATTGGTAATAGAAACAGGTAAATACTGATATAAAAATATGTAATGAAAAACTAGATTTGATTCAATCCACAGTATTTTTAGGTATAACTATAGACTCAAAATTACAATGGGGGCCACATATAGAAGCTTTAGCTCATAAACTTAGCTCAGCAGTTTTTGCGATCCGTAGAATTAGGCAATTAACTGATGTACCTACTGCCAGATTAGTTTACTTTGCATACTTTCATAGTATTATGTCTTATGCCATAATACTGTGGGGTTCCGCAGCCGATGTGGAGTCCATTTTCATTTTGCAAAGGAGAGCTGTTAGAGCCATTTACAATTTAAAACCTCGTGATTCACTCAGAGATTTTTTTAAAGAAGTAAATATATTAACTTTGCCTTCTCTGTATATATTTGAAAATTTGTTGTATGTTAAGAAAAACATGCACTTATTTAAGAAAAAATGTGATTTACATCCACAACATCTGACGAGGAATAAAGATAAGTTATTGTTACCTAAACTCAGACTAACCAAGACTAGTAAATCTTTTTTAGGAAATTGTATTAAATTCTACAACAAAATTCCTTCACATGTAACTGAGCTGAGTATAGGAAAATTTAAACGTCATATAAAACGTGTTTTAATAGCAAAAGCTTATTATAAATTGGATCATTATGTTGATGACAGGGATGTTTGGCACTAAATCCTTTCTGCACAAGTGTCAACTGAATATACTTATTGTCCTATTTACACTGAATTATGTTTTTGTCTATTGATGTAATACTTAATGTATTGAATTTTGTTTGCGACTTTTTTGTTTTTTTTTTTTGTTTTCATACTTTTGATGTGATGTGATGCTTTGATGTGATATTTTACATATTAAATTATATTCTTTACATAGTTTTGATATTTTTTTGATGTAATAATTGATGTGTTGAATTTTATTGTTGACCTAGTTTTAATAACGTTCATAAGAGCTTGTAAAAGCCTAAATTGAATAAAGTGTTTTGAATTTGGATTTGAATTTGAAGTGGTAGCAGAAGCCTTGGAAAACCAAGACTGACTTACGTAGACCAATAGCCAGTGTTAGCTAGAGGAAACGTCGAAAGCTATTTAGGCGAAAGTGTGTGAGTAAGTGAGTATAATGATGAGATTTGAGCTAAAAGAAAGAACGCGACGCTAGCGTTCCATCCTTTCTGACTACCCCATTGGGAATACAGCGTGAATATATGAATGAATTATTCTTTTATGACGATATTAACATAATTATAGTATGGTTCACAACATACATACAATACAATAATCATACATACCTAACGGCAAATAGCGCCTTTTAAAATGTCTTGACATAAAGTTCAGCTCGCGCCCGGTGTGAGTTGTGGTTTAAGCTACATCATACACGACCCAAAATTTCGTTCTGGTGATTTTTGCGCTCCTCTAAGGTCTGCGCCCTGTACCTAACCTCTAAGCAGTGCCGTAACTAAAGCGGTGCCCAGGCTGCTGGCATCGCCTTAGTTACGGCACTGCTCACAAGTTAGGTACCTACTGACGCTTAGGACCCAAAAATAAATAATTGTTTTTCTTGTTTCTGAATAAATGAGGTTTAAAGATATTATTAGAGAAGTTAGAAAATATCCCCATATTTGTGGTCATTATTTTACCCAACGAATTCATAGTATTTCCGAATTCGTTGATTTTATCATGCTTTACATGAAATCGTGGCGTCACAAGGACCACTCTGAAGCCAGATCTCAGGTTGTATGAAGCAAATACACAAGAAGTATTCATACAAACACGCAGCGTGTCCAAATCGTATGTGCCAATACACACAAAAAAATAATGACATACATTTTCTATGTACCTAGACGTATTCACATCTAATGGCCGGCCCGTGTCTGCGCAGATACGCTACGCTCACGTCCGTAAGATGTAGATACGCCTATGGAAAATGTATGTAACGATTTTTTTTAAATCTGTTCTGGTACATATCATAATTATATGTAACAATGGTGAACTGTTTTTGACATCTTAGCAGTTAATTTTAATGTTAATCGTATATCCCAACATTCAAGAAAAGGACAAGCGGACTACAATAGCTTGTCCTTTTCACGGAACAGCCATTGAATCAGTCATCTATATTTTTTTCTCAGAGAACATAAAAGTAGTAAATAAAATTATAAATAATAATAATAATTAATTAAAAACATTTTAGTGCATAAGCACTACAATATTTTAAATTATTAATTTTAAACATACAAATTTAATTAATTTTTAACCTACAATAGAAATGACACATGACTGAATTAGTTAATTATTAATACATAAACATACATATTCTGAATCTTTAAAAACCACATGAAAAAATCTTGGCATTCGCAATCAACGCAATAAATCATCCCTTTATATCTAACTCAAAGGGGAAAAAAGTTCATTATAATTTGGGGTCTTTATCAAAACAATCTTTGGGTTTAAATTTAATACGGACGCGTCTAATTTACATGAGGTAAGGGGTGCTCTCCTTCACAGAACCCGTGTTAAAAAACGCGTGCGACGTTATCAGACTGATCTTAAACAGGTTTTATTACACATAATCAAGCTTCGAATTTGTAAAAAGGGTATAATTTATACTTTGTAAATTCACCTTGTATAATTAATTCCATAGGTACATTAACTGCACTGTATCCATGGTTAAAATCTTGTTTGGGAACGGAATGCAAAAGGAATCAACTATGTCTGCTTGTCATAATATTTTTCTCAGAGACTATTTGATGTTAAGCTGAAAGGAACAATAAGTACAGGCTCAAAAATAAACTGGACAAGTTGAAATTTGACTTCGAAAATTGCATTAAAAGAAATTAAATGTGGCATACCACCACATGTAAATGTAAAAAAGAAATTCCAGTGCACATAAGCATGTGGGAATCTTTAGGTAATAGATATCTTTAAATGATAGGACTTCAAATATAATGATATAGTTGTTGAGATGTGCTTCAAAAGTCGCAAAAAGTGCAGCCCCTCTCAAACTTGTCAAGTACTGGGCGAGAAATTTTGAAATCCTGATTTTTTTTAATTTTAACCATGAACTTTCATATCAAGTACTTGAATGCGCGTGATCCATTTCGAACTTCACCAGTTTTTTTACTTAAGCAAAAAGTGATGACTATCTTTGTTTTGAGTTTGGTAAAAGAAGTTTAAGCACTTTGTGCCAGTGTCCAGTGTGATTTAAACTTGGGCAGTTTTTAGTATAGCAATGTTCCAGACAATTATGAGACAATTATACAAACTATGTAACCCTAAACCAAGCGCTAGGCTAGGGCACCACACAGTGAACTAGGGAAGCTCCGAGGAACTCTGAAACTTCAAGCCAATTTAGAAAATTTCGTTTCCTAAATTGACCCGAAAGGGGATCGAACTCGGGGCTCCGGCTTGGAAAGTAGAAGCTCTGCCACCGGACCAACAGGCCAATCAAGTATGGAAGCACGGAAACATGATGAGTCAGTTGTCCGTTTGCAATAGTTGGGCAACTTATCTAAATAAATAAAAATCAATTGCCACATGTTTAAGGTAGCATCACTTGAGAACGGCTCAATCGACTGGCTGAATATTTTTGTTGTATTCGTAATATTCAGTATAAAGTTTGTATGAGATAAATATTGGGAAAATCCACCGAAAAAGTCGGAAATTTGAATGGTATTATTGTATGAAAATCTCAATAAAAAAAAAATCGGCGTATTGCAAACATTCAACATACCCATCCGGGCGAAGCCGGGGGGAATTGCTAGTTATAAATAATAACTTATTGTAAATAATACCCATCAAAAACATAAATGTGAAAATGGGAGCCAAGTTCAATATTAAGAATATGCGTAGTTGTCGACTTTGCCGACAAAAGAATCGAGATCTAAATGGGTGCCAAGTTCTGTAGATAATCCTGAAATTTATTTAAATAAATCACAATTTCTTGTTTTTTTCTGCTACAACAATGTTTGCTATTTAAAAATAAAATTTCTTAAATTTGAACAGTCGAATTATTTACACAAAGCGGATAACTTAGGATATATTGAAGCTCAAGATTTGATTTGAAAAGTTTTCACATACAAGTTATCTTATATTTGGCTAATCAACTTATGTTCTTCATGTTAGACGCAAGTTACTGCATTTAACCGACTTCAAAAAAAGGAGGTTCTGTGTTCGTCTGTATGTATGGTTTTTTTTTCATTAGCATTCATACGTTTCAGATCGTTCATCATTCAACAGTGATTTGTAAAATTAATCTTTTTTCCTGCGTTTACGCTGTATAGTTTTCTTTTTTGTGCTATTTTCTATATTTTCTTGAACGTCAGAAGTGTCAAAAGTCAGAAAAAAGTTAAAGTGCATTAATAATAATAATAATATTTATTTGTAAGAATGCGAGTAAAATCAGATGTACTATCGCGGAAAGTGAATGTTTAGCAGTTTAAAAAACCTTTAAATTTGCCGTATAATAGACTGTTTTATCGACTCGCCAGAGTTAGCAAATTGAAGTGTCTATTGTTGTCTATGTCATTTCTAATTTCAAAATTAAAAGATAAACGTACGGGATAACAATCGGTAATCTTGGTATTCCGAACTAACAGGAATGACGAGAATCGAAAAGCGACATGTGCCAAAGAACAGTAAATAAAAATTAACTGCAATTTATGGATTCGTAGTCAAACTTGGAACCCTTATGATTTGGTCGTAGGCCACGAATAAAAATTTTTAAGTCACTTCATAATTTGTGTTAATTGTTTCAAGTTAATTGGATGGAATAGACAAATACTAAGAAAAATTTACCATAGAATGGGGTTACCGTTAACCAACTAAGATATTCCAAACAAACACAAATGACGAGAAATTGAGTTGTTAGCGAGTGCGATTATTTTATGACGGTTATGTCATTTAGTATCGATTTATGATTCGATAATAAATAAAACTATACAACGTCACAACAAACCGATGGTAGCATTGTTAAACTGGGTGTATCCTACTGTTCTTGAAATGAGAAGAAAGAAATCCAATCCGGTTGGGATTTATAGTTGCAATGACTCACATAAGCAACAAGGAGTTCAACTACTCAAAAAAATCAGAGCATATTTTACATAGTCAATTCGAATTGTTATTTTTCACAAACTAGATCAAAACTAATTCTAACTATATATTATAATTTCAAGCGTTTGTTTGTCCTTCTTTCACATCCTTTCACCGGGAGAAAGTAAGTGATTCCCACAGCAAGCTCGAGTTCATGCGGACTAAGTCGCGGGCGGTCGCTACTTAATAATTAACCGAGTTAAAAATAAGTTATTCAAAGTTTTTCACTCAAAAGTATTCAAAATCCCAATACACGGAACCATACACTTATAAATCGTTCGCACCGACCTACCGACACACATTCGACTTTTACTCATCAAGTATTTAAACAAAGAGAATGTAAAATTACTATGGACTTAAAATTCAATGCTAAAATCGGAGTTTTTACTGCAAATTCTGAAATTAAATTGGTAGAAGTAGAGGAACCAAGGAAGAGCCTTAGCGTATTATATTCCCTTTAAAGGAAACGCGACACAAAAAAGTACGACATGTCAATCATATTATGTATTTGTAAAAATTTAAGGAAAAATTATTTTATTTATTTATTTCATTTGGAAAATGCCTCCTGCAATTTCTACTGAGGATAGTTACAGAATTATTACTCTGCACCAAAAAGGGCGAAGTATTAGTACCATATCGAGAGAATTATTCATATCGGTAGGTTCATAATAATGTATCAACTAATCTAATCTATCAACGCCAACGCCCGCCAACGCATTGTTCAGCTCTATATTTGTTAACCCCCGACGCAAAAGAAGGGGTGTTATAAGTTTGACATGTCAGTGAGTCTGTGGCATCGTAGCTCCTAAACGAATGGACCGATTATGATGCGGTTTTTTTGTTTGAAAGCAGGTTTTCTAGCGGTAGTTCTTAGACATGTTTTATATAATCGGTTCAATTGTTTCAAGAATATCAGCTCTTTTTTAGTTTTTAAAGTGAGGCGAGCATCTTCTATTAGTCTAATCGATGCGAAATTTAGTATACTGTGATTTCATTAATGTCACAATAACATACTAACCTTGACCAGGTGCTGCAGCATCATCTGTATTCAGCAGGATATCCAACTCCTCGCCACTTACAGTAGAGGTATCATGTTTAGGCTCATTGAAATAGTCTCTTTGAATAGGTTATAGATAGATGGTGATCAGGGTCTGATGATGGATCAGACAACTATAGTCAGAATACTCGGATTTCGGCGAGGCACGATCTCGTGTCGCAATTTCGTGTATCCTCCCGGAAAGTATTTGCGTGAATGTGGGGATAGAGTGTAGATCGTAGTGTTTAAAAAGCATGAAATAAAACTTAAATTTAAAATTTAAGAAACCTCCGACTCAAAAAAAACCTCCATAAAGTAAAAAAATAATATGTACCTCATAGCCCTTTAAATTTGTGATAAGTTTCAATAAAAATAGTAGTAGTAATATATCCAAGCGTCATCACGTCGGAGGATCGCTAAGTAAATAAACTAATAAAAAGAGAATACAAGTAAAAATTATAAAGTAGGTATGAAATTTAAATACAAGTAAACTTAGCGGTCCCCCGACGTGACGACATTTGGTATATCTACTACTATTTATATTTAAACTTATCACAAGTTTAAAGGGCTATGAGATACATATTATTTTTTTTACTATTTGGAGGTTTTTTTTGAGTCGGGGGTTTTTTAAATATAAATATTTAAGTTTTTTTTTCAAAACTATTTACTTTATTTTTTTAGCGAAATACAGGTCAGAAGATATGCGGAAGAAGGCGGCGTGCTAGACCATCGTCAAAGAAATTGTGGCACTGCGGCGTTATCAAATGAACAACGCTTGGAAATGTTACGAGCTTACGAAATAGATGTGTTTATACCAATTGTTTGTCATTTTATTCAGATTTTTTATTTTTTACATTTTTGAGAGTGCTAAAGTACAAAACTGATAGTATATTGTGTTTTAAAGTTCTTTAAAATTGAAAAGAATGGAGTAGGTCTAGGTCTAAATAAACATGTGTAGCTGAAGTTCTTGCGCTCTTCCAAAAAGTCCTTTATAACTTCAGTAAAGCCTACTATCACTTTACTAGAGGAATTTTACGATAAGAAAAAACTAGTTTACTTTACGTGTGTTTCTACTTATTAATACGTGACATTGGCAAATGCGCTAAACTGTGCGCCATGCCATAAAGAAAGAAAAAAAAAGACAAAAGCACAAAAGAAAACATGTCAAAAAAGTAAAACAGAAACATGTCAAACATAAATAATAATAATAATAATGTCAAAGCAAAAATAATTTATAAAAAAAGACATCGTGGGGTTTTAATTAATCTAAGGGGTTTTAATAAATAAATCAAATTTCATGTGTTCATGTTAAATGGGTTTTGAGTTATTAAGAAGTCAAGAGTGGCTCTAAAATGGTTTGTTTAATATAAACACACGGCTGCTGCGTCGCCAGTTCCTTTTTCTTTGAACTTGACTTGACACGCTACCGCGTGTCTAGATAAATAAGCAATGACTCATTTAATAGGCGCTACTCTCTTGACGACAACACACACTTACCACTATCTGGTTTCATTTTACCATTTACACACCTAAATATTAACTGCCAAGCCCTGTGCACCCCGAATGGAAAATGGCGTAGTTATTTATATATGTAAGAGTCAGGATGTTATTTAATAGTTTCAACACAAACGACTCAGCTAAATTGTTTGCATTTATTCATTTAAATAATCACAGAACAGAAAATAATACATAATTGAACATCTTGTCTTGAAAAAGTCAATCTTAACATTACATTTGTCAAATGCAGACACAAGTATTTCCGTCTCGGACCAAAAATCTTAATGGACGGAGCCATGATGAGTTTTCGCTCTTATATCATCATATGTCAAACGAATTCTCGTCTCTCTCTTTCTATCCTATTGAGCGTAACCGCGAGTAAAACAGTTAGTTATAGTAAATATCGTCGCAATTTCGGTGTAATTCGTGTCAGCTTAGGGACCGACTTGACGTTCAAAACCGAAATAATTATTTGCAAAATACACAAAAATAAAATATGTCATGTTCAGCTGTGTTCTATTGTACCGTGACCCTTCCCTAGTCACGCACATTAGTAAAAGACTTTTTGGCGGAAACGGGAGAAGTGAGGTTGTCAATTTATTTCGATTTTCTATTTTTTCCATTTTTAGGAGTTTTAAAGTACAACAGTGATAGTATATTGTGTTTTAAAACTGTATAAGTGAAAAGAATGGAATAGGTCTAAATAAACATGTGTAGCTGAAGTTCTCGCGCTCTTCCAAGAAGTCCTTCATAACTTCAGTAAAGCCTACTATCACTTTACTGGATAAGTTTTACGATAAGAATAAATTAATTTACGTGTGATTCTACTTATTAATACGTGACACTGGCAAATGCGCTAAACTGTGCGCCATGCCACAAAGAAAAAAAAACATTAGTAAAAAAGGAAAATAAGTCAACAAAAAACGGACACGCTCTTAGAGCAAAAGCTCCGTCCATTTTCATTCTTGGTCCAAAATTTCCACAGAGATATTATGATAGAATGGGAATACCACTCAATAATACTTTGGTGCATATGACAGAGAAGAAAAGAGAAGTAATCTGTTTTCATCTCTTTCTTCCAAACATACACTATCACTTATAGCTTATGCTTATACCCATAATATAATCTGCTCTATCGTAACACCTTTGTAAATATTTCACATGTATTCATAAAACACAAAATGCCGACACAATTTAATAACAACAATACAAATCATACCCTCAGAACAAAACTAACCAATCCAGGTTTCTGAGTTTTGAATTATTAATCCCAGAAACCTATCTAAAACAACAAATAAAATTGTCAAAAATGAATACAAAAAAAGATATGCATAAAGCGGAAAAATTATTGGAGTGCATTCACTTTCTATTTGGCTCACGCGATATTAAACACTGTGTGCCATTGAAATGGGTTACTTTTATTAGTTTACTTTATTCAGAATTGATAATTAAATTTTTATCGCAAAAGACACTTCACACACAGACTTCGTTTTAAATCGAAACGAAGTTACAGCTATCTAATCAGTAACGAAACTGTAAAAGCTTATAAAATCAAAAGTCAAATTAAAACAGAAATGTTTATTTTAATATACGACGTTTACGTGAAGACAATAACAAGAAATTATTTAAATGTAAATCATTCAATTGCCCTCGCTTGTCTTTTTAAAGAACATCCTCTTTTTAATAAGGACATAATTTAGTTTTATGAAGTAGTACGATTAATTTGCGACTTAGTGTAATCTCTAAAAAAAACATGCAATCGCAATGACGTCTGACGGCCTAGTTAAAGACGCGCCGTGAGCGTGCAAGGTGCCAAATTAATCAACACATAATGACGGCATTGATTTTAAAGCCCATTGATGTCGCCTCAGGATGTAGCTGACTGTGTCTACTGCGCAGGTACATCGATAAGACATATAAGATGTGTACTACTGTACATAACTATTATTTTAACTAGTATTTTTAAGCCACTCACATTCTGAGGATACAAAATGCTTACATCATTTAATGTCAAAATAAAATAAACCATTGTTTTAAACAAAAAAATACTACTTACTCTAATTATTTCTAAAATGTACATGATCATGTTGCATAGAGATTATCTCTTCAATACTGGCCTGGAAAGAAAAACCACTTTTCACAAAGTTTCTTCTAGATCCGTACTAATAATACTACAAATGCAAAAGTTTGTCTATTGTCTGATCGGCTTTCTCGCCTAAACCACTGGACCGATTTTGGTGATATTTGAATGGAGATAGATCAAACACAGAGGAAAAACATATACTACTTTTTTTAATTTCATGCGGACGAAATCGCGGGCAACACAACGAGCGCTAAAATATATGGAATTATACTACAGAATATTGACTTCGGTCCTACCATTTTGTATCTTCTGTGGACATGCTCATCAGAATGAAAGGCTAAATATTCAACAAAATATATATAAAGCATGACTCGGTAATATTGCATTGAATTACACGTTATACTAGAATAGTACATTATAACAACAATCGTGGCGCTACGCGCTGCCAGAGCGGAGCGCGGGAATTGTCACTGCGTCGTAAGTAAGAGCCAGATATTATTGTATCATCGCTCCGAATGGACAACACCTCCTCTGCTCGCGTTTTAACTTTACGTATAATCAAATAAATTTAATTCAAACATTTTAAATGTATATTTTGTAGTCTTGTACTAAACTAAGCATCAATTCTTCAATTACTTATTAAAAAAATATTATAGAAATGATTTAAATATGAAATGAAGTAAATTGTGCTACGCTGTTCACTGCACAAGTGTCGAATTGAAAGTGAGCTATGTGTGGTCCACGAGCCTCAGTTGAATGGGACATAGCAAATGTTTCCAACACTCAATGTATTAGTTACTACATAGATATCGTTGATTGTAATATATTATACATATTTAGTGTTATTCACGTTTATGCCAAATTATTGGTTTTGTTCAACATATAATTTTTGCACAGTCATGAAATATTAACTTAAGACAAAGTGGTATGGCATGTGGTATGTAGGCGACTGGCAAACCGGGCGTTCTTGTTACATCACTTTATATAAATTCATATTATTTTATCGTCGCCAGGATTCCACACATATTTATAACACCAACATTTTAAACATTTGTACCTTTTTATTGTGAAAGAATGAGCCTATAGAAGATACAATATGGTGGCCAACCATGAAATTCTACGACAAGATCTTTATGTATTTTGGTAAGAGCATTTACTTGACATTACTGCTAAAAAGTCGCTGCAGACGAAATGGGATGAATATGTGGACAAGACAAGTCATAAAGGCCATCACGTGAACACTTCTTGTCTCCGTGTCTCCATTATGTTCTTTCTCATATAATATTGTCTACGAAAACGACCATTGCGTTTTAGTAAGCCACTGTGAAAGCCAATAATAACATAATAACTCACTTTTTCTGAAACCCAAATTTGCTCAGCAGCGCCTGATTGACAGGCACCAATGCAGTCTTCTTCAGCCCCGGCACTTTGCATGTTGACTTCCTCCCTACATTCACACTTGCTCTAATTGGCTGACTGCTACTTATTGCCTGAGATGGCATATTGCCACGCCAAACCCTTTTTATAGGGGAATTGCCGAAAGATTCCTAGAATACAACATAAAATTATAAAATAAATTATAATTTATGTTCTCTATATATATCTTTCTTTCGTGTATGATGTATGTGCAATAAAAATTAAAAAAAATTAAAATATAAGGGGCGATCTTCAATTAACATCTCGCGAATTTCACGGTTTTGAACTCCTCCTGTATCAACCCTCACATCTATTGCAACTTCTAAAGGGGTTTGAAGATTTTTGTTCGAAGCCTGACATACTCGACGGCCGCCATTTTCTTTTATTTTTAAATTACGGCGCCCGATAGAACCTATATAAATCGATTGGGGACACTTAAACGAATAAAAAAATTACTAAGGTTGCTGTATCCTAGTGTCATGTTACAAAGTTATTATAATATTAGTAGACAGATTACCTGTGTGTCATGTTACAGAATAATAATATAATATACTCGGACATTTCACACAGCGCCATCTAGTCCCAAAGTAAGCAGCACAGCGCATGTTATGGGTACTAGACAATTGATATACTACTTATATACTTTTCTTTTGTAAATAAATACATACTATACATAAACATCCAGACTCGGGGCAGGAATTGAACCTGCAACTTAACGACGCGCTTAGCCGTTGCGCCACGGAGGTCAACATTATAATATTAGTAAACAGATTACCTGTGTGTCGACTGGTGTTGCCAGCGTTTCTAATGGATAAGTATTTTCTATAACACAATCCTCACTGAAATCGTCAAATAATTCTGATGTATTTTCCAGTTTTAATTTAAAAGGCATCTTATCTTTAGGACTTGAATTTAATATTGGACTTTTGTTTAAGTCACTTTTATTTAATATTGGACTACTTGTTTTGACTGGTGATTTACAATCAGCATTTTCCTTCTGAGAATCTTCTAAATTAGATAATTCTGGACACTGGGAGTCTTCTTTTCGAACCTCAGTTTCTATATCGATTGCAGCTGAATTCACTTTGAAGGGATTTTTACTTACTCTCTCTGGAGATTCCTCTGTCAATAAATTTTTCTCATCATTGTCGTTCAAAACATTTATCCTAATGCTAGAAGAACTGGGGTTATCTTGAATACCATTTGAGGAATTTGTTTCAGTGTTCGAATTAAAAAATTTGCTTTCGACTATATTACTATCATCTAATATTGTTCTAGGAAATTTACTCAGTCTTTTGAGCATAGAAAATGAACCACTTCTAAGACATTTCTTGAACGACCTTTCCTTATTTTCTAATATAGGTGATTTCTGTTTCTGAGTTACTATTTCTATTTCGTCTTCTATTAACGCTATGTTGTGGCAATCTTGACTGTTTTGAACTGTAGTGTCATTAACATAGTCCATTTTCTGTTTTTTTACAGCTGGTTCTATACAATACATATTACTTAAAGCTTCTGTTGTCAAACTGAAAAAAAGTTATACTATTTTGTAACTAAGCACTTCCTAGTGATACCGCAGCAATTGTAAGGTTTTCGGTGCCTTAAGCAGGTAGCCCAAAAATGTCTTCAATCCCTTAGATGATGTAGACATTGTTTGTCATTATGATAAGAAATAAAATAAAAACGTGTGCGGTCGGGGGGCACCCGTCAGGAACGAAGTTCCTCATCTACAGTTTCAATTTCTCAAAATTTAATTGCTATAATGAGACAATAAAACTCCCGTATGATTTGAAACAAAAACCTAGCGGCGCGCGACGCACGGGTCCCGCCCCACGTAACGCTTTTTCCTTACATGACGATTTATACCAACTCAAACCTCCCGCAAGCCGCGTTAAAGAACTTCATTCCAATAATCTTTATAAACATAACCAGACACAAATGAATGGCTTATTATAAGAAACAGTATTATAGGCCATGGACTAACAACCAAATATTTCTTACTAGTACTGTTGTAGTTGACATTTCACTTGCGCCTTGACCCTTTGTCCGCCCTAAATAGGAAATGACGTGAGTTGAAATAAAATAGGTTCCAATAAACAGAAAAAACAGCTTCCATAGAAAGTATATTAGAAATATTGAAGTACCGGTGACAGAAAATCCCCAAATTTTGGATTAGATCATATCATAAAAAAATATAAAAACTAAAATAAATCTTCATATTAGTAATTAATCATATATATTTTTAGAACTAATTTATTGTTGGCCATGTGTTTTACTGAACATAATCGTTGCTGAAGTGTGAGCTTTGGAATTTCCTGAATATGCTTTATATATTATGATGAGAAATAAGACATGTGTCACTCAATAACTGAAACTTTAGGCGTAAGTTAGCTACATTATTCTTCAATCACAAATAAAGAACTAGATTCACAATCTTCTGTAAAACTTATACAAATTACTGTCAGAATTGACTTATAAATTTCTAATATTGTATAGTATTGTTGGTAATATTGTGTTAATTTAAAGTAGACCTTACTGTCAAAGCATTAAGTTGTAAAAGTCCGGAAGAGATTCATGCATGGTATTGAAACGAATCGAAGGAGCGCTTTGGCATGTTTGCAATTTCGATTTCGAATATTACAAAAAAAAAGCGGACGCAAATACTCATTCGAGTGTACATTTGGTTCGGACATTTTTGCAGCGTTGATTGTGCTCTTGTTTATTATATGTGATTGAAGACATCATTACAGAAATGGGATTTCAATAGGCCGGTCCATACAATAACGACTTATGTCTGCGCAGCGTGTTTGCACAGACTTAAGTTCGTGCAAATCAAACATGTGGACGTCAAGTTTGCAATTTGCGCCAATGTCTTTACGTACCTTTGTATCTTATTTTTATTGTTTTTTTTATTTCGTATAAGTGGCTATGCAGACCCCACCAGACCTGTACCACTGCGACCACAATTGATCTATTATGATCGCCACTGTGTTTGTATCTTATAACAAGTCTGTGCAACTGTGCAAACATGCTGCGCAGACGTAGGTCGTTATTGCGTGAACCGGTCTTTAACGCGTAAATCTATACAACTTTATACCTTTCATCTTGTGTCTCCGGGACGTACTTAGCAACTAGTTGAACAACTTTCTTCCGTGGCCTGGTTTGCGGTAGCGCTATGATCGGCTCTAACCTCTTTATCTTCTTCTCCCATGGGCAAGGATCGTCCAAATACACCTTGAATTCTTCACTCCATATACTAGGGTGAGTGGAAACACCACTATCCTTCCAACTATTAGTTTTTATACGTACATCCTGAAATATAGAAAAATGTCTTCTAATGTTACAAGAATATGTTACCGATTTTTGTTATATTGTTATGTTATTATATTATAAGATTTAATTTAAAACCCAGGCTCACTTATGAAATAGTCAAATCAAATAGCCAGAGTTTTAGCTGACGGAATTGCCAAAAGCATTCGGATATCTAGGCGAAAGTGTGTAAGGAAAATGATGAGATTTAAGGAGGCGAAAGAAGTATCTAAGGACAAAGGACTATGATGCTTGGTGTTCCATCGTTTCTGATTACCCCATTAGGGATATAGCGTAAAGAAAATAACAAATGGATTGTATTAGTTCTATTTACGAAGATTTTAAATATAAAATTATATTAATAATGATAATTAATCAATTAACTAACTATTAATTATTGTGTGAGGAGAATAATGAGATTTGAGGAAGCGAAAGAAGTATGTAAGGACCGCGACGCTTGGCGCTTCGTCCTCTCTGACTACCCCGTTAGGGATACAGCGTGAGGATATGTA
Source organism: Zeuzera pyrina (assembly GCA_907165235.1). Lineage (NCBI taxonomy): Eukaryota > Metazoa > Arthropoda > Insecta > Lepidoptera > Cossidae > Zeuzera > Zeuzera pyrina. The sequence goes on from OU015629.1 coordinate 6,286,641, forward strand.
TGTATGTAACTATTAATTAATAATAATAATAATAATTAATTAATAAAAAATAATTAACAATAATAATAACTTATTAATTAATAATAATAATTTAATATGACTTTATTCATTATTAAATAATAAATCTAATAATAAGAACTTACTCTATTACGTTCATCAGGATGCCATGTGTCCAATTTCTCAAGTGTAAAAGGGTCCAAATTGCCCAGTGCTAACTGGAATGCTATATTTGGACTCAGCAATTCACCCGCGTTCACACACAACGCCTTTTCCACATCTACGAATCAGAAATTATGGCATTGGCCATTGGTCACATATTTAGTATAATTACAAAATTTTAATAATTTAATTTATAGTAAAAAACAAAAAAAAATATTAAAAAATGTTTAATTACAATTTTTAAACCTTTAACAACGTTATGTAAAAGATACCTTCATCATCAGGCTCAGTGAGACGCACCATCCTTCTTTCCATTGGGTCATAAATATATTGGTGCTTGAATGTTGCTTCAGCTTTTAAAAAATTCTCTCTATACTCATCTGTCACTGTTAAAGATGACTTGTTGAAGTAACTTGGTAGTTTTCTAAGTGCCTGAAAGTAAATTCAGTTCAAGTATAACAGAAATACCATACCATAAGGCTTCAATTAGGCAGTCTGGCTTAATAATCTCAGCTATGAGCAAGAAGATTTATATGGGTATTAAAATACCTATTGAAATGTGTTAAAAATATTAAAAAAGGCTATAAAAGCATTTCAAAATAACAGTTCTTGTCGTGGTTTTTCTATGGAACAATATCCTAATTAAGTATAATATATTATGTATGTTGGTTCTAATTTCACACATTTTCTGGTTAATTCTTTGGTAACCCTCGTTAATTCATATTTCATATTTATGTAATTATTAATTAAAGAATGCCTTAATTATAACTTCTTACTTAATCTTATTTAGTCATGTCACAAGACTAAAAGAATTAATAACATGTAATCTATTTGCAGCGTTCCAAACTTGTGTCACATGAAGAAACCAAAGAAAATTTTGCTTATATTAATTTATAAAAGTTATAAAATAAAATGATGAATATAACCCCTAATAGCTTTTGTATTATAAATGTTTTCTGATATTTCTGGTACTTTGAAACTGTTGAATGTTTGCAATTTCGATGCCAATATCTGGCACGAAATGATTAATAGGAAACATAAATGATTAAAAGCAAAAAAAACTATAATATATAATTTTTGTTAAGAATTTCGAATTGTGAAATTACTCACATTAACAAAATTACTATCTTGTACAGCTGTGACGAACTGTCTGGCCTTAGCCAGCCCTATGCCTGGCAGTGACGGTAGATAATCACAACCTGACATGATGCACATCTGCCTAAACTTATCAAATTTGTAATGTTCAATGGGGCATTTCATTACAAGAGGTAGTTTCGCTGTCTCCACTAATGTGCCTGTGCCATCTAAGTCCATTTTGAAAAGAACCTGGAAAATATATTATTTAGGACTTCAATTCATAATCTCTTATTATAATTTCAGAACAAGAAACATGTACATAATATTTTATGTAATCAATTAATCTTAATAAGTCGATATGATTTATGTCAGCATACACAAACATCAGGATTTCCAATACATAAACTTTAAATACAGTATCTAAATACAGTATACAGTATTTAAATACAGTATACAGTATTTAAATACAGTATCTAAATACAGTATACAGTGTTTAAATACAGTATCTAAATACAGTATACAGTATTTAAATACAGTATCTAAATACAGTATACAGTATTTAAATACAGTATCTAAATACAGTATACAGTATTTAAATACAGTATCAACATGGAATGAAAACACACCTTGACGCCATTCCTAGCAATAAGATTTGGACATGGCATAATACTACATGTTCCTCATAAAGCCAGACTCTTACATCAAATTAAGGAAGAAAAACATTTGGCCCATTCTATATCATACTTTCTTTCCAGACCAGTACTAAATTTTTCATTGTTTATAGACATAAAAATTCTACTTTTCTATCAGGGCCAGATCTACCATATGGCTTTTTGGGCTTCAGCCCAGGGCCCCGTGGATTCAAGGGGCCCCCAGCTAAGTCAAGTCAAAATCAAAAATAGATGATCATGCCAAAAAAATCCATAATTTTATTAAATTAAACAGATTATAAGGTTTGCAGCCCTGCGAATTCTGCGATTAATCAAACCTATTCAATTCATTTAATTCAAGACTACGTTCAGGTGTTGGTACTTCGAACTAACAGTTAAAATGTTCGGCAGCCATTACACATTCATTAGATCTCGATCGTGCTCCGCTGTTTCCCTCTCAGACTCTGTCTCTTTCTATCTTGCTAGAATTATTTATAAGTACCATTATTTATCATTCTTATTTAATATTTTTAATTATTTATATCTAATAAGATAGAAAGAAACAGAGTTTTGGAGGAATGTAGCGGATCGTGATCCAGATGGAATGTGTAATGGCCGCCTACGGGTTGGCAACCTTGAACTCCCGGTATCCATCTCTATCAAACAGAACGGGGATTTCCGCGTCGATTTTTTACCGACGACAGTACATTTACTTAATTTTCTAGAGTTGTGGATAACTGCTTAAAAAAAAACAAACACTAAGGCATAATATATTATAGTATTTAAATCAAATATTTTATTGTATTATTTTTTTCTTATACTGTGAGTAATTAGGTGGGCCCCTAAGTAGTATTAGCCCAGGGCCCCGTAAACTCACGGTCCGGCCCTGTTTTCTATGATTGTGCTTCCAAAACACAAAGTAGTCAGTTGATTGACTTGAAATTTTGACTCAATGTTGCATTCAAATATGCATGTTTTGTATACTAATATTGGTAGTATTTAATTAATCTGTGTTAATATCTATATAAATAAATGTGTACATTGGTTTCTACGATGTGTGGTTGAGAACAACTAAACACAATCAAAGTAAAATGTTTGTTATATAAGCAATATTATATTATATTATTGTATATTCAATTCTGAATTATAAATACATGTTTACCTTTGTACATCCAAATAAAATTAAATCGGAATCTTCTGTAATAACTAAATGTGCAATATTCTTAATATTTAGGTAGGCAAGTTGTGCATCAGCTTCATAAGGTGCAACAATGCAATCCACATTCCGTTTCCTACACTCTTTAATGAGAGCTAAAGCCATTGTATGAGTAATATCAACACTTCTTCTCATGTAAGAACGAGCTTCATCTGTCTGAAACAATAACAACCCTACGCTAAATATAGTTTACATGCAGTCCTTGTGCAACATGCACAACTCATTATGAAACATTAAATGATATTAAATGCATTTATTGTGATATAGATTTTTGAGTCTTCTGTTTGCTGCACACCTGGACTGCTCCCATATTGGGTGCATTCTAGCCACTGCCCAATGTATGGTCAATCTTTGCTTAACTAATGCAGCATGCATATAGCAAAATCTACTTATTTAACCATCTCTCGAGAAATAATACTTTATAATGAGTACTCAACATTATTTATAAACATTCATCAGTAAAAAAATGTACCATTAATTTAACTCTAAAGCAAAGAGAAAAACTAAAAAATGCTTGTTTTTAAATCTAAAAATTAATAAAAATCATAAGTTTACTAAATAGTTTTGATAATATATGTATCAACTATTTTACTGCACACACCTTTCCAAGACTTAACAGTTCCGCAGCTCTTTTCCTTGATATATCACGGGATCTATAAAAACAAAATATTATTGTGAAAAGCAACAATTTATAGAATACTGATATTTTAAACAAAAAAGGAAGACACAGTATGAGAGCTTAGTTATACTTAGTGAACATAATATAATAAGCTATTGATCAATCTGAAAGCACATTACAATAACTACTGCTTACATGTTTTTATATTTAATGAGGTGTATTATTGAAGTGTCCGTGATAGAAATTGTTTTTTTAAACAAGACTCAAATAGTTAAAAAAAACCCAACGGCAAAGTCTAAGGCAATAGCTTTACTATGCTTCGCGGTCACCTTAGACTTCTAACCTAACTGCCAGAAGTCGTTTTCGCCTAGAAAAGTATCCGTATAATGAAACCTTGTTTCTAGAATTTGATTCAAACCGAAGACATCAGCAATATAGGCATACTTTGGGTTCCTAAGAACTAGGTAACAATATCCTTTATAAGTGTCAAAACGGGAAGCAGTAGTTAATGTAACGCTTAGCCATAAATCTGCATAACATAATTTCCCATTTCATATTATGGTTTAAACCACACTCACTCTCTACGTTTTGCTTCAGTCATTGCCTTAGCAGGAAGATGTCTTCCATCAAATACTAAAATTGGTTTTATATTCTTAGATAGAAGCATGGTCACATATTTCAAACAATACCTTATGTGTCTGAAATACGAAAATATTTATGTAAATATATAAGAACTTGAATACAATCATGGTACTCTCAATAGTTCAACTCATAACTTACATATCGGTCTCCTCACCGCGTACTAACTTATCAGCACACGCAAAGGCTCCTTTATGAAGCCAGCAATAGGAGTCAATAGCCACAGTACAACCACTAAACTCACAAACATTGACTCGCCGTGAGGCCTTCTCCAGAAACGGTATCAAACCAGTGATACCCATGGTCTACTGCTAATTGTCTTTACACTTACTTCTAATTCATAATATAATTTAAACAATGATATCAATAGCATAATTTTACGTAAACGAGACAACAGAAAAAATAAAATTTTTAGAAGACAAAGAAATAATTCACTATGTCTTAATCATATCCATAATTAATGTCAAAATGTCAACATTCCCGCCATGGGGTTAGGGATGAGCGATATATATCGATATTAATGAAGTACGGAAGTACCGACATATATCAATTTTTTTTTTAAATGGCGTACGTGAGTACTTTGCCAACGTCAAGTAAAGCGAGAAAACAATTCAGTAGATGATTAGCGCATTTGTCAATTTCACGCATTAACACAAACTAGTATACAGAAACAGAATATGTAGAATCACAAGTAAATTAGTTCTTTCTTATCGTAAAACTCCTCCAGTAAAGTGATAGTAGGCTTTACTGAAGTTATAAAGGACTTCTTGGAAGAGCGCGAAAACTTCAGTTCTTCATGTTTATTTAGATCTCCTCCATTCTTGTCTTGTCACTTACACAGAACTTTAAAACACAATATACTATCACTGTTGTACTTTAAAACACCTAAAAATGTAAAAAATAGAAAATCTAAATAAAATAACAACCTCACTCTCCCGTTCCCGCCAAAAAGTCCTTGTATATCTGTAATAATTAAATATCAATATCAATGATCAAAATATCGATATTTTAATATCGATAACGTCGACTTTTATTAAGATATCATAATATCGATATTTTTAACGAGATATGGAAATATCGATGTTTTAAACGAGATGTTTATGATGTTTCGATGTTTTTACCAAGACATTGTAATGTCGTTATTATTTAATTTACAATGTGTCTTGCAAATAACGGAGAACAAAATATTCAACATAATATCTCAGAATAAATAACTTGTAAAAGAAACAGATCATGCCAATATACTTAATTTATCTAGTTATATTTTTTTTATATTTTTAAATGGCACCGTACGTGAGTACATTGCCAACGTCAAGTAAAGCGAGAAAACAATTCAGATGATTAGCGCATTTGTCAATGTCACGCATTAACACAAACTAGTATACAGACACAGAATAACTAGAATCCATGTAGAATCACAAGAAAATCAGTTCTTTCTTATCGTAAAACTCCTCCAGTAAAGTGATAGTAGGCTTTACTGAAGTTATAAAGGACTTCTTGGAAGAGCGCGAAAACTTCAGTTCTTCATGTTTATTTATTATTTACATCTCCTCCATTCTTGTCACTTACACAGAACTTTAAAACACAATATACTATCACTGTTGTACTTCTCTTAAAAATGTAAAAATTAGAAAATCTAAATAAAATGACAACCTCACTTCTCCCGTTCCCGCCAAAAAGTCCATTTATCTAGTTATCTAGTGCCTACTATGTTATCTATTTATCTAGTGCCTACTATGTTATGCTGTATAAGTATGTTGATGGGACATAAGTACATAATTATGTCTCATTGTTTCACATCAATACTTCTGCATTTTATTCGAAAAAAATGTAACGTCTATTATTTTTTTGTACAAATATTATTTAATTAACACTTACCTAAGTTGGAGATGATCGTGGTCTATAAGTATGACTGTATTATTGCCGGCTGCTACCCGTCGCTCCACGTCCAACTCACATCTTCCATCCCTCGAAAACGCACTCTCCAGTTTCAGTACTACAATTTCGTTCACTTGTTCTAGACATTTTCCATTTACCCATATAATATGACACTTTGTCTGTACATCTTCTCTTTCAAACACCAGAACCTTAGTTTTATTCACATTCATAGTCAATCCTTTCACTTCACAGTATGGACTGGACGTAACTAGTGTCTGCAACTCCGCTTCTGATGGTGCTACAAGCACAGCATCGTCAGCGTACAATAGGCACTTTAGCACAGTACCATCACATATCATACCACTCATACTACCTTTCAATGTCTGGAGGTAACTGTCCAAATACAGCACGAATAGTCAGGCAGACATCACACAGCCTTCTCTGACGCCTGAACAGACTTCGAACCAAGGCGATATGTCGCCATCTATCCTTACACAGGCTCTCGCCTCGATATAATGACCTCATAGCCTACAGTAAGGGGCCCTCCACGCAATTCAGGCAAAAGACTCCACAATTTCTTTCGCACTACTCTATGGAATGCTTTTTCAAGATCCGCGAAAGCGCAGAAAACTTTCTGACCTATGGCCAGACACTTCCCCGCGATAATGCAAAGCGAGAAAATCTGATCCATCCAACCCCTATTGTTCCTAAAACTACCTTGCGCTTCCCGTAAATATCTTTCAGAAACACCTTTAATACGTTCAGTCAATACCTTGTTATAGACTTTACTTGCTAAGCTGACCACCCTGGCCCTATAGCACGCACAGTCTAAATGAGAACCTTTCCCTTTATGGAGAGGTACTATGACTGCGGTGCACCAGTCCTCTGGCATCTCTTCCTTCTGCCAACAAAGGCTGCACAGGGCACAAAAGATATCCCAGACCCTAGGACCAATATACTTGATCATCTCAGCAATCAGCTCATCATTTCCCTCAGCCTTTTCACACTTCAGACTTCTTACTATATTTTCTATCTCTTTCATGCTAATGGCATCCTCCAGTGATCATCTCAGCAATCACCTCATCATTTCCCTCAGCCTTTTCACACTTCAGACTTATTACTAATTTTTCTATCTCTTTCATGCTAATGGCATCCTCCAGTCCCTGACCCGAGTGTGGCATTTCATTAGAATCGCTCTCAGCATCAGAGACAGTCACCACTCTCATACAGTTCTCAATAGTATTCACTCCATTGCTGTAGAACATCTTTTTTATTTGTTAGCAGGTGGTTGAACGTACTTTATTCATTCTGCAAGGTGCCGGACCACTTCGGTACTTACGTATTTCTCTCCAAAATAATAAAATTTTCCTCGAAGTTGTCCGACATCTTGTTTTCATCTAACATCCTACACCTTGCACACTTCTCTTTCACTAGTGCCTTCATTTCTGCTTTCTGCAGCTTATACCTGTCTTTCATCAAATTATTCATACCACAGTCAGTTTTAGTAGCAAGGTAGTCTCGCCATGCTTTTTTCTTCTTCTACACAGACATTTTCACCTCATTATCTCACCACACATCACGCTTTTTACCGTACCCAATCTTATTCGTTCCACACACTTCTTTCGCCGCCTCGACCATATTGTTCCTAAGTTTCTGCCAACATTCTTCAACATCCTCGCTCATCACTTTCAATCTATCATCAAGCTTACCGGATTTTCATGTTCATTCCTGGTGGTCGTCTTGCAGTTTCCATTTCAAATATACCAATAACCAAAAAATATATTAGGTACTTACATTTAAAAAAAATATAGCTTTTTATGAAAAGAGTATAAAATAGACAAACATATTATTGTTATTTATTATTTCCGATCTATACACGATTAGTCCGTATGTATACTGGCACTGCGTATATTATGGAACAAGCTCGTTAATTAGGTTACTACGAAGTATACGCGTGTATTTGCGTACTACTCTTGTATAAATTGGAAGACCTTATTAAAAAGTGATTTCCAATCTATACGCGATTAGTTTCACACCCTTGCGTTCTGGCCTTGTACAGAATGGAAAAACGCATCCCCAACGGGGTAGTCGCAGAGGACAGAGGTGGACAGAGGAGTGCCAAGCGTCACGGTCCTCACATACTTCTTTCGCTCCCTCAAATCTCAAGTAATAATTAAGTACTTATGTTCTCTTTTATCTTATCTAATGCATTTCATTTCGTTCCCGATGTTCAATATATATTACATTATATCCGTTATATTATATAGCATATAACGTTATATAGCATATTATGACACTTTTATTGTAGACAAAAATTATTAAAAAATGCAAGTAGTGCAAAAAATATAGTTAAGTTAGTAATAAGTAATAATAATATGTGTCTATTTTTTACTCTTTTCATAAAATACAATTTTTTTTAAATGTAAGTACCTAATATATTTTTTGATTGATATAGGCGAGGAAATGTTGGCAACTCTAACTCAACCCTTCATTAAAAGTGAAAGAGGGTAGTAAAATAATTTTGCGAGAATGATACAAGCACTTATTGACCTCTTTATTTTATTTCAAAATATAAAATTAAAGATCGATCATAGTTTACATTTAATTTAACTATTGCATATATGTTTGAAATCACTTAAAATGACATTAAACCCACGTCTCATATCGTCGGCAGCAGCTATCGCGATAGTTTGTATGGTAACAACCGCGGCTTACTTTTACAAAACCAGAAACAGTGAGATCAACGAAGTGATGATATTCTGTAAACTCCAATACAACGCTCACAACTATTTTGATAAACTAATTAGTTTTATTGAGATGGCCAAACGAAGTGTTAACGTCTGCATGCCCGGTATACATAATCCAGCTATTCAGGGGAGATTGGTTGAGTTGATCAAGAAAAAAAACATTAAAATTCGTATATTGATTGATCGGTCTGGATACAAAGAGTCTACAGAAGTTTTCATGAAGGAACTTGTCGATGCTGGTATGTATCTAATGCTGTGTGCGTTGATTCTGAACGTAGTGAATTATTGTAATTGTTCCATGCTACATTCAATCGCGTAATCATAGGTGTAACTGGGGAGGGGGGGAGGTCAGTGGTGGGCCTTGACGACGACAGAAAACTCGTTGGCCCTCCTAAAAAGACTTCTGAGTTTCATGACATAGTCACATATAAATTACTTAAAAAAATGGATGGCTGGATTTACTGAAATCGAAAGCTGTGGCTGATTAGGTGACCGGCTTGCCCCCCTAGGAAAAACACCTAACTATGCCTATGCGTGTTGTAGTTGCTGTTGAGCTTGGGGTATAGTTACCACCAGGGCGTGCCTCACAGAAAGGACGTCGCGCTGGTAGTAGCTGTAGGATAAGGTTTCTTCAACCTATCATTCATCACATTTTTTTTTAGTCAGTAAACTTACTTAGAATTTAATACAATAAAGGAGCTTGTATAAGCGATGGGCTAGCAAATAACTGATTATGCTTGCCATCTTTATGCCTTATGTACTAAGTGGCATCAAGGTGTAAAATTGTTGCGCCGTTCTATCAGTACCGAAAGAAAAGTGGCGCGAAAATTTACATTTAGTATAACGTTTTATGTAAGCACATATCATAAAAAACCTAATACTAAGATCACTGCTGAGCATGTTTCCTTTTGACTTTATTGCTGTAGCAATTAGAGTACTGTTTTATCATAAGGACGGAAGGCAGCATAAGGGCGGATACATCGCCTTCGAGTTTGGAGGGAGAAGGGTCAAAGTCCTGCCAGGGCAGACTTCAAAGCAAAATTACTATTAAACATTGGAAGCGCGGCCGCGAACGAATGGGGGGTGCGGCAAAATCGAACTTGGAATCGCGCGGATAATATTTTATTCACAATGACGGAACAGGTACAACATAATATCACAATCTAATCAATTCTTTGTTAAAAAATATTATCAGAGGTCGACCTAGATCCAGCACAGGGGAGGGGTCATGACCCCCTGGATCCGCCCTTGGTTGTATACTAACTCATATTATTAGTTTCATGTGTTATCACTAAATGTGCGAGGATAATGATGAGATTTGAGAAGGCGAAGGAAGTATATGTATAAGAACCGCGAAGCTTGGTGCTCCGTCCTCTCTGACTACCCCGTTAGGGATACCATCGTAAAGACATGTATGTATGTTGTTTTCCTGTTGAGGGCCGTAGCTAACGCTGCGACACTGAGGGAGTTCTCTGAGGCCCCCGACCATTCGGGCCAAGGGGGAATATTTTTACATAGGATTGGATTTAAAAAATATAAATACATATAGTCTGCTATAGCTACGCTATTGATAAGTCATAACATTCAATATTTGCTAATTCAGGTGCCGAAATCAGATGTAAAACGCACGAAACATGCAAAATGCGTCATAAATTCTGCTTGGTTGATGACAGAGTTCTCATGACAGGGACACTCAACTGGGGAAATGACCTTTCTTTAGATAATTGGAACTATGTCTATATCACAAGCAAAAACCAGTTAGTGCAACCTGTGAAAAATGAATTTTACCAAATGTGGAACAATTCTATGGACTTATGGAAAGCTCTGGAAATGCATCCCATTTTATTCAGTAACAACAATTACATTGATATTGAGGAAGGAACAGAAACGACATTTGTGATTGATAAGTCTATAATTAATAAAAACACAGAAGAATGTTCAGAAAAAACAGCTACAGAGTCTTCAAAAGAAATACCATTGCATGCAACAACTTCAATAACTGAAATGTGTGTTACATGTTCTCTAATATAAGCATGTAATATTAATATGTATATTTAAATTAACTAACTGTAGGCATCTATTTATATTTTATACACGAGACTTCAATTTTTTTTATTTTGAATTAATTCTAAGACTACAATGAAATATTATTATGTAACAACTTATGTGGATGTTAGATGTGCAAAGCTGGCCTTTGCCAATATACAGTTTCATTTTCTAACATCGTTTCAATATTTATTTTCGTAGATTGAAACAGCTTTTTAGAATAAAAGTGTTTCTTAGTTCTATTTATATTTATTCCTAAATGTCTTATCTATGTGAAATTAATTTTATTATCGTCTTGAAGTCTTTTTAGCTCAAAAAAAATCTTATTCTATGAACAAGCTTTTATTCTTAACTTTTTCTAGTCCTAATGATTTGTACACTTTTATATTTATGGTCAGCTTTGAAGTTTGTAAATATGCATTTGTCTGCCAATAAATTATTTAAATAAACGATTCTATATCTATATTTCGATGCTAATTTTTGTATTGTGACAACCTGTATACATACCTGTGTCCCGTATAGGTCTGTTGGACACAGGTCTCTTCTTGCAAATGAGATGAGGAGAGATGCCATACTTGACGAGTTCAGTTGGGATTAATGTAGAATTTGTTCTAATACTATGAATTAAAAACAAGTTATTTTTAAATTTAATTTAATTACATAACTAATAAAAAGTTCATAACTTACATATTTATACTTAAACTATTTTTTATACCCGAGATTCAAAACAGATTATAATTATTCACCACCTCTAATAGCCTTATATTTAGCTATTTCATTAGGAAATGTCTTAGAAAGTTCTGAAAGAAGATGGCTCTTGAAGCGTTTATATGAGTCGATCTTGCCTTTAACCTCTTCATTTTTGGCAAGAGCCTTATCGATGCAGTCTTTTGTGTATAGTTGAGGATTACGTCCTTGATCAATATAACTGTAATCAATATTTAAAAAATTCAAAACAAATTGTATAGTTGATCATCATGTGCTAAATCCTTATACTCAGAAATTCCGGGATATGATTACAACTAGGTTTAATAATTACTGCTATTGCTGACGCAGTTGGTGTATTATTTTTGAAAAGTGTCACACACACAACTGAATGATAGTATAATTCTTTTTAGTACTTAATTACATTCTCCTTTCATAATTATCATATTTTTGAATATAATAAAACTGGAATCTAAACTTTTTTATACTACCAAGAAGACAAACAAACAGTACACAGTGATGGTTAGTGAACTGAATTATGCACATTGTTTAGTGTCTTTATGGACACAAACACCAATAATTGTTCCCTGTTTTCTTACAATTTTTTTGATGTGTGCCTTTAGTTTTTATATTTAACTATATCATGCAAAAAAAGTGCCATAATTGAACATCATAACACACATTTTGTCTAATACGACAAACATATTGCTATTTGTTACATGGCTTTGTAAGGCCTTGACAAAGCTTTTAAGAAACCAAAAACAATTTTTGCTTTCTACCATACAAAATTTTTCAGTAGAAATGACAATGCCCAAAAAGCTATGGAACTTTGCCCCATCCACTGCATGCCCAGTATTCATATTTATTCTATTATATGGGCTATTAAGAGCACTTTGAAATAGTATAGTAACTAAAGCAAAATAGCTAGTGAATCAAATGACATTACAAAAAAAAAATTAAAAGTGCTTACCAAAAAAGCAACCAAAAGTAATCATATAGACAAACAAAGCACCTAAAACACAGCAGAGGTTGTTATTTATATATAATCTAATGAAAACGCCATAAAAACGAGTTTACACATTCTTCTACAAGCGAATATGTACGTAGATGGCATAATGTAACTTCATAAAAAACAGAAATGTAAATCAATGATGTTAGTTGTGTCATAAGATCATAATTCATAAATCAAACTCTGACAGCGTTGTTGAGTTGCTGTCTACCTGTCAGTTATTTCATTTATGAAAGAATTTCATTTTTAGAGATTTTCAGTAAGAGTAGAAAATCTAGCGCTATTAAATTCTAGAATAGTCATTTTTTTTATCATAAATCTGCATATAACGAAATATAAATAACAAAAATTACAATTTTCATAGCCATGTTTAGCCACAAATGTCTAGTTACTAAAAATTATTTTTATTTTGATCATTGCTTGCTCTAACTTAAGGAAGTCATAACCACACAGACAATCATGAAATTAAAATATATTTTTTAAATAGAACGGTTACTCTAGGACCAGAGGTAGCGATTTTGGGCATTGTCATTTTTTAGTCCTGCTGTAAAATTGTGTTTCATGCATATATCATGCAGTTTTCACTCTCCTCTCACCATCTCCAACACTAGAATTAGAAGTACACATCTACATACCTATATATCCTCACGCTGTTGTCTTCGTCTACAATTACATACTATTCGTGTATTATTGCGCCAGACAATAAAAGACTATTAACGGAAAATAAAAATACTCACTCAAATACTTCTGTCGGGACATGAATATCATGAACTTGGGACTTTAATTTGTCGACTTCTTGCAAGCCAGTCACTAATGATTGTCTGAAACAAATAGAAGCTAATAAACATGACAAAAACATGAAAATAACTTCATTCCTATCATGTATACTTACATTTTTTGGTTTAACACACTTTGTCCTTGTGGTTGGAAATCACTAACAATAATGCGGATTTGCCTAACGTTCTCAATGAACATTTCTAGTTGAGTTTCTAAATTTTCAAGAGGAGAAGTCATTATTCTATTTTTATTTGATTTAGTGAAGAAATACAAAACGAACTATAGATTGGCGTTTGTTTTACTAAATAAGTGGAAAATCTACGATAGCCGTAAAAATATTTAAGTATTATGTTTGAGTGGAAATTACAAAACGCTGCAACAAAAACTATAAATACAAAGGGACCACTGAGTAAGTAATCACCATTACATATTGTTATCTATGATCACCATAGAGAAAATTATCGGTAATCACCTATTCACTTAGTACTTTTTTTTTGCAGGAAATTTAGTCGGTACATTTAGTTAGAACATTTCCCAATAGATGCTGCTAGTGTATAGTGTGTTCAGAAATTAAAATTATATTCGTAACACCCATTGTTATTTAATAACTACTACCAATTTCTATAAGTTAAATGAAACAACTATCACACAAAAACTGAAAAAATAACTTAAAAGAAATAGTTTCAACTTCCCGAAAAACAATTTTTTATTTATATTATATCAAGCGTCGTTTTGAAAAATTTCTGTTCTGAATGTGCCAAGCGCCATATTGTTTGTCACTTGTCGTTTGTTGTTATCTTAGTTTCTAAGTGGCGACTTTGAGGAAATATATTATTTCAGTTATTGCTTAGTTTTAAGTTTGTAAATATTAACGTTAAGATATGTATGTACTGACGTATGTCAATATAGTACTTTTACAAAAGAAGTAAAAGAAATTACATTGTTTTATTTTATTAATTTTATTATTTTTCGTGAGTTTGATTTGCTAAAATGTGATTTATGTGATCATTTATTTTGCCAGTGCTCTATCATATAAATCACAGTTAGAAAATCAAATTTGCATTAAGTACCTAGCGCCTGCATAGTGAGGTTATATATATATATATACGTATTAACAAATGTATATGTACTTCATATACGTGTTATTATAATTATATTACACACGACGTGACTCGAACATACCGCACTAGATGTCGCTAGCAGCTAAAATAACTGACGTCTCTATTCCATAATATATAGGTTACTCTATGGTAATCACTATGAAAGTGACAATAAATTATAGACAACAGCAGTGATCATCAGCACAGAACAAAGTGAGAATAACATTTTCTGCTAGTTATGTTAGACCGCAAATCAATACCACAAGTCCGAAATGAAAAAAAAACATTATTTGTACCAACTTACCACTATTAAATTAGTGATGTAAACCTGATTATCGATAGTAGTGCTGTGCAAATCGACATCATCATCCATATTTGGTATGTACCCACTCCCCAATGAATTTTAGATTATTACTAAAAATAAATGAAAAACAGTCAATGCATTTTCTTTCATTTAATACAAATGGACAAACAGTAAGCAAAACAATCAATTATAGGAAATAAAGTAATTTATAAGTTAGTAGGTAATGAAAGTATAACAAAAACTTTAGATGCAGTCTGCATTAAAATTAACTTTAAAGTAAAAAACTTGTAAAAAAAATCAAACTGACTTCAAAAAAGGACACTGAAAAGTATGAAATAACTATGCCGTACTAATCAAAACTTAAGTACAAAAATAACTATAAATACGATACAAATATAATTAAATTTGACAGTTACTGAAGTCGGTGCCTAAGCCAAGCCTACTAAACTAATAGACTTTCTGTTGTCGAACATTGATTTGGCACCGACTTCAATAACTCAAATTATATATAATTATATGGATATTTGTATCGTATTTATAGTTATTTTTGTACTGAAGTTTTGATTAGTAAGGGATAGTTATTTCATACTTTTCAGTGTTCTTTTTTTAAGTCGGTTTAATTTTTTTATAAAAGTTTTTTTAGTTCTCCCTTTTGAGTGACCTTTGCCTAAACAAATATCTAGGGCAAGTCTACAATTAGTTTGTTTTCTAATTCTGGAGCGCAATGTGTTAACTTCCATTCTATTGAGGAGCACAAACCGTGGGCTTTCACAATAAAAGATGCGATCAGATCGAACATGGGATATTATAGCCCATTATGGCCATTATCAATATCATCAATATAATATAATATCATATCAATATCAATCAGTTATAAAAGAACAGTGTAAAGGTTGCATCATAATTACACCCTAGCAGTATTCTTACAATCCGAAGACGACAGCCACCAGCCGTATTCTCTGTCCGCCACAAAACTGACTCTACTGACTGAATTTATTATATTACAGCCAATTTATATATTCTCCCTACTACCATTATACCATTTGGAGACAACGTTAGTTAACAAATGACATACAAGGGAATCGTCAATATAAATGAATAAAGGTTATAACCAGGTCGTATTATTGGCTGTATCTTCGAAAACAAAGCTTCAATACTAGTCAAATTTCAATGGGACCAATCTGGAAGTGTATCCTTTCAAACAAAAAAAGAATTTTTCAAATCGGTTCATAAAAAGCAACCGAATTGAGAACCTTCTTCTTTTTTGGAAGTCGATTGAAAACATGATGATAACAGTATTTATGCATAAATTCCTGTACTACACTATACAGATTTATGTATTTATACTAGCTGTGGACACAAATTACTCATAATAAACACTAAAATAAAAAGTTCCAAATGCGTAAGACTAAGGGCGCGTTTATTTGACACGAATGCCTTCGCGCCGATACAACGCGGTCGCCGCGCGGCGACCGCGCAACGACCGCGCGGCAGCAGCGTGGTCGCCGCGCGGTTGGGTAGTTCCCAGAAGTTCGAATGTAGTTGCCTAGTGAATAGTTTACATTCGCTTTTATTAAATACACGAGAATGGTTAACCTACCCCGCCAGTGTATTCTAATTGTTGTTAAAATTTCTTCGGCTGATTATAGTATTTAAAAAATTATAGAACTAAAATTATAGAAAAATAGGATTAACCTAGGTAATCAACTAAGCGAGATGTCAAATCCATAAATCGAGTTTAAATGTTGGTGCGAGCCATCCTTATAATTAGAAAGAACCCTTGGGAACCATCATTTTTTTTGTAAGATTTGCCCTTGAGGGAGAAGACAAAGGGATCTATGCCCATAACAGCTGACGTCTTCAGTAGTAGATAGATATATTCTTCACATTATTTCATTACAATCTTGACGTAATACCTTTTAATGTTCTTGGAGTTTCTGGTAACAAATATATTGAGACGGTCTTTCCCTAGTAGGATTCGCAGAGGCAGACTAAGGCTCTATAAAAATCTCAACATTGCACTACTAACAATAAGCATTTATTTCAATAATTCCACATAATGACAAAATGTACAACAGCGTAGTCACATGGGATGTAAAACTACGCCAATATTAGATCACAATATTTTTTAGAAACAATTTACGAATAATTAAAATGAACGCCCAACCACTCCCATTAAAATCCCCCCAAAAAATTTTTCCAATCCCAAGTGTTTGGTCATCATGAAGTTTCGTGTACACCGCCACAGACAATAAAAAATTAACAAGTGTTGGGGGACGTCATTCCGTGCGACAATACCAAGGCCTTATGTGGGTTCAGTTCGTTTACACTACACATTCTATTAGTGCCACACTTGAGTGCGGGCCTTCCATCCGCGCTGAATTACACGACAAGTACACAACATTTCGGGTCTTCTGCCAATTAAATTGCCGGCCGATCATAACCACTTTGACACCGGCCCTCACCCGTTCCAGTCCCCCATCATAGGTTCTCAATAGCACGTAGGCGGAGAATTTCCCCTTCAATGGCACGCAGGTTGATAATTTTACAACCTGAGCTGATGTCTCATCCTCCGCCTCGGGTACTCCCTGAATGGAGGAGCCCTCAGACTTTTTCGACTTTTCGGACGGAGCGTCTTCCGCTGCTTCCCCTCTGTGCGTCCGGCTCGCCGCGACGTGCTGCAGGGTCAAGTGGCAGCAGGAGAGTTTTTTTAGTCAGTTAGAATTAGCACGATTTGGTGTTCGTTCGGAGTTTTTTCCCTCCTCAGAAAAAAAAATTGTATTTCAGTGATTGGCCGATTGGTGAGGTGACTGAGCATCTGCCTAAAAAGCCAGGTGCCTCGAGTACGATCTCCGGTCAGGTCAATTTAGAAAGCGAGCTATTCCAAATTGGCTTGGAGTCTGGGTATTGTTGGGAATTCTCCCCAGTTCGTTGCATGATACTCATAGTAGTTACAAGCCTAGTGCTTAGTTGGAGTCCCACAATTAGTGTGACGGTCTGGAGATTTAGTATTATAATAATGACGACAAAAATATAAGGATGACGGTAAAGTACTTCACTAATTTGAAAATGGGTATGTACATAAAATAAGGCAATATATTTATAAAAAAGTATATCATTAGTTCATTACAGATGACTTAAAATTAACATTGAAATGTAACAAAAGCTTAACGGATTACTAAAAAAAAGTCTTTTTTTGTATTTAGGTAACAATTTATGATTATGTAAAACGATTTAGGATGTGCATGCATTTTATGCCTAGATTTATAAAATAATTGTAACATAAGAAATTATTTGCATTTTGGACAGCCCGCTTATTCGCCATGTTGTAAGACGAATTGTCTATGCTTCAAGAAGTTTAATACTAAAGTTTAACCACTTTTATGTATTTAGTATTTACATTTTAAGAGATACCTCCATGCATGCTCACATGCTATGCAACTATGCTCACAGTATGAATATAATTATACGGGCGAAGATGAGACCATATATTATGAATTTACATGAACTTCTACCCCACACGCGTAAAGAAACGACTTAGTATACGAGCACAAATAAATGAGGCGAACACTTTACAAGGTAACGAATATATTTTTGGGACACGATTTACAGATATCACCATAATATTACACAAGCAATCACAAATACAGAATTATAAAAACGACGATAATGTTAAGACATAAATTAAAAAAGGAATTTAAAAAGTACAACATCAACTTGCAATCAACTTGCAATAGCCGTTGGAACGAACGCAGAATGAATGTGTGTCGTGTACTGTGTGTACTCTCTACAGTTATTTTTGTTAGCAAGGACGTGCACAGTGTAATGTAATAATTGTTAATGTCGGTAGGTGCCAAATAAAGTACGTATGTAAAATTTTTGTGTGTTCATAATTTATATTTAACTATTTTAATTTGCGAATATACGCAAATATAAATTTTATATTTGCGTATGGTTTTGTGTATATATGTTAATTAATGTTGTTGTAATATATCTACATAGTTACATAAACTATAAATAAAGTGCATGTATGTAGTGTAGTATGAAGTGTGATAAGTATGTGGCCTACATCACTCGCTGAGACCATGAATATGGACGGTAATATTTAAGGAAGCGAACTCTTCTACGCGTGATTAACGTTTTTCTCATCGTTTTTCTCAGGACTGCCGGCGGTTGTTATAGAGTGCTAGTGGGTTGAGCATTTAGTACATCTTTAGTTAGGTAGGCAGATTTTAACCTGTCAATACTCACGGTTGCACTCTTGCCCTGGACTTCTATCCTGAAGTACTTAGAAGTTATCTCCAGGACTTTAAACGGACCGGTGTATGGCAGTTCCAGTGGCCTTGTTACGTGGTCTTTGCTGAGAAATACGTGAGATGTTGTGTGAAGATCACGTGGTATATAAAACGGCGAAACAGAAGTATTCCATGAAGTTGGTCTCGGTGTGAGTTTGGCAATAGAAGAACGCCGGCGCGTCGTGTATTCTGTGACGTCAGCTGTTTTGTAGCCATCGTCGGAAGATAGGAATATACCCGATAAGCGCAGTGGTTGCCCGTACACAAGCTCAGTAGGAGATGAATGGAAATTTTATTTCCAAGCACAGCGCATGCCTAGAAGTACTAGTGGAAGAAATTCAGTCCACTGTGACGAGGAGGCATGACACATGATAGCTGCCTTGAACTAGTGACGACGACGCTCGATTATGCCATTTGCCGCAGGATGCTGTGGTGCGGAAGTGGCTTGCACCAATCAAGGTTACTACCTTGATTGGTGCAAGCCTTGAAGAGGTGGCACTCGAACTGGCGACCATGGTCTGAGTCATTCTTGCAGGACAGCCGAATGTGGCGCACCAGCTACGAGCATACGAGAGCAGTTACACAGGTCTCTGCAGGGACATCTTCGATGGGGATTGCCTTTGCCCATCGTATGAACTTGTCGATGATGGTAAGGCAGTATCTGTAATCAGAAGATGGTGGTAATGACCCTACGATATCGAGGTATATGTGAGAACACCTTGAGGAAGGTGTCAGGAAAGTGGATAGAGGAGAGGTGGTGTGTCGGGAGACTTTTATTTTTTGGCATGACAAGTATTGCCTAGCCCACTCTCTACAATCTTTCAAATCTCTGGCCACACAATTCTTTGCGTGACCAGTGGAACTGTTGCTGAACTTCCAGGATGATGGAGATTATGCACCATGTTTAAAAATGGCTTCTGTACGGTGGAGTGACGAATGGACGAGGTTGCTCCATGCTGTCGCAGTGCACCGGTAAGTCGCTACTAATGGATGGCACTTTAGTGAGTTTCAGAGATGAGCCCTGGAGATGCAGTTCTTGCAGTTCTGGATCCTTGTCCTGAGATCGTGCAAGAATTTACTAGTCGAGAGTTGATGTGACTTCTTCGACACGAGACACAGCATCAGCGACTCCCAGTGGTTTCTTCTACGACTTTTCTTTTCCAGGTATGAACCTCAGATCGATAGTAAACTGTGCGATGAAATATAGGTATTGAAACTGTCTAGGCGAGCACTTTTCTCTGTTGGTTGAGAAGCCAAACGTGAGTGGTTTGTGGTCTGTAAATACAGCAAAGGTTCTGGCTTCAGCCATATGACGGAAGTATTTTATCGCTTCATATACAGCTAGAATTTCTCTGTCATAAGGGCTGTACTACTTCGGAGAACCACTTAGCTTGTGCGAGAAGATTGCCAGTGGTTGCCAATCTTTCATCCCACTGCGTTGTTGTAACAGCTCCGATAGCAGAGTCTGAAGCGTCAGTGACTATCGCAAATTCGGGCGATGGATCTGGATGAGCGAGTATTGTTGCTTGAGGCAACAAGATTTTGCAGTCTTCGAAAGCCTATAGCTGTGCTGGGGTCATCTCGACTGGGTGTGAGCTTTTAATTTTAGGACCTGCCAAAATTTCGTTCAATGGTGCTTGAAGTTTTGCCACATTAGGAATGAAACGACGATAATAATTGAGCATGCCCAGAAAACTTCTAAGTTCTATCGCCATTTTTGGGGTGGTGAACAGCAGCAGATACACGGTAACCTCAAAATGTGACCTCTGGTTGACTGAGTACACAGTTCGTAGTATTGACAAGAATGTCATATTTTTTCAAGCAATAGAATAGTTATCTAAGATGGGTTTTACGCTCTTCGATTGACGTTGAAGACACCAAAATATCGTCAATATATCCAAAGCAAAAGTCAAGACCAAGAAGTACTTCATCGATGAACCTTTGGAATATTTGCCAAGCATTTCTCAATCCGAAGGTCATGTACTGGAATTCGAATAATCCGAAAGGTGTTGTGATGGTGGCCTTGGGTATATCCTCTGGATTTACGGGTATTTGTTTATATGCCTTCACTAAATCAATCGTAAAAAGACAGAGCATCCTGAAAGCTGGTGAGAAAAATCGTGGATGTTGAGGTACCTGTTTGGCACGGTTCTTGCATTAAGGGCTCTGTAGGCTCTGTAGTCCCCACATGGTCTCCAACCGTCATCGGTTTTCTTGCCAAGGTGTAGCGCGGAATACCAGGGACTCTTTGAACAGCTGGCTGTTCCAAATTCAACTTTATTCGTCTGTCATTACAGGTTGTATATACATATAGATTGTAAACAATACAAAACAGTCCTCTGTAGTTTGCCGAAAGCGTATAGACAAAAAATTATATTATTACAATAAAAATAGAAAATTAAAAATCATGGACAATCCATCAAATACAGAAAAGCTATAATAATTAAAAGGACTTAATATTGCATCCCTTTACCAATAATGAAAAAGCACCCTCATTTAACTGCAAATGTCAATAATTAAATGTCAAAATGTAAAAATAATATGTCAATAAATTGGAATGTGTACATAATCTGTTGCAATATTTATAGTCAATGAATTATGTCAAAAATTTGTCTATCGAATAATATGTTTTCTCAATTAAATAATCATACATTTTGCTTTTTAATATTGACATGTCATATCAATCATGTCATCCATCCACTTGTCATGTCATCTACTTGCGAGCATGTCCTCAAACTCTTTCTGCGCTGCTAACAATCAGACTGGATCGAGTTGACTAGTCTGTTGTGGTCTTGATGAAATGTACCGTATTACGCTTGGATGGAACGCCTGCAGGTCGGATTATTTCCGGAAACTCACGCAACAGTTGGTGAAATTCAGTTTCTCCGATGACAGCTTTGACAGAAGCTATGTCTTCAGGAACCTTCAAAGAAACAGCTGCCACTGAAAGCGTAGTTGTCCCGTCAACTAAGTATTGGTTCCTGCAATCCACAAGCTTAGAAAGTCCACACCAATTATAGGCTTTGCCAAATCAGCTACAGTGAAGCTTCAAGTGAAACAATGCGGATGGTTCGATGGAGGTTGTCTATGTCTATGAACGACGGCATGAGCGGCTAAACCTTCGAGATCGAGATCGTGAGCGTTTGTTCTGACTAATTCTAGTAGTTAGTGCAACTACTTGCCTTGTTAGTTCGCTCATCTGTTTAGCCATGTCGTCGAAAGCTGATGATGTAGTAGTCGATGTGCTTGTACTTGCCACCTGAGCAGTCGATGGAGCAATCTCGTGTAGCCTGTCTGCCAATTCGCCTAGTTTGTCCAGAGGTAAGTCCATCTGGGAAGCGATTAGTTTGAATATTTTGTGGCAAACGAATAGACCAGAGGGTAGCCAAAAAATCTATTAGCCCAGCTGGACCTGCCAGTCCTACAAGATGTCGCAGAAACTGAGAAGGTTTACGGTCTCCGAGTTCCTCGTGCATAAGTAATTGCTTTACTCACTTTTCCTGTGAGATTGAAAGGCGTTTTATCAGTTTGGTTTCCAGTTTGTCATATTTGTTTGTAGCTGGAGGATTCGTAATGATGTCTTTTACTTCTACACTCTACAGCAGGGATTTCCAAACTATTTTGGGCAGGAGACCCCTTTTCCAAAATGAACTGATACCTCAAACCCCCATAGCAAATTACTTTATCTCTAGTTTTTTTCTTATTGATACAAAATACTTACCAATTTAAAAACTTTGCAGTTGGTTAAATGAGTAAACTTGACATCATTTCCTCATCAAAATTTTACAAAATACTATTAGACCCAAAATTCAGTAAATATCAAGTGTAATTAATAATTATTAATACAAATTACGTAAAAACACTTAATTAGGTAATTATTTTTTGAAAAAAGCATTAAAATCGCAAAGCAAAGCAAATATAAAAAAAATAAAAAATTCAGTGTAATGAATGAACCTGGTGAATTTCTACCAATTTATTATACTAATTACATTATATTATACACGTTATAGAAGTTAGGTCATTTTAGTACTACACACAACTTAGGTAAATAATTAGCTCAGAACAAGTATGACTTTAAGGTACTTAGATACTTAGGTACTCAGCCTAGTTACTTATCTCTCATTGATGTTAACAGGTCAGACGCCGCACGACAAATGTGCGCGCTTACTCATCACATTTAAAAGTTAAAAGAATGCGCTTAATTTCTTACCTTAGAGAATTCATAGAAGTTGCCAGATCATCTTGTAGTGTTGCTATGTACAAATATTTACATTTCGCGAGACGTCGCGACAACACTAAAGTTTTTTTCGACTAGGTATGATGATGGAAAAGCGATAAAATATTTTTCAGCAATGTTCCACAATGCAGGATATTGTATTTCAATATTGCGTTGCAACTAGAACTTCTGATAGCCTTGGTTGAACTTCTGCTTAAGCTCCTCGTCTGTGTTGATGGTGATCAACTCTTCTTGCATTATCACATTGGCTTCTTCCATGACTGTGATATTGTACGGATTTATTATCCATTGAGGAATTTGTAAATTTAAGAGATCCTCGAACCTCTTAGTAAAATCCTTGTGTAATGCGTCCAAGTGAGTGACATGTGGTAAAATAGCGTCGACTTGAAGCTATTCTGGTAATTTTGACACGCGGAAACTGCGAATATTCTTTTCTGCTTAAATTTTGTTTATAAAGGATGAGTTTACCCACAAAGACCGATATTATTGATTTTATTATTGAATCAAGTTGAGATCGTCACCCCGCAGCTGCAATTTAACTTTGTTAACATACCAAAGATATCAATCAAGTAACAAATTTTTTTTATTTTTTTATTATGATTTCTCCAACTTGCGATCAGTCCAGGGACCATAAGCAGTTAGGTTTTTAATACAATTTGTCATGTCAGGCCAACCCTTCCAATGTCAGGTTGCCTCAAAGTTCATCTCTGCCTCTGTCCCATACATCCTCCCTTCGACGACGGAGACGTCGTGTTGTTAAAGGATTTATTAAATTTGATGCCAGTTCGTTTTCGTGTTTGCCTATTCTCTCCTTGTAGGCCATTATCAAACGAGACACCTCTTCCCGGACAGTAGGCACCTCAAGATACGTGTAATTCTGTATTCCTTGTAAACCATGGTGCATTTGCTATTTTTCTCAAAATACAATTTTGGAATCTTTGCAGAATTTCTATATTGGAGTGTTTAGCAGTACCCCATAGTTGTATTCCATATGTCCATATAGGTTTCAATACTGTCTTGTAAATTAACAATTTATTGTTAAGTGATAGCCTCGATTGTCGTCCAAGCAGCCAAAGCATAGATCTGAATTTTAAATTGAGCTCATCTCGTTTCTTTTCAATGTGTGTTCTCCATACAAGTCTTCTGTCCAGATGAAAACCAAGATATTTAACTGCAGTATTATGTGGAAGCACATTTTCTCCTAGTTTTACTTGAGGGCAATCTTTATGTCTAAGAGTAAAGGTAACATGCTGGGATTTAGCTGCACTAGCCTTGATTCGCCACTCCGTCATCCATATATGTATTTTATCCAGATGTTTTTGTAAATTTGTAGATGCGATTTGTGGATTTTCATCAGATGTTAAAATAGCTGTATCATCAGCGAAAGTAGCTGTCAGTACTCTGTCACTTACTGGTATATCTGAAGTGTATATTAAATATAAGGTAGGACCCAAGACCGATCCTTGTGGGACACCTGCTTTTATGTCATAGAAAGTAGAAGTTGAGTCATTAACTTTTACGTAGAATATTCTATCCTCTAAGTAAGATTTCAAGAGTAGGAACATATTGTGTGGCAATGTTTTTTTCATTTTATATAAGAGTCCCTCATGCCAAACCCTATCAAAAGCTTGTTGAACATCCAAAAATACAGCAGAACAGTACTGTCTGCATTCCAAAGCGTTCCTTATTTTCCGACATACTCTATGAACTTGTTCGGTAGTTGAGTGTTTACTTCTAAATCCTTTATAATATCATGTGCGGGCTTGTGCAATACATTGTTGAGGACCTCCGCAATGGCTGGTAAAATAAGCAGCTCTCCAATTGTGTGGGGTTTCCCCGACTTCACTATTAGTAAAGATATATTATAGGACGCGTGTAAACCATCAACGTCTTGCATAGATGACGCAAACATCAATGTTATGGATGGCCTTTTCTCTAGTTTTTCGTTAAGTGCTTGAAAAAATGAGAAGGGCTTACTTTTTTTGACAGCATATGCTCTTAATAAGTGGTCCTTCACTTTTGAAGGCTTCGTGGCATCGTTACTGAATACTTTTTCACATATGAGACACATCGGCAAGTGTTGATTTGATAGAGATGGAATAAATCCAAAATTCAAGTAGTCCAAGCTCTATTGTCTGCATTTTTTTTCGTGTTTGCCATCATAAAACTCGCAGTAAACCCGCAAATCAAACACAAAAAAATTTAAGAAATTACTTAAAAAAACAATAATAAAACTGTTAAATTTGCACGCGAGCTTACTTTTATCACACCTAGGTACTGGATCTTTTTTAGGTATGCTCACCAACTTACTCATTGATAAACTTGGATAGTAGTCACTGTAGTATAGAAAATTTGTATTAGGTACCAATCAGCGTAAAAAACGAAAATAAAGAAAACTGGACATTTATAATTTTAGGTAACAACTTTTCTAAAGTAATTTCAAAAAGTACTTAGAAAAATATTGAAACGTTTTTTGGTACTTACCCTGTTACTTTTTCATAAACTGCAGAAATGTATGGTTACGCTATTAAGGCGCGTATAACTAAGCACTTTGTAAATTCTTTTTCAATCACTTTATTTTCATTTTCTTTGTAATCTCTTGAAATAAATTAGTAGATGAGTGTATTATCATTCAAGCTCCAAAAAATTTCAAAACGCTAATGAACTTTCAACCTAAGTGCAAGCTTGTTATATAGTAAAATATCAGGAGCATGTTTGGACTTGAACTTGATTATGATTTCATTCGTGTTAAATCGCGTATATGCGTCAAATACAGAGCAAGGCAAAACGTGCCTGAAAGACTTGTACGCTCGAACTCATTATCTTGCACGAACTTGTCCACGGTTATTGACTTGCCGAGTTTTTCATCTTGTACGAACTTGTGCACGCTTATCGACATGTTGAGTTTTTTAAAAGTACAACCATGATACTTTCCACTAAAATATTAGTCTTATAACAAGTTGGTACACGTAACACAACTTATACAGTATCTTCAAACTTTCAAGTAAGAACTTGTGTTAATTAATAGGCGTCAATTTTTAGACCTCGTCGACCCCCAAAATCAGTTTTCGTTTATTTCGACCCCTGGGAAACTGATTTCGACCCTAAGGGGTCGATATCGACCACTTTGTGAATCCCTGCTCTACAGCATACTGATGGTCTAATTTCGAAGACATAATAAAATTTTGTCTCGTCGTTAATAATTTTTGTTAGAATAAACTTACATTCTATTTGAGCATACCATAAAGCAGGTTCCTCCAGCCAAAATGGAGGAACACGTACACCTACTCGTAGTACTTCGTCCTTGCTCACCACGCCATCCAGATCGTGCACTCTGCCAGGTTGATTCATGTTTGAAATCGCTCACCGTTTATTGCTTTGTTCGTTCGCAGTTAAAAATTGTGTCGGTACCTCCGAATAACTTGTGATAACCGAATTTGTGAATTGCAGAATGAAAATTATAAATATTTTTTTAAGGCTATTAAGGAGCATATTCATACTAAGACACAAAAAACCATAACTTACCGAAATACATACTTTTTGAACGCCGATTCAAGTTGAACCAGGCAGTTTATTGGCAGTTCATAATACGAATAAAAACAGCACATTTACGGGCTTGAACTTGAATGGTTTTCTAAAAGTTCATAATACCTTACTACCGTACAATCAAATTGGAACCAAGACAGTGCCAACACTGCATTGTGTATGGCTATTTTGGCTGAGTTAGATATATTCACACTGCCTACTAATACGGACAAAGCACCGTTCGCTTTATTGCCAGCTGCTACCTGTCTCTCTACATCCAACTCACATCTTCCATCCCTTGAAAACGCACACCCCAGATATACAATTTCGTTCACTTGTTCTAGATATTTTTCAGTAATCCATATTTCACACTTTGTCTATACATCTTTCCTTTCAAACACCAGGATCTTACTTTTGTTCACATTCATATTCAATTTTTGCACTTCATAATCTTCTTTCAAGCACGTAGTGTCTGCAACTCCTTTTATGATAATGTGCCTGAACGGACATCGAACCCCCTGGTTCGAAGTCCGTTCAGGCGTCGGATACGACAAGTCAAGACGACAAGTTACCATCTATCCTTACATAGTCTCTGTGGCCTCGACATAATGATCTCACAGCCTGCAGTAAGAATCCCGCCACGTTATAATCGGGCAGAAAACTATGTCCTATGGCCAGGAACTTTCCCAAGATACCGCGGAGCGAAAAAATCTGGTCCATACAACCCCTACCGTTCTTAAAACCACCTTGTGCCTCCCACAAACATCTTTCAGAAACGCCTTCATACGGTCAGTCAATACCTTGGAATAGACTTTATTCGCTAAGCTGACCAAGCTGACGGCCCTATAGCACGCGCAGTCTTAATGGGAACCTTTCCCTTTATTTATAGAGAGGAAATAATTGTTAGACAAGGTAAAATTAGTAAATAATTTTAAAATACTAATATAAAACAATCATGTATTCTGGAAAGCTATATGATATAAATAATATAATATTTTCCAAAATTATGTTGAATTTAAATTAAAAAACAAATGTTTCACAACATTTTATAATAGAGAAATAATTTGAACTTTTAATCGGATATTACATATCACTTACAGAAAAAATGCCATACCTTTAAAAATTAAAGTTTTAGGTGAGAATGTCCATTTATTTTTTTGTAATATGAATGCAACTTTCTTCTTTCGATAGAGCCATTTATTTGAAATTCGAAATGCATTTTGCTTCTTCAAATGCATTTCGAATCTCTTTATCGATTCGTCGAGTTATTCGAGTCTTCTGCCTTAAAAATTTGATTTAAAACGTCGCTTTACAGTTTTTTTACGTTGCCTTTTAACAAGGCCTGTAATAAAGGGGGATGGGACAACACCCTGTGGAATACACATATATCGTCGCTATCGATATGCTCATTATTTTTTCGACACACATAAGATCCAAACAAATCTTTGATCGTAAGTACTTTCAAATTTTTCATTTATTTTTGAATGTTACAAGTAAAAAATGGATATAACAATTTTTGTAAATATCTGAGATAGGGACTCTTTTGAGCGTGATAGTAGGATGCAGTATTTTAGGCTGCTAAGGCCTGTTTGACGAACATATGTAGTCAAAGCGAGAGAGAATATAGAATAGTGACCACATCTCGGACCAAGAAACATAATAGACATTTGCTCTAAGAACGTGTCCGTTATTTGGTGACTTGGTTACTAGATTTATACTAATGCGTGTGACTAGGGATGGGTCACGGCACATAATATGACTTGTTTTTATTTTCTTGAACACTAGCAGCTAAAACACCTAACATTTACGAGTATTTTGCAAATAATTATTTCAGTAACATATGTAAAATCAGTCATCAGCTGACGCGAATTACATCGGTATTGCGGGGTTGCTGTACTTACTATAGCTATTTGTTTTACTCGTGGTTACGCTCGATGAGATAGAGAAAGACGAATATTCGTTTGACACACAGTGACTGATAAGAGCAACAACTTGTTATGGCTCCATCCATTATGTTTCTTGGTCTGAGGGCCACATCAACGTAATATTAGTCTATAGTATATAGTAATAGTAGATCCGTGGTAATTATTACGTGATTCTGAACCTGTGCTGTCCCGTCTTTCTTGAAGTTTATTTGTTCTGTGGTCCTGTCGTTGCTGTCAATGTCATTGTCATTAATATTTTAAATTAGAAGTCGGAAAAAGTTCATAAAATGTGTTATTACCATAGAGAAATTATTTTAAGATTTAATTATATAAGCGAACTTTAAAGATTGACAAAGCTTTATCATGGTTTATTCATTAAAAAGTGTTAAAGATAAAGTTTCCATTTATCAAAGTGCTTTCGCCGGTGGTGCATCTGGTGCCGTTACTCGGGCCGTAGCTCAGCCCCTTGATGTTTTGAAGATCAGATTTCAGTTGCAATTGGAACCTATAACAGCTGGTTCAAAATACAGCTCAATATTGCAAGCCGTTAGCGCTGTCGTTAGAGAGGAGGGTCTAAGCGCACTATGGAGTGGCCATGTACCTGCACAATTCCTTTCAATATCATTTGGAATTATGCAGTTTTCCACATACGAAAAATTAACACAGCTCTGTCGAGATACAAATCCAGAGTTCTATGTGTATCACAAACATGCAGTGAACTTTTCTAATGGAGCTATAGCTGCAGCAGTAGCCACTGTATGTTCATTCCCATTCGATACCGTTAGAACGAGGTTGATAGCTGAACAAAAAACACAAAAAGCTTATAAAGGATTTGTGAATGCTTTTTACACAATGATAAAGATTGAAGGAAATAAATCTTTGTTTAAAGGCTTAATACCAACCTTAGCTCAAATAGCGCCACACGCAGGCATACAGTTTACAGTATACAAACTATTAACAGAAAATGTTCTAAATAAAATCAAATTTTTCCAAAGGCGTGTAGCATCAAGTAATTCAATTCAGTCAACGTTGACTGCCAATTTAATAGCTGGTTCGATAGCTGGCTTTATTGCTAAAACGTTGATATACCCATTTGATGTTATGAAAAAGAGACTGCAAATACAAGGGTTTCAGCAATATAGAAAAAGTTTTGGAAAGCAAATATACTGTAAGGGCTTATTACATTGTATAAAACTAACTGTCACTGAAGAGGGCTATTTAGCACTTTATAAAGGCTATGGACCGAGTATGTTGAAATCTGTTTTGGTTACAGCTCTACATTTTACTGTTTATGATGAAATAAAACATTTTTTATCAAAAAGTTGATGTTAATGCATTCTTATGTACACCAATTTATTTAAAATTCAATTACAATAATCACAATAGAAATAATATGAGATTTAAAGTATAGTATCTCGAATTTTAAGTTTAAGATTTAATGTGAGAAAAATAAATCCTTATCGAAGCAAGTACCTACATAATATATCAATCATCCTTAAATGCTGTAGTTACTAAACATATGTTGTAACATTATGTAATATATTGCTATACCTGTATCTGTATTTCTCTACTGCTTTGAATATTTCTTCCAAATATGGTATATAAAAATTTTGTTCCTTAGAATTTACAGTATAAAATATGCTATTATACATATGAATTGTTTTATTCTTTTCATTATGTATTAAGCTAAGAATATTATCTGTGAGCTTTTTTTTTGTTCAATCTGTATTTTTATTGGGTTTCTTGCATCAAAAACAATAATCTGTCTCATTTTTCATTAAAGCATCAAATGTTCTGTTCAAAAAATCTCATACTAACCTATCTCAAGAAATTCCTGTGATATTTAGAAGTTATTTTAGTCTTTAAGCGTAACATATGTGCTCTTGAGCTGTATATATCAACTATGTAATTTATTTTAAATATATTTAATTACAATTTTATAAATGACTTAATAATTCTTAATACTAAATATTCATTTTTTAATATTTATACTAATTTTTCCATCCATTAACTTTCATTCCTTTAACAAAAATCTCTGAACAGCTTGATAATTTCAAGTCCATTACTTTTAAGTAATGGTGAAAGTAGTTTCTGTGTTTTACACTGTGTGACATATCTTTTAACTCTAATTTTTTTGTGGAGTTTACGCGTGATATCAGACATTCAAGAATCTATAATTTCATATTTTATCATTTAAAACTAACTATCATTAACCATAGGATATCACATAACCCATATTTCTCATCAACGTGTCTTTAATAGCTGGTTGTAATTCTTTTTTCATGTAAGTTGTCAGTAAAGTTCTTATGCCTTTCGTAAAAATGTCCTCCATTTCCCGCGAAATATCTTCCAACTCTTCTAAGTTGTCATCAGGCCTAAAGAGTTTACTCCTTTCGTAATTAACCCTGTCGTTACGCGGTTCATATATAATATCCCAATTGTTATCCGAAGATCTGCTGTCCACAGGTTCAGATGCTTCAAAACCAGGTTCAAAAGTAAATTCGTCGGATCTTCTCCGACGTCGCAAAGGCAGATTATTCTTATTTCTAATAGAATTCCTGTTAATATATTTTTCACACCCGTAAGCGTAAACACTTATAAAACCAGGCTCTACGAACTCTGAATCAGTTTTAACGTTAAACTTCCCGGGCTGCTGATGTAGTGGTCGCGTGTGAAAACCGATGCCCGCTTTTTTTAGTCTTAGAATCATGTTACAACCATTTCCTCCACGATATCTTGCATACGAATCGTCGGAGTAGGGACTCTCATAAGGTCGAGCATCAGCGTAATTTCTCCTCGTTCTTCCGCTCGGTGGTATATCTCTACCAAGTTCATTCGCGTCATACAAGTCTACATTTCCACTTATAGTTAAGTCGTGGAACAACAGCATAGTATCCAAAGAGACGTTTCTCGGATCGAAATAACATTTTTCAACTCGTACCCAGTCGCTATTTTGCGGAAGGCGCACACGCATCCTAGTGACGTACATGTCAACGGGTGCGCTTCGCATTTGTTGATAGAGACTGTATCCGTTGAGATCTAGGTTTTGATTCTGTAAGAAATATAAAAAATCTGCAAAAACTGCAGAAAACATATGATGATCATGAAAAGAGATGGTTTTTGTAGGTGGTTTTTGATCACTTCAGTGTCAAACTATAAAGAACTCTGCTCACCACACCGTACCGTACTAACGCAAGCAAAAACATATTCTTTGTAAAAATTACAATCAAGTAACGCGCACTAGATCGTTACGTCACCAGCCGCCCGTAGCGTGCCATGACCTGACCGGCAGCGATTCCACGGCAAGAATATTTTGCAGATAGGGATACGCTCTGTGCATGAAACATACAGGAACAGAATGCTATTGATCCGTTGCAGTGGGCATAGTTTTGTTCCGAACACTACTTTACGTGCCTGACACGTTCCTATTATGGTCATCGTATGACATGTCTTAATCGACAGAGACCTTAATTGTAGTAGTGTCCATACAAATTGAATACTGTGGAAATTTTTGAAAGTATATCGTTTCTATGTAAGAAAGTGCACAAAATATTAAAATGATTACCAATGGAGTGTCCAAATTTTTTGGTTGGTTTCTCTTCCTTCTTTTTAACTGGTCTAATGCGGATTCCAATCGAGCCGAACATCGCTCTCCCGCAATTGGCACAGTTGTGAGTGGTAGGAGACCTCCTGGCCCTATCCCGACAGCGGGCCTACTGTCAAAACGCTTCATTTCAAACAGAGGAAGGAAGCGTGACTCTGCAAAATACACAAAAGTAAACTTAGAAACTGAACTGCATTTATCTCATTATCATTTTGTATAAAAATGTAACTATTAGACACAAATTTTATAAAAGACAAGGAAATTGGTCCTTCAAACCGGACATCCGTTTGTAATCGAAATTAATGCTTGTACTAAAGCTGTAGGTAAAATTGAAAGTTGTAATTATTTCCCTACGGCATTACTGCAGTTGGTTTTCACTTCTATTGTTCTCATGCTCATTACCGTGAAATAGCCATGGGTTACCAGAACTATGTAGATTTCAATGTACTATTTTATAATTATTGCGAGAAATTAAGTTTAAAGTTTTCATAACAGCAAAACAAATGCAATTTGATTCTAAATTTTTCTAGATTTACAAAGGTATGTCTGAGAAATTATGATTTAAAAGTAAAAAGAAATGTCGTCATATGTTGTTGTCTTCTACATCGCATCAATTACTGTCAAACCAATCGACTTATTATATCAATTACGTTTAAATTCTGTATATCTACTTAATATTTTTGTCATATTCCATTTTATCTACGATTACTTTACGAACTACGATTTGCTGTGTCCTATACTGGACAGAACTGGCCAAGTTATGGAGTCCAAATAGTTTATTCATTGAAAAATAAACTTTCAATCGTATCTAAGTGTATGATGCGTACTTTAAGTAATAAAAATAAAAATTCACCGGACAATAAACACCGGTCATCTGGTCTTAGACTAGGATATTCCCTGTGATATGAAAAGTAGACCACGACTACTAGGGGCGTCTCCCAGTACACCTAGACCTGAAGCAATCTAGAAAAGTTAGTTTCCTAAATTGACCCAGTCGGAAATCGAACCTGGAATCTTCCGCGCTTAGATACAACGCCTAAACTACTGCCCCATCGACGTTGTAACTCGTAACACATTTATTGGGTAGCTTTAAATATTTTAAATTTAAACTTTTGTAGTTGTACATGTGTAAATTAAGGCTAGGCACTGCATGTGATAAATTTTATATAAGTACATATCTTCACGCTATTTAATTTTTTAGGTGGTCAGTCTACTTATAAAAAAATTCGCTTTAACACCATTTCTAATAGTAAATATTTGGACTCGCAAATGGTAAAATGGAACTGAACAAGTTGCGTAATAATAAGGCTTATAATATAATAATTTTTGGCAGACATTTACGACCCGCGTGGTAAGATAAGCAGTTGGATATTCTACAAGTTTAAATTGTATTTGTTACGAGTAGTATTTATAAACACTGTTGCATCAAATGCAGTATAAACTGATTAAAAAAGCTTAAATAGAACGGCGTGACAAAGCCCACCTTTGCCCGCTTCTGTATCTGTAAGTTCATTATCACTAGCCGATGCCGTCTTCGCAAAAAATATAAACAGCCACCAAAACTTCACCATTCTCACAAAAATATACACACATGAAAACTGTACAACTTTGGTTTAATATCAATCTATCTCTTCGCGCGTCGTAACTGTAAAGTATCGTCACGAAGCAAGACAGTGACTTCCTCTCACTGCGAAACCGAAATGCTGAATAAGGCGTGGAAGCAAGAGACAATAAGAAGTGCAGTCTGTGGAAAATAATCCCCGCTCAAAAGATAGTCTGCCTTCTAGATATTTTGCGATAAGTAAGTACCTACATGCAGGCACTGTGACAATGCACCGGTGCGGTGTGGTGGATGTGATGGCGAGACAACGGTTATCAGAGCGAAAACGAAGATGTTTAGGTACTGTTTGCCGTGATGGAATATTGAAAGATTACTGATGTTAAAGAAAAAATAAACAGTAGTAATATACTATTAATAATGAACCTGTATAGGCACTTAATATTATAAGCTTCCCATCAATAGTCAAATTAAAATAGTAGATAAATTAGGTAATACGTTTACCTTTTTATTTTATTTTATTGTTTCTAATGCATGAGAAACCTGTAGACAGGTAGGTACACAGACCACTGAGAATGAAACAGGGTTCTGGGACTTTTACCCACCAAAACTTCTGCGGAGGGCGTCCTCTGCGCGTATTGCGAAGTTCCAGGATCTTATGTTACGCACGAAGACCTCGCGCTGTATCGAAACTCTTCTGGGAGAGAGGTGGGCGGCAGTTACAGAGACCACGTGCACCCTCACAGTACCACGACATAGCGGACCACACACGCCGTCATCGTCCTCGTGGACCAGCCCCGATTACGAAGGCATTTTTTCGACAGGCGGAGAACATCCTAGTTTAATTTTTTGGCCTGGGTACGGGCCTAAGGTAGTTTTTCAACCTTGCCTACTTAATTATTTACTGGTTTGATGTTTCGATATGAGTTCAAATAATTAATAATATTATAGGTACCTATACATATTCCTTAAATAAACTATGAATAAGAAAATAAATATAATTGTATTGATGCAAAAAAGTAACAACAAATAAAAGGGCTTAATAGCAACGTTGCTTATAATTTATAATAATATAGCTTACATTCATTTTTAAGAAATTCTGGTCACCATTTCAAAACGCGTGGTAAATCTGATGAAAATTGTCACGAATATGACACCGTCGCTATTTTTTAATCTGAGGCGACATCAAGCTCGTCTCCGCACATTGGAAGTAGAGTGTAACGTAATTATGAGAAGAAATTAGGTTGTTGCGTTTAAAATTGGTAAAGATGAATGACCTTACTTGAAATATAGACGACTATTAGGTACTTTAGTGTTTATCGTCTACTTTTAGGGATCATATAACTGTAGTTAGTAACTAATTAATCTGTGCCTATCGATACGATTACCTTATAGTGTTTATGGCCTACTTTTAGGGATCATACCTATAGGTACGATCCCTAAAACTAAAGTAGATGATGCACCTTAGTGTTCATCGTCTACTTTCAGGGATCATACCTATAGGTACTATTACCTTAGAGTGTTTATCGTTTACGTTTAGGGATCGTACCTTAGTATTTACGGTCTACTTTTAGGGATCATACCTATAAGTACTGTTACCTTAGTGGTTATCGTCTACTTTTAGGGATCATACCTCTATACAATGCGCAAGTACTCAAGGTTCGGATAGGTAAGGAAATTAATAAAAATCAGCAGTTCGTGTAATAAAGTGCAAGTAGTTTTAGGAACTATTTAGATTCTAGAGATACTGTCTCTACTTTCAATCGACTGTAATAATACCGTATAGATAACAAAGTGTAAAACAGAAGCATCAAGAGATTTATCAATTCTTAAAACATCTACCTACCTATAGGTACTACTAGTCTTAAAGTTCTATTCATAGGTAGTACGAGACTACGAGGGGCAAGTGAAAACTGTAACGTACCAATTAATACTATTTATTCATTAGTTAAGCATGATGTAATGAAATTAAACATTTTTTAAATACCAGATTTTACAAAATTGATTTTTAGTTTTAGATTAACACAATAACTGTTGTAGTTACTCAGACCACTCAGACATTTTTTTACACAGCGCCATCTCTAGTCCCAATGTAAGCGCAATGTAAGGCAACACAGCGCTTGTGTTATGGGTACTAGACAACTGATATAATACTTATATATTTTTATTTTGTAAATAAATACATATTATACATGAACGGCCATCGGGACGGGAATCGAACCCGCAACCCCCCCGTTTACTTTCCAACGCGCTAAGCCGTTGCGCCACGGAGGTCGTTAAAGATTTTAGATAATAGTCTGAATATTATGTACCTATTAGTATTATTAGTATCAAATACTTACCTATTTAAATTAATACATAAATAATAATATTGGGTCCTTACATATGAAATTGGCGTTTTGTACGAGAGGAATATAAAGTCAATTTTTTTTTTGTAAAATATATTTAATTAATCAAAGTATGCACCGTTGTTATCTATGCACTTTTGCCATCACATAGGTAGTTCATTGATCCCTTTACTAAAAAAACCATGGAGGCGAGAATCAATAAATTCTTTGAAGGCGGTTTGGACTGCCGCATCGGAGTTGAATTTTTTTCCTTGTAAGAAGTTGTTCAAATTCCGGAAAAAATGGTAATCTGTTGGAGCAAGGTCCGGGGAGTACGGTGGATGTCGCAGACATTCCAATTGTAGCTCATCTAACTTAGTGGTTGTTTGTTGTGCAGTGTGTGGTCTTGCGTTGTCGTGAAGCAGCAGTGGCCTAGAGCGATTGACCAATCTCGGTTGTTTAGCAGCTAGTTCTTCCTTCATGGTTTGCAGTTGCTGACAATAGATATCTGCCGTAATCGTTTGGCCAGATTTTAGAAAGCTGTAGTGAACGACACCGGCGCTAGTCCACCAAACACTCACAAGTAACTTTTTCTGAGTCAATTTTCGTTTAGGGCAGGATTTGGCTGGGTCTCCAGGGTTCAGCCATTGCGACGAGCGCTTCCGATTATCGTACAGTATCCACTTTTCATCACAAGTAATGATTCGATTTAAAATCCCTTCATTATTGTGTCGGTTGAGCAAAGTAACACAGCAGTCGACGCGTGTTTGCAAGTTCGATTCAATCAATTCATGAGGTACCCATCGTTCAAGTTTTTTTACTTTCCCGATTTGCTTCAAGTGGATTAATGCAGTTTTGTCAGTTACCCCGAAGCCTGCAGCTATCTCTGAAGTGCTTTGTGATGGATCCGCTTTCACAATAGCCTTTAATTCTTCATTTTCCACTTTGGTCTCCGGCCGTACACGGGGTTGGTTCTGAAGTTCGAAATTTCCAGAACGAAAACGTTGAAACCAAAAACGTACCGTGCTTTCCTTTGCGACACCAGCGCCGTACACATCATTAATCCTTCGAGCCGTTTCTGCAGCACTGGTGCCACGGTAGAACTCGTACTCGTAAATATACCGATATTTCATGTTTTCCATTGTGCGGTAATAAGCGACGCCAAAGAAAAAAATAATGAGGAAAAAAACAAATGAATGACTGTTTTCAAAACTCAAATGTACCAGCTAAATGAATTTATAAATTTGAATTTGGAATTCTTAACCAAAGAGGAGATATTTCAGATCAAAGTGGTCAGTACGACAAAACGCTAATTTCATATGTAAGGACCCAATATATACCTAAAACCTAAATACTTTTTACTTACTAAGTATAGTTTTAAATGTTAAATCTCAGACGTCTATGGCATTCGTTCCATCTATTGTTTACCAAGTAAATAATAAATTGTACTAAAAACATTTTGCGTGTAATCGCGGTCATAGCCCATTGTTATACTACATTGTTTCTTATGAAATTTCCGCAATGTAGACGAAGTTTTATGAGTATCACTATTAATTTAATAAAAATATAGGCGGATAACACGTAGGCTGTACCTACCTACGTTACAAAATTACCCCAAATTTCAAAACTGCGTGAGCTGCGCGTTATTTTACACATTGTTCGGAAAAAATATTGTGTGTAAAATGTGTATCTTTGTTAACGAATTGTTTAGAATTATTATGAAAGACGCACAAAGAGATGAAAATGTAAAATATTTTCAAAGTATTACCAATAACTATATTACATGTTTACAACCTACCTTCTTCATAAAATCAAAGAACATGGTTGTCGTAATACGGCCTTAGAAGATTAGATAAATCTGTGCGGTTGACTTATATAAATATTAATATAAAATTATACTATATTAGTTTTTGAGTTATATATATTAACATTGAGATATTATGTATGTAGTGATTTATTTAGATATATTTCAATCTACGTCTTAAAAAATATGTAGAATAACATACATGTAATGTGATTTTAACCTACCTACTTATGGATAGGTAGTACATGGTACATAAAGTAAAAAAAATAATTTAATCAAATCTAATATATAGTAAGTTAGATACGTACGTTTAAATATTTTTATCTCGGGTAGGTATACGTTTTGTTTCAAATCCGCTTATTCAGCCCAGCGCAATTGAATTCGTTCATTACCCCCGGGCCCTATGGCGGTAACAATAAAGTTGATTTTCTCAGTTGCGGTTTGATCACATTTTTATCCGTTTTAGTAAAAATCATCTTAAAATTCTGTAGAATTTCGGAGATGCAACTGAATTTTTGGACAAAACAGGGTTATTTCTAAATTTTTTTATCGTGACTTTTTTTCTAATCACGTTTAAGTCACGTGTCACGTGTAAGTCACGTTTAAGGATTTCAAGATAAAGAGTTGAAATTGTATGTATCCAAATATCTAACTCTCAGTCTTCTTAGATATCGAGATCCAGGTCACGAAACACACCAAAGTCTGCATAGGCGGAGTCTTAAGTAAATTGAAGGTTTGATACGATAGAAAAAAGAAAAATAAATAATAATGAAAGTATTATCCAGGCTAAGTACTTTTAATCATATTAACCATATACTCAATTATATAAAAAAAATTCTACTTATGTCTTTTCTTTTCTATATCTTTTGCTTGCTGTGTAATTTTATATTTTAAAATAACAAAAAAAACGGGAAATTAATGCGATTACCTTTTATTATGGCTTGAAGTTTCGTCTCAAGCAAATGTCGCAGCAAATTTCACACCATGTCCGGTACAGAATTTTTATATCTATCCTCGATATTTGTAAATAGTTTTTAAGACTTACACACCAATACAATTATGGCTTGAAGTTTCGTCTCAAGCAAATGTCGCAGCAAATTTCACACCATGTCCGGTACAGAATTTTTATATCTATCCTCGATATTTGTAAATAGTTTTTAAGACTTACACACCAATACACCACATTTATACTATCCACACGCTTAACCGAATGTGAAAAAATAAGTACTGTTCCTCGAATCACTGGATTCCACGTCGTTAATAAATTGTATCTATCCGTTTTCCTTGATTGACCTTGACGATACCAAAGATTTTTCAGTTGATCGATGGACCATTAAGGCAGATAATTAAAATTGTTTCCTATTCGATTATAAATTGTGACATATTGAACTTAGCCTGTAACTTTAAACA
The DNA here is from genome assembly GCA_907165235.1 of Zeuzera pyrina. NCBI lineage: Eukaryota > Metazoa > Arthropoda > Insecta > Lepidoptera > Cossidae > Zeuzera > Zeuzera pyrina. The sequence continues at coordinate 6,326,252 of OU015629.1, forward strand.
AAACACATGTTGGTTGACCATACGAACAATGTCATTGTATTCGTTGTGTAAGCGTATCGGATAGTCGTCCGTTGGATGTGGTGCAAGCTGGCCACCATTGTCAGTTAACAATGGGGAAAGCATCCAAAGTCTGGTGTCATTTGGGACTTATGGGGCCAGCAAACAAACGAATACGTTTGGACTCTAGTTAATACTCGGACTCTCTTACTCAGATTACGGATATCCGACGGAAAAGCGAAGCAGAATATTATTTTTGAATGTACACATATAAACAATGTATCATGCTTATGGAGCACTCAACCTATAGAGACGAAATATCGGACCATCTTATTCACCCCTTGCTCAATTTATTTACACTAACAAATATCAACTCTCGCTCGCATTAAGCAGTACGTAACCAATACTGAGCCTGTATGTACATTTCTGTATACATATATTATTTAAATATGTCGGATATGTATAATGGCTTATTGTTCTATTCGGTGGTGTGGCAAAAACAGCAAAAAAATCAAACTATAAAACAGAACGCAGTAACCGCAACAGTGTTTAGACGTAAATTGTTTTCATAAAAAATAAATGACATTGCCACTTTATAGGTTGAGTGCTCCATGATCATACCGTTAGTAAGTAATTAATCTGTGATTAACTGATCATACAATACCACGATGATTCAAAATCTTTGATCTTTCTATCATAGCTTAAACGCCTAAACTGATTTTGACATATAATAACTGCGACGTAGTTATTACTCTCAAACTGCCATCTAAATAACATTTTCTTAAACTTATCTGGGTATAATGAATTACTATAATTAGGTAGGTACATAAAGCAATTATAGAAAAAAAATCGGTTCGTGCATAACAAATCGAACGGTTCTTATCAGGACTCTCAGAGAAAGTTCCTACATATACAAGGTTATTTCGAAAGGATGGGTAAATATGGAAGGGTATAAAAGTAACCATGACAACGGAAAACTTGCGTTCTACAACTTCGCCAAAAGTCAATAGTTTTAGTGTAAAACCTCAAAGTTCAAACAAAAATAAAGGTAAGGCAACTCTGATATCAGCGTTTTCTCGTCGCTAGCAAACATTTGCAATATGAGGCATAATGATAGGGTTGTACATTTTTTTTTCTATTAAATTAAATTAATGTTTTGTTTTTGTATGAAAAACAAAATAAACATATCCTGTAATTATTACATCTGCAATATAACAGTCAACAGCGACACGTTCAGACCCCGGCGGATTTGTACCACCTTTCACAATAATCTTGTATATATATGTATGCCTAGTTTCTGCTATTGTTGCCTATGGAGCTTCGCTCTAAGAGCGTTTCCGTTTTTGTTAACCTAGTTTCTAGATTTTTACTAATGCGCGTGATTAGGGAAGAGTTATAGTATAACAACACACAGCTGAATATGACATATTTTTATTTTCATCAATACTAGTAGCCAGAACATTTAATTACCTACAAGTATTGTACAAATAATTATTTGGGTTCTGTATATCAAATCGTTCATGAATTACATCGACAGTGCTAGGTTGCCATACTTTATAGGTAATTGTTTTAGGGCAGCCACATACAGTCGGAATTCCGGTTCGAAATATCAATTCGAAATATCGTTTCGAGATCCCCTATATACATTACACACCTGCGTTTATTTCTGTCCGGAATAACAATTCTCAGTTGAGAGCTTCGATCACAAATTATGATCGAAGGTTAAGAGACGTTAGGTATTGAATCCAGCGGGGTTATTCACAAACGTCGGAAACTCAACTTTCCGTATCCGACAGGAAACTTTTCGATGATTTTGTTTGTACACGATTCACAAATCTGAAATCGTTTTATATATATATTATATATATCATATTATATTTTATATAGTCGTATTCACAAATACAAGCTGTCGGATTGAATTTATGCTTTCCGAATCGACCTTTCCGCCACGGAAAATTTCCGACGTTTTTGAATAACCCCCAGACGTTCTAGCAGCGAATATGGACTTTTCTGATTGCTATTGCATTGTTCTTTTATCTTGCTGAAAAAAACAATAAGCCTCGCCGTTACTGGGTGCATCCCCTGAACACTCAAAGATTGTAAGACAGCCAGTTTTATATAAAAACTTTTATGTGTACACAAAAAGTTTTATAAATACACTGAGCATGTTCCATACGGAATTTACGAATGTGCGAGGCGACCCATACAAAATCTATGAAAGACTTGCATTCGAAACTATTTTTTTCCTTACAGGATTCCAAACACAGACTGCCATGCGGAACTTCGAATTTAAAAACATTTCGAACGGAAAACTACTGTACGTGTGTGATAGATCCTTGACTTCGTATGGATTTGATGCCTTCGAAATTCCGAATCAATATTTTGAATCGGGATTCCGACACGAAATTCCGACTGTATGTGGCCGCCCTTATTCGTGGTCATGCTCAGAGACGTGAAAATTCGTTTGACACACGGCGACAAGAGTGGCAACTTATCATATGTGTTCGCAATCAACCTATTTTAATATTAGTCAACCAACCTATTTTTACTTTGTAGAATAAAATGATTTTAAAAATGTATATATAAAAATAGAAATAAAAACAGTTGCAAACTTGACGTGAAAAGATTCTCTACAATAAGTTTCGTCCATTTTGATTTTTGGTCCGAGATTTACACGTATACATATTTTATAACGTGACTTGTCATATTTAGTCTTTTCTTAACGTTTTAAATTAACACTAAAACCACGATAGTTTACACAGTGATTGTGACTTTCTATGAGGGCCTAGCCCTCATAATCCCTATCTAAAGTCGAAAGTGCAAGATTGAATATGTGGGGTCTGGCGTCGTCGTCAAGTCGTCGTTTGGAATCGACAAATTACATCATTTACATACATTTTAAGTTGGCTAATTAACGTTAACAACGATAGATAGGGCTTTCACTAGGGCCTTCGATATATTAATATAATTATGATATTATTTATTTATTATGCTGACGGTTGCAACAACTAAGAATGTCTGTACCCAGTTAATCACCATTGTTTGTCTGTCAAGTTTATTTTTTAATCCATTTAAAATACTTTTGGCCGAAACATTCTTTGGTAGTGCATTCCACGCTTTTACAACTCTGTTGTTCAGAAAGTATATCATAAAGATAAATAACGCATTTACTCTGTACTCTGATAGCTAGTTGCATGGCCCCACTGTCTTGTGACCATTAATTTATTTCTAAACAATTGTCATTTTATTATTCGTTTGAATCCACATCCGTGTATGTAAACATTACAATCTTAAAGTATGATGTCCTAACTACAAAAGCATAAAACAATTTACGTAATAAACGGTTACGAACATAATAAAAATATGCATTAAGAATTGTGCTTAAAACACTTCATACCTACTTACTTATAGGTATACCTACAGATACAAAGAGTTCTAAAAGTTATTTGCAAGTAGATTTTATTCATTTATGTAATCAAGTGTAATCTAATCTAATGGTTAAATAAGAGTATACATACGACAATCAAGAGTGGTCGTTGACGCTTTTCTTTTGTGACGAAGTTAATTGAACTTTTTAGGCAGTATTTTCTAAGGTAGGTATAAGTACGTTGTCACACCAAGGACAAGGAATTTTAAGTAAGCAGGTATATCCATCGATTCTAGGCTACAGCGGTACTTAATAGTACCTACTTTTTATTTCCATATCGAAGACCACAGTAAATCATAGATTGGGAGAAAAAAAATAGCCATATAGCTACCCAACTCTAGTTATAATCTAAGATTAGAAAATCGTGTAGATTTCTTTTTGTAGTTTCAATATCAATAAAAAAGACATCAACGATATTACAGCGCTTGTTTATTGTTTTAACAAGTAGATGAGTATAGGAAGTGCCTACATAAATCAATGGTTTTGAATTATAAAATGTCAGTTATATGTATATATATATACATATATATATATACATATAATTGTATCTATTTCCTTCCTTCCTTCCTTTCAGCCATAGGACGTCCACTGCTGGACATAGGCCTCCTCTAAAGATCTCCAATGTATCTATTTATGCTTCCTTTATTAGGAGCTGCCATGACCTCGCTAAGTGTATAGGTATAGTATAGGTATATGTAGGTACTATCTACATACATATTATTCAGCAAATGGTCACAGACTATTATAGGTACGCGATTACTTTTATTTATTTTGTTTATTTATTCGTATCTTCAATACAATACCTTTAATATACTTATCTTTAATATATTTTTTACCTTTAATATATTTTTATCGCATCTGTAAAAACACGCAATAAAATAAAAATAGCAACACGAACAAAAGAGTAAGTATACACATTCTCACTAAATCTAGGTAATTTTAGGTAAAGAAATGTTAAAACACTATAGGAAAACGGTAGGCGATGGAGAACTAAATATGGCAACTACCAATATTTACTACTTGCAAAAAACTAAGTAATATTTATAATTTTTAGCACTTAAAAATATATCTAGGTACTTATGTATTTAATAAGTGCTTACTATTTTTTTTTTGTACTGTACAAATATATAAAAAATGTAATGTACTTGGTATTGAAGATACCTACACGAATACCTGTTTAACTAATAATAATTATGGCAAGAAAATGTTCTGGATGATTCCACCGTTTCCTTTTTACTTTCGAACATCCAGACGCAGTAGAGGAGTCTCTATCCTCGCATGTTGTTGACATCCCTTTTGTTTATAAAACCGTAATATATGTACATAAGTACATGTAACTGAGGGATTAAAAAAATCCAGTGCACTTAAATGTGTGTATCATGAAGTTCCGCACACTTCGAAATACAGTTTCCTGTCAATTAAAAAAATATTATTGTGCATCCCACCTACGGAATCCTTCTACTGTACGTCAGACATGCGCTTGGCTGTTCTTTTTTAATTTTGCGTTAAAACATATGGCCTTTACGAAATAAGTATGCGTATGACTTACCGTCAGTCAGATTAAGTGTCTATAGCATGAGCGTGTAATGGACGCCTAAGCGAGAGAAGTGCGTCGGCAGGAATGTCAATACGCAGTGGCGAAATGGCACGAGTGGCTAGAAGAGCCAAGATGGTCGCACCAACGCATTGGCGCGAGCCTGCTGATCCTCGTAGCCTGGCTGCAGAAGCGAGCGCCAGGCCCGGGTCCTCACAAATCGGACAAGAGATTTATGTCCCTGTCGAAGCCAGGGCAGTGAAATAACTACCTTATTCCTTTGGTTTAATATCTAAACTTAAAAACATATATAAAAAAAAACCATTGATTTAGTATTTTATTACATAACAAAACAAAAGGTATATTTTTTGCCTTCAACTTGTACGTATGTATCCTAGCCATCTAGCAGATGGCGACACTTCGAAAGGCGAAAGGTAATGTGTATAAGCCAGTATAAAACATAATAACAATGCAAAAATATATTATTACCCTGTACGATGTCTGTACAAAGTATATATCTGCTAGAATGTATATTAATATAGCACCTGGTGAATATAAGTAATTTTTGTATTTCCAAGCAGTAAAAAGTTCGCTAGATGTCGTTATGCATAATGCTATTTTATGTGCTATTTTGACATGTACAATATTCCTTCCATTCTCATTCCGACTCCGAATGAAGTGTGAATATTGCTGAATGTGAAGTCGGAATTCATTCGTTCATTCAATGTTCAATGTCATTGAATTATTTATTTCAACGTTACTCACTCTTTTCATATTGGATCTATTTTATTATTCCAATACTGTTCAAACAAAATAAAGGTCACGTAAGTCTTAAAATGTGTCTCAAGGTATCTATCTGTGTACAATAGATCAGTTACAGTGCATCGTGAATTATTACAATAAGGTGCTGAGGTAAATGATGTTCTCATTTGAAACAAACAAAAGGCTTTAGTCCTTCACACATTAGAGCATATTTTGTTTAAATAAGTCGTTATCTTGACGTCGACAACAGTGTTAGAGGTGATTATAGAAATGCTAACGATGTTTACACAGTAATGCATGTAAGTACGTATCTGATAGCACGGCGCGCCCCGCGTTACTTTTCCTTCTACAGTATACATACTTGAAACGTCGTACTAAGTACTAACATTATCTCAGTGGTGGCGGGTGTAATTATTGTATCGCTTTCTGCTGTAAATTATATCACAAGCCAGGACTAGGGTAATTTAGGTTTAGAGCTATATACAGCTTACTAATGGGTCAAACAAATTAACTAAAGATTTATTTTATATAAGTACTTATCTACTTTATCACAATGGCTAATGTAAAAAATAGAGCTAAGAGTGCACCTGAAAAAAATAATAAAAGTAAAAGAAAAAAATCATCAACAGGTGTGTCTGAAATTGATGATGATTCAGATACTGTTAAGAAAAGAGTGAGTACCGCACCAAAGACTCAAGAAAAAACTAAAACAACACAACAGAACGGTAAAACCAAAGTGAGTCTGAGAGATGCTTTAAATAAAAATAATTTGATGACCAGAAGTGGACGACTGCGAAAGAGGAGCAAAGACAATCTGAAACTTATAGATAACATTTTAAAAAGTGAATTAATGATTGAGGAAATCGTAGAACAAAATGATTCTAAAAAACCAGAAGAAAATGGTGTTAATAATAATAATGTTGACTATATAAGTAAAGAAAATGAAACCAAACTTGATGCAAGCTGTGAAAAAAAACATAGGAAATACTCAAAACATACAAACAAAAAGGGCAAAATGAAAAAAAAAGCGGAATGTCAAAAATCTGTAGACAAAATAGAAAAAAGAGTTCATAAAATGAAACAAGTTACTCTAAGCAATGGATTAGTGCTGACTTTAGCTGTACATCAGTGTGATTATTGTAAGAGAACATTTACATGTAAGTCATCACTGCGTAGGCATATTTATTTACACCTTGATCTTAAACCTTATTCTTGTACTCATTGCTTAAAAAAGTTCCGCCAAAGGTGCAATTTGAATGTCCATATCAGAACTCAACATCCAGATGCATTCCTTGGGAACTATGTCTGCAAGAAATGTGATAAAGCATTCATGTTAAAAGAAAATTTGCATTTGCACATGGCGAGTCATGTAAAGAATGAAAATTCTTTCAAATGTGTACACTGCGATAAGCAATTTTCACATCACCTGTTACTGATGCAACATGAAAAGAGACATCTGTCTGCCGATGAGCGCTGGAAATGTGCTATTTGTAATACACATTACGACTGCCGTTCACGACTTGCACTTCATATTAAAAGTCACTTGAAAATCAAAGAATTTATCTGTCAGCATTGTGGAAAAGAGTTTCTGAGGCCTAACTCTATTAAAAGACATATTCAAATTTCTCACGGTGGACAAACCATTCAATGTCCAATATGTAAAAAAAATTTGAAAGGGCACTTGACAGAGCATATGCGTACACATGAAAAGGACCGCCCACATGTGTGTCCAGATTGTGGGCAACGTTTCACACAATCTACTCAACTGAATGTTCATCGCAGATCTCATACTGGAGACCGACCATATCCTTGCAGAATTTGTGGTCGACCCTTTTCTCATTCTAATGCTTTGATGTTACATATTAGACGACATACAGGCGAGAAACCTTTTCAGTGTGCCATGTGTCCACTATCATTCTCACAACTGCCTCATATGAAGGCACACATGCAAAAAATACATGGAAAAGACAATCCCTATAAGTGCTCCAAATGTGGACAATTTTTCAAGTTAAAAGCCCATTTAGATACACACAAAAAAATTTGCACTGTGGGTGATAAAGAACTGAGCTTCGAACAGAAACTCCAGGCTTCAATACAGTATGAGGAAGTGGAGGTTGAGTCAGTGATGAGCCTATCTCGGATGAGGTTTTTACTGGCTCTGCTCCTTACTATGATTGCTACCAAAGACAAACTTAGATGTTTAGGTGCGTATTACTTTTTGAAGTTTTTATTACACTATACACTTACAAATGAAAGCACAAAATGTTTTTGATTTTGTTTGAAACACATCGCTTTCTTGTGTGCGCCAATAACAGGCCTTACGATTATCATGGTTATCATTATACTACATAAAAATGACAAGAGAATAATTAGGCTCATTGTTAACTGAGAAGAAATACTTATTTTTCCCCTACATTAGACATCAACGGGTTTTCATACACAATCAGTATTCATTGATTCCAGTCACTGTAACAAGGTCGAACTATAACAAATACACCGCCATTTAAAAACAGTGCAATCATTTTACATGGAAACATTATAAGGCACTCTATGATTTTCCAATTGGGTTGAAAATTGTGTGTGACTTGTGCTTAATGTGACGTAAACACCGGCGATGTGTTAGCACGTGTTCCGTTGCGATTGCGTGGCTTGATTACTATGGTTTTTATTCTAGTGAACATACTTTTCATTGTATGAGGCGCGGGCGACTTATCAACGTGAAATCATGGGTAATCTTATCGTGTGAGTTCATTTCCCATTTTGTTGTTAATTTTTGGTGTCGGTCGGTGATGGGCTATGTTTGAGTTTATGAGGAATGTTACATAATAATGAATGTTTTAATTGGTACAAAAAACAATATTGTTTTCATTAAAAAATGAAATAAGGTGGTGGAATAATGTGATAGCATTTTGTAGTTTGTAAAGGATATAAAAATTGTTTTATGTATTTTCTTGTAAAATTATTCTTCATCTTGTCTATGCTTTGCTTTATTACAAAATACAGTATTTAATATTACTGTATGTACATAAATTCGTTCTATCGTTTGGGCAATTTGCCTTAAAGTTTAGGTAGTTCCTTATTTGTAATGAATTTATATTGGAAAGGTATTAAGCATATTTTTTTCTAACAGGGTTCAACAAGCGTCTCATAGACGATCTCCTCTTGGATTCTCTAGAAGCCATGGGTCATTCTCCATGTAAGGACAAATCTTTAACCCCATTAAAACGTCTCAAAACTAATATCGCGATTTTACTAGAGGGGACTGTTCCAAAAGATCAGATGGAGCAATTCAAAAACGAAAACAAAACAACTGAAGAGCTTCTAGAATTGCTGACAGATGAAAAGAAAAAAGAATGAAGGTCTTATCCATTTTTAAAGGTAGTTATTCAAAGGTCAGACATATTATATAATGTGTATTCTGTGTAGTAATCAGAATAAGGCTATTAAAAGTGTCAGGCACCCACTCATTTACTTAACAAATCGTCAATGTTGATATGAAAATCGATATTATGATCACGTTTTCATCGCTCACAATCAATAAAAGAAAGTTGAGTAGATTTAGTCTTTGGCACTAATTTTATTGTCTATAGCTAAACTAGCTAGAATAGATTGTATTAAAAATGAGGCATTGAAATCAATTTTTATAATCCGCCTGTAAAAGTAATTAAAGAATTAGTTTTGTTATACCCTTTAAAATTACATAAAGAATTCAAGCAATTTGCTATGCATCTGATTCTCTAAAAATATTTTTTATATTTTATATTTGAGTTTAAATTACAGGCTGAATGGAACCAAAGATTCTGATAACAGTATAAGCTGCTGCTAATTATCCAGTGAGGATATTAAAAAACATAAATGTATAGTATAAATAACTTGACATATATAAATAATTTGGTATTTTGAGTTAAGGTAATGGTAATAGACCTGCCTAAACTAATATAAATTGAATTTTTAAGTAAATACAGACAAATATCATCACACTATGCTGGTATTAAGGTAGACAAGTAAATTGATTCATAGCGTTCCAAAGCATGACAGCGATGCACAACATTTTTGATGAGATCATTGTGACAGAAAACTTTTTCTAACTTGTTCATTAATATTTACCATGAATATTCATCTCTTATTAGCAATACCTGATGGCACAATTTTTATCACATAACCCTTCCTCGTGAAATGCAGATTATATCATTGAAGACCACATTAACTGTAATTTTAAACACTCACTGTTATAACTCAAGCATTATTAGAATTAGTTATATTTCATTTTGAGGGTGCATTATATTTTGTTAAGAATTATAATCAAAATTTTTCTTGTATTGTCTCCTTAAGTGTTATCTGAGAAATTATCTTTTGGTTTATATTACTGGATGTACAGATATTATTATTCATCAGTTTGTATGTACAGTATTTGGACCAATAAATGATTATACGGATATATTATATACAGTCAATTAAGGTGACTCGAAACACATTTCTTTAAATAACCATTTTAGATCTACAATTCATGTCCTTTGATTTTTTACTTTCGATAATCAAAAGTGTATGTAGTTCTTGTAATACAATAATGTACACTTAATTTGGTATTTATTGTATTTTACCATACAAAAAATATAGTAAAAGAGTAAATGGTATTCAGCGTGGTATATGTAGCTGACGTATTAAATCGTTTGTTTTATGAAATTTTATAGAGATTTGGAACATTGAACAAAAAGCCACTCAGTACAGAGGAAAAAAAGCGGGAAATGCATAGTAGACATAATAAAAATTATGTAGGTATATATCCAATAAGTTTCTATTACGTCTGTGGATAAATGTTTTAGTAGATTGTATAACAAGGGAGTAAAATTATAGTTTTACGATAACGCACTAAATTGAATCCAAAGCGGGGCGAGGAATTCTAGAGTAGAGTCTCGAGCGCAGCCAGGGATTTAATGTACACCAGAAGTAAAATTATTTTACTACCGAGTGATGTACTCTACTTTTCATTCCCCTCTATGAGAAAAATAAATAGAGACGCTGTTCGATTTTGTAAGTTCTGAGATGTAAGTACAAAGAAATTTTATGTTTCTAAATTCTAAATTTATTCTTTTCTGGCGCGCGGCTACCGTCGCCCAGGTAATCATCAGCTAGTAACATTTTTTCATACAATATTTTCGTTTGACCTCTTTGATCACGGAATATAAAGAACAATATTCGTGTTCCTTATTATAATTTCTGCCGCCCATGAAAGTCTTAAAAATTGAACAAGGTACATATTTTGGTAAGGTACATATAAAGGAACAACCTACATATTTTGGTCGCACTTAACAAAGAGCCAATCATCGTTTTTCGAATAGATTGAATGAAAAAATTTTTTCGTCTTTATTTATGGTTTATATTGTGTTGATTTTAAAAGTTTTTTTAGTTATGCCATTTGCATGAAATAACTTTTATTAAAAACGAGATTTCAAAAGATTTTATCCACTCAGAACTGTATTATTTAAAAACTGCAAACAAATATTTTTATTGTTTCAAATTAGAGTATATCTTGTAATATTATTTAATACCTTTTATTCTTCTTTCTATATATACTTACTTACCTATTTGTATAAGATATTGAGAACATATTACAAAATTCACGGTTACCCAAACTGACTGTATATATTGCGTGTAATTATTTATCATTTATTTATTAGATATAACAATAAATTCAGCGCTATTTAACATACATCACTAGATAGATTTAATGTCTTATTTTAATGTAATAAAATATTTTATCTTGCTTATCAAGAATAATAACACGAAGGTAATGATTTACAGCATGTTCAAACAGTGTGTATTAAGAAATGTTTTGGGAAATGTTCAACATGCCTAGTCTACTTATGATCATAATGATAACTGTAAAATAGATTAAATGGAAATATCGTTTAGAAAAAAATTATCTTGATATGTAACTGCGTTTTGCATAGAACAGTTAAATTAGTACAGAATAAATTAGTAACTTGGAACTATTTATCTATTTAGGTTAGTCTTGAAATTAGAATAGTCTTAATACTAATTAAAAATTGTGTACTAAATTGGGAAAAAATGATTATGGAAATAGGAGTTAGATTTTATCCTGTAATAGTGGGGTTGAGTGGGAATGAACTGGAGGGAGGGAATGCTGGTTGTGATGTTGCAAACTCGTGGTATCACTGGCTGCTTTTATAATTTACCTTTTACCTTTAAACGATTTTATCGCCACGATTTAATAGGGAAGCTAAATGTGTGCACTTGTATGTAGCGTCGGAAATTTAAAAGCATCTTCATACAAATGCATACATTTGGCTTTCCTATTGTATCGTGAACGATAAAATCGTTTAACGGGAAATTATATAAGCGCCCATTGCCCTGTGAAAGGAGTGGTAGTGGAAAATTATTACCTATAACTTTGTCCCCACAATTTATGTTTAAAAACCAACTCATACTACATTCATCAATCTATTTAGAACATTTTTTCACAGTAGTGTTCATGATTATTATACCTATCTTTCAGTTATGTTACCTAAGGAAATAGACATGAATTTCTAATTTCCATATACCTATTTCATTTTATTTAACAAGACTTGCCATTCAAAACAAAGTGATTAGCCCAAAGATTTTCGCTTTTTTGTAATTTATGTATGTTTTTATTGAATATGTATAAAGTTTATAGTATACGCATTCCGATTATGTTATGATAGTGTTGTGCCATGTTCTGTGTCGTTGTAGCTCTAAACAGTTCAGAATACAGTCGTATTTCATTTACGAGTATACTATGCAAATATTCGTCGCGATACGGTCTTAGATTATTTGAATGTTATACTATTAATCATAGATTGAAAATTATCGTTTGTATTTGTCGTTATTTTATTCTGCATTTTGACTTCATTTTAATATTGAAATATTTTAAATATCGATCTTTTGTTGAGTGATTTGTGATTATTCGAAATAATTTTAATTTGTCATTGTTATTTTAGTATGATATTGTACCAGTGCCATTGTGTTTTTATAAAAATTCTTGTAGAATTTTTGTTATATTATTTAACGTTAAGATTTCGTAAAATTCGTAAAATGCAATCAAATATAATTTTCCGTTAAACGATTTTATTGCCATGATTGTATCGTACACGGTACAGTAGGTAAGCAAAATGTATGCAGTAGTTTGAAGACGCTTTTATATTTCCGCCGTCGATAACGTCCACGGCATGGCGTTATCGTCAACGGAAATAGCGACTTTTCTGTGACGCAATAGGGAAGCATTTTGATTACCTATTATATGGTGGACGATAAAATCGTAACGATAAACACGTTCAACGGTTAATTATAAAAGCACCCAATAATGTTAGATACTGCTTGGTATCAATTTGAAATAATCAGAAGCTTAGAGTTATATTGTTTCTATTAATTTCAATAATGCATTATTTTTTTCATTGTGTGTATAGAATTATTATAGTATTCCATCTTTTTATTTACATTGACGTGTATTTCAGGTGTTACTTCTTTGATTGATGTTAGAATTTAATAATGAATCTGTAAAGGAAACTAATCATGTCAGTTTATTGTAATTTTAAAGACAATTGATATACTTATATTTAATATAAAATGTTATTGCATGTAAATTGTTCTGTATTGGCAGCGCCCGATTCTCAGTAGCGCTGCGTGAATTCTGAGTAAAACTTCAAACCAGTGATTGGCCGATTTTTAATTTTCCGTTTTATCGACACGTTTTTACCATCCACGGTACAATGGGGAAGCAAAATGTATGCAGTTGTATGGAGACGCTTTTATATTTTCGTGCACGATAACGTCATGCCGTGGACGTTGAAAAAGCGTCTTTATCCATGACGTAATAGGGAAGCATTTTGCTCACTTATTGTATTTCGGACAGTAAAACCGTGAGGATGAAAACTCGCAACGATAAATTATAAAAGCGCCCGTTGTCCTTAGACAGTTTTTGTACCGCTAGAGCCACGTGCGCACAGCAAGCAGAGAAATTAAGGTGACGCAATGATAAACAATAAAATTAATCTAAAATAGACCTGCGCCATGAAAACGTGCGTGCGCTAACTTACGAAAAAACACTTATTTTCGTTTATTTTAAAAACTATAATTAATTTAAAAAATCCATCTGACATTTTGAAAAGTGTGTTTAGATTCAGAATATTCAGAAGCATAAATCCTGGTCCTGTTACTCCGAAAAATGTAAATCTCTGTTATAAAAAAGATTTTTTTGAAATTTTTTTTTCTGTTACAAAAGTTAACCAATCGTGTATCGCAACAGACAAAACGGGGTCAACGCTATGAAGAATCAGGTTACCAAATATCACTTTCATACGTTTTGTAATCACTTAGAAAAATTGAGATCTCTGCCATTAAAATTTCCAATAAGGCAAGGGCCTTAATTCCAATAATGAAATAAAGAGACAGATTTGTTTTATAAATTATTATATTTCAATTTTGTATTTTTAAACATAAGAAACAGCAATATAATATGCATCTTTTGCAGACCATAGTTAATGGACATGGTTGAAAACAAACATACATATACAATTTTTTAATTGTTTACCATGTTTCCTATTGGCTACTACTGGTACTAACTATTTATAGCAGTATGTAATACATGTTGTGTACCTCTTTTAATAATTATAGGAAATGTCTACGATAGGGATGTTCTGGGTAACAATTAAGTAATTCATAAAATAAGGTGCTTTAAAAGTTGATTTGCTTTTCATTTTACTAAACTTATTAGTAAGTAACTATACAATGTTAAATTATGTATTTAAATTAATTATATTGGAAGTTAAGCATTTAGCCAAAGAATGTTCATATGCCCACCCTAGTTGTAACAATTTAAATTATTGATGTACCGTACCCTGTATCATCTATGATAAATATAAAACTTAGGGTCAGTGTTTGATTTGATACTGTTACTTCATATCATATCATTTAAACCTACAATAAGTGTGTTTTCACTAGATTCGTATTTTGTTTGCAACAGCTAAACACTTGTAAAATACTGGCCTGAAGTACCAAAGAATTTAGAAAATGATTAAAAGAATTCGATCCAATTAGAAGTCTTGTTTATTTCTATATTTGTACCGTGTATTTTATTAAGTCCACAATGCGGTGTTGGTGCCAACTTTATTGCACGGTAGTGAGGCTTGGATATGCCCGAAATCGAGTGAAATTATGATAAATGCAGTAGAAATACGATCTCTTAGAAAGATGTGCGGTGTCACCCTTGCGGACAGGATAAGCAATGAGGAGATACGCAGTATGATAGGGTCGCACGACAGTGTTATTTTAAAAATGAAGAAAGGAATGCTTAGATGGTTCGGGCACATAGAAAGAATGAGTGATGAAAGACTGACGAAGAAAATATACAGAGCGAAAGTGAGTGGTAAAAGAAGCCAAGGAAGACCAAGGCTGACTTATGAAGATCAAATAGCCAGAGTGTTAGCAGACGGAAATGTCAAAAGCTCTCGCATACCTAGGCGAAAATGTGTGAGGAGAATGATGAGATTTGAGGAAGCGAAAGAAGTATGTAAGAACCGCGACGCTTGGCGCTCCGTCCTCTGACTACCCCGTTAGGGATACAGCGTGAGGATATGTATGTATGTATTTTATTAAGCATATAATATGTCTATATAAGGTTTATATTATGTACTAGCTTTTGCCCGCGCCTTCCTTCCGTATAAATTATACCCTATGTGTTATTCTGATGTATAAGCTATATTACTATAAAGTTTCATCAAAATCCGTTCAGTAGTTTTTGCGTGAAAGAGTAACATACATCCATCCTCACAAACTTTCGCATTTATAATATTATAGTACGATGTGCATAATATTTTCTCGATTCATAAATTCTCAAATTTTTAACTATTTTTAACTCTACTGTTTCAAATAGGTCAACGTAGGTACATTAGGGGTCGAAACTTATGAGTAAAATCAGTAAGTCGGTTTTTTTGTAAACCAATCAAATAGTTTTTTGGAAATAATGGTCAGTAAGAAAATCATAATATTTCTCGCAATCATTTTAAAATCCCAAACTGTGTGCAAGACGACGTATCCCTGAAACCAATGTGGGAGTATTGCAATACCAATTTGTTTACCCGAAATGAGGGGTAACTTGATAAGATGATTTGTTACTAAATAATTGTTTCAATTTAGGTATTTAGAGTTTTGTTTACTGTTGTGTCTTTACTTTTTATTTATAGTGTTTCACCTTCTTACAGTCTATTGTTAATAAATATGAATAATGTTGTCACATCAGATATTTGTGCATAAATAGGTAAAGACAATACAGATCAGTGTCTTTTTCTCCTCTGTTTATCAACTGATTTTCTTTTTTTTGTTTAGTAGCTATTGATGAGCTTTAGTGTTATCAATAAAAAAAAATTGGAGACAATTATATTACGTGACAGTGTATCTGTAGTAACTGTATACGTGATATATGTGAAGCGAAAACTTCGTATCCCTTTATAAGAACATCGCGCGCACGGAGTAGTGTGAGATTTGGCGTCATTTTTAATAAGTACACTATTTTATACATTAGAATAAAACAAAGCTTGCTAACGATAATGATAACTGAGTCTTTAGAAAGATAGGTAGCTACTTTGGCACTTTTATTAAGTATGATCGAAAGTGAAAATTTACACATTTTATGGAACAATTTGAAACACTGTTCGGTAAATAGTAAAACGTGTAAACGTTTTATTTAATTTAAATACAATTCACTTTCCGATTTGTATCATATTAGGCACATCCAAGGGCGTCGCCAGCTTATGACTAAGGGGGGGGGGGGGGGGGGGCAATGGGGTAATATTATGGAGGATAAAAAATATGAACACCGAGAGCATGAAGCGTTACACTTTGGAAGTCTTTGCCTCGATGACTATTGTAATAAGAACGGTTCTAATATCAATGTATAAAATTTCACAAGCCCTCGACAGCACAATAACTAAATCAAACTTTTAAACACAGTAATAATTATTTATTTTAACAAAAATAATATTTAATTAAAACATAACCTGCGGGGATTTTTTTGCAAAATTTTCAACCACTTCATCATTAAAATTATTTAGGTTTTTATTTATTATAGCTGTAAATGTGAATTTATTTACGTTTTGCCATGCGATGCGGAATTTATTAATAGGTAAGGAAGTCAATTGCTCGCACTTTGGTCGCTTTGCGGCTAGCTACATTTGATCTCTAGGGGGGGGGCAACTGCCCCCCCCTGCGCCCCCTTGGCGACGCCCTTGGGCACATCATAATATTATGAGAGACCAATTTGACGATGAAGAGTTGACACTATAGCTATGAACTCCAAAAAAAACATTTAGAAAAGTCATGCGGAAAAGAAAATTATTCAATAAATACTTTCTCGAACAGAATTTACGAAAACACTATATTTAATTAGAAATAAATTATATAGGTAACTTATAGCCGAAAAAAGTTTCGTTCTGTACGTTTTTTTTTAAATATGAACAATATGAATTAAATGATTTAATATTTACGTTTTTTTTTCAAGTTT
Source organism: Zeuzera pyrina (assembly GCA_907165235.1). Taxonomy (NCBI): domain Eukaryota; kingdom Metazoa; phylum Arthropoda; class Insecta; order Lepidoptera; family Cossidae; genus Zeuzera; species Zeuzera pyrina. The sequence goes on from OU015629.1 coordinate 6,343,508, forward strand.
ATCATTTTCAAACATTTCAAAAACTCATGAGCCCTTATTCTGCTTTATGAATCCCTAACCTATCTCTAAATCTCTGTGTCACTCAACTCTTTCGTTATCTGGAAATACCTGGTCTTAATGCATAACAATATACAAGTACTCTATCAAATAAAATGTAAAACTGGGTAAAAAAATTCGAATATGGCATCACAACAAATTTTGTCTATAGTTTTAATTTTAGTTTTATTTTGAAAAATAGATTCAAATGACTTTTTTTTTGAATCGGAAACCCGTGTTTTAAATTTTTTTCGTACTATAAATTACAGGCTTGCGCTATAATTTTACAACTCATTTGGTTTTTCAAATCTGGGAACCCTGATTGTACAGAAATGTCAGTTTTGATTGTGGTCTGTGAGTTTTACCGTCGGACTTTTTGGCGGGAACGGGAGAAGTGATGTGACTTTTAGGCGGGAACGGGAGAAGTGAGATTGTCATTTTATTTAGATTTCCTATTTTTTACATTTTTAGGAGTTTTAAAGTACAACAGCGATAGTATATTGTGTTTTAAAGTTCTGTATTTTCTATTTTTTACATTTTTAGGAGTTTTAAGGTACAACAGCGATAGTATATTGTGTTTTAAAGTTCTGTGTAAGTGAAAAGAATGGAGGAGATCTAAATAAACATGTGTAGCTGAAGTTTTCGCGCTCTTAAAAGAAGTCCTTTTTTAACTTCAGTAAAGCCTACTATCACTTTACTGGAGGAGTGTTAGGGACAGTTAATGTTTCTCCAGAAGTTTCGTCATTAGGCTGATGGTCCTGTTACCAATACCTTAAGAAATATAAATTAAAAAAAAAAAGAAGTGATGTCACTTTAATTAGATTTTCTATTTTTTACATTTTTAGGAGTTTTGAAATACAACAGCGATAGTATATTGTGTTTTAAAGTTCTGTTTAAGTGAAAATAATGGAGGAGATCTAAATAAACATATGTAGCTGAAGTTTTCGCGCTCTTCCAAGAAGTCTCTTAAAACTTCAGTAAAGCCTGCTATCATTTTACTGGAGGAGTGTATGGACAGTTAATATTTCTGAAGTTACGTCATTAGATTGATGGTCATGTTACCAATGCCTTAAGAAATATAAATAAAATAAAATTTACTGTCGTCTGTCAAATGTCAAAATTATCAAAACAATACGTACATCTGTTGAATTCACATTTGGATATTTCTTTATTAAATTGCTAATATTTTTTATATCAACTGAATAAATCATGGGGACGGCAGGGCAGTCAATTACTTTAGCTAATAGTATTATAGGAGTGGGCATCTTAGCCATGCCCTTTTGTTTTCAACAAGTAAGTTTTTAGAAATCGTAAAGTTTTCTTTATTCTTTAAGTCTGCTAAATCTAATTAAAATAAGTTTATTGTTTGAGAATAACAACAAGTTGTGTAAAAACTAAATCAAAACCAATTCAAATAGAAAATATAACGAGTTATGGAAGGAGGTTGGTGGTACTTGGTACACGTATTTAAAAATGGATTGTATAGATATAACATAATTTCTCCTCATTATTATTAATATTTTTTTTGCATAGCTGTTCTGCAACTAAGAATGATATAATAATGTAAATAACTGATCCATACAATCAGTAATGATTTTGAACTCTCATTTAAATTTTTTGTCGCTATCTCCTAATTTTAAAATTCTAACATATTTGGGGAAATCTGGTGTACTTCTTAGTGATTGTGGATTTGATGGAATTGTGGACATCGGGACATTTATAATGATGTCCATAATTCGATCCATTCAAATTTTCTGTAGCATACCTACTGAATGTTATGAAATTTTTCCAAACCCAAAATTATTTTTGTTTTTATCTTTCTGTTGAACATAAGTGATACAACATTAGTTTATTAATTGAAAATAAAAACAAATTGCACCTATAATTTTCATCTACACTGTTGTACCTCGTTAAATAAATAAAATTCAGATACATATACAACTATTTATTTAGTTTATTAGTTAGTTTATTAATTGAGATTAATAACAAATTGCATTGTAAATATGATGTAGTGAATGAAGGACTTAAGAGCCCTTTGACATTTTTGTGTGAGATAGTGATATCTTGACGCTCTAATTCTCGGAAACCATAAGATTTTTTAATATTCTGCTGGCAGTTTGTAATAGATCCATTTCCCTTCTTGAATATCAGTGTTGCGTATTTTCATATTTATTTTATAATATCTTGCAATAACCATTCTTAGATGCACTACTTTGATGTGCTAATTAACAATGTTTCGACATATTCTAACAAAAAATTATGTTGAGATCAAGTACATATTCTTATTGAATATTGCTGTTGTGGAAATGTCATAAATTTCTTCTTTTCATAAAAAAAAATATTGAAAAAGGTTTATTTCAAGGATAAAGTGTCATGATTAATGTTGATTTAGTTCCAAAAAAGCAATGACAAAAAAAGTGATATGAAATGAAACTTTATTCAATGTAAAATATATGACAGAAATTATTTTTTTGAAATTAATTTGTGTAATAACTACAATAAACACAATAAAATCAATATAAAATACACGATGTTGACAGATGTTTCTCAGACAAGCGAGAGCGCTCGATGAGGTAGGACATGAACGAAAAAGTTATGCACTCTTCATAACGAGCGATCTAAGCGAGAACATTAAATAGCAAGCCGTATATGCCAACTGCTTTGTTTTGATCCAGTATTGACTTCTCTGTTCCATGAGTCTATTATGATTTTCTGATTTCCTGCATTTTTTTTAGGCATGTAAACATTGTGTTGTAAATATAATCACTAGTAGTAAAGTTAAATAAAAAAGTTTAAAAAGTATTGCTAGCTTACAAGAAGTATTGCAAGCAAGTATCATGATGATATCTATTACATTTATAACAATCTATATATATAAATAAAATTGAATTGTCTGTTTATAATTTTGAATTAAAGGCTTTTTCTTAAACTTATATGGTTATTCGCGCGTTAACCAAACCCACACGTGTTTTTTAAAATTTTTGAAGGTTTGTTTATTCAGCCTAATCTTCAAAATGGCTAAACCGATTTTAACGTCACATTTCCAGGAAGATAGAGAATTTTTCAATAATAATCTAAGCTTGTTATGTAAACATTGAAAAACTTTGCAAATAATTAAACTGTAAATTGATCCGCACCTGTTATTTAAAGATATATACAAAAAATAACCCGAGTGGTACACATTACACTAATGTGAACCAAAACAGTTTTTTAGAATTTATATTTGTCTGTCTGGTATACAACATATATGTACTTAAGCATCTTACAATAAGTACTGCAAGAATTTAAAAATGGTTTTCATAATAGCATATCTTAGAGTCAGGTATATTTTATTGTGACCGTTTAGAAGTTGAGTTCTAAAAAGAGCTCTCTCAGTTAACTTGCCTCTGTAGTATGGGTTTATTTTATAGTGGTTTTTCCGATGATCCTATATTTTTTACCATAAACATACATAAGCATAGCAAAGACATCTATATTTTTTTATAAAACAGCAACAAAGCCATGTCTGTATATTGACGATCTTTTGAAAAAAAAACCATTTTAGGCTTTTCTGATTCTAAAATAAATACTTATAGAATTGTTGTCTGTGTGTTTGTATGTTTATTTCTTCGAAGCTAAGAAACTGCCATTGAATTTCTATATTCAATCTCTCTGTTTGAAGAACTGGAGTCTCTCTTACTTAATTAACTGCATAATATCATTATGTTCATCTTTATTACAATGATGCGAAATTATTTTTAATTAGTCAAGGATGTGAACTTGAGTTTTGATTAGTAAAGGATAATTAATATATTTAATCATAACTACGTAACTAGTGGTTTCTAGGTAACCAATCCTAATACTAGTAGTGCTAGACAGATAAATACTTCCCTCTAATCAATCTTTACTTTTAAAATAGTACCTATATTAAACATAATTACATGTAACTAAATACAATATTTGTGTTTAGGAATGTTATTGTATTTCCTTTACATGCATTTAACGTGTCGAGAACACTTAATACTAATTACAAATATAATATTATGTATTTATCTAAAACGAAAAAAATTTAATAACAAAAATCGAAACTTGATTTGTTAAAATTTCAAAATTATATTTTATACTGATGTCGCTTCGTTACTCACAGTCGCATGAATACACGTGTGTCTGAGCGCGCCAATACCTAAATTCAAGTGCTTACATTTTATCATAGGGCTCTTAAAAAAGAGTTTGGTATTTGTACTTATATGAAAATTAACCATATATGTACATATAACAATAACATTAATTTATGTGCCTTTACTTCATTTATTAATTTAAATTAAAAACTTTCCAAATGTAGCAAAATATCTAAGGTATGTCATTTAAAATCTCATTATAATAATTTAAAATTATTTGTAGTGTGGTGTGTTACTTGCTACATTAATATTGCTGTTGATGGGCTTAGTCTCCAGATTGTGCTGTTATTTTTTGTTAAAATCTGCTCTCATCGCTAGAAGAAGAAATTTTGAATTTCTAGGTAAGTATCAACAAGATGGAAACTCGACATTGAAACCTTGAAATAAAAATACACAACCTGTATTAGTTATTGGCTTTTAAAATATCCTCTTTGAGGTCATTAAAAAATTCACAACTTTTTAAATGTTCTTTTACACAGCATTCCATGTATTTGGCCCCGCTGGTAAATTAGCTGTAGAACTGGGAATCATTGGATTTCTTATGGGAACATGTATAGCTTATTTTGTTGTTGTTGGAGAACTTGGACCACAGATCATTGCAAAAATGTTCAACATTAACCAGAGTGATATGTTAAGGTATGAATATTTTATATACATACAGGTTATCCCAAAACTCTACAATAAGTTGGATATAGGTGATAACTACTTAGTGACAGTTTATAAAAAAATAAAAAAATCTAAGTCTCAGTTTTTGCAATATAATTATTTTTTCAAATCGTGAAAATCAACAACTTACCATACCATGCTTACAAATTTTCGAATTTAACGGTTCTAATTTTTGTAATGCAAACATAAATAGCCCTGCTATTAATTACAGTTCGAAATAAAACAATGAATGCTGTATTTTAGAGAAAAAAAAACTCTAGTCATGTGCAAAAATTTTTTCGTCTGCTAACTCTAACATTGCACCTTTTAAAGAAAAGTACTACACTAACTGCTACTGCTTTCCTTCGGCTGCAATGCATGCACGACATCGTCTTAATAAAGATTGTTTGAATTGAAGGACGAAAATTGAATATGTTCAAATAAACCTTGTTCTTAGTTATTTCCTGGAACATATACCAATACCACCTAAACTAAAAACTTCTTTTTAAGTATGTATTTAGATTGACCTTAATTTATGACTAGAAAGTCATTATAAATATTTGGTAGTATATGAGAATGATTAGATTTGAGAAGATGAAAAAAGTATAGTATCAGGACTGCAATATTTGGCACTCTGTCTTCTCTGACTACCCCGTTAGGGATAAAGCGTAAGGATATGTATTTATGTGTGTATTAATATGTCATAAGCATTTTAAAAGATGTTTAAAAAAAATGTGATTTGAACTTAACGGTGAAGAAAAAAGGGTAATTTAAAAAGTATACATTCATAAACTGTTATGGTACAAATAAAGAAGATAAAATACGAGTAATAGCCCTTGTCAGTTCAATGAGGACGCTTCGTGGCGAAATACGTGTCGTATAGTTTTGGAATTTTGGTTGGATAATAGCTAAATATTATAAGGATTCATCACATAGCCAGTGTTAGTTAATGTAAAGGTCAAAAATATTCACGTACTTCAGCAAGTGTGTGAGAAATATGATCAAAGCCAAATCAATTTATTCAATTTAACCCAATTGCAAGGTATTTTTGAACGTCGAATCTACTTTAGTTAATAATAATGATAAGTAGAGATCAGAGTATATTATGCAGCATAAAAAGGCTGAAATATGCATGAAAAATGATTAAAATGTGCGAGTAAAGTTTGTAGATATGCAACAAAGTAAAACAAGAATAATAATTATTTTAAAATGAAACAAAAAAATCGAATATTTTTAATATCTGTTGTTTCTTTCAGGACTTCAATAATGGTGATTGTATCATTAGTGTGTGTGCTGCCTCTTGGCCTTCTAAGAAATGTTGACAGTTTAAGTAACGTTAGTGCTGCTACTATAGGATTCTACTTCTGTTTAGTTACGAAGGTTGGTAGTACAAAATCAGGCATATTATATGTAATTTTAGATTTAAGTGGTTATGGTATATAATCTGATGATTCTTAGCCTGAAATAAAAGTAGAGACAATTCCACTTAATATGACCACAATACAAGTAAGCATACAGTATTCTATCTGCATACAAACGCTTCCAAACGACGCGCCTCGAAATCTCGGCATTTTTCGGCATACAACAGTCGCGAGTGCGCCGCGGTTGTCGTCGTACGTTGTGATACGCTCCCGCGCATTTACTGTCGAAATATTATGTCAATCAAGTTTTCGAGCATATTGTTCAGTGTATGGATATGTTGGAATACATCTATATCGAAACCGGAAATATGTCTCTGTTGCTCATTTGTAGGAAATATATTATCATAATGATCTAGTTACTTTGTTGCTGATTTTTAATTATACTGCACACAAAAAAACACAAAATGCATGTTTTTGTCCATTTCCACCATACTAACTCAAACATTTGAAACTAGAAATAAAATACTAGTAGAATTATATAAATAAACACTTATGAAATTTGCAATAATATAAAATGAAAAGATAATATGACAATTTAATATAGTACCTATTATCAAATATGTAACCCAAGAAAAACAGTTCCAGTCGGCAGCCCTATTGCGTGTTTACGTACCGAGCGACCGTAGGTAATTATCTCAAGGACACTGTGAGATATAATACTGCTTGCTTACTTGTACTGTGATATGACTGTCAAGGGTCCCAGGCTCGACTCCCAGCGAGGTCAATTTATGAAACAAACTTTTGATTTGTTTTTTCCTATTCCTATTATATTTCTACATTTTTACATATAAATAAAATTGAAGTATCTGTCTGTGATTTCGAAATAAAGGCTATTTCGTAAGCTTATATGACTATTTGCATGTAACCAAAACCTAAACATGCATTTTAAAATTTTTGTTAGTCTGTCAAAGATAATCTAAACTTAAAGTAAATTATATGTTAGCAGGGCCGGGTCTACCATATGGCTTTTTAGTCTTCAGCCCAGGGCCCCGTGGATTCAAGGGGCCCCCAGCTAAGTCAAGTCAAAGTCAAAAATAGACGATAATGAGAAAAAATCCATAATTTTATTAAATTAAACAGATCGTAAGGTTTGCAGCCCTGCGAATCCTGCGATTAATCAAACCTATTCAATTCATTTAATTCAAGCCTACGTTCAGGTGTTGGTACTTCGAACTGACAGTTAAATTGTTCAGCTGCCATTACACATTCATTCGATCTCGATCGTGCTCCGCTGTTTCCCTCTCAGACTCTGTCTCTTTCTATCTTGCTAGAATTATTTATAAGTACCATTATTTATCATTTTTATTTAGTATTTTTAATTATTTATAACTAGTAGGATAGAAAGAAACAGAGTTTTGGAGGAATGTAGCGGATCGTGATCCAGATTGAATGTGTAATGGCCGCCTACGGGTTGGCAACCTTGAACTCCCGGTATGCATCTCTATCAAACAGAACGGGGATTTCCGCGTCGATTTTTTACGGACGACAGTACATTTACTTAATTTTCTAAAGTTGTGGATAACTGCTTAAAAAATTTTACACGTTACGATTTAATATTTTAATAACGATTTTACTCACATATTTAATATTATAACATAGTTTTCATTCCTCTTTTGAGTTTTACCAAATGAAATTAAAATACGCGATTAACGTTAACACCTAAAGCATTCCTAAATACCATGTGACGATAACTACGTTCCGCTAATAATACCCCGCTAATAATAAAAATAATAATTAGGTGGGCCCCTAAGTAGTATTAGCCCAGGGCCCCCTAAACTCACGGTCCGGCCCTGTATGTTAGTACTTTTTTAAATTGAGAACAATATAGTAAAATAGTTGATTATGTCAATTTTTGTGTTAGGTGATATTAGAGGCGGCGTCTCAGCTGCTGACGGGCGAATGGCAGACCCGAATGGAGATGTGGAAGTCGTCAGGTGTTCTACAGTGTGTGCCAATATTCTCGATGGCACTGTTCTGTCAAACGTAAGTACGAGGCCAATACACATGTGATTTTATTAAATGTTTATGAGCTTTATAAATGTTTTATTTTAGAGGTTATAATTATTGTTTTTTTTATGAAATTTTTACTAGTTACTGGGTAGTTTCATTGCATTGTAGTAGCAACGTACAATGATAAGTCTTAATGAATTTTTAAAGATATAATAATAATAATAATACTCCAGACAGTTACACACATTGTGCGACCCCAAACTAAGCAGTAAGCTTGTACTATGGGTACCACACAACGAACTCTGGGGGAGCTCCCAGTAACAGACATAGACACACACACAGACAGACAACAGACTCCAAGCCATTTTAGAAAGTTCGTTTTCTAAATTGACCCGACCCGGGATCGAACCCGGAACCCTAGCTTGGAAGTCAGATGCTCTGCCACTGCGCAAACAGGCCAGTCAAATGATTAATGAATTTATATTAATATTAATACCAATAACAATGCATACCAATTATCTGGGCTAAAACTAGGATATTCCCTGTGCTATGAGAACCAGACGACGATTACTAGGGGCGTCTCCCAGTACACCCAGTCTCGAGACAATCTAGAAAAGTTCGTTTCCTTAATACTCGACCAGGAATCGAACCTGTAACCTTCCCCGCTTGATTGATTTAAATATTGCGAAATTATATGTCACTGTTAACTATATCATGCCATTTTTCTTTGTAAATATGACAAGCATTTTGTAATACCATTATAATACAAGCTTTTGTCCGCGACTTCGTTCTCGTGGTAGCGACTTACGACAAATGGGATAGCATAAAAAACTTCTCCATGAAAAAATACATATACATGCCAACTTTCATGGTGACGGTTAAACTGTATTAGAATTTAACGTTTCATACATACAGACATACATTTTTATATGCACAGTAAAAGTTTTGATAGATCATAACGTCACTTAATATGTGTTAGTCACGAAAAAAAAACTACAAAAGCAAGATTTTTTGCCAGTGCCATACCATCTATTCCATCACAGAAGATTTTCTCTGACATTATGTATATGAAGTATAAACATATATTTCGTAGTGTTGCCACGGATTAAGAAATTACTGGAGTGTGTTACTTTATAGCGTATACCTTTTTAACCCACATGATATACACAAAGGATTGACCTGTTGGCTCAGTGGCAGAGCCTTCCAAACCGTTTCTGACTTTGATCCACGGTCAGGTCAATGTAGGAAACAAACTTTTCTAAATTTGCTTGTAGAGTGGGCATTTTTGGGAGCTCCCCCAGTCTGTTGTGTGGTATGATTTTTTTCCGGGAAAAGCGGGATTTTGAAATCTTTGAATGAAAAAAGCGGGACATAATATAAAAACGTAAATAATTAGTAGTTTTTTATTACTTATCCCTTTTTAACTTATACTTGAGTTTACAATCACAAATACAAAACTAGATACACAATCAACGCTCCAACAATGTCCGAACCAAATGTGCACTCAAATAAGTATTTGAGTGCACTTCTGTTTCAATAATATTCGAAAACAGCGAACATGTCAAAGCGCTCCTTCAAAAATTGCAAAAACAACACATTTAGAACGCTAAAAAAGACGCGAGTTTTTATTTTTGGTTAATAAATAAATGATATTATTTACGCGTTCATTATTTCATTGCAGTAATAACGTTGCGTAGCTCTTTTTTATTAAATTCGTAATTATATTTTTAAATATTTCCTGACAATATATGTCTTGTCCTTGTCATTTTCACGTAACAAATCAAAATGACATAAATAGCAACGCAAATATATTATTTGAATTATACTTTATGCACTAGACGTAAGATTGCATTTTAAATATTTTATTTAACAAACTTCGTTTCAATGTCATGTAAGAATCGTTTACGAGCGTTTATAACCTTATGGTTTGACAGTAAGGTCTACTTTAGATTAACACAATATTGCCGATAATATTATACGATATAAAAAATATTGGGTCCTTACATATGAAATTAGCGTTTTGTCGTACTGGCCACTTTGATCTGAAATATCTCCTCTTTGGTTAAGAATTCCAAATTCAAATTTATAAATTCATTTAGCTGGTACATTTGAGTTTTGAAAACAGTCATTCATTTGTTTTTTTCCTCATTATTTTTTTCTTTGGCGTGCGGTAATAACCGCACAATGGAAAACATGAAATATCGGTATATTTACGAGTACGAGTTCTACCGTGGCACCAGTGCTGCAGAAACAGCTCGAAGGATTAATGATGTGTACGGCGCTGGTGTCGTAAGAGTAAGCACGGTACGTTTTTGGTTTCAACGTTTTCGTTCTGGTAATTTCGACCTTCAGAACCAACCCCGTGGACGGCCGGAGAACAAAGTGGAAAATGAAGAATTAAAGGCTATTGTGGAAGCGGATCCATCACAAAGCACTTCAGAGATAGCTGCAGGCTTCGGGGTAAGTGACAAAACTGTATTAATCCACTTGAAGCAAATCGGGAAAGTAAAAAACTTGAACAATGGGTACCTCATGAATTAAGTGAATCGAACTTGCAAACACGCGTCGACTGCTGAGTTACTTTGCTCAACCGACACAATAATGAAGGGATTTAAAATCGAATCATTACTTGTGATGAAAAGTGGATACTGTACGATAATCGGAAGCGCTCGTCGCAATGGCTGAACCCTGGAGACCCAGCCAAATCCTGCCCTAAACGAAAATTGACTCAGAAAAAGTTACTTGTGAGTGTTTGGTGGACTGGCGCCGGTGTCGTTCACTACAGCTTTCTAAAATCTGGCCAAACGATTACGGCAGATATCTATTGTCAGCAACTGCAAACCATGAAGGAAGAACTAGCTGCTAAACAACCGAGATTGGTCAATCGCTCTAGGCCACTACTGCTTCACGACAACGCAAGACCGCACACTGCACAACAAACAACCACTAAGTTAGATGAGCTACAATTGGAATGTCTGCGACATCCACCGTACTCCCCGGACCTTGCTCCAACAGATTACCATTTTTTCCGGAATTTGGACAACTTCTTACAAGGAAAAAAATTCATCTCAGATGCGGCAGTCCAAACCGCCTTCAAAGAGTTTATTGATTCTCGCCCCCGTGGTTTTTTTAGTAAAGGGATCAATGAACTACCTATGAGATGGCAAAAGTGCATAGATAACAAAGGTGCATACTTTGATTAATTAAATATATTTTACAAAAAAAAATTGACTTTATATTCCTCCCGTACAAAACGCCAATTTCATATGTAAGGACCCAATATATACTTACGTCAATTCGGATAATAATTTGTTTAAATTTTATAGGAGATTGTGGATCTATTTACAATAGTGATAGCCAACCATAGAAAATGTTTTTAATGTAAATGCGTTACTGTAGTAACGCATTACATACTGTAGTACTGTAATAATAATAACTGTCTAGTCTACTCTGTAAGGTAGTTAAATCTTCAGAGGAATATAAGTAACTAATACAATTATTGTATTGCTTATTTATATATCTGATTATTTCAAAGTTTCATTTTTTTAATATAGTTGAAGAAGCTCAAGATTCCCCCAGCCCTAAGATGCGTAAGCGCTGAGCTCTGAATGTGGATTCAGAGCTCTGCGCTTACGCATTGAAACAGAAATTCACAATATTTACAAACCTTGCGTAATGTTTTGTGTGCGAGTCGACCTCACGCTTTCATAAAAAACTAAATACTATAGTTAAATATAAATAGAAAGATACTTATTTAAAAATTATTCAAATGACATTAAAGTGGCTATAAAAACTTTGAGGTTTCGCATTATAATTTTATTTTACAGTTTTTTAAATAAAATTATAAATTAATGATTATCACAAATGAAATTATATTTTCAGACAATTATTCGAAATCTTCGAATCGCTACCTTTACTATCGTTAGAGAAAATGAATGTGGTTACGAAAAATGCTATAAACATTTGCACAGGTGTTTATCTTACGCTTGGCGTGTTTGGATACGTCGCCTTTTGTAAGCAAGAAATATCAGGTTAGTGATACATAGTTTAATTATATAATTCTGGCTAGTCCCGTTGATGTGGAGGTTATCATGTTCCCATTTAGTAAATCTAAGTAATTAAATTAAAAAAATAACGCAAACGCACAATGACTAAAATGAAAAACTAGCTTTATTATTTAGAATTTTGTTTGAACAATGATGAATGTATCATGAAATATTTTTTGTTCGATACCTACTTATGAAACAAATCTGTTAAAACACAATAAAACCATTGTAGTTTTTTGTGTTAACTATGTCCTCGTATTATACCACTCAATTAATTGAGTTCAAAATGGAGTATCATCATGCTAATATTTAGTAAAAATTATACTAAACAGTTTTAATTGAAAAATATTAATAATCTCTTAGTGCAAAATTCCTGTCATCATACCTAACAATTTTTGATCTACGCCTTTTTTCAAAACTTAATACGTTCCTCAAAAAACATTTGTTAAGTTTTGTTGTACTGTCTGAAACGTAATTTACTCTGTACGTATTTCCAATGATGCAATGCAAGCGCAGCGGGCGCGGCCGCTCCCCGCGGTCCGCTGTGCATGTACCGCTTAGCGACCGGGTAGAGTAGGTGCCATTTTCAAAAAAGTTTAATGTATTTTTATTTTTGTATGAAAGAAAGTGTTATGAATTTTTAAAAGTCGTAGAAAAAAAGCTGTTGGGGATAATGTTAAGAACAAGATACTAAGAATTTATTAGTATTTAAAATAACCCTGTATATAAATATTACCTTAAATGACATCGTAGGCGGGACAAACCCAAACCACCCTCCCGAACAATATTACCCTTCTTCTGGGGCAGTCTGTTAAAACGGACTATTCGTTGTTTAATGTCTGAGTGTCGCTGTTTACCGCTATTCAAACGTTTGTACAGTTCGGTTTTGTAGATATGCAATAGACGTTATAATAAGTGAAAACCCTTACTAGTTATTATTACTACTAGTTATTTTTTACTGTTATTGATAAAGTAATTATCACATAGCCAGAATGTTTGCTGACGGAAATGTCAAAGGCACTTATATATCTAGAGGAAAGTGTGTGCAGAGAATGATGAGATTTGAGGCAAAGGAAGATGCAATGCTCTCTCTCTTTACTCTGCTCTCTGACTACCCTATTAATTCAATGTGAAGATATCTATGTGTTTGTAATTATATATTTGCTAACGATCAGTTAAACAATATCCTACAATTCTAAGGCCTCCTTATTCACGTTTATAGAATAAAATATGTATGTATTTCAGGTAACGTATTAATGAGTCTCAGTCCAACGATGGCGAATGATGTCATCAAATTGGGATTCGTCATGTCGCTCGCATTCAGTTTTCCACTAATTATTTTCCCATGCAGAGCTAGCATCTATTCTTTCTTGTATAGAAAGGTAGGTTTATATAATTAAAAAAATTTTTTTATGATTAATTTTTATATTTTTTCTGATAGTTGCATTATTAGTACATATACCTAAATAATTGTAAATGTTGTAAACTGAATAAAAAATAAGTAAGAAATGTTCCACAATGTAGGGATCGAGCATAAGTGGGCACAGTTAATCCAAAAGTTAACTTCGTTAATCGTCAATTCGTTAATTAAAAACTTCGATAATCATTAAAGCGTAAATTTTCGAAAATTTAACGCATTAAAGTTAACCGTTAAAAGTTAACCTTCTCAAACTAATACTGCTTTTGGGCTGGAATACATAGGCAAATAAGAATAAGACAAAAATAAGTGGGTAGATTAATTATATTATGGGTAATGTAGAATGAACAATGAAATACAAATTTTTTAGTTCTAAGATAGATAAAAATGAAGTAGCATGAATCTCTATCTTATAGATACCTTGATGCGGCCGTCTTTGGCCTCATCTTTCTTTCTTTCCACGCCTGTCTTTCATCCAGTTCATGCCCGCTTGTTGTCAGATGCCATCCACCCATCTCCGAGATGATCTACCTCTTCCGCGGGTGTTAGCGCGGAGTTTCCACTCCCAAAGTTTTTTTCGCCCATCGACCGCAGTTCATCCTGCCAATGCGCCCTGCCCATCTCCACTTCCGGCGCTCATACCCCTCTACCACGTCTCTAACTTTCGTCTTCTGCCTGATCCACTCATTCCTTTTATTATGTATAAGCGTTATTCCGAGCATCAGTAGCTCCATCAGCCTCTGTCTAGCTCGAATTTTCTCGGCAGATCTTTCGGTGAGAGTTGCGGTCTCCATTCCATACGTTAAAACTGGCAGGACACACTGATTAAACACTTTTGTTTTAGGTGTCGGGGAATCTTTTTTGATCGGAGGATCGAGCTGTTTGCTTCAAAGGCCGACCACGCTTGCGCGATACGGCTTTCGGCTTCCGCCACTTGGTCTTCTGTGCCAAGGGTTATTTTATGGCCCAAGTAAATATAATGGTCGACAACATCTACAGCCGGTGATTTTATGCTTCTGGGATGTTTATCATGATCTGTGTTTTTGACTTATTCATTTTCAATCCTATTTTGGTTGATTGGCTCTGCAAGTCGCCGATCATAGTGAGCTCAACGCTACCGCTATTGCAAGTTATTCAGTCTCTCTCCGTCGATAATAATGCCTCTGTCACTCAAATCGAGTCCTCGAGGGCAGCATTGAACAATTTTACCTAAATCATGTCGCCTTGGCAAACTTCTCGCTCCAGTTTGAACGGCTCTGTAAGTTTATATAGACTGATCGATGACGTGCCATGTTGCTCTAGATGTTTCATAAGCTGGATGTACCTTTCGTCTAATCTGCAGCTACTAGAGCCCTCTCAACTGCCCAAGCTTGGCACTTTTCAATTAGTGTCTTCAATATTTGCAGGTTGTCATTCGTGCCGTATCCAGATCGGAAACCGGCCTGCTTCCTCGACTGGTTATCGCCGAGTTTATTACCTAGTCTGCAGCTTTTGAACGTCCCCTTTCATGTGGAGCAGGGTTGTCACTCCATTGTGCCAAACTTCAGGTACCTTGCGGTTTAATACGCCCTTTCTAAACAGCAGGGCTATAGAGCTCTCCATATCGCCTCTAGCTTCAACATCTTGGGTACGATGTTACCTTGGTGTGGAGATCTGTTCTTTATTTGGATCAGTGCTAGCTGTATCCCTTCTACATTTTCTCAGAACCGATATTAGTAACATGTGGCCTGCATTTCTCGCTCTGCGTTCCAGAGAATGGTAATTTACTTTTGTACAGCGTTTCGTAAAAATCTTTCGCTACTTGTAACAGATGCTCTCTATTCTTGATAATATCGCCCTTTTCGCCAATGCCTAGCATAAATAACAGTTTTATATGCATCACACTCGCATGCGCACTTCGCAAAATACATCTTTGACCATTCGACTCGCCGAACGCACGAGTGTGACATGACGCGTAATTCAAACAAAAAAAAACAACATGTCAACAAACAAGCAATCTAACGGACTAAAGTTAACGGAAGTTCAGTTTGACGCAAGTTAACAAGAGCGTTAACATTTTCTTAAGTTAACTTAAAAGTTAATCCGTTAAGCAAAATGTTAACTCCGTTAATTAACGATTAACAGATTAATGAATTAATACCTTTGGGATCGAGCTGAATTAATTCGGGGTCTGAACTACTAGGGGACAGAAAAACTGTCTCTTGACCGCCTGACTCATGTGATGTGTTTGTCACATACTTGACTTTCTGTTGTCGCCATACGATTTGCATTTTAGCTATAGAACGTAATATGTTACCTTTACTTTCGTTTTAAATATTGTTATAAAAATGTAAGAGAAATTGGATGTCGCTATTCATTTTTATAAAAGTATCGATAGATCGAAAGTTATAGAATAAAAGACATGATAATTGCATTCCTGTCGTGTTCATTTAGTTCGGTCCCGAACGATATGCATAATAATGTTCGCTTCCGATTCTACATTGTTCATATCCCAATTGCTGTATATTTTTTAGATACAGTCACGCTTGACATTTAGTTGTCTCAAAATATTTTTCAGGTGCATCCATCTCATCACGATCATATAATAAATCACTCCATCCCAGAGACCACCTTCCGCTGCATTACAATCGCAATCGTAGCCGTGACTCTGTTTATCAGTCTTCTAATCCCAAACATTGAGTTAGTGTTGGGTCTCGTCGGGTCCACGATAGGCGTTATGATATGCATAGTGTTTCCTGCAGCGTGCTTCGTTAATCTCACTTTTAAAGATACGAACGAGAGGTTGTTGGCTAAGGTAAAAGGATACAGCAAAACAATAATATTTTTTAATATAGTAATAAGTATTTTTTTCATAGCAGATAGCTGTCCAAGATACTATTAATGCTATTTTACTAATATGTTTTATTCGGTCTTCTAAGCTGGCTTGGGAGAAAGAAAAATGTAATCTGCCAACTGTTTATTTTCCCATGCAAGGTGTAAAAATCGTCCAAGAGATAACAGATAAGGCTAATTATAATTATAAGAAACATGTAAGGGCGACGCACTAGCTTAACGCTATAAAGTTATGATTTTTCGCTAATGGTCCAAAACACTCATTGATAGAAGAGCGTTTAAGGCGTGATTTTTGTTTGCTCTGTCTACTCAGAATAGGAATGGCGTTGAGTTATATACATAGTTTATTCCCTTAAATGTATCATTCTTTTTAGCAACTGTAATAGTTAATGATTTTCAGGTGATCCTCATTCTAGGTTTTTTTGTAATGGTCCTCGGTACTTATGCTAATTTGCAAGCAGCAGAATACAAGATAGAACGTTACGATGAGAGGTATTTAAATCAAGAGCGAATCGACAAAATTGTTGAGGATTTCTTCCAGTCCAAAAAGTTGGATATACCTGAAGGTACAACCGCGAAAATGGTTAAAGTACATTTATTTAGATTTAGAGATAATAATGTTTTCTTTTATGTTTAGATGCAGTCATTAAACCAATCGCCAATGATGCAGTTCCAAAGAATGGTGCTAAAACAAGTAAAGAGGTTATAAAAGATTCAGAAGTGCAGCCTCCCAATCCAGTTCCACCTGAATCTCAATCAAATGAAAGAAAATCTTTTCCAGAAGTTAAGGAAAACCCTAAATTAAAAGAAGCTGAGAAGAAAATCACAGATAAATTATTAGAAACACATCCTAAAAATTTGAGTAAATTTACTGAAAATAAAATATCGAAAGAAATAAATGACGCAAAAAAGACTAACGTGAAAAACCCAAAAACAGACCATGTTGTGGCTCCTGAACAAGATACTGATAAACAGCAAGAAAAAATTGATAGGATGAAACAACAGCAACTGATGGAAACTATAAAGCAACATGGTGAAGAGCAAAAGGAATTAATAAAGGAACAAAAACAGATTTTACACGAATTTTTGAAAACCAAGGAAGAGATGCAGCAGAACAAAAATACAGATGAAATAGAAGCTAAAAAAATCGCAGTGGAGAGTATCCAGAAGATAGCAAATATGGCGATACAAAGTTTGAGCGGTGTTTCTGAAAAACCCGTCGGACAAACTAATAATGATAAAAAAGCTGAACCATTGAAAAAAATTGCTAATGAAGCTGTACAAGAAATAGCTAAGCAGGCTGTTGAGACAATAAAAGAAATTGAACGCAAAAAAGAAATACAAATAGTGTCGCAGACTGGAAATAATATGGCACTCAATGGTGATTTAGTTAATCCACAATCTAATAAGGAAGCTCTTGTGAATAACCCTCTTCCAGCTAATGTGCCCAATTCTGCTTCAAATAATAATGTCCATATGAATTATCAGAACATAAATACTCAACAAAATCAAAATACAGGTAATCTCAACAATATACCTCAAAATCAACATGTTGACGCTAATACAAACCAACTGAATGCGAATGTTCAACCTGTTGTAAATCCGTCGAATACAAATCAAGTTCTTAATGCAGTGCCAACTGCACCCATTATATCTAATCAAGAAAATAATGTATTGAACCATCAACCTAATAATGGCGTTGAAGTAAAGATAAATAACGAGCAACCAAATGTTAATGAAGAACAAAATTCTGTCAAAAATGTGGCAAACCAAGCTAGTCTCGACAATAGTAATAAACCAGTTAACAATGTTTTAGCTAATAATATAGCACTAAACCAAGCAGATAATAATGTGAATCAACAAGTAATTTCTAATGTACTATCTTCCAATCAGAATGTAAATGAAGTAAAAGATTCCAATAACCAGTTGCTACAAAAAGATAAACAAAATATAGAGCAAGAAATCCAAAATAATATGAATGTAAATATTGAAAAGTTGAAAGGACATCAGCATTCGCCAGATGAACCGCAATCTTACAAACAAGGTGAAGATACACAAAAAAATATTGAATCTAATTTATTAAATAAAAATCTCAATCAAAACATTCCTTTACCTATCATGGTGAACGGAGATGCAAAAATAAAACAAAATTTAGATATTAATAATCAAGTTGAAGCTGTACAAAAACCTCATGACACAATAGCTCAGATTGCAAATATAGTGAATAGTAACATTGCTAAGGATATGCTTGCAAACAATGTACAAGAAAACAATTTAAACAACAATCCAGTTAGACAAAAGAGAGAAGTAGTCGATTGTACAGAAAAAACTTCTCTAAAACCGGAGGACAAAGAAATATGTGATAATTTAGTTGACAATCCAAAATTTCAGAAAGTTCAAGAATTTCTTCCAAAAGTAGATTTCAATGATGTTGCTTTGCCTAAAAGTTTATCTTTGGATTCTAATCTAATACATCATATAAGATCTTTAAAAAATTACGAGGGCATAGACAAGGAAAGATAAATGAAGAGGAAACATGCCAAGTCATTTCTATGGTCATTTCCATGTAACCCTATTTTATTAGACAATAGATGCTCTGGAATTATGCATTTATTTAATTAAGGTGTGACGTGACTAGTTAAAAGTTAATATTACGTTATATTATGTGATCTCAATGTGTTAGAGCTTTTCCTTATTTATAAAAATATTATCTTACTAATAAGAGTATAACTCATTAAGTAGATGAAATGCCACCAACGAAATCTTTGTTGAATTATTAAGAAAAATTACGATTAAGTGCGTATATTGATGTTTTTATCATCAAACAATTATTGAGATGCAATACATAATAAATGTGCCAAAAGCGTGTTTCAGCAGTTTTTCCCCACTTCAATAACATCAGAAAACATCAGAAGTAAAGCCAATATTGTTAATATATTTAGTATGTATACCTTGCTTGGGTGGTTCTTCATTTATTTATATTTCTATAAACTTTTGTAACAGGTTATCCAAATACTTGACAGTAACTTAAACATCGACTGATAAGAATGTGTTACAAATAAAATATATTTTAATAATTATCTTTTAATTTAGAAATAAAACACAATATTGGTTATATTTATTTACTTATTAAAGAAAAAATGCAAAACAAAACTAGGTAATGAAATAACTACAACTTCGCACCATTAAAATAAACAAACTTCTTTTTTTATACTACTTATGTTACTTTCATGTACGTTTCATTTTCTTGACCTGAAACAAAGAAAACATTCATTATTATTACTAATGCAAAATGGATACTGTATACACTGTAATGATGGCAACAATATTTAATACTTATTTTCCAGTTCAAAACGAAACTAGTTTTTATGGTGGAAATATAATATATATAAAATCTACTATACAATACAAAAACAAAATCTAAATAATATTATAATAACCAATGACATAGCAGTGTCTGTATATTGAAGGTATTTTTGAAAAAATGATTGGTACATTTTCTTCCATTTTTGTCCATAACGTAAATAAATGTGGCGACAATAACATTTATAATACTAATGTTATAAAGAGGTAAACTGTTTGTTTGTAAGTAATGGATAAACTCAAAAACTACTCAACCAATTTCAAAAACTCTAAACTACAGAAAGCTACATTATCAGCGAGTAACATAGTACAAAATGTGATAAATTCCCAAAATCTATAGCTACTTTCCGCTCAAACTCCAAAAACCACCAATCGACACGTGTTTCGCCCCTCAACGGAGCATCCTCAGGATATACCAGAGATAGGACTCGGTCAGCTAACCAGCACCGAATCGGTGTAGGATTCGGTGCTGGTTAGGTTAGGTGTAGGATTCGGTGCTGGTTAGCTGACCGAGTCTTATCTCTGGTATATCCTGAGGATGCTTCGTTGAGGGCCGAAACAAGTGTCGATTGGTGGTTTTTGGAGTTTGAACGGAAAGTAGCTATAGATTTTGGGAATTTATCACATGAAATGGATTTCCGCAAGGTAACAACCTGAGTCTATACAATATAGTACAAAATATATAGCCTAATATAGTAAAAAAAATTCTAACCGTGCAAAGTCGGGGCGGGTGCTAGTATAACATAATTGGAGATGGGCTAGTTTGCACATCATTGACTCAGTTATCATGGTAGTTGTATTAGTAAAACATTTTTAGAATTTTTATATGTGCGTTCGTGCTTCAATAAAAACCAAGAATTAAAAGAATAATAAAATCAGTAAAAACTTGTATTTATAAAAACACTTAAAAATAAAGAATAGGAGATTATTATTGTTTGCACGTCGCGAACAATAATTTTCTGTTATTATTGTGTTACGTTACAAATTAAAAACAAAACGCTTGACAAATAACCTCAATTTTTTCAATACTGTACTACATTGGATATTATTAGTGTTATTTGTGAATATTTCATAGGTTTGTGTATATAATAGAATAGCAGTGTTATTAGAGTGCTACATGTAATACACCGGACCAGCGAACGGTGAAAACTTAGCGAAATTTTGGTTAGTTTCTTCATTATATATCGGAGAAAAATGAAAACAATACGATAAAGGTATTTTAGGCTCGCTTGGCTTCAACTGTCATTATTATTACATACAATAAGAATGCAGTTTCATCTTGGCAAAGCTTGCACTCAAAATAGAGTTATTTTAAAGTCAAACTCTTTCTTCCGGTGTTGGTTACTTAATCAATTGAGTCGTATTGTATATGTATAGGTAACAACATACAAACCTACATAGGTACATATGCTCTCTTACATAATTCCAGTAAAGTATATACTAGGTGACGTACAAGTCATCACCCTATCGGAAGATGCTATAATTTTTGCAAATGGCGGCAAATGTCAGTTCTGCTTTGACATTTTTGAAGTAAATAGATACAAAATACACGTCAACAAGACATGAATCGCTATACTCCTCAAGAACGCGGAATTATTCTTTCGATTTTTTTGCGCAATAATTCGTCGCTGGTGTTGGCGCAGCGTGAATTTAGGCGCAGATTTCCCTGTCGTCCAACTGGGTAAACACTACGGTGTTTAGCTGCTCGTCTAGAAGAGTATGGGACAACACGAGATGCTGCCAGATGCTGGCTGGCCCCAGAGCAGCCGTTCTGCTGAGAATATCGCGGCTGTGACCGAAGATGTCGCAAAGGTCCCCGGAGTATCAACCAGACGACTTTCTCCTTCCTCGATTGGATAAATTGGGACTGGAGAACATGTGGTTCCAACAGGATGGATTAAGGCGCTTACTGTACGAGCCACAATCGAAATTCGCCCAATCTGTCATTTTGGTGATTTGCACTGACAAGATTGCCCGATTTAACTATTCCAGACTTCTTTTTGTGGGGTTTCTTGAAGTCACGAGTCTATGTCAACAAACCTCAGACTCTTGAAGCTCTAAAAGAGAATATCGCCGGAACCTATCGCCGAAATTTCTGACAAGTGATGGAAAATGCCACTAATCGGGCCCGTATGGTCATCAATTCTGGCGGCGGTCACTTGGCCGATATCATTTTTTCGACTTAATGGAAAAAAAAATTAAGACATCAAATAAACAAAATCCAAAAGCAGAACCAAAGTTTTTCAGTCTAAAAAAAATTACAGCCAAAGAACATCGGGTAACTCAACCTTTGCGCCTACTTGTAGTATAGGCCTCGCCTTTACAGTTAAGGTAGGTAATCAATACACGCATAGCTTTGCGCGTGTTGCTAAGTGTACACGTTCGCGGCGACGACCATGACATTTGTATAACTATTGTCGTCTCATTTGCGTACACACGTTTTTTTATATGCTAAAAGAGTTAATGTTTACGTTGTCTTATTGAATTTTGTTCAACATGTTTTTTGTTCCTTAAATCTAGGTTTTAAAAAAATATACTATATCACAGGGTAAATGTGTGTGTGTGTGTGTCTATAGTGTGTATGTGTGTGTGTGTGTGTGTGTGTGTAAAGTGGTAATAGGCTTGACTAGAGTTAAATAGGACTTCTTAGGAAAATGGGAAATCTTCAGTTGCACATATTTATTTAAACCTTCCAATTCTCAGAACTTGTACAATATACTATCACTTTTGTACCTTAAAACTCCCAAAAACGCAAAAAATAATTAATTTAAATAAAATACCAACTTCGGATCTCCCGATACCGCCAAAAAAAGTCCTGTGCTACCGTCGAACTATAATATGCATTACCTCTTGCTAGTTTCCGATTTGGCTTGGCTTGTATTAGACTGTGTGGAGACACGGCGCGTTCTCCGCGCCGGAGTGGACCCTGGCCCCGCCTCCTCCTCGGGTGAGGACGAACCCGGCTGACTATCCGTCTCTCTCTGACAACACGAGCACAATGATTACAACTATACATGTCAATTTTTGAATTTCTGGTTATGTTGATGAATGCACCTAAAATAATAAAAATAAATCTTTTTATTATTTGACGTAATGTTTTTCCTGTAAACTTCATGCGAGGCTTCATATTTCTAGATTTTTTTTAAATTTCGCCCAACGGTTACGATGATAAAGGAATGGTCAAGTTGAGTTGAGTACTCATTTTGGCCCTTTTTTAGTAGGTGTAAGGTCTGGTGTACTAAGGTGTACTGAGTGTACTGAAGACGACCTCCGTGGCGCAACGGCTTAGCGCGTTGGAAAGTAAAACGGGGGTTGCGGGTTCGATTCCCGTCTCGAGTCTGGGTGTTTATGTATAATATGTATATATTTACAAAAGAAAAGTATATAAGTAGTATATCAGTTGTCTAGTACCCATAACACAAGCGCTATGCAGCTTACTTTGGGACTAGATGGCGCTGTGTGAAATGTCTGAGAGTACTATTATTACTGTACGAAAATTTTTTTTTTTCTGTCTTCATGGCATGGCGCACAGATTAGCGCATTTGCCAATGTCACGTATTGTATTAGTATGTAGATCGTTATCGCAAAACTCCTCCAGTAAAGTGATAGTAGACTTTTATAGGACTTCTTGGAAGAGCGCGAGAACTTGAGCTACATATGTTTATTTAGACCTACTCCATTCTTTTCACTTACACAGAACTTTAAAACACAATATACTATCACTTTTGTACTTTGAAACTCCCAAAAATTGGCTCTGTTGGTTATAATAGTTAGCCTTAAATAAATAAAAGTGCGATTCCTTTTTTTCGAATGGAACTTGATGTAAGAAAGTTTTTTTTAATTAAATAGTTTGATACAAGATATATACGCATGGATTTAGGCATTTCATGGCTTCCATCATGTTGGGGGGCCCTGGACTGGTGTTCCAAGTGCCATTAAGACTGAACGGGTTACAGATAATGTAAAAAAATAATACAATAGGCAAGTTGACTTGATATGAAGTTGATTTGAAATTAACTGAAAATTGTAAACATAATTGTAAAAATATTTAAATTTCATTGTGAAATAAGAAGTATTTTAGAATTTATTGCCTTTTCAACTCCAATAGTAGGGATGAATACAGGGCTTTAACTTCACAAAATCATAGTGTAAACACAGCGCTAGGACTGACAGAACATATCTTGCTACTTCAGTGAGTCTGCTTGTCTGTCACGTTTTCACATCTAAATTGCTGGTACAATTTTGATGAAATTTGGTAAGGAGATAGATTGAACCCTGGTGTTACAAACTCTTTTGTGATTACCTTTTATAAGACCTTTATTATATGATTTTTGTTATATTGTTTTACATTCCTTTTTTGTTATTTGGTAAACTTCAATAAAAATCAGTTGTGTCAAAGGCTTAGTTTAATACAGGCGATACAATCCACTTCGTCTCTTTCGCTTCCACGTGGAGAAGGACGTAGGCTACTATATTATTTTTCGATTATAATAAAGTATAACCTAGGCGAAAATGTGTGAGGAGAATGATGAGATTTGAGGAAGCGAAAAAGGTTTGTAAGGACCGCAACTCCTGGCGCTCCGTCCTCTCTGACTACCCCGTTAGGGATACAGCGTGAAGACATGTTATGTTATAAAGTATTTTTTCAAGATCGTGTTCATGATCAAACCTAGTTTAAAAAACAGTAAAATGATCTACTACGTACCTTAAGATCTGTGGAAGTCGTTTTGCTCTTTGGGGTGTGCAGTGCTTCGACCGCTCGAGCGAACGATGCTCGGCGCCTGCGCACCGGACTATCATTTATAGCCGCTGAAAAAAAAAATGGTGTGGGTCAGTTCCAACGTAACACTGGAGTTTACTCCTTAAGAGAACAGTCACTTAAGTACATGCATATACACGCGTTTACTATAAGATGAGCGAATATGTTGCGCAATGTGGGCAATATGACTTCACTTTTTGTTAATACTCGATTTCGCTCCCCATCTCATTCATGTACTGCGGATATATATATGAAGATTGAAATATATAAACAACGTCTTACAATTATTCTCTCCGCGATCGCGGACGCAAAACGCAAGACGCGCGAGTGGTGAGGTTGTGGCCCTCCTAATACAGAAGAGGTACGTATAAGATAAGAATAGAATAGTAAATTTTTAAACACAATTTTATGACATAGACATCGACTTTTGCTATATTTTCATTGTAAACTATAAGGGGCAGGCTTTATTTAAATTATCTGAAAATTTTAAAACTAGCGCCCGTATTCCAGAACGCTACTCAAGTGTGAATCTCTACTTGAGAATAAAACGAAATTCGTCGCAGAGCATCGGCATCCCTTTCCAGCTGTGTTCAATCAGAGATTCACACTTGGCTATCTTGAATATGGGCAAAAGTCTACAAGCATTCTTGTGCTTAATTTGGGGTTACACACACTAGTACAAAATATCGCCGGGTTAAAGACAAAACCAACTATTTAGTCGAAAAAAGCAGCCAATTTAATGTCAGTCATAAATGTTAGAGTTGTTCTATAATTAATGAAATTTCAAATAGTTACATGCTAAATACACATTTAAATTGATTTATATAAAAAAAATTGTTAAAACTAAATGCGAAGTTGAAAACTATTAAAATGAAAAATAAAAGTTACTTGGGTTAGCTTTCAAACCGGCGATGTTAATAAGTGCGAATTAATAAGTTGTATCTTGTAAGGGCTAAGGGTTCCGTTCAATCTTTTAAGGTATAGAATCCTAAAAACAAGACTTATACAACGTGTAACAGAATTAACTACAAAGCTTATACATCTTATATAATGAATATTTATAAGTATAATGCAATTTTAATATACATATATAATAAAATGTAACTTTTTGTAAACTTAGTCTTTTTCATTTCGTAAATCAATATTTGTGGACATTTGCCTGCGCCTGCGCTGCGACCACGATTTATTAAAAAATATAGCACATTCAAAATAGTTGTAATGGATTAATGTTTGTGAACAAAGTAGTCAAATATACTAACCAACATCAACAGATACATTTCTTTTGGTAATTTTTGCTGCTTTTGGCGTCGCTCGAGCTTCTGAGGCGGCTCGAGCGCGTCGTGCTGTGACACAATAATAAGTATGTATATACATTATATGTACATATAAGTTAAATATTCTAGACCATACACATATTACAAACTTTTATTTAACTTATTATATCTTAAGGTGGTTCGTTCGGTTCCCGAGCGCCTATTTTCTCAATAGATGGCGTCACTTACGCAAATTCGAGGTTTTTATTTTTTTATAGAGTTATTTTTGTATTTCCACACACGAAAGTTTTGTTTACGTACACTTTACACCTATACGCAACTATTCCGACAACTTTGTAAGTTATCCTGTACATATATTAGTCACATATGATAAATAATTCAAATCACAAATACATGTATACTGAGTTCAAGTGACTGTACTATTTAATAATTTCACACTAAATTTTTAAGTCAAATTAGCTCAATGGCATATGTTGATACTAGAGCATTGAAAATTACAGTGTTCGAATCCCTACACAATAACTCTTTTTTTTTATTGTTATACCGATATTATATTGTTAGGTAGTAAAATATTAGAAATTAAAATATATAATTCATTTTATATAAAAAACCTACGAATGAAAATGAAAAATATTTCTATTTCTCTTACAAAATAATAAGATAAGATAATGTTTATTTTCTGTTACAATTTCTATTACAAAAATTAATGGTACCCTGTAGCCCGTGTTAGCTGCTTAAACTGTGTTACGAGCTACAAAGTATATTACATTTTTTGGCCGGAACGGGTGTTAGCTTCACTACAATTTTAATCACTTCAATTAGCCATCTGTGATAATTTTGTAACATTTTAATAGCAGGAGTGGTGTTAAAGTGGATTGTTTAGCTATTGGTGTAGCTGTATATAAGAGTCTGACTTTAGTCTGTGTAGTAGTTGTCAAGCAGCGACAAGCGATCGTGTACAGTATAATATTCAAATGGATGTAGTCAAAGATAATTTAATTATACCCTCTGCCATGTGCTGTTAAATGGAAGTAGTCTAGTGCAATCAGTATTAGTATATTTTAAGCTGCATCCGCAAACGGTCGTTGTTCAAATATAGTCATTTAATAAAAAATTTAAAAAACCCCCGACTCAAAAAAAACCTCCAAAAAGTAAAAAAATAATATGTACCTCATAGCCCTTTAAATTTGTAATAAGTTTCAATATAAATAGTAGTAGTAAGATATCTAAGCGTCGTTACGTCGGGGGTCCGCTAAGTTTACTTAAATTTCATAGATACTTTATTATTTTTAGTTGTATTCTGTTTTTATTACTTTATTTACTTAGCGATCCCCCGACGTAACGACGCTTATTTATTTCATGCTTTTTAAACACTACAATCTACACTCTATTCCCACATTCACGCAAATACTTTCCGGAACGATACACCAAATTGCGACACGAGATCGTACCTCGCCGAAATCTAAGTATTCTGATAATAATTGTCTCATTCATCATCAGACCCTGATCACAATCTATCTATCTATCTGTCATGTACGACCGTCATTATTTTTCATTTTATTTCCACATTATAAGTACATCACTAAAGTGATATATGTTTTTATTAGGTACTTGTTGCAAACTGAACGTATTATTTCAACTTTAAAAAAAAATCAAAAAAGGTCTAACCACATTGCAGGATTCGAACGCGCGCACTTCGGCGTAGTATAGACCTACTACGCTCATTGTGCTACATTATTGAGGAGGTAAACTCTGCAACTCTGTGAAAGGTGTAGGGTGTTAGACGAAAACAAGATGTCGGACAACTTCGAAAAAAATTCCAAATTATATTGGAAAGAAATACGAAAATACCGAAGTGATCCGACACCTTGCAGAATGAATAAAGTGCTTTCGAAACAACATCATCTGTTAACAGACAAAAAGCTTTTCTGCAGCAATGGAACGAATACCATGGAGAACTGTATGAGAGTGGCGACTCTGTCTCTGACACTGAGAGTGATCCTAATGAATCGTCATACTCGGGTTAGGAACTAGAGGATGTCATTAACATGAAAGAGATTGAGAAAGCGATATGAAGTCTGAAGTTTGGAAAGGCTGCGGCAAATGATGAGGTGACTGCTGATATAATCAAGTATGGTGGTCCTGGAGTCAGGGATACATTCTATAAACTGTGCAATCTTTGCTGGCAGAAGAGAGAGGTTCCGGAGGACTGACGCGCCGTAATCATGGTGTCTCTCTATATAGGGAAAGGTTCCTATTTAGACTGCGCGTGCTATAGGACTATCAGCTTGGTCAGTTTAGCAAGTAAAGTGTATATCAAGGTATTGACTGAACGTATGAAAACCGTTTCTGAAAGATATTTGTGGGAGGCACAAGGTGGTTTTAGGAACGGTAGCGGTTGTATGTATAAGATTTTCTCGCTCCGCGGTGTCGTGGGGAAGTTTCTGGCCATAGGTCGGAAAGTTTTATGCGCTTTCGTGGATCATGAAGAAGCATTCGATAGAGTAGTGCGAAAGAAATTATAGTCTTCTACCTGAATATGGCGTGGAGGGCCCCTTACTGCAGGATGTGAGGTCATTATATCGAGACCACAGAGCCCGCGTAAGGATAGATGGTGACATGTCGCCCTGGCTCGAATTCTGTTCAGGTATCAGAAAGGGGTGCATGATGTCTGCCTTTTGGGCAATTGCCTCCAGACATTGAAAGGTAGTATAAGTGGTACGGTATATGATGGTACAGTGGCAAACTGCCTTTTCTACGCTGACGATGCTGTACAGACACTAGTTACGTACACAAAAGAAGACTGTGAAGTGAAAGGAATGAATGTGAATAAAACTATGGTTCTGGTGTTTAAAAGGGAAGATGTACGACAAAGTGTGAAATATGGGTAAATGGAAAATGTCCAGAACAAGTGAACGAAATTGTATATCTGCGGAGCGCGTTTTCGAGGGATGGAAGATGTGAGTTGGATGTAGAGAGACTAGCAGCAGCTGGCAATAAAGTGAACGGTGCTCTGTCCACATTATTAGACAGTGTGGATATATATAACACTGCTAAAATGACCATCTACAATGCGGCGCTGGTTCCAAATTTATTGTACGGTAGTAAGGCCTGGATATACCCGAACTCGAATGAAAGTAAGATAAATGCAGTAGAAATTCGATCTCTTAGAAATATGTGTGGTGTACTTTTGGGGACAGGATAAGCAATGAAGAGATATGCAGTATGACAGGGTTGCACGACAATGTCATACTAAATATGAAAAAGGAATGTTTAGATGGTTCGGGCACATAGAAAGAATGAGTGATGAAAGACCGATGAAAAAAATCTACAGAGCAAAAGTGAGTGGTAAAAGAAGCCAAAGAAGACCAAGGCTAACTTATGACAATCAAATAGCTAGTGTTTGCCGACGGAAATGTCCAAAGCACGCGTATACCTACCTAGGCAAAAATCTGTGAGGAGAATGATGAGATTTGAGGAAGTGAAAGAAGTATGTAAGGACTGTGACGCTTGACACTCCGTCCTCTTTGACTACCCCGTTGGAATACAGCGTGAAGATATGTATGTAGATAATAATATCCTAATAATATCTATTATTGTCATCAACTATAAAAGTACATAAATATTATACAACATATAATTGTATATCGTTTTAAATAATAATTTAACTCATTTTAGGTTTACATTTTTGATACCGATTTACAATGTATTGTGTACACTAAAAATTTTTAGTCCTGTTAAAAATTCGCAATTATTGTTTCAAATCCATTTTGACGTTTGAAGGAAAGATATCATGAATGGCAACGTAGCGTACGGGCGGCGCGTGCAGGCCGGCAACATCGCTAATTTATTTGCAATACGTGTTGTTACACGAAAGTCGTCACACACACACGCATATAATTTTGTAAAAAACGGTATTTGATATATGTTATTTCTATTAAAGATTTATTACTTTTTATTAATTTTGCGTAAATAAGTACCTGAACTAGTAGTAATGAGCACATTTTTAAGCATTTTTACTATTCAATGAAACAGTATATTATGATTACTTTTTGTATGGAAAACGAACCACCTTAAGAGTTCGTAACAAAAAACTGCAAGAACTTTGTAAGGTCTTATTCCAGTATGATGTAGTATTAAGGGTGTACATGAATCAGCACCTACTTGCAAGGTCAAATCTGGAGGAACATTTGTCGACAAAGTGCTTTAAGTATGTTGTGAATACGCCGAGGAAGGCTTTCATGTATGTGACGTCATCATAAATCTAATTTCACAGATGCTACAACATAGGGAGTAGTTTTTCTTCGGGACTCAACAATATAGGTTTTCGCTAGTTATTAATCTCACATATATAGAAACAGTGGAAGGTTTCTATATATGTGACGTCATCATTAATCCAATATGGCGGATGTTCCAAAATTAAAGGGAATAAATAGAATAAAAGCAATAAAGAGAATATGCCGAGGAAGGTTTCTATATAGAATGTGACGTGCGGCATTGCAAAGCATGTCGGGTGCTCGCTAGTTTAAAACAAAATAAAAAAATACGAAACAAAAAAAATATCGTGTTTCTCAATTGATTCGTTTCAAGATTCCAATTCAAGGCTCTTGATGTGTCTCACTTGTTTTTGGGTGGCTATCTAAACTCGATTTCAGGATTTGACATCCCGCTTGCACCAACGATTTAATAATTGGTGCAAGCGAGATTTCAAATCCTTAAATCGAGTTTAAATAGTTGGTGCAAGCCACGCTTAGTATTGCAAAGAATTCAACATAATTATACTGAGAATTAGTTTTGCTTATATCAAACTTTTTTTACTTTTATGTAGAGATGTGCCGGATTATTAAATTTGTATATCCGCGGATACGAACACGGATACGGATTATTAGTGTCCAGATCCGTGAATATGAATACTGATATGGATCTTGAGGTCCAAATGAATGAAATGAACGAACACAATTAACATCAACAATCTTAATTTATATAAATATAGTTAGGTAAATTACTATTATAATGTTTATCATTAATTATTTGCTTGAATTTGGAATAATGCGCCAAAATTTTAATTTTAAGAAATAAAAAGAAATTTTAAGTTATTGTATTTCATTGCTAACCATTTTTAAAATTTCATTTAATATAATTCATTAGTATAAAAGATCCGTTCAAGATCCGCTCAAACGTAACGGATACGAATACGAATAAATACGGATATTTTTCCCCCCTCGGATATCCGGCGCATCACTACTTTTATGTAATTAAAATGCTACTAAACTGAAAGTCCAATGTGTGGTAACAGAAAAAACGTGAAATCAATTTACTCTGCCTTGCATAGAGGTTTTAATGAAAACAACTAGCCATGAAGCGCGTGTTCAATACAAGCGAGCATACTTACATGGCTGGGGCTTGCTTGGCTCAGACGCCACAGATACGGGCGACTCCACTCGAGAGAACTCCTCAATGTCGGGTGAGCCTAGTTTATATAGAATTAGTAAAAGCATTACATTACGGCTATACGGCGCATTGTCCAATAATGGCCTGTGGATTATTCGTTGCATTGCTACACAGATCTACTGCTAATGGATATTGCGTTGATGTGGCCACTATAGACTTTCTCGCTTTGACAACCTGTTTGTCAAACCGACCTTTGCAGCCTTAAATATTGCATTCTATCATTACGCCCAAAAGAGTCTCTATGTCGCATATATTTACAAATTTTTTTTATTAACTTTTCACTAGCAAAATTCAAAAATAATTAAAAAATATAAAAGTCTAACGAACAGAGATTTATTTCGTTCTTATGCCTGTCAAGTGCAACAGCCTAACAGTCTAAAGGCGCTTTCAAATCAGACGGCTGGTGGCGGACTGCCGCCGCACCGGAGTAGGACCGACGTCGTACTGCGCACGCGCGGTTATTTTTTACATACAATTGACGGGACGAGAAACCAGTGCGACGCCCGTACGACTCACGCACGGTAGCAGGACGGCAACGTCGCAAATGCCACGTGTTCAGTTGCTTGTTTACTAGTGCGGTGAATGATCGTGTTTATTTTACGGCTAGTAAATATTTTGCAAAAAATTATGGATAATATAATCACAGAAGAATTTATAAATGAAATAGAAGTTCCGCTTGGTTGAATTTTCTTTTAAACTTGGGTAAATCTTGTGAAAATCTGCTTTATATGATAAAGAAAACATAGATAATGCTGTCGGGTGGCGTCGTTTTCGTTTATGTTTTTTCAACAAAAGCACTAACAGTGACGCTTCTTCGTCCGAATCCATGGTTCGACTGTCAGATATTGATAGACATCACTAAAATACGATCACACTGGCAGCCTTGTACGATTTCAATTTAGGCAGTTGGTGTTGGACTGCATGCTGCCATCCTGCTACCGTCCCGCTGTAGGACCGTTCCGTTACACTGCACGACAAACGTGCGGCAGCGGTCCGACTCGACCGCCTAAATTGAAAACGCCCTTAAACATTGAGAATACTGACAGACACGAAATATTTGTATTATATGCTTTCACTCTAACAATTCCTGACGTCTGAAAGGCGATATCTATTATTATAAATCTATGGGACCGCAGCTAATCTCTGGGACCCCGGTAGTAATTGGAAAACCAGTATCTGCCTACTTTCGTTCATAAATTTTTTTAATGTTGGAATCTTTTTCAATCAAATTTTGTATTAAAATTCTATATCATTTGAAGCTCCTCCACAGTCGGTGGCCCCGGGGACTGCTCTGGCGACAACTACGACCCTATATATACCTTATATCGCACTTTGAACTCTAAAGTACAAGCAAGCCTCATTAAAATAATATTATCATTATAACATTTTTATAAATTAAAACCATTACTTCGGAATAAATAAAGATTCAAAAATCTAACAGATTATTTTCCAATGAAACTTTGTATTAGGTAAATAAGACAATGTACCCTAACTTTGTCATTACAATTTGTAGTTTCTTCTGAAACAGTAAGCCAATGGTTAAATTTCAAATAATTAATTATTTATATAATATGTTAATTTGTAATATCTGAAATCCAGTTAAGTAGTATAATTTTTCTCATTCCGAAGTGCGAAGTCCTACAGATGATCCTTAAATCCGATGATAAGCATGCAAATGAAGAACATTATTAGGACACAATCTGTTTTTTGCTTTAAACGAATTTATAAAGATTTTATCCGTAGTATATTGTAGTTTTATTCATGCAGTTAAAAGCATGTGATTAGTAAATGTAAAATAATATTAGATTTATATAACCAGCAGATTATGTAGCAAATATGTTAAAACAAAAACACAAAATCTACAATGAACAAATTGAAAAATAATTTAAAATTATAGTTGTATTATTCAATTTCATGAGCCATGTGGTAAAAGAACGCAAATGAAAAGGATAAATAGAAAAAATGGAAATTTAATATTTTAAAAATCATTGGAAAAAATATAAACATGAAGTTAACAACGACCAGAGTTTATTTTCTTTATGTGACCAGATTAAATTTTTACTTCATAGATTTAAAGTGGCCAGTTTTAATTTTCATTTAATTCATTTCAAGCGGCCAGTTTTAATTTTCTATTCACGTCAAAGAAAAATTATAACTTCTTACGTACATCCTTTTTTAATTTTTTTTTGTTGTTTTATATACTAGCTTTGATTTAATGTAGTCAGGGACCCAGCGTTATAAGTTGGTTCTACTTGCATGTACTTCAGAATGATGTCTAGTAGTACATTGTCAACTGTAACTCTGTCAGTTACGTACTTACCTTCAAAATTGTGTTTGTTCAACAAAGTGATCCTGTCTATAGGCTGCACGTCAAAGGGTGGGGAATGCGTGGAGGAGGCGTCCTCGTCGTGGTCCAGTAAACATTCCAGCACGGCCTTCTGATGACGGGTCAGTCTGGAATACAATGTACACACATACCATGTAACACGATTAAGCAAGGAACAGAAACTACTTCAGAATCATTCACTATATTTATTTATTTTTTTATTTCAACTATGTATTTTTTATTGCTGTTATACAGGATGTATATCAAAACGGGACAGTTACTTTAATGGATGAAAGGGCATAACTTTAGTATGTAGTTACAAAAAGAATTATCGAAAAAAACGTATCCGTTTAAGAGTTGTGAGCGTTTTAATTTTCAAGTGTTATCCCCACCATTTCTCGTAAAATTGGGTTGATCGTGTACAGTTACAGATTTTAAATCTTACGTATTTTTTTATTTTGTAATAATTTCATCCGTTACTGAAATACAGCCTGAAAACCCCCATTGGGGTATACGCATTATTTTCGAAAATGGTTTTCAGGCTGTATTTCAGTAACTGTACTGTGTTTCAGTACTGAAATACAGCCTGAAAACCCCCATTGGGGTATACGCATTATTTTCGAAAATGGTTTTCAGGCTGTATTCCCGCGCATTTACTGACTAAATATTATGTCAATCAAGTTTACGAGCACAATGTTCAGTGTATGGATGTTTGAATACATCTATATCGAAACCAGAAATATTTCTCTGTTGCTAATTTGTAGGAAATATATTATCATAATGATCTAGTTAATTTATTGCTGATTTTTATTATACTGCACATAAAAAAGCATTTTTTTTGTCCATTTCCACCATACTAACACACAAACTTTTGAAATTAGATATAAAATACTAGTAAAATTATATAAATAAAAACGTATTAAATTTGCAATAATATAAAATGAAAAGATAATATGACAATTTAATATAGTACCTATTATCAAATACGTAACCCAAGAAAAACATTCAGTCCAAGTCGGTAGCCCTATTGCGCGTTTACGTACCAAACGACCGTAGGTAATTATCTCTAGGACACTGCCGAGATAGAATACTGTATGCTTACTTGTACTGTGCTTAAGATATACGGGTATTTTGCAAACAATTGTTTCAGTAATGCAATTTTTTGGCTGTCAGACGAATTACATCGACAGTGGCAACTCACTATAGCTGTTTTTGTCGTGGTTACGTTCAATCAGATAGAGACACACAAAAATTCGTTTGACGCACAGTGATAAGGGCGGCAACTCATTACAGATCCGCCCATTGTGATTTTTAGTCAGAGGTTTCCTATAATTCTAATTGAGAATTGTATATTAAAATACCAATATCTATATACTATAGCATTATATTATTTAAGAAGTCTGCATATAATTACTGAGGAATCTGAAACTATGATTTTTTTTATAGGGCAATTTAATTCCACATTAGTTAGATTTCGTTCATAGAAAATAGATTTCGATATTTTGAGCCTAATATCAAGCTAAAAGTTGTATTGTATGTAGACAAGTGATAGATAATAAACAATCCAACTCACCTTTCAGTTTTAGATATCTCTTTCATGATATCTTCTTTTTCTTCCTGTTTGGAATCTTCAGCAGTCGCTTCCTTTATCACAGACAGTTCCGGTTTACTTGTCAATATAGACTTTCTGCCTTTTCTTACTTGAGCAGGTTTCACGTCTCCAGCATCTTCACTCGCCATGGCTCTTGATTTAAAGGAACTATCAGATGCGACACTCGCATTGTCATCGACTTTGCTTCTGGAGCGTGTGGAACGTTTCTTAGGAGTCGCTGATGTAGATTCTTCTAATATTGAATTATTGGAGTCTTCTAATTCTCTAGACCGCTCTGCCAATTCCTTAGATATACGTCGAGTTATAATTGTTCTGACTTCTGTACTTGTAGGAGTTTTAGCGCGTCTCCTACTTGGCGTGTCTATTTTTTCCGGAGTCTTCTCTGATTCAGTGGATTTGTTAGACGCGGTAGACTTAGCGCGCTTTCGCATTGTTGGAGTTTTTGTTCTCTCTTCGTATTCTATAATGTTACTATCTTCGTTTTCTTTCAGAGTTCTAGGTGCGGATTTGTCTCGTTTTCTTGAACGGCTTACAGCTTTTTTAGTGTTCTCAACTTGACTCATTTCTGTATCTTCTGAATCTTCAACAGACCTCTGTTGCTCGACTTCTGCTTTAGAAGTGTCCGTTTTAGAAAACTTAGTGCCAATGTCGACTGAATCAACAACGTCAACGACTTCTGATATAATTGTATCTTTTTGGGTATTTTCTTCAGTTTCTTTGGAACCAAATTCGTGTACAGTATCTTCTATTTGTACGGCGTGGAGATCTGTAAAATTTCATTAGTATTGACTATGAAGATAGCATACTACTAAAACAGCAATCTTCCCATCTAACTATTGTCAGTCGTTCTCATTAAAATCAGCAGTTTAACGAATCATTCGTTTTGTAATTTAATTATATATTCTATTTAACATTTCATTAATCGATATGAACATACCGCATTTATGAATATATTTATTTTTTACGCATAGTTACACACATAATCAATCTTTTATGATTAAATTTAAAAGTTGTACTCATGACAAGCAAATGTCATATAGAAATTGTCTAATTGGAAAAAAAAACGTAAAACTAAAAAGAACGGTAAAACAAAGTCCGCGAGTCCCGATAATTAAAAACAAATTACTAAACAACAGGAAATAATTAAAAAAAGAAGTTTTTATTTTAATGAAAAAATTACATAATAAAAGAATACGTAATTTATGTATGTAATTTTTTTAATGATTATTTTAACAACCTTAAATAGATTTGAATAAAAATAAATAAAAACGAAAAAGCAAACTTAATAGTACTTAATGACAATAAGAATATAATATTAAAAAAATTAATAACGAATAAAAATAATTATTATTTCTTTCTTTGTAATACATATTTCTGTTGAATTTATAATAAAAAGAAAATATTTACCTGATTTTACTGTACTTTCAACTTTCTTATCAATGTCATCTGTAACATTTGTATCAGAATAATAAAGCTTGATCTCTGGATTATCAGCCATGAACGAACTATCGTCAGTAATTAAAGACATCTGAGCTTGATTCAGTGGATCTACCGAACTGCTTTCATTAGCAATTGACTCTTGAGTATCTTTTCTATCACTTTGCATTTCCTGGTCTTCTATATGTACTTCTACAATAGCTTCCACGGTTTTTTCAGCTTGGTCCTTATTTGACGAGGACGTCGAGATTTGCTCAACAATTAGTAATGTTTTATTAGAGCCTGTAGTGGATTCATCTGATGTGTCATTGATGGATATAACTTCCTCCTCGCTATCGGAGTCTGAACTCTAGAAGTGGAATAAAGATAGCATTTCTAAACATTTAATCTTTTTTAAATACTAAATCAAACTTTATCGCCACAAAAATCAGAACATGCAGTTAATATTCATGGGTATTACTGGGAACTTCCCTAGAGTTCGTTGTGTGATATCCATAGTACAAGCTTACTGCTTAGTTTGAGGTTACACAATCTGTGTAATTGTCTGGAGTATTATTATTATTAATGTTAATATTTACAACTTAAAACTAAACATTATCTTAAATAATAGACTTCCTCAAAGTCGCCGCTTAGGGTGCCTCGCAAACTGGCAGCATTACCTCTTCAAATAGCCAAATTCGTTGACGAAAGAGGCTGCTAGCCCAACGGTCTTCCGAAGCCTCTTACAAATATCCGAAACCAGTCGATAGGCTTCCCATTTCTATTAAATTGGAGGGTATTAAGTTTATTTTAAAATTAAGTACTATATGGCTTACAATTATTTTGAAACACTTTTTTTGCGTGTTCATAATTACATTCATAATTGATTCATAACTTACCTTTTCCTCTTCGCTTTCTTCTGTACTCTCCTGATTTTGTTCTTCCTCTTCAGCTGGTATAATTTCCTCATCTTCCGAACACTCGCTTTCGTCATCACGGTCTTCCGACATATCACCTTCGATTTCGCTGATTTCCCGTTCTATTTCACCTATTTTTTTTTTCTCCTTTTGAATCACTGTAGCTGTATCTTGACTATCCATTTTAGCTTTCCATCCGTCTCTTTCATTTATCTCTGCGTCGCTATCACTTGTGATCAGACTAGAAACATCTTGTAATACAGACTTACAGGTACCGGTTGAGATATCTCCAATATCCTTAGCTGTTATATCGATATTTCTTTCTTCCGAGACAGTTTTTGCTTCAGTGGTTGTTTCTGTCTCTCGTACATTAGAAGTTTCTGTTACACTAATACTACTTTCGTAACTAATTAACACTGATTTCTCGAAATAAGTTTCGTTAGCAGTCAGATTTGGTAAAGATTCCATATTAGTCTTTATTATTAGTTCATCTTCTTTTTTATTAGATTCAGCATTGACTATTTCATTAGATGAAGATTCACCAACGCTACTCTCGTAACTACATAACACGGATTTTTCGAAATAAGTTTCATTTATTGTAATAAAAGGTGGTAAAGGTTTTAAAGATGTATTTTCCTCAGTTATTTTATTTTTTTCAGCAGTTTCAGAAAATATAGTTTCAGTAGAGCTTTGTAATACGGATTTGTTATCTATAGGAGAGAATGTTACGTCCATGAGAGTATGAGACTGAGATGTTTTTACAGGAGTGCATTCTATAACATTGTCGGTTTTTTCTTCGACGATTTTGGATTCGGATTCATTCTTTTCTACTTGCTTAGTTTTAGCGAAAGCGTTGTGTTCTAGTACTAATCTTGACAATGGCTTCTTACGGATGGACCGTTCGACTTTGGGTGACATCAATTTTTCTGGTGTTTTAGAGAGGCGCCTATAAAACGTAAAAAGTACATATATTACAATAAAAGATATAAACACTTTACACTAGAAAAAATATAGATATATTTCAAAAGAACTCGAAGAAACTCGTGACCGTGATCAATTAGTTATTCCAAAATTTTAATTACAAAAAGTCAAGTGGGTCATTTTTGGGCAACTGCGTTCGTTTTTATAATAAAATTTCTCAAGAAATTACTTCATTAACAAAAATAGACTTAAATTTGTTATTAAACGCACACTGAAAAACACACTACAAAATTAGTATTTATATTATTCTACAAATTAAATTATTTCATTGAAAAAATACAATAGTCTGGAAATAATCCTCTTTACACATGTATTTACTGGCTTTATGAATATTATATTTTAAATAACTATTGTATAATGATGTTGAAAAAATAATACCTGACTAAGTTTCTTGTCGGTTCTTCTGTGTCCAGTTTATCTTTTCTAACTGAACTAAAGTTGATTTGATGTTCAAAAATATCTTGCAATTGGGTTTATATGAATTGAATATATCACATCATATTATCACACAGTATAAATGAAAGATTAATGCCCGATGTCGCCAAAGTCCCTTAATATTAGAGAGCCTCTAAATAAGGATAGTGGTCCGGTAACAATGAAAAATCATCAATAGCGGACCCCTATCCTTTTTTAAGGGTTCGCTAAGTATTAGGTGATTTCGGATAAATCAGGCATAAATCAAGTTAACCATAAGTTCATGACTCAAGGAATAAGACTTACCGTAAACTGCGTGGACTACCAACATTCGTAGTTGTTTCTTTCTTTGTGCTTTCGGGAGTATGCGACCTGCTCCTATAGAGTAGTTGCATTTTATAAGAAAAATGAAGTTGATATTATAATATAAATAGCCTCAAAGCTTTTTCATTGTGAGCTTTTTCATTTAAGGTGAGCAAATAATAAGACAGACAAAATAAAAATGTTAATTTTTGAGATAAGAAACAAATGTTGTTTCTATTATATGTATATAAATTTGGATATACCGCAAGCTACGTCTAGTTGGCGATGAAGTTGGCGATTCGTTGGATGATTTAACTGGCGATTCTGTGATTGCTTCTAATCGTGGTGATTCAGCGACGCCTTTATCTGCTCGTTCCGGAGTACAGGATCGACTTCTATAAAAATAATGACAGGATAAATACATAAATAAATTAAAAATAATTATGGTATCTTTATTTCAAACACTGACACTTAAGTCTATACATATAAATAAAATTGAAACGTCTATGGATTTCGATAAACAGGCTTTTTCTTAAGCTTATATTAAGGTTATTTGCACGTAACCAAAACACACTTTTACAATATTTTTGTATATCTGGCCGTCTGTCTGTTTTCCTGGGCTAATATCCGAAACAGTTGAACTGATTTTGATGGTCACCATCTTCCATTGTCAGGTAGAAGATTTTTCAGAGTAATCTAGGCTACTTTTTATACTGAAGAAATAACAAATTTAACACAAGTGGCACCGCAAGGCACACCTAGGAATAAATAAAATTGTAAGTTACCTTGTCTGTCGCGGAATGCTAAATACGGTTTTCTGTGGGTGAGGTTCACTCTCCATCTCTTGATTGGGCTGTTCAAGGATAGGCGTAAGTGGAGATGAGCGCGGACTCACCGACGGCGTTCGTGATCGACTCCTGAGGACGAGATGCATTGTTTTTGAATAATACATTAATAACAATAATTATGTCCTCCGCCATGCTTAGATGGTTCGGGTACATAGAACGATTATCGAAGAAAATCTACATAAATAAGACCAAGGATGACATATACAGATCAAATAGCCAGTGTTAGCTGACGGAAATTCCAAAAGCACTCGCATACCTAGGCGAATGTATGTGAGGAGAATTTAGGAAGCAAAAGAAGTAAATAAGGACTGCGATTCTTTGCGCTGCATCCTGACTCCTTTCTGACTGTTATGGATACAATGGGATGAGATCTATGGTACATACATAATATACATACAATAACTATGGTACTGCTTATTTGTTAAAAGGAATGTATACCCTTGGTTCGACCTCACCCAAGTGATATAATCGCCTTTAAAACATTTTTTTATTATTTATATAGATGTAGCTTAAATTTCTTACCTAGTAATCCTGCTGCTTCTTAATGGTGTTGCCACCGGAGAGTCAGGGCGTTCAGGCGTTACAGATCGAGATCTGAAACATAACATTTGTATAATTGCGCGACTATGGACGACACGACAGGTGGTTTATACTTGCAGTCTTGTGGTGTGAACTCCATTAAGTTGAGTGTTCAGGTTCAGACACGTCGGTAAAATGCCACGATAATATAAGATAATATAAGAGAGGTTTCATTTTAATTGATGGCAATACAAAGAACGTAACAGGTTCGTTGGTGTGATAGATAAGGCGGAGAGATTACAAATAACCTCTTGCATCTTCGATTAGTGGCAAAAGCGACACTAGCGCCAATATACATTGCGGCGTATGCTGTACATAACAGATGAATAACCCAATCACAGACAAGATGTGTAGTTACTTCTACTACGATATCAGTTGACGTTCTTATTATCGTCCATATATCACTTGTGACGAAATATTATATAAACTACACATATCTACTGAGTTAAAAACACTATTTGTTTATGCTAAGCTAAACCGTGTCTCTGTGACGTCGTGACAAGATCTTTAATCACTCTATATAAATTACACTAAATTATATTATGCATCGCTTATAATAAGATGTAGTGTTAGTTAAACAAAAATTATTATGCACAATAATTTTGTTTAAATTCATGAATATCGTAAATGGGAGCTTATATTTTAGCTAAAGTTGCAGCCAGTGTATGCATATGAGAGAGCCTATATTTTCAGCTAACATACAGTCAATTTATGCATTTGAAAGTCTATATTTTGGGTAGAGGTACCATCAGTTTGTGCGTTTGAGAGAACCAATATTTTGGCCAGAGGTACTAGTCAGTTGGGCATTTGAATGAGTCTACATTTTGGCCAGAGGTACAATCAGTTTGTACATTTGAGATTCATTGGTTCAGTAGATTTTATGTAAAAGAAAAGCAGACACACAATGTTCGTTTTCATAATGTTAGTAGAGAAATAGGGATAGACCATAACAACTTCGAACTTATAGAAAACTCGAAATGAATAAAACTTAGTAATAGTAGTCAAAATATCAAGTGTGGATGTTTATGTAATTATATTTTTCTTTTTTTACTGTTTCTAGTTTTTATTGTCTGTGGTTATGATAATAATATAAATATCACCGGCATAGAGGCCTCTTCCAGAGATTTCAAACATTTTTGTTAAATCGTCATGCCATCTTTTTTATAGGTTTAAAAATAATAATAGATATATTCACGCCGCATTCCCACAGCCGGAGTAGAGGACAGAGAGAAGTAGTAAAAATAATAATACTCACATAGTAATAATAGGTGTACTTTCGCCGACCATATGTATAGCTCTTCTGCTTCTGGGTGTAAGTGGAGGCACAATATTTAATTCGTTGTCTACGGTCGCTATCACGCTCTCTTCTTTCTTCTCACTCTCCGTTATATCTGCTGCCTCTCTCTCGGTGACGGCTTCCGTAGTCGTATATTTCTGTTTCTTTTCGCCGGAATATCTCGGATTTATTAGTGTTATGGGAATGTCTGCGATGCTCTCGACCGATGTGTTTGGGTCGTCTGATAAACTAGAGTTGATTGATACTGAATGGGACCTCCTGTAAAACATTAAAAGTGTAAACTAACCGAATACAAATTTGCGTGAGCACAGAATAGTTTGGTGCCCTATGAAAGGTCTGTTTTATCAACAAAACTGATTTATCAAGTCAACTCAATGTATTGAAATAAATCCAGTCGTAAAGTATCTTCAGATGACTTGTCGTTCTTTAAGTTCAGAAAAACCTACATTGAGAGGAACGACAAAAACTCAGTCAGGCATCATTTTTCAAGATATAAAAACACCATATTCAAAAAGCCAGTAAATGCATGTGTAGTCTATCTTTAGCAATTTACAGCAATTGATGTAGTTTATATGTCTTGACTACGCTCTTCGATTTATACACCTCTAAAGAATAAGTTAGTCGGTGTTTATTTGACTGTTCTTGAAAATGGTATGTAAGTGGTATTCAAGATTATTATATAAATTTTGAAGTGTGTAATTTAAAAAACTGTCGAATAGTAGTCTAAAAGCTCTTATGAAAACCATATACTTACTACATTATCAATCGCTAAATCCACAAAAATCGACACGGATTATTTTTTAACGAAGAGACTTATTTATTTAAAAAAATGTATGATGAGGATGAAATATATAAAGTAATTACCTGGCACGGACATTGTCTTTGTATGATTTCCGTGATTTGACTTTCTCTTCAGTGGCCAGTTTCTTTGGCGGGGATTCCATGGGATGAGTGCCCTCCTATCAGTTCATTACAAAATTTATTAATACTGGAAAAATGATTATAGTAGTGACACCGTTCGAAATCATGGTCAAACTGCCCCGCCGCTATCTGCCTGTACCTGATTATTTCGTTGATGGGAATGCGCATGAAAATCCGTTTACAAGTTGGAACTTCAATGAAGTAGATTTTAGGTTATTACATGCATTTTTAGCAGAGGTGAACTAGACACCGATTTACAAATTAGATTTAGAGTCGAGTTTAAACTATTTTTATGAAACTAATTCTATTATAAATGACTGTGTTCCAAGGAAAAGCGAAACAGTGCACGGTCGAGATACGTTTACCCCAAATGGTATACGACTGAAGTAATTCGAGACATCAAATTCAAAGCATTTCTTCACAGGCGATATAAATTAACAGGGTTAACGGAGGATTATGGGGCGTTTGCTCAGTATAGGGTAAGGTTAAGAATATGATACTGCCAGCAGAGAATCAGTACCGACTTCATATACAAAATCAACTTTTAGAGATCCCAAGGTCTTTTTGGAATTATGTTAAATCTAAAAGAAAGATCAGAAATTCATAAAAGAAACAATATTGTCTCATGCTAGAAAGAGTACAAAATTTTCTTAGATATTTATATATGAGACAATATGGGGTGTATCCATTTTATCCACAAATGTATTCGACTTTATTCATTTCAGGTATGGTCGGATACAAATTAAAGGTTAGAAGAGACCTTGCACTGGTCTCAGATATTTTTCAGGTATTTAGGGGTAGGCTGGAAAACGGTGACGTATTAGCGAGGATAAGTCTATGTGTACCGGACAGGCATTGCATGTGTGGCGGCGGCGGCGCTACTACGGAGGTGCCGCGTGCACGTACCGACTTATTGAAAAAAAAAAAAAGATTATATTGTAAAAGGCGCGGGGTGCTTTTTACTATATTTTTTAATAACTCCATTTTTATCAATAGCTACCAATAAAATATTTTTAACAATTGATATCCTGCACCCCACGCTTTTTACAATATAATCATTTTTTTGTCAATCACTTTATTCTTATTTTAAACTTAGTAAAAAGCATTTAATTATATTGACTTAGTAGAATTTTTATCACAATTCTTAATCTTTACAGATAAACATTATTTTTTACTTTTTAGTTCGGTTTCCCTTTAAAGCGCGTTTTTTTAGTTTTTGCAAACCATAACTTTTGTTTACCAAAATCCATATTGTGAGACTGAATAGAATAGCAAGTTTCCACAAGTAAGATTTATTTTTTTAATTAATCGAAATATATCAAAATTTTTCATTTCAATATCAAATTATTGTTTTGTCATCGATCCTTGATAAGTGTGCAAAGTTTCAGTTTAATCTTACGTTTTGAAGTGGATGAAAATCTCGTTCAAAGATTCCATTACTTACAAACAAACATACAAACATACAGGTGAAGCTAATAAAAGTGTGTTATAAAGACGCCTCTGGCGCGCGCTCTTCGCACTGTCAACATTATTGACGCCGAGACAAACATATTCAACTGTATACTGAGTGGATTCACAAGGACTGCTTTAATGTTCATAAGTTATAAATTAAAATCGTAGAAATGTAAACAAATACACGACATTACTGTATTGGGATAAATCCTGTAAAAGTAATGCGTGGTACAGCGTGATGATATGCACTGTTATATTTCATA
Source organism: Zeuzera pyrina (assembly GCA_907165235.1). Classification (NCBI taxonomy): domain Eukaryota; kingdom Metazoa; phylum Arthropoda; class Insecta; order Lepidoptera; family Cossidae; genus Zeuzera; species Zeuzera pyrina. Next base: position 6,388,188 of record OU015629.1, read on the forward strand.
TTTGATACCAAAGCGAAGATGGACACTTATTACGACCGATATAGTCTGCGGAAAAATTAGTAAAGCAGGAATATTATTTAATTTCTGTATACATTACATACCATTGAATGTGATGCTGTAGTAGCGAAACTTTCTCTCGATATGTCCATCTCTTTCTCTCTCTCAGCAATAGCATCTTCTCTCTCTTCCTCGCTGTCCTGCGTGTGCGCCGGCGCAGCGTCCGCTGTGGGCGGAGACGGTGACGATTCCGCTTCAGACGCAGTCGGTATCGTAAATCGAAGGTGTCTGAGAAAAAGGAGATGTTATAGATGCTTTAAGAAGATCCACAATGGAGAAACGGACTATAACGAAACATTTCTAAGGTGATATTTAGAAACATATGTTAGACGATTATAGATATATTTTTTTAAATATTGTAGAACAACCAGGTTGAAAAATTGGGATAAAAGGTATTTTAACATGCCTTATAGTAAATAATAACTTTATAGCTTACGTTAGTAATTGCTTAATCTATACTGTGACTAAAATATAGTTATTTTTAATTGTAAAATGTATACAAGTTGTTAATATTTAAAAAGATTCCTAACATGTGTTATATACATCGCTATATGCATATACTCTTGCGAGAAGAGAAATTAGCTCGCTTTAGAATTAATTTTTACATTGAAAGATCAAAATAAATAAACAACACTTCTATCTCGTAAAGCAACTAGCATTTAAAAAACACAGACGAACACAAATAAAAATTGTTTAATTCAATGTTATACCAAATCACATTGTCTTGAAAATTTATTAAGGGAAGACTCCAAGCTAATTTGCAAAAATTCATTTCCTAAACTGACTCGACTAAGAATCAATACTAGTACCACAGATTAATTAGTTACTAAGGTACTATAACCCACAAGGTTATCCATGCAGTAGGTGACTAGTGCTATAATTAATACACTATATTAGGTATGCGTCAGTAGCATCTGATTTACTGATTTTATGGTCACCATACTCACTTGTTTGTGGAATCACTATAGTGTGTGTGGTTACTGGCTGTCTCCAATAACTCATCATCTGTGTCACCTAAATATCTAGAGTCCACTGGAGATGGGACATCTCTGTCTAATTCAGTTCTTCTTATCTGTGAAGATTTAATTGTGATATTTGGGCTCTCAGATGGCAAAGCTATATATATTTAAAAGCTCTTTATTTAATTATTGTACCTTTAATATACTCTGTGGTGTAATAGCACCCTCTCTTTCATTATAGCCTCTGATTGGCGTATGTACTTCAGGCATGTCCAGTAATATCGACATCTGTTGGCTTAATTCGTCACTCACTTTTATTATACTACCCGGTTTAGGGGTCTTTGGAGTCGTGAGGTCAAATTTAGGACGTTTGGGAGGCGACGACTCTGAAGAATACTCGGGTGATAATGCACTGAAAGTAATACGTACAGACTAAGCTGATAAAATAATTTGAAACATATACAGGTATTCATCAAAAATGCTAAAAAAATTCCTAATCATCCGATTTTCCCTGAGCATTTTGGTAAACTGATCAACCATGTACATATTGAAGCAGTTTCTGTAAAAAATTAAGCAATGTAAATATTGTAAGTAAATCAATGTAAATATTATTCATTTATACATATATACATATCTTCACGCTGTATCCCTAACGGGGTAGTCAGAGGACGGAGCGCCAAGCGTCGCGGTCCTTACATACTTCATTCTCAATGCTCAATTCCTTCTACATATTGATGTAACACAGGACTTGAAAATTATATTATAAAAAATATATGGTATATTAAAAACATGGTATAAATGTACATATATACATACATACGCCGTATCCCTAACGGGGTAGTCAGAGAGGACGGAATGTCAAGCGTCGCGGTTCTTACATACTTCTTTCGCTTCCTCAAATCCCATCATTCTCTTCAAACATAAATGTATTTCAATAATATTTGTTATTATATTTGTCGTATCCGTGGGTAATTCGCGGTCGGATGGCTCGTCATACATGGTGGCGTCGTGGATGCGATCTGCGCTAAGGACACCGTGCTCCTCCAACAACGCTAAACAATGAATGAACGACCACACGAAACGTAGTCTGGCATCACAACCTGTTTCTCGAACTACCCTTGAACGTCAAATAATATCGACCATGTTGCCATTCTGCAAATCGATTCCGCCCAAGTATTAACTTCAAATTCTGATACTGTGTTAGTTAATTATTCGAGCAGCACTATAGCATGACTCTTGCTCTTGTCAACGGACGATGCCGCTCACTCTGTGACATATTTATATATTCCGATAAATGGGAGATTTTGAAATAATTATAATTTTAACTAATAATGTAGTCACGGTACACATTATTAAAATTAAATAAATCAATTGAAATAAAACTTATTTATATCTCGAACTGTGAAAACCATGAACTTGGCATGCAGTCTAAGGTTAATTCAAGGTTGCTGACATCTGCACCCCGCCGCCGCACTGTGCATTGTCCGCTTACTCCCTTGCTTATTATCGAATGTATTGGCTAAAATGCATTCACTTAAGTTTTCTGTAGGAAACTCGTAGAGAGCAATGCGTTTCCATCCACTACCAGAATTTGGATTGCAGTACATACGTAAAATAATAGACCTAATGACATGTAACTCTATGTAAAGTAGTAAGTAGCTTTGCGAATAATAATGTTACTCATGATTTCAAGTTCAAACTGCTATGTGTGTGTGTGTGTGTGTTTTACCTGCGTGTTCGCGTTAATTTTGGTGTGCATATAAATGGTGTTTCCTCGATATTCAGAGCTCGTTTAAGACCTTTCCGCATCTTAGGTTTATTGATCCACGTTTCGCTTGCATTCTCTATAGTATCCTGAGAATAAAAATAAATTATCAACGATTATTATTATGTTACGTTAATTCTATACAATACTTCAAATAATATATTATTAAAGAAAAATTGCTAGTTGATTTCTCTAATTGTTCTCGAAATATTTTATAAAAGAAATTAAAACAATTCAAAATTATAAACAATGTTATTGCTTTTTAAACTTCAGTAGTGGGGATATGATAGAGGGAGATGAGGCTACTGGGCTATGACGTGGCAAGCTCATAGTCTCTTTCGCCCAGTGCTAAGAGTGAGACATAACTCATTGCCACTGCTCGAGTTCAAAAGCCGCCAACTTTGATATTATTTCAATGAATTTAAAATATTTTTAGTAATTGTGTAATCCAAACACGAATGTGAAAATATTTAAAATTCATTGTAAAATATAGAAGTAAATAGATTTTGAAATTAGTATAGAATTTATTGAAATTTGTTAGGACTTTGAAAATGAATTAAATATAAGCAATTTCAAGTTTAGTGGTGAACTAGTCCATTGTTTTATTTTAAAATGTTTCATAACAACTGGTTTTATTTACCTGTATAAATGATGATTTGTAAGTAAATATATTTTTAGGTGACTTTGCTTGTACGAAAACCGACATTGGTTTTGGAGCGATCACTGAAAAAAATTAACATGCATAAAGTATATCTCTAAATAGTATAAAACAAAGTTGCTGCCTGGGTCTGTCTATTTCCCACTATATGTATAATACATAATACGTCCTCAGTTTCATTCACATCAAAACAAATAAATAATGTCTAATATAAAAAAAACGGACAAATAATATTTTAGGGATCCAAATTAAACTCTTAAAAAAAGGGTGAAATATTTTTTTTTATTTAATGTATTTTTTTTAAATTACTAATTACTGTTCTGTTAAATTTCAGATCAGTAAGTGCAAAGATGAGGGACTAAATTGGCTATAATATATGGATGGACAGATCTGACCAAATTAATACGAAAAATATGTAATTTAATTTCATCCCATTCATTTTTTTTTTCACCTACATTATGAATGTTCGTGAATTTATTCAGATATTTCTGAATGTTACCATTATATTTTTTGAGGAACTTGTATAGCCTATAGTTGTTTAGTATAGTTGTATAGTATTACGCAAAATATAAGTCGCCTCAATGTGCCTGCGTAGCAGACAAATTTTAGTAGCGCAGGAACTTCAATCTACCAATGGTAGAGTTGAGTATTTCTTACGTTAGAATGCACGTGCTTGGAATGAAGAACAACATTATAAAATTCAAATATTTTGGCAATAATTATCAAATATTTTAGTCTCTAAATGTACATATCAGATTTTTATGTTATTTTTTAACATTTCATACAATAAGTAGCCAGGGCCCAAGGGGCCCCTTATATTTCAATATTATATTTCTTAGTTATGATACTTAAAAGTTGTTGACGCGGTTTTTAAACGCATTATAATTATTCTTTTAAATTTATGCGATTGAATTTTTTTTTTCACAGATATTTGAAAAATTCAAAAATATATCTATTTCAATTTGCAGATAATGAAAACGTAAAAATAATTTGATTCACAAATATTCCGTTTTAGCAACTCTATATCATTCCGCAAATGAAGTTTAAGTATTATTTATGCTCCCTAATTTACGATCTCTGCTTATAATAATACCTAATAAGATTATGTAATAAATTTACCGTGTATATGTGAGTCTCTGTCGCTAAGTACAGTTCGAGCCACAGTATTAGTGATGCTTGGTAGAGATTCACATACAACTTCCACTAGAGTATCTCTAGCACCCTCTCTATTTAGGCCCTCTACTAACGATTCAACAGAAGTCGATAGCTCCTTAAGTCGAGATTTGTTCTGTTTCAGAGTGCTATTGTATTGTTGAGCTTCGAGATATCTAATATAGATAAAATAAAAAAGATTATTTATACAAACACATTATGTAAAAGAGACTGCACTATTTGCAATTAGGATAGTATTAATTTCTCTGCTCTTTCATTACAAGTCGGACTATCTTATATTTTTCTAACTCTCCTGAAAGAGCATAGAAATAGATGTATATAGATCCATTGGGTAAATTAGACATTTTAAGAAAATAAAATGGTACAGATTAATTTAAAATGGGTTCGTATTTTCCAATTTGAATAAATAACTGTTTGTTTTGTTTATAATATTTTTATTTTTTAATAATATATTATGATTGTTTTCTTATTCAGTTTTTAATATCAATATATAAAAGTTTAAACATTGTAAAGTAGAAATTATAATAGATTATTACCTGGCCTGCTGTAAATAATACATTATCAATATCTCCGAAGTCTGCGGTTCGTCGCATTTTTCCAAATATTTTAGGAACACTTCCTCTTCAAATGGTAGGAGCGTTATTTGTAACACATTTGACAAATGTCCAGTGTTGCGGCACCCTAAAAAGTTAAGTTATATTTAATAATGATATAAATAAACACTAATGAAGACTAAAATCATTTCAGATTTTTGACTCATGGTATACTTTTAAGCCAGTAACTAATTAATGGACTTTTTGGCGGGAATGGGAGAAGTGAGGTTGTCATTTTTATTTAGATTTTCTATTTTTTACATTTTTAGGAGTTTTAAAGTACAACAGTGATAGTGTATTGTGTTTTAAAGCTCTGTGTAAGTGAAAAGAATGGAAGAGATTCAAATAAACATGTGTAGCTGAAGTTTTCGCGCTCTTCCAAGAAGTCCTTTTTTAACTTCAGTAAAGCCTACTATCACTTTACTGGAGGAGTGTTCTCTAGAAGTCTTTAATATTTCGACTGAAGGACTACATTGTCCATGGTCAAGAATAAATTATAAAAAAAAGTAACTAATTAATCTGTGATATACATGAGAATAAAAAAAAACACTGTGCTTAGACTACTTCTATAGGTCAAATAGTTATCGATAAATTGAATGTATCAGCTATCTAGCGCCCGTTACGGTGACATCACAGTACAACGCTGGCAAAGTTCGCAGCAAATGTATTACAGTGAGTTCAGTCTGCTGTACTGTGACGTCACCAAATTGACCAGTTATTATATATAAATTAAAAACACTAGAGTATATTTTAATGAAACGAAATTCTGCATTTTCTTTCTTCTAAAGTCTTTCTAAACGCTTATGCACCATTGCGACAAAGTTTCAAGCAAAATGTATTCGCTAATATTCATTAAAACTGAATTTAGTTGAAAATTAGTACACTTCAGAACACAGTAAACAACATGGAAATAAGCAGGGATGTTATGGATATGAAATTTCGGATATGGATATACGAATAATATTATACCGGTAACCATCAGTACTGGTTACGGAAATGAAATTATTTCGGATTATCCCATAGTTTCTGTTATGGATATTCGATTTTTTTCCAAATTAAACTAGATTTAAGGGCATTCCGCTCAGATATTGTTAAACGACACTTTTTTATCTAAGTAATTGTAATCCCCCAAGAATGGATAAGTGACTATGCAATAGAAATAATAAAAACTATCTGAACAATGCAAGCGACGCGGCTAGTGCACAAAACAGAGGGAGTAACAGAAGTAAATCTCATGTATGTACTTCATTTTTTGTACCTACTCTCAGGCGTAGTGTAAGGGTTGTCAAAGTGTAATGCAGAAATTTTTATTAATGCTATGTATAATATTATAAATATGATGTAATTTTTTAAATAGAAGTAGAAAGTGGTATACATGCTTTTGTTTAACTTGCTTACTGCTTTCTTTGCTCCGTTTCCTACGATAATCGGTACGCCTTCAGAAAGAAAAAATCTCGCGAATCTGTTTTGTGGCTAGTGTGTCCGCTCGGCCGGTGAAGACTCGTCATAACGTGTCGCATTTAGGGATTGCAATCCTGTCAGATCCGGCCGGATCCGGTCGGATCCGACCGGATTACTCGCGACAAAACTATTTTTCCTATTCATTCCAAAAGAAACTAAAGGGTGTACAGTGGCAGATTTCAAACTTCGGAAAATTTAAAAAAAAATAACATTTTAATAAAATTTAAGAACAACAAAAGTAAATTTTATTTATTGAGAACCATTTTCTCTAAATAGTTATCATTGAGTTTCACACACTCTTCAAGTCTAGCACGCATGTTTTGAAAAACTCTTTTACAGTGCCTGAGGAATTGCTTTAGTCAGCAAAAACTCACTTGAAATGTAAGCCTCGACAGCAAAAGCACGGTGCCTTCTGTCCTATTGTTCCAGGCTACTAAAAAATCAGAAAATACAATTTTATTTCTGAACGAGGCAAGTGCGAGGAACGGGCAGGATGTCGTTGAAAGCCCAAATGCTGCGGATTAATGCATTCAAAGTTCGAAATCTGTCACTGGGCAACCTGTATATGCTTAAAAGACGATCAAGTGATTATGTTTGTTTGACATACTCATTATAGAATTTTAGACTAGTGCCTGCAATGCTATATAAATAAGTAAATACTTTCAATTAAAAACGTTAGGTAATCGCTATATAAGAAGAGTCATGTAATAAAGAAAAATGAGAAATATGAATCGTTACAACTTCTAAGTCCGATAACTATCTATTTATACCTTTTTCAAAAATGCAACATAAATATTAATCTATCAATTGAAGAATAACAATGTCTATTTGCTTATGTGTATATTATGTCTATTTACTTACATGCAACGCGAGATTTAATCAGTTACATGTATTTTTTTCAACTTAATGGATCCGGGATCGGATCCGGTAATTTGGTGACGGATCCGGTAGACATCTAATGATGCCGGATCCGCCGGATTATCGGATCCGGTTTTCCGGATTGCAATCCCTAGTCGCATTTATACTCTGCCTCTATCGGAAATTAATCGAAATTTTTATATCAGATTAGGTTACGGTTTCAGATAGATTTCTATATCGGATATCCGATAGTTTCGATATTGGATATTTCCGATCCGATAGTTTCCGACAGTTTCAGATTAGTTACGAAGTTCCATAACATCCCTGGAAACAAGGTACTTGCCTTTAAAAAAGAAGTTGAGAATATGCACTTTATCGTCCAAGCTCGCCGCATTTTGTACGCACATTCTTATCACGTCCAAAGCTTCAAAAACAAGACCCCTCGCCAAATACAAGTTGCAACAGGACTGCCAGTCTTCCAACTTGTCGTGGTCATTCACTCTGTTAAGGTCACATGGTCACAAATTAAAGCTAGAAACATATTATTCAAATAACAGTTTTATTAGGGACTAGTTGCGCCTCGCGGTGTCACTCGCGTGAAATTTAGTATTTTTCCGGTATAAAAAGTACCTTAGCTTATTCTCTGAAGTCCTATCTCCTAGATTTATTGATACGTTAGCAACGTTACACATTAACGTTAGTAAATAATCTGTGCTTCAATGAGGAGTCTAACCTAAGATTTTTACGTCTGTAATCCCCGAGAATCGATTTATCATTTCGGACGATGACTTTCCTAAAATTATTGTAAAAGTATTGTCCTTCATAGTTCTGTCAAATTCTACTCGGTGATGAGGATTCAAGATTTTAAACGCCGCTGTGTGGAGTAGCTGCTTCCCACTTCACCGCTCCTACCCCTCACCGCTGACGCTTATGTCGATGGAACAAACAGACCATTCTAAACGTTTTAGTGTAGTTAAATAGTCCGACACCACATGACTCATTCTGCTGCGTTGTGTTTTCCCCCAAATTAAAGCTGTGTGTATAGAAGCTATCATACGTTGCTCTACGCTTACCCCTCGGGTATCCGAGCTGACTACCCGTCAGCCAGAACGTTCTGAAAAGGTACTTACAAAAACTTTTCATAATCAAAATCCAATTGCAATCAGAATAAATACCTGTTGCTAGATTTATTTACGTCTCCTTCTAAGTGCTTTAAGTTTTGAACGGGCGCTGGTTTCCGTACGTGTAAATACTGTAACGCCGCTTGCGTTTTCTTCTGCGCCAGTAACGCTGATAGCACGACGTTGTGTTGCCATTCAGACAGGGTGTTGCCAGTTAAACATTGCAACTGATCCAGTGCGAACTATGGAAGAAAAACCATGATGTCAACCTGTAGTATGTTTACAGTACAAACTAATTCCAAGAAGTATAAGTATTTTCTCAAATTATGGAACTTTCATTGGTATTAATAACTCATGCTGATGCTAGATAAATTAGATGTATCTGAAAAAGGGCAAATTTTACATAAATATTTTATGTAAAACTCTTAATTTCATCAATACACAATTCATCAAGTAGGTATATGTGTTTTAATTCTAAATAAAACACATTTTATAAATAACCTTTGCACTTCTTCTAGTTTACAAATTATAAATTATGAAATCAGTTTATTGGCCCTGGTGGAGTTTGAGCTTTCGAAATACAGCAAATATGTTACATAATGACATACATATTTTCTATTTTAACACTTTATATTGGACTATAAAATATCAAATATTACTATACTTATATAATTCAAAATGTAGATAAATTTAGTGATAAAAATACTAGATATCTTACATCAAAGTCCCTGTGATCCAAATGCCAGAACGCTTGAGTCGCTTTTATAGCGGTGTTACTGAGACCGAACATGGTGGGGAACTGCATTAGTCGCCGGATCACTGCTTCGTATCTGAACACAGTTATTTCATTAATAAAATCATATTACTACATACTACTTTTGGGTGATTGTATTATGTGTTATACATAAAGTGCGTGATTCATTAGCAAGCCTGGGAGATAAGGGTATAAATCATTGGCTCGTTGGATTGCCAAGGAGAATTGAACCACTGACGGTCAAAACATTGAAAATTAAGTGGTTTCAGTTGGAGTTATTTGGGTGTACAGAAATCGAACCCGGGGCCCCAGCTTGAAGGCCACACTACCACATGACCAAGTCACTCATAAAATAGTAAGTAGTAAGGTGTAAAATAGTAACTCACCTGACATCATCATAAACCATAGAGTAGTCAACGAGCAGATAGAGTACTAGTGAGTGTTTGTGTTCCTCTGCCACGTCTGGGAGCAAGTACAGCCGTAGGAGAGAGTACAAAGATGGCGGCGGATACAGACCGTTCCATTCGCTACCACCTTTAATCCACATACTGTTAAAGAAAAATATCTTCAATAAGAGAATTCACTAAAGTAGACTTCCTGATTACTAGTTATGATTAAATAGAACTGGTGTTTTACTTACACACATACATCATAATCATATCATATAAGAGGACATAAAAACAGGGGTACAATGTGTGGATACTATATCCCTAACGGGGAGCGCCAAACACAGTGGTCTTCACAAACTTTTTCACCTCTTCAAATCAAATCATTCTCCTCACACACATTCGTTGAAGTATTCGGGTGTTTTTGATTTTTGCCTCAGCTGGCTGACACTGGTTATTTGATCTTCATAAGTCAGGCCTGCCTTTCCCTGGCTTCTGTCCCCTTTGCTCTGTAAATACTCTTTATAAATTGTTCAAAACTCATTCCTTCTATGTGGCTGACCCATCTAATCATTCCTTTTTCATTTTTACAATAAAACTTTCGTACTACCCTACCATTGTTTATCTCCACTGCTTACTTTGTCCGCTAGTCGAACAGTACTCATTTCTGAGACATTGCATTCACCTTACTTTCACTCGATTTCGAGCATATCAAGGTCTCACTATCGTACAATTAATTTGGCACTAACGTCACAATATGGACAGCCATTTTAGCAGATTGGGTTATATTCCAGACACATAATTGCTAATCAGCACGGAAAGAGCATCGTTAATTATGTCATATTAAAAAAGTCTTATCTCTTAACTAACTTTTACGGCCTACGTAACAAAATAACCGTTTGGCTTATAAAATATTGTTTTATTTCTGAATAAAAATAACAAACAGAAAAATATCTGTAAAATAATAATAATAACATTTAATTGATATTTCACAAGTACAAATTTTTATATTTAAGCTTTGATCTGCTAAGATTAAACTTGTGTTGTATCAGTGCTCTCATTACATTTTAAAACTTACAGATAATTTAATATTTAATGAATTGCCTTTGTATATGTGTCTGTGTGTGTATGTTGATTGTGTGAATGTGTGTGTATTTAAAACTGTGTAGCCTAATTTAAAAGTGACTCCGTGTGAATGTGTATATTTAAAACTGTGTAGTATAATTTATAAGTGACTCCGCTTCAGAATAATTAAGATTTAAGAACTATAAACTTTAATTTTACAATCATATGTTACAACAATGCATGTAGCAGTATTTATAAAAAAGGATTAAACAACGACAATGCAAATATTGTCAATTCAACTCACTTCCTTATTCTTTCACCTCCAAATTCGTGTTCAATAAGCTGGTCTATATACAGTAATGGACAAGGTTTGGTAGCCATATCTTCGTCCGGCGGTGCGTTGTCCAACAAACGTTGTAACTTTAGACGTCTATAACAAATACACAATATTACGTTATACCACAGACCAGTAAACCTAAAGACATGTGATGAATTCCTAAAATCGTTAGCTATTTTCCGCTCAAACTCCAAAAACCACCAATCGACACGTGTTTCGCGTCTCAACGAAAGCTTACTCGGGATATTCCAGAGATCAGACTCGGTCAGCTGACCAGCACCGAAATAAAGAAAATACCATAGTTATTATGGACAGAACGGAATATGATGGGAAGGTTGCTGAAATCATCGCTACTGATGAATTTGTTCAACTTCCGAATGATCCAACGAAACGATTTACAGCTGAGATTAAGAGTCATTCCTACATCTAGATTTTTGTTCACTAATGGTTTGCATATGAAACACTACAAAGTACCAATAAACCCACAAGCTCCAAGGTTATATAGTCTTCCCAAAATACATAAAACTAATGTGCCAGTTCCTCCTGCAGTCTCATATATCGGTGTACCAGCATATGGATTATCAAAACGTCTTAATTTAATTATCAAAGAAAGGTCCACCTTCAATGCAAAATATAGTCTATATATACAGGGTGTATATGAAAACGGGACAGTTACTTTAATGGATGAAAGGGCATAACTTTAGTATGTAGTTACAAAAAGAATTATCGAAAAAAACGTATCCGTTTGAGTTATGACCGTTTTAATTTTCAAGTGTTATCCCACCATTTCTCGTAAAATTGGGTTGATCGTGTACAGTTACAGATTTTAAATCTTACGTATTTTTTTATTTTGTAATAATTTCATACGTTACTGAAATACAGCCTGAAAACCATTTTCGAAAATAATGCGTATACCCCAATGGGGGTTTTCCGGCTGTATCTCAGTAACGGATGAAATTATTACAAAATAAAAAAATACGTAAGATTTAAAATCTGTAACTGTACACGATCAACCCAATGTTACGAGAAATGGTGGGGATAACACTTGAAAATTAAAACGGTCATAACTCTTAAACGGATACGTTTTTTTCGATAATTCTTTTTGTAACTACATACTAAAGTTATGCCCTTTCATCCATTAAAGTAACTGTCCCGTTTTCATATACAACCTGTATATATGAGTTTTTTTTCTTTGACCGCGATAAACTTGAAAACTACTGGACCGATCAGCATGGGACCATGACCATTCGACGCGGAATTAGTTGTAGATGGTTTTAGGCTATTTGTTTTTCAAACTCCATCAGCCCTTTACCATTTTTCAAACAAAAATGTACTATTACGTACAAAATTTTCACTTACACCCAGCGAAGCAGGCGGGAAACGGCTTGTATTTTAATAAATAGCCCAGAATTAATCGACGGGTTCGTCGTATTGTTTAGGTTATCTGATTTAGCTCACCGCTGCTGCTTGGGTACGGCGTCTGACTTCAGATTTATAGTCTGTGGCTAAAAGTCAGGGAGAAAAATTTATTATTTATTTTCCTAAACAATGAATTCAAGGTTAAATTTCATGAACTTCCTTTATTTTAAGATACTATGTTATTTAAAAGAGTAGTATTATACAAGCAATATTTGTATATTTATAATCGCGTTCTCGAAAACGGCTCTAACGATTTCGATGAAATTTAAAATATAGGTATTTACGGGGGTGAAAAATCGATCTAGCTGTCTCAATTCTGGGAAGTTTGTCAAACTTAAACCTCTAAATTCTAAACTCGTCTAATTTCTCAACAGAATTTACTTTTTCAATAGAACAGTGACCAAAGCGTATATCTACCACGCTGAAATGCGCGGGTTCGAATCATGCAAATATGGTCAGATTTTTTTGTTCTTTTTTTATAAGACAGCGAGTAAAGCTCGGTCGCCCAGGTACTATTACTTTACGCTAGTAACTAATTTATGTGCAATATTACTAAATCATGGGCAATCGCAGCTACTCTCCTAAGCGTTGTCCAAGACTTATCGATGCGCTGTATTTATTTATATGTCGCAGCGAGCAATAGTTAAGCGACAGTTAATAATCGAATCGATTCTTATAATTCTTAATAGCAGCGAAATGATTCCAAATTGAAGCTAGAAGTTTGTGAAAGTGATCAACATGGCGGCCGCGTAGACAGAGTTGTTGCGTGTGGCAGCTAAAGAAGAAAGTGGCAGTGGCAGTTTGCTTTCGAGGAGAAGTCTAGTGCGGTCGTCTGACTTCCTCGACGAAAGTGCCCTTGCGCGACAAAACTGTCGATTCTATTCTGGTTTTGTTCGATTAGTAGTCACTGTTTCATTCTAAAGATGATTAAAACCCTGATTGCCCTCACGATACTTTTAATTGCGATTGCCAGAATACCCATCAACATGAAAGCTGCACCAAGATTTGATCACAACGTTTCAAGTATTATTTATAGAAGATTAACACAAGTATAGTTTAACAGCCAACGGCCGTTACTCTTACCTACTTAATCTGTGGTCTCACATTCTTTGATTTTTATATATATATATATATTTTGTTAATTGGGTATTTCAAGAAAATTAATTCATTTTTTTAGGTAACTAATTAAACAAAGTTTGGGAATCCTATGCAAACCAATGATATTATTTTGGTAAAAAAGGTAGATATCATAATAGCGTGCAACGTTTGATGCAGTTAAATTAAGACAATTGTCGTAATTTGATTTAGTTGCATATATGCAGCTAATGATGAGCGCGTTCGTCATATTGCTCATATTTCTAAAACACCGAGTGGTGTATTCAAGAGGTGTAAAAATTACAGATCAAAGATAAAAAAGGATGATGAAGGAGTTATATACCATACGTAACTACATAAAAATCGTCAAATATTGTCATTTTATTTCCTAAATTATTTACAAAAACTTATTTAATATTTGAAATAATGGTAGAAAACGATCAGTTTTTTTCGAACCGATAGTAAAAAATACTCCGCAATATAAATTATTTGAACAAAATTATTTGATTTTAACTAGCTGAAATATTATGCCAAAAAGATTATCTTCGTCCAAAAAATAATATGCAACAGGAACTACCTCTTGTTATATAAATGATGCAGCGCTTGCGCTGGATAAGGCGCTTGTCCGGCTCGCTCAGGCAGCAGGCCGACACGCACGCACCACTGTGTCGCTTGCAGGAAAGCGGCAGCCGCGCTGCACGCTCGCGCACGTGCCTCCGTCTCGCTTAAAGCTGCAGATCGTTAAAGTAACGTAAAGGTTATGTATTAGAGTTCAATTACTATATCTTTATAAGCGAAATACTACTCACTGACTGACTCATCACGAGATCTCCGAAATTATATGTCCGATTCACTTGAAAAGCATAGTTACTCCTTTCGTGGAGTAGACGCTCACTAAGAAAGGATTTTACGAAATGGCTCTGCTACCCGTACGAAGCCGGGACGGGTCGCTAGTATTTTTATATAAGTAAATATTAGATACCTAACTGAATTTCTTCGAAAGATACCTGATTTTTTAATAATTTTCAATATATTAGTATTAAAAATAGACGCGTGACGCGCTATTCGATAATCGACCTTATTGCTTGGATATAAGGTCCAACTGTAACAATATTGTAAACACGATTACCGTTATTTTAAGTTGCCTATCAGCATTGAACTCACATTTAACACAACTCATTTGACTATTGCGGATTTTAAATATTGATCACATAATAAAATTAAATAAGTATATTATCATATTCGCTCATTATGCTTGTCTACTTCATTAAAAATTGTTAAAATATGCTTATCCTTCATAGATATTTGAAATATGTGACTGGCAACCTTCGATCACAAATAAAGAACCAGATGCACAATCTCCTGTAAAATCTAAACAAATTATTGTCCGAATTGACTTATATCTTTTTAATACCGTATAGTATTATCGGTAACATTGTGTTAATCTAAAGTAGACCTTACTGCCAAACCATAAGGTTATAAAATCTTGTAAACGATTCTTGCATGACATTGAAACGATGTTTGTAAAAAAATATTTAAAATGTAATCTTACGTCTCGTGCGTAAAGTATAATTCACATAATCTGCGACTCGCTCAATATGCTCTCAAATACTTATTTGAGCGCACATTTGGTTCAGACATTTTTGGAGCGTTGATTGTGTATCTAGTTTTTTATTTGTGATCGAAACTGGCAACATAAAACAAATTAGTTTTGAGTGCAAATTCAGTTTCTAGTCTGGACAGAGATGATAGATTCTCAGCATTTTAACGTTATTAGAATTAATACCAGAGTGTCTACTGCAGATACCAAAAGAATCCTTGACTTCTCCTTGACTTGACTAACTATGTAAATTGCAAAGCCAGTCTTTTTAATTTTTTCAAAAAATAACATTAAATAATGTAATGTACATAATGAATAACTTTGGTGACCTTGACATTTTGTTATTTTTACAATGAATGCAAATTCTTCAGTAGTCTAGATTATGTTAAGACCCAGACTAGAGCATGAAATATATCCCTCATTCACGTTCACTGGGAAAGTGTGAAGCAAACAGTGTAAAATCTAATTTTTTCTGACTTTTTAAATGACTCCCTCGATTTCTCTGACTTTTCCTGATGATCTTGAGCTTACTTGATCTTTTCTTGCCCCTTCTTGATTTTTCAAAAATGAAACACTATAATGGAACTAGTTATAAAAACATGTGAAGAGGAAAGACATGCAGTGTAATTATTTTTGTTGGTAACTTACAAAAATTATTTATTATAAACAAAAATAATTACACTCATTAATAAATACTTTCATACATAGATTATATTTGTACAACTCACCCTCAGGAACCATCAAGTTACAACATTTGGTGAGAACAGAGTCTAAGAGGCCAGTGAGTTGTGTGAGCTGTTGTACGCAATGTTCTAAGCACCTTATCACATTTCTGTCAAAAATAAAGTTCGTTAATAAGTCTGAATAACAAATAAAATGTAGATGGGGACCGAGCTAAATAAATTCGACTGTCTATAATGCGGGTAAAATGAAGAGTTAATATTTGGACAACTAACGTGACGTGATGTTATTAGTGACGGGTATGGCATTTGAATCACATTACGTAGCCATAAGTATCTGTTATACTAGTTTTTCTATTCTATCTTTAAAATCATACAATTAAATGTGAAAAAGAGAGCTGTCGCACGTCGTCGAGTTAGATACATTGTTTAGAATTATTTTAAGCGGAAAAGTTAAATATGGCGCTTTTCGTTTATGTAAAAGTACACAAAGAAGTACACATAGACAAGAACATATTGCCTATCACTTCACCTCACTACACAAAATACACAAAGATTGCGTTCCTAATGAGTTCATTTAGCTCGGTCTTCAAGTGTACATAACTTCCATTGTACATTTTCAAGTTAAAAGACTAATTGTCAATGTGATTTAAAGTTGATTGTTATAAAAGGAAGAAATAAAAAAGTAGTGTACACGCTTGTTATTTCTAACCTATCTGGCAAAGTTGATGAAGTGAACAAAGGAGCTACTAATTCTTTTGCATTCTCCTTCAATTCTATAGCCCGTTTCCAGCACCAGTCAATCTGAAAACAGAATGAATCTGATGAGAAATTAAAGACTCCTCTATTAATAATATATTAATATACTTTGTGTTGTATGAGCATATGTATACATGATGCACAATGCACATTTGTACGTAGAATAGATATTTTATATATATCCCCACAAACATTAGAGAGTGAGAGTATTTATACAAGTAGATATACTACATTAGTACATATACATACATAATAATATGTAGTATTAGTAGTAAGCTTTTTTTTACAGAACAGTATAAGAGATATGAATATAGGTATACTGGGACAGTACGGAGAAATCCGAATCCATAAAAGATACAGGGAAACTGTCTTAGGAATCATTTGGTCTTTTTTTTGTGACAACAAAAATTATTAATTTTAGGCAGTATGAATTTTTTGGTCAAGCGTGAAATGTCCAAAAAAATTAGCAAAATTGGCAAAAAATGTTTTAATGTGGATCGACTCAGTTTTATGTAAGCACCTTTTCATTGTATCGGAGGAAAAAAATCTGGACAGCAGAAGTTGGTCAAATGTTATAAAATATTTTTTCATCCAAAACAGTATGGGGAAATACGAATCCATAGGAGATACAAATGAACCGTCTTAGGGAAATTCGATCCCTTTTGTGAAAACAATTTTGGCATTATACATTTTTTGGTCAAGCGTGAGTTGTCCATAACAATTTGAAAATCGACTATTTCTTTTTTTAATGCATATCGATTTAGTTTCACGTAAGCGTCATTTCATTGTATTGGATGAAAAAGTCAAGACAACAGAAATTAGTTAAATTTAATGAAAATTTTTTTAATGCAACGGAAGAATGCAATGTATTAAATCATAGTCGACTAACTCAAGAACAATTCATTTAAAGTGTTCCATAACTAAATTTCGTGTTGTTACATCTTACACAAAATTCAAAAATGGAACCTTTTTTTCGCACACGAAAGTTTTTGTCGGCTAGAATGAATTGTTTTCGAGTAAATCGACTGTAATTTAGTACATTGAATATTATTCTATTGCATGAAACATTTTTCATTAAATTTGACTAATTTCTGCTGTCTGGATTTTCTTCGTCCGATACAATGAAATGACGCTTACGTAAAACTGAGTTTGAACTGCTTTAAGAAAAAGAAATTGTCAATTTTAGTCATTTTTATAAATTTTTATAAAAAAATTGATAATGACAAAATTGTTTTCACAAAAGAGATCGAATGGCACCTAAGACGGTTCCTTTGTATATCCTATAGAATCGGATGTTCCATACTGTAATAAATGAAAAAATATTTTATTAATATTGATTTACTTCTACTGTCCAGATGTTTTTCCTCCGATATAATGAAATAATGTTTACATGAAACTGAGTCGATCCGCATTAAAAAAAAAATTTGCCAATTTTGCTAATTTTTGTGTACATCTCACGCTCGACCGAAAAATCGATAATGCCAAAATTGTTATCACAAAAAACCTGAGACAGGTCCCCTGTATTTATTATAGATTCAGATTTTCCCATACTGTTCCAGTTAAAAAAAATGCTGTGAAGTTTAATGAATTTGTAGTATATGCGCCCACGTAAACCTAGTAGATAGGGTCTAAAAATGCATGTACAATAATATATCAATTTGTAATTTTATATAAAGCGCATATTTGACTGTATGTGTGCATTGGTATGTATTTCTAAACACATTAAAGGAAATGCCTATTAATGTACACTTACACTCAAATATGCACTACAAAAAAATACAAAATGAAATGTTATTTTAAGTGTGTGAAATGTGAATGTATATGTTCATTTGTGGGAACGTATATGCATATAATATATATGTATGCATATTACTTGTGTGTTATTAATGAATTTGTGATGCCTGTGTCTGATGTGTTGTTGGCTTCTGATCATTTATCAGTGCGTGTGGTGTACTTCAATTGTATGATGTATGTCAGTGTGTATGATGTGAGTCAATGTGTACGGTCTGTGTCAGTGTGTGTGGCGTGTGTCAGTGTGTGTGGTGTGTGTCAGTGTGAGGCGTGTGTAAGTGTGGGTGATGTGCGTAGCGTATTTGATGTATGTCAGTGTGTGTGTGGTGTGTCAGGGTCACCTGATGAAGAGCAACCGCCGCTGCCCATGGACACCCGCAACGTGTGAGGCATCACGGGTGCGTTGCCGGCCTTAAGGAAAATAGAGAAAGGAGGGAAAGTAAGCGGAGGGGGCGATAGGGCATCGGCATTCTCACTCACCAAACGAAACACAACAGCAATAAATGCTGTTATTTCACGGCGATATTCCGTGAGAGGGTGGTATTTCACCGGGCCAGCCGACCCAATTCGTGCTGCAGTGCAGTATGGCTCTACCGTGTGTGCGTGTGTGTGTGTGTGTGTGTGTGCGTGTGTGTGTGTGCGTGTGTGTGTATGTGGGGCACTGACGAGGAAGGCGAGCGAGCAGCCGGCGGCGGCGTGCGCGCCCGTGGCCCAGTGGTGCGCGCAGCGCGCCAGCAGCCGCGCCAGCCGCGCCTCCGCACACACCGACAGCAGGAACCGCCGCTGCTGCTCCTGCGGCCGTCACGCACACCGCTCGCTACTACACAATCGCAGTTAGCACACCACACACGTGTGTGACCACTCCTGTACCGCTCACCGGTCACCGCACTTACTGCTCACACACGGGTGAACTCTTTGATTTTTCCCTTTTATTGTCTGTATTGTGGGACCATGCTTCTTACCAAATTTCATGATTCTAGGTCGACGAGAAGTAACAAACGTCTTTGTTTGAGCATTTAAATGCTCTTTATAAATTTAAATAAATTTAAATCTTTCGATTACATTGATTCAGTTTTTGAAGTTTGATATTTTACACCTCCAAGGGACTATAGACCTCAATATATTATTTCAACTTGATACATCTACCTGTTCTTGAGTTAAAGGATCTTAACTGGTCGGAAGATCAGACGGACACCCGTACAGACAAAAAGTTATCCGAAAAAATGTTATAGAAGTAACACAAAGTGATGTGTGGATACATACATATTTTAATTTGAGATTCCGATAGCTCTTTGTCTACTTCATTCGATAGATACATCATACAAATGCCTCAAAAAATCATCTTGATAACTATTATAGTAATTTTAAAAACTATAACTAAAAAATAATTTAAATGACATGATACGAATGATAAAATATTAGATTTACTTACTTGACTGACATTCCTATAAGCCACCATGTACAGTGGGGTGAGTCCAGCCGTGATACAAGCATTGTATAGTCGATTCGGGTTCAGTAGGATGGTAGGGCCGATCTCATCCATCGATGCTATTATCTGACGCTGAACACCGATTGTGCTCAACACGTAGGTTTCCGATGTATTTAGACATATGCAATCTGTGAAGAATGTTATACATGTATATGAATATATTTATATCTTTACGCTGTCTTTCACCTCTTCAATTCTCATCATTCTTTTCACATACATTCAATAAGGTATGCGAGTGCTTTTGACATTCCGTCAGCTAATACTCTGCTTGTTTTTCAAAATTCAACTTTGGTCTTCCTAAGCTTCCGTTACCACTCACTTTTACTGTGTATATTTTCTTCATCGAGCATTTAACATTCATTCTTTCTATGTGTCCAAACCATCTAAGTTGTAAGTATTTCTTGCTTATACATAAATTAATAACTATAAATGAAAAAATGAAGTGAAACAGTGGCAAAATCTGTTTGTTAGGTCAGAGTGGATGAAAAAATTTAATAAAAAAATTAAACCAACTTCAAACAAGAACACTGAAAAGTATGAAGTAACTATCCTTTACTAATCAAAACTTAAGTACAAAAATAACTTTATAAATACGATACAAATATAAACTTTTAAACTTTCGCGCTGCATTATAACGATACAAATACCCGTATAATGAAATTGACAGTTACTGAAGTCGGTACCATGCCTACTAAATTAATAGACTTTCTGTTGTCGAAGATTGATTTGCTGATGAACAATTAAAATTAGAGGATTTCATTCATAATTACTAAGAAATTAACACCTAAAGGTGTATCATTTGTAACACCAGTTACACGGAATGACCCAAATGTAAAAGTTTGTTTCTACTCAGACTCCAAATTCATTTAGCTGAGTCATCAATAGTACAATGATGTACTCACTGTATTGTAGCGAGTTGGGATAAAAGTGCTCTTCGAGGCGCGTAGCGTGCGAGTACGGTGTGACAGAGGAGAGCTCGAGGCGTAAGTCAAGTGCACACCCACTGCCGCATAACTCACCCAGCCGGCACGCGCTTGTGAATGCGCTACTGTGTAACTGCTGCGTCGCTGCGGAGTGGAGAACGTTACAGCTGTGATACTATGTACACAACTATGACAGAAGCGTTTACCATACTCTTCAATTCCAGTGCTTAGTTTGGGTTATAAACTTAGGACATACTAGTATGTATATACTAAGTGTATGGTTTGGATTCACACAATGTAACTGTCTGGAGTACTTGTTATTATTCATATTATTATTAAATAATTAATTAATTTTAATTTATTAGTATTAAGGGGCGAAAGATGTAAAGACCGCGATACTAGGCGCTTCATGCTCTCTGACTACCCCGTTAGGGATGCAGCGTGAAGATATTATGTTATGTTACAAAAAATTTTGTGGGGTTTTATCTAAGTTAATCTTCGCTTTATCATACATATGTACATATGCTCACGACGTATTCCTAACGGAGTAGAGCGGAGCGAATGGAGTATCAAGTATCATGGTCCTTACATACTTTTTTGCCTATACCTAACAATATTAATAACCATAAGTACTCCGGATGGTTAGATTGTGACTCGAAATTAAGCACTGAACTTATAATATAGGTACCACACAATGAACTGGAGATATACTGCTTATTTAGAAAAGACTAATATTATTTAGAAAAGATTAATTGAATTAAACTCATGACTTTCTACTTGGAAAGCACTACTAGATGCACTACTAGAGTCTAGAGCGCCAATGAGCCACTCTATAGGCCACTGTATATGAGATATCATGAATTTTACGGAAAGTGGCTACTCTCATATTTAAAAAAAATCATACCTGGCATTTGATCTTTATACCACTGATCCAAATCAAACAAAAGCATATTGTATTGAGTAGGTGCATTTACGTTCTCGGCCCAGCATTCCCAAACCAGCTGGCATATGTTCAACATACCTAAAAACATATAAACATTATCAATTGTTGCCAGTGAATACATCCGCGTAGAATTAAAAAAAAAGTACACTATGTTTTTACCCAGGGTTCAATCTATATACATATCAAAGGGGGTAGAAGCTTTTTGTTGGGAGCCTAGCATACTCACCCGCCGCTACTTTTTTTTTAATTACGGCGCACGATACAATCGGTTGGGAGTAGCTAAATGAAAAAAAAAATACTAACGTAGTTATTTCCAAAAGTGTCACATTAGTGTTATTTGTAAAAAATGGTTGCTATATGAAAACTTCAAACCATGAAAATATTAAATATTTTTACGCATTCTATTTATAGATAGATTAAACTATTTCCTATAAATATTATTATATTTCAATATAGCGGGTACTTATTTTTTTTGACCTTATTATCATGTAATTAAGTATCATACTGAAGAGATAATGGCCAGTACATATGAAGAACCCGATAAGTATTGGTAATTTATGTTCATCTGGGGTGGCAGTACATTATGGTGTACTTTTAAAAACTACCAATAGCTATTTCAATTTAATTTATTCTGGCATTTCTCTTCATGGTTATTGAAGTTCCTGTAAACATGACACTTTAGACCATAGCAACCTTAGTCATTTTTAGTTCATATAAGTGTCCCCAATAGATACAATATGTAGGTTACATTATGCACTGCCATTTTCGAAAAAAAAAATGATGGCTGAAGAGTACGCCACATCCATTTCAAAATCGACCCTATGGTTTACTCTGAAAACGTAACAGACAGACGGACAAACGTTTACGCATTTATATGTGTAGATAATATACAAAAATTAATCACTTTATTTTGTTATAAATACGGGCCATATGCTTCGATTACAAATAAAGAACTAGAGTCACAACCTCCTGTAAAATCTAAACAAATTATTGTACGAGTTGACGTATATATTTTTAATATCATATAGTATTATCGGCAGTATTACGTTAATCTAAGTAGATCTTACTGTCAAACCATAAGGTTATAAAAGCTCATAAATGATTCTTGCATAACATTGAAAGGATGTTTGTTAAAAAAAAACTTTTAAAATGCAATCTTACGTCTCATGCTTAAAGTATAATTCACACGATCTATTTGCATTACTATTTACGTGATTTTGATTTGTTACGTTAAAGTGACAGGGATAAGACATATATCGTCAGGCAATATTTAAAACCATGATTACGAATTTAATAAAAAAGAGCTATGTAAAGTTGTTACTATAATGAAATAATGAACATGTAAATAATATTATTTAATTTATTACCCGAAAATAAGAATCTACGTCTTTTTTTAGCGTTCAGATGTGTTGTTTTTACAATTTTGAAGGAGCACTTTGAAATTTTGAAGGAGCACTTTGACATGTTCGCTATTAGCATTTTCGAATACTACAAAAACCGAAGTGCACTTAAATACTCATTTGAGTGCACATTTGGTTGGGACATTTTTGGAGCGTTGATTGTGTATCTAGTTTTTTATTTGTGATCGAAGGACAAATGCAACTATAAGTGGCATGAAAGATGATCTTGAAGTTTATAATTTCATGCTGATGTAATTTAATCAATTTATCTTTATAACAATAGAACCTGTAATTCATTATTTAAATAAGCTACTGTGTATGATTAAAAAAGTTAAAGTACAATAACAGACAAATTTTTTACTTGTTGTATAAACTATCTAATTTAAGTCGGAAATAAATGGAACTCTTAAATGACATTATAAATCGTAACTGAAATGGCAACACATTCCACTTTAAATTATTTAAATAGGTTAAAAATGTTTAAAATGTTCTCTTACTATCTTCACCCCCATCTCCTAAAGTTGAATTGATCGAGTATGAATGACAAGAGATACATCTGCTGCCGATCAAATGCGTATCTTCGCCAACAGCATTTAGTTCTAATTGAAATCTAATAGTGGCTGTTAGAAATTCCTGGAAAAAAAAATAATTGAGTCTAAATATCTTACAATATTCAAGGTCATATCTTGTAATAAATTTCATTACATTTAATTTCTAGTTTCATATCGAACATAAAAATTTACAGTATATCATGGTTAATGTTTACCTGATATAGACATTTTGTATCTGACAACATTCTCTTTCCTTGGTAAGTTAAAGAATACATCACAGCTAAAGGAAATTCCTCTTCCTCAAATCTATCTATTAATGAAAATATGACCCACAGATAACAAAAAGCTCTTGGATCGTCGCAAGGTTCCTAAAAAACACCATAATTATACTTTATAAATAAAATGTTCATTGAAATACTCGAAGCTAAAAATATTTTTATTGTTTACCTGAAATCCAAAATGTGTAACTGGCAAGCATTCAACATTCACTTGAGAAGTAAACCCTAATTCCAATGTCATAAGATTCCAAATTTGAAATGCCCCAAAATTATATCCAACAACCAAGCTGGCTATTTGTGGAATATACTGCAGTGCTGATACTCTTACATGACTTTTGTTAGCTTTCATACGAATTGTGCCATCGGGGTTATGAAAAATGTACTGGCTATCTACTAAAGAATCTTCATTCAATAAAACAGCTATGTGGTCATCATTCTCTAATGCTAAATCTCGTTGCTGTTCAATTTGTGGTGTGGCATTTAAGGGTAAAAATGTTAGACGAGCAGCATTTGTTTCACTTCGGATAAGGTGTTCATAACCTTGAGATATATCTTTCAAGGCTGAAAATACAATTTAAGAACATATTAATAGGGATTATATTGGAAGTTCTCAATTTCTAGATGAAAGCTTATGGATCTTCTAGGATATCAGGATGTATGGAGATATAATAAAACACGTGTTTCGCTAGCTTGTGTAATTCTTGACTGATAATTTTTTAAATTACCATTCAAAAATACCAACTGTTAAATCACAAATAATATTACCAATTATAGTTAAGTAGCAACACTCACAAATGACGGTGTTGCCATCTATTAACAATCATGATTATAACATTTAATCACTAATATTAACAATAGCTATCATATAATTAATAAACGTTGAAAACTAGTGGAACTAAACATGTAACATGGAAACTGTAAAATAAGAAATTACATAAAAAATAAAAATTTACACTTGATCAAAATATAATATGTACCTTGTATCAAACTAGCCCTGTTCAAGTCAAACGCCAATACCTCCCCACTTTTGGTTCCAGCCATGATAACTCCATCGAAACATGTAAAGGAGCCATTGGGCATCTCATCACTCACAGCTAACTTTGTCACCACTACATCAGTTTGTATACATCTCAATATCTGTGATCCATTAACATGGAATACACATATCATACCAGCAATATCTTCACATTCAAGACTGATAATTAACTGTTGCGAATTGTCAGTGAGGGGGGTGGGGAGCTCGACAACACTTGTGACAGTTATATTGAAATTACTGAAAATAAATATGTTTTATTACTAAGCTTCCAAAAAGTAGTTAAATCACTGAAGTGTGGTCCTTAGTGTGAGGTTAAGATGACTGTTAGTTATTTATTATAAAAAAGTAATTTTCATGAATATATAGATCTTAGGTCTCTGTTTTGACAGAAACATCACTGTTTTTGCTTATTATATTTGTTGGAAAAGACATAGGGCAATTCTTGAGATTCATTCTGCTATGAAACATATGTACCTAATCTACAGGAGGCAAACAACTAAATAAAATACCACTTTGTGAGGACAAAGTTAACTGCAAATGACAGAACTTTCTTAGTAATAATTATTACATAGGTAATTCAAAATTTAATAATGGCAAACAATCCATCGAAAAATGCTAATGTACAGACACTATAGTTTCACAGGCTGCCAGTGCCAGCCCCGATGTTCTGTTAGCGCACAGGGGTGCGAACGATAATCTACCTCCACGTGTGCGATGGGGATTTTCAGTCCAACACGGTACGCCTTGTTTGAACGTAAACCCCCTAGCCGGTGCATCCTGGGCCACTGCTAGTAACTTTCTAGTAAATGCTGGACTCTTGCTAGTAGTGGGCGAAAAGATTATCCCCAATCCAAGGTGTCAGTCGTACCGTGCCGATGGATGCGTGGCTGAGGGGGAGCTCAGTCGTGAACGGTGTCTCTTCGATAACAGGGCATCTCGAGGAGTAATCTTTGCCCTTCTTCCGACATGCGGGGCTCTGCCGGAGGTGACCGCTTATTTCCCTAGCTGCGCTGCTCGTGGGACTTTCATGGAAATTGACAAAAACATGGAAAAACTACTTCTTTCCTCTCCTTTAGAGAAATCTGAAGGAGAGCAACCGCAAATCGCTGGGACGAAAGGTGAGCCCATGGCCACCCAAACGACCAGTGCTCTTTCGTCTAGTGCTGGGACGAGCCAGGCTGCGGCCGGTAACTCCAGATCACAAACGGTGACGAACCAGGGCGACGACGCACAGACCGCTAACAAACCTCGCAAGAGGAAGTTATCGGGAGCCGCGCGGAAAAGGTTCAGAAGGCTAATAGCCGCGAACGTAGGTGCCGAAGAGGCCCTAACTTTGTGCATAAAGCCTATCGCCAATCTCCCGCAGCTCAATACTACTCCATCGAAGCCGGTCAAACGAGTTCGATCGGAGGAGGAATCCCCTTCGGAGAGTGCTACCAAGGCTCCAAAGATGGACCTAGGTATGAAGGCTCCAAAGGCGGACAACAGTAACAAGGGCGCAACGGTGGAACTTGTCAAAAAACCGAAACCCAGTTTTAAAGAAATCACTGGGTCCTCGCGAGTGGGAGTTCGTAATACGACTCCTATGAACGAGGAACAAATGAAGATGGTTCGAAGCACACTGATCCAAGAGATCGCAAAGATCTCGGACAGAGGAGCGGGACCCAAATTTGTAGGCTTCATGCACAGGCCAGGCTGGATACTGATTACCTGTGAGAATCAGTCCAGCTGGTGAATGAAGTGCCAAAAATAAAACCGTGGCCTGAGGCTGAGCTTTCAGTAATATCAGAAAGTGAACTGCCTAAGCCTTCTGTCGCCTCGACTTTTGTACCGAGCAGTGACGTGCGGTCTGTAGAAGACGCTCTTAAACTGCTTCGGATACAGAATGAGGGGCTGAATACTCGGCTGTGGAAAACTCTAGCAGTTAGGGGCGAGGAGAGTGGGTTCTTTGTGACCTTCTCTGTTGACGACCCTTCCGCTGAGGTTCTAAAAGCCATGGAATGCAGGGCTAACCTCGGCTTTAGAAAAATAGTTTTTAAGGTCAGGGGAGGCTCTGATAATAGTGAGTCTACCATCAATGCATCGGAAACCCCACAACCCTCCACTTCTAGTGTCCCTTTGAGGCCGGTAAGAGAAGAGCCTAAACCCCAGCTCAAACTGGGTAAAAGGCCTTCTGGGTCGGTAGCGAGGGGTGGGGGTGCAGGTAGAGGGGCAGATGCAAGTATCAGAGGTGCTACGGCGACCGGGCTGCCCTCTACTCGTGGACGACCACGTCCGCAGAAAAGGGGAGCAAAGCCCGTAAACCCAAAGCCCTCTGCTGGCTTATGACATACCGCCCAAGGAGAATCGGTGAGGATCCTCCAAGCTAACCTCCACCATGCCTTTGCTGCATCAGCGGTTGTGGAGCGCTGTCTTGTTGAGGACAAAGTAAGCCTTGCCTTGATTCAAGAACCTTGGGTGGTAAATTCAAAAATCCTAGGTCTAAATGCTGCCGGTAATATACTTTATAATACTGGTAGTAAAAAGCCTAGAGCTTGTATCATTTTCAATAAGAAAATTGATCTTTTAGCCGTACCAGAGTTGTGTTCTGACGATCTGGTTGCAGCGTTCGTAAATCTCCAAGGCTGGCATGGGGCTAGAGTAATCTTGTGCTCGGCCTATCTGCCTGGAGAAAAGGAAGACCCAACGGATGACCTACGGCGTGCAGCGGCCTACGCTCGAAAACACAACGCTGAGCTTCTGGTGGGCTGTGATGCCAATGCTCACCATACCACCTGGGGGAGCACGGACATCAATACTAGAGGTGAGTTACTGCATGATTTTCTAACTGTTAACTGCTTTTACACGTTAAACATAGGCTGTGAACCGACTTTTGTTACGCGTGTCAGACAAGAAGTGCTAGACATTTCCTTTTCCACTGGCAACATAGCCAGACACGTAGTTGGATGGCGGGTCAGTGACGAGAACTCTGTCTGATCATAGACATATTCGCTTTGATATCAGGACTTCATTAGCCAATCAAACTATTACATACAGGGATTCTAGGAGAGCGGACTGGGACTTATATAATGAAAGACTAGGTGCTAACCTAGAAATAATGCCTTAATGTCTTAAATCGTGGGAGAGTCTAGATTTAGCAGTGCACATGATCACGAAAGGCATTAGAAATGCCTATGAAGACTGTTGCCCGCTAAAAATAAAGACCTCCAAAAGAGTAGTATCGTGGTGGAACTCTAAGCTAGGGAAGCTTAGAGCAAAGACACGCAAATTATTTAATAAGGCTAAAAGGACTCGTGAATGGCAGGCCTATAGTAAAGCCTTAATTGATTACAACATAGAAATTAGGAAGGCAAAGAGAGCTTCATGGAGGAGGCTCTGTGAGGAAATTAGTAATATGCCTCAAGGAGCAAGACTCCATAGAGTGCTCTCTAAATCCAAACCTAATCAAATTGGGCTGCTTAAAAAGCCAGACGGTTCATTCACAACATGTGAAAGCGAAACGTTAGAGTTGTTGGCAACGACCCACTTTCCTGGGGCAATCCGTAAAAGATCGGACTCTGCACCACAGACCACTCTACATAGACCTCAGAAGGACGACTGGCATAGAGCGGTCAAACTAATAACAGCTAACAGAATAAAGTGGGCGATCAACTCTTTCAAACCACATAAAACTTGCGGAGAGGATGGTGTACGTCCCATACACCTACAGAAAGGGACAGATGTCCTCCTGCCGCACCTTATTAATATCTTCGGAGCTAGCTATGCCTGGGGGTACATACCTGATTCATGGTCTACAGTAAAGGTAATATTTATACCTAAAGCGGGGAAAAGGGACTACGGACTACCAAAGTCCTTTAGGCCCATTAGCCTTAGCTCGTTTCTGTTAAAGACCATGGAAAAGGTTCTAGACAGATTTATTAGGGATGGGCCATTGGCTACAATACCTATTCATCATACTCAACATGCCTATAGTAGAGGTAAGTCTACAGTAACTGCTCTGCTCAGTCTCATTGACAGAGTAGAAAAGGCAGTTGAAGATAAAGAAGTAGCACTTTGTGCCTTCTTAGACATAGAGGGAGCTTTCGATAATACCCCCATCAGTACATTAGTTAGGGGTCTCGAATACAAGATGGTTGACCCTACAACTACTAGATGGGTACGCTCGATGCTCTCTAACAGAGGAGTCAAACTAGCACTCTGTCAAACAGCCTCGACATTTTCCACAATGAGAGGATGTCCTCAAGGTGGCGTTCTATCACCCCTTCTATGGACCCTCGCAGTGGACCAGCTCTTGCATAAAATGGCTGACCTTAGGATTGACACTCAGGGATATGCAGATGATCTGGTAGTTATAGTCCGAGGTTTCAGCCTAAACACTATTTCTTGTGTTATGCAACGAGGCCTCGACACTATCACTGAATTGTGTAGAGAGAACGAGTTATCGATCAATGCTGATAAAACAGTAATTGTGCCGTTTACGAGGAAGCGATGCCTGGATAGGTTGGTAGCTCCACGACTAAACGGTAAATCGATACCTTTTTCCACTGAAGTTAAGTATTTGGGCGTTATAATTGACCAAAAACTGACGTGGAACAGTCATATCATAAGTACCTTGCAAAAGGCAAAAATTGCCTTAGGTACTTGCAGTCGGATGGCAGGGAATAACTGGGGTCTGAGCCCAAAAGTCGTTCTGTGGCTGTATACAGCCATTGTGAGGCTGACAATTAGTTATGCCTCTGTGGTCTGGTACGAGAAAGCCCACCAGAAGACTGTGATAGATAGGCTAGGTAGCTTGCAGAGAACCGCCTGTCTATTAGCAACCGGAGCCATGTCGACCTCGCCGGGTGCGGCGTTAAATGCTTTGCTGAACCTACCGCCTCTTCACTTGTATGTGTTAAAGGAGGCGAGGAGCAGTATTCACAAACTATCCGCCCAGGACGGAACGAAATGGCTATCGCAGAAACTGAGATCTTTTCAAGACTCAGTAACGAATATTCCGATTCTGAGTATGCCCACTGACGTTATGCTCCCGGTGTACCTTCGAAAAACATTTTATAGTGGAGATGCCTTCCAGGGATGACTGGATTGAAGGAAGAATGACCTGGAAACCTGGCGGTCTACTTTGGTACACCGATGGCTCAAAATCGGATAACGACGTAGGATGTGGAATTTTTGGAGTGCGCCCAAGTTTCAAGAGGAGCCTGAATCTTGGGAGGTACGCCTCCATTTTCCAGGCTGAATTGTTCGCCATTATTGAATGTGCGGACATCAACATTAAAAAGCACTACATAAACCAAACTATATACATACACTCTGATAGTCTGGCAGCTCTCTTGGCATTGGCCTCGAATGTAATCACATCGAGGCTAGTCAATAACTGCGTGACTACTTTAAACACTCTGGGAAATAAAAACAGAGTGATTCTAAGATGGGTCCCTGGCCATGCGGGCATCGTAGGTAATGAAGATGCCGACGAACTCGCAAGAGCTGGCACCAAAATCACATTTATTGGTCCAGAACCTTTTTGTGGTATCCCCAAAAGCCAGGCTCAACTGATTTTGTGGAAATCCTGCTTCAAAGCGTCTTGCGAGTATTGGAAGAATATACCGGGCCAGGAGCATTCCAAAGCCCTAATAAAGCTATATAATCGCAAGGTGGCTTCTAGTGTCACGGCAATGAGCCGGAGCAACTTGCGTATCTTGGTTAGGGCACTTACTGGGCACTGTTGCCTAAATAAGCACATGTTTAGTATGGGGCTCTCCAACACAAGATTGTGCCGGTACTGCCGGGAGGCGGATGAAACGCCTATGCACATTTTGTGTGACTGCGGACCACTGATGCGCACTCGTCGATCCTACCTCGGCCAGTATTTTCTGAGTCCGGAGGAGGATCAGCATATCACTCCAAGGAATACCTTGCAGTTTTTGACTACAGTGGGACTTGGCAGTGTTTTATAACACAGTGGCGATCACAATAGATCAAGTTGGTCGCAGTGATACAGGTCTGGTAGGACCTGCATAGCCACTTACATGAAATAAAAAAAATAATAGCGCACAACCCTTCCTAACCGGAAGGCGCTCTTTGCCTTAGTATAATACAGTGAGTGCCTTTTATTATTTTCACCTAATATTATGAACTCTGACTACCCGATTAGGGATATAGCGTGAAGGTATATATGTATATTATTATACATAAGTTATGGTCTTTAGTTCATACAAAAATCCCATAGAAAAAAATACTTTCAGTTTTTCCTCATTTATCCAATTTTCAGGGATCATTTATCCAAATTTCAACTTTTCCAATTTCGCTTTATTTCTTTCTATAAACCTTACTATTATATAACTATTACAAACATGTAAAAATGATTTGCCAAATTGGTCCAGCCATTCTCAAGTTTTGCACTTAGCAATAAATATCATTTCATTTCTATTTATGTAGATAATGTTCTATTCACCGGGAATGAAACATGGAGATAAATTATGTATGCCTAACCCTTAACCACTGACGTACGTCTGTGAGTAGGCACATTCATTAAATTCAAATAACTTTTTGCGTTATGAAGGAACAAATTTGTCCCTCCCAGTACCTCCCAGTACCAAGTTTCAACAACGCATCGACAGCGGTGGGGAGTGGATGTGCTGCACGACTCGATCAGGTAAATATTGATGTCATTACATTTGTGAGACGTAACGTCATAGTTAAAGTATAGACTACGCAACGTCTGACGGACGTCATGTCAGAGTTAATGTTATGGTTTTTGTTGTACACCTTTGTAATAAGTTATTTTTTATTTTGTTATAGATATAAAATGGCTTCTAAGAAGCGCGTTTCGACATCTGCAAACTCGGAACAAAGGAAGAAATCCCGTTATCGAGTAGATGATCCAGAGTATGAAAGCCTGTCTGTTTGCAATGCTCGAAACCAGTATGCAGGCAGTGCTGTTTTTGAGCATTGCAAAAACAATTTTTCTTATTAATATTTTCATGTTGATTGAATAAATGTTTAATATGTTCTCCCTTTTATAAGAAAAAGTTGTGTGATGAATATAGACTGAAAAGTTAGATTTTTAGGAGAAATGAAGACTGTTGTTTTTAGCTCCTGAACATTTTTGTTAATAATATTTTAAAGGCATTTTTGTCTTTTTTTAAATTTTATTTCATAGCTAGAACTCTAAAGAACATAACTATTAGGAACAATGCTTATTAGGATTATTAGTTTTAATTCTAGGGCACCTAAGGTTTAAGGTACCTAAGGTATAAGGTACGTCTGCGAGACGCACATCAGAGTTACTGTATGTAATTCAACGTCAGTGGTTAAGGGTTAATGATTACATGTAGGACTGAATCATATTTCACACCTTTAGAATGAAACTGATATAATTCAAAATTCGTACTTTGTTTTGACAAGTTACGACAATTAATTCAACTAAAATAATAAAATAGATTTTTAGTAAACACATGTTAATATATTCTTGAGATATGTAGCTAATTGGAAAGACAGATTGATTAGTTCTGTAGGTAGGATAAGTTCATTATCATAACTCAAAATTCTTAAATTTTATTTAGGTCAGTTTCATACTAAAGGTGCGAATTTGGTAAATTTTATTCTTTAATATTATAAAATAAAAGAGTGTAATGATTTCAATTGGTTTTTTATGCACTAAACCAAATAAATAATTAATGTTGGGAAGTCAGCATGACTGCATCACTCACAAAAAATGTAGTGTGGGACGTCAAATAACCGACCTTGATCATAAGCTAAATATAAAAAAAAATACCTTAATGCACTTCCAAAACATCGCGCCGCAATTTTCAAGCCCGTTTTAAGATCAATAACACAAAATTTTGGACCTAGTGCAAGCCAACCATGCCTAGAATCACTTAAGATTCCGCCTAAGGGAGTCTTATCTGTAAAATAAATATAGTTAAAAGTTTAACCGAGTGTAGATACTATTTATAAACATGTTGTCATCTAATCAAACACACCAGTGCAGTCATCAGATGGTTGCAGGAAATTAAATACAGCAGGGGACAGATTAGTTGTCTTTGTAATAGAAAAAATAGTGTCTTGTAGTTTCTGCATTTTATTACGATTTTTAAGAAATAGCACCAACTGTACTTGTTACAACCGAGCTTACAGGTTATGTCGGTACTTCTTTCGATGCATTACACTAGTGAATACGAGTTTAACGGATTTTAATACATGTACACTATCTATTAATAGTTGATTTTCAGTTGTGATAAAAATATTTTTAATTAAATATGAACTTTATTTATTCATTACGTTATTTTTGTAAAAGCGGTAACGATAAATTTAATTTTGACAGTATGATGACAGTGTAGTCACATATCACTTTTTTTTTATATTTCTTAAGGCATTGGCAACAAGGCCATCTGCTTAATCACGTACATTTGGAGAAATACTTGGTGTAAATTATAATCACGTCGCAGTATTGTTCGTTATGATTCA
This sequence comes from Zeuzera pyrina, assembly GCA_907165235.1. NCBI lineage: Eukaryota > Metazoa > Arthropoda > Insecta > Lepidoptera > Cossidae > Zeuzera > Zeuzera pyrina. Next base: position 6,421,808 of record OU015629.1, read on the forward strand.
TAACGAGTAAATGGAGTATTCGGTTTTTTCTTACAACCAAGTTTCTAACACTCCTCGAGTAAAGTGTAGTAGGGTTTACTGAAGTTAAAAAAAACTTATTTAGATTTCCTCCATTCTTTTCACTAACACAGAACCTCAAAACACAATATACTATCACTGTTACTGTTACCATTTAAAACTCCTAAAAATCCCACTTCTCCCGTTCCCGCCAAAAAGTCTGTCAATGATAGTTGTTTGATCAAAAAACAATATTGGCATCTTCTTCTTTCAAAGGCATCACGTAATTAATGTTTTCGTTATGGAGGGTAGAGGTAAGGAGAACCGTCTCATATGAGGGGTTAGTTGAAAAAATGTCTACCTGTAAGCAGTAAATAACAATTCAAAAATTGTCCAATTCAGTTCAAAATAGTGCTAGAGTAGCTAGAGAGCATGAACAAAAAATCGCTTTGAAACATGATCGCTTTGAACAGGTGAAGAAACTGTGGGTCTACCATTAAAACGTTTATACGATACTTCAGACCTGAACGTCTATCCTACCTAAATCCTACCTACATTATATAAACGACATGGTAGATAAGGGCAATGCAGAGCTTTGCACCAATAAGGTCCCTTCCGGAAATTTGTGGTACCTATCCCATTTCGGTGTGCATCACCTACAAAAGCGAAAGCTGAGGGTTGTATATGACGCCGCTGCCAGGTGTTTCGGGGTCAGCTCAAACTCGTTGCTCCCTGGCTCAGATCTTTTACAACATTTGTTGCCAATTTTAATGCACTACCGCCAAGGAAAGATTAATTTCCACTTAATGGGGATATAAGGGAAATGTTTCCGCAAACAAAAATTAGAGAACAGGTTGGGGATGCACAACGTTACCTCTAGCGGTCTGATCCATCTTCGCTATTAAAGGAGTACAGAATGTCGTCGATGATTTTTGGCGCCACCCCAAGCCAGTGTACGGCTATCTTTTTATAAAATATAACTGCTTTAGAGCACAAGGCTTAATTTCCAGAAGCAGCTGATGCCATTGTCATGGACCGCTACATGGATGATTACCTGTTAGAATATAGAATGTATCCAATGTCCATTATCTATGAAAGTTAGTTATCTGTGGATCTGCTCGGTAAATGAAAATGGTGTACAGATGTGCCGTGTAAATGTATGTTGTATTATTACAATAAAGGGAATCATATTCTTTTCTGTGGTGCATTATTTTTAGTATTAGCTTCGAAGCGTCGACAGCTCGGAACACGCCACCCGTCTGGCGTCCGATATTGTGATAGATTTTTTTTTTAATTTGTAATTTGTGACAGTTCATAAAGCGGCTTGTTCGGACATACACTCGTGGGTGCCTAACGACCCTAGAGCTCTTTCCTTATTGAAACCCGAATTATGAGCTGTGGATGCCTCCGTAGTAGGCCTTAGGCCATTGACACCTCAACAAATTCGAATTTTGGGGGTGGCCTGGAATATACACGTTGAGTCCTTGAGTTTTAGAAATACCCTTGAACTCCCAGACAAGCTTACTAAAAGAGTAGTGCTATCTCACCCAATGCGCGTCTACGACCCCCTTGGGTTTTCAGGAGACGTGGAGAATGGGCATAGGCTGAGATAAGGAGCTACCTAGCTCCACAAAATCGAAATGGCGGAGGTTTGCCAACTTTACCAAAATTTTGGCCAAAATTACAATACCGCGAGCTTATCGAACTGTCTTCTAAAAAAGTTGAGCTTCATCTTCTGGCAGATGCGAGTGAGTTAGCATACGCGTGCGTCGCCTTCTGGCGCTTTAGTTAAGAGGACGGATCGGTACAGATAGCTCTCATAGGCGGAAAGGCGCGTCTGGCACCGTTGAAACCTGCATCCATTCCAAAGTTGGTAGTGCAGGCTGCCCTTATGGCGGCTCGCTTGGGAACTTATATTTTGGAGGCTCATCGAATAACATCTTCTAAAGTCTTTCATTGGACAGACTCGCTAACAGTATTAAAATGGTCGCGCAGCGACGCCAGCACATTCAAACCGTTTGTGGCCCACCCGTGTTAGAGACATTTTGGAAACCACAGATGTGGCTGACTGGCGATACATTCCAACAACACTGAATGTGGTGGACGACGCCGCGTGACACCAATACTTACTTTCTTCTACCTCGCGGTGGTTTAAGGGTCCTGAATTCTTATTGTCTCGTTCAGAGGAATGGCTCTTAACTGAGCGACATGTCTTACCTACTCCAGTCGTTGCGAATCATTTGCGTTTTAGTAAGTGGGTTCGTTTGGTTAGAGCTACAGTCCGAGCAAATTATTGTGCTACACTCTTTCGGTACTTACTAGCTAAGCCTCAAAATTCTAAATTGAAACGTGCTGCCTCCAAGAATTCTTCTACAATATTCGAACCTCTTTCGGCTAAAGAAATCTTGGAGGCCGAAAGGGACCTGTTGCTGAGGTCTCAATTAGACTCGTTTAACGATGAATTTCAAAGATTAACGGCTGGTCTTCCTTCAAATAATCAAGGAAAACTTAAAAACGTGTCACTTAAATTGAGTGAAGGCAGTCTGATCCGCTTACATGGTAGAACTAGTGTGATTATCAACGTTCCGGCGTAGGATGTTAACCCCGTGGGTTTGGGTTGTCGGCATCCCTTCGTTAGACTCTTTATCGCACATTACCACGACAAGTTTGGTCACAGCAACACAGAAACTATTGTGAACTTCCTGCGCGGGAGATATTACATTGTGGCATTACGCCCTAGTATTCAGTCTGTCGCCAAGAGTTGCAGATTTTGTAGATTCAGAAAACTTCTTCCGGCTGTGCCCGAATTCGGCAACATTCCTGACGTCCGACTGGCACATTATAAACATCCATTTTCCTTTGGCGGTTTGGATTATTTTGGTCAGGTAGAGGTCACCATTGTTCGCAAACGGGATAAGCGCTGAGTGGCCCTCTTCACATGCCCCACCACCAGAGCCGTTCACTTAGACATGGTGTCAAGCTTATCAGCTGACGCAGCTATTATGGTACTGAGAAAATTTATCGCGCGAAAAGGATACCCGCTAAAGGTTCTGTCTGACAACGGAACAGCCTTTGTCGGCGCTGCGATCAAAGTTTTGAACAAACAACAATATGTCATATTATAACCATCAATAAGTTGCTACTATTTTTCTAGCTTTTATAGAGAAAACTTCAATTGTTATATCATCAACTCGTCGCCTAGATACCGATTTCGAATTCTTAGTTCGGTGGGTTTAAATTACGAACGCCACAAAACGTCCGGAGGTATTGAACTTCGTGGCAAATAATAAAATTAGTGGGCATTTATACCTCCAGCTGCACCATTCATGGGAAGCTCCTGGAAGTGATTGGTCCGGTCGGTAAAGTCTGCTCTTACCACAACTTTGAAAGAAAAAGCGCTGAAAGAAGAGCTTCTAGCGACGTTACTCCTAGAGGCAAGCTCTTGTATACTTAAGACCATTGACGCACATGCTTGTGGCCCCAGACTCACTTCAATCCCAAACACCTTTCCATTTTTTGTTGGACATACCTTCACTTGAGGTCCACCACATGCCTGTTCCGATGCTGACCTAGCTCGCCGAGTTGATCACCATCGGGTTCTTCGCCTGGCGGAGATATTTTGGACTAGATGGCTAAAGGAATACCTACCGTCTCATATCCCGAGAAAAAGTGGCTCGGGTCGATTACAAACTTGCAGACCCTGTCCTGATTGCGGACCTCAATTTACCGCGAGTAACCTGGCCTAGAGGACGAATCTCGAAAATCTTCACTGGTTCAGATGGAACGGTTCGAGTGGTGGTGGTAAAAACTAACAGAAGAATATTAAAAAGATCGATGCTCAAGATTTACTTTTACCCTTACTTTTACTTGCTTGAGTTGAAGACACTAGAGCAGGGCACCAAAGAAAACTGTACACCGGAACTGCCGCCTCCTTGAGATTTGTGCTTCGCACCGGGGTTCGTCGTGTTGGGGACAGGCTTTTTTTGATAGCCACTAGACTGTATTCTGTTTCTGTGCTACTGTTTCTGCAACTGCTCGCGACGCTCGCGAAGCCCGCTCGCAAATTCTAGACGCTCGCCCCCGCGACAAAGTAACGCTTATATTTCTATAATTACTATACCTATCAGAAAGAGAGAACTACTGATATAAAGCTAAATGTATAAGGATTTCACTAAAGTAAATTTAAATACTTCGAACTGAGAAACTAAGTACAATCTGTGATAGAAATATATAAATGTAACCACTTCATTATAAAATGGGCTCTCTTAGCTTTTTAGTGATACCAAAACTATATGTGAAACCTGTGTAACATGAAGAGTAGATCGTAAAACATAATACACTGTAGCAGACAAATTTTTTGCAACCGAAGTGTCGCTTGAAGCAAGTTGAACGTTCGCGCGCCTCGCGCGTCACAAAACGTACACAAAATGGCTAACAAATAAGGCCTTTTATCAGTTTTGTTCAAGAGGTTTTTACGATACTTATACATTATTGTAATAAATTTCAAATAAAACTATTTTTATGATAATAGGCATTTATTATTTATTGTTAGATACACTAATATTTATTATTTTCTTAGACATATACTACTCGTACATGCTGAACTCGATGTACGAGTTCAGCAAAAAGATAATAATTAACTTGAGGTTTTTTTATGTATATTTTTTACTTTTCTTGGCAACACTGAAAATTCGTCGTGGTCACAGGCTGGTATATTCATAGAAAAACTCCATAACGCTTCGAAAATATTCTTAGCTGCGAGTCCAATACACTAGAGTTGTAATTTTTTTTGTAACGCGTCTATAATTAAATGTTAGCTAAAAATATAGTCTCATTAAACAGTGCATTTACGTCACAATTTGTACAATTCGGCAATTAAAAACTGTAAGGTACGAATTTAAACCAATTCAAGGTTTATTATTGTATGACAAATATTACGATATGAATTTCTAGAATGATGAACAAGTTATTGCGACATATTCGAATGAATCGAAATACGTTATGATGAGTTCGGTAAATCAATTTTGTGATACGATTCTGAAAAATTATATTTACTTATGAAATCGCTACAATTCCGTCCTTGGCTAGATTGAATGTGGCGGATTTTTCGTTGCATTTCCTACCGGTATAAAATGACATATTTTGCGAAGTGCAATAAAATAAAAGTAGTATAGTTTTTTTTCTCATATTTTCATGTTCCATGAAACGATTTGAAAACCATCAAAATTATCAATCAATCATCAATCACCTTGTTTTTGAGCGAGCACATGTTATGACGAGTTATAATGCGATATCATGCCTAGACTACCTTTTTATACATGCCATCATAGATAATACATATAATATATTCATGCCATTCTACAAAATGGCCGCGTCTAGTGTATCGCACCTCCCCCCTAACCCCCCCCCCCCCCCTCCCCCCCTTCCGCCGTAACCCTGTCATAACATTATTTTCTTCGCCTGCAAGATTCCTGTCTGTACGCTAGTACATTAATAGTCTGTGGTCGTCGCATAAAATAGAATTATCTGTTATCTTTATCATTATTTATTTACTTTTGCTATTTTCTTTTTTTCTCTCTTGTCCTATGTACGCGTCATTGCAATGAGTTTATAATATCACCACAGATTAAGTTAACTACCGTAAACAGATGGTCAGTGGCAAAGAGACAAACTGTCGCTGTCCCACATTTAAAACTGACAACGCAACTGGCTAGAAAGTTTACATTTAAATTGAACTAGATGGCGGCATACTCTCAATACATTTGATAGTGATCACAGCTATGACTTTTTTCTGTCCTCTTCATAATAGATGTCTTTAGTCGAAGATGGCGATAATAATGAGGCGGTCAAGTAGATTAGTCGAAAACAATAATTCAAAGTGACAAAACCGTTTGTGTGCTACGTAAGCACGTAGCACACAAATGTTTCAATTTCGAGTATGACGTATCGACACGAATTCTACTATGGAACACTTTAAAATAATTCTTCTCAAGTGTTCCACATTTGAATTTCATGTAGGACGTATCGACATGAAATTCAGTAATGGAACACTTTAAATGAATTCTTCCCGAGTAAGTCCATTATGATTTAGTACATTGGCTTCTTCTATGCATGAAAAAATTATTTATTCAATTCGACTAACTTCTATTATCCACATTTTTTCTTCCCATACAACGAAATAATGCTTAAATAAAACTGAGGCGATGTGCATTAAAAGAAAAATTGCCAATTGTACTCTAATTTTTATGGACATCTCGCACTTGACCAACAAATTTCATAATGTCAATCGAGTGAGAAATCGAATGAAAGTAAGATAAATGCAGTAGAAATGCGATCTCTTAGAAATATGTGCGGTGTCACATATTTCTAAGAGAAAATAAGCAATGAAGAGATACGCAGTATGACAGGGTTGCACGACAATGTTATTGTAAAAATAAAGAAAGGAATGCTAAGATGGTTCGGGCACATGGAAAGAATGAGTGATGAGACTGACGAAGAAAATCTATAGAGCAAAAGTGAGTGGTAAAAGAAGCCAAGGAAGACCAAAGCGGACTTATGAAGATCAAACAGCTAGAGTGTTAGCCGACGGAAGTGTCAAAAGCACTCGCATACCTAGCGAAAATGTGTGAGGAGAATGATGAGATTCGAGGAAGCGAAAGCAGTATGTAAGGACCGCGACGCTTGGCGCTCCGTCCTCTCTGACTACCCCGTTGGGGATGCAGCGTAAAACATAAACATATGTATATATGTAATATAATATATGCATATTTTATTTTTGTCGTCTAAAGCAGAGCCAAACGTTCTAGTCCCGAGCGTATTTAAAAAATTTATTTTTTTCGCTCTGGCGCGTGACTACTACTCACGTCGTCGTTATCAGCCAGTAAATTTTTTCAAACATTATTTTCGTTTGACTTCTTTGATCGCGGAACCAATACGGAATAATATTCGTGTTCCTTATTCAAACTCATTTCTGCTTCTATGAAAGTTTATTATGGAGACTTTTTGGCAAGAACGGGAGAAGTGAGGTTGTCATTTTTTTAGATTTTCTATTTTTTACATTTTTTAGGAGTATTAAAGTACAACAGTGATAGTATATTGTGTTTTAAAGTTGTACATGTGTAGCTGAAGTATTCGCGCTCTTTCAAGAAGTCCTTTATAACTTCAGTAAAGCCTACTATCACTTTACTGGAGGAGTTTTACCATAAGAAAAAATAATTTACTTGTGATTCTACACTATGGATTACTTATTAATACGTGACATTGGCAAATACGCTAAACTGTGCGCCATGCCATAAAGGAAGAAGAAGAAAAGAAAAAGGGCGGGAAACTTCGTTTCCCTAACTTTCGACTCGTATTTACTTGGTCAATGGTTAAATGTAATCTGCGAAGCCAAAACAAAGAGAAAAAAAAGAAAAAATTTATTATGTGAGAACACCTATTTCGAACTCATTTATCGAAGATCCAATCATTACGTAACGAATAGATGGAATAAAAGGTAAATGTTAGTCGTGAAGTATCCTAGATAAATAGTTCGTTAGGTAGTTTTTTCATTTAGGTGCTTTCAGCACACCTTGGTGTATTTCTTATTTCGATTGTAATTTTACTGAATTAAAATATTTTGATTAACTTACTTACTCTATAGTGCGCTACTCTATAGTGTGCTTCCTGTATATCTTTGCGGCATGAAAAAATATTAATTGGTTTTTTAAGTTTAAAGGCTATTATTTCAATAAACTAAAAAACGAAATATTGTATGTAAAGTAGAATTATTTTTAAATAACGTTATTATTTTTTAAAATCGATTTGATACCCCTTTTCACCCCTTTAGGGGTTGATATCTTACAATCTGTTAAATACATGTTTCATTGATTACCCGAATGAATCTGTATACAATATGCAATTTTTTTTTTTCAATATTCTTTGACACACTTTTTCACCCCGTTGATTTGTTGTTGTTGTTTGAGTTGATTTATCAAAATTTGCTAAATCCGTGTTTTATAATTTTTTTAATGGATTTTATCTTGATTTCATACAGAACGTGTGTTTTTTATTTTTATAGTACTTAATTTGACACCCCTTATCATCTTTCGGCGGTTGATTTTTAAAAATCGACCAAATGCATATTCAATTATTTATTGATAGTTTCTGCATATTTTCAAAGTTTTACCACAGTTTACCAGCGTAAAGTTTTACTTTGTTACACGTTTTTAACTTTTTTCATAAAAATTAAATCTGTTCAGAGGTTAATTTTTCTAAATTGAAAAAATACACGTCCAAGTAATTATTGAATATTATAATATGGGTACACAAAATTTTGGGTTCAGAATTTGGATTTAAATTATTTTATTTACATACTGTGTAAATAAAATAATTAAAATTCATTTTACATCCTTTTAACCTTTTTAGGGGTTGAACTTCTAATAACCCTTTCTAAGCGGGAGCCTACATCGTATAAGAATTTCATGTGTAATTTGTCTGTCAGCCAGCTTTTCCTTTTATACATATAAGAAAATTAGGTACATTTCACTATGGCGTTGTTTTGTTGACGAAAAAAATTATTTTTTTTCACAAGCTAGGTATTTCTTCTACAATGTTCGCAATAATTCTTGATTAAAAGTACTAAAGGGCTAACAAAAAAAACAAAGGAAGGTCTGACCTCATTGCAGGATCCGAACGCGCGATTTCTGCGTGGTAGACCTACGTTCTAGCCATTGTGCTATAGAGAAGGTAACTGCTGCAAAAAATAAAAAAGTTTCGAAGTTTAGTTTCGAAGTTTTAGCTAGGTCGATTTCTTACCTTCCTCAAACCATATATTGTAAATTTCATCGAAATCGCTAGAGCCGTTTTCGAGAAAGCGATATCAATTATATATAATATACAAGATGTTACAAAAGTCCCCCTAATCCGTGAAAGGTATTTATTATAAGCATGTCAAGTAGAGTCCACCTATGAGATTACATGTTCTGTGATATTTTAATTTTGATAAAACTTAAATAATTTTAACGATAAATAAAAATATCGACTAAACTGACGGCATCACTATTTTGAGTTCATGACCCATATACAATCCCACGGAGTAGTGAATTACCTGCTAACTGCCTCATTCGCTAGGCTACTAGGAGACCACGCCCACAGCTGTTAGATAGTTGTGTAGATAAGTATCTGTTGTTAAATGCTGTGTCGTTGGCACGCGCCTCGCAGCCGCAACATAGTACACGTATACCTATGGTTAGCAATTAAATCGCGCGTTACTTAGTAGATAATAAAAAATAAAAGCTACTTCGTCTAGGTATGCACATACCTAAGCAAAAATGTGTGAGACGAATGATGAGATTAGAAGAAGCGAAAGAAGTATGTAAGAACCGCAAAGCCTGGCGCTCCGTCCTCTCTGACTACCTCGTTAGGGATAAGTACTTAAAGAGCTAACAAAAATATTTCAGATATTCTTTGCAGTTTAAAATTTAGCGGGGGACATGCTTTGCTGAATTTTATATTTCCAAGTTTTTCATTGAAATTTTTGAATACGATCTTCACGGTACTTATATAATTTTATAACTGGCATGTTGAAATTGCAAAAAAAGAAATGTAGTCTTTATAAAATAATGCCTGTGTCAAAAGTATGCGTTCGCATGAGAGCTAAAAAGAGCCTAGTGTAAAAAGCGTCGGTGGCATATTTTGTTTAACCGCTTCGATCCTCAATGTTCATATATGAGCCTTGTTAAAAAAAATCACTTGTCTTAATATTTTGCTAGAGCCGGATGCACGATTTATGTAGCTGAAATTCCCACATTAGCTATTTATATATCCATCCATCCATGTCTTTTTAACTTTTATAAAAGTCCATGATAAGTGCGAAGTGATTTTATGACTTCCATGATAAGTGCGATCGCGCACGGAAAGTCAGAAAGTCTATCTAAATCGTTAAAAACAGCTCACGCTAAAGAGTTGAAAAGGATCCTGTGCGAACTACATTAAAACCTAACATTGATATTATTATGGAATACTGATTATTTTTAAACTGTCAAAAAGTCATGAATGAATCAATAAAGTAGTACATACATGCATATCTTCACGCCGTATCCCTAACGGGGTAGTCAGAGACGATGGAGCAAAAAATAGTAATTTCTATAATTAAGTAGGTAGGTAGGTAATAAAAAAATCGGCCAAGTGCGTGTCGGACTACGCAGTGAAGGCTGCGTAGTTGGAATGCACAATATTCATTTAATTGCCAGCAAAATTAAGTTTATATTTCATAGCATTTCTCAATAATACTGTAAGAAACACAATATTTTTGCGGTCGCTGAACGTGTAATCGAAAATTGTATTGAAACTAATTTTCGTAGAAAGTGCTTTTTAAGATCTACTCTCTCAAATTTTTTTCAGAATTTTCCGCTCCATCCATAATTGAAGTTTGAGAGAAAAGGCACACTTTTAGGGTTCCGTAGCTAAATGGTAAAAAACGGAACCGTTATAATTTCATTTGGAAAATTGATTTGAATAAGGATATACATACATACATATCTTCACACCGTATCCCTAACGGGGTAGTCAGAAAGGCGGAGCGCCAAGTGTCGCGTTCCTTACATACTTCTTTCGCTTCCTCGAATCTCACCATTCTCCTTGAATTGAATTGAATTGAATAAGAATATATCGTGCAGTTTTTGAGATATGGGGTATTCTCGGTTATGCGCTCAGTGACTGCAGAAATAACTTTGTCTTATAGTTCACTGTGAAACGTTATTAAATGGAAATTCGTTTTTACGGGAGATTAAATTAATATTGCGCATCCCGTCTGGAACCCTTCCCTGCGCGTGGTCCGACACGCACTTAGCCGGTCTTACTACTTTAGAAGTGCGAATATCAGGAACTATTGACTTAGATAAGTCACTTCGAAACCACTATGTCATTGAACACCTATCTGAATATAAATTACACGCTAAGTGTGCTGGGATCTTTTTTTCATACTTCAGTTACATTTTCAAGATTTCGCTACAGCATTGTATAGCGGTTTGTGAAGACACCTATCTTCCAAATTCTATCTATGTAGTGCCAATTATAGTCTCCGACTAAAATGACTGACATACGGACAGAATGAAATTACAAGGGTTTCGTTTTTTGCCATTTGGCTATGGAACCCTAAAAAGGGGCATCTGACCAACTATCGAAAATCAAAACTATCGAGGTTTTAATGTTTAACGTAGATTACAAACAACTAGTAGAAGTGTTGCGCAGGAACTAAATTCAAAAACCCCGAAAGCATCGTTGGATAAAGTCCAAGTTTTTAGGCTTTGATGATTTGATGTCCTTTGCTTTGTTTGCGAACCTATTGTTTCTTATCTATTAATTTAGATCATAAAAAAATTATTTCCGAAAATAGCGTTATCGCATATTTTTTTACGAAAATATTTCTCAAAAGATTTGAATTGTATTCCAAAATAATTGCAAAAAACCCCAATCTGGCAACGCTGTTTGAAATGTAAAAATGATAACTTAGGTTTATAACCTACCAAATAAAGAAGTTAGTGGTTTGATTTAATCCTTGATATTGAAGAACATCATCTTTTTTTGTAATGTAATGGCCCTGTGTCGCGAAATAGAATTGTTTTGACATATCTACATATCTCTTTTAATTTTTAACTTTACCGAATTGAAAAGTCAGTGCGCTTTAGGTATCATCATGTAATTAGAGCATTATCCTAATTTTGTTGTATTATGAGGCCATCTGTCGTTGAGTAGAATAAAACACTTGCGATGATAATCTTTAAACATTTTAACATAAATATAAAAGGTATTACTAGATGCCACTGACGTTGAAATTTAATAAAAGGTTTTTCATTTTTATAATTGAAATTAACACATAAAATGTGCGTAAATCTAAAAGTATTCAGTTCTAAATTGCAATACAAACTATATTTTTGTATACATTTGGAATTACAAAAGAATTACTTTATGTTCACATTCTACCGATACTGGTAGTGACATATTTCATTGTTCTTAGTGTACCATGAAATCTAATGTATGTCGCTGACACCACATGATATCACGTAGATAATCAGTTTAAACAGTTCGTGAATGTAGTAATAGATATGAGATGTGAACGACAATGCTACGGCGTTAACATGTTATCTACAAAATACAAAATATTACGCAGTATTATTTATCATCATGAAGTCACCAGAAGAAAGAAATTTTTGAAGATCACTACTGTAATTATTGTAATAAAATTCCAATTACTTTCATTTAAAATAAATTTTCATTTATTTCCCATTAAATATCTGAAATAAAGCATATGTACACCTACATTTTATATATTTACGTATGGTAGTTCCAACTTTGCATAACAGATGGCATTAGTTATGCAGTTACCCATTTGAGGCCCTAGAGTTTGTTCTCTATTTCAGTATATATTAAAGTACTTTGTGACTTTGTCAGAATAAAAACAATGAAGTTTGACATTTTACTTTTAATATTCCAGAGATTAATGCTATGCTAAAATCGCTAGTACGTGGAACCCAATGACTAAAGGAAAACTAAAGGACATGAAACAAGTACAAAATAATCGTGCCACTTAAACTTAGTATCGCAAACAATGGCTGCCGATTAGTGATGTCCCAAATTTCTACTATGTAGCTGTCATTAAGTCAGTTGTTGAAATAAGTTTTGTTTCAGCATCAGTATTGAAATAAAAATAATTTTGCATGATATCTTCAGAAAAAGGGAGTGCTTTTTTTTGGATGTCATATATTTATACAAAAGTACTGAAATATTGTTCAAGCTGAAAATAGCAGTCAGCGTAGTTCGATGCTGTCGGCATATAATTAGAATCTGCGCTTAAGGCGACTTTAAAGTGTTATTAGTAACAATAGCAACGGTCGCCTTCAAGGATAACCCCTTTCTGTCCTTCGATCATTTTTGTATGGAACTTTAAATGAACCCTACATACAAACAAATTACTTAGGTACCTCTTTTTGTAATACTTAATAGTACATCCATGATTATTACAGATATAAAATTGCTTTTTAAAAGAAACTCATATTTTTATGAAGTGCTTTCATAAATGTTAAAGATCAATAAACATAGGTCAAAGTAGTTAGAGAACAGCACAGTCCTTTTAATGTTTTTCTTTTCATTACATGCATAACGTTACTTCTTCTAGAGGTGATGGTGAAATTAAAATAAGTGCTATGAGAAACATACATACGGACCAACCAAATCTGTAGTCATGGCGTACTGTAGCAAATTGATAAACTAAATACTAGAATAATTGATTTTACTAAAAATTAGTGGCCTTATCACATAGTAATTGGGAATAATATTTCAATTAGGAATGTAACACTGTGGACTTCTATTAATCGAAGAATTCTCATATTCAGTTAAGTACTTCCAGAGGTTACCCCGTACATACAAACAAACAAATATTATTTCTTTTCATTGTAAAGAAATAAGTAATGTTATAGTTTATAATATTATCTAGCGTAGAAAATCCATAACATATTGGCTTTTTGAATAAATCTTTTAAAAGTAAATTGCTAGGCACTACAAGGGTGACCAATGTTAGACTAGTAATATCTAATGTATCTATAGTAACATATTTTTACTGGGTCTGAAAAATAGAACTGTTTGTTAACATTATTGTTTGTAAAATAATATTTATATTAAGTACATAAAATTTAATACATAACATATTCACAAAATAAATGAATATAGATAAGTAAATAGCACAATTTTTATTAAATAATTTCTGAATGAAAATTTTGAATACTGAGATTTTAAGTTAAGAAGTTATCGTACTCATCATGTCGCTGTCATTTTTTTGTACGTCAAGAAAAGTATGAAATAGTTTCCGACACCTTCATCTCTTATTTCTGCTTTTAAAGTTTTTTAAAAGATTCTTAAATTGTATCGCATCTGGATTATTAGTAAAATCACTACGAGTACAAGCTCTTATTGGTCGCAAAAATAACTCGATGTGGTCTTGATTCACATCATTCAGAAGCAGATATTTAGAACACATTCTTTAAACAATTAATATTTTCCTGTTACTTTTTCACAATAGAGGATTAAATGGTCAAGAAATGAAAAAGTAATTAATTACCACTCTAAATATTTTCTCTGATTCCTAATAATTAATTAATAATACGTAAAATTAATTTCTTATTGTTGCATTGAAAGAAGTTTCTGCGAAATGCAAATAACATAATATATAATATCATGAATACCCCGTTGGGGATACAGCGTGAAGATATGTATGTATATATCATATGGGCTCAATTTTCTTTTCCGATTATGTCAAGCCACTCTTTTTCTCTAATAATACATGATGGTAATCTGAAACGAGATAATTACGACATATAAACATGGTACCTGTATTTATCGATATTTTTTTTATATATGTACATGAACAGCCCTAACTGCAATAACAACAGAAATTGATAGGAAGTATTTTACTGTATTATATGAATAAAAACTGCTAATAACTAAAAATATACATGACTATAATACAGTAAACTATGAAACATAGTAATTACGATGGAAATATATACGACATCAGACTAAATTAATGAATTTCTGTTACGTACCAGTGCAATTATAGATTTCGTTGATAATTGCTTTTCCTCGAGCCGCATCCTAACACACTACACTTATTATTGTGGCATTATGCTAGCTTCTTTAACAAAACAGTTCCAATAACCAGCACAAAATCACAGAAACATTAAAAAATATTAAATCCATTGATATGTTTTGACACTTTGTGTACTTGTCAGCGTGTCGCAATAAATGGCGGACCCGCACGTTTTGACATTACAATGATATCACATAAAAAATTACTTTTTGAGAAAAGTACTGTTGTTTTCTCTTACATACACGAGAAGCCATAAGTCAAAAAGAGACAACGCTACGTTTGAATGTTGTGCGTTAGAATATATATAACTAAATGTTGCTATAGATCAACATGCCATGTCCTAGTTTCCTTAGTCATTGGTGGAACCGGAATTCAATCGAAACAATAATATATATCATGTCTATGGTATTCAACAGCTCATAAAATACAAAAATTAAAACTAAAATGCCTAATACGCTTGGCCACAAACAAGGCCACGAGCACGTTCTTGCGCAGGTAATAAATTACTAATTGCCGCGTGCGGTTCAGTGGTAACGTTTATATTTTGTAATTTTTTATATTATTTCTTTTGACATTTGTCACCCTTTTTTTTTTCTCTTTGTTTTGGCTTCGCAGATTGCATTTAGCCAATGATTAAGTAAATATGAGTCAAAGAGGGAAACGAAGTTTCCCGCCCTTTTTCTTTTCTTCTTCTTCCTTTAAGGTTTATGGCATGGCGCACAGTTTAGCGTATTTGCCAATGTCACGTATTAATAAGTAATCCATAGTGTAGAATCACAAGTAAATTATTTTTTCTTATGGTAAAACTCCTCCAGTAAAGTGATAATAGGCTTTACTGAAGTTATAAAGGACTTCTTGAAAGAGCGCGAATACTTCAGCTACACATGTACAACTTTAAAACACAATATACTATCACTGTTGTGCTTTAAAACTCCTAAAAATGTAAAAAATAGAAAATCTAAATAAAATGACAACCTCACTTCTCCCGTTCCCGCCAAAAAGTCCTCTGTCACCCTTTTTATAGTCAGTTGTTTAGTTCAAAGAGAATGTAAAATTACTTAGTTTGTATAGTTGGTTGACGTAGTAATGTTACATTCTCTTTGGTTATACGTAGTGATTACTATAACTAATTCAACGAGTAGACTTACCATAGAGAAAATTATATATGAGACTTAGTGTTGGTTGGTTGTTTTTTGTTTTTTTTTTACAGATTTTAACAGATTCCATGTTTGGAACTAAATTAGTTTCATCGTATCTTGTGTTATTGTAACCCCACAGACTTAACCGGCCATGTTGGCTGGATTTGAACATCTTCTCATTAGTAAATATTGTAGTTGACATAGCTGTTGTACTTACGGACACATTTGAATTTTTGAAATTTCACTTATTCCGACCATTTCTATGTAATGCTATGATTTCTGCCCTTTCAGCTAAAGATAAATTACGAGGCATTACGTTTAATTATAATTTTCTCTATGATGTTTAATAAATCTTAGGTAAATTAGGTATCTTAGGTAACCGCTGTCAAAAGAAAGCTTGTCATAATATTTTTTTAATTTAAATGTAACAAACATGAAAGTAGTGAATCTAGCAAAACTTTTTTATAATATTTGATGGTTTTCTTTGACATATTAGATTGCTTGTAGAAAATAATGTTAAATGCTTGTTAATAGAAGTTAAAATAGTATGTACTTTTGCCTATGCCTTTTGATTGGATGCTAATTAGCCAATCACGTTAATACTTGCATAATTTCCAATATCAGCCTAAGCAATATTTTCATTAGTTAGAATCAGTTAGAACATACTTTCAAAAGTTCTCAACCACTTTCTTGGCCGAAGTAGGTACGTCTTTGTTATGACGTTCCTGCTTGTAGTGCTATTTTACGGTAGTAGACTGGTGCTATCACAAGAAGTGCTATCCACAGATGACAATATGTCCTATGCTGTTGGTATCCCGTATTTAACGCTCATTTTCATTGGTTCTAATTCCCGACCCTTCTAGATAATATATTGGTTATAACCGTTTTTAACGTCTATCGATAGCCGCTTTATAACGCGCAAAAATTTGTATTAGACTGTAAGTAAAAAAAAAAAATTCGACGAGATATTTCAATAACTACACTACATTCGGAGCGTACATGTTAACTATTTTAAAGAGGTATAGTCAGTATTGCCTATTGATTTATTGATAACTAGCGATCAACCCCGGCTTCACACGGGTAGATGATTTTTTTGAAAATGAAATACAACTCATGTTACTTGCTGATAATGTAGCTTTCTATAGGTGTAACAATTTTTTAAATCGGTTCAGTAGTAGTTTTTGAGTTTATCCATTTCATACAAACAAAGTTTACCTGTTTATAATATTAGTATATACATATATAGCTAGTATATAGTATAGATAGTACAGACAACGAAAGAGTAAAATATTACAGAAACAAAACGGTTTCTTCTTATTTTGTCAACAAATCTTTTTTCTACTGAAGAACAAAGTCTTCGAGATTTTGCTACAGAATTAAATTCTATTAAGTAAAAAGAAAGTGACAATGAAAATGAATCGATAATACTACTCACGAAAAGCATTACACTAAAATGACTACTAAACTACTGCTCAATATCTGGTAATAAAGGCAATGTTTTCCAGCATTAGAATGCGACGGAGAATGCAATTTTAGCAAGATCTCTCATCGCCAAACTTCAATTAAAGGCTTTTTAACCCCCGACGCAAAAGAAGGGGTATTATAAGTTTGACATGTCTGTGTGTCTATCTGTGGCATCGTAGCTCCTAAATGAATGGATTGATTATGATGCTTTTTTTTTGTTAGAAAACAGGTTTTATAGCGGTGGTTCTTAGACATGTTTTATCAAAATCGGTTCAGCCGTTTGAAGAATATCAGTTCTTTTTTAGTTTTTAAAGGGACGCGAGCTTCTTCTATTAGTGTAATGGAGGCGAAATTTAGTATACCGTGACATCAATAATGTCACAATAACAGTTACCTTTACCAGATGCTGCAGCATCACTTGAAGTCAGCAAAATATCCAACTCCTCGCCATTTACAGTAGAGGTATCATGTTTAGGCTCATTAAAATGGTCTCTATGAATAGGTTATAGATAGATAGATGGTGATCACGATCTGATGATGGATCACACAACTCTTGTCAGAATACTCAGATTTCGGCGAGGCACGATCTCGTGTCGCAATTTCGTGTATCGTTCCGGAAAGTATTTGCGTGAATGTGAGGATAGAGTGTAGATCGTAGTGTTTAAAAAGCAGGAAAACTTAAAATTAAAAATTTAAAAAACCCCCGTCTCAAAAAAAACCTCCAAAAAGTAAAAAAAATAATATGTACCTCATATAGCCCTTTAAATTTGTGATAAGTTTCAATATAAATGGTAGTAGTAATATATCCAAGCGTCGTCACGTCGGGGGACCGCTAAGTAAATAAAGTAATAAAAAGAGAATACAACTAAAAATGATAAAGTATCTATATATGTATGAAATTTAAATACTAGTAAACTTAGCAGTCCCTTATTTGAAATTTATCACAAATTTAAAGGGCTATGAGGTACATATTATGTTTTTACTTTTTAGAGGTTTTTTTTTGTGTCGAGGGTTTTTTAAATTTAAATTTTAAGTTTTTTAATAAACAATAATTATTTATAGTCTATTTTTTTTATAGCGTAATTTGTTATACATATAAAGTACAATTAACGAATAAGCGTTTTATTTTTAGTTAAACCTAATATCACAAAATAATTTCAAAATAGTAATGCAGCATAAATACGGATAGGTACTTACCTCCTGTAGGTAAATAACGCCATACAGTCTACAAGTAAAGAGAATGTAAAATTTAACTAATGCGCTATTCATCATAGAAGAGCGTTTAATAACGAAGTTATAATGTAGGTATTATTGAAAATTAACAAATTAAATGGTAGTAGTCATTTATTGTAAAGAGATACTATTTACGAAGTTTTATTAAGTGTATAATTAAGTGTGTTTTTGATATTACATTTATAATTTGAAAATAAATAGGTAAATACTAAACATAACCAACATGACATAATAATAACTATTGTATTTTTGACATAGATTTTATAAATAAATCCAGACGACTGTCCGAGCAGCAGCAACGATGAGGCAAATCACATAAAACACTCACCTGTACATAAGACACACATTTATTATCAGATAAGCTGATCAGTCACCATTTCATTAGAAAGAAGCACTCGTACATCTATACATCTTTATTTGCCTCACTTCATAAGTACTAGACAGGCTGTCTTGAGTTATAAAGTCTATGATTTTTAACTTATTTTTTTATACACAGTTGTTTCAATCTTGAGCAATTAAGTTTTCTTGCTACGAGTCATAGGTGTAATGGACACATTAACAATGTTCTTGTTTGTTTCACTTGCAAGTGGACTAATTTGAATTTGTCCTTGAACTATGTTCATCATAGATGTGTAAGGGCTTTCTGATATTTGATTATTAAGAGAGTTTTCTATTAAGGAAGGGGTGTCACTTCGTGCAGTTAGCACGTCGTACGCAGTATCTTTCATAGAAATATACGTATGTTTATTTTGTTGAGCATATTGTGCTTTAGAGCTAACTCCATTTTGTGATACTACTATGTTATTTGGTTTTGATGTAAGGCCTACTTTTTCATTGTGATATGGATCTGTACAAATACAGTTCTTAGATTTCTCCAACGATTTAGTTCGATTTATTTGGATATTTGTTGACCTAGGAGAATTTCCTAAGGAATTAAGTGTAGAAGAACTTTCTTTCAAACTGTTCAATTCCTTAGAGTACACTTCTTCACTTTTTTGGATTCTTTGTGCATGAGTTGATATTACGGGTTTCGTTAGAGGTAATGACGTCGCGCTTAAAGATCTGCTTGGAGAATTGTCAGTGGTTTTTTCAATTGCACCGACGAGTTTGTTTTCAGCCCTGTACACTGAGGTCTTATTGGTGGTTGTGGTTGAAGAAACTTTTACTTCCATGGAACCGTAAGCACTGTCCTTTGTTGAACTATGAGATGAATTTTTTTCTTTAATTCCATATCTTCTTACTACATTTATTGCTACAGGTTCTATATTCTGAACATCATAGGACAGAGGATTTTTGTTTGTCATGGGAGGTTTTATTCCTTCAATAACTTCTCCAGTCCTAGGATTTATATGTTTTTCAGTGTCATAACGAAGTTTTATTCTATGAGATTCATCTATAGGATGTCCTCTTGATCTATCTTCTAGTTCTCCTTCACTTTCATCGAAAACGCTATGTTCATATGTACTTTCTTCCTGTAAAACAAAATAACTTTCTCAAGCAATAAAGTTATATAGTTATTATTGATACATGTCGTACCGTTTTATTTCATTAAATCGTGAAAAGCGTCTGGTAGCAATTGCTACCAAATTCCAAAAGCAATAAATAGGACATCCATTTTTCGAGCGGGTATAGGGACAACTTTTAAGTCAAATTAATGTTTACCTCTTCATCGACCTCTTCAATGACACTGTTTTGGATCCATTCACGTATTCTTTGCTTCTTCGCTTGACGATCTACTGTAGTTTCAATACCGTGATCGCGAAAATGTTTCAGGAGAATATTTTTTTCATTGGGATCACTATGAAAACTGTACATTGATGGACAAAGTTCATCTATGTCACCACCAGCTAAAATAAACACATATATAGCAAATAAATTAAAATTATAGTAAATTAAAATATAAAAATAATTTCAGTTAGTATCTACAAAAGTGTGTTACAAACCAACTCTATCTGTAAATCCTTTAGCCATCCACCGATCGTCCAAATAACGAGAAAGTTCATGAAAATTAGTAGCTCTTTTTTCTTCTCTGGGCTCTATGAATTTTTTAAACATTTTCTGAGCTCTTGAAGAAACCATTTTCCAAAGCTTTGGTTGTCTTTTCAGAGGATTTGCACTGTTATACCAATTGTAGTAACTGTAAATATTATTTTATACTTCATCTTAATAAAATTACATACTTTAATGACGCATGTTTATGAACTCTTTAAAACGATATAAATATTGGAGACAGATTTGGTTTTAAATTTTACGTTAATGTTGAAAAAATTGTATTCAATCATGACAATGTAATAATGATTTATTAATAACAATAACTTTAATATTACAGCGAATGAATAGAATCATCGAATTGTGAAAGAAATCACTTAAGAATATACATAAGTTTTACCTTGTATACCTCGGGTCATCAAAAGCAGCCTTTTGCCAAGGCAAACATCCAGTCAAGCAAATGAAAATAACTATGCCAAATTGCCAAACGTCGTGGGTAATTAGAGCTCTAAAAGTAAAGAAATAAAGGCAAGTTTGAGTAATAACAGTCATAGAGTTTACATTCCTTGAATATTTATAATAGTTCAGCATGGTTTTAGCTATTGTAGCTTTAATGTTAGAGAAAAATAGTGTTATTACTTGTAACTACTATCCATCGTTAATCTTAATACTTCAGGCGGTGAATATGGTAGCCATTCATTTCGTCTTCTGACAATGGATTGTACTTTCCTCGTCTCTCCAAAATCGCATAGCTTAATTCTTGAAAAGTCAGACTTAAATATTAGGATATTATCAAGTTTTACATCTCTATGGACGAGATCCCTCTGATGAAGATGTTCTAAAGCTGCCGCTAACTGTTTAGCTACTCTTTTAGTGTGTATTTCACCGATTCCGGTATCGAGCATGTTTGATGTTAAATCACCTGCAAAAGAAACGTTTACATATTAAATTCCGACATTACTGGTAAATATTTTATAACATTTTGTAAAGTACGTTTTAAATAGAGTAATATTTAGATACATTTTAGTAGTTAACATCAATTGGTGTAAAATCAATTTAAAGTATAAAAAATAAATTACTACACTTTCGGCCAACATAAACACTATATTAATGAGGGCTCGCCTTGGAAACGTGTTAGATTTTATGTTCATTCAAAACGTAGTTTTGGCTAATATCCAATGCAAAGCGCCTGCATTTCTGATTATATATCTACTCGTAAAACATTCAAATTGTCCTTTTAAAGATGGAATTTAAGGCATGCTTGTTTTAATTTGTCGATTACATTGTCAATGCAATTAACGAGTAAAAATTAAATGACTTCTTAAAAATAAAATAGAAACTGATAGGTATATATAGATATCCCCATATCGCCATTGTAATTACTAAAAATAACTTGTTAGATTCACAAATTTTGTTACACTGAAAATATAAATACTCGGCAAAATTGACATGACTGTTAATTTTTAATTGTATTCCATGGAAATCGCTGCTGTTAAAAAATATTTCTCATATATAAAACAGAAAAGACACTGTAAAATCTTACCTAATGGAGCATATTCTTGACAAAATACGTAAAACCCAGCTGTCTCAAAAGCTACATCGAATGTCGTAACTATATTTTTGTGAGCACTTAAATGTAGGCCATAATGGAATTCTCTGTAGAAGTCTCTTATTGATACGTAAGGCTTTGGTAAAGCCTTCAAAACGATTTCTGTGTCAGATGCCCGGTGTTCTACTAAAAGTATTTTACCAAACCATCCTTCACCTACTATTTGTAATATATCAAACTCTTCAACTAAACAAACCTGTACAGAAATAAATGTACATTATTTAAAACAATCGGCAACTGTTATCAGTCTGAATAGTCTTTTATTGCTGCATAATTATTAAATGGATAACATGTTTTAATAATATATTGTATTTCATAATGTCCTTAACTTCCCTTTAAATAAGAATTGCTGGTAAGATCTACGTAATACTTTACTAATATTGTTAAATATTAATCATCATCAGCTCGCACTTGTCTATCACAAGGTATTATGATTAATATTAAAAAATAAATAACTTAATAATAAGTTTAATCCTTGTCCTTGGCCATTCATCTAACAGGTTACTATTGGTAAATGTCCTCGTTACATTTATATACTTACTTTTTCTAATTCAAATTCTCTAATTTTGTGTATAGAGCCCGTTAAAGCTCTTCTAGTTCCGTTGTTCATCTTTGTCTTAATTTACTCATTCTTACGGCGACTGGAAACAAAGTATAATTTTGTACTTTTCTTTATAGGTAATATGTATAACAAGTAGAAAATATAATAGAACGATTTGTTAGTAACAATTCACGCTAAATCCACATGGTATGATAGAAACGTCCCCATTTCACAAGAAATTATTGAATAAATGATCTTGGATGATCGCCAGGATCTGATGTCTACTCCAGACGGCTTCCTGACGTCATAACGTGACGTCACCTATTCGTAACATACGAAACTGGGGTAGGTAGTATTAATTCAGAGAACTAAATTTATAACACAGGCAGTCCTCGTACTTACGGCATGTTAGGTTCTCGAAATACGCGACGTAAATCGAAACGACGTAAGTCGAGACATTTTTTTTCATATGTTTACATGTAAAACTCAAGGGTTAGGATCCACACGGACTCGAAATTTAAAAAAAAACTGCATTTATAACAAAGGATATACATACTTTATTATCAAAAGTAAGTTCTTAAAATAATTATATATGCACTTATGAAATTGCTAGTTATTTTTGGTATTTGTGTGTTATTAATTTTAATAATAATTATAAAACTTTAATATGTAATCAAAATATGTAATGAAAAATAATAAATTAAACTTTTAGCTTAAAGAAACTATCAATTCTAGATTGCTTCGCTTCTTTCTTCTTGCTATCATGCAGATCTTGGTAACACTGATAGGCTGCACAAATTTTGTTATTAACGTTGAAACTTCTCTCAAAATTAGGATCATTTTCTTCAAAAATTTCAACAAGACAAGTGAATTCTCCTATGCCAGAAATCGAAACAAATGACGTATGCTTGAGGAATAGTGTCAAAACATTGTTCGACGTAACTTGAAACGACGTAAATCGAAACGACGTAAGTCGAGGACTGCCTGTATGTACAAAGTAACTGAATACGTACATTGTGATAGGGGCCGTTACCATTACAGTAAGAGATATAATATGATAGAGAATAAATGAATAGGCAGGAGCATAAACAAAAAATCTTACTCATACGTATACAAGGTTATTTCGAAATGATGGGTAAATGGAAAAGGGTATTAAAGTACTCATGACAATGGAAAATTTGTATTCTACAACTTCACCATAAGTCAATAGTTCTAGTGTAACCCTCAAGTTAAAAAAAAAGTGAGGCAACCCTAATATCAGCATTTTGTACACAGGTTTTTACGTTGCTGGCAGACCCTTGGAATATAGGACATAATGTATTATGCCCTATATTGTATTGGTTGTATATTTTTTGTTCTATTAAATTAATGTTTTTTTTGTATGGAAAACAAAATATGTAAATGTATCACGGAATTATTACAGCTTATACAGTTACAGCATTATAACAGCTTTTGAAACTCCTGCGGATTTATATCTTCTTTCACAATAACCTTGTATAAAATAGTTTATGTAGAAACGGTTTCAATAGTTTCGCTTTAAACAGAGTAGGTAATTAAATTTCTACTTGAAGCATCTTGATTCATTTCACGAATGTTACTAAACAGCAACATTACCATTTTAATAGTTAATAGGTTAGTAGGCTGTCATTCATTCGTATCCTACGAAATTTTTTTTAATTTCATCTACCTACATTTTTGAAATTAAGATTCCTAAACAGTTTATCATCTCTGATAATGTTTGTAAAAGTTTTATTAAGTATAGATTTAATTTTAAAACTGACTTTTCGTTTTACCTCTTCTTTCATTTATTGTTACGAAATGGGTTAAACGACTCATTTTCATTTGTACTACAAAATATCGCACAGTAACAATTTTAGTTTTTTTCTGAGCGACCATGACAAGTCAAGGATAAGTCGGGAATAGTCGACATTATTTGCACCTGTGCTGTCTAAGAATTTAGGTCAAAGTAAAATTTCGAAAAATATTTAATTTTTAGTAAGTACGTATATATAAGATATCAGAACTCTTTTATGGAATAATTAATTAATACGTAGCTACGAGTTAAGTAATTGTGATGGATTACTAAAATCTTTAGCTATTTTCAGCTCAAACTCCAAAAACATACCAGATATCTCGGTCAGCTTACCAGTATCAAATCAATATTGACATTGATTCGGTGCTGGCTTGTATGATTTTAGTAATTCATCACATGGAATGGATTTCCGCAAAGTAACACCTGAGTCTATACAAATTAAGTAATTGTATATTAATGTATGTAATTACAATATTCTGTTTTAAAACATATTACATATGTACTTAATATTACATAAGACTGACACAAAATTGTTTATTTTTGTGGCTTTGTTTTCCTTAATGTTATCTAAATTATTATTACGTTATTAATAATTGAAATTGATGTACCACATAATTTTTACTTGTATAGGTAATTTTTTTTTAAATATTTTGTTTTTATTTTTAAGTTGTACTCGGCCACGCATTGCTGCGTGCTGTGGCCGAGTAGATAAGATCATTAGGTACCTATAAACTATAAAGATAGACATGTATTTGAAATGCAACGTTCTGTCAAAATTTCAAAGCGTTCAGCGAAGACCTTTCGGGGTTTTAGATTTTGAACGTACAAACATTTACACTTTTATTTATACGTAACATTATATAAATATATAGATGATTTTAAATAATTTCCTTTGTACAAACAATTACTAATTTTTCATTCGTCACATATAATATCATATCATGTCTAAAAAAATTTGAATAATCAGCTTTATTCCCATAAAAGTATATACACCTAAGTATACATCTAACTGATTTGCAATTGCGTTTAATATTGTTTATTTGAAATAAAGAAATTACCAGACATAAAAGGCAATACATCTTCCACATAGATGGTTGACTGTATATTTGGACAACATCCAAGAACCATAATTCACTGATAATCACATATTGATTTGAGTTTACATATTATATTATAAAACAATCACTGTAACATTGGCACTACAGGTAACTATGTACGAATACTGACGAGATATTTCAGAAAGTTCAATTTGTAAGATTTGTATTAGAATAAGAACGAGTTAGGCGCTCAACGCTGTTGTTTGAACTGGCAGCGCGCACGCAGCGATGCCTGGGAGACTATTTTTGTGCTGTTGCACATACAAAAATCAATTTGTAAATGAAATGTTACGATCAACGACCCGATGAAGTGAGAAACCGATTGCATATTTATCAATAAAAGAAAGTTTTAATTGGTTCATATTAGTTTTAAGTAAAGAAGTATGGACTATTTTACACGCAGAAACAGTTTACAGACAACGAGTTTTAACTATTTATTACTGTAATGAAATTAACAATTTACAGTAATATTAAAAACGATGATTATAAACATAAAAAAATCTCACTACATCTTAAACCACAAAATGTGATCACTTGATCAGTGATCACAATAACAAAATAGGAACCCTATCAGAAGAGAAGACTCATTTTACATTTATTTTATTAGGTACTTTATTATTATTGATAACAAGTAGTTGAACACCGCAATTAGCACTCAATTATCAGTCGATCCTTTCTAACTACGCTGTTAGGGATACAGCGTGAGGATATGTATGTATGTTGTATGTTATTATATTAATAAATACATCAAACATGTAAAATTGATTTGCGTTTCTTGTTATGTACTGTTGTATTCGGTTTAAGATATCGTCATATATAAATAATAATATAATATATATATATATATATATATATATAAGGTTTAAAGATATTGGCTTAGAATTAAATTTTTCTAAATGTGAACTCTTTGTTTCCGATTCTGTTCCAACTATTACAAAAAATGAAATAATTAATAAATTTAACAATCTGGCACCAGGTATTAAAGTCTTGTCAAAAGGATCGCTGTACCTCCTAGGTGCTCCCGTCTTAGATGACTCCATACCCTGCTTTATCAATGATCAAATACAAAAATTTAGCCAGTCTTCAGACAAACTTTTCAAAATTAATTCCCACATGGCTCTCCTCATTGTCCGCTTTTGCCTTTTTGTTCCAAAATTTACATATGCTCTTCGCTGTTCTCAGCTTTTTAAATTTCAAACGCTTTTAAAATCTGTAGACAATATTCTAAAAAATACATTATCTAAAATATTAAATTGCTCCTTTGTTGATGACAGGGTCTGGAATCAAGCCTCGCTTCCCATCTGTTATGGAGGCCTGGGCATACGCAAAATCTCGAGTGTGTCACTGCCAGCTTTTCTTTCGTCAGCCTACAGCACGGAAAACCTTTTCCTATCTGTTATTCGCCCTTCCTTAGGTTCGGTTGAGGTGCCGTGCTTGACTGATGCTCGAAATGCTTGGTTAAGTGTTTGTCCGAGTACTAACCTGCCTCCTACCTCGACCTTTTCTCAAAAACCCTGGGATGAGCCTCTATGCAAAAATGTTCATTTACAACTTTTAGATTCTTGTAGTACCGAAAAAGATCGGTCTCGCCTCCTAGCTGTTTCTGAGAAGGAGTCAGGACACTGGTTGAAGGTAATACCTTCAAAAAACTTAGGAACATTAATCGACAATACCACGCTTTCTCTCATAGTATCCCTTCGTCTGGGGGCCAGGACTAACCTTCTTCACCGTTGCCGCTGTGGTGATCTCGTCTATGTACTAGGTCACCACGGTTTATCCTGTTTACGTAGTGCGGGCCGCATGTCACGACATGCTGCCTTGAATGACGTCATTCGGCGGGCTCTTGTCGCCGCTGGCGTTCCTGCAGTCTTAGAGCCTGTAGGTATTGTGCGCAGCGACGGCAGGAGACCGGATGGTTTGACGCTCATTCCTTGGAAACTTGGAAGATCGCTAGTGTGGGATGCCACTTGTGTCGATACACTTGCTGTTTCCCATGTGCCGGCGACTTCCAAGTCAGCAGGTGCCGCGGCCAGCACTGCCGAGAACTTGAAGCGGCGTAAGTATGCGACTCTCTCTGAGAGTTTCATATTTACGCCCTTTGCAGTCGAAACTTTGGGTCCCTGGGGCCCCGACGCCCATCGACTGGTTTCTGATATTTGTAAGAGACTGGTCGAGGCTTCGGGAGACCGCCGGGCTGGCAGCTTCTTCCGCCAACGAATCAGTTTGGCTATTCAAAGAGGCAATGCTGCCAGTCTGCTAGGTACCTTGAGCAATGACAGCTTTCTAAGCGGCAACTTTGAGGAAGTTTATTATTTAAGATAATGTGTAGTTTTAAGTTTGTAAATATTAACATATGTATGTACTTTTTGTTAATAAATAAAAGTTTTTATGTCAAAAAAAAATATATATATATATAATATATAATAACTTCACGCTGTATCCCCAACGGGGTAGCCAGAGAGGACGGAGCGCCAGGAGTCGCGGTCCTTACACACCTCTTTCGCTTCCTCAAATCTCATCATTCTCCTCACACATTTTCGCCTAGGTATGCGAGTGCTTTTGACATTTCCGTCTGCTAACACTCTGGCTATTTGATCTTCATAAGTCAGCCTTGGTCTTCCTTGGCTTCTTTTACCACTCACTTTCGCTCTGTATATTTTCTTCGTCAGTCTTTCATCACTCATTCTTTCCATGTGCCCGAACCATCTAAGCATTCCTTTCTTCATTTTTACAATAACACTGTTGTGCAACCCTGTCATACTACACATATTTATTATATGTGTGTTACAGCTATATATATATATATATAGTGTATAATATTCTGTGAAGCTTAATCATATAAATCCTGCTGAAATACATTATTCGCTTTTGAATCTTTTGTTTGAGCTAACGGGATAGTCCGAAAGGATGATTTATTTGACGTTATTCTTAATGAAAAAAAGAGAGAGTTTTTTAAATAATCGTTCCAACAAAAACCGTAAAAAGCTAAGCCATAGTTAAGGTGCTTAATACGTATTTGGTGTACTTACAATACTCGTCGGTATGTACTTACTACATAATATAATGACATCAGAGTTGCATAACCATTCTCACTGACATTATTTTTAAATTGTTTTCAACTTATTACTTTGTGCCTTATATCGAGTGTTGTTTGACGTTAATACAGATTTTCTTTGAAACTAGTAAGCTCTAATTTTCTTCTTTATTATCGCAAAAGTATCTCAAGAGAGACAGAGTCAAAAATAAATAAGTAATACATTTAGGTCGAAGGGTCCTTGCTTAACTTTGAAGTTATTACAGATTAATATAAAGATATAAATTTCATCAAAGTTTAAAAAGTTTAAAAGCTAAAGGTTTTTGTTTTACTGTAAATTCATTAAAAATAACAGACGAAGTAACGAAGACGATGTTTCACTAAGGAGCATATTTTTACCGAAATATTTCAGTTACGATATGATATATACATATATTACATCTATGTGTAAAGGGTTAATTTATAGGGTATGAGGAGCGACATTAATTTATATCTCAGGATATAATAAATAATTATTACATACATTCATATCCTCCACACTGTACTTAAATTTATTTAATTAAATTAGTTAAATTGGAATACAGCGTGAAAATATGTAGGTATGAACGCTAATTAGTTAAATTAATTACATATTACTACATTAAATCCTCTAGCGAAAGGCCGGTTTAATTCCCCAAAAATTCTTTAAATTAGGTATAATTTACATTACGTTGCCAATTTAACCTATAACTTTTACTACACCTGACTACACCGGTAAAGCACAGACGTGTCTATTAGGTTAATTTATTCTAAAATTTCTGCTAAAACTAAATATTTTAAACCAAATAACGACACAATTTATCAGGAGTGCAGAAGACAACACCAAGTTCGCAAAAAAGCTACACCTATCAAATCGTTTGAGTGAGTAGTGCAACATCATTTTTGTAAAGTTTTACTAGGAAGTTCTGTCAAGTTGATCTATCACGTTCGCTAAACATTGCGTTCTTCAACGCCCAAGGCATATGTAAACAATTGTCAGAAATCGTCGATTTTGTCCAATCCCACAATATAGACATTCTCCTCTTACAGGAGAGAGGCCAGAAGTGCGCGACATGACGCTTCTACGGACGGAGGCACAAAAGTCTGTGGGAGGCACTCGCGCTGCGCCCAGTAAAGGTGCTAGACTTGTGTGTTAGACGAACTCGGCTCCGACCATAGACTTGTAGTGCTCAAACTAGGTCCCGACACTAATGTGTCGCCGGCGGATCGGACTGTGGTTGATTGGCTGACGCATACTACGCGCCCAATGACTAAGGAAACTAAAGGACATGGCATGTTGATCTATACCAACATTTAGTTATATACGAGTATATGCTAAGGCATGACATTAAAACGTAGCGTTGTCTCTTTTTGACTTACGGCTTCTTGTGTGTGTAAGAGAAAACAACAGTACTTTTCTCAGAGTAATTTTTTTATGTGACATCATTGTAATGTCAAAACGTGCCGGTCCGCCATTCTTTGCGACACGCTGACCAGCCATGCGATTCTCTAAAGCGAATTAGTCGAATTCACTTCTGAATCCGCGGTGAGATTGTCAGCTGTGGACTGGTATTCTCTAAAGTCGACAGAGATACTAGCGCCGCCGTGATGAGTGCGGCAGCGAGTCATATCATCGTTAATGAATTTTTGACGTTTAGCTAAATATGACATTCTAATCTAAAAAAAAACAACTTTTATTTAACGTATTTATATCAGAGAAGTTAAAAAACACTAATACGAAATATCGACTGAGATATTTGGGATTGCCAACGCTGTTTACTTTTATAGCAATCCCCGATAAACTCGCATCTAGGATCACTTCACTTCGCTCCTAGAATGTTTGGTTTAGAGAATTCCATTTGAAGGTCAAGTGAGTTCGAATGCGAAGTGGGGTGATTTGTCGAATTCTCTAAACCAAACATTCTAGGAGCGAAGTGAAGTGATCTTAGATGCGAGTTGATCGGGGATTGCTTTAGGAGTAAACATCTCAGTCGATATTTCGTCTTAGAGTATTTTAACTTCTTCTGAGATAATTACGTTAAATAAAACTCGTTTATATAGATTGGATTGTTATATTTAGCGAAACTTCATAAAATTCTTTTAAAATAGTATAACTTGCCCCCGTCACTCATCGAGGCGGGGCTAGTAAAAATAACAAATCACAGTTGACAATACGGTAACAGAAATTCATTAATTTAGTATAATGTCGTACCTATATATTTCCATCGTAATTACTGTGTTTCTTAGTTTACTGTATTATAGTCATCTATATTTTTAGTCATTAGCAGTTTTTATTCATATAATACAGTAAATTACTTCGTATCAATTTTTGTTGTTATTGTAGTTAGGGCTGTCCATGTACCTATATTAAAAAGTTATCGATAAATACAGGTGTCATGTTTATATGTCGCAATTATCTCGTTTCAGATTACCATCATGTATTATTAGAGGAGAAGAGTGGCTTGACGTAATCGGAAAAGAAAATTGAAACCTCTCTGTAAAAATATATTTATGTTTTTTGCATTTCGAAGAAGCTTCTTTCAATAGAACATTAAGAAAATAATTTTACGGTATGATGCATTAACCTCGCAAAAATTATTGGGAATTAGAGAAAATATTTACAGTGGTAATTAATTACTTTTTAATTTCCTGACCATGTACATCCTCTATTGAGAAAAAATAAAAGGAAAATATTAATTGTTTACAGGATGTGGCTGAACTTTAAGTACGATGAGTACAATGACTGCTTAAATTCAAATCTCAGTATTCAAAAGTTTCATTCAGAAATTATTTAATAAAAATTGTGCTATTTAGTTAGCTATATTTATTTATTTTGTAAATATGTTATTAAAAACCTAATGTACTTAATATAATTATTATTTTACCAACAATAATATTGACAAACAGTTCTATTTTTCAAACCAAGTAAAAATATGTTACTATAGGTAGTACAGTAGATATGACAAGTCTGACATTAGTCACCCTTGTAGTGCCTAGTAATTTACTTTTAAAAGATTTATTCAAAAGGCTGGTATGTTATGGATTTTCTAGGCTAGATAATATTATAAACTATAATATTACTTATTTCTTCACAACGTAAAGAAATAAAATTTGTTTGTTTGTATATACGGGGTAACCTCTGGAAGTACTTAACTGAATTTGAGAATTCTTCGACTAATAGAAGTCCACAGTGTTCTATTCCTAACTGAAATGTTATTCCCAATTACTGTGTGATAATGCCACTAATTTTTAGTAAAATTACTTATTCTAGTATTTAGTTTATCAAAGTGCTACAGTACGCCATGGCTATAGATTTGGTAGGACCGTATGTATGTTTCTCATAGCATTTATTTAAATTTCACCGTCACAAAGGTGATAAAAAGAAGAAGTAATGTTATGCATGTAAAGAAAAGAAAAGTATTAAAAGGACTGTGCTGTTCTTTAACTAGTTTGACCTATGTTTATTTATCAAAGCGCTTCATGAAAATATGGGTTTCTTTTAAAAAGCAATTTTATATCTATAATAATTATGGACATACTATTAAATATTACAAAAAGAGGTATCTAAGTAATTTGTTTGTATGTAGGGTTCATTTAAAGTTCCATACAAAAATGATCGAAGGACAGAAAGGGACTATCCTTGAAGGCGCCTGTTGCTATCGTTGCTAATAACACCTTAAAATCGCCTTATGCGCAAATTCTAAGTACTTACATGCCGACAGCATCGAACTACGCTGACTGCTATTTTCAGTTTGAACAATATTTCAGTGCTTTTGTATAAATTTAAGACACAAAAAAAAGCCCTTTTTCTGAAGATATTGTTCAAAATGATTTTAATTTCAATACTGATGGTGAAACAAAACTTATTTCAACAACTGACTTAACGACATCTACATAGTAAATATTTGGGACATCACTAATCGGCAGCCATTGTTTGCGACACTCGAAGTTTAGGTGGCACGATTATTTTGTACCTGTTTCATGTCCTTTAGTTTCCTTAGTCATTGTACGTGCCACACTAGAACGCGTCGATCACTCGCGGCCTTTAGATATACTCTTACTAATTTCTGCTCGCGGCTCTATTCCATTCCGGACCATATCCAGTCAGCCGAAGACACCCACCTAGCCATCGATATTCTCACAGCGTACCTGATAGAGTCCATTTTTTATTTTTATTTTTTTATATAAAAGAGGAGGCAAACGAGCAAGTGGATCACCTGATGGAGAATGACTACCGCCGCCCATGGACACCCGCAACGTCGGGAGTATCACGGGTGCGTTGCCGGCCTTTAGGGAAATAGGGACAAAACACAACAGCAATAATTGCTGTTATTTCACACTGATATTCCGTGAGAGGGTGGTAATTTACCGGGCGAGACGGCCCAATTCGTGCTGCAATGCAGTATGGCTTTACCACTTATATCCCATCCATCCCATCAACTATATCTAATGTGATGAATTCTTAAGATTTAACTATTTTCCGCTCAAACTCGACACGTGTTTCACTTCTCCACGAAGCATCCTCAGGATAAAAAGTAAATATCTTTTGCTTGATATCTAATGTGATAATATGTTACATGAGACAAATAAATAAATAAGAAGATAAAATAAATAAACAAATATATACATGTGAACAATTATAATAAATATATAAGTAATATATGTGTATAGTATAATAAATATAAATATATAAATAAACATTTAAAATCTAATGTATAAATGTAGAATAAAATATACAAAAATAATTATCACAATAAAATGTATAAATAGTGGTGCCATTATTATACATAAGTATGAATGACACCACTATGTATACATTTTACCCGTGTGCGTGTACACGTTGTGGCGCTTGTTCGCACAATGAAACTGGAATAAAATTGCAATCGCGATTGTAGTGAGTAGAGCAAAGGCAACTGCGACTGCAAGCTGCAACAAATTACAGTAACAAATCGCTGGTCGGATTGCATCGTGAGTGGATCCTTTACTTTTGCAAGTTGCATGCGACCTGCAACTTGCCTATTTACGATGCAATTAGTTGCCTTGCAACAGATTGCAGCAACAAATAGCTAGTCAGATTGAACCGTGAGTAAGGCTTTTATAGGGTTACTAACTCGCATTTTAACTAAATGTGTCCATCGTCTACATGATGTATTTTAAAATATATCGTGACATAAAATTATTAGTACTCGTATTAATAGGTACATATAAAAATAATATATAAATTATTATTACATAGAGTAACTCTTTTTTTCTTCCTTCATAGCGTGGCGCTCAGATTTGCCAATTTTATGGTGCCTCCAGACTCTCGTCGAGTCACTCGGCGAGGCGCTTAAGCGATCGTTGCCGAGGCAAGCGCTAAGGAGCGTCGACTGTCTACACACTCGTTTTACTCAGTCACAAATTACATAATAGTACAGGTGACTTAGTCGTTGTCTAGGGTCTAGACTTCGCAGATGACGGTCGATGAATTATGCTAACAGCTTTGTGCGCTCTTGTTATAATTAAGTTAATCCTGGAAAAGAAGAAAATGGGGGAGTCTCTATATTTAAAGTTCATGTTCTTTTTATTAGATATATAATTTATGTTCGCCAATTTGTACGCTGTTTATGCACCAATTGTGATGATCATTTTTCTATTTAAAAATAAGTATGTCCAGGGTCGCCTCATAGAAATTTAGTTAAGATCTAATTATGGAGTACTGCTTAAACAAGAGAAATCCACAACGCGTTATACGTTATATATTTTGATACATTATACGTTATACATTTTATTTATTATTTTTTCCTTCTAAAATTTTAGTTAGTTGTAGACCTACCTTAAATATTTTTTTAGGACAAGGCCACTTAAAAGTGTGAAATAAATATCTAACTGTTTAAGAAAAAAAATAAAGCGGCTTCAAAATAAAAACACTATTAAATTACACAATAATTACCTATCCAACGATATGAATATTACAATTGTAATATTCATATCACGGATTAATTAGTTATTAGCGTAAACCTATATAATTAAATTCGACAGTTGATGAAGTCTGTACTAAACCTTAGACTAAACCAATAAGCAACAACAGAAAGTCTAGGTACTAATTTGGTAGGCTTGGCACCGACTTCAGTAGCTGTCAAAAATTATATGTACTTACAGGCGTTAGTATCGTATTTTTTGTGAAATCATTTTTCCACTTGAGTTTTGATTAATATACTTAGCAATGAATTATAATTATTATGTACTTAATAAAGATAATAATTATGTAATAGCCAGCTCATCTTGATCATTTTGCAGTTTTAGTTCATTTATTTTCATTTTACTATTTATTTAAGGACTTACGCATCGTACCAACGCATTCGCAGAACTATCAATCATATTTAATTTTGAATGCAGCTTGAAGTAAAAATTCACACTGACAATCACGAAAGTGTAGTAGGCGCGCCCGTGTTGGCCATTCGTGTTCTTGTGACTCGTGCACCAAATATCGTACGGAGCGGAGCGGCGGCCAGTTGAGGCGAGCGGACGTGAATACACACGAGCGTAGCTACCACACTCTTGCGGTCGCCTCAGCTTGCGTCGACTCGGCAAGAGTGTGGTGCCGGGGTCACGTATTAATAAGAAAAATCGACATGAAGCGCGTTCGAAGTTTTCGTTTTTTCTTATCGTAAACTTCTAGTAGTAGGCTTTACTGAAGTTATAAAGTATTTCTTGGAAGAGCGCGAGAACTTCAGGTATATATGTTTATTTAGACCTATTATTCTATTCTTTTCACTTATACAAAACTTTAAAACACAATACACTATCATTTTTGTACTTTAAAATTTCCAAAAATGTAAAAAATAGAGTCTAAATAAAATGACAAAATCACTTCCCCCGTTCCCGCCAAAAAGTCGAGTAACTCATTACTTACAGAACAAACTACGAATTTGAGGTTAAAAAACGTTTTTTACAACATTTTTAAAAGTAAGAATCACTAGCTCGGCAACATTTATTTTCTGTTCTATATTTCTCTCTCTCTCTCACAATAAGTAATTTGTGCCTTGTAAAAGCTTGTAAATAGAAATAGAAACATAAAATATGACGGGCACAGAGTATCAATCATGGGCATTATGGTATGGGTTGAAAAATTCTTGAAATTTTTCAAGAATTTTTCATATTTTTTAACTATTTTTCCGATATTTTCCCGATGTTTTGCGATATTTTTCCATGTTCTGAAAAATTTCAGAAAATTTTCTGTCACTAGGTATGGGGCTGAAAAAGAATGTCGTCATCCGATCGTAATTTGTTTGTTGTGGATGTCACCTACTGTCAGCTGTCAGTGTGATCTGTGTTTACTGATGGTGTTTACTTCCTTATTTTTTTTAGTTTTTCCCGTTTATATTTTTCATTTGAAATATGTAAATTATTTAATTTGTTTAGAATAGTGATTATTTACATTTGTTCCTCTACGTCTTGGTAAGTAAATAATTTACTTATTATTTGTTTTATATTTTCAAATATTTTTGGAGATATATTAGCCATGATTTAGAAGTGTATCTTTAATGAATTATTTCCCTCATTTATTTAAAAATATAAATGCATCAATAACTAACTCATATACGTTGTTTATTGTTGTTTTATGTTTTATCAATAGAAAACGTGCAATAACTATTTTATTTATAATTTTACAAATATTACTAAAGTACCTAATTTAAATTTTAATGTCTTAGAATTGCTTAGAATGTATGGTAAACGACTTTTACAACCTTACGCTTCTGTTATTTTACCTTTCATATAATGATATGAACTTAGTATTTACAATAAGAATGCCAGCAGTTTCCATATCTGGTATGATTTGTTGAATTTATAACTTGTGTCTGTGAAGTACCTAAATATTCAATGCTTAAAACTTCCTTGATAAAGAGATATAATATAATGAGCTATATGAATATAAAGGGAATATAATATATGTATACATATAAAAAAGTTTTCTAATAGCCCATTAAAAATATGATTTGAAAAAGTACTTATAACAAGACATTTCTTTCTACAATCGTTAAATATATTTAATTTTAAGATACTATATTTACAAATTGATCCAGATATGTGAATTGATCCAGATATGTGGTTGCGTATTTAAAACAGTTAAAGTTATACAATTACAAAAAATTATTTGGTGTATTCAGTTTAATTTCATAAAAAATTTTTGTAAAAAAAATTTAACCACCTTCAAAAAAGAACACTTAAAGTTATGAAATAACTTTACTAATCAAAACTTAAGTACAAAAATAACTTTATAAATATGATACAAATACTCATATTGATTGATTTGGCACCGACTTCAATAACTGTCAAATTTAATGATATGGGTATGGGTATTTGTATCGTATTTATAAAGATATTTTTGTACTTAAGTTTTGATTAGTAAAGGATAGTTATTTCATACTTTTCAGTGTTCTTTTTTGAAGTCGGTTTAATTTTTTTAATAAAAATTTTTATTTTGCCCTTTTGAGTGACCTTGGCTTAAATAAATATCTAGAGTAAGTCTACAATTAGTTTGTTTTCTTAGTTCTGGAGCGCAATGTGTTAACTTCCATTCTATTGATGAGTATAAACTGTGGATTTTAATAAAAGATGTGATTGAACATGGGATGTTATTGCCCATTATGGCCATAATCAATATCATCAATATCATATCATATCAATATCAATCAGTTATAAAAGAACAGTGTAAAGGTTGCATCGTAATTACACCCTAGCAGTATTCTTACAATCGGAAGACGACAGCCACCAGCCATATTCTCTGTCTGCCACAAGACTGACTCTACTGGCTGAATTTATTATATCACAGGCAATTTATATCTTCTCCCTACTACCATTATACCATGTGGGGACAACGATAGTTAACAAACGACATACAAGAGAATCATCATTATAAACGAATAAAGGTTATAACCAAGTCGCGTTATTTGGTGTATCTTCGAAACCAAGGCTTCAAAATCAATGAAATTTCAATGAGACCAATCTGAAAGTGTATCCTTTCAAACAAAACAATAATTTTCCAAATCGGATCATAAATAACGGAGTTATGAGATAACAAACATAAAAAAAAAATACAACCGAATTGAGAACCTTCTCCTTTTTTGGAAGTCGGTTGAAAAAGGAGAATACAACTGTTTGTCACTATTTGTACCATTTTTTACCAGGGCTAAATAAACCTTTCGATGGTTAAACTTTTACTCAATCCTGATTATGGCTTTATTTTATTTAGGCCAGAAGCTATAGCCTACATATACAACGAAAATACAATTTTAATCAGGCCAGTAGTAAATAGACATTAATTTTCTGTAAAATTCTATTAGGAATATAAATATTACTTGTATTTCACATCTGTGAAATACTTTTAAGCTTTTCATCGTCATCGTTACTGTCTATTGTCAGTTAGTAGCAGTGATATAAAAAACAGCAAAAAGCATTACTACTTGCTAGGTAACATACATCTTTTGGATGATAAATAATTAACCACTTGAAATCTATTCAGTCAATCCGGAATATCTTATAGTTCCTCGGAATAGTTGTGTAGGGAATGTTTTATGAGATTCGTCTGTGAATTTTATTTGCTTATGAGATTTGTCTGTATGAATCAGTGTGATAAAGATATTATGCCCTCTCAGTTTTTAGAAATAGTGTGCATTCCCCGTTCCATATTGTTTTTTTTTATTAGATTAGTATTAGTTCTGAAGCAAAGCCATGGGGCAAAGCTAATTATCTTTGACAGATATTACAAAAATATATCATAACATATCAAACAGGTATTGCTGCCAGTCGACACTTAGGATTAGGATCACTTAGGATTTAGGAGCGAGGAAGTCTATTATATAACATAATATTTTTTAATTTGTAAATATTACATCATCCAGTTATTATGTCCAGGTTTGTAATTATTATAAGAAACAGACATTATTCTTCATTATTAATAAAAATATTAATAAAAATCATTCACTAGAATCGAGAGATATTTTTGAAAAAAATAGTCCAGATGAGTGTTTATTCCAATCCATCATAATTATTATTCATATCTATTTCAACTTTATTGATAGAACTTCTTGGAAGAATGTTACTGACATGTTACATCAGCCTCCTAGTTAGCTTTCACTGTATTTACAGTTTTCTACTTTACAGTGCAATGTTCAAATAAAATGTGAATACTTAACTCTTAATCTGTGCTTGATTTTAATTTACATCTCTAATAACAGGTTCACTAATGACAGGCTATTAAAAAATCCCTCATATAAGATGTATAATTTTATTTAATTACATATTTCATGATATTAACTACTTTCTCTATATGTTTTATGGATTTGAGATTTACATAATGGTAATAATTTAATTGCATTTTGTAAAAATACATCACTCATATTAAAAATATTTTTCGCACCAGATTTTTACCAAATTTTTTATCTGATATTGAAGTGAGGCCTTCTGTATTATCGAAAGAATTTTATCTATCAAGGTTTGACCCGTTTTGCTAGTAAAATTAGGTTAAAACCCATTACTAACCATATCTTATATTATCAAATATTTGTAGGACAATTCAAGCTGATATTGCGCCACCTTCCTTAATTAATTAATTTATTTATTTATTTCTGAGCTAACTCCACAGCTATACAATTGAAGAAAAAGTATTTGAATTAACGTTTAAATAGCCAATTATGAAATTTGACAAATTACAAACCGTTTATACAACACAAGAGGGTACAAAACATTGTTTCCGTGTATACTGTGTATAGTGTGTGAATGATGTTAGTTAAAAATGGAAATGTATGTATGTATATGTATTAGTGTATGTATGAATACATATAGTTACGAAGGTTATACGAAGATTCGTAAGTACGCGAAGATTTTTTAATCTCTGTCCAAATTTTAATATTGTGATCTTTGGATAAAATAAAAAACACGAACTTTTTCTTTAGTATCCTTCAGTACTAAAGTATTAAGATATGGCCATACAAAGTTGTCTTTAAAAAACTACGCATATTGTCACCATCCGCCGCTCTCCTAATTTAATTTGACGTCCTCGATGGCGCAGTTGTTAAGTTTTGTATCTAAGCGCGGAGTTTCGGATTCGATTGCCGGTCAGGTCAATTTAGGAAACGAACTTCTGTAGATTATCTCGGGTCTGGTTGTACTGGGAACGCTCCTAGTATTCGTCTGGTTCTCAAAGCACAGAACATGCCTGAGGTTGAGACAAGATGATTGATGTAGTGTCTTGTGCATTTATTTGTTATTATAATAATTGATAACAATCAGTTCCAAATTTTCCCTTCATGCTTTCACGGGCTTAAGACCGTCACAATGCAAAAGGCTTGTGCTGTCCTCTGCGATTAGAATGCAGATCATAATAATGAATCCATAATACTTTGTAAATGCAATACTACAGTACAAGGCAAATAAAATAAAACTAGACCATATCGTTAGCATTCAGGCGTGTTTAAAAAATAAAAATCTATTCAAAATCCACTTACCACAACAATTTTGAAAGTAGTTACTTATCTACTTTAATACATACATATGAGAGGACGGAGCGCCAAGAGTCGCGGTCCTTACATACTTCTTTCGCTTTCTCGAATCTCATCATTCTCCTCACACATTTTCTTTAATAACTGTTAAAAATCAAGCTATGTACAGTAACCTAAATAAGTCCTCAGGAAAGTTTCACTAAAAATCCGTTAACACAACCAGTGGTTAATTTATTATGTTTTACTTTTTTTTCTGTGATGGTGACATTATTTCATGTTTGTAAATTATTGAATAATGTTGTCCCTTTTCATCGGGCAATAAATTTTTAGCATTCTTTTGAATGACTCTCTGGATCAATCTGTATCCTGTAGTACATACT
Source organism: Zeuzera pyrina (assembly GCA_907165235.1). Classification (NCBI taxonomy): domain Eukaryota; kingdom Metazoa; phylum Arthropoda; class Insecta; order Lepidoptera; family Cossidae; genus Zeuzera; species Zeuzera pyrina. The sequence goes on from OU015629.1 coordinate 6,462,228, forward strand.
CTTTTGGCAAAAATACTGAAAGGGTGATGTTGGTCCAGCTTTCTATTAACACTAAAAACAGTGAATGTTACTCAGCTATAAAACGGATCCCATCACTGTATCCAATCTCTTTATCGCCAATAAATAGTATAACGTTTAGACTGAGGTAATGGTGTTAAATGATGTCTTTTTAGGGTTCTATACCTCGATATGCAAAAACAGAACTTACAGAATGAGATACTTTTCAACTGACTTCCAAAATAGGAGGAGGTTCTCAATTCGGTTGTACTTTTTTTTTATGTTTGTTACCTCATAACTCCGTCATTTATGATCCGATTTGGAAAATTATTTTTTTGTTTGAAAGGATACACTTCCAGATTAATCCTATTGAAATTGAATTGATTTTGAAGCTTTAGTTTCGAAGATACACCAAAAACGCGACCTGGTTATAACCTTTATTCGTTTATATTGATGATTCTCTTGTATGTCGTTTGTTAACTATCGTTGTTCCCACATGGTATAATGGTAGTAGGGAGAAGATATAAATTGCCTGTGATATAATAAATTCAGTCAGTAGAGTCAGTCTTGTGGCGGACAGAGAATATGGCTGGTGGCTGTCGTCTTCGGATTGTAAGAATACTGCTAGGGTGTAATTATGATGCAACCTTTACACTGTGCTTTTATAACTGATTGATATTGATATGATATGATATTGATGATATTGATTGTGGCCATAATGGGCAATAATATCCCATGTTCGATCTGTTCGCATTTTTTATTGTGAAAGCCCATGGTTTATACTCTTCAATCGAATGGAAGTTAACACATTGCGCTCCAGAATTTGAAAATAAACTAATTGTGGCCTACCCTAGATATTTATTTAGGCCAAGGTGCACTCAAAAGGGCAAAATAAATAAAATTTAAAAAAAAATTAAAACCGACTTCAAAAAAGAACACTGAAAAGTATGAAATAACTATCCTTCACTAATCAAAACTTTAGTACAAAAATATCTTTATAAATACGATACAAATACCCATATCATTAAATCTGACAGTTATTGAAGTCGGTGCCAAATCAATGTTCGACAACAGAAAGTCTATCAGTTTAGTAGGTTTGGCACCGACTTCAGTAACTGTCAAATTTAATGATATGGGTATTTGTATCGTTTTTATAAAGATATTTTTTAGATTTTATTTTTAAAATAGCCTATGGACATAGGCTATTTTAAAAATAAAAAACGCGGACGAAGTCGCGGGCATCAGCTAGTGAGTCATAAACCTGGTTATCAAATCAATAATGAATTTATTACTGTACAAATTCAGCTTTACAAAGAATTATTCTGTATTAATAGGCTAATCTGTATCACGGAAGCGGGAATAACTTAAAAGGGTACTTCCCGTTGTTTATTTAAAATCATGAAAGGCACGAAGGAAAGCTTCATAGCTAAAATCTAAAAATCATTGCTCGTTATCTGAAATGTTTCATTCATCGTTCTAAACAGCAAGTAATCGTAAGAATTCGTCGCAGTAAGGTTTCCATATTTTTTCGGACTAGGCATAGTCGACTGTATACGTAAAAATGCAGAAAGACATGCTCAGATGGTTCGGGCACAGAAAGAATGAGCGATGAATGACCGACGGAACAAATCTACTGATCGAAAGTGAGTGGTGGCAGAAACCAAGGAATACCAAGGCTGACTTATGAAGATGAAATATTCATATGTTAACCGACGGAAATATCAAACGCACTCGCATACCTCTACGAATGTGTGTGAGGAGAAAGATGAGATAATCTAAAGCTTCGCCGAGGAGGCGAAAAAAGTACCTATGTAAGGACCACATTGATTGGCACTCCGCCCTTACTACCCTGTTAAGCGTTAAGTACAGCATGAGGATATAATAATAAAATACAAATTGTGTGACCCCAAACTAAGTATCGTACTAGGCCTGTACTTTGGTATACTATACGGTATATACGAATTGAGGGAGCTCTCAGTACTCCAAGCCAATTTAGAAAAGTTCGTTTCCTAAATTAACTTGATCGGAGATCGAACCCGGAGCTCCAGCTTCGAAGGCAAATGCCCTACCACCGGCCAGTCTTGTATATATGCATATCATCATCATCCCGTGTTCGTCCACTGCTATGCATATAGGTATGTATTATTATTTATTATACATTTTTTAAATGTGTTTTCAATTAGTTATATTGTACGAGAGGACCCGTGCTGCTCCACAGCAGTGTTGATAATATAATTAAAAAATAACGCTCTTATATGATGAGTAACCTAACCTAAGCCGAATACAAAAATTGCAAGTCAAGTTGAATGTTCACATCTAGCTTTCCTCCAACTCAACCTATTTAAGTAGGCGAAACCTCAAAGGAAAGAGCTTGTTCCAGCGAGTGTTCTTAGACCAAATCGATCCGCGTACCTCAATTAGAACCGGAGATATAAAGAAAGAAAGCTATGAAAACATAAGAAATGAAAAAATGAAGCAAATCGGTTGGATAGAACGGCTGGACGGACTCGTAATAGATTTCCATATTTTTTTTTAATGTATATAAATTACTTATCTATTAGAATTCAATTTTTTTTCTGTGTATTGATAATATGATCCCTTTTCTTAAGATTTTTATATTTAATTTACAAAATAAATTAGAAACCGTTGAAAGAAAACAGAAAATAATCAACTGTTAGACATTAAAAGTTTCCAATTAACATTAACCAGATAAAAGGCTGACGGCTTCGATTCAGTAGCCGTTCACTAGTTCTAATGGTTATCCTACACTTCTTTGTTTATTTTACTAACTATCTATTTCAGTATTGTTACTATTTTCATTAGGGCGATGAATTGGAAATTTTGACGGCAGGGATCTCAATTTTAATGTGATTGCAAAACGTAGGTATGATAGTAATATTTGGTAACCTGGTTCTTCATTTCAGTGACTTCAATTTTCCAGTTGGTTTACACGGGTGGTTAACTTTTGTAATAGAAAAAAAATATCATAGAAATCTTTTTTAAAACAAACATTTACATTTTTTGGACTAACGGAACTGATTTATGCCTCTAAATTTTCTGTGTAGATTAGACTAAACACACTTTTCAAAATACCAGTTGGATTTTTAAAATTAGTCCATTGCTTGTTTCAAGCATGCTGTCAAGGAGCACTATATGAAAGATGTACGTTAAACTTTTATTTATTTATTTACAGCTTTATGTATATTTATCTGTCCATATGTATATATTTATATTTATGTATTTAAAATATAGTATGTATTATATTTGTGTATAGTATATACATATATGTAATTTATATTAGTGTATTTTATTACCATTATAGCAAGTATACACAGTGTCTATCTTTTCTATTTTGAATTTGTCACTCTCGCAGGTCTGCTGGAAGACATTTCTTTTAGAAATAAGCTGTACCTTGTGCTCATCCTTTCTGTATGTATATTTTTTGTAATGTTTGTGTGTGCAATAAATATAAATAAATAAATTAATTAGTTATAGTTTTTAATATTTAAACGAAAATAACTTTTTCATATTTTTGTATGGTGCAGGTCTATTTTAGATTAAATTATTCTTTTATCACTGCGTCACCTTAATGTACAATAAACATATATACAGAGATACTTGTGATTGTATTACATCAAAGAATTATATATGTAGAAATTTTGAAGTATATCAAAAGTGATATCAAATAGTTAAATCTATGGTATTTTCTGGTGCCTACATATAAAGTCCTCAAAGAGCTTTATGAAAATATGAATGTTGGTGTTTATGGTTTGAAAAATCATTAAAAAAGGTAATGCATAATGTATTTAACTAGGTATACTGACTTTATGGTAATTAACGTGTATTTATGTATACCTACATAATATAGTATACGAGTATAGTCAGAAAATATATTATTTAGATGGATTTTCCGATTACTTACGATTCCGTTTAGGAATGTTGCTCTAATTAGTAATCCAATTGCATATTAAAATAGATTTGTTTAATTTAAGAAAATAAATATAATGTAAAGGAATTACCTTTCTAAAGATATTTAATACATAGATATTTAACTTTCCAATAAAGCAATTAAATATTTTTAGAAAGGTAATTCCTTTTAACAACTTCACGCTGTATCCTTAACGGGGTAGTCATAGAGGACGGAGCGCCAAGATTCGCGGTCCTTACATACTTGCTTCGCCCCCTCAAATCTCATCATTCTCCTCGATCATTTTCGCCTACATATGCGAGTGCTATTGACGTTTCCATCAGAAATTCCTAATTATTTGATAAAATTTCATGCACGGTTCTGTATTTTACGAATTTAGCAATGAATGCCTTCTAGAAATATCTAATACAGCTTAACTGTTATGTAAATAATACATTAGTTATTTATTAGTATTGCTGATCTGATCGGCTAAAGCCAAATGTTGGTTTGGCCCATCCTATAGTAGATGATAAATATGCCTTATTCACTGCCTTCGCTTTGTCTATATTTGCAAGAGTGTATCCAAGTCCGTTAGCTAGATGCACGCCCGAACCGATACTAGACGACGATTTAATTAACGTATTGTGCGCTTGGAGCTATTAACGTGCCGACTCTAGTTAAGGCTATGTTTACGTTCTTACTAAATTAAACATACCATATTCGATTCCATAAGAAAATACCGCTGTGGTAAAACTACACAGAAATGTTTAGATTTCTCGATTACAATAAATATCATACATACAAACATATCTTTACCCTGTATCTCTAACAGGGTAATAAGAGAGGACGGAAAGCCAAGCTTCACTGTCTTTAAGTATGTAAGGACGTAAGGACAGCGAACGATTAGAGCGTTACGATTTCAGGAGGCAAAAAAACTATTTCTTTTGCCTTCTCAAATCTAATCATTCTCCTCACACATTTTCGCCTTGGTATGCGTGTGCTTTTGAGATTTCCGTCAGTTAACACTGGCTATTTGATCTTCGTAAGTCAGCCTTAGTCTTGCTTGGCTTCTGCAACCACACGCTTTCGCCCTGTAGATTTTCTTCGTTAGTCTTTCATCACTCATTCTTTCTACACATATAATAAATGTCATGTGTCCTATAAATCGATAATCGTTTGCCATTCGAGGATAGAGAACTTATTACTTACCGTTGTAGTCTTTGGTTATTTCAATGTGATAAATCGCAACGAAAAGTGATAAAATATGAATGTCGTTTCTGGAATAATTTGACGAACGACATGGGTCCACCTAGGGTTTACAGAAAGATTGGAATGAATTAATTATTACACATCTAGTTTATTTAAAGAATATTTGTGTTAGTTTCCTTACATATTAACACTTCCTGCTTCCATGTTTGTCTGGGAGAGATAGAAAAATATGTAATATGTTTTGTTTCTTTTTCTCCCAGACCAAGTATCCTGCTTATATCACCTCGCAAGTTGTAAGTCAGCCAAGAAATAGAGTTTTTAATAAGAAACTAGTATAGGCGGTGGGCTTCTAACCTGTTACTGTCAGGTTCGATTTCCCATTTGTAAGCCCCAAATGCTTATTTATGGAAGTGGCGTCTAACTTGATTTTGTTGCGCCTTGATGTTTTGCCACTCCATTACCTTATCGCAACTGCAGCCAGTAAGCGACAACCGAATCTTATGCGATCGATCGCGATATGTTGTTAAATGAAGCACGATAAATGTCACGTTGCTATTGCTGCCTCCTTTGACTAATCAGTGAACTAAAAATTACTGCTAGTGACTCTATTTATGCTACAAAAAGTCATTTTATCGCATGACACCGTAATTACCAATTTAAAACATCGCACGACTGCGACGCAACTATCGTTCTTAATGTGATAACCCAGCCGATTGGGAAATGGCGTAAAATTGTGCACAATAACTTATCCGTATTTTTTAAAGTAAGACTATATGAGAATAAATATTATTTAGAATTATTGTAGTAATTCTTACTTAACGTGTTTTTGTTTGCAATTCTTTTCTCTCGAGACTTCCTCTTAAATGAAGTTCTCGATAAGGGATTATGCACCATTATTATGCAGAACTCTAAGGTTTCGGGAACTCAGGCTCTCGTCAATTAAGGTATCGCTTGTGCCCATCTTCCATCCATTCAGGTAGACCAAGCCTTAGTCTAGACCTAAACGGCACAATGGCTGTAAATAATGAGACAACCGACAAACGTTATATAAAAGGTATTCGGTAGATGAAAAGGTTAGGTACTCAAAGATTTTACAAAACAAATTGTCTTTAATTTGTTTGATTTGTCTGTATTTTTTATCACATCTATGTTAATAATTACAGATTTTATAAATGAAACATTTTTGTTTTCATTCTTGTAACTGCGGTTCTAATATGTTTTTACTAGGTATATTTTTTATCTATATATGTCTACTATAAATAAATACGCATATATTGGTTATTGTTCTTTATATAAAATTAGCGACGCGCCCCGGTTTCGCATCGGTGCGATGTTGACTGTTTGTAACATACTAAATTTTTTTAACTGAGATTTTCATACATAAATACATAAAACCATTCAAATTTCTGACTTTTCAAAATTTCGGATTTTTCAAAAATTTTCTGTCATTCAAACCTTGTCCTGTCAATTACGAACAAAACAAAAAAGAAATCAGCCAAATAGATCGAGCCGCTCCTCTCAAATGATGCTCCGCCATACATGTGGCAATTGATTTTTATTTATAATCGTATAGATATAGAAAAAAATCTATATTGCATTGCTTAACAACATACATATCTTCACGCTGTATCCCCAATTGGATAGTCAAAGAGGACGGAGCGCCAAGCGTCGCGGTTCTTACATACTTCTTTCGCTTCCTTAAATCTCATGTTTCTCCTCACACATTTTCGCTGTAGGCATGCCTGGCTATTTGATCTTCATAAGTCAGACTTGGTCTTCTTTGGCTTCTTTTTTCACTCACTTTCGCTGTGTACATTTTCTTCGTCAGTCTTTCATCACACATTCTTTCTATGTGTCCGAACCATCTTAGCCTTCATTTCTTCATTTTTACAATAACACTGTCGTGTAACCCTGTCGTATTGCGTATCTCTTCATTGCTTATTTTGTCCGCAAGGGTGACACCACACATATTGCTAAGAAATCGCATTTCTACTGCATTTATCTTACTTTCACTCGATTTCCGGCATATCCAGGCCTTACTACCGTACAAAAAAGTTGGAATCAACACCGCGATGTGTATGGCCATTATGGTTGAGTTTGATATGTTCACATTACCAAGTTAGGGAATAAACACACTTATTCAGCTCAATTCAGCTTTTGTTCATAGGAAACACCAGTTTTGTATGGAGATGCGTACGCATCCGTTTAGCTTTTCTCGTCTATTCAGCTTTCGCGCCAACAAGTATGTTTTTACCATGCGCATGCTAACGCCAGCGTTCAGCGCTGTTCCGCCGCGTTCAGTGCTGTTCAGCCACTTTCAGCGCAGTAAGTGGATTATCCTCGACAACAAGTTGCGACTTGCATAGATACATTTGATTTAGGATTATTACGCAAACATTTCGCATTCAGTGATCGATAGAATTGGGACGTGTTGTGAAGTGAATTTAATTATTTTATGTTTACGAATAAAAAAAATGGACGAAGAGAAACTTATATTGCTCCTACAAAAATTTCCTTGCCTATATGATATTAGTTCGCCGAATTATAGCGATCAACTTAGCATAATATAGCATATGCTGTACGCAGCTGATAGAAGCGGAACTTTATAAGTGTAACCAAAATCGTCCAGTGAAACGCGAATGGAGCTGAATAAATGTAGTTACTCCCTAAGAGCACTGTTCACTTTATTGCCAGCTGCTACCCGTCTCCACATCTAACTCACATCTTCCATCCCTCGAAAACGCACTCTCCAGATATATAATTTCGTTTACTTGTTCTAGACATTTTCCATTTACCCATATTTCACACTTTGTACATCTTCCCTTTCAAACACCGGAACCTTAGTTTTGTTCACATTCATATTCAATCCTTTCACTTCACAGTCTCCTTTAATGCACGTGCATGTAACTAGTGTCTGCAACTCCGCTTCTGATGGTGCTATAAGCACAGCATCGTCAGCGTACAAAAGGCAATTTACCATTGTACCATCACATATCATACCCCTCATACTACCTGTCTGGAGGCAACTGTCCAAAATACAAATACAACACGAATAGCCAGGCAGACATCACGCAACCCTGTCTGACGTCTGAACAGATTTCGAACCAGGGTGGCATGTCACCATCTATCCTTACACAGGCTCTGTGGCCTCGCTATAATGACCTCACAACCTGCAGTAAAGGGCCCTCCACGCTATATTCAGGCAGAAGACTCCACAGTTTTTCGCACTATTCTATCGAATGCTTTTTCAAGATCCACGAAAGCGCAGAAAACCTTCTGACCTATGGCCAGAAACTTTCCCACAATAATGTGAAGCGAGAAAATCTGATCCATACAACCCCTAGCATTCCTAAAACCACCTTGTGCTTCCCACAAATATCTCTCAGAAAAACCTTTCATACCTTCAGTCAATACCTTGGTATAGATTTTACTTGCTAAGCTGACAAAGCTGATGGAGAACTTTTCCATAGTATCCACTCCTTCGCTGCAGAACATCTATTTTATTCGTTAAACGGTGGTTTTCTTTCGAACACACTTTAGTCATTCTGCAAGGCGCTGTACAACTTTCTGCTGTACTTCTTTCCAAAATGATTTGGAATTTTCCTCGAAGTTGTTCAACATCTTGTTTTCGTCTAACACCCTACACTTTTCACGCTTCTCTTTCACTAGGGCCTTTGTTTCTGCTTTCTACAGCGTATATGTGTCTTTCATATAAATTCTTCATACCACAGTCATTTTTAGTAGCACGGTAGTCTCGTCATGCCTGACAACATTATGTGGTAAAAAGTTCGTTCATCTTTCTTCAATTTTATCTGGCGGAGGACTTACATATTACAATAATTACTTACAGGTAATCGTTTTACCACAGTAAAGCTTATTGTTATTGGTATGTCTAACATAAATAGTAACTTAAAGATTATATTAGGTATGTTGCTTTTTCTGTTATATTGTATGCTAAGGATCTGATATTAATGAACATTAAAGTCCTATTCTTGTTTTATTTGTGGAGTTATATGCTCTTTAAAATGTTGACATTTATTCGAATCACCTTTCCATTGAGATTTCAAGTGAACGTCGCGTCGGCAAGTTTGCATCGTGTCGCCACATTTACAGCCATTTACATACGTACGTACCGTTATTTAAATTGAAAATCAATTACTTGTTTATCTTGTTTATGAACACAATAACATAAATAGAACGCAAAATGCTTGTGTTTTATAACCATTACAAAGATCATTATCATCATCACTTAATCATTAGATCAACTTAATTTAAGATAGGTAAGTCTGTCATTTTAAACGGTACAGGTTTTGGAACCTATATGTATGTACATTATTGTACATCCAGCTCGGCGGACCTACATCTAGGTTCCTTGTTCGCAGAACTGCAATAAAGTACATAGGTATGTGGTACCTCGGCACACTTTTCTTCACTTATACACATTCCATTCCACTTTGCCGCCAAATAACTGTTACTTAATTCAGTAATTGATCCACTTGACCAATTAACGAATTCATGAATTCGAATTCGAAACTAACCTTGACTAAATTCATAACATATAGCGGGAATATTTAAGTCAGCGCTGACGTGACAGTACTGTACTCGTACTGACATAATATAAATTTTTAAAATAGATCAATAACAGAGGGATTATTATCTAAAAATTTGCAGACAGCGACAGCCATGCGATCACTGCGCGACTGGTGCCTAATTGTAATAAAAAATTGATATAATTTATGACGATTGCGTATCTATTATTCTATGACCATAAAATGTACTTTTCGCAGTAGATTGAGCACCACTATACAAATTACATTACACAATTTCTCATTTTGACAGCAGATATCGCGCGATATTGGCTGTCGCATGCTGACTGCGATTTACGTAATAAACGTGCCGATTTAACAATATATCGCGATCGATCGCGTAACAATCGGCTGTCGCTTACTGGCTGCAATTACGTACTAAGAGTGCGGGTCTGCACTGCCTTGACTTGAGTTTGACTGCTTCAATGTAAATTTACCTTAACGTACCATATCTTCCAGTTTGTTTATATCAATTAAAAAACAATTTGCTGTGACTCAGCAGACACGTCGACATCTCTCGCAACGTTCAATTTCGAGCTCATTTGGAAGACAAGTTCAGGCTGGGGTCCAAAAACTCGGTGCACTCAATGGAGCGAAGCGGTACTTCACTTCGGGTCAGAGGGTATATTGCATACGTCGCAAGATTAGCCCCATATAGAGTAGAAGTGCTATCACCTATGGACGGGAACACCTGCTTACTCGCTTGCTCCTTTTGTGTCAGTTCAAAAGTTATCTGTGGGAGTTGTTGACAATCTCAGGCTTGCAAGCAGTCTCGATAATTTAACTTTGGGGAGAGGCTTTGTCTCCCTTTGTGTGTTCTACCGCTTGTATAATTTGCTGTGTTCAGAGGAATTGTTGAGGAGGAGGAATCCCAGCGGCAGGGAATTCATCTTCAAACTTTGGAACCAAAACGATCGCGCACAATCGGTTTCGAAGGAGCTTTCTCCGACGAACATTGAGGTTGTGGAATGAGCTCCCTGTTGAGGTATTCCCAAGAGATTAAAGCACGGGGTTCTTCCAAAAGTTTCCATCGTAACTTTAGGACAAGTTTAGAGCATAACCATATCATTTTGAGTTCGCTCCGACTCTTCAGAATCGTTTCATACTTTATATTAATTACTGCATGCGTTTATCGTAAAAATACAAATATATAAAATAACTGAATTATTTTTTAAGCGAAAGTGTATAAAAATATCTATGCGTAATTTTTATAGACAGTTAAAATTATATACTTACCAACATAATATAATGTGTTATGACCTTTGAACGTTTTAGCTTAGCTTATAACGAAAGACCAAAATGTCCAGTATATTTCATATAAAATAGAATATGTACGTATAATAAATTAATAATTAATATATTAATCGATGTCATTTTGTTAATATTAGAAATCTTCAGAAAATACTTTGTATTTAATGGCAGTTTCTGGATCACTCAGACAGACCTCTCATTTCAAAAATGTGAATACCTTTGTGCCTTATGTAAAAAAATGATAAATGAAAACAATTACGAGTAGCGTTTACTTTGTATAGAAGTATGTTAGAACCGCGAGGTTTGGCACTCCACCCTCTCTGACTACCCCGTTAGTCATACAGGGTGATGTATGTGTATATTTGCTTTTTACCGGCTTTCTGGTAATTGACAATAATGGTTGTAGCAAAATATAGTAGAATATATTTAGAAACATTGTTAAAATGTTTCAAAGCACGTCATCGTTTTTGTGACTATTGGACATAGGCTACACGTTCTGTTGAACTCCAGTTCATTTCGTGATTTCGATGATGGTTAGATTGATGATATTTAAATAATATGTCATTCACATCATGGGATGGGACATATAGTTTCAGTTTTTAATTGTGGCTAACTGGTTAATTCTGCAACCGTTACCTTACTGTTATTTTTATAAAAATACTTCAGCCCTGTAGTCCGGGTCAGAGATTAAGGTACGGTGTTCCTCCTGTCGTCAGTGTTGGGCAAAATGTAATTGTAAAAACAAACATTTTACACTTACAATTTTTAATTGTAATTGTTTTTACAATTACATTACATAAAACTTAAAACGAAATGTTTTTATAATTACATTTTGCCCAACACTGACGACTGGCAGGGGACTCCGTAGACTTATTCTCTGAGAGGGGCTACAGGGCTGAAGTGTTTTTAAAAAAGTAACAGAGAACCAACGGTACTAATACTGTAAGTAGTAATTGTAATTGTTTGCCATACAAATTGTTTTTACAATTACAATTTTTAATTGTAATTGTTTTTACAATTACATTTTGGCCAATACTGCCTGTCGTAAGAGGCGACTAAAGGGGCCTTCGGGGTCACGACCGATCGGAGTGACCACGAGAAGGCCTACAGCGCATGTAGTTTGCGCTGTCGTGGCACTGTGAAGGTGCAATTATTTATCATCATAAATGCATTTCGCATCACAGGCCGAAAACATAGCTAATCTTTATTATTATGTGTATGTTTTAAGATGTCTGTGTGTTGTATCACACGTTCGTGAATCGTGATACATATGTATGACGTGTGCGATTTTTTATCTTATAAGTAAGGCACTCACTGGTATTTATATTATAAACGTACTATTATAATATGTGAACCCTGTGAAGCTGCTCTCTCGAGAAGTGCTTTGGCACAGCGCGAGAGGAGTTCTGGCGCGTTCCGTAGATCCTGGAGCCCCTCTACAACCCGGCGAGGACGGCCATCACAGTAGTTTTTGTGCGTATAAGCTGCACATAACCCAGTCTCTCCCTCAGGGGCTGGGTATCTGCGTGTAGACTACTTCTGCGTAACAAAAAAAAAGGAGAGGGTGTGCCCTTATATTTTAGATATTAAGTTTATAACCGGAGTATCCCCGATTCTAATTGCTTTGTCTGAGTTATACCTACGTTATAACTTATCTACCTTTATGCGGCACATTCTCACGAGTCTTGTCCAGCGTGTACCTTACATGCGACACGGATTTTAATCGCTTCAAAACGTCATTGCTGATTTATCGGCATGGTCTAGGCGTGGTTTTCACTGTTACATAGGGGACATGTTTTCTTTGTTTGCACAAATGAAAATCAGAAAGTCTCTGTAATTATATTGTACCTATTTATTATTTCAGTACTCATGCTTGATTATTAGTTATTACTAACATTATATTAATATCGTTTGAAAGTGAAAAATAACTCAACATTTTCAACCATCTTTGAAAAGTAATTGACTTTTCTACTGATAAAACGATTAATTCTTTCTGAAAGTGGTTTTACTGTTTTGGTCATGCTTTTACACAAAATACCAGACTGGAAAATAATGACAAATATATGTGTATAAATGAACAACAGAATTAGTAATTCAAACTACTACTTATTACATCTAAAAGAAACTTTTGGCCGCCGCGTGGAATTAAAAAAAGTAGCCTAAGTTATTCCCCTGGGTGTAACCTATCTACATTCTAAATTTCATCAAAACCGGTTCAGTAATTTAGCCATGAAAGCCGAGCACACAAACTCATTCGGAGTCAACAGCATCAAGACGTAACAAAGTAAAATTTTGACTCTACTTCTAAAAATTTGGGATCACAGATGGGAAGCGGAACTAGATAGTGGCAGGTTACAGCCTACGTTCCAGCCCATTGCTTCCTATCCTTCCTATTCATAAGTTCCTTATGATAAGCCTTAAGAGCGTACCTAAAATGTAATACAGTGCAAGCGAATTCGTTCTTTATGCCTGCGCCCTATAGTATCAGGTCATTTTCGCAGTTGTGGTTTCGTCACATTTTAGAACGTAAAAGTTTCTAAATTTTGTTTTTGTACATAACTATTGACCCGCCCCGGCTTCGCACGGGTAGCAGAGCATATATGCCTACATTTTTTTTTCTGCCGTAGTGTATCAGCTTGTTGCGTCGAGCATCTTATGTGTCGCGTCGGTGTGGGACCGCATCAATTTATTTTGTTGTGCGATAGTTTTAATTTTGCGATAACTCCTAAGATATTGATTTAAATTATGTGGTGGAATTATAATGTGGTGGTGGTGTAATTATAATATAAAAGCAATTATAATGTGTATGAAATGCTTAAGGCAATTAAAAGTATTTAATTTGATAAGGATTAATATCGTATCCGTCTAAATAGCTTTCCAATTACCACATTATATGTGACCATTTTTTTCAACATTAAAATGGGTATAGTAAGCTATCCTTAAAAGATAGACATATGGCATCTCGGACTTTTCTGTAGACTTATAAAAGAGGAGTAATTCCCCCATACATTGTTTTGATATATCTCAAAGGGATTAGGCAGCGTTTTTGATGAAAGCTATGTCGGTTTGATTTTTTCCTACATCAACAATCCATATTTCACAAAACAACCCAGTTACACAAAACGATAATGAATTATACACATAAAATTTCCTCTTGAATTATTCCGTCCATTGGTAAAAACCGTATGAAAATCCGTTCGGTAGTTTAAGCGTTTATCGTGTTCAGACGGACAGACAGATGCGGCGGGGGGGACTTTGTTTTATAATATGTAGATGTAGATTTTTTCCAAGCGTATTTTTCCATGTTTGAGGATTGTACAATAAAAGGTTAGGTTGGCTTGCACCTACTATTTATACTCGATTTAAGGATTTGACATCTCGCTTGCACAAATATTAAACAATTGGCGCTAACCTAACCTAATATCTAAATCAACTCAAGTCAGGTGTGTCTCGAGATTCGGGTTATTGTAAACATCAGTCTGCAAAATTCTTAACCCTTGGCCGACTTATAAGACCTGGGTGGAAAGAGTAGCAACTGGCAAACAACATTATCATTTTTTTTCTGAACATGGAATATCATCGAAATTAAAGAATATCTATTGAGAATGTTATATACAAACACCGTAGTTATATAGAATTTGATTGGATGACGGTGGGTTACCGATTCGATGACAATATCCCATGACTATTTAAAACGCGTAAAACTTTCTTGAAATATTATGTTGTGTAATAAGCACAAAAACTAACAATAGCAAGCGTTAGACAAGCGTATAATACAAATATTTCGAAAGTGCATAACAACGACAGATCAGTCGGAATCGAACCGGTGTTCTCACGGGCACGTTTCGCTTGATCACCAGACAGATGTGGGCTTGTCTGACACGCCTGTATCCTCCTACAACATTTTGCATCGTACACAGCTGTCAGCCAATTTTCAAATATAATATTGTGGGAATATAAGCGAAATTCAAGCGTTAAGGAATAATTTTTAAAAGCAAATAGGCAAAATAATGGAAAACATTTTATGAATGAATTGCGTTGAAGACACGAAAACTAGTTGGCGTTATAAAGAAAAAATTTGACACGTCATAGAATTTTTTACTTTTTTTCTTTTATATACTGGCAACTCATTTCACATACATACACACATACATATACTCACGCTGTATCCCTAACAAGGTAAGAGAGGAAGGAGCGCCAAGTATCGCGGTCCTTACATATTTCTTTCGCCTCCTCAAATCTCATCATTCTTCTTACACGCTTAAGTTTGCGAGAGCTTCTAATATTTCTAACATAAATCTTATGTTATAATATATTGTAATTCGTTTCACATTTGTTGGAAACGCTCCTGTGATTCTCATTTAAAAAAGCGGTATATAAAATGTAACAATGAAAAAGGTTAAAATGTAGCCCCTAGCATTCTGAAGATTCCTCGTAAACTGATAGTAGGCTTTACTGGTGTTAAAAAGGACTTCTTGGAAGAACACGGTAACTTCAGTTGTATATATTTATTCTGTTTAATTCTCCAACACTTGTACGAAACTTTGACATGCAATATACTATCACTTTTATACTTTAAACATTCAACAATTGCACAGAAATTTTACGCAAAATATACTATCACTTTTTTAATTTAAAAATTTTTAAAGTACAAGAAATTGAAATTCTAAATAAAACGCTAACTTCACTTTTCCCGATCCTGTCAAAAAGTCCATGTCATAGACTATGCATGCTATGTACTATACCTACCTATTTGTACATGATGGAATACAATTTTTGATTATATTGATTTCGGCAAGTGTCTGCGCAAAATTAGAGTTTCGATTTAGTTTCGATTTCGTCAGGAACTTGCCGTAACTACGACAAAATTGGTAAATTGAGACTACGTTCATAAGTTATCGTGCTACCTTCGGTGGCGATTGGCAAAATGGGAAGTCATCTCATCCTTTACCAAAGTATTATTATATGTACAGCAACTATTTTGTATAATAAATAAAAAAAAAACTTAAGACCAGAATTTTCATGTTATATGATACTACTTTGATGATAAAAAGTCGACACTTCTACTGCAGCTATAAACTCAGAGAAAAAGTCGTGCAAAGTAAAAATATTCAATCATATTATTGAATAGAACGTACAAAAATGCTAAGTATATTTAATCTATACATGAATATTATAATAATATATTTAATTCCGTCCACATGACTACTCCGTTAGGGATACAGCGTGAAGATATGTATGTATGTATGAATATTATGATCTAAACTTTGTTTGTTTGTATGTAATGAATGAACTCAAAAACTATTCAACCGATTTCAAAAATTCTTTCACCTGTAGAAAGCTACATTATCAGCGAGTAACATGGGCTGTATTTTATTTTGAAAAAAATTTCTACCCGTATGTACGAAGCTGGGGCGAGTCGTTAGTTAGAAATAAAATATACAATTTAGCTGAAAATAAAGTTTCCTTTGGAAGTTCTCATTTATTTGAGCGATATGAGCTTAATGATTTATCGATTACATTTTTTTATAAAGTTTATCATTTTCTCTAAATTAATAAAAATATATAAGAAACACATTATTCGTCGTTTAAATGTTAAAGGCTCACATTTCCCTTTACAACTTGTAACCCTATTTCCTCATCTCTGTCTCACTCTCTCTACTCATCTATTACCTGAGAAAACCTGATCTTAATTTTTCAAAAAACTGCTTCTATGAACATAAATATATGTTTGTAATTAGCGAGATTGAGTAGAAACTTAGAGACTCTAGAAAACAATTACCATAAAAGGAAGTTCCGATTTCGACCGAAACTTAAGGGTGGCTTGCACCAAATATTTACACTCGATTTAAGGATTTGACATCTCTCTTGAACCAACTATTTGGTGGTTGGTGCAAGCGAGAAGTCAGTTCCTTAAATCGAGCTTAAATACAGTACAGTAATAGTATAACTATTTAAACTCGACTTAAGGATTTGATATCTCGCTTGGACCAATGATTTAATAGTTGCTGCAAGCGAGATGTTAAATCCTTAAAAAGAGCTTAAATAGTTGGTGCAAGCCACCCTAAGAAACCTAAATTCGGATTCAGCTATGAAAACTAGGTCGTCGTAAAAGAATGCACGTGTTACCTGCTTCTTACTTTAAAATTTAATTATAAGATTCATATTCTTAAATAATTAACGTTTTCTAATTGGGTCCTAAAGGATTATTACAATAATGATTTCCAAGTAGTTTCACTTGGAAGCAGTAAAATCTTTAGTGCCACAATTAATTGACTCCGTTGAGTTCCTCCTCGTTTGAACAGTAATAAAACTTGTCTATTAGTGGTAGATTACATGTGCTTGAATCTTTAGAACTATTGCAAAGCACTGACATATGTACTTCTTCGTCTTATACAACAGAGTTACTTGAGTAAAACACCCTCAGTTTAAGAAATAATTTATGATTCATTGTTACAAAGGAAAAAAAAAGAATAAGAAAAGTAGAATCACATAAATATTTATACCTATATGTTATTTATATGTGTTATTGTAAAAATGAAGAAAGGAATGCTTAGATGGTTCGGGCACTTAGAAAGAATGAGTGATGAAAGACTGACGAAGAAAATCTACAGAGCGAAAGTGAGAGGTAAAAGAAGCTAAGGAAGACCAAGGCTGACGTATGAAGATCAAATAGTCAGAGTGTTAGCAGACGGAAATGTCAAAAGCACTCGCATACCTCGGCGAAAATGTGTGAGGAGAATGATGAGATTTGAGGAAGTGAAAGAGGTATGTAAGAACCGCGATTCTTGGCGCTCCGTCCTCTCTGACCCGTTAGGGATACAGCCTGAAAATATGTATATGTTATTTATTGTATTTACTAGACTCAAAATCAAATTTCTTCTCTCCTTCTATTATACTAGAACCAAACTTCATTATTTATTAAATTTTATTCTTTTTATGTATCAAAATTAAACGAACTTACGCAATTCAACAACATTTCAGTTTATACCTACTTAGAAAAATTAAATCCACAAGCTAAAATATACAAGTGATAGGATCTGGCAACGAATTCGGAAATGGATCTGACCTAAATTTCGAATCTATAAAATTAAAGCTCGGATAATAAATACTCATTTTCAAAAGTTTCGTTTAGAATTATTGTTCAGAAAGAGATTTACGATTTTATATCGTACTTTTTAAAACGGCTGCGTCTGCGAGCGATCAAGACGTTTTAGGCGATCGTCATTATATGTAGTTAGGCCTGCGGGTGTGTTCCTTAATCCATCAAATTACAAGCCAGCCATCATCTTAATATCCCCCGCCCCTCAACCAGGCTTTCAATAAACCAGTGCCGCATTGATAGAGCGTAATTATAGTACAGTAGAATCGCGCATAAAATTGCTTGCAGCGAATTTGTTGTGATATGGTCATACGGTACCAATGCTCAGTTTGTATTGTGGGATTGTTTAGATTCTGCAGATATGAGGGGTGTGTTCAGTGTTTAATATTGTTGGTAAATGTTGTTTGATTTATGACAGTGTATCGGTTTCCATTTCAGTCGAATAGGAGTGTGCTTTTGTGTCTACCATACTTGAGGATAATAAATGAATTGTGCTGTTTGTTTATAGGGAACTTTTAGTGGTCAATGAAATACTGTCAGTGTTAAAGTTATGTTTTACTAACTTTTAACCACGACTTACGCGACGCGACTTGACGACCTCGATGGCGCAGTGACTGAGGTCTTGTATCTAAAGCGCTGAAGGTTCCGGGTTCGATTCCCGATCGGGTCGATTTAGGAAACAACTTTTCTAGATTGCCTCGAGTTCGAATGTACTGGGTGACGCCTCTAGTAGTCATCGTCTGGTTCTCATAACACAGGGAATGTCCTAGTTTAAAACCAGATGATTGGTGTGTATTGTCTAGTGCATTTATCATTATTATTATTACTTAATCCGCGTGGAATGAAATAAAAGCAGCCTATGTTCTTCCCCGGGGTTTAATCTATTTCCATTCTAAATTTCATTAACGTCGGTCCAGTGGTTTAGCCATGAAAGTTGACCAGACAGACAAACTTTTGCATTTATAATATTAGTATGAACTGTTATCACATAATAATTTTTAAATTGGTTTGTTACAGTCAAGCATTAATACATACATACATACATACTTATCTTCATGCTGTATCCCTAACGGGATACAGAGAGGACAGAGCGCCAAGCGTCGCGGTAATTAAATATCTAAATAGATTTTTTATTTAAGTCGACTAGATATGTAATTTATTGCTGTACAATTAAGCGATAAATTACAATTTTTTTATAAACATGCTACTGATATCAACGCTTTTAAATATTATATTAATAGATATGTTTTAAATCTACTGTACCAAGATCTCGCTTATATGAAGAGTTTTAAAAATAACGTGATTTCTTTACAAAAAAAATCAGTAATTTTGAAGTGATTTGTATAAATATTTTCTTTGTTACGTAGTAAAACACTAAGTTTTAAGCAGGATAATGGATCGTTGTGACAGTTTGTAAAGAAAGAATAATACTGTTCGACAATCGTCATTTACATACAAAGTTATTTCTAAGAATCGATGTTAATGTTAATTATGTAAATCGATTCAATATCCTTCCTTTGACTTTATTGTAATGAGTTTTAGTGAGGATATTCGGCATTAAGACGGTATTGGTCTTCAAACATATTTAGATTAGATTATTGACTACCCAGTGAATATGCTCATTTATTTTTTATGTTTCGAATTTGGAATCCTAAATAAAATGCTAATTCATGATTTAATACTGAACTTACACATTACCAATAGTTCATCAATCGATCGTTCTAACATTGTATTTACAGGTAACCAAAGAAATCGAGGCCATTATAGGTGACTTAAAACGACATCTTGTTATTATATTGTCTATTTAAATAGATAAATATATTATTATATTTACAAAACTTCTACTTATAATCCGATTGTGATATTAGCATTATTTTCTTGAGTGTGTATAGTGATTAGTGATGTAATTAATGTTGGATTTCCATACTCGCGACTGCGAATATTTATCTCCCTCATATTCGCAAACGCGAATATTCATTGCGTTACTGGCATGTATGCTGTTCCTGATGAGACTATAATCAGTCATTTTATATCAGTAAAATCAAGGCTACTTCCTAATTAAAACCTCTTTTTTAAAATACAAATGTTGTAGCAGTTGCATTATCATTTCTTAAATATTTATCTTTCTCATGTACAATTAGATTTACAAAATTATTTTCATAATTTTTGCGAATGCGATTGTAAAAAGACGTGAATATTCACGAATGTAAAATGTTCGTTACATCACTACTACAGATAGTTAAAACATGTTATGATTTTAAATTCGAATGCAGTATCTGTATGAGCAGTGCTAATCTGTAGACTGTTTGCGAACTGTGTGTAACAAAGAATAATTAAGTGTATTATACGCATAGTTAGCACTAAACTCGTCCTCACAAATGAAATGAAAAGGATAGATGCGGTACATGCGGGTCCAAAGCGGATTAGAGTCAGCGTCCACCAAGACGCGACGCGATGCGACGCGGTGTGGTGGATGCACTGGTCCTTAGACAGGTCAGCCGGATTCGCGGGAAGCCGTGTTGCATCAAATGGCACTGGCGCCGCGGCACGCGTCGCGGCGCCGGCAATAAACTTTTGGTTACAACTTCAATCACTGAAACTTTAATGTGGTGTAATGGTGATAATAAATGTTTGGGAGGAAATCGTGAGGTCTAATGGAGGCTAAGGTTTGGATCGTTTCACATTGGGTAAAATTTTCCAAATTTTTTTGTAACTTTATACAAACACGACGATATATTTGTTACACTTTTCTTGGTTGGGGTAGATTATGTCTGTTCATCACAACGCGCGAGCCGAGCAAGCGAAGCGGGCGTGCCGCGGCAGCGGCCGACGAAGCGCCAGATCAGAATCAGCTTTATACATGGAGCAGTATTGAAAGAGGAGTCTCCACTTTAAAGAGATAGTTGAAGTATCTCGGAACATCTCTATAATCCTCCATCTCTTTCTATATACTATACTAGCAAACCCGGCCCGTTTCACTGGGCGTTAGTTGAAGTTAAAATAAATTAAACAGTTTTTGTAGTTATTTTGATACTGCAAAAAAAAACAAAAAAAAATTCTACTGATCCGAACGTTACCAAACTTTACAGGATCACCCGTTAAGCCAATCTGAAGATTCCCTGAAAATTTCATCTAAATCGGTCCAGCCGTTTCGGAGTCCATAAGGAACATACATACATACATCGCCTTTTACATATATATATAGATAGATATACCTAGTCCGGCCATAACTTCTGTTACAAATGAAAATGCATTCTTTAATGAATTAATGTCGTAATAAATCATAATAAATCTGATATGTACAAATTTATTGGTCTCAGCAAAAAATAAATAATAGTTCTATTCGAAATGACCTCCTTTGGGTTTGGTACAGGCATTTAATCTGTCTGGCCACGAATCTATGGATTTACGTGTTGTTTCTATGGGAAATTTAGCCACTGCTTGCTCCAGAGATTTCGTAAGAGACTCAATGTCGGCGTGTCGTTTAGAGCAGGCCGTGTCCTCTAAAACTGATCATAATTTGTAGTCTAAGGGGTTCAGATCCGGGCTAGACGAGGGCCAGTTTTCAGCTCTTATAAAGTCCAGAACGTTGGTTTCGAGCCAGGCTTGAGTAGTTCGTGCCTTGTGACCAGGTGCAGAGTCCTGCTGGAAAGTCCACAGTACATTTAAAAAAAGTGTATTATGTTATTTAATAGCGTTTTTACGTAGCTAGCAAATCGTTGGAATATGGGTCATAATTGTAAATTTTTTCCTATTAATGAATGTTTTTTTTGTATGGAAAACAAAATAAACGTATCCCATAATTATTACAACAGTGACACCATTGAAGTGCCATTAAATGCATCCCGCAGGGTTACAAGTATTACCTAAAAATTTGCAGACAGCGACAGCCACGCGATCACTGCGCGACCGGTGACTAATTGTAATAAAAAATTAGTATCATGTATGACCATTGCGTATCTATTATTGTATGATCGTAAAATGCACTTTTTGCGGTAGTTTTAACGCCACTATACAAATTACATTACACAAATTCTCGTTTTGACAGCAGATATCGCACGATATTGGCTATCGCATGCTGTCTGCAAGTTACGTAATAAGCGTGCCGTTATTATCTAAAAATTTGCAGTCAGCGACAGCCACGCGATTACTGTGCGACCGGTGACTAAATGTAATAAAAAATTAGTATCATGTATGACGATTGCGTATCTGTTATTGTATGACCGTAAAATGAACTTTTCGCGGTAGATTTAGCGCCACTATACAAATTACATTACACAAATTCTCGTTTTGACAGCAGATATCGCGCGATATTTGGCTATCACATACTGACTGCAAGTTATATAATAAGCGTGCCGTTCAGAAGTGAAAAAAGCACAAACCTAAACTCTCATTGAACTGTAAAATGTATGTAAATGTCTTTGCAGTTTTAAATAAGTTATATTATATTTTTGTTTATAAAATGTACAACACATCACATTGTGTTCTGTGGGAGCTGACCCTTAGTGAAGACTGGCTAATGTTCAAGATATGGTCAGAGTTTTCGTGGCTCAACTAATACCATTTTATAGCAATAGGCAGTAACAAGGGCTTGGTTAATATACCTTCCGAAACACGAAGACGTAGATACACTATGAATGTTAAATAACACGTACATTTCCTCCGTCCAGTTGTAACGATGCTATGTTGTGTAACTACGATCATATCAAACACGCTACGGGCACCTGTTAAAGTCTAACATCATAACATAACTTTGCAATAAAAAACATAAAAATATTTCTATTTTTATTATGGCAGTACAATAAAACTTTATTTAACTTTTATTTTTATTATAGCAGTATAATAGACTTTAGTCTATGGACAATTTACCGAATACATTAATTAAGGCACTTTAATCTCATCATCTTATTCATTCACCGTTGTCTGTTGTACGAGTATATGCATGATTATTCCTTATTTTATCATTAATACATTGATGAACTCAATTATATTTATACATACATGCATATCTTCACGCTGTATCCCGAATGGGGTAGTCAGAGAGGACGGAGCGTCAAGCATCGCGGCCCTTACATACTTTTTTCGCTTCCTTAAATCTCATGATTCTCCTCACACATTTTCGCCAAGGTATGCGAGTGCTTTTGATATTTCCGTCTGCTAACACTCTGGCTATTTGATCTTCATAAGTCAGCCTTGATCTTCCTTGAATTCTTTTACCATTCACTTTCGCTCTGTAGATTTTCTTCGTCATTCTTTCATCACTCATTCTTTCCATGTGCCAGAACCATCTTAGCATTCCTTCTTTCATTTTTACAATAACACTGTCGTGCAACCCTGTGATACTGCGTATCTCTTTATTGCTTGTTTTGTTCGCAAGGGTGCCACACTGGTTATTCACGCTGCCTACTAATGCGGACAGAGCACCGTTTAATTTATTATTATACTTATAATATGTGAAATATATCGCATATGCAAAGGTAGGTAGGTAGGTATATAATATACCGTATACTAAAAATGGAATGACTCCTAGTAAATCCTTATAAAAGTCTGCGAACACAAATATTTCAGGGTTGGGATCTGGAATAGAAAACATTGTATTATTTTATTTTATTGTGGTATAAGAGTAGAAGAGACATAGTAGTGCAATATAGTAAATAGATGTTTTTATGAGTATTTGAGCTGGAACCACAGACAAACTACCCTAGAGACCTGAAATGTTTACGAATTTCTAAGCGAACTATTCTGTCAAGGTTAGAGGAATGAGACGTAAGCAGGCGGCAAGGTAACGTCACGTACTAAACGAAATAGTGATGTACTCGTAGATATTGTATATTATATCGATAAATACAAGAATTATTTTCATAAGCTTATTTTAAAAATAAAAATAATAAAATATGTGTATATGATCAAAACAAGATTCTTTGTTTCGAAACAAAAAAAAATCAAAAATTTGGAATAGAAATGCAAATCAAATTCTTTTGGGTAGTATGTGTTTCTCCTAATGTAAAACTTTTTAACAAAAAATTAAATTGACAAAAAACGAAACTGAAAAGCTTTGGTAGTAGAACCACCCAACCTTTTCGTCTGTATGTATTTTTTTAACCAACTTTAAAAAGAAGGAGATTCTATGTGCGTCTGTATGACGTCATGTATGCAGAAACCTTCCCCTGCGCATTCTATTTCATTTGATACCCGTATTGTTAGTGTTGGATAAAAAATTTATTTCCTATTGTGGAACATCCGCCATATTGGATTTATGATCATGTCACATACATAGGGACCTTCCTCTGCGTATTTGATACCCATATTGTTAGGGTTTAGCATTATAAAGTTTCATCCCGTTTTTCACCCCTTTAGGGGTAGATTTTTGATGAAAAAGAAAACTGTGTTTTTTTTAATAGAAAAGGTGTATCTCTGTACCAAATTACATCTTAATCGGTTCAGGGGTTAAAAATTTCCCATACAAAGTATCATCCCCTTATTCACCCCTTTAGGGGTAGATTTTTGAAAAATAAAGTAGCATATGTTCACTCTCTGGTGTCAAACTATGTCCATGCTAAATTTTATTAAAATCGGTACGGCGGTTTAGCCGTGAAAACCAAGCAGACAGACAGACAGACAGACATAGAGACTCGCGTTTATAATATTAGTATGGATATGGATTATACAATTATATAATATTATATATTTATATATAATTATATGTTATATATATTATATTATTATATAGTATTGATGGAACTAGCTATATAATTTCAAAGAATCAAAGAAAATATAATTTCAAAGTCTCTATAAATTCTCAAAATTAATGGAAAATATATTGATCTATACGTTTTTTCTCGTCCCTACTTACACGTGCCATCTTGCAAGAGTGAGGACGCAACATGTTATTATAGCTTGCTAGACAAGGACAAACGCTGACACAAAGCTACCTTCAACCAGTATAGTGAGAGCTCTGCATTTTTTTGATATAAATTTTTATTATTAATTTTATACTTACCGATGAAACGTGATATTATCCTTTTTGAAACTATTTTTACGACTGTCACTACCACACCACTTTACAGCGCAATTTGGCATTGTTTACGTAATTTATACTATATTTTTTAAAACAATTACACACAGGTCATGGATCTGCTTTCTGGTTAATACTAAAGGAGCGCGCGTTTGTGTTTGAAGTTATATGAGCGTTTGTGCGCATCGATGGCAGAAAACGGTGCTCTTTCATTTCCTGTCTTTAGGCTTATTTGTCTGTGGCTGGAACCCATCTCTGATAGTCAAAAATCAGTTCAAAGGTCGTGTCGCTGCAAATTTTTTTGGGGACATATTACATTTTACGATTTTGCAAATTATAGCCGTGCCATTACTGTTGCAAGCCCTTCAAATCGTTTCTACATTGAGCTTGTAACTGTCTTATGAAATTACCATCGTGAGTACTCTGATCATAAACCAAGCTGAAATGCGATGCGTTTATTATCCAATAATAAAGTGCTGATATGCTGTGTTAATGGCTGCAGTGTCGGAACACAATTCTAAAATTGTACACAATTACTCTTATTAGTAAATTCGGTAATTTCAATATGTATTGAGATTTTCCTTACCTTTCTTGACTTAATCTTACGTGGTTTCATAATCCGAGATTTAGAGTTTCCAAATTGTGTAATGAACACTTGATTTAGGAAGATTGTTTATATTATTATTTTGTTAATAAATAAATAAATTACATACTGTTTACTTACGAATTGATTATTTCTTCTTATTTATCTATCCGTATTTCACAGTCCTTTTACTCAGAGATTATTGGTACTATGTAGATGAAATGTAGAAAGTAAGTGTATTCTGTGTACTGCTATACAGTGTAGCGAAATTATAAAAAAAAATTAGGGGTGTCACTTTATATGAACAGTACCTGGACGACCGAGCTTTACTCGGTAATAAAAAAAAACAAAATAAGTCTGACCACATTGCAGGATACGAATCCGCGCATTTCAACGTGTATACATACGCTTTGGCCACTGTTCTATTGAGAAAGTAAATTCTGCTGCGAAATTAAAAGAGTTTAGAATTTAGAAGTTTTAAGTGTGTGAAAACATAGAGAAAACGAATTTTTACAGAATTGAGAACTAGTTAGATCGATTTCTTGCCGCCGCAAATCCCTATATTGTAAATTTCATCTAAATCGCTAGAGCCGTTTACGAGACTGCAATTACAAATATACAAATATTGCTCGTATAATATTGTGCTTCATAATATTATTCTTCTAAATAACACAGTATCTTAAATTCAAGGAAGCACATGAAATTTAACATTCAATTCACTGTTCAGGAAAATAAATAATAAATTTTTCTCCGTGATTTTTAACCATAGATTTTATAAATAACTTCAGAGCCAGACACCGTGTCCGTGCAGCAACGGTGAGCTAAATCAGATAACGTG
Organism: Zeuzera pyrina; assembly: GCA_907165235.1. Classification (NCBI taxonomy): domain Eukaryota; kingdom Metazoa; phylum Arthropoda; class Insecta; order Lepidoptera; family Cossidae; genus Zeuzera; species Zeuzera pyrina. The sequence goes on from OU015629.1 coordinate 6,488,716, forward strand.
ACTCACCTGTACATACGACACACATTTATTATCAGATAAGCTGATCGGTCGCCATTTCGTTAGAAAACAGCACCCACACATCTACATTTTATTTGATTTTATTTGCCTCACTTCGTAGTACGGGACAGTCTGTCTGAAGTTATGAAGTCTATGCTTTTATTATTATTTTTCATTTTATTTTCTTATTGAAAATACATTATTAAAGTGATATATGCGTTTTAATAGGTACTTGTTGCAAACTCAATTTAATCAATCAATATTATTTCAAAATATAAAAAAAAACCAATAAAGGTCTGACCACATTGCAGGATTCGAACCTGCGCTAGACCTACACCTGTGGTAGACTTACAATAGCTAGATCGATTTCTCGCCCCCCCCTCACTGCTATATCGTAAATTTAATCGAAATCCGTGCATCGAGAGCTGTTTTCGAGAAAGCGATATCGAACATATTTACATACAGGGTAACTATATATATTACAGGATAAATATACATATACGGCTATTGCTCGTTTAATATAAAAGCATAGATAGTGGATAAACATATGTAACTGAGGGATAAGAAAAACTAGTGCACATGAGACATACATCTATAGATAAGTCTTAAGGAGGTTTCAAAATTACTTTTTTTAGTCAATAGTTGCTGAGATATACTCTTCTCAAGTCCCCTCCACAGAAGAGCCTCTGCCGTTCAACTATGTGGTGGAAAATTACGAAAAAAATTAAAATATTAGAACTTAAAAAGCAAATAGAAATTAGTTTGAATAAGATATGTTGTATATTGAGATATGGGGTATTTTCGTATTCATAGTTTGAGATATGGGGTATTTTCGTGTTTATAGTTTTTGTAATTTGGGGTTTTTTCGTATTTTCGGTTACACGCTTAAGCATCCACTGAAATAACTTTGTTTTTCAGTATCATTGTAAATGCATAGCATTAGCATAAATACAAATTTATTTTTGCTGTAGATTAAATGAAGATTATAGTTCCGACTACGAAACCCTTCACTGTACGTAGTTCGACACACACTTGGCCGGTTTTATAAATACACTCGTAGTATATAGTTTCAGAGAGATGTCGTTCGTTACCATAGGTCGTTGTATATCGTTATATCCAACAGGTACCAATTTGAAGACGTTGCAATTTCGATTTTATATTAAAGTGATACTTCAAGCTCGAGTTCGTGAGCCTTCTGTAATTTTATGGATATAACATATGTATACTACTCTCTGTAAGGTTATTCTACTACAATACGTTGCTTCTGCATACTACATTCTATACCATATTCTTAACGTGATCATATATTTTTTGTCAGAGCGGGACGCTTGTTATAAGAAAAGGCTTACTTACTTTACTATTTATTCAAAAACAAGAAAATGAGAACAATGTAATAATAATATTAGAATTCGAATTAATCAACATTAGATTTATTTGCAGACGTATTTATTTTTTATTTGTCGGCGGAGCAAATCAGTTTCAAAATGTCAATTTGAATATGGGTAGGTAGGGGTACCCGTACGGTATCATTTGGTCTGTTTGCAAAAGCGGGACATTTTTGCTCTGGCTGGGGACAACGGGACAGACAGCCTTAAAGCGGGACTGTCCCGTCGAAGCGAGACTTGTGGTCACGTTATATAATATACTACACTTATTTCTATCTCAAATGCATTCTCACGTGAGTCTATGCTATATTTGCTTCACGTATTAAAAAATTATTAATGATCTAAAATAATTTTAAAAATTTAATAAAATGCATCGAGTTTGTTGGTTCGTTTATATACATATAAGAAATCTTTTCGTAACTATCTATACATATCGTGTAATTTTTAATGGTGTAATGAGAATGATGAGATTTGAGGAAGCGAAAGAAGTATGTAAGAACCGCGACGCTTGGCGCTCCGTCCTCTCTGACTACTCCGTTAGGGATACAGCGTGAAGATGTATGTATGTAATGAGTTCGTATACGAAAATGAAACAAAACAGTAATTTCAAAAATTCCGAAACTTGTATTCTCTTATTTTTAGGTGTAGACATAAATAATTTTAGTATTAAATGTGTGTTAGCTAATAACTACTGGCCCACTGACAGAATGACTCCACTTGTTCGGCACAGTGGGATCATTTATGAAATTGTCCAGAATGTAGCCTCAGGTACCAACGGTACTGCGCTGCGTGACCGTGCCTCTAGCTTCTTCTAAATTAATACTCGATTGTGTTGAACTGGCCACATTGTCTGGGAGAAGTGGCGTGACAGCCTGTCGTTATATCGAAATACTTTCTAGTCGTGTTCTGGAGTGATTTAATAGGAATTTGTAAGAGCCAATTGGTCGTTCATGAAGTACTCTAATATGTATACATGTGTGGACACCGTAGTCTGTAAGTATATTAAGATGTTGGCAAAAATTGAAGCCAAAATTATCTGTTATTTTTGGCACACAATAGACGAATAAACATTGCTTTACAAAAAAAATCAGCTATGCAAGTCGTACTAACGCAATTACTCATAGTGTTTCGAACTGTTAGTTGTTTCCAATCGCCAACCGCTAAACTAAATTTGTGTAGAGCTTTTTTTTTTGTAAAAAGTACTGCCAACTACAAGTCGTGGAACTCTATTTTTATTTAAAACAAAATTAGGTATCATACATAATTTTCCTTGTATAGATACTCAATCAATTATTTATTTTTTTAATTTTTTGGTGACACACTGATGCGTATTTTTGAAAAAGTAACGTGATACACATTTTTAATTTCGTTGTGTAATAAGATTTTATTTTATCCCACAAGATGACTCCAAAACCCCGCTTACTATAATTATTCGAAACAGCTGTTTATGTGAAATAGACTCTGAAAGAAACGCCTGTGATAGACTGAAAGATTGACACCGTAGTGCTTCCATAAGTATTATTTTTATTGCTATTTTGAAACGGGATACTAATTATATGTATAACCTCGATTTTAAATACCTATGAATGTCAAAAATAAGTAATACGATATAACTATAATGTTTCTGTTTATTTTCAAAGCAGCAGCAGCTGATGTTATAGGCGATTGAAAAGGCGATGAAAGTTCATTTAATGTTTTATTCCCGTCACTAGTCAATAATTTTCTGTTATCGTCCACTAGTACCTATGACATGTATATTGTGCTATTATATATCTCATTACTGAATATTTTCCTTAGTAATACCGGTAGTATTTATTAGATTGAATCGTGAGACTACTCAGTAGCCCATCTGAATAAAATAAATACAAAATGATACTTCGCCCGCAGGCGCTTGATGCTTCTATAACGTAACGGTGTTTGATTACCATACAAACTAAATATGTAAATATTGTCTTCTCTTGTAACATTTAATAAATTTAATTTTGCTGTAAAATGTTGACATACATGTTTATTGGCTTTCATTGAATTGATGCTTGGTTTTAACGTTTTTAATATAATTTATGAAGATTCGTGTTTTGTAGCATTGTTTCATTAATGTACAAATATCTGTATGTAACTATATAGATCTGTTTCATGTCATAAATGACACTTTTTATGTTTTTTTATAGTATTTGTTATATATGTAGCAGTATATAATTTTTATAACTAATGTTACATTAGTACTTGAATTCATTTTATGACTACGTATCTGTGTAATCTGTATCTGTGTAATTGTCTGGAGTATTATTATTATTATCTATTTTTATGACTTATTATAATTATTTCAAATATGTTCAATTAATGTTATAGTTCTATAACAATTATAGATCGTCAATAACATCTCTTGTTATTTGCTGGACATCACCGATGATTGATTAAATTGCATTCGCAACCCGCTCGAGCGCACGTAACATGCATAATACCTTATGGTTTATTGCTCTATTACAACATCGTTATTTATTACATGATTACCTACGTTCCTGTAAGCTGTTAGGAATGTCGTTTTTTCCACATGGTTAATATTATTATAGACGTTTCCATTGAACTCAAATATCATTATTAATTACACGAAATGTGACATCTAAAATACTGTCATTAAATGCTTCGAATCGCACACTCGCCTTTCCATAAGTTAAAGATTAATAAAGCCATCAATAAGAAACATACAACAAAACAATTATTTATTATTTACTGAAAAGTATGGCCGATTACTGTTGCCTATAATAAGCTTAGCTGATCCGTAAATAAGAGGATGATCACACGAAATACTTCCTCGCCAGTTTCTCGCATACGCCGTTGTACTTATAAAATACTTTATGGCGGTAACAAAATATCGCCAGTTTTATGTCAGGGATATACACACTTCGGACGCCTTTCTATTTCTTCAGTTTTAACGCTATCGTAAACACACTAATTTACAGCTCTTTAATCGACGGCACATGTTGAAATAATAATTATTTAATACTCTAACATGTAAAAAGTATTTATGGCTATATTATACTTTTTACTGTGTTTATACTTGCCTGTAAAATCGATAATACCTGAATAGATATAATGCCCGTCATTGATAAACAGGAACTTGCAAGATCCTATCACAGATTTAATGAGTTCATGTCATTGTTCGTATGAATTTGCATCGAAATTAGTTCGGAAATTACTTCCTAGGTGATAGTGTGGTCTATTGTTTCTAAATTCTATGTTAAACCTATGATCTCGGCTAGCCATTACAGACAGGTCACATGTAGAGTGAAATTTCGATATAATAATGATTCTTGGTAGTTTGTTTAGTGTTTATGGAAAATAATACGTTTTTAAGGTTCCGTATTCGAAGGGTGCCAACTGGACCCCATTACTAAGCCTACGCCGTCTGTCTGTCTGTCTGTCTGTCCGTCCGTCCTCCCGTCCGTCTCTCTCTCTGCCCTATCTTTAAAGGGTTGTATCTTTTGAACCGTAATAGGTAGCCGGTTGAAGTTAAACAGGATACATGTTACTACAGCGGATATCCTAACAAATAATAAAAAAATATAAAAAGTTAGGGTTGGTCTCCATACAAGAAACGTGTTTTTATCGACTCCTTTTTTTGTATTGTTCTATCGTAAAAACGGTAACACATACAAAAGTCAAAATTAGTTAGATTATAGTGCAAACTCTATAGTAGAACAACAAATAATAAAAACCCGCCAAGAGTGAGTCGTGCTGCGCCAATGATCTCGACTTGAATGAAAGAAAACACATTTTTTTTAGTAAATACATACGTATGTTACACTAATATGTATGACATGTATGTATATTGTGTGGTGGTACGGAATTCTCGGTGCGGGAGTCCGAGTAGTACTCGGCTGGTCTTTTTATTTTATATACTATACTAGCTGTGCATCGCTCGCGTTAAAGGTATTTTTCCGGGGATATAAATTAGCCTAGATTACATTGTATAGACTCAGGTCCTACTTTGCGGAAATCCATTTCATGTGATAAATTCCCAAAATCTTTAACTATTTTCCGCTCTAAATAAATAGTTAAAGATTTTGGGAATTTATCACATAATCTAGATTACTCTTTTAAAAATCCTGTATATATCAATTAAAGTTCCGACAGACGTTCACAGTTCAGCCGTTTCGGAGATAATCCCGTACAAACAAACAGACGGACAGACAAACAAAAATTTAAAAAAAAACGTGCTTGGGTTTTGGGATGTGTTAATAACCATATGAGCTTAAGAGAAAGATTTTATTTCAATATCGCAGACAGACACTTCAATTTTATTTATGCAATCTCTACATATTTCTATCATATTTTGATATCTCAGCATTTATATGGTATGTACCTACGTACCTATTTATCTGCATTGTATATTTTTCAGATTTCTGCAGTATCTCCGGCTAATGATGTGTGGCAGGTATGTGATTTGCTTTTTCCTAATCCTTTGGCGTTTTCTTCTTTAGTTTATTGGTCTTTTTATCCAAGTAAGTCAAAGCAGATAGCCAGAGTGTTAGCAGACGGAAATGTCAAGAGCACTCGCATACCTAGGCGAAAATGTGTGAAGAGAATGATCAGTTTTGAGGAAGCGAAAGAGGTGTGTAAGGACCGCGACTCCTGGCGCTTCGTCCTCTCTGACTACCCCGTTGGGAATACAGCGTGAAGATATGTTATGTTTGTTATGTTTAAGTCAAAGCAAAAAGGAGGTTTATTATACTCAGAATTAAACAACTGTTATCAATTGTTTCTTAGTAATTTATATTAGAAATACATATATTATTTTATCTAATGCCATCGAGATGCATGCAGTGCGCACGCGTTGTGTAATTCTTGGTCATTATCAGAATTCTCTTTTGTTATTCATGCTTGACACATTAGCTCTTTGTTTATTGAGATGTTCTTTCTCTTTATATATCGGAAATTAATTCATGTCAATGGTTTCTTTGGCCTCGTGTGCTGTGCATTGTAACTGCCTTCACAGTAACATTGTTTGTGTAAACTATTTGTTCTAGTTTGTGTTTAAAACAACATTTTTGCTACGTCGTTAATGTGTTACAATTTAGCTTTTGCTTTGTAATAAGAATTACGTTAGACGTGGTGTAGCTTTTAGCGTTTTAATCTATTAACGTCTCAAGTGTTTCTGTGTCTGTTGAAGGAAAACAAGCGATGTCACCAACATTCGCTTTTTTGCAACAGTGTTCTATTGCGCGGATCGTGCAGCACGCCTGCATAATGCGCGCTCGCGTACACTATAGACCTATTTTTTGCTGTACCGGGAGTGAATTTTAAATCAACATCTCTTTATAAGAGTCGAGTTTCTATTTCTTGCGCCTTCACGTCGCAGCCCCTACTAGAGACTACACTTATTATATCTTTTGCATTTCATTTTCTTTGTACACTTAATACATTTTTATTATATGCAACAAGACTTTATTTGATGAATTCCTAAAATCTTTAGCTATCTTCCGCTCCAACTTCAAAAACCGCCAATCGACACATGTTTCGCCTCTTAACGAAGCATTCTCAGCATATACCAGAGATCAGACTCGGTAAGCTAACCAGCAACGAAATTCGGTGCTATCGATTGTGTTTTTCGATTGTGTGTCGATTGGTGGCTTTTGGAGTCGGAGTGAAAAATAGGAAAATTAGGAAATCATCACATGAAATGAATTTCTGCAAAGTGACACTTAAGTTTATACAATATCTTAAAGACTTCATTGATTAATCCGAGTAGGTATAACTCTTTTAAAAAATAGGTCTTTATCAGTGCCTAAAGAAAAGCTACATTTTAAGGATTTTGTATATTTTCGTTTGTCAAGTAAAAAAAATGTTCAGTCAATGATATGAAAAATTCAAATTTTTTTCGGGAAAAGTGCCTAGCTACCTATAAACTTTTAACAATTTGTATGTGATGTCACGCTGGCGTAAAATGTTGAGTTAAATACTTTTCAAGGATTATTGCATACATACATGTCTTCATGCTGTATCCCTAACGGGGTAGTCAGGGCAGAGCGCCAAGCTTTGCTGTCCTTACATACTTCTTTCGTTTCCTCAAATCTCATCGTTCTCCTCACACATTTTCGCCTTAGTATGCGGGTGCTTTGAGCGCTTTTAGTGCTTAAGTAACAAAAAAATGAAATACCATTACCGTGATCAGATGTAGGACGAAAACTGATAGTAATATAGTAGTGGAATTTCTAGCTTCATGTAACGGTAGCCGCTGAATAATCGATTGATGCGGCTTTGTTTTAGAAATTGAGAGGTTGTTGCATTCGTGATGTTTGTGCGCCTTTCCTCGTGCTTTATGTGGGACCTTTGTATTGGAAAGGTAAATTGATTTTGTGGTTTCAGAAGGATTAGATGGAATTTTGTTTAACATTTGTGAACGTGGGAACTCGTATCGGAGAACAAGGCGTCATAAATAATTTAATTTAATTTTATATTATTCAATTTATAGCGTACAGCTTTCTTAGTATGTTATTTGGTAGTTAGTTACATTGTTTTAAGGGACACCCACTAGGTTTAAAATTGATTATAACTAGAATTTTTTTTTGTGTAGGTATTCATTTGTGTCGTAAGTATAGGATTTTACCTATAATTAAACTTAATATTTATTAAGTACTTCATGGTACACTTACTGTAGAGGGTACAAAAATAAAATTTTCGAAGGGAGAAAAGAAAAAGACATTACAACACAACACGGGTTCAAGCTCTATAGGTTCTAGCGGAGCGCTGGAACCTAGGACATACCCATTAAGAATTGGGAACTAATTTTTTAATCCGTGACAGTACCTACAAATCGAACGGCAACTCATCATATTTCACTCACACACATTTTACAGTATTTGATCATGAAATGTAGTGTCTATCGTAGCGAAAACTGACTTTCCTTGACCTTATTATTGACAAGCGACCCGCCCCGACTTCTCGCATGTGTCGAAATTTTTTGGAAAATAAAATACAGCCCATGTTACTCGCTGATAATGTAGCTTTCTATATGTGAAATAATTTTTTAAGTCGGTGGAATAGTTTTTGAGTTTATCCATTATATATGATACAAACAAACAAAGTTTACCTCTGTATGATGTTAGCATAGAATTCGATTTAAAAATTTCAATTAAGAATTAGTTTAAAAATTTTGTTTTAAGTTTGTAAATATTAACGAATGTATGTACTTTTTTTTAATGTAAATAAAGTGTTTAAAAATAATAAAATAAACTTTTGAATTACGAATGTTCTATGTCTTGTGTAAACAATCTCAGATTCTAGATATGCTTGTCTTTCTTCTAGGAATCTAGGATGTCGACGTGGGTGGAAACGTAGGATATATAGAAATACAATACAGTGACTACCCCATTAGGGATACAGCGTGTTGATAGATGTGTATGCATGATGTATGTATATTCTAATGATAAGAAATTAATAGGTATTATTTTTAATTCTTATTTCATACTAGCGACCCGCTCCGCCTTCGCCTTCGATGTTGAACGTTTGTAACACATAATTTTTTTTTATTGAGATTTTCATACAAAAATACCATCCAAATTGCCGACCTTTCCGGTAAATTTTCCCAAAATTTGCTTTCCTACAAACCTTGTCCTGACAATTATGAACACAACAAAAAAAATGGGCCAAACCACTCGAGCCGTTCTCGAATGATGCTTTCTCATACATATGGGTATTGATTTCATTGCTCTTTCATATGTATGTTAAATAATTAATTTTAATAAAATGCTTGCGTAGGATTTCAATCATTGTGTGAGATTTCTGTTATGAGGTGTGAATTTTATTCGTGAAAATTTATTCATTTATTGCTCTGTAAAAAGCGTAGGTTAATTATTCAAACTATTAAATATTGTTTATTTTGTTCTGTATTCATAGGGTCAGTTCTTTTTAAATAACCAACTTCCTGCTTCAGTGCTGTTGAGAATATTCTAATCGTAAAGTATATTAAATATTTTGATCAAATGACTTACGAACAGAAAGTAAACGAGTCTGATCCTGGAAATTCCTGTACATGCTTCGTTGAGAGACTGAACACGTGTTGAATACATACGAGGTGATAACTTGGGATTAGTGATCACTTAGGATTGTCGATTAGTAGGTTCGAAACTTTGGACGGAAGACAGTTAAAAATCTGACGAGGGTGATCACTTCTGATTAATTATCACTTGGGATTAGTGATCACTTAGGATTGTCAATTATTAGGTTTGAAACTTTGGTCGGAAAACAGTTAAAAATACATACGAGGTGATCACTTGGGATTAGTGACCAATTAGAATTGTCGATTAGTAGGTTTGAAACTTTGGACGGAAGAGGAAGACAGTTAAAAATACGTACGAATGTGATTATTTGAGATTAGTGATCATTTGTTATTAGTGATCACTTGAGATTGTCGTTTAGTAGGTTTGAAACTTTGGAAAGAGAACGGTTAAAAATACTTTTACATTTGGGGTCTTGGGGTGGATTTCCTCAAAGTAACACATGAGTCTATACGATATAGAAAAAATACGTGAACTCAGTCAAGATACAAGTGTTATCTTTTTTTTTAGTTTCTCTCTCTTTTCTATTTTAGTCGCATCAATTATCCATCTGTGATAATTTTCATCATTCATCATCATTTCAATGACAAGAGTGGGGATAAAATAGGTTGCCTAAGTATTAATGAGGATTTATATGAAATTCTGACTTTAGTCTTTATGACGTTACTGTCAAATAGTCGCTAAGTGGTCATGCATAAAAAATTCTGACCGCCGCCATGTGCTGCCAGATAAAAGTAGTCTAGTGCAAACAGATTTAGTATACTTTTAGCCGTGTCCGCGAGCGGTCATCATTAAATACAGTCAAAGTTAATTGTTAAATCAGTGATAAGTTTAGTGAACAGAATAGGTATGTGTACTTTTATAAGAATCAAGATCTGCACTGCATGTTTATTTTACATAAATTATACAGTGGCTTTATGGCGCATGTTATGTAAATATTATTTATTTGTACATTTAAGAACTTGTTTATTTCTTTAATGCTTTTTAGCATTATCTGTTCATTTTTAACTGATATTGTTACCATTTCGTCTAAAAATGAATTTTAGCGTCTTATTTTTACAAACATCTAAAACCTCACAATTTCACAATTACTCACAAACATCTAAAATTATTGTGATTTAAATATTTATCTATTGTCTTTCTGGTTAAGATTTAAAGATCTATTTCATATTCTGAACGGACACTTCAATTATAGCCCATACGAATCACGGCTAATTGAATCCCGAGGTCATTTGTAATGGGGCGGGAAAAAGCATCATAGAATTCCTATTAAGATTACTAATAATTACCTTTGTAGCTAAATAATAAGGAAATGATATCATACTAATAAGTAACGGTTTGTATAATTAAATAATCTTTAGACTGGAGATGTAGGTATTGTACAGAGTATTATATTATCATATCCAAAGCACAATCAATACAGCCTTTTGTTTACAAAAGATTTTTTCCTCTGTTTAATATATAGAACCTAAATTGTGATTACATAATAACAAAATGTAAAGGGCGAATAGCTCCCCTCCTACTGGAGTGTGTACTGGACTTAGCCATGCTAAAGCCGCACTGTTTGAATCCCTTCGATTTGCAGTTGTGTGATTATTTTTAACTTGTAACAACAAAAAGATCCATGTGTAAAAAAATGTAGCAAAAAAGAGCCATATATAGCATACCTCATGATCTATAGATCCATCCATCATCATCACAAAATACAGGATATCTCCTGTATATGGATCTCTTTTACTCAGAAGTCCATATTTTGTTTAATATTACAGAAATGAGATTATGTTCGACACATAACATTTATAACGTGTACATAACGTTCCACCTTTTTCTTGTCACAACCATGCATAAACAACCCCGATGTTAAGCGGTTACAGTAGCATATGGACGCCTTCGACACCTGGAATATCACTTGCACATTGCCAACCCTGTAAAAACCGTTTCACGCCTTTTTTGAAGAAATCCCATGCTGTAGTCTCTTGGGAAAACTTCAACAGGTAGATCATTCCGCAACTTGAATGTTCGAAATTACTACTACTACGTTACGTTACTAGTCCACTTTCTGTACATCGTTTCTTTTAGTGTAATAGGTAATCGCTATCCCTTAGGCTACCTTATAATAAGCATTATCTATATCCCTTAATCTTTGTCGATTTTCGGAATCAGCTTTTGATTAATGTGATACTGCTGCAGTTGTATTGCTGATATTACAAAATATTTGAGGAAGCGAAAGAGGTGTGTAAGCACCGCGACTCTTGGCGTTCCGTCCTCTCTGACTACCCCGTTAGGTATACACCGTGAAGATATGTTATGTTATGTTATAAAGTATCAAAATTCAAGGCCAGTTACGCGCGATTGTTGCAAGAAAATACGCGTTTGTCGCGAGAAATCGCACGATAAATGCGGGCAGTTGACCTTGATACATGTACTTACCTCTGATAAAGTCACCATCGACGCTTTAAGTTTATAGTGAAAGATCATAGTAGCCACTGGCGACAAGCGACCCCTTGCTCTTTAGTCAATTTTTGTGCCCTGTAGCGGTGTTATATGCTTTCACTCATTTCACTTCATTTGATTTTATTATATGGACAATAATAAATCATTACTCATCATATATTTGTCTACATTTACGTAATTATGTACCTAATTTATTTCTATTTGTATGTTGATGAGTGTCAATTTTCTCGATTATTTCAATTCGTTACGATTATTGTATTCGTTTCTAGATTTTGTCGTTATTTGCTTATTGCGCGTTCATTAAAAGTTTCTATAGAGAATTGCGATTTGAATATCTGTTTAATTAAATTACTACTTTAAACAATAAAAAACAAATGCATACTAGCTTTCCGTGTTGTGGTATAAAAGTGAAAATGTTACTATAGGCTGTCGATAGTGGTGACATCATTAAAGGTTTTTTCATATTTAGATTATGCGACTATTAATATAATTTAAGCAAGTATTTGAAGATCATTAAGAAATAGATACCTACCTTCCAAGATAACATGCGACGCCATATTGAAATGAGAGAAGAGCTAGACGAATGTCCGCTATTTGTACCGGTCAGACTGTTGCTGGCGGCGATACTGAGGCGCCTTTAGATGGTTGCTATGAAGTAATTTAAGCAATTTGTGTATTTTTTTAATAATAATAATAATATTGTTTTATTTGCTAGAATGCGAGTAGTTACATAAAACATTGATAGACATAAATAAGATTTCCTTTACACATTCTACTAAGACATAGCGTGCAAATATTTAATATCTAAACTAGCGGATTTTGTAAAAAAAAATCTATTAATTTCCCATTTAGTTATACATCAATGTATCATTAATAATGGAGAAGTCAATTATATGTCAATTATTTAACCAATGATTTTATGTCAAAGTAATATTAAAATAAAAAATATAAAATCTGTCAATATAAACCTCCAGTTTATACTATAATAAATAATTATTTTATGTCAATTATGAATGAATAATTTCAAATCAAACAACAAAATAGAAATCGACAACTGTATAGAAAATAGTTTTATGAAAACAATAAAAATTAAGCGTATGGCCTAAGCGTAACTAAGCCGCTGTTTGTCTTGTCTCGTTGCCAATGTTCTCGGTGACTTGGGTGATTTTCCATTTAATTAAATTTACAACAATTTACAAATTTTTTTTTGTTATTAACGAAAATGAAAAAACGTATTCTAATACGAGTACAAATTAGTGCGAAGGTAAAATATTTAGGTACTTAGTTTTGATTTTTGTTTCGAATCCTTAACACTGGCTTTTTCAATAACTTTTGTTATCTAAAACAATAAGTACTAAGTATATTATTCATGTTATGTACAAGTTTTAGAAGCGGAAACAAACTTTCTAATTTGAATGGAGCCCCAATCTTAGTGCTCATTGGGAATGTTTCCATTTAAAAGGATTAAATGTTAACACCTTATGAATAATTACCAAGTCTTGAAAAGTCTCCAAAACTTAGTATTTCGAAGTCCGAGCGACAATAATTATAGATGAGTTTTCAATCCGTTTAGTTAATCTACTTAAAGGATCTGAAACAAGCCCTTCCGTATATTACGGGATGAAGTTAAAGACGCGATAAGAAAACATGAGTTTTGGAGCAGAGTGGAAGTTCGTGTAATTTGTCGGTGATAATTACAAGTTTCTCTTACGTTCTGCATATAGATGAAGCAATTTTATTTTTTATTTTTGTAATGGGTGTACGTTTGACGGTCTCACTCCTATCAGATTGTGAAATTTTATAACAGTAGAGATCCGCTCTATTGTCGAAATTCGACCACAAACATGAAATAAATGCTTTTTTCCCTTGACATATACTCAACAATCTCTAAACAGCTCACAACCCACAAATTACACAAAATTCACAGCGCAAAACTCATTCAGTCAATTTGTCAAATTTGTTGGCGACATTTTAAAATTCTTTGGCAACAATCAATTTACTCTATGCGATTGTTTGACCACAAAATCACACATATTGACAGTATAACTATTATTACATGTGATTGACACTGGCAGTATGAACGCGCACTAAGAATCTTTTATACAATTTAATGTATTGGTAACACATAACATATATATACATTTTGGCTTTCTGCACTGCTTCTCCATATAAACATTTACTATCCCAAATCGCACACTCTTGCGCGGAATATACATTTAAAAATGGGTTTTAAAAATCGAGAACTAATAACCTAAATATATGTTTCGATAATGACATTTATTTGACTTTCCGGGATGAGATAAATTGAGAAATATAAGAGGCACAATGTTTGTGGTGAATGTTATTTCAAATGTCAACTAGATAAAAGCAGTACTAGTATTTCTATAAACTGTGCTACGATAAATCGTGATACACCCACATCTTACGACATATTCTGTATCCTTGCACAAGCAGGTTTCTATTAGGGACATTAGCGTAACGAAAAAGTTTATATTGTACGAAATGATATAATTAGAAGAAAAGTCTTATGATACTAATATTGTAAAGAGAAAAATTTGATTGTTTGTAAAGGATAAACTCGAAAACTCAACCAATTTCAAAAATTCTCTCACCTATAGAAAGCTACATTATCAGCAATTAACAGGGGCTGTATTTTATTTTCAAAAAAGTATCTACTCGTACGCAGCCGGGACGGGTCGCTAGTAATTTTATACATGACATCGAAAATAAAGGGATAATTTTATTGGAAATAATGAAATAAAAATCAATTACGTATATCGACTTTATGCATTGCTTTGTAGAAGTACTTTTTTAGGCAAAAGTAAAGAAAATTAATAAATCTACTTGCCAAGCAGCTGAATAGTATCAGCCTAAACAGATTCGGTAGGTAAGACAGACTTTAGCGAATTGATTTTGTTTTCAACGGAAGAGGAACAAGGTCGAATGGAGAGTACGTACAAGTAGGCTTTGAATTCTAAACACATACAACATATACAGGTTTTGCCAACACAGAATTGAAACCAAAGAACCCAATAAATGCATGGTTAATGTAATTAAAATATTAAACACAATAGAAGACCACGGCAGAAACTGTCTCCTATAACATGAACCTAACGCTGCCCGGGCGGTCCACAACGGCTAATCGGTTTAAGCAATGTTCATTAATTAACGTCCTTACCCGTCGGATTATTAACCACTAAACTACTGGACATTACTGACAATATTTTGTCAAACGATCCGCATAGATACCATTACTTATCTAACTGGTAGGCATTGGCCAATACACATTAATCCTAGTTATTATGTTAGAGTATAAGCTTATTTTGTAGTAGTATTAATATTTTGTTTATGTGTTACCTGTACAAGTAATATTAGCTAAATTTATATGATCATTGAATAGGGATTTGGTATGATTCTTATTCAGTGACAACATATTGATGAAACAATTACTAATAGAGAACAAACATAATGATGAAGATGAATGAAATAATACGGAAGATTGTTGCTAATCGAATTTGACGGAGTTGATATAAAATTTTAAATAAAAAATAGGCAATAAAATAGAATATTTTAAGACATTGAAGAACATGCATGTAAATTAAGATTTTCTAAAAGGTATTCCTATGGTGATTTCTCGTCAGCGGATCGTCTAGATTAATCGACACCATTTGTTTCAGTTGATTGGACTGTTCAAGGGATATATCTTGCTTGATTGTTTTTCGCGAACCCTTCTTGAGCTGCGAAGAATAAATGAAAACCATTGATGGAGATCGTAGATAGAGGTTGTAGATAGGAGGTTGTAAATATCTTTCGATATGTTTGATGTTGGTAATATATTACAATTTTGGGAAGCTTGAAAAAATAGATGTTTTTGGAGCAGCAGCTTGTGCAATAAAAATTACTTTTCAATATTTTTTCATTTGTTGTAAAACTATGTACTTGGTTTTCTTATTAAAGCGAAGAAATATTTTAAAATTGTATCATATAACTCTTAACAATGTATATAATAATTTAATCAGTTTTTGCAATATCTCTCCTGTAACCGGTTCATTTGTTACTCCGCCTGCCGCGTCTAGGATTTATTTACAAGCAACATTATCTCGTCCCTTCAAAGTGACTAACATCCTGCATACGATATATATTAATGGACTCGTGGCGCCTTATTCATATTTTACACAGGCAAACAGATTGTGCGTAATAATTGGACATGCGTCAAGCGTGTCACGGTAATATGGCCATAAGTTAGCCGGTGGCCTCGGGCGCGCGTCATTATGCCAATCTACAATTGAACCTCAGTTTCCCCCGAGAGCGTCGAAATGATCTATGACGTAAGATTATGAGCTGGTTGTATTGCTTCTGCTCAAATTAGCTGCAGGCTTGATTTAGGGGCTATAATTGTCCGGCATGACCACGGACTATGTTTGTAATCAAGTCAGATCAATATTTAAAATTAAGAAAAGAAATTGGGAATATTGACAACTGTTACTAGAACATCGAATAAAATAATCTTTACTGCAAAAGAGAATAAGGACGTTCTCCTAGGAAGTAACAAATCAAAGTCCTCATCGATACCTGTAAATATTGTTACTAATGCGGTACAAGTTTCGTGTCGTTCACACCCACCACAGCCTTCGTTTGATTAAGAGCTGGCTAATCAAATTAATAACCATGGAACACAAGAGTCTAGCGCCTCCTTCATTCTTGACAAATGGCCGAGTGTAATTTCACACGAAGCTATATTGCTACGTTGAAGATTAATATTAATGTTTATAATAACATATATCAGTTGTAATTAATTCAACAAATAATTACTTTTTGATAGGTTTTCTACATCCTCGATAGTTTTTTACATCCGATTTTTATAACATTTTGGATATTCATTGTAGTATTTTATCCTGAACTGTGGAGAGTTCTAACTATTTTTAATGAATAAATAGGTAACTATTTTTTATTAATAAATAGGTATGTTGAAAATTTTTTAATTGTATTCTTATTTTAAGACTGTTCCATACATATACGTATATGATATGTTAATACTAATGAGGTTTTCTTTTATACAATACCTTTGTGTGATCTGGGGGCACGGTAGTGCCCCCGCCAAGTTGAGCACAGCCGTACCATCCTTTTCTTGAAGCGACTCACAGCACTTTAAACTCCCCTGTAACTGCGTTGCGGATAACGCTAGAAGTCTGAATTTTCAGTGACTAAGTGGACATAATACAACTAGATATATTTCCAAATTACATTCAATTTGAACCTGTAGTTTAAAAACCATTGCAAGTCAAATTTCCTTAATTTTGTCACTGAACCACTACCGATCATCAAAATTCTAAGGTATTTCTAGCAGTCTCACAAACTTCAAATTTTGAATTTTAGTTAGCATTTAGCTTATAAAGGAAGGAAAAAAATGAAAAATCCCGAAATTTCATTATTTATTAAATGAAAAATACTGATTTAATTAAATTATAAATTTCACTGACACACTCACCGATCATCAAAGTTCTAAGGTACTTCTAGCAATCTCACATATTTCAAATTTTAAATTTTAGTTAGCGTTTAGCCTATAAATAAAGGAAGGAAAAAATGAAAAATCCCGAATTCATTATTCATTGAATGCTGCGAGCGCCCAAATGCTGTTCGGATGTGCCCCGAAATGCTACTTATACGTTTACGATTTTCGTTTTATAATTTCGAATGCTATTATTGGTTTGATGATTGAAAGGCTTACTTATTTATTAATTGATATTATTTGGATAATATAAAATTGATATTATTTGAATATTATTTGGATAATTTTATGACATAGATACCTTTCGGTACTTATTTACGCTTTTAGGTACAGCTGACAGACAAAATATATTACCCGAGAAAAAAAAAGTATGAGCTACAAAAAGAAAAGAGATCCCATCAAAAACTTAACATATAAAAAAATGCCAAGTCGCGCCACGCAGTTCATCCACTGCAAAAAGTTGTGATCCAATGTGACCGTATCAATATTAAACATCTTTATTTCTATAATAAATATAATGACTTTGCAATGGCAATATAATAACATCTACCTAGTATTAGCAATCTGAGCGCTTTGTGCTTGTTTACATATTGCATAAATTAGGCCTGCTAGCACTATGTTCGATTAGGAGTAGTTTAAATAGTAGCTTATTCTTATGTCATTATTACTTATTATGTTGCCGTGCGATTGCCAAGTCATTATATTTATTATAGAAATAAAGATGTCTAATATTGATACAGTCACTACAAATGTCGATAGGTAATTGATTAGATGACAATTTATAACAAAGTTGTTGAATAGGTGCTTTCATAGATACTAACTAAAATAACTGACTTGGTTTTACATGAGCTCTCACAACTTTTTGTAGTGGAAGAACTGCGTTGCGAGACTTGGCACTTTTTTACATTTTTTGTTTTTGATGGGATAATAATTTCTGGAGTAACTTACAATAGACAACTTGAGTATTTCTTATTAACCTAAGAAATAATTAAGTTTAGTATTATGAACAAAATTGCGAAAAAATACTCGAAATACAATGAATAAGGGTTCTATAATTGTACTGTATTCGAATTTCTCTCGAGCCTTGATATAGTGGTATTAAGAGAGGTGAGTATTTATCATAGCGCACTTGCTTAGACGCGGACGAAACGCACAGAAACGAGATCGTCGGCGCGAGCGCACCACCGATAAATCTCCCGCACTTAACTCGCAACCGGTAAATAACTATGAGATTTCCGCGTGCGAGAACGCGATGCGCCCGAGCATAAATCTGTGCCCGTATTGTGATATTGTGTTGCTATTATGGGACGCCGTAATAGTGGACAACTCATAAATACACAACGTTTATAACGAGATTTTTCAATGGATCCTTTCTTCTATTTTCCTATTTTAATCCATACGCAAATCTATAATAGAATGATTAACGAATTTCTACGAAATTCTTGTAAGTATGATAGGATATATAATTCTTGTACCTATATTACTTAAAAAAATACACATTTAATACTCATTATATGCTTCACAGTTTCTTTTTGAAGGTAAACGTTTTGAATGTTTATGAGAAAGCAAAAACTTATTTTTAAAATAGAAATTGGAAACGTAAACCATTTCAGTATATATTTACAATTAGGAATTTATGTGTAGGGAAAGGCATACCAATTCCGTCATCTCATTCTTTTCGCACGTACTAATAGGGCAAGTATGTAGCGATCTAGCGATCGCGATCGCGTCAACGAACGAACGATGCTACATGTGTTCCGGCAAAATTACCATTATTATCGATCATCTTGCCCCAGCGCCCTGTAACGACCCTCAATAGGCGCGAGTTCGACTACGCGAATTTTATCAAACACCGCTATAACACCGACCAATGCGACACGAATTGTTGCCATCATTCCGTAACAGTCGTCCTGTAATTTGAGCTTGTTTTCTTATCGTTAAACGTAACATTGCAATGATACTGTACTGTAAAAGTCAATGACTTCACATCTCACAACATAGGTGCCTACGTAATCATGCGATTTATGTCACACTACAACATATCTCTACGTCTTGCTGACGGCTTGTCTACCAACAACAGATCTCCGTATAATCGCGCGTCTCCAACAGAACGAGCTCTGATCCTTTACTGTAGTGATAGCCTCTTCTTATTACACACGTTTAGTACTTCAAAGAAAATTGAAATGTAATTGCTTTCTAAGAGAAATGCTAAACGGCTCATTCTTTCTTGATTACACGTTGCGTCGACGCATAATATCTAATTCCGATGATATTCATGGCAATTATTGCATATTAACTAAATTGCGTCTGTACGTTTACAATTTATATTTTCATTAAATTGTTATGCGTATATTATGTGATTAATGGGATGGTTCGCTGAGCTCGTTCTGTGCGAATTATTGGTGCCGTTTCGTTACTCTGTCAGTTTGATGCTAATTTTATTTAGTGACCATGTAATTGGATAGGTACTTGATTTTTGTTCTCTATTCTTCATTTGTAACTAATAAAATTATATGTAGTAAAATTTATTTTATAGCTTATAAGTTACTAGAGTCAAGTTCAAATATTACAAAACTAATTTCAGGATATCAAGGTAATAAAATGGGCAAAGAATCTATTAGGTTCTATAACGTCGTTTCGCTTTTATCGTTATCTTTATTAGAAATAGTAGTCTATCTATGTATCTATGCGAAGAAATATATTTTCTGGTGCTTTAGATATGGTAATGATCAATATAATGTGAAATATTTTAATGACAAAGCGGTCTCTATTCATCCAACACTGTAAGCTTTCAGTGTAAGCTTGTAGTCAGACGTAGCGAAATTCCAAGAAAGTGCGATAGCTCCTTACAATGTGTTCTTTGATATCCACTAAATCTTTCAATCCTCCTATTCAGTTGTGTCTATTGCCACACCTATCTATGCCACACCTATTGCTATCCATATTAATAACAAAACTTTTAAGGGCATGCGAGCTTTTCGCTGAGTTTGTTAGATCGTTACAGAAAAATGCGTGAATCTAATGAAAAGTTATGCCAATCTAGCTTATTTATGTTTCTTTTATTTACGATTTGTGAGAAATTAGAGATTTTTCATTGATAAATAATGAAAATAGTTATCCTGGCAAATAATATTAACGTTGTATTGATACAAATACATGGATATGGTCGTAGAAGATTAGCCTCACCTCTTCATTATCTAGAATAACATCGTAACGTATGTATGTCTATATTTGTATATAAACCACTTATATGATCAAAGTTTATTTCAATTATATAGCCTTATGTAGTATACTCGTATGTATATTTTATGGGTAATGGGATATAGAGATCGATGCATATAATATGCGTACACGCTGGTGTTAACGAGCTGTGGATAAATTCCGTTTTAACATTACCAGCATATTTTAGATCAGTTTGCGCTGTTTATGTTATTGATAATTCAACACGGCCAACTATGTTCCAGCATAAATCGTTCCAGTTATCAGTATTCGATGGGATCCCGTTGTTTGTTACAATGCGCAAGCGCACCTCGTTGTTCTGCGTTACCGTGTGAGCTGGTTCTGTTTTCGAATACGAATTATTTTACACACGGCAGTCTTGTATGTGTTGACCTTTACACGGCTCCCTGTAACCTGTTTATGAGTTTGTAAACTTCGTAGAGGCTAAAATGTCATTTTTGCATAGTGTTAATATACAATAATTAAGTAACGAAATTAGAAATATTACACATACCTACCATGAGAAAAGTTGAGTAGTGTCAATCGTTTAATAATTCGGTTGATTCGGTGCTAGTTAGCTGACCGAGTCTGATCTCTGGAATATCCTGAGGGTGCTTCGTTGAGAAGCGAAACACGTGTCGATTGGCGGTTTTGTCAGTTTGAGCGGAAAATTGCTGAAAATTTCAGGAATTCATTTATTATACAACATTTAATAAAACGCAACGATTGTTTTTTTTTTACAATACTCACCAATGATCTGGTCACAAACGAGGGCATTCCCTGTGCTATGATAATCAGAGGACGACTACTAGGGGCGTCTCCTAGTAAGAGTACATCCAGATCCAAGACAATCTAAAAACTTCCTTTCCTAAATTGACCCGACCGGGAATCGAACCCGCAGCCTTCAGCGCTCAGGTGCAAGACGTAAACCACTGCGCAATCGAGGTCGTCTTGATTGCGTCGAGATTGTGTTTACTTGAAATATTTAATATTTAAGAAAGGTTTTTTTAACTAAACTTTTTGAACAAACTTAATTAAGGTAGTGAAATATGAGTTTGTTTGTAAGTATAGATATATAGATTTATTTTTCTTTCTCCCCAGCATTAATAATACATGAACGTAAAAATCTTCTGACTCCGGCAATGAATTAAAAATTAGAATGATTTCATCTTGTGGGCAAGTTTTTGTTACTTAAATGAATGTAGTCGGGTTTTAGATTTACAACTTACTAGCGATCCGCCCGGCTTCGCACGGGTAGACATTTTTTTTAAATAAAGTATAACCCATATACTCGCTGATAATGTTTTATAGGTGAAAGAATTTTTGAAATCGGTTGAGTAGTTTTTGAGTTTGTCTATTACATACGATCAGTCAATTTTTTTCTCTTTATAATATTATAAATATAAGTAAGTATAGACTAGATGTTACCGGCCACACGTTACTATGGCGTTCAATGAACAAACGAATATTTACATTTCTATTCGAATGTAGTTCTTTCAAAATTTTAAGGCAATCGATTTACTACCATTGGGTCTATAGGTATAGCAAAATTGAAAAAGTAAGAACAATATCTTTGAATAATATAGTTTATGGTTGCTCGTGCGTAATTTTATCGCTGTGGGTCCCTATACTGGTAAATAAATGTATCCGCTATTTACTTGTGTCGCCATTTTCTCTACATTTTATTGAGTTTATTTGCAGCTATGGGTGGGATAAACTATTAAATGTGGTCATCGTTTTTTACAAATAATAATTGCACATATTTATATGATAATAAAGGCACGCTTTAATATTTCAGTAAGATATGAGAACGTAGTATCTGTACAGAATAAAATTAGGTTTCCATGATTGAAAATTTTTTACTGGATAAATATTAATTCGATTTTTGTTTCAACTGAAATATTTACATCTGAATCTAAACTGTGTTTTTCAGTGGTACTTGTTCAATTAGTTTGAGATATATGGTCAGCATTTAATATGTTACATATGTCATACATAAGATTTCAGTCATAACACAAAATAATATTGTAAATATCACTAAACGAAATATAATTCGGATTGGAATGATAACGAAAATAACTTAAACACAGAATAATTCCACGTTTCCAACAATTTATAAGTAAAGTAATACAGATAAATTATGTAGGTACTTACTATCGTGTTTCTCTACTTTATGTAATAAAAACTGTTAACGGTCTCGCCTGACATTAAATGACACCAATAATTTGTACCTCATTAAGGTTCGTTTACACAAGTTCTTGCAGAATTAATTCCATATCGTTTGCGGTCGCATAAACTAATCGCGGAAAAGCATTAAACCGACCCGCCCCGTGAGAACTGCATCGACCGTGCTTTGCACAAGTGTAAAATGACATTTACTACGCTATTCCAAACGTTCTACATAACTATAATTGCTTTAATAGGAATTCTGTCTAGTGTCTCTCATCACGGAGTTCATAATGATTTTTTATCATCTTCCCCAAGATTTAGAATCGCTGTAAGTATACTGAAGATAAACCTAATAATATTGTGTGTAAAACTAACTTTAAATAACTGGCGCCATTTCTAGCAATAGATATTGGGTTACAATTAAAGGCACTTTATATTCACAAAATCAATATTTATTGCTTTTAAAAATTACAATGTCATACGATTAAATGTTACTTCTTCATTAGAAATACATTATCTTTAAAAAATTTATGGACGCTATAAAATAATCAAGGCTAATAGAAAAAATGGGAATAATTTAAAATATTTGATTGTACTATAAAATTAATAAAGTTATCTATTAAATAAATTAATAAACTTGTCAAACTGTCAAGCTGTCATATGTTAGGTTTACGAGCGTCTCGCAATAGTTCATACTTAGCTACCGCTGATAGAGTTTGTTTTTTGGTAGAAGATTTTCAATCAGATAAAAAAACCTAACAACGAAATCTCGAACTTCTAACGTAACCACCAGAAATCGTTTTTGGGTATATTTTACTTATTTACAAATGCGGTTGCCAACGAACTGTTGAACTGTTAAAACGCGTTAAAAGTCACTATTAAAGTTAATAAAAATGTATTGAGAAAACGATTAATTTGAAAGTTTACCACATTAGAGGGTAAAAGTAATTTTATTGTTAAATCAGAAATAGCAAATTTATACTGACAATATTAATTTTAAATATACTAAGTTGTAGTTAGTATTACTAATTCTGTTGTTCATTTATGGTATATACCATATCGTTTATTTATGGTATATGGGAAATATTTCCCATAAATATTTGGCTTCGTTGGGCTTATAAATGGCACAGCGAAATCAAATAGCAGCCGTCTAATACTCTATGCTATGTTTATACCTCTATCCTATTCATACTTCCATATTAATATTATAAATGCAAAAATGCCTTTGTCTGTATGTCTGTTACGTTATGGCTTCGCGGTCAAACTGCGACTAATTTTGATTAAATTTAAAATAGAGATATATTACGCCCTGGAGAAGTACATAGACTTTTTTTTAGCACTCGCCCCAACGCGACCGGTGACGCTGTAAAAGCCACTAGGGCTAATCATTTTAGCAAAGAGGGGTATTTTAGTCGGTTCTAGTCCGACACTACTCAGTTGGCGTAGAGTCCGGCTGTGTCCGTGGGGATTTTTTTGGTCTCTTAGAATACAAAAAAGGCTGAGTCAGTTTTTCAAGTATCGATCGAAGCGATATATCGAGGCGACATCAAGGCGAATTACGAAGAACACTACGACGACTACTGCGACGACTTTGGATAGAAGACTTGTGCGATTCGGGAACGTTGTTTGTGTGTGAAGCGTGTACCTTTCGAGAGTACTACGCTAGTACCTACTTTGAGGGGCGACTACGAAGACTAGGAACCGCCGAAATTAAGTTCCCGTGTTCTTGACATCTGCTTGTATGAAGGAAAATAAACTCTTTACACCCTTAACCGGCATCTTATTACCCACAACTCCTAACAATATTTAAATTTTTGATGTGAAACATCTTGCGCGACGGGTTAGACTGTCTATTGTCGTGGCGACGCGTCGCCACGCGCTTGTAACTTCCTACTCAGCTCAGCGATCCCCCTCTCTCTTTCACCTCGCCGAGCTCTTATAGCCATAGCGTATGCAGTGTTGTTTTTAAATAAAGAATAATTTTTTTCTTTAAAAAAGATCTGAATATATTTTATTTTATTATGCCATATTTATTTCTTATAATAAACCATCCTTCAATGCATATTTTTTGAACAAAATAGTTTCAACGTTTCACATCAGTCTGCCAGGCGTCTCGCGGCGGCTCATTTTTTTTTATAATTAAATAACAAAAATATATGTGATGTAAAGCAATATTTTTCATAATATTAATATGATTTAATACATTTTTGCCCCGTGCGTTTATATATTTTGGAAATGGCCTTCTCGATCTAGTTAATTTGGTACCCACCAAGATGAGTCTCTATATTTTAGTCCTTCATTATGTTATTAAGTGATACGAATTCTATTTATTTATGTTATTGTCACACTACCAATGGCGTGCGCAGGGTTTTTCATCAGGGTAGGCAGTCAAAATAACAAATATTAAAAAAACAACGATTTTGATATTTATATTTACTAATACTAACGAGCGAGAACGTTACCGTTACTTTAATTTCTCGTAGTGGTTATTATTTGTTATACTTTATGTAAAAAAACAAAATAAAGTATTAGTATGGTAACCCGTAAGCCAGTTAAAATGTTTCATAATATATGGAATTAAAATTTCGAGTCACATTACCTGAGTTTTGAGATAATAGTAACTCTGGAACATACCTGCCTTTAACTATAGTTTGTAATTTTTCACTATATGAAAATTTCGAAAATGCGGCTTGTTTTAATTTTTTTTAACCACTTATTGCCAACACAATTATCACAACTAAAACAGCTAAACATTCCATTCTTTAAAATATAACTGAAATTATCCATTATAAACCAATACTTCAAATACGAATTATAAAAAAAAATTTTTGAATAATCTTAGAACAACAAACCATTTGCACGAAGAAAACAAATTTGGGGTTTTATTTTGATTCAAATATAAATCAACCATAAGCAAAGCAAAAAGGAGTAACACAAGACACAATTTTAGTTGGAAATGTGTTGAATTTATCACAGTGCCGGATTAACCATGTAGCAAGAGTAGCATTTGCTACGGGCCCCGAGGAAAAGGGGGACCCGCGTGTCTAAACCGGCCCATCTCCACTTGAGCGTAATTTTTAAATGATAATTCAGATAATTCAGACGCTTTACGTTTGAATTATCTCTCTTTGATGAATGAAGAATATGATTTGCTCAGAGAAATAGTCACGAATAGCATTATTTCTAAATTTGCCCACATGAAATCTAGAAGTTACTTAGTAAAAGTTTAAAAATTATAATAGACACAAATAAATAAATACAAAAAATATATACAATTTAAAGTACACCATTGATACAATATAACATTAGCTATTCCTAAAAATAATATAATATACTTTGTAATCAATATATCATACTTTGAAATATCTACTAAGAAAGATTTATAATCTTTTGTGTATTATCGTCAGTTTTAAATTGTTAGTTTCTTATCAAAATTATTCTAAATTGCCAGGGCAACCTCATCTCTGGCTTTTTGTACTTCTCAGCGCCCAACAGGGCCTATAGTGATCTACTGTACTATTAAACACCAAGAAAATTGTAACCTGTGGATGGTAAATATACGTATTGAGTTTTGAATTTTTTTTTTACCACTTTATACTAATTAAAGCGACGCATTCATAAACAATAATTTAATCTAAAATAGACTCTGTTCTATGCAAACGTACACGCGCTAGCTTACGAAAAATACAAAAAAACAGTTATTTTCGTTTATTTAAAAAAAGTAATTTTAAAAAATCCAACTGGCATTTTGAGGAATATGTTTAAAGTAAACTATAAGAAAATTTAGAATTATAAATCGGCCTCGTTGCACCGAAAAATGTAAATCTCTGTTTTAAAAGACGTTTCTTTGATATTTATTTGTGTGTCGCAACTGTCAAAATGAAGTCAATGAAATGAAGAATCAGGATACCAAATATCATTGTCATATGTTTTGTAGTCACTGAGAAAAATTGAGATCCCTGGCGTCAAAATTTCCAATGCGTCGCTATAAGAACCCGTAGCAGAATATGGGGCCTCGATAGAATTTGCTACGGGCCCCGCGCTTGCTTAATCCGGCACTGATTTATCAAATGCATTTAACTCTATAATGTCGTTGATGTAGGCAATGTCTCCAAAACACGCACACAAACTTCATTTTCGAGTATAAAATAGCACACATTTGAAAGATTGTTTCGTGTACTGATAGGTGAAATGTAAACATGTGTGCGTAAATTGTAAGCACCGGACCGGCATGATTGATAAAAATAAAATACAGTAATCTAAAAATACGATGACGAACAGATGAAGAACGGAAGAACAAAATTGTCTATAAAATATAAATGGTAGATACCAAAATAACTTATTTAAATTGTCAGGGTAGGCAGTGTCACTGTGCCTATTTGGGATGCACGCCACTGCACACTACCGCCACCATATTGTTTTTTTTTTTAAATACAACACCCTATGTCACGCGCCTAATCAAGAGGAATTCAATGGTTATTTCATATGATAAAATCAGATGAACGGTTTCGGTTCTATGAGGGAACCACGAGGAAACAGATTCATACATGTACATGGAAACCTATACGTAGATACATTCAATCAAGAAAGTATCAGGAATGGATGATTTGTTTGTGGTTCCAAATTCAATCTTTTGTTTTTTTTTTGTTGTTGTTAGATTGGCATAACTGTTTTCCGTTTTGGCGCGGAGTTTGAGTTGCATCTGTTATTTAGATTAAATACAGTGCTGTTTTTAGTTATATCATTCTAGTGTATATTGCGAATTTCATAATGGACAAAAACATCGAATAAAGAGTTTGTCTTAAATTTTGCATCGCCAATAGAATTTCGTGTTCGGAGTCACTGAAAATGTTACAGAAGGCTTACGGTGAATCGACTTTATCAAAAACACGTACTTATGAGTGGTACAAAGCGTTCAAAAGCGGTCGAGATGTGATGGAAGATTTGCCTCGCTCTGGTAGGCCATCAACGTCTGCTACTGAAGTTACCATCGCAAAAGTGAAGGAAATAGTGACTGAAAATCCTCATTCAAGTTTGAGAGAGATAGCCGCCGAACTTTCTGTGTCTCACGGGTCGATCCGTACCATTTTAAATAATCACTTGAGTATGAAACATGTTGCCGCTCGGCTAGTCACCTACACCTGAATTTTCTCCAAAAGCTCAATCGCATAAGAGTCTCTGAGGACATGCTAGAACGAGTCAATTCCGATCCAACATTCATGAAACGCATTGTTACTGGTGACGAGACGTGGGTTTACGAGTTTGACATGCAAACTAGTCAACAAGCTCCGGAGTGGCGCCTTCCAACTGAACCGAAACCGAAAAAACCACGCCAAAGTCGATCAAAAGTCAAATTCATGTTGACTGTTTTCTTTAACTATCGCGGTGTTGTGCACTCGGAATTCTTGCCGGAAGGTCAAACGGTAAATAAAGAATATTATTTGAGCGTTATGCGGCGTTTAAGAGAGCAAATTCAACGAAAAAGGCCAGATTTGTGGAAAGAAAATTCTTGGATTTTGCACCACGATAATGCGCTTTCACACAAGGCCATCATTGTGAACGAATTTTTGACCAAAAACTCAACAAATACCATCGAGCAACCACCTTATTCACCAGATATGGCTCCAGCCGACTTTTTTCTTTTTCCTAAACTCAAATTACCACTTCGTGGCACCCGTTTTCATTCGGTAGAAGACATAAAGGAGATTTCGCGGCGAGCACTGAACTCAATTCCGGAAAAAGCGTTTAAAAAATGTTTTAATGATTGGATTATTCGTTGGCGTAAGTGTATCGTTTCTGAAGGTGCATACTTTGAAGGTGATAAAATAAATTTGGATGAATAACTAACATTTCGTGTATTATTGATCTTTTCCTGGTACTTTCTTGACAGAGTAGTACATAATTATACGAAGTTATATGTACATACATACGCTGCTTATATCATAACCCTCCTCTTTGCTTGGCCGTAGCCTGATAGATATCGCTGTACTGTTTCAAACTCGGACCAAGTATCAATGGATGGAGCATTAGCTCTAAAAGCGTTTTCACAAAGTTTCCTTTTTTGTTGACCGACTTTCTAGATGTTCACTAATGAGCATGATTAGGGAAGTTCACAGTACAATGATACACAGCTGAACATGACATATTTTTATTTTTTTGAATACTAGTACCCAAAACACTTAAGATTTACGAGTATTTTGCAAATATCTAAATTGGGAAATTTAACACGATTACCTTTTATTTTGGCTTACGTTTCCACCGAATTGCATCGGCCGCGGTCTCGAGCAGCTTTTTTTTTCAAGAGTTTGCTTGAGACCACGGCCAATGCAACTCGGTCGAACGTCAAGCCAAAATCAAAGGTAAATTTCCCGTTTTAGATATTTTATAATGTAACGCGAAAGTTTAAAAGTTTATATTTTGCAAATGATTATTTCATGACCGACTCATAAGCTAACACGAAATACACTGACAATGTGAGGTTGCCATACTTACTATAGCTAACTGTTTTACTCGTGGTTACGTTCAATGTGATAGGAAGAGACAGGAAAATTCGTTCGAAACACGGTGCTAAAAGCGGCAACTTATTATGACTCCGTCCATTATATTTCTTGATCCGAGGTTTCAAATCTAGACAGTTCTAGCAAATGTATACAAAAACATCTTCGTTTTAATCAATACTTTCAAAGTTTTAAAGCACAATAAATACAATTTACCATTATAGCCATTACGTACCATTGTATAGATTATGTATGTATAAATAAGAGGACTTTTCAATGTTTGGTTTCATATCCGGTTATCGCAATGATGTATTAAATATTGCGTATCAATTGATTATAATCGTCAATACGAACGTAACAGTGAAATCGAACAATTCAGACATTCGCCTTTGAAATGTATCTGTACCTAGTACGTACATATACGTACATAATGTCACGAGTAATTCAAAGGTTAATTAGGAATGTAGGAAACTTTTTGGTGAGAACGGGAGAAATCTAGTCATTTTATTTAGATTTTCTATTTTTTACATTTTTTAGCAGTTTTAAAGCACAAAAGTGATAGTATATTGTGTTTTAAACTTCTGTGTAACTGAAAAGAATGGAGTACGGCTAAAAGTCTAAATAAACATGTGTAGCTAAAGTTTTTACACTCTTCCAAAAAGTCCTTTATAACTTCAGTAAAGCCTACTAGCACTTTACTGGAGGAGCTTTACGATAAGAAGACTAGCAATGCGCTTCATGTCGATTCTACTTATTAATACGTGACATTGGCAACTGCGCTAATCTGTGCGCCATGCCATGAAGAAAGAAAAAAAATTAGGAATGTACACGTGACAAATTCTATATGTACAGTATACAGTATTACCACTTACACTAAATACGTAATACTATTTGCCTTATCAAAATTATTTATAATAAGTATAAACGAGTTATTTAGTGTAAAAAACAAAACATTCTGAATACTTAATTACAAATTAATATTTTATAGATAAGAATTTCGATAAAGAATATTTTAACTTTAGACTTCTCTTTGTAAATAACAAAGTAATTGATATGTAATTGTGATGTGTGATTCAGGGTCATTTAAGTTTCAAAGATATTGCAATGGTTTTGCAATTTAAGAAACAAGTAAGAATCATTTTTTATTAAGGTAAATAAAACAATGCACAAATGTTAATCAAAATACATGTTGTATTACATGAACTATTTAAACTTTTACCTGAATTGCATTCGAACCAGTCAGTGTGTAAGAAGTGATGTCTCACTTACACACTGACTGGTTCGAATTCGAATGGATAGATCTGTCGATCTAAAAAGTATTGTAAAAGGTATTTTTTTGACAAAGAAAAGTCTAATTCAGTGCTTGTAACCGTTAATAGAGTTAAGATTTTTTCTAAAACTTGTTGTTTCCAATTAAAAGAGAGGTGTGGAACATTAAGTTATTTTTATTGAAGTAAAAATAAAGTTGAAATTAGCCGAAATAGCCATCCAAAATGCTGTGTTGGTGTCAACTTTATTGTACGATATGAGGCTTGGATATGGCCGAAACAGGTGCCCGAATTTAAATGAAAGTAAGATAAATGCAGTAGAAATGCGATCTTTTAGAAATATCTGCGGTGTCACCCTTGTGGACAAAATAAGCAACGAAGAAATATGCAGTATGACAGGATTGCACGACAATGTTATTGTAAAGATGAAGAAAGGAATGCTTAACTGGTTCCGGGCACATGGAAAGAATGAGTTATGAAAGACTAACGACGAAAATCTACAGTGAGAACGAAAGTGAGTGGTAGTAGAAGTCAAGAAAGACCAAGACTTACGAAGAACAAACAGCCAGAGCATTAGCGGACGGCAATGTCAAAAGCAAAGAAGTATGTAACGACCGCGAAGCTTGGCGCTCCATCCTCTCTGACTACTCCGTTAGGGATACAGCGTGAGGATATGTATGTATGTAAAAATAAAGTTGATCTTATTGCATATTGCACTAACTTTTGTGATCCTCGCGGGCGAAATTCCATGAAAAAAATATAAAATAAAATTGAAGATAGCTCTGCTCATCGTTCTGTCTCAACTAAAGTAAAAGTTGGTTTTATCCTGTACTTACAGGTTTTGTTGTTAACTTTCTCACAAGCTAGATTGGCTATGATAAAATCCTATTGGTGTCAGCTGTTCAGATTGTACCGGGCGTACCTTAAAGCGCATGTACTGCACCTATCTCGCCGACACGGGCCAAGGGCTGAGCAAACACTCTGATGATGCGGTTTGAGTTAAGAGAGACTGGATTCTTTATAATGTAATGATAATAGTCTACAAATTATATATACCATAATTCTTCTGTACGTGTGTTTGTCATTGAACTCCACCTAAACGGTTGGAACGATTTGTATGAAATTTTGTGAATGGTGTTTGAGATGGTTTTTGGATGATTTGTATTCACAATTGGACCCGGTAGGTGGCACTGCCTACGGGTTCCAGGATTTTTATTCTTTTTTTGGGCAGGATAATGTCTGTCGGGTCCAATAGTTTTGTATAAAAACGATCAGAATCGTCATGCTCTGTCCAATATAAATGTTCACTACATACCAATCTTTCCAGAAAACGTGTTACCGAGAGAGCCGCGTGGCGCGTCTGATTTCTTTACACACAATACTGTTGTAGCCTTCCTGCTTTCTGCATTGTTTACCCATATTGTATTAGCTTCATTTCTGATGTGCAAAAGAAAATGTTACATTTTATTAATTGAATCAATAACTAAATCGAGTGAACGTTACTTTGTTTGATTGTAATTTTTAAAGCAATTCAAAAACACTTCCTTATCTTTGAAAAATATGAAAGTTATGCTGAAGAACCGTGTTGAATAATAAGGGAGTAAAAGTTTTAAGCATAAATGTTTTTAGAGAGGTTATTAGGAGCAAATAAACATTATATAGTAATTGAATTTTGTAGTAGAATACCTCCTGACCAGTTGGTGCTCTATAATGGATTTCGTGTACTATTCTCGATAGTATTTACAGCGAATGAATTTGTATAATTTTTCATAATATAAATTAATTTGCTGTAACTCACGGTAGCCACATAACTCATGATAGAGGTACTTGTAACTTAAATATTATTTTTTTATAATTATCATAATGTTATCTAAAAACTAGCTAAATTTTAAGCCATATAATGAACTAGGGACATATCCAGTAACATCTTTCCAACATCTTTAGTAACATAAGTAACATCGTTCCAAAGCCCATTTAAAAAAGTACATTTTCTAAATCGAGCTAAACATGCGCCTTTTGGCTTACAAGGCGAATGTACTATTACACTAAGGGACCAATGAAATTATTACTTCGTCCATGTGGGCAATTAAAAAAAAAGTAGAATATGTCCCTTCCCCAGGGCTTAATTTATCTCCATTAAAAATTTCATTAATATCGGTCTAGCGATTTAGCCGTGAAAACGTAACAGACGAAAAGACACTCGTATTTATGGCATTAGTAGGTATGGATTGAACTCTATTGTATAACGATGTTTAATACTTGACTGCATTTCGTGCCGGTTCTTTTTAGCACCTACAGGGTTTTCCGAAGCGGTATGGTGGAAGATTTGACGAGTAAAAATAACTTTCGCTTCGTTTACTTGAATGAATGGATTTGAATTTGAATTTAGAATTACTTCCATGATGGAAAAGAGCTTCTTTGAGATTTTGCATAATTATATTTCCATTAAAATAAAGAATCCTTTTGGAACCAAGTAAGCACATTCATCTAACGCGATTCGTTCCCGTTTCACACCATTTCCATCGTACCTTTCACCATCGGAGATATTGTCCATGCAACTACGATCCCTACGCCTCATTACCATATACTACGCCCGTGACAGCATCGCAATTAACTATCTGTTTATTGTTGTTGAATTATAAACGCCGTGCGTGATATCACTTCTGGGCACGGTGACGTGGCTCCGCGCGAATGCGAATAAATCTGCTACTGCTTATATTGAGAAATCCTAGTAGAATATAACTTAATGTGGTTTCAAAAACTACATACACATTTTCTGTGATAAGGTAATATGCCTAAATTTCGGGAACGCATATACAGATTATGAAAGAAAGAAAGAAAACATTTATTCACTACCCACAATGACAATCAATAACCCATGGAAACAAAGTAACACATCAATATGACACTATGCTGCGGCAGTGAAAAGACTCAGCTCCAATGCCTTTCAGCTCACAGAGAGAGCAACACTGATATTCTGTCACGCCTAAATGGGTGATACTATAGAATAAATAAAAAAATAAATGACAATTAATAATAAAATGTTATTAATATGTGCGTATATAAAGAAAGAAATAAATAAAACAAATAAGTCGCGCAATAAAAGTATAGAAAGTATACCCCCAAAATCACACCTTGCTTTATTGGTCCTTCAATAGTAAATTCCTAACCATTTATTTCTTTACTTATTTTTTTAGTAATAAACAAAGAATTCGTTGGTAATATTGAAAAACTCGAACTATTGCAAGAGTAAGTATTGCTGTGCTTTACATGTCAAAGTATAAATAAATATTTGTGTTAATAACGTAGATTTTTTTAAAATATTGATATTGTAATTCTGTATTTATAATCTATTTTGTTATTAATGCTGTAAGCGTTTTCTTAGTCTTTGGAATGGCCAATATTATTTTAATGTGTCTATAAAAATCTTTCTTTTTGCTGTACACTATGTTATTGGCTTAATTGATATAATAAATAAAAAAAGATATTAGTATTTGAAGTCACACAATTACAAATAATCTTTTCTTTAAACAAAATGTCTCGATGCCCCGCCCATTTGTCCTTGTCCAACAATATCTTATAGCACCTGCTATGTCTATGTGTCTGGCGCACCTGCAGTCTAATTCTAAGTGTATAGTCAACAACAAAAGTTTCTGAACAAATTAACACTTATTGTAAAGATATTAGAACTAGAAGCGTTAAAGAAGTGTTTTCCTTAACATAACACTAGTTCTCATATATGCTTTTTAATTTCACACCCTGTAATAGATTCACTCTATTGTCATTCCTCCCAAGCATATATTAGCACCATTACACTACATT
This sequence comes from Zeuzera pyrina, assembly GCA_907165235.1. NCBI lineage: Eukaryota > Metazoa > Arthropoda > Insecta > Lepidoptera > Cossidae > Zeuzera > Zeuzera pyrina. The sequence continues at coordinate 6,523,093 of OU015629.1, forward strand.
AAAGTTTCAGTAATTGAAGTTGTAACCAAAATTTTATTGTGAAAACTTAATTTTGAAGTTTACCATTTTTTTTATAGCTAAGACCATTACTTTTAAAGAAGATGTGATTTATATCAAAAGTAGCTTTATAGAGAAAAACGTCAATTTTAAATATTGAGATTTGTAGATAAAATTACTAATTCTGTAGCTCCATTATATATATCCTTAATAATTTAATAAACGTGAAATTAACGGTTTGATAAATTAAATTAGTTTTATATGTGGTAGAAATAGATATCGAGACACATTACGTACCTGTCTCGTCTTCATGTGGGTTGGATATTCTTAACATTCATTTCACTAATATACTATCAACTAAACCTCTTCATTGGACAATAAGATTTTAGAATGTAATTTCTATGTCCGAAAAATTACCGAATAAAGCTGATTGTTTGCTGTCCATTTATCTGTTCTATAATATAAGTATAGAAGTGTATAAAAATAATTGCAATATATTGATTGGAGCAAACTAAATCGTCATCAACATAGATAATCAATTTTATTCGTTAAAATATTATTAGATGTGTTAATGTGTACCCTTGACTTTATGTGAATATACAGTACATAAACTCACATTTTATTTTTAAAGATACGAGTGTTGTCTATTGTAATTATAGTTAATTCTTTGTCCTCTAAAATGTCGATGTTTGAAATCGATTGTTTGCTTATATTCTATTCGTTGATTGGGTGAAGTGAATGTGACTCTCTAAATTATAATAGCGTTTAACTGTTGTAATAAAATTTTAAATGTCGATTGGCAGTCGTATAACATTTACATTTTCTGATAGATATCTTATTTTATCGTTATTTAGTTTGTATTTGTCACTAATTTAGTGTGAACTAAATGTCAACTTAGTGTACATTATTGTTTATTATTATATTGGATTTTTATAATATTTATGTTGAAAGTAATAATACTTAATGATGGTGCCATTGTTTGGTATTTAAATCATCCGATCAGCTGATTAGACATCAAGCAACCTTTCACGATGTCTATTATAACTACTTTTGTATACGCAAGTATTTGTTTTATTTCATTTAATATATAGAGGTATTTATCTTTAGACATAATTACGAGTAAATATTGGCTTGTTAAGATTTATAAATTTATATTTTACTAATGTCGTATGTTAGTATAAATCTTAAACATGACTTTTAGACTTTGCATATCAGTGGTTATAATCACACCAAAAACATTTCCGATGAAAAGGCCAAGTTCAGATAAATAAGTCTTTAATCGTAGAAGGTAATCCAAGGCCTTGTTCAATTTTATTACTAATTCATTACTAATCGACTGGCCCGTTAGTACGGTGGCAATGCATCTCTTTTCTAAATAGGGGTCTTAGATTCTATTCCCGTCAGGTTGATTTAGGAAATGAACTTTTTTGTATTGACTTGTAGTTTGGGTGTTACCGGGAACCCCAGTTCCTTGTTTGATACCCACAACACAAGTCGTATGGTAATCTAAATTCCTATACTAATATTATAAATAGGTAAAGTTTGTTAGTTTGGATGAAGGAGGTAATCTCCGAAACTACTCATCTGATTTCAAAAATTATTTTACGAATACTTAGAACAAACCATCAGGGTAGATATAGGCTGTATATTATCCTGTTTTCTACACGGGCTAAGTTACAGGCAACAACTAGTTTCTGATAAAATGACATATCTATCTTCCATTGGTCGAGATTAGACTAAATTTCAGTAATGTTTTGTACGTAAGTGTTTTACTGACGTGATTCAAAATTGCGTTTAAGAATCCGCCTATGCAGCCCAGCGCAACCAAATTCGTTCATTACCCCCGCGCCCTATGGCGATAACGATAAAGTTGATTTTCCCAGTTGCGGTTTGATCATATTTTAGCGCGGAGAATTCTCAACATTTGTTTTTGGACATAATTGTAATTTGTAAGAAAATTGCATTATCAATTAAAAACTGGTTTTAGGTGTTTAAGATATTATAATTACCTATTCATTTTAGTAAAAATGATTTTTAAACTCGGTAGAATTTCGGAGATACAACCGAGTCTTTGTGCAAAACAGGGTTTTTTCTGGATTTTTTTTATCGAGATTTTTTTATTCAATCATGTTGCCACGTTTAAGGATTTCAAGATATAGAGTTGGAGTTGTATGTATTCAAATATCTAACTCTCTGTCTTCTTAGATATCGACATCCAGGTCACCAAACATACCAAAGTCTGCATAGGTGGACTCTTACGCGGTACAAATCCAACATATTAACTAAAAGTCCTGAAATTAATGCCTCAAGCATTTGACTTGCAATTTTCTATTATCGAAATGTCTGCGTTTTATCTGTTGTATTATTAATATTGAATTGTAGGTTTAATAATTGCCTTCTCGCGTTCTTATTACAACACGTCGATGCTGTGACGGCGAAGAAATGTGCAGTTATTTATTATTTTAGCTTGCAGCGTATGGCCGCTAGCGATTGATATATTATTATGTCCAAGTTTGACTTATAGCTTCATAAACAATTATGTAGAACTTTATTTATACGTATCTGTGAAATTTTAACTGTAACATGTTTCATGTGGATGCGGTTATGTGTAATTAGTAATTAAACCTGAATAAACAAAAAAAAAAAACAAAAAAAAAAACCCCAACCAGTATTGTGTAAAATATTGCAGTGTAATTTTTGTTAAGAATCTTTATTGGCCTCTATGCTGATCTGGGAGAGAAAAAAAATGTGGTATGTTACTGACTATATTCTCACACAATGCTTTAAAGTTTGCATAGAGATATATATTTTAAGGGATTGTCAAATTCAAGTTCAATTTGATTCGTCTGTGATTACAGGTTATATATTAATACAGGTAGATAAAAAACAAATATCAGTCCCCTACAATCTGCCAAAAGCGTAAAGACAGGTTCCGCTTGAAAGCCCAAATAATTTCTGCTAAAAGTGATAGTGGTAAAGGTTTTGTTGCACGATAATTCTGTAGCTGTTTTGAATGGGAAATGGCAGAGAGTTGTTGTCATGAAAAAAATTACGGTTTTGTAAATAGTTTTTTATCTAAAAGTTTCAAAACTCAGTAGAATCACACCTTGACGCCACTTATCCATAGATGGCAAAGCAGAATTAGGTTACCCATAAGTTATCTGTCCATCTAATACTAAGTCTTTATGATAATTCCTGTCCCTTTACGCCCTGCGTGCGAAGATACTACCACACTATACTATTGCTTCCAATCCATCATGGAAACTTTTACTCTTACGAATACATTAGAAAATACTTTGTAATAAGGTTCCTTAAGAAGTCAATTAAAGGAGGAGAAATTTAGGTATTGAATGACGTACACCGCAATATTTATAAGTAGTTCATCAAAATTTGAAGCGGTGTTTGTTTATGTATTCGCTTCTTCGACCACAAATAAAGAACTAGATTCACAATCTTCTGTGAAATCTAAATAAATTATTGTCCGAATTAACGTATATATTTTTAATATCGTATAGTATTATCGGTAATATTGTGTTAATCTAAAGTGCACCTTACTATCAAACCATAAGGTTAAAAAGCTCGTAAACGATTCTTGCATGACGTTGAAACGAAGTTTGTTAAAAAAAAATATTTAAAATGCTATCTTACATCTCGTGCGTACAGTATAATTCACATAATCTATTTGCATTACTATTTACGTCATTTTGATTTGTTATGTGACAGTGACAAGGATAAGACATATATTATCAGGTAATATTTAAAAACATGATTACGAAATAAAAAAAATTAATAAAAAGAGCTATGTAACGTTGTTACTGTAACGAAATAATTAACGCGTAAATAATATTTAATATATTTAATTTATTAACCAAAAATAAGAATCTCCGTCTTTTTTAGCGTTCTAGATGTGTTGTTTTTAACCGACTTCAAAAAAAGGGGAGGTTTTCAATTTGACTGTATGTTTTTTTTTGTGTTTGTTACGCGATTACACCGCCAATTACGAATTGATTTCGATGATACCTTTTTGTTTGGTAGGATATACTTCAGACGTGGTCCCATTTAAATTTCACTGGTATTGGACCTCGGCCTTCGAAGATACAAATAACGAGACCTCGATTCTCTTGTATACCGTTGCGCTCCAGAATTAGAAAGAAGTAAATTGCAGACCTGCCTTAGATATTTCTTTAGGCCAAGATCACTCAAAAGAGAGAAATAAATAAAATTTAAGAAAAGAAATTAAACCGCCTTCAAAAAAAGCACTGAAAAGTACAAAATAACTACTACCCTTTAGTAATCAAAACTCCAGTACAATAAAAATAACTTTATAAATACGATACACATACCTATGCAATTAAATTTGATAGTTACTGAAGTCTGACTTTGGCTGGGCTGGGCTTTGGGGTGAAATGCCTAAATTTTTGGATACTTAATTTAAAATATCTCGATATCTGCTAATTTAATCCGTAAAGAAAAAATACGCAATGATAGACAAGGATTCAATAAATATTTATAATTGAACAAAATTGTATTTATAACAACCCCTTTTTAGAAAAAAATATCCAAAACCTATTTTTGTCATAATATTGCAAAATATCTCCAAAACAACACGACCTCTTTAGTTAGTTTTTATAGTATGAGTATTTTTAACTGCGAGTTTTATTTTTATTCCCTATTTTATTTATAAAATATATTTTTTTTCTAAAATTGAAGAATATCCGGTGGAACTCGTCTGCTTCGTCGCCCTGTAATCCCCCGCGAGCTCTGCTGGCATTCCCTTTCGGGATATTGCTGAGTTTGGGCTGCGCGTCAATGTCAAAGCGACTTAGCTCAAATATTTTTTTCTGTTGAAATGTTTATACTAATTTGTTAACATTTATATTAATAGAAATACTTAGTTTACTTGCTATCTGTACATTCATAGTTGTAAATATATTTTTCTAATGAAATTAATTTTTAGTGTGCAAAAAATATTCAAAGAATAAAATGGCGAAGATATGTCACATTGAGAAATGCCAAAACACGAAAAAGAGTCAAGTTAAAACAGATTGGCGATTACAAAAGTATTGTTGAGTACCGACCTTTTAGTATGTTTGTTATTTTTGTTTACTACCTCGTTGGGGATACGGCGTAAAGATATGTTTATGTTATTTTATTTTTCGACTAGATAAGCGTGTTCATAAAAATAGGTAGGTAATTGGTACTGTCGACAGCAAAAGTCAAGCGCATTATTACTTCAATAATAGGTTTGATATTTGTAAAGTACTATTAGCTCTTACATTCATTAGATATGTCATCATATTTAGTTTTTCCTCCAATATGAACCCGAGATTATTGCTATGGTACATAGCGAGGTGACATTTACATGTAACTTTATTGTTCTAAATGAGTACTACCACAGCTTAATAAGTGCAAGTAATATTACGAAGATATGCATTATACGCTCGTTCCATCCCCGACCTACGTCCAGAGCCACAGTGAGCAAAGGAACATAGGTGGTGGTACTACGGGGCCAAAATGGACTATTGATTTATTAGCCACGTTTATTATTTGTATTTAATAATTCTGTTAAGTATGCATTATTAACTACCGATTCGCAGAAAATTAATATAATAAAAATTATCAAAAGCTATAAAAATATTCGTGATTCGCTGTGTAATTACAGCGATTCATGAATATTTTTATAATAAACCCCCGCTAGTACTAACCCCGCAAATTCCTTGTGGGATCGAAAACACGGCGGAATTGTGATCGCTTATTGAAAGTTTTACCACCGTTCACAATACATATACCTAGTCTTGCCATAAATATCGTTACAAGGAAAACATCGTTTTTTTCTGTTAGATAAAACGTTAATACTGCATTGTGCGTTAGTTGATACATTAATAAACTAATTATGCATTTTTAATGTAGTAGTTAATACTACATTAAAAATGCATTTTAAAAATATGAAGCTCATTCAAAATTGTTTCCCAAATTATCATTATCTCTAAAAGAGACCATAAATCATAGTCAAGTAAGTGGATTAAGGTCGGGACTAGATGACGGCCAGTCTTCAGCTCTGACGAAGTCGGAAGCGTTCCTTTCCAGCCACGCTTGTGTGGATCGAACTTTACGACCCTTGCCGAGCTTTGCCGAGTCTTACTGTAGCATAATGACTAACTGAGTAGCTTCTCTAGAGTTTAGAGCATAAACTCGGTCATTCTGCTTATCAAAATGTTGCTCGATAGTAAAAATTTTCTCGTCAATAAATAATTTTTTTCTGTGACCGCTCTTTGCGTACCGCCTAAGAAGTTGTTTCGATTTTATCACCCTATTCGTTTTTAGATTATCGGTTAAGTAATGATCAGGGCGTCTCTTATAAGCTGCAAGTCCTAAGTCATCTTTTAAAATACGCGACATATACGCGCTATGTTCATTTCTCTATAGATAAAATCTATTGCTTTCGGACAGGAGTTCGGACGGACTGTCTGTAGCAACCTTAATAGTTTTCATTGCTATACAGACAACGGCGGTTCATAGGCAGTTCTTCGGCAAAGGCCAAATTAAAGATGAAGGACAGGATTTTGTCACAGAGCTTGATCAGACGTTGGACCGCATTTTTTATCGGGGTGCTGACAGCCTGGTCCTGTCCAATAAAAGAAACTTCAGATGTGTGCTTTCTCTACTAAAGTGTAATTTTCCTCTCTAACAACTCATCAGAATATCTCTCCTTTATTACAGAACAACAAGCTTCAGTATCCTTGATATAGAATTCCGTTGGGATCTTAATACCAAGGAGAGCGATCTCCGCGAGTTCCCGTAAACATCGTCTTGAATGAAGTTAAGACCTATTTTGCTCCTGAACAACGCATTTTTTATATGGAGCAGTGTGGGGAATAATCGCTGCGCACTTAGCGCTGAGATAGTTGTTTAATGTTTAAGTACCGGGATTTAACTGTGACTAATCCCAATAAGAATAACGAGCAATTTAATCGTTGAATTTTTAATGACTATCTATAATTATTATATTAAGGATATATAAATGTACATATAGCTTCCAGTAATAGGCTTATTTCGATAATTATTTTATCGGAGTACTGAATCGTATATGAATTAATATAAAACGGTGTTAAAGTAAATACGACTTTAATCGAATTCCATTTGCGAGGGACGATTTGATTTGCGATATTAACTAGGACGGAGACAGGTACATTTATTATATATACATACATTTTACGTTTTAAATACTTTTTGGATAGGTTAGGTTTCTGATAGACTAGGTATATTATAAAGTTAAACAAAACAATGAAAAATTGTCCTTTCCTAAGAATTATAGACATTCTTGGGTTTAGGGTTCGCGAACCATTTTTTTAATTAACTTATATTTTATATTATCTACCTAAAAAAGAACCCAAAAGTAATAAATAACTGTAATACTTAATCGTCATTTTACTCCCATAACTTTTCTTAAAATCATGTATTCTCATACGCTCTTCTCTCTACTTCTCTCTACGCAACATTTACATTCTTACGAACATGTATTCTCATATTTTTCTTTACACACTTCACTCTTTCCCCATACAAACACACACACGCGCGCACGTATACATGCGCCTATGTACGTGCACACTACACTATGTGCACTAATACATTGCAATTAACACTTATCGTACGTACTCTTAATCTAAAAATCACTAACATGGTAGATTAGAGTGATAATTCGTCCAGAATTGCACAGCACATACATAGGGTATGTGTGGGTAGTAAATATTAATTGCAATGTGTCAGTTTGCGTGTGTACGTGCATGTATGCGTGTGTACTTGCGTGCATGTGTTTGTGTGAGGAAAGGGGCGTATGTATGGCATGGTGCATAGCATGCAGAGAAAAGAGCGTATGATAATATATATTGGTGTAACGTGTGTGTGATGTAGAGAAAAGAATCTGACAAATATCAGAACATAAGAAATCATTTGCATAAAAATTATTATCACATGATACCTGTTTTGTGACTTTTAAACAAAATTACGTAAATACCATTCATAATCCTGGAATTTGGAGTATGTATAAATAAGTAGTGTTGCTTATTTTACGTGCACGTAGCAAGTGAAATAAGCAATACCACTTATTTATTATTTATTATATTTATTATTTATTACTACTTATTTTTTTCGTGTGACGGATGAAATGACCGACAATTAGTATTTGAACATTTTACTATAGATAGAGGTACATTTTCGTGGCCTTTTCAAGATTTTTCCTAGCAAGCCGGACTTGTTTATATCTGAATTGAAGATGAATATTGCCTACAAAATACGATTCGAGAAATATAGTAAAAAAACTTAACTGTAATTTAATTGCAATTTTGTGACGGTTTTTAATGCTTACCAGGCGAAGCTACAGTACACACAAGCTACACACCTTGCATTGCTATTGAAAACGCTCAACACCATGCAGTAGCATCGATCATAATACACACATCAAAAAAGTCTAAGCAACACGCATCATTTACAGAAACTGCAAGTTTTATTTATTGATACTTTATTTTTTCTTAGAAAAATAGATTGGTATACAATCTTTTTTGTTCTCGGAAACATATACTGGCTGATATTAAAAATATAACCTTTTCGGTTGTTTTGTTTTCATTAAAATAAAAGCTAATAATTTTTTCCCGATTTCATGTATTTCGTTGCTTGATAAATTTGGTATTTATCGCACTTTTATCATTTTGAGATATACAGTTTTTGAAAAAAAATAGTGGTGAGTCATTTTTTATGTTATGGAGCGACGCCATTTGACTGCTGATGAAATGCAGACAGCTGCTACAAGCGGAAAGAAATCAGTCCCAGGTGTCTCGGCATTTTAGTGTCAATAGGAGCGTGATTTGTCGTCTTTGGTAGCGTTACATTAATCCTGCTGAGCAGCACCCAGGACGTGGACGGAGTACAACTGCTCGACAGGACCGATACATACAACTGACTGCAAGACGTCAGCCGATGTTAACCGCCCGGGAGATAGGTTTAAAGCTACAATTCTCAAGCGGTGTTGTTGTTAGCCACCAAACCGTGAGAAATAGGCTGCATGAATACGGCCTACGAACACGACGCCCAATTAGGTGCCCACCTACACGCCATGGGAATCGCGTCCGTTGAAACGAATGGTGTAGGGAACACTTGACATGGACCCAGGAGCAATGGGATACAATTTTATTTTGTGATGAGTCTCGGTTTGGATTTAGGCCTGATACGAGAAGGGTAAGAGTGTATCGTCGTCCCGGAAATGCTGAACGGCTGAGATTCATCCAGGAAGTGCACCCTTACAGTGATGGTATTACGAAGAACAGACGTACTGAACTCGTTTTTGTAGATGGCAATATGAACGCTGAAAGTTACGTTGAAGATGTCCTCGGGCCTTATGTTCACCCATTTGCACAAAGTCTTGGCTCAGATTTCACGCTGATGCATGACAATGTGCGTTCGCACACAGCTCGGTGGACCAGAGAGTATTTGGCAATGCAAAACATTCGGGTATTGCCTTGGCCTGCACAATCGCCAGACCTCAGTCCCATCGAGCACGCATGGGACATGCTCTAGAGATGTGTTCTAGAGAACCTGGACGGAGTGTCGACAACTCAACCGCTGAAAGACTTGATAAAATTTCATTGGGATCGATTGCCGCAAGATCAGATAAACAATATTATAAATTCAATGAAAAATCGCTGGCAACAAGTTTTAAATAACAGAGGCGGTCACACTTTGTATTGTATTACCAAATAATTAAAAAAATGACGTTATTTAATTTTGTAAAACATGAAAAGTTTAATTTCATTTTAACTTTATTTTATACTACGTATGTTGCTGTACACATATTGTTAATTACTGTGATTAAATAAACAATCGAATAAAGGATTTTGTTGCTTTAGTCAATAATGCGTCAAAAAGTGCTTAGTTATTATTCATAAAAGAAATATAAATACATATATTACAATAGTAAAAATCGTTCAAAAGTTCAAAATCGAACATGTTGCTTAAAATGTTTTGATGTGTGTAGTTAGCATCCCCCGATATATCAATTGTTCCTTCTGCAGTCTATTTATTAGTCTTTGAACTTGTCAAAGCACTGCTGAGAGTATCTGCTAGATAGCGTTGACATCGGCAAAAGTCTATGCGGTCTCCGGTTCGTCAAAGTCATTCAGGCTTCTTAAAGCCTTAAATGAATTTTAATATGGTTCTCACCATCGTTTTAGAATGTTTAACGAGGGAGGTGTATAATTATTAATTACGTATATATACATTAACGTTTAGTCTATAGAAATAGATAAATATTGATCTAAAAATTCATTAGACCGCGTCAGAAAATAAAAAATCATCGAAGATAAATAAAACTATAATTTGAATATAGGTAATTTTTATGCAAATGTATTTATCAGTTTTCTGAATACTCTGTTTCGATTTATTGTAAAAAGATTTTGAATAAATCGAATGATATGATAAGATTATTGGCGGTTCTTTTCATTGCAATCCTTTACCACATATTATTTAGATGCTTTTACTATTTATTTTCGATTCGATTCGAATCTACATTGCTATCAAAGATTTTAATCGTTGGTAGATTGATTAGATTTGACTTACAAAAATACTTTGTAACTGGGTGTAGGTGATTGAGCATCTTGAAGTAATTGATCTTATTTTGACTTAGACTATACATTGTGTAGGCAATGAAAACGTAAAAGGTAGACAGTACAATCATCTGTAAGCCTATAAATCTCTGCTTTTCTGACGGAAGGGTAGCTTGTTATTAAGACGCCAAAGAGAATTATAGTTTGCTTACTGTAATTGCGTAAATTGGAACTGTTAATGTTAGTACAGTGATTACAGGTTTAATTATGAAGAAAGTAGTCGGCATATCTTTTGAAGATGTACAAGAATACTATAAATTCTTTCCACAACTTAATTAATACGTCAAGACTGAGAATACTGGAAACGAGAATACCGAAGATACTGGAAACTTGTATCGTATGTTGCTTATAGTATTTATTTAGCAGAAAAAGAAACTACGTATTTGTATAGTAATTATATTATCTCTTTATCTATAGTGTCCATCTTTCTTCTATGAAACTTTCACTCTCACGGGTCCGCTGGAAGAATTTTCTATTAGGAATGAACTGTCTGGGTGTGTCGTGTGAACTTAACGTGCAATATAAAGTAAATAAAATAAAGTAAGTAAATGTTTAAGTATAAAATACTCTTGTGTTATACATATTAAAGGTCTTCTGTCACTAGACTTGTACTAATGATACACACAATGAACTGGGAGCAGCCCGTAACACAGTCTCTAAGATAATTTAGAAAAGTTGGTAAGTTTATTGTTAGGATTGAATCTGAGACTTTGAAGTCATATACACTATATGAGAATAGCACCCACGAGCCAGATAACATTTTTCATATAAGAATTTGAAAATGTTTACGATCAGACTTCAATGTGAGCCGCAGATATGAATGGCGTTAAAAATGAATTATGATGACAGATACTTGTACAAATGTTTCTTTCTGACATTTTGAAATAATAATAACATAATGAATCTGTCATTTAAGCATTCTCTGTGAAAACTTTATCTTCGGTTCGATCAATTCGTCTGACAACTGTAAAAACTATCAAGTGCTTCATTTCATTATTAATGAGTCTTCGTGTTGCCGAGTCTACTTTCGCTGTCGAGCAAACAATTAGCGCCCACGAGGGCATATGGTTTCATATCGCCATGCATGACAGTGAGGCGTGTTCGTATCGGTCCGTTAACATGCGCATATATCACAGTTCGGCTTGGTACACCTGCAAAGCCACGCCTACGAAGTACCCTCCCCGCACCGTGTCTTTCACTTCACCATCATCAACACTTGAACGCACCATTCCACGTTGAGACGCCATCGATAACAGTCGTTGCCGCTACTTGTTATCGCTCCTATAGTTCGGTGTTTATGAACTGTGCTGTGTGATTGAAACTCTCGTGTTATCATATTTTATTTCGTCGTCTTTTCCTTCAGATAAATTGTGAGTTGATTTTCTTTATTTTGTTCATTTGTTTGTAACTTTAGATATTACAGATATTATTTGTGTTTTCTTGAAGATAGAAAAAGACTTCGATATTATTTTCGATTTCATTTATTTCTTTATCATAATTTTTTTTGCTCTCGTTACGTTAATAATTTTCCTTATTATTCTAGTAAATACGTAGCTACTGTTTTTGCTGATAACATTAATTAAAATCTTATCCAATTTTAAATATAAGTAGGATAAATTTATCCGTTTAGAAGTCCAAAAAACAATACTTATTCATACAACGTGACTTGTTGCTTCATTACAGGCGGAGCTTAACTTAAAATACTTGTACGCAAGCGCACTTTTGTAACGCTTTTTTTCAATCCATTTATTCGTTATTTTTCTTTTTGTATTGTTCTCATCATTTTTTAATATTTATTTAATACAAATTCTGTGATAATTCCCAAATAAAAAGTGTAAGTTCGATTCGTCTAAAAAAGTAAACCTGTAAAATCAATTTTTGTAGGTAGTTACAACTAAGTAATGTTTCTTTAAAATAGAAATGCAAAGTAACACCCATATTCCATCGTGTATTGTATTACAAACCAGGAATTAGGTACTTATATGAATGTCTTCGTGATGCCTTAAAAGATATCTGTCGTGAAAACTATAAAAATCCTACCTACGTATTACATAGTTTCACAATAGTTTAGTGGCTTTTATAGTTAAAATACATACATGCCATGTACATTTAACCGAATATCATACCTTAATATAAAATATATATACCTATAATATAACGTATACTTACATAACATCACGCCATTTCTTGTTCGAAGTAGACAGATCATCAATGAATAAAAAATCACATCAACACAAACTTGCAAATGGCAAAACGAAACCAGGTTTGCTAGTTCAACGCCATGTTCCCAATTCCTAGACATGATATTTGTGTGTAATCTTTAAAATGTATACTAATACTATAAAGAGGTAAACTTTGTTCGTTTGTATGTATGGATAAACTTAAAAACTAATCAACCGATTTCAAAAATTCTTTCACCTATAGAAAGCTACATTATCAGCGGGTAACATGAGCTGTATTTTATTTTCAAGTATAGTATAAGTTTCAAGCATAGCTAGTATAGTATCTTATCTACTCACGGATGTAATATAACTTAGCAATTGTTTTTAGTGCAATTTCTCAATTAAGTTTATCAATAATCATTATTCGATTTTATTATTTTTATCTTGATAACTTGAAAACTCTGTGGAGTATTATTTTTAAGGTTTCATACCTTGAAAGGAAAGACGACACCCTTATAACCCATGCGTCCATGCGTCTATTCATCACTCACAGTTAATTTTATCAGAAACTACACATACAGACGTATCCTCACGTTGTATAACTAACAGGGTAGTCGGACAGGATTGAGCGCCGAGCATTGCGGTCCTTACATACTGATTTTGCCTTCTCAAATGTAATCGTCCCTCTCTCCTGGTCAGAATCTATTTGAAATACAAACTAGAAATTTAAGAAAATGATACATCGGGTTCATCCACATTATAATGCATTTATTAACAAGTGAGAGGTAAAAGAAGCCAAGGAAGACCGAGACTGACTTATGAAGATCAAATTGCCCGAATGTTAGGAGACGGAAATGTCAAGAGCACTCGCATACTCAGGCGAAAATGTGTGAGGAGAATGGTGAGATTTGAGGTAGCGAAAGAGGTATGTAAGGACCGCGACTCCTGGCGCTCCGTCCTCTCTGACTACCCCATTAGGGATACAGCGTGAAGATATGTATGTATTAACAATTTTAAAAATTTGTAGGAGAATTACATGAAGAAGCAAATAGCGTACTCAAACTAGACCTATTCATTCCTCCTCAGTTGATTAATGTAATTACTGAATGACCTTTAGAAATTAAATTCAGCACTAGACCAATTTTTCTGTGATTACATTTAAATATTCATGTGAACTGAGTTCAAATAGTCTAAGCCATATTAGGTGTATCATTACATATAATTTTATAATATGTAGGTACAATATTCACCAGCATTGGCAACTAACCAATCGTGGTAGGACCTTATTTCACATACAGAAATATGTCGAGTTTATCACCAGATCTATATTAACGTGGTAGGCTGTGTAGGCGGCTCCCCGGGGATGCCGTACGTTCAGTGTTTATGAGTTTTAAGACCGCTAATACCCAATAATGTGTACTTCTTGACACAGCGAGTGAGGGGTTAAGTTATTGCTACGATTAAGGAAGCCAACGATACGTCTACATGACCTTGTCATTGTGACCGGTTGGTTCTTTAAATTGCATGTCCATTTAATGAAGATATGTTTTAGTATATAATATATATTTCTCATCTGGTGTTTATATTTGAAAACAAATCTAGTTCTGTCCTTTACAATATGTTTCTAATGTATCATGGTCATCAGATTTACATGACATGGTATCGAATATGTACTGTACATATTATATTGAATCGTATTTTGGAATTCGAAAATAATTCAAATTGACTAATTGGATACGAAGTATATCCGTAATGTACCGAAACATTTAATGGAAACGTTTCAAAATCAAATTACATGTGATTCAAATGTCTATCAGTATTTAGCCCTTTAGCTAATAGCGTAGACGTGACTATATATGTTCGGATCTGGGCCGTTAATCTTAGATCCCCTTACACTCACCTAGCTTGGGTTAATGTGTTGCTGATTCCATACTATTTCTGTATTGGTCGTTTTGCTAGCCTAAAAGTATAGAATGTAATAGCATATTTTGATGAAGTTCTTTCGCATCTATTTAGTTCAATTTATCAGATTTGTTACATATATCTACAGTTAGTGGAATAGCAATTACATTTAATGTTTTAAGTATCTAACACAATTTTAAAATCCATAAATAATTTAAATTAGTAATCAATACAACGTAATTAATAACTTTCTGAATAAACCAATGTAATTAACTCGTTTGTTAAAACGACGGGAAGTCTTCAATTATAATGATTGTGTCTTGCATTCTCACTCATATGAATTGTTTTCGTGTACGTCTATGTATGACTAACATCCGCTAAGGGAGACATCTGTCATCTTTCAGTTATCATCCAGTTGATGTCATCCTCAATTATTACATCGTTATTCTTATCGCCAACTTTTTCTCATTTAAATTGCTAAAACTCTACGCCTTACTTCAAAAATTACCTACGTAAATAAACTTCAATATTATATGTCATTTTAATTTTATTACATATCATTATTATGCCTAACATGTTTCATAAATCGGATTTATGATTACTATTTCGGTATTTGATTCAGTTCCTTATTCATCATTATTAATATCATTTTCAACTCGGACGCTTCAAAGATTTATATCAATAGCGCCATTCATTCGTCTCTTTCATTCGATTATATTATATATATATATATCTCTTATTCTCTTTAAATTACTTAAAAGGTATTTACGAAATGACCACTTTAATTTAATTCATTCATTCCATCACTTTTACAGTTAGAACTTAGAACTGATTTTGATTTATCACCTTATAGTTCACGTGTGACGTATCGCAGCGGCTCTTTATAAGTCTACAACCCATCGTTTGACAGGAGATGGATGCCGGGAACCGACTTGTTCCTTATTGCTGTCGCTCGTTGTTGAATTTATTGGACACGAAGTAACGGTTGTGCTTGCGCCGTCCCTACGCTGCGGTGGTCGCCATCCGTGTCCATGTGATATATTGTAGGGGGAAATGCCATCCGTGTAAACCTGTTGACTTTCTTAAACGTTATAATTTATAGCCTATCCATACAACGGGTGTACAGACAAGACTTTATTTAGCTGTATCGTAATTAAATTTATTACATTATATTATACTTTACTTCTCGTCTAGGTGTTACAAGTGCTGCGATAAATAATTGAGTTTTTACGTGTTTTTATTGTTATTTGTTATAGTCTGAATTGGTTGAAAAACTAACATTAAGTACAAGTTTTAAAATTACAATGATAATATGGATTCAGTTGATGTGAATGTAAGGTATAAATTATGTTTTTATTTCTGGTGCCAAAACCCCTTACGTCTCTAATGTGCACTAAAATTTTGGCACCGATGACTTTATTCCTTGGAATTTTATTAATGTTTCAAATATTTGTAGCTTTAGTATTTTTAGCGATAGTAAAATGGCATTTTTATAAAAATAGATTTGGAATATCTTAGAGTATATCGAATACATATTGTTCGACTATTCTTTGCAGGTCTACTTAGATTTTTTCCGTGAAATGCAATTTTATTATTGTGTAATACATTGGTACATTATTGTATGTATTATATCACATTTAACGAGCGCAATAGAGCAATGAATGTGTACTAACTAGCGGTGGCGGTGTTATTTATGACGGGCGATACCATCGGCACGGACTTGTCAATCACTCTGTGGATATAGTCAACAAATTTAAACTCGAGGCGTACAATATATCGTGTATACAGAGTTGGTTCTTATGCCTCGAACATAAAATATGTTATATGAGAAACAAGAAGGTAAATAGTTGGTACTACAGTCGTGTGTTCTGATCGGCCATGGCTATCCATCATTCAAGAGCATAAACGCGTAACGAGCCTTTATTTAGAAATATACTGAGGATGCGCCTGCGACGGTTTTTGTGTACTCCCGCGCTGTCAAGTGCACAGTAAAAATTGTATTATCACAGGACTTTCATCATTTATTGGCTCAAGTGTTACTTTGCGGAAATATGGATTTTGGGCTATATTTTTCAATATAACTGGCGATACATATAGATAAATAGCTAGAGTGTTATCCGACGGAAATGTCAAAAGCACTAGGCGAAAATGTGTGAGGAGAATGATGAGATTTGAGGAAGCGAATGAAGTATCTAAGGATCGCAACGCTTGGCGCTCCGTCCTCTCTGACTACCTCGTTGGGGATACGGCGTGAAGATATGTATGTATGTACATATAGATAATGATCTTCAGCGTGATGCTGTTGATGTCTTATGTCATATGGTGTATTTAAATAAAATACGTATATGTATGTTGTTGACTAAATAATAAAATGAGATATCGATCTATTTTACCATTTATTCTTTCGTTAGAAATAAAAAATATGCTCAATAATAGGCGTTCAAGTGCAGTACTCTAGTAGATCGTTTGCATAATTGAATAAATAATGTCTCTAGACTCCCCACGAACTGGTGAATGCCGGAGGAACCCCTAACGATCGTCAGATATTATCGTCGCAGTGACGTTTCAATACAACGTGGATCAATCGATGCGGTTACATACGAAGGCATCGTCCAATCAATCGCTTTTCGAATGCGTTATCGGGAGATCGCACGACCACACTGCCTGCTTAGCTTATAGCACGTGCTATTATGGAACAAATAGAACGAGCAAATCAAATAAAGAATAGTAACTTAAAATGTAAAAGTAATGGAAAGTTTATGAGGTATTACGAATACTTAACTAGATATAGACCTTATGTATGTACTACTCTGTCAAGAAAGTACCGGGAAAAGGTGAATAATACACGAAATGTTAGTTATTCATCCAAATTTATTTTATCACCTTCAAAGTATGCTCCTTCAAAAACGATACACTTACGCCAATGAATAATACAATCATCAAAACATTTTTTAAACGCTTTTTCCAAAATTGAGTTCAGTGCTCGCCGCAAATTCTCCTTTATGTCTTCTACCGAATGAAAACGGGTGCCACGAAGTGGTAATTTGAGTTTAGGAAAAAGAAAGAAGTCGGCTGGAGCCATATCTGGTTAATAAGGTGGTTGCTCGATGATATTTGTTGAGTTTTTGGTCAAAAATTCGTTCACAATGATGGCCTTGTGTGAAGGCGTTTTTGTCCATTATGAAATTCGCAATATACTAAAAACAGCACTGTATTTAATCTAAATAACAGATGCGCCTCAAACTCCGCGCCAAAATGGAAAACAGTTGTGCCAATCTAACAACAACAAAAAAAAACAAAAATTGAATTTGGAACCATAAACAAATCATCCATTCCCGATACTTTCTTGACAGAATGTATATATATAGTGTATAGTATTCTGTGAAGCTTAATCATATAAATCCTGCTGAAATACATTATTCGCTTTTGAATTTTCTGTTTGAGCTAACGGGATAGTCCGAGAGGATGATTTTTTATTTGACGTTATTCTTATTGAAATAAAGAGAGAAAGTTTTTTAAATAATCGTTCCAACAAAAACCGTAAAAAGGTACTGGTATTTTATTAGATGAAAATATGAGTATATCTTATATTAAGAAAATGTTATTCTATGCTATGTGGTCAATTTGTTTTAAGACAGAAAGATAGATCAATTGCAATCAAGCCAGATATTAACGTTTTTGTTTTAACACTATCAAACACCGCACATATTTTTTTTTACTTTGTGTTATGAAATAAAAGATGTGTACGTAATGTAAGTAACTAAATCATTTTAATTTCCAAATTCGTTAGATATTCATCTATTGAAATCCAAAAAAGCAAAAAAAAGTGTGCGGTCGGGGGACCTCGACCCGTCCTGTCAGGAACGACGTTCCTTAGCTGCAGTCTAAATTTTTTAAAACTTAATTGCTATAATAAGACAATAAAACTCACGTATGATTTAAAACAAAAACCTGGCTCCGCCCAACGCGCGGGTTCGGCTCCACGTAACGCCTTACGTGACTCCTTACGTGACGATTTCTACCAACTCAAACCTCTCGAAGCCGCGTTAAAGAACTTTGTTCCAAAACTTCGTTTCAAAAAATTCTTGCAAAAGGTAAGAAAGAGTTTCGTATTACGCTAATTAGTATTGGTGGTTTTCGTAATTTCCTTGTTATACTTTACCATTACGTTAATCAAAAAGACAAAAGAAGCTATTTTTGATGATAATTATAATATCATCAAAAATAGCTTTGTTATATAATATTGTTATAATTAGTATGCTTATAAACTTTTTGATAAGTTCGATTTCATAATATTGTTTAAAACCCGAATAATCATTACAAATGTTATTTCTAAATGGTTTTCGGATTATAATAATATTCTGTTGTTTTCTCTCGATATGCATAAAATATCAAAATTGTTCGCGGACTTAAATTTTTTTCACCATATGTAGTAGGTACTTCAATACTAGAACTTCAGATGGCTAATCTTAATCAATACATTATACATGACTAACTAAAAACTATACAAATATATTTATTACAACTAGCGCCGCCCCGGCTTCGCACGGGTAGCAGAGTCATTTTGGACAGGACTTTCGTAAAATTGGAACTTAGCGTCTACACCGCGACAGAAGTAACTATGCTAAATTTCAACTCCATCGGAGCTATAATTTCGGAGTTCTCGTGATGAGTCAGTCAGTCAGTGAGTGGTATTTCGCTTATATAGATATAGATTATATGAAGGTAGTTACAATGAACTGATAAATAAGAAAATGAACGGAACCGTTTGTGTAGAGGTAATTGTCTTTTAAGATAATATTTGTTTTGGTTGTGTGCAAAGTGGCCATAATTTTATCCATAACTTTTTCATTTCTTAAGTATTATATAACAGAATTTAAGTATTTAGAAGTGTTGTTACTTTCATTGCATTTGTTAACATTGTTTCCCTTTTTAGTATACAGCGTCGCTTCTAAGAGATTTAGTATATTCATGGAATGCACAATGCTTCCACAGCTTGACTTTACTTCTGTTCGTGAGTAGCGTTTTTGAGATCTTATCGCTTTCTTTCGTAAGGCGAATTTGCGCATCTGCAGCTTTTAGAATGTGTTCCGCATTTCTCAGATCTTCGTCACTAGAACAATAATTACATTTAAACACCAGTCGTAACTATTATAATAAGTTTCGCAATGAGCTCGCACAAATATTTAGTTGAAAAGCCTAAATTTTTTAGTTATTACTCTTTCTTTTTTTAATTTTGCAACAAACTGGACAAAGCAGAATTTTTATCTAAAATATGAAGTTTCTACTGGAATATAATAATAACTATTGCAACTTTTCGATTTATAATTGATTATGCTCAATCGAAGTTTCTAATATGTACCTACTCAACATACATATCCTACAAAATAAGACACTAAATGACAACCCAAGTGTCAGCTGCGATGCTCAATTGAATACCTTTGTTAATAACGTAGATACTCGTATATGTTGTCATTTATTATCAGTTGAGACGTGATCATGCGGTTGAATGCTTTTAATGTCGGCACCGTCTCGGTAAAATACCGAAAGTAGGCTATTGTCCGTTGTATTCGATTTTAGTTCATCATTGTTGCATCTTGCATGTCAAGGTATATTTATTTACTCGGGGAATATAACATTTCTGTCTATTCTTTTTAAGCTTGTTTTCCGTAGACTTTGTTTGGTGAATATTTTCTGTAAATACTCAAATATGTTTTGTTCTTATGTCATGGTGTCTACCTACATGGTATCTACATATATTTTAAACTACCATATTTTACGATAGCATAATCTTTCTACTCCCTTGTAATCATGTATATTTAGTTTAAATATACTAGTGTAAGGAGTCGGACAAGATTTGAGGATCCGAAAGAAGTATGCGTATTATAATATCATTGAGTACGTAAGGACCGTGACGTTCGCTCCATCCTTTCTGCCTGTCCTGTTAGCGATACAACGTGAAAATGTGTTTGTATGTATATTATTATTTTATTCTTTTGTTTAAACCTTTTTACGTTGATTATATAAATATTTTTTCAATAAATACCTTTTACGTGAAAGGGCTTTTCAAAGTCTACATTTCTCTATGTAACATATTGATGTAACTTTTATGAACATTGTAATCTCAGTGTTTTATGTCGGTCCAGACGCGAGTGACGAATGATTAATGAGTCGGCCAATGGCGATAGTGAGACGAGTGACTCTGGCGGACGAACCAACAATATTGTCTCATTAATCGCTAATGATGTATTCAGTATCTTATCATTGCATTTTTGGCACTTATTAAGATTATATAATCAATTTTATCTTGAGTATATTTAACTACACATACATACATACATACATACATATCACGCCGTATCCCCAACGGGGTAGTCAGAGAGGATGGAGCGCCAAGCGTCGCGATCCTTACATATACCTCTTTCACTTCTAATCTCATCATTCTCCTCACATATTTTCGCCTAGGTATGCGAGTGCTTTTGACATTTCAATCTGCTAACACTGGCTATTTGATCTTCATATGTCAGCCTTGGTCTTCCTTTGCTTCTTTTACCTCTCACTTTCGCTCTGTAGATTTTCTTCGTTAGTCTTTCATCACTCATTCTTTCTAAGTGCCCGAACCATCTAAGCATTCCTTTCTTCATTTTTATAATAACACTGTCGTGCAACCCTGTCATACTGCGTATTTCTTCATTGTTTATTCTGTTTGCAAGAGTGACACCGCACATATTTCTGAGAGATCACATTTCTTCTGCATTTATTTATTTTATATTTAACTATCTCGAAAATCATTAAACCAACTGAATATAATAGTAAAACTTTAAAGTTATTGTTTAAAACTAATGTAATTATATATTTATTATTTTATTATAATTTGAGTTAAAAATAGGATAGTAGGGATGTAAACTCATGTTTTGCATAGACATATATTGCGTATCAAGCGCAACATGTAATTTTACAAAAAGTTATAATGTTCCATAAAATTGCTGTGATTTGCTTCCAAGCTATCGATGCCGTATCGTTCGATCGTTCGCGATTCAATACGGTCCGCGTTCATACTTCAAATGTTGTTATTACAACAATATGAAATGCATCTCTGGCAGTAGTGTTCTGGAGATGAGATGAATCTCAATTGTTTCTCATATTGCATCAAAAGCATGTGTGATGGGACTTTCACTTAACTATTACATCAACAATGTTTCTTTCAACACGGGCATAAAACTATTCATTATCATTCATTTTCCTTAAAGTCAAAGTTCCAAGCCCGAACGAAAGACAAGGGAACAATACAAGCACTCGAAAATGTACCTAAAAATATCGAATACAAAAGCTCTCAATATCCCGTTTGCTCGTACTTTAATTCAATCGAATTTGGACCTTGAGTTGATAAAAAATAGTGGATAAATTAATTCTACTTCACCTTCGTCAAAACATACAAACCTCTCATTAAAATTATTTGTCTAAAGACGTCGCGGCCTTTTCGTCATTAGTAGTTTTTATATTCATTTCTCGGAACAAAGATAACGCGTTTAGAGCATTGAGACTGGAGATGGAGTTGATGGAGCGTTTTTACAATAAACCTACATTCACATGTAGTGAGAATGTATTATAATTTATGGGGAACAGAAAGCAGATAAACCGCGGATAACATGTGCTCTGTTTGGAGTTTGAAGAGGTCGATAATTTTTTGTATTGTATTATGTTTTCTTGTTGATAAAAATTTACTTTTTCATTATGAATCGTGTTCTCGTCACTATTTGTTTTCATTTTAATTAGCACTGCGTTGGGTACGCATTAGTATCACTAACATAATATACTCTATGCTCTTATGAAGCAGTGCACTATTTCATTGGTATCTGACTGGGATTAATTTCATCCGTTGTACCAGCGATTATGAGCTCTCCGTACTCGTACTCCGTAATTATCGTGGCATCGATTCTGCGTGCCTTGTATATGAGATATTGCTTGTCCTTCTTTATTGCAATATTTAAATATGAATTCAATAGATTTGGCATATATTTAATTAATTAGTAGTTGGTTATTTGAATCTGTTTTAGGAAGAGTAACATTTGCTGATTGGAACTTATGTTATAATTTTTTTTTTGTTATTATCATTCACCACTTATAGCATTATCATCAGTTATCTTTATTTGCTATCTGTAATTCTTTATTCTTTGAAGTTATAATAAAAAATCGGGTCTCATAATTTATGACAGTGTTTGAAATATTCTTGGCTCCTCTCGAATGCTCGCGCATGTTCTCGGATCCGTGGCCATAGGCCGTTCACCGCTAAGATGTCCGACGTGCATAAATAATCGAGCGTAATCACTTTTTATCAGGGCGACACACTATTTAAGCGATTGTTGATCTCGGCTCTACCAACGGCGGAATCCATCGACGGTTACTTGTTTAATAACGCTCTCTTCAAGTTAATAATTTGCTTTCATTTTTTGTTGCAGAAACTCCACCATCGCTGTACATGGACGGCGACGTGTAAACTCTACATGATATAAATGTAAGCAGTTTAATTATATTGTCTGCAATCAAATTTGATTTGGTTTGATTTGATTGGGCACTTTTTTTGTACAAATTGCATCTATGAAAACATTTTCTCAAATTAAGATTTTATATTTCCAGTTGTTTGGAACCTTTCTTTAGTAATGTAATACAATATGGAACATTTTACTGAACTTTAAATAGACGTTTTTATGTTATTAGTTATTTAAATGTTATACCTGTTAAGAGCAATGATCTGTTCGTTTATTAGGTGGTTGCTATATTTTTGAACTCGTATGCAATTTAAGTATACTTTTTTTTGAACTAATAGGATATAATTTAAAAAATATTATTCGGGTCACTATTTTACTCAGAATTATTGTTATTGGTCTTAGTTATTAGTCTAGTTAAATACCGTTTTATCTTTGTATTTTATTGTTAAAACTATTACAGAACCGAAGTTAATTAAGGAAGTAATAAACACTAACTAATAATGTACAATATTTTGTAAATAATGAGACGTTTTGTAATACTAATATAACCGCGTTCTGATCGCGATCTCATCTAGCGCTGGTGTTTATCTAGATTGTTCTGTCACGTTCTATTTATGAATTAATTTCTATGCTAAAGTGAGAAAGAATGATCCTTTCCTGGTTTATTTAAATATGTAGGTAATTATTAGTGTAATAAGCGATTAGACTTCTTATAAGCATAGTTTGCTAAGAAACGGGTTATAAATTGTACGCATGTTCAGAAAATTACAAATAGTATTTTTAATAACGTACGTATTTCGGAACCGCGACTCCTGGCGCTCCGTCCTCTCTGACTACCTCGTTAGGGATACAGCGCGAAGATATGTATGTATGGATGTATGTAATAACGTACCGTAAAACATATAACCGAAAATTTGTGTTGGTTTTTCTGACAACGTTGTTATGGTATTTCCGAAACTATATCTACCGCCTGTTTTTAGGCATTCTCAGTCATACAAATAATGTTACTGTTTCCTCGTATAAAAATACTCGTAATTATTTGACAGTAAATCCGTTATTCTATAACGATATATTTCTGTACCCTTTGTATAAAAACACGCGTGTATTCGAATGCAATAAAGTGTACTTCAAAATAATCGGTGAACAACTTTAAGATTGATTTAAGATTTTGAATAAACAAACATTTTTATTAATAAACTAGCTGTGCCTCGCAGTTTTATCCGCGTTTTTGATATTTTTCCGCTATAAAAAATAGCCTAGATTACACTCTGAAAATTCGCAAATGAAAGTCCCGTCAAAATCGATTTATGGTGACCGATTCGTAAGACTTGGTTTAATCTCTTTATATTTAATATTTTTGATGAGATGTATAATATTTTAAGTTTCAAATTTTCTTCGTGTCCACGTAACTTTATTGCTGTTTTATGCAGTATGTTCTAGCCTTTCTCTTTACATCTTGTCGTAGATTAGTATCAAACTCTTATGTTCTCTCAAGTGCGCGATTCTCCACAGCGGCTGCGCCGGCACCGCCTTCGTTGTGCGTTGCGATTACGTCCAAAGCGCGTACGCAATTATCCACGTGTTTCGTCGTTCATGTATGCGAGCTTTTATTGTTTGTAGGTACCCTTGTATCGAATTAAAGTTCACTATTATATTGTTATATTAACTTTGATATTTTTGTTATGTACCAACCTATCCATAAATTAAAACAATTGTTTAATTTAGAGAGAATATTAAAATACCTATAGAATCCATCAAATATAGATAGATATACCTATGATTTAACTTGTTAATTCAATACGTTTTAAATATTTTTTTAAATTTCACGTTTTCACTTTTCACATTTTCAATACAGCTGACATTCATTCTCTTTGCTGTTTACACCTAAACATATCTAAATCTATATGTATAATATTCTATGTAGATTTATATTATAATGTCGTGACGTTATATACCAATATTTTGTCCGTTTGAAACCACACAGTGACTGTTGTTAGCCCATCGCCTA
This sequence comes from Zeuzera pyrina, assembly GCA_907165235.1. NCBI lineage: Eukaryota > Metazoa > Arthropoda > Insecta > Lepidoptera > Cossidae > Zeuzera > Zeuzera pyrina. The sequence goes on from OU015629.1 coordinate 6,548,306, forward strand.
TACTTACACATTTCTTATAATTACTGATTACAGTAATATCTTCAGCGAATTTAATGGCCTGCATAGGCAGAATAACGCTTAACTAATTATCGGAAAATACTTAAAATAAAGCTATACATTACTAAACCTTTTAAATTATCAAGATAGAAGCCACAAATGTGAAACTTTTAAGTGTTTGTCGGTAATATCCATAGTAGCGGTTATCTGGCTAGTGGCTACCACATCTAGTCGTCATGACAGTATATATACAAACGTTTCCCACGCGCACTCAACTGCGGCAAGCAGGACATGTAGATCGGCGGGCGACGATGAACACGGCCTGATGTGTACCTGTGTACCGGTAGTGAGCGGTATTATCGCCAACGATTCAGGTACAACACAGCCGTGTGATGACTGTGATGTAAAGCGTTTTTGTCCCGGTGATTGTTGTATAGCGGGATTGTAGTAATTTTGCGGGCAAAAAAGTAGTAGTAGTGGTTGCCCAGTGGTCGCAATTCGACAGTTATATTTATAAAATAAACGCTTTTACCCTTGCATGTACTACACAGACTTGAAACAGCTACAACTCACAATTCACATGAAATTCTCAATCCGAAATTTATTCAGTCAATCTGTCAGTAATTATTTGTTAACAACAATTTCAAATTCTTTGCTTACTGTATTCTATGCGACTGTTTGACCAAGGTTTGACCACAAACTGTTAAGTGTTTGTCATTGACAGCATAACTATTACGTGTTCAACATTGGCAGTATGAACATAAATAATTATTGTTTGAATTTATTTAATTTAATGTATTTGTTACACATTATGTATTACTTTTAGCTTTCTGGTTTCTGGACTCCTCCATATAAACATTAACTATGGCAAATCTCCTCTCCTCCGTGCGAGCAATATGCTTAAAGCCTAAATTATTCAAAAGACAAAAAACTCGACTGCATTTCGCAATTTTTGATTTGGAATTGGCTATTCATTACCTTTCATTTGGTACCCATATTGTTATCTTTTTTTTTCTCTTGCGTCATATTGAAATTTTATATCATATGTCACTCCCACAATTAAGACAATCTAATGACAAATAAAGAATCTAATGACACCTCATATGTTAAAATCCGTTAACATATATACATACTCACATACATATACATACATATATACATACACTCGAAAAACAACCCTCCTTCGCAGTCGGGTAAAAAGGAGTACTAAGTTTTCTCTTCACGTAATAATTAATGGAAGAAGATATGACAGTACTAACTCATTTATGCTAATGTTAGTACGAAGTTATGATTATTTATTAAGTACAGTATATTTAAGTGGTCAATTAATATTTTATATTTTTTAGCTATCTTTGGCCCAAAGCTTCAAACATCAGAGAATTTCAGGAAATTCCAGAGTGATTGACAGATTAGGTCAGCTTTTCGGTGCTGGGTAACTAACAGAGTCTGATCTCTAGGATTTCTGAAGATGCTTAGTTTAGATGCGAAATGCGAGTCGATGAATAGATTTGAAGCTTTGACCGGAAAATAGCTAAATGATACAAGGTTACTTCGAAAGGATGGGTAAATACTAAATACGGAAGGGTATAAAAGTACCTATGACAACGGAAAAATTGCGTCCTACAACTTTGCCAAAAGAGCTCTAGTGTAAAACCTCAAAGTTTAAACAAAAATAAAGGTTAGACAACCCTAATATCATCAGCGTCGCTTGCAAACATTTGGAATATAAGGCATAATATATATATATAGATATGATAGGGTTGAACATTTTGTTTCCATTAAATTAATGTTTTTTTTTGTATGGAAAATAAAATAAATATATCTCGTAATTATTACATCTGCAATATAAAAGTCAATAGTGACACGTTGGGACCCCGGTGGATTTATACCCCCTTTCACAATAACCTTGTATACTGATTGACTACTCACGATGGATTTCCACAAAGTAACACCTCAGTATATACAATAATATATTTACTTATTAATGTATATTATACATACATAATACATACATAAATGCGTACATGCATATAATATATCTTCACGCTGTATCCCTAACGTCAGCTAACACTCTGGCTATTTGATCTTCGTAAGTCAACCTTGGTCTTCCTTGGCTTCTGCTACCACTCACTTTCGCTCTGTATATTTTCTTAGTTAGTCTTTCATCAATCATTCTTTCTACATATACATATGTACCCGAACCATCTGTAAGCATTCCTTTCTTCATTTTTACGATAACACTGTCTCGTAATCCTGTCATACTGCGTATCTCTTCGTTGCTTATTTTTTCCATAAGGATGACTATTTATTATTATTTATTAGAAACCCTAATTGTTGATAAATCCATGTTAAAAATCGTATTTTAAGTGAAAATATCGAAAAGGCGTGAAGTCTTTTTGGCCCAAAAAACTATAGTGAATACAGAGGAATGGCATAGATACACCACGGCTGATAGGAGGGTGCGTTCAAGATTTTTTGACTTGCTTTATAGATTGTGAAGTCAAGCGCAACATTCCATATTGCTGCATAGTGTCCCTTGATGGTGAAAGAGTAAAATTAAATGCGAAGCGCATAACTTGAGAAGCATACTAAAGCATAATAAAGTCTGAATAAGGTTTTTAGAGAAAGAAAAATTGGAAAACTTGCTCGGAAAATTGGAAAATCGAGAAAAATTGGAAATGCTTTTTTCTATGAGGTTTATGTATATTTATTTATTTATATTTGGACAGGACAACAGGTCAGCTATGTAGGTAATAATAGTAATCTCCCAGACAAATTCGGTGATTGCGTGCTCCCGAACTAAGCCTTTACCTTGTCCTGTGTATGTCACACATTACATTTTAGTAGTTCAAGAAATAATAAAACTACAAGCTAATTGAAGAAAAGTTCTAAATTGACCTGTTTGACTATCGACCCCTGATTTTTAGCTAAGCTTTAATATCTGGACCGAAACACCAAAGCCGAAGCCACGGATAATATTCAGACTCAAGTTCAATATAGATTCTTTTTTTGCATTATACAAGTTAATAATAGTAATAAATTGCACATAACCTCCTATATTTCCACTATTTAAAGTCTGTGTCTAAGTTCATTGTAATGTACTGGGAAAGACGACAACCACAAACTCAGTATAAGTTGCCAGTAATAAGAAATTCAACGTCTCGGTGAAAAGTGCATGTTTAAATGGAATTCTATTTAAGAGATTTACATTAAGCTTTCACCTTTGCTAACATGTTCCGTCTTCTACGGCAAATTGAATAGAAACGGGTGATTTGATATACTTTGTAGTACAATTTTCAAGATGAATATATTATAATGCCTTTAGTACATAGCATGCTATACTGCAGCGATGAATGCTTGATAGTTACAATACAATAATATTTTTTGCTCGAATTTAAGTAGTAAGTAATAACTGTTTTTGGATACAGTTAAATCGAAAGTTACTAGCACAAAAACCGTGCCAAAGTCTGTATAATATATAAAAATGAACGTTTCTTTGTTTGTCCTATACCTTTGAAAGTTTGGTGAGTTGTTGTGGGCACACCTGCAAAATTTTCACGATCGTTCAATTTATTAAATTAAAGATCACGCAAACAAAGTCGCAAGCAAAATGTAGTACTTTATGAAGATACACTTATACACTTGTCTTTAGGTATAATGTATTTTATAATCTTTGTAATACTTTACCTTTATTATACGTATTCGTTGCCAAGTTACTATACTATTATTAGTACTGTGTTAAATAATAAATAAAACATGTACTTTATTGATTTCTAAAAAATGAACCGACTTCACTTTATCACCTTTCCATGAGTATATATCTACTTTAGTAAAAGAATCATAAAAATCGGTTGTGTAGTTTATAAAAAACTTCGCGTAGGTACTTATAAACATACGAGAGAAACAAAGTGTTTTTAAAGTCAGTAAAAACATAATTTCATGGGATTAAGAGACTGAGTCTTAGATACAATAACTATGTTTTAATTTTAGCCTTAGTTTTCTATTAGTGTCCATAAATGCATATTATGTATAATGGAATCTATAAAGTTACTTATAAAGTTATATATATTTATCCATCTTTGCTTATTATAATCAAAGTTGTGCGTGTATAATTGTAAAAACAGATAATCAGCAATTGTTTTGGAAAATCACATTTCTAGTCTCGACAAATTATGAAATGCGTTTTCTAATAATATATACAATTTATTAGATTAAATTTTATGTATGTTTGTATGTAGTACATACTTCCTTCGTCGCTTGATGTAAAGCTGCCCTTAGTACGCCATAGTTTCTTCGTTTTGATGCGATATGTCGTGTTCGTTGCATTGCATTATGCCGACCAGTGTCAGTTGTGTGCATAAATTTTAAATGTATCCGAGATGTTATTTTGTAGCAAACTGTTTTCTGGATACGTTTTGTATGACTTTTACTTTTTATAGGCCTGTAGGGTACTTGCTATTTTTTCTTTACTGTTTTTGGCATCGCCTACTTTATTGAAATACACATATTATTTAACGCTCATGTCACGCTCTATCTGAAAACTATTATCGTTTTTCTCGTTGAAAATAATTTTAAGATATTTCTCCTAAAATTACCTTAAAATGACTCACTTAATAAGCAACCATTTAACATTTTTTTCTTCAAAGAAATCACAAAGGTGATTTATCTATATTACATGACGTCAATAAGTTAGTTAAAAAAATTGTATATGTACTGTTTTTTGCAATTTTTTATAATTACATACGTTGCACACACACACATACACACGTTCATAAAAAAATACAAATTAAATTAAATTTTGACGTACTTAATTAAATGTATTTTTGTTATAGACATAAACAAAAGAATTAAGAAAATAGAAATAAGAAATACATTATTATAACGTCTTTCTCATTTTCTCTGTGATGTTATTAATACAGGCAAACGTCTTGCAAACATAAAAAGCGATTAACGGTTTGCTATCACTTCGCAGTCTACAAATTCGTGTCTCAATCGGTGGAATTCGGAAACCAAATCCCACCTCGAACAAGACATCAGTTTTTATCGACGAATTTGTATTGCTGCCAAATTCGAAATGTTGAGAACGTTTGTATAAATAATCATCGTTATTTTATTATGATAAGACTTGAGATTTTTTTTAAAGCTTGTAACGTATTCTAATGTTGCCGCCAGAGTATTGTTTACTTTATGACATATTGTACCTTTTTCTATGAGACCCGCTGTAGACACATAAATACGTCAATTATAGGATGTCAATGTCTGTTTTTATTTTTATCAATTTCAATCATATATTTAAGGTTTGGATTATTTACTGTTTTGGTAGCGCGATGATATATTAGTAATAGAAGGCTCCCACAATACTCAGGATTTAAAATTTCACTCCATGAAGCCTTTTTTTCTGCCAAAAAATTCTTGCGGGTAAATAACAAGTCTTAGAATTCGGAGGTTTTTTTAACTAGTCGAAAAGACTTCGGTATTGTTTTTTAACCAAGTCTATTAAAGTTTCCTTTGTAGGTGCAATTTGGAGGAAGGACTTTAAGATTGTTTACGCTTTTTTGAAAAATGTGTTGCATAAAATAATGATTACATTTTAGATTTAGTGCATTTATTGAGGCGTCAATAATAAAAAACTTAAACCCGAAGTCTTTTTGAATAGTTAAAAGAAAACTTAACGTCGATCTCTTTATCGGAGATTCCAAATGCAATTTCGGAGAAACTGATTAATGTGATGTGTTCATCGATATTTACTTATCAGCGATAAGTTAATGTTGATATGAACATGATAAGAATGATAAGAACTGGAAAAATAGAAATTACATTCTTAGAATAAGGGGATAAGGTTATATTTTCATATATGACAACATGTTCGATAATGTTTATTTATAAATCCATTACAAGAAATTTAGGAATTTATGAGATCACATAATATCAAAATTCAAGATTGCTTTATTAGATATAATAATAAGATTGTAATTATAAGACGTAAGTAAAAAAAAACATTATTTTGATTTGGCTTTGAATAAACTTAAATTTTATTCGAAAAAAATTTATTTTTTTACAGGATTTAGGTGGAAATTGTTATTATACGATAAATTGTAAGACGAGGGTTTAGTGGGATTTACTATAATAGCCCCTGTACACGTTGGGCCAAACGGTGTGTCAGTGACCAACAGTGCAACAAAGCCGAATAAACCAGTGGGGTTATTACCTAAAAATTTGCAGACAGCGACAGCGACGCGATCACTACGCAACCAGTGACTAACTGTAAAAAAAAATTGGTATCATGTAATGAGGATTACATATCTATTATTCTATGACCGTAAAATGCACTTTTCGCAGTTGATTTAGCGCCGCTATACAAATTACATTATACGAATTCTCGTTTTGACAGCAGATATCGCGCGATATTTGGCTGTCGCATGTTGACTGCAGGTTACGTAATAAGCGTGCCGTTTACATATTTGCGGATTTCTTATTCGGTAGGAATTAGTCATTACAAGTATAAGAGACGTGGAAATCGCCGCTGCTCCAGCAATTTATGTGTACACCATTTTCAATTATTATTTATATTTGCACCTGATATAGTTATCTAAACTTTCACATTTATAATCATTTGTAGAATTTAACTACGAATCTAGTAAAAAGTTCCTTATGTTTGGTCAACACAAACTAAAGAATGTATTAAACCTAAAAATATTCTACATTAGAATTTTAATATATCAACTTAAATACTTTTATTATATTTTCATGACGGATGTTCATGTGGTGTGGGATTCCATATTACGATCACAGTTTAATTAGTAATTAGGTACGGTTTTAGGGATAATTAAATGAATTTAAATATCTACCGGTTAAAGGAACAAAGTGGACACATTGGCGCACATTATTACGTCCTTAGTAAATATTATTAAGGACGTAATCATGTGCGTAATGAAGTAATATTAAGGCGACGCATTGGTAAACAATAATTTAATCCAAAATAGACCTGCTCTACGCTTAGCTTACGATATATACGAAAAAGCAGTTATTTTTATTTATTTTAAAAACTGTAATTAATTTTAAAAAATCCAACTAGCATTTTTAAGAATATGTTTAGATTAAACTATACATAAAATTTAGAATCACGTTACTCTAAAAAATGTAAATCTCTGTTTTAAAAGAGATTTCTTCGATATTTTTTTGTGTTACTAAAGTTAACCAATCGTGTATAGCAACTGCAAAATAAAGTCAACGAAATGAAGAATCAGGTTACCAAATCACTCACATACGTTTTGTAGTGACTTAGAAAAATTGAGATCCCTGCCGTCAGAATTTCCAATGCCTCTCCATCATCAAAATGCCATAACTAGATTCCCTTATCAAAACTGATATTTCATGAAAAAGAGTATGGCAACTGTACCGTTGCGTAATAAATATTAGTACTAGTATCTCTTAACTCAGTAAAATCAAATCAAAAAATCAAAAAAGTTTATTCATTAACTCTTAAATGTATTTACATGGGTCGGAGTCCCCCTTTAAGCAAGGAAATGCTTGTATCGGGAGAATCCGATTATTATTAATAATATTTCGTCAAAAATATAGTTTTTCTTTCATGTAACCTTGTGTTTTAAATATGTGGTTAAAACATTGAACAAGAAGTCATAAAACCGTCTGCTAATATTCGTCTAACATTGTGTAACACGCATATTTGTGTTTTGGCACACCGGCAGCCACACAGTTAACGTCACCAACATGCGCCGGCGCAGCTCATTAAACGCGTGATTTACACTACATAGGTAGACTGCAATGATTCATATTATACGCCGGTGTACACAACAGACGCAGACGGTTTGAAAATTCTTCAAATGAAACGCAAAGAAATACGTTAGCTGTCAACATTGACTTTTTTGTTCACGGTACTATTATTTTTTTTGGTAAATCTTGACAGAATTTATGGCCTCGAGCGAAATCTTAAAGGAAAATCAGTATCTGTATACAGTAAACATTAGAAATAGTATGTAATTCAATATGTTAATTTTTTTTCAAAATGTGTTGAAATTCATGTTACTTTTTTAGTTTTAAATATAATTCACCATTTCTAATTTAATTGATGTAATATTAATTATTCCAAATAATAGTTATATAGACTTGGATATGAGCTTAGAGACTATTATCTACTAGTATCGTCTTGCACAATCCTATAAATTTAGATGTATCGGAGTTAGGATGCAGGTGTTAAAGTCAGTTACAACTTGGCGATGCTATAATATAAAGTAAATCTTTATGCGAAGCTGTAGACTTTCAAATACGTAATAGCTGTAATGTATGTATGAACACTTAATAAGTATAACAGTGATTTTGTGTTACATAATTTTCAGTGTTTCACAAAATATATGTATATCGCTGCCGCCCGCTACTTCGTACGCATGAATCTCAAAACAAATAGAAATAAAAACGTTAAACAAATAGTTAGAAATTAGGTGAGCTGATAATCTTACGCTGACATATCTTTATAAATTATTAGCGATCCGCCCCGACTTCGCACGGGTAGAAATTTTTTGATATAAAATACAACCCATGTTACTCGCTGATAATGTAGCTTTCTATAGGTGAAATAATTTTTGAAGTCGGTTGAGTAGTTTTTCAATTTATCCATTACATACAAACAAACAAAATTTACCTCTTTATAATATTAGTATAGAATCCGTGGTATTTCCTTTAAGCTCTTGTACAGACGACTGTCAACCACTTTTTTATCTCCTTAGACGATGATATTCCAAATACTGAGATAAGTCATTCTTAATTTCGAAGCAAAAATTTAAAAAACAATTTTCGGGATATCTGCTAACTAAAAAACAACGAAATTTCCATACAAACTTTCATCCACTATTTTATCCGTTCAAAAAAACACTTCTTTCTTAATTTCTAACCAAAAAGTCAAAAATAAATGTTCATAGAGACATGTCTTCAAAAATTATAAATTACCCATTTCCATAAAAACACATCCCCTGTTTCACATATTTAGAGGTTCCTTTTCCAAAAATTCGTTTTAACGGGGGTGCCTTACTACAGGTTGAATTCGATATTATTTAACAAAATCATGTAGGTGGTTCATATCAATATGCATAATAATTCTGTACTGAGTTCAAGTAAATTAAACAATTTTCTTGCAGTACAATTGTTAATGACCTCGAACGAAATTAGTATTGATACTCAGTTGTGTGCACGCGCCGTGGTATTTTGGTGCTTAAAATATTGTTTTATGTTTTTGAATATAGAATCGTGCAAAATTATATTTTAATATTTTTCCGTGATCATTCTATGACTTGTAAGTTCTCACATGCTTTTCTTCTTAGTATTTTGATTTGCTAACTTACCATGTAGAATTAATCTTATTTGTGAGTGGAGCTCTCCATTTCAATTTGTCAAATGTTTTAGATTTCACTCGGCGTATGAGAAACGTCTTTTTTTTCGAGTTTCAAGAAACAGTCTATTTTTTATAAACATAAGTCTGTTTATAAAAAATACAATCTTTCTCGTACAATGTACATATTTAGGCTATTCAATCTAGCTATGAACTGAACCCGTTAACTTGGATCCTTCAAATTCATGATATCGTGTTTTATAGTTGAGTATTAACATGTTCACAGTACAATTGCTACTCCTTGTTGTTTATGCGTTGCAATTTGCACGAAAGTTGAGAGACCATGAATTATAGCTTCTAATAAAATAAATTATGTTTTTTCTTTTTATTACCGTATTATTTTTATCAGAGTATCATAATAATCGATGCAGAATTAATACCTAATATTTACACAGTCAATAGAACAAACCTTGCGTCTTCAGTAACGAAATCGAGTGATAGAATATATTAGGAACTTCCTGTCGTACTGAGTCACTTGTTTCTATATTTCCAGCATCCGAATCTTTTAATGTTATAGATTCGATCAGTGAAATAATACTGGCGAAAATATTATAGCGCAATGTACAGTTAAGATTATTGGATAATCGTACGAATTATAGTAGGTACTATCGAAATATAAATGACAATAAACAGGCTAACAGCGTGTTGACGTGCATTAACTCTGGGTTCTTTCTACAGAATATGAATTAAACTTCTAATTTAATTATTTAATAATCTATTTTAAAATGGGCCTTGAATATACGTTATTTAATTTTTTGATTCTCGTTCTTGGTTTTGGGTTAGCAATTCATATCTCTATGCCAAGTTTCAGCACAGTGGATGCGTAGACGAAATAAATCAACAGTGATATACGAACAGACATATAGACAGACATGATGCAACTATATGGGATTAGTTTAGTCATTTTGGCTACAGAACCCTAAGCTAGGTATACTTTGTTTATTCGTGCTACATAACATTTAAATGATATGTGACGATTTTCCGTGTAGTATAAATTAAAAAAAAAAATGATATGTAGTTAAAAACCTGAGCAATGGTGTTATTGCTATTTTTTTTATGGTAACCCAACACATTTTTTTATTGTGATTTTTCCATACGTTCTCATTTTAAAATCTCAGCAAATTGATTTTATCTGAGGATTTAATTTGCTTACACCAGCTTAAACATTAGAACATTACTTATGTTTGCGCGTAGATATTTATTTTATTTCTTTGGAACACCAATAGTACAACAAATAGAACAATCGGAAAAATTAAGTCAAATTATTTTGCGTTAATTACAGGTATCAGCTTAGAGTGTGGAAGTCTCATTAACGATTCTCAAAGTCTAGAGACACGAGTCTTCTCAGAATCTAAGAGACTTCGACACTTGTCTAAATAAAACCTAAATCGAGGTTTTGGTATGAGTTATTATTGATAAAATCATTATTTTAGTAAAAATCAACATTTATTGACCATACTCGTAATTACTACTAAAAATTTTAACGGTTTTTAAATCTCATTATTAACAGATAAATTTTTTGGTAATGAAATCTTATAATTATAAGTCTTAGTAAAGTAATGATAATAATGTAAAATCAAATTATAAAAAAAAAATTTGATTATGACATGCGTGTCCTGAATTTCGACTCTCTCCATTTCTTGTTCCGAGTCTCGGGACACGAGACAATGAATTTGGAGTGAAATCTAATATGAATAATTATAAAAGTTACCTATGTATGTAGACACCTTATAAAAACAATTTTTTTATTCTGTTCTGAATTTAATCATATGTATAGGTTTTCTATTGTTTTAGGTCATTGATGGCTGACACGTTTCCTGCAATAAAACTTTTATGTGACCGAACTTCCGTTTTCCTCGTATATGTCGCCATTTTAATGAGCGTATGTTTTTAAAAGCATTTTTTTATATCCTATTCCTTCTATTTATACACATGCACTGATTGATGGCGATTGTGTAACTAAGAAATTATTTTGAAACAGACCAAAAAATGTGTTCACTATTATAAAAAAGAAATTACTCTAAATGATTATAACATTAGCTTTTGCTTGGCTAAGGTCCTAACGAATACTCCGGTACGTTCCGTAAACCATCTTGGAGCCCTTCGACAACACGCTGAGCACGACTATCGCTGGAGGTTTAGTGGATAAAAATCCCACAATCCAGTCTCTCTCCTAAGAGGATGGGCACCTGTTTGCAGGTTTATTCTGCGCATGGAGCACTTAACCTATAGAGAGGAAATGTCATTTATTTTGTTACGTCTATGGACGTATCACTCTAACAGGACTGCGTACTTGCGGCTGAAATGCGAGCCGAGCAAGATGTTCACTACGGAGGCCTTTTGTCACTGTCTATTTAGGTGACTATAATACATTTGTTATATTGGACAATATTTAAATATCCTCAAAACCACTAACAGGTATCGCCTTTCACACGTCATGAATTGTTAGATTGAAATAAATATATGATGTAATCCTGTAATAGAAAGGGATGGGAATACACATTTTCGTCTCTATCGGTATGCTCAATGTTTGAATACCGTTAAGCTGTTGCATTCGACAGACATAAGAACCAAACAAAACTTTGTTTGTTGGTACTTTAAAGTTTTTAAATAATTTTTGGACTTTACAAGTAAAAAGTTAATACAACATTTTTATTTTAAAGTTTAAGTGCCGGTTTAAGCAAGAAATGCTATAGACATATCTACACAACATCTGTTAGTAGTATATCTGTAGAAATATCAAATATTGTTATTTAAAACAAGGAACAACATTTTAAATGATACGATCTATGTTAAAAGTTTATAGATTTAAAGTTGTTTTTTGCAACACCGGAAGAACGTCCAACCACACTTGCCTTCTTACTTCATTCTTCGGAAAACTGTTATCAAATTGAGACAAGGAGGGTTAGATATTTCTTTTAGCTACATATAAGTGCACAAGATGAGTAAATACATATATTAAGTAAAATTGATTTCTTGATAGTAACAGGTTAGTTATTTACAATGGACGTATTTGGTTAATACGTTCATAGTTTACCTGTCCCATGGTCACCCTTTTCATGAAATCCAAAACTTTAGCATGTTTTAGCTTATCCATGAAAGGATGTACCCCACAAACACCATGCAACGCTTTCTCACCTTTTTATAATAGGCACCTTACAATTGCAGGGAATTATAAAACAAAATCGTTAATGAACAATGGCTGTCACGTAAACAACCAAATTTATTTTAAACTACTAATTGATAGGGTTACCAAAGTAACTATGAATAATATTACTAGACAGTTTTGAACAATAATTTTCTGTAATAACTATGAATACATTTGTACATCTATGGGTTGAAAATAAAGATACATATCGAAATTATTACGATTAATATTATAATAAGCTTATACTTTGCCAAATTATTTGGAATAGTGAGATAATTACTACCAAAGATCATATTTCGATCATATGGCAAGTGTTCGAAAAGGACAAATGGAATACCTTGTAGGTATCCCTCTCGGCTCGTTTTACCTCTATCTATGTCGGTAGCCTAAATTAAGTCTTAATTTAATGTTATAAGTTCTGTTTTTGCATTTATCATTTTTGATAGTCCGCGGTCTTGTTAGAGTAATACGTCCATGGTTACGTTTAAATACTGCTGCGGTTATTGCGCTCCGATTGGTTGACTACACACACATTATTACAAGACCTAAACGTACGTATGAATAACGTATTAGAAGTTGCACAGGTGAAAGTGAGATGCAGTTTATTTTGACCCGTGATAAAATGTCAATTTGAAAATTGTATATTTACTGTTACTTACCGATGAAATGAGTTTGTGTCGTCAGTTTTATAGTTTGATTTTTTGGTGTTTTTGACACACCACCGAATAGAACAGGAAGTCATTATGTAAGCATCTAAATATCTTTCAGAATATATGGAGATATAAACACGGGTCCAGTATTGTTAAGTATTGTTTTAATGCGAGCGAAAGTTGATATTTGTTAGTGTCAATAAACTGAGCAGTGGTGAGTAGGATGGTGCGATATTTCGGCTTTATAGGTTGAGTGCTCCATGATTCTACGAAGCAAAAAAAGGGTCCTAATGGATACTTTGGTGTGAATCAGACAGAAATCACATAGCCTATCTATGAACTAATAAAGAGATTCAAAACTCTTTATTGATACTATAGCTAGCCATCATGATTTTTATGCTCTGTAGTAATCAGTAAGGATCGTCATGATAGGTACTAAAAAGTAAGTAATTGTAAGTGCTGCTCGGGCAATCCATATTCGTAGTTTGACTTAGAATGACAGTAATACAGTTACAACTACATCAGCATAAGTGCGATCCAAAATTTTTGTGTTTGCTTCTTAATATTACAAACAAAACTTATAACGTGAAATTTTCATTTTTTTTTAATATAAATTAGTATTTTTAATAAAATATAAAAAATAAATAAATAACTCCAACTTTATTAAGCTATTTTATTTAAATAGCTTAATAAAGTTGGAGTTATTTATATTACGTACTGTCAGCACTTCATAGATCTGTTTAGAAAAATTTTATTGAAAAAAAAATTTTTTTAAATAGTTTAATAAAGTTGGAGTTATTTATATTATGTACTGTCATAAACTGTACTTCGAATACTCCTTTGAAGGTGTAAAAGATAAATAAGTAAAACAAATGATGAAAACTGAACCACGTTTCTAAATGTATTTCGCATTAGCAAATCCCGTATTTATTTTTACATGAAGAGTAAGCAAGATGACAAGTTTGACTTTTTTCAAGTTTCCGCAATTAGAACGATTTGTGTTAATGTGGCTTTAAATAATCTTGCGCAGATTTACTCTGTACTTAGGGCTGTCAGGCAATATAGTAATATAATAATGTCAAGAAATGTAATAACGTAACGTCAGGCAATATGAAGTTATTTCCAACTTAAAATAAGTTATATTTACTATATATGGAATAAGATCAAAGTCAAATCAAATCAATTTATTCAAGTAAACCCAATTACAAGGTGTTTTTGAACGTCAAATCTACTTTAGTTTAGAGAGTTTAAGATACGCGGTGAATGCTAAATATATCTACGTACTTAGTATTTACAGTACGTGCAGCAACGTGCCTAGGGCTTCAGAATTAGGCACGCCCGACATAGGTACATGTTCTTAATTATTGTTAGAAAGAGTATAGGGGAGACTAAAATAATATAGATTGCTAATAAATCATTATTTTACACAACCGGTGGACAAGAAGAGAAGAAAGAAATCGCTCTCCCGCGTTATTTTTAAACAAAACAATTATTTTCATAATACTTTGCTATTAAAAATGTACAGCCGTGAATAGTTTATCAGTTCTTAACACATTAATATCTTAACACATTAATATGTCTCAATTCGTTTTTTATGCAAATCATTAAAAGAAATGACTGTATTCATGTGTTTTTGTGAATTCATGTGTCTTTTATGACGCCAGTATAGTTTTTTAATCATCATACCCAGAACAATTCTAAATATTTTCGTCATTGGAATAAAATATACAGCACCGATAATAATAAGTATTTCCACCTACCTATAACTTCATGGGACAACAAACAAAAATCAATCAGTTTCGTAAACTGATATATTAAATTGTCTTTTATGCGAATTACTAGTCAGAGAAACACATATTCGATGACTTAAATAGTTCTGTACACTGATTTATTGTCTTTTATCAATTTACTAGTCGAGTAATACACAAATCGGGCATAGATTTTAACGAAATTCAAAGATTTTACGTGTTCTATGCCGATTAAAACTTGTAAACACTTAAGTCCTCACAATTAACAACTTATTGGATTTTTTTTTACTACGAATTAACTCACTTATGATGGAAATTAAAAAAATAATTATTACTCGTCCACCGACTAAAACAAATAAATATTAGGTAAAAACAATGAAGTTGAATCACGTTTAATTGTATTCGTATCGTATCTCTCAATCTGTACGAAGTTCAGTATGAAAGCCGGACTTCTCGATTTATACTAATTGCTATACATATAAACCTTAGTAAAAAAGCTACATATACAACGAATTTTGCTATTAGAGAAAAAGAGAGGTGGCAAGCCCCGTTGCAAGCCAACGCGTGAGAGTGAGACGATTGATTACTCTGATTTTTGCTCTGATTATGCCTTGAGAGGTCGTTAGTGTCGATCGACCGACGCACGAATTGGTCGCGACTTGGGGTCAACAACCTGTTTTATGTCTCTAAGATTCCTGCATTGTTTTCGTTTGACAAGTAATTTGCGCGAATTTTTAAAACTGATATGATTTGATATTTTGAAGTTGTTATTAATTACTTATTCTTGACACGTTAGTATTCTGTGTTCTTGACCGAGCTTCTTGGTAAGGCCAACCGGGCTTTTGGGCTTGTATGAAGGTACCGCCACATGTTATATGTAAAGTTTTAAAGTAGTTATTACTTAAACATAATAATATAATTAAAGAATGATAATAAATAGATTGTGTAGAATTTTACGGTATTTGTCAACCCAAGTTTAACAATATTACGACCGGTTTAAATTTCGAACTTGATTCGTCTCTAATAAAACAAGTCGATATCGGTTCTATGATTAATTTTGTCGTATTGGGCATTGGTCAGTTTTTTAAAATGTCACTAACTACAGTTAATGCGTGTGAAATATTAGTTATCATTGATGTTTTGTGTATTTTAAACACAGATAAATTTTCGAAACTGTTGTTTATTCCAATTTTTTAAAATACATTATTTAAGCCTATCATTAATAATAATTCTTGTTGTACGTTGGAATGCAACATATACCGTTATTAGTGTGTTTTTGACCTTGTAAATATTATTAGACAATTTTTTATGTACCGCATCAAAACTGATAAAATAGGACACATGAGATTACTTCGGCGTTTGTGTATCGATGTTTTTCTTATACTGGTAAACAGTTAATCGGTGACTGTTAGGTCTTGATTATGAAAAGCAATGCTTCATTTATGTAACATAGGTAGTACTTAATATTATTTGTGGGTTGCAAATTTACGTTTTACAGGTTAAATTGAATGAGAAAAGCTTTTATCTATTGTGTACCAAATAATTTTAAAAGGAAGATTTACAAAATTTTCAAAAATACTCAATAATTTTTTGTTGTTCTTTTTAGTCCAATATATATGAAAAATGGATGAGATATCACTTTGTGTCTACTTATGGATGTATTTCAATTTTATTTTAAAAAACGTGACGTCTTTAGTTTTAGTAATTTTAATAAAATTGTTGCTCGTATGACAGGAGTCGTATTCCCGTGTTAATGCATATTTTCCGATTCATGCTTGAGCGCAAGTAAAAGTTATCTCTTCCAAATCGACTGTCGTAAATCCAACTCTCTGCCCATTGTTGCCTTACTGTACTTATATGGAAGCGACCAAAATAAATCACGAGCAAACCCATATCGGCACAATCGTAGAGTATCTTGGTTGGATCGACCACGGGGGACTATATCGAGATACGGAGATATTACGCTATTGAATTAGCATTACCGTTGTTTTTGATGTCCTTGTTTCTAGTAAATGTAACTATCATAAATTCATAATTCAGTATTGCTATTATATTATGTAATTTTATTCTTGCTTATTGCTGCAAAGAATGATACATGAAATATGTCAGTGGTAGTGCAGATTCCCATTGCGTCAGTTTACGTTGCATAATCTCAATGTTTTTGAAGCATTAGGATCGTGCGGCATCTCTGGCACGCGTAGTGACATTTTCTTTGCACGTTTGAGCTGCGTATGAATTCCTTCAAATGTGTTTATAAGTACATTTGCTGTTAGTAATGGTTATATTAATTTTGTTAAAATATTGTTGCAGATGGTTCAGAAACCTGAATGAATTGATCATCGACAGCTCCACTCAATAAACGTAAGTGAATTTACGTATTATTTCTACTGAAGTCTCTTTTAATTTGAATGTTGTTTAGTTGGGATAAGTTAATTAGGTCATTGATTCCTTTATCACATTATATAATTAGTATTTTAACTATAAAGAAGTTTATTATTATTTCTTAGCATTTACCTTAATATTATACATTTATTTACTTCCATGTTTGTCAGTATCTAAATGTTAATTAATGAAATGTTCATAGTTTCGTTGATAACTTATCTTATGTCTGAAATGAATCAAACGTTGACCCGAATATATTGGATAGTGCGGTAAACAATTCACTCCATTTTTATTTATGTCATATCTTATACCTACTTTGTATAGTTTTATTAAAACTGCTATATTGAAATATTGCTTCTGTTGGCTATGTTTGATCGAGATTAGTTGATATTAGTTATTGGCTTATCTATTTATTAATAAACTCATCGCTCTTTATAATAAATTTTGGTATTATAGATCAACAATTGTATTTATTAATGCAGTGATATGATTGTCGCTTGACCGCACCCAGCCAGGGCGAATCAAATCAAATCAAACGTTAACCTCAATAAACGCAATATCGGAGATCTATTGGTTCTGAGATATTGAATAATAATTGGTGCACACGAGTCCATAGCGGGCGTCACGATATAGATGATATCTTCGGAACGTGCCCCGTCCATCAGCTGCATTCAGGCATTATCTGCGCCCGTATCTCCTTCCAACGATAACCATTGTCTTACCGGACGATTATATCGGCGAAATTTGTGCTCGCCTCAGATCGA
This sequence comes from Zeuzera pyrina, assembly GCA_907165235.1. NCBI lineage: Eukaryota > Metazoa > Arthropoda > Insecta > Lepidoptera > Cossidae > Zeuzera > Zeuzera pyrina. The sequence continues at coordinate 6,566,398 of OU015629.1, forward strand.
CCGTTTGTCTTTTGCCGCAAATGAGCCGTGTAATGGGCGTCGGTGCATAAAAGGATTAAAGTTTTACTTCATTTCTGTCTAGTCATTAATGTGCCGTGGGAAACTTTCATCAGTTGTCTCCAAAAGGTTCCTGACATGCCGTATGAATTTTATTATTATAATACCGTATGATTTTTATGGAATGTGTGTCTGTTTTTATTCGTAAGTATTGATTATTTAAAATATCACATAATGTATATATAATGCTAAAAGTGCTGTATATATATGTAGATTGTGAATTTATAATTAGGTTTCATAGTAAGTAAGTATGAAGCATCTATTAAAGGAACTCAAGTGCAGAGTTCCTAATTACGACCGCGACCACTTAATAGCATTAGTATCATTGTCTCTCAGTCATTAATAACAGCCCAGACAGTTCTATTGGCCGGCACTCCATAATGGGTTGGACTTGTTCTGGCTCAGTGTCACGAATTAGTATCGTAATGGCTCCAGGGGAACTTATTGCCACGTTTCTGTCCGGATGTCGGGATATAGTTACGCGCTTTGTGTTCAAACCAGACAAAGGCTATATCTTAAACGCGTGCGTTTTATTGTCTCTGCATTCGTTAATATCTATACGTTACTTGCTTAATTCGTTTTAGCGCCTTACAGCCACCGATTACTAAATCGGTGCTTCAATTTCGTCGGACAGTTGTAAATCCATTTAACCACCATTGGTCTAGCGCACGCGCCTATCCGTTGATTAAGTCCAATTAACTGAGCGTGTCATGAGCATCTCTTTGATCTCGCTCCGACGGATTAGTAGTTGCCTTCTTAGTTACTCAGATTTGTCGATAAGTTGATATTAAATGAGATTCATATTAGAAAGTCTAGTACATGATTATAGTTTCTCTAGTCTTCATTGCAACCGGTTAAATATTGCTATGTAAATATCGCTAACTACTCAGTGCATTTCCTTCACGATGAAACAAACTTGCTTGTAGTTAGATCTAAAATATTGATTTACTTGAAAAATCAAATCATTTTGCTATGCAAATATGAAAACATATCTTTGTTTCTTGTTATATTATGTTATTATTAAGATTTATTTATATTATTTTTAATAGAAGAAAGAACATGAACACATAAAAAAATACAAGGAAAATTTGAAAATAAAGTAATACTTAAAATAATTTATTTTCACGGTTGAATGGAATGTATGCAACAGGCGTGAAAAAAACTTATTGCGATATTCACTTTAATTAATATGCGTTCTTTTAACTACAATGCACTTAATACTCTTATCTTACGCATGAAAGATAAAATTCTCATCTCAAAATTAGTTCTGGATATTAATATTATTATCAATAATTACCTAACACATTCTAAATTATAAGTTAAGTGTATATCAAGTAGTGGCCGCGAGCTACGCTTGTTTGTTATTAACAAGATAAAAGCTGACGCTATATTTCTTAATTGCTTATTGCACGATACAGACACTATCGGAGCACTATTTCCAACATAATAAGTATTATCATAACAATAACAAGGCAGTAACTTGCGGCACTCGATGTACTCATGACGGAACATGATAACTCAGATGTTTCGTAGATCCAGTCGGAATTTGTGCGAGTTACATTTTACACTTACCGTTTATTTTCTGCAATATTTGATTAAGTTTGTATCTTTGCCTCTTGTTCTTTCAGTTCATGATATATGAAACCGTTTATTTATGTGTGTTATCAAAATATAAGAAGAATTTGTTGCAACGGTAAAGCCCTATGTAAGTCGGATTAGAAAGCTTATTTTTTAGATACTTATTGAATAAATGCCGTTCCGCGCTACCTGAAGTACCATGATTGATAGTGAGGGTAATTTGTTATAGAGCCGTATAATTAGCCTATTGTTATTATTGGTTGCTTCAATGGTAGCTTTATGGAATTTAAGAACTCTTCCTTCGTATGGATGAATTACATTTTTTACATTTGACTGAATGGGTCGTGTTGCGTCTCTATTTCTTAGGTTCGTTTTTAAATCATTAATCATGTCTCGTTTCTCCAAGGACGCCGGTTTGTATTTAATTTATAGTAACTTTTTTATTTTCATCATAACCGGTTACACGTCAATTGGCTCTTCGTTTATCGAATTGCATAATTTTTTTTAGTTTTGCTGTAACATAAATAGTATTTTATTTATTTTTATTATGAAGCATAACTTATGTAGGTTATATCTTTCTTATCTTAGTGGAATTGTTATAATTTGTTCGTAAATCATCGGTTCATAAATTGAATGGTTATTATTGCGCAAAGGAATGACAACATCTTATTATTGTTAATATTATAAATAGTAATTTATCAACGATGGTATTGCAGTTCATACGACTTTATTAATGTCACGAATTACATACACATTTTAATTACTTTGTTATGAAATACCCAATTTTATCTATGTTAATAGATTATTCTGAATGACTATCATTATATTAGTGAAGAAATTTATGACATAAATTATACAATGTATAATACCATATGTTCTGGAATATATGCATACATTGTTTTAAGATAAAGAATAAAGTATGCTTACAATGTTTAAGAGTTACTTAGTTACATATATCCTGCGCTTACAATGTATAAATGATATTATGTTTTTAAATATTCAGCTTATTTTTAGTCTTAGCAATGCGTAGATCTTTAAATATTACTTTTTGAGCTCATAAATATGATTTCATCATAAACTGTTTAACAGCCTCGCTTACTATTCAGTATGAATTGAAACCGAAAGTTGGGCTGTCTGCCATCAGCCATATAAATAAGTGGCAATTAACAATTTCTGTCTTTACTACCTGTGCGGTCTCTATTACTTTTTGCATATAAGTAATTAAAATTTCGATGCAGACGTACATTAGTTAAAAACGACAGCAAGTTAACCATAAGGTCAAGGAAGCACCGGTAATATATTGGCAATTAGGTAGCATACAACGTCTAATAACAAACGTCCTTAAAATATACATTACACTTTTATTATTTCAATACATCATTTTAATTGCTGTACAGTAGGTACATAAAGTGTTTATGTTTCGTCGTTACAACTTTTAATTGCATATTTACTTGTCCAATTTATTGACGTACCTGGATGATAATGTGATGTGTACTCTTAATCTCTTACATAGGCTGTGTTCATTTCGAAGTTTGTCTGTAACATGTCTGTGCGTATTTCCATTGTTAATTTGAAGCATTCCTTCCATTTCCTTGTTTGAAATGAAGTATTGTTTAGAATGTTTTTAGTTACATTTGAATAAAATTGGTTGGCTACATGTTGAAAATTTTTTTTTTATTTTTTTTTTGGTTTTTTGATGTTTTACCAACAAGTATAACAATTTTATTATGTACATGTGTTGTAATTTTATTTTATTTCCACAAAATATTAATTCAAATTAACTACGATTTTGTAATATTGTATTTTGTATTTTTGTATATTGTTATATACATAGAGTAGACAGAGGTCTAGTCTATGTATATAACAATATAATAACGAATAGACAGACTTCATTTCGCTTATGTACGTATGTGTTGTAGTAATTCGCTTAGTGGTTAAATGTTTTCATTTGTTAAATAATTATAATAATTATAAGAAATTACGCCAGAGATGTATAAATGAATACCAAACATTCTCTTATCGTGTAATTAAGACTACGTTTTACGTCTTGTTTTAGTTCTGCTTGATTATTCTTACATAACTCTTCTTACCTAAACCTTTCATATAACAAAATATTTCACAAAACAAAAAGTTATTCTTACACCTTTCATTAGGTACACGTGTTACTCTGTTTTCACTGTTTAATATAATCTAATTTCGTATTTAACGAGAATTTCATTCCTTGGAAATTTGTTATTGCATAAACATATAATTCCTAATCTGTGTTATTCAAAACTATGAAAATATTACTGGGATATTTTTTTCTATGCATATGTTTTCTACGTGTTTTGAAGTAGCGTCGTCGGTAGCGCTAGGATTTACATGCGCAGTGGCATATAATGAATATGAAGGCGAGTGTAAAATAGGGACTTGTGTCACTCGTGTGACCCTGCGCCATTGTGAATACATTACCGAGCAGACAATTGGGTAAGCGAGCCGTCAATCGACGCGGCTCTTTGTCTCCATCGGATTTTTTCAAGACTCGTTGTTTATTGCAAAGCGTTTCACACATTACATAGTTAGGTAATGAATTTCGCTAGAGTCAATTATTTCTTTTTGGGTAAATGGCTTACAAAAGCGGTAAACACTCATCGATTCTACAGGGCGAATGTGAAGTCAGTGACATCTATTGAACCTCTTATTTTACTGATCTACGCAGTAAAGAGAATCTTGACTATCTTGAATCTTGGTACGAGAAGGTAGTAGGAGAAAAGCAACCTAACGAGTTCAGTTTTTAAACGTAATATGTATCAGGGCGGTCATAGTACAACGTGGCGATCGGGTGGCGCTTTGTGGTCTTGAATTGACGACTGCATGACGAGTTTAAGGTTTCAGTTTAAGGTTAAGTTGAATATTTTTACCATTTTTAATAGGCTTAAAAAGTAATTGTCAAATTTATTTACAGAGACGTAACAGTTATATTTATACATATCATCACGCTATATCCCCAACGGGGTAGTCAGAGAGGACGGAGCACCAAGCGTCGCGGTATTTATGTTTATACGAAAATAATTAAAAGAGAGAATTTATATAAGAATTGTGGATACTTACCAAATAAACAAACTTTTGAAACTAGAAATAAAATACTTGTAGAATTATATAAATAAAAACTTATTAAATTTGCAATAATATAAAATGAAAAGATAATATGACAATTTAATATATGTAGTACCTATTATCAAATACGTAAGCCAAGAAAAACATTCAGTCCAAGTCGGTAGCCCTATTGCGTATTTACGTACCGAGCGACCGTAGGTAATTATCTCTAGGATGCCGAGATAGAATACTGTTTGCTTACTTGTATTGTGCTGGAACTGGAAAAGTATAGAAAATGGTTAAATTCAGACATTTTCAATTTAAATACATAATTATGTATATTTCATTCGTGGTTGACAGCGCTACAATGGTGGTGGTGCTGAACGGCGTGCTCGCGGACGAGTGCCCAACGTCGGTGCGAGCGCTGCTCGCCGCGCACCCCGGCTATAGGGACGCGGCGGCGCAGCTGTTAGCTGCCGCAGCACGCGTCGTCGGCCCGCCGGGCCTACTGTACGTCGGCCAGAGGGAGCTGGCGGCGGTTGTGCCGCACGACAGTGAGTATCGCCACAGAGTACATTATTTATGACTGGCCCGTTGGCGCAGTGGCATATGCATCTGCTTTCCAAGCTAGGCTCGCGGGTTCGATCCCGGTCAGGTCAATTTAGGAAACGAACTTTTCTAAATTGGCTTGGAGTCTGGGTGGAGAACTCCCCCAGAGTTCGTTTGTGTGGTACCCATAGTACAAGTTTACTGCTTAGTTTGGTATCATACAATCTGCGTAATTGTCTGGAGTATTACTATTATTATATAGGAAAAAACTGACACCTCTGTATCAGTCGGAATTCTCCATCTAGCGCCATCTAGTAAAACTAGACTAAAACTGTCAAGTAACTTCACATATACAACAAAACTACGTAAATATTATAACGACTTAATAATAATATGAAATTGAATAATAATGAAATAATTAACAATAAATGAAAATTCAATGGTTAATATGAAGGCTTTAATTTGAATGTTACGAAGCTCAATATGCAAGGGAACGTCGAATGCGACTGAGCTATCACTACTTATAAACTAATAAAAAGTTCAATAATTGACATAAAAAATTAATATTGACATCTAACTATGCTACACTACACTATTACGAAGGCTAACAATTCATGGGAATTTTTTTTTGTATAGAGTGAAATGACTAGAGTATCGCTTGAATTTTACGAGTGCTTAGGTGTATGTATGCCAGTCACTGAGATTCAGGTGAGGTAGTGATAAACAATAATTTAATCTAAAATAGACCTGCACCATACAAACGTGCGCGCGCTAGCTTATTACGAAAAAACAGTTATCGTCCTTTATTTTAGAAAATATGATTAATTTTAAAAAATCCAACTGGCATTGTGAAGTGTGTCTAGATTAAACTATACAGATTTAGAAGTATATATCGGTCCCGTTTCTCCTAAAAATGTAAATCTCTGTTTTAAAAAATTATTTGAAAACAACTTAGTGTGGTCCATTATAAATTTATAATACGTTTGACTTAATAATGTAATAATTTCAAAATGCATGTAGAAACGTTCCGTAGCGACATCTATGGTACCATAATCGTACCATTAATTTTAATAAATTTCTTTTTATCCTGATGATTCTAGTCAGGACATTAGAACAAAGTTATAAAATAATTGTATTGTCATCAGTCCTTGACCCCTGTGCAAATTTTCAAGCTGATCAGACTTCTGGAAATTGGTAAAAATTCCGCTGAAAGATTCCGTTACATACATACATACATACATACAGGTGAAGCTAATAAAAAGCATGTAAAAAGAGGTTTCTTCTTAATTTTTTTTCTGTTGCAAAAGTTAACCAAATGTGTAACGCAACTGGCAAAAGGAAATCATGTGATAAATTCCCAAAATCTATAGCTATTTTACGCTAAAACTCCAAAAACCACCAATCGACACGTGTTTCGCTCCTCAGGATATACCAGAGATAGGACTCGGTCAGCTGACCAGCACCGAATCAACAAAATGAAATCAATGAAAGGAGGAATCGGGTTACCGAATATCACTTTCATTCGTTTTGTAATCACTTAGACAATTGAGATTCCTGCCGGCAACATGTGAACAGTAGGAGCTATCTAGAGATTCGAGTCTCGAAGTTTTTTCTATTTTCGAAAAAGATGACTTATGAAGATCAAAAAATTGTCAGTGTTAGGTGACCGAAATGAAAATAGCACTCGCATACCTAAGCGAAAATGTGTGAAAAGAAAGATGAGATTTGAGGAAGCGAAAGAAGGATGTAAGGACTGCGAATCTAGCCCCACCGTCCTCTCTGACTACCCCATTAGGGATTCAGCGTGAAGATATGTATATATGTATGTATGTAGGTATAAGTAGTAGGTATAACGTGACTATTTTTTTGTCAGAGCGGGGGACGCTTACGAAATTTGGTAGAAAAAGATTTATTTTAGTATTTATTTAGAAATAGTAAAATAAATCTTATAGAAAGAACGTATGAAAATTCTTACACTCTTGTTTTTGAACGTAATGAAGAGCAAATCGGTTTTTCTCTCGAATTGTGGACTGGAATTACTGGAATGTGACAATGATGACGTCAGTGGCAATAGAATAGAGTTAAAATAATACAATATATTGTAGTGAGGGAGAAAACATATTAATAATATGTTATTTGAGTTAATCAACATTAGACTCAGTTGCAGACGCATTTTTTTATATTTGTCGGCGGACCAAATCGGTTTCAATATGTCGGTTCTAAGTTTTCAACTAGGAATAGAGCTTATCACAAGATTTGTTGATATTAGTTTTGGTAATTAAAATGGCTTTCAGAACGGAAACTGAACGGAGTTTTCCTAACGCTGTTCAACTTAGCTGAATCTTCCTGTCGGCCTCTCTCGAATTGTGGACTAGAATTACTGGAATGTGACTATGATGACGCCAGTGGCAATAGAATAGAGTTAGAATAACAGAATATATTGTAGTGAGGGAGAAAAGCTGTTGTTATTCGTATAGTTTCGAGTCATTTCAACTCCGTTCGGCGCCACCGTTTTATTACAAGCACGGCATAGACGGCACTAATAATAATTGTTATTTTCACTAGAAATCCCATAACTGTAAGATTATAGAAGAGTAATTCTCAAAAATATTCCTAAATTTCGATTTTATTTAAATTACCACTTGCTTTAGTCCCATTTTTTTCTATCAATATTTATAGTAAATGCAACTCAAATTCAACTCGTATAAGTATTTGTTTTGACATATCCTACGAATGAAAGCAATATACTCTTGTCTTTTGAGCTTTTAAGCCATTATTCATTTTGAAAAAACACATAAGGAAATTTTTATATCTTTTTTACACTTTATACGTTGCACTAATGTCACAATGTGAGCTCTGCACTCAATTTAAGAGGTGTACTAGATTCAGTGACTAGATTAGACTTTAGATAAACGGGGCTTTGATTTAGGGTTAAAATAAGTACTTATATCTACAAATGGAATCATCTGTCAGTGAACTACATTTTAGTAGGCAAGTTGAAGTTCCAATTCATACTAAAGAACTGTCGTTCTCCAACAATAATGTAAATGAATACATTATGGTTGGAGAACTGATACATTATTCATTGAATATGTGTTAGGTTTTTGTTAGTATAGTGATATTTACATGAACGTCAATGGAAAGATTCAGATTATAACAATGTGTTTTGTTTGGAAAATCAGTATCAGTAATCAGGACAATATGTCAGAAAAGATAAAAGTGCTTTTTAGAGCAAATTCAAATCAGAATTCTTTATTCAGATACGTCATTGAACTCCACCAATAAGAATAACAGAGTGAAATAAATATGAGTTAGTTTTATTATCTCACTCATATAAAAATGGATTGATGAAGAAAGTTTTCAGCATTGACAAATTGGATTCAATAATATTAGCACAGTCATTAGCTATTAAAAGCTGCGTGATATCGGAACAGCTAGTGATTCGGAAACCCTTTATCCTTCTCGTTATAGTAAACCTTTTTATTCGGCGACGGCGAAGCAGGAACGGTTGTATGAATGTTGGTTTGTTTCTTCGCAGAACCGATTTCATAAACTTATCTGATTTCAAAATACTAAGTTTCATTATATTTGTGTGAATTACACATGTTAAAGGTTAGGTTATTTAAAATAAACCAATATGACGTCTATAGCACCACATTAGGTCACAGATTCCATCGTGATGGATAATTCAAGAGCTTAAGAAGGCCTCAGAATAATATACATATATAATTTAAGGGACAAGAGTACGACGTAGAACAGTTTTTCATAATTGATTATTCAAAAAATATAAATAAATGAAAGTTATAAAATTAAAACCCGACTTTAACAAATACAAATTAACACTACCAAAAATCTCTTCTCTTGTATTTTGTTATCAAATTATGTTATGAAATTTTTTATAATTGTATTATTTTATCAAATAAAATTTGATAAGCCCGACTTTATTATATAAAAAATTGCAAACAAGATGAAATAACTGTAATTCCTTGCACTCAGGCAAATTAAATAATTTAATTACTGTTTTTTGCTAGTTTTATTAAATACCTACGTAGTTTTATAATGTTAACTTCGTTGTGCTTAATGACCTGGATTTCGATATCTGAGGAGACTGAGAGTTAGATATTTCGATATATATATACAACTCCAACTCTATCTTAAAATCCTTAAGGGTGGCTTGCACCAACTATTTAAACTCGATTGAAGGATTTGACATCTCGTTTGCCCCAAGTCTTTGGCGGTTGGTGCAAGCGAGATGTCAGTTCCTTAAGGCGACGCATTGATTAATAATATAATTTAACATTTAATAATTTGACCTTCTGCTCTATGCATGCGCGCGCTAGTTTACGAAAAATACGAAAAAGCAGCTTTTTTTGCTTATTTTAAAAACTATAATTTAAAATAATCCAATTGGCATTTCGAAATATTCTTCAAAATGCCAATTGGATTCTGTATAGTTTAATCTAAACAAATATATGTTTAGATTAGATTTATATGTTTAGATTATTAGACTAAATTAGAAACATATTTGTTTAGATTAAACTATACATAAAACTTAGAAACATAAATCGATCCTGTTAGGTACTCCGAAAAATGTAAATCTCTGTTTTAAAAGAGGTTTCTTTGATATTTTTTTTGTCTTATAAAAGTTAACTTCGTGTATCGCAACTGGCAAAATAAAGTCAAGGAAATGAAAAATCAGGTTACGGACAGAAATCCGGACAGAAATCGCAACTGGCAAAATAAAGTCAAGGAAATGAAAAATCAGGTTACGGACAGAAATCAGGTTTCATACTTTTTGTAGTCACTTAGAAAAATTGAGATTCCTGCTGTCAAAATTTCCAATGCCTCGCCTTTAATCGAGTTTAAATAGTTGGTGCAGGCCACCCTAAACATGGGAACACAATTGGATAAAGAATGCCGACAAAAAAACTGTTTTGCACAAAAATTTAGTCGGATCTCCGAAATTCTTCAGAATTTCAAAATGATTTTACTACAATGGATAGGTAATGATAATATCCCAAATCTCTCAAACCAGTTCTTTTATTGGTAATAAAATTTTCTTGCAAATTACAATTGTGTACAAAAACAAATTTCGTGATTTCTCCGCGCTAAAATATGATCAAACCGCAACTACGAAAATCAGCCTCATTGCTATTATTATAGGGAGAGGGATGAAAAATGAATTAGCTGCGCTCGGGTGCGTAGGCTGGTTCTTAGTTTTGATCAATATTGTTCCAATATAGTTCGTAGTGATTAGAAACTTTTGATAGACAAGGCTGTTACATAAGAAGTTCCAAGCAATATTTTTACTACATAGTAGGTACTCTTATGTAATAAATGGTGCTTAGAGTTTATTAGTTGGACTTGCAAGCTTGTAACATGTCACACATACAAGTAAATTTAATATAAATAAATTCTAATTTAAATGTGCTTCTAATACAGGCACTCATCGTGACATACATACATACTACATTATACAAACATTACATACATAATACAAACATTTTATGTTTATCGGATATATACATGAAATTTAGAAATATTTAATTTATCGTTTGTTATCTTCACAGAAAATGTCAACATCATAGGGTCAGACGACGCCACATCATGTATTATAGTCGTCCTCAGGCATTCAGGTGAGTTTAATTAACATAATTTTAGTTAATAAACTTTGATCCTATTCGTTTATTTTATTCTCTACCAATTTTGTCCATTTTTTTCCAATCCATTTGTTCTCGAAATTTGTTTTATGGCGATTATTCTCATGTAAAATCAGTGACTATTTAATATTTTAAAAACCATTTAAACGTGTATAAAAAATTGTAATATTGATTTGGTGCTGGTTAGTCGATCGAGCCTGTTTTCTGGAATATTCTGAGGATGCTTCGATGAGAGGCGAAACACGTGTCGATTAATAAGTTGAAAAGTTTTATAAAAATTCATCACGTTTAAAATTGTAACACAAGGATATGTATCTGTATTTTCTATTTTTTTTAATTTTTGTCCTTAATATAAACAAATGTGGCGACTATGACATTTATAACATAACTAGAGATGGGCTACCATATAATCCGGCCTCTGAGAGAATGCGTTCCTGACGTCTGTCAGTTGGATATGACTAGTGATGAGCAAAAAGTGACACTGTTATATTATTTCTTCAACCGATCCAAGAACAGAGTAATATAAGTTTCATTATTTGCTGTCAGGGTTCTAATTTCTGAATGTAACTAGCGTAAAGAAAATAAAGATGCGAGAGTAATATTCAGAGATATTTAATATAAAAATGAACAATAAAAATATTTAAAGAAATGTATATTGTTACAATTTTCTGTTATTTTTGGCACATTACTACGATAATAAACCCTGTTAAGTGCTACGTGTAATTGTAATACGCCGATCCAGCGAATGGTGAAAACAATACCTAGCGAAATATTGGTTAGTTTCTTGTTTGTTTACATTAAAGTTAAAATTGAAAAAAATAGGATATAAGTTTGTAATTTTATATTTAATTGGTAATAAAATACTTATGTATGTTAAAATATTTCTTTATAAATGTAAATGCAGCCGTTAACGTGTTTCCTGTTCCCTCTTACCTGTATTAGTACCGATAATAATTTCAGTAGAGTTTCTGGATTTCAGTAAATATCAAAACATCAGGTCGACCTAAAATCATATTTTTCATTTTCGGTTTTAAATTTTCCACTAGACAAAGAGGTTTGTGACAATAATATAAAACAATCATAAATGTTCAATACTTTGTTACTTAACAATTTTACTTAATTTTTTTGAACAAATTGCTGGGTCCTATGTAAAAAAATTTGTGACGTTAAAGTAATATTCAAACGGTTTTTAAAATGTCCAATGCCTAATACCTAGACTTTTTCGTACATCTCGACCATATTAATATTAGATATTTTTGACCATATTGCAGGGTCCGGCGCAGTTGCGCTTGCGCACCTCGATGGGTCAGGCACGGCGGAGGCGGCGGCGGCCATGGCGGCTCGCGTCCAGCAACTAGCCGTCGGATACCCGGAGGGGCGGCTCGAATTGCAGCTAGTGGGAGGGTTCACAGATCCCCACAGATACTCTGATGAACTATTCGCTAATATTATGCGTGAGTAATATATTTATATTCGATCAGAATTATTTTACGATATTTGATATAGTTAACATACATCGATGTAATAAATTATAGATTCTGCATCGCGTATTTAAAAAGCGAAGTAACTAAGACAAACCAGCCTGTTTGTCTTGGTTGCTTTGCTTTTAAAGTACGTGATGCGGAGTTTATTTTTTACTTTGTAAATTAACAAAACGCAATATTGTCTCTATTGAAAACATTTTTGCTTGCTTTTCTCCTTTCATAATTGTAATATCTACGTGTTACGGACATGGTAAATACTTAAATGGAAATAACTTATCGTAACCGCAAGCAAAAAAACGCTATCCCTTTAACCGTAGGGTGACGTAAAGGGTTGATGCATGCAATATGAATGTATAGCTCGAATTAAGACTTATTTGAAGTCGGTCAAAAGATACGTTTTTATATTGTGCACCCTGAGAATGAAAGCATCTCCATTTAAAATACTAGTATTATTTTGTGGTAATTAATAAATAGAAATTAGTTATAGGGTATAGTTATAACACAGATTAATTACTTACTAGCGTAAAGTTCTAATACACAGTATGAATATACCTGTCTATAATATAAAGCCAATTTGTAGTATTTTAAGGATATATTACTGTGTGTTAAAATAAAAATTGCCATTGAGATCACTTGTTCTGAGGATGATTTTATTAAAAAAATTAAATAAATATTTGTTATTTATTGTACAATACATATTGTTAAAAGTATAAAGAATAGATGTTTGTTTTGAACAATTTACCCAAATTAATATAAGCGCAGCAAAAATACTGATACAAAGAATAAGGTTAAACGTTACAGCAGCTGGTATTACAATAAATCTCGGAGCAGTCACGGATGGCAGTTTAATATATATGATAGCAAAATACAAATACGCACATAAAGAGTTTTAAAAGTATAGTTATGCGTTTAAATATTTAACTTTTAGGGTTCCATAGCCAAATGGCAAATAACAACATCATCTACCCATCTGTCTTATCTGTCCGTATCTCACAGCCATTTAACTCGAAGACTATGGATACTATATAGTTATATAATTTGGTATAAGAAAGGTATAAAATTAGGGGTGGCACTCCATACATGTACCATTTGTAAATAAGGAATAAAAAAGAAATTTCATTGCACATGAACATGTGGGTATCTTTATAGATAGGTCTTCAAAACTGAGTTAGATGTCTAGAAGTGACATCTCTTTCGAGTCAGTAGTGGCTGAGATATGCGCTTCTAAAGTAGTAAAGTGTGCTCCGCCCCTCTCTCTACCTTTTCAAATATGGAATGGAAAATTCTATAAAAATTTAAAATAACAGAATTTAAAAAGCACTCAACGAAAATCGGTTTGAATCATAAACGTATGGCGTATAGACGTACAACGAGTGCGAGGGAGAATGTAATCTTTTACAATAGTGCCTCGAGCAGGAAAAGGACAGCGAACATGACGCTGTTGTAACCTGTAACCAGTTTTGAATGACAGGTCGTCACAATTCGTCACGCTGTGGCTAATAATCAAAGTAACTTAGTTTTTCAGTGTTATTAACAAACGCAATGAAATACAAAATTAGTTTTGCTGCCAATTAAATGATATTATGACTACGGAACTGTGAGTAGTGTGACACACACTTGGCCGGTTTTTATTTAATCAGCAATTTACATTATTAACTCCATTTTATTGTCTCGGTGTAAAACGTCTCGGAAATAAATAATTAAAATTGACGCAGAGGTCGCACCCAAATGGACGTTTGTCACGGTGCCAGAGCGGTGAGAATTATTAGCGGAATGAGGCGTGGGCGGTACATCGACTCTATTGTTAAGGCAGTTTATTACGTCCCACAGATGATCGCGTCAACAGAAATTACGTACGTGATGATCTGTAGATGATTGATTGCTGATTGTTTATTTTAGGCGGTATGATCATTTTGTACGCTTATGTATTAGTTCAGGCAGTTCAGGCTATGCTGAATTTACTATTGACTATATTCAAATATATTAGAATTAAATATAATTTTTACAACTTATTTTTAAATAATCATACACACCTTAACAAATTCTCATTATGAACCCGTTAAGTGAGCAATATTTTAACGGCAATGTGTAATAGATCGCAATCATTTCTTTGAATGCTCTGTATTGTTCGTAAATACTGCTTCTACTTTATGTTAGTAACTAATTAATCTGTGGTTCAACTTAATTATATCAACCATATAATAATATATGTATGTGTCTTTATAAATGTCGGGTATACACACAATAAACTTAGAAGTTCTGTTTGTGTCAGACGTAGTATTCTGAACGTGAAGATATAAATATATATGTATTAATCAGTCGCGTGCCTAGGGCTTCGGAATAGGGCAAGCCCGACGTAGGTACACGTTCATTGTTTTTGTAAAAGTATAGGGAAAAGGCTAAAATATATGATATAATATAGACCACTAATAAATCATGACTGGCACAACCGGTGGACAAAAAGGGGAAAGAGATCGTTCACCTCTATATTTTTCAACAAAACAATTAATTTTATAATACTTTGCTATTTAAAATGTACAGTCGTGAATCAGTTCTTAACATATTAATATGTCTCAATTCGTTGTTTATACAAATTACTAAAAGAAAACTGTATTCATGTGTTTTTGTGAATTCATGTGTCTTTTATGACGCCAGTATAGTATTTTAATCGTTATAACCAGAAAAATCCTACTAATATTATAAATGTGAAAGCTTGTGAGGATGTATGGATGTTTGTTACTCTTTCATGCAAAAACTACTCAATGGATTTTAATGTAACAATAATATAGCTCATACATCAGAATAACACATAGGCTATAATTTATAAAGATATTGTGTGTTTTACAATTTCGCGCGAAAAAAGTCGAGGGCAAAAGCTAGTTCTAAATATTTTCGTCATTTGAATAAAATATACAGCATCGATAATAATCAGTAATACCACCTACCTATAACTTGATGTGAGAACAAACGAAAATCCAATCAGTTTCGTAAACTGATATATTAAATTGTCTTTTATGCTAATTACTTGTCAGAGAAACACACATTCGATGAGTTAAATAGTTTTGTACACTGATTTATTGTTTTTTATGCAATTTACTAGTCGAGTAATTCACAAATCAGGCGTAGGTTTTAACGAAACAATTAATTGTTTTTTCTATGCAAAGTTCAAAGATTTTACATTTTCTATGCCGATTATATACTTGTATACACTTTAAATCTTCACAATGAAGAACATATTTAATTTTTTATTGCAAATTAACTCGCTTATGATGGAAATTAAAAAAAAACTTATCACTCGTACAAACAAATAAATATTAAGTAAAAACTGAAGTTTAATCACGTTGAATTGTATTCGTATCGTATGTCTCAATCTGTACGAAGTTCAGTATGAAAGCCGGGCTTTTCGCCTCATTCTAGTTGCTATATAAGCCTTAGTACAAAAGCTATAGCTATAACAAATTTTGCTATTAGAGAAAAAGAGGTTGCAAGCCCCGTTGCAAGCCAACGTGTGAGAGTGAGACGATTACTCTGATTTTTGCTCTGATTATGCAAAGGTAGTGCCGTGTCGTGTAGTGTCGATCGACCGACGCACTGATTGGTCGCGATTTGGGGTCAAAAACCAGTTTTATTTCTCAAAGGTGCTTACACTGTTTAGATTTGACAAATAAATTGCCCGAATTTTTAAAACTGATATGATTTGAAGTTTTGAAGTTGATATTTATTACGCGTTCTTGACATGTTAGTATTCTGTGTTCTTGACTGAGCATTTTAGGCAAGCCGGGCTTTTGGGCTTGTATGAAGGTACCGCCACTGGTATTAATATGTATATGGGATGCATGGTCGAGTATGTATGTACAACGTGTGTTGTACAATGTATATATGCGTATTTGTGTGTGTGTATTTATACAACACAATGACAAATGTGTGTGCATGTACAATGTGAGGATATGTACATTTATGTAAATATATGTGTATGTGAGTGTTTGTATACAACACGATAACAAGTGCGACAATTCTATGTATGTATGTACAATGTGAGGATATGTATGTATGTACGTGTGTGTGTGTGTGCGTACGCGTATAGTTTGCGTGTGTTTATATGTAATACGATGACGAGCACAGTGGCTAACGAGTAGTGCGGGCGCCGTGTCGCAGTGTCGTTCCACCGGCTGTCCGTGGAGATCGACCTGACGCTGGCGTGCTGCTGCGAGCTGAACACGGCGCTGGGCGGCGGAGGTGGCGGGGGCGGGGGCGGGGGCGGGGGCGGCGGGAGCGCGCCGCTCGTGACGGGCGTGGCCGTGGACGTGCGCGCCGGGGACCTGTACCCGGCCGCCTTCCCTGACAAAGGGCCCGAGCTGCCACTGCGCAGCGCGCGAACTATCACCGGCGGGCCGCACTCGGCGCAGGTACGGAATACAGCCACAGTTCTTTATATCTACTCGTGCCTACTTGCGCCTACTCACTACTCGATGTACGTACTTTGACTGGCCCGTTGGCGCAGTGGTATATGCATCTGCTTTCCAAGCTTAGAGTCCCGGGTTGGATCCCCGGTCAGGTCAATTTAGGAAACCAACTTTTCTAAATTGGTTAGGAGTCTGGGTGTTACTGGGACCTCCCCCAGAGTTCGTTGTGTGGGGTACCCATAGTACAAGTTTACTGCTTAGTTTGGGGTCACACAATCGGTGTAATTGTCTGGAGTATTATTATTATATTATTATACATGTGACACTGTATTAATATTGCATCAATCTCGGACCAAGAAACAATAACGGACGTAGTCATAGTAAATTGCTGCTCTTAGCACTAGCCTTTAATGTATGTTTACTTATATAGGTAATATATTAGTTATTCTTATTATCTATATTATTTGTTTGTATATGTCTTCGTTTACATATTCCCCGCTCGGACCAAGAAATATAATGGACGGAGCCATAATAAGTTACCGCTCTTATAGCTGTGTGTCAAATGAACTTTGTGTCCCTTTCTATCTCATTGAGCGTAACCACGAGTAAAACAGTTAGCTATAGTGAGTATAGAAATCTCGCACTGTCGACGTAATTCGTATGTGTCACGTATGTTACATATACATTACTGAAATAATTATTTGCAAAATACTCTGGCCAATAACAACAGCGGAAAAGAAATTGTCGAGGGTTTGAATTTTATTAGGTATAGATTAATTTAATCTATTACAAAAAATAACATATTTATAAAAAATATTAACATATTTTAAATGTTATATTTTTAATTAATAATACGAACGATCTTATTTCTTATTATATTTTTTTCTTAATTCAGCGCCCTCTGAACGTTCTCTTTCTTTCTTATGTATTTTAATAGATACATATTAAACAACAGATGGCGCTTATTGGCATTTAATTTTAGAACAAAATTATATATGTACGAGTGTGTGCAAAATTATATAAGTATGTGTTGACTTTAATTGACCTTTCTTTGTTGTAGCTTTATAAGATAGTAAGTAGCAATTTTGCTACCATTGAAATATTTTTTAAAGTAGTTGTTCAAAGTGTTGTTGCTCAAAGCCAGTGAATATTTAATGTGAAATTAAATTACATTAACATTATTTATTACGTACGAATTGTAAATGGCGATTTTGGCAATTTTTTTTGTCTACCCTACTAAACATGTCTGTGTACGTACCTGTCGCTGCGCGGGCGCGTGGGTACGCAGGTGCTAGACGTATACGACAACGGCGTGGGCATGCTGCGCGTGGGCCCGTTCAACTACGACCCGCTCCGCGGCGTGGACCTGTGGCTGGAGCAGTCCGATGACTTCATCCTGCAGCACCTCAGCACCACGCCCGCCGTCGAGCCGCCGCACTTCGTGCACAACGTGCGTACACTTATCTCGCTCTCCTGCTCTCTCACTCTCTCACTCCCTCACTCGCAAACACACATGTTCCACCTCCCTTCTCGCTCTGTCAATCCGCTACACACATGTTCCACCTCCCTTCTCGCTCTGTCAACTCGCTACACACATGTTCCAACTCCATCATTATCACTACATATTTCACATAATTCAATCTTGCCGTACCACCTGCCAACTACCGTTCTCCTCGCTCTTTATCTCAGTCTGCTACACACACGTTCCATCGCCTTTCTCACTCTCCCACCACAAACACGTATTCCACTTCGTTCAATCTCGTCATGCCACCTCCCACTTGACATCTGCCATACTCCACTCTCGCTCTTCATTCCGCTACACACATATTCCAACGCCTTTCTTATTCTCTCGCCAAAAATACGTATTTCACTTTACTCTGTTACAGACATATTGTACCTCGTTACTATTCTGTCTCACTTCACCACACATGTATTCTACGTCGTTCATTCAAGCTGTCTCTCTTTTACACACATTCTATTTCTTTCTATATATTTTTCTCCCTCACTTCATTAGTTGTTACACACATTCTAAGTTATTTTTCGGTACCTTGTACTTACTTTATTGCGTACGTTATTCCATTTCTCTCAATACCCTTATGGTTTCTCGTTTTCTCATTATATACGTTACTCGAACAATTTCAGTATCTTTTTTCAATATATTTTTTTCGCATTCTAAACGCAATACGTCACACACACACACATACACATACTTTTATATTCTTTTACTTTGACAAGAGATTAACGTAATGTTATGTGAATACAATAACTACATCAATTTCACACAGATTAAGTGTTATAATAAACAAGGCCCGATCTAGCTTTTTAGCCGCTACGTGCAAAAGTAATATTCACCGCCTTTTACACATTATTAAAAAAGTAGGTTATCGTTTTCAGCCGTGTGTATGTAATATTGTAGGAGTTGTATATTATGAACATAATATGTTAGTCTACTGGAGCTTCTGAGTGAGTGCAGCTAATTTCATGAGTATGTGTATGTATGTTTGTCCAAGAATTTCTCAAAAACAACTGATTGGATTGAAATGATTCTTTTTTATCGATTTTCAACTTGGAGAACAGTGAACATTTTTCACCATCATTACTTTTGCCGCTCTGGGCATTAGCTCGGATAGCCCCCCTCTTAGATTGGGCTCTGATAATAGCATAAAAATGATATTACAGCACCTAATTAGGCAGGCCTAATTAATGTTATATCTTGTATAACTTTCTAACTCTTACATTCCAGATCCGCGCAACTCTTAAATTTATCCAGCAGCACCCGTTCCCGGCGGTGACAGTGTTCCCGGACAACCGACCACACTACTACAGGCGAGATGAGCAGACAGGCTGCTGGGTTCCGATGCGCTTCTAATAACAATACCTACGTTACGTCATTTTATATAAAGTTGGAGTCACCTCAGAGGAAATCTCACGACCTTGATCCTAAGCTATAGGCGCCTATAATATCAAAATTCGTCATATTCCCAGTAACAGTAAGCGATTCAGTTAAAAGATTAGTGAGGTTATAATCGAGTAATAACGACAAGGTTATGTCAAGGTCGTTAAGAATTTTTTTCAAATTTGACAATTTTAATCGTTATTATTAATTGATGTTATGGCTATAGGGTCGTTTAATCATATATTCACAAAAGCAGAGATCATTTGCACGGTTTTTTAATTTTTTGAGGTTACTCTTACTATTAATGAGCCATTAAAATAGACTTGTAGTTTTAATGTATTGCAAAAAAATTGTCTTTTTCTACAAACTTCAGTTGAAAATGTAATAATTCTGTAAAATCTTAACATATCCAAGAATAGTTCAGTCTATATCTAGGTACATATCTGAAATCTATTTCTGGATATGTTAAATCTATTTCTGAATATATTGCTACATAAATCTACAGTAAAAGTAACGAAATGTTGTATAAACATACATCTTAAGTCACTGTGATCTAAGACGCTTTGGGCAAGACTCACTGACCAAGAGTGGAAGCGACAACAATATCGCCAGGCCCAGTGTCGTAACGATAGTGTGGCGTAGCGGGCGAAATACTAAGGGCCCCGGTCAAAGGGGGCCCCGAACCGAGAGGGCCGCGAGCACGGGAGGATCCTGACATTTATATTTATAAAATTCAATATGAAATAATTTTGTTTTCCATTAATTTAAGTTACATACTAAAGTACATACTAATAATGACATGCATCAAGGTTTGATTGCATTTGTAAAAAAAAGAAATCGCCCAATATTTATAACGCGTCCAGAACATAGTCGTCATAAAAATCCTTGCCACTTGTAGACGCAGCACTGTAGTAACTTTGTATGAGTTTCTTTACATCGAAGGAGGGTCCCATCCTATGAATTTGGCACGAGTGTCAACGGTATAGTTACGCCACTGCGTAGGCCACCTTTTTACAATTTAATTTTGTCCTTTTTCCAAACGAAATGAGGGTCATTAGCGCCAACGTCTCGTCTTTATTTTTGTATGTAGCTTATGGCCCTTTGATGCCGCCTCAATCTTACTTGGACTATGTAGTTAGCGTCTCGCATATCAGAACATTGTCTTTTGGCTGAGAACTTAAGAACCCGTTTCAATAGAAATATCGCCAAATAGAAAATGACGGGGACATGTAATTGCTATTATTAACCATTTGTTGTGAAATAAATCCTAAAAGATGTAACTGCGTTGGAAAATTAATCGTTTGAAATGAAATATCGCTTTAGATTTTCAATTATTTTGATAAAACAAATAGGCCATGTGACTGTTTCTAGGCCAACTGAGTTTTTTTTAACAAATGTTCGAAATATATTGGAAAAAAATTTAAGATTTTGGCTTTTAAAGTCATTGAGTGGGGATGTGTCTTTCCTGCTGTGTAGTGTACAGAAGGAGGGCATTCTCTATTGAGTGGTAATTGTGTAGTCAAATAAGGGTACATAAAATAATCGATATGGCACTTATTGTACAAAGTTGAAATGTTCAGGTTATCAAGTTAGTTACACTTATTATTTTAAATTTTAAATTTTAATGAATGATTTAATGAGCATGTCTTGGTGGTGTATTAAAAAACATTGTTAATATACTGTTACGAGCTGTGAGTAATAAAATGGGAAATGGTAAGGGTGCAAAGACACTATTTACGGTTATACATATAGGTGTTGAGAACACACGCACTTAATTACGGCGTTCCTAGTCTAGATTCGTCCACTTGAAGTACTTGCATAGTAGTCAATGTGTGAAGTTGCTAGGTTGATCTCGCCTAGGGATGTGAAAAATAGTCGATTTTGGAAAAAATCGATTATTTTTTAATAGAAATTGATTTTATTAATCGATTCACGTATTACAGAAAAATCGCTTTTTTTCCCTTTCCGTTGACACATATCGTACACGATTCATTTCCTAACCGCAGTATTCTTCAATCCAGAGTTGTCACAGTAGCTGTCGCAGTAGTCTTCGTAATTCGCCTTGATATATCGCCTTGATATATTAACGATAGTCGAAAACTGACTCACTAGGCGGACATGCTGCCCTATTTACAACCCGATAAAACGTGGGTGGAAACTTCTAGAGCATTCCTAGCACATAATAATAGAGGAGGTGGAATCTACGACATAACTCCGCTCGCTAATAATAATACAACATTGTTCTCGATCCTACCAGTTAGCACGAGTTCATGACACGTCATCGTTTCAGAATTTTCGCATTACAACTTTGTTTTTGTGTCTTAATTTTGCGTATACCAATCGACAGTGAACTTTAATGTTACAATGCGTTTTTAGGTCATAAATCTGCAATTGGTCAAGCCCTAAAAGTTGCGCGTCACATGCCATTTGATAATTGACCGTATTACTTCGTTATAAAGTCCAATTAACAATATTATGAAATGTTCTTTGGTAATTCGATATTTTGAACAGTAATTACATGCTGATGCCGCTTTCTGCATTTATTAATCAAATTTTCGTACCATCGCACACTTATGTTTAACAGCGCCACTCTAATTTACACCCAAAATCAGCCCGCATTTTCTAATACTAAAATATCCCTCTTCTAGATACAGCCATTGTTTTTGCACTGACCAGTGGACAACAACAATGACAAAAGTATTTGTGACGTCACTGTTCATCTCTTCAGCTTACTCCACACAGTTCCTACTCCTCGAGTTTAAAGACCAATCACTCATATGTTTTTCAATGAATTTCACATATTTTTCCCAGTCACATTAATGATTTTTAACGATTTAATTTTAATGTATAAGGCATACCAGTATCAAGACCAGTTCATTAGACTATTGTATAAATGTGTAAAGATATGTGGTTATATAATTTGCATTGCGTTGCATTGAAAGCTTTTTTACATTAGATTTATAAAAGTGAAGTGTGAATGAATCTATGCCATTTCGAAGTAAAACATTTAGGTTATTTTGCACAATAAAGATGTTAGAAGAATAAAGATGTTAATAATAAATTCTGGAAAGTATATAAAGAACATTTTCTTCAACCAAACATCTGATATCTTTTATGAAATACGATTTCCTAAATATTTCCAAAATGCTTTTAAAATTGTTATTCAAAACTCAGTGTCATGGTAAACTATGGGTAATAAGCGAATGTTACTTTATTATTTTATGCATACTAATTAACATTGCAAAAATTTAAAATATGAATAAGTTTTATAATTTATGTACATCTTGAACATTTTCATAGATTTGATTGTTATGAATAAGGTTTTATTATTTCCAATATTATTGTGATAATTAATGAGCAATTTTGTTGCATAAATTTAAAGTTAATATTGTTTATGAACAAAAATGAGTTTACGAATGAAAAACAATTTATTTTTTGTAAATTCCTAATTAGCGTATATGCCGCGTTAGTGTCTAGAGAAAAAATTAGTTCTCATTAATTTCTGATTATGTTACAAAATGTTTACTTTTGAATGTAAATATAAAAATATGTAAGGTGCGCTGTCAGTTTCAATATTGTATATATTTTAGTACCTTGGTAACTTTTCGTACTATAAGTATGCTATAAATTTTATGTTTCACCAGAGCTGGTAAAGCCGCGTCTTCATGTTTTTTCTGCCTTCGACATTGTATACTATATTTTTGGTTCTATAAGATAACACAAAGAAGAAAACAAAGTTACACTAAAATTTAATAAAATTAAATATTATTAATAAAAATATGACTGTCAGTCTCATTTTATCTTGTTAAGGAGGACATTCCATTTAACATAATCCTAACAGTAGATTAGTTTAAAGCTCCTGAACGATATATTCTTAACAAAAAAATAACATTGTATAAATAAAAAAATCCCTTCTCTTTTTTTTATATTAAAAATTAGCTAATGAAATTTTGAACACCTCAAACTTTGTTTCACAATTTGTGAACACCTCTGACTTGAATAGCCCTTGAATTGAATTGAATAGAAATTTTAGTCTTATGTGATACTGTTATATATAAAATATTGTTATTGACACTAACTGTAATATTGTTGTAATATTATTGTTAATGTGCTGTATATTTTGTCATTTACATAGATTCTTTTATTACGACTTCCATTTATTTATGTTATGAGTTATGACCTTAAATTAAATTTTACCCGACTTCGTGATGTAAAAAGGAAGGGTATCATTAGTTTACTATTTCAAATCAGGCAGTTAACAAAATCTTGTTGTAAATATTATTCGTTAGAGATAATTAGTTATCAACGTTACAGTTATTGTTTTTTAAAATATAATGAATATATTGAAAGTTTAAAAGTTTTTTTTTTCGTATTATTTCATTAACCATCCCTTCCTTGTCAATAATTGTCTTGTAACCATTTGTAACATTCATTCACAACAAAGTTAAAGAATTGCAAAGAAATATGTAGCACTGTTTAATGTTATTTGAAAGGTGTGAACATATATTGTATCTCTGTCACAGTGTTATCATGAAATCAGACTTTTTATCAGAAGTCTAGAGTATTGACTAGTATTAGAGTGGTAAAGCCATGCTGCATCGCAGCACTAGTTGGACCGGCTCGCCTGGTGAAATACCACCCTCACATAATATCGGCGTAAAATAACAGCATTAATTGCTGTTGTGTTTCGTTCGGTGAGTGAAAGTGCCGGTGGCCCATCTCCCCCTCCCCCCCCTTTCCATATTACTCTAAAGGCCGGCAAGGCACCCGTGATTCCCCGTACGTTGCGGTTGCGGGAGTCCATGGGTGGCGGTGGTGACTCTCCCTCAGGTGACCCGCTTGCTCGTTTTTTTATAAAAGGGGGCCCTTTTATAAAAAAAAGTGACCATAATCCAGTTTATGACAAATGAGAAATCAGTTTCAATATATCACCACAGATTAATTAGTTTACTACCGATATCACTATCATATCTGGTTATATATTAAAAACTTTATACAAGGTTAATGTTATGAATTATGCAAGGTTGCATGTGGTATATATGAAGTGCGCAATTAGAACTAAATAGACGGTCCAAACTTAAGTAGTGGGAACAGATTGGGATAAGTTGAGTCTCTAGTTTGTGATTGTTGTGAACATGTTTGTTTGTGAGTTTGTGACAGCATGCATCAGCAGTCACAGCGTGGCCACAGCTATGTAATGCTATCTTTTATTAGTTTATCTCCTCCCTGTTCCTATTGCTAAAGTTTAACACCTACCTAACACAATGGCAATGGAAGGAAAATATGCACAAGTCATTCTGTTAGTCTCTTTCTTGTGTAATTGTTTACTTTCGTTAATGTGCTCTTCTGCGGTTTGGCGACGCAGACGCAGAAAGACGATATTTTGGTGGGATTGGGAGTGAGCTAATAAGCCACCTTAAAAGTTTTGCTCATCCCAACACGAATTAGGTTCGCACACTGACATGTATAAACGTAGACAGAGAAACCCTTCGATCACAAATAAAAAACTAGATGCACAATACTCTGTGTGCACAATCTTATGTAAAATCTAAACAAATTATTGTCCGAATTGACACATACGTTTCTAATATCGTATAGTATTATCCGTAATATTATGCTAATTTAAAGTAGACCTTACGGTCAAAGCATAAGGTTGTAAAAGCTGATAAAAGATTCTTGGATGACATTGAAACGAAGTTTGTTAAAAAAAAATAATTAAAATGCAATCTTACGTTTCGTGCTTAAAGTATAATTCACTTGGAACTTAGTGTTTCTCCAGAAGTTACGTTATTAGGCTGATGCTCTTGTTACCAATGCCTTAAGAAATATAAATAATAAAAATCTAAA
Organism: Zeuzera pyrina; assembly: GCA_907165235.1. NCBI lineage: Eukaryota > Metazoa > Arthropoda > Insecta > Lepidoptera > Cossidae > Zeuzera > Zeuzera pyrina. The sequence continues at coordinate 6,591,947 of OU015629.1, forward strand.
GGTGTCAAACCATCAATCAATGTCATTCAGATTGTAGCTCATCTGTGTTGTAGGCTTTATTTCACAGAATTTTGTCGTAATTAACGTTTTTGGAAAACTTATAAAGTTTATTATTTAACTACAGCGTGAAATATGGACAAATCAAATATTACGGAACAACCGCCACCATATTCAGCAACTATTCCACCAGGTAGGTAACTAAGTTTCAGAGTTTTATGAAACTTTATATTATGCTCGTGAATCACTAAAAGATAAGCCGCTTGTTATTCACACTGCGCAATGTGTAAATTGTCCTTATAATGTACATTAAATATACACACAAATATACAGTTTATATGTAAACGTTCTAAATTTAATTAAAGCACTATATTGTTCTCAATATACATAATCTCCAAAAGTTTATTTATATTGTATCTATCAGATATGTAATATCACAGGTAATGTAGTGGCCATGAAAGAAGTGTTAATTTACTATTTTGTAAGGCTTTGTTTGTATTTTCGAAATAATCCTATACTAGAATCATTAAAATAAATCATAATACTAAAAGGATACCTGCAGGGAACAACATTATGACTTAGTTTTTGCCGTTTTGGATTACTATCCATATCAATGCTAAAATAATATACAGATTTACAAAACTATTAAAAATGATTGACTATGTTGTTTGTTGTAGGTGTTGATTATGTGCTTTGCCCTTTGCACACTATTTTAAGGCTACATTTTTAATTTGAATAAAGTTGATAAAAGCTATGCTTATTATGATTGCCTGTGTCTGTTATAAGTACAACTTTAATCTTATTTTATATTAGGATTTTTAAGATACTTCCATTTGTTAATTAAAAGGCAGGAAAGCTACAACATTTACCTTCTGAAAGAATAGAGGACAGTGACATGAACAATGGAGGACAATCTGAATAGTCGCTGGGGTCTACATCGTGTACTTATTCTAGTTCTATTAATAAGAAATAAAGACTTATTTATTATTAAGCATTAAGGAGAATATTGCAATGTGGTTTAGCGGCCTTTTAACATTGTATATTAACCTTCAACCACTGACATCCTTTTTTTGTCACGCTGTCTCCAAAGTGTGGTCTCAGAGATCGCCAAGATTAGGTGTCTGTAACTAAATCACTAGTGTTTTTATTTCTTATTTTAGTAGATTTGTAATATACTCGTTCTTAAAATAAAACCACATTTATGCATATTAATTGTTTATTTTTAATTATTTTGGAATAAATGTCTTTGGACCCGTCAATATTGAGAAATTTCACTTGCGATCAAATAATTTACTCTAAAATTCAACTTACAAAAAATCAACAAAAAACTAAACATTTCTTATAAAATATGAAAAAAAAACTAAAAAAAAAAGACGCTTAACCAAGCATTAGGTTTCTGTGACTCATGTGATCATTAGAGTACAGTTTCACTATCTGTGTAGTGATCACTCTGTTGCGGTACATAGTTTTCCCCAATATCATCAGTCACTTACTGTACATACTACACTTATCTTCGTATAAACATACATACATACACATGATTACACAAATGTAGATAATCTGTGATCCGAAACAGAAAGTCTTGATATTATCGTTGCAGGTTAGGTATGACTACTAGAATACCCTCTTTTATGAGTTCGAGATAAACTAGAAGTTGCCATTTTGATTAAAAATTTGTTTTCTTAAACAAAAAATAATAAATATTGACATTGACAAAAAAAGTCACATAGTCTCCGACGTGCGGTTTCACAGACTGCGGTCGAAATTTGATCAAAAATAATTCACGTTTGATCTACAGCACGACATTCGCCACTCGCCACTGCGCTTATGCAATTACTCGAAGGCACTGAGAGGAATAGGTAAGTGGGGGACCGGAACATTGCAATTAGACAATTTTGAAAGCGCGAGCGGTCTTTGAGAGCGCATGTCGGTGGTAGAAGGTTAAGAAAAATACACATATTGTTTTAGGCAAAAGATATCTCAGAAATGCTTCATCAGTTAAATGACATATTTTTCTTAATTTATATTATTAAATGACTGCAAACCTAATATATGATTAAGCTACCATTTAGTCAACAGACAGTAGAATTTGTGAAAAGATGTTTGCTAAAAAAGTTGAGAAAAACCTTTAGAAGATTTGTGTTTTCTGCCTTTTGTAATCTGAGGAGATTTTATTCACTATTTGAATTTAAGTGAATTAGATTTATAATATAGTTTGATATCAATATTATGCCAAAAAGAATCTAATTACAGTGAAGTAAGAAAAGTATCAATAATAATGCAAAATACAATTTTAAAGTACTCGCAGCAGTTTATTTTTTTTTAAGAAATAATTCGTTTTCATTTATCACTAAACCTTCCATATATTTTTTTTCTGAAGTCCGATTCACTAAATAATATTATGTGTCATATTTATATCATATTCAGAAGTTGAGCCCCACTTAAAATATCATAGTAATTACTGAGTATATTCATTATATTATGTATGTATGGTTTATAACAAAAGGGGTTTGAAGATTTTAACATACTCATCAACCACAATTTTTTTTTTCGAAAATAGTGGCGTAGGATTTAACCTATTTATATTGATTGGGGGCAATTAAACCACCAAAAATTACTGAGGTTTACTAAGGTTTTTATGTCCTAACAGTGTCACTTTACAGAGCTATTTGCAGGAAAAGAGCGATGTATGAGAACTTCAATAACCATGAAAAAAAAAAGCTAGAATAAATTAAATTATAATAGTTATTTTTGGTTCTTAAAAGTACACCATAATGTGCAGTCAGCTCAGATGAATATGTACATATATACATACAAATCTTCATGCTGTATCCCTATTGAGGTAGTCAGACAGGACGAAACGCCAAGGGTCGTCGTCGACACGCCTCACATACTTCTTTCGCTTCCTCAAATCTCATCATTCTCCTCACACATTTTCGCATAGATGTGTGAGTGCTTTTGACATTATCGTCAGCTAAAATAAGAAATAATCTGTTCTTTGTAATGAATATAAATTGTCGATATTGACCAGGTTTTTCATAGGTACTGCCCATTGTTTCTTCAGTGTGTACTTAACAACATGACAATAAAGTTAAAAAAAATGTGCCTGCTAATGCCATTTAGAATATAATAATACTTATGGGGCATTTCACGTGAAGTGGACAGCGAAAAAAAGTGACATTCTGAAATTTGTTCATATTCGGCCAACGAATGGGCAAAATCATCTTTAAAACAGACAGCCATTTACTACTGCTCCAAAGACAATATTCAACGTCAGAGGATTTTTTTGCAGCCCCGATTCGACTTAGCAATCACCATTCCTGGAACAAAAAAGTTGCACGCCTTTATTCTAACAAGCGAAGGCCTTTTGGTAAAAAGAACCAGTTCTAGCATGGATTGTAAAATTGTAAAATTTTTTAAATAAAATAGGTACCTCCTTTGTTACAATATTGTCTCATTATGTTATTATTATGATAGCACAGCAATTTTACTGAGTATGTTTTTTTTTTCGGGCAAACCAGTCGACCTAAGGAAGCTAGGGTACGACGCTCAGTGCGACACGTATGTACTTTAATTCATTTATCTCCTAAACTATTGCAGATCCCACTTTGAAACTTCTGGTGTATTATAAAAGTACTTTAGGCTATATTTTGAAATAAAAAAAAAATAAAGAAAATGGTCGAAGTTACTAAAATTTTGATTTGAAAAGTTCATTTCCGGTTTTGTATATTAAAAAAAAAAATAAAAAATCCAGTTTTATTTTGTATTTAGAAAGAACAGTAAATTTTCTATTTAAGTAGCCATATTTAAAAATTTAAAACGAATTTGTTTAATTCGAAAAAATATTTTCAAAAAATACGAATTTCAATAACGACAATTCTTTAGAAGCCCATAACTTGACAAATAAACACAATACAAAAGAAAATGGTGTGTCCACATCTTACCTACTAGAAGTACCTTTAAGCCGAATATGAACAAATTTCAGAACGTCACTTTTTTTTCGCTGTCCACTTCACGTGAAATGCCCCATATGCTAAAAAGTTTAATCGACCTAGGTATTGCTATTTGAATACAATGTAAACTATAAAAACATTTAATGAGTAATATAATTTCATGGTTTGAATTTATCGTACATCAAACTTTTCTTGCAAATATCTCTGTAACATGACACTTCGGGGTATAGCAAGTTTCATCGTGCAACTAATTTTAAAGAAAAAATAAAATGGCGGCCGTTGAGTATGCCAGGCTCCGAACAAAAATCTTTGAACTACTTTCTTCTTTTTGCAGAAAGGAGCTAGTCTTAATTTTGTAAAATATTAATAATACACCAAATAAATTATTTCATAATTTTTCAGATTGTGGTAATTGGATTAAAACTATTATTTTATCATTTTTCAGGGCCTCCACCTCAAACACATCCACAACCAGGTGCTCCAGGGGGTCCGTATCCACCGCCCCCACCGGGGTACACTCCATATGGGTTTGTTCCACCCACATCTACCTACATACCTAATTACGGTGCTACCAACATTATCATTCCACCACCTATCATTGCTGTAGGAGCCTGTCCAGCCTGTCGTGTTGGTATCCTTGAAGATGACTTTACATGCTTGGGTATATTATGTGCTATCCTATTCTTCCCCATCGGTATTTTATGCTGTCTTGCTCTGAAGAATCGTAGATGCTCAAACTGCGGAGCTTTGTTTGATTAGATTTTGTTGAATTAGATCTTTGATCTAATATCATAAAGGATTTGACAAAAGTTTAATGGAGTATGGAAAAAGGGACTTTTCAAAACTCAGTTAATTATTATGTGATAATTATGCAATAGGTACCACTTACTATTCTACAAAGTTTTCTCTTTTCTATTGAGTATTTTTATTTCCGTGAATTAATCTCTGTGAATTAATTCTAAACCATATAAAATATTTCTTTACTTATACTAGTTTTGAGTCATAGTTTCCAGTTACTGAATTTTATGTATAAGTAAATTACATTATCATCAGAACTTCTGAGTTAGTACATATTATATATGTGTATATTTTTAAAAATGATAAATTTACTGTATACAGTTATAGTGTAATAGTTTGTTATTGGGTGTTAAATAATTTCAAAATGTTATGGTCCTTTCGGTTTTCTTATAATGATTACATAAACAGACTCATAGATATGTATTTGAAATATTATAAAAATATAAGTTAAATATAATTAATAAAATATACTTAAGAATTCGTTAATAATGTTCGTTAAGCATAATCAGGGCTTGATTAGTATATGTAGTGTTATATCAAGTATGCATATTGTTATTATTTAGTGATTAGGTCAGGAGCAGGACATCCATAATTCAGTGATTAAACATAGAATCACATGAATGTACCCAAATTTAAATCTAAAAACTTGAATATTGTTATTAATTACTTATTCCTTAGGTAAGCTGCAATTAAGGCAATAAATAATTAGTGCAAGTGTAATATCAATATTCTGTGTAAGAAAAATATGTCATTGAAAAGAAAAGGGATAGATGTGTCTTTTTTAATATAAAGATATTATGTCTAGCTCATTACTTCAGTGTGGTTTTTGTGAGAGACACGATTAGCTCAGAACCTTGATTAATCTTATACTGTACAGTCACCAACAGTTCTGTATAGAATATATACATTATTTGCTCATCACAACATTACATTTTAAATTTTTCTAAAGACATGCCATTTGTGTACGATAGATCTTCATTTTTTATTCTTTTCTAAGATACAAATATAATTGTACTAATCTTGTCATGCATAAATGACAAGAAAGAATAATATTACAATGACTCAAAACGAAAAAATGAAATTAATTTTCACGTAGTCATATTTTTTATGGTTAGGTTTAAAATATTCAATAAATTGATATCTATAAAATGTAAAGAGAATTATGGGTGGTAATATTTCCTCTCTGACTACCCCGTTAGGGATACAGCGTGAACATATGTATTATTTCTCTAGTTATTTTCTTAAATGTAATATTACTTCATATACATTCACTGTCGCTTTTCAAGCCCTGAGAGTAAGTTCTCACTATGATGGATCAGCTGTTTTGTAGCCAAAAACATATAGATTCGAAGACTGTAGAATATCGTATGCACATGTATCGGTTCTTGTTCACAATGCGTCCTAGATTCTTGGTTAGTGTTGAATGTGACAGAGAATAAAAGAAACATTATATTACTTCTCTGTTCTATTTGAAGGTGATTGACATACACGTTTCTCTGAAATTGACGTTATCACAGCGTTTCTTGATATTGTAGAAGACAATGATATATCTTAACACAGTATTGACACATGTGTGTAATTAATATGCAATGTTATTGTTTTTCATTTGTAAAGTTCCGTCCAATAGTTTTAATTGTGAGACACGAATTCGGGAGAATGTTTGACTTGGGTAGAAAATATCTAGAAAGACAAGAACATCTACGCGTTTTGGCTTGTATATAGTCATCACATCGAGAAAGTAGGGCGCTTTAATTTTCAAACAACAAATCCGACAAATATTTCAACGAAAAGACTGAGATGAGATGGCGATGTACCGAATTCTACTCAGTGACAAAACATCAAAACATGCGTTCTGAACTTGGACAATCCTTTTATCCTGTCGTCGTTTAAATAAAAGATATTTTTTGTCAAAACAGATGGCATATCATAGTGGAACATTCTAATCTATGTAAAATTATTTACATATTACATACTTAGTTATAGTTTCTTGAATGAGAAGCAGTTAATATAATGGATTAGATCTTAAAAAAATATCTTTAAATTTATAAATATCGTCTGTTATATTATATAAGTAATTAGCAGCATACAAAAATTTTACTGAGTTGAATTGTTGAATCCACCATTTTATTCAAGTTATGCCATATTTTGACTGTGTTACAATAATGACTTGTTAAAGACAATGTAATAATTACAAAGTGACTGATTTTTACATGTTGCTTTGTTAATTAAGTATGAATATAGTTCACCGGTAGATTATCATGTTTGGCAAAATCTGATTTCAAATACTTTGACTATCAGTAATATTGTCATTATTTGATAATATTATCACCGTTTTGTTGGTTTTCGATGGGATTAAATTTCCACTAGACTGAAGTGAATTAGTAAGCCAAAATGCCTTTCTTGGAATTTTAATATAAGGTCGAGTTGTTATAAGTAACTATATGCGTGATCTATAAAAGTTTTTAATAATTGTTTTATATAGATTTTTAAATAAATATTTGCAGTAATATATAGTATTGCAGTTTTGTATAATTGTTTTTTGTCCTACTTTCGAGTTGATCTGTTATTTTTCCACACAGGTTTAATTATTATTATCTTTTCGCACAGGTTTATTATAAGTAGAGATGAGCCTATACTGTGATACTGTGGACCCTTATCCCTTGCCCTACTGGTTGTATATTTGAGTACAAATCGGACACATATCTTTTGGTACGAGTTGTTCGCTGGTGTAATACAATAGAACATGTGTAATCTGTGTAAATTGAAAGTGGGAAATGGAACACGGAACGCGCGCGCCGTGTAGAAAAGTACCACAGCCTATACAATATAAGGTATATCTTGCAAAAAAGTACCTATGTGTTTGGAAGCTATAATGAAGTATTTTGTGGTCGGACCTATATAAATCCGCAGACACGAAACCTGGATGTAGATACTTAAAAATGTCGGATCTACCCACAGATCACTGGTCCATTAGCGCGTAACATCTGCCTTCCAAATCAGAGTCCCAGGTTCGATTCCCGGTCAGGTCCATTTAGGAAAAGCTTTTCTAAATTCGCTTGGAGTCTGGGTGTTACTAGGAGCTTCCCCAGTTTTTGTGTGGTCCACGAGTAAAATAATAAAATAAAAGTGCATAATTTATGTAATTATTATTGTTTATTATTACTAATTTTTGAATATGTATAGATGATGGGGTAGCAAATTGACACTCAGGGTTAAGTTTCGTCATCTACATAATACCCAAATATTTATTGCCAAAACTCGTGTCAAGGTCTGCCTTGATGCTTTGACTCCGAATTGGGAAAGGTGTAAAGTTATGTATTATATTAGGTAAATTCCGAGTATGGGAGTAAATATCACCCTTCTATATTGTGTGGTACTTGGTTGCCATAATTAATGATCTAGGGATTTACTGACTAAAAATAATAAAAGACTAAAGTGGAGCTGTTGCGATGACCAGTGGCAAGGTGAATGTTGTTTTTCAACAGTATTAAAAGGTACGTAGATATATTTGAAATACTCAGAACTTATTTCTCTTATTTACACACACTTATTCTCAGAACAAAACTAACCTATTTCAAAATGTTTTTTAGCTTTCATGATTTTTTGTTGTGATTTGTGATAAGAATCCACCTAAGAGTGAATAAACTAAAACCGCCAGGAATTGGTTCTTTGCTGTTTAAAAATTTAAGATTAATGTTTGACGGTTTTATTTTCAAGTATTGTGTTTAGTTTCTCTTTTATTAGTGCCTACAACAATTAAACTAAACACTTGTAGCATTTCATTGAATGCAAGACATTTAACAGTCATGTCATTATACCTTTGATTATTTATAATTATAATCAAAGCTTCATAACAATATTTACACAAAAATCAAACGAAATATGTGTATTCTAGACATTTTTTCTCATACTTTACAGATTTATGCGTTAATCGATTATGCATGTTTCATTCTAAGTAGAATTCTGGAGTATTAGTAATTTCTGTTGGTTCCAGGCATTTTATGAGTATTCCCCATTTTAAATAATATAATATATATAAATAAATAAAAATAAAGTAAAAAAGTCAGAGATGTGGCGGAGCCTAAGTATTTCTTCCAGACTGGTGGGTCTGGGAATGAACTTGGACAAGACAAAGGTAATGCTAAATTCATTCGTAGACCCAACCTCAATTACAGTCGATAATGTCAGCATCGAAGTTGTTCAGGAATACATTTATCTAGGACAAGTTATTCAACTGGGTAGAAACAACTTCGACAAAGAGGCTGACAGAAGAATACGTTTGGGTTGGGCAGCATTTGGGAAATTACATCAAATCTTTGAGTCGCCACTGCCTCAGTGCCTGAAGTCCAAAGTGTATGACCAGTGCATCCTCCCGGTCCTGACCTATGGGGCGGAAACGCGGACACTGACAAAAGGCTATGCTCGGAGTTTCTCTGAAGGATAGAATCCGAAACGAGGATATCCGATGGAGAACTAAAGTGAGACCGACATAGCCTTGAGAATAAGCAAGCTGAAATGGCAGTGGCCGGATGAACGTTGGGGTAGACTGGTTCTGGAGTGGAGACCACGTTCAAGACGTCCCGTAGGACGGCCTCCCGCTAGGTGGACCGACGACCTGAAGAGAGTGGCGGGAAACGGATGGATGCGGAGAGCCGAGGACCGGATATGGTGGCACAATGTTGGAAAGGCTTATGTCCTGCAGTGGACGAACACGGGCTGATGATGATGAAGTAAATAAGTATGAAAAACTTGCCGTTGTATGCAGCTCTTCAGCGATTTGATTTATGTTCCGTTCTTGGCCATGTAAAACTAGATTGAATTTCTCTCTTCTTTGCAAAGGTAACAATGTAGGCAATCAAAATCAGTATGTGTGCAAAGGCCAATATGCTGGCTATCAAAATCAGTCCGGTATAGGTCAAATCAATGACGTTATATAACTGGTCAAATCAATGATGTTATAATATTTGTAAATATAACATCAGTGGGTTAAATAATGAAATCGATGTCGGGTAGTAAACGAAAGCAGAATGAATAAGCTGAACACGTGAACGTTAGCAGATGCAAATTGCAACTGATTGCAATGTAGTAGTTTTACGTTCTCTTTGCTGATGACATTTTGAACGAAAAGAGATATAGATAGATAAAACAGGAGGAAGGATAATAATTTGTGATCATTGGCGGAAACATCAAAGGGGTGTGGCCAATAGGGGCAATCCTAAGCGAGAAGTCGTTCATACACATAATCTTTATAGCGGTCGAGCGCTAACTACCGCGATAGTACAATGGAAGATATTTTTGAAAAAGTGAATGAATTAGGTATTTTAGGCTTTTACTATTTCAAAATAAATATTGATAGAAATTGTCTTTAAAATTTTTGTCTGTCTGTTTGTTTGTCCGGGCTAATCTTCGAAACGGCTGAACCGATTTCGGCGACATTTCCACTGGAAGATAGAGGGTTTACAAAGTATAATCTAGACTACTTTTTATCCAGGAAGTGTTTAGGGTTCCTGCGAAAATTGAAAATCTCTAGAACTTAAGGTAAATCCATAAATGTACATACAAAAATCTATATGTATCAAAAATGGTTTTCACAGTCGCGTTTCTTTAAGTCAGACTAGCACATTAAAGTACGTTCTATCATGATCTGCCGTCTGGAACCAGCCATGCGATTCTGTAAAAACTCGAATACCCAAAGCGAGACTCGCTCGACAATTCACCCCACTTCGCATTCGAATTCACTTGACCTTCAAATGGAATTCTCTAAACCAAACATTCTAGGAGCGAAGTGAAGTGATCTTAGATGCGAGTTGGTCGGGGATTGCTTTAAGAGTAAACATCTCAGTCGATATATATTTCGTATTGGAGTATTTTAACTTCTTCTGAGATAATTACGTTAAATAAAACTCGTTTATTTAGATTGGAGTGTTACATTTAGCGAAACTTTATAAAATTCATTTACAATGGTACAACTCGCCGCCGCCACTCATCGAGGCGGCGCTAGTATCTCTGTCGACTTTAGAGAATACCAAGTCACAGTTGACAATCTCACCGCGGATTCAGAAGTGAATTTGAATAATTTGCGTTAAAGAATCGCACTACTGAGATCGAAATGAGCTCTCTTTAGCTGAGTGGCGTCTGTAAAGTGGGTTTAACTTATAGTGGTTAATCCGTTGACCTACATTTAATAACAGAAACAGACCCATGATAGTTTAAAACAGTATCGCAATTGTATCTGTAGATTGGAGGTATTTTTGAAAAAGTGATTGAATTAGGCTTTTCCGATTCCAAAATTAATATGTATAGAAATGGCCTGTACGTTCGTATATTTATTTTTTGGAAATCTATACATCTATGCATATACATTACGTCTATACATATAAATGAAATCGAAGTGTCTGTCTGTGATTTCAAAATAAAGGCTTTTTCTTAAGCTTATATGATTCATAGCACGTAACCTAGACCCGAACACGCGTTTTAAAAATGTTGTCTGTCTGTTTGTTTGTCCGGGTTGATCTTCAAAGCCACCAAACCGATTTCGACAAGACTCACTTAAAAGTAAAACATTTGCAAAGAAAAATTTATGTTAATTTTTATTTGAGAAGTATTTAGGTTTCTGCGTGAAAGCTGTAAAACTAGAAATTAGAGGTAAATAATAAATCTAAAAATGTAAATACATGCATACAAATGTTCGAAGTGGGTTTAACATAAATAATTATGTTAGTACCTGGGCGACCAGGCTTTACTCGGTGTCTTACAAAAAAAAGTCTAACTACATTGCAGGATTCGAACTTGCGTATTTCAGCTTTGTAGGTCTCAGCTCTAGTTACTGTACTACTGAGAAGGTAAACTAAGGTATCTGCGGGTAATAAGGCCTGTCGTCTAATAAGGCCTATGTGAGTAAAATCGTATTTACAATGAGCGCTCCCGCTCAAGGCAACACTCACAGACGCCTAACATAGGAAGGTCACGAAGATATCTTTATGAGTACAAACGCGGAATACCCTCTTCCCGTCTCCAGGATCGTATCATAGATTGCGAGAGACGACCGCGCGGCACGAATAATAAAAATCGGTCCGAATCAGTCACAGATATTGATCGTCATGTTTCACTTATCTGTATAAATTTGCAATGTAGTTCTTAATCATTTTAAGATTTTTTATAATAAATACTTGAATAAAGTATTGTGATTCAAATATTTTTAATTTAATTTCTCTTACATACATAGTCGACGACTATTAAGGCCTAGCTAATTTAAACATAGATTTTGTTTTCCTCCTACATCATAAATCAAATTTTATTTGTTTCATAATGTATCTTATATAAATTTCGAGGTTTTACGAATGTAAACAAGTAGTGTGTAATTTAATGCTAATTGAACAATCGTTAGTTTTAGTGTCTACGACCACGATGCCTATAGAACGAGCATTTACTCAAATAAATGGTTGTTATGGGGAGAAAATTACAGATTTTTTTAATAATTTTTAATGTAATTGTCGAGTTTATGCAATTATTGATCTCAAGTATAAAATGTATAACGCGTAGTTTGATTATTTAAGTATATTAGAGCTGTAGGCTTTATTACCCTACCATAGTAAAATAAAGCCTATTGGCAAGGTTTTCAATAATGTTTAATTTTGTTTTTGTTTATGGTAAAAAATGCCATTTTCCCTTTATAACATAACATAACATAACTTCACGCTGTATCCCTTTATATTTTATAGTAATTGAACTTTTAGACTAATTATTATTAAAATCTGTTGATTATATTGGTTATTTTTCATTTAATTTTAAATCTTCCTTAGCTAGGCCTTAATACCCGCAGGTACCTTATTGTAAAATCAGAAGAGTTTAGAAGTTTTAACTAAGTGAAAACATACAGAAAACTAATTTTCTCAGAATGTGACTAGCTAGAGCGATTTTTGACCACTGTTAAGCTCTATATTTCAAATTTCATCGAAATTGTTACAGCCGTACGAGAACGCGATTATAAATATACAAATATTGCTTGTATAATACTACTGTTTTAAATAACATAGTATCTTAAAGTAAAGGAAGTCCATGAAGTTTAACATTAAATCCATTGTTCAGGAAAATAAGTAATAGATTTTTGCCCATGACTTTTAGCCACAGACTTTATAAATACCTTCTAAGCCAGACGCCGTGTCCGAGCAGTAACGGTGAGCTCAATCAGATAACCTGACTCACTTGTGCATATGACACACATTTATTATCAGATAAGCTGATCGATCGCCATTTCGTTAGAAAACAGTACTCACACAACTATATGTTATCAGCCCCCTTATTCACAACGCTTCGAAAACTTTCCGTGGCGGAAAGGGCCGATTGTCGGAAAGCATAAATTCAATCCGACGGATTGGAAAATGCTATTCACAAACTCTATCGGAATCTCATCGGAAAGGACTTAACGAATCCCAAAGAAAATGCATTTATGAACCATGTTACAAAATGGTAGAAATTCTATACGTTTTGGTAGAAAATATTAGTGTGGGTTAAACGTATGACATTTTGACAATCACAATGTGTTTGGTAAAATATCATAAATAATAATTATGAAAAAGAAATTACTCAGTCTTTTTTAAGATTAAACATTTTTGTAAATTATTTTACTTACATTCGAAGAACTAAACGGGCTTTATAAATACGAATTATACTGTCTGTGCTTCTCGTCTGTGCGTTCAACAAGTTCAAATAAATTATACTAGATGTCGCTTAGTAAAAATTAATAATAACTACCATAGAAAGTACAATAGCGTTTTTATTTTTGATTGTTGTTGTTTCTAAAAATACTTCAAATCCTCAAACAATGTTTAGCTATGGATTGCGTAGCTAATAAAATAGGTTATAAAAATATACTTAGGGCAAATTAATCCTTAGGCATGTATTTAAAAAGGGCACGTAATTTGTTTAGATTTTTGACGACAGACGTCATCGATTATACACTATATACATATATGAGAACCGACGTCTTGGTGATGCCAGTGCCTCAACACGGTGCAAATTATTAGCGTTATCGTTTCCTTATGATTTAAACGTAATCTAAGTAGTAACCGACAATAATTGTTTGCCAAAATTATTAATTTACTCGTCTCGGAAACGTTTTCGACACTAAAAAGTCGTCGGAAGCATCCGAAGGATTCGTCCCGAAATGAACTGTCAAATCATGTCGTTTCGGAAAGGTTTCGGATTTGTGAATTGCGTTTACCGTTTAGACAAAATCATCGAAAAGTTTCCTGTCGGATACGGAAAGTCGAGTTTCCGACGTTTGTGAATAACCCCGCAAATGTTGTTTGCCTCACTTCGTAATACGGGACGGGCTGTCTGAAGTTATGAAGTCTATGCATTTATCATTATTTTTCATTTTATGTCCTTATTGTAAGTACATTGTTAAAGTGGTATGTGTTCTTAATAAGTACTTGTTGCAAACTGAACTTAGACATATTATTTCAACTTATTAAAAAAAAAACAAAAAAGATCTGACCACATTGCAGGATTGGAACTAGCGCACTTCAGCGTGGTAGACCTACGCTCTAGCCATTGTACTATTGAGAAGGTAAACTCTGCTACAAAATCAATAAGTTTAGAAGTTTAGAAGTTTTAAGTGTGTGACAGACAGAGAAAACGATTTTTCCCAGAATTAAGACCTAGCTAGATCAATTTCTCGTCCTACTCAACCCCTATATCGTAAATTTCATCGAAATCGCTAGAGCCGTTTTCGAGAAAGCGATATCAAATATATCAGTTCTATCCATACTTCCATATCCATATTCCATACTCCATACTAATCCATACTCCATACTAATCCATACTTCCATACGAATCTATACTTAATATTATAAATGCGAAAGTCTGTCCGTTTGCTTGGTTTTCACGGCTAAACCGCCGGACCGATTTTGATATTACTAACATTTTTGTTTCATCAAATGAGACAAGCACTCTAGCTTTTGTGTATTTTATGAACACTATGTATTCTAACCAAGTTTGTCAGTTAAACAATAGGTTTTTGATTTTATGTTAATTGTAGATACGGATTGAATTGAAATTCAATTTAATTTTTAGATGCGTAACGGAACGGGAACTAAACGGAAAAGCAATATTACATTTTTCTTTATTTTGATCTTAGAAATACAATACATATGTCTATATATGTGTATTTATATGTATATATCATATATGTATTTATTGAAAAAAAAATGTAAATATTTGTACATGTAATAAGAATAAGTTTTTGACGAAGTCACAAAGAATCTTAGAAATATTCGACCACAGAAGTTGTACCAGCAAATACAGTGTTTTTCACAGTCATTCAAGCCTGATATTATGTCCGATTATGACAGGTCGCTCTCAGTTCTACATCTGCGTCCTTGACAACAACGTGACTATGTAATGTGGTGTATATAATCCCTACAACAAGATTTACTATAACGATATTTTCATCGTAAATTCACGCGGACGAAGTCGCGGGTTAAGGATAGTTTGAAATAAGAATAATGTGATGAACGAAATTCACTGCTTCCTATAAAAAATAGTAATGAGTCAAAATTCAAGTATTTTTATTGTGTAGGACCTACTATGAAATAGTTTAATGTTTATCAGTGTACGCTTAGGTTTGGACTCGGACCAGAAAAATAATGGATGGAGCATAATGAGTTCCGCTCTTATCACCATGTGTCAAACGAATTTTCGTGTCTCTTTTTCTATCTCATTGAACGTAACCACGAGTAAAACAATTAGCAATAATAAGTATGGCAATCTCACACTGTCGGTGTAATTCGTGTCAGCTCATGACCGACTTCACATAGAAAATAAATAATTATTTTCAAAATATTCGTACATCAAGTATTTTGGCTACTAATATTTTATTCACGAAAATAAAAATATCTGTTCAGCTCTGTATTGTTGTACTGTGACACTTCCGTAGTAATGTACGTGTACATTAGGAAAAGTCTAGTAACTATGTCAATAAAAAAAGACGGAGCAAAAGTAACGTCCATTTGGATTCTTAGCTCACGGGTAAAATATTCCAACGATGCAATGACAAATGTAACACTCGCGGAACGACTTTTTGGCGGGAACGGGAGAAACGGGGTTGTCATTTTATTTAAATTTTATATATTTTTACATCTTTGGGAGTTTTTAAAGTACAAAAGTGATAGTATATTGTGTTTTAAAGTTCTGTACAAGTGAAAACAGTGGAGTAGGTCTAAATAAACATGGGTAGCTGAAGTTCTCGCGCTCTTCCAAGAAGTCCTATAAAACTTCAGTAAAGTTTACTATCACTTTACCGGAGAAGTTTTACCATAACGATACTACTTATAATACAATACGCGACATTGGCAAATGCGCTAATCTGTGCGCCATGCCATGAAGAAAGAAACTACAAACTACACTCGCGGAACCCTAGTGTTGTTCACACGAAACCCAGTTATTAGGAATCGCTGATTTATATTAAAGCAAGAAGATGTATCTCTTGTAATCTATAGAGTAATATATCTGTGTAATGCCTATTTCCGTTGTTTCTGGAGTCAGCCTGCAAATGCCCGATATCTCAGGAAATCGACTGGATATATTGAACGAAGAAATCACGCTTAAAATTAACGTGTCATCCGATATTAATAACGTATGTTATGTAACTAAACAGAAAATATTTTTCAAATAGTCTGATTTTATTTTTCTATTACCCCGCATCTATTCATAAACAGAGACTAAGATTGTAATATTATAATTACCATCATAATCTACAGAACCGTCACGCCACTTTAAAAAAATATTAGTAGGCACTTTATAAGTTGTATAGATCAAATATAAGTATATTTGTTTGGCTTCAATGTGTAATTTATTTATTCGACCTATAATGGAACATTAATTGTACATAGGTACAAGTGAATTCAAAGACTTTATTCAGATCATAATTGCTAGTATTATAGAAATATTGTATTTTCTAAATCGAAGTGATAGGAATCGAATTAAATTTATATATTATAATTTCTTTATAACTAAGTACCTACTAATAGTACTTAGTACGTAGTAAGTACTAATAGGAAGACAAGCAGCTGGCTGCTGCGCTACTGGCACGTTTTGTACTTTTAACTCCCCGACGCAAAAGAGGAGTGTTATAAGGTTCGCGTCATTGTATTATTTAGTTGTGGCATTTTGAATGGATGAACTGATTTGCGTGTGACTTTTTTGTTTCAAAACTGCATTTTCCAAGAAATTTCTTAGCTATGTTAGGTGATTAAAAGTCCAGTAATGTATTTTTTATGTGTACGATTTTTAATTTTAGGTAATATTTATTTCTAGACCAGAATGAATGGGCATGAGACTATCAGTTCACTACAAGTCTAGAATAACTATCCACATAGATTATACAATAAATATAACTGTAGGTACATAAAAAGATAAAGTGAGTTGTCGTTGTTTATCGTAATAATGGATCTCAAGATTCTCAAGCACTTGCCTTTAATGTATGTTTACCTAGGTATTATATTATTATTTTCATCTACTAGCTGGTGCCCGCGACTTCGTCCGCGTGAAAGTCGGTTTTATTACACTCTTCTGTTGTGTGCTTCAACGTGTAACAGGCGAGCGGCAAATTGAAAATTATCTTTAAATGACGGCAACTATTTTCACTATCATCCGATTTCAATGAAACAAAGCCTATATGTTGTTCCACGTTGATTTTAATCAGTATGTGAAAAGCGCAAGAAAATTCTTTCGATAGTTTCCCAGATTATCGTGTACATACAGACAGAAAGACAAAAGTTTTAAAAATGCTTTTTGTGTTCAGTTACTCTTTATTTATCGCCCATACTCATTTTTTGATAAATTTATTAAATGTGCAGAGACACGATTTCTACTGCTTTATTATATGTACTTATATATATAATAAATTGTCTTTTATCTATATTATCTATATGTCTCCATTTACATATTCTTACCTCACTGAGGAATAATGCATTTTATATCTCCAATTATAACTAGTGACTGCGGTCTGTTGACAGTTGTAAATTCTGAAAATCTGCCTCCAAAGTTGAGGATCTTAGGTTCGATTTTCGGAAAAATTAACTTGGAAAGACAAATTTTATGTACTTACTTATAAAACATAGTATTATACTTTAATGCTAAATGGATGTGGACAGTTTCCCGTTAGTTTACCGAAAATATGTTGAGAGACAGGATTAAATGCATTGACTTCAATTTTCAATGCTGTCATGGTAAATTAGTCAAGAATTATATCGTCAGTTGTTACATATATTATATTATTATCACATAACGATATCGTAGGTAGATACTTAGACGTAGCTATTAATACCATTTATTACAGTACAGAAAAGTAATATCTGTTATCCACCTAGATCCTAAGCGTATGATGGAATTGAAATTTAATGGATGTCAATAAGACCATTAATTATGTTATTTCGTTAAATCAAATATGACTTTCCTTAACGGTTAACGCATTAACGGTTTACAGCCCAGCTTAGTGTATAAGTAGTATTTACAATACATAGCGAGGTAAACTGGTAATATTCTGATAGTTTCTATCTAGTTATATACCTTTCTGTTACCTTTTTGTGATGAGTCACTCAGTTTATAAACATACAAATTGAATTATTTGTCTGTTCAAACGAGTACTGTTCATATTGTCATGTATTCGAAACACGTATAGCGTCGTTCTGTTCAACGTTATATTGAATGTGGAGAAGAAATTATGCAACTGTTAGATAAAGGCGCCTCGCGTTGAAGGTACGATTCGACTTCACTTATGATATTTTCTTGTCAATTATTATAAAATTGTTATCTTTTGTTTAACGTTAAACTTATACTATAGGTTCTGTGTATGAAAAAGAAGATGTAGAAGTTACAGACGAATACGGGTATGGAAAATATCTAGAACAAGTGAATAAAATTGTAAATCTGGAGAGTGCGTTTTCTAGGGATAGAAATTGTGAGTCGGATGTGGAGAGACGGGTAGCTACCGGCAATAAAGTAAACGGTGCTTTGGTCGCATTAATAGGCAGTATGAATATATCTAACTCGGCCAAAATAGCCATCTACAATGCGGTGTTGGTGCCACCTTTATTGTACGGTATCACAACGTTTATTTATCTCACTTTCATTAGATATAAATGCAGTATAAGTGCGATCTCTTAGAAATATGTGTGCTGTCACCCTTGTGGACAAAATAAGCAATGAAGAGACGTAGTATGACAGGATTGCAAGACAGTGTTATTGTAAAAATGAAGAAAGGAATGCTTAGATGGTTTGGACACATAGAAAGAATGAGCGATTGACGAAGAAAATCTACAGAGCGAAAGCGAGTGGTAAAAGAAACAAGCAAGACCAAGGCTGACTTACGAAGATAGAATAGCCAGAGTGTTAGCTGCCGGAAATGTCAAAAGCACTCACATACTTAAGCGAAAATGTGTGAGGAAGTATGTAAGGACCGTTAAGCTTAGCGCTTCGTGCTTTCTCATTATCCCGTTAGGGATACAGCGTGAGGATATGAATGTATTTGTGTAGGTATGTATTGTAATCCTATCGATACATAAAAGCCTAAGTATTTATAATTTCACATCACTTTCCATTTGGGGTATGCACTGGCATTACGCTAGACATGGATAACACTGCGTTACAGCTGCGTAATTGTGCCAACTCAGTTCACTGAGCTCGATGTGTCGACACTTCAAAGTGTATTGGTGGCATATCACATTGCAGTGTATAATACGCTGCCTGCGCTAAAAGCCAGCGGCGGCGGGGTGCGAGAGGCGCGCGAAGTGTACCATTTTGTTTTGGGATACACTTGAGTTTTTGAGTTGTGCAAAGAACTTTTGCAAGGAATTAAAACATGTTGCATAAAAAATCGAACATGAATTTAAATGTGATGTATTCACATTGAAATGATTTTATATGGAGATGAATCATTCATACGTGAATAATAATGTATGAATGTAATGTTTCCAATTTTATAAATCTGTCAGAAGTGCAAATATTCCTTCGTTGGTTTTTACGACTACGTTTCAGTATGCAGTCTCTAGGCTTCATGTGGGTTAGTGGAACTGGAAACTTAACTTTATAGCTAATAAACTGTAGTCACGATCACCTTATCTGAAGAATACGTTGAGCTGACACGACACTTTTACGCTCCTCGTAGAACTTTTACGCGTACAGTAATGTGGGTCTTATACAGGTACATTTTTGGCTATGTTTGAAGTAAACAGTAAACACTACGGTACTTATTTTTAATACGATTTTATACTAAGGTTATGTCACATTCAAATGGGCAATAATATGTGGTCGTCCAAGCAAAAAGGGTCCAGTGGTCCGCATTTAGTTTCCGAGATATACGTAGTTTTGTAAAGTTGGGTGAAAAATGGCATTTCGCGATTTTCATGGATTATTAATTAATGCTCAACTATCTACATATAGTAAATAATTTTATATGATGTTTCTAAGTAGAAACAAACAAGTAGAAGTGTGTTTTTTTCAATCAAAGTTTAAAAATGATTTTTTCAAAACAAGCTTTTTTAGCGTTTTAACCTTCGATCATAAATAAAGAACTAGATTCACAATCTCCTATAAAATTTAAACAAATTATTGTCCGAATTGACGTATATATTTTTAATATCGTAAAGTATTATCGGCAATATTGTGTTAATCTAAAATAGACCTTACTGTCAAATCATAAGGTTATAAACGCTCGTAAACGATTGTTGCATGACATTGAAACGAAGTTTGTTAAATAAAATATTTAAAATGCAATCTTACGTCTCGTGCATAAAATATAATTCAAATAATCTATTTGCGTTGCTACGTTGATTTGTTACGTGAATGTGACACGGATAAGACAAATGTTGTCAGGCAATATTTAAAAATATGATTACGAAAAAAGAGCTATGTAACGTTATTACTATAATGAAATAATGAACACGTAAATAATATTATTTATTTATTAACCGAAAATAAGAACTCGCGTCTTTTTTTAGCTTTCTAGATGTGTTATTTTTGCAATGTTTGAAGGAGCACTTTGACATGTTCGCTGTTAGCGTTTTCGAATACCATTAAAACAGAAGTGCGCTCAAATACTCATTTGAGCGCACATTTGGTTCGGACACTATTGGAGCGTTGATTGTGTATCTAGTTTTTTATTTGTGATCGAAGGTTTCAACTTTAAATGTCTGATAAAAAAAATATATGACAGTTTTTGATATTTTTTTAATCCTTATTATAAATTGACTATTCTAAATTCCGAATCTAGTCTTAGCTCAATACCCCGCTACTGGACCCTTTTTGCTTGGACGCCCACATGTAATCTCCAGACAAGTATAAAGAATAAAAAGCTAGATACTATTATGCATACCAACATACACAATATGTCGTTGTAATATTGAAGAATTGGAAAGATGTACTTGGCATTTCGCGGAACACCTCTGTTTTACGAAATTGCCAAGTAATGCCCGCCATATAGTTCCATGCAAATTATTTGACGATCCTCCCGGCCACAGATGGGCACATTGATTCTGTTTCCACGTACAAAGTATTTATCTGTAGATAAAAATTAAGTACAACTACGTGACTTTTTTAAACTCTTTTGCTTACAGCTTCATTCTACTTAATTTTTCACTTACTACCATTTGTCTAGTACAATATTCAATTTATTTTGACGCAGTCCTCTTCCGTGTACAAAAAGCAATCGGCTTGCGTGGAGACAGCGCCACTAGCGGTGCCAAATACAACCGTTTTTTCGTTATGTCTAGTTAGATCATGATGTGACGAAGCATTTAGTTCGGATTATCGACAAACGCGTTGTTCTTATCGATTCATTCGACGTTTCATTGGACTCACCATGACATGACGGTTATATACACATACAATGGATATTTTATGAAATGATATTTCATAAAATGGGCAGGCACATCACGATCTGTCTAGTTCTGCTGTTATAAGTACGACGACATATCAATAGCTTATAGTGAAATTGCGGTAATACAATTTTGGTCATTTGGTTTTGTTTTCTTTCTGGAAAGAAAACCTTGCAACGAAAGTTGCAAAAATTTATCTAACATAACTCTAGTAAGCTGTTGATAGTTAAAACGTTTTGCAATTAATAGCTGGTGTCAGTTTAATGTGAGATCGTGTACTAAAACCTAATTCAAAAATAATAATAATGATACGTAAGAAAAAAGTATAATTCTGGGCATTTTTAAAAATTTTTTTTTTGTTTTTAATCACATTTCAATTTTACAGGACACAGTTTTTTGTTTCTCTTGAAAACTTACCTGTTTCGCACATAGGTATGGGAGTATTCATTAGCAGCCATCGATGTATGCCTGCAAGAGCTCTTGAGTTGTGTAAGTGGTTCCAAATAATACCACCCAATATACAATTTATTTTTATTTAAAAAAAAAAACAAATTTTACAGTAACATCCTAGCAGGTTATTCACAAACGGCGGAAACCCGGCTTTCCCTATCCGACAGGAAACTTTTCGATGATTTTGTCTAAACGCTATTCACATATCGGAAACCTTTCCGAAACGAAGCAATTTGACAGTTCATTTCAGGACGAAACCTTCGGATGCTTTCGACTATTTTTTAGTGACAGAAACGTTTTCGGGACAACTAAATTAAAATTTTGCCTAAGGTACCTGCGGATATTAAGGCCTAGCTAAGGAAGATTTGAAATTAAATGAAAAATAACCAATATAATCAACAGACTTTAATAACAATTAGTCTAAAGTTCAATTACTATAAAATATAAAAGGAAAATGGCATTTTTTATCATAAACAAAATCAAAATTAAACATTTTTGAAAACCTTGCCAATCAGCCTTATTTTACTATGGTAGGGTAATAAAACCTACAGCTCTAATATACTTAAATAATCAAACTACGCGTTATACATTTAATATTTGAGATCAATAATTGCAGAAACGTAGCAATTGCATTAAAAATTATTAAAAAATCTGTAATTTTCTCCCCATAACGACCATTTATTTGAGTAAATGCTCGTTCTATGGGCATCGTGATCGTAGACACTAAAACTAACGATTGTTCAATTAGCATTAAATTACATACACATGTTTACATTCGTAAAACCTCGAAATTTATATAAAATACATTATGAAACAAATAAAATTTAATTCATGATGTAGGAGGAAAATAAAATCTATGTTTGAATTAGGTAGGCCTTAATAGACGTCGATTATGTATGTAAGAGAAACTAAATTAAAAATATTTGAAGCACAGTACGTTATTCAAGTATTTATTATAAAAAATCTTAAAACGATTAAGAGCTTTACACTGCAAATTTATATAGATACCTAAGTGAAATATGACGGTCAATACTTGCGACTGATTCGGACCGATTTTTATTATTCGTACTGCGCGGTCGTCTCTCGCAATGTATGATACAATCCTGGAGACGGGAAGAGGGGTATTTCGCCTTTGTAAATTCATAAAGATATCTCGTGTGTTAGGCGTCTGTGAGTGTTGCCTTGCGCGGGAACGCTCATTGTACATACGATTTTACTCAGATAGGCCTTATTAGACGACAGGCCTTATTACCCGCAGGTACCTTAATAGTTATTGTTGATTATTATTTAGATTACGTTTAAATCATAAGGAAATGATAACGCAAATAATTTGTACCGTGTTGGGGCACTCGCATTACCAAGACGTCGGCTCATATATGAATATGTATATAGTGTATAATCTATGACGTGTGTCGTCAAAAATCTAAAAAAATTGCGTCAAAAATTTTTAAAGAACTTAGAATAAGGTCTTAAGCAAACTCCGACCACGGCCGATGCAACTCGGTTGAAACGTCAAGCCAAAATAAAAGGTAATCGCGCTAAATTTCCCGTTTTAGATATTTTATAATACAACGCGAAATTTTAAAAGTTTACATTGCTGGTTATTGGCTTAACTGGAACCTCCGCGTTACAAAATTGTCGACACTTCTTCAGTCCGCACTAACACTAGCCATTAATAATAGATCTTTACCTATGAAGTTGCTGTTCTACAATATTGGCCATTTGAAATGTAATTTGTGTATGGCTGGCAATAAATTCTAAATTCAAATGAATTTTATTTTAAAAATATGGAATTTTATTTTCAAATTCAGTCATTTTTTGACACTGCATTTGTATCTTTTTCATCAGTATGGCTACGATAAAAATACAAGTAATTACGGAATACGAGTTTCGTCGCGGTAGCAATGCGGCGCAAACGGCTCGCAACATTAACGACGTGTACGGAGTGAACACTATTAACAAACGCAGGACCCGCACGGTTTGAACATTTCCGACATGGAAATTTTGATCTGAAAAATGAACCCCGTGGTGGCCCGAAAGCTAAAGTCAACAACGACGAATTAAAGGCGACAGTGGAAGCTGACGATATTAAAGCTACTGCTAAGTTAGCAGCAGCTTTCGATGTTAGCATCAAAACAATATTGGTCCATTTGTGTTAAATTGGCAAGTTAAAAAATCTTGATAAGTGGGTGCCGCATGAAAGAACGATTGCCAGCGCTACGAACGCGTGAGGTATGCCTTGCGTTGCTTAATAGACACAGAAACGAAGGGATTTTGAACCGCATTATCACTTGCGATGAAAAATTGATTCTTTTTGACAATCATAAGCGGTCATCACGTTGGTTAGACCCTGGTTCAGCACCTAGGCAATGCACCAAACGAAAACTTACCCCTAGAAAAGTGATGGTTACTGTTTGGTGGTTTAGTGTCGGTGTAATTCATCACAGCTTCTTACCAAATGGCATAAGCATTACTGTGGATATGTACTGTGAGGAACTCGACACAGTGATGGAGAAGCTCGCAAATTTCCAGCCAGCCTTGGTTAATCACTCGTCCCCGCTGCTCCTGCACGACAACGCTCGACCTCACACGCCACAACAAACGGTCTCTAAGCTACAAGAGCTAGGGTTGGAAGTTTTACGACATCCACCGTACTCACCAGACCTTGCGCTGACAGACATCTACTTTTTTCAAAATTTGGACAACTTCTTGGCAGGAAAAAAGTTCTATACCCGAGAGGCAGTACAAAATGCCTTTGAAGTGTTTATTGCCTCCCGTACTCCCGACTTTTTCAAGAAGGGCATTGAAAAGTTACCACTGCGCTGGCAGAAATGCATCGATAGCATGGGTGCATACTTTGATTAATAGAAATTAAAAAAAACATAAAAAAAATACTTACTTTTTGTATAATAAACGGTAATTTCATAGGTAAAGAGTAAAGACCTAATGTTATGTCCTCTAAATTAATGTCACTTTCATGCGTGGAATGAGAGTATCAAATATAAATTTTGCTTTTTATTTTATCATTCAATGTAATAAATAAGAAAATATATTTGCATTTTCAAAGTTCAAATACCGCACAATTTCCGTACAATGGTGTGACACAACGGTCATATCTTAGCTGTTTATTTGGGGGGCGAACGTAAAGCGAAATTACCCGGGACAGATTTGAAGTACCCTCGAGCTCGGTGTGAGGTAGATAGAAAAACGAATAAGTATGTTCAATGTTTTCCGAAGTTATTTTATGCGATTTTGTTTCTGAATCGAGGCTTTTTACATAGCCATGTTCAAATATTTTCTAATGTATTGTTATGGTCTAATTCTTTATAATGTACGTACGTAATATATCAGCGACTGCTTATCTGTTAATTAAAGTCAGCTTTGGTAAGATTTTTTATGTTTATAAATTTTTTTTAATCTGTAAAGATTAAGATAGATATCGAAATTCTTCGATTAATCGAAGAGTTTTGATACACAAAGCTAATTCTAGCAGTTATTTAGTCTATCGACAACAACTTGATAAATATTTTACATGATCATGTATGTAGGTATGATCATACTTATTTAAAAAAGCTGTAACGTGATAGACAAGAATATGTCTTAGATAGATTTTGTTAAAATCATCTTATCTATGTCTATTTCCAAAAAATTTGTAATATTCACTATTATTTATGTAGTCTATCAACAATAACTTGATATTTTACATGATCATACCTATTTAAAAAAGTTGTGACATGATAGCCAAGAATATGTCTTAGATACATTTTGTTAAAATCATCTTATCTAAGTATGTCTATTTCCAAAAAATTAGTAATATTCACTATCACGATAAAGATAAACCGGAATTATTGAATACTTGTTTGTTGTATGTATAATATTTATACAAACGATAAACGTATGGCAGGATGCGATGAAATAAAATTATAATTAAAAATCAGTTAAGTATAAATCGTACTTTCGCTAGTTGTTCGTACTGACAGTTCTTATTAACTGCAAAACAAAACTTTGGGGTAACTTTATTTTTATCGAAAAAAATGTGTAGTATTTTTGTAGTGTTTTGTATCCTGCGCTTGTCGAACAAGGGAAGCTTCGATCCATTTTAGGCGATCCTGAGGACGGCTGCTTGTGTGGTCCGTATGATGCTGGGGATGGCCACTTAAGCCGCCCTGAGATATATTTCGGCACACTTCTAGGCGAGTTCCGTAGGAGTTTCTGGAGCGGCTCGACTTGTATGGCTTGTATGACTTTTCATAAACTTTCATCAAATTGATCAAAGAACACAGCTATGTAATCCAAAAAATACTGTATTGTTATTGGTTGATTTTGTTATCTGTGTTTTGGTCATTGGTGACATCATGTTTAGTGTACCTAAGAGATCATTGCTATAACCTTCAGGTCATTTCAATAAAGAGTAGTTGAGATGTAGAGCTGATAGCGAGTTCATTGCGATCACTTATCCTTTCGTATTTTAATTTTAATATATAAACTTTATTGACATAAATCAGTACATACACATCTTAACGTTAACATTTACAAACTTAAAATTAAACATTATAATAAATAGACTTCCTCAAAGTTGCCGCTTAGTAAGTTATCATTGCTTAGGGTTCCCAGCAGACTGGCGGCATTACCTCTTTGAATAGCCAAACCGATTCGTTGGAAGAAGCCGCCAGCCAGACGGTCTCCCGAAGCCCCGACCAAATCATCAACTTAAAAAATATTAATCAATCGATAATCCGCCAGTCGGTATGACTCGTTTACCTGTCTTCCATAAAAATAATAAACAATCATATTAAATATGAAAAGTGTAGGTGTGTGTGTGTGTGTATGTGTATGTGTGTGTGTGAAGTGGAAGAATGTGGAGTAAATGGAGAGGAAGGACGTTAGATTTTCGCCGCTGCATAGATAAGTCCCAACTTTTCGTTTGATCTCTGGGTCTTGGTCTCGGGATTTTGTACCACAAAATTAGTTACAACGAAGGTAACGTTTTATACACTTAAAATCTAACTTACAATCTATACTATTACATAAATCTCTTGTGTCTGTCTGTAATTTCAGATTTTTTGTCAAAGTTTACGATAGATAGTCGTTTTATTACTTACTGATTCCGATTCTACCATTTTTAAAATTTTTGTCTGTCTGTCTGTCTGTCCTTTTATAACTAAAGAACGGCTTGACTGATCTTAATGACAATCGGTACGTAGTAAGAACACGTGATTGCGCTCATGATAGGCTACTTATTTTTTAGAAAATACCCTACACCTAAAGGGGTGAAAAGGGGGATGAAATTTTGTATGAGAAATGGTAAACCCCTGATTAAATTATAATTAAATTTAGCACTGAGATAATTTGACATCAGAGAACGGACATAGGCTACTTTTTTTTTCAAATACCTACCCTTAAGGGGGTGAAAAGAGGGATGAAACTGTATGGGAAACGCAAAATCTTTGTAATGATAAAATTTGGTGAAGTGGTAAGACTTTTTTTATCAAAAATACATAGGCTACTTTTTTATCAAGAGTCTGTGAAAAGGGCGACGGGAGGGAGTGGGACGAAACTCTGTCCGGGAAATGCTAAACCGCTGAACTGACTATGATGTAGTATGGATATAGTTCTTTGACACCTGGGACTGGACATAGGCTACCCTTTCATCAAAAAACTACTCCTAAGGGGGTGAAAAGGGGGATGAAACTCTGTACGAGAAATGGTAAACCGCTGAACCAATTGTGATGAAATTTGGCAGGGAGATAGCTTGACATCAGAGAACGGGCATGGGCTACTTTTTTAAAAACCTACCCTTAAGGGGGTGAAAAGGGGAATGAAACTAAATGGGAAATGCTAAACCGCTGATATGGTGCTATATGATAAATGATGTTTTGTTCAGAGATAGTACGTGCCCGGGGGCAAACGTAGGCCATACGTAGGCTCTTTTACAAAAACAATCTTTCTATTATCTATCTTAACTACTATATAAATCTCTAGCGTCTGTCTGTAATTATAATTTTACTGTCAAATTTTGTGATAGATGGTCATTTTATGACTCACTGACTTCGATTTTACCATTTTTTAAATTTTTGTCTGTCTGTCTGACTGTATGTCCTTTTATAACTGAAGAACGGCCTGACCGATCTTAATGAAAATCGGTACGTAGTAAGAATATCTAAATGCATTCATGATCGGCTACTATTATATTATTTTTTCGAAAATGGTGAAAAGGGGGATGAAACTTTGTATGGGAAATGGTAAATCACTGAACCGATTATGATGAAGTTTGGTAGGAAGATAGTTTAACATTACTGAACGGACACAGGCAATTTTTTTTATCAAAAATTTATCCCTAAGATGGTGAAAACGGGGATGAAACTTTGTATGGGAAACGCTAAATCTTGATAGTGAGAGGTGCGGCGATAAGACTTCTTTTTATCAACAATACATAGGCTACTTTTTTATCAAAAATCTGTGAAAAGGGGGACGGGAGGGAGGGGGACGAAACTCTGTACGGGAAGCTAAACCGCTGATAACTGATTATGATGTAGCATGGATACAGTTATTGTTATTATTAGTTATGGTTATAGTTAGTGTTATTGTAAAAATGAAGAAAGGAATGCTTGGATGGTTCGGGCACATGGAAAGAATGAGTGATGAAAGACTGACGAAGAAAATCTACAGAGCGAAAGTGATTGGTATAAGAAGTCAAGGAAGATCAGGGCTGACTTATGAAAATCAAAGAGCCAGAGTGTTAGCCGACGGAAATGTAAAAAGCACTCACATATCTAGGCGAAAATGTGCGAGGACAATGACGAAATTTGAGGAAGCGAAAGACGTATGTAAGGACCGCGACGCTTAGCGCTCTGTCCTCTCTGATCTCCATTAGGGATACAGCGTGAAGATATATGTATGTATGGATATAGTTGACACCTGGGAACACACATAGGCTAAACTACCCTTAAAGAGGTGAAAAGGAGAATGAAACTTTGTATGGGAAATGGTAAACCGCTGAACCGATTACGTTCAAATTTAGCAGGAAGATAGTTTGACATCAGAAAAAGGGACATGAGCTACTTTTTTTTTATCAAAAATTAACCCCTGTGATGATGATGAAAATGGCGATGAAACTTTGTGTGGAAAACGCTAAATCTTGGTAATGATATAATTTTACTGTCAAATTTTGTGATAAATACTCATTTTATGACAGTGACTTCGATTCCACCACTTTTTAAATTTTTTACTGTCCGTCTATCTGTATGTCCTTTTATAACTGAAGTATGGCTAGACCGATCTTGATAAAAATCGGTGCATAGTAAGAAAATGTGAATGCGCTCATGATAGACTACTTATCTTTTTAGAAAATCTACCCCTAAAAGGGTGAAAAGGGGGATGAAACTTTGTATAAGAAATGGTAAACCGCTGAACCGATTACGATGAAATTTGGCAGGGATATAGTTTGACATCAGAAAACGGGCATGGGTTACTTTTTTTATCAAAAATTTTCCGCGAAGAGGGTGAAAAGGGGGACAAAACTTTATATGGGAAACACTTAATCTTGGTGTTGGTAGTAATAAAATTTGTTGCGGTAATAAGACTTATTTTATCAAAATTACATAAACTATTTTTTTTATAAAAATCTGTGAATAGGGGGACGGGAGGGAGGGGAATGAAACTATGTACGGGAAATGCTAAACCACTAAACTGATTGTGATGTAGCATGGATATAGTTTGACAAATGGGAACGGACATAGGCTACTTTTTTATCAAAAGACTATCCCTAAGGGGTGAAAAAGCGGATAAAACCTTGAATGGGAAATGCTGAACCGCCGAACCAATTATGATGTTTGGTACAGAGATAGTATGTTCCTGGAGACAGACGTAAGCTTAAACGTAGACTTTTTTATGTTTAAACATACTATGCACTTTTACATATAATTTAACCTAATCCGGGAGCCACGAAAAAATTTTCCGCGCAGACGAAGTCGCGGGTACAGCTAGTGAAAGAATAAAGTAACAAACAAAAATTTGGTTTCGAAGAAGCTTTATCCAAAAATCTATACAAACGTTACTTTAAGAAATAGATACTTTTAATCTTTTGAGACTACAGTCTCGTTTAACTAACTGTAGGTACATAAACTAATTGTTGTTCAAGAAAATGTCGTTTTAGTCAAAAGCTTTTAAGATTTAATACAAAATTCGAGTCAAATTCTATTATTTGAATCAAACTAAACATCGAAATGAACAATTTTGTCTATTTGTAAACCGTTTTAGTTCAAAAGCGAAAACATTTCACAACGAAATAATTCTTGTTCAAGTTTTCAACGGATTTCACGAATGAGTTAAGTTGTTTCAAAGCGTTTACTTCTAACTTAAATTCATGTTCTACCTTCATGTATTTTATTTCGTATATCATGAGAGGTAGGCACAGGTAGCCGACCATACATTTTTGTGTTTGTGGTTCTGTATCTAAGAAAAAAACAGCCTTTTTATGATCACTCATGCATGCGTCCACCACTTTGTTCATTTGTCATAGTCTAAAAACAATGTAACATATATAACGACTACGTGTTCACAGATTATCAAAGCTAGTTTTATTATTTATATGTAATACTTATAATATACACACTAGAAAATTAAATAAACAATACTCCCAATAATGATGAGATTTGAGAAAGCGAAAGAAGTATGTAAGAACCGCGACGCTTGGCGATCCGTCCTCTCTGACTACCCCGTTAGGGATACAGCGTGAGGATGTATGTGTATGTATGTAGGATTCCCAATAGTGATGTTAAAATAAAAACAAAATCGGCTAATAAACTCAAGGTAAAAGTTTGTTAAAAAACAATAATTTGGTTTGAGTATGTAATATACTCATCCTTTAATTTTTTGTTTCTCGTTTCTGGTAATTTCGTGCTACGTTTCTGTGACGAATTCTGCTCAGTACCATGGTGTAAAGATGAAGAATAAATCGGCCGAAATATACAGGGTGTATATGAAAACGGGACAGTTACTTTAATGGATGAAAGGGCATAACTTTAGTATGTAGTTACAAAAAGAATTATCGAAAAAAACGTATCCGTTTAAGAGTTATGACCGTTTTAATTTTCAAATTGGGTTGATCGTGTACAGTTACAGATTTTATATCTTACGTTTTTTTTTATTTTGTAATAATTTCATCCGTTACTGAAATACAGCCTGAAAACCATTTTCGAAAATAATGCGTATACCCCAATGGGGCTTTTCAGGCTGTATTTCAGTAACGGATGAAATTATTACAAAATAAAAAAACGTAACATTTAAAATCTGTAACTGTACACGATCAACCCAATTTTACGAGAAATGGTGGGGATAACACTTGAAAATTAAAACGGTCATAACTCTTAAACGGATACGTTTTTTTCGATAATTCTTTTTGTAACTACATACTAAAGTTATGCCCTTTCATCCATTAAAGTAACTGTCCCGTTTTCATATACACCCTGTATAAATAATAGTCGGACAGGCAGATATGGTGAAACTAGAAGCCATAGGTTCCATTTTTGCCATTTTGACTACGGAACCCAAATAAATTCAACTTTCGCAAAACGTCAATTACTTTAACCCAGCCATTCCCAAAGTGGGCGATAACGCCCCCTTGTGGGCGCTGCAGCCCTAAAGGGGGGCGGTAAGAGACCCAGAAAAAAAATGGGGCGTTGTGTAGAGGCCTGGGGGGTGATTTGTAATTTCATTTAGCTAGGAGGCATCTTAGGCAACGACTGCATGAGCTCTCGACTCAGTAGACAAAATAAGTTTGGGAATTAAGCCATGGGTTAAAGCACTGGCTTTAACCCATGGCTTAGTTATATTTGTATCTCCAGACAAAACAAAACTATGTTGAAACAACGTTTAGCTCTTTGTGGGGTTACGCCCACGGCTCTACCTGTTGTTACTGTGAAGTCCTGTATCCACTGAATAGTAAACTATAACGTAGTCTGTGTAGAGAAAGCGGGGAGAGATATGCTGCAATAGATAACAGCAGAGAGCGGAAGCGACAAGTTATGAAATAGAGTTGAAATCAAAGATATAGAAACAATGGAGAGTGCAGAATGTGTTACTTGAGTTAAAAATAGATGATTGAAATACACAAATAGACACGTATCTCAAGGTATGACATTAATAAAATTAGCACATAAATACATATCTACGCTGTATCCCAAACGGAATAGTCAGAGGACGGAGCGCCAAGCGTCGCGGTCCTTACATACTTCTTTCGCTTCTTCAAATCTCATCATTCTCCTCACACATTTTCGTCTAGGAATGCGAGTGCTTTTGACATTTCCGTCGGCTAACAAAAAAATAAAAAATAAAAAAAATAAAACAAAATAAAAATTAGTATTTATTGAATACTATAATGCACAAAATGATAGAAGTAGGATTGTAATCTATAGATATTAGAACATAGTCGGTTTATAGAAGGTAGACGATAGATAAGGAAAGAATGTTTTTAGAATAAGTATGAAATGGTTAATAAGATAAGATTGGGAGACGCAATAGTAATTGTAACAAGGATTATAGTATAATAAGGATTAAATTTAAATAACATAAAAAAAGACTATTGATAATAAAGATTGTAGGGTGAGTTTAGTAATGATAGGGGTTTAAAAGAATGAATGCCTGGGAAAAATGTCAAGAAATAAAATAGTACGAGTAAAGAATGAATATATGAAGTAAAATGATAGTAGAAAAAAAGGGACTTGAATAATATTTAATCAGGGGTAGCAGAACATACGAAAAAAAAATACTATTATGCACAATAGTAGTCAGTTATTAAACTATATTTCGCTTAAAAACTTTAAAGACTAGAGTAGTTAAAATGTTTGGGATTGCACATAACTATTGACAGCTTGAAATTTCTTTTCTATTGCTGAATTACGTAAAGTATGCCTTTTTTCTTCAGCTATACCTACCTTTAACTGAGTAATGCGCCAGGTAGAATACAAACATCATAAGAGATAATATTAATATTAATGTAGGTATAAAACCTTAACCGTATCTTAGCTCTTAATATCTTAGCTCTTAATAAATTACGTAGTTCTATCTACTTAAGTAACAATCAGATTGTAGGGGAACCTAGTGGACACTTCTCTAATAAATATCCTTATTGCATTGGAAGCGTGATGCAGTCTTACCTGTCGTTCCTCTACACTCTACAGTCTACATATTATTTCTAACAAAATTCGAATTTCAAATTGTTGTGATGCGTAGTATGCTCAACTTTTAAATTTGCCTACGCTCAGTCTATTCCAGTAATTACAATCAGTTACGAACAACTGCTGTATAATGACTATACATCGAATATACTATTGTGGTATGTTGAATCGAGGCCGCCGTTCTATTGTCCTCTCACCTATTACAGGGAAGTTTATGAAACGGAACCCTTTTCTTTCGACCAACACATATTTATATATGTACGTGATCATAGTATTAACGACTTCAGCCGATACAATTTATTCATAAACTTACGGTGTGTTCATAAGTGTATCTTTTTAAATATTGAGATCAAATATTATTTATCTATCTACGAAAACCTAGTTGATCAATTTGTTCATAATTTATAAATAACATGACATAAATCTTTGTTCACTTCGAAAGGTAAATGACGTACGCTTTATTATAATAAAGCGTATGTAATCAAGCAAACTATCAAACAGTTTTAGGACTTTAAATAATAAATCCATTATAAAAATTAAATTTTAAGTAGGTGAACATGTATATTTCGTATGTATATAATATATACGTATAATTTTCACGCCATGTTGAAAAAAGTTGATAACGTTTGACTACCAATTTAAAATTGTTTCGCTGGATCACGTGGTATTTGTAATTCTATTCTACTAGCGTTTACGACAATTGAGCCACTTGTCTAGGCCCCTTAGTATACATACTACTATGTTTAAGCAGATTTTTGACTGTTACTCAAAATTCTAAAATTTAGGAATTTAGATTTCTTTTCAGCGTCCTAACAGAGCTGTCCCATGAATTGGTATAATTTATTCATATACATATTAACGCAGGACCATATAAAACACGTGCGTTTTCGACGTGACGGTTCGTTAATCCTTTCCAATAGAACTTAATGAGCCATCCAAGTAACCGCTTAAAGTTATCCTACATTGTAACAGTTATGTACTTTATACCTAATATGATGCGACATGTTAAGCATAGAGTAGATAGAAAATTTAAGTGTCGTGTCGTTGGCTATGGAACCATAATAAATTCAGCTTTCGCAAAATATCAATAATTTTGCCCTATGGGCTAGTTATATTTGCATCTACAGGCAAAACAAAACTACAATTCTATAAGTTACTTTGTAAATGTGTATGTAGAAACAGCGTTTAGCTCTTCGTGGAGTAACGTCCACGGCTCTACCTGTTTTATTACATTATACATATATCGCGACTACCAAGTAAATCTCGGAATTTGTGTTGAACATAGAGTAGATAGGAATGTAAACCATCGTTAAAATACATAATATTATACCTGTCATGCGACTATCAAGTAAATCTCGGTACTCCGAATCCAAAATTTCGAGTTCGTAGTTTCGGGATTCACTCGGTAGTCCTAATATCGCTTGCTTGGATGAACAGAGTAGTAACTAAAAAAAATGTGATTTTGAGATACTACTACACCTTTACTTAAAAATTTAAGATCTTTCGAATGAATTTGGTCGCATAATTATCCGACGCGAGGGGGGTCTACGAGCAGGATAGTATCTCCGTCCCTTTTGCACTTTTTCGCCGGCCCGTTGGATGTATATAGTCGTATTTAGTTTTGCCCCCTTTTTCTCGTCAATTGGTAGGTAGCGACAAAACGTCAGGTTTTGTTGAACAAAGTATTAAACTGAAACTGAAATAATGCTGTATTCATCAAAAGGTAAGTTACATTTGAATAACTCCTATTTGTGAAATTCGGCAGTATCTTAACATAATACCTTTGTTGTAGATCATTTTATACAGAAAAGTTAGTATTATGTACCTCTCTTCAGTAATATCTTATTATTTCGTGTATTACGAACTTCTCCAAAATACGAAGTAGGCTGGAACCTTACCAAAGGAGTAACTTTCATAAAAAAATGGGTATGGTTAACCGATCTAATACAGAAAAGCTGGAATATCACAATAAAAACTTAAAATTGCTCTCCTGGAAAATCGACTTTTTTGAGTTAATACTCTGTTCATACAAGCAAGCGATATATTAGATGACGTGTATTGTATACCCACCTATAGTGTCATTATCATTATTTAAAAAGTAACTTGATATAGTTGTCCCATAGTAAAAAGTTCACAATTTACTTTTTAAATACACGTGCTTAGAATTTCGTTCTCTCTGTCTATCGTTAGGTATAAAGCCTTAAGATATATATACATATGAAGTTACGTAGGTATATATAGATACCTACTTAAATTTTGTATATATGTACTTAAATCATTTACCTACATAACTTCATAACGTTTTTTATTCTTGGTATAACAAAATGGCATTTTGACGCCACTTATAGCAAATATATATTTCCCTAATTCTTATCTGATAGTAGGTATATAATAAATCTTTACCTTAACTAATATTATGTTAAGTTTCCGTTTACTTTGTCACTTATTGTTTTACTTAACGCTTACATCTGTTTCTTGTGTTTGTCATTCTGAAAACTGTATTACTAGCATATTATTAATGTACTTACCTTTATTTTAAATTATTTGTGTAATACGTTTTATGTTATTGTGTACTAAATCATGTGTTTTGACTTTTTTTAGTATTATGCCAAAATTCTATAGTTTTAAAATAAGTTTGTATAATAACTGTTCATTTAGTACTGGTCAGAGTCAGTACTAAGAAAAAAGATTGAATTTAAAATTTTGAAGACGGAAGGCGGAAAAAAATAGACAGGAGATGACTGAGAATGGTATGAGGAAAAGTAAATTGTAGCTGTAACAACTTATATTAATTATAAAATCTTTGATGAAATAAGTTAATTGTTTAACCGGTAATTCGAGAATTATGTAATACTAATACGGTAGTAAACTAATTAATCTGTGCTAATATATTTATGGTTATAACCTCGTGACCGCCTGCGTACTACACATAGAACGTAAAAGAACGTAAATTCTACACTTTTTACATGAGTTTTTGCTTGAGAAAGTAACATGTAACGACATCTATTGGTTTGTTAGGAAACTAAACAAAAGTCATTTGACACGTTGACAGCTGATTTTTTTTGCAAAATGGCGTCGACAAGCAGAAGTGTGAACGTGCGCTCGGGCAGAGGTAAGTTTAATCCCATTTAATTTTTGTAATTTTTATCAATTTTATCAAAATTTTTGCACTAATTGCTTGATAAACTAAATAAAATATAAATTACAGTATTATTTTAGGAAATAGAGCAATATCGTACATGTTGTGACACGGGTTTCTTTTATGTCCTCTGGGTAGAACGTATTCAGGGTATTGAGATAAGGTCAGGCAATTTATGTAGAACATTGTCAGATATCAATAGTATGAATATTTTTTTCTTTTTCAGTGTTATGTGAGGAAAATATATTGGAAGTCCTACAAAACTCCGATATTGACTATGATTCTGATGTATCAGATAATGACCCAAGTTATCAGCCTCAGAGTGACAATCGCACCACAAAACTTCACACAGAAAATTCTTCAGACAGCTCATGCGATGACGATTGTCCTTCGCCTGAAATGGCGCCTTCGCCTGTTTTGTCAGTGAGCTCTATGAGAGCTCCATCGCGTGTCCGAAGGGGTCAAGCTAGCAGAGGAGTCCGCCGTGGATCACGAATACGGGCGAGAACATCCAGTTCACGCGATGAAATACAAAATCGATGGACAGGAACTACTTTTGACCCAGAAATAAGGGAGCTTCAACAACCCACATATGTACCAAAAGACTGTGAAGGGTGGCAGAATGTAAAATACCTCGAACAGTATATTGATGACCAGATTTTAGACGTTATTGTTTTGTCTACTAATAGAACAGCAGTTGGACTTACAGGAAAATCATTATGTCTTACGAGAAAGGAGCTGAAAGTATATTTAGGTATAGTGATGATAATGTCGGCACTACAATATCCAAAAATTGATATGTATTGGATGCAAAAATGGAGAGTCCCGGTTGTAGCGAATGCAATGAACCGGTCACGCTTTTATGCTATAAGAACTAGAATAAAATGTGTTTACGATGAAGATATAAGCGAAGAAGACAGAAAGAAAGATAAAATTTGGAAGATACGTCCACTTTTTGACCGGATTTTACAAGGTTCCTTAGAACAAGATCGTTCTCAAGATATGTGCGTAGATGAAATGATTATTCCATTTTCTGGACAATGCCACATGCGCCAGTACTGCCCTAAAAAACCGAACCCGCTAGGGTTAAAAGTCTTTGTACTAGCTACTCCAGATGGAATTGTTTGCGATATGATCATATACCAGGGGGAAACTACTGTCCCAGAACTGATAGCCCAAGGGTTTGGTCTAGGTGAAGCAATGGTTTTATACCTTACACGTTCTCTATTGCCTGGACATCGTTTGTATTTTGACCGTTATTTTACCAGCGTAAAACTGTGTGTGGAACTACTAAACCGAGGTATTCATGGAACTGGGACTATTAACAGGAACAGAATCCCAAAAGACTGCGTTTTTATGGAGGAAAAACAGTTTAAAAAGAAATCTCGTGGAACGAGCGAAACACGCATTCGCAGTGATGGAAAATTGGCTGCAACGGTGTGGTTAGACAACAAACCTGTTTGGATGATGTCTACAATATATTGTGACCAGAATAAAGATGAATGCAATAGGTGGTCTAAGCAACGCAAACTTTATGAACGTATTCCAAGGCCTGAAGTTATTCGGTTTTACAACAAAAATATGGGCGGAGTGGATTTAGCAGATCGAATGCTTTCGGTGTGCCCGTCTAGAAACAGAACAAAAAAATGGACTGTTCGTGTCATCTCTCATTTATTTGATCTAGCTATTGTTAACTCGTGGTTACAATATAGAAAACAAAAGTTGACAGAAGGGACAAAGACCTCAGATATTCAACAGTTACGAGAGTTCAAGCTTGATTTAGGTATCACGTTTATTGAAGAAAATAAAGAAAGTAGTGACAGTGAAAGCGATCCTGATGAAGTGGAAGAACTCATGCCAAAACATAAAAAGCGCAAGGTTGCTATTGTCCCTTTGCCTACAAAGAGAAAACGACACCAAAAAGCTGCCCATCTTCCCGAATATGCAACCAAACAGTCGCGTTGCAGAAATCCTGGCTGTGACAAGAAGACCACTGTCTTTTGCAAGAAGTGTAATATTTTTTTATGCTTCATACCAAATAGGAACTGTTTTACTAATTTTCATGAGACTGACTAGATAACTAGATTTACTTATGATTACATTGTTTTTGTACTGTTTCCTAAGAATTTTTTTTAAAAATAACTATATTGATAAGCGTTGATCTCAATTTGATTAGTAAGAAGTTTTTAGAATTTATTTTTGTTAAAAATTTATGCCTGGCTGAAAATGTCTTAGTTGAACAAAGATGCTAGGTATTTTGTGAAGTTTGATAGTTTTGTGCTAATGTTAATCTCTATGAAAACTCATAGTAAGAGGTTTGTAAGAATTTATTTATGAATAAAAATTAAAAATGTTAACTCTCACTTGAAGAAAGTTTATGTTTGTGGATTTTGATAAAAAATTTAAGTTTGTTTGACTGATTTGTACTTATGTGACGTTTTTTTTTTTAAAATAAATGAGACTGCTTTTATAGTAATTGAAATGTTTCATTTTTCTCTTGAGAATTAATAAGTTTTAATCGAATAATTTTTTATGTTCTATGTGTAGTACAACCTTATAGAATCAATTTGTCCTATACAAAGAACGTAATGAAAATGAAATTTTCACGACAAAAAAAATTTTCTCTAAATTTTCCATGTAATCTTAGGCCCTCAGAAGTACACAGCAAAAATTTTAAAAAGTAAATCCAAAAATTGAAAGTTCTGTAGTCAGGAGGATAATGGTTGACAAGGCAGAAGTTATACAAACACTACGAGCCACCTTTATACCCAATGATGTTATAATACAAAAAAGAGTATATATAGGTGTATGTATAGGTGTATATAAGAGTAGGTGACTTTAGTACTATGTAATTCAAGTAAAATATTGACCCAATTACGC
The DNA here is from genome assembly GCA_907165235.1 of Zeuzera pyrina. NCBI lineage: Eukaryota > Metazoa > Arthropoda > Insecta > Lepidoptera > Cossidae > Zeuzera > Zeuzera pyrina. The sequence goes on from OU015629.1 coordinate 6,631,218, forward strand.
ACTCACTTAAGTCGTACACTTTGTTTATGCACACTAATAAAACGATGAACTATAAACAAGATAGTATGACAATTACCATAAGCAAAGTGTGACAAATATAGATCGCACTGTGTCGCTATATAATGTAAAACTTAAATTGCATTTCAAACTAACAAATCACATGGCATCTCTAAATGATTGGTAAATTTCAATTTCTTACTGCATTTTAAGCGAATCCGTGACTAATTCATAGAATATTAGTAATTAATGCCACAGAACAGACATTTTCGAAAAATATGACTGATGCCTAATGAGTTTAGACAGTAAAAATGATGTTTGTTTTTTTAAATTTCATTTTTCTCGAATCATGTACTATTGCGGAAAGGGAATGTTTAGCAGGTTGGCCGTCACTTTAAATTGGCTGTTTTATACAATCACCAGATAACACGATGGATGACGAATAGAAAGACAATTCATGTTGGCGCAGTAATCATTCTGTAACTGTCCTCATTAGAAATTGCAGGAGGCCTTTTTCAAATGAAATAAATAAATAAAATAATTTGTCCTTAAATTCTTACAAAGACATATGATTGACATGTCGTACTTGTGTCGCGGTTTCCTTTAAGAGAATATAATATGTAATACGCTAAGGCCGTTTCCTTGGTTCCTCTACCTCCACCTATTTAATTTTAAAGTTTGCATTAAAAAGTCTTTCCAATTTTAGTATTGAATTTTAAGTCCTTGATGAGTAAAAATCGTATGTGTGTCGGTAGGTCAGTGCGAACGATTTATAAGTGTATGGTTCCGTGTGTTCAGATTTTGAGTATTTTTGAGCGAAAAACAAAATAAATTATTTTTAACTTCAGTTTATTATTAAATAGTGACTGCCCGCGACTTCGTCTGCTTGAGCTCGAGTTTCCCGTGGGAATCACTTACTTTCTCACGGTAAAAGGATGTGAAAGAAGGACAAACAAACGTTCGAATATGTAATATATAGTTAGAATTAGTTTTGATCTAGTTCGTGAAAAATAATAATTCGAATTAACTATGTAAAAATATTCTCTAATTTTTTTGACTAGTTGATCAATGACTATTTGTTGCTTACGAGTCATTGCAACTTTAAATCCCAATTGGATTGGACTTCTTTCTTCCCATTGCAAGAAAAGTAGGATACACCCAGTTTAACAATGTACCATCAGTTTATTGTGACGCTGTATTAGTTTTATTTACTACCGAACTTAAACCGATACTAAATGACATAATCCGTCATAAAATAATGCACTCGCTAACAAGACAATTTCTCGTCATTTGTTTTTGTTTGGAATATCTTAGTAGGCTATCGGTATCCCGACTATTTAGTAATTTTTTCATAGTTTTTGTTTATTCTATCCAATTAACTTAAAACAATTAACACAAATTATGAAGTCTTAAAAATTTGTATTCGTGACCTACGACCAAATCATAAGGGTTCCAACTTTGACTACGCATCCATAAATTGCAGTTAATTTTTATTTATTGTTCTTTGGCACATGTCGCTCTTTGATTCTCGTCATTCGTGTTAGTTCGGAATACGAAGATTACCGATTTGTATCTCGCACGTTTATTTTTCAATTTTGAATTTAGAAATGACGAACACACCAAGAAAAAACGAATTTACTTCGAACGTGCTTCATGTCGACTCTGTCGACTTATTAATACGTGATATTGGCAAATGCGCTAATCTGTGCGCCATGCCATCAAGAAAGAAAAAAAGAAGAAGTGCCATTTTTTGGGCGCAAGTAGCTCATCTACCTCTTTTATAAATTAACATCATTGCTTATACCTGTTAAAGGAGCGTTGGCTATGAGACAATGTAACCGAGATTATCGTGCACTTTAAAGAGAATGGATGGGATTTAAAAAAATTAATCTACCCATCTCTAGAAAATCTTTTTCTGGGTAATACAAGTCAATGGGGAGTCCTACGCTACACGGGAAGCCGGGCGTGGCAGGGGGCCGGTTTAAGCCCCTGCCATCTGAATATGTCGTCTTTAAGTCGTCATTGACGGGTTTAATATAAAATGATAATAATTTTTGTTATAAAACTTAATATGTACAATTTTTGAAATACATAATTTACATATCTAAATTTTTTTTAATATTTTTTGTTTATTATCGCTACACGATACACTTCTAACAATAACTACCTCTGTGCTATAATCTGTGTGTATCTCTGTTCAGACCTACAGATGGTACATGGAAGCAGATGTGGCAGATCAGATAAGTACTATACAAGTTCTTTATAATAAGCTGTACCATGTATTAAATACTAATACATATAGTTATTTTTATATTTTCAGTTTATACATTTGATTCTCTGCTAGGTGAATCTAGGTGATCGGTCGTAGTAATTTCGGCCTAACAATTAGTTGTTCGTTCGAAAAGGTAAGCCGCTTATTTAGATAGGGTGGCTTTCACCTACTATTTAAACTCGATTTAAAGAACTGACATCTCGCTTGCAACAATTATTACATAGTTGATGCAAGCGAGATGTCAGTTCCTTAAATCGAGTTGGTGCAAGCCACCCTAAATGATATTTTCCGCAAAACTACTCGTAGGCGGCAGCGAGTACAAAACAATGGTCAATTATATCCGGCTATAAATCCTAGCTACACCTATAATGACGTTTATACCTAAAAGGTGATAAAAGTGATGGAGAGCTCTTAATGAAAATATCTTAGAAACTACTATGTTGTTAGCTAACTTTTCCGAGATATTGCACATGTGGTAGGGGACAGCACAGTATAACTCTCCCCCCCCCCCCCCCTCGCCTCTACTTTCATGACATTTCAAAATCTAAAATATATAGGAGTATGTAAATAAACATGTGTATATGTTGTTATAATTTAAGTACATTGTAATTTAAGTACATACATACACAATTTAAGTAGGTATCTATATATACGTACGTAACTTCATATGTATATGAACTTGGAAAAGTAGAGTAAAAATGAAGAAAGAATACAAGAGCAGTTTAGCAGTTACATAACATATTTGTGTATAATAAATATTTTAACACTTATGACATTAGCTTAAAGTTCAATGAAGACGATAGATGTTTTAAACTATAGCGACGTTTCTGTGACAGAATTTATTTTTAGATTACGCACACACACATAAGAAACTTAAGTAGTTTCACACTTCTCTTTGTCTCTTTAGTGAAGTATTTACATTTAAATATGCATATTTAGATATGAAAATAATAAATTTTGGTGTCTTATTTTTCGAAAATGTTTTAGTAACAGCTGGCTTGGCAGATCTTCTGCACTTTACGGTTAATAACTGTAGAATGTGCTAAAATCTGTTAATAATGACTTGATCTCAACACCGATATGAGCGATCGTCTTAACAAAACGAATATATTGTAGAAACATGAACCCAATCGGTCAAGTAATTCAGATACCAAATCAAAAATGAAATCGAATAGGCGCTCTATTAGTATTCATTTATTATTTATTTATAGATAGTAATTAATGTTACTGTAAATATCAAAACATATGAAAACAAAAAACGTTTGATAGAAATTTAGGAAGAGGTGGATAGATATTTCTTACCTATGTTAATAATAATAATAATGATAATATAATATAATAATACGCCGGACAATACACACCAATTACTAGGGCATTTTCTGTGCTATGAGAACCAGACGACGACTACTGGGGGCGTTCCTAGTACACTCAGACCCGAGGCGATTTAGAAAAGTTATTTCCTAAATTGACCCGACCGAGAATCGAACCCAGAACCTTCTGCGCTTGAATGCAACACCTAAACCACTGCGCCATCGAGGTCGTTAATATTAATATCAGTATTACGATCAACGAAGATTACGATATTCACCTTGCAGACTCACGCTGGAGATGGCACGAAGTTATAATAGCGGAAGAAATACTAATTGATTTTGTGAACATGAACAATTTTCTTTAAAAACAGTAGAATTTCTAAACAATCTTGTCACCTGTCGGAAAGTTTCTTAACAAACAATAGAGATTTACAAAATGATTCATTCCTTGTAAAGAAACAGGATCGTGTTCCCAATAAACCTTCGCAGAATCGCACGATTTGTAATCGAGTTTCAAAATGTTGAGAATGTAAATTAACAGTTTTGCGAGTGCCGGAGCTGATGTTTTTCATTAAAGATATTGTTTTGACATTTCCAAACATGAGGTATTTGTCAGCTTTCCAAAGTGGTAGATTTAATTTAAAGTTGATTATGTAATTTCAATTGTTACATGAGATATTTATGAACTAAATATATTCAAAGTACATCAACATTTTGAAAGGAAAGGTTTAAAATTTTGAAATAAAGCATTCTCCTCCATTTGGTTATCTTCTCTTCTTCTTCTTCTTTTCAGCCATAGGACGTCCACTGCTGGACATAGGCCTCCCCTAAAGATCTCCAATAAGACCGGTTGGTAGCGGCTTGCATCCAGCGCGATCCAGCGGTCTTAATGAGGTCATCCGTCCACCTTGTGGGTGGACGTCCTACGCTGCGCTTGCCGGTACGTGGTCTCCACTCGAGAACTTTTCGACCCCATCGGTCATCAGTCCTCCGCGCTATGTGCCCTGCCCATTGCCACTTCAACCTGCCAATCCGCTGGGCTATGTCGGTAACCTTGGTTCTTCTACGGATCTCCTCATTTCTGATTCGATCTCGCAGAGAAACTCCGAGCATAGCCCTCTCCATGGCTCGTTCGGCTACTTGAAGCTTACTAATAAGGCCCATAGTGAGAGACCACGTTTCTGTGCCATAAGTCATCACTGGCAACACACACTGGTCGAAAACTTTCGACTTAACGCACTGAGGTATGTCGGACAAGAAGACGTTACGCAATTTTCCGAACGCTGCCCAGCCGAGTTGGATTCGGCGATTGGCCTCTTTCTTGAAGTCGGACCTACCTGACTGGACTACTTGTCTTAGGTAGACGTACGAGTCAACGACTTCAAGAACCGAGTTCCCAACTGAAATAGGGGTGGGTACAACATGGGAATTACACATGACCTTTGTCTTGTCCATGTTCATTTTAAGGCCTACCTGTTGAGAGATTCGATTTAGGCCTTCGAGCATCGTACTGAGTTCCTCCATCGACTTTGCCATGACCACGATATCGTCGGCAAACCGAAGGTGAGTGAGGTATTCGCCATTGATGTTGATGCCGAATCCTTTCCATTCCAGGAGCTTGAAGGCGTTCTCCAGAGTAGCAGTGAACAGTTTCGGAGATATTACATCTCCCTGTCTTACGCCTCTCTTCAAAGGGATCGCCTTGGACCTCCCTTCCTGTACTCGGACCGACATAGTGGCGTTATTATACAAACACTTCAACACTTCGATATACCGATAGTCAATACGGCATCGTTGAAGAGACTCAAGCACAGCCCATGTCTCGACCGAATCAAAGGCTTTCTCGTAGTCCACAAACGCTAAGCAAAGTGGCAGGTTATACTCCTCGGTCTTCTGTATAACCTGCCGCAGCGTATGTATGTGGTCCATGGTGCTAAAGCCTTTTCGGAAACCGGCTTGTTCGGAAGGCTGGAAGTCATCAAGCCTGCGTTCGAGACGATTCGTAATGACTCTTGAAAACAACTTATAAACATGGCTCAGAAGCGAGATGTGTCTGTAATTCTTCAATAAGCTGTTATCACCTTTTTTAAAGAATAGCACCACCACGCTTCTGTTCCATGCTTCCGGCGTTATGCCCTCGAGGACGACGGTGTTGAAAAGCTTCTGAAGGACTTTAAGTACCGGTTTACCACCCGCTTTCAGAAGCTCTGAAGTGATTCCGTCGTCACCCGGCGCCTTATTGTTCTTAAGTTTGTTCAGGGCCATTCTAATCTCGTACAGGCTTAAAATAAAAATACCTGTAATATGTAATAAAAATACGTTAATACCTGAATGACCTTCAACGAATATCGTTTAGATATGCTGAGTATTAGGTATACAACCCTGCTCGACACACTTTCGATGGTAATGATATTGTTAACGAGAAAGCCGACACCACCTTGGGACCGTTGGTCACCTTCCCGGTAGTAAAGTAGGTTGCCAGATTTCAGGGTTATCGTGTCCTCGCCCTGTCTACGGACTTCAGACAACCCCATAATATCCCATCGCAACCTACTCAACTCTTCTTCCAGTTCCGCAATCTTATCGTCAGTCCTCATAGTGCGCGCGTTATATTTTGCCAGGGACAGTTGTCGGGTGGGGTGGCAGCCGGATCTCTTCCGGCGATTCTTAGCGCTTGGTAACCATTTGGTTATGCCATATGCGATTATGTGGTTATTTCATTATGCTTATGAAAGTATATGATGAGTCTCCTAATATCTTCATATCATTAATAAACTTACTATTCTGTCAAGAACTACTAATCTGTCAAGAATTACTACTCTGTCAAGAAAGTACCGGGAAAAGATCAATAATACACGAAATGTTAGTTATTCATCAAATTTATTTTATCACCTTCAAAGTACGCTCCTTCAGAAACGATACACTTACGCCAATGAATAATCCAATCATCAAAACATTTTTTAAACGCTTTTTCCGGAATTGAGTTCAGTGCTCGCCGCGAATTCTCCTTTATGTCTTCTACCGAACGAAAACGGGTGCCACGAAGTGGTAATTTGAGTTTAGGAAAAAGAAAGAAGTCGGCTGGAGCCATATCTGGTGAATAAGGTGGTTGCTCGATGGCATTTGTTGAGTTTTTGGTCAAAAATTCGTTCATAATGATGGCCTTTTGCGAAGGCGCATTATCGCGGTGCAAAATCCAAGAATTTTCTTTCCACAAATCTGGCCTTTTTCGTCGAATTTGCTCTCTTAAACGCCGCATAACGCCAAAATAATATTCTTTATTTACCGTTTGACCTTCCGGCAAGAATTCCGAGTGCACAACACCGCGATAGTTAAAGAAAACAGTCAACATGACTTTTGATCGACTTTGGTGTGCTTTTTTCGGTTTCGGTTCAGTTGGAAGGCGCCACTCCGAAGCTTGTTGACTAGTTTGCATGTCAAACTCGTAAACCCACGTCTCGTCACCAGTAACAATGCGTTTCATGAATGTTAGGTCGGAATTGACTCGTTCTAGTATGTCCTCAGCGATTCTTATGCGATTGTGTTTTTGAAGAAAATTCAGGTTTTTTGGGACTAGCCGAGCGGCAACATGTTTCATACCCAAGTGATTATTTAAAATGGTACGGATCGACTCGTGAGACACAGAAAGTACGGCGGCTATCTCTCTCAAACTTGAATGAGCATTTTCAGTCACTATTTCCTTCACTTTTGCGATGTTAACTTCAGTTGCAGACGTTGATGGTGGCTCTGGTGAGCGAGGCAAATCTTCCATCACATCTCGACCGCTTTTGAACGCTTTGTACCACTCATAAGCACGTGTTTTTGATAAAGTCGATTCACCGTAAGCCTTCTGTAACATTTTCAGTGACTACGAACACGAAATTCCATTGGCGATGCAAAATTTAAGACAAACTCTTTGTTCGATGTTTTTGTCCATTATGAAATTGGCGATACAAAATTTAAGACAAACTCTTTGTTCGATGTTTTTGTCCATTATGAAATTCGCAATATACACTAGAATGATATAACTAAAAACAGCACTGTATTTAATCTAAATAACAGATGCAACTCAAACTCCGCGCCAAAATGGAAAACGGTTGTGCCAATCTAACAACAACAAAAAAAAACAAAAAATTGAATTTGGAACCATAAACAAATCATCCATTCCCGATACTTTCTTGACTGAATGTATATTATGGTGACGATAAAAAATCCTACTATTTTTCACTATTTAAGACCAATATTTGACCCTATACAATGAGACATTATCTCAATCTAAATCACAGACAATCTAGCTTAAGAGACTTGAAATGACGGGCACCGTTTTCTGTCGTCTGTATGCAGAAATGCTCTGTGTGTACAAAGCGCTGTAAACTGGTGTGGAAATGACAGTCGTAAAAATAGTTTCAAAAAATACAAGAACAGAGTTCAAATTATACTGTTTGCTGCTAAGTCTCGAGTCAGCATTTGTCTTTGCCTAGCACTCACTAATTGCATGTTGCGTCTCACTGTTACAAAACGGCACGTGTAGGTGGAGATGCGAAAAAACGTATTAATAATATGTCAATATTGTTTCAATTAATTTGAGAAATTTATCATTTCATTTTTTTTTTAATTATATTATATACCTAGTTCCAAATTAGCTTCTTTCTTTCCTATTATTACAAAATTTTAATTAATTGACATATTTATTACATAGGTATATTTTTCACTCGAACGGTTATTTTCAAATTGAACATTTAATGATTTAGACTAGTAAATTTGTATTTATATTTCAAAATAAATATTTCATTGCGATTATTGGATTATAGGATTCTTGTACGTATGTACTTATCCTTTAGTACGTATAAATATCCTTTAGTACGTAGCGTTACCAGTTCAGCCCGCTTACGTCCCATTCCTTTGACCTTGACAGAATAGTTTCCTTAAAAGTGCGTAAACATTTCAGGTCTCGTAGGCTATAAGGGCGCCCCGCCCGCCTTCCAGGAGAGTGGGCAGGGCAGGTCAAGCATGAAGAAGGGACTGGCTTAAGCTGGGCATGGATGGCCGCCGGGGTCGCAGAATATTGCTAACGCGCCGCCGTTGCCCCGGCACTCTGGCCCCGAGGAGGAACACTGTCAGGTTTTAGTGGGTAGACTCGGCCGAGCACCCTAATGTTGAGGAGTCAGTCACATACCCCCCTCCGGCACTCCCCTAGGCAGGACGAGTTGCGTAACGCATTTCCTGACGTAAAAAAAGGCAGTCTTGTCTGTGATCTAAACGAATTCAACGATGTTGTACATAAACCTCTTTTTCGGTTTTATTTTCTACGCCGTAGAACTACGAGCATGAGACGTAGCATGCTTGTAGCACTAATAAAATAAAAAATCTAAAAAAGGCAAAATCATACCGTTTACAATTGTTTACAGTAGTTATGTGTATTTTACGGAACGTTAATATTAACAGAAGTATTGCCTAACAAGAGTTATTGTTATTACGTTGTCAACATCAAAGTCGAACTCTTTAATTAACAGTGATCGAAGTCAGCAATTAGCAAGTTCTGTAAACAAAGCTAAGATCAGCAAATGTACACTAACTGATTCTTCCTTACGTGACATCTTTTTTTATACTACTGTGAAGATAAACGAGCAAACAATCTATCTGATGGTCAGTGCATCTGATGGTCACTCAGAGGCGTGCACAGGGTTTTTCAATAGGGTAGGCAGTTAAAATAGCAAATATATACAAAATAAAAATAATTATACTTACTAATACAGCAATACTGACGAGCGAGAACGTTACCATTACTATAATTTTTCGTAGTGGTCGTTATTTGTTATATGTAGGTAATTAATGGAAGGAAAGCATAATGAACTATTAGTATGTGCAGAATCCATCAGCAGTTAAATGTTTCATAATATTTAAAATTAAAATTTCGAGTCATATTACCTGAATTTTGATATAAATGCAACTCTGGAACACACCTGCCTTTAGCTATAGTTTGTATTTTTTCTATTTATGAAAATTTCGAAAACGCGGCTTGTTTTAATTTTTGTAAACAAACACTGTCGACACAATAATCACAACTAAAACATTCCATTCTTTTAAATTACAACTGAAATTATCTATTATAAACCGATACCGATTACTTCAAATACGAATTGGAAGAAGAATATAATTTTTTTAAATAACTCTTAGAACAACAAATCACTTGTACGAAGAAAACAAATATGGCATTTTATTTTGATTCCAGGCAATTCAAGTATAAATAAGTGAACCATAAACAAAGCGAAGTGTTAAATTTATTAAATGCATTTAACTCTATAATGTCGTTGATGTAGCAGTGTCTCCAAAACACGCACACAAACTTAATTTTCGTGTATAAAATATGTTAAAATAGTACACATTTAAAATATTATTTCATGTACTGATAGGTGAAACGTAAACATGTGTGCGTGAATTGTAGACACTCGACCGGTGTGTCTACGCCACAGACAATAGTTTGAATTAGAAAATTTAGAATTTTCTTTTTCGATAGGTGGTGTGATTGCTAAAAATAAAATACAGTAATGTAAAAATACGAAATACGATTACAAACAGATGAAGGACGTATGAACCGGGAAGGATGGTAGATGGCGCTATTTTTAAAGAATTGTTGCTTAATTTTAAATTGTATATAAATGGTAGATATCGATACAACTTTCATTTAAGTTGTCAGGGTAAGCAGTGTCTCTGTGCCTATATGGGATGTACGCCACTGTGGTCAGTGCATCTGATGTGCAGTGCATCTGATGGTCAGTGCACTAAGGTTCTGTCGAGCAGTTTGTAGATCGGTCGGTAGACTGACCAGTAGGTCGGTTGGTCAGTCGATTAATAGGTCGACCGGTCGGTCGATCGGTCGGTCGACCGGTTAGTCGATCGGTCAGTCGATCGGTCTGTCGATCAGTAGGTCGATCAGTCGGTTGATCGGTCGTTCGATCATCTGTCGATAGGTCTGTCGAAATCGGTCGATCAGTAGGTCGATCAGTCTGTCGATCGGTCGGTTAATCAGTCGGTCGATCGGTCTGTCGATTGGTCTGGCGATCGGTCTGTCGATTAGCTTGTCGATCGGTGGGTGGATCGGTTGGTCGATCGGTCAATCGGTCAGTTGATCGGTTGGTCGTATGATCGATCAGGTCGAATTTTAACTCACTCGGATCATTTGGGATCAGTGCGCCAATCGCAAATTTCGGCAGCGGCGGTGCGGGAGATATCTAGATCTATTGTCCGATTTCCAAAGCCAGGTACATGGTCCAGTTTCCAGAGTCCTTAGTTCAGTTCAGAGTTCAGGATAAAATATAACCGTCACTTTTAAAATAGTATGTCACAAATATACACCTTGTACATGGTGAAGATTAATGTGCACCTTTTGAAGCTAAATAATAGAAGCTCGAGATGAACTACATTATTTCAATTTCGCGTTGATTGTTCGAACAGTGCCGTTATTCCTTCACATCTTATTTCTGTATTCTGTTTGTCTACAACAATTTTAGGCACCGTTACGCATACATTTTCCTTTTTATAAAGGGCTAAAAGGATACCGTCCGTCTGAGGTATTCTTTCAAAGGGGTTGCGACATTTGCTTTCATGTTTGTAAAATTACGCTACATACATAAACAAAAGGTAATTTTTTCTCAAACGTAAAACCTTGGAGTAAGTATTTTATTCGTAATTCTGTTATTACCGAGTACATTTATATTTATAATTTCAAGGAAATTCCTAAGTGAATATTTACCTAAATCCCTACTATTATAAAAACATGAAGTGTTCCTTAATTTTTTTTCCATTTACAATTTGATTGCGAAAGAAAAAAGTTTTTACTATTATATTAAAAAAGGAAAAAGAAGCCCCTAATATTATAAAAATGTATTACATTGTATATTACGTTTCTCGCAAAAGCTCCTGAACCGTACATTTTGTTCATAAAAAAACTACGAGTAAAACCTTGTTTAATATATTTTTAGTAACTATTAATTATTGAAAAATCTTTCAACTTCGCCATAAAAGATAATTAAATGACGTTACCGAAGAACTCAATATTAGATGTTTGTTTTTCGATTAAAAATAAACCGTTACTGTTTTGATTACTCACACACAAAAATCTTGGTATTTCGTATTTTAAAATAACTAATTTACATTTCAACAATCGACACAGTACTTAAAATATAAATTCCGCCATTAAAAACTGCGTCCCTCCGTGATGTCTGTGGTAGACACGTATCATCTATTCATAGAGCTCTTTATTGCGGACGAGTTAGGCTTTCACGACGGTTTTCAAATGGAAAATGAGTCGTGGGATTATATATGGACTTTTAAGAACTCATATTCATAGGTACTTAAGGAGTACACAGTACACACATTGTATAATTTAACTTTCGCAATTATATGTATAGGTATACAGGAAATATAAAGGAAAAGTATGAATGAATTAGAAAAAAAGAGGAGGTCATTTCTAAAAATTGCTGAATGAATGTATCTTTGACGTTTCAAAAATATTATCAAATCTTATCATAAATATCAAAATTTTATTTGCCACAATGAGGCTGCATGAAAGTACTGCTAAAGGAATGTTACACGCTGGTTTGTTCGGTAAAGCGGGAAAACTTAAACACAGGTACCCAGCCTCCTGGTGGAGAGACAGGTTTATGAGGGGCTCTTCTGCGGGGGTCATCGCAGAATGCCCCGAAGCCCACTCGTGTTGGCTCGAAGCTCTTCTTGGGCGGTGACAGAGACCCGCTGCACCCAAAAAGTGCCACGACAGAGCAGACCACACTCGCTGTCGTCCAGCTTGTTCATCCATGCAATCCGCATCGATGCGGGCCGCATGGAACATGGATAGATGACTGGAGCCCCCAGTCCTCTTTACTCCGATCAGTCACGACCAACGACATCTGTGTAGTACTGGATTGAATGTTTAAAAGCATCACTGTTTCCACTGTTCCACTCACACTTGAGATTCAGTAACAACATCTAGCTCACACGCACTTTGACGCTACTGCAGTAAACAAGTACACGTTATTCTAAGGCTGTGTAATACTTTTATGGTACTTACCATTTGGTTATTACTTAATAACGAAAATTAACATTAAATTTGATTCAATATTTGATTGCATAAATACGCAAAATTGAAACGTTGTGGATAAATCCATCGTATAGGACTTGTTCATTTGGCGCGACGAAATAATAGCACTGTAGGGGAAGCAGGGGGAATGCGTTCGCTTAAGAGAAAAACAATGGTTTTTTTTTTATTATTTTGGTTTCTGTTAAAAGTATGAAAGTATAACAAAGGTTTAACTGTTCAGTAATCAACATTTTAACACAAAACGTATTTATCTATCGCTTTTAACTAGTAAAAGTTTACATTACATTTACAAAAAAAAACAGGTTTGAGCGCCATTGCCCCTGACTATAGGTAATACTCGTACCTCTCAGGCAAAGGGGTAATAACGATCAAATCTGTTCACATGAATAATACAAATGAGATCCATAAACTCTAATAAAATATAACAGAGATCAACCTTAATTAACTAAATTAAAACGTAAACAAGTAAGCATAAATCATTATCCTTATCACCAGTAACGATTTTCATCTTATAAATATATAAATCACATAATGTATTCTTCTGCAGAATCCCATCCAGAGAACACAGCGTGAGTCCGCATATGGTGCAGCGATATCACAATTGATTATTTAGTCCAAATTCTGTAATTTTTGTCGCCCAAGTCCATTTCATCGTCACTGTTATCACTGCACAGATTTTGAATACCAGAGAAGTGTCTTGTAAGACTTTATGTTTATACCATTTTCCTGTCATGTTTTAACAATTACATATATTTTACTTCCCGCGTCCTGGGGACGTTATCATTGTTCTGATTTGCTATTCTAGTGTAACGTATAATTAAATGGCCGCGGCCCCGAACTCCTTTAGACCCTTAGTTGCCTCTTATAATACAGTGTACACCGTAGACTAATCTCTGACCCAAGTTACAGAGCTGAAGGTAAACATGGCGCTCCTATAAAAACTTGAAACGAAATTAAATACCTTTTATACAGCTGTTATATTTTTTTGTTCAGAGCACTATTCGATTTTACTAAGTTCAATTTTTAAATCTAATTTAGAAGCACCATTTACAGGATTAAAATGCTTGTGAATGCCTTTTTATCACTGCTGATATACATAATATTTACACCTTAATCTTATACTAATGTTTACATTAGTAAAACGTGGTAAAACGGTAGGTGCCGGAGGAATGTATACAAAGAGTGATACAACACTTCCAGGCTGTATTAACAATTACGGGACATTTGAGAGAAGGAGTTTATTACATTAGAATATCCTAAACAATTTTCAATTTATATACTATATACTACATAATATGCACAGCAGGTTTCGTTTTACTGATTTTGTTGTGGAATACTAAAACTTAACAGCGACATTTGTAAAAACTTTTTTCCGTAAATGTACAAATAAAGTCTGAACTCCTAAAAATAAAAGTATAAATGTTATTCAGATGTCTCTCGGTCTGAACATAAAAACTTATTTACTCACGGATTGTTTCCATTCAAAATTTTACGACTATTGCGAGCAGGTTATTGTAACGCGGCACTTTTAAGGTTATAAATTGTAATAACATGACCATTATTACACGATATAAAATGAAATTGTCGAGTAGCAAAGTCGCAATCCTTAGTTTTCTCTTCGGGCGGGATATCCCTTAGCTTGCTTCTACGCTTCCACGCTGATTCGGGAGCGAAAGAAAAATGTGATATTATATTATAGAATATGTCAGCTGATTATCCTCCCGCGCAGGTCGTAAAAGTTACTCAAAGAATAAGTCGGGCATTATAAAGAAATTGTCTAGACACGACAGGCTAGCATCCTCCTACTACAACAATGAACTTTGTATAGACTTTGTTGCTCCTTGATGCTCCTTACATTGATAAACAATAATGTATTCTAAAATAGACCTTCTGCTCTATGCAAACGTGCGCGCGCTACCTTACGAAAAATAGGAAAAAACAGTTATTTTTTTATTTTAAAAACTATAATTAATTTTAAGAAATCCAACTGATATTTTGAGGAATATGTATAAAGTAAATTATGCAGAAAATTTAGAAATATGAATTGGTCCTGTTGCTCTGAAAAATGTAAATCTATGTTTTGAAAGAGGTTTCTTTAATATTTTTTTTGTGTTACAAAAGTTAACCAACCGTGTATCCCAAATATCATTGTCATACGTTTTGTAGTCACTTAGAAAAATTGAGGTCCCTGGCGTCAAAATTTCCAATGCGTCGCCTTAAACTCTATTCTTGGCCGACTTTTACCCGTGCGGGAATGTAAGCAGCCAGTAGCATGCTGGCTAAATATATTTTTTATCGTTAAAATTTTTAAGAACAGCATTTTGGCTAATTTACCTAATTTAAGAATATAATATTATTTCGGCACACGTTACTTGAATTAGACTTTCATGTTAAATATTTAGAGCATCGAACGATATGCATTTTATATTTTAAGTACGAATATTACAGTGTTATGAGTCTACGGACGATAATAATAATTGCAAGTTAACATGATTACCTGCGCAACAACACGCTGTCAGCGAATTTCATTACAGTGTAGCAAAATAATCTGTAACAACATGTGAGTCGAGCCATCAAATTTCGACCTTACAGAATACATAACAGAGATGACCTTTTCCGCCAACTTTGATGAGGTTTGTGACTATATTCGTCTTTGATGTTTATTCAGAAAAATCTGTTTCTTTCATGTCGATATTACCTTTGTAATTATTTAATTTAGGACTGCTATATTAGATTTCGTTAAGTAGGTATACGGAAAAAAAATTGACAAGAAAATTATTACATAGGTGCATAGGTATATCGCAGATATAGATCATCATTAGACATTTTCCTCGCACAGAAGCTCAAACAAACAAAAAAGTTTTAAAATATTCATTTTATTTATATGTATAGATGAAACGTATATACAAAGATGTATAGATTTCCAAAAAATAAATATACAAATACACAGACTATTTCTATATGTATTTATTTTGGAATTGGAAAAGCCTAAAATACATAATTCAATCACTTTTTCAAAAATAACTCCAATGTCGATTTCGTTGCTCTTTTAGGTCGTCATGGATAGATGTCTCTGCTATGCCTGTTTCTGTTACTAAATGTAGGTTAACAGATAAACCACTATAAGTTCAACCCACTTTTGCAGGCGCCGCTCAGCTAAAGGGAGCTAGCTCATTTTAGATCTCAGCTTCCAGACGGCGGATCACGATAGAACGGTCTTTAATGCGGAAGTTTAACTTAAAGAGACTCCAACCGTGGAAACCATTTTTTACACTTATAGATTTTTGTATGTATATTTATAGATTTATCTTTAAGTTCTAGAGTTTGTCAATTTACGCAGGAACCCCAAAAACTTTCTGGATAAATAATAGTCTAGATTATTCTTCGGAAAATCCTTTATCTTCCAGTGAAAATCTCGCTGAAATCGGTTCAGCCGTTTCGAAGATTAGCCCGGACAAACAAACAGACAGCAGACAGACAGACAGACGAAAATTTTAAAAACGCTTGTTTGGGTCTTGGTTATGTGCACAAAATAATATAAGCTTAAGAAAAACCCTTTATCTCTAAATCACAGACAGACACTTCAATTTTATTTATATGTATAGAAAATGCATAGATGTATAAATAGATAAAATTCGTAATTAAAATAAATAATTTTGTTTATGCAGTTTTGAAGTTTTGGTATCCTAATGTTAAATTTTTCCTTACTGTCTTTTATAAAATTATGTAATCAGTCAATAGGAATATTTTGCGATTGACGAAATGCGCGTCCATATAGTTGTCTTTGGAGCCGCCGCAAATTCTATTACGTGTTAAAAGCTTCTAAATTGAATTCCAGAGGCTAAGGCATTGTTTTGTCCTTTGACTACAAATATTGTCTGCCGAACAACGATGGAAACGTATTCAACCTGTCTTCAACACTTGTGTGTAAGCCGTGAGTAGGACAAACAAATATACATATTAAGTTTATACATATATGTATGTTGCCTTATAATTGTGACCAATCACCGTTAGTTTATAATATATCTCGCAAGATTGTAAACGGTCGAAACTGTACCATACTGTCTACCATATAACGTATAAATTTTCGATAGGTTATAAAATAATGTACATGGATAATTCGTCAACTTGTGAACGAACCTGCACTTATCTGTAGGATTCACAATCTGTTCGATTTTTTGACCCGAAAAATTGTGAACCGTCCCTGATTGGTCGGTATTGGCGGTAGCTGGTTATAACTCAGATTATGTTCGACGACTAACTGTTATTTATCACTGAAACTTCACTTGTTTGGTTAATAATAGGTTTAATTTTACTATTACATGTAACTATTAAAACCTTTACTATTTTCAACACGAAAACTATTTAAAATCACAAAAAAACATCTGTTTGTTTATGTTCGAATGACAGCCGAAGGTGGTTCCGCGGAGAATATGACGTTCAACCAACGCACAAGGTGCGTTTTAATCACTTAACTTCTGGAGAAACACTTGTTATAAATGACAATCACGTCACAGTATTGTTTGTTAAAATTCATGACGAACACACGGAGCACATATTTAATATAAAATCGTTTTTTCATCTTACAACTAAGTCCCTAAAATTCCTCCAGTAAATTGAAGTTAAGGCTTTATTGAAGTAAAAAAGGACTTGGAAGAACGCGAAAACTTCAGCTACACATGTTTAGTTAGATTTCCTCCATTCTTTTCACTTACACAGAACTTTAAAACACAATATGCTATCACATCTTTAAAACACATGTACAACCTCACATCTCCCGTTTCCGTCAAAAAGTCCTGTTGCTAGTTCAGAATTTGACGGTTTGACATGGATAGATTATAAACTTTCGAAAATTAATACGTTATATTGTAAGCAGTATCGTACAGTACACAATTTATCAAAAATGTCAAATTATCATGGTTCTTGGTATATAAAATAAATCATCATTGTGCCGCTAAACAGTTGCATTTTTGATTATATCGAATGTATTGAAAAGATATTTTGTTAGTGTTTTAAGGTTTTAGCTTAGAAACGTAATCTTTTTTTTATGGCGAGGGGGCAAACGAGCAAGATGGAAAGTGATCGCCGCCGCGCTCGACACTCGCAACGTCAGGGGAATCATACTATATTTTTAGTAGCAATTTTTTGAGGCTTACAAACTCATAAGCTAAGCGCTTTTTACAAGGCAACCACAAGTTACAAAAATGAATCAAAAATAATTATCTATCAATATAGGTGCCTGTTATGTTATTACTTTTAAAAACGCTATGTCATTGGTTGTAAATTATTAAAAAGTAAAACTAGTTTTCTTATCTTGTTCATACTAACTAATAATGTTGATTTTTTTTACATTTATATCCGAGTTTATTTTGGATTTCTTAGAATATATTCAGAATAAAATATCGACGTAGGAATTTTGAAGATGACGTCGATTAGATCTGAAATGTCAAGTGTGTACTCAGATTGAAACGTAGGTACTGTGTGTTGTACTGCATATTGATCAAAATTAACATTTTCTTTACATTGCTGTATTGCTTTGACACTAGAATTCTGATTTTATAACCGAAAATTCGATATTTATGGCAAGTAATTACCTTTCTCTATTCATTAATTTTAACGAGCGATCAAATAGTAAAGGGCAGGTCGACTGTTATCTCTGATCTAGAAGATGGATCTATTAGCGACAAGGATCTAGGTAAACGAGGGTTAATCGAGTGTTGTCTATTACTACAATAATAACGACGGAGCCCAGTGCTACTAAACATCGTGATGTTATTGTACTCTATAGGATTCCCTTTTTAATATTTAAAAGTGAACACATTGATAGTAGTAAAAACCTCTGATAATTACACCGATTGTCTCGTGATAAATATGCTAAATGCTTTTTTTATAAATCTCCAGATTATAATGAATAATGCTTTATTTTAGGGCTGCAAACAATTTCAGAAAAGTAAAAAAATGAGAAATCATAAAATGTAAACTATCCCAACCAAAGTGTTTCGATCAATTTGAATGCATCGTTTTGATGATGAGAGCGGCGCGGCGTAGATGTGACTGCTTTGTGCTTTCATCAAGAACAACTATTAAAAGAAATCCTAGGACCTGTATTTATTTATAATTAATTAATAAACCTTTTTGTTTGATTTTATTAATAGATACATTTTTAACCGAGAACCATGAAGTGTCTAAATTTAGTATTTGTTATTAAATTAGTAGGTATATCTTGAACGTAAAATGATAAGGAGTACGAATTTATAAACCGCGTCATTTGCAATCGGTTTAATAATTAATCCGTTATTTTATGAATACATGATAATTTTAAACCGAATTATGGAACTTACCTACCTATTCAAATTGATTTGTATTTAAAAGAACTAGCAATTTCTGCACCGTAGCTCGCGTGTCCAAAACGATTTAAATTAAAAACTTGACAGAACTTAACTAGGTATCATTATCATTACCGTACTCATTACTACTCTATTATCTCAATACACTTTCCTTATTTTTTATATACGTAAATGTACATAACCTGTACCTACTTATAGGCATAGGACACTCATGTAGATAACAATGAAATTATAACATTTTTGTTTATAGGTTAATTTTCTTCGGAATCTATCCAATATTTACACAACTTCATATCGCTGTTAATCGCATTCTTATTTAATAATAATGTTAATATAATGTACTTACGCCAGACAATATACACTAATCATCTGGTCTCAAACTAGGGCATTTCCTGGGCTATGAGAACCAGACGACGGCACTACTGGGCCGACCCCACTATACCTAGACCGGAAGACAATCTAGAAAAATTCGTTTCCTAAATTGACTCAACCAGAAATCAAACCCGGAACCTTCCGCGCTTGAATGCTACGCCTGAACCACTGCGCCGTCGAGGTCGTCTTATTTAACATGTAGGTTTCTTAATCATACTCAGTACTTGTCATAGAGGCATTATAATTTCACTCTTCTACTATAAATGCGATTTTATTTGATAAATAAATAAATTAGTATTAGAAGGATTACGCCTGTTACTTTTCTAAAAGAGTTTTTGATTGAATATGAGTAGGTGGAAAACTTCGATCATAAATAAAGAACTGTGGAAAAGTAGCGAGCCTGATGTCAGAGGGTCGTAGAGACTTTGACGTTTGACACAGTCGGCATATTCACTGAGCTTGTGAGGTTCAATAAAAGCGACTTCTTAGAATGAGATGATAGAGCCACGAAGTGGGTGAATCTAAATTAATCTCAAATGTAATTCTATGTATTCGTCACTTTAATTAGTTTTTTTTTTCATGTCTACAAACTATTATAATACGTGTACTGTAAATGTTGTTGTCCAAAGGTCCTAGCGGAAGACCAGTGCGCAGGTTTCCTGAACCTGCTTAATGCTAAGTTATGATCTTTTTGCTACTCGATAGTAGGAAGTAATACTAATATTATTTAATGATAGTTTTTCATTTACGTTTTCAATTTAATGCTTTATAAAAGTTGCAAATAAATATATTTCTATGTCTACAAGAAACACACGTACAACTTTGTTCATCTGTTGGACAACAATTTACAACACCACAGATATACAAAACGTCGTCAAACTTATGACACCCCTTTCCATCCTGGGTTAAACATGAATACTATTAACAATATTATTTCATTACGTATTTAAAACTGGATTTAGAACATTACGAATCATCATTTTAATTTGTAAACTTCGTTACATACATATATATCTTTTCGTTGTATCGCCAACAGGGTAGTCATAAACTTTGTTTAATTTTTAAATTAAGATATTAAAATTAAAATAGGGAGATTATAATGAATGATAAACAATGAAATGAATGAACGAATGAATAAATGATAAACAATTATACTTAATATTTTAATACTAAAATAAATTAATTAAATTAAATTAAATTAATAAATTATCTACCCACTTAATTACAATTTTTATCAAATTTTTGCTTTTTGCAAACTGTCTTAAACAAATTGCAATGCGATAACAAATAAATACACTTGAAAAACCTCAAGTTCTATGGCCCGGTGCAAAGATACTTTCAGTTTGAGATCGCGTCTGAGTTCGTCTTTGATTACATTTCTTTATCCATGTCTAGCCTTCGTAGTCACTGCAGACGGACAAAGAACCAACGCGAACGTGGCCAATTGTTTGACATTAGACATACTCGTACACATAAAGAAAGTTGCATTTAACTTTGTTACTTGTAAGACTTGTTATCTGTCTACTGATATTATGAAAAATGAGTAATATTGGTTTCTTTTCATTCGATTCGATATCGACGAAAGGTTTTTTTTTGTAATTGAATCTTTAGGAATTTAACTCTGATTTATAATTTTGAGAAAACATTTTTTATTATAATGTATGATATTATCAATAAAAACAAAGTCATACATACATACACACATATCTTTTATCCAATTTCTTCTCTTCAAAGGCACTTTTGCACATCAAAGGCTCGATTTGTGAACGAACCGATATTTTTAAGAAAAATGTATCGATATTTGCTAATGTCTCCTCCTTTTTCCACACATTAGGACGTCTGAAATAAAGCCATACACAAAAATACATATACGTATACGTACATTTTAATGCTTTGTAACTATTTCTATGACATGCCACAGTATGACAGGGTTGCACGACAGTGTTATTAAAAAAATGAAGAAAGGAATGCTAAGATGGTTCGGGCACATGGAAAGAATGAGTGATGAAAGACTGACGAAGAAAATCTATAGAGCGAAAGTGAGTGGTAAAAGAAGCCAAGGAAGACCAAGGCTGACTTATGAAAATAAAATAGCTAGAGTGTTGGCCGACGGAAATGTCAAAAGCATTCGCATACCTAGGCGAAAATGTGTGAGGAGAATGATGAGATTTGAGGAAGCGAAAGAAGTATGTAAGTATGTAAGTGTAAGGATCGCGATGCTTGGCGCTGACTACCCTGTTGGGGATACAGCGTGACGATATGTATGTATGTGTATGTATGTATGTATGTATGTAACTATTTGTAATGGTCATTACAAATACAGTCTGTATTTGTAATGACCAATATAATATTTTGTCCTTTAACGGAACGATTGGATTTGGGTATATGATCAAACCTTAGAAAAGTTGAAGCGAGATTAAATCTAACCTAGAATTTGAGGTGGTATATTTAATAGAAAATCGTTAACTATTTATTTTTTGTAGATGAAACATTTAAAACGACACAAAATTCTTCTACGAGACTTTATCGAATTTTGGTGCAGCGGTAAGAGAAAGATCCATCTGTTGCATTCACTTCCAATTTGCTTTTGTTGTCAAGGTTCTACTTTAAAGTCTTGCGAATGTGAAATTGATAGTAAGTTTCAGTACTTTCTTGTAATATTCGTTCTTCAATATTATAGATATACTAACACCAAATAATATCTATGTTTATGTTGAATTCTACAAAGTACTGAGATTATTGTTTATTACTAATGTAAACAGAACACTCTTTTAAACTATTTATGAGCTAGAATTTTGTAATAATAATTTCGTAAACAATATTACTTTTTAAACATAGTGATGTGGCATTAACGCGTCAAAGCTAGTGCTGCTCCAAGTCGATTGATTCGCCCTTCTAACATTACTAAATAATAACCAAAACAACGAACAGAAGCGGATTGCATGCGTGAGAAATAATATTGGGTCCTTACATATGAAATTAGCGTTTTGTCGTGCTGACCACTTTGATCTCAAATATCTCCTCTTTGGTCAAGAATTCCAAATTCAAATTTATAAATTCATTTAGCTGGTACATTTGAGTTTTGAAAACAGTCATTCATTTGTTTTTTCCTCTTTTTTTTTTTCTTTGGCGTCGCTTATTACCGCACAATGGAAAACATGAAATATCGGTATATTTACGAGTACGAGTTATACCGTGGCACCAGTGCTGCAGAAACAGCTCGAAGGATTAATGATGTGTACGGCGCTGGTGTCGCAAAAGAAAGCACGGAACGTTTTTGGTTTCAACGTTTTCATTTTGGAAATTTCGACCTTCAGAATCAACCCCGTGGATGGCCGGAGACCAAAGTGGAAAACGAAGAATTAAAGGCTATTGTGGAAGCGGATCCATCACAAAGCACTTCAGAGATAGCTGCAGGTTTCGGGGTAAGTGACAAAACTGTATTAATCCACTTGAAGCAAATCGGGAAAGTAAAAAAACTTGAACGACGGATACCTCATGAATTGAGTGAATCGAACTTGCAAACACGCGTCCACTGCTGTGTTACATTGCTCAACCGACACAATAATGAAGGGATTGTAAATCGAATCATTACTTATGATGAAAGTGGATACTGTATGATAATTGGAAACGCTCGTCGCAATGGCTGAATCCTGGAGACCCAGCCAAATCCTGCCCTAAACGAAAATTGACTCAGAAAAAGTTACTTGTGAGTGTTTGGTGGACTAGCGCCGGTGTCATTCACTACAGCTTTCTAAAATCTGGCCAAACGATTACGGCATATATCTATTGTCAGCAACTGCAAACCATGAACGAAGAACTAGCTGCTAAACAACCGAGATTGGTCAATCGCTCTAGGCCACTGCTGCTTCACGACAACGCAAGACCAGACACTGCACAACAAACAACCACTAAGTTAGATGAGCTACAATTGGAATGTCTGCGACATCCACCGTACTCCGCGGACCTTGCTCCAACAGATTATCATTTTTCCCGGAATTTGGACAACTGCTTACAAGGAAAAAAATTCAACTCCGATGCGGCAGTCCAAACCGCCTTCAAAGAGTTTATAGATTCTCGCCCCCATGGTTTTTTTAGTAAAGGGATCAATGAACTACCTATGAGATGGCAAAAGTGCATAGATAACAACGGTGCATACTTTGATTAATTAAATATATTTTACAAAAAAAAATTGACTTTGTATTCCTCCCGTACAAAACGCCAATTTCATATGTAAGGACCCAATATTAAAAATTTGGCAGATCCATTACCTTTGGTCGAGGATTACTATACTGATCATGCATACGCTTTCAAATAGTATCCGACGGGAAACTATCCTTTATAGAATTACTTGTGTTATTACACAGGAAGAAGTTCAATATCGAATACATTCAGTAATCGATCACTCAGGTTTAGTTCTACGACAACATGTACAGCACGGCTGATGATAGGTAAGCTGACGATGGGTGTGTGTTTTTGATGCGAAATACCATGAAAAACAATATTTTTAATTATGACAGATCTCAAACGATGGTGCATCACAATTCACTACAAATAACTAAAAGAGTATTAAAACATATTTCTAAGATTTTTGCTAATTCGAGAACCAAGAACTTAACTTAAAATTATTGTATACTAGCAAACCCGGCCCGTTTCACTGGGCGTTAGTTGAAGTTAAAATAAATTAAACAGTTTTTATAATTATTTTGATACTGCAAAAAAAAGAAACAAAAAAAAAATTCTACTGATCGAACTGATCGAACAGCTACCAAACTTTACAGGAACACCCGCACCCGCCAATCTGAATATTCCCTGAAAATTTCATCGAAATCGGTCCAGCCGTTTCGGAGTCCATAATGAACATAAATACATACATCGTCTTTTATATATGTAGAAGATTACTGTCACAGATATTCATTATTTGATATTATTTATAGAAATGTTATCTAACATCGGAGAAGATTATATATGAGGTATATTTCAGCAATATTTGTTCTTGCGTGGTTCCTGATAATTATTTTCCTGCAACTATGTTTATTTTTTATGACGTAGACGATCAGATCGAAACAGTATTTTAACTTGCATAAAATGATCGAAAGCTCTTTTGAAGTTAGTGTATTCAGCGTACTCGGTTAATGATCAGAGTATATTCCGTTAATGATCAGAGTAATGTCTATTTTGTTCTGTCAGTGATTGCTAATTATTAAAAAAAACAAGAAAAAATTGCTTTCACGGAATTTAAAACGATTCTGACTGAGACAAAGTTAGCTTTATCGTAATATGAAATAGAGTAATAAATGAATTCTGCCTTTTTAGTACGTGAGGGCGAGGTTTCACCGAGGCCGACAAAAATAGAAGGGCGGCGAACATAATAATTTTGAAAAACATCTTTATTTTATAATTCATAATTTAGGACCACTAGAAGAACTTCGCCTGGAGGGGTCTTACTTGATAAAGTATTATTTTATGTATGAAATGCTTGTACCGTAATGTTATTGGTGATAAGATCACCGAGGTCTTACTGAAATACAGTAGTTTTTAAGATCATAAATTGTGTCCTCTTGTGGCATTGATATCGAACTACAAGCGTATATTCTTCTCATATAAGCACATTAAATGTTGATTAAGGTTATTACTGGGTGACGATCACCTTTAAGCTAGATCGCAGTTATGTAAATCTGCCAGGATGTTGGTCACCAGTCTTCGTCCTCATTCTGCTCTACGCCAATTTCTGGTAAGGTATTGTCCTTACCTTTATTGGTAAGAAGAGACCTGCGTTATAGATATATAGATAATATATTTCGAGAAGAATTTACCAAATGTATGATTTAGCCAGTAAAAAGCATTAAAATCAATGCCACGCAAGTTGCTACTAGCTGAGGAAATGAAACTCAGACTTAAAACAGATATAAGAAATATTTTTTTTACTTAGCTAGGAATCTAATTTAGTCGAGCCGTTAAAATACGTACAGCAAGTACCAATACGCTCGTAAAAAAATATTGAGACAAGTCTAATATTTGATTAGAATATTAACAAAAATCATTACCCATTTTTAAGTACCTAATATAATATATACGCAGATTTTGTTATGGTACGACTACATACTTCAAGACTAATTAAATTCTTACAAACAAAATAAATTATGAACGGTTTATGAATACACAATGGTTTTATTAAAATTTGTTTTATTATCGTTTTAGTTCAGAGCTGTCCAAAGCACGGCCCTCGAATGGCTTGCGGCCCGTGGCTTATATTTGTGCGGCCCGCGACGTGTTTTGATCTATCACGAGTATGAAAATTTTCCTGCTATAAAATTATTTTGGTAGAACAGTATTTTATTTTTATGGCATACCAAATAAATGAATGTAATATTTGTTCGTTTAGCGACAAGGATTCTATCACTATTATTCGGGGAATTCCCGAACTGTGTATTTATCAGATGGAATGTGACGTGATCCGTGCCAGCGCTTGACGTGATTGGTCCGACAATCGATGCTTGTATTATGATCGTAAAGTAGCTATTTGTTTCTGCGGCCCTCCAATCTATTCAATGCCCGAGATCGTCTCTGGTTTAGACTGCCCTGTTTTAGTTAATATATATTTACGCTGCTATATTATAAAAAGATCTTTAAACAAAAATGTAAACTTTATCATAGGCATTAATACAGTCTAACGTATTCATGTATTATTGCTATATATAATACATGTATGTTAATAGGAAAATTTCTACTTATTGTTATAAAAATCTTTTTAAAAATTATTCGACTTACCAATATCACAAAATTCTTGAAGCAAACAGTTGGAATGCTCGCAGAATAGAATTCCTATTGGTTAACAAAAGGGTGAAATTAGGAAACAGCTTTACTGAACCAGACCGGAGTTAGGAAATGAAAAACTGAGTTAAGTAACAATAAATAAATTTTCCTTCCGATTGTAGACGTCTTCGCGTTCGTACTGATTTCATTCTTTTCTATTTCCTATGTAGTTCTTAAACGACGGCAGATTATTTATTCTGTAAGAACTCTTTTTATGCCGCGTAAATATCGAGTAAACGAAAACTAACGATTTGTCAACATTTTTAGGTTCATACCTTGTAAGGAAAATAAGATACTAATGCGACCGTTTGTCTTTTTGTCAGCTAGTCTAACACAGTCGATTTTCTCACAAACAATACTTTCTAGTAACTACTAATAATAATCTAATCTTTGAGGAAGTTTATTATTTAAGATAATGTGTAGTTTTAAGTTTGTAAATATTAACATATGTATGTACTTTTTTGTTATTAATAAATAATCTATGGTAATACTTACATCTCCTTAACTCACATTATAATTATGTTGCACAGTTTAACATATTCAAATACTGAACTCTTTATTGACATAGATCAGTATCAGAGATATAGAGCTGATAGTGAGTTCATTGCAATTACATATTTTCATTTTAATATATATATAAACTTTATTGATATAAATTAGTACATACATGACGTTAATATTTACAAACTTTAAACATTATCTTAAATAATAGACTTCTTCAACATTGCCGCTTACAATGCAACAGACTGGCAGCATTACCTCTTCAAATAACTTATATATATTTCGGAGATGAATTTGGATTTTCTTTGTTCCCGCGATGTTCACTATCGGCCATCTTCACGAACGATTTATAAGACGGAGAATCAGCACGCACAACCGGCGCAGTCGGTCGTCTAATCAAGAGTGCCGGTTGTTAACCGCGCCCCTTCCGATAGACCGAACTACTGACTCAGGGAAATGTCACTGTCATTCATGCGATCGCTGTCATTCATTCGATGTGAACTTATAATCTGTGCTCGTAATGTTAGTCTGGAACCGGCAGATCTCAAGTAATTCAATAGATGGCGCTACTTGTAGTCAAATAAAAGTTATCACTCTCACATATACTTATTCGTTGGCGTAAGAAGCTGCCAGCCTGATAATCTCCCAAAGCCCCGACCAGTCTCTTACCAATATAAGAAACCAGTCGATGGGCTTCAGGGCCCCAGGGTCCCACAGTTTCGACTTCAAAGGGCGTAAATATGAAACTCTCAGAGAGAGCTCTTTGTTAATTTCATTGTCAATTTAGGAAAAGAAGTTTTCCTAAATTGACCTGACCGGGATTCGAAGCTGGGGACCCAACTTGGAACGAAGGTGTCCTACCACGTCGCCGACGTGCCAGTCAATTATTATATTCATCAATTATTCAAACAGATGAAATATTTATTTTAATTAGTTAACAAATTGGCAAGTAAAGTCTATACCAAGGTATTGACTGAACGTCTGAAAGGCATTTTTGAAAGATATTTATGGGAGGCACGAGGTAGTTTTAGGAACGGTAGGGGTTGTATCGTATCGTATCGGGGGTATCGTGGGGAAGTTTTTGGCCATAGATCGGAAAGTTTTTGCGTTTTCATGGATCTAGAAAATGCATTCGATAGAGTAGTGCGAAAGAAATTATGGAGTCTTCTGTCCGAATATGCCGTGGAGGGCCCATTACTGCCAGCTGTGAGGTCATTATATCGGGGCCACAGAGCCTGTATAAGGATAAATGGTGACTTGTCGTCCTGGTTCGAAGTCTATTCAGGCGTCAGGCAGAGCTGCATGATGTCTGCCTGGCTATTTATGCTGTATTTGGACAGTTGTAGTATGAGTGTTATGATATGTGATGATACAGTGCTAAACTGCCTATTGTACGCTGACGATATTGTGCTTATAGCACCATCAAAAGCGGAGTTGCATACACTAGTTACGTGCATGAAAGATGACTATGAAGTGAAAGGATTGAATGTGAATGTTAACAAGACTAAGCTTCTGATGTTTCAAAGGGAAGGTGTACAGATAAGGTATGAAATATGGGTAAATGGAAAATGTCTAGAACAAGTGAATGTATATCTGGAAAATTCGACTCGATCTAGGATTCGATCGAGGAATGGAAGATGTGAGTTGGATGTGGAGAAACGATTAGCAGCTGCTGATAAAGTGAACGGTGTTCTGTCCGCATTAGTTGGCAGTGTGAATACAGGCAGTCCTCGACTTACGTCGTTTCGATTTACGTCGTTTCAAGTTACGTCGAACAATGTTTTGACACTATTCCTCAAGCATACGTCATTTGTTTCGATTTCCGGCATAGGAGAATTCACTTGTCTTGTTGAAATTTTTGAAGAAAATGATCCTAATTTTGAGAGAAGTTTCAACGTTAATAACAAAATTTGTGCAGCCTATCAGTGTTACCAAAATCTGTATGATAGCAAGAAGAAAGAAGCGAAGCAATCTAGAATTGATAGTTTCTTTAAGCCAAAAGTTTAATTTATTATTTTTCATTACATATTCTGATTACATATTAAAGTTTAATAATTATTATTAAAATTAATAACACACAAATACCAAAAATAACTAGCAATTTCATAAGTGCATATATAATTATTTTATGAACTTACTTTTGATAATAAAGTATGTATATCCTTTGTTATAAATGCAGTTTTTTTTTTAATTTCGAGTCCGTGTGGATCCTAACCCTTGAGTTTTACATGTAAACATATGAAAAAATATGTCTCGACTTACGTCGTTTCGATTTACGTCGCGTATTTCGAGAACCTAACATGCCGTTAAGTACGAGGACTGCCTGTATATCAAACTCAGCCAAAATGGCCACATACAATGCGATGTTGGATCCAACTTTTTTGTATTGTAGTGAGGTCTGGATATGCCCGAAATCGAGTGAAAGTAAAATAAATGCAGTAGAAATGCGATGTCTTAGAATTATCTGCGGTATGACCCTTGCGGACAAAATAAGCAATGAAGAGATACGTAGTATGATAGGGTTGCACGATAGCGTTATTGTAAAAATGAAGAAAGGAATGCTTAGATGGTTCGGCTACATTGAATGAATAAGTGATGACGAAAATCTACAGAGCGAAAGTGAGTAGTAAAAGAAGCCAAGGAAGACCAAGGCTGACTTATGAAGATCGAATAGCCAGTGTTAGCCGATAGAAATGTCTAAAGCACTCGCATAACTAGGCGAAAATGTGTGAGGAGAGTGATGAGATTTGAGGAAGCGAAAGAAGTATGTAAAGACCGCGACGCTTGGCGCTCTGTCCTCTCTGACTACCCCGTTAGGGATACAGCGAGAAGATATGTATGTATGTCTGTATGCAACAAATTGGTTGGATAAATAAAAGTACCTGAGTGACCGAGCTTTACCCGGTGTCTTATAAGAATAAAAACAAAAAAGTCTGACCACATTTCAACATTTAAACCCGCGCATTACAGCGTGGTAGACATATGTTTTAGCCGTTATTCAATTGAGAAAGTAAATTCTGTTGCGAAATTAGAAGAATTTAGTTTAGAAGTTTTAAGTGTGTAAAAACAAAGAAAAATCTAATTTTCCCGGAATAGAAAGCTAGCTAGATCGATTTCTCACCTCCGTAAATCGCGCTATATAGTAAATTTTATTGAAATTGTTAGAGCCATTTGCGAGAGTGCAGTTACAAATATACAAATATTGCTCGTATAATACTATTCCTTACAATACTACTCTTCTTAATAACATAGTATCTTAAATTAGAGGAAGCTCATGAAATTTAACATTCAATTCACTGTTCAGGAAAATGAATAATAGATTTTTCTCCGCGATTTTTAGCCATAGACTTTATAAATAACTCCAGAGCCAGGAGCCGTGTCCGAGCAGCAACGGTGAGCTAAATCAGATAATCTGACCCACCTGTACATACGACACGCATTTATTATCAGATAAGCTGATCGGTCGCCATTTCGTTAGAAAACAGCACCCACACATCTATATTTTATCTGATCTTATTTTCCTCACTTCGTAGTACAGGATAGGCTGTCTGAAGTTATGAAGCCAATGCTTTTATCATTATATTTCATTTTATTTCCTTCTTACAAGTACATTATTAAAGTGATATGTGTTTTAATAAATAGGTACTTGTTGCAAACTGAACTTAAAGATATTATTTCAAAATATTAAAAAAAAAAAACAAAAAAGGTCTGACCACATTGCAGGATTCGAACCCGCACACTTCGGTGTGGTAGACCCACACTCCACACACACTACACATCACTACATTACACTTACACTGTGCTATTGAGGATGTAAACTCTGTTGCGAAATTAAAAAGTTTAGAACTTTTAAGTGTGTGAAAGACGAAGAAAACTTTTATTCCCAGAATTTAGACCTGGCTGGATCGATTTCTCTCCCCCTTCATCCCCTATATTGTAAATTTCATCAAAATCGCTAAAGCCATTTTCGAGAAAGCGATATCAAATATACTACTCTGTCAAAAAAGTACCGGGAAAAGATCAATAATACACGAAATGTTAGTTATTCATCCAAATTTATTTTACCACCTTCAAAGTATGCTCCTTCAGAAACGATACACTTACGCCAACGAATAATCCAATCATCAAAACATTTTTTAAACGCTTTTTCCGGAATTGAGTTCAGTGCTCGCCGCGAATTCTCCTTTATGTCTTCTACCGAATGAAAACGGGTGCCACGAAGTGGTAATTTGAGTTTAGGAAAAAGAAAGAAGTCGGCTGGAGCCATATCTGGTGAATAAGGTGGTTGCTCGATGGTATTTGTTGAGTTTTTGGTCAAAAATTCGTTCACAATGATGGCCTTGTGCGAAGGCGCATTATCGTGGTGCAAAATCCAAGAATTTTCTTTCCACAAATCTGGCCTTTTTCGTCGAATTTACTCTCTTAAACGCCGCATAACTCCCAAATAATATTTCCAAAGAATATTTTCTTTATTTACCGTTTGACCTTCCGGCAAGAATTCCGAGTGCACAACACTGCGATAGTCAAAGAAAACAGTCAACATGACTTTTACTTTTGATCGACTTTGGCGTGGTTTTTTCAATTTCGGTTCAGTTGGAAGGCGCCACTCCGAAGCTTGTTGACTAATTTGCATGTCAAACTCGTAAACCCACGTCTCGTCACCAGTAACAATGCGTTTCATGAATGTTAGGTCGGAATTGACTCGTTCTAGTATGTCCTCAGCGATTCTTATGCGATTGTGTTTTTGAAGAAAATTCAGGTTTTTTGGGACTAGCCGAGCGGCAACTTGTTTCATACCCAAGTGATTATTTAAAATGGTACGGATCGACTCGTGAAACACAGAAAGTTCGGCGGCTATCTCTTTCAAACTTGAATGAGCATTTTCAGTCAGTATTTCCTTCACTTTTGCGATGCTAACTTCAGTTGCAGACGTTAATGGCCTACCAGAGCGAGGCAAATCTTCCATCACATCTCGACCGGTTTTGAACGCTTTGTACCACTTATAAGCACGTGTTTTTGATAAAGTCGATTCACCGTAAGCCTTCTGTAACATTTTTAGTGACTCCGAACACGAAATTCCATTGGCGATGCAAAATTTACGACAAACTCTTTGTTCGATGTTTTTGTCCATTATGAAATTCGCAATATACGCTAGAATGATATAACTAAAAACAGCACTGTATTTAATCTAAATAACAGATGCAACTCAAACTCCGCGCCAAAATGGATAACAGTTGTGCCAATCTAACAACAACAAAAAAAAACAAAAAATTGTATTTGGAACCATAAACAAATCATCCATTCCCGATACTTTCTTGACTGAATGTATATATGTATATACAAATTTTGCTCGTTTAATATAATAGTGGATTATGTGAATATTGAAAATTTAATGTAGGTATGTGTATAGTAAAACGTTTGACAGAATAAAATATTACATTTAGAGACCCATGAAGACTGTTACAAGCAACCTATAAATCTATAATGTACTAATATATTCAAAACAAAGTCTTTCATTTAAGTACACTCTTTTGCACATCAATGAGTGCCATCAATCCGTTAAAAACATGCGCCGAAAAGAATCAGTAAGAAATTCAGCCAAGTATATATCAAGATTCTTGCACAGTAAGTTTTTACTAATACATTTAAATAGCTATGTAGGTATAGGTATCTTGAAAAATCCATTCCTTCGTATATTTCTGTCTGATTTTTGCTTTTAAAGTACTGTAATGACTGTATTAAAGAAATTTAATATTATTCTAATTTTAAAACGTCAAAAAAACCTAAAAATGTTTGAATAATGTGTCTGTGTTCATATGTATGTGTGGTGTCGTGATGGTGATCATGATCACGTACGATCAGTTTTAATTGAGTTGTTTTTTAAATCTATGGAAACGTTTTTCTAAATGTTATAACTTTGGTGCTTCTAAAAAAATTTATACGTATTAGGGTTGTCAATAACGGTTTTAATTAAATATGTATTATATTTTCGTTCATTTTTGTAATATGTTATTTCTCTCTACCTTAGTTTTCTTTTTCAGTAAAAATTGCTAAAAGATTGGTGTTTTAAAAGATTTTTCCGGTTATATGTACCCATATTATCAGTTAAAGTATTCAATGAAGTCAATAATAAGGCATATTTCAGTCCGACAAAAATCTCATAAGTATACTTTAAAAGAAATTTAAGTAGGTAAATGGTATGTATGCAAATCTCCGTGAGAATCGTGGCGCGCCCTCTTTCGTTATTTTTTTTGTGCCATTACATATTTAACCGCGAACAGAATAAGAAATTATTATCTGGAACATCAAACGTAGAATGAAAACTGTAGCAAAACACTAATTGGATATATCTCGACATCACCCACTCACGATTACATCGATACGTCATGATAGCTATCGAGTAGTTAACGACCCACTTTGGAATCGATTTCAACTTGAAAGACTTCGACATCCCTGTTATATAGGACATCGGGTGTATCTAAAAGGGACTGTATGTCGGTTAGAGTAGTTATTTTAGGATTCTTCGCTTTGAGATGAGAAAACGCAGTCCCAACAGCGCTTTTCTTACCATACGGCTATTCATTGAAACCCCTTCTCTCACGACAAACCTCCTTTACTTCAGGTATCAAGTTCAAATTGATGAAGAATTAGTCAGTGACAAATATTTGATGGCGAGCGTTTTAACTGCAATAAATAAATATCTTCTTCTGTTCGTGTGGATGTCATTAAACTCCTCCTAAACGGCTGGACCGATTTTGATGAAATTTTTGTGTGTTTGATATACTCAGTTTGTTTGATATACTTGGTAGGTGGTGCTGCAATCGGGTTCTAGGAATTTTTTTTTATTCCAACGTTGGGGCAGGACAACGTCTATCGGGTCCACTAGTATATGTATATTAGGTATATTCTTAAGGAGAAGAACAATCAGGCTTGTTGAGACGAAAGAGGTATTAAGGACATTGAATAGGCAATAAGCTAGCAACTGTCAAGGTTCAACTTTGCTGCCTGTTATATTTATTGCTGAATAATGTCAAATGTGATTTGTTGCACATGCTCCGGCCAAATCGACTAGGAAATGGTTTAATGTCATATTTATATGGAGTTCGTGCACAATAACATGGGACCTTAATCCTGTGACTCGATATCATTATGCAGTACCATATACACAGAAAACCACAAAAATGTTGTTAACTAATATTATGTAAGAAAATTTGTTGCGTATATTTTTGTGTGCACCGGACCAGCAAGAGGCAATGACACCGCGTCAACGGGTTCAGGGTTCAGGCTGGTTTATGTCTTGTCTTATTGTTCACGGGTATTATCATACTACGAAATCTAAGTATTAGTATTACTTAAATCTCAAAAAAAATCTTAAAAAGAAATAGGAAAAGATCTGAGAATTAATATTTTGTCTAAGTGTTAATTCTTAGATTTAATAAAGCGAATATTTATGTATTTTCATCTAATATTTTATTTAAAGTACTTTTAATTTTTAAAAACTCTTATCAAACTTTTGCTTAACTGTTCATTTGTAGCTTTTACTGGATGAATTTTGATACGGCTTACGAAGTTAATAGGGTCTTGTAATGAAGATTTCCTTTGTAATTTAAACGTAAGTGGAACCACAGAATAAATTTCGTTTTATTAATTTAATTATTATGAATTATAAATGAACGCTTAAAGTTCAATACGCCAAAGTTTTTGGTGGCTTAAGGTAAAACATTTTTCAAATGACCGATCCATTTAAGGAAAAATTTAAATATCAATTTGTTTATATTAATATTTGACACGGTCCTTCAAGTTTGAAGTAATCTTGATGAATTTTGTAGGCAAATTGCAAATTGAATACAAAAATTTATGTAGGTGATTTATTGACACATGCCTCAAGCCTCTTACCTACATTTTATTTGCTGTTCTAAATATATAATTACGTGCATGCGCATTTATATGTATAGGTATATGGATTGATCTATTTTTTGTAATGATCGGTTAGTTTGGTAAAATATTTTTTTTATTTTGTCATAATAATTTATTTTATTTTGAACTTTATTAATAACAAAAAAGTACATGCATACATTAATATTTACAAACTTAAAACTACACATTATTTTAAATAATAGATTTCCTCAAAATTGCCGTTTAGAAAGTTGTCATTGACAAACTGCCAAACAGCCAAACTGATTCGTTGGCCGAAGAAGCTGCCAGCCCGGTGGTCTCCCGACGCCTCGACCAGTCTCTTACAAGTATCAGAAACCAGTTGATGGGCTTCGGGGCCTCAGGGACCCAAAGTTTTGACTGCAAAGGGTGTAAATATGAAACTCTCAGAGAGATTCGCATACACGACGCTTCAAGTTCTCGTCAGTGCTGGCCGCTGCACCTGCTGACTTGGGAGTCGCCGGTACATGGGAAACAGCAAGTGTATCGACACAAGTGGCATTACACACCAGCGATCTTCTAAGTTTCCAAGTTTAAAAGTTTCATAATAATTAAAAAGAAAAAAAATTGACATCAAAGACAACTGTTTGGCTCTTCTTTCTAAAAATTATTTTAAAGTCCTTTCACCTTTTTTTGGTCAAATTCCATTATTATCATTTTCCCCATATCCGGTTCTTACAGTGGTGTTTTTGTTTCAGGTGGTGGACGCAGCGGCGGTCCACATATTGCTGGGTTTTTCGCATCTGGCCTTGTGTGACAGTTCTGCCGTAGCAACGTCAACATGATTGGTTACTTAGAGACTTTACTGCTTTTAGCTTATTTTTCGCTATAGTTTTTTTTTGTATTTTTTACGTAATATTATGTCGTGATATGCTCCCGGCCCTAACATGTTCACCTTCCTCTAGCTGACACATCGCTGGAAAATTTAATAAGATGCGAGCAGTGTTCCCAACCTCGTTTCTTTCGTAGAATTAGGGGCTTGAAGATTCATGTCGGCAGAGTACACAAACGGTGTAACACTGCCGGCATTCCTTCAAGCCCCTTTTCCTTACCAGAGTCATCTCAGTCCAATAATTTGACTAATTTCTTAAATTCCATTCACAATCGCACACCTTTTCACCGGTTCACTCAAAAACAATGTATGCTTAATAGAGCGTATTCCACGTGGTGCATGTGTAGGAACCACTACGAAAATAAAATAAGAAAACAATATATACAAAAATTAATTACAAGGCAAACCCGCGGCGAGCGCCTTGTTTGCTTCTCATAGCAACACGCGACGTACTCGACGACCCAAGCGACCGGCGCGTGAATGTACGGTGCTCCAGTCGGTCTACTACTCACCGCCACAGCAAAACGCTCGCCCATTCATTCCGTATTATCATATTTATTATCCTGTATTCCAATATTATATAGTAGTGAAAATATTGAGATTATTTGCCAAGCTTTTGTTTTTAATTGGTGGCATTACCTAAAGGTGTCCTATGTTCCTAGATTAAATTGGCACCATAAATTATTATAGTTCTTGATGTGTGAGTGACACGATTCATTCAAAGTGTAAGACAGAATAATAACTAAACTAAATTGTTGTTGCACGTCGCATACATATTAACTATACATGCATCAGCGTTGCCAAATCCCTTAATTTACATATACAAAGAATATTAAACTAAAACGACAAATGCGATGAGCAAAAACTGCTTATTTCGGATATATAACTTCATGGTTGGAACAAAATGATACAGACAAAATTTCCTTAACCCAAAAAATTAAACATAAGGGCTCTAACTCTTTACTTGTAAGCATTCATGTTCGGCCCATTTATAAAAGTTTGAATTCAGTCAGTATTCCAAAAATTGAAACAAAAATTAGCGACGGCGATCTAAGAGGAACCGTCCACTAATTATTTTCCAGCGATGTTATGTCACCCAATACTCCCGAGATTCTTTTCGCTCTAAGATCAAAGCATCCTTCTTCCTCTGTGGCTTGTTGTTTGCCAGATCCCCCACATCCAAACGATGTGCCGCCTCGAGCTATAGAGGAAGATGTGCTTGCCGCAATAAATTCTTTTAAAAGCGGTGATTTGATTACAGGCTCTGTCGGTGATGCCGGTAAGACTCTCTTATCTTGTTTACCAGCTCTAATAAACATTACTCTAGCTGGTAAGGTGCCTCCGGAGATAACTGACATCTTGTATGGTGCTAATTTATGTGCTCTGAAAAAAAAGATTAGGTCAATTGTAGTAGATGCAACTATACGCGGCATTGATTCCAATATTTTTCGCCGTCACATTCTCCCTACTGTTTCAAACTATTTTTGTCCTACGCAAGTACGTTTTGGCTCAAAGAGAGGATGTGAAACGGTCGTGCATGTAGCGCGCGCTTTCTTGATACATGATGGTGAGGTATTTCTCAAAGTAGATACAAAAATGCATTTGATTCTGTCGATAAATCTACCTTGTTGACACAGATAAAACAGCATGTTCCGGACATATGTCCTTACCGTTAGCAAGCAATCTTACAATTAGCAATCTTACAGCAGTCCTTCAAAATTAATATATAAAGATAATTTATTACATTCCGAAATTGGCTGTCAACAAGGTGATCCTCTCAGACCAGCTATCTTCAGTTTGGTTATCCATCCTGCCATTTGTAATTTAAATTCCAAATTTAATATTTGGTACCTTGACGACGGAAAAATATGAGGTAAAGTAAAAGTGAATGAGGTAAAGTCAAAGTAATTACAGTTTTAGATGACTTTAAAACCCTCCTTCAAAGGTTTAAAGATATTAGCTTAGAATTAAATTTTTCTAAACATGAACTCTTTGTTTCCGATTCTGTTCGGTTGATTATCTGTTATTAGCCCTACCTTAAGATCGGTTGAGGTGCCGTGCTTGATTGATGCTCGAAATGGTTGGCTGTTTTTCCGAGTACTATCATACCTAACCTCGATGTTTTGTCAGAAACACTGGGATGAGCCTCTATGCAAAAATGTTCATTTACAACTTTCAGATTCTCGTAGTATCGAAAAAGATCGGTCTTGCCTCCTGGCTGTTTCCAGGTTGCAGGTAATACTTTCAAAAAACTTAGGAACCGTAATTGACAATACCACACTTTCTCTCACAGTATCCCTTCGTCTGGTGGCTAGGACTAACCTTCCTCACCGTTACCGCTGTGGTGATCTCGTCGATGCACAAGGTCACTATGGTTTATCCTGTTTACGTAGTGCGGGCCGCATGTCACGGCATGCTGCCTTGAATGACGTCATTCGGCGGGCCATTGTCGCCGCTGGCGTTCCTACAGTCTTAGAGCCTGTTGGTATTGCGCGCAGCGACGGCAGGAGACCGGATGGTTTGACGCTCATTCCTTGGAAATTTGAAAGATCGCTGTGGGACGCCACTTGTGTCGGATACACTTGCTGTTTCCCATTTACCGGCGACTTCCAAGTCAGCAGGTGCCGCGGCTAGCACTGCCGAGAACTTGAAGCGGCGTAAGTATGCGATTCTCTCTGAGAGTTTCATATTTACGCCCTTTGCAGTCGAAACTTTGGGTCTCCGGGGCTCCGAAGCCCATCGACTGGTTTCTGACATTTGTAAGAGACTGGACGAGGCTTCGGGAGACCGCCGGGCTGGCAGCTTCTTCCGCCAACGAATCAGTTTGGCTATTCAAAGAGGTAATGCCGCCAGTCTGCTGGGCACCTTAAGCAACGACAGCTTTCTAAGCGGCACCTTTTAGGAAGTCTATTATTTAAGATAATGTGTAGTTTTAAGTTTGTAATTAACGTATGTATGTACTTTTTTGTTATTAAAAAGGATAGATGATAATTGATAATGTACATGCTTATAAATACGTGCTGAGCAACCGAGAAATTAATATAAAATCGAAAAAAACTCAAAGAATAACAATATTGTCCCTTGGATAACTGAAAATGCTTTGTATCCTGGACAACCGCAAAAGTACATTTTTTTATAGCATAAATGAATTGATAAATTAATGACATTTTGAACCATATTTACCGTAATTAATTTAATATGTTGTATTTTTAAATCAAATTTAATTATTATGTTCTCGTTATTATTTTGTAATTAATGTGTAAGCTATCGATTTTTTATTTTTTACATACTTTATTCCATAATTATTAACATTTATATTATCACTAATAAAAATACCAATAAATGTCGGTATAGATTCTGAAATGATCTATAAGCCAACAACTAATTAATAGTTAGGTACCTAAACATTAATGGAGGAATAATATTGACTTAACACTTGTATGCTAATTTATTAGCGAAATGTGTGTTACAATATTTGTTCCATTTCTGTTTACACATCACATTTCATACAAATGAAGAATTATTATTATTATTACAAAAAAAATCGGTGTATGCTTATGACCACACGACAGAAGTGAAAACATATTATGACATATACATAACATACATATATAACATAAGATATACATAACATACATATATACACAACATACATAACATAATATATACTTAATAACATATAGTTTGAGCGGAAAATAGCTAAAGATTTTAGGAATTCATCACATGAAATGGATTTCCGCAAAGTAACACCTGAGTCTATACAATATTATGACATGCTAATTTTAAAATATATATAGCGCTTTATATCCAGTCGACATAAAGTGCGCTTTATGTCGACTGGAGCCGAGTATACCCGATTCAGCGTCACTGACCCGAGCGTGATGGCACAGCTTCAGTTTCTTTCACTGTTCAGAAAAAGCGCAAGGTGTGTTAGAAGTTTTCACTTCAAAACTCGAAATATTGTTAAAAGTTAATTTCATATATTAATAGGATACATATTAACTTCATGATAAGTACAATATTTATGTATGAAAAAAATACGTAACTATATTTCCTTAGTAATTTTTATCAGAGACAGCAGTGAGACAAAAAAATTGTTGAATGACTCAAGCTTGCATTATATTTATTTTACAAGCGAGTTACATTGGCTCTGCCATTTTGAATTATGTGACGCCGATTCCTTCTATTACTATACAGCGATGAAATAAATTTTATAGTTATTTAGATATTTTAAAAAGCAATGTAACGCAATCATCTGTGTAAATAATTAATATGTAAGTGTGTTATTAAATTGTTCACAGTAATACTGTTTGAGACTACTTCAGTAGCCTTACCATGAGTTTACGCCGCGCCGTCGATACTCCATAGCGACGGCGTCAAAGTTTTGTATGTCGATTTTTAGTTCACTATAGTAACTGCTAGGGACTCTGCTCAATTTTTCATACAAAGTTTTACGTTGTCGATAGCGAGTATAAACGTCGTTAACTCATGGTAGTGGCACTCTATGCCTGCAACGTAAAATACGAAAATATTTGAAGCGGTAGAACTATAGAAATCGCAACTGTTTCTTGAGCTGTTTATGTTTACTGAATAAATACATGTGTTCTTCGTTCTCTGTACTTTATTAACCTGTATCATGAGACCATTGTGAAATAATACTTAGAAGTACTAGACACAAATCAAGATTAATTTTTATTTTTATAACATCTGTCATAAAAGTAAATATTCGTATGACTCGTAGATTTGACACGCTTCCTCCAAACTAAAAATTTAGGGTTCAATTCCCGGACTGACTTGACCAAAAGTTGAAGATGACACCCATAGTAGGTACGTTCATGCCTTGTGTTAGTTTGTGATTGCACCATTTGTCTAGAATATTTCTTTATTCATATTGTAAAAAGAATCTTGATTACAATCATATATACCATATATGTACAGACATAACAAAAACTTAGGGTCCATGTACTTCTAAAGCGAAACAACCAAAAGCTGTAAATATGAGACATATGCACGAGGACATTCATTATATCGAATAAGCTTTATTATATCAAGTTAGCTGATCGATTGTCATTTCAAATCACAAAAAATGTCAGTGGAAACGAATTCAATTTCTTCACATAACATTTCACGAAAGAAGTAAGTTTATTGCGGCAAATATCTACTGTCACATTTATGTCTCGTCAACTAGCGGGTAACGCTTGCATACAACTTTCCTTGCGTACAACAAACAAGCTTGCGTCTGCTTGCGTCTACTACGTGTTGTTGAGAACTTACAAATATTGGTGTATAAAGCAGTTTGAACTGAGAACTACGGCTTAGTGGAGAATATTTAACAAACAGAACACATTACACTTTTATTAAAAATCATTTTTTTTAAATAATTAACTAAATATTAATAAATTTACAGAAGGAACACATGAAATAACCTCGATGTCCGTCTGTCTGTTTATCACACCCAGGCCCAAATTTTTCCCAGTGCTTATTTCATATATGTATTTGTTCACGTCTGCAATCTATACATTATATGTACTGTCAATGTTGTTGTCCAAAGGGCCTAGTGGAAGACCAGCGCAGGTTCTATGAACCTGCTTAATGCTGAGCTATGACCTTTTTGCAATTTAATAGTAGGTGATTGTACTAATATTATTTAATTATAGTTTTTCATTTTATTTTTTTAATGGAATGCTTTGTAAAAGTTGCAAATAAAGATAGGCCTATGTCTATGTCTATATAAAAATTAGAACAATTATAGTAAGTAGTTGCCTCAGGACGAATGTTTAAAGTCGAATTTAGACTTTTGGGGGTTGTACTTCTGCATACATTTTTTTGGACGCTTTAGAAAATACGTGTAAAAATGTATGTCTCTCCACCATATAAACATAATACGTAAAGTATTGACAGATAATCTGAAAAAATAATGAGAATTGAAACTACGGTGTAGAATAACATACAACGGATAATAATTTGTTTTGTACTTCGTCCTGGTTCAATTATCTACTATTATATTAAACGAGTAATATTTGTATATATATATTGGATTTCACTTTCTCAAAAACGGCAAAACGGCAATATATACAGGGTAATCTCAGGAACGACTACAACCACTAGAATAATTATTTCACCATTCGAGAGGTACATTATTCCAGATGGGCATAGGCTATGTGTTGTGTATTCAACCTGGGCGAAGTCGGCATGAACCGCTAGTTTTTAATATAGGTATAGTCCAAGTCCATTTTAAATAA
The DNA here is from genome assembly GCA_907165235.1 of Zeuzera pyrina. Lineage (NCBI taxonomy): Eukaryota > Metazoa > Arthropoda > Insecta > Lepidoptera > Cossidae > Zeuzera > Zeuzera pyrina. Next base: position 6,672,942 of record OU015629.1, read on the forward strand.
TGTACCTTGTAAATAGTAAAGTAGAATCGTTATCGCAAAACTTCGCCAGTAAAGTGATAATAGACTTTACTGAAGTATTACTGGACTTCTTGGAAGAGCGTGAAAACTTCAGCTACACATGTTTATTTAGATCTACTCCGTTCTTTTCACTTACAAAAAACTTTAAAACACAATGTACTATCATTTTTGTGCTTTAAAACTCCCAAAAATGTAAAAAATAGAAAATCTAAATAAAATGACAACCTCACTTCTCCAGTTTCCGCCAAAAACGCCTCGGCACTCTATTTATAATATTAATATAAATTATTTATACAGTGTTTTTTTAACCGGCACAGTATGGAGAAATTCGAATTCATAAGAGTGAATCCATGACTGAATTTCGTGTCGATACGTCTTACATGAAATTCAAATATGGAAACCTGTTTTGGTTCCTTTGTATATCCTGTAGATTCGGATGCCCCATACTGTATTGTATGAAAAAATATTTTATTATGAAATTTGACCTACTTCTACTGTCCACATTCTTTCCTTTCGTATAATGAAATAATGCTTACATGAAACTGAGTCGATTCGCATTAAAAAAATTGTTGCCAATTTTACTAGTTTTTGTAGGCATCTCACGCTTGACCAAAAAATCGATAATGTCAAAATTGTTATCACAAAAAAGACCAAATAGTTCCTAAGACAGTTCCCCTATATCTCTTATAGATTTGGTATACTGTCACACAGGGCCATACTGTCCCAATTAAAACAAACATTCTGTATATTTACCTTTAAAGTTCACGATGTTGTTATTTTTTCAATATTTGGTGGTCTTTGGATTGTGCAGAATACCATAGTGATGCTCCAGATTGAGTCATGGCTCTTTCATACAATTGTAACATTTAAGTAACGAATCAAATGATTTTCTTTAAAAACGACCACCACAAAAACGACAACGAAATTAACCACTTAGTTTTACGAAACGTTGATAGAATGTGGTTACCTAACTCATATATTTCTATAATTAAATGTAACGAACGCACACCGTTAATCGTTCGTTAATATTTCTGCAATGAAAAACACGCACAGTTACGAATTTTTTAGATCGCCAATGCACTGAAAATGTTCATTTTTCGTTTTTTATTTGTAATCATATCTTTGTAATTAATTGTATTAAAATTGAGTACTTAAACTCGACTTCCTCCCTCTTCGCCACTCTTATCACCGAAATATACATGTCGTATGTATATTTCGAATTCATTTGTAATTCATATGTATATCGTATGGAACTCTCTGACTGCGATTGGAATTTTAATCTGCGTAGTTTTTCGTGCAGTTATTTAAGCATGTAGAAGTAGGTGTTAAAATACTTAAACATAATTGCCGTTTATACAGTTATTGAGGGAAACAAAATTTCATTCTTGATACTTAGAGGTTAATATAGTAAAAAAATAACAAAGCATAATAGTGGCTTAATTTAAAGCTTAAGTTGAAGTACGCAATGAAAATCGAGGTGAGCCGCACAGGAAGTCTTCAACTGGAGCGAGAGGAGGACCTCGTTTACATCGACTCCTGTACAACCACGTTTTATAAAGATTCGCAAACTATTATCTGATTTCGTGTATACATAGGTGCTTTTTTGATATTCTCCGTTGCTATAATTAATAGTCTTACAATAAAAGTCGATGTTTGATGACAACTTAATCAACTTATAAGAAATTGCCTTTAACAAAAAAAAATTAGTCTTTTTTTATCTTTGGAGTAGGTTTATTCAAATAATTTTAGAAAGAATTTGATCGATTCGATATAGAATTCCCCAACATTGTCTCTCTTGTTTCTGGCATATACTTATGCCCGATTTCAACAACACTATCTAAGTCGTCACATAAGTATATGTACCACCTTGATTAAAAGGGCCCCTATACCGGTTCTTAGATAATATTCGTATTCACCAATCTAACGGTTCCCTAGTAATATCAGACATAGTTATGTGACGTTTTATTGTTTCTATAGTGAATATTCGTTTCTCAAAATTTATCGATAAAACCATTAACTTTGTATACACTGGCGTACAGATGAATATCTCGTGCTCGTTGTCGTGTCGAATAGTGCTCGTTGACGCGTGACGATTTTTAATTTGTCAATATCATCTATAAAATGACATGAGTAGGCGACAACTGTGGTTCCACTTGTGACTTTTGTGTAGCGTCTTGTGCGCAATTGTGCCTACTTTTGACTACGGGGCGTGGGAACTCCGACCTTTAAGTTTTACTTTGTTTTTTGTTAGTTTTGTTTCTTTATTGTTTGTTATTTTGTTATGAAATGGGTAAAAGCTTCGATCACATATAATAAACTGGATACACAATCATTACTCCAAACACGTCCGATCTAAATGTGCACTCAAGTGCACAAATATTCGCTATTAGATTTTTCAAATATATTTGAAAAATATATTTGAATAATATAATATTTGAAAAAGCTAACAGCGAATATTGCTCCTTCAAAAATTGTAAAAACAACTTAACCAGAATGCTAAAAAAAATTTATTATTTTACTTCTTGATTCTTATTTTTGACAAATAATTAATATCATTTTATTGAGGTGTTCATTGTTATGTAATAATAATACGTTATATAGCTCTTTTTTATTAAATTCGTAGGTATATTTTCGAAATGACATGACCTTAACACCATCAAGTATAAAATCATGAATGAGAAGTTTAAACTTTTTAACTACCGCATTCACGTTTAATTTACTCGGGTTATACTTTTATTTCTGTTCTGATTGATAGAGTTGAATTTTTAACATTATAGCTAGTATTTTTTGATGTTTTTTAACTTTTAAATATATTTTCGATACTGAAAATTAAAGGTTGTAAAAAAGGATTTGCTGTACTTAATTATGAATTTATGAACTATGAATTGACCCTAGTAACATTTTTCTCATAATAAAAAACGATATAACTTTCCTCCACTGGCCGTACTTTGTACTTCCTACAAGCCGAAAAGCCCGGCTCGCCTTACTGAAATGCTCAGTGAAGAATAAATGATGAATAAGTGTCAACTTTAAAGTTTATCAAACGGTTTTTTAAATACCCATGAATAACTTGTTAAATGAAAATAATGGAAGAAAACAGCTACTTAATCCCAAGACGCGACCAATCAGTGACAACAACCAGCCAACAGACACTAACTACCTTTCAAAACATAATCAGAGTAATCAGTTGTCTCTCTCTCGCATGCTGGCTTGCAGCTGAGCTTCGTAAGCTTGTTTAAAAATCCAGATTTCGTATTGCACTCCGTACAGGTTTATAGTAAAATGCTTACAGTACGTAAGAATCAAATGTGAATAGCGTTCAATACGATACGACTTTATTCTTTATTTGTTTGTATGTCTTCATTATATTCATATACTTATTTGTTTAACTCTTCAACAGTAGTACTTCGTTTGTCTGAGTCTGAGTCTTTAGATAATTAATAAACAAAAACCAAAACTTTTTTTAATAGTAATTAAAATTTCTTTAAATGTTATTCATAAAAGTTATGATTTCTAGACAACCATGATAATATATTCAGCAACAACTCGCTTATAATTTCCCATGTTAAAATAAAAAAATATTAATAATTGCATAATAATGCTCCCAAGTTTTTTGTATTCCTAGATTGCGTCTGAATACGTCCTGACGTGCAACGTTTTATTCTTTGTCAAGCATTATAATAATTTATATGTTTTATCTTTGTCATGTTCACGTAACAAATCAAAATGACGTAAAAAGCGATTTAAATGTATTACGTGAATTATATTTTAAGCACGAACCTTTTTAAGATTGAATTTTAAATATTTTATTTTTAACAAACTTCGTTTCTATGAAAAGCCTTTTACGAGCTTTTACAACCTTATGTTTGGTATGGTCTACTTTTACAATAGATTTACAATTTATTTACGGACAATAATTTAATGGATTTTTACAGATGATTGGGAAGCTAGTTCTTTATCTGTGATCGAAGGGTAAAAGGAAAGTTTTACGTAAAGTATATAGAATAATATACTATTAATAAAGTAAAATCATTAATTTGTTGCGACAACTATTTTTGTAACATCTCTTTTTGTCAACCCTACTGACGATCGATACGTGACGTCATGACGGTATCGGCAAACCTTCTACCCACTGATAGTACATACTTGAACTTTGACATAGCGATACATCTTTTAACCCTTAGATATTCCTAGGAGAATTAGAAAACCCCCTTCCCCATCTCCGAAACTATCTACCGGATCTAGACATTTTGACAAGGAACATACTTAAATCTTACCAAAAGTGTATAGAAAAAGTGTAACGATAGTCTTATATATAAAAAACTTTAGAAATTAATGTTTTTAAACTTTCACGACTTGTACACATCTTACAATTCTAACTAACCGGATCTATATCGTGTTACTAATACTTTAAGGTTAATAAATCGATAGAATCGGAAGACTAGTAACAAACGTCGTTACAAAAAAATAAAAGCTTGTAAATAACGTATTATTTGATACCCTGAAAATATTAACAACTTGGTTAGTAGAATTATCAGACTCTAGATATTAGTTCGAGTTGCCAAATCATAAAAATATCGTTACAGTTTAATATATCGTTATAGTGTGGTTATAGTTCGTAAGTTATAAATATGGACTGCGTACGTGAGTCGAATCCGTAAGCATTTGATATTTAATAATTATTGTAGTAACCTTATTCGTTTTCTATATGATGCATTTAACCTCACTTCAAAATCGGCGAAAATATAGACAAAATTGCAATGAATTGCTAACAAAAAGTATAATGTCATACAATAAAATGGTACTCCTTCATTAAATCGATATTAGCTTTAAAAATTTTAAGACGCTGTAAAATAATTATTGCCAATAAAAAAAATAAGCAATCATTTCAAATAATAGATTGTGCCATGATAAATAAGATTTTCTATAAACTAAACTTCGATCACAAATAAAAAACTAGATACGCAATCAACGCTCCAAAAATGTTCCAACCAAATGTGCACTCAAATGAGTATTTGAGTGCACATTTGTAGTTATTAGTTTGAGTTTATAGTGTGAGTGTGAGTGAGTGTAGTAGATTAGCTTAATTAATATATCGATATTTTAAAATATAAAATAAAATATAAAAATTAAAATGTTGAGTGCGTTAATCGTACTCGCTTTTAAAGTAATCCCTGTTCTGTCAATCCCTCCTCTCATCAGAGACTGGATACGACCATTTATTTAGATATAAGTCGTAACTAATACGTTATATATGTGGTGTGCGCAAATGAGACATAAATCCGAAGAACTGAATACATCGGATGATCGGTTTTAAAATCTCATTGTATTAGTGATCACTTGGATGTTTCAAGCTTACAATAATACGAAATAGCAACAACTAACGCAAACAAAATATTATTGGAAGGTACCTACCTGTTAAGCACGAAGTTGATTCGCCCACTGAATGTTCGATAACATCATACCACCAATTTCAAAATCACCCAGTTTAAAAACGTTTTTTATAGAGGTTCCATTTTCCAATTTGGCTTACATACATATCCTCACGCTGTATCTCCAACGGGGTAGTCAGAGAGGACGGAGTGCCAAGCGTCGCGGTTCTTACATACATTCAGTCAAGAAAGTTTCGGGAATGGATGATTTGTTTATGGTTCCAAATTCACGTTTTTGTTTTTTTTTTGTTGTTGTTAGATTGGCACAACTGTATTCCATTTTGGCGCGGAGTTTGAGTGGCATCTGTTATTTAGATTAAATACTGTACTGTTTTTAGTTATATCATTTTAGTGTATATTGCGAATTTCATAATGGACAAAAACATCGAACAAAGAGTTTGTCTTAAATTTTGCATCGCCAATTGAATTTCGTGTTCGGAGTCACTGAAAATGTTACAGAAGGCTTACGGTGAATCGACTTTATCAAAAACACATGCTTATAAGTGGTACAAAGCGTTCAAAACCGGTCGAGATGTGATGGAAGATTTGCCTCGCTCTGGTAGGCCATTAACGTCTGCAACTGAAGTTAACATCGCAAAAGTGAAGGAAATACTGACTGAAAATGCTCATTCAAGTTTGAGAGAGATAGCCGCCGAACTTTCTGTGTCTCACGAGTCGATCCGTACCATTTTAAATAATCACTTGGGTATGAAACATGTTGCCGCTCGGCTAGTCCCAAAAAACCTGAATTTTCTTAAAAAACACAATCGCATAAGAATCGCTGAGGACATGCTAGAACGAGTCAATTCCGATCCAACATTCATGAAACGCATTGTTACTGGTGACGAGACGTGGGTTTACGAGTTTGACATGCAAACTAGTCAACAAGCTTCGGAGTGGCGCCTTCCAATTGAACCGAAACCGAAAAAACCACGCCAAAGTCGATCAAAAGTCAAAGTCATGTTGACTGTTTTCTTTAACTATCGCGGTGTTGTGCACTCGGAATTCTTGCCGGAAGGTCAAACGGTAAATTAAGAATATTATTTGGGAGTTATGTGGCATTTAAGAGGGCAAATTCGACGAAACAGGCCAGATTTGTGGAAAGAAAATTCTCGGATTTTGCACCACGATAATGCGCCTTCACATAAGGCCATCATTGTGAACGAATTTTTGACCAAAAACTCAACAAATACCATCGAGCAACCACCTTATTCACCAGATATGGCTCCAGCCGACTTCTTTCTTTTTCCTAAACTCAAGTTACCACTTCGTGGCACCCGTTTTCATTCGGTAGAAGACATAAAGCAGAATTCGCGGCGAGTACTGAACTCATTTCCAGAAAAAGCGTTTAAAAAATGTTTTGATGATTGGATTATTCGTTGGCGTAAGTGTATCGTTTCTGAAGGAGCATACTTTGAAGGTGATAAAATAAATTTGGATGATTAACTAACACTGGTATTCGATCAGATCATCAAGCTCAATTAATTAAAACAGATTGCATGAAAAATAAATTAGAAAGAATAATTGAGTTTAGACCATTAGGCGGGAATCAGTTAAAACGTTTTACCAACGAAGTAACAAAATTAACAAACATCGTTCCCTCTTTGGCGATCCAAATAACATGTATAAGAGTTTTTTGAAAAATTTAACCTACATATTTAATAAAAACTGCCCAAAGAAGAAAAAAATAATTACTGACAACAAGTTACATTTCTCTGATTGGGCGACAAAAGGTATTAGAAAAAGTAGGGACAGACTTTATGAGTTGTATGACGAAAAATCATACACATCGGATGAAAACTTTCATAGCTATGTCCGCAATTACTCAAAAATATTTAAAAAGGTATCAAAGCACGCGAAATCAATTCATATCGCCAATAAAATTAGTAAGGCAGATAACACAGTAAAAGCGATATGGAACACTATTAACATAGAAGTAGGGAAACAAAATAAGAAAAACGAAGACCTCTCAATATACATTAATAATAAAATCGCTACTAATAAAAAACAGGTTGCTGATGGTTTTGCTAAATTTTTTTCAAATGCACCTGTACACATTACTAGTGGTCTAGCATCCTCTGCACATACAGCACGGGCACTATTAAGCCAAAATATAGGAAAGTGGTTCCCTAGTTTTCAGTTCAGGCACACGTTTTCATTTGAGATAGAGAAAACTTTCCAAGAATTAAAAAAAAAGAAAAGTGAAGATTTGTGGGGATTATCTGTTCATGTACTGGCTAATATAATGCCAATAGTAACACCGATTTTAGTAAATATATTTAATAAATGTGTCGATCAAGGTGTGTTTCCCGATTTGATGAAGCATAGTAAAATTATACCAATATTTAAATCGGGTTGTAAGTCAGATCCTACAAACTACCGCCCAGTGTCGATATTGCCAGCGTTGAGTAAAATATTCGAAAAAATAATGCTCAACCAAATGCTGGCACATTTTAACATTTGCAGGATTTTTCATGGTCAACAGTACGGTTTCACGAGAGGGCGGTCAACGACACATGCGGGAGCAAGCTTGGTCAAAAATATACTAGAGGCTTGGGAAGGGTCACGAGATGCCATTGGCGTGTGTTGTGATCTTTCCAAGGCTTTTGATTGTGTTTGTCATAAAACTTTAATTTACAAGCTGAAATACTATGGAATACGTGATAAAGCTCTCGATCTCGTGATTTCATATCTGGCTGACCGAGAACAAAAAGTGAATGTAAATGGGGTTACATCTGTCGGTTCTAAATTAATGATGGGCGTTCCTCAAGGATCAATTTTGGGACCGTTCCTATTTTTGGTTTACATTAATGATCTTCCATTTATGCTTAAAGACCTTTGTGAAAAATATTATTTGCTGATGACACATCATTATTATTTAAAGTTAACAGAAAAGACATAGATATTAGCGGACAGAATAGGACCTTGGCGGATGTCTCGAGATGGTTCGCTGCCAATAATTTACTACTGAATGCACAAAAAACCAATTGTGTTAAGTTTTCCCTATCCAATGTACCCAAAATTCATAATGGACTGAAACTGGATGGGAAAGAATTAGAATTAATGAAATCAGCTACTTTTCTTGGATTAACAGTAGACAATAAGTTACAGTGGGCGGACCATATCGGGACTTTATCTAATAAGCTCAGTTCGGCAATATATGCTATTAGGCGCATTAGACAGTTGACAGATGTAGCTACGGCTAGGCTGGTGTATTTCGCATATTTCCATAGCCTTATGTCTTATGGTCTGCTACTGTGGGGATCAGCGGCGCATATGAAATCTATCTTTATTTTAGAAAAGAGGGCAATACGTACCATCTACAGTATGAACGCACGTGAGTCGCTGAGAGATCATTTTAAAGACATTGATGTACTCACCTTACCCTCGTTATACAACTATGAAATCATAATGTACACTAAAAAAAATTTAGATCTATTTCAAAAGAATGGCGTTGTTAGTGGTGTGGAAAGACGTGGTCGTGATCAGCTAGTTATTCCTAAATTTAAATTACAAAAGTCAAGTGGTTCATTTTTGGGTAACTGTGTTCGTTTTTATAATAAAATTCCTCAAGAAATTTAACTTAACGGAAAACAGATTTAAACTTGTCATTAAACGCACACTGATTGGAAAAGCATACTACAAAATTAGTGATTTCATTGAAGACACAACAATAGACTGGAAGTGATCCTCTCTACATATGCATTTACTGGCTTTATAAATATTGTATTTTTAAATAACTGTTGTAGAATGATGTTGAAAAAATGATACCTGACTGAGTTTCTTATCGGTTCTTCTCAGTATTCAGGTTTTCTTTTCGAACCGAACTAAAGTAGATTTGACGTTCAAAAATACCTTGCATTTGGGTTTACTTGAATAAATTGATTTGACTTTTGACTTTTTTTTTTAAATTTCGTGTATTATTGATCTTTTTCCGGTACTTTCTTGACAGAGTAGTACTTCTTTCGCTTCCTCAAATCTCATCATTCTCCTCACACATTTTCGCATTTGGCTTACAAAACCTAAAAAATTAACTAGTTTCTTCATTGTTACGTATAGTATATGTATGTAAACCCTGTAAAAATTTCTGTGATAAATGTCACCCACCTCACACATGATTTCATTTTATACGCCTCACTTCGTAATATGAGACGGGTTGTCTTGAATTATAAAAACTCTACGCAATTAATGATGTTTTTTAATGTAATGTGTTCATGAATATTATGTCGACGAAGTTGTGTTTATTTAATAAATAAACAATGAAATGTAAATCGGTAGTCATATGAAACAAATGTTTAAAAAAACTATCGCCGTATAAAACAAAAAAATATAAATGTTCTCAACAATATACATCAATTACGTTATGCTAGAACATTATTTATTCGAGTGACGGATCTAATACGACTATACGACAGAGACAATCACGGAAACAATACAGAACAATATTCGCACATCCAAAGACATAATTTATTTTATAGCATAAACTAGCGATGCAACACTAAGAAATTGCTAACTTGTTTGAAGCCAATTGGCAGTAGATCCGTTATTATTGTAATTAAATATTATTTAATTACAATAATAAATATAATTGTAATAAGAAATGGTTTGTAATCTAGCGCTAGCATTATAAGAAGAACAGCTATTTTAAAGAAAAATATAGAACGTGCCAGCTTCTTATTTTCCGCGTTAGGTCTTATTATAGTCGGCGAATAATATAATAAATGATTTCGGTAAGTAAGTAATAGGCTTACATTTTCTGTAAGAAGAACGAAAACAGATGCTTTGACATGAACGTGTCCTTTGATCGTTTTATTTTTGTAATAGCTAGCGAATTGATATTTCTGAATACCTAAGATGAAGGCACTCACTAACGGTCGTCTAAAGATATTATGAGCTAAAAATATTTTTTCCCAAAAATTACTTATACATAGTATTTAATTTTTTTCTTAAGGGTCGGCACACCTAAATCGCTTCCGACGAGGTTTGGCATTCCGAGTTTAGATGATAGTAAACATACAAATTACTAAATAAAATAAATACCACTCGCTGCTCTGTAAAATGGAGCATAACGTAAATAAAAAAAAACAAGAATATTTTATAGTGACATCAGAAAATATCGTGAATTTCGTGCAAAACTCTAGAATAGCATATTGTCGCGTTTCGAGTAGGTACTGTGATTTACTAAGGCATAAAAACAACAAAACGGATAGTATCAAATTCATAGTAAAATATCAAACAACAACGTAATTAAATCTGTTTTCGAATACAATTTGCAGTTTTTTTGCAGTAGGTTATCAAGTATACCACATTCTTACGTACGATTTTTTCATACAAATTAGTATGTGCACGCAGCCGCCAAACGTCTTCCTAAGTGAATCGTGAACGCTAGACTTGTACTGTGACGCTAGGCTCCCTTCAATCACAGATTAAGTATTTGTAGCAAGCCTTCATTTGTAGTTTTTGCCTTCATTCGCCCGCGGACTGTTAAGGTGAGAGGTAGCGTCTCTTCGTTTTGAAAATTCCGCGATCTCCGTTTGTATAGTACAAATACAAAAATTCACTGTAGTGGTACTACTGGTTTTAGTAGGTGATGAAAAGTGTTAAGATGATCAAAGACGTTCCAACCATTACAAACAATATAGAAAGCATTTGCCTTTGATTATTTATTTATTTATTTATTTATTGGAGTTTACTCCTCAAGAATTGATCTTCATATGATGAAGGCCACGGTACGAAGATTCTATCTATCTATATATATAAAAGGCGATGATTGTATGTATGTTCCTCATGGACTCCGAAACGGCTGGACCGATTTCGATGAAATTTTCAGGGAATCTTCAGATTGGCCTAGCGGATCTTCCTGTAAAGTTTGGTAGCGATCGGGTCAGTAGAATTTTGTTTTTTTTTGCAGTATCAAAATAATTATGAAAACTGTTTAATTTATTTTAAATTCAACTAACGCCCAGTAAAACGGGCCGGGTTTTCTAGTATTTAATATAAGTACGGCTTATCATTATTTATTGTTATTACAAGTATATATTATTTATTGTTATTTATATTTTACCTGTTTGTGTAATGTATAATAATATTAATTATTTTGATCTTCAATTTATTGATCACATGGATAATTTTTAAAATTTTAACGACAGTTTAGTTTTGTGTGCTTCGTTAACGCTTGATGGTAGTGATGATTCCATGTGTGTACTTCCCTTACATGATAAACTGAATAATATCTTGCAGAAACTCGATTGCAATCTCCATTTGGTACACATTAACGCACAAAGTATTCCTGCGCATTATTCTGATCTTTCGACAGTTTTTGAAAACTGCAAACTGGAAGGTATTTTTGTCTGTGAAACCTTTCTCAAGCCTTCTCTTCCCTCTACTTCTTACAATCTACCTGGTTTTTCACTTATACGCAATGATCGTACTACCAGAAGCTGTGGTGGCGTTGCTATATATCTACGCTCTGATATATATCTTCTATTATATAAAAGACAATGTATGTATGTTCCTTATGGACTCCGAAACGGCTGGACCGATTTCGATGAAATTTTCAGGGAATCTTCAGATTGGCCTAGCGGGTGATCCTGTAAAGTTTGGTAGCGATCGGATTAGTAGAATTTTTTTTTGTTTTTTACGCCCAGTGAAACTAACGCCTAGTGGAACAGGCCGGATTTGCTAGTGGAGAATAAAATCAAGCGTTGACAAAAAGTAAAGGGATGTTTTACGTCAGTTTCTAATCCAAGATTGCGAATAATACTTTTTAAATAAATCAATATCGCTGTCATATCCTAGGTTTCTTGGGGTGCTGATTACGAAAATGACGTTCATTTTCAAAACCAAGATGGCGGTTGTTACTTTTTTAGAGACATCGATATGGTTGTCAAATTCTAGGTATTTCGGGGCGCTGATTACGAAAACGACGTTCATTTTTAAATCCAACTTGGCGAATATTCATTTTTTGGATAGATCGACATGGGTATCATATCCAGGGTTTCTCGGGGTACTAATTACAAAAATGACGTTCATTTTTTAATACAAGATGGCGACGATTACTTTTTTGGATAAATCGATATGGGTAGCAAATTCTAGGTATCTCAGGGTGCTGATTACGAAAATGAAGTTCATATTCAAATCCAAGATGGCGAATGTTACTTTTTTTAGATACTCCCTGATAGATAACCCTGAAATCCTCATATAACGCGGCGCTAGTGCGCTCCAATTAGACCCCCTTTAAAGGCAATAAATACCGTACACAGACCATATTATCTATGACATTACAAATAATCTTAACCTATGTGATCGTAATGTCCATTATACACGTATTTACACGAATTGTTATATTGTTCAGTGTCCATCACGCACACATAACACAGTTTTCACAATGTTCATTGTCTCCACCACACGATTAACGAAGTTAACTTCTTAATTAACGAGTTAACGATTAACAAAGTTAACTTTTGGATTTATTGTGCCCACCTATGATTATGTCTGATTTTATTATTTTTATTTAAATTAAAATTTAGAACGTCACACGATAATTGCATAAAAATGTTTGTTAGTTTACCTCAGTAAAGTAATACCTCGGTTTATATAGAAGTCTTTGCTTGACAATTACTTATTACAAAGACTAAAGTCAGACTTCTATGTATGACCCTATACCTGACTGAGTCTCGTGTCGGTTCTTCTCAGTGTGCGGGTTTACTGTTCGAACCGAACAAAGGTAGATTTGACGTTAAAAGGTACTTTACAATTGGTTTTACTTGAATAATTTATTTGACTTAGATTATGACTCGACCCCTGGCAACCCATATTTTATCCCCGCTCTTATTATTGAAACGTTACAAACTTATCACAGGTGGCCTAATTGATGCGACTAGCATTGTCGTGAAGCTAGCATATTGAATTTAAAATCGTACATTTTTCTTAGCCTACCTCACAGTTTCCAGAAATATTTATATTAGGTTTTTACCTATGAAATTGCCGTTTAGTATACAAAAGTATTTTTTTTATTAAATTATTAAAACTTTCGTGAGACATTATTAACGCACTAATTATTGAATACGGCTTTACTCACGTATAATCGGTATAGGTACCGACTAGTTTCGGACCTATTGGAGGTCCATCATTAGGGTGAGTGGGATGAGTTCGCGGCCGCGCCCCGTCTCGCACTGCGCGCCTGAGCTCGCAACGCGCGGCTTGACAGGGTGGGGGACGCGGGGTGCGCCGGCGATGGTGACGAACTCCGCGAGACCGATGCGTCTACGTCAATATTGGTGTTTACGGGCGCACAAAGTGTACTCACGATGTCCGCTACATACTCGTCAGCACTATCGTTCTTATTCCGCGTCGTGTTTAACACGGGTTTCCAAGTAAGCGGCAGAGCCCATCCCTTGTCTCTATTAAAATCAGGCCGGCGGTCGATTTCAATGGCTTCAAGGAGCTTGCGTTCTTTTCACGAGCCAACACTTTCACCTTATCGAACCTAATATAATGTGACGTGTCGGAGTTGAGGGCGTGCTCTGCCATCGCCGAGGTGTTGCTGTCCATTTTACGCACACTGCGGATGTGCTCGGTGAGCCTCGTATTGATATTGCGTCCCGTTTCTCCAATGTAGCTTTTGCCGCGATCGCATGGAATTTCATAGACGCCAGGGCTATCTAGAGGGTCCCGATCCTTAGGCGATCGTAGAAGACTTCTAATCTGTGTCATGGGGCGGAAAATTGTCCTGATGCTATATCTACGGCGTAACAGGTGTCCAATTTGATCTGTTACCCCTCGCATGTATGGTAAATATGCCGGGACTCGCTCTACAACCTGAGGCCGTTGTTTGCTGGTCGTGTTTGCTAGCCGGCAACTCTGTCGCTAGTTGTAACCATTGCACTCTAACACCTGCCGCACGTGTGTCAATTCCGACTCTAGGAATTGAGAATCACATAGACGAAGTGCACGATTAATGAGAGTGCGTGGCACCGAAGATAGGTGCGACGGATGGTGATGGGAATCTGCTCTTAGATACCGATCAGTATGTGTCGGTTTTCTAAATACCGTATGTACCAGGCTTCCACTAGATTCCCGCTTCACCAGTACATCCAAAAATGGGAGAGTTCCGTCTTTTTCCTCCTCTGCTGTAAAACATATCTTTAGATGTATTTGGTTCGTATCGTATCGTATTCAATAATTAGTATTTTTTTATATATTTTTTTTATTTCTATTAATTAAAGTATGCATCCATGTTATCGATGCATCTCTGCCAGCGCAGTGGTAATTTCCCAATGCCCTTCTTGAAGAAGTCAGGTGTACGGGAGGCAACAAACTCTTCAAAGGCATTTTGTACTGCCTCTCGGGCATAGAACTTTTTTCCTGCCAATAAGTCGTCCAAATTTTGGAAAAAGTAGAAGTCTGTCGGCGCAAGGTCTGGTGAGTACAGTGGATGACGCAAAACTTCCAACCCTAATTCTTGTAGCTTAGAGACCGTCTGTTGTACCGTGTGAGGTTGAGCGTTGGTGGGCAGGAGCAGCGGGGACGAGCATTTAACCAAGGCTGGCCGGAGATTTGCGAGCTTCTCCATCATCTGCACTAGACCAATCAGTAACCATCACTTTTATAGAGGTAAGTTTTCGTTTGGGGCATTGCCTAGGTGCTGAACCAGGGTCTAGCCAACATGATGACCGCTTGCGATTGTCAAAAAGAATCCATTTTTCATCGCAAGAGACAATGCGGTTCAAAATCCCTTAGTTTCTGTGTCTATTAAGCAACGCAATGCATACCTCAACGCGTTCGTCGGGCTGGCATTCGTTCATTTAATGCGGCACCCATTATCCAAGCTTTTTTGCATTGCCAATTTGACACAAATGGACGAATATTGTTTTGATGCTAACATCGAAAGCTGCTACTAACTCAGCAGTAGATTGAATACCGTCAGCTTCCACTATCGCCTTTAATTCGTCGTTGTTGACTTTAGTTTTCGGGCGACCACGGGGTTCATCTTTCAGATCAAAATTTCTATGTCGGAAGCGTTCAAACCAATAACGGGTTTGTTAATAGTGTTCACTCTGTACACCTCGTTAATGTTGCGAGCCGTTTGTGCCGCATTGCTATCGCGACGGAACTCGTAATTCCTAATTACGCGTATTTTTATCGTGTCCATAGTGATGAAAAAGATGCAAATATAGTGAAAACGAAACACTAGTCAATAAACAAATGACTGAATTTGAAAATAAAATTCCATATTTTTAAAATAAAATTCAATTTAATTTAGAATTTGTTGCCAGCCATACACAAATTGCCAGTATTGTAGAACGGCAACTTCATAGGTAAAGACCTATTATATACAAACACATGTACCGTAGCTGAAAGAAATAATATCTTATAGCCATAACCTTGCCTTTGGCAAATTTGCAAACCACTGATGTAAAAGTAATTACTAATATTATTATTATTTATTACACACTTAATAATAAATATACGAAACCAGATAACTTGTAATTCGACAAAGGGCAAACGATCACTTATTTATTAGTATTTACTGACATATATTACCTTCTCGGAAGACTAATGAGGGGTGCGGGAGTAAGGCGATGGAGTCAATTTACAGCTACTTCAACATGTCGACCTTTAAGCCCCTGGCAGTAAGTATTGTAAATAAATTAACACATGTATATGTAGCACTGTTTATTCGAAATATCTTTGCATATTGACATACAAATATTGGTTCAATCAAAGTTATCTAATTTATTTCAAAATTTCATATAAATTCGATACCATGTTATTATATTGCTTTGATATAATATGTAAACTTAAACCTTAAAGTAAGCTTCATACACAACACTGATTTCAAAAAAACGCTGTTCCTAACCAATGTTTTTTATTTTATTATTTCATATTACTTTTCTTTGTACATACTTGTACGTACAATGTAGAGGTATATTACACGTAATTGGCTTTACTGAAGTCAGTAAAACGTACCTATTATATGCATTGTATTCTTTGTCGATATTTTAATAGTGAACAAATACATTTAAAAAGAAAATAAATAAGGTGTATATAAAAGTGTATTGATAATGACCCAATTCTTTTAAATAAGTATGTGTAGATCATATAAACGGATAAATATTAAGAAGGTATTGTTCAACATGGACTTTATTTACTGTAACGGAAATTAATATTGAAATAGGTAACACAAAATACAAATGGACAGAGCTATCAGAAAAATACTATTTGCCAATTGAAACGCAAAATCGTAACGTACAAAGTCTTGAGCCAATCGACCCTTGACCTGAAACTTTTAAATCCTTTTTAAGTTCTCTCTCCATTTCGATACTCGATGCGTCTTGCCCTTCGGGATTTGTTTTGTTTCTAATACATTTACTAAAAAATGTCGGATGACCTTTTTGTTAGGTAATTCTAAAAGAAAACATCTAGTATTTAAGAGAAAATGTACATACGTTGTGATGGATGTTAATGTAATTCGCCCTTATGCAAAGCGCTTACCTACTAAATAAAGTTTCATGGAATGAAATATATGTATGTACCGTACCTCCTAAGATTGTAGGTTACTAGCGAGCCGCCCCAGCTTAACACGGGTAGACATTTTTTTAAATTAAAATACACTATATGTTACTCGCTTATAATGTAGTTTTCTATAGATGAAAGAATTTTTAAAATCGGTTGATTAGTTTTCGAGTTTATCCATTACATACAAACGAACAAAGTTTACCTCTTTATAATGTTGGTATAGGTATAGATGTTCGCCGAGACAAGTGTAAAAAAATGTGACTATGTTAAAATTCAATATAACCTTCACATAAATAAAACCATTAACTGAAATTGGCCCAAAATTGTCTTTACTCTTTTATACATAAAATAATAAACACAAAACACCCTTGGGGCTTACCACCATCTCTCAGCATTATTGTTTTAATGTTACTTGACTTGACTTCCGAGGTAGTTAAGATAAGATGGACGACTAAGGGGTGCTGGGTTGGGCAACCTCCACGTGGTGTATCCTGGGCGCCAACCGGTAACTGCTCGTTGTTTAATGGGTTGTTACTGGGCGGCGGCTAATAGCCCGGGGTGTAATTCAACGGGGTGGTAAGGGGTGTCGATCCGCGTGTATCCTGAAGGATGCACGTTGATCGACTTCCTTGTGTAGTTGTCGTCACCTTACCCCTCTGCTTTCAGAGAGGAATGGTCGTCGTGTGTTTGTTTGTGTTTTTGTGTCCTCTGCGGAGGACACAAAGTCAAGAAGACGTGAAGTGGAAAGAAGGAAAACTTTTAAAAACCCGTGAGGAAACACGTAAAAATCAGAGGTGGAGAGAAGGGAAACTCGAAATGAAACCCGTGAGAAAACACGTTAAAATCAGAGGTGAAGAGAAGGAAAACTCGAAATAAACCCGTGAGACAATACGTTAAAATCAGAGGTGGGAAGAAGGAAAACTTGTAAAAACCCGTGAGTAAACACGTAAAAATCAGGTGGGCGTGCGGACGCCCCTGCCGTGGTGTAGGCGGGGTGCGGAAGCCGGCACTTTGGAGGCCTGGGGTGTCCTTCGGGGGAAGACGCCTCACTCAATGGCCTCGGGATGGTGCGCGCGGTGTTCCCGCGCACCTCCCAGGAGAGCGGGCAGGTCAAAATGGATAACCAAACATACAACTTTCTGATCTAGAAAAGTCTGAATTATTTTAATACCTAATTAAATACTGGTCTCGTGTCTTCGGAAGAACTTAACCGCCCGAGTCACTACATAGGCAGGGGCCTCTTCTTTGATGTAGCAAAGGCGTTCGACAAAGTCTAGCACGCCGGGCTGATGTACAAGCTCGGCGTGCTGGACGATCTCGTACGCATGGTACGGAACTTTTTGTCGGACCGCTCCTTCCGCTATAGAGTCGAAGGGGTGCTCTCCTCTCCCCGCCCCTTCAGGGCAGGCATCCCACAGGGCTCCGTTTTATCGCCCACTCTCTACTCGCTCTACACGAACGACGTCACCAAAACCCCGGTGTAGAACTCGCCCTATTCGCGGACGATACCGCACTTTTCACATCAGACCGTAGTTGCCTCTTTCTCTCAACTCCTCCAAGTCGTGGTCACGAGCCTGGGCGAGTGGTTCCGACTTTATTGAATCGAGGTCAACCCCGAAAAAAGTGCCGACGTGTATTTCTCACGGGCACGACAACCAGCCGCACGCTCACACTCTCCAGACGATTACACTCTTCGGTCAGGATATCCCCTGGACTAGGAAAATCAAATATCTAGGCGTCACCCTATGATCTTTCGCCATCACATCAAAACGGTCCGCGAGCGCGCCGCGTTCATCCTCGGCCGTCTCAATATTATGCTCATTTGCGTGAAAAACTAAATGTCCCTCAAACATGAAGTCGCTTTATACAAGACGTGCGTCAGGCCTATCATAACGTACGCCAGCGTAGTATTCATTCACGCTGCTCCCCCTCATATCAATTCCTTCCAAGTAATTCAGAACCAATTCACGCGCAGGGCCACCGGTGCCCCTCCCTACATGCGCAACATAGATCTGCACTATGATTTAGAATTGCCTTCTGTAACCCAATATCTAAAAGAGGCGTCCTAACGCTTCTTTCACCGTTCTTCTCTAGACCCCCGAACCCCCTAGTGGTCAGGGCATCATACATACGCCCACGAGCTCCGCGTCGGCAAACGATATCGAAGGCCTAGGACATGTGTTAGTGGACAGCGAAGACGACATTACACGTTCGAACTCGAACATGCCCACCTACACATTACGACTGCACTGCCACCACCGGCGGAGGCGAGGATGTCCCCCGCGACACCCGTAGAATCCTACGTCCTTATGTTTAGAAGCTCGATCACGTAGCACTACACGCATACACGGGAGTCTTAAGCTACATTGTAAACTGCCACGCGGAACACTAGTCACACTAATCGGCTTCAGCCGTCTCGCAGTCCAGGTCCGCAATAAGCCCGGCCCTCACCCGAATAGGAAGCCCGTTAAGATGCACGAAGGTGCGGGAAGCTCCCCTGGCGACGCCTTGAGCCCGAGGTCCGCCCTCCATACGAGGCTGGAGGAACCCTCAGGCGGTCGATCATCTGGCAGGGCGCCTTTAGCGCTTGCCCCAACGCGACCGGTGACGCTGTAAAAGCCACTAGGCCTAACAACAGCAAAGACAGGTTTTTTAGTCGGTTCGAGTCCGAACTACTCAGTCGGCGTAGAGTCCGGCTGAGTGTCTGTGGGGATATTTTCGCCTCTCAGAAACCAAAAAAAATAAAATCGAAATAAACATGTGCATCGGAAGTTTTCCAAGAAGTTCCTTTTAACTCCACTAAAGCCTACTATTACTTTACTGGAGGAGCTTTAGGGACCTTGTGATAAGAAGAACAAATTTTACATCGGACAAATGCTATTCGAATTTGAACAATGTACGTGGAAGACAGGGATGATGGGCATAATTCCATTTATCTACTGGAATAATTATTATTACAACTATTAATATTAAAATTTGCAATAATTAATATAAATAATAAGTTTATTTTCAGTGGAAACTAATAATTGTGTACTGGGAGACGCCTGTAATAGTCGTCGTTTGGTTCTCATAGCGCATGGAATTAATCCTAATTCGAGATCAGAGGATCGGTGTGTATTGTCCGGTGCATTATTACTGTTAATTTTACACATTGCATATAAGATTAAACATTTTATAGTGGGAATTATATACATTTTAAATGTAATAAGTTCGAATCGTGGTTCGAATACTAATTCTGTTAATCATTTATGTACATCCCTTTTGTTACACTTGTAATAACTATATCTTATTTATAAAATTATTTTAGTACATAATACGTTATGATTTTAGAATGACGGTTGAAATACCTATATGTTGCGTTATTTTGTTTTATTTATCATTATACAATGAGGTATTTCAATTTTGAAATCGTCTTAAATTGCACGTGTCGTCCGATTATATTTATTTTATAGACTACACATTTCGATGTCAACATTTAAATATTTTTACTTGACACAGGGCGATGTTTCAGTAAACTGTCACTATACAAGTATAGGTGTACTTTACCCATAGAGAAAATTATATGACTTTACTATTTCTAAACTTCAATGTGTGATGTTGTCCCACAGTCATGTCCTATCCACTGCAAAAGAGAAATAGCGTAAAGATATTGACTAGCCCGTTGGCGCAGCGGCATATGCATCTGCTTTCCAAGCTAGGGTCCCGGGTTCGATCCCCGGTCAGGTCAATTTAGGAATCAAACTTTTCTAAATTGGCTTGGAGTCTGGGTGTTACTGGGAACTCCCCCAGTTCGTTGTGTGGTACCTATAGTACAAGCTTACTGCTTAGTTTGGGGTCACACAATCCGTGTAATTGTAAAAAAAAATAAAAAAAAATATGTATATGTAATCGACGCACATTTCACATTTCAACTAAACAGCTTCAGTGACGTTTATACTCAGTTATTTCACTAATAAAAACAAATTGTAGATATGTCTGTGACAGAGAAGGTGCCTAAATCAACAAGTGATTGCACATCAGTTAGCCCACTTCATAAGTGAGCCAAACTGGAGCACTGTCGTATTTGTGTGGAGTACCGACCCAGTTCTGAACTGGAACTCGCTTCAAACTATAGTCGCTCCTAACAGCTCTTCAACTCGGTCACCGTATTAAAACTGAATTCACGATGATAACTTAACATAAATTGCTTTTGATCGGACACCCCGTAAAGGTAATTATTATGTCCAGTTGAAATATCTATATTTTTCCGTATTGTAAACATATATACATGTATAAATGATTATATGTATACTTTGGCATATAGTGAATTGGTAGCCCATCGCGTGCACTAGTTGACCGATTATTATTTATTGCAGCCTCAAGACGATAAGCATCTGGTACATTTACAATTTTCTTTGTCTTCCAGTCTGAAGCCCGATATATTGTACAGACTCAGGGGTTACCAATATTTCGAATTGGTTGACCGATACGTGTTTTACTTTTAAACAGAACATGCAGGTTTCTGTTAAGTACTGAGAACTAGGTCTAAAATGTATTTTAGTTGTCTTCCGCCCACTTAAAAGGAATTTATCTAAAATATATTATACTTATAAACAAACTGATTACTTCATAGCTGTCAGTCCAGCATGTAAGCATAACCTAACCTTAATATCTCAATATAAAAGATATTAACAAATTATTTCGTTGCATATGGTAGACTTCAAACTACGACAAATGTACATAAGTTAATTTTAAACTCATAGTTTCTAAAACTTGAGTACAAATTAATTAAGTCCAAGGAGCAATTTATATGAAGGTTCTTTATTGTATAAAGACAAAACGAAATAACTTTGAAGTAATTGAAACTCTGACGAAGTGGCAAATGTTTGACATAGTTCGGTGGGGCACGTCGTTATTGGGGCCCCGTCTATTGAACCCGAGTCTTTCGGTGAATTATACGTTGAGGTTTCATCCGTGAATGATAACACTTACACCAAATAAGGATTTTAAGTTGACGCAGTGATAAACAATAATCTAAAATAGAGCTTCTGGGCCCAAACATACCCCGTACAAAGGCGCGTGCGTTATGAAAAAGTAGTTATTTTCGTTTATATTAAAAACTATAATTAATTTAAAAAAAGTGTGTGTGTCAGCTCCGACGTACGACTGGAGTTTACTGGTTTTTTCCATATTGTTCCGGACGGCCGGAGCGTAGAAAACATTGAAAATCAAATAATTTAATAGGGACTGTTTACCCCCTAAGTTTATAGACTTAAGAATTTACAATAAATTTTTCCTAATTTTGTTTTATTTTCCAATAGTTATAAGTTTATCGTGTAATAGATACATAATAGATTTTAAGTAGATATATTGTAAGCCGACGCTCTGACCGCCTCTGGAGGGAACGCGGGACGCAACGCGCATGCGCACTCTGCGCACTAGGTGGGCACCGATTGGTCGGCCGCAAACATAGTATTATCACTGGCGATCCCGCTAGTTGCGGCCCTCCCGAGGGAGGATATATAGAGCGCCGGTAGGCCGTAAAATTCATTCCGTACATTCCGCTCAACAAGACAACATTGTGAAAATAAATAAAAGAAAGAAAAAAGGTGGTTTTCTTCCAATCCAGTGATAGAAAAGTACGGGCAGTCAACAGTATATAATAATAGCAGCACTCGTCCCGTACACATATTTTATATATTTTTATTCACTTCACTGTATACAATAATATTAAATATCAATATTAATAGATATAAAAAAAGAAGCATTTGCCATCTTCGATTTGAAAATGAACATCGTTTTCGTAATCAGCACCCCGAGAAACCGACATATATCTAAT
Source organism: Zeuzera pyrina (assembly GCA_907165235.1). Classification (NCBI taxonomy): domain Eukaryota; kingdom Metazoa; phylum Arthropoda; class Insecta; order Lepidoptera; family Cossidae; genus Zeuzera; species Zeuzera pyrina. The sequence continues at coordinate 6,695,730 of OU015629.1, forward strand.
ATATAAAATTCTCGTGCCACAGTTTTAGTTACCATACTCCTCCGAAACGGATTGAGCGATTTTGATGAAATTTCATATGTATATTCGGTAGGTCTGCGAATAGGTTGTTATCTATTTTTTATACTCTTAAGTGATAAGGGTGGTCCACCCCAAAAATTTTTTTTAATTTTTTGCACAAAATTTTTTATTTTTATTTTTTTATGATTCGCCATTGAAAAATACATACAATCCTATATTTATATATATTTAATATCGGGCAAAACAACGTTTGCGGGATCAGCTAGTATATATATGTATATATATATATATATTCATCATTTGAAGACGCTGTAGAGTATATATTATATGCCTATATATTTTATATAAAAATAACATTTAGGTATATTATATACACATAATACTTACTTGCGTAAGCTGCCCCACAGCATATTATGTACGTCTTAATACTCACGACTGAAAAGTGAAAGGTGCGCACAATAGGTTGCGAACAAAAAACGTAACGCTGTCATTCGATGAATAGATTTTACTCCTCATATTTTATTTCATACCGGGGGCTTTATATGAAAATCGATTCTTAAGGAGTAAACTCCAAAAATCCCACTGCCATTCTAATAATCCTATTTAAATTAATCTACAAAGAAAATTTCAGGGTAGAAATGAGTCCCATTAGTCCGAAAAACGTAAATTTTTGTTTTAAAAAGGTTTCTTTGATTTTTTTTGCGCTTTTTCCGGAATTGAGTTCAGTGCTCGCCGCGAATTCTCCCTTATGTCTTCTACTGAATGAAATCGGGTGCCACGAAGTGGTAATTTGGTGAATAAGGTGGTTCCTCGATAGTATTTGTTGAGTTTTTGGTCAAAAATTCGTTCACAATGATGGCCTTGTGCGAAGGCGCATTATCGTGGTGAAATATCCAAGAATTTTCTGTCCACAAATCTGGCCTTTTTCGTCGAATTTGCTCTCTTAAACGCCGCATAACGCCCAAATAATATTCTTTATTTACCGTTTGACCTTCCATCAAGAATTCCGAGTGCACAACACCGCGATAGTTAAAGAAAACAGTCAATATGACTTTGACTTTTGATCGACTTTGGCGTGGTTTTTTCGGTTTCGGTTCAGCTGGAAGGCGCCACTCCGAAGCTTGTTGACTAGTTTGCATGTCAAACTCATAAACCCACGTCTCGTCACCAGTAACAATGCGTTTCATGAATGTTGGATCGGAATTGACTCGTTCTGGCATGTCCTCGGCGACTCTTATGCGATTGAGTTTTTGGAGAAAATTCAGGTCTTTTGGGACTAGCCGAGCGGCAACATGTTTCATACCCAAGTGATTATTTAAAATGGTACGGATCGACTCGTGAGACACGGAAAGTTCGGCGGCTATCTCTCTCAAACTTGAATGAGCATTTTCAGTCACTATTTCCTTCACTTTTGCGATGTTAACTTCAGTTGCAAACGTTGATGGCCTACCAGAGCGAGGCAAATCTTCCATCACATCTTCCATCACCGCTTTTGAACGCTTTGTACCACTCATAAGCACGTGCTTTTGGTGAACTCGATTCACCGTAAGCCTTTTGTAACATTTTCAGTGACTCCGACCACAAAATTCCATTGGCGATGCAAAATTTAAGACAAACTCTTTGTTCGATATTTTTGTCCATTATGAAATTTGCAATATTCACTAGAATGATATAACTAAAAACAGCACTGTATTTAATCTAAATAACAGATGCAACTCAAACTCCGCGCCAAAATGGACAACAGTTGTGCCAATCTAACAACAACAAAAAAAACAAAATATTGAATTTGGAACCATGAACAAATTTAATGATTTGTTGATCTTTTCCCGGTACTTTCTTGACAGAGTAGTATACATATCTAGGTTTCTCGGGGTGCTGATTACGAAAATGATGTTCATTTTCAAATCCAAGATGGCGAATATTATTTTTTTTGCATAAATCGATACGGGTATCAAACCGCGAAACTGAACGTCCAATAGTCGGCTTGACATCAAGGGGAGTACCTTCAAAACTGAGGGATACGACGAAGGGACGTCTTTTTACGGTTAACGTGCAAACTTGTGTTTTAGAGAAGTTGTATTGGACTAAGTTTAGTCGGCCCGAACCCAGTCTTAACATGTTGTCAATATTAGACACAAGTTTGTTCCGATTCTCAATAACGTTTTCTACGTCCTTCCGCCACGCCACATCCGGTATAAAGTGCATCTCCAGTACTGTCGTCCGCATAGCAATGAATGCCGCTATTGTTATGTAGTATGTAATTGATATGGAGAAGAAAAGGAGTAGGAGAAACCACACACCCTTGCGGGACACCAGCATTCACGGGCTTCAAGTCAGAACCCAAACCGTCTACTACGACTTTTATGCTAAGCCCAGAGAGGAAGCTAATTGTAACTATATAACTTCTCGGGAAGCCCGTAAGATGGAAGCTTGGAAAGTAGAGCCCCGTGCAAAAATTATATTTTTTTTTCAATATCGAAATTCCGGTTTTCATCACACCAATTCCAGAATTACAAACGATATTGAAATTTTTTGGAATTCCGAAATTTTGTTAAAACCGGAATTCCGGAGTTCAAGCTCATACAAGCATACCCTTTGTATCTTTTATAAATGTAAAACCATACTCAAATATGAAATTTGATCTTTCTAGCATAATTGCAACCCGTGCCGACCGAGCTTCGAATTTTATCAAAAATTGTTTTTTGTCCTATTATTTCAATCTTCTATAATTTTCACCACCGGTGCATTTTGCGTGTGTGTTGCGTTCTGTGTCAGATTTTCATGTGGTGCGTGTCTAGGTAGTGCGTGTGCAAGTGGTGCTTGTCTAGGTGGTGCGTGTCTTAGGTGGTGCGTGTGCAGGTGGTGCGTGTGTAGATGGAGCGTGTTTATTTATTTTCTTTTTAAATGTATGTATATTTATTACACGTGTAAACGAATGTGATTAAAAGCTCTAATTATTTATGGGAAAAAAGATACTGTCAGTGTTCAACTTTAATTTAAAAATGGTTTGTATGAAGATACTCATTATTTTATTGGGATTATTGCAACTGCCGGGCAACTATACGGATATAACTTTCGTTCTATAAGGTCTCAGTGGAGGAAAGACTCATTATTTCGTGAAATAAATGTCGTTATTAATACCTAAACCTTATAGAACGAAAGTTATAGCCAAATAGGGCAATTGCTCCGCAGTTTCAATAGCCCCGACCGATTATTTACTTTTTGTTTAATGAAAAATATACTCAAATTTAGTTATTTTGTTTGAAAAAAAAATAAACCAACTTCAAAAAATAACACCGAAAAATAAATAGCTATCCTTTACTAATCAAAACTTAAGTAAAAAAATAACTATAAATACGATACGAATACCCATAGGTATAATTAAATTTGAGTCACTGAAGTCGGTGCCAAGCCTACTAAACTAATAGACTTTCTGTTGTCGAACATTGATTTGGCACCGACTTCAATAACTGTCAAATTTAATTATATGGGTATTTGTATCGTATTTATAGTTATTTTTGTACTGAAGTTTTGATTAGTAAAGGATAGTTATTTCATACTTTTCAGTGTTATTTTTTGAAGTCGGTTTAATTTTTTTATAATTTTTTTTATTTCTCCCTTTTGAGTGACCTTGACTTAAATAAATATCTAGGGCAGGTCTACAATTACTTTATTTTCTAATTTTGGAGCGCAATGTGTTAGCTTCCATTCTATTGAAGAGCACAAACCGTGGGCTTTCATAATAAAAGATGCGAACAGATCGAACATGGGATATTATTGCCCATTATGGCCATTATTCAATATCATCGATATCATATCATGTCATTATCAATCAATTATAAAAGAACAGTGTAAACGTTACATCTTAATTACACCCTAGTAGTATTCTTACAATCCGAAGACGACAGCCACCAGCCGTATTCTCTGTCCGCCACAAGACTGACTCTACTGACTGAATTTATTATATCATAGGCAATTTATATATTTTCCCTACTACCATTATACCATGTGGGGACAACAATAGTTAACAAATGACATACAAGAGAATCATCAATATAAATGAATAAAGGTCGTGTTATTTGGTGTATCTTCGAAACCAAAGCTTCAACATCAGTGAAATTTCAATGGGACCAATCTGGAAGTATACTCTTTCAAACAAAAGAAGAATTTTCCAAATCGGTTCATAAATGAAGGAGTTATGAGGTAACAAACATAAAAAGAAACATGCAATCGAATTGAGAACCTCCTCCTTTTTTGCAAGTCGGTTGAAAATATGTGTTATTACTCACAAAACTGAAGAAGAAAGGAAATCGATGATTAATGCATAATAAGCGTAGTTTTATTTTGCATTTAATTAAAAATGTTCTTTATTTTTTTAATTTAAATATTTCTAGAATATTCGAGAATTACCGGGAATTCTTAGTCGAGAATGCTCGAGCTCCGGGAAAAAAAATAAGTCGAGAAATCAGAAACCCTACTCACAGTACACATCCGCAATAATGCTCGTGCCATTTGGTAAGAAGTTGTGATGAATTACACCGACACTAAACCACCAAACAGTAACCATCACTTTTCTAGGGGTAAGTTTTCGTTTGGGGCATTGCCTAGGTGCTGAATCAAGGTCTGAAAAAAGAATCAATTTTTCATCGCAAGTGACAATGCAGTTCAAAATCTCTTAGTTTCTGTGTCTATTAAGCAACGCAAGGCATACCTCGACGCGTTCGTTGAGCTGGCGATCGTTCATTTCATGCGGCACCCACTTATCAAGCTTTTTTATATTGCCAATTTGTCGTAAATGGACTAATATTGTTTTGATGCTAACATCGAAAGCTGCTGCTAACGCGGCAGTAGATTAAGTATCGTCAGCTTCCACTATCGCCTGTAATTCGTCATTATAGACTTTAGTTTTCGGGCGACCACGAGGTTCATTTTTTAGATCAAAATTTCCATGTCGGAAACGTTCAAACCAATACCAGGTCGTGCGTTCGTTTGTAGTGTTCACTCCGCACACGTCGTTAATGTTGCGAGCCGTTTGTACCGCATTGCTACCGCGACGGAACTCGTCCATACTGATGAAAAAGATACAAATGTAATGAAAACAAAACACTAATCAATAAACAAATGACTGAATTTGAAAATAAAATTCCATATTTTTAAAATAAAATTCATTTTAATTTAGAATTTATTGCCAGCCATACACAAATTACATTTCAAATGGCCGGTATTGTAGAACGGAAACTTCATAAGTGTGGCATAATTGCCACATATAATATTATTATGAATAATATTGTGTCGCATAAAAAGACTCGTATGAAGACGACCTTTATGTGTCAACCGCGCTTGTTGCTATGTCGAGCGCGAGCGCCGCGCCGACCGCCCGCGCGTCTAGTCAGTCAACCTCAGGCCACTGCGCGTACTGCATGTCGCGAATGTAAATACGTTCATCGGATACGAGACCCTTTACTGGTGACCCCGAAGCTGAAATTTGAAACAATAAAGAAAATTCCACACTTTAAATTCAACTATCGAAGATGGAAAATAACGGGCAAGATCAAGACAATGACGGCTCCCGTTCCGAGGAAAAAGGGTCATTTACACCTTCCGATATTTATCGTGTTGGTGTCCGACTTCCTCCGTTTTGGCCAGAAGAGCCTGGGGTCTGGTTCGCACAAGTCGAGGGACATTTCGCGTTATCCGGCATCAAGGATGACGACACGAAATTTTATTACGTAATGGCACAACTCGAGCACCGTTACGCTGCAGAAGTGAAGGACATCATTACTGCCCCTCCTGCCAAATTCAAGTACGACAAGCTAAAGTACGAGCTTATTAAAAGATTGTCTGCAACCAGGGAGAAAGAGGTGAAGCAGCTCCTCATGCACGAGGAACTGGGAGATCGTCGCCCATCACAATTTTTACGACATCTGCAACATTTGGCGGTACCAAACGTGCCCAGAAAATGCATCTCGAAAATGCAATTCTTGGTCGACACTGGAAGCGACCTCTGTGTTTTCCCTCGTTCCGCCTTGAAGCAACGCCGACCAAGAACTACGTACGAGCTCTTTGCCGCTAACGGCTCAACCATAGCAACTTATGGCTATGCCCATTTGAAGCTCAATTTGGGTCTTCGCCGAGAATTCACTTGGCGCTTCATAGTGGCTGACATCACAAAGGCCATCATCGGTGTAGATTTTCTTTCATTTCACAATTTGATGGTCGACTGTCGACATGGTCGTCTCATCGACAATACATCACTATCTGCCACAGCGATATCAACAATAGAAACAAATATTTCGTCGGTAAAGTCCACTACCGGAGACTCTAAGTATCTGGACCTCCTTCGCCAGTTTTCTGGGATAACGCATCCGCCAGGTGTCCAGCGAACCCCCAAGCACAATACCGTCCACCACATTAGGACGACCACTGGACCGCCGGTATCCTGTACGCCTAGACGACTCGCACCAGATAAGCTGAAGATCGCTAGGGAAGAGTTTGATGTCATGCTCAAGGCTGGCACAGCCAGGCCATCCAATAGTCCATGGTCGTCACCATTACACCTCGCACCGAAGAAGGACAGCGGATGGAGACCATGCGGCGATTATCGGATGTTGAACACGAGAACAATTCCCGACCGCTATCCCGTCCGCCACATCCATGATTTCACGCACAACATATCCGGGTGCGCCATATTTTCTACGATCGACTTGGTGAAAGCGTACAATCAGATACCGATTAGCTTCGAAGACATCCCAAAAACCACCATCACCACACCGTTTGGAATGTTCGAATTTCCCTACAAGACCTTTGGACTTCGAAACGCAGGTCAAACATTTCAACGGTTTGTGGATGAGATGACCAGGGGATTTGACTTTTGCTACTGCTACCTCGATGACTTCCTCGTCTTCTCCACGGATGAAACGACCCACATGGAACATCTGCGAAAAATTTTCAACTACCTGCAGGAATACGGCATGGTCATCAACCCTACAAAGTGCGTTTTCGGAGCATCGGAGGTAAATTTCTTGGGATATCGAGTATCAGCTAAAGGAGTTTAGCCTCTGGATAACAAAGTCCAGGCCATACAATAGTATCCAGTTCCCAAAAACGTCCGAGGACTCCGCAGGTTCCTGGGAATTATCAACTTTTATCGCCGGTGCATCCCGCGAGCAGCTCAAATTCAAGCTCCACTTCACGCGCTGCTAGTTGGTTCCGTCAAAGGTTCCCATCCTGTAAATATCTCAGGGGAAGCCATAAAGGCCTTTGACGAGTGCAAACAAAGCCTCTGCAACTCAGCTTTATTAGCACATCCAGATTTGGACGCCGAATTATGTTTGGTTACCGATGCGTCAGATACAGCCCTCGGCGCAGCTTTAGAACAACACAAGGATGGTGTATGGCAACCGCTAGCTTTCTTCTCTCGCAAGTTGAATCCATCTCAACAGAAATACTCACCATACGACCGAGAACTACTTGCCATATACGAAGCTGTCCGGTATTTCAGGCACATGCTCGAAGCCATACACTTCACAGTATATACAGACCACAAACCTATCTCATTTGCCTTCCAACAGAGAAAAGAAAAGTGTTCACCGCGTCAATTTCGGCATTTAGACTTCATCTCACAATTTACCACAGATATCCGACATATCTCTGGAAAAAATAATGTGGTGGCGGACGCCCTGTCCAGAATCAATGCCTTAGTTCAGCCTATTGATTTAGTATTGTTGGCGAATACACAATCATCCGACTCCGAATTGATGACGCTACTGAACGATGGAACATCACTTCACCTTGTACCAGTAACAATACCTAACACCAACAAGAGCTTACACTGCGACATCAGTACTGGAATCCAGCGACCTTATGTACCTCAGGAGCTGCGGAGACAAGTTTTCAAAACATTACACTCTTTAAGCCACCCCGGCGCGAATGCCACTTTGAAACTCGTGACACAACGCTTCATTTGGCCAGGAATCAACAAAGATATACGCCACTGGACCAGATCTTGCCACGCTTGCCAGAGTTCCAAAGTCACTCGACATGTTTCATCGCCACTGAGTACATTCCGTCTGCCACGATCCAGATCTCAATATATTCACATCGACATTGTCGGACCTCTTCCACCAACTGAAAACTACCGATATTGCCTCACAGCAGTCGATCGATTCACACGATGGCCCGAGGCAATACCAATTCAGGACGTCACAGCAGAGACCGTGGCCAGGGCTTTGCTCTCCGGGTGGATCGCACGTTTCCGTTGCCCCGCCGAAGTACTCACGGACAGAGGTCGGCAATTTGAGTCGGCATTGTTCAAATGTCTATCAAAGATGGCAGGGATCCAGCATAAACATACTACAGCCTACCATCCCCAGTGCAATGGCTTAGTAGAACGACTACACAGACAGCTAAAAGCCGCCATAACATGCCATGGAAATAACAATTGGCTCGAGGCTCTGCCACTAGTACTTCTCGGCATACGAAATGCTTACAAAGAGGATTTACAAACTTCCTCCGCCGAGCTATTCTACGGAGATACTTTGCGACTGACAGGAGAATTCTTCAATCTCACTGCCGAAATATCAACGAACATCACCGATTTCACCACGCGTCTACGTTCAATGATGAAAGAACTCCGGCCAGTCCCAACATCACGTCACTCCCAAAAGAAGATCTTTATGTTCAAAGAACTGCCAACTGCAACTCATGTCTATCTAAGAAAAGATACTATCAGACGTACCTTTCAGCCAGCTTACACGGGCCCCTACAAGGTGTTGTCAAGAAATGACAAAGTTTACAAGCTCCTCATACGAGACAAAGAACATAATGTCTCAATAGAGAGATTGAAACCGGCGTACATAGCCAACCAAACTACTCCCGCAACACCTCCTACATCACCAACTACATCTGCACAGACACAAAAAAAAACAACAAAGGAGTAATTGAGAAAGAGAGAGAACCGCACAGAACGCACTCTGGAAGAACAGTCAGATTCCCGGACTACTATTGACCGTCCTAACACGGCCTCTGGAGGGGAGTCATGTGGCATAATCACCACAATAGGTAAAGACCTATTAAAATTACCTTCTAAAAAAATATTATACTGCATATACTCGTATGTGCTAAATATTTTTTTCACAATATTGTTTTGAAATATGTACACGCAAAGACTTGAGTTTGGCACCCCTGTCTTCTATGAACTTATGACTATGAAAAATAATATTAAATTGCGTATTAAGTGATAAAATCCTATTGAATATTATAATTTGACTATTAGAGTATCAATTAAAATCGACATATTAGCCAAATTACGATATTTACAACAAGCATTTTTGATATGCTCTTGTTCTACCATTTTCCACAGTGCGATAGCCAAACAGAACCTAACAAGAGTTCCGTATTGGCATTTAGCTACGATACCCTAAAAATCGTTAAATGTAATGTACGCATGTCAGATTACGCTCATTTTTTTAAGTCCAGTAAACTTTTAATGTTTGAATATCTTTCGGTGCTTGTGTTGTAGGGTTGTTGTAACAATGAAATCCATTAGCATACCAGCAAGTAAAGCTCCTTCTCGTAGCAATACACGTATTTAGTAATTGGATATATTCAATTTATTTAACATGTTATTTGTTACACTGATATAAATCTAGGGTCATGGAGGTATAATTTACTTAAAAGGATTAAGGTAAGGAGGTAAAATTAAGATTAGTAGTAATTGTTACTTTTTTTTTTAATAATTTTGTTTTATATGTAAAGAAATTGAAACAAAACTATAAAAATAGGTACTAATAAATTTATTTTCTATTCCAATAGTTATGTTTATCTTTTCAAGTAGTTATGTATAAGATACTAATTTCTAAATTGTATTAAATTCTAAATGGTATTCTAATCGTATTGTTCTAATTGTAATAATTCTATTTACCAAGACATGCCAGTTAGACTCATTTAATATGGATGAGGGTTGCATAGGTAGGCCAAACCCGATAAAGTAAATTTTAAAAATAATATTATTATAATTAAACGGAGCCAGACCGATTAAATATTTAAATTTATAGTTCGACGTATTCGACGGTATATTTAAATGATGTGTTCAACATACTGTTTGTAACGGAAACCGAACGGAGTGATCACCGCCGGTGGGACTGCAGGACTCGGCGATGTTGAGACGGCCGCAGGAAGTCCTGTCCTTCAGGCAGTCAGCACGCTCCCACTAGAAATCTCCTGAAATTCTAACAAAATTAATATAATAAAAAGGCTTTGCGAAAAAGGGAAGGCCGGTGCCAACCAGTACCACAACAGTATTAAGGCGGTCGTCACAACTTCTATAAAACAATAATGGATATACCATTTGGAGGAAAGGCGACCAGCCAAACAATATTTCCGTCTGGTATCAACTCCGACCGCACGTCACTTTACATCAGAGGGTTAAATATTCAGTCCAATATTCAACGCAAAATCTGCAATAAACGGTGGTAATTGAACATCAAAATTACACTTGATGCGGTAGATTAACGATCCATAAAAGTACCTTACATCTGAAAACATTCAATACGCACCCATAAAAGACGTCGACAACATACAGAATTCATCCACAGAATCACAGTCAATCACAGAATATTCAGTTTCAGGGTTTCGCTAAGTATTAGAGGACTTCGCTGAAGTCGGACATTAGTCTCATGGTAATATAAAAATAGTGAACATACATGACGTCATGAAAGACTATTTTTCCTGTCTTCACAAAAATATTTGTATTGCAAAATCCAGTATGGTTGTTTTTTGTTTTTTTCCAAATTACAGTTTTACGTCACTGAAAGTGATATCTGTGAGCTCGGATCCTTCAGAGAGACAGAAGAAACCTTCTGTGTATCCCATTTCATTTGATACCCATATTGTTTGTGTTGAACAAAAAAGTTATCTTCTATTATGAAACATCTGTCATATTGGGTTTATGATGACGTCACATACAGAAACCTTCCCGTGCATATTTCATTTCATTTGATACCCATATTGTTTGTGTTGAACAAAAAAGTTATCTTCTATTATGAAACATCCGTCATATTGGGTTTATGATGACGTCACATACAGAAACCTTCCCGTGCGTATTCCATTTCATTTGATACCCATATTGTTTGTGTTGAACAAAAAAGTTATTTTCTATTATGAAACACCCGTCATATTGGGTTTATGATGACATCACATATATAAAAAAAATCACATGTCATTTTTTTAAAACAAAGTAGCCTAAGTTTGTTTTTGGGTACATACTATCTCTGTAACAAATTTCATCATCTTCGGTTCAGCGGTTTAGCATTTACCCTGTAAAGTTTGTTCCCCCTTTTCACCCCTTTAGGGGTAGATTTTTGATAAAAAAAGTCTACGTTTTTTTTAATAGAAAAGGTTTGTCTCTTTACCAAATTTCATTTTAATCGGTTCAGTGGTTTATCATTTCCCATATAGTTTCATCTCCCTTTTCACCTTTTTAGGGGTAGATTTAAAAAAAAAGTAGTCTATATCCGTCCTGTGGTATCAAACTATCTCCATGACAAATTTCATAAAAATCGGTCCGGCGGTTTAGCCGTGAAAACGTACCAGACAGACAGACTTTCGCATTTGTAGTATTAAGTATGGATATACCCCATTTCGCTTTCGGCATATGTACAGTGAAATATTTATATCGAAATAAGTTAATAGCGAAATTAATACATACATTGGAGCTCTTTTAATTCATTTTGTTTTATTTTGTCGGTTTTTTTTTCACCCTGGTACTCATAAAGAATATGAATGTATTGATGGGAAACTATGCGAATAAACTTGTACCACCAATTTTATATTTCTTTCTAGAGCAGAATAAAGATATAATACATTTTACAAAACCTCTTATAATATTTGTAATCGGATTAATTGAGAGACAAAGGGTTCTTGTATATATTAATCTTTACCCTTGCACCAAAAAAATATAAAAAAATTAAAAGAGTGAACAAATCAGTACAAGGTACAAACATCCCTCAAGTTAATTAAGAGTGTGGGTGCGTGGCAAGCCTATCCTATCTATTCTATACTCGTTTATTATATAATTTCTGGATGGATTCAGGTAATGTTTGAAAATTCTCGTATTTTCGATGGCGGCCATTAATTCGGAGTGAAGCAGCGAGGGCTCTCGACCTCGTTATGTTTTTAAAAGCCAAAAACTGTAGATAGTCCACGCATTGATAATAACGCAAGCTAGTTCCATGAATACCAATTATTGGTATTTACTTACGAATTATGAAACATGTATGTAAGTACGTACGTATATAAACGTAATAAGTACCATAACATGAACTGTAATTACATGCAGGTACACGTAATATGTACCAGAGATTGGAAATTAGGGAGCATAAATATAGAACGATATAGAGTTTAAAACGGGTCCCTTAAAGTGATTTACGAGGATTTCAGTTTGACTGGAGAATACAATAGAATGCAGTGGAATAGAATATCATTTATTGGAGTTTACTTCTTAAGAATCGATTTTCATATAAGGCCCCCGGTATGAAAAAAATATGAGGATAAAATCTATTCATCGAATGACAGCGTTACGTTTTTTGTGCGCAACCTATTGTGCGCACCTTTCACATTTCAGTCGTGAATATTAAGACATACATAGAGTATGCTGCGGGGCAGCTTACGCATGTAGGTATTATGTGTATATAATATACCTACATGTTATTTCTATGTAAAATATATAGGTATATAATATATACTCTACAGCGCCTTCAAATGATGAATATATATATAGGTTTCTCGGGGTGCTGATTACGAAAATTATGTTTATTTTCGAATCCAAGATGGTGATTATTATTTTTTTTGGATAAATCGATATGGGTATCAAATTCTAGGTTTTTCAGGGTGCTGATTACAAAAATGACGTTCATTTTCAAATCCAAGATGGTAAATATTACTTTTTTTGGATAAATCGATATGGGTGTCACATCCTGGGTTTCTTGGGGAGCTAATTACGAAAATGACGTTCATTTTCAAATCCAAGGTGGCGAAAATGACTTTTTTGGATAAATCGATATGAGTGTCACATTATACGTTTCTCGGGGTGCTGATTACGAAAATTATGTTTATTTCCGAATCCAAGAGGGAGATTATTATTTTTTTGTATAAATCGACATAGGTATCATATTCTAAGTTTCTCGGGTTGCTAATTACGAAAATGATGTTCATTTTCAAATCCAAGATGGCGAATATTACTTTTTTTGTATAAATCGATATGGGTATCAAATTCTAGGTTTTTCGGGGTGCCGATTACGAAAATGACGTTCATTTTGTAATCGAAGATGGCGAATATTCTTTTTTTGATAGATCTACATGGGTATCATGTTCTAGGTTTCTCGGGGTACTGATTACGAAAATGACGTTCATTTTCAAATCGAAGATGGCAAATGCTACTTTTTATATCTATTAATATTGATATTTAATATTATTGTATACAGTGAAGTGAATAAAAATATATAAAATATGGAAAAAATCAGTAAACTCCAGTCGTGCGTCGGAGATGACACACACACTTTTTTTTCTCTCAAAGTGTGTTTATTTCTTTCTAAGTGTGGTACATACATTTGGTTGCATTAATAAAAACCACAAAAGGCTCTCACGAGTTACAATAATGTAGCATGTACAATTTTTTTCTTACACACATAAAAACGGCGCAGCGTGGCACCGCAACGCACTTTTGGCGGTGCGTTATTTCTATGGAGGCGCGCCGCCGATTTTTGGGTCTCGTCACCGCAACTCTTTTATGTTTGTGAGCTCTACTGGTTACTAAAGTTTTATTAATATCATTGTAAAAATACATTAGTTCATGAAATACTTATTTCTTGTATTCTTTATCCAAATTTAATACGTTTAGTTGTTTTTGATGCTTTGAGAAACTTAAATTTAATCGAACTCTTAACTCTTGAATAACTCCATCTTTTAAGAGAATACATTACCTACTTGTATTTTCAAAGAAATATGAAATTTAAATCAAAAGGCCTTGGTTCTAAGTATTTTTGGATAACTGTTAAAAGTAAGTACTTATAAAACAAAAGCTTGAAATATTCGTGAATCAAATTATTTTTACATATTTGTTATCTGTAAATTGAAATAGGTACATTTTAGAATTTTTTAATTATCTGCGAAAACAGACATTCAATCGCATAAATTTAAAAGAATAATGTTAATGCGTTTAAAAACTGCTTCAACAACTGTAATCAAAACTAAGAAATGTACTTAATATTTAATTAAAAGGGACTCCCCTTGGGCCCTGGCTACTTCTTGTATGAAATGTTAAAAAATAACATAAAAACCTGATATGTACATTTAGAGGCAAAAAAAATTTGATAATTACTGCCAAAATATTTGTATTTTATAATTTTGTTCTTCACTCTAAGCACTCGAAACGTTTTCCGTCAAATGTCATCGAAATCTCAAAATTAATCGCAAAATGTATACAGACAGTTTCTATTTCTATATTTAGGAGAAATTATAGGCAACATCACATTCACAATATCTAGAAATCAAATTGGGGCCTCGGTAAATCCATTTTAGGAACCAGTTTTAGCAACTTTATATCATTCCGTAAAATATGTTTAGGTATTTATGCTCCCTATTTTCCGATCTCTGGTTATTACATAAATATCATTCGCAGTAGGTATAGTATGTACACCAAAACTTTTTAGAAAATCGGCGTGAAATGACAGCATCTATAATACCGGTGGCCCATCCCTTCCCCCTCCCCCCCTTTTCCCTCCTTTCCCTACCTTCCCTCTTTCCCTAAAGGCCGGCAACGCATTCGTGATTCCGCAGACATCGCGGATGTCCAAGGGCGATGGCGATCACTTTCCGCCAGGTGACTCGCTTGCTCGTTTGCCCCCTCTATTAAAAAAAAAATGAAATAAATTCAGGTTAAAAGCGTGTTGTACACACATTATTATAAGGTTTCGTAATTTCAAATAAAGTTAAATGAAACTTATCATACTTAGGTATATTGACGACAGTATAGCGGCTAATGTTTATCTTACTTCACTTAACGAACGTACGTCTACTGTTAGAAATGGCGTCAAGATGTCATTCTGTTCTATCTACTTTGAATGGGAAATGACGTGACGTTGTTTATAGATGTGAATAGTTATTTCTTACTGTTTAGGAGCGTCGTTATTTAAAACAACGAGACTGCGAAAAAGTTAAGTACCATTGACCTAGTTTTTACTATGAGATTCACGGCGCGGTGCAGTTCAATACATTAACGGAGATAAAACTTAAATATTTTTTTGGGATACAATTTAACACACTTTTTAATTGGTAAAAATAATGATAACGGTGATAAAGATAACCTCTTTAATTTATTAAAATCGCTTTCATGATTTCACAATAATAAAAAAATAATGACTTACAAAATAAATTGCTGTTATTTCATCACCGTTTGTTCTCCCCGGGACCTTTCAATTTTTTAAGGTTTAGTGTGTAAGTACAGTAGTGATATTAATTAAATATTATGTATATAAATATATAGAAATATTAATTAATTATAGAAATCATTAACTTTAAATTAAAACTAAAAACCATTAATTCTGAACATAAATAAGTTGTAGTTCGAAATTTGAACTACTTGCTAATCCATTTATTTATATTTTCCTATGCATTATAAATAATACCATACATTAAATAGTAAGTATGGAGATAGATTAAGCCCCGGGAAAGGACATAAGCTACTTTTTTTAATTCCACGCGAACGAAGTCACGGGCAACAGTTAGTATTTTATAATTTTATCTCACCGGAAACTGAAGCCTGGATCAATGTTTATAACGAAGCTTTGGAATAATTTTTATGAAGTGTAAATATTCATACCTAAATAGGTATGAATATTTACACTCTACAAAGAAAAATCATTTTACTTAAAAAGATTTCATTCTCTGAACTTCTATTTTCCTTGATTAAAAGTAAGTACAAGTGCAAGTGATGTTTAATATAACTGTAAAAAGAGAAGAATATTTTTACGCGTTCAACGTCTTTTGCTAAAAGCATTTTTATTTATCATTTGCTACTTTTGAACGCACTATACAATAATTTCAAAACGAATACATATATAATTATACTGTCTGTACCCGCATGAGATTGAATTACATACATACATTCGTACATAACTTTACACTATAGCCCTAACGGGGTAGTCAGAGAGGACGGAGCGCCAAGCGTCGCGGTCCTTAAATACCTCTTTCGCTTCCTCAAATCTCATCATTGTTTAATTTAATTATTATTATTTGAGATTTAATCATTTTCCATATACGCGTAGTACTAACTTTGATATCTCTGTCTTACCCTCTAAGGGTCGACTTTCCATAGTTGGTCAATCGTGTTTGTGATACAATTATCAATTATTTATTATTAAAACCATGGTTGAATGAAGCACAAGGGTAAAAGAAATAGGTAATATTTCTAATATTACTGCGCAAAACATCGGGAACCTTGTATTGTCTGGCTTTCCCTTTTCTACTTTTCTATATACTCTACTTCAAAACCTGTACGATGTGGCAGGAAACGAAATGTAATTATTGCTTCGTTTACCTATGCGCGTGAGACTGGGATTTATGTCTAGACTTATGTCTCTGAACAGAGACTTTTGTCTCTGGACCTTAGCAATGTATGTAGCTTTTTACGATTTTAAGATTGTGTACACGCACAATATCACGTCAATAATAGCAGAAGTTGATGAAAAATGCTGATTGTATAATTAACAATTAATGGGGTTTCTTTTTTCCGAACAGCGAAGTGAAAAATATACTGAATTTTTTTCAACGCAGTGCGTGAAGCGATTGAAATCATAAGAGATAAACATTTTAATGGGGAAAATTGATACAATTTGTCGACACCGTAGAATACAGTAATCTAAATAACAGATGCAACTCAAACTCCGCGCCAAAATGGAAAACAGTTGTGCTAATCTAACAACAACAAAAAAAAACAAAAAATTGAATTTGGAACCATAAACAAATCATCCATTCCCGATGCTTTCTTGACTGAATGTATATTGTTTTAAGTTTTTATACAATTTTATTTTAATTATCGTCACAAAACTAGAACTACATAGTGTTTGGTACCGATTATTAGTTATTCCCTTGTTGTACTACATTTTAAATGATTTGAAATAATAACAAATAACTTTATCATTATACACGCGGTGTATTATTTTTACAATATTTTTTTACAATAAAACATTATACCTACCTAATTATAGTTCGGACTGATTTCGTTTTTAACCGACTTCAAAAAAAGGAAGGTTCAACATTTGTCTATATGTATGTTTTTTTTTATGTATGTTCCCGATAACTTCGTCAATTGTGGACCGTGTTCTAAATTTTGTTTTTGTTTGAAAGGGTATACTTGCGAGTTGGTCCCATTTAAATTTCACCGGTATTCACCGGAACTTGGACTTCGAAGATACACCAAATAACACCAAGCAACGCGAACTGGTTATTATAAAGAAAGAAAGAAAGAAACAGGTTTATCGCCACAATAACATACTCAAGGTTAGGTACATAAAATATACATTACATAATTATTTTTGAAAAGGAAAATAAATAATACTTTAAATATATACACTTTAAATATAAATAATAACTATTTAAAAATTTAAAATTCTCATCTGTGTGGCTAAAGGAGCGAACTCAGCAATGCTGTCAGTAGACAGCTTTACAGCAGCATAGCTACTTATCTACACAGCGCTGGTTTTCAGTTCGTCCTCAGTTACAACGAATATTATTACTTAAATGTCGCGGTAACTTCGTTTCTTGAAAAAAAATAATCATTCAAATATTAAACCTAGACACATACATATGTACAATATATATAAAGATGAAATACAATATGCGACGAAAATACACAAAAATACAAATACAACAAACAGAAAGAGGCCATGCCGAACATTGCCTTCCCATTTAATTCCCATATTGTTCTCTCTGTACTTGTTTTTCCAGTAGGATTTGCTTCAATTTGGATTGTAACGACTTTTGGGACATATTTTGACGAAAAGGTGGAGGTAGATCGTTCCAAATTTTCGATGTATAAAGTATTATTTAGGGGTGGTTTTAAGTTGTCTGCAACTTAAAACCACCCCTAAATAATATTATTTTATAAACATTATGTTGATGATTCTCTTGTATGAATTAAAAATAAGTTAATTGTAGAACTACCCTAGATATTTATTTAGATCAAAGTCACTCACAAAGGAGAAATAAAAAAAATTTAAGAAAAAAAATTATACTGCCTTCAAAAATAACTACAAAAATAACTTTATAAATACATACACATACTTATATAATTTAATTTGGCAGTTATTGAAGTCGGTGCCAGATCAATGTGCAACAACAAAAAGATTATTATTAGTTTGGTAGGCTTGGCACCGACTTCAGGCACTTTGAAGGTGGTTTAATTTTTTTCTTAATATATTTTTAATGTTAGTAAGTGCTTGTTTTTAACCGCAGCCTTAATTACAATTGTTATACCTGACAGCCCCCACGTAATACTTTAATCTATGTATCTAATAAATATGTACATGATATGTATAAGATTTAATTTAGAAAATGACGTATCAAAGAACACATTTCCGTGGTCACGATATTATTTAGAATCGACAGATGTCGCTCTTATTCCTACAGTGCCATGGTTCGATACCCTCGGTACACGGTAGGCATGCGTTCGGCTTCGGTTCGTGAGTTCGTGACAGACTCGGAACTAGTGATGGCAATAACGTCTGTTTTACAATTATTAATAACGGCGTTACGTTATTTTAAAATAACTGTTATTGTAAACTATTAACTGCTGTTATGCAAAACGATAATGACAGAATTCATTACAATATTATGTAGTTATGTATTTTGACTGTTACTGACAATAATTTCAAAACGAAACTTCAACATGCGAGTGCCGTTTGACTTTTTATTATTGTTGATTATTATTAATTTGTCAATCTTTCGTAATCAAAAATTAAAATGGAATGCACTTCTAAAGTAGAAAGTATGAAATCGGAAACAAAATGTACGTATTGCAACAATAAATCACATATACCTTTTGCTATCTCTTGCGAGCTCACAGCCACAGTACAAGTCACAGCGAACAGTGCGCGGCTCGACAACATTATAATGATAATAAACAATTGAGTATTCGATAATGATTATGCTATTCTTTGCTTAAAAACAATGTATTACATTATCTGTTATTGTAATAACGACCATCACTACTTGGAGCCAGCGAAATCAACGGAGTGGTGCGGGGAGGCGAAGCGACGCGGGAGGGACGCGACATGCTTTCGGTAAAGCAACCAATCGGTAGTCGGCGCGACGTTGCCGTGATGAAATGTTGTCATTTGTTATTTGACTTTACAACAATTTTTATGCATTATGTCTGCAGAAATACAATTGATTATGGAAATACAAAAACATCAGTGCCTTTACAACAATAATCTACCAGAATACAACCGGAAGGACTTGTCAGAAGAAGCTTGGGGGCAAATTGCAGCGAGTACTAAATTATCAGGTGCGTGCCGCCGATATACTCATATAGTGCTGTGTGAATATGTACAATTGTACAACGCTACAACCACAACGCTTGGTACAAGAGCAGAGTACGTAATACCACGTATTTACTAAAGTGAATGGCGTTTAATTTCATGTTTTGATTGTTTTTATTCAAATGACGCAATATGCGGAGTCAACGTAATATTTTGAATCAATTGGTTATAAATAATGTTCGATATGGAATATTCTTAAGAAAAATGTAAGCAATAGCAAATGCATATAGGAGCCAATTCAATTTTAAATATGAAAATGTAGATAACAATAGTACAATACAATTATCAATTATTCGGGTATAATATTTTCGTTACATGTATGTATGTATTAGGAATGTGAACTTCACAAAAACTAAAAATAAAACTGTATAGACTATATTGTTTATATTATTATTTTAAGTTTAAGGTGTAAAAAATATAAAATTACTGAAATAATCTAAGTTAATATTTACGAACTTAAAAATAAATATTGCATAGGTATATGTGTCTAATATAGCATAACAAAAGTAGAGCTACTTTATTTATGTTATCAGATCATATCACACTCAGTAAAAGGGGTACGACTACACGCCACCTACTTCAAAAGTGAAGCGACTAAAATAAGCTGACCGTCTATAAATATAACACGCATTTACATTAGTTAGTAAATAGTATAAAGACTTTATTGATCAGTTCTTCATAGTTCTCGTTTTTATAAGATTAAATCGTGAAACCACCAAATAAATCGTACAATTAAAAATTAAAAATATATAAGTGTGAATTCGTTAATATAGTATTTATCTTCAAAATACGTGTAAATATATATCAATCGTAAAAAGAATTTTTTTATTAAGAGTTTCTTTTTTAAATCATATTTTCCCTGGATTATATGGTTCTGTTTTGCCAAATACTACATAAAGTGGAGTCAAGGTGTGATTTCGTTACTGCATTGACATGTCTGGGAGGTTCGGTTGGTAATTTAATTGTATTTACAGAAAATATTTGGTTTCAGTCAGTGACTGCAAAGAAAAATGGCGAAACATAAGATCTTCATTCCTCAGAAGTTTGAAACAGATGGGACCGAAGGCGAAGAAACCGTATTATTTAACAGAATACCTACAGTTTATTTTACCGTTTATGAAATTAAACATGGAAAACCTTGAAGAGACGCGAACAGTCGAAGTACAGCATATTGGTAACATATCAGAAGATGATGTTGTCATCAAAGCAGAGCCCTATGCTGAAGAAGAACAAGATCCAATTCAATATGACCAATATGATAACATGATTACCATCAAAGAACCTACAATTATTACATCAGTGACTGCACAGGAGCCCACAAACCATACAAGAAGAAAACGACG
Source organism: Zeuzera pyrina (assembly GCA_907165235.1). Classification (NCBI taxonomy): domain Eukaryota; kingdom Metazoa; phylum Arthropoda; class Insecta; order Lepidoptera; family Cossidae; genus Zeuzera; species Zeuzera pyrina. The sequence goes on from OU015629.1 coordinate 6,716,686, forward strand.
TTTTTTTACAACATGGAAAAACTCTGATGTAATTAGAAACAAAATTAGAAGAGTTAGACATGCAAATGAAGCCATATCAAAAGTCGACGCCAATAGTTCCTCTAATAATTCCATACACCTATTTCTTGACAGTTTAATGCCTGAATTCGAAACTATGTCGCAAGAACAAATAAGAATGTTCAAAATTAAAGTCATGATGCTCATTGACGATATCAAAAGCAATTATGATGAAATAAAAAGAAACTTCAACTCGGAACGTAACTGCACAGAACGATTGCAAAAAAGATTAATCAATTTATTATTAAAGAATCTAGAGAAAACGATGTAACATACATACGAAATAAGTATTTAGGCACTTAATTAAAATACAGTTTCCAAAACTTGTTATTTTAATAACCTTATATGAAAATTCGAAAGAAATTGTAATTAATGTAGTACATAAGTAATCTAATAAAGCAGAACATAACCTTACTTAATTCTCTAAAAATATTTACATTAATTAATTTATTAACTAAAACTCCTACTCAATTCAATGGGCTTTTATTACCTATTTTATTTGGCTGGTATACAATATTAAATCCCGCCTTCTCTCAATGGTCACATTTTATTTTATTGGGCGCACTTTAGAAAATGTTTTCAAGCTTTCCTTAGCGACTTAACTGACGGAGGGGAGCGTTTCCAAAAGAATTAGAGATTTACAATTAGTTTTTTATCTCTCATAAGCCATTACTTTTTCAATTAAACGTGACTTTAAGCGATATCCTTTTTTTTAAATGGAATATCTCATATCTTTATAATATGAGAATTTTGTATAAATTAAGCAATGTTTATAAATTAGCACTGCTGTGTTTTTCAAGGTTTTTATTTAATTATTTATATTATCATTAAAAAATTAATGAATAAACGTATCTACAAGAGTGCCTAAGTATTACCTACAGTTTATAAGTGCACTAAATTTTAATGAGATATCTATAGTATCTACTAATTCCGTATGTGACTAACTCAGTACTTACCTTTTTGGATTTGTTCATCTTTCGGACGAAGTGGGCTGGTAACACGTTATAAATATTAAAATTATTTTTGAATATATGTTGAATTTTTTATGCTATTTTCTACAAAGAAGAATTTAGGTTACTTTGAGATGGATGGATTTTTATGTGAATCTTATTTTCAGGTAACTACGCAAGAGAAAGTAGAAAAAGGCTATTGTAGACAATTCTAATATTTAATGTACTTATTTCTATGACGAGCATGACAAGTAAGAATCATCACGATTTATAATATTGACTAACCTGTTGGCACGGTGGCAGGTCATCTTGTTCCAAGCCTAACCTCCGAGTTTCCGACTGTACTATAACATATCTATTGTACTGTATTTCGGGTCTGCGTACTATATACTGTTGAAGAAATATATAGTACGCAGAAATACTATATTTCAGTTGGATGGATCAGCCGTTATTTTGCAACATTTCAAGTTTTAACTGGTGTGCTGTGAGCGTAATCCAACACGTCTTGAAATGAGCTTTTGATCTACGTTAATTTAAAAATTTAATGCGATAAAGCATATGACACTTTTTGTAAACAAAAAAAATAAATACTTTTTACATAAAATAATATATAATCTATAAATATTTTTTTTGAAGTCTACTATATTTTTTATAACTTATTCTGAAAAATACTGTAATCAGCCGAAGAAATGTCAGCAACCCTAATCGCTGGTCAGGTCAATTTAGGAAACGAACTAAATGACTTTTAGTGTAGATGTTACTGAGCTCCCGGAGTTCGTTATGTGTAACATGTGTGTTATCCATAGCGCAAGCCTAGTGCTCAATTATGACACAGTATAAACAAAACAGTAGGACCTCTTCATAGAGAGCTAGCGAAGCGGTTGGTATGTGTGCGCGCTAATACACCCACGCAGTGGCACGTACATAACGGATATATTTTGGGCGAGATTGGATAATTATTGTAGCGCCAGTCGGAGTCGCAAGCGAAGGAAACATGCGACCGATATTAAAATTTACTAATTCCCATAAACAAACGTATTAAAATATCCTTAGATGCCTAAATAATCTTAGTTATTCGAATGTAAAGTTATCATTATTCAATACATGGAGCAGTCAACCTATAGAGTGGCGATGTCATTTATTTTGTATGAAAACAATTTATGTCTACTGTTTTGTAGTTTGATTTTTTGATATTTTGGCGACACCACTGAATAGAACAATGAGCCATTAAATATTTAAATATCTGTCGGAATATACAAAGATGTACACACAGGTCCAGTATTGGTTATGTACTGGTTAATGCAAGCGAGAGTTGATATTTGTTAGTGTAAATAAACTGAGCAGTGGTAAATAAGATGGTTCGATATTTCGTCTCTATAGGTTGAGTGCTTCATGCTTCAACGTAACTACAAGAAATTAAATTTAACGAACATTAAGAACCGCGTGCGTTGTTTTTCATTACTATGTAATATATGTATAACTAAACGAGATGCTCTCCGACTCTCCGCATCCCACACCCAACGCAACAACCCTACGTATCCGGCCGAGAGTAAGTAGAATTACTTACTCTTACGTTACGCATGAGGCGGGAATCGGCCTTCTTCTCTACATATTCTTTGATTTAGGGCACGCTATTGTTGTTGTGGAGTATTATAAAACAAATATGTACTCGTATTACATAATTTGTGTAATGGTCTGAAGAATTATTATTATTATATGTAAACAGTAAAGAGTACATACATATGTTAATATTTACAAACTTAAAACTACACATTATCTTAAATAATAAACTTCCTCAAAGTTGCCGCGTAGAAAGCTGTCATTGCTTAAGGTACCCAACAGACTGGCAGCATTGCCTCTTTGAATAGCCAAGCTGATTCGTTGGCGGAAGAAGCTGCCAGCCCGGCGGTCTCCCGAAGCCTCGACTAGTCTCTTACAAATATCAGAAACCAGTCGATGAGCTTCGGGGCCCCAGGGACCTAAAGTTTCGACTGCAAAGGGCGTAAATATGAAACTCTCAGAGAGAGACAGTAAAGTATGTTAAAAAATAAAGTGAAGTGTAAAGAATAGATTAAACAGTAAAGTATACTGTGTTATTACCTAAAGTAAGCATTGAAACTTAACTGAACCTTAACGGTCGCACATTACAAAATATTTTTTTTCTGTTAGTATTTAGATAACAATTTATGACAATGTACAATGATTTAAGACGTGCGTCTATTTTATGCCGAGATTTATAACGAATTATTCTCATGTTGGACAGCCCTTAAGAATATTCGCCATGTTGTAAGATGTATAGTCTATGGTCCTAGAGCGCGGAAAACGCATGCTTTGTCAAACAGTTAACCACTTTATGTATTTAGGGTGGCTTGTACCAACTATTCAAACTCGATTTTAAGATTTGACATCTCGCTGCACCAACTATTAAACAATTAGTAAATTATTTTAACTGAAATCTAAATTTAAATCGGGTTTAAAAAGTTGGTGCAATTTGATAAAAATAAACCCGAGCTAGGAGTAGCTATTACCGCAGTACCAAAAATGTGAAGTGGCCACCCCCCACTCCTACTCCAGAGGATGACAAGAGCATGAACCCATGTAAACGTTCTACGTAAAAGCTGAAATTGCACATAATCCATTTTGTGTAAACATCAAAAACATTTTTTTTATCAGACAATAATAATTTAACAACAATGTATCTCATTTTCGAAGGCATTCAATGAAGGAAAACGGCTCAGGAATTTTTAGAAAAAAAAAAATTTCTCGTCTACATATATGGTCGTATGCTAATAATCTTTTTTTTAAATTCGTCAAAAAATACAAACTTTCATTAAATAGTAGCTTGGTTTCGATAAATGTTGAATTGAAAAAACCTAACTTCCAAATTTTAACATGTTTGAGGTGCAATTTTTTGTACATAAAATTTAAGAAATGAAATTCTAAACAGTTGCACATAATAATACAACTTTTGACGAAGAAATAGAGCTCCAAAACAATACTCGAAGAACGTCGAAGACGTCGAAGGACTGTACACGAACAATTTTACGAAAACGCTATTTCACAACAATGAAATTTTATTGAACAATTTTCAAAATTTGGCGCCAAAAAAAATTTTTATAGTCAAATCCAACATTTTCACCAAATAACAAGTTTCTAAGTCGCTTTGATAAAAAGTTTTTAATAAATGAAAAAACGCGGTTTTTACGGTTTTTTGCGTTTTTCTCCATGTATAAGGCCTAATAATAATACCTACAACTTTTCAATTTTTTTGGATACAATTTCAACTTTTTGTTTTATTAGCGAAAAACGTTATTTGGACTTTCGCGAATTTTTTAGTTAGGTTCGCGATTGAAAATCCGGAAAAAAACGTTCTTTCTTAGAATTTATTTACACGATCTTTTTTTTTCCTGCTCACAATTGTTTGGAGCATTTCCGTAGATTGCTATCTGTTTCTACTTATATTTTCTAACTATACTCTAATACGTAATTATAATTATATACTCGTAATATCAGTAATAATAGTTTACATGTAAAGCCGTAATGTGGTAATTTGATAATGAACAAGTAGGTTTCGAAAATATTGAACTATATGTAATTGTTCACATTAGTTATAAAATGAACGCTCTCCGCTCATCGCCTGTTGCCTACTTCGTCAAGAGCAGCGTCGATAGCCACAATTTTGCGAAATTCTCGAATTCGCGGTTTAATTGCGGAAGTCTACACTGAGACTTCTTCGATATTTCAATCGTAAATCGTTTTGTTCACATACAAAAGTGATTGACGGTACCAGTTTTCCCGCTTTACGCCATTTGATTTCGGATGTAAATCTACATATAAGTATTTATCTAACGAAAATATTAAAATGTTAGTTTGAGAGAGAGAGAGAGAAAAAAAATATAAAGTACGTCAGCTGGATAATATTTTCTCATGCAAGCCGTGAGTTGAGTAAATGCTTATTATAAGGAACTTGTACAAGCAATGGAGTAGCGAGCTATCACTATCAGAACTTACTTTGCCTTTATATATGTTTTTAACTTAGTACTTATTGTTACACAAAGCAGTGTTGTTTGATCTTTTGCACTTTGATGCTCTGAGTATTCTGTATAGAAACTATTAATGAACTTTTCTAAATTGGTTTGGTATGGACAAGTCCACTCAAAAGATAGAAATATAAAGGCAACTTAAAAAAAATGTAACCGACTTTAAAATAAGAACATTGAAAAATACAAAATAATTAACTATACTTTTTTAATCAAAACTCATGTACAAAAATAACTTTGTAAATGCTATACGCATACCTATATTCTTTTTTTAGTAACTGAAGTTAATGCCAAGCCTACCGAACTGTAGATTTTCTGTTACTGTTATTGGCACCGACTTCAGTAACTGTAAAATTTAAAGGATATAGACATATGTATATTTATAACTTTGCTATTTCTGATTTAAATCAAACATACTTTAAAAGTAGTAGTTTCCACAATTAATTTTAACTTTTATCCACTAAATATGGTAAAATTTAAAATTAACTGTTTTCACAGTAAAATTTTGTTTTTAATTTTTGTGAACGAGTCTCGCGAAGGTTCGAACTTGGCTGCAGATACGGAAAATATTCTACCCAAAAATTACTTCTGGCGATTAGATTAGAACACCCATTCCCAAAGTGGGCGATAACGCCCCCCTGTGGGCGCTGCAGGCCTAAAGGGGAGCGGTAAGAGACCCAGAAAAAAAATGGGGGCATTGTGTAGAGGCCTGGGGGGGTGATTTGTAATTTTATTTAGCTAGGAGGAATCTTAGACAACGACTGCATGAGCTCTCGACTCAGTAGACAAAATAAGTTTGGGAACCTAGAGATTATAAGATTAGGTTAGGTTAGTTCATGAAGGAAGGAGTTCGCCCGTCTTCGTTGTTAGACTTTTTAAATGTTCGAAAATGAAATTCGATCAGCGGCAGCCAAACATGAACTGTTGTGAAACGCTGGCTCGACCTTATGGCAAATCAAGATGACAGTTTGACAGTTTCAAGTTTATTTATATATTTTACAAAAAGTTTTGATAATTTTACGTCGCAATCTAATATTTTAAATTATTCCTAAATTTTGTTAATTGGCCGCGATCATTTTATAGCGTCTATAAATTTTTTAAAGATAAATTATTTTAAATGAAGAGTAACGTTTATTTTTACAGTATTATATTTTTTAATAGTAATAAATAACAGTTTTGTCAATTTTTTTCTCAATTTTGAAATAACTTTAAATGTATCCCCAAAAATTGAATAGGTGTTTGTAACGTATTCATAAAATCATTTATGTACTTGAGTTTCAGTAAGCAAAAAAAAATTATTTTGCACTTTTTACTTATTTTGAAATCGGTTTAATATTTTTCTTAAAAAAATATTTTAATGATATCGAACGGAATCCTCGCATGCGCAAGTAGAACTCGCGTTTGATAGACCATAACCAGTCTAACTCCACTCTCTTGAGGACTGGATACCTTGCTCGACCTTGCTACCTATATTACTAAATAAACAAACCATATACATAATATCTAGTCGTGTAAAGGCTTTCACATTGTTGACATAACAAAATTGATTTCGAACTCACATGATTTCAGATTGATGGCGTATATTAGTATAACATGTGAACGGTAAACCGATTGATAAATAATATTTGAACTCTTGTAGATACACACAATAAAGTTAGCGAAGGTGTTTGAATAGATATATTACTTCATACTACGATATCTATTTATTTATACATTATGTGAGTAATCTTAGAATGTAAGTATGTACTATTTGTACAACGGATAAGTAAAAGGATAATAAGTTGCTTTTATGCTAATTATATTTTTATTATAGTAGTTAAGTAGTATTAATGGAATGTATAGGTAACGAAGACGTACAAAGATACTGCTTATTTCCAAATGAAACCTCTTATAATAGATCTGCAACAAAAAAGTAGGTTATAACATTTAAGATTAAAAAAATACATAGTTCTGATAGGAGCAACAGAACCGAAAAATGAAGCATTATTCGTAAGTCAGTGAATTCACTTACTTGTTACGTCGTTCTAACAATGGCGGTCTATAATTCACATAATTTTCGTGCAATTCGTATTTACTTCTAATATGTCAGATTCTAGCTCAGAAAGATACAAAATTAGATTAAATAACGCAAATAAAATCGATGGAGTCACACCTTAAACATCATTCTATATTATTAATTTTCAAAATAAAACTGAAATTAAAACTATAGACAAGAGTTTGTTCAGTGATGCCATATTCGAACTTTTTTTACCCAGTTTTAGATTTTACTTGTTATAGTACTTGTATATTATTATGCGATATAATATGCGATAAGACCAGGTATTTAAGACCAAGTATTATTATAGTCGATGAACGAGTTGAGAAGTGACACAGAGGTGAAGAAATAGAGTAGACATTCATAAAAACTTAAGGCTCACAATGTATTTTTAAAATGTTTGAAAATGATAAACTTGATAAAAAATGTAATTGATAAATCATTTAATTCATATTCAGTTCATATTTTAAAAACAACCTATAGGTATCGCTCACATAAACAAGAACGTCGGAACGAAATTTTTTTCAGCTATCAAACTGTATAATTTATTTTTAATTAAACATTTTTTCGTACATTCTGTTCGATAAAGTATTTTAAGTAATTTTCCTAATGTTTTTTTTCGGGGTTTATAGCTGTAGCTGTAGAGATGTCAACTCTTCGTCCTCATTTGACGATCGGTCTCTCATAATATTATGATGTGTCTAATATGATACAGATCGGAAAGTGAATTGTATTTAAATTAAAAAAAAACGCTTACACGTTCATTGTTTACCAAACAGCGTTTCAAATGTTAAATTAGGTACCTATCTTTCGAAAGACTCAATTATCTTTATTGTTAACAAGCTTTTTTTATTCTAACGTATAAAATAACGTACTCATTAAAAATGATGCCAAATCTCACACTCCTCTGTGCGCGCAATGTGTATAACTTTCTCCATATTTTTTTTATTGATTGCATTAAAGTTCGTCAATAAGCTACTAAACAAAAAAAAAGAAAATCAATTCATAAACAGAGGAGAAAAAGACACTGAACTGTTTTGTCTTTACCTATTTATGTACATATATATGGTGAGACAACCTAGTTCATATTTATTAATAATAAACTGTAAAAAGAAGGTGAAATATTATATATAAACAGTAAACAGACAACAATAATAGTAAATATAACTAAATACCCAATTTGAAACAAATATTTAATAACAAATCATCTTGTCAAGCTACCCCTCATTTCGGGTAAACGAATCGGTATTGCAATACTCCCATATTGGTTTTAGGGATACCAGTCGTCTTGCACACAGTTCGGGATTTTAATATGATTGCGAGAAATATTATTAAGTTTTCCTTAATGTTTGTAAAGGTTACCCCCAATGAAATACATATTTCTGAATTTTTTGCAACTAAATTTTGTTAGAACAGATTGTATTACTAGGTGAAATGAGCTTATTGTGCAAACTATTTTATTTTAATTCCAACCCTTTCTCAATTTGTTGTCTTCACTCTTTTTGTATGGGAGGGTCTATCTATGTATTTTTTTTAATCTAAGGTTATAAAGTGCAAAATGCTTAAAATTGAGAGATGTTTATATAACCGAGATGTTCAAAATTAAGTAAATTATATTAGGACAAGTTACAGTCTGTTAGGCTACAGTTCAAAATTGGTAAACATGGGGACAGAATTGCTATTAATTGTTATAAAAAAATATAACGTCAATCAATTAAATGTTACTCCTTCATTAAAAATACATTAACTATAAAAAATTTATAGACATACATACATATTTTCACGCTGTATCCCCAACGGAGTAGTCAGAGAAGACGGAGCGCCAAGCGTCGTCGTCGTTACATACTTTTTTTGCTTCCTCAAATCTCCTCATTCTCTTCACACATTTTAGCATAAGTTTGCGAGTGTTTTTAAAGACGCTATTAAATACTCGTAGCCAATAAAAAAAATGTGTGGTAGAGCCATGCTGCATTCATGCCAAAATGTATGGGTGCTGTTTTCTAAGGAAATGGCAACCGATCAGCTTATCTGATAATAAATGTGTGTCGTATGTACAGGTGAGTGAGATTATCTGATTTAGCTCACAGTCGCTGCTCGGACACGGCATCTGGCTTTGGAGTTGTCACTTTATGTTATTTTACTACCACTCGCAAAAGGCATCGCTCAAAAAAAACTAAAATAATCATGAATATTGAAATTAAGGTTAAGAATTATGAGATAGATATTAAGATCTATATCATAAATGGGTGCACGTTTAGTCGCAATTTTGCCTGATAGAAGGCAATGAGATCGAATATTAATTAGGCTCACCCATAAAGTAACTATTCACTCTAGTCTTGAAAACACTCAAATCATAGAAGTCAGGAAATAATGACGCAGGGAGGGTCCAAACATTAACAGTAGCTACACTACCAATTAAGACTGCGTAGGGGTCAGTATGTAGCTCAACGTTCCGGAATCCGATTCTGGGCAAATTTCTCCTCGCTTGCTTTCCTTCTGGGTGTCACTTCCGAACATATGCTTAAGATTGTTCAAAACCAACTCTAAAGATACTTCTACCATCGCTAAATCTGCGCAGCATTACATTAAGGACAGGAGGTCAAACTGGAGTTCAGCCCCGATACCACTCAATCGCATCGGACAGGGCTATCGTACAATAAATTTGGCAACAATGCCGCATTGTGGATGGCCATTTTGGCTGTGTTAGATATATTCATACTGCCTACTAATGCGTATAATTAATCCCTTCACTTCACAGTTTTCTTTCATGCACGCGACTAGTGTCTGCAACTCTGCTTCTGACGGTGCAATAAGCACAGCATTATCAGCGTACAATAGGCAGTTTACCACTGTACCATCTCATATCATGCCACTCATACTACCTTTCAATGTCTAGAGGCAACTGTCCAAATACAGCACGAACACCCAAGCAGACATCACGCAGCCCTGTCCGATGCCTACACATATTTCGAACCAGGACGACATATTACCATCTATCATTACACAGGCTCTGTGGTTTCGATATAATGACCTCACAGCTTGCAGTAAGAGGTCTCCCATGCCATACTCAGGCAGAAGACTCGACAAATTCTTTCGCACTATACTATCGAATGCTTTTTCTAGATCCACGAAAGTGCAGAAAACATTCTGACCTATGACTAGAAATCTCTCATAGCGGGGAGAGAAAATTTTGATCCATACAACCCCAACAAGCATCCAATCCAACAAGATTGGATTTAGTCCTTTGCAATATTATATTTGTACGCTCAATTAAAGTCCTTCTAAGAGAATGAGTCCCAACGCCAGTAGTCTTTGCATTCGGAATATATCTCTCCGATATACCCAACTCGATCTGCGTACCTAAGGAATTCGGAAGATCACAGCATCATTAATATGCAGCAGAGATGTAGCAGAGAATATGTAGAGACTAGTCTAAAATGGTCCTCTTTGTATGTTCAAATTCACTGAATTTACAAATCATTTTACTCTTAGGTAATACGTTCGTAGGTAGGCTTAAACACAGTAACACATGGTTACTATCTTTGACATTCAGACAGTTCGGAAATTCGCATTAACATATACATGCACACACGTATGTTTAAGTTAATATGAATGTTCAAAGCTGGTAAGATACACTGGCGCATGTTTACAACCGTTGTTTATTCTCGTCATGATAATTTCGGTCATATACCAGTAAATATTATCATACACCACTACGATTTGCGGTTAATCTTCATTATGAGTTAATTACGACTATTAATGATTGAATTATTATTTAAAAAACTGCTATCTGCTGCAGTATCACAAACAGAAATTCTGGACAGATACAAAAAGAAGTCTCGAAATGTGGTGAATTCCTAAAATCTTTAGCTATTTTCCGCTCAAACTCCAAAAACCACTAATCGACACGTGTTTCGCCTCTCAACGAAGCATCCTCAGGATATACCAGAGATCGGACTCGGCCAGCTAACCAGCACCGAAATCACGAAATGTTATATACATGCTGTATCCCTAACAGGGTAGTCGTAGATGATGGAATACCAAGCCTTGCAATCCTTATCTTATATTATACGTGCTTCTTTCGCCTCATAAAATCTCATCATTTTACTCATACACTTTCGCTGAAGTACCTGACTATTACTGATTCGATTTAATAGGTTTCTTGTTTCTTCTAGAAACTGATTAAAGTAGGTATGTGCTGAATATAAAGTATCAAAATAAACAACCAGTTAAAACCAATATATTTAATGGTTTTACAGCAAGAATTATATAGGGTATGTGAAGATAAAAGGTATATTCAAAAAGACAATGAGATAAGTAAGTAGGTATACATAAGGAGGTATAATATTACATAAAAGATTAAGGACTGTGTAGGTAATAAATGTATAAATTGCAATTCATAAATAAGCTTTAAGGATAATATTTTTATAAACATTATTTCATTTATATAGAAAAAACTCACAACTTAAAAATTATAATTATTCTTACGTACTTTTCAGTCAGAATACATTTAATATGTTCGGCTCGACCATTACACTATTATAAAATACGAGTAAAACATTATTAATTACTCGTATGGGGAATAATTGCTTTTACAAAGAACTTGTTTTAAATTTTTTTAATTAATTAATTACCGCAGGCAAAACTCTGGTGACGCACCCAATAACGATCGAAAAGAAGATTGGAATTTAAAGTAGTAGTTTTTCGCTCATTTTAAAACCGTTTTAATATTGTTGTCACATGTTAATAAATAGTTTGTTTTCTCTAATTACATAATAGAAATCGAAATATAGGTAAGTTATGACACTTTTATAGCAAAAATATACATACAATCGAAAAAATTTGCACGTTTATTAATAATGTAATGGCCATCTTATTTAAGAGACCTGTAGATTATTAAATTCAGAAACAATATTGACGTCACTTGTTTTTTAAGAATCACCAAAGAAATCTGAACTTACTTTTGATATTTTGGTCCCATTCCAACAATTAGTTTTAATGAAGATTTAGAGAACCAAATATATTAAATTCAAATGTTAAAGAGGCTTGGAAATATAACATTATGTAGTTACTTTTAATTACATGAACATAACACTATTATTTACATTTAAATCAATTAAACAACTCTAACATATTCGAAGCTCGACAAAGATGTTTATATCATAATATACATTGCTTCACCTACCATAGCTAGCAAACAGACAAGGCAAACTGTCTGTAAAGTCTTTATAATTTAATATTGTATTGCAACAGTACTTAATTTCACGTGGAGTTTAAACATTTAATTAAATGTTTCTTGAATGACAGAGCTGAAGTTGTGTTGGGGAATTCAAGGAGTACTAATTTGTACGATTAACAATATTTTATAAATTGATGTTTGGAGTTGAAGTAGCCTTCCTGGAAACCATGTCGTTTCATCCCTTCGTTACTGAATATCAAAGAATTCCGTTCGTAATAATCTGAAGGGATTATTTAATCTCAAACTTTTCTTGCGACTGTAAATTTTACCAAGAATGTAATTGCTATAACAAGACAGCCCCATTCATCCCGCTTTATAAATAGCACCCGTCTGATTATTACTAGTATATATCTATTTATGTTCTGAAATTCCGCCTATTTGAATCAAGGATGATATCGCAAGACTCCTTAAACTGATCGAATCTTAATCTATTACGCTTTTCCCTATTAAATGCTATAATAATTATCACTGAATAATACATGATCTCTTATCGTTCTGTCCGCTAGATCTAACCAGTCTGTTAAGATTGAGCTTTGGACTCCCGCTAGCGCTATCACCATCCCCTTTGGCACAAGTCTTGGTCCTCATTATCATAAGGTCAGTCCTGATACTGGGTCTTCTTACATTCGGAGCGACGACTCCACAGGCATCTGACAACCTTCTCTTTATGGATAGAGTACATTTCTTACTTCTACTGCTTTGACTACTGGTTGGAGGTAAGGTGCATGGACTTCCGAACGCTGTGTTCACACGTTTATGATGGTTTGGTGCCATTTCTAAAGGCAAATTCGCTACGACGAATAATTCGTAAAAAAGGTCATCAACCCTGTAATTCTTTTTTGCGGATGTCTCGATGAAAACGCAAGCCGAATCTTGAGTAGCGCAGTACGTGGCCGCCTCTTCCGGTTGCACGGTTCTGAGAATAAACGAGAAAGAAAGTCATAATGAAAGATGTTAAAAAATAATGTAACATGCAAGACATAAACATAAGGAAATTAGTTAAACACGTGACATGAAAACAATTTATTTGTAGAAACACATTTAAACTTATTATGAGAAATGCTTTTCCATTTTGCTGTTTTTTCCACTGCACAACAGTTTTCGTTACTTACTTGAGGTCTCTGTCGCATTTGTTTCCAGCTATTGCCATAGGCACACGAGGAGCTTGCCTTCTGCCTCTACTGCCTCCGCTAGTAGCACTCGCCTTCGTCTCAAGGATCTGCTCTCGAAGTCGGATCACCTCTTCAAAAGACTCTCGACTGTCCATCGCGAAGACTAACACAAACAAATCTCCTGTAAAATAGAAACGCATTGATGGTGAACCCTTTAAATACAATCGAGGGTATATTATAAATACCGAAAATCCTTTACACGCGTAAATTGACACAATTTCCCATTTAGGGCGGACAGAACATCAAGGCACAAAAAAACACACATACCTTAACACTATCTTCTAGTATTTAGACTGAAAGACAGGAAAGGTGGCCACTACTACCCAGCTAACTCATAACCTTATTTTTTGATAACGCGGAAAAAACCTGCATACAGGTATCAAGTCCCCTGGGGTGTGACTGGATTATGTGGGGCTTTTACTTAGCAAAACTGGGGCTCCAAGATCTCTGCGAACGCGCCGGAACTCCTGTCGGACTGTGCCGAAGCGCTTCTCGAGGTAGCAGTGCTCGCTTGTTATATGCCCCCCACTTGAGTAGTAAGAGTAGTAAGTATAGAGGGATTCCAGACCACTGCTTCTGGAACCTCACTTTTTTTAATAATTTTTAAAACCATCGCTAAAAAAAAACAAAAAAAAAAAAAAAAATGAAACACCCCCATCCATTTGAGACGATTGCGCTGGGTCCCAGAGCCGTATCTCGCTCCGTTTCCTCTGTATAGATTTCTCATCTGCACGCCTAGATGATTACAATAATTGCTATCATTAATCCATTACTATCATTAGCCACCTCGCGACATCCTAATGACCTAATTAATGCTTGCTGGTAATTACTTTTTAATTGACGTCTTCAACTGTCATCGACTATGATTTTTAAAGTATCGTCAACATCACATCACGCGGTATACATGAGTCGCCAGAGCCATCAAATAATGTCACTGATAGCGAGATGAGAGAGTGTACGATCTGCAATATGTTGTTAAAGAAAAAAAAAGGTACTTCAATAATCACCTTAGTAGCAACGTAAATAAAAATAACGCTCTGCGAATTCCTCACAGTTTGCCAATCGTTTTACATACATATCTTCACGCTGTATCCCTAACGGAGTAGTCAGAGAACGCCTAGCGTCGTGTTCTTTACATACTTATTTCGCTTCCTTAAATCTCCTCACAGTTTATCAATCGTTTTATATACATATCTTCGCGCTGTATCCCTAACGGAGTAGTCAGAGAGAGCGGAGCGTCGTAGTCCTTACATACTTCTTTCGCTTCCTCAAATCTCCGCACAGTTTGTCAATCGTTTTGCATACATATCTTCACGTTGTATCCCTAACAGAGTAGTCAGAGAGGGCGGAGCGTCGTGGTCCTTAGATACTACTTTCGCTTCCTCAAATCTCCTCACAGTTTGTCAATCGTTTTGCATACATATCTTCACGTTGTATCCCAAACAGAGTAGTCAGAGAGGGCGGAGCGTCGTGGTCCTTACATACTTCTTTCACTTCCTCAAATCTCCTCTCAGTTTGTCAATCGTTTTGCATACATATCTTCACGTTGTATCCCTAACAGAGTAGTCAGAGAGGGCGAAGCGTCGTGGTCCTTACATACTTCTTTCGCTTCCTCAAATCTCCTCACAGTTTGTCAATCGTTTTGCATACATATATTCACGTTGTATCCCTAACAGAATAGTCAGAGAGGGCGGAGCGTCGTGGTCCTTACATACTTCTTTCGCTTCCTCAAATCTCATCATTCTCCTCACACATTTTCGTCTAGGTATGTGAGTGCTTTTGACGTTTCCGTCTGCTAACACTCGTTATTAATTGAAAAGCATTTGGAAAAAGAAATTTCAGGGAGTACACGATCTAAAATTCTAAACATAAATGTTTAAAGTGTGAGCTTAAGGTTTGTAGACTCCTTTAAATTTTTTGTCTTGTAGTTTAGATCCTCTAGCTGGTAATCTTAACGATGACCAATATCATGAACTTAAAAAAGACTTCCCTAGATGAGAATAATTGTAAAGTTTTTGTGGAACTCGTTGGTTTACGTTCAAAGATCTATGCTATGAGAATGCTATGACAACAGAAAAAAAAACCGTTACTAAAGCAAAAGGTGTCAATAGATGTCGTAAAAAAATTAAAATGGAAATCTATAAATCATGTTTATTTAAAAAATAACAAACAATATGCAGAAATGTATCGATTTCGATCTATAAAGCATATAAAATTACTCATGTAGGAGTTATTAGCACTTGCACAGCTATTTCTGTACTGCGACACTCTACCTCTTACACCAGATTTGATAGTATTTTTGGTCAGGTTAATTTACCGAAGCAATATTATATTTTTGGTTAGGTTAGTTTAGGTTCTAAAGAACCTAACCTGACCTAACAACAAAAATATAATACCTAACCTAACAACAAACATATAATATGGGTTCGGTAAATTAACCTAACCAAAAATATTATCAAATCTGGTATAAGAGGTGAGTGTCGCAGTGTAGAAATCGCTGTACAAGTGCTAATAACCCCTACATGAGTAATTTTATATGCTTTATAGATCGAAATCCATACATTTCTGCATATTGTTTGTTATTTTTTAAATAAACATGATTTATAAATTTCCATTTTAATTTTTTTACGACATCTATTGACACCTTTTGCTTTAGTAACGGTTTTTTTTTCTGTTGTCATAGCATTCTCATAGCATAGATCTTTGAACGTAAACCAACGAGTTCCACAAAAACTTTACCATTATTCTCATCTAGGGAAGTCTTTATTAAGTTCATGATATTGGTCATCGTTAAGATTACCAGCTAGAGGATCTAAACTACAAGACAAAAAATTTAAAGGAGTCTACAAATCTTAAGCTCACACTTTAAACATTTATGTTTAGAATTTTAGAAAAAGAAATATATTTTTCTTTGTTCTGAGTTATGATCTGCACCCACCTACGACAAAATTTAATATATGTACAATAAAATGTGTATCGTAATTACTAAATCGATACATTTCTGCATATTGTTTGTTATTTTTAAATAAACATGATTTATAGATTTCCATTTTAATTTTTTTTACATCTATTGACACCTTTTGCTTTAGTAACGGTTATTTTTTCTGTTGTCATAGCATTCTCATAGCATAGATCTTTGAACGTAAACCAACGAGTTCCACAAAAACTTTGCCATTATTCTCATCTTTGAAACCTAACCAAAAATATTATCAAATCTGGTACAAGAGGTGCAGTGTTAGAGTGCAGTAATCGCTATGCAAGTGGTAATAATCCCTACATGGATAATTTGATAGGTAGAATATAACGTTTCGAATCGTTAAATGACAAACACATTTTATTTATCTTTTGAGTAAAAATCACATGCTTTATAGATCGAAATCGATACATTTCTGCATATTGTATATTATTTTCAAATAAACATGATTTATAATTTTCTATTTTTAATTTTTTACGACACTCTTATTGACACCTTTTGCTTTAGTGATTGTTTTGTTTACTGTTCTCATAGCTGCTCAAATATTCTAACTTCTTTTTGTTCATTAATGGAAATCCATAAATGTTATTTGAGAGATAATCGAAAGTATCAAAATAATTATCGACATCACAATTATTATCTTTATAAAAATGAGCACAGTATATTTTATAAATTAAACTATCTGTATCAGTGTACAACATTTTAACATTGGAAAACTTACATTTCATATATTTATTGTGAAAATTATACATTAGGATTTTTGATATGTCTCATTTATTAAAAACAGTTTCGTTTTACATATTTGAACTGCTACCAATCTCTGAAAATATTGAAAGATTATGGAACTCAGGTCGAGCTACGAGACTTTGTGGACCTTGTATTTTGCCACGGTTTTCTGGACTTTGCTTAAATTTTAAAACTCTATGCACTTTATTAATCTTTAAACCCAACTCTAAATTTTGTTAAATATTTCTATAATGTATTTATTCTTCTTATCATTTAAATTTGTTAACAATTTACTTTCTTCGTATTTACCAATATGAATATTTTCGAGCCATAACGGGTAGTCAGAATATTGATCATGGAGAGAATCAGGAATCAGCATTGGTCATGGAGAGATCAGGAAATGATTCTAAGTCTACCTCAAAAATATATAACCGATGTCTGAATTAATCGGAACATTATAATTAAAATCAGTACTCTTCCACTCGAATTCGTTAATGAGCTGGATCCAAATGATATCTGTTCAAACAAACGTCTCTAAAGTTTTCAAATATGTTGGTTAAAAGAAGTACATCTGTTTTTAAATAAATATCAGAATAATTCGTATGACAATTAAAATGATTCCATACTCTATGAGCATGATTGTAATCATCGATGGAAACAGTGGTCTCAGTAAGGGAGCTATAAAAGTCTTCGATAGTCGATAATGAACTACATTTTAATGATTCAAATGAGGATATACACTCATAAGGAAAAATACCTTTTCGTTTTAGTAAAAGATAATCATCATTACTAGGGAAGTCTTTTTTAAGTTCATGATATTGGTCATCGTTAAGATTACCAGCTAGAGAATCTAAACTACAAGACAAAAAATTTAAAGGAGTCTACAAATCTTAAGCTCACGCTTTAAACATTTATGTTTAGAATTTTAGAAAAAAAAAAATATTTTTCTTTGTTCTGGGTTATGATCTACACCCACCTTCGACAAAATTTAATACATGTACAATAAAATGTGTATCGTAATTACTAAGACACGTTAGTAACTAACTAATCTGTGCTAAAACTATGTAAAAATATTGGTATGAAATATGTTTTATAAAATTGCCTACTACAACTTTCATGAGATACACCTATAAAACGACCTGTATGCCAATCATAATCAATATGTCGCTCCGAGATGCTTTTTTCACAAATGTGACAGACAGTCGCTTCACTTATAAAATTTTTATCTGTATCACTAAGTGGAAGGGGACTAACTTGGAAAGTATTTTTCTACAAATGACTTTGATATGTTCATATATCATTGTATCCAAAAATACTATAACACAGTTTTCGTCATTATAAGATACATACTTTGACAGTTTGTCATCGTATGAACATTTTATACAATATCCGAAACTATATGGTACATTGTATCTTTGAGCATTGGAAGTTGATGATAGACTAGGATCATTAGGACAAGATTTAATTGGTTTTAAAGTTTTCTCCAAGCCAATTTTTCTTAAAAGTGTTTGAATTAGACATATCGGTACGAACATTAAAACAATCATGAACTTTGTGGTTAGAAAGATTTTCCTTGTTGTAAAATGTAATAAACCACCATCGCATATATGAATTGCACAGTTTCATGAAGTAATCTGTCTACTTACTAACCGAGATAAATTTTTAACAAAACAAATATGTTTCTGTTTCAGAGACTTCGTAAAATATAATGCTTCGATTACAGTATGACTTTTACTCTTAGCATTGAATTCTAAACTAAAAACATTTATACTTATATTATTTAAACGTTCAAGTTCTTGGATGTCTGATATTTTAGCTGGAAAAATGATATTCCATTGAAATTTAATTTGTTTTCGTGTTCCATGTAAGAAGTAACTCGATCAACATGATTTGTTGCAGAGTACAAAGCTGAGAGTAAAGCGCACTTCAGACGTTATACATCAATATTTTTAATATTAATTACAGCATTTTTAGCTCTAACATCATGTGACAATTCTATAAAAGATGATCCACGCAGGAGATATTTATTGATGTTCATCTCCAAAACAGTAATGTCTTTAACACTCCTACCACTATCTTTCTTGTCAAATACACTGATTCTATGTGATAGATATTCCTTTAAGGTGTTAATAAATATATCGATGTTATCGGATTCATTAATTAAATAGTTTGATGTTTGAAAATCAAAGTTATTTAATAATCCCTTTGTAGGTTGCATGAAATTAACATGAAGAATGAAATTTAATTTAAATGTGTTCAATTATTTTATGTGGATCAAAACTTTTAATTTATCTTTTATAGAATCGATAAATAATTCGACATTTTCAATACCTTTAGCATCTGTTGATGAAGTAATCCTGTATGTGAAAATTCTTTTTCCAAACGCTTTTCAATAAATAAAAACGAGTGTTAGCAGACGGAAATTTGAAAAGCACTAGCATACTTAGACGATAATGTGTGAGGGGGATGATGATGAGATTTGAGGAAGCGAAAGAAGTATGTAAGGACCGCGACGCTTGACGCTCTGCCCTCTCGCTGACTACCCCGTTATGGATACAGCGTGAAGATATGTATGTATATAAAACGATTGACAAACTGTGATGAATTCACAGAGCGTTATTTTATGTGCATTGCTATTAAGGTGATTATTGAAGTACCTTTTCTGTAACAATATGTAATACTTATTGCAGATCGTGTTCTCCCTGAAATTTCTTTTTCCAAATGCTTTTCAATTAATAACGAGTGTTAGCAGACGGAAACGTCAAAAGCACTCACATACCTAGACGAAAATGTGTGAGGAGAATGATGAGATTTGAGGAAGCGAAAGAAGTATGTAAGGACCACGACGCTCCGCCCTCTCTGACTATTCTGTTAGGGATACAACGTGAAGATATGTATGCAAAACGATTGACAAACTGTGAGGAGATTTGAGGAAGCGAAAGAAGTATGTAAGGACCACGACGCTCCGCCCTCTCTGACTACTCTGTTAGGGATACAACGTGAAGATATGTATGCAAAACGATTGACAAACTGAGAGGAGATTTGAGGAAGTGAAAGAAGTATGTAAGGACCACGACGCTCCGCCCTCTCTGACCCCTCTGTTAGGGATACAACGTGAAGATATTATACCATTCCCACCCGGATGCCACAAAAAGGGAATGGATAAAGTAAATTTTGAAATTTATTGGAAATCTTTTTAAATAAAATTCTATTGTAAGAAGAAAATTGTAATATAATTTGAAACAAATAAACCAGAATAAATTTTGTAAATAAAATAGAAACAGAAAGATATCAAAGTGGTTGTGATGGTGTGGTGTAGTTTACAAAAATCAGATATAAATACCTTTCACCTTATAACTTACACATTATGATAAAAAAACACAAACCACTGGCTTAAATTAGATTGTATTGTCCCATACTCCACTCTCGAATGTTATCTCCAAAATTATAAGTCGACTTTGTAAAATTCTGCAATCAGCATCGTCATTGTAAATATAACTTCTATAAACTCGTATGAAACTGGTGCGTCACCATGTTTAATGTGCTCTTTATCCGATTGAAACCATTGCTCCCCTTATTCTTGTCGAGGGGTCCATTTGCCTTGGGAGTTTGGGCGATATCAGTTTTCTGGTTCGAGCCTCTTTCTTTTTCACTTTGCCAACATCTTTAATATTCTTAACAGATTTTACTTTTACAAAGAAATCAAATATCTTCTTTTTTTGAGGAGAAAAATAATCTCCTTTTTACTCCATCACAACCATTATTGTTCTCCCTAAAAAAACACCTCCTCGCTCTCTTTTTTTTCTCATTTTTCAAATCCTGTTCTATTCTTCCAAAAAAAAACCTATTTAAATTTTTAACTTGCCAGTTCTATAATTATTTTCTCTGACAACCTCTAAGCTCTTAAAAAGAAGGTACAATAGCGAAAAAATGTTACAAATATTCCCCTTTCTTACAAAAAAAATTTGAAACTAATACAACAAATTATTAACATTAATTTAGCTAAATCGCTTTCCAACCATAGAATATTATTTCAAAATTTCCAAATAAGAAGATTTAAAATAAACAGTTCTACATTAAAATTTTGAAATAAAAATGAATAAATTGAATATATAATGATAAAGAAAAATTACGCTGGCACAAACTCTTCTTCTGCCACTGTTAGATTATGCAGATGTTTGTTTTCTAGACGTCAAGGAGGAGCAGCTAGATAAACTGGAGCGGCTTCAAAATCTTTGTATTCGGCTTATATATGGTCTACGTAAATATGACCATGTCTCTAGTTTCCGGAAACAGCTAAAATGGCTCCCCATTCGTCTTCGCAGGAACACTCATGTCCTTACACTTTTGTTCAAAATCATTCATAATCTCTCCTATCCTTCATATCTCCGTGATCGTTTCCATCCACTCTTTTCCAGAAATCACAACCTTAGAAGCAACACTTGTACCCTTCTAAAATCGCCTATCCATACTACTGCCGCATATGATGATTCTTTCTGTTGTAAAGCTGTCAGTCTATGGAATTCACTCCCTACATATATAAGAAATTGTCAAACACTAGCATCTTTTAAAAAGCTCTTAAAAGAACACTTTTTGTCATTTGCATAATTACTTTTTTACAATATTATGTATTATCTATACTTACGTGTGCGTTAGTATTAGTAATTATGTGTGCATAATATAATAGTTATGTATGTATTATATTATATTTGTTTGTATATATATATGTGTATGTTTATGTATGTATTATGTACCTAAAAAAAAAAATTTATATTTATTTTGAAGCACATCCTACCCTCGTTCATTTTCTCTATCACCGAGGTGTGCTGGAAGAAATCTCTTAAAGAGATAAGCATTACCTTTTGCCATTCTTACTTTTTTGACTACTGTTTCTGTGTATTTTTTTTTGTGCAAATAAATAAATAAAAAAAAAAAAAAAAAGAAAATTCAGAATATAAATAATAATTTAAAATTTTGAATTAAATTGATTCCTTTCCTTCAATATGCCTATATATTTTTAATAAAATAACACAACTTCCACCTCTTACGTATAAATCAAAATCAACATTGAAATTATTGAATTCATTAAAAACACGAAAATAAAATTAATAACAAAAAAAATATTTTTTTTTAACTAAAAATATTAAATTTTTAATATTTTTGTAACTTTATTTAAAAATATCCTAATATGATAAATAAATTAACCTAACAAATTAACCTAATAATATATAACCGAATAAATTATAGCGTCTAATAAACCCTGACCTATGAACCTATATAGATTTCATGATCTACCGGAAGATCAAAAAAACGATACAAACGCATATGTCATTAGATATTTTCGTGCCTTGGATGGAATTAATTAGGTAAATAAATAAATCTACATCAACTTTACTAATATATTCTAAATATTGTAATCAATAATTAAAAATACAAAGAACCCTAATATCTATCACCTTATATCTACTAATAAACTAAAATATATATAATCAAGTCAGTGTTATCCGCATTTAATTAAATAGAGTGAGCATACTAAGAATAAGTCAAAGCATCACATCTAAAAATTATTATTTCGTAATGTCCTTTATGTGATAGGTTCCTACATCCGAACCATCATGATCCCTCAATCCATATAAGGTCAAAAATTGCCTTTTAAAAAAACGATGGCTTTTATAAAACGTGGAGCCAGTTTCGATGAAAAAAAGGCCTACCCTACCGATCGGGTAAAACTTCTCCTCTAAACAACGTCTCCCACTTTCAAAATAATTCGAGTACGATTTTTATAATATCGTCTCGCATAATTACAAAAAATAAAATATACGTCAAGTTGTCCGCGACATTCGCATAAGCAACTCGTAGTAATCTAATCTTTCGACTATATTAGTTTAATTTGTCCGTGTCAAGAAGTACTCATTAAATATTACCTCTCGACCGAACATCAAAATATTTGGAAAAAAAGAAGTCTCTCGCTTCTAAATTGTCATCACTTACCATCGACATCTTCAAAAATTATCGAATTAAAAATAATATATTCTGAAATAATAGTTGTGACAATCCTAATAAATTTGTAATAACTCCCTAAGAAAACCTTTATATTTCAGAAATTACATCAACCTCTTTATTTAAAAATTATAAATAAACTGACATGACAAGACAAGCTAGTTGTCAATTAAATCAATAATATTTTATTGTGCCAAAATTATATAATCTATTTACTATATTTACCAAATATTTTACTTTGTTAATACTACACAAAGCTAAATGTATTTTTAAAATAAAATGTTCAATCCTACGTGTCACAAAACTACGCTGATGAACTATAACTAGTTATACATCGTGACGATTATACAATATACGGTGTTTTCTATTTGAAATATTGTTAAATATTAATTAAACATCTATTACTCTATATGTAAATAAATCGTGTGTCTTATTTATTTCTTTAACCTCCGTCTTTTATGGTAAGTCAAAAGAAGAATCCTCTTGTCCTATAGCTAACTGTAGCTCAATTATAGTAATAAATCCTTCGATAGTTATAGCCTAGCTATAACATCGTTCTGAATCATCTCCTCCTTGTTGAAAAAAAATTAATATGTATAGTATATGACAGATAAATTATAACTGCCTAAGAAGTGGTAAGTTGTGATATGTAATTTTTTTAAATAAAAGAATTAATTTAAATCAGGCATCAATTTATACTCGAGCGCCAATTTATACTCGGGCGCCAATTTATACTCGGGCGCCAATTTATACTCGGGCGCCAATTTATACCCGGGCGCCAATTTATACCATTCCCGCCCGGATGCCACAAAAAGGGAATGGATAAAGTAAATTTTGAAATTTATTGGAAATCTTTTTAAATAAAATTCTATTTTAAAAGGAAAATTGTAATATAATTTGAAACAAATAAACCAATACTAATTTTGTAAATAAAATAGAAACAGAAAGATATCAAAGTGGTTGTGATGGTGTGGTGTAGTTTACAAAAA
The DNA here is from genome assembly GCA_907165235.1 of Zeuzera pyrina. Classification (NCBI taxonomy): domain Eukaryota; kingdom Metazoa; phylum Arthropoda; class Insecta; order Lepidoptera; family Cossidae; genus Zeuzera; species Zeuzera pyrina. The sequence continues at coordinate 6,740,868 of OU015629.1, forward strand.
TCAGATATAAATACCTTTCACCTTATAATTTACACATTATGATAAAAAAAACACAAACCACTGGCTTAAATTAGATTGTATTGTCCCATACTCCACTCTCGAATGTTATCTCCAAAATTATAAGTCGACTTTGTAAAATTCTGCAATCAGCATCGTCATTGTAAATATAACTTCTATAAACTCGTATGAAACTGGTGCGTCACCATGTTTAATGTGCTCTTTATCCGATTGAAACCATTGCTCCCCTTATTCTTGTCGAGGGGTCCATTTGCCTTGGGAGTTTGGGCGATATCAGTTTTCTGGTTCGAGCCTCTTTCTTTTTCACTTTGCCAACATCTTTAATATTCTTAACAGATTTTACTTTTACAAAGAAATCAAATATCTATTATTGTTCTCCCTAAAAAAACACCTCGCTCTCTTTTTTTTCTCATTTTTCAAATCCTGTTCTATTCTTCCAAAAAAAAACCTATTTAAATTTTTAACTTGCCAGTTCTATAATTATTTTCTCTGACAACCTCTAAGCTCTTAAAAAGAAGGTACAATAGCGAAAAAATGTTACAATATGTATGCAAAACGATTGACAAACTGTGAGGAGATTTGAGGAAGCGAAAGTAGTATGTAAGGACCACGACGCTCCGCCCTCTCTGACTACTCTGTTAGGGATACAACGTGAAGATATGTATGCAAAACGATTGACAAACTGTGCGGAGATTTGAGGAAGCGAAAGAAGTATGTAAGGACTACGACGCTCCGCTCTCTCTGACTACTCCGTTAGGGATACAGCGCGAAGATATGTATATAAAACGATTGATAAACTGTGAGGAGATTTGAGGAAGCGAAATAAGTATGTAAAGAACACGACGCTAGGCGTTCTCTGACTACTCCGTTAGGGATACAGCGTGAAGATATGTATGTAAAACGATTGGCAAACTGTGAGGAATTCGCAGAGCGTTATTTTTATGTACGTTGCTACTAAGGTGATTATTGAAGTACCTTTTTTTTTTTAACAACATATTGCAGATCGTACACTCTCTCATCTCGCTATCAGTGACATTATTTGATGGCTCTGGCGACTCATGTATACCGCGTGATGTGATGTTGACGATACTTTAAAAATCATAGTCGATGACAGTTGAAGACGTCAATTAAAAAGTAATTACCAGCAAGCATTAATTAGGTCATTAGGATGTCGCGAGGTGGCTAATGATAGTAATGGATTAATGATAGCAATTATTGTAATCATCTAGGCGTGCAGATGAGAAATCTATACAGAGAAAACGGAGCGAGATACGGCTCTAGGACCCAGCGCTATCGTCTCAAATGGGGGTGTTTCATTTTTTTTTTAGCGGTGGTTTAAAAAATTATTAAAAAAAAAGTGAGGTTCCAGAAGCAGTGGTCCGGAATCCCTCTATACTTACTACTCACTTGTTAGCGCAGACAACACATGCTTGTCGTCATCCTCGGGGTCGTAATGATAGTCGACCATAGACCCCACTCCTATAAGACGCAACCCCCAGGCCCCTTTAGTCGGAACGGAATATCGTAGTCGTATTCTCTGACCTGGGCTACAGGGCTCAACTATATAATCACCTATACAAATTTCTTATCACAAGCCCTATCTCTTAGCTAAGGTTTATCGTACAAACTGCACGAAAAGAGAAGCAGCTTGCGCATTCTATATTTTTCGCAGTCCAGTGTGGACTGTGGAAGTCAATAAAGTGCAAATAATGATATCGTTTGGACAATATTTTGATCAACGCAACTTTCATTGCTGTCTGAAGTTCAGTTCATTCGTTATTTTAAAAAGTTTTGGTGGTAGTTCTTATTAAGAATTTAATTTTGTATCATATTGGCTCATGCTCATCTCATTTCAATCATTGTTTAGTGTCATTTTTTATTCTGGGGATCCTGGAGGCACATACATCGGACAAATATAATGAATTATTAAATGTAATATGAACTGGTAATACTCATATATTATACATATATTGCATATAATATGTGTAGAGGTATAATGCAAATATTGTCAACATGTCTGTTAGCTGACGGAAATGTTAAAAGCACTCGCATACCTAGGCGAAAGTGTGTGAGGACGGCGATGGTTGTCACTCCGTCTTCGTTGGCTACCCTGTTATTGATACATCGTGATGTTATATGTATAATATACGTATCATTATTAAACTTTGATAAAACGTTAAATAGAACTTTTCGATCAACATCACTTAGTTTCTACAATGGAAACTGTGAGTTAGGTACCCTAAATTATTCACTTGAGACAGTCTATGTTACTCATCAAAGCATTTACCTAAATCAACAAACAACTATTCGTTAACTTTCGCAATGATTGATAATATTATACTCTGGGGCATCCTAATCTGATGCTTCGCGTAACAATACGTAGATATTACTAAATAACGATGTGCTAGAACCCAACCTAACGATTGTAGAAGGTGGAGGTCGTAGAAGCCTGCCAAGAGATAGGCTACACAGCCCAACGCAAGCGAATTCCTTCTTTATCTACCCATTGTAATAAAAAAGTATTTCGTAGAACTTTGGAGATTTAGCGTCTTTTCAGAATACTTCTTTATCGACTTTTTTTCAATCGTGTTCGGTCGTGTTTTTAGGACGTGTTTTTAGAACTAGAAGTCGTATGTATGTTATACGTGTCCAACCAAACTTTACCAAAGTCGGTATATAACTGACTCTTAGGGTTGATTGCACTAACGAGCTAGCGAGGTTTCAGTTCCTTAAATCGAGCTTAAATAGCTCCATTTAAAAAACTAAAATCTCGCTCGCACCACTATTAAGTGGTTGGTGCAAGCGAGATGTCGAATCGTTAAATTGAGTTTAAATAGTTGGTACAGAGCCATCCTTAATATAAGGATCTGTTATAGGCATGGATTGTGATAATTTCCAATATTATCTCCAGTTGGTGAAAAGGGGCATCAGAATACGGTTTTGTTGTGGCTTGATGGTCTATCACGAATGGGAAATAGTGTGACATGTTGTAAGTACATAGGTATGTTATATTTAATTTACATAGTTATGTTATTTGGCAAAGATTTATTTATATTACATGTATTTATAGGTAACAGGAAGCGGAAGTAGTTAATCGTAGTAATTATTTAAATAAATAAATTTCAATCTTCGAACACAAAGGTTTATCACAAGGAACCTATAGGTGACGGACTGTAACTGTTATTATTGCCTAGTTCAAACGTTATAAGTTAGTAACTCGGACAGTAGCAAGTCCAGTTTTCATTGATTGAATTATAGGTTACACTACGAGCCCCACGCGCTGGTACAATGTGACGCGGGAAATAGTTCTATCTCCTCTAACGCATGGCGCTTCCACGTAAGTAAAAGCGAGACAGTGATATTGTTTCGTCGCGATGTTTTAATTTTGCTTCTTTAAGCAATCCAATATTAAATTGACTATTAATTTTCTACTTATCCCAAAAGTATTGGGTCCTTACATACGAAATTTGCGTTTTGTCGTACTGACCACTTTGATCTGAAATATCTCCTCTTTGGTTAAGAATTCCAAATTCAAATTTATAAATTCATTTAGCTGGTACATTTGAGTTTTGAAAACAGTCATTCATTTGTTTTTTTCCTCATTATTTTTTTCTTTGGCGTCGCTTATTACCGCACAATGGAAAACATGAAATATCGGTATATTTACGAGTACGAGTTCTACCGTGGCACCAGTGCTGCAGAAACAGCTCGAAGGATTAATGATGTTTACGGCGCTGGTGTCGCAAAAGAAAGCACGGTACGTTTTTGGTTTCGACGTTTTCGTTCTGGAAATTTCGACCTTCAGAACCAACCCCGTGGACGGCCGGAGACCAAAGTGGAAAATGAAGAGTTAAAGGCTATTGTGGAAGCGGATCCATCACAAAGCACTTCAGAGATAGCTGCAGCCTTCGGGGTAAGTGACAAAACTGTATTAATCCACTTGAAGCAAATCGGGAAAGTAAAAAAACTTGAACGATGGGTACCTCATGAATTGAGTGAATCGAACTTGCAAACACGCGTCGACTGCTGTGTTACTTTGCTCAACCGACACAATAATGAAGGGATTTTAAATCGAATCATTACTTGTGATGAAAAGTGGATACTGTACGATAATCGGAAGCGCTCGTCGCAATGGCTGAACCCTGGAGACCCAGCCAAATCCTGCCCTAAACGAAAATTGACTCAGAAAAAGTTACTTGTGAGTGTTTGGTGGACTAGCGCCGGTGTCGTTCACTACAGCTTTCTAAAATCTGGCCAAACGATTACGGCAGATATCTATTGTCAGCAACTGAAAACCATGAAGGAAGAACTAGCTGCTAAACAACCGAGATTGGTCAATCGCTCTAGGCCACTGCTGCTTCACGACTACGCAAGACCACACACTGCACAACAAACAACCACTAAGTTAGATGAGCTACAATTGGAATGTCTACGACATCCATCGTACTCCCCGGACCTTGCTCCAACAGATTACCATTTTTTCCGGAATTTGGACAACTTGGCAGTCCAAACCGCCTTCAAGGAGTTTATTGATTCTCGCCCCCATGGTTTTTTAGTAAAGGGATCAATGAACTACCTATGAGATGGCAAAAGTGCATAGATAACCACGGTGCATACTTTGATTAATTAAATATATTTTACAAAAAAAAAAATTGACCCATACAAAACGCCAATTTCATATGTAAGGACCCAATATTACAATAGTGTAAAATCATTCAATTGTTTATTAATTGACATAAAGTTGTAGGTACGACATTAAAAAAGTAGGTACACTACGTTGTTTACTACATAAGCGTCAAAGTGCAAGTGTGCTAGATATGGTCCCCGAAACTCAGTTGAGTGGAACATAGTGACACAGTATAAATACAACAGTAGGATGTATTCATAAAAAACTAGCATACGCGGTTTGCATGTGTGCGCGCTAATACGCACGCGCCGTGATACTCACACGACGGCAATATTTTGGGCAAATATGGATCATTAATTATGCAGCACCTGCCCGGGTCACACAAAACGACGACGCAAAAAAAGTCGCCCGCTTCCGTTTGTCTTTAATTCGTTATTTACATTGTTACAAATACAAAATTATCTAAATCGCATAAACTAACGTATTATAATGTCCATAGATGCCTAAATAATTTTAATTATTCGAATCCAGTTATCATTCGTCAACATAACTACAATAAATTAAATTAAGAGTCCTATGCCAAACCGTCAGCACTTGAATTTCGGTATTGGCGACTCATGTATGCTTGCAACCATTCGTAGCTTTAGTGTAGTGTGACCTAAGTAAAAAATATAATTTTGATACTTTTCCGAATCAAAAGTTTAGATTTTTGTTACAAAATTTTTTCGTTTTGGGTAAATACATAATAGTTGTAGTTAGTATTAAGTGTTCTCGACGCGTTAAATGCATGTAAAGGAAATACAATAACATTCCTTAACACAAAAATTACATTTAGTGACATATTATTATGTTTAATATAGGTACTATTTTTAAAATAAAGATTGTATAGAGCAGCCTTTCCCAAAGTGGGCGATAACGCCCTCTTGTGGGCGCTGCAGGCCTAAAGGGGGGCGGTAAGAGACCCAGAAAAAAAAAATGGGGGCGTTGTGTAGAGGCCTGGGGGCTGATTTGTAATTTCATTTAGCTAGGAGGCATCTTAGACAACGACTGCATGAGCTCTCGACTTTCAACTACAACTTGTGAACATCAACTAATATTAATTAAAAGATTGCTCAAACTCGGTTCGATATTTCTCTCCGCGTAGTTCATATATGTGTCCTGTTTTATTGAATATACAAAATAAAAATCATGTCAATCGGTCGTTCCGTTTCGAAATGAAAGTAGACACAAACAAACAAATAAAAAGGCAACAGACACACTTTCGCATTTTAATAGTTATTAGTACTCCCAGATAGGTAATATTCGTAGATAATAGACCGCGGGCAATCATGTTTTAACAAGTTTTTGTTAAATAACCCGAATTGTGCATTCCTGTATCAATCGGCTGGTTCATAGAATACTTGTTCTGACTTGTTGAGTACGATTGAGCGTCGAATGAGATAAACGAGTTTATGCATGTTTGTTTTATTCCTGTCGGTGCGTGCTGCTTATGCAATCCTATATAAACAACGTAATATTTATTTTATTTTCATTTGCGGTTTCGCGCGCAATAGATGAGCAGTACTTAAGTTCAACACTTACTTACGTATTTCTCAAAACAAAACAATGTCGGAAGTAAAAAAGAAGAGACGGCAATACTGTGCGGAATATATTAAATTCGGATTCATTGAAAATCCGACAAACCCATCGTCGCCTTTGTGTCTTCTATGTCTAAAAACATTTTCGAATGAAGCAATGAAGTCTTCAAGACTGCAAGATCATTTGAATAAAATGCATCCAGATAAGAAAGACAAGAATGTAGCATATTTTCAAGACCTAGAGACGAAGCATAATACTCAGCCAAGTGTGGCAAAACTATTTTCGGCGGCTGCTAAGCAAGATGACGACGGACTTCGAGCTTCGTACAATATCTCTTTGTTAATTGCTCAAAAAGGCAAACCACATAACATCGGAGAAGAGTTAATTTTGCCAGCAATAAAGGAAGTAATAACTACTGTGCTTTTCAAGTCAACTCTTAATTCAGCTCGATGAGTCCACTTTACCAACTAATGAAGCATTGTTGCTGTCTTACGTGAGATTTATTAAAGATGAGAAAATATGTGAAGAACTATTCTTTGCTAGAAATTTAGAGACCGATACAAAAGGCGAAACCATATTCAATAAATTGGAAAAGTTTTGTGATGAGAAAGAGATTCCCTTGAAAAATATTATATCAGTTGCTACGGATGGCGCTCCAGCTATGACAGGGTGCCATAAAGGCTTCATAGCGTACTTAAAAAATAAAATTCCAGATGTCCTTGCTGTACATTGCGTTATTCATAGACAACATTTGGTTGCTAGAAACTTAAGTGAACGACTATTTCAATCACTGCAATATGTCATCAAAGCAGTCAATAAAATCCGCAACAGCTCTTTGAATGATAGATTATTTCATCAGCTTTGTGTTACTAATGACGAGGATTTCAACCGTTTGTTGTTTCATACTGAAGTTCGTTGGCTATCAAGAGGCAATTGTCTGACTCGATTTTACAACCTGTTTGACTCTGTTATAGAGTTCTTGGAAACTAAAGATACAGAATTGCACAACAAGCTCATTACATCAAAGAATGATATAGCTTACATGACAGACCTGTGTAAATTGTTCAACGACATGAATCTCCAACTGCAAGGCGATGAACTAAATTTAATTAAAACAAAAAACATCGTTGCTGCTTTTGCAGCCAAACTGCTTCTACACAAAAAGAATATGGGCAGACGTGAGTTTCACAATTTTCCGAATTTATCAGTATCATGCAGTAACGACGAATTGTTTGCCTACTGCCAACATTTGGAAAACCTCCACATTGACTTCACCGAACGATACCAGGACATTTTGAACTTTGAAATACCAGACTGGGTGTTGGATCCGTTTTCAAATGTCAACACAGTAATGTCACCTCAGCTGGAAGAAGAACTTATAGAATTGACAACAAACGAGGAAATAAAAATCAAGTTCAAAAATGGTTACCAAAAATTTTGGCTACAAAAACCGATCCCGCAATTGTACCCTGGATTGTGGTCAATCGTTCAGCGATTCTTAATAGCATTCCCATCGTCATATTTATGTGAACGTGGATTTAGTGCTGTGGCAACACTGCTTACTAAAAAGAGAAATCGTTTGCATTTTACCAAACGTGGCGACTTGCGACTGTTCTTGAATAAATTGGAACCTGATATCAACAAACTTATTAAACAGCATCAGATTCATCATTCACATTAGTTTTTATATAAGGATCGATTATATTTGTTTTATTTTGAATAAAAGATACTCTGTTTGAATACTATATAGTTGCGTTTCAATAATCATTCTCATTGGCAGGTGTAGCCCGTAAGAGTTAACTTGACACCTGAGCGCCGTTGTGTATTACCTACTGCGCTCAGGTTTCAAGTTAACTCTTGCGGGTTATAGTAAAAGTCTCGTTTGGAATTAACTTTTAATCTCCGCTAATATAGCTCACAATAATTAATTAATTTAATTTGAAGTAATAGTGGTTTTTCAGTAGGTGAAAAAATGGGGGCGCTAAAAAATAATTTATTCTCAAAGTGAGCAGAAGACAAAATAAGTTTGGGAGCCCCTGGTATAGAGGTAGTATTCATCTGTCTTGCACTACTAGTATAGGATCGGTTACCTAGAAACTACTAGTTACGTAGTCATGATTAGATACAATTATCCTTTACTAATGGAAACTCAAGTTCACATCCTTGACTAATTAAAAATAACTTCGGACCGTTGTAATAAAGATGAACATGATGATATGATGAACTTTATTAAGTAAGACTCCAGTTCTTCAAACAGAAAGATTTGTATAGAAATTCAATGGCAGTTTCCGAGCTTTGAAGAAATAAACATACAATCTCACTGACAATAATTCTATAAGTATTTATTTTAGAATCAGAAAAGCCTAAAATGCCTAGTTCAATCATTATTAAAAGATCGTTAATGTACACACATGGATTTGTTGCCGTTTTATAATAAAATATAGATAGATTTAAAATATAGATAGACTTTGCTATGCTTATGTATGTTTACGGTAAAAACAGGATCAACAGAAAAATCACTATAAAATAAATCCATATTACAGGTACAACTTAACTAAAGAGAGATCATTTTAGATCTCAACTTCTAAACGGCGATTCATGATAAAACATAGATATGTTTTGTGCAACCTGACTCTAAGAGATGCAATTATAAAAACTATGTTTAAATTCATGCAGTACTTATTGTAAGATGCTTAAGTACATATATGTTGTATATCTAGACAGACAGACAGATAAAAATTCTAAAAAAAAACTGTTTTGTTTCCCATTAGTGTTATGCAAACCTCTCGGATTATTTTTTGTATATATCTTTAATTAACAGATATCGATTTACAGTTTAATTATTTGTAAAGTTTTTCAATTTTTACATAGGAAGCTCAGATTATTATTTCTCTATCTACCTGTGAATGTCACGGTAAAATTGGTTCAGCCGTTTTAAAGATTAGGCCGAATAAACAGACCATCACATTTAAAAAACGAGTGTTGGGGTTTGGTTTAATTCAAAGGTTATAGACAAACAATTCAATTTTATTTATATATATAGATTGTTATAAATGTAATAGATATCATCTCTATATCCGGCTTGAAATACTTTTTATAAGCTAGCATTACTTTAGAACTTTTTTATTTAACTTTACTTCTAGTAATTATATTTCAAACACAATGTTTATATACCTAAAAAAATGCAGGAAATCAGAAAGTCATAATAGACTCATGGAACAGAAAAATCAACACTGAATCAAAACAAGGCAGTCGGTATCCATACGGCTCGCTTTTTAATGTTCTCGCTTAATCTAATACTACATATATATCGTTGTATAGACCTGATACTATTCCACTTGCCAACTAAAGAAGTAAAGTGGTAACTTACATGTTGGTTAGTACCGACCACTTACATGCTATTTTATCGACTCGCTACTTACCGACTTATAACGTGTAAACCAAGCATAGATTATAAGATCCGCGGGGTTATTACCTAAAAATTTGCTGACAGCAACAGCCACGCAATCACTGTGCGACCGGTGACTAATTATAATAACAAATTAGTACCATGTATGATGATTGTGTATCTATTATTGTATGACCGTAAAATGTACTTCTTGCGGTAGACTTAGCGCCACTACAAATTACATTACACAAATTATCATTTTGACAGCAGATATCGTGCGATATTGGCTGTCGCATGCTGATTGCAAGTTACGTAATAAGCGTCAGGCTTTGTCATCTGTATGTGCAAATATTTATTGCTACCATTTAAGTGATTTGATCGCATATTGTTACTCTGTTCTCTCCGAATATGCAGGTGTAAAGTCATATACAAATATAGCAATATCACAGTATCTTTATTCATTAAATCACATATGTATAAAATTGTTGTCACATTATGTTGAATGTTGATATAGACAATTGTTATTTAATTCGGCGTTAGTAAATTTTCATTTCATTAAGATCGATATTATTTGTTGAGAATCGTACCGTGCAGCCGCGCTACCCAACACATGTGGCGGGTTGGGGCGTATATGCTAACATTAATTATAATTTAACTCCATACGTAATTACTTCGCTTGCGGGTATAAATTTTGGGTATTTATCGCGATTTTCACTAATGAGGCTCATAAAGTTTACATCACTGTCATTGTACTAATAAATAGTTACAGAGTATTTTTTAACTGCAACTATATTCTGAAATATATGTATAGTAAATAGTTCTCGGATCTGCATCGCGTACTTTAATAGCGAGGCAATCAAAATATGCTTGCTCGCCTGTAAATACGATACGAATTTTTATAAAGTAAGCCAATCAGATGCGATTTTACTGGAAATTAACGCATCAATTAATAATTTCTTTCAATTCAATAGCGGCGCTATTTTATAAATGACATCCAATCAGCTTATATGATAAAATTTCTGTTGTATTTACGGCCTTATTTTGGTTGCTTCACTTTTTATATACAAGACGCGGAATCTATCTTTTTATTACGTTTATCCTTTTTTTTCACAAAAAGAACTAGGTGTAGGTGTTTAAGCATTTTATATTCATATTTCAAAAACAAGTACGAAGGAAATTATTATTAACAAAAAAGCTAATACAGAAATGTAGACTTACAATCACATCGAATCACACATATCTTCACACAATCACGTCACTGTTTGACAGCAATGAACGTATTTCTAAATAAAATCTTAGGTATCAATAATATCAAGTGGTCTGTCCACCCGAATAGTAAATAAGGCTGTAATAGATCTTCAAACTCAATTTCATTAAAATCCAATCGAATCGTGACTAGTACAGGCCCGCTGCCCCAATGGTTAACAACCGATAATAAATTAACAAGATTTAGCTCAACGAGACTTACCACATACAGTTAAAGCAGTGCAAATATCATATACTATACCGAGCAAAATAGACATTTTTGACAAATACTATGCCGATAGTTTTGAGTCAATGCGTTGTTAATTTGTTTTTATATCGATTTTAACAACCTTTTCAACCACATAGGAATTGAATTCCCGAAAGTCCTTCTCGAAATATGTAGGTAAGTGACTGTCAAATCACTCAGAATCTCCTCTGTATGTTTAATCTACCAAATTGAATTGCGACCCATTTTGCCGATAATTCATTTGAAACCGTCAAATTTAATGATCATCTAATATATAAAAACAATGTTTATTAGTTTGATCGTTATTTTATGGGCTGCCATACCTTTCACCCGATTGCGATGAAAAAGATTGGCAAAATCCAAAAGTACTTTGGGCCAAGACGGTTAAAAATGAAAATAATCTTACAACCAATCAATCAATATCTGTTACATTAATTTAGTTACATTCACAATGGGAGAAAAAAGAAATATTATAAAGTTTAATCGTGTCAGGAAAGTGAGGTTATTTCATTTATTATGATATATTGATACAATCTCTTTAGTCTGAAATATAGAATTTCATTTGGATTACTGAAGCGAATGTTCAGAATCACTGATTTAATAATAATAATAAAGTAAAGATTGTGTAATAATAAAGAATAATCCCTTTTTAAATAATAATCGCTTTATTATTCCTCTCCATCATCACATATAATTAAAATTTTACCAAGGAACTGTGCAGGGGTTGCTATATTTTCTTGGTACTTCAACCAACCCAGGTACCATATCACTGATATCACTGACATAATATGAGCACAACAAACTACTGTTCGTTTCTCTACAATACAATTACATACAGTAATGCTGCTCTACCGTTTAGAGAGCTATTTACTAAAATACAAATAAAATATATTTTTCTAATAACATGCCCGGATTTAATTTTGCTTCGCAAAATACATAGAGAATAGATGTGTAGATATGATTTTTTTTCTTCATGGCATGGCGCACAGATTAGTGCAAATGCCAATGTCATGTATTGTTATAAAGTAGAATCGTTATCGTAAAACACCTCCAGTAAAGTGATAGTAGACTTTACTGAAGTTTTATAGGACTTCTTGGAAGAGCGCGAGAACTTCAGCTTCACATGTTTATTTAGACCTACTCCATTCTTTTCACTTACACAGAACTTTAAAACACAATATACTATCACTTTTGTACTTTAGAACTCCCAAAAATGTAAAAAATAAAAAATTTAAATAAAATGACAACCTCACTTCTCCTGTTCCTGCCAAAAAGTGCCGTGTAGATATGATATTATGATGTGTAGCCAACTAATAAATGATTGAATTTGATTGATAAATAATTATTATATATATTCGATTCAAATCAATTGATATCACAAATAATAATATGTGTATTCATTTTCTTAGTTTGATAAGCAATCATATTTTTATAACGTGCCCTTTAATCAAAGGTCATTAAACATAAATAGTAATGTACTCAATTATAGTATTATTAAATATTTCCCTGTAATCGATATCACTGATGTAATAGCACGTTGTGCAACTAGTGCGGTAAGTTGTCGATTGCCCACTCGAACTTCGCTCGTGCGCTCATTCGCTCGAGCGGGCAATCGACAACACCGCACGAGTTGCAGATACTATTTTTTATTACTAATGCGGAGATAATTTCGGTATAAAGAAAAATGATAGAAAGTAATAACTTTATTTATTATTATATTAATCTAAAACTTCGAAATCAAGATTTTCTTTATCTTTCACATTGACGTCAATTTTTTTTTAGATATTCATTTTACATTATTTTTTTAAATATGCGAAAATATGCGTTTAGATACTGTTTATCCGCACTTAGATTAAAAAAAAATACATAGATAGACTCTCCCATACAAAACAAGTGAAGACAACAAATTGAGTAAGGGTTGCAATTAAAATAAAATATTTTACAAAATACGTTCATTTCACCTAATAACACAAACTGTTCTAACATAATTTAGTTGCAAAAAAATGCAGAAATGTGTACTTTACTGGAGTTAACCTTTACAAACATTTAAGGAAAGCTTAATAATATTTCTCGCAATCATATTAAAATCCCAAACTGTGTGCAAAACGACTGATATCCCTAAAACTAATGTGGGAGTATTGCAATACCAATTCGTTTACCCGAAATGAGGGGTAACTTGACAAGATGGCTAGTTATTAAATATTTGTTTCAAATTAGGTATTTAAAGTTATATATTATACTGTTATTATTATATTTTATTTACTGTTTACTGTTATGTGCTTACTATTTATATATAATGTTTCATCTTCTTCTTACAGTCTATTAATAATTATGAATTAGTTTATCACACCAGATATCTTGTATATAAATAGGTAAAGACATAACAGTTCAGTGTCTTTTTCTCCTCTGTTTATCAAGTGATTTTCTTTTTTTTTTGTTTAGTGGCCATTGACGACCTGACTGTGAAATTTGGCATCGTTTTTAATAAGTGTGTTATGTTATACATTAGAATAAAATAAAGCTTGCTAACGATAATGATACCTGAGTCTATCGAAAGATAGGTACCTACTTTAACATTTTTATGAAGTACGATCAAAAATGGAAATGTTTTGGAAAAGTTCGAAACGCTGTTCTATTTTTCTGTTGTTTTTTTTTGTTCTATTTTTTTTAATCCAAAATCCCGCGTGAGTACTAAAAAATGTTTTAAATAAAAATTGTAGCCTTGCAAGACTATTCTTTTACATTATGATTACATTTATGCGAAAGTCAGAAAGGGTGCGTTTTCGAATATCGTTATAAACAATCACATTAAAATATATTTGATTACATTTCTTCAATGGGGCATTGTGAAATAATTTATAATAATTGTAAATCAGAAAGAAATAACCTTTTTTTTAATGCATGTTTCATTTTTAGTCATTCAAGTCATTTCATTAAAGGCCCAATTTCGCCATACTGCTTTGGTACGGAGATTGCTTGAATCTTGAGGAAGGACATGGACTATTTTAAAAATAAAAAACGCGGACGAAGTCTCGAGCATCAGCTAGTATGTCATAAAATAAACCGTAGAAATGTAAATAGATAGTCGACATTACTGTATTGGGATAAATCCAGTAGAAGTAATATAATAATAAAAGTGAGCAGAAATGAACAAATAAGTAAATAAACAAATAAAAAATGGTAAGGTTTCTCCTTTAGCATTCATGGTGCACTGTAGGGCTTTATAATATTAAAGAAATTGCGTCATTACGTCTCGGAGCTCTATGTAATTTTGACCTTTGTTATCACTGCTTATCACTTAACTAAATACTTAACTATTTTTTTCCACTTAGAAGCAAGTATTATAACAGTGAGAACATGATTCAGACAACACGCTGAAGAGGGCATTCTTGAAGACAGGTGACGACATAATCATAGCGTCCATCAAAACACGAACCGACACAGAACTGACATGCAACACCATTAAGAAGAACATCTATTTTCTCCCACCCGATAATTTGCAACACGTTACGACTTTAGTCTACAAATAATAAGAAATAACTTGCACAGCACTGGACTCCATAGTTACTAACATAAAATTACGCTAAGAAAGCAGTCTTAACGGATGCAAATAAACTTGCAAGCCTTACAAGATTAAATTTCGCACGTGATTATTTAGACTTTGACTGGACTAGCACCATCTTTTCAGAAGAGAAATCTTTTAAATCTTCACAACATGGTCGCTTAACTTATAGCGTTACGATAATACATACGAGATATACACCACCACCACGTAGTGCTTAATTAGTTATCTGACCGAATTTCAGCTAACATGTGTAACATTTATTAGAATAAATTATATTGGTAAGAGTATGAGCGGTTTACTTGCGTGAAGAAGTTCCAATCTTTTCCTACGTTCACGATGACAGTATAGTGTTTCGAATTGGTTTCACCAGCATCCAGGATTTACTTTCATTCCATGGCCGTTTAGGTCTTCGGATATTGAGTTAAGCTATAGAAAGTTTGTGGGGGTCGATGGTCCGGTCCATATGTAGGATAATAGAAATGAGAGAACGAAGTAGGCAATTGAGCGACAGTATATAACAAAATTTGGGATCGCGTGAGGGGAAGTGACATATGCGGTCACCTAATTAGGTCCATGCTTTCCCGTCTATTAGACGCCATTGAAAGCAATGTTGCTTACACTCGGTTTTAAGTATAAGTACTGTGTTGTTTATTAAGTATTATTAGTGTTATAGTTTCTACTGTCTTTTAACGTGTATTTATCCTATCTCTTATTTACTTGATAACGCACTTCCAAGACGATAATGTCCACATTACAGAAATGTTGCGCCACTTGCTAACATTCGTAATTTGGCCGTGTTGATAAATCGGACGAAACGGATATACTCGTATTTGAAATAGAAATACTATTTTTTTCTTTGTTATGCGAAGCGATGTATCAGTTACTGTGAAGTATTTATTAAATGACTATAGCTGCTGGCATATTATCGGATTATCTAATATCGATACTTGATATCGATGGTTGCTTACACTAACATTTTGGCTTGTGTCGATTGGCAACTTATTTCAATATGTAAAACAAAGGTAGTAATAACATTTCTCTTCATAATGAATCAGTATCATCGGCTTTGATTAACTTGCCGGTAAGTGTTAGTGTTCAACAAAATAATAACATGATTGTTTCTAAGGAAATGTAAGTATGACCTACTTGTTGAGAATCGACTGTAAGAAAATAAGCTTAAGGTGGATTCAATTTGTTCGATTTTACATATTATTTATGAAGATCATAAAAGATATAATATGTACATACCGAAAGGAGAATCTGACTGATTGACTGATCAATTTATGGTTTTTATAGCCCAAACCCAAACGTAGAAACATGAAATTTTCACAAAGGTTCCTTATTTAAATTAAGAAAACAATAAAAAGCGGTTTTTATAAATACCCTAAAGGTTTAAGAAGGGTGGAAGTTAAAGTTGCCGAAGCTAGTACAGAAAAAAATGCAACATTTTGTGACTAATATACCAAATAAATAATTAAGCATTTAATTTGATTTCGAAAAATTTACTCCAAAAGGATTAAATAGGTGCCAAATATTCAACGAATTTGGAAACAAATATTAGTGTGGAAAACAATTCCACGCGAACTAAATCGCGAGCAACTGCGTTTTCCTTTATTATAAATAAAATATAAAAATAAAAAAGCCCGTTTATTCATCAACCAAAAATAAAAAAGCAACAAAAAACATTACATTAAAATTCATTTTAAATTTTTAAAATATTTCCGTTTTAATTTACAATAAATATAATAAAAATAAAATATAATAAAAAAATTCTGGTAGACAATAATAATAAATAGATAATCAATTAAATACTATATCACCACTATTCAATACCATTCATCAATAATATAAAATAAATTTTTAGAATAGTTATAAGAAACTGTATAAATACAAGAAACTGTATAAATATTTGTATAATTATCTCTAACTAAATAGAATTGAGGACCCCTCTTCAGGTAAGGGCCTCCCCCAGAGATTGCCATGTGTCACGGTTTTACAACGAATTACAACGACCTTCAAGACTGGGGCTGGAAAAAGTATGGACAAATATTGATGCCTGTTCAAAGTTCAAAACCTCCAGTACTCCCTGAGTTTCTAAAGTTGATATTCTGCTGATGCAAAGGAAACTGTGGAGCAATGTGTGAATATAAGAAGGCATGCCTCAAATGATCAGCAGTGTGCCTGAATTGTTGAGACCTGCAATTGTTGACCAATTGTTGAATTGGGGAGACCTGCAACAACATAATGGAGATACCAAAATTGATCGTGGAATGATTTTGAAGATGAACTACCAACAATGACGAAACGTCATTCTCCATCTTTTCTCAACAAATAAGTATCGGAAGCTCAACCAGATCCTGAGCCGCAGCCTGGCTCATCAAAGCGACTGAGGACAGTAGATTGGGAAATATATTGTACGTATGTAAATTTGGAAAAAGTTTGTAATGGAAATTATTCCTTGAAAACCCCTCTCTCAAAATGCTCTGATGTAATTTTTTTGTAAAATGACCAGAACTAAAAGAAAACTTGTTTCCAAATTTTTATCTATTTTCGTTAATAATTTTGTTATTTTTGGTTCTACGACTAAAAGTTACGGAACCAAAGTTGTAGAGAATTTAATTAGCAACGAAAAATGTTTTTACGAATTTTCTGTGCGACGAATAGTTTGCCCGATATAGCATAAAACTCATTCACAGTCCTTTTTTCAAGATGGCGGCCGCGGGACAATGTTGCGACCTCATAAACATGTATTTAACTTTACACTAACCCCCTCTTGACTTCCAAAAAATAAAATTGCGTGCTCTGACTTTTGCACGCTAAGCCCAAAAAAATGTAACATTTCAATGGACTATACCTATAGTATGTTTTATGCGACCAAAGTTACTAATGACATGTTCTCAACTCAGTATAAATTTTGAAAGATTTCTTCTTTTTTCTGAAACTTGTTTTGGAACCAGTGACATATTATCAGCAACTATACTTTAGAGAATCCAATAAAAAAATAACACAAACAAAAATAATTTATAGTAATGGTGTCGGGAAAATTGAAACAAAGTGGCGATATTTAAAAAATGTAACAAGTTCAATTTTCTTGAAAGTATAGCAATATTTTTACTGAGGTACATATTTCCTGACATTTTGATAGGAAATGATCCCAGTTATCATCGCTAACACTATAACTTAACTATAACACTATAACTACAGCCAATGGCCAATCTATTTAAATAAAAATGAAATGTTCCTTGCTAGGCGCGAAACTTAAGAACGTCTGGACCGATTTGGATTTTTTTTACATGTTTGTAATAGTCCGAGTATGGTTTTCATAGAAAGAAAAATTGAGAAAGTTGCCAAGAAAATTTGGAAAATTAGGGAAAAACTGAAAGTACTTATTTCTATGGGATTTTTGTATGAACTCAAAACCATTACTGAACGACTGAGCTACAGCAAAGCGTGGTCGGGCACAGCGAGTATCGCAAAAGTTTAAAGAAATACTTTTTCATACATATCATAGAACCAATACAGCTTTTATACTGATACTAACTTTGGTGATCGCTGCTGATATTTAAACCTCTTGAATTTACATGAGCTTATATCCAACAAACTATTAGTCTCGTAGTTAAACTATGCATAAAGTGGAGCACGCTAGTGGTATCTAAATTAATGCATTTGGGCACTAAATTGAGTTGTTGGATGCAGTTAAAGGGTGTGTCACAAGGTGTAGGATGTAGGTGAGTGATGTTATGAAGCTTTGACTCGACTTCGAAAGGTCGGAACGTCCGATTTATTTTATAGCTCCGACTTCGACGTCAGCTGCAACGATTTTTATCAAAATTCTTATAACGAAGATCGAAACGCAGCGAACAACACTACATGATTTTACTTGTCGTTCAGGGAATCCCCTTACGCTCACGTTTCCCGTTCACTTATTTGTTTCGTCATTTATTCATTAAAAGCATTACGAACCTTCATTCATTTGAGAGCAATCGTGAATAGAAACTATTAGCAGTGCTAGTAGTATTTTTGACGTGACGATTCTATTTAAAGACTACCATTAACAATGAAATCAAAAGCAAGTGTTATTTGGAATCATTTTAGTGAAGTTGACGCGTGTTGAGTTATGACAATGTAATTACATGTCTTAGGTTGGTAGCGGTTGTCTCTAATATTTGTAACAATGTAGGTAGTAGTTATAACTGACTGTCAGTGTGATTGTCAAAGTCAAAGTCAAAGTCAAATCAATTTATTCAAGTAAACCCAATCACAAAGTATTTTTGAAAGGTTCAAAGAGAAGAGAAAAGAAAACCTGGACACTGAGAAGAACCGACAAGAAACTCAGTCAGGTATAATTTTTTCAACATCATTTTACAAAAGGTTTATTAAAATACAATATTCAGAGAGCCAGTAAATGCATGTGCAGATAAAATCATTTCCAGACTATTGCTTTATCTTCAACGAAATCGTTTATTTTATAGTATGATTGTCTAATCAATGTACGTTTTATAACTAATCTAAATATATTTTCTGTTAATTGAGTGACTTCTTGAGGAACTTTATTATAAAAACGAACGCAGTTACCCAAAAATGAAACATTTGAGTTATGTAATTTAAATTTTGGAATAACCAATTTATCACGACCTCGGGTTTCCATACTACTAATATCGCCTTTTTTTGTAAATCGATCTATATTTTTCCTCGTATACATAATAATTTCAAAGATGTATAAGGACGGCAAGGTCAGTACATCAATGTCTTTAAAACGATCTCTTAGTGATTCTCGTGCATTCATACTGTAAATAGCACGTATCGCTCTTTTTTGTAAAATAAAAATCGAGTTAATATACGCCGCTGATCCCCACAGCAAAAGCCCATAGGACATTAGGCTATGAAAATATGCGAAGTACACAACCTAGCCGTATCCGTCCTATCCGTCAATTGCCTAATGCATCTAATGGCATATATCGCGGAACCGAGCTTACTAGCCAATGCCCCGGTATGATTCGCCCATTGCCCATTGTAAAAGGTTAGGAGAAATAAAAATATATACATCTTGTCTGAAAAAATCTGAATATTTTATTTAAATCACAACGCGAATACGGCAGTGTAAAATTTTTCTCCGCCTCCAGTTCTAACTCAAACTTCAATAAATCAGTTTTAAAACCTCCGGCTCCGAATCCGGTTCCGATATAGCCACCTCCGTAACATCCCTAGTGTAAGTATAGGATGTATGATGTTAACGTTATGTGGTTTTCATGGCCATAAATAATAAATTCCACCTGACGAACGGTAGAGTCACTGGCCCATTATCTGCAATTTACATAACGAGCACGACAATTTCTAAGTATCTACATAATATAGTAAATTAGCTGTTCATTCGCTTGAAATTCTTTTCACCGTAGGTACTAACTTTGACATTTTTACCCTCTCAGGGGTTGGATTTTAAAAATTAATAAAAACGTAGTTAATCATTTACTTGATAGATTTTTTACACAAGATATTGATATTAAGTTTTTATACAAATTTCAAATTTCCATATTAACTTCGACATTATGCATTACAATATTTAAAAATCTCTTTTAAAAAGTGTTTAATACCAGCGTTTTGAGCTCTGACGGACTGATTAATCCTCGGAACCAGAAACATAATGAGCGGAGCCATAAAAACTTGCTGCTCTTATCACCGTGTATCAAATGATTTTCAGTGTCTCTCTTTCTATCTCATTGAGCATAACCACGAGTAAAAGAGTTAGCTATAGTAAGTATGGCAACCTCGCACTGTCAGTACAATTCGTGTCAGCTCTTGACTGACTTCGCGTACATTAATGAAATAATTATTTGCAAAATACTCGTAAATCTTAAGGTATTGGCCTCTACATACATACATACATATCTTCACGCTGTATCCCTAACGGGGTAGTCAGAGAGGACGGAGCGTCGCGGTTCTTACATATCTTTCGCTTCCTCAAATCTCATCATTCTCCTCACATATTTTTGCCTAGGCATGCGAGAGCTTTTGACATTTCCATCCGCTAACACTCTGGCTATTTGATCTTCATAAGTCAGCCTTGGTCTTCCTTGGCTTCTTTTACCACTCACTTTCGCTCTGTATATTTTCTTCGTCAGTCTTTCATCACTCATTCTTTCTATGTGCCCGAACCATCTAAGCATTCCTTTCTTCATTTTTACAATAACACTGTCGTGCGACTCTGTCATACTGCGTATCTCTTCATTGGTTAGCCTCTTTGGCCTCTATATTGGCCTCTAGTATTCGCAAAATTAATAATATGTCATGTGCAACTGTATATTGTTGTACCCTTCCCTAGTCACGCACGTTAGCCAAAGTCTATAAACTAGGTCAGCAAAAAACGGACACGATCTTAAAGCAAATGTTTAGTTCATTTTGCTTCTCGGTCCGAGGATTAATCTTATGAATTTTGTTATAAAAACATTCGATGTTATTATTATTACATTATTCGATGGAAAAAAAAAACATTCTTACTAATTATTATTGCTTCTGGCGTAATTCTAATATTAGGTCTTTACTCATGAAATTACCGTTTAGTATACAAAAAGAAAGTATTTTTTCATATCTATTATTTTTATTTCTATTAATCAAAGTATGCACCCCTGCTATCGATGCATCTCTGCCAGCGCCGTGGTAATTTTTCAATACGCTTCTTGAAGAAGTCAGGTATATGGGAGGCAGCAAACTCTTCGAAGTCATTTTCAACTGCCTCTCGGGTATAGAACTTTTTTCCTGCCAAGAAGTTGTCCAAGTTTTGGAAAAAGTAGAAGTCTGTCGGCGCAAGATGTGGTGAGTACGGTGCATGACGCAAAACTTCCAACCCTAGCGCTTGTAGCTTAGAGACCGTCTGTTGTGCCATGTGAGGTCGAGCGTTGTCGTGCAGGAGCAGCAAGGACGAGCGATTAACCAAAGCTGGCCTAGATTTACGAGCTTCTCCATTATTGTGTCCAGTTCCTCACAATACACATCCGCCGTAATGCTCGTGCCATTTAGTAAGAAGCTGTGATCAATTACATCGGCACTAGACCACCAAACAGTAATCATTACTTTTCTAGGAGTAAGTTTTCGTTTGGAGCATTGCCTAGGTGCTGAACCAGGGTCTAACCAACATGATGACCGCTTACGATTGTTAAAAAGAATACATTTTTTATCACAAGTGACAATGCGGTTCAAAATTCCTTCGGTTCTGTGTCTATTAAGCAACGCAAGGCATACTCAATGCGTTCGTCGCGCTGGCGATCGTTCATTTCATGCAGCAGCCACTTATCAAGTTTTTTACCTTGCCAATTTGACGCAAATAGACCAATATTGTTTTGATGCTAACATCGAAAGCTGCTGCTAACTCAGCAGTAGATTGAGTATCGTCAGCTTCCACTATCGCTTTTAATTCGTCGTTGTTGACTTTATTACAGAACGGCAACTTCATAGGTTGACCGGCAAAGACCTATTATTAGTTGTTATTTTCATATTTTATTTTTTATTTCTATAAATTCCATTATCGCCGTCGACATTTATATCCTACAATGTTTGTTCGAAATTACACTAAGTTTAAAATGATTTCATATTACTGCAATGTTTTGTAATACACCTGGAAATTTATATAAAATTAGAACACTAATACTTAATACAAAATACGTTTAATATCCAGTCTCTGCAGCTCAACTGAGGATTTACTGTGTTTACTTTCTTATACAAACACATTTCCCCATAATGACAGATTTTAGGTTTCAATCTGGAATTTGTTATGCTTATGGACTAGGGGCCTAAGGATTGATGAAACTTTATTTAACATAATGCATAGGCGATAGGCTGGCAATCCCTAACGCTGAAATAAAATAAATGATATACTTCTGCTTTCCCATCCGTAAATCACAGTTACAAGTGGAGCTAATCTCTAATTTTATTGCAACTTATTGCTCGGTTCATTCAAAAAAGGAATAATGCTGTGATATGTTTATTTATATAAATTCCATTCTATTCATATAAAGGTACATGTACACAAAGTGTTATATATATACATAAATCAATTGCCTTGCGTTTGTCTCGCAAAAACCCGAAAATGGCTCGACCGATTCGAACATTTTTTTTTGTTTTGTTGGCCTCAATACTGGGGTGGTTTAGAATACAGGAAAGTTATAAAAAACCCAAAGAAACAAACGAAAAATCGAAAAAAATTAAATTGGTATTTTTGTATGGGATTTGTCATTTCATTTTCAGTGGACATGTACATGTAAATGTGACCTAACATAATCTTTGAAAGCCGTGGAAAATTTTTCCGCGCAACCGAAGTCGCGGGTAGGTACAGCTAGTATATGTTCTTAAAACAACATCCTAGAACCTAGAAGTTGTTGATTGCTTACATTTAAAAATAATTTTACCTAGATCTAAAGCAGCAATTCCCAAAGTGGGCGATAACGCCCCCTTGTGGGCGCTGCAGGCCTAAAGGGGTAAGAGACCCAGAAAAAAAATGGGGGCTTTGTGTAGAGGCCTGGGGGGTGATTTGTAATTTCATTTAGCTAGGAGGCATCTTAGACAACGACTGCATGAGCTCTCGACTCAGTAGATAAAATAAGTTTGGGAACCAGTGATCTAAAGGGAGGAGGATTCTCATCAGAATACGGAGCTTTTCTCAATGTCTCGTACATTAGATTACCTATGTTACATCCAAAATAATTTTCTAAGTCTGTAATTCTAATATCGTAGACTAGAGCCTGGATTATTCAAATAATCTGAATCAGAATAGTAAATATAATCGTACTGGCTAATACCAAGGTACGACAATAAATGTATTTTATGATTTATTATATGTAAAATAAATAATGACTAGTCTGTGTTAGTTATTTGCTTATTGACAACAGTTTTTGTGATTAAACGTTACAATTATTGTAATCGTTACTGTCATTTAAGTATGTTGCTAGCTAATG
This sequence comes from Zeuzera pyrina, assembly GCA_907165235.1. Taxonomy (NCBI): domain Eukaryota; kingdom Metazoa; phylum Arthropoda; class Insecta; order Lepidoptera; family Cossidae; genus Zeuzera; species Zeuzera pyrina. Next base: position 6,764,481 of record OU015629.1, read on the forward strand.
ACAAGTTATTTCTACCTTCGACATTTGGTATTTTCGTATGTTAGTTTTTGACGACGAGTAGCCGAGAATACACGACACGAGCTATCGAAAGTGTGTCTTCTCATTATCTTTACCTGTATATTTTAAATTTGTGTGTTCGTAATTCTTCTCCTCCTAAACGACTTGATATTTTTTTTGTACTTGTGGAGTCACTTGAATTGTTTTTAACTATAGCCAGTAGGTGGCGCTGTTATCGAGATTCAGTTTTTTTTTATTTACCGATCAAATCTTTAAAATTTTTTTTTTTTAATTCTCAAATAAAAAAAACAGTAGCTGGGTGACCGAGCTTTACTCAGTGTCTTACAAAAAAAATAACAAAAAAAATCTGACCACATTGCAGCATTCGAACCCACGTATTTCAGCTTGATAAATCTACGCTCTAGCCATTGTACTACTAAGAAGGTAAACTCTGTTGTGAAATCAGAAGAGTTTAGAGTTTAGAAGTTTTAAGTGTGTGAAAACATAGAGAAAAGGAATTTTCTCAGAATTGGATCGTAGCTAGATCGATTTTTGACCACCGTAAAGCTCTATATTGTAAATTTGATCGAAATCGTTAGACCCGTTTTCGAGAATGCGATTATTAATATACAAATATTACTTGTACAATACTACTCTTCCAAATAATATAGTATCTTAAAATAAAGGAAGTCTATGAAACGTTAAATTCATTGTTCAGGAAAATAAATAATAGATTTTTCTCCAATTTTTAGACTATAAATAGTTCCGAAGCCAGACCCCATGTCCGAGCAACAACGGTGAGCTAAATCAAAAAACCTGACTCACCTGTACATACACACATTTACATATTATCGGATGAGTTGATTGGTCGCCATTTCGTTAGAAACCGGCACCCACACCTATATTTTATATGATGTTGCTTACTTCACTTCGTAGTACAAGACAGGCTGTCTAAAGTTATATAGTATATATAAAATATATTATTAAATTGCTCGTTTAATATAATAGTGGATATAAGCCATATAAGCCCATTAAAAAAAATGGACAAAATCGCCATTATTTAGTAGGAAAAGCATAGGTATCTAAAATCCAGTCAAGCCAATAATCTCTGGTCCTCTATAGTATTTTGAAAATACACGAGTTCCACTTCGTTGGCGAATAAATCGTGCCAAAGAATACCTGTCCGATTTACATTGTCATTTACATCCATCACTATCACAAGGGATACGGGTTCGCTATCACACATAGAGGTATCTCTAGTTCATGGGCACCTTAGTACATGCTTAATAATTACTTTGGGCCATGCAAATTGAGTGTCTGGAGATTGGTTATTTATTATCATTTACATAATCTTATCACCTCCACGTGGTCTGAGAGTTCAGAAAACACGGAACATGCTATAGAAAGGAAGGTATTTATAATCTCTCGCAGGACTTAGTCAGCTAAGGTATAGGGATTTGTTGTAATTAACTTGTATAGGCAATAACTCTGTACAAGTTCATTGTAATTAACAAATATCTATCTATTTGATTGCGTAGAGTCTTGTAATTTGTACGTTCAAAGTCCAAACACTTCGATACGTTCCACGAAGTTGTAACCCTCAAACGAACTACCACTTATTTTCATCTCTTTCCCAAATTTTCTTGTTCTAATTTAATATTTTTTCCCCTTTTTTTTATTATTGCTTTTTTTTCTTCGTTAATTTTTAACTTAGAAAGTGTTACATATGTACTTACACAAAAAGTTACGATATATAAAAGTTTGTTATTTACATAAAAAACTATTCGCATATAAAGGTGAAAATCCAGAGTTATTTTAAGGCTTACAACAATTTACATGGGAAGCATCAACTAATAGTAGTGGTGACAATGTGTGATTATATTGGAGAAATATATAAATGAGTAAAAGAATTAAAACTTATGTTAATATTTACAAACTTAAAACTACACATTATTTTAAATAATAAACTTCCTCAAAGTTGCCGCTTAGAAAGCTGTCATTGCTTAAGGTACCCAGCAGACTGGCAGCATTGCCTCTTTGAATAGCCAAACTGATTCGTTGGCGGAAGAAGCTGCCAGCCCGGCGGTCTCCCGAACGAATTTTTATTCCTAAGGTACCTACAATAATCATGTAAAAAATGTTTCAAATCTCGCTAACGAAAACATGCTAATTGTAACCTATTTTATCTGCCAGTTACAGCTTCCAGTGGGAACTTTGCCAGAGATAGTAGGTATTAAGTATTTAGTATTCTAGATTCCGTTCTGCTTTACCTCCGAAAAATAAATGGGATAGCATAATCAGACAATTTGCATGCGGTGAGGAAACAAACCTTTAACTTCACTAAAAATTTCTGATTTTCTTTTATCTTTTCTCATTGCGTATATTACTTTTAAAGGTAGATATTAGATAATTTCATGTCTTATCTTATAAGGAGTAATATTTATAAGGAGCCATTCTAAATTACTCTCATCGTAATTACTTATGTAATGGATAATAACTACGAACATTGAAGCTCCATTGCTTGTTTCAAACATGCTGTCAAAGAGCACTATATGAAAGATGTATGTTAAACATTTATTTATTTACTTTATACAGCCGCATGTATTTTATAATTATTAATTACATAATTTATATTTATATTATGTAATTTATATTTATCTATTGCATATATAGTATGTACTATATTCGTGTATAATATATGTATGTAATATCCTATATGTAATTTATGTTAGTGTTTTTTATTATCATTATAACAAGTACACACAGTTTTTATCTCTTCTACTTTGAATTAGTGACTATCGCAGGTCTGCTGAAGAAATTTCTTTTAGAAATAAGCTGTACTTTTGCTCATCCTTATTGTATGCATCTTTTTTTGTAATGTTTGTGTCTGCAATAAATATTAATAAATAAAATGAATAAGAAGATGTATTCGTGACCTGCCTCAAAGAGGTGGCTATTGAGGTTATTGAATTGAATTTCAAGTATTTAGTAATACGCAGTAAATTATTATTTTAATACCGTTGCATTTCTCACTAGAAAGCAATCCTTTTAAAAAGACAGCAGACAAAAAGGTTTTCTTGTCTAATTTGATTTATTTCAAAACTAGCTCAACAGAGCCATGACAGCACTAAATTACGGCCATCCATCCATTCCATCACAGTGAATTTGTCGTTCATTTCGTCTAACACCAAATTATTAATCCAAATTAATGATACATTACAAGCTTCAGTCAGCCAAACATAATCGTATATTGCATTTTTCATAAGTGTATACAGCGCACTAATATGGATTACATAAAGTCCAGATTGACAGATCATGTTCTGTTTAAATAAGCTATTTGCCTCTTCGTTAATTCATCTATATATTTAATAATATAAGTGGTAAGTAATGTAAAATATTATATGCGTTAATAATATATACCTTTTAAGTATGTCAAATTTAAAATATGACATATTTTTTGAGAAAATTGATCGAGACAGATGGACGAAAAGATCTCATAAATGTTTTGCCTTTCCCTTCAAAATAAGGAGCTCTAAAAAATGAAATTCTATGTGGATGAAATCGCACATCAGTATTCGTAAAGAGCTTTGGACCTATTTATTCAAATACATAAATATGAAATATTTTATTCACAACATTGTTTTTAAGTTATTATTAATTTTTCTATTGTTGTTTATTTTACTGGGTTTTTTCTTTTTATCAGTTATTTTGTTTTTATGTGTATTACGTATATACGTATTTGGGTTTCAATTTAGTTTTGTTTGTCCATCCTGTTTTGTTGTATTGTTATCCTGTAAATCTTCGTGGCTTTTGCCTGTTGTGTATACCAAATAAATAAATAAAAAATGAAGTTAAATTAACACCTCAAATACGAAATCCCTTTACTCCATAAATTGTGAACAAGCATTCGCTAGAATACGTAAATTGTCGAAAAATAGATGCTTACTTAAATTCATTTTACCTACATCAATCGCAGGGTTGAGGATACTCCGTTTTCAAAGTCAGCGTCAGGTTGGGTCGCTTTGGAAGACACGAATAACTCGTTAAGTAATTTTATACCTACTTACAACATACATTGTATCTCTATAAACAACTTCAATAAATAGCTGTTCTGCGAATACGTATATTTTTGCTTATATACAATAAGTATCTATACATAATATATAATTATAAGCATATGTACCTTTTGTACTAGTGCATAGACTTGGACTAAGCCTAGGGGAATTATTCTTTTATTAGCATCATTACCATCAAAAGTATGGAATATGACCCAAATTCCCGGATGTCCCGGAATTCGGTACCTTAGTAACAGATAGAAATACATTACTAGAAGTAGGATTCCGAACGAGGATGATTCCGATACTCATATACAAAATCATTCTCTATAAAATCTATGTTATGCGTATAAAAATTAGCGACAGGAAATTGGTTACCAAAATAAATAAATAATAAAATAATTATGATTCTTGGAGACTATATTTTTTCAAAAACAAACAAAAGACAACTTTTACTAAATAATAGAATCAAAAGTCATAATATGAACCTTATTAATATAGAAACAAAGTGACATCTTCAGCTTTAGATGTCGAAAGCTTGTCTATGGCTAGAGGAAGTTTATATAATGATTTTCTATATGAATGTTTAATAAAAGCTGTTAAATTTTGTTTGTTTTTCATAAAATATAGACTCCGAGAATCATAATGATTGTTTTGATTACTTATTTTGGTAACCAATATACACGGAGCACTCAACCTATAGAGTGGCAATGTCATTCATTTTGTACGAAAACAATTTAAATCTAAATACTGTTGCGGTTACTGCGTTCTGTTTCATAGTTTTATTTTTTTTTGCTGTTTTTGCCACACCACCGAATAGAACAATAAGCCATTATATATACATTTAAATATCTGTCGAAATATACAGAGATATAAACAAAGGTCCAGTATTGTTAAATACTGCTTAATGTGAGTGACAGTTGGTATTTGTTAGTGTAAATAAACTGAGCAGTGGTGAATAAGATGGTCCGACATTTCATCTCTATACTCCATGCCAATATACTATCGTTAATTTTGTAAAGTTTTGTTAAGTGTAATATATGTAGGCTTTATAGAGAAAGATTTTGTATATAAGCGTTAAAATTATCGTCATCGTCATCGTTGTGCTTACTAACGAACAGCATTTAATTCTTATTTTTTATATTGATATATAACCATACGCGTTAAATACTACGTTGTGTCAATACTTCAAAGCAATCGGTGAAGAACTATCGAGGTTTTAAGATTTGAACAGATGAACATTTCCATTTCTAGTTATATAGAATAGATAGTAACGAGTATTCTATTTTGGGGGGGTGTCATGAGTTTTCTCTCATACTTAGAAGAGCGCAAGACATGTCCACGTAATATTTATCTCACGTAATAATTATTTATTTCCATATATAATGTATATTTGTTTGACATATGTATGTATAACCACTGAAGTATTAATTTTTATATTTTTATGATATCAACCCGACGAGATATTAACAGTAGGTCTGACGCTGTCTGACGTTAATTTGATTTTGTTTATTTAGAACAAAATAAAATTAACGTAATTCATGTTGCTGCCATAAAGTTAATATACAGGGTGGGGCAGAGCAACATGCTTATTTGAATTTCGCGTCCTGAAGCCATGGTGGCTCCGATGAGGGTGGGACAGACTTATTCAAGAGGGCGACGATTAAAGTTTATTTTCAGATCCAGAAAAATGGAAGTGAGCCTCATCACTGAAGAAAACAAGCGTGTCGTCAGGCAAGCCAAGAACCGCCTCACATGCATTTTCACGAGCAACAAAATAGCGTGGATTGAGTTCCTGCATCACAGTCAATTTGTAGGGATGAAATTTCAATACTTCATGAAGGATTCGTCTCACAAAACGAGCAGACAACTCAAGAGCAGATGCATGTTTGCGGGCAGGCCTCGGGGGATCTAAATGCATGTGAGGCGCTTCTTGGCTTGCCTGACGACACGCTTGTTTTCTTCAGTGATGAGGCTCACTTCCTATTTCGGGATCTGTAAATAAAATTTAAGTCCCGCCCTCTCGAATAAGTTCATACCCACCGTCCTCGGAGCAACCACCGCTTCTGGGCACCAAATTCAAATAAACAAGTTGCTCTGCACCACCCTGTACTATGCTAGTACACTATGTTTATGGTTGCGACTACATCTTAACAATATTAGTTCTTATCAAAAAACCGGAAAATAACGCGATTGCCTTTTGTTTTGGCTTGACGTTACGACTGAGTCATCGGCCGTGGTTTCCAGCAAACAGAAGAAATAGCAAGTATAAGAGTTTGCTTGAAAGTTGAGACCACAGCCGATGCAACTCGGTCGAAAGCCAAAATAAAAGGTAATCGCTAAAAAAAAGTTTAAAAGTTTATAATATTAGCATAGTTCTTCTAATAACATAAGAAACTAAAAGTCCTTTATGTATTATATAGGTACATCTAAATTTAAGCTATTACGAGTCAATGTGCTGTTTATGTAGCATTAAATTGCTTGTTTTCCCGTAGCTTAAAAGCCCTCGAAACCCAAAGCTAATTTTTAAGAAGCCAAGCCAACGCTTACGATGTTTTTCCTAAAAAGGCTCGATAAATGTTTTTTATTCCAACCATTTCAATGTGAATATTAAATGAAATGTGGGTATCATGTATGTAAGATGTTGTGAACCATCCTCCATAATTTATCAAAAGAAACAATTACAATGAGATTACGTTAGGGACCCGAAGACCCGAACTCGACAGAAAAAGATTTGTGAGTGATATGATATGAAAAAGACGTACAACTTACACTGATACCCACATCACAACTGATTTTCCTGTTATTTTGTTTTCTTTCGACGCAAACCTTATCTTTACATACGACACCAATAAAAAGGCGTATTTGTTTGCGTATTTCTATTTCAATTTTTTGTAAGAAGTTAATACGAAATAAGTAGCTTTTAGTAAGTTATTGATATTACGTAGTTGCTTTGATTTGCTTATAAATTCGTATTTTCCCTGAAGGGATCACACAAAGCGTCGACGATTACATTTTAAATTGTTGTTATTTATTTATCTATTTAATTTCAATGTCTTACAATCACTATAATAAAAAACAGCAAAAGATTTTGGAGTTTGTTTCTTTAATATACTATGGCAGCTTATGCAATTAGAACATTTATTTTTGACTAGAGTATCCTACCCTTCAATGCGACAGGTGACCAACTTGTCTGACACATTTGTAACATATCTAGGCATTCCAGGCACGTCCAGACTTCAAAGAATTAAAAAAATTAGGCTAACTCAGATCTAACTAAATCAAAGGATAGGTAGAAAAGAAGGCCTATTCCCGGTATGAGATGCGGCGAGCTGCAGCTCGTTTTTTTTTTTAGTTATACATTACAGTTACATTAAATAATTATAACTGCATTCGAATTACTAAAATTATTTAGCCAAAACAAAAAAAAAACTGCAAACAATATAGGTAGGTAGATACTAACCTATTGTATTTTCTGACGTTAGTACCTATACGTATATAGTTACTCGTAGTATCTTTGCTATAATGTATTGATTACAAATAAATTGCAATAAATAAATTGTAAAAAATAGGTACCTGATTGCTTAAGGTACAATATACATTTTTATGTATACATTGTCCTAAATTAAATCTAAGATTATATTTTGGGTACAACACAACGAATAGGGTACCTCAATATCCACTATCCAGTAACACCCAGGCTCCAAAACGATTTTGATATTTTGTTTTTTAAAGTCTAGAAAGTATATTAGGGTGTATAGTAGTAGTATAGTAGGTACTCTCAGGTAAGAAGACATATTTCCTAAACTTCAAACCTACAAGCAGTCGACTTTAAACAAAATATACCGTGTAGAAAAGTATACACGGATATATTACATACATGTGTCTATTATGTATACATATATGTTAAAGCACAGATGAAGTCTTTCAGACATGATTGACAATATATCTTAATAGACATTTCCTGAATACACCGACATTTAACTTAGTTTATTCGAATAAATGTCCGAGACGAACGACACAAATGAAAATGAAACAGTTTAAGTACATACATAGGTACATATGTACTATAATTTCACGCCATTTCCAATGAGGAGTGGAGAGAACAGCAAGACGAACGAGGTACACCAAAATCACAATAATAATATTTCAAACAAATACACCATTGTGTGATCCAAAACTAAGTTCGAATTTTTGAAATCGGATGGGTAGTTTATAGGATTACCTCCTACATCCAAACTTACAAACTTTACCTCTATAATATTAACATAACCAGACAAATTACGGTATATTTTACAACCAATTAAACAACCACACAAGACACTAATAAGTATGTAAAACCCAATTAATACTGGACTGACACCGTATATTTAAATATATTGATAGATATACAGGGTGTATATGAAAACGGGACAGTTACTTTAATGGATGAAATGTCATAACTTTAGTATGTAGTTACAAAAAGAATTATCGAAAAAAACGTATCCGTTTAAGAGTTATGACCGTTTTAATTTTCAAGTGTTATCCCCACCATTTCTCGTAAAATTGGGTTGATCGTGTACAGTTACAGATTTTAAATCTTACGTTTTTTTTATTTTGTAATAATTTCATCCGTTACTGAAATACAGCCTGAAAACCCCCATTGGGGTTATTGGCATTATTTTCGAAAATTATAACTCTTAAACGGATACGTTTTTTTCGATAATTCTTTTTGTAACTACATACTAAACTTATGCCCTTTCATCCATTAAAGTAACTGTCCCGTTTTCATATACACCCTGTATAAGCGGAATCTTGGTATGCTGTGATCTGATTGGTCACGTCCAGATCACCCATGCATTACTGTAAAAACTCGAATTGCCTAAGCGAGACTCGCTCGATAATTCACCTCACTTCGCATTCGAACTCGATTGGCCTTCAAATGAAATTCTCTTAACCAAAAATATTAGGAACGAAGTGAAGTGATTTTGGATGCGAGTTTGTCGAGGTTATATGTCAATCGATATTTCGTATTAGTGTATTTTAACTTCTGAGATAATCACGTAAAACTTGTTTTATTTAGATTAGATTATCATATTTAGCGAAACATCAAAAAATTCAATTACGATAGTACGATTCGCCGCCGCACTCAACGGGCGGCGGCATAGTATCTATCGATTTTAGGGAATACCAGTTTACAGTTGACAATCTCACCGCAATTTCAGAAGTGAATTCGATTAATTCGCGTTAGAGAATAGCACTGCAGACGTTGAATATACGAGAACAGATCGGCAGAGAGCTGTGGGCCTTTACATACATATATTTCTACACTATAGGACGTTGCAAGTGCCTTTATAAGTGACTTCCAGAGTTTACTAGTCTGCGACGCTACGAGATATTACTGAATTAGTGTTAATTTGTAACTTACACATTTTTGTATTCGTGTGTAACACCACTAGCGTATTGTGGTCTTTATGCTAATGGTCTTAATGCTTATGCACTTCTGCATTTGAATATTTTACATAAATGCATAAATTTGTACACTTACCAGTATTTCATGTAAGTGGCTATGCAGATCCTACCAGACCGGTATCACTGCGACCAAAATTAATCTATTGTGGTCGACACTTACCAGTAAGAAATGACAGTCTTCTCATAGCTGGAAAGGGGTGATTCCCGGACGTATCTAACAGGTCCAGCTGGTAGACTTCTCCACGTATCCTATACAGCTTTCGATGGAAATCTTCGATCGTAGGCGTGTAACTGTCCTCGAATTTCGTTCCGAGGAAACGTGCCACCAACGAAGTCTTCCCGGCACGTGCTGATCTGTCAATAAAAATATTTATTATTAGGTAAACTGAGACATGACCATGAAGTCAAATATTTCATTTTTGGGTGACTGAATTCATTTTTATAATAAAGTTTCTCAAGAAGTCACTCAATTAACAAAAAATAGATTTAGATTGGTTATAAAACGTACTTTGATTAGACAATCATACTACAAAATAAACGATTTCGTTGAAGATGGAAATGATCTTCTCTGCACATGCATTTACTGGCTCTCTGAATATTGTCTGAATATTGTATTGTTATAATAAACCTTTCGTAAAATGATGTTTAAAAAATTATACCTGACTGAGTTTCTTGTCCAGGTTTTCTTTTCTCTTCTTTTTGAACCGAACTAAAGTAGATTTGACGTTGAAAAATAACTTGTAATTGGGTTTACTTGAACAAATTGATTTGACTTTGACTTTGACTATGAGTGCAAAATAATTGCATTTAATAATGGAAAACATTATAAATGAACAACGGAATTAGTAATTCTAATCACTACTATATTCGATATTAAATCTGAATATAAAATATAAAATTAATATTTTTGACACCACTAAATGTTTTTAACTTCAAGCATTTATGCCAAGGGCAGACGTCAGTTTTAAAATGACATCAATTAGTGGAAAAAATATTTGGGAATTTTTAAAATTTGTTTTAAAAACATTTAATACATCCCTTCGTCACTTTGTTTAAAATTAAAATTTAGGAAATGTTACAAATTAATTTTTGCATAAAAATCGTAAATAAATAACATAAAAATTGCATTTTTCTAACACTTGTTTTGTATTCCAACTTTTATAATATTCTAGCCACAAGAACATATTAGTGTTCATAAGTAAATACAAATAAGTATACATCTTGTTCAATGTTCGAGCGTTATTTATTTAGGACTACTGACTGGAATTTCGACATAACCTTTGCGTTGAAAGCTAATACTGTAATGTATTTCGTACATGTCAATATACACTGATATATACACCACATACATAAATAACAGTATATACACGTGTAATTTCCGGAATAAAAAACATATAGGGACCTATCTTCTTTTTTATTCACGACGGAAAAGTTCTCTTTACTTATTTACTTGTAACACCTCTGTATTATAAAGCAACTTCTGTTGATTTGTCTATTTGTTTGTCTTTCTGTGTATTTGTCTGTGGCATAGTAGCTCTTTGCGCAAAACCAATTTGCGCACGGTCTTTTTTTTGTTTAAAAGCTGCAGTTTTTAAGAATCTACATTTGTTATGTTTGGCAAAAATTGATCCAGTTCATTGTCTATGCAAAGGACCTCAATTTGAAAGTAACAAACGCATGTCTCATCCACCACAATCCCTGAAAATCTCTCTCTCCTGTCCCCAGCCATTTCGCTACCACAGTGTGGAGGATTTTATTTGCAATCTCAGTTATTTTACTGTACATGAAAAAACTGTACTGTACATTACAGACATTTTCGAAAAAAAAAATTGTAGCATTTAGGTACTTTATTACGGTCTTGCGCAAAATAAACGTCATTATACGATTTTCCTGTTGTTCGTGGCTTTAGACAAATACATACCATAAACTGAACACTTGACATTAGCGAAATATGTACATTACAATAAAAAAGGAAGAAATGCTTTTACCGGGGAAAGTTGCCATTATGTACTACAATACCTCACATAAATATACTTAGGGATACATATAGTCTGAAATACATTTATATATGTATATCGTGCAAGAACATCAATTGTACAATCCTTCTCAGAGATTTATTAGTTATGAAAATTAAGTCGGAATATTCAGGGGACTGTAATCCGATACTTTATGTCTGTCCAAGTTCGGGGATAACGACAACTCGTATCAGCTTGTTATCTTACTAATTGCGTACGCACCCTTGTAGTGAGTGATATTTCTCTTACAATACACGTTAACAACTACAGTTCTATTGAAAGGAATAGGGGGAAAATGATGATGCTAATTATGAACAGCAAGCATTTACTTTGAATTTCATATTAAGTGATGTTTTGTATGAAGTAATGCTTTGAATTAAATTGGAAACTACGGTTTGATTTAATTTTATTTGGATAAATTCAAATTAATTTATTTGCCATTGTGTTGTTAGTTTTACATACTCAGGTTTACATATCAGTGATGAAAGTATCAAACACATAGTCACAGAATAACATGCAAATATCAATTTTAACAGATATCTTTTATCTATTCTTCTAGTTATCTATACATATAACGAAATCGTGGACTTTTTTGTTTGTAATCGCATCACTCAAATACCACTTATTGAATTCAGAACCTAATTTCTGAAAAATATTAACCTTCTTTATCGATATCGACCCTCTCACAACCAAAGTTTTAAATTACTTATTTAAATGCTTTATATCCTTGACCGATTGTTGATCACAATTGCAACCGAATCATGACCAATTGCGATTGGTTTGCATCAGTGTTGTAAGCGATTAATATGATCATCGCCATCATATGATTGATACCTTGAAGTTTTAATCATGAACAATATCATTGTGACCAATTAATCAAAATAACTGTCCAATAACGGCAATTTCGTGACCAATCAGGTCGCTTTTTTAAACAAAATTTCACGGATGCTCTTATTAGACGCAACTGTATATGATGTACTATTCGCAAGGACATAGGCTACCTAAAAATAATGGAAGTACTAAAGTAAAGTATTACACTGTAGTATTACAACTTTAAAACCAATCTTAATAAACGCACAAACATATCTTCACGCCAATTTCCTTTCAAGATGTACAGAGCATAACACCGATACAAAATTACAAATCGACGCCGCTTCGACGATAAGTTTTTCGGCTTATAGACAATAAAGCGGAACTAGACAGTAATGGGTTACTAGCCCACCGCTTATATCTATAAGTTCCCTGTAATAAGTTCAATCCCTTAATCGAATTTCCGACCGCTGTATGGGAAGATAAGCAGCTGGTATTCTGTTTCTCTTTCGCTCGCAGAACAGAGGCCCAATTGTGTAACTTCTATTGCTGAAAAATAACCATATTTCTTTCATCTGGCGTTACCATTTTAAATGTGTATCTTTTTAATGTTAATCAATGAATCCATAATGTAAAACTGAATTTTCGGTTAATACAAGTTATACCATTTGATCCCGACATCGGACAAATATTTAAAATATTTTTTTCTATTTAAAATATCAACTTTATTGTTTATTACCTGAACTTATATACCTACCGTTTGTTGAAGAGAATTTTTCATCAACAGATTTTTGTTGAAAATGGTCATGATGTGAATACAAAAAGACACGTATAACATTTTATATTCGCATGCATTTTCCTATAGAAAATATGAAAATGCTGAAATACTGAATTTTTAAGTTCAGAATTTTCCTCTCTGTTGCTTGAAATGAAAATATTTAAAACATTCGAACTATTTGTTATTCAACCATTTCATTCAAACGATACATATCATGTTAAGCCGTGGGCTATATAATCTGCAAATTTTAACTGATTTCATTGGATGGCAAACGTGACATAGTATTGGTAAATATTCATTTTATGTTCTTCCTAACAATCTTGAAAACATAATTTTAAGAGGTAAGGTGGGTATTAAGACGTAATCTCTTTGCAAGGTGTAACTAAGGTTGATCCTTGTCGAGAACCTTTTAAGGGGCTGGGATCTTGTATATTTAAATGGTTTACTTAAAGTCCATTCAAATGTTTATCTGAGGCCGTTGAGAAATGTTCGGTTCGAATAAGGCGATATAATTAATGTTCTTGTAATTTCCTAAACGAGATTTCTCTACTAACTTCAAAAAGGTGTTCGTAATGTGTTTTCTCTACAATTAATAGAGTTATTTTAGATTATGAGTTCGAAAAAGTGTTGCTTTTATAACATAACATATCCATTGATAATATTAAATACTAATTTTTTCATTGAAATGACCATAAAAAGGGTGAATAAATCTTGTTATATTACCAGAGGTAAAAATTTAAAATAAAAAATTTTTCTCTAAAATAATAAAATGTCTAGTTATCTGGTTAGGGGACTATTACATTATTTTAACCAAACATTTAGGAAATATAAAGGACGGTATGAAATATATGTTACATCATAAAATTATAATACATATGTCACGAAATTAAAGTTAATACGAACAATGTCAGCAATACTTATGCCTTTTTTTTAATTTTAATGATGTTTTTGTATTATTTTTGTAGACAACCATCAATGTTATATGTACACAATCTGGCCATAAGTACTGTTACAATAAAAAAAAAGCAATAGTATTATATTTGAATTTGGAACCTGTTATTCTCATATGAATATTCGTAGTGTTTCCTCGTTTTCGCGCCAATCTTTGTTAAATATTCTTGTGATACTAAAACAGAGCGGGGTGATAAAGAGAACCGAATTGCTGTGATAGCATTACACAAAGTAAGTATGGAGCAAAAGCAAAAGATTTTATCTAGGAAATGGAATATAGCACCCAGGACCATGCCACATATTTTAAAAGATGACAGCTTATAAGTGACACACTGTTTATTACTTAACTGATAATTTAAAAATGATTAGGGTGGTAAAATCAATACAAGTTCTTAGGCGGTCGTAGAAAAATTTTATTTGTAGGTCGTAGAAAAATTTTATTTACTGAAGAAAAAATTTTAACTATCGACCAACGTTTTAATAAGCAGAATGACTGAGTTTACGCTCAAAGCTCTAGAAAAGCTTCTCAATTAGTTCGGTACAGCGTGGGCATTATCCGACTTCAGTAATGGTTTGGTGGGGTGTTAGCTATCAGGAGTGACTAAGCCATATTTTTGTGAAAAGGTATCAAAATTTCGGCTCAGGTGTATCAAATTACGATTCCTGATACGGTAGTTAAGTCTTTTAACAGCACCATGTTTCGTAACCAAGAAAGATCCTTTCAGCAATACTCAGCACTGGGTCATAAAGCTCGATGCACGCAAGCCTGGCTGGAAAGGAACGTTTCTGATTTCATCAGAGCTTAAGACTAGCCGTCATCTAATCCCGATCTTAATCCACTTGTTTATGATTTATGATCTCTTATAAAGAGTAGGGCATGCTCTTTAGAGCATGCCCTACTCTTACGCTATAATAATTTTGAGTTTCTAAAACGTTCCATAAGATTGGCAATGGCGAATTTTCCCATGGAATCTATAACTGGCCACAACGTTTAAAGGATTGTATTAAGGCCAATGGAGATAATTTTGAATGAGCTTTATATTTTTAAAAACGGTTGTTATATTAATGTATAAACTAACGCACACTGCAGTAATAAACGTTTCATGTAATAGAAAAAAAACGATGTTTTCCTTGTAACAATAGTTATGACAAGACTAAGTACATATAAAATGCTGTATACAATCTAAAACAAAAATAAATGTATTATAATTACTACAACAAAGCCAAGTTTGCTAAATAAACGGAGGAAGTGCTCCACTTAGCTAAAATACTGTGTTTAATAATGCTACTAAGTGTAGACACGTAATGCGATACATATAGTATGTTATAGTTATTTTGTCGATAAGTATTTGAAGTGAAATGTAGCGATACACTTCTCAGATAACAATTTTCCACAAAATATCGTTCAAGCTCATATTAAAACGTGACACACTGTGCTGTGAAACTCTACTACTACAGGCAATGGTAAATCCAAAAGTATTCTTAATCATAACTTCTTATCTAAATATAGACACAACTAATCAAACTACAAAATGAGAGAATAAGAGATATACATATTGACTGCTTGACATACATAGTGCAACTATGAGCTTTTAAAACGAAAAATTAACAGAATATCAGACAGTTACTACATGTCGTACATACGCAGCTGGTGTTTCAAACTGTTATCTGTATGTGGTTACCAACCGCGAACCATATTTTGTAGTGGATTTATCTTTTCATTTCAAAAAGTATCTACATTATGTACATATTACATACATATATACATATCTTCACGCTGTATTACTAACGGAGTAGTCAGAGAGGAAGGAGCGCCAAGCTTCGCGGTCCTGACATACTTCTTTCGCTTCCTCAAATCTCATCATTCTTCCTCACACATTATTGCCTAGGTAAAAAGTATCTAATCTAATGTAATGCGATATTTATATTATATACAATTTTCATTTAAGTTATATACAGCTTCCTATGAGCGATAACTTTGGAGATGAGAAGTGAAAACAAGCATTAAGCGTTTTTTAAAAGAAGCGTTAAGAATAGCAACGGTGTATTTTTAAGTTTTTTTAATTGATATGAAGAGATTCCATTTGATATCCAACACGATGACCACAAGAACAATTCTTTTGGCTTTATTTATTCCTCCTAACCTAACTCCCAATACTCAAAATTCAACTTTTAAACTTCACATCTGCGTTTAGGATTCAACTTTAACTTTGTTTTCATTATTTACTTCTTGACCACTATAATAATTTCCACAGGGCTACTATCGATAGACATAACGTTGACACTATATTATAGTCTTTCTCGCTTAGACGACCTACGTTTGTCAAGCCGGCCTTTGCAGCCTAAAAAAATACTGAGATTTGAGGAAGCGAAAGAAGTATGTATCGACCGCGATGCTTGGCGCTCCGTCCTCTCTGACTACCCAGTTAGGGATACAGCGTGATGATATGTATATACATACATATTTATGTAACTGTAACACATTAATATGTGTTACAAAATAAAACGCTCATTGTTTACGTTCATACTGCTCTCATATCAAAGAGACTGTAAATGTCAAACACGTAATTTTTTTTTTCTTTCTTCATGACACAGCACACAGATTAGCGCATTTGCCAATGTCACGTCTATGTACAATCGTTATCGTAAAACTCCTACAGTAAAGTAATAGTAGACTTTACTGAAGTTTTATAGGACTTCTTGGAAGAACGCGAGAACTTCAGCTACACATGTTTATTTAGACCTACTCCATTCTTTTCATTTACTCACAACTTTAAAACATAACATGCTAGCATTTTTTACTTTAAAACTCCCAAAAATGTAAGAAATAGAAAATCTGAATAAAATGACAACTTCACTTCTCCCGTTCCCACCAAAATGCCCCCTCGTAAAAGTTTGTGATCATATTATGTAAGTCGCACAGACTAGAGATTATCAAGACTAGAGATTAAAGAGTTTACATTATAAGTTTATATTTACGGTCGAATTTCGACCACCGGGTGACCTCTATTTATTATTAACACAGAAAAAAAATGTTGTGCCTCTTGTTACAGAAATTTTACCGGCTGCCTTACCTTCCACACCGGAACACAACAGTAAATACACTACTATTGATGGCAACATTAGTCAGTAAGATGGTAGCAGCGCTCCGAACGGCCCTGTACAAGCGCCTACCACCTACAAAAGCTTCGTGAAATGCTTTAAGGACTTTTTGGCGGGAACGGGATAAGTGAGGTTGCCATTTTATTTAGATATTCTATTTTTTTACATTTTTAGGAGCTTTAAAGTACAACAGTGATAGCATATTGTGTTTTAAAGTTCTGTGTAAATGACAAGAATGGAGGAGATCTAAATAAACATGTGTAGCTGAAGTTCTCGCACTCTTCCAAGAAGTCCTTTATAACTTCAGTAAAGCCTACTATCACTTTACTGGAGGAGTTTTACTATAAGAAAAAACTAATTTACTTGTGATTCTACATGGATTCTACTTATTGTGTGTCTGTATACTAGTCTGTGTTAATATGTAACATTGGCAAATGCGCTAATCATTCCAAATTTCCTTTTAAACCTACTAAATTGTTTCCTCGCTTTATTTTTCGTTGGCATTGTACTCACGTACGGTGCCATTTAAAAAAAAACTTTAAAATAAACAATTTTAAATCTTACTGTCCCGGCAACATTTCTGATGAACTCCTCTACACTCTACAGGGACATTTCTGAACACAACCTTGCGCGAGAATGTAAGCAACTGTCAATTCCATGTTTCTCTATCTCTTTCAGATCCTTATAAATATTAATTTAACTCGAAACAATTTTATCACGAGACACGCCTTATAAATTAAGTATAACGTAAGTATAAAAATATTTATTCAATATATTTTGTAGACATTTACTAGTATATCTGCAAAAGGCGAAAATACAATACTTATTGCTGTATAGAAACTAATTACATTAACATCTGGTGTTGCCATTACGTCGTATACTGTAATTTGCAACCCTAACAAGATGTCGTCTAACAAACCTAATAACGAGCTGTTCAGTATCGACGGCTTAAAAGAAGAACGAAGTATACGGAATATACATATGTATATTGAATAATCTGTTAAATGTATATAATATCCATACCCATATCCATGCTATTCCATACTTTCCATACTATAATAAAATATTATAAATGCGAAAGTTTGTGTCTGTCTGTCTGCTTGGTTTTCACGGCTAAACTGCCGGACCGATTTTGATGAAATTTGGCAAGGAGATAGTTTGATACCAGGGGACGGACATAGGTTACTTTTTTTCAAAAATCTACCATTAAAGAAGTGAAAAGAGGGGTGAAATTTTGTATGGGAAATTTTAAACCGCTGAACCGAGTAAGATGAAATTTAATACAGAGATAAACCTTTTCTATTAAAAAAACATAGATTTTTTTTATCAAAAATCTACCCGTAAAGGAGTGAAAAAGGGGATACAACTTTATAGTAGAAATGCTAAATCACTGAATCGAATAAGATGAAATTTGGTACAGAGATAAACCTTTTCTATTAAAAAACATAGACTTCCTTTTTTTAAATCTACCCCTAAAGGGGTGAAAGGGGGTCGAAACTTAATATGGGAAATGCTAAACCGCTGAACCGATTACGATAAAATTTGGTATAGAATTGTCCCGAAAACAAGAGTAGACTATTTTCTTTTTTAAAAATCGACATGTGTGACGTTATCATAAATCTAATGTGGCGGATGTTCCATAACGGGGAATAACTTTTTTGTTTCATACCAATAATATGGGAATCAAATGAAATGGAATACAGGGGAAGGTTTCTGTATATGTGACGTCATCATAAATCCAAAATGGCGGATGTCTCATAATAAGAAATAACTTTTTTATTCAACGCCAACAATATGGGTATCAAATGAAATGAAGTCAGCAGGGGAAGGTTTCTGTATATGTGACGTCATCATAAATCTAATATGGCTGATGTTCCATAATAGAAAATAACTTTTTTGTTGAACACCAACAATAAGAGTATCTTGGGTAACCTCGGTAACCCGGAGAGGTCACGGAAAAATTTTTCACGCGGACGAAGTCGCGGGTACAGCATATTCAGTTGACGTAAGTATATAATATGTAAAGCAAATTATTAGTCAAATTTTAATTCTACCGACAGAGACGAAATATGTATATTCCCATCGTTTTCTATTGCGGGCTTACGCTATATATTTCTTTCAGTCTAACAATTCGCGACGTGTGAAAGGCGTTATCAATTAGTGGTAAATCTGTGACATAGTCAATCAAAGATGTGAGAAAGACCAACTGAGTGCAAGTCGTGTATTTGTTTTACTTCCTCAGTACTGCTCCGTACTCGGACCAAGAATCACATGGATTCAGCTTTTGCTCCGTTTTTTGTTGGTGCGAGGTTCTAGGCTTGTACTTGTACGTGATTTTGAAAGGGTCACATTTAAGGAGAAGAAGGCTGACATTTGAGGAGGCGAAAAAAGTATGCAAAGACCTAAGCCTAAGTATAAGTAAGACCTAAGTATGTAAGACCTGTGTTAGAGAGCTTGGCGCTCAACCCTTTCTGACCACCCCGATAGGGATATAGCGTGAAGATATGTATGTATGTATGTTCTGACCAACAATACATCTATTGAAGTGGATTTTGGCATAGTAACACGAGTAATTAAACTATATTCCAGGTAACTAAAGTCAAGATGTGATTTAATTACATCTTGATGTAGTGATCACCCCTCATAGCATTCTTATAATAGCGTGGCGTTATGTGTATTCCTCGGACCCAGAAACATAATGTACGGACTCATAATAAGTTGCTGCTCTTACCACCGTGTCTCAATCGAACTTTAGTCTCTTTCTATCTCATTGAGCGTAACTACGAGTAAAACAGTTAACCATAGTAAGAATGGCGACCTCACACTGTCAGTATAACTCGTGTCAACTTATGAGTCGGTCATGAAATAATTATTTGCAAAACATTGGTAAATTTTAAGCATTTTGGAAACTATTATTCAAAAAAATAAAAATATGTTCTGCTGTGTATCGTTGTACTGTGAACTTCCCTACTCATGCACATTAGTAAAAATCGAGAAACTCAGTCAACAAAAAAACAAACACCGTAAGGACTCTCTTAGAGCAAATGTTTCGTCTATTGTTGTGATATTTGGTTCAAGGTGTACTGCGTAATTATTCTCTAAAAATGTTGAAAACTTTTGATTAGAAAAATCTAAGAGATGTAAAAGACGTCGATGATATAGTCTAATGATTTCTTTATTAATCGAATTATCTGAAAATTATTTTTTATTATTATTATTATTTACTCGTTATCGAATAGGGTTTGGCTTTAAAATGGTTTTGATGAGTATTCGCAACTAACACTAAGAGCTCGAACCGACTCGAATGTTTTTATTACTATAGGTACACGATAACGTGATCGTACTAGCAACGTTCATTAATCGTTACTGTGCTCTTACGAGTACGGCCTCTAAAAGTGCCTGGTCGAAAAGCTAAACACGTGTCGAATAAAATCATTAATGAAATATACCGAGTAATTCTTTATTCCTAGTGTTAACAATTGGAAAGTACAAATAAATATGTGTAGCCGAAGTTTTCGCGTTTTTCCAATAAATACTTTTTAATTTATTTTTACAGTATTATTTTAACAGTAAATCCTACTATCACTTTACTGGAGAGTGTTAGGAGTTTTAACTATGATAGTAAAAAGACAGACATACTACTTTAGAGAACACCTATCTTTTACATGAGAATGGCAAAAATATTTGTAATAAATGTGAAACGAGTTGCTAATAAATATAAAAGAGAAGAAAAAGAATATGTACTTATAAGGGTTCCATTTTAGACATGGCTACGGAACCTATAAATTCTTCAACTGACGGCCTTATATGTAAAGAACCAATATAGGAGTCTGTATTCTGAAGTATTCTACATCTATCACCATCATATACAATCGTAGTCTATTTGTATTATTTTAGTTGTTATAAGCCCTACAATTTGATGTTGATTTGGAAATAATTATATATAGTGTGCCAGCTGCTTACTTACTTTGCGAGGGCAATGTCCAACTCGGAAAACTCGTTGCCCCACTAGAAAAATCCTGTGAATGTCATATAAGAAAATAGTCACATATATATTATTCGATAACGTTAAGAAATCGTTCATCAGATTTATTGAAATTGAAAGCTTGCGTAGGCTAATTAGCTGGCGGGTGACCCATCTGGTCCCACTAAAATTCCAAACTCACTATCGACACGTGTTTCGCCTCAGCTGATTAGCACCAAACTAGCACTGATTCAGTGCTAGTTAGCTGACCGAGTCTGATCTCTGGATTATCCTGAGGATGCTTCGTTTAGAGCCGAAACACGTGTCGATAAGTAAGTTTGGAATTTTGAGCGAAGGGTGGCTAAAAATTATAGGAACTCATAATTCGAAATGGATTTCCGCAAAGTAACACCTGAGTCTGTACAATATAAGTCCCTATCTAGGTCTATGCATTTAGGTAGAAAAAGTCGATTAAGGGATAGAGCTTATTATAAGGAACTTGAATGGACCCTCACTATCACTAGTATTCGATCGAACTGGTTTCCCTTTTGACTGCAAAACTATAGTTTCGCCTTAGTTTCGATATTGCCAACAATCCTGCGAATTTGTGACCGAAACCAGAAGAATATTCAAGCTGCTTTCGGTAGTGATCCGCTCGGTGGGAAGTCACCTCATTCTGCACCACATACTAGTGTAGAAAGTATTTCAATAAAATTAGTTCTTGAACAGAACAATTAATTTGTAACATAACTCTTTTGCGAGTGGTAAAACCTTTTGCGCGCTTTCGCTACCATTATCTTACTCGCCAAACTTGCCACTAAACAACAGTAATTGCACTGTTGTGGCACAGTATAAACATAACAGTAGGATGTCTTCATAGAAAGCTAGCGTGCGCGGTTTGTGTGTGCACGGGTTAATACACACGCGCCGTGACACGCACACAATGGCAATTGTTTTGGGCGAATATGGGTAATTATTGAAACGCTAGTAGGGGTCGCACGCGCCTCAAACCTGCAACCGCTTCTGTTTGTTTTTAATTCGTTATTCACATCGTCACAAATACGAATATGTCTAACTCGCGTAAACGAATATATTATATTGTTCTTAGATGCCTAAATAATCTTAGTTATTCGAATGCAGAGTTACACACAAACATTATATTTGCAATTAGGTAAATTTAACGTAAAAATTTTACGAAAGATTTACCTTCAAAAGTTTTTTCGGTTATGATTTCGGCGGAGCTGAGATATAAACCAGTTTCGGTTGTAAAACTAGTTTATTTCGGATACTACCTATCAGTCTATGGTTCTGCTTTACCATGAAGTATCACCAGAAACGACGTGAAATTCTATTACGTAATTTAATCGTCAATACAGTTTTAACATAATACATATTACCGACATTTTCAACATCCAAAGTCATTTAACAAATGCGACAAATTATTATTATAACCCACTGATGATTTTGTACGTTTGAATATGAAAATAAAATAATAAATAATATATGCTATTACATCTTTTACTGAAATTACCTTCAGTTAAATATAAGCAATTGGTATCCCTACTTTTATAGTTATTTCTTTTGTTATTCGGACCGTAATATTGTGAACACGGACATCGTATTACGGGTACTGGTAGACGATATTATGAGCAGCGTATTATGTATTTATACGTGGCATGACTATGTCGAAATAGAAGGGATTTTGTAGTAATCATGAGCTTTAAAACATCATTTATAACGACACATCCAGTTCCATACCATATTTTTATAAAATGGTGAATTTTTAAAATTAGTTTCTAGAGACATAAAACTTCACGAAACCTAGAATTTTTCTATATTTATCTTGTGTAAAGTTTAGGTAAGGCTTTGTTATTTCCTACAGTATTGAACATTTTAGGTTCAGTAAATTCAGTAGGGTCAACAGTTTCAGAGATTGGGAGCAGGGGGAACTGTCAGGTCGAGCTCGAACCAAATTATCCCTTCTTTAATTTTTCAAATCAATTTATGATTATTTTAAAATGTTAACTAGTACAAGATATGTGGGTTAACAAGATACCTAAATCATTTTGCCAAAGAACAATGGCGTGCGTTCGCGTTTTAACAAGCGTCTTAGAATATGACATATACATAACTTAATCATTTAATTCACTCATTGTTATATGAAATAAGTATTCCTCGTAGAAGCCGAGAAAACATTGTGTATTTAAAAGGATAGTTTATTGATAATACTCCGTTTCTATTTTTACCTATGGAAATACATTCGGTGTTGTCGTTGATATGTAGTATGTTTTTCACAATGTTTATTTAAATTTATAAAACTGGATAGAAAAGAGCTTCGTCATGTTCAGATATTTTCCTATATTTTTGATACTTTTAATGTTTCAGAGGTTTTATTCCCACTTTCAACTTGATTCCATATTGACATAACCTCAAAATGTAAAAACGATATCTTTTACTTGCTTTCTCATGAAATAAATCTTTGTGATTTTGTTAAGAAAGGCAAGGCAAGGCTATCGTTTTAATATTTTTTCATCTGAAGACGCTGCAAATCGTTACGACATAAAACGTTGTATGGAACCTTGCCATTGGTCTTTCAAGTTTAAGTTTATGCGTTACAAATTTTGAACAATGAACTGTTACTACATACGGACGGACGTATGTGTGCTCGTATAAGATATCAGTTTGTCCTTTTAAAATATGAGAATATTAAAAATAACTCAATTTAATACGTTTTTTGAACAAAAAAAAATTAGTGTCATTTATTTAAATTAATATTTCGTAATAACAGCTTAATTTAAAAATGTGATAAATGTCCCTTTCGTTACGTAGTAATAAATAATGCCATCTTTGAAAATATGCTTCACGTCAGTAGTACCTAATACCTACGTAGCAACAAACGTTCGAGCACATTCTGATCTTTTATGAACAACGCAAAATGGATATTAACTCCTGAATGCCCATAAATACCAAGCTAATACTATAACGCAACAAAGGCTGAAAATGTAACTGACATTATTATACATCTATTTTATTCTGAGAAACGAATACGACACATAGGTATAGAAGATTCGTATGAAACTGACAAGTTATTTACTATTAGGAGATCATCGTCTAAGAAACCTAGTTAATAATCTCGTATTTTTATGGCTTCATTTCTCAAAGGAAAAACTGAATCATTATAGATCACTTATGCGCCTGACTGTCTGTTTGTCAGTCACAATCAATTTTCTGAAGTACCTATTAGGCGATTTAGAAACTATTATATTAAATTACTAGCTAACACCGCAAATTTTTTGTTTGAAATTTTCATACAGAAATATCATACAAATTTTCGACTTTACCGGTGAATTTTCCAAAAATTTTCTTTCATACAAACCTTGTCCTGAGAATTATAAACATAATTTAAAAAATTAGCCAAATCAGTCAAACCGTTCTAAAGTGACGATTTTTCATTTCATTATACTTATTGTAATATAATATTATTACTTTATATTATATTATGCGACAATTGATTTTTATTTATGTATTGTAGCACATTTTCTTTTTGAGCATACCACTTTACTACCATTTACTTACCTACGTAGTATATTTCTTCTTTCTTCCTTCATGGCATAGCGCGTAGATTAGCGCATTTGCAAATGTCACGTATTAATAAGTAGAATCACAAGTAAATTAGTTTTTCTTATCGTAAATCTCCTCCAGTAAAGTGATAATAGACTTTACTGAAGTTTTAAAGGAGTTCTTGGAAGAGCGCGAGAACTTCAGCTACACATGTTTATTTAGATCTACTCCATTCTTTTCACTTATACGGAACTTTAAAACACAATATACTACCACTGTTGTACTTTAAAACTCCTAAAAATATAAAATCTAAATAAAATGACAAATTTCTCCCGTTCCCGCCAAAAAGTCCACGTAGCGTATTTGAGCATTTTATTTACGTTCCACAATAATACGTTATAGGTTATGATAGACGTCAGTTGTCAACTGTCAACGAGGTATTTGTTTTCCATTCTATTTAGGGAACTTTTTGGCGGGAACGGGAGAAGTGAGGTTGTCATTTTATTTAGATTTTCTATTTTTTACATTTTTAGGAGTTTTAAAGTACAACAGTGATAGTATATTGTGTTTTAAAGTTCTGTGTAAGTGACAAGAATGGAAGAGATCTAAATAAACATGTGTAGCTGAAGTTCTCGCGCTCTTCCAAGAAGTCTTTTATAACTTCAGTAAAGCCTTACTATCACTTTACTGGAAGAGTGTTAGGGACAATTAATGTTTCTCTAAAAGTTACGTCATTAGTCTGATGGTCTTGTTACCAATGCCTTAAGAAGAATGAATGAACCATTCTATTTTAAGAAACAATTTTATTGTTGATTTTATCTCTCAATTTCTTTAACAGAATAAACGTTAAACTATTATTAACTATAAAATCTGAAATGTAATAAAAATAGTTGTACAAGTCATAGTTATAAACCTCGAGGCCCTCGAGGTATATTTTGAAAATATTTATTAGTTTTCTAATTGTATTTAACGAGTGGTGTTAATATATAATTTCTTTGATTATTCTAAATCTAAATAATAAAATTATAATTTATATATGCAAAGCCCATAGGGTTAATCATGGAAATTAACGTGTACTCATTATTATAAATAAATGGGTGCTAAAAGCTTTCTTTTATTTCACAGCAGGAATCGTTAGGCGACGCATTGGAAATTTTGACAGCAGGGGTCTTAATTTTTCTAAGTGACCAGAATACGTATTATTGTGATATTCGGTAACCTGATTCTTCATTTCATTGACTTTATTTTGCCAGTTGCGATATACGATTGGTTAACTTATGTAGCCCAAAAAATATTAGGTACCAAAAAAACCTTTTTCAAAACAGAAATTAACATTTTTCAGAGTAAAGTGACCGATTTATGTTTCTAAATTTTCTGTATAGTTTAAACTAAACATATTCTTCAAAATGAAAGTCGGATTTTAAAAATGGATTATAGTTTTTAAAATAAACGAACATAACTGCTTTTTCGTATTTATTGTAAGCTAGCGCGTGCACGTTTGCATAGAGTGGAAGGTCTATTTTAGATTAAATTATTGTTGGAATTAAAGTATTGTTGAATGTATTGGAAACTTTTAGGGAATTACCTCACCGGATTCTTTTTTTTATGGCGGAGGGGGCAAACGAGCAAGCGAGTCTATTCTATTCTCTATCAGGTCAATTTAGGGAAATAACTTTCAAAATTGGCTTGTAGTCGAAGTATTAAAGGGAGCTTCCTTATTTCATTGTGTGGTGCCCATAGTCCAAACCTTGTGCCTAGTTTGGGGTCACATGATTTGTGTAATTGTCTGGAGTGTTGTAATTATTTAAAAAAGAAGCAAATTGGATACCTGATCTAGATTCAAGCATTTCTCTCCTTACCTTCTATGGATCTAGAATTTAAAAAATCAGATAACATATCGCTTCACTTAAAGTTTTAGGAAAATTACAAAGAAAGTCCCTAACTTGTAGTCAACCCACCCTGGCTCGCACCCTGGCTGACTTTTACGAAACGTCAATATCTTCCTACTGCTATAGACTGAATGTGAATATTGTTACGAGCTGAGGGTAATAAGATGCCGGTTAAGGGTGCAAAGAGTTTATTTTCCTTCGTACAAGCAGATATCAAGAACAAGCGAACTTAATTACGGCGGTCCCTTATCTTTGTAGTCGCCCTCGAAGTAGGTACTCGCGTAGTAGTCACCGAAGGTACACGCTTCACTCAATAACAACGTTCCCAAATCGCAGAGTTCTTCTATCCAAGGTCGTCGCAGTTGTCGTTGTAGTCGTCTTCGTAATTCGTCTTGATGTCGCCTCGAGCGATAGTTGAGAAACACTGACTCGGCGGCAGACACGGAGCTCTATTTATAGTCGGATAAAACGAGGGTGGAACTTTCTAGTTAATTACGCTCGCTAACAGTGAACGCGAGGTGCAACTTTGTTCTTCTTTCTTAATTTGACTTATACCATTCGATAGTAGACCTTAAACCTAGCAATGCCTTTTTAGGTCATAACTCTGCAAAACCTAGGTCTCGAAATATAAGCACTAAAAGTTACGTTTTTAGTTTCATTAAAAATCGACCTTATTCCTTACGCATAAGGTCCAACCGTAACAATACGTATTATCTAGACATAAACCTTTCTTATTAAAATTTCTCAGTGATATTGAAAAACACATTGAAATCTATAAGAACTTTAGAAGTTATAAATCAAACATAAATACTTACTTTACTTTACTATTTAGAAATATGGTATGGAACTTCAGCACGCGAGTCCAACTTGCACCACATTTTTTGAAGTTTCAATAAATGTAACATTTCCTTGCCTCGTAACGTTCAGGACTGTATTCAAATTATTATATATTGTACTATTATTTTTCTTGTGATATAAAAATATGTTTTTATATTCGGTATGAATCTATTTGCAATTATATTACAAACGTACTCTTCTCTTAACGTGTTAAAAAACAAAAGAAAATTTGCGTCGGAGCTTTAGGCGGTAAAAGCTCCACATAACTCAATCTCACCTCCGGGGAGGGTAACTGTAGGTTTCTCACGTCAAATAAGAATATCTACTTTCAAATAAGACTTATGAATATTATACATTTTCGAAAAATAATTCGTGTTCAAAACTTAAAGTAACGCATCAGAAACTTTTAAAAACTCTATTTTACCAGCATAAATAAATGCTCAATACATATGAAGTATAGAGAAGAAAATTAAAACGACGACATTAAAAATGCTTTGCTCGGAGCAGTTGCTAAGCAAAAAGTGTCTTTATTCGAATTGCCCGACCATATCACAGCTAAAACAAAACTAATGACGGAATATAGTACTTTCCGTCCTGAAATACATATGCATATCCAAGAGCCTGAGATTAGACGACTTTTAGACGTAGGTTTTTGGGTATATTATGTAAAAAGAATCATAAGCAAGTAGGGAATAAGGTATAGACTGAATGAAATTATCTGGATTGCATTACGTTACGTAATTCTTTTTTTTGTAAGTATATAAAAGTCTCGACAAACAGTTGCTTCACATTTGATAATAACTGAAAGTACGCAAGGGCTCGCAACTGATTTAAAAAATACAAACTATTGGAAACCATTTTAATCCGATAACACAGGTAAAAAACCGTTAAATATCGCTTATCTCCGTTAAATCCAGTGAATCTGGTTAAAAAACCGTTAAGATGACGCAGTGATAAACAAATAATTAATCTAAAATAGAAGTTCTGCGTTCATACATTCTACCGTTGAGCACCTACAACGGAACGCGACATACGCGCTATTTCCCATACAAAATTTTCGAAAAATACTGAAAAAAACGGTTATATTAGTTTATATTGAAAATTGCAAATAATTTATTAAATCCAACTGTTATTTTGAAGAGAGTGTTTAGATTAATTTACATAGAAAATTTAGAGGCATAAATCGGTCGAAAAATGTAAATCTCTGTTTCAAAAGAGGTTTCTTCGATATTTTTTTTCTGTTTAAAAAGTTAACCAATTGTGTAATTGGCAAAATAAAGTAAATGAAATGGAGAATCAGGTTACCAAATACCACTTTCATACGTTTTGTAATCTTAGAAAAACTGAGATCCCTGTCGTTAAAATTTGCAATGCGTCGCCTTAATAGTCTCCCAAAACCGTACGCTTATTACGTAACTTGCAGACAGCATGCGACAGCCGATATCTGCTGTCAAAACGAGAATTTGTGTAATGTAATTTGTATAGTGGCGCTAAATCTACCGCGAAAAGAGCATTTTACGGTAATAGAATATTAGAAACGCAATCGTCATACATGATACTAATTTTTTATTACAATTAATCACCCGTCGCACAGTGATCGCGTGGCTGTCGCTGTCTGCGAATTTTTAGATAATAACCCCGCTAGTGCCGAGCCCTGCAGAACTCTAACATTTTGGCAGTTTTTCGCGGCATAGTGCAAGCCGTCCCAATTGGTATCTCTAATCACTCCGATTTCTTGCCTGCCTAATAATAATAAATAAAATAACTCTCCCCGCCCAAGTCAGACAAGCGATCGAATTTTTGTCGACGAAAATGAAATAAATATACAGAGTTCAATATTCAAATGCACACGTCCTACAAAAATCGATATATCTCAATTCTCGGCAGATAATGGTACATTCTGAAAGTTATGCGCTAACGCAGACTACTCACAGATCACAGATAGTCAACCGCGCGCATTTGTTAAGTCCTATAATATCCACCAGTCGGTCACAAAATCAGTGCAATAAAAGTTACCGAAAAATACGGTTCGATTAATTATGAAACCTGTAAAAAGTTGACGTGGGCGAGAAGGCTTAATAAATCAATCCATGTTATCCTTTTACATTTCTTCACTCATCGTTATAAATTTTCAGTATCACATTGGAGAATTCGCTTTTGGCGGTGGCCAGCTACCTCCTTTACTTAATATTTAAACGCGCAGCAGAGATGGCCGCGCGAGATTCAACTACACTCGATGTAATTAACGACGTGATTTGATATTCATAGAAGCATAGTAATTAAGTAAATATTACTTTAAGACCGCTCAAAATTTATAGCTGCAGCCCCGCCTATATGCGCTTCATTAGTTACGCTCACCCAGTAGTTAAGGTCGTCATCGCTTTAATTTTTATTATACGGTTATATGTTTTTATTATACGGTCATGTTTTATCACAGATCAAACAATAATTACTTTGTCAGGCTATATTATATCAAAACTCACATAAAAATTGGCCTAAATCTCATCGGGTATACGAATTGGTTTTGAGTTTTAGAGCGATTTTTATTTTTTCTGACTTTGGGTTACCAGCGGGTTATTACCTAAAAATTTGCAGACAGCGACAGTCACACGATCAGTACGCGACTGGTGACTAATTGTAATAAAAAATTGGTATCATGTTTGACGATTGCATATCTATTATTCTATGACCGTAAAATGCACTTTTCGCGTTAGATTTAGTGCCACTATACAAATTGCATTACACAAATTCTCGTTTTGACAGCAAATATCGCGCGACATTTGCTGTCGCATGCTGGCTGCAAGTTACGTAATAAGCTTGCAGTTTAAGTATTTGTGCCAAATTTCAAAGTAACGAAATAAATCGGTATGAACACACTAACAGACAGTAAAACAGTCAAACACACATGAAGAAACGTTCGTTTTCACTGCGGAATCCTAAGAATTACTCTAATGTCAAACAACAATTATTATTTATTATTTTTAGATAATAAATTGGAAGACCACCTTAAGCAATTAACATGAAGTCAATTAACGTTAGTCATACAAGTACATTGATTTATTTGTATTGATTAAGTCATACAAGTACATTGATATGTATTTTGTGATTTTTATATTGTTACTAGTCAGTAGAGTTATGTATATATGTATATATATATATATTATAACTACTGCTCATTCAAACCGTGTTTCTATAAAGTCCACTAGTAAATCTATCAATTTCATGGCTCGGCGGTCAAAGGTGACACTGTCACACTGCACTAATCTCTCTCATAGCCCCTACTATACGTATTTATATATTCGTAATTATGCAATTACACCAACAACACGACGACAACAATCTGCTCTAATTGAAGTAAATATCTTACAAATTAAACTGCTTACAGACACAGAAGTTCGTTGAAAGTTTCCTTACTTTCGTTCTTTTACATTTTCAGGGTTACTTTAAAACGAAAAACAAAGGGAAAACGGCATCTTGTAAGATAGTCCGTTTAGTGTGTCTGTCCATCTGAGAAAATCCACTGCGAGATTTTCTCAGAGACTACTATGTAGTATATAGACTTGATATATGGTATTTCGATACGTATATCTATTTTTCTATTCTATATCTATCTATTCTATCTAAAAATATATAAATCAGAGTCGCTATTTCTGTCTGTTTGTACAATTAGTTCATTCAAATGACGTAATAGAATTTAATGAGGTTTTCGTCCATCATTTAGAGAATTGCTTCCTGAAGGTTTTTATACATTGTAATTTATGTATTGTAATAGATCACACTCTTTTATAATAGATGTTAAAATATTTCAAATCGGACACGTTTGTGTTGTTTGCGACGGAGAATGAAACTCGTATAATCTTTGTAAGAGAAAACGTGACATGAACCGCGCATTCGAACCAAAAGTACCTACCCTGTGGTCGAGTATAAAAAGGTAATCTATGTTTGGAAATACGTGCATATTCTACTTTAAGATTTAGAACAAGAAACATGCTATAAAACCCCTTATTCTCCCAAATTATATATTTATTTATAGCTTTTTCGAGACAAAAATACTACAAAATTAATCGAGGTAATGACATGATTCTAAACTCATATTTTTAGCATAAATCGCGATAATATCGTAAACGCATGGTAGGGGCGTCATTGTAACGTGATATATTAGACCACGGGCATAATAATCACGAGCGTCAACGTTTCGACACAACGGGAATTTGTAATTTCGTTCCATGCTATACCATAACGTCAAATATAGCCGCCAATGACACGTGAAACATTTATTATCAAATGCTTATTAAAAATGTTTGATTTCGAGGAATTAGGTAATTACGAACCAAATTAAATCATTCATGAAATTACGGCGACACTTAACGAAAGTTTCGTGACAGAAAAAATTACCACAGTTATGAATAAATGCTATAAATCAGCTACACACTTTTTTTTTTTCAAAATCAGTGCTTTTATTGAGAATTCAAAGATCTGAACAAATAAATCAAGCCATTTCTCATTCGAGATAGACAGATCAATGAAGCGCGATAAAATCACTTCTTGATACCTGTTCTGAGATAAATTATTTGGATTTATAGATGGCGAAGCGGAGCCAGAAAGTGATGGTTACTAGTCCATTGCCTATCCAAATTATAGCTATTGCTCACGACTTCGTCCGCGTGGAAAAGAACATGATATATAGCTTATTATCCCGGTTTATATCAAAAATTTTAGAAATGTTGAAATTAAATGAATAGAGAATATGAGATTAACTCCTATATCCAAATATTCGAATTTTATCGTTTTATAATATTAGTTTAGATATAAATTTATAAATGACAAAGTGTAGTCACATAATGATAATTATTATAGACCATTGTTTATACATCTTATGTTTGGACTTATAGACGGCAAAGAAAAATCCCAGGGTTCCAGGATCCCAAAGTTTCGACTGCAAAGGGAGTAAATATTAAACTCTCAGAGAGTCGCATACCTACGCCACTTCAAGTTCTCGGCAGAGCTGGCCGCGGCACCTGCTGCTCTAGAAGTCGCCAAGACAGGGGAAATAGCAAATGTATCAATACAAGTGGCGTCCTACACCAGGGATGTTCCAAGTTTCCAAGGAATGAGTGACAAACCTTCCGGTCTCCTGCCGTCGCTACGCGTAATAGCGACAGGCTCTAAGACTGCAGGTACGCAAGCGACAACAAGAGCACGCCGAATGACGTCATTAAAGGCAGCATCTCGTGACATGTGGCTCGCACTATGTAAACAGGAAAAACCGTGGTGACTGAGTATATCGACGAGATCACCATAGCGTCAACGGCGAGGAAAGTTACTCCTGGCCCCTAGAGGAAGGGATACTATGAAAGAAAATGTGGTATTGTCTGTTAACGTCCCTAAGTCTTTTGAAGATATTACCTACAACCATTGTTCTGACTCCTTTTCAGAAACAGCCAGGTGGCGAGACCGATCTTTTTCGGTACTACAAGAATCTAAAAGTCGTAAATGAACATTTTTGCATAGAGGCTCATCCAAGTGTTTCTGTCAAAAAGTCGAGGTAGGCGGGTTAGTACTTGCACAAACGTTTAACCAAGCATTTTGAACATCAGTCAAACACGACAACTCAACGGATCTTAAGGAAGGGCGAAATAACAGATAGGAAACGGTTTTCTGTGCTGTAAGCTGACGAAAGAAAAGCACGCAGTGACACACTCGAGATTTTGAATATGGCCAGGCCTCCATAACAGACAGGAAACGAGGCTTTATTCCAGACCCTGTCATCGTCAAAGGAGCAATTTAATATTTCAGATAATGTATTTTTGAGAATATTATCTACGGATATTAAAAGGCTTTGAAATTTAAAAAGCTGAGAACAGCGCGAAAAGCATATGTAAATTTAGGAACAAAAAGGCAAAAACGGACAATGAGGAGATTCCAGTGGGAATTAATTTAAAAAGTTTATCATAAGTCTGGTTAAATTTTTGTATTTGCAGCAGGAATGCAGGATATGGAGTCATCTAAAACGGGTGCACATAGTATGAACAACGATTTTTTAGACAAAATTTGAATATTTGGTACGAGATAATTAAATTTATTATTTAAATTTTTTTTTCGGAACAGAATCGGAAACTGAACAAATTCGAAATGTAATAAATACATACATAAATATCTTCACGCTGCATCCCTAACAGAGTAGTGAGAAAAGTAGTGAGAGAGCGTCAAGCGGTGCGGTCTATACATACTGCTTTTGCTTCCTCAAATCTCATTCTCCTCACGCATTTTCGCCTAGGTATGTGAGTATTTTTCACATTTCTGTTTCCTATGACTCTGGCTATTTGATCTTCATAAGTCAGCCTTGGTCTTCTTAATATAATAAAAGATCTTTACATATACATTTTGAAAGATTTCTGTAAGATTGCCAGAGCATGTTAAAATAAAACAGGATGTTCTGGACATATACCTACATATGTCCAGAACATGCTGTTTTATCTGCGTCAACAAGTTGGATCTACCGACAAAATTAAATGCATTTTTTAAATATACATTAAGGAGCACCTCGCCCTTAAATGCATCAAGAAAGCGCGCGCTGCATTCACTGCAGCTTCACATCCTCTCTTTGAGAAAAAACCCACTTTCGTAGGACGGAAATAATTTTAAACAGTAAGGAGAATGTGACGGCAACAAATCTTAGAAACAATGTGGCGTACGGTTGCACCTATTGCAATTGGCCTAACGTCACTGTCTTTTTTTAAATAGATTGTAAATAACTTTGAAGCATAATTGATTGTGGATATCTAAAACACCTCTTAATGTGTCGGGAATACTGTTAACACAACATAATATTGAATATTAATCAAAGTCATATAAACAAGAGGTTAACACCTATTATATACACATACATCTACTTATTGACGCCAACCAATTACCCTACTAATCAGCTGCACAATTCGCTTTCAGATAAAATTGGTTCATTGTACAGAATTTTTCGGCTAGTTCTGCTAATTTCTCCATGAACGCATTCAATCACAATGGCACAAATACATCAATTGTTTGACCGAAAATTAAACACTAGGCTTATACTGTACACCGTAGATACCACACAACGAACTGGGTGAAAATCCAGTAATACCCAAACTCCAAGACAAGAGACTCCAAGGTTGTTTCCTAAATTGACCTGGGCGGAGATTTGAACCCGGAGCCCTTAGCTGGAAAGCAGACTCACGCTAACTAAGCTACGCACCAACTGACCAGTTATTCTTACTTATTAGTTAGTTCTTTAACAAATATTTGGTTAAATTGTTGCATTTTAACTGGCATTGTATTGTGTACTGTATTGTGCCAACTTTAACTTTAATTGCAATAAGTGAACTAAATTCTACCCAAAAAAGGACTCAAAAATAAATTAATAAATTATGAGAAGAAGTTACAACAATCCATCCAACAGAGTAAGGAAAAAAACAGAAAAAAATGAAAAAAATGACGCCGTGTCAACAAAAAAATTATGGGATAGAACAGAACGCTTGTAAGAACTCACCCCAGCATCACCAATCTGAAACAGTTCTTCGGCGGCGGTGCGGAGTCCTCGCAGCCTTGCGGCAGGGACGCACTGGGTCCAGGCGAACGCTCACTTTCGCTTTCTTCCTCTGCCCCGGCTCCTCGCCTACACAGCCATGATGTCCCACACTTGTCCCTCGCATCCTCAACAGGTGCCGCGAACTGACATTTGCGCGGTGAACGTTGCCTTCCTGTGCTTAACAACGAAGACTTCAGCGGCGACGGTGGCGCCCTCACAGGACTGGGAGACGCTCTGACCGGCGAAGTCGACACTTTAACTGGCGAGGACTGCAGAGATAACCCGCCGCGTTCAGCTGTTCCGTTCAACATTTTGCTGCAAGGCCCAATTCTCGCAAGAAATGAAGATCCATGTCCTAACAATGGATCGATAACGTTGATAACTCGTAAATCACATTTTGAAATAATTTCTCGAGTGTCGCATTACCTTTCATTAGTTTTTACTAGAAAAATTACATAAAATATTGCTACGTGGGTGGAATTTATGACCAAAAAATTTATACCAATTTAGAATCACACAGTATCATAAACACCTGCGTGTTCTCAATGTTAGTTTCAATAAATTATGAGCATGAAATTAGATTCAAGAGGTTAATTTAGGAGTCGATCATCTGGGACCTGAAGCCTCATTTATTTACATGATAATAAACAACAAGGATAAGTAAGTAATAAAAAAAGATCGATTTCTCAATTTGAAGTCAACATCTCGAATATAGAATATAAAAATATTGAAATCTGAATTTAGATTGAAGACTTCAATATTGGGCAGGAAATTCCCAGTACAAACCAACTATTTATGTAAAATATATAATTTACTTTGCAAAATATTTTAGGAAAAGTATTACAAGTTTTCAATGGAAATCAATTTTTACTTCTAAGTGTAAGTTGTAAGTATAAAACAGAAATTAAAAATGTGGTAGGGGTGGCAGTTAAGGAAAATATATATATATACAACGTACGCTACGTGTAAGTTGTATGAATAGGTAACCTACATAGTGAAAATATTTTATTTGAGACAAAAATTATACAGTGACTATCAGAAAATGTTCTTATTATTTTAATATTGATGATTGTATATTATTATGATTCAATAAATGTCTTTAATATTTGAACCTTTCTCTACTAACATAAATATGTAATCTCACGTTGCTTACTATTTGAAGCGGACAGGGCATCAGAGTACAACAATAAGAGACTGATTAACGTCGGCCTTTTCTTATCAATAAAAAAGTTTTTTTTTTAATTTTAAGTAAATTTAAAAATATTCTGTCTGTGATTTCGAAATAAAGCCTTTTCTTAAGCATATACGGTTATTTGCACTTAACCAAAACAAAACACGCTTTGTCTGTCTGTCTGTTTGTTTGTCCGGGTTAATCTCCAAAATGGCTTAATTTATTTTGACAGGACTTTCATTGACAAGTAGACCACTTATTAAAAAGTAAACTGGGTTATTTATTATTCCGGAAAATAACCAAGTTTAAGAGCGAAACCGCGAGGCACAACTAGTATGCAAAATCACACCTCTACGCTGTTTCCGGTATAGGCAATAGCT
The DNA here is from genome assembly GCA_907165235.1 of Zeuzera pyrina. Taxonomy (NCBI): domain Eukaryota; kingdom Metazoa; phylum Arthropoda; class Insecta; order Lepidoptera; family Cossidae; genus Zeuzera; species Zeuzera pyrina. The sequence goes on from OU015629.1 coordinate 6,801,003, forward strand.
AGCTTACAAATGACAAATAGAACTAGGTATTTAATTGAATATCTTCCATTTGATTAAAATGAATATCCATTGCAATTAAAAGTGAATGATACTTCAATTTAAAAAACCGATCAAATACGAGTCGTGCTTGCGCAAATTTATATATTTTGATCATTTCCAGTCAGTAAAAGATCCATTGATTGATATACTCGTAAAAGATTGGTAGTTGGCATATTTTACGTAAATTTCTTTTTCTCTTTTCTACTGTTATTATACTCGCATTAGATAAATTCCTGGATGTGGCAGTGTTACGGTAATGCGATGTTTAAAATATTGAAGTTAGACATCAGTAAGTTGGTCGACTGTAGGATGGGTGTCCGATTAATCCCATTCTAGTTGTCATGCTACAAAAACACGCAAAGTTGTTTGTCCTGGCTAGCTTATAGCTAGGTGATGTTAATCGATACGCCGGGTCGGAGGCCTCTATATGCGATTTAATCGTATAAAGTATTTACTCACATGTTCATATATATATCTTTGGCAACGACATGTAGGTAAATTCTCGAAAACAAAATCTGTAGCAAGAAGAAAAATTGTCTTCTGAATAAATTTGTATGAGATTCGCAGGTGTTCCATTCGAAAATTAGAAAAACGGAAATTATGATTATTAACTTTTTCTTAAGTTATGCTTTGCGTTCACATTTTACATGGGTTACTAAACGTCTGTTACGAAGTTTTCTTGCTAACGACTTTAAAAAATGTTTTGACCACAATTTTAATTTACATGAGGTTTTCATTCATTTCTATAAACTGGCCCCATATATGGTAAGCCTGTTTAATCATAAGACGATGTGCTTTACACCTTCCCTAATGAGATTAGCAAGTTGACAGTCATTCTAAGCATCACATTACATTCATAAGATTTCATAAGGAAGTGAACAAAAACATTTGAAATTACCTTGACTTAAAATAGAACGAACATCACTAATAAATGTTTATCCTTCATTCAATCAACAATGTGAACTGTTCTAGTTGGAATTTAACAGTTCATAATTTAATTACATTGAACAAAATGGCGACAACAAATGTATTTAGTTTGTCTATATGTAATATAAATGTAATCATATTAGTTTGTAGATTGTAGATATTGCACTGTAGTGTCACCCCCTTTGGGACCGATGTAGACAAATAGAATGTCATTAATTCGTTTCCGTCACAGTGATAATAGACCGAAAAAAATGGAAAAAGTAGGTAAGTAATTAAATAAAAATTGAAGTTCAAGAACTTAGCTCGATTGGAGAACATCTAGTGAATTAAAGAAAAACGCGAATCTTGTTTCTAATGGCTAACGAGTACGTTATAAATTGAACTGTATCTTGAATCAACATTTCCTTCGTCCGCTAAAATCGTCTGTCTCTTCTTACTACATACGTCTCTTCACGCTGCATCCCAACGGAGTAGTCAGAGAGGACGGAGCGTCAAGTGTCGCGGTTCTTACATACTTCTTTCACTTCCTCAAGTTTCATCATTCTCCCCACACATTTTCGCCTTGGTGTGTAAGTGCTTTTGACATTTCCGTCGGCTAACACTCTGGCTATTTGGTCTTCATAAGTCAGCCTTGGTTTTCATTGGCTTCTTTGACCACTTGCTTTCGCTTTGTACATTTTCTTCGTCAGTCTTTCATCACACATTCTTTTTATGTGGCCGAACCACCTAAGCATCCCTTTTTCCTTTTTACAATAACACTGTTGTGCAACCCTGTCATACAAGTATCTTTTCGTTTCTTATCCTGTCCGCAAGGGTGACACCGTACATATTTTTGAGAGATCGCATTTCCACTGAATTTGTCATACTTTCACTGGATTTCGGGTATTTCCAGACCTCACTACCACACAATAAAGCTGGAACCAGCACCGCATTGTAGATGGCCATTTTGGCTGTGTTAGATATATTCACACTGCCTACTTACGCGGACAGAGCACTGTTTATATGCACTTTATTGCCAGCTACTACCCGTCTCTCCACATCCAACTCACATCTTCCATCCCTCGAAAACGCACTCCCCAGACACACAATTTCATTCACTTGTTCTAGACATTTTCCATATACCCAAATCTCACATTTCGTCTGTACCGCTTCTCTTTCAAACACCAGAACCTTAGTTTTGTTCCCATTCATATTCAATCCTTTCACTTCAGATTCTTCTTTCATGGACGTGACTGGTGTCTGCAACTTTACTTCTGATGGTTCAATTGGCAGTTGACCACTGTATCGCATTCATACCACTCATACTGCCTTTCAATGTCTAGGGGCAACTGTCCAAATACTGCACGAAAAGCCAGGTAGACATCACGCAGCCCTGTCTGACGTCTGAACAGACTTCGAACCAGGGCGACTTGTCACCAAAGGCCACACAGGATATAATGACCTCACAGCCTACAGTAAGGGACCCTCCACGCCATATTCAGGCAGAAGACTCCACAGTTTCTTTCTCACTACTTTATCGAATGCTTTTCCAAGATCCACGAAAGCAAAGATAACTTTCTGACCTATGGCCAGACACTTCTGAAAATCTGATCCATACAACCCCTACCGTTCCTAAAACCACCTTGCGCCTCCCACAAATATCTTTCAGAAACACTTTTCATACGTTCAGTGAATACCTTGGTATAGACTTTATTTGTTAAGCTGACTAAGCTGATGGCCCTGTAGCACGCGCAGTCTAAATTAGAACCTTTCTTACTATAAATCTTTATTTACATTAACAAAAATTACATACATACGTTAATATTTACAAACTTAAGACTACACATTATCTTAAATAATAGACTTATTCAAAGTTGCCGCTTAGAAAGCTGTCATTGCTTCGTCTTTACGAAATTCGTAATAAATTCGTCTTACGATTATTTATTTTAAATTCAAAGAAGCAAAAATCTATTCTGTCAAGCAGGAAACTAATAATTTATTTATAGAATAATTCAATTTAAAAACGCCATTAAAATGGCGTTGGCACCGATACGGCGGCATGCACTTCCTAATTGCAAGTCAGTATGGTGTGCTGTAAACGTACAATTCACTTACGCTTCGATCAACGAGCATTGTCGGTGGCTATTCGTCTAGAAACAGTTTACTGTAGGCATATACAATCAGTATACGACGGCGTATATAACAATTCGTTCTATTAAAGCTTATGTAACACGAAATAATTTATACAATGGTATCACAAAAAACCGGCCAAGTACAGCGAGTTTCCGTAATCGGGATGAATAATATTCATTTAATCATCAAAAATAAGTAGGTATGTAATATTTCATATCATTTCTCAATGACAATGAAAAATGCACAAATGATGACTATTTTCGACATGCTGTGCTGTCATGTAAACTTTTAAATAACTTCTACGTAATATGGTAAAATAAAGGAAATATTAATTCAAAAACGACTATAACTCATACTATATTTCATGTCACAAACCCGCATTTAATACTATGGGCTATCATCAAATTAATTTTTAAAAATGTTTACATTACAACAGTGTTATGGAGTAAACCCAACTTACTACGTGTAAACAATTACTTATACTCGGTGCTCGAAAATCCATTTTAAAGTGGGGTCGCTGGTCCTAGTCAAATAATACCTTTTAGTACTTTTAATACTGTAGCTTGAAAAGGTAGAATGTCAAAAGTTTTATTATAACTTAAGCTTAAAATATTAACTTCATCATGCTTTTTCTATTAGCATCCCATAAGAAGGTGGACTGAGGCAGAGGCACCGACTTCCGATCTCTTAAAATAAAACTAAGGCGAGCATTTCCCAAGCGTATAGAAACAATCTATGAGGGTGGTGAAGAACGTCGCGTAGGTTCCACGAGCATCGTTTGCAAATATTGGGTCCATACATATGAAATTAGCGTTTTGTCGTACTGACCACTTTGATCTCAAATATCTCCTCTTTGGTTAATAATTCCAAATTCAAATTTAGAAATTCATTTAGCTGGTACATTTGAGTTTTGAAAACAGTCATTCATTTGTTTTTTCCTCATTATTTTTTTCTTTGGCGTCGCTTATTACCGCACAATGGAAAACATGAAATATCGGTATATTTACGATTACGAGTTCTACCGTGGCACCAGTGCTGCAGAAACAGCTCAAAGGATTATTGATGTGTACGGCGCTGGTGTCGCAAAAGAAAGCACGGTACGTTTTTGGTTTCAACGTTGTCGTTCTGGAAATTTCGACCTTCAGAACCAACCCCGTGGACGGCCGGAGACCAAAGTGGAAAATGAAGAATTAAAGGCTATTGTGGAAGCGGATCCATCACAAAGCACTTCAGAGATAGCTGCAGGCTTCGGGGTAAGTGACAAAACTGTATTAATCCACTTGAAGCAAATCGGGAAAGTAAAAAACTTGAACGATGGGTACCTCATGAACTGAGTGAATCGAACTTGCAAACACGCGTCGACTGCTGTGTTACTTTGCTCAACCGACACAATAATGAAGGGATTTTAAATCGAATCATTACTTGTGATGAAAAGTGGATACTGTACGATAATCGGAAGCGCTCGTCGCAATGGCTGAACCCTGGAGACCCAGCCAAATCCTGCCCTAAACGAAAATTGACTCAGAAAAAGTTACTTGTGAATGTTTGGTGGACTAGCGCCGGTGTCGTTCACTACAGCTTTCTAAAATCTGGCCAAACGATTACGGCAGATATCTATTGTTAGCAACTGCAAACCATGAAGGAAGAACTAGCTGCTAAACAACCGAGATTGGTCAATCGCTCTAGGCCACTGCTGCTTCACGACAACGCAAGACCACACTGCACTGCACAACAAACAACCACTAAGTTAGATGAGCTACAATTGGAATGTCTGCGACATCCACCGTACTCCCCGAACCTTGCTCCAACAGATTACCATTTTTTCCGGAATTTGGACAACTTCTTACAAGGAAAAAAATTCAACAGTCCAAACCGCCTTCAAAGAGTTTATTGATTCTCGCCCCCATGGTTTTTTTAGTAAAGGGATCAATGAACTACCTATGAGATGGCAAAAGTGCATAGATAACAACGGTCCATACTTTGATTAATTAAATATATTTTACAAAAAAAAAATTGACTTTATATTCCTCCCGTACAAAACGCCAATTTCATATGTAAGGACCCAATATTATGTAATTGAAGAAATGCATTTTATGTTAATAAATTACGACTACTAAAATGTTATCCGTTCATAATTCGCTATATTTTTTATACCTACCCGCAAATAAGCATAACTCGAGAGGAATACAAACTAGACGACTATTTAAGATTTTTTTTTTGATGTAGTAATTTAAAACAGATCATGTATCAAATGACCTTCATAATAACATGTAACTAAAAAATATAACTCGAACGGCATGTTACTTAGATTACAAATTCGACGACTGTTTGAGATTTTTTGAATGTAGTGATTTATCAACTGGCTTGCATATTTATAAGAAAGATTACATTATGTTTTATAAATTTGAAATCTCTATGGCTTAGGAATACATTTTAAATTAAAAACATTTTCTACCAGGGATAGTCTCGGGAACGCTCGTCTCAAAAATAATTTGCCTCTTATGCGCTTATTACAATATTCATGTCAGTCAAATTAATACCATTACGTTAAGAGTTGGTACATACAGGCTACATAATATAGCGTTTGGTGACGATCTGAATACCTATGGCGACTGAGATTCAGATATTTACAACTCAAGTTTCATCTCAAAATTCTTGAAATGGCAAACGCGTTTGGAAAATAAAATCTCGATAAACAAAAATCATTCACATTACAATTGCGGTGGACGACCTTGCCACGTTGTCAAGAGGCTCCGGGATTCCTACGGAACGCACCGAAGCCCTTAGCACTTAAGCACCTCTCGGGGGACAACGAAGACAATGACAGAGCCACCTCAGCCCCCTTGCAGTGCCGTGAGAGCGCGGACCGCGCGCGCTGTCTTCCTCCTCGAAGTCGTATGGATGGACGACCAGACTCCCCACTCCGATCACGAAGACTCCTTTAGTTTCCTCTTACCAGAAAATAAGGATACGAATTTTCGCGACTGTCTTAAGTTTTAATTAGTTACAAGGCGATTTCATACGTGTTATGTTTTTTAATTTTGGAAAGTAATATTACAATGCCCTATCCAATCTCTTAATTAGATTACCTCATTAATTTTATAAAGAATATCTACTGATATTTTACGTTACGCTTTCAATAGATAATTATGTGACAAAACCATTGCAACCGCTGAAAGATTACCGCTACGGTGGACCAACTTAACTTGAGACGTCTCCTTTCTCGAATAAGCTCGCCCACTGGACTGAATCGCAGAAATCAATGGCACATGAAAGGTCAGTCAACTTGGTTCGTTACCCAAGAGAATACAAGGGTCGCGAGATAAAACAATTAGGTCCTTGAGGGCTATTGATTGGATTTCCGCAATGAATCACCACTTATTTGTAACATTATATCTCATCTAGAAATCTAATTTCTTTATACATATAAACAACAATACATTAACTATTGTTATTCGTAATACTTATACTAAATATTTATAAATACATTTTGTTATATAGATATGTGTACCGTAAAATACACATAGAGTATCTGGCTATTGATTGGGTTTTCTCAAAGAATCACCAATTTGTAACATTATATCCAACCTGAAAATTTATTTTCATTGTACATTTGTATAAGTATTAATATATTATTTTCTTAATTCCTATATATTATACGAGCAATATTTGTATATACATTGGTAATCGCGTTCTCGAAAATGGCTCTAACAATTTCGATGACATTTACAAGATAGATAGAGGTTTATGGGAGCGAAAAATCGATCTAGCTAGGTCTCAATTCTGGGATAATTTGTTTTCTCCATGTTTTCACACATATAAAATAGGTAATTGATATTTAGTGGTAATTGATTCCTGCAATGTGGTCTGACTTTTTTGTTTTCTTTTTTTTTATTTATGTGTATACAATCTACGAGCAAAGCTCGGTCGCCCAAGCGCAATAATACAAGTATAATTATATTAAATTTATTACTATGTGTCAAATATATGCATAAAGTTACGCCACATCTCACTCGAAGTAGATAAAGCATTCAGGTTGAATTAAAATCAAATCTTGACACCACTTTGGCAAAGTGGAACCAAACAGGAACAATTTTTAGTAGAAATATTTAGGCTTATATTAAAGCTTACAGACTGTGCCAGGATGTCCATCCCATCCCATCTACAATTTCATTATAATAAGCCCCACTATCACTTGATCGTTATGCATAATAATAATATATGATAATAATAATAATTGACGACCTCAACGGCGCAGTGGTTTAGGTGTTGCATCCAAGCGCCGAAGTTTCAATTTAAGAAATTATGGGATGATTGGTAGTAATAATATATATTTTTTGGAAAGTATTTTAAAAACGATTTCATTTCTCCATTTACAAACGTTCACACCAAGTATAATAGTTTGACCCAATATTAGCAACTACCTACCTACATACTACATTGTAGTGTGTAGTGTAAAATGTGTGGGTAGATGTAAAATAAACGTATATAAAAAGTTTGTTTTTACATAAATTATTTAACTATTTTTATATGTAAATTTTGTGTTTGCGTATGTTTATGTATGTGCATATCTATGAGTAATGTAATAAGATATATAGATATATGGAATGGAAGTAACATGTACATATTGTGTATGTCTGTGTATACGTAGTAAGTGTATAAGTCCTACAAAATGAATTTTTCTAGATTATCTCGAACTCGGGTGTACTGAGAGACGCTCCTAGTAGGTAATCGTCGCCTGGTTCTCATAGCACATGAAATGCTCTAATATGAGACGATGATCGGAGTGGTGTATATCGCCTTCAAATTTTATTCAATTATTCATTACATATACCTATGTAACCATTCTAAACAAGATACTAAACGATACGAAACCAATTTCAGTATTTTTCGAGAGTTTGGAGATGAAGTACTGAGGACATCGAACATTGGATTGAGTTGATATATCTAAAGACATATCGAATGAAAAATCTACAGAGCTAAAATGAGTGATAGCAGAAGCCAAGAAAGACCCAGGCTGACTTATGACAATCAAATAGCTAGTGTTAGCATGTGAGTAACCAATAGTTGGCGCTCCTCCCTCTGACTACGCCGTTAGGATACAGCGTGAAGATGTGTATGTATGTACTGAATCCCCAAACTAAGTAAGACTCACTTTGTACTGTCCCACATGACGATCTGGAGCTAATTGAATTGGATTAAATACAAGATTAGATTGGACTCTGGCTGTTATATCTACGAGGGTCTAATTGCGTAATTTCCATTGCCTGGAAATGGACTTAAACTTCTAACGTTACCATTCCAAAAATATATCTAAATTGATATTAAATTTCAGTTAGTGGAAGTGATAAAATTAAAATGGGACTTTCGGTGTGGCGACTAATCGGAGCGGGGGCTTTATATGATCCTGAGGACGACAGATCGTGTGGTCAGCGTTGTGTTGTAGCACTAAAAGGCGCTGGAAGTAAAGTCTTTCCCTTCTTCTCTTTTGTCTTTGACGCAGCGTTAGACAGTTCTTTTTCGCTGCGGTCGGAAGCAGGGAAACCATTGCGTGGCCTTTGTGGTATTGGTGGTTGGTGATGGTGTGGTGGTGGTGGTGGTGCGGTGGTCCTTTTACGCCTCATACTATTGTGCGAAGGTTAAGCGCGCGAGGGGCTCCAGTTCTCAGTGCGTCTCGACATGCGTTGAACAACTACTGCGCATGTTTTTGAGGGTATATATCCCGCTGAACCTATATGTTCACCGCTAGAGGGTCAGGTACCTTTCGAAGATTTCTTCGTTCGTTGTTTCTTGATCTTCTTTCGCCTCATCCTACTGTATGAAGGTTAAGCGCTCGAAGGGCTCCAGTGCTCAGTGCGCTTCAACATGCGCTGAACGACTACTGCGGATGTTTTTGAAGGTAAATATCCACCCCTAGAGGGCGGGTCCCTTTTGAAGATTTATTTCGTCCCAAAAAACAATTTAGAAAAGAGGCTAGTCTCATAAAGTAATCTGCGCACGATCAAACCATTCTTGATGGCTAATCATTGTCTGCGTGTTCGTGTCTGGGACAGAACACGCAGACAATGATTAGCCATCACACCAACGAGCCCATGATATAAATAAATAATGAATACTTTTTCCCTGTACTGTATATTTTATTAAGAAAGTTACTGAAAGCGATTACCTTAACGAGGAGACCGCCTGTACTCTACTTTCCTCATTGCTTTCTTGGTTTTTGCACGGTCTGTACTGACGTAATAAAGAATAGGGTATTGTATAAATATACTTAAAGCTGTAAATAAATAAATAAAAGTTTAACGTACATTTTTCATGTAGTGTTCCTTGACAGCATGCTTGAAACAAGCAACCTTGTTTAAAACAAAGATTTACATTTTTAGGAGTAACGGAACCGATTTATGTTTCTAAATTTTCTGTATAGTTTTAATCTAAACATATTCTTCAAAACACAGTTAGATTTTTAAAAATTAATTATATTTTTTAAAATATACGAAAAGAACTACTTTTTCGTATTTTTCGTAAGCTAGCGCGCGCACTTTTGCATAGACCAGGAGGTTTATTTTGGATTAAATTATTGTTTATCAATGCGTCACCTTAATCAGCATACGACGTAAAGGCGATTCAGTATTGCGACAAATAAAAATTGTAAATAAATATGTCTACAAAGACCGATTGTACTTAAGTGGTATATTCTTTACATATATCTTTTTGTTTTTATTCTAAGCTCAATAAATGACTTCTGTAAGTTAAGGATCGTATAATCGGATATATGTACCTAAAGTTAAGGTCTAGGTAAGTATTAAGTGCATTATTATATCGGGTGAATCCCGCAATCCTGACCTAAAATTGTAAAGTTAACACCCAAGTTTTGTATAGATATCGGATTTATTTGTTTGTGGAAAGCTGGAAATGGGAGACTCAGTCCGTAAATTACGGGGGTTAAAATCGATTTTATAGATTGCGGCCAAAAATGTTTCTGTTGTTAGTTTCTCTAAGTCTATTTTTCTGTTTTTCAATAAATTATTTTAAGAAGCCGTGTCCATACTTATCGGTAAATATACACCCGATTATCCGATTCCCAGTAATAATATTATCATCTTTCTAAACACGTCTCTTTTTAATTTATATGGTAACAATAACAATGTGAATAACAGATTATGAGGTTAGCAAAATAATTCAATATTCCGGAAAAAATCAGATAGAGTACTTCTCATATAAAACTTCAGTAAATTACGTAATATATGTACTTGTCAAATCCTCAAAGGGAAGTTGTGGAGCGTCGTTCTTTCGTTTATTTTAGTATAAAGTTTTTCAATTGGATCTTTCTTCGCGACATAACTTAACCTAAAGAAAAAGTAAATATGCTTTTTGATGTTTGATGGACAGGTTTAACTATATATCTATATGTGACCTAATATCATAGTTAAATTAATTATTACTATAATCATATACAGGGTGTATAAGAAAACGGGACAGTTACTTTAATGGATGAAAGGGCATAACTTTAGTATGTAGTTACAAAAAGAGTTATCGAAAAAAACGTATCCGTTTAAGAGTTATAACCGTTTTAATTTTCAAGTGTTATCCCCACCATTTCTCGTAAAATTGGGTTGATCGTGTACAGTTACAGATTTTAAATCTTATGTTTTTTTTTATTTTATAATAATTTCATCCGTTACTGAAATACAGCCTGAAAACCGTTTTCGAAAATAATGCCAATAACCCCAATGGGGGTTTTCAGGCTGTATTTCAGTAACGGATGAAATTATTACAAAATAAAAAAAAACATAAGATTTAAAATCTGTAACTGTACACGATCAACCTAATTTTACGAGAAATGGTGGGGATAACACTTGAAAATTAAAACGGTTATAACTCTTAAACGGATACGTTTTTTTCGATAACTCTTTTTGTAACTACATACTAAAGTTATGACCTTTCATCCATTAAAGTAACTGTCCCGTTTTCATATACACCCTGTATAGCTATAATATATGCTATACACTTTAACAATAATTGTGTGGCCCTATATTAGGCAATAGATTTTCTTTGGATATCACAGAATGAACTAAGAGAACACCCAACTCCAAGACAACTATAAGCATTTGTTTCCTAAATTTGTCTAGCTGGTAATCGATAAAAGGCTTAGTTTATACTACACGGACCAATTACCAATTCAAGGTATATTTCAACGTATACCTCTTTCATGTACTATATCTAAGTTTTGAAGGTTAACTGTGTTTCTAGTTCATATCATTATACGCCAACGCTTCATATATTTTTTAAAGATTAGCCCCATACAACACAGACAGTTGACGCCAACGACTCAGTACGCACTAGCGGTCAGACATTTAAACATTCCAATGTTAATAACAACCCACTTTTCTTAATTGGAACGATAATGTTTTCTGCATTACTTTTCAGCGACATCTGGCACCATCTGCTATTCGCAAAACTGCGTTAATTAGTGAAGATAGAAAAGTCATATAACCTACGTAAAGAATATTTTAAGTTGCAGCAACAGTTATTGATTTATATTTGACTGACCCTTAAGCAGTGGTTACTACGTCTGCCTTCCAAGTAAGACCACGGGTTCGATTCCCGGTCTCGCAGTTAGGTTAAGTTAGAAAACGAACTTTCCTAAATTGTCTTGTAGTCTCAATGTTACGGGTACTCTAGTTCGCTATGTGGTTCCTATAGTACAAACTTAGTAAATTTGAGGCCACAGAGGTAATTAAATTGCTAAAAAATCTACCCGAACGAATGCCCTACGAGTTTTGGCAATTCATGTTTTTTAGGGTTCCGTATCTTAAAAGGAAAAACGGTCCCTTTTAAGTTCACTTTATTGTCCGTTTGTCTGTCCGACTAGTCGGACCGTTTATCTCAAAAACGGGTAAAGATATTAAGCTGAAATTTACTCCAAACACTAAGGTCTATTGTATTTTGCATATTAAAGATTCAAGATTCATAAAAAAATTCAAGCTTCTACATCAAAACAATCAAAAGATACTGCCATTTACTTACCGAAACAAATACCATTAACGTATACTTCCCGTTAACTTACTCGTTATCGTTATCCCGTTAATTTAAGCAAGGCTTCTTGATACACTAACATACATACATACATTCATACATACGTGCATACATTCATACATACACACATACATACATATCTTCACGCTGTATCCCTAACGGGATAGTCCGAGATGACGATGCGCCAAGTTTCGCGGTCCTTACATATTTCTTTCGCTTCCTGAAATCTCATCATTCTTCTTACAAATTTTCGCCTAGGTTCGCTAGTACTTTTCACATTTCCGTCAGCTATTGATACAATAAAAGGGAAAAATTCAAAAAATTGCGAATTTGTAATTATATCACACTATTTTGCCATTACAAACTTACGTTTGCAGTTGGAAAATTTGGGATAACGTGTCTTTTGATTACAAAGTTAAGTTTGTTTTTGAATATGACATATTTTTTGGTACATGTAAGATAACTTTTTAACAGCTTTTTAATATCGAATTCGCAGTAAATAGATTTTTGGAACAACAGTAATACGGAGACGATGTTGACAGTTCTACTTGCAGATTTGAATATGACTTATATTTTTTGGTACATACTATAGCCCAAGTGTATTGTATGGAACCTTTCGTGCGCGAGTCTGACACACACTTTAAAGTTTTTTTAAACACAAATAAAGTATAAACAAGCCTATCTGTATAAAACGGTAAAAGAAATATCGTAAATTAATATGATCGTAGTTATTTTCATCTGACTTCCAAAAAAGTAGGAGGTTCTAAATTCGGTTGTTTTTTTTTATGTTTGTTACCTCATAATTCCGCCATTTATGAACCGATTTGAAAAATTCTTTTTTTGTTTGAAAGAATACACTTCCAGATTGCTCCCATTGATACTGAAGCTTTGCTTTCGAAGATACACCAAATAACACGACCTGGTTATAACCTTTATTCATTTATATTGATCATTCTCTTGTATGTCATTTGTTGACTATAGTTGTCCCCACATGGTATAATGGTAGTAGGGAGAAGATATAAATTGCCTGTGATATAATAAATTCAGTCGGTAAAGTCAATCTTGTGGCGGACAGAGAATATGGCTGGTGGCTGTCTTCTTCGGATTGTAAGAATACTGCTAGGGTGTAATTATGATGCAATATTTACACTGTTCTTTTATAACTGATTGATATTGATATGATATTATATTGATAATATTGATAATGACCGTAATGGGCAATAATATCCCATGTTAACACATTGCGCTCCAGAATTAGAAAATAAACTAATTGTAGACCTGCCCTAGATATTTATTTAGGCCAAGGTCACTCAAAAGGGAGAAATAAAAAACTTTTTATAAAGAAATTAAACCGACTTCAAAAAAGAACACTGAAAAGTATGAAATAACTATCCTTTACTAATCAAAAGTTAAGCACAAAAATAATTTTATAAATACGATACAAATACCCATAAAATGAAATTTGACAGTTATTGAAGCCGGTGCCAAATCTACAACAACTACAATGTTCTACAACAGAACGTCTATTAGTTTGGTAGGCTTGGCACCGATTTCAGTAACTGTCAAATTTCATTATAAAAGTGTTCTTTTTTGAAGTCGGTTTAATTTTATTATAAAAAGTTTTTTTGGAAAAAACGAAGATAAAGCTAAAGAAAAACTAGTTATTTTACTACTGATTTTGAGACTCCATTTCCTTTTCAAACCCTTCCTGAGGGAAAAGTAATAAAAGAAATTCTATTCCGAACAAAAATTCAACTTACACAAGCTAAGGAGTAAAAAATTAAATCGGGTATAATAACATAGATTAAAAACGAGTAGTCAAGTGGAGAAGCTGATCCCGTGAGAACGTGGAATCGATAAGGGGACAATGTAAGAGTATTTAGGATTAATTCCCAACGCTAGAAGCGGTTTTCGTTTTGTGCGTTTCGGCTTTGTATATAGAAATGGCTCAAAATATAAAACATCATTTGGTAGAGAAACGTGATATTAAACATTTATCGAATGTGAGTCCGACTTGTAAACAGGGGTTCCGTAAAATATTTATGAAATGATAAATTTGTAATATACATGTCACCGTATGATTGTGAACACCGTTATTTTATAATCTATATCGCGAGATTCTAAACCGCCGATATAAATATATATAAATTATTATAATATATATAAATTGTGTACTGTACCATACTGCTTACAATATAACGTATTAATTTTCAGTAGTTTATAATCTAACCATGTCAAACCGTGAAATTGTAAATCGGCATCATATTTGTATGCGACGGAACGCACCTTGCGCGCTGGTTGGTTGAGGGTCATGTGTCATTCCAACATTAATAAACTGATGTTTTCGTGGTTTTTAACAGCTTTCGTGTAGCAAATAGCTAAAAGTTATACCCAATAGCGTTACATTTAATAGTTAAATTAAACCTACGATTAACCAAACAAGTGATTTCAGTGCTGTTAGTTGCCAAACATAACCTAAGTTATAACGAGCTACCCCCAACACTGGCCAATCAGGGACGGTTCACAATTTTACGGGTGATAAAATCGGACAGATTGTGAATCCTGTGTGTAAGTGCAGGTTCGTTCACAATTTGACGGTTTGACATGGATGGGTTATAGACTATCGAAAATTAATATGACACCTTATATTGTACAGTATAGTACAGTTCACAATTTATTAACAGTTTACAATCTCGCGAGATAGATTATAAACTAACAGTGTTCACAATCATACGGCGACACATACATACCTACATATCCTCACGCTTTATCCCTAACGGAGTATTCGGAGTGGACCGAGAGCCAAGTACCGCTGTCCTTACATACTTCTTTCTCCTCAATCCTCATCATTCTTCTTACACACTTTCGCCTAGGTTCGCGAGTGCTTTTGACATTTGTAATGTAAATTTTTAGAATTCTATAAAACCTGCCCTATGTTAGACTTTATAAATAACTCCAGACGCCATGTCCCGCACAGCAACGGCGAGGCAAATCAATTAAGCTGGCTCGCCTGTACATACGACAGACATTTATTATCAGACAAGCTGATCGGCCGGCATTTCGTTAGAAAAAACCAGCCAAGTGCGAGTCGTACTCGCGCATAGAGCATTCCGTATCACCTAACAATGTATTTGTATTGTGGATTTACCGATAAAATATACGTTGAATTCAGAAACAAACTTAACTTCGCTGTTGAAAAACATGGTTTTCCATACTCAGCAGCTGCTAATGTAAGTTTGTAATGGCAAGTTTACGGTTTTCGGATTTTTCTCTTTACTTGTGCTATAAGCATTGCTTTTTGTCAAATCTCATGATTCTAGGTCAACAGGAAGTATGGCATAGATTTGATTTCTTTGCGAGTGTCAAAATATGCAGCATAAACGGCCGTATCTTTTGATTGCATTGACTTAGTAGTTTGACTTTTTCACAGCTCCAAGGGATTGCAGATTCGAGTATTTAATATTAATTTCAACTTGATACCTCCACATGTTCCTGAGAAAAAGGATCTTGACAGACAGACAGACGGACAACGAAGTGATCCTATAAGGGTTCTTTTTTTCCTTTGAGGTTTTGAGGAGAACATTTTGTTCGATTTTATTTATCTCACTTCGTAGTACGGGAGAGGCTGTTTATTTTCCTTAATTTTTTAAAATTCTAACTTCAGTGGTTACGATAGTAGGGCGAGGTCAAGGCGACGGTCAAGTGTAGTTTTAGTATTCGCTTTTTCTTTAATTCGTCTGTAAGGTTAATAATAACTTAATTACTGATATTAAATTACATTAGTTGTGTTGATATTTACCACGTAAATCTAAGTGTCTGTTATCTTAAATGCCAAAAGTTGTGATTATTTATGTTGCCTGGCAAACTGGCGGCATTAACTCTCTATAAGAATTGTATAAATATACAAGCTTTACCTGTGACTTCGACGTCAAGGATATGTAGTCAAGGAGGAAGGTAAATTTTTAATAAAAAAGTAGTCTTTGTCCATTCTCTGATGTCAAACTATCTCCCTGCCAAATTTCATCATAATCGGTTCAGCGGTTTACCATTTCCCATACAAAGTCTACTAATATCCCCCTTTTTACATGTTATTGCAATTACATGTTATTACTACGTACCGATTTTCCTCAAGATCGGTAAAGCCGTTCTTGTTATAAAAGGACATACAGACAAACAAACAAAAATTTTAAAAATTATAGAATCGAATTCAGTTAGTCATAAAACGACCATCACAAAATTTGTCAGTAAAATTGTAATTACAGACAGGCTAGAGAGTTATATAGCAGTATAGATTAATTAGTGCAGAATGTGTTGATTGATGTCACTGTCTTTAAAGTTTTTTTTCTTTATTGGTCTACACAACAGAGTGCAAATCATTATAAGTGCTACTAATACATAAATGTAAACAGAATCATACAATTAGATTTCACTCCTCTAGATGTAAACACAACATGCTGCTTCACTAAGTACAAAGTTCTTTAAAATTGGTATGTTATGGAGTATGTTATTTAGTTGGAGAGTAATTAGTTACATAGTAGTTTAGTTAAACAGACCGATGCATGAGTCGTCTCATACAGTTCATTTTTCCTCTAAAAGAAAACCTAAATGAACGCTAAAATGCGCGGAATATGTTGCAATTTTTTAGGAAGTTTGAACCGCTTCGACTGAGAATAATGGACCAATTTCGTCTTAAAACTTGGCTGATTACTGTTGGATGGCTCGGCGGAGATAGATTAGAGTCCAACTATTTTCATCAAGCATAAGAGTACCATTTTGCGATATCTCCTCTTACTTTGGAGTAACATTTAATTACACTACTAATATTACATACATGTAAATCTACTCTAATGAAGAGGTATTTGCTGCTATATGAAGTACGTGGTAATCTCTGAACTGTTAAACCGATTCTAAAAATTCTTTCGCTAACAGAAAGATACACTATTCCTGAGTAATGTAGGCTGTATTTTATTTTAAGTCGTCATACGAAGCTGAGGCGAATTGCTATAAACAATAAAAAAAACATGACCATTAAAATTTTTTTAAAGAGCCAACTCTATCTAGCTTTAAGTTATTGTAGTCTTGAAATCAAGCGTTATCTAAATGATATACAGGCAGTCCTCGACTTACGTCGTTTCAAGTTACGTCGAACAATGTTTTGACACTATTCCTCAAGCATACGTCATTTGTTTCGATTTCCGGCATAGGAGAATTCACTTGTCTTGTTGAAATTTTTGAAGAAAAT
Organism: Zeuzera pyrina; assembly: GCA_907165235.1. Lineage (NCBI taxonomy): Eukaryota > Metazoa > Arthropoda > Insecta > Lepidoptera > Cossidae > Zeuzera > Zeuzera pyrina. The sequence continues at coordinate 6,818,356 of OU015629.1, forward strand.
GATCCTAATTTTGAGAGAAGTTTCAACGTTAATAACAAAATATGTGCAGCCTATCAGTGTTACCAAGATCTGTATGATAGCAAGAAGAAAGAAGCGAAGCAATCTAGAATTGATAGTTTCTTTAAGCCAAAAGTTTAATTTATTATTTTTCATTACATATTCTGATTACATATTAAAGTTTTATAATTATTATTAAAATTAATAACACACAAATACCAAAAATAACTAGCAATTTCATAAGTGCATATATAATTATTTTAAGAACTTACTTTTGATAATAAAGTATGTATATCCTTTGTTATAAATGCAGTTTTTTTTTTAATTTCGAGTCCGTGTGTATCCTAACCCTTGAGTTTTACATGTAAACATATGAAAAAAAATGTCTCGACTTACGTCGTTTCGATTTACGTCGCGTATTTCGAGAACCTAACATGCCGTAAGTACAAGGACTGCCTGTATACATAATTAATGACAGGTTCTCACCGCTTAATTAATGTCTATTTAAAACATTCGAGCCCTAGTTCCATTCGCAACATCGTGGTTCATTTACTAAGCAGATTCTCATTTAGCGTGTAATTGAAAGCAATGATGAATGGCTTGCAATAAATATCTTCAATTCGCTCGCTACCGGATCTTCTTTTTTTAATTCATCGTGGTTTAGTCCAAGCTGGATAGTGTTTAATTTTTTGCATATATAATTCTTCGTAATTTACAAAATTCGTATATTAAATTAGTGCAATGTTTCCATTTTTTGAAATTGACCCTTGGACAACTGAAAGTGCTGTCTCTTGGACGACCTCTAAAGTAGGGAAAAATAGCAAAATATCGTTAAAAGTTAATTAATATACTGACGAAAAAGATATTATTTTTGTGATAAATAAAATATTTATGTATGAAATGATTAAGTTACTGTTTTCCTTATATTTACGAACTAATAATAAATAATTTTTGTCGGGAATTATGGGACAGCAGTGAGATAAAAAACAGTTGACCGAACCATAGTCTTCTTTGGCCTCCTCAAATTTCATTACTCTTCTTACACACTTTCACTGAAGTTCTTTTTTATGGCAGAGAGGACAAACGAGTAAGCGAGTCACCTAATGGAAAGATATTCATATTCTACTGATATTCATAAGTCAACCTTGGTCTTCTATAACTATTGCTTCTTTTCATGTGCCCGAACGATCTTAGCATTCCTTTCTTCATTATTACAATAACACTATCGTGCAACCCTGTCATACTGCGTATCTCTTCATTGCTTATTTTATTTAAAAATACCGATCAAGTATGAGTGCGAGGAATCTGTAACTGATTGAAATGTAAAAACATTTCAGTCAGTTAATAGTGACGATTGATCTTCATCAGTCAACCTTGATCTTCCTTGGCTACTGCTACCACTCACTTTCGCTCTGCAGATTTTTAGCATCAATCGCTCATCACTCTTTCTTTATATGTGCGGGAACCATTTAAGCTTTTTCTTAAATAACACCGTCATCCAATCCTGCTATACTCCGTACCTTTTCATTGCTTATTTTATGTAAAAAATCCGATCAAGTACGAGTGTGAGGGCTCCGTAGCAATATATGCAATGTATACAAATACATTGTGTACATAATATACAATATACAATGAAAATGTTTTACCAAAAAAAAGTCGAATTCAAAAACAAACACAAAGTTGAAAAACACGTTCTCCCATACTCTACGACTGCAAATGTAAGTTTGTAATGGCAAAAATATGTGATATAATTAAATATCGCAATTTATGGATTATCCCTTTTAATGTGCTTTGAGACCTCGATTAATGTCCCTAATACTAAGTCAATGGGAAATATACCCTATCGATTTTTGTTTACATAGAGTATAAGTGGCCGTATCTTTTGATTGCTTTGTCGTAGAAGCTTAAATGTTTTACATCTCCATTAAAATCTTCATTAAACGTTAGTGTTTAGTATACATTTCAACTTGATACCATTACCTGTTTTTGAGATCAAAGATCTTAACTGGTCGGACGGACGGACACACTGACAACGAAGTTTCCTATAAGAATTTCGTTTTTTTCCTGTTGTGGTACGAGCTCTTATGGGCAGTGTAGGTATTTATAGTATAGTATTTAATATTACATATTTTATAGTGTCTTTGCCTTTAATTAAGTATAACCGATGGGCTGTCATATCATGTCGTAACGATAGACCATGAATACCCCGGACGTAAGTCAGAATAGTCGTGTATCGCGCATGTTACCCCTCGTACTTACTGTACAGAAAACTCTGAAGAAGAATAAGGCTTTTTGGTCACGGCTTGTAATCAAAATGCACAAAAATCGTAACATGAAGAGCATCAAAGGTTAAGATAGAGTATGTTGTTCATTACTTTTACGAATAATGATTTAGGTGATCATTAATTGAAATCGGTTGAAACCATAAAACATAGTATGTATATTCCGCTTGGTATACGAGTAGTAACTTTATTGTTAAAACCAATCAAATATATCAATATTGTGACATATAAACAGTTATAGATATTACAGACATATTATAGGAGCAATGTTTGTATTATTGTAATAGCGTTCTCGAAAACGGCTCCAACGATTTCGATGAAATTTACAATGTAGGGTTTTACAGGAGCGAAAAATCGATCCAGCTAGTATCGATTTTGGCAAAATACGATTTTTCCGTGTTTTTACACACTTAAAACTTAAGAACTTGCCTGCGAAATGTAACTGATAATTTCGCAGTAGAGTTTACTTTTGCAATAGCAAAATGGCTAGGTTAGCCATAGTCCTACAACGCCGAAGTACGCGGGTTCGAATCCTGCAATGTGTACGACTTTTTTGTTTTTTTTATATGCAATCACATCTAAAAGACACCGATTAGAGCTCAGTCGCCCACGTAATTTTCAATATATTTTTAGTAATAAACGTAGTATAGAATTTATTGATGAGCAGAACGTTAGTTTTGTTTATGGTGTTTCTTTTTGTTTATCTTGTCAAAGTGTCATATTAATTGTCACCAAAATGTTTGTGTGTAGTATGTTTGTATGTAGCTTAAGCCGAATATTACATAAGAAAACAGTAATGTTGCCTCGTGTGATCGTGTCTTCATATCATAATACGAAGGTAATTGTATTTATTTGTTGTGCGTGTTTTATTTCTAACTACCTTTCCGCCCGCGGCTTCCTTTGGGTTGTCTATAATACAGATTTGAACAGTTTTTTTATTTACAATCCATCCACTTAATTTGTAGAAATAAAGTGGACTGCTTATTGCGAAAAACTTACTTAATTTTACACCCCTTCTCGCGCCTTACAGATTGAATTTCGGAAAACATCTAAATCAAAATACGTGTTTCATCGTGTGAAGAATTTGAATACTAAGTTTAGAAATGAAGACCAGAAAAATATGATTATCCATACAAACTTTGCAACCGACTTTCTCTTTTTAGGAGTTGAATTTTGAAAAACGCTCAAATAGCGTTTATTAATTGAATCAAAGAGCATTAATACGAAGGTTTAAGTAAATTTGACCATAAACTTAGTATTTTTCAACAAACTTTGCCACTTCCTTTCACCCCTTAGTTCCTTACAATTGAAATTCCTAGAATATAAAATCAATGCATTTTGTAAATTTAAAAAGAGTCAGTCAAGACTTTGCTTCGTAATATACTGATTAACCAGTAGGAGTCATTATAATTTTTATATTGATAAGCATCAATAGTACAAGCTTAATGCTCCCGTAAATATGTGTTTATGGAAGGACCGAAGAAATAGTTATCTTGCAATTTGTCATTACGTTGGATTTCACTAGATTTCACGGTAAAGTTGAACAAAACGGCAAAGATCTTATCGTTAATTACCATCGTTAAATCTCAATTAAGTTACTTTGTAAGCTAATATCCTTCCAATTCTTTTCTAACTGTAATCCTACCGTCTTCAGATTCTGATACGTAACATGACGTAATATTACATGAGATGTGTCATAATTTTCATTTTCCATAACATTTGCTAGACGTCTGATGACGATGCCAATTAGCAGTAACATAGGCGGAATTTTGCATTACTGACAGAACAAGAAGTTTAAAAATAAACAAAAAGCTTCAATAAATTATCGATATTTTAGACTAGATTCCGAACGGGGCCGTTTTCGCCCCCCAATGGACGTCGGAGCCTTCCATGGTAGCGGTAGCGGATGCAGAGGCAAATGAGAACGTTGAGGCAGTCAAAAGGGGTGGCCAAGTAAATAAATAAATAAAATATTTTTTGTTTCTTGTTGACTCTTGTTCATTTCTAAAATTTTAATAAACAATTGCATTGTATATTTGGTTGCCATTTTATTAATTTCAGTTTTATGATTTTTTGTGGATAAATAATAAACAGATGATAAATTAGGTACCGATAATATGCAACAATGTTTCATATAAAATTAACTATTATGCACTAGAGACGTTGACATTTCTGTTCTCTAATAAAGAGGGCGATGGTCTAGAAAAGATTGGGAATTTATAGACAATTCATTATTACTCTAAACAAACAATTTGGAAATAAATCTATGTTCTTAGGGTTTCGTACCTCAAAAGGAAAAAAGGAATTCTAAGAATAACTGCATTGTCCGTCTGTCTGTCTGTCTATCAAGATCCTCCTTTTTATTTAAAAATAATGTTTATACAAATTATAATTTGTGTAAAGTGAGTATTTGTGTAAAGCAAATTTGTGTATGTAATATTTTATAATAATTATAATAAAAGATCACTTACATTTAAATTCTACATAATTGTTAATCTTTTTTTATAAAAAATTTTTTATAGAAATTTTAGGAAACACGCAACATGGCATCGCCTTCAACTTCAGAATAAAAAAAAGATGTCTGTTAAAATTTAACTATGTAATATGCAACAAGTTTTGTGACTCATTTCCATTTTGTTACAAAAAAGATAAAGATTTCACTAATTTTTTTTTTATTGTGGAGGGGGCCAACGAGCTGTAAGTCACCTGATGGAAAGTGCTCACCGCCGCCCATGGACATCCGCAACGTCCGGGTAATCACGGGTACGTTGCCGGCCTTTAAGGAATGGAGGGGGAGGGTGAGATGTGCCACCGGCAATTTCACTTACCGAACAAAACACAACAGCAATAGATACTGTTATTTCACGCAGATATTCTGTGAGAGGATGGTATTTCACAGGGCGAGCCGACCCAATTCGTGCTGCAATGCAGCATGGCTCTATCACACATTGACTACCTAACTAACATTGATAGTTCATCCACCCCGACTTCTCTTTTTGACTACACCGTGAGCTGTAATTGTTTTGTACTACTCCATCGCGTACTTCGTATTCAACGAATAACGAAGTCAAAGAAAAAACTGACGATATGTTTAAATCAATTTAAGACCGACAGAATTTTCAAAAATTCTAATAATGTATGTAAGTATAAAAAAGATACTCTGATACCAATGATTTAAAATTCAGCTTAGGTATACATATGTATATATGTTCGTAGAGTAACGTATGTATATTTCGGTATGTTTACAAATAGAATAACGTACGTATATTTCGGTATATTTACAAAATTACAGCGTTAACGTATGCAAAACAGAAAAATAATCTGCTTTAGAAATCTTTAATATGCATTTCTTTAAGTTTCTTTGAGTAATTTAACAGAAGCTAAGGAAAATCAAGATTGACATATGAAAATTAAGCAGCCAGAATGATAGCTGACAGAAAAGTCAAATGCACCGACATACCTCGGTGAAAGTGTGTGAGTAGAATTGAAGAAGCGAAATGAGTCTGTACAGTGTACACTCCGTTTCTATCTACTCTGTTAAAGACACATTATTAGTATATGCATGTATGTAAATTACTTAAGCAATAATTTCGGTATTATTACAAAATTAGAGCCCGATTTCATAAAAAGAGATATAGGGTTTCCTCTATAATAGTAATTTTGTTTGAATTTGTGCCAAGTGAAAGATTTTTACGGAAGGAATTCTATTTCTTTTTCCAAAAAACAAAGGTGAAGCCAGAACTTTACCTGTCAGGGGTCAAGCAATAAAAATAATCGTTTGCCGAAATTGTAATCTCGAAGGTCCTCCTCCAGCTACACGTTCTAGCCGTGACCGGAACAAGAAACGTGCGAAAGGATTTAAAAGGAGTCGATTCAAAGAGAAATAAACATACCTTGTTACGTCAGTTTCCAATCATCAGCTTTTTTTATACTCTTTACATTAAATCATGAATGGCGATTACTCTGACTACGAGTCCATTTATTAGTTTATTATTAGTTATCGAAATTATAAACTTGTGATTTACACACACATGCAGATATTATACTTTAGCATCCGTAAATAGGTATATTGATTTTCATTTTAGTACATAAATACAATAAAATAAGAAGTTCGTTGCGAGTTTAGTCTGTTATAAATTTTAATTTATTTAGTTGAGGTAATCTCTTCATTCGATTTTTATTTATTCTTATGTTTCATTTCATGTTAAGTGTACATTACTTATTATTGATTAAATGGCAGTTCAATCAGTGCACTACACATATGAAATCCCTTAAATATGTCAACTAGGTAATTAGAGTGTTGTACAGTCAGCAACAGATGCAGCTGATTAAATAAACTCTCATAATAATTCGATATGGAACATATAACATGAAATGCAATGTCATAGGCTTTATAAATAACTACAGACGCCGTTTCCGAGCTGCAACGGTGCGGCGAATCAGATAAGCTGACTCACCTGTATATACCACACACATTTATTATCAGATAAGCCGATCATCCGCCATTTCTATAGAAAAGAACACCCAGACATGTGCGTTTTATTTGATTCTATTTGTCTCACTTCGTAGTACAGAACAGGCTGACAAGAGTTATAAAGTCAATGTGTAAATTTATATTCGTTAGTGCAAACCACAATCTCGTTACCTATTTTTGACGTTTGATTGTATCCTGTGTCGCGTATCCTTAAAGTGTTTTTTTTTGAAAGTTTTTTTTTTTGTTGACTGACTTTTTAGACTTTTACTAATATACGTGATTAGGAAAGGTCACAGCACAACGACACATAACTAGACATGACATATTTTTATTTTTGTAGCCAAAAGTACCTAAAACACTTAAGATTTACGAATATTTTGCAAATAATTATTTCATGACCGACTCATAAGCTCACACGAAATATACTAACAGTGTGAGGTTACCACACTTACTATAGCCAGCTGTTTTACTCGTGGGTACGCTCAATGAGATAGAAAGAGACAGGAAAATTCGTTTGACACACGGTGGTAAGAGCGGAATATTATTATGATTCCGTCCACTATACTTCTTGGTCCCAGGACTTTGATCAACAATTTTTGGTTTTGACTGTACTTACACAGAGGTATGTATTTATAAAACCATAATATACATATGTATAGAAGTTTATTAATACCTCTTATATAAATGAATCAATCAGCAACAAATATGTTACGTGGACTGACACCAACATGTACTCTGTCACTAACAAACATTGAATTTATTTATCTGTGTCTCTATGTCACAAGTTACACACCTGGAGACGAAATTTTATCGTTTTATAGATTCTCTGCACGATACATGACAGTACAACACGTACATTCGGCATTATTTATATAGCTTGTGCCTATTGCTATGCCATCGCGTAAAAAGAAGAAAAAATGACAAAAGTTTTATACTTATTTAACCTAGGCTCACTAAGTGATGCATTGACGCAATATGCGCTGAAGACTTATCATGTACCTAAAATAGACCTATCGCAGACCAATTTCTAATAATAAATTGCCTGAACAATACTTACATTAATTGTACGACACCCAATTAAGTAGTGGGCTAGTACTATGGGCACAAATGTCTCAGTAAATAGGTACTCTAAGATAATTTAGAAAACTTGTAGTTTTTATGTTTACTTATTTGGAATTTGAAACCAAGACTTGGATTTAGAAGTCAGAGCACTATTCAACAGTTTAGGTACATGCTTCTGTGAGAAATGTGGGAATGTGTCTACCCATTGTTCGTTGTGAGCACAGATCTACTACTAACAGATAATTGCGTAGATGCGGCCACAATAGTCTTTCTCGCTTTGACGACCTGTTTGTCGAACCGGCCTTTGCAGGCTAAAATACTGCATTCAACCATCACGCCCAAAAGAGTCTATCTTACATACATTTACAAAATATTTTACATTAATTTTTCACTTGTATAGTTCAAAAATAATTAAAAAACTTAAAAGTACTAACAAACAAAGATTTGCTTGGTTCCTATGTCTGTTGAATGCAACAAGTTAACAGTTTTAAAAACATTGAGCGGCCGATGAATGCGAAATATGCATATTCCCATTCCTTTACGCCATATATTTGTTTCAGTCTAACAGTTCGTGATGTGTGAAGTTTTATTTATTTATTTATTTAATAACTAGGTCCGCGTTTGACTCCTACTGCACCTGATTTTAAGTAGCAGCGGAGCCTATGATGTAGCACGTGGATCTAGTAAGTGCCTATTCACTCTGGCCTTAAAAACACTTAGGTTATACGCGTCAGGAAACACAGATGGCGGCAGAGCGTTCCACTCCTTAGCCGTGCGTATTAAAAATGTTGAGGCAAAACGCTTAGTGCGAGTTGGTAGTATATCTACAATATAGAGGGATGGAAACCCCGCCGATGTCTGCTTGTCCGGTGATAAAAAGGGGATGGCGGAATCAAGTCATGCAATTCCGATGCACACTCTCCGAAATGTATCCTGTAGAAGACTGAAAGGCAAGCGACTGAAAAGTCGTATCTACATACATACATACATACATACATACATATCGTATAAAACGTATCTATTAGTAGCATATCTGTGGTCGTAAGGAACCTTTAGTACGAGTCCAGTAGTGCTTAGTTTTGTTTACATGGTTAATGTAACTGCCTCTAAAAACAGCTCCATTCTTCTTGTCTAACCCGTTATATATCATGAAGATAATATATATATATGTATTTCTTATTATTTTGGATGACTATATTGTGTGGTATACACACGTCATACACCACATGATATCGTCATTTATACGTCAAGTTAATCTATAATTATCGTCTTTTTACGTTTTTTTATTATATTGAATTGTCTAAAACAAAATGTCCAAAACAAATTGTGTAAAATGCCTTCGTACTGAACCACTAAGTATAATGATGTATCAAAAACATATTTACATTTTCAATAGGTGGCGCGTTTACTCTGAACGAACTCTGAGAAGATAGTCTATATTCAGCCAATCATATATGAATATATGTAAGAATTAACTTGATGAAGTTATAAAATCTTTAATTATTTTCCACTCAAACTCCAAAAACCGCCAATCGACACGTGTTTCGCCTCTCAACGAAGCATTCTCAGGATATACCAGAGATCGGACTCGGTCAGCTAACTAGCACCGAATTATTTCGGATTCGGTGCTAGTTAGCTGACCGAGGTTTTTGGAGTTTGAGCTGACAATAGTTATAGATTTTATGAATTCATCACATGAAATGAATTTCCGCAAAGTAACAACTGAGTCGATACAAGAATCAACTTGTTGAAAAAAATCGATATTAACGGATATATATTTTAACTAAGAAAACTAGAAACTAGAATGTCGTTTAGAACGTTCCTTGTTATTAACACAGTGGAGAAATAGAGAATCAACAACCTCGGTTGCACCTCTGTCAGTGACGTGTTTAAGTCTCAAAAACATGTGTAGCGTGTACCTACTGTTGTCAAACAGTTATGTTCTATAGTTAGACAATAACAGATAATTATAATAAATACATAATGAACAGTTTTATAGTTCTTTTAATTTGACTGGTCCGTTAATAAGTGCTTTGACTTCCTAATCCAAGTCTTGGTTTTAAATCCCGATCAGGTCAATACGAAAAACTATGTTATGTATTTGTTATATGTAACAGGATTTGTATGACTAAAGCAAAAGAAATATTCTCCTTTTACTTTTATTACCTACCCCTAAAAATATAAAAATACGAACTAGAAAATTATACTAATCTCTAACACCCAAACAGCAATTATTTTCCAAAATCTCCAACGTGATCATGCTTTTAAAAACTTCTCGTAAAACAATAACGAGGAAATAATGTTACATAATATTTCTATGAAAAGACATAATAAATAAAAAGTTTAAGCTTTAATTATCATTATTCGCTGATAAGAAACTTTTTGTTTTCTTACCGAAATAATTTTCTTTTTTATTGATATAAAAAAAGGCCGACGTCAGTTTCGTTAATTAAAAGTTATCTCAGTTCTTTACTGAAAGAAAAGAAAAACTAAGATTACCATCACACATATTATTTATTACATTTATATCGTCATAAATAGGAAAATAAACGACGCATAAATATTTAATCTTCAAAAAATATTAAATATTTTATCGAAATGAAGTTTATTACAAAAAGCATAAAAAGTAAAAAGTATCCAGTAAAAATTCCAAAAATTGGTCGAATACTTCTCGAAATAAACGTTTTCATAGAAGACATTTTGCCACCCAATCTAACAGATTGAGTTTAATAGAGTAAATGGTAGTGTTACTGTATCAATACGATAAAAGGGCACTATGAAAATAATTACTTATTCAACAATCGATTATGTCAAAGCGATTATGTATACACATATTATATCTTATATCAGTGACAAGTGTAGGTAGTTTGATTGTTGGTTAAAAGTTCGAAAAGAAGTCAAGAAAACCCAATGCCCCTGCGAAGTTTTTATGAAATCTCGCGTATCGTATATAAGAAGCCATTCGCATGTGTTAAGAATATTTACCATATTTTTCAGATATTCATTCGTCTGAACCGCTTCAGAATACCGTAAAAAGGTAAAAGGTAACAGAGCTTACTTCCTTACCTGGGGTTGAGAAGGGAAATATTACTATTGTGTCGGTGATAGGTGTTTTTTCCAAATATACGAATACGTGTGTTTAGTTGACGGTTTGATTCAAAAATTTAGTTTAAGAAAAGTTTATGCAATTCATTGTATTGATATAAATTGTATATATATATATAGATATATAAATAAATATGTATATTGATATATAGATTAAGTACTTTACTGACTCTGATGCCGGTTACTAACTTTATTTATGAATTATAATCTTTAAAATAATAACACGCGGTTTTATATACCATATAAAATAAATTTATTTTCTGTATGCGTTACACTTCACTTTTTGTAACTTAAAATTTTGTTCTCACACTTTAAAAGCTTTACGAGAAATGTCACAAAAACGCAAGCTAATCACGGCTCGTAGCTTCGTAGCGATAGCTACGCGCAGCGCTACGCGAGTGCTGCCTCGCACAGTCGGTCAGACACTGACACCAAAGCGCCTGGGATACCAACTTCAAAACTAAATGTCTCGAAATTACATTTACTCTAACAAATTCATTGTTCATATTTCATTACATAATTGCATCATTACAGTATTTAACTTTATTATGCCTAACATGAACTTGTTAAAAAAAGCTTGTGGTTTGTTTAACTCTTTTGATACGTTTTTATTTTTATATCGGATATGTTCATACGAATAAAAATATTCCTTTTGCTGATAGCATGCGATTTAAACAAACGTATCTAATGTAAACTACGCAATTTGATAGAAGCAATATTTTAAACATCGGTATTGTCGGGACAGTTGATTAAGAAACACTAAATTTGGTGAAAAGGCAATTAACACTCTCTTTACGTGATTGACACGGATTTCTCGGATTTTATCGTTTGCTTCTAACCTAATGGATGACTTTCGTCGAGGTGCTCGTGGCTCATCTTCAACTGCGGTTCTACCTTGTTTATACATATATCAGTCCATCGTTGTATGATTCTTTTATTTAATGTACTACGACAACACATTTCATTAATAAGTCACGTACAGCTTCTGAGTTATTTAGTATCTAGAGCAGGAAACTTTAAAAATATACGTTACTACTACGATTGCAAAATATAATGCCAAATGCCAATGCCAATATCAACTGTTGCATAACATTGCGCATTACAGAAATAAATGAAAATGTTGTATAGTTACCCTGGACACAGTTCTTGGAAGTGAAATATACAGGTAAGTATATATTTTTTTTAAATATCGATTGTCTTAAAATGATTATTTTGTACAAGAATGTCAAACATTTACGAAAAACCGGAAACCGGTATTTAAAATTTTGATATCGAAATAATACCGGTATTGTAAAAATCCGCTAATAATCTATGGTTTGATTAAAGTACCCAAGTCAGGGGTGATTTTTTAATGTTGGCAACTTTATAGCGGCTTCCAAGCGTAGCAACAGATATCTGTTGCGCTCGCTTCTATTGCGGTTTGAATTCAATGCCAGCCGCAATTAATGTTTGAACATTAATTTTAGGACTATTCATCAAAGGTCTATATAGAGAAACAATTTATTATGTTTTGTCGGACTTTGATTTGTAACAAATACATTAATAAGCATTCACTCATACTCAAGTAAGTAGATTTATAAATCTTTCACAGTGTGTTTTTATACTAAATTAAATCGTTTTGAAATATTTATTTGTTGTTTTACGCTAATATTTCCTAAAATGCACGTCACACAATCAATTTTAGTTTTCGTAATTCTCGTCTTCATGTTATGAAATAACAGTAACTATTCACTAATTTTTTCTTCTTTATGATAATTTAGTCAAACAAAACATTTAATTACGATTTTCGTATATTCCTCAAAAGTATTTAAAAAATATGTAAAATGTACACACATACATACCTTCACGCTGTATCCCCAACGGGGTAGTCAGAAAGGAGGGAGCGCCAAGTGTCGCGGTCCTTACATACCTCTTTCGCTTCCTCTAATCTCATCATTCTCCTCACACATTTTCGCCTAAGTATGCGAGTGCTATAAAAAAAATGAAAAATTATAATTTAAAAATATCATTGGAATGTTCTTCATCTACTTCATACTAGTAGAGTCTCGCGGTTTCACCCGCGTTAAATTTGGCGTTTTATCATTATAAAAAGTAGCCTATATTCGTCTCTGAAAAGTCCTCTATCTGCCAATAATAATTTCGTCAAAATCAATTAATCCATTTTCAAGATTAGCCTGGACAAATAAACAGACAGTCAAAATTTAAAAAAATCGTGTATGGAATTTGGTTACATGCAAATAACAATTAAAGTTTAACAAAAAGCCTGTATTTCGAAATCGCAGGCGGACTCTTTAATCTCATTTGTATAGTTATATAGATATCCACAATAAAATAATAGCATTTTTTCATTCTGGTTTAGTACAGAAAGAAAAATACTTATATATATAACGTGGTAACTCCTTATCTTCCCACGCAGGTCGTAAGAAACTGATATAGGTAGGGGAAGAGCTTTCTCATTTGTACGCCCAAACACTGATTGCTAGAAATCGCATCAGAATGTGATTTTGTTGCCCGTTGTACTCTGTCCACCCCGAATAGAAAATAGAGTGTAGGTTATGTGTATAGTAGTTTCATTCAAGGTTTTGACAGTAAATTACTAATCACCTTAGTAACTCTGAAGTAAAAATACAATCGTGTGAAGGTATGTATTGTTATATGTTCGTACTTTCCACAAAATATTTTAGCAATAGGTATGTAAACGAATGAAAAAAACATCAACTGGCGCGTTCCCTACAATACTGTGTCAATACGCAACACGCAACAATACATTATCGCTACGTTGGGTGTCTTGTTGCGATAGAAATATAACAATTCAAAGAAAGCACTTCAATACTCACAAAGCCCATCACTACCTTCTACGCAGTAGTATCTATACGTCCTACCTACTCGTTTTACTTGCCTTTGACTGAACAAAACAATCTCATTTCGGCTAAGATTGCTATAATTACGCATATTTCAATTCATACTATTTTCTTTATACTCTCGTGACACTCTCTTAAACGATTGTAATCAGTTTTGTATTTGAAATATATATTAAATGTCTTCAGTTTCGTATTTACGCTCTTTCCAGTCGAGACTTTGGGACCCTGGAGCCCCGAAGCCCATCGACAGGTTTCTCATATTTTTAAAGCGACTGGTCGCAGTTTCGGGAGACTGTCGGACTGGCAGCAGCTTCTTGTCCCAACGAATCAGTTTGGATATTCAAAGATAATGCTGCCAGTGTGCTGGGCACCCTAAATGATGCCAGCTTTCTAAGCGGAAACTTTGAGGAATATTTAAGATAATGTTTAGTTTTAAGTTTGTAAATATTAACGTTAAGATATGTATACATATACTGATTTATGTCAATAAAATTTAAAACATTTATTAACAAATAAACTCGAAATCATTATATATATTTAATAATAATATTTTATTGACAGAAATCAGTATTAAATGAACCTACACATGTATTAAACAAGTACTACATAACAAACCGGGGAGTAAACCAGTAACGCGCAAACTCCGAACAATTTTCAATAGAAATAGTTTCAATGGGCTGACCCATTTGTGCGGTAGCAGAGCATCTGCCTTCCAAGTCCAGGCCCCGAGTTCGATCCCCAGTCATCTCAATTTATGAAACGAACTTTTCTCTCTGGGAACTCCCCCAGTTTGATGTGTGATACCCATAGTACAAGCTTAGTGCTTATCTTGGGTTCACACAGTTTGTGTAACTTTCTGGAATATTATTATTAAATATTACGAAATAAAAATAGATAAATTTCTTTCCTAAATTGAGATGGCTGGTAATCGAATCCAGAACTCCGAATCAAAGGGCTATTGACTAACTCTATGACGCCAACCAGCCAAAGCTATACAGTTTCTGATATTTAATAAATTTTTATACATTTAACTATTGCTCGATACCTCGTCCGCGTGGTGACGACTTACAACAAAGGAGGTAAAATGTCATAAAAATTGTCTCTATAAAAAATACGTAAACAAACACCCATTTCTATACATACATGTGGGAGATCGTTCATTATTTTAGATCAGACAGTCCGCTCTTGGCCGTCGTACGGGACCATATGGAAAATTATATATATACTGTACGGGACACACGCATCGCTTGCCCGCTCGCTTGTCTCTCCATATAGTTTCCGAGCTCTCCGCGCGCCTGGGTAGCGCTGCCATCGCTGTATTCACTGTGCATCGTGCGCAGTGAATTAGTGTGTTCACGTCGCGCCCGCGCTACCTGCAGCGCCTTCCCCCGACCGGTCTTCCACGTCGCGGCCGCGTTGCCTCCCATTCGACACGCCAACTCTGTGTGCAATTTTCCGCCCCGCTCCACTTTGAAGAAACGACGTCAACCCGGAGAAAAGCACCGTCGTGTATTGCTCGAGGGGCACGACGACCAGCCGCGCCCGCCGCGCATGATTACACTTTTCAGTCTGGATTTCCCCTGTAGTAGGAAAGTCAAATACTTAGACGTCACCCTTGACAGTGCCATGACCTTTTGCCACCACATCAAAATGTTCTGCGACTGGGCCGCGTTCGTCCTCGGCCGTCTCAATATCTTCATTTTCGTGAAAAGCAAAATGTTCCTCAGACATAAAGTCACTTTATACAAGACGTGCATCAGGCCTATCATGACGTACGCCAGCATAATATTCGCTCACCTGCGCAAAATCCATAATGGACTGGAACTGGATGGGAAACAATTAGAATTAATGAAATCAGCTACTTTTCTTGGTTTAACAGTAGACAATAAGTTACAATGGGCGGACCATATCGGGACTTTATCTAATAAGCTCAGTTCGGCAATATATGCTATTAGGCGCATTAGACAGTTGACAGATGTAGCTACGGCTAGGCTGGTGTATTTCGCATATTTCCATAGCCTTATGTCTTATGGTCTGCTACTGTGGGGATCAGCGGCGCATATGAAATCTATCTTTATTTTACAAAAGAGGGCAATACGTACCATTTACAGTATGAACGCACGAGAGTCGCTGAGAGATCATTTTAAAGACATTGATGTACTCACCTTACCCTGCTTATACATCTATGAATACATAATGTACACTAGAAAAAATTTAGATCTATTTAAAAAAAAAGGCGTTGTTAATGGTATGGAAACTCGTGGTCGTGATCAGCTAGTTATTCCTAAATTTAAATTACAAAAGTCAAGTGGTTCATTTTTGGGTAACTGTGTTCGTTTTTATAATAAAATTCCTCAAGAATTTACTCAACTAACGGAAAAGAGATTTAAACTTGTCATTAAACGCACAATGATTGGAAAAGCATACTACAAAATTAGCGATTTCATTGAAGACACAACAATAGACTGGAAGTGATCCTCTCTGCATATGCATTTACTGGCTTTATAAATATTGTATTTTTAAATAACTGTTGTAGAATGATGTTGAAAAAATGATACCTGACTGAGTTTCTTGTCGGTTCTTCTCAGTATTCAGGTTTCCTTTTTGAACCGAACTAAAGTAGATTTGACGTTCAAAAATACCTTGCATTTGGGTTTACTTGAATAAATTGATTTGACTTTGACTTTGACACCGTTCCTCTCTACACCCAAACTCCCTAGTGGTCAGGACGTTATCGTACACCCCCGAGCCCCGCGTCCGCAAACGCTATCGAAGGCCTAGACATGTTTTAGGCGACAGCGACGACGACATTACACGTTCGAACTCGAACGTTTCGGACGCCCACCTACACTATATGTCCGCACCGCCACCACCGACGGAGGTGAAGACGTCCCCCGCGACACCCGTAGGGCCTCACGTTTAGAAGCTCGATCACGTAGCACTACACACACACACACACACGGGCCTTAAGCCACATTGTAAACTTCCACGCGGAACACTAGGCACACTAATTGGCTTTCAGCCGTCTCGCCGGCCAGGTCCGTTAGAGGCCCGACCCTCACCCGAATAGGAAGCCCGTTAAGATGCACGAAGGTACGGGAAGCTCCCCTGGCGACGCCCTTAACCCGAGGTCCGCCCTCCATACGAGGTATATCCCGGCTGGAGGAACCCTCAGGCGGTCGACCATCTATTATTCTTACTATAATTAATATGTATTAATGTAATATATTGTTTGGATTGGAATCCATTTACTGAGTTGTTGATTAAAATACGATGCTTAACTCGTTCTTTTTGCTTTCATTCTTTCACATACATAGAAATCATAAAATAAGTAATACAGGTATTGCTGCCGGGGTGGCGGTAAAGTACGAAAGTAAGTTTCAATCAAGAATCAAAGTAAGTTTCCGCTCTTACCATCGTGTTTCAAATGAATTTTCCTGTCTCTTTCTATCTCGTTGAGCGTAACCACGACTAAAACAGTCAGCTGCAGTAAGTATGGCATCCTCGCACTGTTAGTGTATTTCGTGTCAGCTTATGAGTCAGTCATGAAACAATTATTCGCGCAATACTCGTAAATTTTAAATGTCTTGGGTATGTAGGTCATGTTTAGTTGTGTATCGTTTTACTGTGACCATCCCTAGTCACGCACATTAGTAAAGATCTAGAATGTCGGCCAACAAAAAGAGGACACTTTAAGAAAACGCTTTTAGAGAAAATAGTCTGTCCATGCGGTTCGAGGAACACCGTCAGGTTTAGTGGTTAGACTCGTAGCATAAGATCTATTATAAAATGGATTTAGCGTCTCGGTTAATTTTGTCGATCGTCTTTTCGTGTTTACGCAAACGAAGATTAACGACGCGCCATATCTTTTGTGTCTTACTGTACATAGGATTTTTCCAATATAATTTCTGCTCTCATCCTGAGTTCCTAACAATGATATCTGCTCATGGTTGATACGATTAAGTTATAAAAATGTAGTGTGAAAATTACGTTAAGTTTGCAATACCTAATCATAGAAAGCGGTTTTATTGTAGAAAGTATAATATTACTTTTAAATAATACATAAAGTAAATTAGAAATAGCAAAATAGTCGAAACAATTGAACATAATAAATCGTAGTTTGAATTATTAATTCTGTTGCTCATTTAAATATATTATTTCTTGTACTTGTTCATAAGTTATGGGCCCCTTTCCACCCAAGTTGAATGTACAAGACTAATGACATGTCTGAGACGCTCACTTTTTTCAAGATTACTCTTTTTGCTTGCTTTTAGTCTCAGAAATAAAATGTGTCGTTCATTAGGTCTGTAATGGATAGTATTATTTTTCTGTCCGAACCAATGTGCGAAAGGTATAGTCACTTAAATTAGTAATTACACAAAAGTAAAGGGAATATATCGTAATAAAGTAAGCAGTAATTCTTTACCGTGGTTAGATAATTTATGAATTAATATAGTACAAACACTAGTAATAGTTACATACACTATTGCAAATACTCTCTCAGTGAATTCTCTTTGATTTGTTAATTTTCTAATGATCATGTGAAGTACTTATTTTTATTTTTAAACAATTTGGTATTTTTTTCATAACTTCAAGCCATTTCTCTTTGGGGTAGACAGCATTAAGGCAAAAATTTCAGTGTGGCACTTTTTTCGACTTATGGGCTTGTTGATTGAAATTATTTTGATTTATTTTGTATGAATTAGATTTATTTCATATAAGATTTATTTCATATTTGGGCTTACGGTTTGCAAAGCAATACCACATAGTTATAGCCCATGGCCTACTGATACAATCTACATTTTCTTTTCTTTTCCAGACCAGCGGAGAAAATAAGAAAGTGTAGGTACCTAATTATGTAGGTACATACTCCTACATTATGACATTTTATGCGTATAATGGTTGTAATACTCATAAAACCGTCGTCACGATCACTTTACGACCACTTGAGAATTAGGTAACAAATTCTTGTCTATTTTTAGTGAATTAATATTGTTTGTTTGGTAAGTTCGGTAATAATTTACCATTTCCAATTTTCGAACTTACTTTCATACTTATTACAAGTACATAGATAATATTATAATATGTACGCATGTTCTATAACTGGAAAAATAAGTCGAAAAATACACCTATATACGTAACTCATGCTAGAATATCCCCTAGGAAGTGTGAGACGTATTTAGACTAGATAGATATCTAACAGCAAGAACATACACACGAGTAGGTATATACGTATCGAAGTAGATTTACGTGTGACAGATTGCAAGCTCATTGCTTACTTTAAGAAATTCTAAAGTATGACCACTAATTAATTGCAGAATTTTATTCAAAATCATTTAGTGAAAAATTTGAAGATAAGCATGATCGAGGCTGCAAAAGAAGTGTGTGGAACGAATATGCTTGGGAATGGTAAAAAGCGTGATGTGCGGTGGGATGGTGAGGTGAAAGAGTCTGTGTATAAGAAGAAGAAATCACGGCAAGACTACCTTGCTGCCAAAAATAACTGTAGTATGAAGGATTTTGTGAAAGAAATATAAGCTGCAGAAACCAGAAACGAAGGAGGAGGTAAAGGAGAAGCGTGAAAGGTGTAGTGAGTTAGTCGAAAACGAGATGTCGGACAACTTCAAGGAAAATTCCAAACTATTTTGGAAAGAAATACGTAAGAATCGAAGTGGTCCGACAACTTGCAGAATGAATGAAGTGCGTTCGAAAGAACAGCATCTGCTACAACAGAAAAGATGTTCTGCAGCGATAAAATAGAGAACTTTATGAGAATGAGGACTCTGTCTCTGACGCTGAGAGCGATCCTAACAACTATTTTGCAAATAATTATTATTTCATGACCGACTCATAAGCTAACACGAAATACTATACAGTGCGAGGTTGCCATACTTATTACTTACTATAGCTAACTGTTTTACGGTTGTGGTTACGCTCAATCAGATAGAAAGAAACAGGCAAATTCGATTAACACATGGTGGTTAATGTTTCCGTTTCTTGGTCCGAGTAAATTAAAATCAAATACCGTTCTTTCGAAATAGTCCAAATTAGGTTTTAGGGAAAGGAAATTTGGAAAACTTGATCGGAAAATTGAGAAATTCGGGAAAACCAAAAATGCTTTTTGTTTAAGATTTCTACAATCACAAACAAATTAATTTTTTGGACCGGACAACGTCCGTCGGGTCAGCTAGTTTCTTAATAAAGTTCAAGTAATTTTACAATTTTGTTTATAATTTTTAATTAATTTATTTTGATGTGAGTATAACAGTACCAATTTTTCATAAAAACTGAAAACAAACCGATGAAGACACTGTTTGTATTTATTTAAAAAAGAAAGCCTGGACGCCAGTATCGTCTAATGTAGTTTATGGCGGCTTTTACATGAATTTTACGAGTTAGTCGTAAATACAGAGTGAACATGTATAAAACAGTTTATTCGAGGTTTCAACGTATGTAAGTACGCATTTGTCTAATGGTACTAACAAACCGTAATAATCGTACTGTCAAGTAAAACAATTTATATAATATCGAATAGAATAATGCACTTATGCAATTTGATCGATTTCACTAGATAGGTACACTTGAGTATGTTCGCGGACGATAGTAACGCGCCCCCGCAGCCACGACAATAGGCGCCGAAAGGAATACTGTCAGATCTTAGAGGTAGACTCGGCCTTCAGCCGAGGAGTCCCACGTAAGCCACCCAAGTCACCCCCCTAGGCGAGACCAGAATGCATTAAGTATTTCCTGACGTAAAAAAAGTTAAATAATATAACCTTATTGACATGAAAGATATTATGACTTAGATGTTATTTCACGGATTTCAATCTCGTACATTATTCACGAGTTTTTTAAATACCTACATATTATTTTGGCTATGTTCGTTATAATTCAAACTTATGAACATGTGTTTCATTTCTCAACCAAACGTCTTCAAGAAAGTTTAAACTCGGTCAATTACTACTTACTACGTAACGAATGTAAATCACGCTCAGCTAAAATTTTGACGTGTCGTATCAAAAGATCATCAATTTCAAGATAAAATGAGATCATAAGAGAAGGTCAAGATGCATCATCTATGTTACATTTACCCATTTACCTATAGTTTTCAATATTGTTATCATTTAGGACACCTACTATTTAAACTCTATTTATGAATTTGCCATCTTGCTTGCACCGACTATTAAATCGTTGGTGCAAGCGAGATGTCAATCCTTAAATCAATTTTGAATAGTTGGTGCAAGTGGTAGAACTTTTCATAATTAAAATAAACAATTGTGAAATGTCGTAAATTTCATTTTTTACGGTGGAATTTTATGAGCAAATTAGCCACTAAGTCCAACCAATCCAGCAGGTTAATATTTATTTATATGTGTAACTTCCACTTGCACCCCGAGAAACCTATAAAAAACCCCATATCAATTTATTGAAAAAAGTACAATGTCCGCCATCTCTGATTTGAAAATAGACGTCATTTTTGTAATCAGCTCTCCGAGAAACCTCGATAATGATACCCATACCCAAGTGAGATGATACCCAAGATACCCATTTCATTCAAAAAAAATTAATAGGAGCCATCTCGGATTTGAAAATAGATGGCTTTGTCATAATAAGCTCCCGATAAACCTCGAAAAAATCACCATTATCACTGTGTTCAAAAAATTAATTTCCATCTAGTACCCAGCTTATGTTGTAATGCCACGCGTTACATAATATACAGAAACCTTCTCCTGTGTATTCCATTACATTCGACACCCATATTGAAGGAGGTTTTAAACAAAAAGTTACTTCCTATCGCGTAGCATCCGCTATATTGAATTTATGATGACGTCACTATATACAGAAACCTTCCCCTGTGTATTCCATTTCATTTGATACTTATATTATAGGCGTTGATCAAAAAAGTTACTTCCTATCAAGGAGCATGCGCCATATTCGATTTATAATGACGTCACATATACAGAAGCCTTCCCCTGCGTATTCCATTTCATTTGATACCCATATTGTTGGTGTCGAATAAAAACTTATTTCCCGTTATGAAACATCCGCCATATTGGATTTATGATAACGTCACGTATACAGAAACCTTCTGCTACGTATTCCCTTTCATTTGATACCCATATTGTTGGAGGTCTTGCAAAAAGTTACATATTAGATGTATGATGACGTGTCACATATAAAAGCCACAGGGCATTTTTTGAAAAACAATGTCTTGCCTACATTTAATTTTGTTTTCGGACACATACTATATCTTACCAAAATTCGTCATAATCGGTTTAGCGGTTTAGCAATTCTCGTATAAAGTTTCGTCCCCCTTTTCACCCCTTTTTGATAGAAAAGATTAGGGGTAGATTTTCTATTAAAAAGTAGCCTGTTTTTTTCATTAAAAAAGTCTATCTCTGACAAAATCTCATCATAATCGGTCCAGCGGCTTAGTGTATCCCATACAAGGTTTCATCCCCCTTTTCACCCTCTTAAGGGTAGATTTTTGAAAAAAGAACTGGCCTATATCCGTTCTCTGATGTTAAATTATTTTGATGCCAAATCAAAATAGGTCCGACCGTTTAGCCGTGAAAACGCAGCAGACAGACAGACAGACGGGCTTTCGCATTTATGATATTAGTATAGATAAAGAAAATTTTTCATTTATTTTGTTTAAGACAAAATGTAACACCATTTCAGTTTTATTTTCAAACATATTTTCAACTTTTTCATACTTAAAACTACACATTATCTTAAATAATAAACTTCCTCAAAGTTGCCGCTTAGAAAGCTGTCATTGCTCAAGGTACCTAGCAGACTGGCAGCATTGCCTCTTTGAATAGCCAAACTGATTCGTTGGCGGAAGAAGCTGCCAGCCCGGCGGTCTCCCGAAGCCTCGACCAGTCTCTTACAAATATCAGAAACCAGTCGATGGCAACACTTTTTCATTGTATACATACATATATACTCCCAGCAACGTGTTGCGCTATGAAATTTCTATTTTTGAATTTTTTTTTATATTTTGATTGAGTGGATCGATTTCGATAAAATAAACACAACATGTTACTCAGATCATATTTTTCAGAAATTAGATTCTGAATTCAATGAGTGGTATTCTCGTGATGCGCTTACAAACAGAGAAAGTCTACGATTTTATTATTGTACTCGTATGTACAGGCTTAGATAAGATTATGTCATGTATGCGAGTACTTGGCTTGTGGTAGTATTTTTACATGATTTTTAAGCATTTTTACTATTTTTTAAATATTGCGTGAAATCACTAACCATGTTTTTAAGTGCGCTTTGTGTTATTTATTATACACATTATAACTATATAATTTCACATATCAGGTCAATTTAGGTAAACATAAGATTTATCGATTTTATTACTAAATTATGGGTGTTTTTCAATAATAGTAGATTATAGTTCATTACCTTCATCGATTAAGAAAGGGCGAATCAGGTTACTGAACGACAAGTCCAAGTCTAGTACCGTGTAGAGATATATTGTTAGTTATTTAAGAGACATTGAAAGCGGACGTGTTATATGCCACATAAAGTTGATTTTTATCAAATTTGTCAATAAATCCAGCAGCCAGCAAAAGGGTGCCACGTTCTCGTCTTTGACTATAACATGAGATATCAATGTTTTTCTTTATCAAAAATTTTATTACATGCCTTCCAATTTCATAAATGAAACAATTTAACATTAATAGCGTCCTCAAACGAATGAGCATTAAGGGGCTCAGTCGGTTGAGCATGGCAATCACACGAAGTGACCCGAACACAAAGTGGACACGAAGTGGAATTCCAATTTCAACTACTGGACTACAGATTGTCGTATTACTATGTTTACTAATTGGGAAGGAATTCAACAAAATTAAAATTAGTGATGACTGTAAGTTCGAAGTTTCTCATACTTTTTATACTATTACACTTAGTTTATTTTGAAATTCGAATTTTAATGCGTGTTTCAATAAAACGTTTTTGAGAATTTAAAGCTAAGTTTAATTCTTCTTTAATGGCACGGCTTTTTACAAAAGTATTTTAAGGATTTATTATGATTTTTACAAATAGTACGACGTCATAAAACAGTTTTTGTTATAAAATACCATTGAGAAAAACGACTTGACCACGTTATTAAAACGTAAAGCTCCTCTCACATAATATGAAGTAAGAAAGAGACGGGATCATTCACCAAGTACAAATTAGGAGAAACCACAGTACAAGTAAAGAAACATTCTAGTAATCTATTACGATAGCCATATCACGCTTAGTAACGAATCGATTGTCCAAGTGTGTTGATACATATTATGCTTGAGAATTGGTCGCGTGCACTTTATCCACTCACGGTTAGAATTTGTATTACCGTGTATATACATAGATCAATTATTATTTTTCTCAGAATAATAAATATATGTTTCACAGCGTTCTCACGTTTAACAGAAATATGACATCTTTATTATTAAGATCCAACAGGCTGTATAGGCCATAGTACAGTTGACAAATTTTACTCTTCTTCAGAGCAGTCAGATAAAAAAGAAGTTCAAGTGATGCAAATTATTTTGAATCCACCTGTATAAATGTTAAGTATATTATTATATAAACGTATGTATTATATGAATATAATGTTGAAATATTATAACAATAAGTCAGTTCAAGTAAATTTGTTCAGTAAGGCATCCGAGCTGGCTATAAAGTAAACTAGTTTCGTATTTGTAAAATAGTTGCAGCACGTTACCGTCTAGCGCAGACAAAGCATAAAGATGAATTCAAACACCCGTAGAGAATTCTAGACTCGGGCGCTTTATTTAAGCGCTATTTAAAGCGTCCGCCGTAACGAACTCCCACGTAATTAAAGAAAGAAATGAAATACAGAAAAAAGATGTGGTTTACAAGAGAAATAGCAGAAAAAACAGTTCTCTTCGCTCTGTTTAACAGTTTCCAATATTAAATTTAAATGCAACAAGCTTACAATAGTACTTTTGCGTAGGTATCTATATTTATAATTTCTGCTACGAGAATAACCGTAACCGTAGTCAGTTTAATAGTAAATAGGTATAACATTACCTAAATAAAAATATTTATGGCTATAGGCATATATTTAGTTTTATTTATGTTTACGTTTAGTTGTGCTTGTCAGTTTATATAAATTACTGTATTGTCGAAACATATAAAACTAATATCATAGTGAAAATATATTATAAATTTATAAACACATAAAATATGCAAATATACTGAGAAAATGTAAAGTTCATCATAATATCGTAATATGCATTTGCTACCACACCAACATGATGTCAGTTACTTACAAATGTTCCCCACAGTAATATAATTTTTACATATTGCACCACTAGAATAAAAGTAAAATCCAAAATAGAATATTAAGTTTTTATATTAGTTATTATTATATAGTAATTATAGAGTCTTAGATCCATTCAAGAGCGTTTGTTTGGCGGTTAATATTAAAAAATTAATCTTTCGTGTCGTCATATATATTATTAAAAAGAAATCAATGATTTCTACGAGACGACGTTCTCGGATCTTATACAGTCACAAACCAAACAGCTTTGTGCAGTCAACCGATTTTTCGGTATATTTACCGAAGCTTTTCAAATAAAGAAATAATGGGTTTTGGCAACTGTGTTAACTTTCATAGAAAGTTTATTTTTATACATATTGTAACATTTTTTCGCTATTGTACCTTCTTTTTAAGAGCTTAGAGGTTGTCAGAGAAAATAATTATAGAACTGGCAAGTTAAAAATTTAAATTTTTTTTTTTTGGGAGAATAGAACAGGATTTGAAAAATGAGAAAAAAAAGGAGAGCGAGGTCGTTTTTTAGAAAGAACAAGAAAGGTTGTGATGGAGTGAAGAGATTATTTTTCTCCTCAAAAAAAAGATATTTGATTTCTTTGTAAAAGTAGTCTGTTAAGAATATTAAAGAAGATGTTGGCAAAGTGAAAAAGAAAGAGGCTCGAACCAGAAGACTGATGTCGCCCAAACTTAAGGCAAATAGACCCCTCGACAAGAATAAGGGGGAGCAATGGCTTCAATCGGATAAAGAGCACATTAATCAAGGTGACGCACCAGTTTCATACGAGTTTATAGAACTTATATTTACAATGACGATGCTGATTGCAGAACTATATAAAGTTGACTTATAATTTTGGAGATAACATTCGAGAGTGAAGTATGGGACAATACAATCTAATTTAAGCCAGTGGTTTGTGTTTTTCATCATAATGTGTAAATTATAAGGTGAAAGGTATTTATATCTGATTTTTGTAAACTACACCACACCATCACAACCACTTTGATATCTTTCTGTTTCTCTTTTATTTACAAAATTAGTATTGGTTTATTTGTGTCAGATTATATTACAATTATCCTTTTTAAAATAGAATTTTATTTAAAAAGATTTCCAATGAATTTCAAAATTTACTTTATCCATTCCCTTTTTGTGGCATCCGGGTGGGAATGGTATAATATCCAATAACTGTGTTTGACGTATTATTTACGGATGTCTTACGTATATTTCGAAATTATGCGTAATGTTTGCTAAAATTGATACAGCAAATATCTTCCTACATTATATAGGGTCGTTGCGTTAGTATTCGACCGATTATTAGTGAAGTTGCGCAGTTTGAGCAATAAAACAAATTAGTTTCGCATATTAAAAATTTATTTAAAATATGCAATATGGTTGTAAATATAGTCTAGATGGTTTTTAATTAAGAACGAAGAAAATCTGTTGTCACGTTATTCTTATAAAAAATTAAAATCAAAAATTAAGCTATTTCGCTAGTTTTCGACCAGCATTAAATCAGTTTTCGGCCACACCACTTCTCAGTCTAAGTTGACGGAGTTGGAGTTTTATAAATAAAATCACGCTTAATATATTGTTTTATATGAAATTTTATCAGTTTTACTGTAGGTATCTTCTTTAAAAAAATTCGGTTTTATTCTCATATGTATAAGTAAATCTTATTCCATCTTATCAGTAACACAAGCACCATGGATTACTTTTCCCCTGTTATCACTACTAAAATTCATCCTTAACTTAATCTCTTGACCAAGATTTTTCAATGTATGGTTTTCAATATCTCGATCATTCTTTGCATCACCAGCTTTTTCAACTTGTTAATCCCCTTAGTCATGTCGTCATGTTGTAGTCATCATGTTCAGCTTTAGAGTTTTCGCTTGAAACTTGAACTTTTCTCTTAACATTTTCTTTCCACATCTTTTTCTGATTGAGTTTTAGCTTGAAGCTCGCACTTTTCTCTTAACACTTTCTTTTGTCATCTTTTTCTGATTTTCATCAATTTCTATTTGTGATTCTCACTTCTTTCCAGTCGTTTCTTTTTAGATGCGACTTTCTTTTCTACATTGATTTTTCTTTATCTTCTTGGAACTTCCTTAAAGTTGAAGATGAAATTGCAGTTACAAAGATTACAGCCGCAATTTCATCTTCACCTTGGAGAAAACAAGTATATCTATTTAAAATTTGTTTTTACTTTTTCATTAGCGTTAGGACAAATAAACGTATAAATTTGACAATATAAAAAGAACCACAACCACTATTATTTCATTTTGAAATGAAGAGGCAATCAATTGGTCGAAAATTAGAGGCGGCCGAGAAACCGGCGCAACGACCCTACATTATTTTGATTTTATGACTAAAGACTAAATATTTAACACTGGTGAACATTGTTTTTAATTAAATGATGACCGTTACAAATCCTTTCGAAAATCATTCCCTTTGCCGCCATTAGCGTAGAAAATTAAAAGAAAAACTAAGTTAATTTTTCTTTTTCGTTTGAAAATCTATAGTTATATATTAACATAACAGAAGAAATTGTCCGGCTGACTCATTACAATGAAATTGTAGACCGTTTAGCTAAAGGGGCTGTATTCAGGGTAGTTCTGATAATAAAAATATTTGTACCCAAGATTTGATGAGTATTCCTCACTCTCACTTGTTAGAAAAATGGACTGGTTTGGAATTCGTCTAGTGATTCTAGTGGAACTAAGGGAAGAGTTCACCATAAATTTCAGCCTAATGTCTGTTTGCGTCCGTGGTACTGTAAATTCACAATTGTTAAAGGAAATTCTTCGATTTTGACTCGCTTAAAAATAGGTCAATGTTGTACTCCCAACCATTTAGCAAAAATAATACGAGATTCTCCCCTTTGCGACCGTGGTACTTTAATAGGAGTCATATTTTTTTGATTGCCCTTTATATAATTCTCTTCCTTTATATAATAATAATACATACATACATATATACATCATCTTCACGCTGTATCCCTAACGGGGTAGTCAGAGAGGACGGAGCGTCAAGAGTCGCGGTCCTTACATACCTCTTTCACTTCCTCAACTCTCATCATTCTTCTTACACATTTTCGCGTAGGTGTGGGAGTGCTTTTGACATTTCCGTCTGCTAACATTCTGGCTATTTGTTCTTCAAAAGTCAGCCTTGGTCTTCCTTGGCTTCTTTTACCTCTCACTTTCGCTCTATAGATTTTCTTCGTCGATCTTTCATCACTCATTCTTTCTATGTGCCCGAACCATCTTAGCATTTCTTTCTTCATTTTTACAATAACATAAATAATAATAATATACTCAGAAATTTCACACAGCGCCATCTAGCCCAAAATAAGCAGCACAGCGTTTGTGTTATAGGTACTAGACAACTGATATACTACTTATATACTTTTCTTTTGTAAATAAATACATATTATACATAAACACCCAGACTCGGGTCGGGAATCGAACCCACAACCCTCGTTTACTTTCTGACGCGCATAGCCGTTACGCCACGGAGGTCGTAACTAATTAAAATATAATATATTTTTATTAGTTATAATGCCGCACTTCCGTGTAATTTAACATGTATCTTATCCTCATCTAATAAAAAATATATTAAATCGCAGCTGATTTATTTAATTTTCCATAATCTCATTATAAAATTACGTTCAGTATTCATTGTAGACATCTTATATACGTGTATCTATTGCCCTCTATTTTATACCACGTAAATTATAAACTCCTGGTCTTTCACTTTGAACTCCCAACGATAAAGATCTGCATCAGTTTCAACCATTGAGTACAACATGTAATTCTACAGTATCGGGGCGACCAAGCTTTACTCCGTGTCTTACAAAAAAAATAATAAAAAAAAGTCTGACCACATTACAGGATTCCAATCCGCGTATTTCGGCATGATAGATCTACGCCCTAGCCGCTGTACTACTGAGAGGGTACTGTTATGAAATCAGAAGAAAATGCAAAAAAATACTACATATATTTTATAGGTGGTACACGAATGAATTATGATGTATGTTATAATTATAGGAATGAATAATTTATGGTCTTAAGATTATATTTATAAATGCTCAAAATGATATTTTTATTACATAAGATTTTAAACTAGCCATGCTATAGCCTAAAATCGTATTTTATCCTGTCTAATACTTCAACGCATATTTTGACTAATAAAAATTCTTTCTAATGATTTAAAAAATGTAACTTAGCTGTAACTTGTCCGTCTGTTAATACGCCTATTTCACGATAACAGCCAATTGGCATTGAAACTCCGACTACCCTTCATATAATTTGTATCACCACCGCACCACACCGCAAGTACTAAACCGCCCATTAAAATTAAATGTTATATTTTACTGGTGGACCGAGTTATTTTGATTGTTTCGCTTTTAATGTACGCGTCGTGAAGATTTATCTTATTCAGTCTAAGATCGATGTATGTAATCTGCCCCGATGTGACCCGATGGATATTCTTAAAATTGAAACATAGTGGTTCCTGGAGAGTTCGCCATTGGACGGCGACCGCCTGTCGCTTCTAATGGACTGAATTGAAAGCCTTTTAGATCAACAATTTTTATTGTACAAGAAAATTTACATGTTATATAGGCCATTGTCTTTACAGCAGTTTTCATAAGACGCCTATTTTTATTGAAAACGACACAAAAATCGTCGACTTATTCGTAATACATAGTTGACCTATTAAATTATTCGAATAATTTGAGTAGGCTAGTCGACTGTTCTTAAACCTGGTATATTTTATACATAAATATATATATATATAGTGCCTAATGTAAATTAATAAAATTTTGTACCTTAAAACTCCCAAAAACGTAAAAATAAAAAATCTAAAAAAAAAGAGTTCATCCTTTCCCGCCAAAAAGACCACGTAAGAAGTTAAATTTCTTTGAAGCGAATAACCATAAGAAAAAAAACTGGCCACATATAAAAAAACCAAACAGGCTACATATAAAAAAAAAATGTAAACTATGATCACTTAAAAAGAAAATAAACACTTCGTTGGTAACTTCAGGTTGGGACTTTTTGGCGGGAACGGGAGAAGTGAGGTTGTCATTTTATTTAGATTTTCTATTTTTTACATTTTTAGGAGTTTTAAAGTACAACAGTGAAAGTATATTGTGTTTTAAAGTTCTGTGTAAGTGACAAGAATGGAGGAGTTCTAAATAAACATGTGTAGCTGTTGTCGCGCTCTTCCAAGAAGTCCTTTATAACTTCAGTAAAGCCTACTATCACTTTACTGGAGGAGTTTTACGATAAGAAAGAACTAATTCACTTGTGATTCTTCATGGATTCTACTTATTCTGTGACTGTATACTAGTTTGTGTTAATGCGTGACATTGGCAAATGCGCTAATCATCTACTGAATTGTTTTCTCGCTTTACTTGACGTTGGCAATATACTCACGTATGGTGCCATTTAAAAAAAAAAACTTTGTATTCAACACCAACAATATGGGTACCAAATGAAATAAAATACGCAGGGGAAGGTTTCTGAATATATGATGTCATCATAAATCCAATATGGCGGATGTTCCATAATAGGAAATAATTTTTTGTTCAACACCAACAATATGGGTATAAAATGAAATGGAATACGCAGGGGAAGGTTTCTGTGTGTCTGACGTCATCATACTACTCTGTCAAGAAAGTACCGGGAAAAGATCAATAATACACGAAATGTTAGTTGTTCAACCAAATTTATTTTATCACCTTCAAAGTATGCTCCTTCAGAAACGATACACTTACGCCAACGAATAATCCAATCATCAAAACATTTTTTAAACACTTTTTCAGGAATTGAGTTCAGTGCTCGCCGCAAATTCTCCTTTATGTCTTCTGCCGAATGAAAACGGGTGCCACGAAGTGGTAATTTGAGTTTAGGAAAAAGAAAGAAGTCGGCTGGAGCCATATCTAGTGAATAAGGTGGTTGCTCGATGGTATTTGTTGAGTTTTTGGTCAAAAATTCGTTCACAATGATGGCCTTGTGCGAAGGCGCATTATCGTGGTGCAAAATCCAAGAATTTTCTTTCCACAAATCTGGCCTTTTTACAAAGGCCTAAATAATATTCTTTATTTACCTTTTGACCTTCTGGCAAGAATTCCGAGTGCACAACACCGCGATAGTTAAAGAAAACAGTCAACATGACTTTGACTTTTGATCGCCTTTGGCGTGGTTTTTTCGGTTTCGGTTCAGTTGGAAGGCGCCACTCCGAAGCTTGTTGACTAGTTTGCATGTTAAACTCGTAAACCCACGTATCGTCACCAGTAACAATGAGTTTCATGAATGTTGGATCGGAACTGACTCGTTCTAACATGTCCTCAGCGACTCTTATGTGATTGAGTTTTTGGAGAAAATTCAGGTCTTTGGGACTAGCCGTTCGGCAACATGTTTCATACTCAAGTGATTATTTAAAATGGTACGGATCTACTCGTGAGACACAGAAAGTTCGGCTGCTGTCTTTCTCAAACTTGAATGAGGATTTTCAGTCAACTTCAGTTGCAAACGTTGATGGCCTACCAGAGCGAGGCAAATCTTCCATCACATCTAGACCGCTTTTGAACCCTTTGTACCACTCATAAGCAGGTGTTTTTGATAAAGTCGATTCACCGTAAGCCTTCTATAACATTTTCAGTGACTCGGAACACGAAATTCCATTGGCGATGCAAAATTTAAGACAAACTCTTTGTTCAATGTTTTTGTCCATTATGAAATTCGCAATATACACTAGAATGATATAACTAAAAACAGCACTGTATTTAATCTAAATAACACATGCAACTCAAACTCCGCGCCAAAATGGAAAACAGTTGTGCCAATCTAACAACAACAAAAAAAACAAAAAATTGAATTTGGAACCATAAACAAATCATCCATTCCCGATACTTTCTTGACTGAATGTACATCCAATATGGCGGATGTCCCATAATAGCAAATAATTTTTTGTTTAACACCAACAATATGGGTATCAAATTAAATGTAATACGCAGGAGAAGGTTTCTAAATATGTGACGTTATCATAAATCCCCGAGAAGTGCTACGGCACGGCGCGGAAAGGGCTCTGATGTTCTATAGGAGATCCCGGAGTCCGAATCTGGCTTTTATTTGTCAGTGTAATAATCCAGTATTAACTTTTTTAACTTCCTATTAATTAAATCAAGATTCTTTAATTAAACGCCCTGTTCAGATACTTTAAATTTAGTTTGTTAAGTTATAGAGGGCGTCATATGAATTTCCATGACGATGTCATAATTTGTTAATATTTAATAAGTACAAGCAAAATATTAGATTAAACACCTTCAGCTAGCTATCAAGTGTGTTTCCATTGAAACCCTACTTGCAACGGCTATCTCTTTGGGACGAGTGAACATTGGTCCATCGAGCCGGGATACGCTCGGTAGACTGACGGCAGTGCAGTGAAGCTGCAGCGACGGTGACGTCCGAGAATCCAAGCAGCGGTCACAGGATCACACTTGGCGACGTGAGCGGCTTCGAATCCGGAGACAACGGAACGGCGGAGCAGCGGAACGGCGCCGAGAGGGGGCACCACAGGCGCGGCGCAGTGCAGCATAGCAAAGTCGAAGTATATGGAGATCCCGTACGAGTGAGTGAGCGCGGTGAATCGTGAGTACTTTGAAAGTGTTACTCAAGACAACATTTTTCGTTACCGAATTAGAGTTCAAAATAGCATGTACAGAAATCGGAACTTAGTGTAAATTCAGCAAGATTTGGACTTGTAAAATTTTAAAGTTTAACTTAGGACTTAGAATAGTTTTCTTAAAAGTGAGCAGACGGGGAACCTATGTCCAAATTCACTCAGAATTAAAGTGTCGTAAAACACTTTTTCACAAAATTTTGAGATCTTTTCGGAATTTTGTTTAGTGAAATCAAGATAGAAGAAATTGTGCAAAATAAGGACTTAGAATTTTTCCGTTAAATTTACTTTTAGAATACGTTGTAAGTTATAAAATTTATTGAGTTTGATTTGAAATTGTAATTTTTGTATTTGTGTTTTTGTTATTATTATCTTATTATTAACTTATTTCGTTTCTTGTTTTATCTAATTATATATAAATGTCAAAGATGAATACTTTAATCAAATTACAAGAGGACATTGTAGTTACTATTGGCAAAGGTAGAACAAATTTTAAAAAGACTCCTAAAGAACGTAGAACTAATTCTTATTTACAATCACGCTTAGAAGTTTTAGAACAGAAATGGCAGTCTTTTAATATAAATCATTGTAAAATAATTTCAGATTTTGGTCAAATAGAATTAAATAAAACTGATTATGTATTGAAAAATATGTACGAAGATACCGAAGAGTTGTATATTGAATATAAATCAGAACTAAAAGAAGCTTTGAGTAAAACTATGTGTAATGTTGATAGTAATCAGCAATCTCAGACTGTGGTAGGCTTTAAAGAACAATGTGGTGTTAGATTACCTAAAATTAGTATTCCTGTATTTTCTGGCAAATATTCAGAATGGACTAGTTTTAGGGACCTATTTGTATCTTTAATTCATAAGAACAGAATGTTAGATGATGTACAACGTTTGCATTACTTAAAAGGTCATTTAACTGGCGAGGCAGAACAATTGTTACGTCATATACCTATAACTTTAGAAAATTATAACATAGCTTGGACGCAATTAGAAAAGAGATACAATAATAAACGTTACTTGGTAAATTGTATATTGAAACGTTTCATGAGTCAAAAAAATATTACTACTGAAACTTCTACGGCTTTAAAGGAACTTTTAGATTGTACTAGCGAATGTTTGTCTGCTTTAAAAAATTTAGATATAGATATTAAGTCTTGGTATATAATTGTTATTTATATTTTGTGTTTAAAATTGGATAACGAATCACGAAAGCAATGGGAACTCAAAGTAAGTGAATCTACTGATGAATTACCTTCATGGGAACAATTTAGCGAATTTTTAGAGCAGAGGTTTCGTGCATTAGGATTTTTAGATACCAAAACAAATAAATTTACACCTGCAGTTCGCAGTAATTTAAAATCTTTACATGTCACTGAAACTTCATGCAGCTTTTGTTCAGAAAGTCATAAACTGGGCAATTGTAAAAGGTTTTCGAAAGAAACTGTAGATGCTCGTCGTGCTTTCGTTAGGAATCGTGGCTTATGCTTCAATTGTCTGAGCGATAATCATACGGTTTACAGTTGTCGTCAGCCTACTAAATGTCGTATATGCAAAAAGAAACATCACTCATTATTGCATCCAAGGAGCACCCAGCAGCCATCGGGACCTGGGGGCGATCAGAATCAGTTAGTTGAAGGTCAAACTGATTTAGCTAAACCATCGACATCAAATGTTAATGAACCAAGCAATATTGTTACTTGTTTTTCGAAATCTAGCAACCGAGTTTTATTGGCCACAGCTTTAATTAAAGCTGAAGCGAAAACAGGTACTAGTATAACGCTTAGAGCCTTGTTAGACCAAGGATCGCAAGCGTCATTTGTAAGTGAATCCGCAGTCCAAATACTCGGACTTAAAAAGCAACCTACTCGGAGTTTCGTTTCAGGTTTAGGAGGAGATCAGCACGACTCAGTGGAGTCAAGGGCTGTAGTATGTATCAAATTGCAATCACTTCATGATCCTAGTTTTGTGATTAAAATCAGAGCTCACGTGCTAGGTAAACTTACCTCTTTTCTTCCACAAAAAAGAGTGGTCGTACCTGTATGGACAGAACTGCAAGGTATGAAGTTAGCTGATCCTGCATTTCACGTACCCAATAAAATTGATTTGCTTCTGGGAGCAGAAGTGTACAGTCAAATATTGTTAAGCGGGTTAGTTAGGGGACCTGAAAATTCACTACTGGCTCAAAATACTAAACTAGGCTGGATTTTAACAGGTATCGCACGCAAGAAATCTAACAGTGATAAATCTTTACAAACATTTTGCTCAATAATTAGTATGAACGTCGAAGTAGATGAAAACGATGCACTGAAAAGATTTTGGGAGTTAGAAGCTGAACCAACTAATTTAAAGCATATGACAGAGGAAGAAAAGAAGTGTGAGAAATTATATGAAGAAAGTACAAAACGAGATGAATTCTGCAGGTACATTGTTAAATTACCTTTTTGTAGTTCTGACCCTGGCTGTCAATATGGAAATTCAAGGCAGATAGCAGAGTCGCGGTTATTAACTCTAGAAAAGAAATTGTTAAAAAATCCTGAATTAAAAGAACAATATTCAAATGTAATCAAGGAATATCTTGACTTAGGTCATATGGAGCTGGTTCCTGAGGAATTTAGAAATCAACCACAAGCAGTTTATCTTCCCCATCATGCTGTAGTACGTGAAGATAAAACTACAACTAAAGTACGGGTAGTTTTTGATGCCTCGTGCCCTGGTACAAATGGTATATCATTAAATAATGATTTAATGGTTGGCCCAACGCAGTCGGAGCTGAGACATCTTATTATGAAATGGCGTTGCCATTCCATATGTTTAGTCGCCGATATAGTGAAAATGTATCGTCAAATAAAGGTTACTGAAGCAGATGCTGATTTTCAACGAATTTTATGGCGTAATCCAGATGAATCGAAAAAAGAACTGGAACATTACAGAATGTTAAGGGTGACATTCGGCACGTCTTCTGCACCTTACCTTGCTGTTAAAACATTACAACAGGTAGCAAAGGACGAAGGTCATGCTTTTCCACTAGCTACAAAAAGTATTATGAATGATTTTTATATGGATGATTTATTATCGGGTTGTGAAAATGCGACAGAAGGAGTACAGCTATACAGTGAATTAAATGAACTATTGGCAAAAGCAGGTTTTAGGTTACAGAAGTGGACAAGCAATGATAATGAACTGTTAAAGGTGATTCAAGAAAAGAATAATGGTACAACATGCAATTTAGAATTGAAATTAGACGAAATAATGAAGATTTTAGGACTTACGTGGAATCGTCGATCAGATGAATTTCAATACACGGTTAAGTTGCCTACGTTAAAATATCCTATAACGAAAAGGAATGTCATATCGAATATATCAAAATTATTCGATCCTCTCGGTTGGGTTGCTCCAACTATAATATTGGCAAAAACATTCATTCAAAGGTTGTGGATATCTGGAATTGAATGGGATCATGAATTGCCACCTAAACTAATGAAGGAATGGTTGGAATTTAGGGAAACTTTACCTTGTCTTTCCCACATAAGAGTTCCTCGGTGGATCAACACAAAACAGTCCGACATATCCAGAGAGCTTCATGGTTTTTCCGACGCTTCTAACGAAGCATATGCAGCTGTCGTATATCTTCGAGTCACAGACGCACAGGGAAACATTCATGTTAATTTGGTTACATCAAAGACGAAGGTTGCTCCAATCAAGCAAATTTCTATTCCTCGTCTTGAACTATGTGGAGCAGTTCTTCTGGCAAAGGTTCTTCAGGAAGTTGCTACAGTCTTGGCTATTCCAAATACACAAATTTATGCATGGACCGACTCGTCTATTGTTTTGGCTTGGCTAAGTAGTCATCCCTCACGATGGAAGACATTCGTGGCAAATAGGGTATCAGAAATTTTGACTTGGACAGATAGTTCTCAATGGTCGCATGTACTATCTAGAGAGAACCCAGCAGATTACGCTTCTCGCGGTGTGATGCCAGACGAATTAATTAAGCTGACTTTGTGGACAGAGGGACCTGAGTGGCTGAAAAATAAGGAAATAATTAAAGAAAGAAAAATAAGCGACACAGATTTAGAAAAAAGAAAAGATAAAAATGTATGTTTAGTTAATATTACAAAAAGCGAAAATGAATTTTGGTTAAGATTTTCTTCTTTAAGGAAATTAGTAAAAATAAAATATACCATACCTCATGGTTGTCTGCATCTGAAATAAAAGAATCATTAAATGTGTGTATAAGGGAATGTCAAAAGAATCATTTTAAAGAAGAAATAAAGGATATACAGAGTACAGGAAGGGTAAATAAAAAAAGTAAACTTACCTCATTTACACCATACCTCGATGAAGCTGGAATTCTAAGAATCGGTGGTCGATTGCATAAATCCAGTGTTGTTGAAGATATCAAACATCCAATACTGATTCCGAGAATGTCTTTTCTAACAAACCTCTTAATATCAGAAGCTCATGAAAAGACATTGCATGGTGGTCCTCAGATGATGGTTAATTATCTGAGAAACAAGTACTGGATTTTTGATGCAAAGAATTTAGCGAAATATTTTGTACGCAAATGTATAATTTGTATACGTTATTCTGCGAAGAGTAACCAACCAATGATGGGACAACTGCCATATTGCAGAGTCAATGCTTGTCGTCCTTTCCAAAAAAGTGGGGTTGATTACGCAGGGCCTATAAATGTCAGAGCTACCAAGGGTCGAGGTCATAAGGCTTACAAAGGTTACATTTGTTTGTTTATTTGTATGGCAACAAGAGCTATACATCTAGAGATAGTAAGCGATATGACTGCTCAGGGATTTTTAGCAGCATTCAAACGATTTACGGCCAGACGAGGACACTGCTCAGACCTTTGGAGCGATAACGGCTGTAATTTTGTAGGTTCAGCTCGTGAACTTAATCATCTCTTCACAGAAGAAAGGTCGAATTTAGCTTCAGAAATTGCTGACTGGTTAGATAGTAATCACACAAACTGGCACTTTATCCCTCCCCATTCCCCAAACTTTGGAGGATTGTGGGAAGCAGGAATAAAGTCAACCAAACATCACCTCAAACGGGTTACCGGTGATACAACTTTAACTTTTGAGGAGCTAAACACAGTTTTAACTCAGGTCGAAGCTTGTCTGAATTCGAGACCGATATCACAAATAACCAATAATCCAGAGGATCCCTTACCTCTCACCCCTGGTCACTTTCTCGTAGGAGAGTCGTTGGTTCTACCTCCAGATTACAATTATAATGATGCTAACATCAATATTTTGAGTCGTTGGCATTTAACACAGCGCATGGTTCAGAATTTTTGGCGTCGATGGTCAAACTAATATCTCAATCATTTCATGCATCGTTATAAATGGACTAATCAAACTCCTGAACCTCAAATCGGTGATATAGTTCTAGTCAAGGAGGATGATCTCCCTCCTGCCCGATGGTTGTATGGAATTATTGAACAAAAGCACACTGGTTCCGACGACATCACGAGAGTGGTCACTTTACGGTATAAGGGTGGTTTTATTAAACGACCAATTTCTAAATTATGTATTTTACCAATTAAACATTAATTATTACTTTTTTAATTTTAATATTTACTACTTTTTTAATTTGAGTTTTCATTTGTGCCTACTTAAATGAAATGTTTTTTGGTTTGTGTATATTTTATACTATATTGTTGTAGATGTATTGAACTAATTGTATACACTAGTGTTAAGGTTATTTACAGTTTTAATGTTATGTAGAATGTATCTAATTATTTTGTTTCCGTCTTCACCAAATATTTGTTTAAGGACCGTCAGTAGTCCTTGGTGGGCGGAATGTTCAGATACTTTAAATTTAGTTTGTTAAGTTATAGAGGGCGTCATATGAATTTCCATGACGATGCCATAATTTGTTAATATTTAATAAGTACAAGCAAAATATTAGATTAAACACCTTCAGCTAGCTATCAAGTGTGTTTCCATTGAAACCCTACTTGCAACGGCTATCTCTTTGGGACGAGTGAACACGCCCCTCGTATCGTCGGTAAAACCAACGTTACGTTAATTAAGTTTACTAGAAAAAAACATTTTGAATTTGAACGTTGATTCATAAATGATTAATTAAAAAATGGGTTTGAAATCAATCGTTTTAAGAACTTCTGAAATTAAACTGACGACTGTACATTAGATATAATCGTTAGTGTGTCGATCAGTTACCGTGTAACTTGTAACCGACTTGAGTTATTTCAAAGTCAAAGTCAAATCAATTTATTCAAGTAAACCCAATTTCAAGGTATTTTCGAACGTCAAATCTACTTTAGTTCGGATCAAATAGAAAACCTGGACACTGAGAAGAATCGACAAGAAACTCAGTCAGGTATCATTTTTTCAACTTCATTTTACAAAAGGTTTATTAAAATACAATATTTTCATTAAGCCAGTAAATGCATGTGCAGAGAAGATCATTTCCAGACTATTGATTTATTTTCAATGAAATCATTTATTTTATAGTATGATTGTCTAATCAATGTACGTTTTATAACCAATCTAAATTTATTTTCTGTTAATTGAGTAATTTCCTGAGGAACTTTGTTATAAAAACGAATGCAGTTACCTAAAAATGAAACATTTGACTTATGTAATTTAAATTTTGGATAACCAATTTATCGCGACATCTGGTTTCAATACCATTAATATCGCCTTTCTTTTTAAACAGATCTATATTTTTCCTCGTATACATAATAATTTCGAAGATGTATAAGGAGGGCAAGGTGAGGAGATTAATGTCTTTAAAACGATCTTTAAGCGATTCTCGTGCATTCATACTGTAGATGGCACGTATTGCTCTTTTTTGTAAAATAAAAATGGAGTTAATATGCGCTGCTGATTCCCACAGCAGAAGGCCGTAGGACATTAGACTGTGAAAATATGCAAAGTACACCAGCCTTGCCTTATCCACATCCATCATTTGCCTAATGCGTCTAATTGCATTGCATTTAGATCATATTCCTGCAATATACATACTATATGTGGTGTCGACGATGGTTCATAGCTATTTTAGCATCCAATAAGTGGGCCCTGTAGTAGACTTCGCTAGTGAAACCGCGGTGTACAGCTAGTATAGTAAACATGAAAAATATCACAAGAAGGATAGAATTTATATGAAGATCCGGCTATTGAGTAAACTAAACGCAGCGAAAATCAAATTAAATATGCATCACTAGGCCCTCAGTCCTCTTTAAATGAAGGATTACCTTGAAGGGCCAGAAGGCTAATCACACATGAGTTACAGGTATCAGTAGCTCCCTTTTAGCTTGCCTACACTTCAAAGATTCGTCAAGGTTCGTTAAGATCTCAAGTGTTTGTAAGTGAATCTTTCCATTTTTTCAAAGGTAGAAATCAAGTAGAAATGTACCGTACTGTACTGTAATTGACTGTAATATAATATCTATCGTACCTACCTTAAGGCGCTTCCCCTAGTCAAATACTGTTTTTTTTGCTAGTTTTAGAGGCTATCTTCTGGTTATTTGAAAATATATAAAAAGTAATAAAAATATTATAATAATCTTCGACATTGTAACAATACTTTTGCAGTCTCATATTTTTCAGTTATGTATAAAATACATGTAAAACCTGTATTCAAAAGAAAGCCTAAAAATTAGAAATATGTGCATCTACTTCATAAATAGAAGTTATATTTACTTGCGATATACACTAATGTATAGATAATTTTATGATATAAAACTTGACCATTTTAATTTTTTCAAAAGACCCTTTTTTCATAAGTAAAATCAATAATTACTAGATTACATGAAGAATTTTACGAATTCTAGTATGTGCTCTATACGTTTGCCTGTTTGCTTGGGGAAGCGCCTTAAGTGAGAATGAATTTGTAGATGTAGCAAGATGTAAATATATATGAGTGTGGTCACTGTGGTAACGTCAAAACTCAAAATAACCGCCTATGTCAGACATGCTCTAAACTCTAGTATAGGATGATTAGTAGAAAAAATTGATACGCAGATTGTCAAGTATTTAAAACGATTTTTAATATCCCATTTACATATGTTCACTTCAAGTATAACAGTTTGACTCGTTTTTCTGAACTACCTACGTATTACCTTTATTGTAAGCGCGCGGCGTGTGTAGTATAAAATATGTGGGTAGATATAAAATAAAAATACGTATATAAAATGTTTGTTTGTACATACATTATTTAATTATTTTTATATATAAATTTTATGTTCGTATATATTTATGTATGTGTTAGTCTATGAGTACTGTAATAAGATATATAGATATATGGAATAGAAATATAGTATAAATATTATGTGTGACCGTGTATACGTATGTAGTAAGTGTAACTCCTACACTAGCAATTTTAGACAAAACAGAAATTTACAAAAACCATAGAGTTTAGACCAATACACCCATTACGTAGGTATTATTAATTTCCTGTTTCTCATTGTCTGGTTTTGATATTTGCGTCTCTGTACCTACCAATCAGGGATAACGAAATAAATCAGGTAAATCCTACAGACAGACGGATAGACAAATATAACGAAACATTAAGGCTTTAATTTTTCCACTAACGTAACTATAAAAGCTGTTTTTCCGTCGTACATTGTAGATTTTGGCCGTAAGCGATAATATTTTAGAAAAAAAATTATAAGTATGTAGAGACTATTTTTATTTAGAACAAAAAATGTCCAGATAAAAATAATAATAGAGGCATTATAAAGGAATTTATTACAAAACAAACGATCGAGCGTCGAATTTATATCAGACGTGACTGGTTTAATGCGGTTATAAATATGGAGCGTCATGTTACAGAGCCGTATTTAGGTTTAGTACTATGAAGGGATTGGACGTTGGTTTCATTGCTAGGACATAAAATGTAAATGAATTGGTAATACATATATAGGAAAAAATCACGCATCAATTCGCTACTATCGTACCGTAGTGTACTACCGAAACTAGTTTAATAATAAAATAATAAATAGTTTAATAATAAAAATAAATAATAGATCGTGCTTAATATAACATTTTCTATAAACTAAATAAATAAACTTGACAAGCTGTCACCCTGACAATGCCGGCACATCCGGTGCAGTGAATGGAGTTAGAGGAGTTATTATATTCCTTGAAGGAGTTGGTGCAATTGCGCAACGTCTCTTGCTAACTCCTGGAAATAACTCGGAAATTCATCTACCAGTATATATAAGATTGCTATATATACATATACCAACAGCAAAAGACAAAAAGAGATGGAAGGATGATGATGAAGGAGAGATGTTTCAAGATTAAATTTCACGACTTCGACTATCTTCTTAGAGTGCGGACTCCTATTTCAATACTGCCCCTGGAAATAGCTCGAAAATATATCTACTAGTTTATATAAGATTGCTATGTATAGATATACCAACAGTTGAAAAAAGAGATAGAGTATTGTAGAGATGTTTCGAGATTTTTTGCGACTTTTAGCACAGGAGAGAGTGTAGACTCCTGTTTCAATACTGCATTTGGAAATAAGTCAGAAATACACCACATCTATATATAGGGATGTTATATACACAAATATACAGGGTTAATTTAAAAATACTAATAACCTCTTAGTGCAAAATTCCTGTCTACATACCTAACAACTTTTGTTCTACGACTTTTTTCAAAACTCAATACGTTCCTCAAAAAATATTTAAGTCTTGTTGTACTATCTGAAACCTAATTACTCTGTACGTATTTCCAATGGTGCAGTGCAAGCGCATCGGGCCTCAGCGCCGCGTTGCGCGTGTGCCATTTTCAGAAACATTAAATGTATTTTGATTATTGTATGAAAGAAAAAAATTATGAATTTTTGAGTCGTAAAACAAAAGTTATTGGGGATAATGTTTAAGTACAAAATACTAAGAGGTTATTACTGTTGAAGTTTACCATTTTTTTATAGCAAAGAATTTTAAAGAAGATGTGATTTATATCGAAAGTAGCAAATCTATAGAGAAAACTGTCAATTTTAAATATTGAGATTGGTAGATAAAATTACTAATTCTATATATATCCCAATTGAATTTCACTTTTTGTATCAGTTTCAGATGTAACTATAACTTAAAGTACCTATCTCTTTTATAAATTTGTTTCAGTTCATTTTAGCTCTTACACATATGTGTTTGTGTTCATAGGAACATTTACTACATATATGAACAGTTTCGTTTACAAAAAAAAACTTTGTATTGTATCTATTGTCCAAGGTGGAGGTACACAAATATATTTTGTTTTTTACTCATTACATTTTTTACTAATTATTTTGAAATCAGTACATACATATCATCAATTTTATTTATAAACATCAAACTAAGTACCTATTATCTTAAATAATATACTTCCTCAAAGTTGCTGCTTAGAAAGCTGTCATTACTCAGCGTACGCAGCAAATTAAATTAGAAAAAGTTACAATTACTTATTTATTCAATAGCGTTTCTGAGCTAGTCTTCGTAACAAAACATGTCTAATGCGTACTTAGGTAGTTAAAGGTCCTTCAAATTGTTATTTAGATAAATAAACGAGAAATGTGTACTTTTTCTATAGTTATCATGGAAAAAGATATTAAAAAACTTTTAAGCCCGTATACAACAAAATAGATTTGCAACGAATATTCGATTATATCTATTCGACATTCAGTGTGTTGGGTTTTTTTGTTATGTAGGCCGTATACTTAATTCATACTACCCGTATATACCTTATGTATATCTATACTTCCATACTAATATTATAAATACGAAAGTCTGTTTGTCTCGTCGGCTTTCACGGCTCACCTAACCTAACCTAAACCTAGGTATATCCACATAACCACATTGGATTTGCTTGGATATACACACATATTTTCGAAAACATATTTTTATTATCAACTCTTACCAATAGATGTGTAATGTATATAAAAAAATCTAAAAGGTACACAAATCTAAATTAATAAATTTAAATTTAAAATATAAATTAATAAACATAACATTTATGATATTTTGGCAAATTGTATTTTGTTTTTCCCACATAGGAAAATAAAAATAATTAAATTTATCATATCATTTGAATTCGATATTTTATTGTTAACAAATGATATGATATTAAAATCAATTATTTTCTTTCTGAGATTTCAACTTATGAAATTGTGTGCCAAAGAAATAGGACATCCACTTGGGTAAAAAGA
The DNA here is from genome assembly GCA_907165235.1 of Zeuzera pyrina. Taxonomy (NCBI): domain Eukaryota; kingdom Metazoa; phylum Arthropoda; class Insecta; order Lepidoptera; family Cossidae; genus Zeuzera; species Zeuzera pyrina. The sequence continues at coordinate 6,862,303 of OU015629.1, forward strand.
CATTATAAACAATTCTTTCGAAATAGGTAACAAACATTGTTAGAACGTCTCGTAGTTTTGTAGAGAAATATTTTTTAGAGAGCTTGTCAAGTGACAGGAACGCCGCCATTAGACTCTACTCATATCGTAGCTAAGTGCAGCGTGTTTTTGTCAAGCACAGTGTATAATTTTAGATTTTGCTACCTACAAATTTAACTCAGTAATTTGTTACAGAAAATACTACGTTACAGAAAATATCTAACATGGTCGTATTTTGTAAATTGTAATAATCTGTAGATAATGCAATGAACTGTACCTAGGTCTTAATCTTTGAATTAGTTATAGTTTTGATAATGATGTTATACTTATTACGTACGCTATCTGTATAAAATGCATATAGTTATATGAAATTGCATCTTTTCGAAAATAATATACCTACTCTATTATTTGTTTCAAATTCGAAACGGAAGAGCAACATAGTATTAAATTAAGTTTTGACCGTCTTAACCAGCAGGGGGGGTTATTCACAAACGTCGGAAACTTTCCGTGCCGGAAAGGCTGATCGTCGAAAAGCATAAATTCAATCCGACGGCTTGGTTTCGTGAATACGACTATATATGATATGATATATATGTACTAATATTAATATAATACGATTTCAGATTTGTGAATCGCGTATAGACAAAATCATCGAAAAGTTTCCTGTCGAATACGAAAAGTTGAGTTTCCGACGTTTGTGAATAACCCCGCTGGACTGGCCAAATACCCGTGATTCCCCGGACGTTGTGAGTGTCCAGCATGGGCGACGGTGATCACTTTCCATTAAATATAAAAAAAAATATATAAAAACTTCAGCATCGACTAGACTATTGACTGGTTTGGCCTCGTCGAATTCGAGGCCGAAAGATGACCAAATATTATGAGCATGTTTAGGCCATCAGGCCGAAGGTGTCTTGTGTCAGATACTAGAAATCACGCTTACGTAAAAAAAATATAATGTTCTTCCAAATTACTCTGGAAAAAAGAAAAACATTGTTAGAGTAAGGTTAGAGTGAACTTGTATTAGGTGACGGATGGGCTAGCAACCTATCATTTCTTTTATTGGCTAAGACTGCTATCAAAGTAAAATTTTGTTCAACCTTGATGCTCTCTCTGTTCATCTCGAAAAGGAAATTGTGTGAAATATTAAAAATTTAAATTGTTAAAACTTTCGTGAAACATTATTAACAAACTAATTATTGAACACGGCTGCCACTCACCCTGATGAAGGACCTCCAATAGGTCCGAAACTAGTCCGTACCTATACCGACTAAACGTGAGTACAGCCGTGTTCAATAATTAGTTTATTAAAAATTTAGTTATAATTTTGTAATCACAGAAAACATTAACAAACGTGCGACACGAAACATCAACATTTTAAAATCTTTCGAATTAAATTTTATTAAAGTAAATAGGTACACGAATAGGTACCTAATATATTTTTATACGTATACGTATTTTACATTAAAAAAAATAATTACCTTCTTTATACTTGCAGCTACGTAAATAAAATAAAACTGGCTCGATTTGGTTAGATATCGTTGTTTTGTTACGAGGATGGGTAGTTACTACCCAGATAGCAATTTCAACTTGAACCAGGCATGCGTGAAGTTTGCATTGCAACTGTATATACTTGACAAGTTTGAATTATACTTCCTAGTTATGCTGGAGTTATCCAGGTATGATACTCCATCTTCATATCACAAGGCAATCGTGTGGTAATACCAACCTATAGAGCAGGAATGTCATTTATTTTGTATAAAAACAAATTACGTCTATGATACATACTGTTGCAGTTACTGGCGTTCTGTTTCAGTTTGATTTTTTGCTGTTTTTGCCATAACACCGAATAGAACAATAAGCCATTACATAAATATTTAAATATATATCCAGTTTTGGTTATGTACTGCTTAATGCGAGCGAGAGTTGATACTTGTTAGTGTCCGATATTTCATCTCTATAGGTTGAGTGCTCTATGGGTAATACACACAAGTAGGTACTAAATTATAAACAAAAATTCAATATCTCCTGAAAATTAGAAGATTTCAGCAATATTGTCAAACTTTGTTGTCATAACACAGCAGCTTTTAATGCTAAAACTTCAAAAACTTGCCTCGTCATAATTTGATTTGGCAAGTTACAATCAAAGAAAAATCAAACATGCAGTTACGTTCTACGCTACCTGGATAGCTATTCTGTTTTGAGTTTACTTAACCAACTCCCGAGAACTTTAAGTAAAAAACAAATTATTTTTAGTTTTCACTGGTTTTCTACATGTTGACTGTTCTATTTCAAAGTTTTTGAGAGCAATAACTTGCACGTGTAAAAATTTGGTTTATAGCTTTGATCAAACACCATGCGATGCCTTCATGATAAATTAATTAATTAAACCGAATTCCTAAGTATAACCACTTTCTAGATCCATAACTACATCATCGTCATACTTTGTCCAAGTTCACTATCTGTAAGCCATCCACTTGAACCAACCAAGAAAGTTGTTATATTTCAGATAGGCTGACCTGATCTTCACCACACATGACTAAAAACCACTCCAGTTAAACTAGCCTTCTGTTTAAAAAACCACGTCCGATTTGGTCCATCTGTTTGGGACATATGATGCCACAGACAGACACACAATAATACAGACATCCGAGTCAAACTTCTAACATTTGAGTTAGATGTTCAACAATTGCTTTTCCGTGTTTAAAACCATGATATAGGTATATACGGAATATTATAATAACACATACATTGTTTTGCCCTGATTACCGCTCTGTAAGGAGACTACTTTATGTATGTACTTGCCGTCGATATAAAATTCAGTGCGTGTGCCGTTTACAAGGCGCAATATGTCCTGGTGAACTCAAGTCCTTGATAAAAGATGCTTTCGGCTACCCGCGTGTGTGTCGTAAATACTTTTTATCAAATAATTGGAATTAATTTCATTTTGTTATTTTTAAGTAACTGGACGTATTAAGATTTAGTCAAAGAAAGATGCATTACGAAAAAGAACGATGATTACCTACTTGCATTTAATGATGTTCATGTTGCCTAAGCTATTTTATTTAGAATTTTCCTAATAATCATACGTAATACAAAAAATAAGACCGACTTCAAAATAAAAAATTGAAGAGTACAAATTCATTATCCTTTAATTAAAACTGAAGTACGAAAATAACTTTAATAAAACACGATGCAAATACCTAGATAGTAAAATTTGTCAGACACTGAAGTCTAATGCCTAATGTCTAGATACCGTACAGTGGTTAATACCACACAGGTACAGTGGTATATACAGTGGTACCGTACTAGTACTTTTAGTTGCTGTTTAAGGGTTATCATCTCAGTAAAGGATAATAAAAAAGTACATACATACGTTAATATTTACACTTAAAACTACACATTAATTATACACATTAATTACACAAATAATAGACTTCCTCAAAGTTGCCGCTTAGAAAACTGTCATTGCTTAAGGTGCCCAGCAGACTGGCAGCATTACCTCTTTAAATAACCAAACTGATTCGCTGGAGGAAAAAGCTGCCAGCCCGGCGGTCTCCCGAAGCCTCTCGACCTGTCTCTTGACAAATATCAGAAACCAGTCAATGGGCTTCGGGGCCCCAGGCACTCAAAGTTTCGAATACAAAGGGCGTAAATATGAAACTCTCAGAGTCGCATACTTACGCCGCTTCAAGTTCTCGGCATTGCTGGCCGCGGCACCTGCTGACTTGGAAGTCACACAAGAAACAGCAAGTCTTCCAAGTTTCCAAGGAATGAGCGTCAAACCATCTGGTCTCCTGCCGTCGCCGCGCACAATACTTACAGGCTTTAAGACTTCAGAAACGCCAGCGGCGACAAGAGCCCATCGAATGACTCGAATGAAGTCGTTCAAGGCAGCATGTCGTGACAAGGATAATTATTTTGTACTTTTTAGGTCTTTTATTTTGAGGTTGTTTAATTCTTTTCTTAAAAAAATTGTTTATTTTCCCTTCTGAGTAGCCTTGTCCTAAATAAATATCTAAGGTAGATCTACAATGTAGGTCGATGTCTACACTCAGATTTTTTCCAATTCTGAAACGGAACATTAAATAAGAGGATCGTCGAAATTATACTTATAAACCGTTGAAAAGTTCTTTCGTTTTGCAATTAAAATTTATTTTCCGGTAATTGAGTGACTTTTTCAGGAACCATAAATATGCTTATACAAGCATAATAGAAAAACGAACGCAGTTACCCAGAACATACCACTTGACTTTTGTGATTTTTTGTAATTAGTTTATCATGACTTCGGGTTTCCATACAATAAGTATCGCTTTTCTTTTCAAACAGGTCTATGTTTTCTAGTGTACTTACCTACCTATATTATATTTTTCGAAGCTGTACCTATTGTAAGGAAGCAAAATTATTTTTGTCTAGGTCTACATAATTTTGTAAAATAAAAATATCTATTGGAAATACTGACATTACTAGGAAAAATAAAAAATTATATTGTTGGTTAAAAAATCAGTTATAATGAACTATTTCGTATGTATGTACCTGAGGCCTATATACTTAGTACATATTTAGATTATTCCCAGAGCTTTGAACAAATTATTTGGAATTGTATTAATTACTTTTTTTCCAGATGCTTTGGAATAAATTTCAATTATGCTATTAATTATGCAATATTATTATTCAATGATGCTGTGGATTAAAATTAAAAATGCAATCACTCAGTAGCCTTGGGTTCTGGGTGAGCAGCTTTACAGTGGCGCCCAATGTGGGGCCCGAATCCACGCCTCTTGAGATTCTCATACTTTACCGACCGAGTTAGCTGGGCACTTTACTGTAAAGCTGCCCATCAGGAAATTATTTTATGTTATATTTTGTTTTATAATCCCTCTGCTGCACGTACAGATGCAGATGATGCCAGACTTCTAGACGTCTAGTTCTAGTAGTTCTAGTGGTTTCACCGGGGTGATTGAAATAAAAATATTAGCTAAATCAATTTTGTCAGGAACAATTTCGTTAGATACTGTATTTTAATTAAACGTTCTTATTGTTTTTTTATCTGTTTCTGTAATATATGCATTCCATACTCTGCTTTTATTTTATTAAGTTTTTATATGTTATGATTGCTTTTGCCTGCTTTGTTTTTTTAGAGAATCTAAACTAATATTATAAATGTTGGCACGTGTGTGTATGCCTTACAATTTATGTAGCTTAATATGTTTACACTGGCAATTATTTATAGTAATTGTATGTGGCAACATTTTTGTCTATTCGCTTTTCCGCTCTGGCTCCGGCTACGTTCGCTGTGTATTTGTTTCATGGTTCGCACAACTAGTTTTTATAATAGGTCTTCTAGTCTTTAGTCTTTTAGTTTGTGCTGTAGATATAGAACTAAAATAATTCTAGTTGCATATTGTATAAATATGTGGAAGAATTAAGCAGTTTATTTATTTCAATTAATTCTTATCTTTATCTTCCACCTTAATAATAAAGAGGTAAACGTCTGAGGAGGCAATCTCCGAAACTACTCATCTGATTTCGAAAATTCTTTCACTAATATTTAGAATGGATCTTCAGGGTAGACATAGGCTGTATATTATCTAGTTTTCCACTCGAACAAAATCGTAAGCAACAGCTAATTTCTAATAGTTACGAACATAGTTGACATTTTTGATGTGAAATGTTGTTTTGATTTCGATTTTGCAACATATAAATCATAAAGTCCCCGCTTATCCTAATACTCTTCGTTGGTCAATTTTAATAAGGCGTTCGCGATGACTGTGTTGACAAACAGTAAATCTTCTGTTAGTGTTGCTAACAATAACACATCTCAATATAATTAAGAAATAATAGAAATACCTGTAGTTTAACTTTTAATAGTGATTTGACGAATTATAATGTACACAGCTAAAATAGTGTTGTCAAATACAAGACTAGTCTAAAATTTAGCTGCTGACATGACTGTAACGTCGTTATTTCATAATATATCAAATATTTCGAATAAATAAATATCATATTTTATTTTTTTACTATTTTCCCACTTTCCTTATTGCTACAAATATTCATATATTTTCGACGCTACCGCTGTCTCATAACAGGAACTATACAAAAAGAAGATAGCAGATAATGCCGCGGGGCAACCGCTACAGATTTATTAATAATGAAGTCGACATGGGGGACATCACTATTTAAAAATATACAAAAACTGGTCACCCTAGAAACGTCAAATCACTCTATCGAATTAAAAGTTGGAATATAAATCAAAATAGAAAAAGGAAATAAAATAAATGAACGATTTCAATAATTTATTTCGTTTAATTATTTATTTGTTTACAAATTGCTTATACTTCCTGCACCTAAAGCCGTCTAAACGACCCAAATCAAAAGTAGATGACGTCGATCAGACATTCTGCCTTCGTACTATGTTTATAATTTAACATATGCCGCACAAGTATTGTAAAGGTACAGAAAAATCCAAACCCCTTCAATGATACAAATATACAAACAGAACAAGAAAAGTGATATAAACAGAAGATTGAGCAGTATACAATAAATAAAATATAAAACTACTTAACAACAGTATGGTACTACATAAAATAATAAAAAAACAAAAAGAACACTCCAATTTAATCGAAGCTTACAAGAGCAATTCGCAAGGGAACTTTCAAGTTTATCCATGAGCAAGTTTTTATAAAGTTTACTATAGCATCTGAGATAGGTATCTAAAAAAATAATAAGTTTTGAAAGAACTGTATGTAAATAAGCATATACATAGCAAAATACTTTAAATAGTTGCTTATGAAACATAAAGAACTAAATATTTACTGGATAACTTTAATGAAAAGAAAAGATATAAATACCAAATAAGTCCAAACTATGTACATATATTACAATATCAATAACTATTAGAAAAACATGCTCACTATAAAACATGAATCCTCCATAAAAGTGCTACATCATTTTTGACAGATGTAATTTTTTTGCCTATAGGACATAATTGCAAGGCGCTCTATGCACAACTTCCAATTATTACATGCCTACGCAAATCTTAAGACCCTTTATTCCAGTCGTGTAAAGATTTCAAAAGAAATCTAATAGTACGATCAAGAGTAGGAAATCAATTAAAAAGGTTATACAGAAATTATATTTATGGATCTTAAAACGCTTTAAGTCTTAAACAAGTTTGGCAAGCAAAGTATCTAATGTTTAGTATTTAATGTAAGATTAAAAAAATATGAAAGCGAATATTTATACACAATCACTTGGAAGTCAAAAATATATTATATAAATTATACTACATTGAAATAGAAATATTAAACTGTAAGCTTGTTTCCCTTTGAGAATGAAAGGTATATCTCCTATTTCTCAGTAAAAAGTGAGCAATTACTAAGCGAAAATCAAGCGATAAATCCACAGTGAAAATTCTTAAAATCAGTATAGTCGCTATAATACAAAAGAAATACAAAAATACGAAGTAATTATGTTAATAATTTTAGTAAATTTCACTAAAATTGCCTATGAATTAATTTTAATAAATGCAAAAATAGTTTCTGTCTATTATATATTATCGTTATTAACACTATAAACCATTCACTTGATGACTCATAAGTATTCCGATATGAAATTTTCACTTGATTTCCGGCTCGCTCACGGAACATAAGCAAAGATAAAATGGATGTGCATTAGACGTGCACCGCAGTACGATGAATTTAATAATAGAAATATCTATGTTTTATATAACATTTAAATGCACCCCAAACACACAGACGAATTGTACTTATTTTATGTGAAGAGTAAAACTCAAATACAAAATGTATACAATTTTATGCCATTCGATTCTCACTAATGTCTTTTTTAATTAAGTTATAATTCACATAAAACTTTATTAGACAAGACGCATTCGATGTTAACGTTTGTCTTAAAATCACAAACAAAGTCACGTTTGGCAACACATTATACACCAATGTCTACCAACCGCGATATCACTATGCCTATACCCATATAGAATTGTTATACGCCAGTCCAGTTTAACTGTGAGGCGTGTGAGAGTATCGACTCTAAGAAACAATATAAACATAATTTACTAGACGATATTTGTTCACGTATATGTTAAGGCGACGCATTGATAAACAATAATTTAATCTAAAATAGACCTTCTGTTCTATACAAATGTGCGCACGCTAGCTTACGAAAAATACCAATAAACAGTTATTTTCGTTTATTTTAAAAACTACAATTCATTCAAAAAAATCCAACTGATATTTTAAGGAATATGTTTAAAGTAAACTATGCAGAAAATTTTTAAATATAAATCGGTCCCGTTGCTCCGAAAAATGTAAATCCCTGTTTTAAAAAAGGTTTCTTTTATATTTTTATTTAACCAACCCTGTATCGCAACTGTCAAAATGAAGTCAATGTAATGAAGAATCAGGATACCAAATATCACTGACATACATTTTGTAGTCGCTTAAAAAAATTGAGATCCCTGGCGTCAAAATTTTCCATGCGTCGTCTTAAGTAATTAAAGCAGAGAATAAATGTTTGTATATGTGGATATTTTTTTTATGCCTTTGCAGGCACTGTCTTCTTTATAAAGATTGTATGCTATAAGTCCTGGCAGACATTTTCTTCATCAATTAGACTGCCTTTGTACTAAATATCACTTACACTGGTCTTCCTATATTTTTTCTTAATTGGTGCAAGAAAATATTGTATATTGTAAAAGAAGTCAACATAATTATTCCATTCATTTTATTACAACAGTACACTTCACTATTCACAAAGTAAATGTATAATTAAAACAATCGCAAAGAAATTTTGCACTAATTCCTAAATAATGTGAAATGTAACCATGTTCATCTAATTATAGATTCAAATGTAATTAATCACACAATGAAATGAAATTTAACACATTTAGTTCTGTGCAATAGCGCAGAATCAGCAGTGGTAAATATCGCATGAGATACCGAAATTATGAACCGTGTTATGGCGTTATGGAAAAAAATAAATTTATTTTATTAATAAAAAATAAAAATAACAGTATTTTTTATTTTAATCTAAAGCTAATCTAACTTCTCGTTAACCGTGGTTCATATCACTTATGCAGTATGCATGTACAGTAGAACACGTCTTATATGGCTTACCGATGTACCTGCGCAATAGACAAAATTTTAGAAGCGCGAGAAATTGATGGACCAATCAGTTAGCTACATCCTGAGATGACATCAATGGGCGTTCAAATTTATGCCGTCATTGGTTGATTGCTTTGACGCCCTGTGCGCTGACGATGCCTCTATCAGTCGGCCGTCAGACGTTATTGTGACTGCACGTGGTTTTTTCCAGCTTACACTTAGTTGGAAATTAAGCGTAATATTTCATAGCAATAATTACGTCCTCATTAAAAAGAGGACGTCTTTTAAAAAGACAATAGAGGGAAATTGAATGATTTACATTAAATAATTTCTTGTTTTTTTGCTCACGTAAACGTCGTATATTAAAAATAAACATTTGTTTTAATTTGAACTTTTGATTTTATAACCTTTCACAATCCGTTATTGACTAAACAGCTATAAGTCATTATTTTGATTAAAAATCGTAGTTGTGTCTTTTGCAATAAAAATTATCAATTCAAATTTATTAATAAAGTAAACTTTAATAAAAGTGACCCATTTGATGGCGCGTAGTGTTTAATATCGCGTGAACGATGAAAACTTATTGCACTGCAATAAGTTTTCCACGTTATGACTGTGGCATAAGATTTATTATAAAATGGATTTAACGTTTCGGGTATTTTCGTCGACCATCTTTTCGTGTCTGCGCAAATGAAGATTAACCATATCGATTGTGTCTTACTATAATGTAACTAATTACAATGACCTGAATTATATTTCTAGGAATATCGATTTAATAAATCTATTGAACTATCCTGAAAGCCATGCGCATACGCAATATGTTAAAATTTATGAATTTAGAGACAAAAAAAACATGTTTTGTATGTGTATGAAAAATGTAACCTAGAGAAAAATAATAAAATCATCAAAATCTCTTTGCAACTGCATATCCACAATCTACAATAGACTTGTAAATCCAAGTAATCAATCCAGCTTCTTCCTACCTCGTGCAGATGATAATAAAATCTAAATTCGTCTCTCTCACACGCGCCGTATTTGTACACTGGTATCATTACGAATACGCTAGCTCAGTTCAGTTAGCGGCAGGGGACACGCTGGTCTGTTGTTTGTGCCTTCGGTGGTCGTAGTTGACGAGTCTCTGCCCCACTAGGTATTTGTCATTTTTAATGTGCTCGTACAGTTTGCGGAATTGACGAATCTGCAGAGAAATTTTTTAACTAATGTTAGAGAGCAAAAATTGCGATAAAAATATAAGTGATTATAAGCTAACATGTTAAAAATAAATGAAGATTAAACTGGTGTTGGAAAGATCCCATTTCAAGTTCAAGCGTACATTTTTCTTCTATGGTATCAGCGACGGACGAGAGGTAAGCGGTTTGGTTCCTTTTTTTTTGTTAACGCAGGAGAAACCCGACCACAGGTATCAAGCCCCATGGCAGTCAGACTAGGTTGTGTGGCTTTTACTCACTAAAACTCCTGCTATGGCCTTAACTGGCGCGTTCTCGAGGAATGTCGAAGTAATTTTTGGGGGGCAGTAACAGAATTCCCTTGCACTCTCGCAGTGGCGCAATAGCGCAGACCACATGCGTTGTCATCCTCCTAGGAGTATTTGTACGGATGGAGGGTCGCAGGCTGAAGGCCCCTTATGACAGTAACCTGGGGCGTGGGCTACAGGCCGGTGTTTGGCTAGCGCGGTACCTTAAACACGGCTAGCGCGGTACCTGGAACACGGCTAGTGCGGTACCTGGAACACGGCTAGCGCGGTACCTGGAACACGGCCAGCGCGGTACCTGGAACACGGCCAGCGCGGCACCTGGAACACGGCCAGCGCGGTACCTGGAACACGGCCAGCACGGTACCTGGAACACGGCCAGCGCGGTACCTGGAACACGGCCAGCGCGGTACCTGGAACACGGCCAGCGCGGTACCTGGAACACGGCCAGCGCGGTACCTGGAACACGGCCAGCACGGTACCTGGAACATGGCCAGCGCAGTACCTGGAAGACAGCGAGAGCGGCCAGTGCGGTGGCCAGCAGCAGCGCGGGGTAGACGCGGCGCGCCAGCAGGTTGCGGTGCGCGGGCGCGGCCAGCACCAGCGGCGCCACGCTGTGCGCCAGCGCGTACGGCACGGCCAACGCCAGCCCCAGCCAGCACACCACCGGCGCCGCCACCTCGCGCAGGATGAACCTGCACACCGACAGAATAGGGGATTTGATCCTGACCATTTTTCTAACGTCGGAATTTCGGGATTATACTTAGTCAATCCCGGGATCCCGGGATAATTTTGGTATTGAGGATTACAAATAAACAATAAGAAAATTTTACAGACATCAGGTCTTTAAACAACAAATCAAATTTTTTACAAAAACTAACGTATTTTATGGTCTACATCTAGCTAACTGTGCCCCACTGACTTACCTACCGTTTCATTAGAAATATTAATTTCTGTTCAAAACTTATTGTTTTATTTATACATGTTATGTGTACATAACATACTACATTGTTTGTCAGCCTAGTGCTTAGTTTGGGGTAACACAAAAGGTTTGACGGTTTTTATATCTGCTATACAGATATATTTAAACATCGAGAAACCATCTGAAAAATTAGTTTAACTTCGCTGAAAATTACAAAAATTATTTGTTTTTAAACTGCAGTAGAGGAGATGCAGGAATGCAGCGCGGATAAATTCTACCTTTGTAACGCCTAGCATTTGGCAATAATATTACAGATGAACAATAATCCTCTATTTTTAAGAAAATATTATTAAGTTATTAAATATATAAGAATTTAAGAAAATATTATTTTCACATTCTATTCCTGATTTTCAGTTTTATGTATAAAACATACAAATTTCCCGAACAGCATTTGGCACTTAATCTATGGTTTGGAAAATATTTTTTTATCATAGAAAAACAAAATAAATTATTATAATTCATAATGTCACTCACTTTAAATCCATTTCTCTAATGCCATCTCTATAGGCTTTCTCTATGGCTCGCCGCATACTCCAGTCAGGTCCCATCATGGTTAGCGCACACACTATCTTGGTATAGAGTACACCCAATGCCCAGTCTTGCCACACAAAGAGAACTGGAGACTGTTCCAATGGTACTCGCAAGGGTATCACTAGCACCTGAAATCGAAATATCTTTATAGAAACAATAAAAAGATGTTTAGATATTAAAAATGCGTGGGGCACAATTAAATTAAAATAGAAAATATTCCTTTGAAAGAAATTATTGAAATAATTAAAGAAATTATTAAGTTCAAATATTTACTGTAACTGTACTGTAAAAGATCAGACTGTACTGTAAGTACAGTCTGATCTTTTTCACTTTACAGGCCACTTTAAAAGCCACTAGGGCTCAGTCCGGCTCAGTGTTCGTGGGGATTTTTTCGCCTCTCAGAAACAAAAAAAAAATAGAGATAGCAACAAGGTGAAAGAGAAACGCATATATACACGTCATCGAGCACGTCCATTGACAGTCCAGTTTAACTTGACCCGTGATAAAATTTATGTAAATTTGAAAATTGTTTGTTTACTGTTACTTACAGATGAAATGAGATTGTGTCTGTTTTATACTTTAATTTTGTTCTGTTTTTGCCACACCACCGAATAGAACAATAAGCCATTATACAATGTGTTTATGACGTTTTCTGTTAACTTCGGCAAATGATTCTACTATTAATATAAACCAAAACTTGCCAAAGAACATATACCCAAAAATGCTTAGATAATGAGATTTTCGTAATTTCACAAAGATGCAATTTGTTTTTTTCTCAACTGTGTCCTAATACTTTATAATGCAACGTTACCGCTTCTCTCGGCGACGCGTTCCTCTCGCGCCGCCCGCTCCCCTCTCTACCGTGTCGCTGCTTTTGCAAGGCGTGTTTCTCCTAGAAATTCTTTAATTTTGTATGAAAAAAATTAAATTTTAAAAAAGAATTTTTGGGTATATGTTCTTTGACAAGTATTTAGTATAGTCAGTTGCCGAAGTTAACGAAAAACGTCGTGAAAATGTTGTATAACTATTTAAATATACATCAGAATATAGAAAGATGTACACAGGTCTAGTATTGGATATGTACTCATTCATTCAAGCTGACTTATATGTTTAGCTAGCCGAGTCTGATATGCTGATTTCTTCGTTGAGAAGAAAAACACGTGTTATGTACTGGTTTATATGCGGTTGTATATATTGGTTATGTACCGTTTTAATGCGAGCAAGAGTTAATATTTATTAGTGTCAAAAAACTGAGCAGGGGGGAGTAGGACGGTCTGATATTTCGGCTTAACCTATGATTAAGTGCTCCATGGTTACAAATAATCGTGAATCATCTGCGAGTGTCATCGGTACGAGTGGTGCGATCTCAGATCAAGAAACAAGTGGCGGAATCATAATAAGTTGCTGCTCTTACCACCGTGTGTCAAACGAACTTTCGTGTCTCTTTTTATTTCATTGAGTGTAAACAAAAGTGAAACAGCTATGGTGCGTATTGCAACCTCGCACTGACAGTGTAATTCGTGTCAACTTATGTGTCAGTCATGAAATAATTATTTGCAAAATACTCGTAAACCTGAAGAGTTTTGGGTATTAGTATTCATAAAAATAAAAATATGTCATGTTCAGCTGTGTATCGTTCTACTGCGACCTTCTCTGCTCACGCGCATTAGTAAAAATCTAAAAACTCCGACAACAAAATAGGACAATTTAAGGGCATGTGATGAATTCCTGAAATCGTTAGGTAATTATCCGCTCAAACTCTAAATACCACCAATCGACACGTGTTTCGCTTCTCAACGAAGCATCCTCAGGATATTGCAGGGATCAGACTTGGTCAGCTAACCAGCACAACCAAATTGAAGGGGCGTGCCCTGGTGGTGGGGCGACTGACCAGCTCGAGCAGCAGGCCGAACATGAGCGGCACGAGTCCGAGCAGCGCGAGCGCGGCGAGCGCGGCGCGCGCGGCGAGGCGCGCCCAGGCGGCGGCGCGCGCGGCCAGCGCGCCGCGGCCCCCGCGCGCCCAGCCCGCCGCCAGCGACGCGCCGCGCCCCAGCGCCCAGCACGCGTACATGCCTGCGCGGGCGCGGTGATACAGTTGGCCGTCAAATGAAATCAACCCATTTTCCGAGAGGTCGGTCGAAATGAACACAGATTGAAATGTTTGCGACAACTAACAATGGTACTGTTATTGACGCAGCTTTTCAACGATTTTTAAATACTTTTCAATCACAAGTATATGTCTCATATTTTAGTTATCATAAGTCTATTGTCTCCGCTCTCCCCCAAATTGAACAAAAATAACTGACCTCAATAAAAAAATTGCATTACTCCTAGTGTTAATTAAATAAATTCCAATTTTCATTGGAACTGTCTTAGGAACCATTCGTTCTTCTTTTGTGACAACAATTTTGGCATTATCTATTTTTTGGTCAAGCGTGAGATGTCCACAAAATTAGTAAAATTGACTATTTCTTTTTCTTAATAAAATTGCAGTATTTACAGAAGATAGATTCTTATAAGAGTAAGCATAAGATTAATTCTAAAACAAAATAATGCATCACTATTTACCACAAGCCGCTGTATATAATTCATGTACACCCTCTGACGCTTTAGGTAGCCAGAGTGTCATAACTTTCCTACCAATAGCGACTGGTATTACCTGTAATAAAATAAAAGATAGTTATCTTTTATTAACTATAGATTTTATTTATATTTAACTATAGATCACTATATTTCTAAAATAACATGTGCTCTTAAAAGATTGGCACATTTCTGTATATAATTTTATATAAAATATTTCAGTACTCTGATGTATTAAAGTAATATTGATGATTACTGTACTGAAAAGTGTCCATACACAGATTTAAAAACATCCAGCTTTAAATCATTACCATTTTTAAGTTGATGGCGAAAATAAAGATGGTGCGTATCAGTTCCGACGCGCGATTGCAGTTTACTAAGAGAACAGTAAGTTCAGTATGCATATACACGCGTTCAGTAGTATATGAGATGCGCGATTGTGTTTTGCGGAGGGATAACATAACAACTTCATTTTTTGTTAACAGTCAATTTCGCTTCCATCTAAATTGTATACCGCGGACTATATATGAAAATCGACTCGTCAAAGTCAAATCAATTTATTTAAGTAAACCTAATTACGAGCTGTTTTTGAACGTCAAATCTACTTTAGCTCGGTTCAAAGAGAAAATCTGGACACTGAGAAGAACCGACAAGAAATTAATTATTTCAACATCATTTTACAAAAAGTTTATTAAAATACCATATTCAGAAAGCCAGCAAATGCACGTACAGAGATCATTTCCAGACTATTGTTTTGTCTTCAACGAAATCGTTTATTTTACAGTATGATTGTTTAATGAATGTATGTTTTATAACTAATTTAAATTTATTTGCTGTTAATTGTGTAACTTTGTAACTAAAAACGAATGCAATTATCCAAAAATCAAACGTTTTGACTTATGTAATTAAAATTTTAGAATAATCAATTTATCACAACCTCAGGTTTCCATACCATTAACATCATCTTTCTTTTTAAACAGTAGTTCCTCATATACATAATAATTTTGAAGATGTATAAGAATGGCAAAGGGAGTACATCAATGTCTTTAAAACAATCTCTTAGTGATTCTCATGGATTATACTATAGATGACATGTATTGCTCTTTTTTGTAAAATAAGAATGGAGTTAATATGCGCCGCTGATCCCTCCAGGAAAGGCCATAGGACATTGGACTATTAAAATATACAAAGTAAACCAGCATAGCTCTATTCACATCCCTCAATTGCCTAAAGCGTCTAATAGCATATATCGTGGAACTGAGCTTAGTAATTTAATCTTAAAAGAGTGACCTACAAAAGAAACGAAATATAAAAATGCAGATTCACTTACAAGTGTAAGTGCACTAGCTAACACTAGTGAGATTGAGACAAGCACAAGTAGCACAGCGAGCCGCAAAGGGAACCAGGCAACACGCTCGTAGGGCTCGTAAAGGCGACCAGGGCCGTCACGACGCATCAGTGCCTACGGGAATATAAATAATATTATTAGGTTAACTTTAATATATACATACAAAAAAACAACAGATGGCGCTCCCCGGCATACAGTTTTGAACAAAATTAAATTTAACGTTAACATGTTAACATAACGTTAGTTATATTATAATATGTATTATGTATGGTTAGAGTAACATTAATGTAGGTATATGTTAACTTTAATTGACTTTTCTTTGTTTTTGTAGCTTTATAATATAGCAAGTAGCAGTTTTGCTACAGTTGAAATATTTTTCCAAGTATATAGTTCCAGTAAATAAATAATGTAAAATTAAATCACATTAACAGTTATTACATACGAATTATAAGTGGCGATTTTGGTGAGTTTTCTTTTTGTCTACCCCACTGAAAATGTCTGTGCGCGTCACTGGGTGTGGGAATGCGGTGGGCTGTGGTGTTGGGATGCGGTGGGCTGTGGTGTGGGGATGCGATGGGCTGGGCTGTGGTGTGGGGATGCGGTGGGCTGTGATGTGGGGATGCGACGGGCTGGGCTGTGGTGTGGGGATGCGGTGGGCTGTGGTGTGGGGATGCGATAGGCTGGGCTGTGGTGTGGGGATGCGGTGGGCTGTGGTGTGGGGGGATGCGATGGGCTGGGCTGTGGTGTGGGGATGCGGTGGGCTGTGGTGTGGGGATGCGATGGGCTGGGCTGTGGTGTGGGGATGCGGTAGGCTATGGTGTGGGGATGCGATGGGCTGGGCTGTGGTGTGGGGATGCGGTGGGCTGTGGTGTGGGGATGCGGTGGGCTGTGGTGTGTATGTGTATACCTGATGCGCCTGGCCCAGTTGGTGCGGATGCGGCGGCGGGTTGTGGTCGTGTCGTGACGAAAGGGACCCCAGCAGGTACGAGCGCAAGCCCAGGACTCCTGCGGCCGCCGAGCACCAAGCACGCAGTCCCGCCTTCAACCACGTGCGAGTATGCGACTGCTCCAACAGCGCTGGCAGGATCACCTATCACGCGCAAAGACTTTCCATAAGGCCGACTATGACAAACAGATATTTTAAAAATGGACATTCGCGGCGACAATAAGTAAATAAAATCGTATAGGTTATATAACTCAAAATATCAAGTCTGCTCTGAATGTTTACTACAAGCATACTATTTGTTGTTTGTATTATTTATACGTGGACGCAGCGGCATTTTTTCATGCTTTACTTTTTACTTTTTATAGCACTGTCCTTTACCACAACGACTATAGTGTTTCCACTAAAATAAGATTGCCTATAATGTGTAGCTGGTACCTGTAATGGCTAGAGCTGTGAGGAAATAGCTTCGCAGTAAATGTGGTACCTATAGGTACAAGGCTCTGTGAGCACTTTCTTGTGAAATTACAATAGCCGGCCTTAAGTAGATAATAAATTCTTGACGTCCATTTTTTTCTTCATTTTTAATTAAGTATATTGTGAACCAATAATCCAAAATTAATTATTATTACGAATTGCTCGACAGACATATCAAAAAGATTGAAACAGTTTATTAAAATAAAAAATATATTACTAACTTGTAAAAGGAGTAATTCCAAACTGAGTTCATTGACAGGTGCCTCAGAATGTACCGACACGGCATACGGCAGGAACCCAGGTAAGACATACTTGATTACTCTGATCGGTAACCAGAGCATGAATAGCACAGCGGTGCCAAATATCATAGCAGAGGCGACCAGACGACGAATATGTGACCATACGGAAAGGTGTATCATTTCCTAGAACAAACAGATATTTATGATTTGAAATATAACAAAAAAAATTGACAGAATACAAGTCATACTTATAAGATTATTGTTTCATAATACCAGTTGTGAACTCATAAAACAAAGTTTGTTGTAGACCTATTTTTAATATACAAACTATCTAACATAACAAAGTTTTGATAATTTTCATTTTACATCTTTTTTCATTGTTTATAAATTTTTTCAACTCGACATTATTTTTACAAAAAAGTTAGTTTTTTCAAAATTGTGAAACATTCTCCCAAATCTAAATTCAACTGCTAAGTTCACATCTACATTTGAGCTACAATTTATATATATCTAATTAATCTGAGGTAATGTTATTCCTCTGTAGCAATATTGCTCCTTCACATCGATTCAAAGTCAAAAAGTTTTTGATACACCTGTGACAAATAGATACTATGGTGAAACCGGAAGTATGGTTCACACGCAGTCTGAGTGTGCACACAAAGTGTGGTTGCCACAGTGTTCTAATATCCAATTTTGCTAAGAAATCATTGTTTAAGTTAATACCATGTAACTCAAAAAATAATAAATACGAGTGAAGTATGTCATTCGATGAAAAATTTAAAAGTATGTATTTCATATAAAATACATCTAAAAACTTAATAAGCAACCCATTTCAAACTTTTCAGACAATGAAACTAATTTCAATTGTTCAGTAATACAAAAACAGGTGTTAAAACTTTAGCAACAGAATACTAAAAAACACAAGTACTATTTAAAAATTGAAAAAAATAAAAATCTAATAATGGAAAAAGGTTCCTTATTTTTCCTTATTTCATATAAAACTAACAGGCGTTTGTAATAACAATATTATTTTGTTTAACAGACAATAATAAATCTGTATATCGGAGGTATACGATCCTAAGTCCATTTTTTTTAATTTTCACTGTGATGTCATTGAAATCAGCATTTTATGATCTCTTTAGTAGTATACTATTTTGTCCAATAAAAAAAAATAAAAAACTTATATACTGTTATTACATATAACAAAAATACCAATCTAAATCATTTAGACGTAACATATTCCAAGTCCATTATTTTATTAATTTTTAATAATATCTTTTTGTAATAAAAAAAACTACCCATTAACCTATTCTCGAACAACAACAAAAATTTTGCTTGGAAATTCACACAATTCACACAGTCTAGTGACATTCGTGAATAATGTTCTATCTGACACTTTAAACGTGTATACTGAATAATTAGCTAAATGTGACTTAAGATTGTTTGCCTCCGGTATACAGAAATGTGTTCCATCATCCAAACATTTATAAAAAAAATTAAAAAATTAAAAATATTAAAGTATTATGAATAAAGCTACTTATACAAGTAATGATTAAAATACCTGCACGGGGCTGAAATCAGGATCATTCAAGTTCTTCAAAAACCACAGCACTCCTGGTCTCAGTACTTCTCTCAGCAATAAAATGAATGATGCGAAATAATACACATACACCATTCCAACCAGCCAGTGTATGAACATCAGTGTCCATGGTGCTGCCTGTAGACTTGCCTCGCGGTCTTTAAGTGTTGCATCAAACATTGAGAGAGAGCATAGGTCTAGCCACCAGCCACAGACGAGTGGTATTACACCAATCTGAAAATTAATAAGATTTCAAATCTTCTTCTACAGATAACATGTAAAGGCTTACATTACATTGTTTCTGCTGTGGAACACAGGCCTTTGAGATAAAAAAGAGATAGGCTACACTCCTGAACATTAGCTGTGGATTGGAAAGGCTAGTAAGGTGTAAGGGCCCTGATTAAGAATAATAACTACTACTTATATTATTAATAGAAGTTATTTTGTCAATAAGTATATGTAATTGCTTTAAATTTTGTCATAATTTAAGTCATTTATTTTTTCATTTAAATTATGTCCTTTTGAATTTACATATTACACTTATAAAGAGGGAGAGTAAGTTGTAAGTTTTTTTTATATGTGGAGGGTAATCTCAGGAACCACTGCACCTATTTCAAAAATGTTTTCACCTTTTGAAAAGTACTATTTATTATTTATTCCAGATTAACATAGACTATATATTATGTAATAAACCTGGGAGAAGTTGGAATGGGCCACTAGTATATTAACAAATCAATCATACAAACAAGTATTTACATAGTACTTAGTGCAATGCATGGCAAACACTGTAATGACTGATTGCTGTATGTAGGTGGTTTTTGCTGTAGAGAGCATTACACTAGACAGGTGTAATATGACAGTAGTAGCACTGAATAGGTAGTAAAGACATGTAGGTAGTTAATATCATAAATTCAATAATCTTAATGTCTTACGATATTGAAACAATTTTGAGCTAAAAATTTCAGTATTCTTCACAGAGCACCACAAATGAACATAGAAAATTATTCTCACTGCAAAACAATTTTCTAACACTAATATTCTCTACTAAAAATATAATATCTGGAGTTATTGACAACACAACACTAGAAATCAACCACCTTATGGTGAAATCATTATTTCTATACTAAATAAACTAAATAATGCCTGCGATTTCATGTGTGTAGAATTAGTATGTACTTATTTGTTAAATGAGTTGATTCTTATTTTAAAAGTAGGCTATCTTTTTGCAGTATCCCTATTTACTCTGTGGTCTTTTCCTAAGGTTCAAGCTATCTTCATAGTTTATTAAAATTGCAGTTTAAGTGAGAAAAAGTAAAGATTGTCATGTTAAATAATGTTAGTACAGAAGTATGGGTAACAAGTAAATACTTATTTTTCTTATATGGGTACACACGAAATCTCGAAATTTCAACTTAAGAAATTAAGAAAAAAAATATTTTTTTTATAATTATTTTTTGTGAATTTGATAGCACCTATGTTGCTAGTATTTGATGAAATAGTGGTCCCCAGAATAAATGCTTTTAAAAATACATATGACTTAATATATGGTAAAATAAGGAATTCTAATGAGGGAATGACAAAATGATAAATAATCTACAATAACTCACGACATAATATTACATTAGTTTTGAATTTTTGTATGAAATTATTACTCCCAAAAACCCATTTCACTGAATAAATAATGTTCAATTAAACATAATGATATTCATGTTCCACGACATGAAGTAATGATGATCAAAAATGCAACTCTTGAAGAATATTAATTATACCTTTTGGTAAAAGAACCTCCACCATGCTTAAGACGAATCTACTTATATTTAAAAATTAATACTACTGCTAAGTATCAAAAAACAATAGGAGTGTGAACACATGATTAAAGATGCATTCACAAATAAAGATCAGTGAAAGGTAAGGAAGTGAACTCAAAAATAAAGAAAGATCAATGAAAGGAAAGGTCAGTGAGGATGTGATGAAACCATATTTTTTCTTGGGACAAGCATAAAAAATTATTTATCAACATTTTCTTAAATATTTTGTTTTAAAATAATAGTACTCTTGAAAAAACATTGCATTTTTTTTTATTTATAAAACTTGCTATTAGTTTTATTAAAGAATTGTCGAGTAAAAAATTCAATAACGTTTAAATTTTTTCGGAACTAATATTTTTTTTGTTGTATTTCCGCATATGATTCAACAACTGTGACTGGTACTAGTAGCCGCAGAAATGGAGTTTGCGAGGAAATAATAGTTACCAATAGAAATTGTCTACATTTTTGTTAAATCTAAAAGGACAGGAATTTCGACATTTCATGAGAACTACCCATACATAATCACTTTCAAAAATTAGGCTCGTATCTTATGATCAAATTTCAATACAGGGATAGTACATATTAATATTATCGCAATAAAAATATCCATGTAACTAGAAACTTGTGTAACAAGGCATAAAATTAAAATCATAAACAATTAAACTTGCCTCTACAACTGACAGTAGCGCTACTTTCACCACAACGTAGCAGAATCCCAATGCTTTCTTAGCACTCCTTAAACGCAATAGAGATGCCACACCATGAAGTACTGCCAGAATGGCCCCGACTAGCACATAGCCAGCCAAAGCTGTCAATGGCCCTGCGAATGGTCCTTCTGCAGTCAATCCAGCTACTGCAGCCCCTAACTTTCCAATATGGTATGGACAAAATGCAAATACCACAATGAACAGTGTATTTAGAGAGACCACCCAAAAAACATGCTCCAAAAACACCATAGAACCATCTAGTCCTAAGAGACGGGCCCATGTTAATTCTTCCGCAGCTGCCCGATCCCATTCCATTGGATTCCAATTAGCTTCATCACCTACTAATGGATCATCACCACCTTCTCCATTTGCTTCATCTCGATTACCTGCATCTTCACCTGCTCCCTCATTTATTCTGTCATTGTTGTTATCTGGTTGAGGAACAATATCATCAGCTGCAGGAGCTGGTAAGTTTTCTCTCTCCATCCAATCTGGTCCGCCACCATGCATAATTTGCTCTCTCAGCCAGACAAGACCAATAAAGGAGAATAAAGTACAAGTCACTACAAAACACCCAGAAAACACATCTTTGGCCAAGTTCTCAGCAGAAAAAATATCAAAAGGTAAAGAAATCACTGGGTCCAGTGAGCCAGAAAACAGGCTGCGATAAGTACGACATGCAGTCAGAGGAACGATCCCCAACCACGCAAGCGCGACAAGAGTGTAGTGGAGCCAATCCTTCACTGCTGATGCCACAGAGGTCACTAGACCACCCACTACATCACGAATGGGTAGCCTGCGAGGCATATCCGGCGAGTAGATAGGCATGAAAGAGAAACGGTGTCCACAAAGCTCGCAAATTTCCTTTCGCGAATATCGCATCCATTGCACTAAACATTCTTGATGTATCCATTTTATAGAGCCAGTACAGATGCAAGGATGGAAGAGCGGCCGATCGGAAGAAGCCTCCGAGCGGCAGAACCGACAGAAGTCTGCCCCCGACGAATCGGAGTCCATCATCGTTTTCAATCCAGTTTGTCTGCTTGATTAGCGAATCTGCAAAAGTAGACATTGATTTGATTAGAAAATATTGCGATGTAAGGCAAATTTAGTCTTATTTAACATAACTAATATAATCGTAATACGAACCTGAACTGCAAAAAAGCAGAAAATAACAAAGAAACAGGAGATTTTAAGAAAAAATTGGAAATTTCACTTCTTTGTTTGTGAACTACAGTGAACTTGAGTGAACTACAAGAAAAAGTGTAACTAGCTACTATTTCAAAAAATTACTATAAAGACACTACACTTTGATTTGATTTGTTTGGTGATTTTGCCACACCATCAAATAGGACAACAAGCCAATAAATAAATATTTAAATATCTGTCGGAATGTAGAGAGATGTACACAGGTCCAGTTGGGCGTATTTTTTTTAATTATTTATGGCTGGATACGAGTCCTTTGGCCAAAGGGTCCAGTATTGGTTATGTACTGTCTACTATATTACTACTACTACCACTACTACTGTCACTATTTGTACTGCTTATTGCGAGCGAGAGTTGATATTTATTAGTGTAAATAAACTGAGAAGTGGTGAATAAGATAGTCCGATATTTCGTCTGTATAGATTGAGTGTTCCGTGAGTTTGTCTTTACACTGTCGGCTCCTTCAAGGAAAATTGGATTTCTATTTAATGATTTTACGATAATAAATTACATTTTTTCTTCATTAATATGTGTTTGAAGGCAATTATGTTCAACAAAGTAAAACATAATTTCTTGTTTTACTACCAACTGCTACCAACTAGCGAGAATTTTGGCAAATGGCAATTTTCTATGAATCAATTGTCAAAAAATAAAAATAATGGCAGCGTACATTGTTGCTATTAGTAAAATAATGTGTGGGCTATAGAGAAAATTCTCTGGCATTGTCTAAAGCTTGAAGCCACTCACAACTAGCCACACAAAACTAAAGCTATCAGTGCGTTTCATAATATGTTTAACAGAAATGATGTAAAGTATTGCCTCTATTTACTGGAGTTATTTCAATGAGTTATTTGGATTGGATTTGAAATTTTTTTTTTCTTCGTGGCATGGAGCACAGATTAGCGCATTTGCTAATGTCACGTATTATTACGTAGAATCACAAATAAATTAGTTTTTCGTGTCGTAAAACTCCTCCATTAAAGTGATAGTAGGCTTTACTGAAGTTATAAAGGACTTCTTGGAAGAGCACGAGAACTTCATCTACGCATGTTTATTTAGACTTACTCCATTCTTTTCACTCATACAGAACCTTAAAAACACAATATACTATTACTTTTATATTTTTAAACTACCAAAAATGTAAAAAATAGAACATCCAAATGAAATGACAAGCTGACTGGACTTCTCACGTGTCCGCCAAAAACTCCTTTATTCTTTCTTTTTTTTTCTTTCTTCCTGGCATGGCGTACAGATTGGTGCATTCGCCAATGTCACGTAGTGTACTATAATCTTACATTTGTAACTGTGTGATCCAGAGTCGTTTAGAACTCGTCAGTCGTCACAAACCTTATCAAGTAGTCGTTATTAGCAGTTCTTTACAGATTTATGGCTTATCGTAGAAAACCGCAGACGATTTATTCTGACAACGGCGCTACCTTTGTCGAAGCCGCAGACTTTTAAATGGAAGCAGACTATACCTATCGGTTCAAAATGCGTGGCAAATTTAACACTAACAAATATTACTCACACACATACAGAACTCAGGACCGCATTAAGAAGTGGGTATCTATATTGTGTATTATCTTAGAGCGGGACTATTTGGGACACTCCAAATTATATTTTTCATGTGATCAAATAAGGATAAAATAAAGATAATGTGTAGTTTTAAGTTTGTGAATATTAACGTATGTATGTACTTTTTGTTAATGTAAATAAGGATAAAATTAATTGATATACTAGTATTAGATTATTACTTTATTATATTCCTTCTTTTTGTAGATTGTTTTTGTCATATGAAGGATGTAATTTGGAGTGTTCCAATGGCTCCACGATACAATATTATGATTGTTCGTTCGATACATGAGGCCTGACAGCTGTGTGCTGCTGGTCTTGGGCCGCATGTACATTGTGATGGCCTTGCTTGCGGTTCGATTTATGTGGGTACATGAAGTTTAATGACATAAACGATATATTTTTAAAAGTCGAGAAAGTTGATAATCAGGCAAGTGAAAGTTTTGAATTTAGACTTTTTGGCGCAAACAAAAGAAGCGTGGTTGGCATTTTATTCAAAATTCAGATTTGCTATTTTTTGTGCTTTTGGGAGTTTTAAGTGCAAAAATTACAGTATATTGTACGTTAAAGTTGTGTGCGAGTGAGAGGAGTTGGAGGAATTTCGTTTAACAGTCCTTTGTAACTCCAATAAAGCCTACTTACTATTGCTTTACTGTAAGTTTTAGAGACTTGGTTATGAGAAAATAGAACAAGTTTTATATCAGACGAGTGTTATCGTTAACTATTTTTCTAAAGAGATAAGCGTCAGTGAATGTTTTATAAAATTATTAAATAACTCTTCATCGCTATGCTTTGTCCTTTGATTATTATTTTCTCTAAACTACGCATAAAACTCAATAATTAAAAGAAATCGGGAGATAGTCGATGTGTGATCGATTACATTGAGAATAAAAACTAAAATAGCTTACACAATAAAACAAAGAATGTTTTCAGTATTTTAATTATTAATCGGATTGTTTTCTTATTACATTATCTAAGAACTGATTATAGATGTGCATCAAACACATCATTTCACTGTTCTTTAATTAGTGCCAGAAGTAACTATATAGCGCAGAATGTCAGATATGCTAAGGATTATCATTGCAAGTAATATAGGTATTATTTGTCATTATTCGCCTCGAGATATCCATATTTGTTTTTACCATTTTTACATGTGATCACACAATTTATGCATAATAAAGTCCATCTTCGATTATCTGAAGCAAGAAAGTTGTATTATTTTATAAATAAATTAAAAATAATTTTGTAATTATGAAGTATGGATTCCAGCACTGGCTTTTTTCTAAACAACATTTGTCCAGGTTCAGCCCAACACAGCGACTAGAGATTAATTTGGCGATAGCATGTTCATTTTTAATAGGTATGTTAAATTTCATGGTCAAACAACAACAGAGTTTTACGGGTATCTCTTTTACATAATAAATAGGATTCAAAATGTTTTGAGCACAAAACACTGCCAGAATTGGTCTGCCAGTTTGTTCTATGTAGCCTTTCTTATGTATTTCTTTTATGTAGTTCTTTAACCAAAAAATTTGAAGATTTACATCCTTTAGAAACCCGAAATTAACAAGGTATTTCCATCACAATCAAAAGATAGTTGCAAAAAATAGATAGTTGCTTAACCTTAGGTACCTGTCTGTTAATATTTAATTTTATTACGAGACTCAGTTTTCTCTGAATTCGGCCCTCTTTAAGGTACAAGTACTAATAATGTCAAAATTGGTTAGGTACTTAGTACAAAAATATAAAAAACCTATAAAAAAACCTTAAACAATATAAGGAAATATTGTATAGATTCAGGTGTTACTTTGCGGAAATCCATCGCATGTGATCAATTCCTAAAATCTTTAGCTATCTTCCGCTCAAACTCTAAAAATCACAAATCGACACGTGTTTCGCCTCTCAACGAAGCATCCTCAGGATATACCAGAGATAGAATTCGGCCACCTAACCAGCACCGAATCAACAACTAAATCAGCTGCACGACTATTTAAACCAATTGTCCTAAGGTTTAAGGTCACTCACTTTTCGGCGTGGGTAGGGGGACAATTGGTTTAAATAGTCGTGCAGCTGATTTAGTTGTTGATTCGGTGCTGGTTAGGTGGCCGAATTCTATCTCTGGTATATCCTGAGGATGCTTCGTTGAGAGGCGAAACACGTGTCGATTTGTGATTTTTAGAGTTTGAGCGGAAGATAGCTAAAGATTTTAGGAATTGATCACAAATATAAGGAAACTATAATTCTAATAGTTTGCAACATATTTAAGTGTCGGAGCCACGAAATACAAAAATATCAGCTAACTGAATCCAGTAATCAAATAATTTGCAACATCAGATTTACTTACGTGATTTTCAGGGCTTTTCTGTATGAGGCGTAGCAACTTTTGGGGGTACAACACTTTTGTAAAAAATTTTGCACTTTAAATAATCAAAATAATGTTTATACACCAAGAAATATTTAATCATCCAACATGTGACGTACTACACAAGTAAACAGACGCCATACTCCGCTTATTTTGACTTAAACGGAAGATGGCGGCTGCCACGGTTTCGGAATTATCTATGCGTGCCATTGTGTTGCAACAAATGAAAGAAAAGGATAAAGATATACAATTTTAAACTACAATGAAAGTGACAGTGTTATTACTTACACGGTATCTATGTGTGAGTGAATTATGTTTGATCTGCTTCCATTTATAAATCTGTGGTCGAAGCCAAAAAAAAAGGACACAGACATTTTTTTTATAAAATAACACTGACGACATTCAAAATGACCTTTCCAATCAAAAAGTAACCTTTAAATTGATTCCTGCTTATTCTTCAAATTTTGGCGGCTTATTAGAAGCTGCGAATTCTTTCATTAACTCATTTAACGTACGAACAGATGTCGACTTGATTGGTCCTTGTTGAGACTGTCTTAAATTCTAGACCACTTGTCACCCGATCGTCAGATGTTACCTGTCTTACGCCTTCTCACTTCCATAACGGACGCTCGCTGTTGTCTATTCCTTGACCGCAGCTTATCGACGTCAATATCAATCGACTACAGCGCTTCGAAAGGATCAAAAAACTGAAACAGCATTTTTGGCAGCATTTCTTTTATGAATACGTTTCACTTCAACAGAAAGTAAAATGGCGTTCATCAAGCAATTACTTAAAGTTGGGAACCTTGGTTTTGGTCTAGAACAAGAGTCAGCCACCATTAGTATTGCTCTTGAGACGAGTCGTTCATTTAAACGTTGACCCGACAACATCACTCGTGTTGCAATTGTTCGGATAAGAAACTGCATTATTCGGAGAAGTTACAACAACTTATGTCCACTTCCAGATCTGTGATGCTGTTGAAATCTTCAACTACCGGCAGGATATTACACACAGGCACAGAATACTAATATACTAGCGTATATACAGGTACACAGTATACAGGTATCATTGGGTGCAATGTGTGGGGGGAAAGCGGACAGCGGCAGATGGTGGTGTACGTGACCAGCGGCAGCGGCGACCATTATTCATTCAGCATTCTACAATACGATTACACGGCGCGCACATTTGTACATATCTTTATAGTATTTTGTTATTTCGAACTACTGAACGTTTTACTGGAAATAAGTGACATCTAATACGCGCCAATACAAGTCGTGTATTTTTGGACCTTCGAGCCGTTAATTAATGTTATTATTTATTTATTGTTAGGGATACAGTGTGAAGACATGTATGTATATACTACTCTGTCAAGAAAGTACCGGGAAAAGATCAATAATACACGAAATGTTAGTTATTCATCCAAATTTATTTTATCACCTTCAAAGTATGCTCCTTCAGAAACGATACACTTACGCCAACGAATAATCCAATCATCAAAACATTTTTTAAACGCTTTTTCCGGAATTGAGTACAGTCGCCGCGAATTCTCCTTTATGTCTTCTACCGAATGAATATGGGTGCCACGAAGTGGTAATTTGAGTTTAGGAAAAAGAAAGAAGTCGGCTGGAGCCATATCTGGTGAATAAGGTGGTTGCTCGATGGTATTTGATGAGTATTTGGTCAAAAATTCATTCACAACGATGGCCTTGTGCGAAGGCGCATTATCGTAGTGCAAAATCCAAGAATTTTCTTTCCACAAATCTGACCTTTTTACAAAGGCCTAAATAATATTCTTTATTTACCGTTTGCCCTTCCGGCAAGAATTCCGAGTGCACAACACCGCGATAGTTAAAGAAAACAGTCAACATGACTTTGATTTTTGATCGACTTTGGCGTGGTTTTTTCGGTTTCGGTTCAGTTGGAACGAAGCTCCGTTTCTCCGAAGCTTGTTGACTAGTTTGCACATCAAACTCGTAAACCCACATCTCGTCACCAGTAGCAATGCGTTTCATGAATGTTGGGTCAGAAATGACTCGTTCTAGCATGTTCTCAGCGACTCTTGTGCGATTTTGTTTTTGAAGAAAAACTTTTGGGACTAGCTGAGCGGCAATATGTTTCATACCCAAGTGATTATTTAAAATGGTACGGATCGACTCGCGAGACACTGAAAGTTCGGCGGCTATCTCTCTCAAACTTGAATGAGCATTTTCAGTCACTATTTCCTTCACTTTTGCGATGTTAACTTCAGTTGCAGACGTTGATGGCCTACCAGAGCGAGGCAAATCTTCCATCACATCTTGACCGCTTTTGAATGCTTTGTACCACTCATAAGCACGTGTTTTTGATAAAGTCGATTCACCGTAAGCCTTCTATAACATTTTCAGTGACTCCGAACATGAAATTCCATTGGCGATGCAAAATTTAAGACAAACTCTGTTCGATGTTTTTGTCCGTTATGAAATTCGCAATAGACACTAGAATGATATAACTAAAAGCAGCACTGTATTTAATCTAAATAACAAATGCAACTCAAACTCCGCGCCAAAATGGAAAATGGTTGTGCCAATCTAACAACAACAAAAAAAACAAAATTTTATTTTGGAACCATAAACAAATCATCCATTCCCGATATTTTCTTGACTGAGTGTATTTATTGTAATAGTAAACTACTTTGACAATTAAACGAATATGCGAACTTTGTTATATTACTATAGGTGGCTTGCACCAACTATTTAAACTCGATTTAAGGATACACGTAATGTATATGTAATTAAATTTGACAGTTATTGAAGTCGGTGACAAATCAATGTGCAACAACAGAAAGTCAATTAGATTGGTAGACCTGTGTCAATCGTTCATTTTCAAAGATTCGATCGTTCAAGAATTGATTTCAAAAAAGATTCGGTCAAATGATCCAATCAATTGATCCATTGATTGTATACAGATACAATCATGATTGTATTTTTGATTAAAATGAAAGATCGAACGTTTGTGTGAGTTTTCTTATCTTTTAAGATTTCGATATTTTTTATAGCTATAATTATAATTTTGACACATTTATAATATTATTGTTTGTGTTTTAAAAAACAATGTGTAATTTTTTTGAATTTCACTTTTTATCGCATTAAACGGTATAGATAATCGATTAAATATCGACAAGTACCATGATCGAATCGGTTAAATGATCGAATCGATGAACGATACGTTTATTCAAATGTGATTGCGATCATCAATACTTTGAAACGATTGCAATCAAATGATCGAATCAATCACGACCGACACAGGTCTAGTTTGGTAGGCTTGGCAAGTTGGCACCGACTTCAGTAACTGTCAAATTGAATTATTTAGATATGTGTATCGTATTTAAAAAGGTATTTTCAGTCATACCAAATGATGAACAGAAAGCTTTAAAACAAACTTGAACCTCGTGACAAACATCGTTTCTGACAATTTTTACAATGTAAGAATAGTGATAGTCATGTTGTTTGCTTTCTTCGATGTCTTCTTTTCTCAAGCGTCGTTGCTTTACAAGATTCACCGTTATCATGGATGCTAGAAAGCTATTTTGTTCATTTATCGTTTGTAATTGATTAAAATGACGAAGTAACAGCTTTTTTTTCTGTTTCGCACACATTTTTCATCGTTTGCAAAAACAAGCTTCTCCGGGTTCATGACTTTGTACACGGATTTGTTTATTACATCTTTTATTCGTCCCATACGTAATTTTTTCCGCTCAGGCGACTTAACATGCGTATTTTCATCCTTGCTCGACATTGTTTTACTTTTTTACTTAAAAATATTAAAATAAATACCTACAACACGACTGAAAAACATTGTACTCTCAGATTGCTAGGTTACGTAGTGATTATGTAGTGCATAGAGAAAATTATATATACTGACTTAGTGGCTAGGTTAGGAAAAAAGCCGGCAGCACGTATGCCAACTTTCAAATTGACAACGACGGTTTTTGACGTTCGGCGCACGGACATTCCTGTTTCTTGCGATGAATGAACATATACAAATTGAACTATTACAGGTGACTGCGATGGTTTTACCCAATTTTGATTATTGTATAAAAATAATACACCAAATAGCTAACAAATGGCATTAAAAGATCTGTTTCACAAAAAAAGCGACATTCATTGTTTTTCCCGTGGAGTCTTCAAATATAATAAAGATTTAAAAAAAATATCGAATTCGATACTCAGAAATAAATATCGATAATCGATATTTTAAAATTAAAAATATCGACGATATTTATCGATTATATTCTGAAAAAATATCGATATTTTAATATATCGATATTTTTCGACATCCCTACCTTCAAAAATCTTACAAAAAAAAATCAAAAGAGTACGTTTCTACGTGTCTTTTTTTAAATAAAAATTAATAAAGAAAATGCAAAATTACTACTTAAATTATAAACAGAAAAATCGGAAAACTCAGGAAAATTTATAGTACATACATATGGAAATATTGTGTGGAAATATAATTTATTGAACAATAAGAATTAGGCTGATGTATATTTTTTTCTTGTTGAATTCTGTGTAAGTGGTGTACACATCGTATTCCAATTTTCTTAAATATTTTAATGATTAAAATATTTAAGAATAAATATATTTATTTAAGAATAAATATATTGAAGGTATTCTCTGCATAGCAGTGGTTAAGCGTAGTAATTTTAATCAACAAGTATTTTCGAGAGGATAGCTCACAACAATATTTTCTAATTTAATTAGTTATCTAGGTAATACATTGTTTTACAAGCTATAATGTGTATTAATTCTGTTTGTATTTATCAAAATTATAGGTAAACTGTTGGACGTTTTTGCAGGTCAATATCAATTACTTAGAATGGAGGCCTAAAGTCGTTCACACATTATTTACTGTGATAAAAATGAATTCTTCAAAGGAAACATTGATAAAAATTAGTAATGAACCAAGTGGAAAAGAAAATCAGAAATCAGAGATAAATATATTATGTTTTGACATAACTCCTTATGGTCAACTGACACAGTTCTTGTGTTGTTGTGCTTTTGTATTTGTGTGCTACTTGGCCTATGGTTACTTTTTAGAGTTAATATTCTCAGCCCCAGAAGTGAAGCCAGTGAGTCTGTACATAACATTAGTTCAATTTTTATTAACAATGTTTCTAAGTTATGTGGAATCACTTATAAGGAGTTCTATTAAGAGGAAGTAAGTTCTCTAATTGTAGCCTAGTAATAAAATTTCATAACTCAAGAATTGTTTTTGATATAATTTTGTATGAAATATTCACATTGTGATGATTGTGATGGATACATTCATCATCATCATTTTTAAAATATCATTATTGAAAATGCATAGATATAGAAGCATTGCTATAAATGTTACTTTTTGTGTTATATTGCCATAAATGGTAGTACAATAAATGTTACTTTTTATTCTTCTAAAAGTTGACTTCGCAACGATATCTATGTAACTACTAGATTGAGTGTTTGAAATAGTTTGAAACAATCGGTATGTTCTTCTTCACTGTGTCTCCGGCGTATATACCTAGCTCACCTTTATTTCAACGCTTGTACAGTGAACAGCATATTTTACTTCTCTTCATATTTAATGCACTGTAATACTTTAACAACAAATAATTAAAAAATGGATGCTCAGATTATTATTATCCTGCAAAATATATATTTAAAATGGATTTTTAATGAATTGAATTATGAAAACATTGTGAGGTATTGCCCATTCGGAGCAGAGACACAAATGCACTGTCTCGCTCTTATTTATGGCGATGCAACAGTTTCTGCTGGCCTGTTCTGCCAGCATGTAGAGATATGATTATTGTTTTGATTTTTGATATACTATTACTATTTTTTTTAATATGATAACTTCTTGACAACTTCAAGTGTTCTTGGGAAGCTTTAGCATGGAGATGTAAAATGACTAACTCTCTAATTTAATTTAAATGTACTTTGTGGAAGGAAATAATAAACCTAGGTTTACCACATTATTTAAAAAAATATGTTTTCTCTGTTATCGTGAGTTTGATGTGTGGGTAACACACAATATTTTAATTGAAGCTGAGTATCTTAAATATTTCACAATGTAAAATACTTAGAACTGTAATACTTGGTGCTGCTTCCTCTCTGACCACCCCATTAGAGATATAGTATGAGGATATCTATGTATGTATGTAAGATAATACATCCATACCCATTTATGTAATCCTATAAGAAGCTGTAAAGGCATCTCTAAATACTTGAGAATCTGAAATTTTTCTAATCACCCCTTTGCGACATTTACATTAAAATTCATTAATTCAAGTAAACTTACATAGTTAATTTTTATGCTAAATCTACCAGTTCGAAAAAACTGAAGAACTGGGAAGAAAGTCAGGTATATTTTTTTCAATATTTCGTTACAAATGTTCCTTTGATAAGAAAATGAAACTACATAGCGCTTATATTAATTTGCGAAATTATTTATTACACATAATAACATTCATTTTAGTATATATAATGTTTTTATATACTCGTAGTTATTTCAGTATTCCTTAAAATAATGTATTGTTAATAACAACATTCAAATATTATGGCACAGGTGCACAAATGGCACCCTTCATTTCTATAGCACCAAACATAACATCATTGGCTTGAAGGGTTGGTGTTCCAGTGGTGTCAAGACAGCTTCTAAACCGCCACAGATATTTAGCCATATAATTTTGAACCTCTTCACTAAGTCAAGGCCCTATGCCGCAACCCTTATGATGTCTGGTCTCTCGACGCCGCGTTTTCATTTTACTATGAACATCGCCTTAGTAATTTATCATTATTGTAATACATACATATCTTCATGCTGTACTCCTAACGGGGTACATGAATGGAGCGCCAAACTTCGCGGTCCTTACATACTTATTTCGCCTCTTCGAATCTCATTATTCTCCTCACATATTTTCGCCTAGGTATGTGTATGCTTTTGACATTTCCATCAGGCAGCACTGGCTGTTTGATCTTCGTAGGTCACACTTGGCCTACCTTTACTTCTACTACCAATCATTTATCACTCATTTATTTCTATTTTATTTGTTTCATCTTTCATTGTTACAATCTTTATGAATATGTATTCCAGGGTTCCTATAAGAAGCTATGTCATTTTAGCAGCATTAACAGTAGGCACAGTGTCATTGTCAAACTTAGCACTCAGTTACCTCAACTATCCTACACAACTAATATTTAAGAGCTGTAAATTAATACCAGTTATGATTGGAAGTATTATCATATTGGGCAAGAGATATGGCTTCCTGGATTATGTTGCCGCTGTGATTATGTGTGTTGGATTGACCATGTTTACATTGGGTAAAATATTTTTATTTCAGCATTATATTATGTGTTATTATAAGATAATTTTTATTATTATATTAATAAATTAATATTCAATCACAAACCCTGTTTTTAGGGCTCCATAACCAAAATGAAACATAGTTTTGTCAGTGTATGTTTGTCTGTCTCTGTTATATGTCTGTCCAGACATCAAAGTCGATTGTATTTATCTTTTCACTAACAGCCGCAATTTGGTACAGAGACGTACCTAAAATGAGAATAAAAATTAATAATAGGCACTGTACCATTTTTTTTTATATTAATATTTTTATTAATAAATTTAATTTCTGGTTTGTGTAAAATTATTAACGGTACCTTAAATTACTGCGTGTCTAACACGCTCTTAGCAGGTATTTTTTGTAATTTATACGCCCATACAAAAAAAATAAGCGGTGTACAGATATTTCTACTTTAATAGAAAAGTCCATTAGACACTGTACAAATAGGTAATCATCTCACAAATGAGACGAGAGATAATGTTGGCCATAGTCCCATCACACAGGCCTAGTACAGATTGGTGGAGATTGGCTGGTAGCCATAAGATTTAAAAGCATATTAGGACAACTGGGATCAATGGGCTCAATATGCCTTACAGCCGTTTTTCGAACGTTTTAGATCGATTTCTTTAGTTAAGTACTAATTTTTTTAATACCACAAAAGTGGCAAACAGCATGCGGTCCATTTGATGTTAAGCGGTTACTGTAGCCTATGTACGCCTACAATACCAAGAGTACTAATTGTGCGTTGCCACTGAAAAAACTTCATACCCTTTTTGAAGAAACCTATGCTGTAGTCTCTTATGAAAGCCTCGACAGACACGCAAAATAGGCGCCTAAGACTTCGGTTTGTGGACACAAGCCTCAAGTAAAGCCTCGACAGAGAGGGAGTTCATTCCTCAACCTCGCTATTCGAGGGAGAAAGCACTTTTGAAACCACACTGCACGGGACCATTTTGGTTCCAAATCATTATGATGTTTACGTTTCCCGCGGAGAGCGGTGTGATGATAAAAGGTGACGTGGACATCATATTAACAATTGCACAATTCCTCGGAACACAGCCTATTATTAAGTTATAGAG
This sequence comes from Zeuzera pyrina, assembly GCA_907165235.1. NCBI lineage: Eukaryota > Metazoa > Arthropoda > Insecta > Lepidoptera > Cossidae > Zeuzera > Zeuzera pyrina. The sequence continues at coordinate 6,897,709 of OU015629.1, forward strand.
CACTCAGGGAGATGAAGTCTCTTTTGAACATTCGAGTACACTAATAAGATACTCTAACCCTTGTAAGCGTCAACAATTCACTTTAACGCCATACAGAAATATTAATACTTTAATTAACAATGTTTTCTTTCCAGCTGACTCCAAAACATCACCAAATTTTGACTTCATAGGTGTCGTAGTCATATCATTGGCATTATTATGTGATGCTATTATTGGAAATATGCAGGAAAAAATGATGAAACAGTTTCAAGCGTCCAATAACGAAGTAGTGTTTTACTCGTATGCAATCGCATGTGTGTATCTTGTGGCGATTACAAGTGTAAGCGGAGTATTGGTCGATGGAATTGCTTATTGTTCTCAGGTAAGTCAGGTCTTCATTTTCAAAGATTTACGTCCTACCAATTTAATGTAAAGGTAAACATGTATGTACTTGAACTTATATAATTAAAATAAAATGGTTTTTCGAAACTTTGACTTTTCATGACTACGAAAGGCGAAAAAGGACTGATCTTTGCCCACCGCCTTTGTCATGAGATTTTTTACTGTGTGACATAGGTTGATAGGTATAATGTTACTCTATGACATAGGTAGTCAGTCTGATAAACCGTCCTGAGTAGTCAGGACGGTTTATCAGACTGACTATCTATGTCATAAGATGGTAGCATCTTAGGGATACAGTCATACATATAGCGTGAAGATATGTATATCGTATATGTATGTATTACATAGGTAACTATTATGAAGAAATAGAAAAAATATGTATAAATGCTGTCACATGGCATTCCTTAGAAGTTACGTTTGGTCCATTCAGAAAATGCTGAAGAATGACACATTTATTATATAACTAGCAAACCCGGCCTGTTTCACTGGGCGTAAAAAAAAAAAAAACTACTGATCCGATCGCTACCAAACTTTACAGGATCACCCGCTAGGCCAATCTGAAGACTCCCTGAAAATTTCATCGAAATCGGTCCAGCCGTTTCGGAATCCATAAGGAACATACATACATCGCCTTTTATACATATATATAGATAAATAGATACTTTTGCCTGCAGAAGCCATTACCAGTATACACAAATATATGTCTTTTGAGCGTGAGTGGGTACCTGGGCTTACAAGCGGTGTTGACTCTAGTGCGGATATGCGGCGCCACCGTCGCCGTCACCGTCACCACCATGAGGAAAGCACTGTCTATAGTCATATCATTTTTACTGTTTAGCAAGCCTTTTGTTTTCCAGTAAGTATTTTTTAAATTAAATTTTTATTATTATGACTTATTGTTATCACTTAATTTATGTTTTCTTCCGTTGTCCTTTTGTATTGAAATCTTAGAACTAATAAAAAAATTCTTAAGTCATAGAAAAATATATTTTCAGACAGTCAACATTGACTGAAAATTCCTTTTTCCCCAGAACTACTATTTCTTTCAAAAGGAATTTTGAGCCATTCAACATTCTTATTAGATAAGATACAGACAGATACAGTTGCAAGAGGTTGACAAAAGAAAACAGTAGTAAAGTGAAGCAAAATTAGTAGTAAAAGAAATCGCAGTACGATGACTATTACTCACAAACTCGTACTATCACTCTCCAGTATTGTGAGTGAAAGAGAAAAGAATTTTCCCACTACTTGAGTTTAATAGGCAATAACTTCAATAGTTTACAAAAAGATTCGAATTTTTTTTATCTGTTGTGTCGATGAATAATAAACCTACATTTCAGTTAGTGAGAAGAAAAATTACATATTAATAAAAAAAATATTCTTTATTTCAGATATGCGTGGTCAGGAATGTTGGTCGCTCTGGCGATATATTTAAATCATTATAGCAAGAAACATCCACATTATGTTCCCACGCCTCTATTATCATGTTGGCACTATTGTCAAGGCTATTACCAGTCGGAGTATAGATTACTAAAAAGTAGAACTAAATATTATACAGATACTGTCTAGTATAGAATTATGAATTATAACAGGGGCCATCATAAATTATGTTATATGTGAAGGTTACGGAAGGTTCTGCAAAATGTGACGTTTGTGACGTCTCGTGACGTGACGACGTTGAGATTGGTATTACCTTACACACTTTATTCACTTTTTAGTTATAATAATAAATTATAATAAGTGTTTCCTATTCAGGATACTAGAAGTTATCAGGATAATATAATTTGTTATGAATAGTAAATGCAATAATTACTGTGATTTTGTAATTTTTAGTGGATTTTATTTTAATGATTTTCTCATGATGTACGTTTTCATATTATTCAATAATTGTTTAAAAGCTTGTCAATTTTCTTTTACTTTTGACAATAATGTTCTCTGTATAATATTTCAGACGTTCCTGTAAATATATATATATAAATAAAAATTCTTTATAATCAATGACATTTATTTCATTGTATGTACAAAATCTTACAAATCTAGTCATCTTTTCATACAAAAGTGTCCAAATTTAATGTGTGAATATTTGGAATGTTATTTTAAGACACTATTTTCATTGGCTTAACACATTTACTATGATCAAATTATTAGTCATTAAAGCATAGTTTATAATACTTTAAACGTGATGAAAGTAACAGGGATTAGAGATATTAGAATTTAGTATTACTTAATATATCGGCTCAGTCAATAATAAAATTATAATATATAATTAATTTAGAATGATTTATACAATTCTTAATACATCATGTCAAATATTAGGTTATTGGTCAAATAAACGTTATACAGGTCACAAGGTAACTATGCTAGAAATTAAATACGCTTCCTCTAAGGTCTATTATTTCGCTCTTAATGTACAATTAACTCTTTGGTATATGGTCCTAAAGCTAGTTTTGTCTTTTTACATGAGGGTATTTGGCTTCTTTGCAATTCGGACCGAGAATTTTGATGACAGGTACCTTAAATTGCAGTAAGCAATTTAACTATACACCTTATTCTTTGCAAAGGGGCCGAAGTATAAATATTTGAATTTCAACGTCTTAACACGATCATAATCATTGCAAGGACTTTGCAGTAACTTTGTACAATACAAAAAGTGAATAGTTGTGCAAATATAAAGAAACTGCAACAAAAAACACCATATAACGGACTTGAGAATCATTTGAGTGAAGCGTAAAATTTGAGATCTTGAACTTTAGTGCTGGGCCTAAGTGATAAATAATATCACAATTTACTTTAGAATATGAAAATATCGTGATTCTTCTCGATTTTTATCCTTATTGCTTATGCCTTAATAATTTGTACACAACGCAAATTAACGTTCTAGTGCTTACAAGCTACTGTAGCTAATAAATAAGAAAATATAAAGTGCATACTTGCATATTAACATTATTTAAAATTATTTTTAATGGACTTATGTGTATCAAATTTAAGTTTGATGCCATTTTTTTATTACGAACAGAAGTGAAAAGCTGACTACACCTGGCCATTAATAACAAGCTCACACATTCCTGTATTTTAGTTTACGTTTTGAGTATAAAAATACTACAAGGATGAAATCACAATGGTGTGTGTAATTAAGTCATTACAATAAGTAACTTTAATGTACATCGAGTTAAAATCAATTTCTCTATTCATATACATTAGATACATATTATACATTGTTTAGATCTATTATTTTGAATAATGGGGTAATTGAAGCCCTTTAAAAATATATGCATTATAAACAAAATCAACAAGAATTACTTACTGTCTTAACAATTTTAATACAGTAATGCTGGGGCTACACTTACGTCTAACGCCCTAATTACTGGCACCAAATATGTAAATATAACCAGAAATGATATGATGATAGAGCTAATTTATATTCAACGATATTAATAACATTAGATGAGAGCTCAGGTGGTGATGTTCGAAACACATTAAAGGAGCCGTCACTTATGACGATATGGTAGATAGAACAATTGTCAGTGTTTTGTGAACGCGACACACTCATAAATTACTATACGAACGATCGTCAAAAACTTAATATTGTGGGCTAACGAAAAGTTAATGAAACTTTGACCAATCCAATAATAATGATATTTCTAATATTATAATCACATTTAATTCAAAAATAAAATTATTGACATTTACCGATTATTAGATCCAAATCGCGTTATTACTGACAATAGACGAAAAATTAAATAATCACTTAATTTAAATTATAATCTAGCTCGATATTAGTCACTTAATCACTGCATTCATAAAGTTAAACGTCAACGTTGGTGTGGCCCCAACATAATAGGACAATGTACCTATTACCTATACAACCTTGCGCTGTTTACTAAATATTTTCCAATGACAATTTCTTGAATAAATAAACAAAGAGCTCAAAGTGTGTTGACAAATCCTGTTAAATATGATTTAAGAATTAACAAGAAAAGCAAAGTTATAAATATGTTACATATACAGTAAGCATCAAAAGTAGATGAACAAAATAAAATAAACTAAAAGTGTAATATGATCATATATTTTTAAATTAGTTATTCATAACTTTCTAAACATGATGACAATAAAACAGGCTTTTTCTTGAATTTATATAGTTTACGTTATCAAAACCTAAACATGCGTTTTTAAAATGTTGTCTATCTATTTGTTTCCGAAATTTCCGAAACGGCTGAACTGATTTTGACTTTCGGCGGCGGTACTTTCAATGGCAAGAAAACGACTGCAGTAGTAATCTAGTCTTCTTTTTGTACCGGAAAAATATCAAATTTAACAGGGGTGAAATCGCAGAGCAGTTTCAATTATTTTTAGAATATTTTGTTAATAATACAGTCAAACAAGTTTTGAAAGGAGAATGACATCTGTTTAGAAAAACACGTACATCACTCACTTGTGAATCATACTCGTGTCACTTTTTTGTAAGTCAATTTGATCAATTACTTTTGATGCTAACAGTATGTACTGAGAATGGCTTCTGTTATATTAAATTATAACAAATACTATACACACACACATGGAAATTTCAGTTATTCACTAGAGGGCGTCCGCACTGTCTGGCTGTAGCACAACACCTAATTCACCGTATCACAACCACTAATCCTGCACCTCTCTGTATGGTATTTCACTTGTCACTGTGAATGATTCGAAATAGTGATTTAGGAATTCAAATGTTGGCCGTTTCTCCGGTATTGCATCCCAACATTGCAGCATCAGTCTATAAATGTCATCAGGTAAGTAATGACCAACGGGTTTTGGCATTCTGTACCCTCTCTCCACTTGCTCTATTACTTCTTTTCCATGCAAACCTGGATACGGTATCTGACCATATGTGAATAGTTCCATAAGTAATATTCCATAAGACCAGACATCACTCTTTATAGAGAATCTTCCATATATTATAGCTTCAGGCGCGGTCCATTTCACAGGGAACCTCGAGCCTTGTTTGGGGCAATATTCGTTGTCTTCTATCACTCTCGCTAAGCCAAAGTCACAAATTTTAGCTATGTTATTTTCACCTATTAAAACATTTCTAGCAGCTAAGTCTCTATGTATAAGTAATTTAGACTCCAAGTACTCCATGCCAGACGCGACTTGTGCAGCCACGTAGACCAAATCCTCGAACTGAAGAAACTTTCCTTCGCCGTTTCTGAGAAATTCTAGCAAGGAGCCCTTACTCATATATTCTTGGACTATGTACACTGGTTCCTGTTGGGAACAAACCGCATAGAGAGCAACTAATCGTTTGTGCCTGAACTTCTTCATAATAGCTGCTTCTTGTAGGAAGGCTTGAGTGGACATAGTGCCTTCTCTCAAAGTTTTCACGGCGACCTGAAATTATTGTGAAATTTATTATGTAATATAGCAAAATAAGAAACACCCGTAATTTAGTGGAAAAAGCGCGAATTTATTACCATTGGAATTGATAAAAAACGATGATGTTGTAGCATTAACGATTTCAATCTACATATAAATAAAAGTGAAGTGTCTGTCTGTGATTTAGAAATAAACTTTTTATTAAGCTCGTACGGTTATTTGCACGTCACCTAAACCCAAACATGATATATTAAAATTTTTGTCTGTCTATCTGCTTGTTTGTCCGGGCTAATCTCAAAAATGGCTGAACCGATTTTGACTGGACTTTCATTATCAGGTAGAGGACTTTTCAGAGAGTAATCTAGGCCACTCCTTATGAAAACACAAAATTTGACGCGGGTGAAACCGCGAGGCACAATTAGTTATAAATATATCTGGTTTTCTTAAAAATGTTACGAAAAAATGTATCAACCAATTTTGTTAAAGTTCTGTGTACTTAAATATTGTTTTAGTCTTGCTATTCAAGATAAAGTTAACAAAAATCAGAGAACCTACAATTTTAAATTTTCGAATCCGAGAGGAAACAATAGATTGAATATGTTGTATTTTATCATGTGATAGGGACAAGATCGCCATTGCCAGGCTATAATTCATTAATCATATTATTGACATAATAATAAATATTCAAATATTACCTAACCGAAAGTGATCGTCAACGATTTCACAATATTTCCATCAATACTGAGGAGCGAAGGCTCCCTAGTCCATCGTAGTCTAAATGTGCCTATCATGTTGGAAGCATTTTTTTATTTTTATCATTATTATATATAACGGTAAATATTTTGAATGAAAGCTATCGATATAAGTGATATTTCACTGTGGAGTTAGTTTTGATATTTTACAATTTGTTTTCGCAAAATTCACATACATCGGTGAAAGGTGCGAGGAGTATTATGGGTTTTGAAGAACTGGGAGATGTAAGGAAAACGACTTGGCGAACCTTCGTCGTTGTTTACCCCGAAACAGCGTGAAGTAGTCTAAAGTAAATTTCAATCTAATTCAATAAAGAGCGTAAATAATTTAGTACATACTAGTGATGTGCTGGATATCCGTATCCGCGGATATCCGAGAGAGAAGAAAGATCCGGATCCGTATCCGCTACTTTGTTGGCGAATCTGTCACTTTATTAATTTTCAATATATAGATTAAATTCTAGATAAGTCGAAACATGTCCAGTCACGCAATGCGTCAAGTGGCGTCAACTATCGTTTCAAGGTCACGCGCACTGACACCGATTGAGTAAGAAAGTTAAGATCTTTATCTGTATCTGTATCCGCAGATCTTGACATCAAATATCCGTATTCGAATCCGTATCCGCGGATATACATTTTTAACGATTCGGCACATCACTAGTACATACATACACAAATATCTTCACGCCGTATCCCTAACGGGGTAGACAGAGGACGGAGCGCCAAGCGTAGCAATCCTCACATACTCGCTTCGCTTCCTCAAATCTCATTATAAACATTACCTCGATATTGTTCCGCCACTTGCCGTAGTAGACCTCCCCGAAGTTCCCCTGGCCGAGCTTGCGCAGCAGCTGCACCTCGGTGCGCGGGATCTCCCACTTGTCGCGCAGCTCGGGGCCCAGGTCCCACATCTGCGGCTCGGGCTTGGGGCACGCGCGCGCCAGCACGTGGCACAGGCCCAGCGCGTTCTCTGTCACACGCAGACGCACCACACGCACACATTCATTTTATTGTTTTGTATGTATTATGTCAGTGAATACCTATCATTGTCATTGAAAAATGCACTTTTCGCGGTAGATTTAGCGCCACTATACAAATTATATTACACAAATTCTCGTTTTGACAGCAGATATCGCGCGATATTTGGCTGTCGCTTGCTGATTGCAAGTTAGGTGATAAGAGTGCGGCTCACAATATAATTTTACGTCAAACAAGTCATTACGCATGCACATCAACTGTGACATCCAACAATGATTTCATATGATGTGATAAATTCCTGAAATCTTTAATTATTTTCCGCTCAAACTCCAAAAACCACCAATCGATACGTGCTTCGCCTCTCAACGAAGCATCCTCAGGATATTCCAGAGATCAGACTCGGTCAGGTAACCAGCACCGAATCAATAATTTTTTTTTTAGTTTCTTTGAGGCAAAATGAAATCCCCACGGGCACTCAGCCACGCTCAAACTTGACTTTAACTTTTATAAAAAGTTAATACAAAATACATACATACATATATATGGTATATATGGCCCTATATATATGGTAAGCCTGTTTAATCATAAGACGATGTACTTTACACCTTCCCTAATGAGATTAGCAAGTTGACAGTCATTCTAAGCATCAAATTACATTCATAAGATTTCATAACGAAGTGAACAAAAACATTTGAAATTACCTTCACTTAAAATAGAACGAACATCACTAATAAATTTTTATCCTTCATTCAATCTACAATGTGAACTGTTCTAGTTGGAATTTAACAGTTCATAATTTAATTACATTGAACAAAATGGCGACAACAAATGTATTTAGTTTGTCTATATGTAATATAAATGTAATCATATTAGTTGGTAGATTGTAGACATTGCACTGTAGTGTCACCCCCTTTGGGACCGATGTAGACAAATAGAATGTCATTAATTCGTTTCCATCACAGTGATAATAGATCGAAAAAAATGCAAAAAGTAGGTAAGTAATTAAATAAAAATTGAAGTTCAAGAACTTAGCTCGATTGGAGAATATCTAGTGAATTAAAGAAAAACGCGAATCTTGTTTCTAATGGCTAACGAGTACGTTATAAATTGAACTGTATCTTGAATCAACATTTCCTTCGTCCGTTAAAATCGTCTGTCTCTTCTTACTACATACGTATCTTCACGCTGTATCCCTAACGGGGTAGTCAGAGAGGCCGGACCACCAGGAGTGGCGGTCCTTACATACTTCTTTCGCTTCCTCAAACCTCATCATTCTCCTCACACATTTTCGCCTAGATGTGCGAATGCTATTGACATTTCCGTCTGCTAACAGTCTGCCTATTTGATCTTCATAAGTCAGCCTTGGTCTTCCTTGGCTTCTTTTATCTCTCACTTCAGCTCTGTAGATTTTCTTCGTCAGTCTTTCATCACTCATTCTTTCTAAGTGCCCGAACCATCTAATCATTCCTTTCTTCATTTTTACAATAACACTGTTGTACAACCCTGTCATACTACGTATCAAAATACAAAATGAATTATTACATTATATTTAATATACTTAAAATACTTTGACACGAGGACTTAGCAGCTAGAATGTTGGATACAGAATGAATAAAATGTGTTACTTAAAACTAGTCTACGACTAACTTACACGTGTCGTTCGAATATGCAAGCTAGGCTAAACAAATGTTATCTCTGCTGAGAAATGCTGCAATATGACCGGATGTCTAGAGGACGACATAACTATCTTATACTGTTTTATTATTACTGTATCTGTTATATTTTTGTATGCTTGGTGTTCTAAATAAATAAAATAAAAGTAAATAAATACAGTCATTGAACATAAACAATAGTCTGGAAATTATCTTCTCTGCACATGCATTGACTGGCTTTTTGAATATTGTATTTTAATAAACCTTTTGTAAAATGAAGTTGAAAAAATTATACCTGACTGAGTTTCTTGTCGGTTCTTTTCAGTATCCAGGTTTTCTATTTGAACCGAACTAAAGTAGATTTGACGTTTAAAAATACCTTGTAATTGAGTTTACTTGAATAAATTGATTTCACTTTGAAAGTACTAGTGATGTGTATATTCATATCCGCATCCGTGTCCGCGGATATCCGATAGGAAAAAAAATCTGTATTCGTATCCATATCAGATTATAGATATCCATAAACAGATTTTATATATTAATGAATTTCATTATATGGAATTTTAATAATAGAAAGCAATGAAATATAGTAACTTGAAATCGCTTTTTATTTCTTTAAATTACAGTTTTGGCACTTTTTAATGCAAACATCAAACAAATAATAATGATAAACATTCTTCACTATGTTTACTTCACTATGTTTACACAAAATAGGATTAATTTAATTATATCATGAACGAACATACGAAGTACGACAGTTGAGGTCCGTATCCGTATTCGCGGATCTACACACTAATAATCCGTCTCCATGTTAGTATCCGCGGATATACATTTTTAACAATCCAGCACATCTCTACAAAGTATAAAGTCGAACAGAGCCGCTAGACAAATATAGCTCGTCGAAAGTGCTACTTAGCTAAGCCTTAATCGGCAGTTTTCACACGACTACTTTTGGTTTGTTAAATATAACAAAGTTAATAACCTTTGACTACCAATTTACCACTTTAAAATTCGTTACGCTAGATTACGTGGTATTTATCATTATATTCTACTAGCGTTTATGACAATTGAGTCACTTATCTATGCTCCCTATTCTATTTATAATCACTGTTCCTTATAATAAATCAGTGTTTAGTTTCTATAACAAAAAACAGGTGTGGGTTGCATGGACCTGACAAAGGTGGGACTTCGTAGAAAATCATCTGAATGTAAATGTGAAGTCATATTAAAATTTATAATACATATATACATTAGGGTGGCGCAAAAAACCGACAATTTTTTTTTTGAGTCTCGAGTGAAAAAATGTTAGTTTTTGATGTTTTAAGAGCTAGCTACAAAGGACAGCTCAAAAATAAATTTTTAAGAGGTCGCTCAAAATTGTTTAAAATTTCAAAATCCGTCAAAACTCGAATTTTTTTTTTAAATTTTTTTCCTCATTACAGTATAATTTTATAGACAAACAAAAAATAAGTTTCTGAAAGTTTTAATTTAAAATTTGAGTTTTAAAATGTCGCTCGAAAAAATCCAGTGATGTACTAATAAATAATAAAAAATTCTGAGTGACCTTGACGACTTGAGCTGACTTATTCACTGATCCATTTCACTCTTACTCGCTTACCGAAAGCAAATAACTAGGTGAATGAGGTCATTCACTTAGTTCACTCGTTTATCAACTAGTATTGAATAAACTATCACAATGATTTACTAACATTATTGAATCTCGCCTTTGAACTAATAAAATCGATTATGAATTCGTAACAACTTCATAATCAATTAATGAAATCTGAAATAGTTCGATTATATAGTTGTAATGCTAACACAAAAAGAAAATAACACAAAAAGCTTCAATCGGTCATTCACGAACGATTGTTGAATCGTTCGTGAATGGTGAAGTCGTATTGCTTTCATTACATGACTTTTACTTCCGGTGATTGTATAAGTTTCACTTCAAAAATATGTTTCACGAAGGAGAATTAACGTTTCATTATTCACTACGTACAGTTTTAAAACAAACTTTATATACGCTTTCGCCTTTATGAAAGCAATAGTTAACGTAATATATTCAGACTGAGACATTTCACACAGCGCCATTTGGTGCCAAAGTAAGCAGCACAGTGCTTGTGTTATGGGTACCATACAACTGATTATACTACTTAAATACTTTTTTGTAAATAAATACATATTATACATGAACACCCAGACTCGGGACGGGAATCGAACCCGCAACCCCCGTTTACTTTCCAACGCGCTTAGCCGTTGCGCCACGGAGGTCGTCATATATCAGATAATATCGTCCTTATATTAAATTTTTTAATGCATTAGCAGTATATTGTAGCTAGTTTGAAGGTATATTTACTCTTGAAGATTTTTATAAAATTGATTATAGTCCACATCTACTGCATTCTAAATATGTACCTACCTAACGCTAATCACAAATAATTTGCTATAGTACTTCATTATTATATTAGACAACTACATAAAGAAAATTTGAATTTCTAAATCTATTAAACAGAAGGTTCTAATAATACTCACTGGTGTACGACATTACTAACGCGGGTAGGCTTGGAAAGGTCTGGTTAGTCGCTATGTAGAACCCTCCGTTGTCCAAAGGCTTTATCTTGTAATGCTTGACGTGGTAGCCTCGGCCCTCCTCCCAGTCCTTCACGCTCAGACTGAACCCGTGAGGGTTGTGCTCGGCTGGCCTCACGAGGAAGGTTCCTCGAGGGTTGCTTTCAGCCAGGAGCAGTTTGTCAGCTTCCTTCCTCGACACGTGCGGGAAGAACCAGCTGCAACATGATGCCGGCCTTTAAGAAACGGGCGAGTTAGAATTACGGTGGGGGAGTTTGTCTGAACCGCCACCAGTTATGATAATCGCCGTGCGATGATTCGGATGAGGCAACAATGATCTGTAAGCAATTTGTTAATTATGACAACACATTAGTTTTAAGCGGCTATAGTGAATATTAAGAAGCATGGAAACCTTGATTATAGACCCCCAAATGAAAAAAAAAGTCGTGACAATTAATACATAGAACCTTTTTTTTGTATTTCTTTGTCCTTAAGATAAAAGTATAAGTAAGTACCATTATCATAAAAGACTAATCATAAAAGATTAGCTAAGAATATAATGGTACTTACTTATACGCAATAATATAGTTTTTAAGCAGTTTCAGACAGAGTAAAATCTAATTTTAAAAGGAATTTTAATAAAATGAGTCTAAAATACTTATTATTAACTTTTTCTATTTCGGGATTTGAGTTACCAAATTTAAGACTGCTCTCATACCTTTCAGATCAGTAGGTGTATAGATGATGGTATAGGCCAGGGGTCGGCTACCTTTTAAGCCGGAAGAGCCAACCGCAATAAAAATATCGACTTCATGAATTTGAAAGAGCCAGAAAGATTTTTTATTTCTCCTTTACTCGTATACTCGTATGTATACTCGTGTGCCGCGTGTCTTTCCGCTTTAGCCTTTAATTTTTTTTAGCAAAACTTGAAGAGCCGCAATTGTCTCTTGAAATAGCCGCGTGCGGCTCGCGAGCCGCGGTTTGCCGACCCCGTTTGCCGTTTGGTATAGGCTAATGTGAATATAATACAGTTAGGAAAACCATGACAAAATTATAAAAATTGCTATACACATAATTTCATGGCCATTTGCCATTCAGAGTGGACAGAGCACTGAGGCGCAAGAAAATCAGATCTACTTCTGGAAATAATACTTTGGGGTTACAGATGACAAAATGGTTCTGATACTGAATGTTAGTCTTGCGAATATACAAGTTCCATACATTATAATAAACCCTATCCTTATTTAGTTATGGTTAGCCAACCGAGTCTGATCTCTGGAATATCCTGAGGATGCTACGTTAAAGAGGCAAAACACGTGTCAATGAGTGATTTTGGAATTTTGGGCGGAGGGTAAGTAAAATTATAAGAATTCATCACATAATCGACCCCTACCATGCCATAATCCTTGGCATGCGCCTGTGCGAGAATATCTATAGCGATATTTTTTTTATTTTTTTTTCCTACGAAGCCGCCATGGGAGCAATCAAAAACTGCTGATATTCAAGTCTTGGCTTGACGATCTCTCTAATTTTTTATGAAATCATAAATAGCAAGTATATACACGTAGGCTCAAACGTTTACTATTGCAAAATTTACTTTCAGATAAATCTAAATTAGGACTCCTCTAGATTAGTCTACTGTAGAGTCCACTGCAGACTCTACAGTGTAGAGTACGTAAAGTATTGCTGTACGTCGTTGCTGTAAAAACTGTGACTCATGCTTTTTTCTATTTAGGGGTCGATGTTATCAGTTGTATTCTGAAATTCTTTCTTAATTAAAATGTTATCAACAAGCAATTTGCAATTAGAGCAATTAAAACATACGACATTTACAGAAGTAATATAAGTCAGGACACAACACAATATGGTGCTTATTTATACTATAAAATTATTTTATGTTATTTTTTTAATAGGCAAAGTACATAGTTCAGTTCAAAGGATTTAGATATCCATTAGTGTAACCAGGGACCCCCAAAAATAAAACAAGAGCTTATATTTCACATATTTTAAATTCGCTTTTTTTCTTTTTTGGGGGTTACGGGGTTTTCTAGTGCGCCGTGCCCACCCCCGCTTCCATCTAACTATACTCCAATATAGATATCTCTAATCATTATTATAACATTAACCTATAGGAATGGAATATCAACGAGACCTATGTTTATGTTCAAGTACGTATATATAGGCACATAATTTTATGTATTATAGTGACAGGCCTGTTTCAAGTCTCTACACTTCAACATATCTCATTTTTATTCGAATTTTGAAATATGGACAATTATCGATTTAAACGTTGCACCAAGCGGGGAGGGTTCCGGGTTGATTCCCGGTCGGGTCAATTTAGGAAATGAACTTTTATAGATTGTCTCGGGTCTGGGTGTACAGGGAGACGCCCCCAGTAGTCATCGTCTAGTTCTCATAGTACAGGGAATACCCTAGTCTGAGATCAGATGATTGGTGTGTATCGTCTGGCGCATTATTATTATTGTTAAAAGTTACTTTAATATGTTGATGCGATATACATATTATTATTATATACAATAGGATGTACATAATAGACACTCACTCTTCACATTCCACTGAGCTCTCCTCCGCTACGAAGTTGACAGGCACGAGGCCCTCTCGCCGGGTCGTCAAATGCAAGACTCTCCACCAGTCGGGTTCCGCATCGCTGAGAACCTCCATTCTATCTCCTTTTCGGAAAGAGATGTCGGACTCCGCTCGAGCTGTGTACGCACATAATGCTTTCACGACCCGACGACCACCGTTTGATACGCCTGGAATGGGTTTAGGACGTATATTAGAAAAGGGTATTTGAATACGAATTTTAAATAATCACCTACTTTAATTATTACTACTATATCTCCGTTAGGGATACGGCGTGAAGATATGTATGTATATATGTAACTATTTTAATTCCTTGTGCTTGCGCTGCCGCTAAAATAAATATTTCTATTTCCCCCCGCGCCGCTAAGCCCCGCGTATGCCAGCAGCGCCCGATAGGGTTGCCACTTATCACATATGAATATAATCAAGAACAGTACTACCTGTTTACTTCATAGTACATACTATGAAATAGGAATTCTATTTTAAAGCATTTTCTAGTCTTAAATGGGTCGATTTATGTATATTAAGTGTATCACTACGTTTTATAGCATTAATTAGACATGCTTTTTATACGTCAAAAGAGACCATTTTGAGCTCTCATTATATTTGCTTACATAATAAGATATTAGGTATAAAAACTTAATAAGCAGTATTAAAAAATCTACAGATATGAGGTAGGGTAAGTCGTTCCCGTATTTATGATGCTCGAGTCGATTTCCACTAGAACTAGTTAGTCTGTTGCAGTTTTTATCAAAGAGCAACGACTAGACAGATACCCAGGATCATAGCTTGGAACACTATGGCTCTGAGTCGAAAAGCGATTGAGGGACCCTTTTATCTACCAATTTTTATAAGTATTCTTTTTTAACGTGGGAATTTTTTTCCTTTCCTGATTTGCTATAGAAAATATTATCTTTGTTCAGACTACTCATGCACGGAGGTTCCGGACCACTACACCGGTACTAAATACGCCTCTTCTTAAGAAGGATACGAATCGCTTCAGAGCCGGTGGCAAGTAGACGCTGAAGTGGACAGTTACTGTCGAGTTTTTAAATTTTTTTTAATACAAATTCCAAGAAATAAGGCAATTTATTATGTACGTATTTTCATAGTTCATACATACATTTATTAAGTACATGACGCCACGTATTTCTCACTAGAAGTAAAAAGAGCATTAAAACGCAACAAAATCACATCTGATGCTATCTTTAGTAATAAACTCATCGCGCATACAAGTTCCTTATGTCCTAAAAATAATTACAAACATTTATAAGAATATTAGAATATTTGGTTAGTTAACAGAAAATAATACTTAGCTACTAGAAAATGTAAATATTCGAGGACCTAATGAATGTGGTTGAATTATATAAGTTTATCGGTATGTACAATACCTATAAACTTCGAACGAAAGTTTAAGTCAATAATTTTATTTTTCAACTGAAAGCGGACCCGCTGCGAAGCGAATGGTTCGCTTCGCTTGTGGATAGCTTTGCTACTGATATGTTATATTAGAAGTTTCAGCCAATAATTTACTTTTTCAGCAGACCCACGGTTGAGACGAAAGTTCTATGCTACTTACATGTTGTATTGGGGTTACGTGTGCGTACAATATCCACGTTCCGCCGCGACACCGCGCGGTTGTTCGGCTCGCCTGTATACCGCGTCTCCAACGCAGGACACGTTGTGAAACCGGCTTCATTCTTTTTGTATGCTGGATACACTGTAATTAGTACAAAACTGCAATTAGTGTATTTAGATCTGCAGTTAAAGATGAGAACATAAATACTTGAAACACCGAGAATATTCCAATACTTTCAGATTTATATCCATATCTTTACAATCAAGATTGCAAAGACTGATAAATCATTTCACAAAAGAAATATAATATTTCTAACTCAGCAATATATTTTGTAAGATATAGTAGTATTATGAATACATTATTACTACCTATTTAGGGTATGTATCAGTAATAATGTAACGATAATATAGAAGCGCTTAGTATATTATCTTGTAGTTACAAATAACTCAAATTAAATGAGTAAAATGCTATCTATATGTAATGCATAACATACATACATTATTTTTTATTGCCGAGTGGGCAGAGCCTCAAGGCACAATCGCCAGTATAAATATTTATATGAGTAAAAGGTTACAAATGGCAAAGCGGGAGCTTATAGTAACGGGTTGCTAATCTATGGTTTATACTAGTTTTTTTATAATTACCTAATCCTTATCCACTGACAACGGGAACATTCTATATTTTACTTACTCTCCCAGACTAATACGGAATGAAGGGTAAAATTAGTTTGATTATTACATTCAATACAATCTATTCGAAGTTAGACAACACAATACATATGTATGTATATAATGTACACGTGATATGTCGATGCTTCCCACGAAGTAGTTGTAAACTACAAAACAGCTATTTTTAACCTTTTACGTAAATAAGTCTTTTAATGTTTGTTATCCGTTTCAAGTTAAAAATTTACGAAACCAAAAAACAGTTAAAAGGAGAAAAAAGAAGAAAAAATGTAAAAATAGAAAAAGAACTCAAAGAAAAACAATTCGAAAAAAATAAAAATCATTAATTTAAGAAGGATTAATTTAAGAATTTTATCTTCACTTTGTATCGCCTAATACAGTAGACAAAGTGCACCAGACTTCACTGTGCTTACAAACTTTGTTCACCTCCTCAAAATAATTCTTTTCACACGTCGCTCATTCTTTCTGCGTGTCCGAAAGACCTAACATTTCTTTCTTCATTTATATAACAATAGTTTCTGGGTACCTCTTCATTGTGTGTTTTTCCGAGGTAATTGATAGTAAATAATAATTAAATAACTAGACTACAACTATTGTATTGCATTCACAACTAATTGCAGGTCGACGTTTCTGTCCCGTTTGTTCGTCAGACATGAGTGTATTGACATTACGATTATACTTGACTGGAATTAAATAGGTCTTTGGCCTCACTCAACGACATTTAGACAGAGTAATTTGGTATTGATTAATACGATCATTCAGAAAATTTATTATTGAGTCGAAAACAATACACAAGACCTTAAATACTGGTGTAGCACAAATAACAAATGAACGTAAATTGAAGCTAAATGGGCAATTATAAAGATCGTGCGAAAAAATCTCAGTTATTGTTCTCGAAAAGAATTAAAAAGCACTCATTGTTTTAAAAACATATTCGCTCACAATTTAAAAAACAGCTTGTAAGCGCATTGATGCAAGTAACTTGGGATTGAAATCATCAATCTTACTCTACAACTATCGAATTATTTTCGTAATGTGGAAGATTATACCTTTTTTTAAAGTTTTCATATCAAAATATAAAAGACGGAATAGGGGGCGCATGCAACTTACACATTAGTTCATATGAAATGTAGTGCAATATCAAATGCAGTTTTAAATGCGCTCTACGGTTTTTGTTTTAAATCTTACAACTCTTACGTACAAGTGTTTTTATAGCTATTAAAAAATCACAATCACATTAAGACAATCTATAAGAGGTTAGGCCTCTGTATGTTATAAATGTTTATTAAGGTTAGACAAATTATTTAATAAGTACTTTTTAGTCCATTTTCATAACGTTATACTTACTTTAAAAAAATATTTAAATAATCATTTATGAGATTAAAGAGTGAATACAGAAAATAAACCATTATAATTGCATAAATAGGTACAATTTTTTTAAATATACGGCCATATATCTGGGTGGATTCATAAATATAGTTACAAAATTACATAATTTAATTATTTAAAAAAATGAATTACGGATTTTTCATAATAATGGTCGTTTTCACAAACAATTTCTAAATTTTAAGCATCTCTAAAACTATATAAATGATACTTAGCACTAGTTTTAATATTCACTACACTTTAGGTGACACCTAACAAATCAGTTAGGTGGGAAGCGTATTTAAAAGAAATGTCGTATTAAGAATTTTACTTAACAATAGCCGTTTTCATATACAACTTCAAAATTTTAAGCATCCCTTAGACAATAAAAATGATATAAAAATCAGTTAGATGAGAGGTGTATTTATGTGATGTTTTTCCGTTACTAATTCCCCTTACAAATGGATGTCGTCACTGTGGGGTGAAGGGGACGTCATATTTCTGCTTACGCCTATCGATTTTTAGAAGTCTTTATACTTATTATGATTTCTGAAGTAGTTTTATTATTTTTCAAATCTGGATGTACTTAGTGATTAATTTTGTAAAATTCCAATCATTTAAAATAAAGAGAATTAAATATGTTTAATTAAAGTGTTTAAAATAAAGAAAATTAAATGTGAAAAAGATGTGTCTAGCGATAATATTATAAAATTGTGTAAATAGATACATATACGTGAAATGTGATCTTGGAGTTTCATAGCGTGTGAATGTGATTTGCAATCTACTACAGATCACTTCATTTTACAATTGTGCAGTTACCTACTGAAAATGATTTTTCATTGACAAGTACATACCTACCTAATATACACGGCTGTCGGGATTAAAAGGACATAAGCCTAAGTGCCTAACATATACACCCCTACGCTTTGACTGAGCCGATCACGATGTGCCTTGAGGCAATGTCATTATGGCGTCTCCTCTTAGTTTTTATACCGCAGAACATAATATTATATATACACCGTTAAAATCATTACCTTCCGCTTTGTTTCGCCGCTGTCGGCATATTAAATGAAAAACAAACCGAAGTTTATCTTGATAAGTAAATAACTTAGTTAATTCCTTAAGCAAAGCAACATTGTTGTAAGTAGGCTCCGAACCACAATGAACTAGAGCTCTTTGTTTATAGCCTAAACAGACATAAGCAGTATTATTCCCTCGAAAGACCATCAAAACACACCCACACAGATTCAATAAAACGAAACTTGGCTGGCAACTAAGTAAGACTAATAATATATTACGTACATAGCAACAGCTGATCATTAAACAATTAAATACAAGAAAAACAATATACCTACATATACATTACATATGTAATATGTATGTATGCATATTATATTAGACTAGTGGATCCGACAGACGTCGTCTTGCCCAAACGTTGGAATAAAAAATAAAATTTGTAAAACCCTATTGTAGCGCCACCTACCGGGTCTAATTGGGAATCTAAACCATCAGGGACCCACTACAGCACAAAAAATTTCATCAAAATCGGTCCAGCCGTATAGGAGGGAGTTCTGTGACAAACACGTGTACAGAAGTATTATATATGGTATAGAAAGTTATGTATGCATACAATGATGTTATATTTAAAAAAATGTAATATCATTGTATGCATACTACATTATAACGTTCCCCAACGTTTTCAAATCCCTTAGTAATAAAACAAAACTCCTTAATATAATAATAATAAGTATTTATTGAGATTATTTTTTAATTGTATGTATTTTAATGTATGTATTTATATTCCATTAATTTTATTCTAAAAGTTGAAATTGTAACTATATTTATGATGTTTAGGTTGATGTTACAACTTTATTATACCCTCAAATTTGGTTTTACTTGTAATTTTTTTACTCCAGTCTTACACCATGGTCATGGTGTAAGACTGGAGTAGGGCTTATAATGAACATATATAGGCGATAGTAACCTATCATTATGATCTGATTCCACTCTGCCCGCTGTAAGTCAAAACACTCATTGCTAGAAGTGTAGACAAGGTGTGATTTTGTTGCGCCTTAATTTTTTGTGCACCCTAAATAGGTAATGTTGTGAAATTATGTTTGTATGTTACGAACTTCCAACAGTACAAGAGGCATAACATCCTAAACCTCAGGATTGCCAACACGTTTGCGATCTGAAGTGCTTTCTTAAGTCGGGTACTCATTAGCGAACTTAACTGTAACCTAAGTTACAATAACGAGGTTCTAGTTTATACTCGATTTCCACATAACTTATTTATAAAAGAGGGGTGAAAGAGCAAGCGAGTCACCCGATGGAAAGTGAGCACCGCCGCCCGTGAACACCTGCAACGTCCGAGGTATCACGGGTGCTTTGCCGGCGCTTAAGAAAAGAAGAGGGAAGGGGGGAGATTGGCCACAGGCACTTTCACTCACCGAACAAAACACAACAGCGCGAATTCTTCCGAATTCGTTGCACAACAGCAATAGATGCAATTATATCACTCCAATATTTTGTGAGAGGGTGGCATTTCACCAGACGAGCCGGCGCAATTTGTGCTGCAATGTAACATGACTCTACCACACAATACTTCTACATATTACATCACTGCCATCATAACAACTTTTTTGCTTTTTTGTTTTGTTTTAAAGACACCGGCCGAGTAAAGCTTGGTCGCCCAGGTACTTAGTAATAAACACTCCGATCGAAAATTACAAACGGTCACGAAGATGGAACATTCGTCAAATGTATCAGAAACGAAGTGATCTAATTCTTAAAAGAATATTATTATTAGCTGTCTATTAGTAGAAGATATTTATCTTCTGTCGAATCTCTTCTGTCAGTCATGAGAAGAAAAACAATCGATACTTGTAGATTAGCGACATAAAACTATAGACATCCACAAGCGCACTGCAAGCGCCCTTTGATTCGCGCCAAAAAACAGACAATAGTTGAACCACGTACACACTATGATATTTGATAACAGCAACGTGCAACGGTTACTGTTACAGGTCGCAAATGAGTACCCGACTTTAGGTTTGATTTTGTAAACGTCTGTGGGCCTTAGTCCGCTGAACATTACGTAGACGGTTTGTCTTACCAGCGTGCGGTATAAAAAAAACTTACCCAACGGTCTGTCGGGGTCATGGCGGCGGCTGCAGCACTTGTTACCCATGGCGCGGCCCGCCCGCAACGCCGCGCCAAGCCGCTACTGAAATAGACATCAACTCAGTGTCTTATTCTATTTTTTTTTAGGTCACAGAAACAAACACAATCATTTTCATTTCACGTGCGAACAAAAAACTGGTCCATGATACATTTTTTATTACTTATATTTTTCATGGAAAGAAGACCAAGGCTAACTTATGAGTTTGAACAGCCTGAGTGTTAGCTGCCAGAAATGTTAAAAGCATCCGCATACCTAGCCAAAAATGTGTAAAGTCAATGATAACATCTGAAGAGACGAAACAAGTATGTAAGGACCACTGTAAGGACCGCGAAGCTTGGCGCTCCGTCCTCTCTGACTACCCTATTAGAGATACAGAGTGAAGATATGTATGTATGTATGTATATTTTCAATAAATTTCCTAAAAACAGCAATGCAACAGTGAGTGATTATCGAAGTTACTTGTATTATGTATTTACTTACTATTTACTTGTATTACGTGTGTATAATATTTTTATAAAAACTATTAAAGATATTTATATCTTGGAGGAGTGTGAAATTTGGTACACTTAAAGTTTATATGGACAGGAAGGACAGGAGAAAGCTAATATTTTTATATAATATGCATTAGAAATACATTAATTAATAAATACACAATTGTTTTCGTTCATACTGCCAATGTTAAAAAGACTGTCAGTTACAAACTCATAATAGTCTGTGATCAGTGATCACTGATCACAAATAGAATACGTAACCTCCTTGGATCAAACAGTCGCACGAGATTATATTATTAGTTTATTGTTTAATTAGTAATTAATCAAATAAAAAAAAAACAAATAAAATAAATAAAGTAAAAGATTATTTGTTTATGGTCTTACTGAATGTCAAAAGCTCAATGTGTTAATTTCATAATCATAAATGAAATAAAATATGTATTTACGTTCTTATGTAATGTAACCTTGGATCAAACAGTTGCACAGAGTAGATTGTCGCCAACGAGTTTAATTGTCGCCGAAGAAAAGGCGATGTATGTATGTATGTTCCTTATGGACTCCGAAACGGCTGGACCGATTTCGATGAAATTTTCAGGGAATCTTCAGATTGGCCTAGCGGGTGTTCCTGTAAAGTTTGGTGGCGATCGGATCAGTATAATTTTTTTTTTGTTTTTTTTTGCAGTATCAAAATAATTATAAAAACTGTTTAATTTATTTTAACTTCAACTAACGCCCAGTGAAACGGGCCGGGTTTGCTAGTAGTTTATATTTATGGTCGAATTTCGGCCACCGGGCGACCTCTAGTATACAAAAATATCTAAACGTCAATATTTACACTCATAAATATTATCTTAGATCACCCATTCCCAAAGTGGGCGATAACGCCCCCCTGTGGGCGCTGCAGCCCTAAAGGGGGGCGGTAAGAGACCCAGAAAAAAAATGGGGGCGTTGTGTAGAGGCCTGGGGGGGTGATTTGTAATTTCATTTATCTAGGAGGCATCTTAGACAACGACTGCATGAGCTCTCGACTCAGTAGACAATATAGGTTTGGGAACCTAGATCTTAGATGAATAAATAATAGACTTCTTCAAAATCACCATTTGAAACATTGCCATTGCTTGGTGCCTAGCAGACAGTCAGGATTAGATATACCTCTTTGAATAGCCAAGCCAATTCTCTGGCGAAAGTACCAGACCGATGGTTTCTTTGTATGACAATTTAAATATTGTTAGTGACAAATGACAACTGTAACTTTAGATGTAAACGAGTACTATATATACTATTGAAGAACGTAATAGAGACTCTTCTCTATTACATCATTATACCAAAGAATAATCGTTTGCAACAATAATCATTTCGTCGGTATCGGAATAGAGAAGAGTGTCTATCAAGTTTAAATAATAGAGAAGAGTCTCTATCACGTTCAAAAATTTCGAATCGTTAACTAGTTGAAAAACAGCTTAATTTCTTTTACTAGTTTATAACGTCAATGAATCAACTCGTTGACAAATGAAACCATCAACGATGAGTATTTATTTTGGTATATTTCATTTTCTCAAAGAAATTTAATTCTATTACATTTTGTTGGCGTTTCATTACTGTTTTTTTTAAATATGACGATCTCGTTGGCGCAATGGTTTAGGTGTTGCGATCAAGTGCAGAAGGTTCCGGGATCGATTCCCGGTCGGGCCAATTTAGGAAACGAACTTTTCTAGATTGCTCGGGTCTGGGTGTACTGTGAATAACCTAGTAGTCGTCGTCTGGTTCTTGTAGCACAGGAAATGTCCTAGTTTGAGACCAGATGATTAGTGTGTATTGTCTGGCGTATTTATATATTATTATTTATTTTAAATAAGATATCAGTCGATTCTTTGACTAATAAGTAATAATAATGACAGCATTTCTACTAGTGATCTAGTGTTCATTTAACTATTTCATTGAGGTAACACTAATTTCTATAGCGTAGGCCGATTTTTTTAATACATTTAATAATGAATAAAGGATTGCTTAGACAGATGGTTAGGGCACATAGAAAGAATTAGTGATGAATCTGACGAAGAAAATCTACAGAAAGCTAGTGGTAAAAGAAGCCAAGGAAGACCAAGGCTGACTTACGAAGATCAAATAGCCAGTGTTAGCTGACGGAAGTGTCAAAAGCACTTGCATACCTAGGCAAAAATGTGTGAGGTGAATGATGAGATTTGAGGAAGCGAAAGAAGTGTGTAAGGACCGCGAGGCTTGGCGCTCCGCCCTCTCTGACTACACCGTTTGGGATACAGCGCGAAGATATGTATATATGTATTTAATTATAAGAAAAACAAGACAAAGTGATGCAATTTATACTGGCTCAAGTTGGACATATAATACGATTTTTTTTTACTTTGTTGTACATTCAGTCAAGAAATAACGGGAATGGATGATTTGTTTATGGTTCTAAATTCATTTTTTTGTTTTTTTTGTTGTTATTGGATTGGCACAACTGTTTTCCATTTTGGCGCGGAGTTTGAGTTGCATGTGTTATTTAGATTAAATACAGTGCTGTTTTTAGTTATGTCATTCTAGTGTATATTGGAAATTTCATAAAGAACAAAAACATCGATCAAAGAGTTTGTCTTAAATTTTGCATCGCCAATGGAATTTCGTGTTCAGAGTCACTGAAAATGTTACAGAAGGCTTACGGTGAATCGACTTTATCAAAAACACGTGCTTATGAGTGGTACAAAGCGTTCAAAAGCGGTCGAGATGTGATGGAAGATTTGCCTCGCTCTGGTAGGCCATTAACGTCTGCAACTGAAGTTAACATCGCAAAAGTGAAGGAAATAGTGACTGGAAATCCTCATTCAAGTTTGACAGAGATAGCCGCCGAACTTTCTGTGTCTCACGAGTCGAATCGTACCATTTTAAATAATCACTTGGGTATGAAACATGTTGCTGCTCGGCTAATCCCAAAAGCCCTGAATTTTCTTCAAAAACACAATCGCATCAGATTCGCTGAAGACGTGGTAGAACGAGTCATTTCCGACCCAACATTCATGAAACGCATTGTTACTGGTGACGAGACGTGGGTTTACGAGTTTGATATGCAAACTAGTCAACAAGCTTTAGAGTGGCGCCTTCCAACTGAACTGAAACCGAAAAAACCACGCCAAAGTTGATCAAAAGTCAAAGTCATGTTGACTGTTTTCTTTAACTATCGCGGTGTTGTGCACTCGGAATTCTTGCCGGACGGGCAAACGGTAAATAAAGAATATTATTTGGGCGTTATGCGGCGTTTAAGAGAGCAAATTCGACGAAAAAGCCAGATTTGTGGAAAGAAAATTCTTGGATTTTGCACCACGATAATGCGCCTTCGCAAAAGGCCATCATTGTGAACGAATTTTTGACAAAAAACTCAACAAATACCATCGAGCAACCACCTTATTCACCAGATATGGCTCCAGCCGAACTCTTTCTTTTTCCTAAACTCAAATTACCACTTCGTGGCGCCCGTTTTCATTCGGTAGAAGACATAAAGGAGAATTCGCGGCGAGCACTGAACTCAATTCCGGAAAAGCGTTTAAAAAATGTTTTGATGATTGGATTATTCGTTGGCGTAAGTGTATCATTTCTGAAGGAGCATACTTTGAAGGTGATAAAATAAATTTGTATGAATAACTAACATTTCGTGTACTATTGATTTTTTCCCGGTACTTTCTTGACAGAGTGAATATCTATATCTATATAAAAGCGAAATACCACTCACTGATTGACGACCATAGCGAGATCTCCGAAACTATAGTTCCGGTTGACTTGAAATTCAGTATAGTTACTGCTTTCGCGGTTTAGATGTTCACTAAGAAAGGATTTACAAAAGTCCTGTCTAAAATGGCTCTGTTACCCGTGCGATCATACATATACATATGCTAGTAATACATATAACTATAAAAATGTTGTTTTATACATTTCAATAATCAGTTAAAAATATACATTCTGTTTTTTAATTCATTTAGACAATTAAAAAATAATCCAGTTATATACAACATTAGGTGCAAACGTACCTAATATTTTACAATTTAAATTCACTTTCTTTCTGGTTTTGGAGAGAAAGAAAAACAGAACGTGCCCGCTTATCTTTCCGCGTGGGTCGTGAATGTCGACCGAGCTAGGACGATAATCGACCTAGCAACCAAGGTATAGTGCTTATTATAAGGAACTTGTATAGATAACAGGCTAGCAATAGTCACTATCTGATTGCGCTTTACCATTTGTAAGCCCATATACTTATTGCTGTAGGAGATATTAAGGCCTTAATTTATGGCACCTTGGTACTTTATTCAACTATGTATTTATTAATAGAGCAAAGAAAACACAAATTTACATATACAATATATATACACACAGAACTGCACATAAGAATATTATAAACCAGGAATAATATTCGACAGATTGAAATGGGGAACTTTACTCATGATTAAGATTAATTCTATATAATAGTAATTTACCAAATCAAAATTTAAAAAAAAAGTAATTGAAACATCTAAATTAGGATAAAAAAAAACACGTGGGATTAAAAAATAAGATCTGTAGTATCATAATAGCACTGCACACTAGGCTGATTCAAAAAAAAAGAAAACTTTTTTTTCTTACAAACAGGCTTAAAAGTTTCTTTCTGACGTAAAAAGATACCAGCTAAAATTTGAGCTCTTAATATTAATATTAAGATAGTCCGCATCGCATTTTTTTAATTCCCATAAGAATAACACGGGAAAAGTTATTTTTGCTTCTTCTGATTTTTATACCGTTCAAAAGACTTATTGGCTAATGAATCCCTTTATTGATCTTTATAGAAATTAAACGCTCTACAAAAAAGGACTGATAACATTTTTTGATTAGTCCACGCGTTCAAAAGTTATTCAAGGTCAAAGTTAAATTTTTTAAAAATTTGATAGGATTTTGTATATTATACCGAAACTATTGGTTTTATTGTCAAAGTAGTAGATTTAACAAAAAAAAATAATTGGTCGACATTTATCAGAGGTCAACTTCATGGTTGATAAAAAATTTGACCCCTACTTTGACAAAAGCAAAAATAACTTTTCCCATGTTATTCTTATGGGAATTAAAAAAATGCGATGCGGACTATATTAATATTAAGGGCTCAAATTTTAGTTGGTATCTTTTTACGTCAGAAAGAAACTTTTAAGCCTGTTTGTAAGAAAAAAAAAGAATTTTCTTTTTTTTGAATCAGCCTAGTGCACACACAACTGAGTAATAATACTAATTTTGTTCAAGGTTAGGAACAACTGCAAGAAAATTTTATTTAGTAGCTCGGTACAGGATTATTACGCATATTGATATGAACTACACACGTGATTTTGTAGAATTCACTGCAATATACCTCTACTCAGTAGAATACAGTTGAGTCTACTGTATAACATAGGTAGGTAGTACGTAAATTTAAAATTGTTAACTTCTGCATTCATGTGCGTGTACGTATCGTTTTCTTGTTTATTTCTTATGCATAAACTCGTAATATCGTTCATATTTCCATATTGTTTTCCTTACGAAAGAGGCTACAAGTAGACTCAGATACTTTCTTTTAAATAGGTGGATTCGAAATATTTAACATATCTCCTACTTCGTTGTTCGATCACAAATAAGAAGCTTCATTCAATTTTTTCATTTTATATTATTTATTATAAATTATGCGAAAATACAATAATAATGATTAGTAATCGATCATACGATAATAACACCTATTCACGGCAAACATACCAATCGGTGGACGCAAACGTAACACTATAACTGTCTCACGGCATCAAACTAGGAATTATCCTATAACACCCCCACTTCAATTTAGAAAACTTCTAGTTTCCTAAATTGATCTGACCGGCACTCGGACGAGGGACCATAAAAGGCAAACGTACCTACTAATCTTCGCATTCACCGAGGCTCGATACTATATAAAGATTTTCCTGAAAGTAACCTGAAAGTTTAAATTATGACTTCCCCATGTGCTTTATTTTACAAAGAAAATATACATGAATTGCAGTTTCAAATTATTAAACCAAGCGTTTTTTACCACCTTATCTGTTGTGTTACTGATGTCGTATATAATAAATTCTCACGAATCGGTTCGCTATGGATTCGCTATTACGATAAGAATATTTTGCTATTTTTATTATCATGATTACTTAATGAGGTTGATAACTAGGGTTGCCCCATGTACTTTATAATGAAGTATTATACGTTATTTTTTGGGTTTGTTGGTTTGGTTTTGACTTTTTAGAATTTATTTTATTGCTTAATAAAATAAACAAGTGTCAAACAATTTTTGCGTGTAGCGGTACAAAAGTAGCAACAAAAAAATACATATTTAGGGAAAAAGTAGCAAGTCTAATAAACGAAATACTTTTTTTATTCGTTTAACAAAAAACGTGGCAACCCTACTGATAACGATGTGTAATTCGCCTAAATACAACATAAACTATAATCAAAAATACTTACTATGATTATGTACATTGAAGATAAGTAATTTATGGAACTTTTCTTACTGGGGACGTTGAATTTTTAATTCGAAACACGGGCTTAATCTAAATACGATTAATCCGAAAACGGTCGTACCTACTCTAAATACGATTAACTCGGAAGCTCTTTAAAACAATTCACATATTATTCTGTAACTAATATGTACTATACACTCGTATATCGATATTAGTTCAGCTAATTTAACACGTAATACGTAACTTCACACCATTTCTCATTTTGGGTGGACAGTTTATCAAAACGCTACAAAATCATACTCAAAGTATACCTTCCTGTCTCTTCTAATATTTTAGTTTACAGGTACCAAATATAAGTCAGTCGTAATTTGCTAGCCCGCCGCCTACACAAATTTCATAAAACAAATCCAAAAAAATAGGAAAAAATAAATACCTGGCACATTCTAGTTTTCATCATCAGCTCGGGTTTTCAAAAAATTCTAAAGTAAATGTGGAAAAAACTAGTTTTTTTTGCTGTATTTGAGGTAGTGCTATATTATGAGTTTATGAGGTAACTTGTATTTGTAAGCAATCTCAGATTCTAGATATGCTTTTCCTTCTTCTAGGAAATTGAAATATCAAATTAGTTGCTACTAAATATTCACTGAATCCACCTAAAATATACATGGAAATAGTAATAAATTTAAATTTCAGAGGCAATGCTGCCAGTCTGCTAGGTACCTTGAGCAACGACAGCTTTCTAAGCGGCAACTTTGAGGAAGTCTATTATTTAAGATAATGTGTAGTTTTAAGTTTGTAAATATTAACGTATGTATGTACTTATTGTTAATGTAAATAAAGATAAAATAAATAAAAATGCTTTATTTATTAAAAATTCTAAAAAAACCAGTAAAGTATACCCATTGAAATTTTTTTTTTTGTTAAAATAGGTTTTCACTGACAATATACGCACAAAATCAACCCATATTTCTGAACGCAATGTTTTAAAAACCCCCGTTTAACTTTGCAAATTTTTTTTTAAAAAGTTAAAGTTTTACGGCGCATAAATAAAAACAGTACCCAAAAGCTTAAATAGTAATTAACTTTGAATCCACCAAATAAATATTTGTAATTGCGTACATATAACTTTTTAAATATGCGGCGATATATCTGGGTGGATTTGTAAATATATAATAGTATCTTGAAATGATAATATATACTGTATTTAACGATTGTAAAAAGAAATGTCTTATTAATTATTACGTATTTTTTGTTCAAATCGTATTTTAACTAGGCTAGTATTAATGATTACCAATTTAACATTTAACCACGAATATTGATAATAGCGAATACATTGTAACAAGATTGTAACATAATTAACCGACTTCGAAAAAGAGGAGGTTCTATGTTTGTCTGTATGTTTGTTTTATTTTTGGGATCGGTAACAACTGACAGTAGGAACAATAATTGCGCAAGTACAACTCGCGGTTAACCGGTTCTTAATATTGTTATTAAATACGTCAGCTTGAACTTGTAGCAGTGTATTTTCTATTCAAAATAATGGAAACCACTGATATCTAATACATATATTATTGTAATTTGTCATTGAAAACAGCAAACAAAACTAATCAATAATCCAAGAAATTTCATTCAGCACTTCAAGCAATTGGATTGAATATTTCACTTTGAAATAAAGTCCTTCAATATTTGGCACAAGATTTACATAATTTCTGAATATTCTTTGAAGGAACTTTCAATTTAAGAAGTAATGAATCGATTTAGTTATTATTAGAAACATAAGTAAGTTGTAAGATTTAAAATGCTTACATTTTATGAAATAGTTAGAATTACTTTTAATTGTTATGGCCCCTGGTCCGGCAGACGTTATCCCTCTACGGTACATGACGCGATGAGTTTGATTTGGTTATAATACTTATAATAATAACTTGATAACATCGCGACCCATCGGATCCAAACATAGCCATAAACCTCGACAAAACAAATGTATGTATTGTGAGAATATCTCAATCGGTCAGATCGTTCAGAAGTTACACGATAACTAACAGATATTTATGCCAACGATTATACTATGTACACATATTATGTGTGCGTATATACGTATATAATAAAGATAATAAACACATAACACTAAGTAATTGTCTATTTATTAATAAATACATACAAATCTTCACGCTGTGTCACTAACGGCGTATTCAGATTCAGAGTAATCATAAATTTATAATTATGCTATAGGTATATATTGCGAAATCCATAAATAACTATTTAATAATAACAATACACCTTTTTCATTATCATATCGATAGTTAGTTATGAAGATCAAATAGCCAGAATGTTAGCAGACGGAAATGTCAAAAGCATTCGCATACCTTGGCGAAAATGTGTGAGGAGAATGATGAGATTTGAGGAAGCGAAAGAGGTGTGTAAGGACCGCGACTCCTGGCGCTCCGTCCTCTCTGACTACCCCGTTGGGGATACAGCGTGAAGATACGTTATGTTATGTTTATATCGATGGTTGAAAGTGTAATTGTTTTAACCTACATTTTTTTAAAGTTACAGGAGGGCTGTATACAGTTTAGTTTTTGAAAAAAAAAGGCTATAAAAATACTAAGTAGACTGGTTCAACTTGTAATAATTGTACCAAAATCTACTAAGCAGTTTTTTATAATGATATTTTTCTACACATGTATTAACGTAATTGTATCTAAATCTGCTTAGTACATACATATATATATTATCTTCACGCTATATCCCTAACGGGGTAGTCAGAGAGGACGGAGCGCCAAACGTCGCGGTCCTTACATACTTCTTTCGCTTCCTCAAATCTCATTATTCTCCTCACACATTTTCACTTAGGTATGCAAGTGCTTTTGACATTTCTATCGGCTAACACTGGCTATTTCATCTTCTTAGTAGCTTTTTATTATGCTTTTGTTTTTTAAAACCTCTCTCGTAACTGAAAAAATGTCGGTTGAAACGATTAGCCTTTCAACCGTCGATTTTAATATATGAAACAATTTATAGGAATTTATCAAATTACTATGTATCTAAAGAATGGTCATACACGTATGAAGTTTAGTGATTTTTCCATGAAAAGAGCCCAACCTGTGGCCTAACCAATCATTTCTCAGTAGCCAATGTAACAGCCAGGTATTCGTATCGTTATTATTGAAATCACTCGGATTCGATATTTTGTCAACAATCGACTACTTGTGTTGAATACATAACAATATCCGGCCCGGTAGCAATTCACTATTGAATAGAAGATTACTACGTAAGTTCAGTGTCTTACGAATAGGTATGTGATGACAAGAATTTTTGGTTAATATTCTGTGCAAGTGATATGCGTTAAAATTTAAAAAAATAGATACTCTATTTTTAACTCCGATATCACGTACAGTATTATGTGAATTTGTTTTTTTTTTTAATTTTGACGAAAGCTTTGTTTAGATATTTTTTTGTTTCATAAACGATTGAAGTTTATTGCCTATTTAATGGAATAGAAACGCAGAGACAAAAGCGGATTATATGTATTATGCATGTATATTATATATGAAGTGTAATCATAATGCGTTTATGTGAAGCACGATTATTAAAATCTAAACTGAATACATAGTTGTAAATTAATCTCTACATAAAATATCTGATTTAATATTGAACGAATTTGAATACGAATTAAATAGCCTTCATCCTCCAATTGAGAGGATTATTTGATTAGGGAATTCGTATTTATTTTCAATCGTATATAGAACTTACAAACGAGTTAAGCCGTTTCAACCCAGCAGCTATGCGTCAATATATCGAGATCCGTCAATTGGTAGAGCCATAAAAGCAGCTACGTCTTATAAAAATACTCATACATTTATTTTGGGTTCCATACCTCAAAAGGCTTCTTTTTATATAGTAGTAAGAATCTATATCTATCTATCTATATAAAAATCAATTGCTGTTCGTTAGTCTCGCTAAAACTCAAAAACGGCTCGACTGGTTTTGAAGAAATTTATTGTATATGTTTTAATGCGTCCCTGGATAGTTTAGATTCACAATTCGACCCGGTAGGTGGCGCAGCAATCGGGTCCTAGGTTTTTTTATTTTATAATATAAACTCTTTGGCGACAATTTCTACTCTGTGCGACTGATTGATTCAAGGAGGTTACATATAGTATGTGATACCAAACTATTATGAGTTTCAAATTGACAGCCTTTTTGACATTGGCAGTATGTACGTAAACAATGAGTGATTAATTTAATTTAATGTATTTTTAATGCATATTATGTATTTGAAAATATTCGTTTTTTCTTGTCCTTCTCCATATAAACTATATTTCACACTACACCGTCCGCGCAATTTTCTTAAAAAGGGAACTAAAGTTCTCGCTTCACGTATTAATATATAGATTAATCTCTCGCAGCGAAACTGAATATATTTGTGTTGTCTAATGAAAAAACAGCTTTAAACATTGTATATAAATACATTCTAAAGCTAAACGACCTACATCACACACATTGTACAACCGTGCGAAGCTGGGACGGGTCGATAGTATTATAATATTATAAATACGAGTGTCTGTCGGTTTGTCAGACAAAGATACCAAAAAATCGGTACAGCAATTTAGGCGTAAAAACTTAATGGCTAAACCTCTGCCGCTGGAAAAAGAATGAAGATAGAATAACTTTTTTTTAATTCCACACGGACAAAGTAGTGGGTTACAGCTACTAACTTATAAACTACTAGAAATATTAAGATATATTTGAAACAGAAAGAAGAATGGCAGTTCCAGAGTCGCTTTAATTACGGAGTGTGGTAAGAGAAAGTATATATTATACATTTCATAAAGCACATACAATGGTTTATTTTCAATCGATACATTTTTTTTATGAAGAGGCACAAGCAGAAAAATAATAAAAAAGATTATATTACATCTGCACTAAATGAAGCAATATCAAAATGCAAGACCAATAATGCATAGCTAAGGAAGTTGCCATACTCTGTATTTTAGTACACAATTATAATAGTGGTTTGATCGTTCAAATACTAACAACAATATATTTTATTACATTAAAAACAAAGGCAGATGATATGATAGGGAAGTCATTCACGTTATTGATACCAATTCATTGTCCTATTACTAACAACAATGATGTATTTCATTTAATACGTAAAAAAAAGCAAATAATCATAGGTTTTTCGAGAATATCCTGGCAACATTATAACCCAATGTCAATTTCTTTCAAGTCATACTTCAAAGACATACGCACTGACTAAAAAATCATAATACGAGTATAATAATGAATACGAGACTTCATGGTAATATGTCAGTCTATGGTATATACAGTAATTTCATTAACATTGCTACGATATGACTGCGAAATGGTTGTACAATGCAGTGACTAAACGTGTGAGTTATGTCTTGAGTAGGTTTTGAATTGATATTGTTTTGAATCGATTGAATTGATGTTATTTATTACAATTTACAATACTTATTACTGAATTATTGAATTATACATTTCTGAATAATATTAAATCATTTTGTTATTCAACGTTGTTTTCTTTTTTAACATCACTGTTTAGCCAAGGCTTTCAGTGACACCCCATTTAAAAAAAATATGTTGTAATTACCTACATTTAATTTTGTAATTACTTAAATGTATTTTTCAGATATTTTTATTAACAAACCCGAACTCTATATGCGACACTGAAACTGCAAGGATTCCTGCCTCTTTATTTTTAAAATAGGCTGTAAAAAGAGATTTTATCTAGTTCCGATAATTTTTTTCACTGTCATCCGATTTCTATGCCTAAATGTTGCTCCAAGCTGAGCTTTATCTACTGCAAGAAAATCCGTACAGTAATTTCGGAGATTAGCGTGTAAATACCATAAACTTAGTATATACCGGCGTATAGACGTACAAAGAGTGGGAGTGAGAATGTAATCTTTTATGATAGTGGAACGAGTAAGAAAGGGACAGCAAACAAGACGCTATTGTAACCATTTTTGAATGACAAGTCGTCACAAGTCGTCACGCTGTGAAGAACGCTTTTGACTTATTTTATTATTTTGTGTTATACCTGTTGTATTTCAGAGAAGTACTGTATTTTTCAATAATGGTTACGTGTTCTGTATGTGATAGTGATATTACACATCGCAATAGTCAAGGGAATCATTTATTTCATAAGTGACATTGACAAATTAAACATCGTCATGCATCAACGAGGTCTATATTCGTCTATACGCCAATACATACTAAGTTTATATGATACATGCAGACAGACAGACAGAAATTAAAAAAAAAAAAGCTTTTTTGTGTTCTGTTACTCGTTTTTTATCGCCCACACACATTATTTGATAACTTATTCAATGTACAGACACACGATTTCTACTGTTTGTCGGAGATTAGCGTGTACATACAGACAGACAAAAATTTAAAAAAATGCTTCTTTGTATTCTGTTACTCTTTTTTTATCGCCCATGCTTATTTTGTGATAAAATTATTCAATATACACACGGTTTCTACTGCTTTGTAATATTATGTATAGATAATTTGAAATATTTAAAAACCGGGACAAAAAACAGTAACCAGTACATCTAAACGATTGTATGGGTAATTATATTTGAAGTCAGATTGAATGATACCTAAGATTACATCCATGATAATAGCATCCCAATTACGCCATAATTTCATCTTCATCATATTATTGTAGTTTTCAAATTCGTATTCGTAAGTAATGCCTGTGTAAATGATAAAACGCCATGCAATAATTAGTATAAATAGATATGAATACCTCATGTTGCGGTTTAAACTTACCACCACAGTATCCAGGCGCACAAAAGTATTTTTTGTTTATATTGTTCATTAAAATATGACTCATATAGTGTGTTAGTATTTTGTATACTTTTTTGGGATTCATACGCATTAGATTTTGCTTTCGTAACGGCTTTTCTATCGCAGGTCTGCTGGAAGAAATTTCATGACGAAATAAGCAGTACTTTGTATATAAGTTTTATTTCATGTACTTCTTAAACGTGTGTGTATGTACATAAATAATTAAATAAATAAAATATTATGTTGGTACCAATATAAAGTTACATTATAACACTTGTTTTTGATTGATTTTATTTAAAAAGAATTTAATACACAAAATATAATAGAAGCATAGATGTTCTTAGCAAAAATGTGATAATATAAATTTTTAAGTAAAAACCTTAAAAACGGTTTAAAAAACGGGTCAAATTAAGGCATTTTTTAGTGATTCTCAAACTACGTACCTTTATGTATGTACATGAAACCCACAATACCCAATTTAGGGCAAACTCGTTAGTTGGTAAAACTTTAGGCAGTGTTAATTTTCCTTAGATTAATTAAAATTGAAGTTGAATTAATTGAGAGTGAATTTTAATGTTATTTGTTCGTTTGCACAATACTGCGTCGAAAACTACTGAACCAATGCACCTCATACACGTAAGAGTGCTGTATCTCTGATCAACACATAACCAACACATACCATACCACGCGAGCTAAACCATGGATAAATATTGATTTCTTATAAAAAATAAAGTCTACAAATAGTCTACAACCTACCACTAAAGTTTTCTTCAGTCATTTCAAAAGTACTTCCGCTAGCTTTTGTGGCCCCACTAAGAAACAACGCGCGTAAACAATCCATTTTTCAGCGTCACCCGCACCTTGTCGATAGTTAGGGAGGTATCGGGTAAACACCGGTGTGGTATCGATAAATCGCAACAATAAACAGCCACATGTAACAACCGTCTTATCAATTTTATTTGGAAACGTTCGTAAATAAATCACACTAAAAAGAGCTTGATTACATATCTAAATCCATTCAAAAATAAGAATTAATAAATAACATAAAAATAATAATAACTACTTCATTGACAATCTGTGAAATAAAATAATAATAATTGTAACTTTAATTAATCAACGTCGAGTAAAATATAATGGCAACCCTAAAGTAATTTGTTGGAGGCGATTCTCACTGATTTTAATTAAGAACCAAGAGTAGTTACGCAGCTACAAAGCAACGTCTTTATTATAAATCAAAATTAAGACATAATTGTTATAAATGTTACAAAGAATGAATATAGTCACTTGTTACATTTTAAACAGTTACTATAAATTATAATGACTGTAAGAACGAGAAATTAAAATGATATACCTATTACCTACTTATGTAATTTTAAAGATGTTATTTTCTGTCTTTTACAAGATGGTTCAGTCACTGGTCCTCATAAATTCTAGCAAACTTTTCAAGTGGTGACACGAAAGTGAAGGTGGTGATGGTGGCAAGAGGAAGCGGGGGCGGGACACCCCAACCACCTGTTGCCACCAATCAATAACATCACCAACGCACCATTGTTCCCCTAAACCCTCTCTCGACGACGGCTCTAACATAGAATACATTCGACCAAAGTAGCCAATAAAAAGGCTTTAAAAACTTAACCTTGATACCCGTCCAGCAAATATGCGAAATTAGAAAGCCCTGTGACCGATAAAAGGTCCACTCCAAAATATATACAATGATATCGTCGTTTTCTCCTGGCCAACTAAATCTGAGCTCGTTTATTGTAATAGATTGTTCAAAAAGCTTGAGAGGGCAATAAAAGGGCTTAACGAAAGCCTTGTTCAAACACAGAGCTTCAGATAACGGGGTAATCAATACGCAAATTCGGAATAAGTTACGATCGACGATGAGCATATTAAGAAAATTGCGATAAAGAGTTAATCTATATAGGAATGCGAAAGTATCTCTGTCTGTTGCTGGCCCGTTGGCGCAGTAGCAGAGCATTGTTTTCCAAGTTCAATTTAGAAAACGAACTTTCTAAATTGGCTTGGAGTCTGGGTGTTACTGGGAGCTCCCCCAGAGTTCGTTGTGCGGTATCCATAGTACAGTACAAGCTTACTGCTTAGTTTGGGGTCACGCAATATCTGTAATTGTCTGGAGTATTATTATTATTATTATTATTATTATTGTTACGTTTTCACGGCTATTAAATCACGACAAATTTTAATGAAATTTGGGAGAACCCTGGAGAAGGGACGTACGCTACTTTTTTCTAAATTCCATGCGGTCGAATTCGCGGGCAACAGCTAATTGGTTAATAAGTTTGTAATATACAATTATTACAGAAATTAATAATGGAGATTTATAAAAGGATCTAACAAATAGTTTCAGTTAGAAAATGGCATAGAAAAGGAAACTTGATAAAAACTTAGAATAAAAGAAACTTAGTTCATCCGTCGCGCATGTACCGAATCCGGTCAATAACCCCACCCAAACGGAATCTTGAACTTGAACCACAAAGTAAAAACGGAATCCTCTATGTTACGGTAATCATATTACATGTACTTATTTAATAATGTACAATGAACATATTCCTAATTCGCAAAATTCCAGTACATGTAGTTCAATAAATCATTGTGTAGCATATGACCTGACGAAAAGAGATAAGAAAAAGCAACGCCAAAGGTATGAACAAAAAGACAATAAATTCAGGTTTATTAATTTATTTTTGTCAGAAAGGAAACTGAAAATTGAGTTGATCCTAACGAGCATATTTTCGTCACAATTCCGTAACGTATGACACTACAGCTTCCACACTATCTAATATATTATTTATTATACAAATGAACGAATAATTTTACTTTTACACTACTGTGTTCGTACGAGATGTATAGATAGGTACATTTATGTTTGTTAGCTCTTCAGCTCAAGCCCTTTATCAAGTGGGGTGCGTTATTTATTGATCTTATGTTTACAAGGTTTGGGCCGAAATTACTGGTTTGGAAGTTAAGTTAAAGTTTAAACACAAAAATTCAAAGCTTCGTTAATCAATTTCTTGTATTCATATCGTTTGCATAATAAACAGAAATGGTGTACAATGTACATTATTGATATTATTCCGTCTACGTGCAACACTTTATTGGCTTTTTCATAACTAATGACTGTACAATACCTACCAGTACTCAAACCGAATGTTGTGGCAAACTTAATTCTGTGTTTATCTCCATATCGTCCAATTGATAGAAATACAAGATATTCTATAATTACAGATATATGTCAGTTTCATTAAGATTACATAAAGATTGAAGAAGAATCAAAGTGACGTAAATAGATCTTTGCATGTACGAGTATATTATAGCTCTCAAGATATTTCGTTAATCCACAAATAACCATGTAAAAGTTGCCTCTAATGTATATATCTTAATTAAATTGAAACAAACTAATTTGTGTACAGAAAACCGCACTTATTTTATAGCTACTGCAGTAATATTACATTAGTTATCTATTTAGTTTGATTTTCGATTAGCTCAGACTAATTAATGTGAACAAATGTTAGTATGTTACTACGTACAATATTAATTTAAAGAAGTGATTCTATCAACCTTTAAATCAAAATCTTATTAGATTACTAATATAGCAACAGCTACCAATAGCTTTCTAATGTATTTATAAATGTCTCTGAAGTGCAATAAAGAATATTACTGAATGACTGAGTTACTTAGTCCACACACGCATGTAGTTTCTGTTAAACTTGACAATGATTTGTATTTGGAGGCTATCATTCAGGTGGGGCGTCAGACGCAGCTGCGCCTGAGACAATGGGCTTCAAGCCTACGGTAGAATACTTGTCCTCAATGCGGTTGATTAACGCAACAGCTACATATAAGCCTATATTTTAATAACTCGATCATTATGAAATACATAAACACTTGCGAAAGTAATGTAAAAATTTAATGGAGGCAAATTATCTAAGTGGACCTCACACATTTGCACAATAATTTATGCAGTTTAAAAGATGGAGAAAGTTGTTGTTGACATTATAGCCACAGTAATTAATAGTAAGATAAATGCAGTAGAAATGCGATCTCTTAGAAATACATATGTGTGGTGTCACCCTTACGGACAAGATAAGCAATGAAGAGATACGCAGTATGACAGCGTTGCACGACAGTGTTATTATAAAAATGATGAAAAGAATGCTTAGATGGTTCTGGCACGTAGAAAGAATGAGTGATGAAAGGCTGACGAAGAAAATCTACAGAACGAAAGCGAGTGGTAAAAGAAGCCAAGGAAGACCAAGGCTGACTTATGAACATCAAATAGCCACAGTGTTAGTCGACGGAAATGTCAAAAGCACTCGCATACCTAGGCGAAAATGTGTGAGGAGTATGATGAGATTTGAAGAAGCGAAAGAAGTATGTAAGAACTGCGATGCTTGACGCACCGCCCTCTCTGACTACCCCGTTAAGGATACAGCGTGAAGATACGCATGTATGTAGTAATCAATATTACTGAAATGATAAATATTACAGAAACCAAATGTAATATCTTTACAATCTCCAAAGCCACTTGTAAACTGTAAGGTAATAGCTATAAAAGCGAGTATTCATAAATCCATTTACATTTTGACTAGAGTTAACATAATTAAATTGAACCGGTACGTTGTACCAAAATGTTGTTCTTATGCAACGATCTAGATTTCAAAAGGCGAAGGGAGTTCGAATCGAAGAATTGAGAAATACTCTCAATTGGCAACTGTCTCTTGAAAGGCAAATTGATTTTATGGTTAAAAATTTAATTGTTAATAAAGTGATTTTTTTGTTACATAATTTGGGTTGTTACTATCCTTAGAGCATGTTTTTAAAATTTTTGCTAAATACACACTAATGATGGTATTAACCGGATATGTAATTTACATATTAGAGGTTCTAATGCATCAACAAATACCAATTGCGACGGAGGAGCGTATAAATACAATCCATAGAAGACTTTCAAAGGCAAAACCAATTTAAATTATATAGGAAACACCAAGCCATAGCAGTTTGATGCAATGTTTAATCATATGTAATTATTAAAACTCAATGCACGCACGTATGAAACTGCGAAGGAGTTAGTACTTGGTATAACGAGACGCTTTCCGCCGGAAACCTTAGATACGAGTTACTTATGTATGTAGAATATATATGTACGTCTGTGTGTCTTCACATATGACATCGATCATCCTCGGTATCGGATGCCTTGGATAGAATTACATTACATCCTTGAAATTAGTTTACTTTAACTTGTTTCCTCTACTTCAATTTATTTTAATATTTTCAACATTTGTTCGCTTGAATTTGTATTACCTATATAACGTCAATTGTCAAATTTCGAATGAGTAGAAATTATATTCGGTACACAAAATTATTATAAGAATAATACGAATTCATATAACATGACGTATCTTATGTGCATGATGACATGCTATACAATAAATAAAACACACCACGAGCGACAATGGCTTACTAAACAATAGAACAGATTACAGCCCTCGGAGCACGCATGCGGATGAATTGAACCAAAGATAAAATGGAACATCCGGTGCAAGGTTTGCTTCACTATTTTACTAAAATATTCCCCAAAAGGAACGAAAAATAAGTGGTTACTGACAGAAATTTAATTTTAAAAGTCACACATAACCCAGATTATTATTAACAAGAGTCGTATCAAAGGGAGCATCAATAAATGCTGGAACTTCTTATCTCAGTCTAATTTTCGTTTTCCTAAAACAAAATATTTCGAACATTTTTCCTACCATAACCCTTAGGTTTCCGCAATTTCCGCTGACCGCTCGGACACACTTTATACCTTGTAGATACAGGCAAGGTGGTGAATGAGCACTTAATCTTGTTTATCTCTTTCCCGAGTGTCAACTGGGCTCCACAGAACAGAGGGTGGTGTGTACAGGATAGATTAACAATGCACCCACATAAAAGCAACTCTTTGATAAACAAACACCCAAAAGCACTCAATGGCATCAAATTAGTAAATTTTCTGTTCTTGTTTATTGGTTTGCCACCGACTTCAATAACTGTTAAATTAAATTATATAGTTATTTCCAAAGTATTTATTAATTTATTTTTGTGCTTGAGTTTTGATTAGTAAAGGATAGTTATTTTATAATATTCAGTGCTTTTATTTTGAAGTTGGTTTAATTATTTATTTAATTATTTATTTTTCCCTTTTAAGTGGCCTTGTCGTAAATCAATATCTAGGGTAAGTTTACAACTAAGCGTTCTTCCAATTCTGAATTTGAAGATTGAACAAAAGGATCATCAAAGTATGAGCCGCTCAGAAGTTTTCGTTCAAGCAGTAAGTACTACATCGTCTGATCTTAACTAAATTTGTATGGGACCACGCTGGACATTAAAACCTTTTTAAATAAAAAAGAATCATCGAAATCGGTTCACGTGGTAAAGAATAATTGCTAAACATACATAAAAAAAGATTTCCGACGAACTGAGTGAATACAAAGTGAGGTCCTCCTCCTTTTTGTTAAGTCGATTAAAAATAAATTGCACGTCAATTTGTTTTTGTTTCCCTACAGAACTTAAAATTTCATTAAATATTATTAAAATAGCATGTATGTAATGATATTTGGTGTTAGTAATTACTGAAGCACTTATTTAGTTAACCTACTTCTTCCATTTGTATCTAGTGTCTGCGGATGTTTATGTCCAAACGGCTTACGACGCAATGTTTGCATTCACAACATCCAATGACTATAAACTGGGACGAATCTTGGAACTCACGGAAAATAGTGCCCGAACGAAGGTAAGCAATTTTCCATTAACGAGATTAAATACAACACAGATATAGTTTCAAATTAAAACGCATACACCCAATTTAAAAGCGATTGACAGTTGAAACATTACAACGACATGGGAATAGAAAACTTCGATGGGCGCTTTGTCTGTGCTTTTCTCAACGATCTTATACCTAATGTATAAAAAAATTTATAACATTTTCAGTTCATTTCCCTAGAAAATGAGGTTGATACTTTAGTTCCAACAGTATAATTTTTTTATATTACTTTAAGTTTCTTTATTTTTAATAAATAATACATATTTAAATCGGAAGTATCCGCTTAGTTTTTTAATTTTTAGTTTGTATAAATTACTGCAGAAATAACGAAATAACTTTCCCATCCTGCTCGCTTATTTTCTTCAATTACGTAAATTTACGTAACGCAGAGTGAACAGCAACAATTCTATATGCAAATTGTATTCAAAGGATTCAGTCTTTTCTTCTTAAAACAATTAACTCCACGTTTAGGGACACTGTAAAAGGGATGTGGAAATGGATGTTAGTACCTCTTACCACATTAAAGACTGCTATTAAAGTCCATAGAAATTGTTACAGAGTAGCAGAATTTTAATGACTACAATTATGATTATTAATTTCCTGTGTTATCTCGATCTCTTTTTGGTAAATGTGAAGTTTATCACGTTCCTAATTGTACCCCTGACAAAGGCACAATATTTATTCCAATGCACATGTTGGTTGAACCCATCGGAATGTTTACGGGAAACCGGGAGCGCCCTCGTGTCGCCGATGGTCATAACGCGTGGGGCGTCCGCGATCAATACTACAGTATTTCCCTACTGCCAGCTGTTAGCCTGCTTGCGTAGCCCACTTCAACAAAGAATTACCTTAATTAGTGTTTTAACTGTTTGGAGAAAAAATTACTGCCTAATTATAGATGGACAAGGACTCTTTTAAAACAAAATCTTAAATAGGTACATAATATGTAGACTATTCTTAGAACAAAATGTTGTTAGTACTTGTTGACGAGCAAAGAAACTTTGTATCGAAATATTAGCAGGTAAAGATTATTACGCTGTTTATGTCTTGCTTGTGAAACTATATTACTGACACCGTCGATGATAAGTTTCGTAAATCACAACGGAAAATACGTAGTTAATTGTTCAACTCATTATGAGAAGAATACCGCATGAAGACTAAACGCCTAACTACCTGTGAGCGCATGTACATATGATGTACATACATAGATATATGTACATATTGTATATTCACGTCTACATATTATCTTCGTTACCGTGGCAATGCGCCACGCACGTACGTGACTCAATGAATTGGGCTGTAAACGAGTTTTTATTCCGTGCGCCAATTTGAGGGTTTATAACGAACTACAAGAACGAAATGTAAACTGTCTACTATTATTTCTATGAATATAACAACATCAACATCAATATTTGTATTTGAAACGGAGAACTTCTCTCATTTCGATATTGGATATACTCCGGTGAATGAAACAGATTGCGGAAAGGATATTGGAATCAGATAAAGAACATAAATAATACTGACTAAGAGGGAAATTTCAGTC
Source organism: Zeuzera pyrina (assembly GCA_907165235.1). Taxonomy (NCBI): domain Eukaryota; kingdom Metazoa; phylum Arthropoda; class Insecta; order Lepidoptera; family Cossidae; genus Zeuzera; species Zeuzera pyrina. The sequence continues at coordinate 6,940,971 of OU015629.1, forward strand.
AGGCAAACAAAATAAAGTTTGCTTAACTACGAAAAACTATGGCATAATGATCTCTTTTTATTATGTAAGACTCAAAGCAGATTCGAACAACGGAAAGAAACTAATCGCTTGCTATTAAAATATTCATATAATGGAAGAAGCAACTTTAGGTAATCTTTGCTGCAAGACGCTAAGTAAGGGTAGAAACTTTTCGAGTACAGGTAAAGACTTGGCGTCGTCTGCAATTTATTGGCTCGTTCAGGAAAATCTAGACTAGACTGCATCAGAGAGACAGAAAGTTCTTAGCGGTCTTTTCGTAAAGCAAAAAAGGTGTTTTAAGTTTGACTTGTCTGCTATTGCTCTTATCTATGGCTTCGTGTTTTGAGAATGGGTAGTTAGTTACTTTTACTTAGAGAGAAGGAAACAGGGGGAAAGAGTGGAAAATGGCCGTGGAGGAAGCCAAAATAATATTAATCTTTAGAACTAATAACATCTTGAACGATTAAGTTCTGTCTACTTACGAGAATAATTATCAACATTCCGTAATATTACTGATATTCTATCGGATACTCATGCCAAAATACAATTGGCATAATAGTATGTTCACATCATTTCCCTTTCGAGGTCGACAGAGTATTTAAGAGTAAACTTACACCATAGCACCACTTTTGGCATGTAGGCTTACAATTATTAAAGCAGAATTAAATCGTTACAAGTTGCTAGCCTATCTCTATATAACCTCTTTTTAGTGGACTATAGTCAATTAACAGGTCAATTTAGCAAAACGAATTTTCTAAACTGGCTTAGAGCCTGCATGTTACTGGATGCTCCCCCAGTTCGTTGTGAATAGATGTAATTGTCTGGAGTATTTGTGTAACAATGAAAAAAAAGCTTAATCATTTCACCGAATTTTTTCCATATCAGTATGTACATTTATCTTGGACAATTGACACAGTTCTAATCTTCGGAGAAGTTTATACTGACCGAGTCTAAATTTATTAAGGCGTTGGCGTAAATTGGACATTTTAATGACAGAGATCTCAATTTTTCTACGTGATTACAAAACGCATGAAAGTGATATTTGGTAACCTGCTTCTTCATTTCATTGACTTCATTTAATTTCGCCAATTGCGTTACACGATTGGTTAACTTTTGTAACAGACAGATTTTTTTAAATTAGTTATAGTTTTTAACATAAACGATAATAACTGTTTTTGCGTGTTTTTAGTAAGCTAGCGCGCGCATGTTTGTATGGTGCAGAAGGTCTATTGTATAATTAATAATTGTTCATCTTAATCGAAAAAGTCTATTTTTGTTTGTTGTTGTCAAACAAAAATTTTTTAAAAGAAATCCATAATATTACGCGCTCGTGGGGTATTTAATTATATTAGGTAAATACAGACAGTTTTTAAAATTAGAACTAAAGTGACTGTGTATGAGCAAAACTAGTAGTTAGTGACGACAGACGAAAGTGAGGTTGATTAATTATGCATTTTCGTGTAGACGACCGTTATTTATGACTTATTTTCGTGATAGAGACGTGAAGTATAGTTTCAGTCACTAACGTGTAATTACTGTACCGTTATTGTGAAGATAATTTCATGAGCAGTATTAATCTTTATTCATGAAGTTCATATTACATTAAATTTAACGTATATAAATATTCTCTCATATAATATAGAATAATAGATAGTTTGGTTACGTTGCCAAGTGTATACATATGTTGCAAACTTTTTTGAATAAACATTTTTCTTTATAGCTTCCGTGTCGGTTTGGGGGACAAAGAATAATAAGTATATAATATGACAGCTATGCTTATTTTCCTGCACAAATTGTAGATTATCGCGGAATAAAGCGAATTCCTTATAACAAGAAATTGAATTAAGCGAAGCGCTGCATTCTCTTACGACATGATGCAACTTAACCAACAATCTGTAAGTCCGAACTAATGTCCAAACACTGACAAAGGTGGCAAACTATATTACGCTACGCCATTCTTCATTCGGGGCTTAAGCGTAACAAACTGTGATTCTGTTGCGCTCCCAATAAAGAATAGTGTAGTCCATCTATCTATACAAATAAATAAATGTGAAGTGTCAGTCTATGATTACGAAAAAAGTATTTTTTTGAAGTTCGTATAGGTACGAGTATTTGCATGTTACCAAAATCCAAAAATGCGTTCATTAAATACTAGCATTTGTCCGCGACTTCGTTCGCGCATAAATTATAGCCTATGTGTTATTCTAATGAATAAGCTATATTATTGTAAAGTTTCATCAAATTCCGTTCAGTAGTTTTTGCGTGAAATAGTAACAAACATCCATACATCCATCCTCATAAAGTTTCGCATTTATAATATTAATAGGATTACTGTACGTCTGTTTGTTTGTTTGGGTTAATTTCTGAAACGGCTGAACCGATTTGGACGAGACTTTCATTGGCCGGTAGTGGACTTACTTTTATCCTAGAAAAATAAAAAATTTAACGCAAATGAAATTAGCAGGTGCACAGTTGGTAGAGCATAGTAAATGCCTAGTTTTTAATCCTAACAAAATATTTAAAATATGAATTAATAATTACACCTACACATTATAAGATCGTAAAAATAATTTTTAAATGTTTCATTTATTATATAATTATAGTTTTTAAACAAACGACAAAAATTTATAGCTTCCGATCTTACCTGTATAGCCGGTTCAAGCTTCCGCCAAGAAACACCTGCGGTTAATCTTATTCCGTTTTGATATAATATGTGACTCAAATTGAATTAAAAAACGATTAAATGTTTACGAAAAAGAAAATATAATAGGTAACATGTACGTCCTATTGCGTCTTATAAGTAATATAGATACCATGATATAAGTTTCTGGACTATTTAAAGCAATCAAGCACAAATTCCAAAACGTTCCAATGTATGTATTACTATTTAGTGAATTGTCGAAAGAATTTATAATACGAAGACTAGCGATCCGCACAATCTTTGCACGTGTAGAGTAATACGTAACCTTCAAGATAAGTAGTATCCTCTAGAGCAGTGGTTCTTAACCTGTAACCCGTGGACCACTAGTGGTCCCTAAAAGCATCCAAAGTGGTCCACTAAGTCTACTTAGAAGTATCTCAAATGTCAAAAAAAAGTGTTTAAAATATGAAACTCATCCCCAATTCTTTCATTGTTAACATTTTGGAGGTGCCCAATAAAATTGAACAAGAATTATCTACATAATTATTAATTAAAATGCAATACGACAGTAACAGCAGGCATATATTAGAGATAGGAATTAATTAAGATGTATAGAGCCAAAAAGCAATTTCTTTCTCAGAACGAGAAATTGCTTTGGGTTACTTAACTCTATTTCTAACCAAATATTTATGCGACCAGTCATTCTCGGTCACTGCTTTTAGTATAATAATTTAAAACGAACTCGAAAATCGTTTGGATGCCAGTGCCGACATACATTTTGCTTTGCGCAGGACTGAACCAAGGATTTAGTAATTGGTAGGCAGCATGCAATCTTATATTATCATGATTTTGATTTGTAACTAATGGAAAATTTTCACAATGAATACAATACTTTTGATCTCTAATAACTGTGAACGTGTTTTATTTATGGAGCAATAAACCTTAACATGAATTAGATTATGCCTAAATGCTAAGTAAGTTGGCTGACTTTGGTAAGACGAAAAATCGATCAAATGGTCCTCATCACTAAAAGGTTAAGAACCACTGCTCTAGAGGTCTAAGAGTATCCTAAAACTGCCGAAAAACCAAGCTATCCAACAGTTAAAACTCCATTTAATTCGAATCGTTTAGTGGTTTTGAGAAAGATAATTCTCATTTATAAATAGTAGCAGTGATAATAAACATAATTACTACCAATGTTCATGAATAACATTAATTTATAATATTCAACACCACCACAATAGCAAACATACATAGATAAGAGTTTCAAATGGAAATTATTTAAATAACAATGTTATATTGTTGATTTCGTTAAAAAAATCAAAAGAAATGATCCTCAAAAAACCTAAAGCTATTGTTAAAAGAAAATCCCAGTTAAACAAAACCTTACAAATACAGGTCATTGTATACCACTCCGCCCCTCCGGACTTAATACGTATAACCATTATTGTATCCCTAAAGACTTCACGGTTTACTATTTCTGTAGCGGTCCTCCCCTCGCAAATTTCACTGTATGTAAATAAGTATAGCATTTGGTATTTGGAGAACACTCGAAAGCAGCGGTGTTCCATAATTCTTGCCTAGTTCCGCACATAAAACACCTTATTGTTAGGCTCGAGAGAGCAGTTGAAAATATTTTATGCTCCAGTTAGGTAACACATTACATATACAGTACCTTAATACGAGTACATCTATATACATAAGTAAAACACTCGCAGAAGAAGTCACATAAACATAATTTTATTTTTATGAACTCACCTCTGAAGTGTGATTGAGATCCTCCAAAAGAGACGTCGAGATACGTGTGCTCAACGATTAAACACCGTTATGAGAGTGAGCAACTAAAACTACTGCTTAACTTAAATAAATCGGACTGCAAAGTACAGCCACTAGCCGAGGAACAAATAGAAAAAGAAGCAAAAAATAATAACAATAAAAATAATGTTAAAGCAAAACAGATTTCAAAGAATCCGTGACCAATAGCCGCTGATTACCGTGAGCAAGAACAGTATACATATGTACATTAAATAGAGATCGAGGGGCCAGGGACGGACGCGACTAGCACGATAATCGCTTCTATGACTTTACAAAGTAATAATAATCACGACTCATAAGTCCAATGACAGTGGAATACCGTGAAATAGCATTTCATATGCACATGGCAACAAGTTTTAAATGCAAATAGGTATCATTAGACATACAAATATGTGACAAGACTAAAAATTCGATCAATGCTATATATTATATGTGTACACTGTACATCTAAGTACTTGACAATCAAGAATCAAGTCATTATTTTTTGATTCATTAGTCAACAGTACCACAGTAGATAATTTTGTAAAATCAAGTTTTACTGCGTCAGTACGTAAGAAAATCTATTGTTTTTTTTCATTCGTTGTGCTTAATCATTTATACGTATAAAAAATACTGAAGATAACAACTCATTACAGCTTATTTTTGAATTTCGTGAGTACTATCGAACGGCAAATGCAATTTGAAACAACAAGTAACTAAACCACTGGATTAGATATAAGTACTGATAATTGACAAACAGATTATAAGATATTATTATAATATAGATTATTGACAATTCTTTTCAAAATTAAAAATTAATGGCTTTAAAAGTAAGCATTAAACGATAGCAAAAAAAAATCTAATGCAAAATAAACTTAATGTTACCTCACATCTCACACCAGGGAGGAGTTGCGAAATGTCTTCAATATCTGAAGTGTGAAATAAAGGCATCGTACAACTAGACGTAATAAAAGCAACGTTTTTAATACTACACCAGTGAGCAAGGGTGCTCCTTTTGAGTGATGTTTATGAGATACTTTCGCAGAATATAAAAGTAGAAACAAAGATGTGATGCCAAAATATACCCAGTTATTAAAATTTCAACTCTTTTACAAACAAATGCGTAGCTACGTATCTTTTAATTTTAAACGAATTTTAAATGAATATATAATTTTAATTGTTCCAGCTTCTTATAAAACTGTATTATAGCATATTAATAAAAGTATACGTACTATTATAATATGGTATAATAAAGTAATATTGGCGACATACAGAAAAACTTATTTTCATTCAGTTTGTTACATCGTTAAGAATAAATCATGTAATTAACATTTTTGTATTAAATAAACAGACGTTTTTTTCTCCTTTTCTAACAAAATTCCACATGAGTGGACAAAAGCATTTCGCTACCGAAAGATTTATTCTCTGTATACCAAGAGCATAGGCTTTGATTATTTCCTCTAAGATCACAGCTCATAGGTGGTCAGAATACTAGTGATTTGGGCATATATAGCCAGATTTGAACCACTTCATAAAAATTCATTTTCTAATTTGATCTGATAGAGAAATACCTTGGGCCCTGATTACTTAACCATTTCGCAATAAAAATCGCTATTATTCAACAATGAAAAACGCTTTATTACTTAAGGCGACGCATTGATAAACAATAATTTAATCTAAAATAGACCTTCTGCTCTATGCAAACGTGCGCGCGCTAGCTTACGAAAAATACGAAAGAACGTTTTAATAAACAAAAATAAACAAAAAAGTTATTTACGTTTATTTTAAAAACTGTATTTAATTTTAAAAAATCCAACTGGCATTTTGAGAAATATGTTTAAAGTAAACTATATAGAAAATTCAGAAATATAAATTGGTCCCGTTTCTCCGATAAATGTAAATCTCTGTTTTAACAGAGGTTACTTTGATTTTTTTTTTGTGTTACAAAAGTTAACCAACTGTGTATCGCAACTGTCAAAATGTAGGTTACCAAATATCACATTCATACGTTTTGTAGTCTCTTAAGAAAAATTGTGATCCCTGCCGTCAAAACTTTCAATGTGTCGCCTACGTATAGTATTCAACGTAACGTAAAAATTGCCAAGAATCAAAGTAAATATTATTATGGGCCGTGGGACTTCAAAAATATGTGTTCTGAAACTTTATTATAGCCATATAAGGGTATGAATGGATTTCCATCATATTTCCGACTGAGCTTGTGATCGATGGAGCGATATGGCGGTTTTCTTTAGTTATGTACATTAGTGCCCATTACGCTTTCAACTCTGCGGCTTATCGTGGCCACTTCCTACACCCTGATCGTTCACGTAGTGAAAACTCGTAAGTAATAATGGGTGCACGTAAAACCCACATATCATTATATGCTTTCATTTGTTTACAATACTTCTATAGTTGGAGCTAACGCTTCCTCGCTACGTGACTATCAAGTCTCGCATTACGTACTGAAATTAAAGGTATCTTACAAAACGTGACACAACCGACACGTGTTGTAGGTGCACAACCATATAACTATAGGTCGAAGAGAACCTATTATTAAATACACTCATTATTTATGTCCACTTAAATTATTTTACATGAAATGACACGAAATTATTGAGAGGTCACAACACAAGTATAATACGTTAGTACCTACTTAAATATTTCGATGTTTTACCTGATTACTTGTAAAATGTAGGGTTGTGATTACAGTTGCGCATACTGTATGTTTGTATGACTGTATGTTGATCTATTTTCTCATAAAGCCGAAATCATGTAATGGATTTCGATGCATGAAATATAATTAATTCGTCTCAATTACGCGATGCGTTGGTTCAATATGACTTCTGCGGTACGACTTACCACAAAGTCACGAGTCTCATGAACTCAAAAAAATTCATCGGGCTCCATCATGATAAGTATCAAATTCAAGAACTTGAGGTAATTTTAAAAATACGTAACAAATAAGGCAAAATTACGATATAATGCAATATTTCCCAAATTTTCAACTGAAACCTGACTATGCATCTAAAAAAAACTTGCAAACGAGATGAAATAGCAAGGAAATACAGATTTCTTAAAATCATTGCTGAAGTCAGAGGCCACGAGCAAGAGAAAGTACCACAAAGAAAATAGTACTTATAGTAGGCCTTCGATTGCGGCAATTAATTCAAGAAATAAAAGTTATTTCATATTTCTTGCAAATTTTTCTTATTAAGCATACGCAGTCTGGCTTCGGTTTTATAATTTTTGTTAAGTTCTATGTACCTGTGTTTTAAAATTTAAAAATAACCAAAACAGTTTTTAGGATATTTTTTATTTCATTTCGATTACTTTCGTTAATGCCGGCCATGCGTTGCTGTGGCGCGAGTTGAACAAACGAACATTTATTTTTTTCATATATTTACACTAATATTATAAACAGAGAGAGCGGGTTTCGTATATTTGTTTATATGTAGAAGGTAATCTCCGGAACCACTGCACCTACTTGAAAAATTCTTTCACTATTTATTCGTCAACTAAGTCGGGAAAAATGGTGCCTCTTGAGAGCGTCCACGGCCTGGGCTGCGTCAGTAGTTAAAGTTGTACAAAAATTATATATGGCTGAATTGTTTCACTTGAGAAGTTATATAAGAAATTCCACGATGACATATTTTAACACGTTTTTATATTTAAAATGTTGATTAAAAATAATACATTATTTGCGAAGCTGTTTTAACCGATATGCTGTTAATCTATATCTAAATAAACATATTTATTATCTAAAGTATTTAATGTACAGCATATTTGCCCTTCACGCTACATAATTAAAATTAATATTATAGCGGTCCCCCGACGTGACGAAGCTTGGATATATTACTAGTTACGCCTACTATTTATATTGAAACTTATCACAAATTTAAAGGGCTATTAGTTACATATTATTTTTTTTACTTTTTGGAGGTTTTTTTTTGTTGGGGGTTTTTTAAATTTTAAATTTAATTTTTATTTCATGCTTTTTACATACTACGATCTACACTATTCCCACATTCACGCAAATACTTTCCGTGACTATACACGAAATTGCGACACGAGATCGCGCCTCGCCGAAATCTGAGTATTCTGACAATAGTTGTCTGATCCATCAACAGACCCTGATCACAATATAATTCAAAAATTATTAATATTTTAGAAATTCAAAGAAAAGATTCTTAAATAAGAGGAAATTCCTAAAAAAAGTTCCATCTCACGGAACTCTACCTCCATTATTCATAAATTTAATTTAACGCTAAAAAAAGGGTTCCGCGCGACCGGTACGGCATGGGCCCACCGCCGCTGAAGAGAATATACCACGTAAAAATTTTTTTTATCGTATTAAATATCAGTATTAAAATTTGAAAAATCTATGGTGGCATCAGAACACTTCAAAGAATAAAGCCCCATTGGAAAAAAATGTTGATTTTTCAAAAAGTTATACAATTGTTAGGTAACTAAGTAATTTTTCGCGAACTTCCGTTTTCACGAAAGGCGACATTAAAGTTTAAATAATTGGCCTACAAATTTTTTTTCTTCTAGGGCTTCTGGAGCCCTTCTTATATATATACAGGTTGTCCCGTAAATAATGGATCAACCTTAAGGGAAAGGTAGAACACCTAATTACCTAAAAGCTATTTGACTAGTTTTAAAAAAAACCTTAGGGTTACCGAGAATTTTTTTTTTTCATTACTTTGACCATTTTCTCCGCCAGACTTCAGTTTTTTTAATGTTGTCGTTCCAAATGATAACATTTTTTACATCTGTTTTTTGTAAAATATTTCTGAATAGTTAGCTTATGTAGCTTAATAACGATTTGGTGAGCTTAAGAAGACCACACACGAAGAAATTATTTTTTTCAAATTATGATAACCCAAATTGGATAAATTCTCCTGAAAAAAAAAATGTACCACACTGAAGTGGCCCATGATTTTAAAAACTTGTACCATTATTAAGGTTTCTAAAATAGTATAAAACTTTCGTCTAGTCCTTCTCATTACACAGTTATTGCTATTAATCTGATGTAGGGGCTAATTAGACAAATTTTTGTTATAATTCAAAAATGTACACAAACTGTGGATTCCGTGTTATTTATTCCTAGTATTTTTTTTAAATGTCTGTTATGCGTGCGAGCTCAGTCCAAGAAGTGTTTCTGTCTCTTTTTAGTGAATAAGTTCGCAATCTGGGCAGCTACCTGTACCTTAGCGGGACGGCGATAACAAAAGACCTTTATGACTGCTAATTGTAGATAGCACCGGTTTTGTAGGACATACGGCTATTCATTTCGCTTAGTGCGACTTGTACTATTGATTACGACAAACGTTTTGTGTTGCTCCCTCTCGATTTTTACGTGCTGTGAATTTGGACCTTGTTTTGCTTAACGATTTGGACTCTGTTTATTGAAATTACGACTTGGCGATCTCAAGGACTCTGAAAGCATTGTGAACGACTATCTATCGTAGTGTTTTAGTACACATTGACAGAAATGCCGCGTCAACATTATACGGCACGAGACTATTGTAACAAGCATTTTATTTACGGAGAATGCAGAGGTAATGCGAGAGCCGCTGCAAGATTATTTCGTGAAAGATATCCGCATGAGCAACGTTACTCCCACTATCGAATTTTTATTAGAATACATAACTCGTTCCTCGAAAGAAGATTTCGTGGTTTCGGAATCGGTGGTACTAGGAGGGAAGACCGCAACGAATCTATACTCGAATATTAGAGGAAATTGAGAATGACCCGACGACTTCGGTTCGTGCCATAGCACGACGCACCGGTGTGCCTAAAACAACGGTGCATAGAGTATTAAAAAGACATCGGTTGCATCCATATCATTATCAACGTGTTCAAACGTTACAGCCGAGAGACTACGCTCTAAGAGTTACGTTTTGCCGAAGAATGTTAAGAATGATTCGAGATGATCCGCAATTTTTCAATAAAATTTTGTGGTCCAACGAGTATTCCTGCAGACGCGATGGCTATATCAACATGCACAACTTATATAGTTGGCAATTAGATAACCCCCATTTGATGAGAGAAGACAGGAGCCAACACCAATTTAAGATAAATTTATGGACTGGTATTATCTGTGGCCAAATAATAGGTCCATTTGAATTGCCAGCAACTTTAACTGCTGACTATTATTTGCATTTTTTACTAAATGAATTGCCCACAAGATGTTGCAAGATGTCCCGGAAGAAGTAAGAGAAATGTTGTGGCTACAAAATGACGGATGTCCCGCACACTATGCAACGACAGTAAGGCGACACCTAAACGCAGCCTATCCTGACAGATGGATCGGCCGCTTAGGTTTAGGCCGATTTTGTGGCCGCCAAGGTCTCCCGACCTAAATCCCTTAGATTTTTTTTACTGGGGATGCCTTAAAAATTTGGTTCACGAACACTCAATCGCGTCAATAGACCAATTGCGCCAGCGTATAAGCGCTGCCGTGGAGTCCATTAACCGTAGAAATTTTATATGTCGTGTAAGGGGGCTTCATTCATAAATAGATGCAGGGTGTGTATTTTAGCATGGGGAAAACAATTCGAACACCTATTGTAAGTCTTTAGTAATAAATATTTTTTTTATAATTTTATGTTTTTCTTTCCAAAGTAACTTTTTAGTAATAAATACTTTTTTTGTATTTTTTTGTTTTTCTTTCCAGTTTTTTTTTTTGTTTTAAGTCCTATAGCAATTTTATCACGCAGATAAAGGATTATAAAACATACAATAATAAACCTGATAAACACCCCGACCATTTCCTTTAAATTAAAAGTTTTGGTGATGTAGCCCCTTCATCAAATTAATAGCAATAACTTTGTAATGAGAAGGACTAGATGAAAGTTTTATACCATTTTAGAAAGCTTAATAAATGTTTAAGTATTTAAAATAATGGGCCACTTCAGTGTGGTACATTTTATTTACAAGAGAATTTATCCAATTTGGGTTATCATAATCTAAAAATAATAATTTCTTCGTTTGTGGTATTCTTTTTTTTAGAAATGAAGATAAGCTAACCAAATCGTTATTAAGCTACATAAGCTAACTATTAAGCAATATTTTACAAAAAAAAGATTTAAAAAATGTTATCATTTGGAACGACAGCATTAAAAAAAATGAAGCCTGGCTGAGAAAATGGTCAAAATAATGAAAAAAAAATTCTCGGTAACCCTAAGGTTTTTTTTAAAACTAGTCAAATAGGTTTTAGATAATTAGGTGGTCTACCTTTCCCTTAAGGTTGATCCATTATTTACGGGACACCCTGTATATATTTAACAAGATCACGAGATAAAAGTTTTTAAAAGTTTTATATTTTGTGTATTATAATTTTTTAAAGTTAACAAAAAATGAAGTGTCAACAAAATGTTAAAAATTTTTTTTTATTCAAATGTAAACAAATTTTGACCACCATTATATTTTATTCTAAAACTAAAAAAAATTACAAAAACAACCACATGTAACAAAATAGTGAAAAAAAGAAGTTTTTCGATTTTTTGTAATACTTTTAAAACAAAATTTTTTTCGTTATTTTGTTTAAAAAATTATAATACACAAAATATAAAACTTTTAAAAACTATCGCGTGTTCTTGTTAAGTATATATATAAGAAAGCTCCAAGAAGCAAAAAATTTGTAGGCTAATTATTTAAACTTTTATGTCGCCTTTTGTGAACACGGAAGTCCGCGAAAAATTATTTAGCTAACAATTATGTTATAACTGTATGGAAATTCAACGTAACAATTTCTTCCAACGGGGCCTTATTCTTCGAACTGTTCTGATGACACCATAATATTCTCAAATTTTTATATTAATATTTAATACTATGAAAAAATTATTTTACGTGAAGGTGCGTCTAAGCCGTACCGGCCGCGCGGAACCCTATTTTTTTATAAGTTTTGCAATTTTTTAAGTGCTGTAAAAACCCTAAAATGCACTTTTTTAGACGTCATTCTGAATCCAATGAGCTATTGCACATATTTTTAGGACCTTTATTAAGAATTAACACCATTTTGAACTTGTCGAACAGACTAATTCATTACATTACAGTATTTGTATTGTAGTCTGATTTATTTAGGATGCCTTCACAGCGATATATAATTTTTTGTCGAGATACAATTTGATATTTGTGCTATTCAGCCATATTATTATTTATATAGTTTTATCCTGCGACACAAGCACTGCTGTGGGTGGGGTGACCACATGTCTAGACTGTCCTCTCTGATATGTGGTTATTTTGTAGTATATTATATACATGAACATTTGAATTATGCAACTAGGGCTATCGTTGACTATTTAAATTTAATCGATTAGTTCATTTGGATATGGATCTTTTATCACTTTAATATATACGTGATTTAATATATAGATCATTGCAATTGTTATATTATTATCAAAGTATGTACTTAGGTAACTAAGAAAACGTATGATTAACAAAACAAACGAATGTATAAATATGATTACAAATTAACTTTTAAAATTTATTTCTACATAGTGAAGAACCGATAAGAACTACGGCATTGTCTATTCAAAAGTGCTAATTTAATAATCTTTAAAAAAATTACCACTACACTGATGCTGTGGGTCCCATTTACATAAAGGTGAGTGCCATTCCTAATTTTTTTTTTTCAATTTTATTTATTTGAAAATTTCACTACAATTTCTCTTACTTTTATGTAGGCGGTTTAAAGAATACAAGTACCTTCCAAATTTTACAAATACAGTGCTAACGATCTCCGAGAACAATGCCGAAATTATAACGATTCCGTTTTTTCCGTTTGGCTAAAAATACGTTTCTTAAATTAACACGGTCGAGGACAGAACCAGGGAACATCAGCTAAGAAGGCGTAGACGGGCTCAAGACGTAGGAATTCGCCTTAACAGACTTGGCTAATGCAATAAGAACGCCTAGTAACAAGCCATAAATTCAAAATGAAACTTTTATGGTACAGATAAATTAAATTGCTCAACCACATACAGTATGGCAGCCCTACAAAAACCATTCACAGAGACTGGCCACAGCCGGTCAGCGCAGCACCTATCATACGCTCAATTACGCCGCTATGCGACGCAAGGCTTTTTACTCAGGCAGCAGGCTGCTTCATAGCCTGACTTTAAATACCGTTACTAATACAAGACTATAATTTTTTTTAAAAATCAAAGAGAACAAAAATCTCATTTAACAACATCTGCTATGCAATTTCTTAAAAACTGTACGAAATTTAATAAGATCTTTTACTTGTGAAATTTAGGGTTGAGAAACATTACTGATTCCTATTAAGCGATTATATCACATAATTTAAAATAACAAATATGAAATCTAAAAATGTTATTTTATATTAGCGTATTATAAAAAATGTCTTCGAATGAGAATCAGTTTTCAACATCACCACTTTGCACTGTCTACAGTATGAGAATAAATGTTCTTAACAACACGAAAATAGATGCTTAGCTTCAAATTCTGCATTGTTTCCTTTTTGGATTTTGGAGTAACTGAGATCGCTATAAATACGCTGTATCCCTAATGGTGTAGACAGAGAGGACGGAGCACCCAAGTATCGCGATCCTTAGATATTTCTTTCGCCTACTCAAATCTCATCATTCTTTTTACACACACTTTCGATAGGTATGCGAGTGCTTTTAATTTTCATGAGCCAACATTCGAACTATTTGATCTTCATAAGTCAGCTTTGGTCTTTGTTGCCTTCTGCTAACACTCATTTTTGATCTGTATATTTTCTTCGTCAGTCTTTCATCACTTATTCTTTCTATGTACCCGACCCGACTGCCCGAACCATCTAAGCATTCCTTTCTTCATTTTTACGATAACACTGTCGTCCTACCCTGTCATACTTCATAACTCTTCATTGCTTATATCCGCAAAGGAACACCGCACATACTCACATTTAATGTTAAATCTGCAAAAACTATTATCGAAATACAGACGATTGAGTAAATGTTAAAATATATTCTAATAATATACTGATTAACCACCATTTCGTTTTTGGTAAAACCTTTAAAACAGCACTGTGTTGAATCAGAACAGCCTCTTAAAGCCGTAGATTTTGAAGTACGAAAAGTAAAACGATTGGATAAAGATGACGACAAGACACAATAAAATCAGCATGGTAGGTTGTAATAGCGACGGTTTACATTTTTGTCACGGGAGCGAGCTTTTTTGTAAGTGGCAAGATAAAAATCCGGAGAAAAAAAAATTGCGGAAGTGAAAAAAGAACAATTTATGTGGTTATGAAAAAAGCAGGATTGTGAAAAACGGTAAATTTCGGACAATTATCTTGGAACATCGTACGAATAATACGAAGTTTACCACCGAATTATTTTTTTAAATGCGGGCTCTTTGCCGGAAAAACGACCAACGCTGGTGAATAGGGAACTTGTAAGCGGCTGTAGAAAACATTTCTGCTGCACCACGTCAAAGGACCAGTGTCGCGTTTGTTTTGTGTAGAACATCGGTAATTATTAATTTCAGACATCCCTCCAACTCGTCTACAATATTGTTTTACGTGTATCTTAGCTGCGTGAGAATATATATTGTTTTGTTTTTGTACTCCATCAGCTTTTTATATAGGCTATATAGCTTGAAATTAAATGCAGCCAAGGCTAAGTTGCATAAAAGAACAGCAGTTTACGTCATTCGTTTATTTTGTCAGTAATTATGTACGACAGCCAAAACCGAATAGAAGAAAAAATGTGGAGACAGTCAACTGGATTTACGACGTCGCATTTTACTAAATCAACACTATACTTTATTTAGTGACACTATACTTATAGTATAGTTATACTTATAGTATAGTAAGTATAGTTAACACTATACTTGTTATTTAGTAAGATAGTAGAGAACGTTAACTTTAGAAAGTACATAGATTAGGACCACAAAATCCGACGTGAAAATTCTCTACGGTAGACAGAGCGGCACAACGGATACATTATTAGGTCCATGAACTTCATACTGCGTTGCAGAAATATTTTTAGTCAGACACATTCGTACAAACAGTTACTATCGTACATGATTGGAACGCCTTATTGTTTTCTCTTTCCGCTGTTATCGAGAAGTTTCATAACTATAATATTATAATAAAGAAGACACGATTAATAATTAAATTTTTCTAATAAATGTAGTTATAGACCATGGAAAATAGTGTAGCCAAATAAAAAATATCGTGAACGATAACAGTTGCTTGAATTTTTAAAATGGTTGCGGTACTATAAAATCAATTGTACACACGAAATATTGCTGTAAAGTTCATTAAAAAAATTAGGGTAACAATAAACTTGCAAACAAGACGAAATAATTCGTAGAATTCACTGCCAGTCGGAAGGGAATATATTTTAAAATAAAAGGCGATGTATGTATGTATGTATGTTCCCTATGGACTCCGAAACGGCTGGACCGATTTCGATGAAATTTTCAGGGAATCTTCAGATTAGCCTAGCGGGTCATCCTGTTTGGTAGCGATCGGATCAGTAGAATTTTTTTTATACGCCCGTGAAACTAACGCCCAGTGAAACGGGCCGGGTTTGCTAATATTGGGTCCTTACATATGAAATTAGCGTTTTGTCGTACTGACCAGTTTGATCTGAAATATCTCCTCTTTGGTTAAGAATTTCAAATTCAAATTTATAAATTCATTTAGCTGGTACATTTGAGTTTTGAAAACAGTAATTCATTTGTTTTTTTCCTCATTATTTTTTTTTGGCGTCGCTTATTATCGCACAATGGAAAACATGAAATATCGGTATATTTACGAGTACGAGTTCTACCGTGGCACCAGTGCTGCAGAAACAGCTCGAAGGATTAATGATGTGTACGGCGATGGTGTCGCAAAAGAAAGCACGGTACGTTTTTGGTTTCAACGTTTTCGTTCTGGAAATTTCGACCTTCAGAACCAACCCCGTGGACGGCCGGAGACCAAAGTGGAAAATGAAGAATTAAAGGCTATTGTGGAAGCGGATCCATCACAAAGCACTTCAGAGATAGTTGCAGGCTTCAGGGTAAGTGACAAAACTGTATTAATCCACTTGAAGCAAATCGCGAAAGTAAAAAAACTTGAACGATGGGTACCTCATGAATTGAGTGAATCGAACTTGCAAGCACGCGTCGACTGCTGTGTTACTTTGCTCAACCGACACAATAATGAAGGTATTTTAAATCGAATCATTACTTGTGATGAAAAGTGGATACTGTACGATAATCGGAAGCGCTCGTCGCAATGGCTGAACCCTGGAGACCCAGCCAAATCCTGCCCTAAACGAAAATTGACTCAGAAAAAGTTACTTGTGAGTGTTTGGTGGACTAGCGCCGATGTCGTTCACTACAGCTTTCTAAAATCTGGCCAAACGATTACGGCAGATATCTATTGTCAGCAACTGCAAACCATGATGGAAGAACTAGCTGCTAAACAACCGAGATTGGTCAATCGCTCTAGGCCGCTGCCGCTTCACGACAACCACACCACCCAACACACAACGCAAGACCACACACTGCACAACAAACAACCACTAAGTTAGATGAGCTACAATCGGAATGTCTGCGACATCCACCGTACTCCCCGGACCTTGCTCCAACAGATTACCATTTTTTTCGGAATTTGGACAACTACTTACAAGGAAAAAAATTCAACTCTAATGCGGCAGTCCAAACCGCCTTCAAAGAGTTTGTTGATTCTCGCCCCCATAGTTTTTTTAGTAAAGGGATCAATGAACTACCTATGAGATGGCAAAAGTGCATAGATAACAACGGTGCATACTTTGATTAATTAAATATATTTTACAAAAAAAAAATTGACTTTGTATTCCTCCCGTACAAAACGCCAATTTCATATGTAAGGACCCAATATATTATAATTACCCACCTTCCCCTTGCTCATGGCCTCCGTTTGCTCCACATTACATTTATGTTAATTGTGCCATGTATTTTTTAAATGGCCTTCTTTAATTCTTTATTTTCTTTTATTCATGATGGGTTGGGATGGGTCTGACGTAGTTCTTTTTAGTTCATAACTTGTCGTACCTCGAATCTTTGATACCTCATCAGAAGTACCAAATCAGAAGTGGTTTCGGCTCTAAGGTAACAGATGAACAAACATACATACGCTGCTAAAATCGTAACCCTCCTTTTGGTTTCGCCGTAATTGAGTAATAATTATTCTAAATTCTATCTACAAGTACCTACACCATAAATTAGTACAGCACTTTATATTAAAATGGATGAAAGAATCCTAAAATCGTTACAAAACTAAAATTATTACAAACATGTAATGTGTGAATAACCATTAATTTTTCTGAGTGCGAAAGTATTCAGGAAAATGATTTTTTAACAACATACTTGGAAGTCTTGGAGCTTGAACACCAAAATTTTTTACCTAATTTAATTTTACCATATACCTAATCGTAACAAAAAATAGACTTCACGTGTTATAAGCACAATAAGCCGAATCACACGTTTACATAAAGTAGCTGATAGGCCGCCGTTTCGCTAGTAAACTAGATAGGTCGTCATTAAAATCATTGGTGCGTTGCTTTCTATCAAAATGGCGGCTAATCGGGTTATTAATGTTAATTATTTACAGGTGGGCCGACTTATTACGGTTGCTTTGCATTTTAAGAGCGCGACATAATCTAACTTTATAATAAGCGTACGATTTTTACTTACAAAACATACCTACATCACTATTATATCACATTCACGAGTGAAAGGAGTAAGCTGCATTTCGAAACTACAAAATTTAACATTTAATAAAAATTTCACGGATTACTTCTTTCCAAATATGGTTCATATTAAATATGACTTGATGATGTCACAATTTCGTATTACTCGGCTATTTTACGGTCGCATTACGACACAGTCGCCTTACATGTAAACAAATGTACCAAAAGTCCCTAAAGTTACAAAATGAGACAAGTAAGCGGTGAATTATCGAGGTAGTTGCCACCAGATGTGCCCGGCCCTAAACCCTCGGTATGGGCTAAGTTTATACCACGTTGTAACGATACTATTGTCCTTTAGAAAGCGAGACCTTGATCTTGCACGTTCATACTAACTTGTTGCTTCGAAATATAAATGTTGAGTTACAAAACGTAATTAACTTTGAGAAATTAATTACTTTTATAATTAAAAAACTCTTAAAGAAAACTTACTCTTCTGTTAATCTTGAGAGATTTAAATGGCAAAACAAAAAGATAGAGGACATGAACCTTTTAAATAGATACTTTGAATGAAATTACAACAAAAATTATTAGTGAAGAGAAAACCTTTTATTTCAAGTTCTCAACTATGAATTTTTTTATTGTATTAAATTGAAACGTTTACCTCGTAAGTTTAAGTAATAATATCAATATTTATAGCGAACGTTTTAAATAAAAAAGGAATAAACAAAAATATTGAATTAAATTTTTATTATCTAGTATGTAGGTACACCTACATATTTAACGACAAGGTAGAAAATTTGTAGTCATAAAATTGAAAGCGAAAGCATTCAGAGACTACTAGCAAGTATGTATTATTTAAACTGTGTTACTAGTACCAACATATTTTAAAACGAATATGTATTCACCTACAGACATATCAAAATTATTATGGGCGCTCCAGTTTTAGATTTACGGCAGAGTTAATTTCTACAAAATAGTGTTATCTCAAAAGGTAATTAAAATAACCTCGATAGTCTTAAACAAATTAAAAAAGTAATCAAAGCAGATAAATTATATTGGAAAAATAATAATGATAAGGAAATTGCGGCAGAATCAAAAGAAGCAAATAGCGGTAATGTATGTACCTACTTATGATAACTAGTACGATTAAATTTTTAGATTTACGTACTAAAAGTGAAGAAAAAAAAACAAAACTCTTCGGTGTTTCTGTACCTCATTAGTGTTTACTGCTTACTAGTCACTAAGTAGGTAAATAATTTAGAGAAACATTTGCAAAAATATATCTTTAGTGACCATTAGTCACTAATAGAAATAACAAACATTAGACAGTTTATTTCTTATGCAAATTGTCGCCATGCAACATGGTGGACATAGCTAGTAGGCGTCTACATCCCGTCACTATTATGAAGCTGTAGGGAATAGTACATCGAACGACCCACATATTTTATGGAAAGATTCCAAACGAAACACATAATCTGGGTCGGTCGATTTGACCGTCACATCTCGATTTCCCTTCAACGAGCCCCACGGGTTTTTAGTAGACCTAATGACATTGCCTAACTAACTAACCAATATAGCCAAAGTATTGATGCGATAAGTGTTTGTTCGTTTCATCATTCAAATAATGGTTTAAAAAAAATTAGCAATTGATATTACCAGAAACTTGAAACAAAAGAAACAAAAGAAAATTCAATGAAGAATATTCCGAATCAGATAAAGAATATCTGTGGTCAAAACGTAGCCGTCATTTTCATGGGAATCATTTAACATTACAAGTAAATCTAACAATTTCAAAATGCTAATATCTTTAGACATAACATGTATGTAATTACACTTAGCAAACTCCGATGGACGGGAGAATTCCCTGCAATCGCAACTCGTGAAGCAAAACCTGTCATTGCATTGACGACCTATAATAAAGGTTGGCGAGTTACATAATAACTGCAGTTAAATCAGGTCGAATCCCTGCGGGGTGCTGGGCTCTTGTCAGTTGTTTGACAACGTTTCATTAGCGAAACTGTCTTTTTAACCAATGTAAACTGAATTGTAGCGTAAGTAATATATACTTAAGATTCTAGCCATAGTTAATGTTGTCGGATCGTCGGCCGTTCTTATGTATTATTTGAGAGTGGAACTAGAGTCGTAATACTTTTATTATTCTTGAAACAGCAGTAATTTTTATTTATTGTTCAGTTAAAACATTTTATATATCTGAATGTTTAATAATAAAAATCCGAACCATATAACTACGTCATTAGTACATGAATCTTTTGATACATAAAAGGTCGACGATCCCCATTCAAATACTTGTGTCACGCAGGGGCCACTGAAATGGAAATTCTATAGCTTTTCCCTTTCAGTTATAGATTATGATAAACAAGCCCTAACAACGTAGAAGTATGGTAATATAATATGACGCGGTTCGTTAATTTCTTCGGAAGCCATGAAAGTTTTTGCTTTCATATTAAACCATAACTTAAACCATAAAAGTTAGTTTAAATTAAAAAATACAAGAATTATTACCCACAGACTAACAAAAACATATGAAGGCTATAAACAAATCAAACACTAAATGTAATTGCATAAACAAAATAGCAATAGAATTACAAAACCGCAATTCAGTATTCAGGGCACGAAATAAAACATGAATTGCAACCGGATTTATTATAATACGGAGATGTTTCAACATGATTTTGATAAGAATGAAAGTCAGTACACTTGCAGAGCCATTTCATATGAGCATGTTAACATTTCACCTACATAAGTACGTGGTAACAATAACATTATCATCATAAAGAGATAGTGTCACTGAAGTACATATATGGGATTTACCTCTTATTTATTTTTCGAGTACAGACTTTGATTCTTATATGAATCACATCGAAAACAAATATTATACTTTTCAGAAACTATTTTATAAAGACAAATTCAATCTATAACATCTTACCAGTTCAGTTCAGGAGAGTGTACATGACTCGTACCTGTAATATTGAAAACAAAAATTATTATTTCTGTATGTAAGTATTGTTTCATTATACAACATAAACAAATACCTCGTAAGGTGAAGCGTAATTTGGTACACGGTTATTTTATGAGCCATAAAATTGCAACCACGATCAATGAAGTGTAATTAGTAAATTATACACTTATACTGATGACGTTGAAGCGAGATTTTATTATGATACTCTACTAATGCAAGAATGGATATAATCAGGCGTATTTCACATAATGGTCCACAATATAGTGGAAGTAATATAAAATATTAAATATCAAAATCTTAAATCTCAGAAATGCTTCACCGACTGCTTTGAATTTGATACGACGTTATATTCGAAATACATGCTTGTTTTTATATAACTAAACTAACACACCTAATTTACCTTTATATTTACATTATATATAGATAAAAATCTAAATACACATTAATTTAATGTAAACTTTGAATAATTTCATAAAAATAGTATATCAACCTAAGAACAATGGCTTTTGTCCGTCAATCACACAACTAAATAAATAACTGATATTGATGCTAGTGAAAACATAAACTTATTACTAATTATTTGCAAAGAAAATTGCAGACTGCAGATTGACTAAATCAAAATAAATTTGTAAGAATTATCCTCATTAAGTTGAGCTAACTAACATAACCAGTAACTTTGAAATTCTTCATTACGTCTAACAAAAAGTAGCACAATTTCTTAACAATTACTAACCTTACTATTGACCAATATAGGGTTTAGGCAATTTCTTGAAATGGTTTGCATAAACGTTCACGCAAAAATAAATCAGACATTTTTTCTAGAAAAAGAAAAAATAATTTAGACAATGGAAAAAATAAATGAGAATCTATGTCTAAATAGACAGACGATAGAAGATTGGGCACCTTAAAATACTTATCGATTTAAAGAAACAGTTACAGTGAATCGAATAAGCGGTTACAGCATTTGTTTTCGATAGCGTTTCGAATAACACAAAAGATTGTCCAAATGCGTTTAATAGCATCACAAGACCAATCCATTGTTTGGTGAAGACTAATAACGCTTTAACTGTTTTCAATGTTATCGTGGATCGGACAGTTGATGTATCGGACTTAAAACTTTGGAAACAATATCACCACATCTCTTTCGACTTAAGGACGTTTCCATAATATATAGTCAATGTTATCACATCGATATTTTGAAATAACACGTGACCAATATCAAATATGCATTTATACAGTTACATTGATACATCATAATGAACCATATCAGCAGATAGTAAATGGCAATTAACAACTGATACATCAGTGACGGATTCGATATCAGAGCGAGTAATGTGAAAAGCATGAACTAATATTCAAATATTTCGCGTGTACTGATATCCTATTGGTATTCATCTCCGCCAATGGTTAGGATAATGTGAAAACACTAATTAGAAGCTATCGAAATATGATCGTTCGTTTCGGTTAATGGCCACGACCGTAAGGTCAGCGTACCACGATCATTGGTGACGCACTGCCGACTGCCATTCTGAGTTTATGGTGTTTTACCAAGATACTGTTGAAGCAGCGTTTTATTACTTACAAAACTATGTTTCCGCTATGGAGATACGACTGTAATGCTTGACATTTTACGAGTTTAAGTACACTTCTTTAAGTTCTTACTTTTATAAGTATCAAAATTAGAATTCGTTAACCCTTCGACGTCTATTTTTAAAGCGTTAATTCGTCATAATACTTTTGCTTTTCGAACGCAAAGCACAGCTTCATATTTCAATCATTACAGAGCTTTAAGTAGGTGGTGTTAATTAAGCGAAGCCATTCGAGATACTACCCCTTTTTTAGTAAACCGTTTAGAACATTACGAACTCTTTGATGTCGAATTTATTAAATGATATATAGCGGGGAGTTATTACAACAGTTGCCTATGAATATAAATTTTCAACTATCAAAAGCAATTCTGAGCTGAGAAAGTAAATACATCTACATACAGCTACAATATGATTAAAACAACAGTTTCACGTTACTAAGACCCGGTAGTTCATTTTCAGATATTGTAATAATTCTAATCAACAGACGAAGGAAGAGTTTATTGTTTTAAGTCGTTTGATTATATGTATACAAGCTTAATTTTGTATATAATGCATATACTCGTACGTAGTAGATTATTTTAAATAAAAACGATTGATTCACGTTTTCATGCATAACTAATAAAACAGCAATTATGGCTTCATACCACATATGCATATAACTATATATAATTGAAATAATTGAATTATAAAGGTAACGCAAAGGGTCAATGCTTTTAGTTCCAGACGTAAGGTCACGCACCACTAATTATTTATTTTACTTTTTTAACTTATTGTACAACGTAGCAGGTAAGGTCAAATTAATTAACTAATTGCGATTAATTAGGAACTCAGCAGTACAATCGTATTTCCATAAAAAATGATAATACAAACATTATATTTAACCAGTGTTTGATACAAAATATTATAGTTATTTCTATAAATAGCTACTTCATCCACAACAGTTGCCCGCATACTAATTCTTATAGTACCATCGTCTAATCCCATATAAACTACAATTTTATTAGAATAAGATGATAATGCGGATTAATTGAAGACTGAGTCTCCAGTGTTGAAATTCAACAAGTAAAACAGACAAGAGCGTGTCGGATACGCGTTAACTTTGAATCCTTTAACATTTTCAGAAAATATATCAGTTTAAAAAATAAAAGTAAATTTTGGTTCTTGAATATCTATTATTTATCGAATTTCTTGTTTTTTCCTGGTTTAGATTAATAATTTACGTCTTTGTACCATATCTGAGCTCAGTATGTGTAAACTCTGAAGATGACGAGACGAGGCGTGAAATTAACATTTCTAATATTCATAAAAATCTAAACAAAATAAAATTAGCTTCAATTCACTCTAACTGTAAAAAAATTATGTCATTCCATTTCTAGAAGTTACATTCATTTGAATATGGCCACTCCAAAGACAAAACATATGAATGGAGAATAATGAACAGAGATGCTGTCATCACATCAAGTATCTCTGCTTGAAGAAAATGTTTACGAAAGAGGAACACGCAGACTTGGTGAAATCATGGGGGGACTCCCGCCATATTCTACATTTGCTTTGCGTTGCTAGAGATTTAAACTGAGCAGAAAATCCGCTGAAGACAACCAACCACGTCTCACATCTAAGAAAACGTAAAGAAAATCGAATCTTGTGGTAGCTGACTGAAGAAAGACCATCAGACATTGAGTTGAGATCACAACTTCTTCAGATTCACCGTAACTTGTATGAAATTTGTCCACATGTTAGGTACCCAGAATGTCATTTGACGAACAATAGAAAAAGCATTTTGACACTTCAGGAACGAATCTTGATGTATACCTGGCTGATCCGGAAACATCTTCGTCTCGGTTTATGACCATGGACAAGAACTAGATTCATAATTTTGACCCTAACATTCCAGACAGTAACAGTTAAAGGTAAAGTAATAGCCACAATGGTGGATTACTTCGAAAAGGGTGCTACCACTACAAGCCCTTTCTACACAGACCTAATAAAAGATTGCGAAATCTTACCAAAGAAAAGAGACGAGGCGAACTGCGAGCTGGTGTCACAGAATATTACTATGTCGGTGTAAAAAATATGTAGAAAACAAGGCCGACTCTCTCCTCATGCGTACGGAATTGCCTATTCTCGGCTGGATACGTAGGACTGTTGCATTAGGTGTGAGATGCGGAGAGCATCTCATTTAATTATACATTTAGTACATAATATCAGAAAATAATGCACGTGGATAAGTTTTTCGTGTTTGTTAAATTTAATTTCTTGTAGTTATGTGAAAGAATGATAACTGCATTCGAATAACTAAAATTATTTAGGCATCTAAGGACATCATAATGCGTTCGTTTATGCGATTTAGACATTTTTGTATTTGCGACTATGTGAAGATCGCATTAAAGACAAATGGAAGCGGTCGCACGTTTGCGTCGTGTGCGATCCTGACAGGTGCTACAATAATTACCCAAATTCGCCCAAAATATTGCCGCTTTGTGCGTGCCACGGCGAATACGTATTAGCGCGCAAACGTACAAAGCGCGTACGCTAGATTTCTATGGAGACATCCTACTGTTATGTTTATACTGTGCCGGTGGTGTACTGTTTTAGCAAAACGACGCACACAAAGCCAAAGTTGCGACGTTTCCATTCAAAAAGCAGGGTACCTTAATGCTGTAAATCTGGTTCCCATCAACTTCTAACTTTTTCCTCAGCATTGTGACGCAGACCAAAAAAATTTGATGATAGCGAAGTGATGGCCGCTGTAGGTATGTTTGGAGGCTCAAATTAATGAATCTATTTCAAAAAGTATTTAGGTACTAGTTATAACAACTCCTTAGGAAACTACGTTGAAAAATAAACTTAATTTTAACTCATTCACGTTGTTTATTATAATTGTAATCATTTGGTGAAGCGAAAGAAGTATTATATGTAAGGACCGTGACGCTTGGCGCTCTGTCTTCATTGACTACCCCGTTAGGGATATAGCGTAAAGATATATATGTATGTAATCATACTTTTATTACTTTTGACAGATAGACATCTGTCTGTCTGTCAAAAGACCGATCGACACACATGAAAAACTGTGAGTTAGTTCTGTCTCAGCCTTTTTGGCTACAGAATACTTAAAAGACCTCCTCGTCTTGAAAAAATTAATTGTTATAAATATCATAATCCATTACCACAAATCAATATTCTTCTGTAATCTGAATAGTAACTGTATTGAAGAGTAGCTCGTGACTTGGTCCACTTAACAAATTTTTAATGACGCCACGCCGTAGAATTAAGAGTACCTATTAACCTTTGAATGTCACTATTATCCCTCATAAATATCAAGTCTTATCTTCGATAACATTCTTGCCAAGTTATTCTTCGTGATTATATTGTCACTCATTTTCATCATGTTCATTTAGTTTGAACAGCAACATGCCTAAAACACGGCAATCCTTGAAATAGATAATAAACATAATGACGACTATTTTAACATTGTGACCTCTAAAGCTCTATAATATTTAGTTAAAATACATGAACGGTAATTGCTTGGAGTTCCGAGACTCATCATTAAGTAGCGATCAACAAGTGTTTTAGCAATCTCCTGTCGTGAGCTACTCATCACAATGACGTTCCTTACACGTAGAAAAAATCTTTCCTGTTCATGAAGTACGTCATGACAATAAAAATTACCACGATTATTTTAGATTTAATATTACGTGCATTTATTATCAATTCTAAAATACCATCAAGTCATTCTAAAGTAACGTAATTAAGACATATGAATTGAATTTACTATTTAACAAAACAAAAAATAATCTGATTTCCACCAAACGGTTAAGAATACTGTAAAACTGCAGCTTTAAACAAATACGTGCAAATTTATTCATTCGTTCAAGACGAGTTACAATTCCAGAGACACAAACAAATACAAGTATACAACCGCGTCGAATTTGATAACACCTCTCTTTACCATCGGAATTTAAACAATATTTTAAATTGACTTAAATTGTTTTGATGCGATAAATTTTTTTTTCTTGCTAAACGCAACCCAACCACGCAACCCCATGGGGTGAGACTAGGATATGCGGGCTTCTACCCACTAAAACCGCGGCAGTCGTCCTAGGCGTGTTGTGAAGGGGCTCCGAGATCTCCCAAGGAACGCACCAGAGATCTCTGTTATACTGAAGAACTTCTTAGAAGGCAGTTCTATGTTATCTTCACTTATTCAGAGTATGGTATGATTATCGACTATGGACTATTCTGACCTGTTTAAATTTACCTGTATTAAATATTAGACTGCAACACGGCTAATGACATGTAATAGAAATACTGACATCAGATTTATAATCGATAAGACTTAGCTAGCCTTAACTTCATCTCACTATAAGACTAGGTTCTGTCTCACTTATATATAAATATATATATCAAGGTGTTATATAAACAAGTACCTAAACATTCAATAACTACTTAATGACCTATACTTAACCAATAAACTCTTCCTAAAGAGACGTGAGCGGTACCTATCTGTGACAATTCTTTGAATACTTCGTATATACATAGTACCTGTGGATACACAAGTATGAGGGTGTAAATAAATCTTCGTGTCAGTAACAGAATTAACTATACTAACGACGCATGAAGGGTCTGATGCTTTCGTCGAAGCTCTGACTTAGTTTCGCAACACACGTCAGCAATCCATGCATGTTTTAGCAATTATAAAGATTGATGAGTAAATACGAAGTTATGTCTTGTTCTAAAAATACATACAGTACAAAAATAGATTTTTTTTAATCGTCGAAGTATTCAATACTTAATTCATTATAACATTGTCTCAGAATACAAAGGCGGATCAGTTGTCTGCTGGAACTCCCATCTATTTCCATATAAAATTGATGCGAGCCACGGGCAGGAAATGGTGACTGCGATACAAGACACTATCTTGTCGTGAG
The DNA here is from genome assembly GCA_907165235.1 of Zeuzera pyrina. Taxonomy (NCBI): domain Eukaryota; kingdom Metazoa; phylum Arthropoda; class Insecta; order Lepidoptera; family Cossidae; genus Zeuzera; species Zeuzera pyrina. The sequence goes on from OU015629.1 coordinate 6,968,600, forward strand.
GTGCATACGTCAAATAGCGGTTGTATTTTATTATGCGGCACGATAATACATCTAACTTACTTTATTTATTCTCTTACGCAATTACCTTTTCAAATTTTGAATTCAAATATTTTGCTATCGGCGTCACAAATAAATATTTAGATAATTTTTAGATTTTGACTCAGTGAATTATAATCTGTTCATTAAAGAAATCTAAACAGTAAAACAATTTTAGTTAATACTTTTTGGCGTCAACTAACACATCATCTAGGTAAGTGGGAGAGTGAACGTGTAATGGACAAACATTCAAAGCAGTAGGTACTTCCTCGAAGCGCTTGCTGGAAGAGTGCGCAAGCCATAAATATTAATGACAAATACCAACTCAATACTCAAGCCTCAGACAGGTCAGCGCCCTTTGATCCGATTGTTAGGTGCTTATTCCCAGTTGCAATATTACAAATGCTCTGATTTATTAATATGAGAGATGAAATGTGTAATATTTGAATAAAGCATGACCCAACTAAGGCTACGAAGAAAAAAAAAGTATGTCAGTGGAAGAAGATCTGAATCATTTATAAATAGTTAACTACAATAGATGAATGAAATCAATCATTTAGCGGTGTATTACTTGAGATGGTAGTGAAGTATTCCTTCGTAATTACAATAAACATCGTTAACCCGAATTCATCCGTAAACTTTAGTACAAGTGAAATGAAATTGGAATCGCTGAACACTTTCAAACTGTTAACTAGTCAAGCAACATTTCTACAAGCTAGTATAACATCTAAGTAGGTAGTAAAGATGGCTTTTGAAGTGAGATTGAACCTAATCTTTCAAAGCATTTAAAAAAATATACGTTTATTGACATTTTATGGCAGTTAATATAAGGTAGATTAAATGTATACTTACTTCATATTATAAAGAGGTCAACTTCGATCGTTTGTATGTAATGGATAAACTCAAAAACTATTCAACCGATTCCAAAAATTATTTCACTTATTGAAAGCTACATTATTAGCGAGTAACATGGGCTGTGTTATATTTTCGAAAAAAAATCTACCCATGCGAGGCCGGGGCTGGTCTTAAAAAGCTTACCTGTCTATACCGTATATCTGTTTAATGTTATTGATAGCTTTATTTGGAAAACATAACACACTAATTTCAAATTACTTCAAATTAAAAACTAAAACAAAAGCATACGTATGTCTTAAATTCGTTTGGAACAAAATTTTTATATTAGAACCACAATAACTATATTATGTAATGTATCCCTCATGTATATCTCATACAAAATTACAAAAGGAATGTGGAATGTAATCGAATAAGTTCTGTACATTCACTTTTGAGAACGAAAGTGAGATTCAGTGTTCGGACATGTGACTTAATTTGAATTTCAAATGAATATTCATGCTATTATAAAATCTGAACAATAATTTTAATGAAATAAAATAAACTTCCTATAACTATTTTTAAGAAGAAAACTCAACCAACTTCAAAATACAAACACTGAAAATTATAAAGTAATACCCTTTGCTAATCAAAGCTCAAGTACAAAAATTACTCATTAAATATGATACAAGTACCAAATGTAATAATATTTGACAATTACTAAAAACGATATCAAGCCTACCAAACCAGAATTCTTTCTATTGTTATTTACTGGTTTTGTCACTGACTTCAGTTATATATTATAAAGTTCTTTTTGTTATTAAGTTATTTTTGTACTTGAGTTTTGATTAATAAAGAATAATAATTTTCGGTGTTCTTATTTTTAAACCTATTTGATTTTTTTCTTAAAAAGTTATTAACTTTTCCCTATTAAATGAATTTGTGTTAAATAAATATCTAGACTAGCAACACCTAAGCTTCTTTTTAATTTTTTGACGGAATATTGAATAAAAAGATTAACAAAACTTATGAGCCGTTGAGAAGTTCTTAAACTTAAAGTTTTATATAAAATGGTGGAAAATTACTGTAGAACTTTGTTCAACTATTCCTAATAAAAAGCAAACATGTGGGTACATAGTATAAATATGCTAATAAAAAGAATTTTTTACTTTAAAATTACTCAAAATATTTTAAAAACGATTATTATTATACACCTAAATGATCTAAAACTTTTTGGCGGTATGATGTCCAGATTCTTTATTATTGGTTATAAGTGATTGCATTTTCTATTGTAGATTTTAAAGCAAATTAATGTTATTGAGGAAGTTTGATTGGTATGATTTAAACTTTTTAAACCTTTCAAATTTCGAAAAATAGAATATTCACACAAAATATGTACTCAATACGTTGATAACAAAAGGTAATGAAGTTTATCTTTCCATTTACTTCATTATTTCATATCGAACTTGACACGTAGAAATACTCGTTAAGCTTGAAACGGAATAACTGGTAACTATAAGAAGAATTACAGCGATACTTGAATTGACAGTTAGTAACCTCTGGGTCACCGGACGCTTCAATCTCGTTAAATCTATGCTTGTGAACATGCACTGTTGCAATATTATAGTTCGCTTTGATTACTATATTTGGAGAAGCCAAATTCAGTATCATATAAGCATAGTTACCATAGAATACTTGTATATTAAGTGATCGATTTGTATGTTTTTTGGTTACGTTCCGCTCACAACTTCAAACCAAATTATTAGACACGTTATTATTACACACGTGTTTCGCTTCCCAATGAAGCATCAAAATGAATCAATTCGATGCTTGGTAGCTGAAAGAGTTTAATTTTTAGAATGCTTCGTTGAGAAACAATACATGTATCGATTGACAAGTTTGATTGGGTGGAAGATAGTTAAAAAACACACAAATTGATCACTAGCTGGATTTACTCAAAGCAACATCTGAGTCTGTACAATAAACTTGTATATTGCATTGAATAATAGTATATCCACAAGAGACAAAACACATTTGTCCATTTAAGTCCAGGTCAAGATTATATTTCAAATAGGTATATTACGATTACAAACATATTCCCCAAAAGTGTAGTTAATATTATGTTAAATAAAATATAATAATAGCACAAGCTCTACGAATTTATAATATATTATACATACAATAGTAGTATTTAACTCCTCCCGTACTCCCTATTTATCAAATAACAATGTTAGAACTGTTCTACATTCGGAGGTACGTAATCATGTCGAAACCTGTGTGATATGGGTCTGAACAAGCCTTTTAGCATGCCGCCTGACAGGAAGCCAAGACCCGAGTCGCAAACAGTAACATCTCGATGTAATTAAGAGAAATATATTATGTATTATCGTACAAGTGACTAAACTTTTACTTTAGAATTTATATCGTTCAAAGTGAACAGTAAAGTAATTTCAAATATAAGTAATAGGCTCTTAGATACATATATTATAACATTTATCATCGAAACAGTATTTAAGTGTTCCAAGTGTACCGAAATTCCCAGTTATTATGGATTGCAGAGTTAGCAACCCCTCTAAAATAGTACAGTTATTGCTATCCCGTTTCCGCACACCAGACTCACCCTCCATCTGAGGCATCGTGGGATAATTAAATATTTATGTCATCACAAGCAAGGTGATCGGTCTCCAATATCATAGTCAACGGTGTTCAAAATCTCGCGGTACCTATTTTTAATTGCATTCTTACAATAATATCCTATTGATTACAGTTTATTAAATCAATATGTCCAGCAGCTGTAGCTATTCTATAAAATAATAAAATAAATAATAGTCTTCCCTTTCAAATAATATAAGTAACATTGTATATTGTAAATCGATTACAAAGAAGCAAAAATATTTTCGTTTCATACGTTATTAATTACATACAGAAGGTTATGGCAAATAATTAACCAGTAAGATTAATAAATTACAATAAATTACCTGTTAATTTATAAAGATCCTAAAAATTGAAAGGCATTCCGTTGATTTCAGTGAGCATTATCACGAAACTTATTTAAAATATTTAAACTATAAGACACTATCCAAATCGTTAACAATAGTAACCACTATTCAGATATTGGTGATACAAAGAAAGTGAACACGATTCACAACCACTGTCTCGATCGCGATTAAACGACAAAGTGAAATAAATAGCACTTCATTACAAAATAAATAGACAAAGCTCGAACACGAGAAGCTTTTCTTCAAATGACAACGTACAGACACCGTAGCGGCTGAGTAGAGACTGCATCAAGGGCGGCGGTGGCGGAGGGGAGGCGGACAGAGAGGAGCACAGTAGGGGGCGCGCGCGTCGTACGGCTAGCACAGGGGCGTCGAACCAGCCTTGTGTCACTGTCGCTGATATGATAACGAATGTATACAAAGCTGACGATATCAGAACTCACTGAGGAAGAAATTTAAAGATGAACGACCTTTCAAGAAAATCAAGATATAAAGCAACATGCCATATGAATACTTTGCCTTTACAACATTTATTCATAATATTTTGTAGAACATGTAAACACACAACGTAAAAACAAAAGATATGCGCATATAAAAACACTAAAAATAAATTCTTCGATCAAAGACACCGAAATTAGTAATATGCATCCCAATTCCCAATGGATGGGTAGGTAGGTATTGACAAAACGTTTTATAAAAATAAACAATGAAATGAAGGACAAAAATATGTAGGTAATAAAAGAGGTTTTAAGGATTGGCGGTCACAGATGTATTGAATTAAGACTTCATAAGTATGAATAGAAATGAAAAAAAGAATATACACAGTACAATTCGTCTTCATTTCATTCTTACCTCGTTTCGTTTTTCAAGGAAGATGTATAATTTATTTGATATATTACATATGATATACGTGCGTATTATTGAAAATATTGAAAATGTAATGACGAAATAGACGAAATTATATATTTATTGTATTAGAGAAATACAATATTCCGTTTTACTCTTGGATGGTAGTTACACAATAATGTAGTTGTTTAAAATCCGTATGTGTATGTGAGTTAAAAATAAGAAAATATATAAGTCAAATGCAAACATAATTTCAGTGACACTAAAGATTTCAGACAAAATAAGAGAATTTAATATTTTCTGTAGGTTGTACATTTGTCACCTTTCACTGTTCCATTTTTAGTCGGGGTTCATTTCTTTAAAAGGATACAGATTTCTCTTTTAAAAACGTTGTCTATAACCTGTGTTACATACATGTATCCTTTTATATTCAATATAAAGCCGCGTTACCTACTACATTTTTACATGTGATATAGCGGATGGTATGATAAAATATGATATAGTATATAATATTTATATTACATTTATTCAAAGATGGTAATTTCTTTTTACACAAACAGCTACTACCACTGCCCCAACGGGTCAAGACTGGCCCGTTGGCGCAGTGGCATATATGCATCTGCTTTCCAAGCTAGGGTCCCGGGTTCCATCTCTGGTCAGGTCAATTTAGGAAACAAACTTTTCTAAATTGGCTTGGAGTCTGGATGTTACTGGGAACTCCCCCAGAGTTCGTTGTGTGGTACCCATAGTACAAGCTTACTGCTTAGTTTTGGGGTCACACAATCTGTGTAATTGTCTGGAATATTATTATTATTAAGTTTGCTATCGATTTTAAAATGTGTTGCTTGTTATAAAGCTGGTGATCGTAAAATAAACAGGAACAGTTAAACGTCTTGATATTATGTACAAAGGTTTTCCAAAGTAGTTATTTACAAGATCACGTCTTCTATAACGGATCCACACGGGAATTACCATAGCATTAGATCTCAAATTTTCATTTCAATCACCTTCTGAACAATCTAATCTCAATCTTTCAATTTATCGATGATATAGAACATATAAGACACACAAATGGAAAATATTAATTTAGAAAAGTTTTTTCAGCAATAAATTCATATGGAATCTATAAATAAATAATCTTTTATGTGAGACTTATAAGTATTTGGTGAAAATAACAGCTCATTCGTCACAGATTTGTTCATTTTGTCGTCGGTACAGTAAGTATACCGTTGTAATGAATGCACTGTCGCTGATTCATAAACCGCATCGTAAAATCAAAAGCATCCGCTGGCAAATGAGTTCTCCGATCCGTAATCAACTGAAGACTAAACTACACTTTACTTTTACGTTAAATTAATGTGATATTGTATGAATTAACTAAATAGTACGTATAAATCATTGAATCATTCAACAATATTGACTCACTATAATTTTGTAGTTGTTAAAGTAACTGACGCAGATCCGAAACTGCAATAAATTACTTGCATCGTGTTTTATTTTAGGACACCCCCTTTTGCGTCATATAGTTGCTTTAAACATTTTAAGTAGCGTCACTGTCCCGTTTCTGTTTTGCTTTCCATAATTACTTGACATTTACGAATAAAACACTGGCTTTAAGAAATTGACAAAATGTAACAATAAAAGACACACGCTGGGCGAACGTTAAGTAATATGTTTTATCCCTAATACCGACAAAGGGAGGCAATAAAAATATACGAGGACCACGCCCGTGCGCCACAAACGTGCCGCAAGGATTCGTCCAAATTCGCCTGCCGTATTTTCAAGCGACACTTGGTAAGCAAATATATAGAAGATTTATTGCGAATCAACGTGTGTGGCGGGCCATTTCTGGTTCGCTCCTTACAGCTAATAACTTTGTAAGTATAGTTGTTCAATCAACTTCAAAAAAGAAGGTTCTCAATTTTCTTATTTCAAATCTTTTTTTTTTATACATGTTTAGGGGTAGTTCTTAATTAGGTGGACCGAATGCGTTGACTCCTATTTTATTTGAAAGGGTATAATATAACCAAGGTTTATTTAGTTAAGACCTGATGATGTAGTACTACTCCTCCTCATACTCATACTCCTAATCCTCAACAGCTCATACATTTTGATGAGTCTTTTATTCAATCTTCCGCTCCAGAATTGAAAAAAGATTAGGTTAAAAGCTTAGCTTAGCCTAGGACTGTCTCTAGATATGACAACCCTACGAACTTTGTACCCCTTTTTAAGCATATTGCGCGCACGGAAGTGTACATGAGATTTGGCATAGTTAAAGTTTATATGGAGGAGTTCAGAAAGCTAATATTTATATGTAATATAAAACAGTAAACAATCAAACAGTGGCACAAAGTAGATAAATTTTAAAACGTTGCTAACAAACAATAATTACTGACAGATTGACTGAATGTCAAATTTCGACCACTTGGCGACCACTTCTACAATTAAATGTGAAAGTAATTAAAGTCAAATGCCAAATTAAAAAAAAATTAAACCGACTTAAAAAAAAGCACTGAAAAATACGAAATATGTAACTATCCTTTACTAATCAAAACTCAAGTTACTCAACTCAACTTACAAAAATAACGTTATAAAGACGATACAAAAACCTATATAATTAAATTTGACATTTACTGAAGTCGATGCCAAGCCTGCTAAACTAAATTGACTTTCTGTTGTTGCACATTGATTTGGCACCGACTTCAATAACTGTCAAATTTTTAATAAATAAATTCATAAAGTTATTTTTGTACTTGAGTTTTGATTAGTAAAGGATATTTCGTACCTCTCGGTGTTTTTGTTTCACAGTCAGTTAAATTCATCTCCTAAAAAGTTATTCTCTCTTATCCTTTTAAGAATTGAAGTAAACATTTGTGGTACACAGTACCTACTTATAATTTGTACAGATCAACTAATAATAAATTACACTGACAAGCAACATCAGATCTATATAAGTAATTTTGTATTTATTGTCATAACAGGTATTCAATCAACCAAATCACTCATAATGACTACACTTATGACGATTTTATACTGGCAATTAGTTATATTCTATTCTATTTATTTCACTTAAAATTAAGACAATTACTGGTAGTTGTGGCAAATTAAGCATGATTATAAGAATTTCCCGCATCCGCAATAATCGCGTTATGAGAATCGGTTACCCCACAAAGTCATACAAATCCACCAGTTTTTAAGATTTTTATTCTCAAATATAAATGAAAACTAAAATGCATTAAAAGCTGTAATCAAATTATTTTATTTATATATCTTAAAAGTAAAACTTATTATGAAAAACGTTTTCAAATTATAAAAAAAACTGAGTCACTTAAAAAGTATGTTCAATAATAAGTCGAAGAAATTAAAAGATCCCATGTTATCTATTATTTTGAACCTGTTACAACAATCATTATATAAAAACATGGTTTACGAAGTTTAAATTGGGTCTTTAATTGGGTCACTCCAGCGAAAACCTCAGATAATTCCAACAAGACAGTGTGTTCATTAAAGTGGAATGACTAACTGAACTCAATCAAAGAAAATTTCAATGGTGGTATCATTGCAATTTTCTTTTTGAGAAATTGAGTATATACAATACAATTATAATTAATGACTACATCTCAGAAACTTTGTTTTACAAATTAATATTCATAAAAAATGACAAGCATGAGAGCTAAAATTTACTTATCTGTAATTGGTATACAAACAAAAGGTGTCTCTCAGCTTTGACTTCAAATTAAGCCTATTGTGCAGGTACATAAGTCTTTTGCAAAAAGTCGAGATTTAACGAGGAGGCACTTTTATCTCGTTCGGGAAGAATCTAATAAGCCTCCACAATGATAACCTTACTTTTACAAAGTCCTTTAACGCAGGAGATCTCTCGGGTAATATCTTTATGATGCCTATGTACAAAATGAGAGAAACGTGTAATGTAAACAAAATGAAATAAAATAAAAGTTTATATATGTATATGATGATAAAATGACAAGAGTTAATGTAGAGGCATCGCATTGCTGGAAAGGTCTCTACAACAGTCTCTACCATAGCACACAAATTCACATCATCTGATGTGAATGGCAACAAACCTGTAACATTCTTGGAAGATAGATAAAGAATATTTTCTAACTTGAACATGTTGATTTTGAAAGTTTTATATTAGAAAAAAAAGATTAACATTTTATAACGATGAGTGAGATATGTTTCATATTACAGAAAGATAGATAGGAAATCATTGAAATAAATGATTTACAGGAATCAAATATAATTTAACAAAATCATATCGCGTTACATTTCCAAAGAGTTAAAAACCGGCCAAGAGCGTTAACAATGGGCATGCTCACACACTCGCAGTGCTCCGTAGTCATCCTCAGTAACTGTTCTCATAAGAGCTACATCCCAATAACATCTTCTACTGTCGGTAGTTGTGTCGGAAAGCCCCGTATTGACCATGAGTCTATTTAAGCAACAACGTTCAGTAGTGCTTTTAAATACGCATGTTGTTCTGGCTTATTGCCTCCACACTAGCATCGGAATGCTTTTGGCCTGGAAAGTCCTCCTAACACTCGCATGAGGCTATAAACTAGGAATTCTTCAAACCAATAGAGACTGACTTTTGGGTATTCTACCAAAAAGTGATGGAGTTATGTAATATATTTTTCAAAAACTATTTTTGCTACAATTTTCATTAAACTTTTTATTGAAAGTACTACCATAATCAAGAGTAATGGATTTTTCGAATCGATCGTTTGGAAATTTTTAAGACTGCGCTTTAATGACGACCTTTGAAAGATTACAAAAAAATAAAGAATTAAAACCAACAGAAAAAAACCAAATGAAGTATTACAATGAGAGGATGAGAGGCATGTGAGATATCGACAACGGACGAACGAATGGACAGACAGGTTCTTAGTTCTCTATGGAACCCTAAGAATGAAGTAAATGAAAAATTAACGTGATAATATTCCGTGACTATGTAATTAAGGCCTTCGTATTATTAACAATTCCACGCCAGTCGTAAATACATCACAAATCTTTTTATGGAAGTTAATTACCAAATTACGTTTAGACATACATGGTACCCAAACGTTTTTGAGTGAAGTTTTTATTTTTCAAATAAAATCCACTCTGATATTATAAATGCGAAAGCCTGTCTGATACGTTTTCGCGACTAAACCGCTGGACAAATTTTGATTAAGTTTAGAATGGAGATAGAATAAGCCCTGGGGAAGGACATAGGCAACTTTTTCTACACGAAGTCGACGACTAGTATATAAAATAAACCTCATTATTGCACATTCAAATTAATGTTAACACTTAGATATTAACAGACAATGAAGTTAACCAATGCATTTCAAACAGACGAATGCAAAACATTAAGAAGAGTGTGAACGTACTATAATTTCATCGTCTGTCTTCAATCATCGCCCACTTAGTGTCATACCTAAAACCTAAATTATAGGTACTTCTGGCTTCTACAGATTACTCTTTTTAATGTTAAAAATATGCGTTTACAAGTGGCTAACAAGTTAAACAAAGTGACTTTTCACTACACAAATTGATACAAATACAAATAAGTGTAAGCTACTGACAATATTGTGAAAGTTTCTGTAATTAGACTCCTGTAATAAACAAAAGAAATAAGACCACTAAGAGATAGACAAGAAGTAAATTATAGTATAATTTTAAAAATAAACACATCCAGAAGCTTGACTATAACATTATATGTATATCGTCCAAGAAAGACGAATTTTCAACCATATGCATAGCGACGACTACGTGGTTAAAAATTCTTTACTGTGCATATTTCTGTCACCAGGAGGACTATAGAAGTCTCAAAAGATTTCAACACGAGCTGTAATATGTGACGAACCGTCGACAGACGGCATGAAAGGGAATTATTAATAGAAAGAACTTTCTCATAAGATTTCTTTGAAAGAATGTAAACATTAAGTTATCAATTGAGTACCTAGCTGTGTCAGATATTAACATTATTTAATTTATTCTGAAATGAGACGACGGCGTCGTCCGCAGCTGATGGCATTGCAGAGGGCAGACAGAGCACTGAACCGTTGAATCTTTACAAGGACGAAACTACTCTAAAGAAAATAGGTGCAAAGCTCCTAAAACAACGAAATCATTTACTTTTATACTCATACATATTAACATACAGTTAAGTTAACATACAGTTAAGTATTATGATAAATAATAACGTAATCTTAATTTATTCTCATTAAAGTAAATATCAGTTTCTAAATCATCATAGATTTTTTTTAAATAGTTTTGTGTCACGCATCTACATAAATAATTCGTATATATAGAATGTTTAATTAAGCTATTTCTAAGTGAAGTGATCGATAACTTCCTCCCCACAATTAGTAAGTAATCTCAGGCGGTAATTACTTAATTTACCCAAGTAAGACAGGAGGGGATGCCGTCAACGTGGCGCTCAGAAGATTAAGGAATATAACACATGTGGGAAGGAGCTTGACGAAATTGGTTTAATTTTAATTGTCAAAAAATAACAAGTATTATACAAGAAAAAGCGAATTTCTGTGAAGAAACTAAATTACAATGTAACTATTAAATAAAAATAGCAGAGAAACTAAATCTCCTCATTCCAAAGTCATGCCCAGTCGTATTATGGAGTTTATGGGCGACGAAGCGAAGCATCAGCAAAGATAATTATAAATGAGGCGAACGCGACCTAAATACTGGCACACGTGAACAACTATTTCTGGATAACAGGAAGGTAAATCAGGTAGATTTTGAAATAGAATCAACACTCGCAACGACGTAAGCAGCAGTCTTCATAGATTTTTTCCACAATTATGTTGTATTATTTACTTCATATTTACGTATTCATAACACCGAGCTGCTACACTCGATATCTAAATTAAACATTTCCTTTGAGTTAAAATTCCAAATATCCGTATATAGAGACGAATTTATAAGGCCCGCAATTGAGTGTCCAACAATAGCTACAGATGCATAGGAGAGACGAGATGCAAATAACAAAAATCAATACAGCAAGCGGATGAACGCTACATGTTTAACTTGCACAAAATTAACCATTCTCAGCAATACTCACTGTTTCAATGGGCATTACTATTTAAATTTATAAAAGGGAATTTTCAAGTGCTTGACTTCCAAAAAGTACATAATATCTAATACCTCATTCCGTTTTTTTTTATAAAACAATAGGACATTATTTATTCTAATTTACGAAGTATTCACAGAAAAGAACACCGTCGGAACACCTAGACTAAGACGCGCAACAAACAATAGATATCATCTGACATCCGGTGGAATACGGCGACTGCTTAGTAACTAATCTCGTAAAAATCAAACGAATGTAGGTAAATACACAAATACATTTTTTTAATAAAATGCAATAACAACAGCAAAATATTTAATTTCATGTTATTTTTTATACATACATACAACATAACAAACTCACTCATGTTAAATTGATTGATTAAATTTCAAATCTATTAAGTAAACCTTAACACAAAGTATTATTGAAAGTGAAATCTACCCCGGGTTTAGAAAAGTCTACTCAAACTGTATTTCAAGCAGGTGGAAACCTTTTGTAACGTCGCTATATGCTCATACCTGTATGAAACCTCTAAGTAAGTGGTTGAGAGACACCGCTTCCCTGAGCTGTACTCGAGCGAGCCTGTTGACCTACTGTACAACGCCGCCGGCAGAAACTTCTGCAGAAGCCATAGTTTTATGCGCACCTAGCACAACCATTCAGTAGTTATCTATCGTCAAATAAAACCTAGGCAAGTTTTAAATTTCCGTGTCGATATGGGTAAGAAAGGTATGGTATATGGTAATGTTGTGTAGAATGTGCCAACTACTTATCTTCCTGCACAGGTCGTAAAGAGATAAGGCTTATTTTATGGAACTGGTGTAAGCGAAGGGCTAGCAACCTAGCGAGGCTAGTAACTATTTGGTGCAGTAAATATTTGAGATAATGTATCTCAAATAACGACCGGATGTCAAACGATCGAAAAGTAACGTCGAGATGTGATTTCGTTGTACTTTGATGCTCTGTTCACTCCAAATGAAAAAAAGTGTAAAGTTAAGCATACCGTAAGCTTTTAGGTCATGTATTAAAACTGAACGATGGCTAATCGAGATTATGAAAGAGACCGATGGCGTAAGGTCTCCTTTTAGATCACAAGAAAAAAATTTACGTGTTAACTAATAATAGTCTACATGTTACGTATATTAAGTCATATTGTTACAGAATTACGCAAAAGTAACATGTTATAGAATTCTGTATATTATGATAAATAGATTACACAACGTCTATTGTTTCAGTTACAAACAAGTTGCATATATGTTATAATTAATACGATTGTTATTCAGCATATCGATAGAGCCTTTCTAAAGCAATGACCATGTAGGTGACGTGAATAGTTGCATCAAACGAAATAAATATTATTGTTGTCTAGACTAGTTAAAACTACTTCTATACTATAGTACTTACAATTTGTCTTCTCTACTGAAATAAAACTGAGAACGTAATTGCAAAACAAACTTTTTCATCATTTCATGATATTCTTTGTTTTGAAGAAATTTCTTTGTGAATATAATAAGAATGATCTATCATAAAATATAGTTAAAACGAAAAAAATAACAAAATTTAAGATTTTTCAAATAGTATGAATTTTAAAGAAAAACGTCGACGCTGATGAAAAATACGTGGCATGTGTTTGACATTTCATTTCAGGGATAATGAAGTTGATCGGAGAAATATTACATCGTTGACTAATTTAGATTGAGACACGAATATTGTAAACAAAAATCTAATTGTCCCATTAATGTGTAATAAATACGGTCCCTTTTATAGAATTGCCATATGATTTTAAATAATATAATATACTCAGACATTTTTACACAGCGCCATCTAGTCCCAAAGTAAGCAGCAGAGCGCTTGTGTTATGGGTACTAGACAACTGATATACTAATTATATACTTTTCTTTTGTAAACAAATACATATAATACATAGACACCCAGACTCGGGGTGGGAATCGAACCCGCAACCCTCGTTTACTTTGCTACGCGCTTAACTGTTGCGCCACGGAGGTCGCCAAATATTTCAAAAATACTGTTACGCTGAAACGTCTTACTACAGATGCAATTTTGTGATATATGCTATTTAACCGAATGACCTTGTTGACCTAGTACCGGATGCAGATTCACCTCAACATGCCGTGAAGTCGATTACTGTGACGCTCTCAAGCCCCAAATGTGCTGACTAAAAGGGGCGTACGTTTAAGAAAGCCTCTATAGAAACGTCATGACTCGATACTTTCTAATCTTACATTTGAGATAACCGTGAATGGAGAAAGGAACACACAAAATATTCCACTATAAGAAAAAAACCTGCAATTAAACATGCATAATATATGATAACTCGAGTACGTAACAATGTATTTGTATCATAAAAAACAATAATATGGTTAAAAGTTAAAATGGAAAATCATTTCTAACATAATATCGCTTTCAAGTACCTCTGCATATCAGAAGTATGCTAATTAAAAAAAAAGCCTGTCGGGACACGAATTAAATTAGTAATTTCGAACAAAATAAGGTTCAATGGTTCAATTAAACGGATTAATGTTAAATTTAAAAAATGACTGAAAATTATTTTTATTAAGTATTTAATTTAATTAAGCTGAAATACTCATTATTTTTATTTACATAATAATACATTACTATTCTTTTTTTAATTATCTTTTAAATTATTAATATTTTGCCTCCTTACTGTAACTGTACTACCTTACCGTACTGTAAGTGTAAATACTGTATGGACCGTGGTGCTTGGTACTCCATCTTCTCTGACTACCTTGTTAGGGATACAGTGTGAGGATATTATGTAATTTTATAGTATGCATATTTATTTTTTTATTTCTCGTTCTCATTTCCGATTTAGGATTATCAATTTACATGTCTATTCCAAACTCCGGACTATCTGTAAAGAAAGAAATAAATTGGCTGTGACAAACGGACAGACAGTCTTAAAGGTTCCGTTTTTGCCATTTGCTTACAGTCTCTGCGATCACAATTAAAGAAGAATCTTAATAAATATCTTTCTGCTTTCATGACTGCAAAACTTTTTATAAGTGAAATTACTTCATTTTTAATCTAGGCCACTAAAATAGACGTTTTATAAAAGAAGAATTATAAATTATCAAAGAATGCAATAAAATAAACGTCGAAAAATAGAGTGTAACAATGGCACACATGTCCGATCAAGCGCAAAGAAGGAACGAGCAGATAACAAAGTGTACTACGCAACGATTCTTCAATTTCACGCTTCGTGTGGTCGTTCTTGAGAACCAATGTGTGATGTACCGTATTGCTAAGGAAGTACATACAGAGCTATTTGAATTGCTAAAATTACATTTGGAAGAAAATCAACGATTTGAAGAAACGAAATTCCAAAATCAAGTTAGAACTGACGGTTTCTAAATTATAATCTGTCGCTGTAGCGTGTATCATAATTTCCAAAATTGGACAGCATAAGAAAAATTTGCACAGAATCTAAGCGTGAATGAAAATACATTTAGATCGCTCGTTTTATGTAAATCTTATGCCGAATCGTAACGATGTTATAGCTCATAGAAGCGAGTGTTGGATTATACTATTCTCATAGCTGTTGGCGTTTTCAATGGACTTTACGAGAGACAACAAGTCCACATGTTTATGGTAATAGAAAGCTGACTCGTAATTTTTAACACCACATAAAAAACCGATACAGTGAATCAAAACATGCACCTGATTTGGTGCTAGTTCCGGTTGGCTACCGTTAGTTCTGAACAATAGCGGCTCACATTCGGAGTCGGTCACCCCTAAAGAGTACATTTCTCCACGGTGAGTCTGATAGCCCCGATTCTGTCGTTCCATTCACCGTTCCAATTGTTCAGAGAAATGTTCTGGTACTCCAGATAGCTTAGAAGCTTAAATGAAACTGTGCGGTGAGTCCTAGACACGTCATTCATAAAGGGAACAAGAATTTGTAATAGGTATGCAGAAACTATTGCGTGAAGTAGACAGTAAGAATATGTTTACTTTTAAAACATATCACAGTGGAAACACCAAAATTATAGAAATATTACAATTATTTGGATTACATAAATTACATCTTACTCCTGTCTACGTAAGTGTAATTAAAGAAAGATGTTCTAAAACTTTTAGATTTCGCTTTATTCTTCGTTCGTTCGTCCAAAATTTCGTGCGTTTGTAAAAAAAATATACCAAATGTTATTATACATACTCTTGATAATTTTCCTTCAATACACATCCATTCGTAATGGTTTCTGAGTGAGTCTTTAAAAATAAGATGTTGTTGTGATGATGTAATGATGTTGAGGTAGCAAAGTTGACGAAAAAATTGCAATGTTGAAAAAGTATAGGTTATAATTTTACTACACGTTTGTATGTAATTTGCTTAGTTAGTGGAGTGCTTAATTATGAGCAAAATCCTGAATCAGCAGCGAATCCGACCATAAAACAAAGTAATTCAAAATAACGTTTTACATATTTTTAAATACATACTTATTTTACTTGATAACCTACACGACGCCTCCAAAAAAGATTTTGTATAGACTCAGGTGGTACTTTGCGGAAATCCATTTCATGTGATGAATTCCTAAAATCTTTAGCTATTTTCCGCTCAAACTCCAAAAACCACCAATCGACACGTGTTTCGCCTTTCAACGAAGCATCCTCAGGATATACCAGAGATCAGACTCGGTCAGCTAACATTTTTTTTTCATTATGGCCTGTGAGGGGGTCACGACGATACTGAGACGGTTGCGAAACAATATTATGAGAGTTCCGTTCTTACCATTTTAGCTAGCAACCCTAAGGATATAGGGATCCCTAATAAAGAATGATTTATGCTTAAGGTACGTATAAGTACGAAAAGAAAATGTAAAAGAAAATATACAAGATTGATATGATGTCTCTGATTCTCCTTTTGTAATCGAATTTTGGAGGTATAATTTAATTGAAGTAATTTAATCGAGTTTTTTTTGTTGTTTTACCCAATTTCTGTATAGTAATTAATATTTATTTTTATTCTAAATTAAATTCGGGTTGAATACGCAATATAATAATTGCTTATTCAACCCGGGCGAAGTCGGGATGGACCAATAGTACTGATACATAAATGTGTGATATGTGATACAAGTGCCTAATAAATAAGTAATCATAACAGAAATTAGAAATGTAGGTACAACCAAACGATATGCATTTAGTGAAAAAAAGACAACATTCATTTGATTAAAAATATTTGTCTAAGACAATTATAACAATAAAGCTTCAAGTTTATATGGACAAGGTGAGATTGAAAATAGTCTAATAAGCTCGACATTGAAAAGTCAGATTATTTATCGAATGAAGTAATAAGAACAATATAACAAGTAAAACTTGATTCGCAAAAGATTTCAAAACAAAAATATCGGATTAACATAGATAAAATCCGATAAAAGTTCTTGCGCCCACACAGCCATGAAGTCTCAAGACGTTTACTTTTTATAAACCGGATTAGTCCAATGAAATATGTACGTAAGAAGAAACTATAAACACATAAATATTTAAGCTCCGATATTTAAAATGGATCACTTTCGCCTAGAATTAAATCTGTATGCATAAATAATGATACAATTTTAGGATATTATTTTCTATGTTCTACATTCGGTGAGTGGTAACGATTTTCGTTTACGGTCGCGGACTCTGATTGGGCTTCGCTAAATGCATAATAGATGAGGTCTATAATAGAACCATTGAGCTTTCCGGCCATTGCCCGCAATATTATTTTTGCCACAATAAGTACAGTTGGAAGCGGTATGAATAGACAGGTCAAAGGCGTCAAGCACTTTACCGTGTACATCGCACCGAAAAAGGATACTTTTTTTAAATTAATATAAAATATACGTGGGACAGACAATGAATTATTTATCCACTATTATATTAAACGAGCAATATTTATATATATATATACATATATATTTGATTTCGCTTTCTCGAAAACGGCTCGAGCGATGTCGATGAAATTTACAATATAGGGGGGCGAAAAATCGATCTAGCTAGGTCTCAATTCTGAGAAAAATCGTTTTCTCCGTCTTTCACATACTTAAAACTTCTGAACTCTAAACTTCTATATAATAAATAAACAGTCTCATGTCTAATGTAGGCCCCTAACACTCCAGTAATGGTAGGTAATGGTTTCGCTGAACTTATGAAATAGTTCTTGGAACAACACAAAACCTTCAGATTTCCTAATTATTCCATACCTACTTGGACAAAACTTTAATTCATAAAATAATATAATTTCAGTACTTTAACACTCACTTAAACGCAATAATAGAAAATACATTATAATATGCGTAAACTTCGTTTCTCCCGTCCCGTCAAAAAGTGCGTTATCTGTATTAAATGAAAACGTGACATGGTTACATCGTCGGAAGCAAAAGTACTCTGTGGATGGAAGTTAAATTAAAGTATTCTATGCTCAGACCAACACAGTGGTACCTATAATTATCCCTGGGTCCGTGGACACGGAACCTTGATGTGAGTCCGCGGAGCTGGATGTACATCCAGACCCCGCCTTATTATTTTATTATAAAATCATTGCCAGACCCGTATCCTTTAAAATGACGGACATACCCATCACTAAACAGTACTAAACGAGCGTATGTTTACAGTAATTTATTTAATGCACAGATTATAGCCCATAGGCTGAAGAAAATAGGGCACCATAACGCGGGGTTGTGAAAGATAACCCGTTTAATGCTGCAATAAATTTCATTGTTATTAAAAAGTTACGCTTTTACATTATCTTCGTTTGTTTGTGTAATTTAAACACAAGTTTACTAAAAGATTACGTTAATGAATAACTTCTCGTATGATGTGTTTTGGAAAATAAGAAAAGTTTAAACCATTAATAATCTTCACTCCGTATCTAACGAGACAAACAGAGATGACAGAACGTCGTGATTAGTTTGCAATGTTTCTTTTTGTAATAAATAATAATATACTCGTACTTCTAGCTGATTATATAATCTATTTCAAAAATGATACGTTAGACGCAATCTGAATTTTAGGCAAATTAGCAATAAGCGAAGTCGGTGAATCACTGCTTTAATTAGAAGCGAAATCCTGGTACCGTTCAGACACCTTTTCAACTGATGTAACTAAACATACTCAGTTCTGCGAATGAAACATTTGTATTCGTCAGAACTTGATCACGCACCAAAGATCTCTATTATTCACGTTTGTACATTTAATTAGTCTTTTCTTTGACGTATTCTTTAACTGGCGTCATTTTACCATTAACACCTTCCGTAATCAATGCAAACGGTTAACAGTCACGCTCTTTTCCTGTTATCTTTCTTCATGTTCACGAAGCACAATTTTTTTATTGCACTCTATAGTGAGATCGTAAATGAATTAATAGTATATATAATATCGTTATGAATCTCACCTAAATATTTTTTAATCTAAAACATTATAATAATGATTTTTTAAAGTTGAAAACTCATTACTTGGTGAAAATGTTTCAGCAGCACGATTTCTTGCCCCAGATTTGCCGGTTCGTCGACCGATTTCGTGTCGGGAACGAGTGCGGCGAGAAATCACACGAGAGGTTTGCCTGAAGCCATCGTTTCCGAAGGAATGAATATATTTTTAGAAAAACTAATATTGTGATTCTGTAATATCATGCCTTCAAGTATTGCTTTAGAAAAATCTTATCTTCGGTGAACACACATGAATGCACAAAATTGTATTCATTTACTAAGTATATATAATAAAATATCGTCGCTGTAACAGCATTACGTACTGTTTGTTGAGCATTACGTTGTCTTGTTTATGCATAGCTATGGATTTAATGTTTGCAATAGTAGATTTTTTAAAGCTTCCTGGTTCCTGTTCTCAACGCAATACTTCGGTGATTAATACGATTACCGGGTAAACAATTTTGTAACCATAGCACGTGCCTGTGTGTTTCTCATTGGTCTCAAGGAGTGACACCTAAAAGAAATCATTGAGATAATCGACCCCGGGACCCCCGCCTTGGAGAGCAGATGCACTAAAAAAGCAGCGAATTTACATGATGGCTCACAACACACCCTCACTTATGAATTGCTATAGGCCAGGTCTACTCTTTCGTATTATATATAGGACTGACAAAGAAGCGTGGCAATAGTTTTTGAAATTAAAGTAACCCTATGCAGATTGATGTTCTGTGACCTGGATTTATCTAAGAAGTCTGAGAGTTAGATATTTGGATACATACAAGTTCAACTTTTTATTTTGAAATCCTTTAACGTGAAAACACGGTTAGAGAAAAAATATCGGTAAAAAAAATCCAGAAATAACCGTTTTGCACAAAAATCTAGTTGCATCTCCGAAATTCTACAGAATTTTAAAATGATTTTTACTAAAATGGATAGATCATTAATAATTACGATATGTTATGTATCTCAAATCTCTAAAACAATCTTTTAATTGGTAATGTAGTTTTCTTCCAAATTACGATTATGCGTAAAAACAAATGTTGAGATTTCTCTACGAATATCAACTTTATGGTTATCGCCATAAGGCGCGGGTGTAATGAACGAATTCGGGCGGACTCTTAATAGATTAGCAGTTTATGGACCAGTATTACGTGAAAGTGACTTAAGTCTAAATATCTCCATTACTCTTGTCAATTCCTTTAGATACAAATTTATTTTTAGTTAGAAGAATTAACACGAGTTTATTAAGAATATTGGACACCGCTAATCTTGTTATAAATATTAGATACAATAAACATAACAACAACAACAACAATGTACCAGGGCAAATGTACTATTTTCGGATGAATAAAAAAAAGGATCCAAAATATACAAAGAAAACCATAAGAAAACACAGTCAAACATGGAGGGGGAAATATCAAAGTTTGCGGCTGTTTTCCGGACTTGGTTTGGACCTGTTAGGAAAATTGTAGGCAATATGAACAAATTCTAGTGCAAGAATATTTTCGAGGAAAATATGTTACCCTATGCCGAGAATTTGCCAGTGGTTTGGACTTTCCTACAAGACAATTGTCCAAAACACACAGTAACAGTTGGTAAAGACTTTCTACGGTACCGATCAGTAACATACTTAGATTGGTCTCCGTATAGTTCCGACATCAACCCTATTGAAAATTTGTGGTATTATGTGAAGAAAATGGTGGCCATAAAATGTACCACTAACATTCATTAACTTTATATGGCTTTTCAAGAAACATGGGCAATTAAACAAGCAAATTCCCATATCAACTTGCAACAAATTTATGTACTCAATGCCAAAGCGGTTTTGGTCAAGGACCACACAGACTCCATTCCAGTATAATATTGCTTTCTAAACACTTTGTGCCTGTTCTTTGCCCGTAGATATATGTACAGAGATTAGCACTTTCTTTAATAGTTAAATTCACTTTACGAATATTACAAAACAATACTGTAAGAACTTGTCTATTCGAAGGCAGTTTCGAAGCCGTCGCTTGATGTTTGGCATCACCAATTATGTATAATAAATATCTTTCTCTAACCTACGTGATTTCACCAACATAAAAATACGTACATTCAGTCAAGAAAGTATCGGGAATGGATGATTTGTTTATGGTTCCAAATTAAATTTTTTGTTTTTATTGTTGTTGTTAGATTGGCACAACTGTTTTCCATTTTGGCGCGGAGTTTGAGTTGCATCTGTTATTTAGATTAAATACAGTGCTGTTTTTAGTTATATCATTCTAGTGTATATTGCGAATTTCATAATGGACAAAAACATCGAACAGAGTTTGTCTTAAATTTTGCATCGCCAATGGAATTTCGTGTTCGGAGTCACTGATCATGTTACAGAAGGCTTACGGTGAATCGACTTTATCAAAAGCACGTGCTTATGAGTGGTACAAAGTGTTCAAAAGCGGTCGAGATGTGATGGAAGATTTGCCTCGCTCTGGTAGGCCATCAACGTTTGCAACTGAAGTTAACATCGCAAAAGTGAAGGAAATAGTGACTGAAAATCCTCATTCAAGTTTGAGAGAGATAGCCGTCGAACATTCTGTGTCTCACGAGTCGATCCGTACCATTTTAAATAATCACTTGGGTATGAAACATGTTGCCGAACGGCTAGTCCCAAAAGCCTGAATTTTCTCCAAAAACTCAATCGCATAAGGGTCGCTGAGGACATGCTAAAACGAGTCAATTCCGATCCAACATTCATGAAACGCATTGTTACTGGTGACGAGACGTGGGTTTACGAGTTTGACATGCAAACTAGTCAACAAGCTTCGGAGTGGCGCCTTCCAACTGAACCGAAACCGAAAAAACCACGTCAAAGTCGATCAAAAGTCAAAGTCATGTTGACTGTTTTCTTTAACTATCGCGGTGTCGTGCACTCGGAATTCTTGCCGGAAGGTCAAATGGTAAATAAAGAGTATTATTTGGGCGTTATGCGGCGTTTAATAGAGCAAATTCGACGAAAAAGGCCAGACTTGTGGAAAGAAAATTCTTGGATTTTGCACCACGATAATGCGCCTTCGCACAAGGCCATCCTTGTGACGAATTTTTGACCAAAAACAATAAATACCATCGAGCAACCACCTTATTCACCAGACATGGCTCCAGCCGACTTCTTTCTTTTTCCTAAACTCAAATTTGCCACTTCGTGGCACCCGTTTTCATTCGGTAGAAGACATAAAGGAGAAGTTGCAGCGAGCACTGAACTCAATTCCGGAAAAAGTGTTTAAAAAATGTTTTGATGATTGGATTATTCGTTGGCGTAAGTGTATCGTTGCTGAAGGAGCATACTTTGAAGGTGATAAAATAAATTTGGATGAATAACTAACATTTCGTGTATTATTGATCTTTCCCGGTACTTTCTTGACAGAGTAGTATATCTTCTATATATATATATATACACACCGGCACAATTAGCGGAACAGAAAAAAATGTGAGACTATGAGATAATAACGCATATATTTGACGAAAATGTAATTAGACACAAAATAACAAATTGATTAACATCTTTTAACAACGACTTTGAAAAGTCTTCGTTATTTTTTATTGAAAAATAAAGAAATTTGAAATAAGTGAAATTTTTAGATGATTATGAACCATCACAAAAAATAAAAAAAAGTAAGCATTAAATGATTTAACAATAAAATTAAAGCAAAATTAATAACGAGTGTTTCCCCCTCTTGCTCTGATTACGGTTTCCATTCGTCTGGGCATGCTACAGATTATGTTATCGATGATTTCTTGAGGCAACCGCTCCCACTCCTCAAGTAATGCGTTTCCAAGTTCATTCAGATTGTTGGGGGGTGGCATTCTGGATTTAACCCTTCTTTTTAGCAAGTCCCAGACATGCTCTATCGGATTCATATCGGGGGAATTTGCTGGCCACTGCATCACCGGTATACCTACGTGGCTCAGATATGCTTGTACCGATTGTGCACTATGAGCACGAGCATTATCTTGCATTAGAATAAAGTCGTCACCAATAAATGGGGCAAATGGTACAACATGTTCTTCTAAAATGTCTCTGATGTATCGATCTGCTGTCATGGTCCCTCCTGTGACTATCACTAACTCCGTGCGAGCTCCCAAACATATCCCTCCCCAAACCATAGTCGAGCCGCCACCATAAGCCACTGTGTGTTCAAAATTAGACTGTATGTGGCGTTCTCCTTTGCGTCTCCATATTAGCTGTCTCCCATCGATCTGTTTTAAAAGAACTCTGCACTCATCAGTAAAGAGAACCTGCTGCCATTCGTTCAAATCCCAATGACGATGTTCTCGCGCATAGCTTAATCGGTTTACGCGGTGACGTCTCTCAAGTTTTGGGCCTTTGGCAGGTATATACGACCCTAAACCAACTTCTTCAAATCTCCTGCGAACTGTACGCTCACTTACTCGTACTCCTCGAACGTCTTCCAGTTCATTTCGAGCTTGTACAGCCGTTAATCGCGTATTCCTACGAACTCCAAGTTGTAAAAAACTGTCATCTCGCCTCGATGTACATCTTTTTCTACCTTGACCCCTCCTCCTCACAAGAGAATTAGACGATCTGTACCGCTGGATGCTGCGATGAATCGTTGATACTGGTCGACGAAGCCTTGAGGCAATCGATCTGTAGGTATGGCCATTTCTTCTCATTTCATCAGCCCTAATGATTTCCAGTGGTGTTAAGTCAGGCATAATAAAGAGCTTTTAATAAACAAAATTGCCTATAGAATAACAAATTTATAAAAAAACCATTAAGTGCAATTTTTCAAAAAAATTACAATTACGTAGTTATTACTCGAACAAGTTGACAAAACGTATTGTTCGGGAAAATAAAACAAATGAATGAAAAAAGTGTATGTCATCTAATTTTCTATTTTCAAATTTGACAATAAATTAAACAAATATCATAACTGGCCAGTTCCTCAAGTAAAAGATTTTAAAATCCTGCTTTTTTTGTGTTCCGCTAATTGTGCCGGTGTGTATATATATATATATATATATAGAAGTCTAGACTAGACTATATATAGACTATATATAGAAGATATATACATAGAAGACACTACTCTGTCAAGAAAGTACCGGGAAAGATCAATAATACACGAAATGTTAGTTATTCATCCAAATTAAATAAATAAAAAAGGCGATGTATGTATGTTCCTTGTGGACTCCGAAACGGCTGGACCGATTTCGATGAAATTTTCAGGGAATCTTCAGATTGGCCTAGCGGGTGATCCTGTAAAGTTTGGTAGCGATCGCATCAGTAGAATTTTGTTTTTTTTGTTTTTTACACCCAGTGAAACTAACGCCCAGTGAAACGGGCCGGGTTCGCTAGTAACTGATAAAACAATAAGAAATTATAAGCTCCTTAAGACGTAGGCGTGCGCGCTCTAGATAGCTTCAGATGCAAGTCGGCACCGGTTGCAATGGTTTGAATTGCACGAAACTTTATTTACAATTGTTTTAACATAAAACAAATAAAATTAGAGGGTACGCGTTAAAAAAAAACAACTTTAATTTTTTTGGGACGCTTTAATGTACATAACTGGCTGACGTCTGCAATTCTGCTTCTGATCGTGCTATAAGCACAGCATTGTTAGCGTGTAAGAGTTTAACACGGTGCCATCACACATCGTAATTCTTACCACCTTTCAATGTCTAAAAGCAGCTGTCCAAGTACAGCACGAAAACCCAGGCAGATATCACCCAGCCCCGCCTAACCTCTAACTTGAAACCAGTTGGATGTAATATCATTATCTACTCTTACTGACACTGTGATCTGTGTAAGATTGTAGAATTTTTAAGCAATATAATAAGGAATTCAAAGCTTGATTTTGTCCATGTGTTTCGCGCCATTAGCGGGGAAGGTTGCAACGGCGGCGCCTTCTGAGGCGCCGGGTTGTCGCTTCTCTAGCCTACCAATAATATTCACCCGTATTATGAATGAAGGATATTTATGGATATCTAAAAGTTACTACTCATTGCATAACAGTACCTCATTATAATCCATTTTAAAATATGTACTATATTATGACAAGTCTACATGACAACATTAGATACATTACCGAACATTGAAATGAAATTAAAAATTAGGAAGTCTATTATTTAAGATAATGTTTAGTTTTAGGTTAGTAAATAATCATAATTAAATTTCAGACAAAATTAAATTTAGTAGGTAGATAATAGGTAAGTAGGTAGATATAATAAAGTATAGCTTATTATATCTACTTAGCGTATAGACAAATTGGAATTTGTCTCTTTATAACGCAGAAATATGCATCATTTGTTACTATCGATTCACGAGCATAGACAATGAAAATGAAGTACAAAAAATACGAAGTTTAAATAAACACGTAATCGACAAGTGGTAGAACCCCTTAGTAGATCGTAGATTAATTTTAATCACATAAATTACCCACGTGTGATATTTTGTAACATTTTAGTAATAAGAATGAGGGTAGAATGGTTTTCCTGCGTGTAGTGGGGCTGTATATAAGTCTGATTTTAGTCTAGTAAGAGCTCAGCTGTTGAGAAGCCGTCGAATAATCAAGTACATAATAGTTGTGATGAAGAATTGATAACGTGTTAATAGTGATCCGTGCTCCAGTTACATTTCATATTTAACACTACTTTGATTTCCTCCACAGTGTCCATAATAACGGCAACTCGTATTTTTTTAACACGCTTTTATTATTTAACATTAACACGCTTTTATTAGCTTCATTTGTATATTCCCATGTCACGGAATCTTTGAACGAGATTTTCATCCACTTCAAAACGTCCGTGTTGGATTAAACTGAAACTTTGCACACTTATCAAGGATCGATGACAATACAATAAATTCTTACAATATTTACTAAGTGTACAAGTCGTGAAAGTTTAAAAACATTAATACAATAAATTGATATTGAAATGAAAAAATTTTTGAATTCATTAATTGAAAAAAAATTTCCTATCCTGCGGAAGTGTCCTATTGTATTCAGTCTCACAATATGGATTTTGGTAAATTTTTAGTCGACGAAATAACAAAAATTATATAAAAAAAAATAAAAAACACGCTTTTAAGGGAAACCGAACTAAAAAGTAAAAAATAATTTTGTTCAATAGTTATAAAAATTCCACTAACTCAATATAATTACATGTTTTTTACTAAGTTTAAAATAAGAATAAAGTGATTGACAAAAAATGATTTTATTGTAAAAAGCGTGGGTTACATGATACCAATTGTTAAAAATATTTTATTGGTAGCTATTGATAGTGGAGTAATTAAAAAATATAATAAAAAGCACCCCACGCTTTTTACAATAAAATCATTGTTTTGTCAATCACTTTATTCTTGTTTATGGAATTTGGTTATAATATGGACCAATGACATTTCTCTTAAACTAAGCAACGTAGATATTTGAATCCACCGCCCATGACTACTGCACAGCCAGTACACGTTCACGAGCTACACTATTTACATTTTTAAGGGAAAGATGAAGGTTTTCGCGCGCAACTGACCAAAATTTAGATACGATTTTTCGTTTTATATTTCTTAACTTTATGTTTACTTTTAATATATTATAGTGTATTGTTAGCCTGTAACAACAGAATGCACTACAGTGTATTTTAGTCATGTTTACTAGTGTTACACTCTATATTTTGTTTTAATTTATGGTGTGATGTTCATGTACATATTTCATCGGGCAATTATCAATTACATATTTTGGACATCAGAAATTGATGAAAAATGAAAAATGCTAATCTTTAGAATAAAATATATGTCCTAGGCAAATAACAAAATAAGACTGCTTTCGTGATTTAGTATGAGTTTTTATTATGGTATTCCATATTCGGTACACTTCCTCTACTATTTTATATTAGAGGCTATGCATGTTATAAGTTTATAATTATAACAGACCTGTATTACTGCGACCTAAATCTAATCGATTGTGATTGCTAGATTTATGTTACAAATCACTACCCACTAAGTCCCACTAAGGCCAGGAACAGCAGGATATTCCTTGGAGTCATATGTTGAACTTCCTCTGGACAGCAAATATTGGCCGAGGCAGGTACGGCGAGTGTGCGTATTGACGCATACTCGCCATATTTCCCATTGTGGACTATTGAGTCCACAATGGCAAATAATGTAATCTATACATACGCCTAACTTACTGGTCAGGAAGTAGGAAGATGGGCAATAAACATTACATAGTATCTATGTCTATAGATATGAACTACGAATGTTAAATTGATATGAAAGTGAAATTGATTATTGTGCCAGCGCCGACGGTATGCAGTGTAAGGCGCAAGCCAGACAGAAGAAACGTAAGGTAAGGACACGTCGCGGACGGGACGCAAACGAAGCGTAACTTTTTAAACTACACACTAGCTTCTTTTTTTTATCTCTTCGTGGCATGGCGCACAGATTAGCGCATTTACCAATGTCGTGTATTGATAAATAGAATCCACACGCAGCACGTTCGATGCAAATTCATTCTTTCTTCGTATCGTAAAACTCCTCCAGTAAAGTGATAGTAAGCTTTACTGAAGTTATAAAAGGACTTCTTGGAAGAGCGCGAGAACTTCAGCTACACATGGTTACATGTTATCTCAGAACTTTATAACACATATATTATGACTTGTACTTTTAAAACTCCCAAAAATGTAAAAAATTGAAAATCTAAATAAAATGAGTCTCCAGACAAGTCTCCAGTAGGTACTTACATATACAGAAAATACGGGGCGAGGCGACAA
Source organism: Zeuzera pyrina (assembly GCA_907165235.1). Taxonomy (NCBI): domain Eukaryota; kingdom Metazoa; phylum Arthropoda; class Insecta; order Lepidoptera; family Cossidae; genus Zeuzera; species Zeuzera pyrina. The sequence goes on from OU015629.1 coordinate 6,996,607, forward strand.
ACTGAATATAAGGCTGGTCTCACACACCTGGAATGCCTTTCCAACAAGTGCACCGCCTCACGGAGCACATTCTATAGGGCCTGAATCACATAATTTTGCAGTAGGGCGCAGATGAAGCGTGGGTTCTTTGTGCCATCTTCGTTGTATGTTTTGCGTAGCGACATTTTGTATGAAAGTAAATTAAGGGGACGCCACATATCCGCCCCCTGCTCGTCTTATTTCTCTTCTATCTGTCTTGAGCCTTACTATTCATAATAAAACTATTATAAACATAATATTCATAGTAAAACTTTTTGTCACATTTTATTGATTTGTATTTTTATGCGTACTTAGGTAACTGCTTAATGTTTATTTCTAAAAAAGTATTAGTATAATAGCACTAAAAGTATTAAAATTTCATTGTGTAAAAAAAGTAAAATATAGTGAATATGATAATTGTAAATTGAGTTTTGTTTTAAAACATGTATTTAACAAATGACAATTTTATTTATTTATATTTTTCCTAACATTTAAAATTTAATTTAATTCTTTTGACGTGTTTTGCTATTGAGATTAATTTTATCCACTGAAACAAGTTGTTAGTAAATATATAGGTAAATATGCAACAAATGCCTGAGATACACTAAACAATTAAGAGTAACATTAACATAATCTCTATAATATACTCAGCTCAAATAACACATTCTTAATTATTGACACTAGTGAAAATGAAATTGTACATTGGTCACTCTACTGCATAGCAAAATCGTCAGCACATATGTACTGTTCAAGAATATGCCTACCTATTACTTAAAACGACTATTACAAAGGAACTTAATTTATTAAATAAAATGTTTTTACAATAATTTACAATACTCCGCTTAGTTGAAGTCACTCATTCATCACTAATAGCAAGAATTAATTAGTTTACTAAAGTAAACTAATAGTAATAACAAAACTCGCTTAGACTAAACCTCGTTCTAACTTCTAATAATAATGATAGTTTGGAACCCTAAGAAAAATGTTTGTAATAATAAAAAGGAACAGTATACTTTTATACACATAACATATTATCCTCAATGGTTTCCAATACCCGTAGCCCAATATCACCTCCTCTATGTGGCTGACCGCACTGGTGGATGGTACCTACTTGGTACTGTTTACTTTGGAAATATATTTGTAGCCAAATGCAAAAGCTTAAAGTTAGTTTTAGCCAATTAAACTTAGATGTCAAACGTCAAAACATTTAGGTTTCTAACAATGAGAAATAATACTTAAATACATGACTTTAGCCCTGCCGTGGTTATGGTAGCAGGAGTTTTAAGTTGATGTGTTCTCTAAGCAGTGGTGGCCTGGGGGCGGTCGCAGAAGTCACGAACCCCCCCACCCCATAAATTCCTTCACAAACTTCTATTTAATTTCTCATAATGTTATCGAGCAATAAAGTGACTCTTCGCCAAAGACTCTAAGTCAGCCATTCCCAAAGTGGGCGATAACGCCCCCTTGTGGGCGCTGCAGGCCTAAAGGGGGGCGGTAAGAGACCCAGAAAAAAAAATGGGGGCGTTGTGTAGAGGCCTGGGGGGTGATTTGTAATTTCATTTAGCTAGGAGGCATCTTAGACAACGACTGCATGAGCGCTCGACTCAGTAGACAAAATAAGTTTGGGAGCCAGTGCTCTAAGTAGATATGTAAGAAATTTGCGTGAGATTTAATCATCATTTATCTATAGCTACTTCCAGGTCAGTGCCCAGGATCTCTATGCACTGTGCATAAAAGACCTTTGGATTTGGGATTTGGGAAAGGATTTTTTTTTAATAAGATTTCAACAGTTTTCATCATGAAAATGCAGAGTATTTCTAAGTTTCTAGCAATACATTATTAGTAAAATTAATTCGAATATGTGTAGGTACAATGCCCGCCAAAAATTGCAAATATGACTCAAAAAAGATACAAACAAAATCATTTCTGGACTTGGACTGGAAAAAAATAAAATTGCATCCTATATGAAATGCACAGTTGGCCTCTTTTTTGGCCTCAATTTACTGCACTAAATAGATACTTTAAAAAACGTATATTTTAGAAAACTTCGATAAGCACTTTAAAGATAAGAAAATGATTTTAAATAATAAAAAATAGTTTTAGATTACCATCAAAAATGTTAGATAAATAAATGATAATGATGAAATAAACGTCCATCGAACATCATGGTTATTATATGATAAGTAACAAATATTACCGAATTGTCAAGACCAAAACTTATTAATAATGCCATTAAAAAAAACTAGTGCAATACAGAGCACAACATTTATTTGCCAACTCTATCGACCTATTTGGACTAATATAATCCCCTTTTTTAATAATAATAACAGAGCCTTCTACTCCGACTTACTTAAATTTAGTTGCATATTTGATATTTGGTTGTTCTTTGTATGTCCGTTTACCTATAAAACTATATGAAAGCACAACAGATGAGAGAAATAGAACTTAAATTATTAAAATAGTATAGAAATAGAACTGTTAGAGAACTCAACTACACCTAACATTATGTGGGAAGAAATTATAATTGCTATAGATACACAAAAGAAAGACAAACGTCCAGGTCCAGATGGCATACACAACAAAATTTTAAAGCAATCAAAGTGTTCATTCTCCCAGAAATTTTTAATGAAGTATTGGTATTGGTATAGGAAATACACAGAGATTATTCCACGACAATGGACTCCCTATCATAATTTATATATCCTTCTATTTAAAAAAGAGACCAATAGGATATTGGAAATTACTGTCCCATCAGTTTGAAGTCTAACATCTATAAAATATTAGAGAAGATTATACTTTTGTTTAAGTAAAATAGAAAAAAATTAGATGAACGACAGCCAATAGAACAGACAGCCTTCCGTAAAGATTATTCAGTGCTGGACCATATTAATGTCCTAAGAGAAATTCTAGAGAAAAATGCCGAATTTCAGCTTACATGCTACATAGCATTCATTGACTACTGAAAAGCATTAGACTCCTTTATACATATGAAGATCTGGGAAGCACTAATGAAGTACAGTACACTAATAAGTACAGGGGATTCAACACAAATATTTATAATGTTAATTAGAATTGTTTATAAACACAGCTCAGCATGTATTCAGCTAGAAAAGAAAGGTTAACTATTTAACATACAAAAAGGTGTAAGACAAGGTGACTCTCTCTCCCCAAAACTTTTCTTAGCTGTTTTAGAAATGGTTTTAAGAAACCTTGAGTAGGAAAATCTAGGGTTAAATATAAATGATCACACACTGACATATTTAACATTTGCCGATGATATTGTACTATTTGCAAAAACGCCTAAAAAGCTAAACAGGATGTTAAGTGAACTAGCAATCAAAAAATGCAGAAGCAGGACTAAATTTGAATCCAGATAAGACAAAAATAATGAGCAATGGTAAAAAAAAGCACCATAAAAGTAAATAATATTGAAATCGGTTATGCCGAAGAATATATATTATACTTAGGACAATTAATGGCACCAAAAACACCACAAATAAAGAAATTGAGAGAAGAATAGCAAACAGCTGGAAGATGAATAAAAAAGAAGAGAAAGAAGAGAGTAAAATAGCAGATACTGGGGTCTAAAAGAAGCGACGAAAAGCAAAATTTATAATATAACAACAAAAAGTAAACTTTTTAATACTTCTATTTTACCAGTCTTAGTATACGCTAAGACTCCATATGGATGTCGAACATGGGCTTTAACAAAAAACACAATAAATAACTTACTACATGCCAACATGCAATGGAAAGGAGCATGACAGGAACAAAGAAATTTGACAAAATAAGAAACAGTAGCATCAGGCAATAAACCAGATACCAGAATATAACAGTGAAAATTAAACGACGAAAATAGCCACGGTCAGGTCATATGATTAAAGATTAGACAAATGGAATAAAATTGTAACACCTTGGAAAAAGACAGAAAGGCAGACCACAAAAATGATGGGATGATGACATTAGACAGTTTACAGGAATAACATGGATGGCTACTCTAGCCAGAGATAGACTAGAATCCTTTTTATTAATCGAGGGAATAAAAGGATGAGGTTTTCCAGTCAATGCCTGAGGCGATCCCATAGAAATTTAGTTAAGATTTGATGATGGGTTACTCCTGAAACAAAAGAACTGCTCAACTATTTAAATATATTCTGATGATCCTTTCGTTTATTGTTCCGTTTCAGAATTGTAAAAAGGTAGTTTTAGACCTGACCTGGGAAAAAGAAAGGGAAAAAGGGAAAAATAAATAAATTCAATAGAAAAAACTTAAAACAATTTCAAGACACTAAAAAGTACAAAATAATCATCCTTTACTAATCAAAATGTAAGTACAACAACGAACACTTTTCAACTCTGATTATAATAATCAAAGCTTTTCAAATACAATAAAATATTACATAAATAATTAAATTTGACAATGAATGAAGTCAGTGTCCCATACCCGGAGCACCTAGGTCAAACCATACAGCAACAAAGTTTACTACCGACTCCTACCGAGTCAGTAACTTTTTTGTCAAATTTTATTTTATCATTATTGAAGTTATGCACATATGAATATGAGTTTTAATTAGTAATTTAATTTAGTTATTAAAGAATAATTCATTAGCAATGTTCAGTGTTTTTATTGTGAAATTGGAATAATTTTATTCTTAACGTTATCCTAGTAGAACAGAATCTTCAATTATTCAAAGCTCTAGTATATTATAATGTTTCAGAAGAATTTATACTTACATTTGATTTGAATTAGCTTACCATTCGAAACTATTGCCGATCGCCGCCACCGGATAGAAGAAATTATGCTATCGACTATTTTGAAAATAGAACACTACACTATCACCAGTCAAAAACTAATATTTATTAAATTCTAACAGAAGCGTAAAACAAAATTTGGTAAAATTTTATTGTACTAAAAGCACATAAAGTGCATTTTCAACTTTGCTTTCTTCGTGAATTCAAAACACATTCAAAAAAAACTAAGTAATAGCAACATCTACTATTACGATTCTCCCTGAGTAGGGAAGATAAAGGGATCTTAGCCCATACAACCGACGTCTTCAGTAAAAAATAGATATTTTTCTTACATCATCGGAATGTCGACATAATACATTTTTGATTTCTTCAAGTTTTTAGCGGCAAATACATTAGAGCAGCCTTTCTAATAGGATCCGCTGAGGCAGACTAAGCCACTAAAAAAATCTCAACATAACTCTGTTAAATAATACTTATTTCAACAATTTAACATAACAGCACAACAGTGTAGATACTTGAGACGCAAAACTACGCCAATTTTATATCACGATATCCACTAGAAACCATTTACATTTAATTAAAATAAATCTCCAACTGCTACCCGTAAAATGCCGCCAAAAACTCACAAAAAAAAATTATACGATTTAAGCTGTACTCAAATTGAGGCGAATCCCGCGCGTGACGCAGGATGAAAGTTCACGCTAATTGCTGGCTCGCTTATCCGTTCACATTGACGCGACTTCCCGCGAGTCATTATTTTTGGTTCTTCAATGAAGAAACATGTCTTTTGATTATGAAGAAGTCATGCTGTCGTTAGCGATAGTAGAAAATGAATATGAACATGCTAAGTTTTTTATTAGTTGCATTTCCTACTATAAAAATATCTCAATAGAAAACAACTTTTTCTATGGCGATTTGATGTTGAATCGTGATCAGACTTAATCATTTATTTCATATATTCTGTATAATATGTAGTTGTTAGAGTAGTCACAGAAAAGGCGTTATTTTTAGGGTTCCGTAGCCAAATAGCAAAAAACGAAATCTTTGTAATTTAGTTCAATCCATCTGTCTGGCTGTCCGTATGTCACAGCCATTTTTTTTAGAGACTATTACAATATATGTGTATACTTAGACGAAATTTGTAAGGTAAAGCGTATTCATTGAACCACTGTATTCATAGTGAATTTAAAAAGTAAAAAATAAAATGTCTGGGCCTGGTCCTTTAACTTCAATATTTAAATAAACACTTTGTAATATTTTGTGATTCAAGCGTCGTCGCGTCGGGGGACCGCTTAATAAATAAAATTAAAAACAAAAAACCATTTAGTTATGTATTATAAAGAAATATACTAGTCTGAAATTATTGCAGAATAGTTACATATTTATTTTATTTCTTTTAAGGCATACTTACGTATGAACTTATTTTCGTACATCAATGTATCCCACGAGGTCTATTTCCTGCTGTGAGTGATTATCACTTCACTTATAAGAGCGTGACGAAGTGCTCCGACCCAAATGGGCAGACACATGAGGGCAGACGTCGTTGACTGTCGTCTCTATTTTGAGATTTTTTTGGAGGAAATTAATTAACACTGGAGACTAGGAGACTAAACGATTAGATATTGTTGTTTTGTTACTTATCTACATAACCTAGATAAACTACTTATATTAAAGTCGCATATTTTTATTTTATACCATTACCAAGTATGATAAATGAAGTAGAAATGCGATCTCTTAAAAAAAGGTGCGGTGTCACCCTTGCGAACAGGATAAGGAATGAAGAGATACGCAGAATGATAGGATTGCGCGACAGTGTTATTGTAAAAAGGATGAAAGGAATGCTTAGATGAGTGATGAAAGACTGATGAAGAAAATATACAGAGTGAAAGTGAGTGGTAAAAGAAGCCAAGGAAGTCCAAGGCTGACTTATGAAGATCAAATAGGCAGAGTGTTAGCAGATGAAAATGTCAAAAGCTCTCGTATACCTAGGGGAAAATGTGTGAGGAGAATGATGGGATTCGAGGAAGCGAAAGAAGTATGTAAGAACCACGAGGTTTGGCTTTCCGTCCTCTCGACTATCCTGTTAGGGATACAGCGTATGTATGTATTAATTTTATAAGATTCCGATTTCCTAAAGATTTCATTTTTCTAATTGCAGTAAAAGTCAATAAATAAATGTTATTTGACATTAATTTTACGCTCGGACAAAGAAATATAATGGACGGAACTATAATAAGTTCCCGCTCTTACCACCGTGTGACAAAAGAAATTTCCTGTCTCTTTCTGTTTCATTAAACGTAACCACGAGTAAAACGGCTATAGTAAGTATGGCAGCCTCGCACAGTCACTGTAATTCGTGTAAACTAATGAGTCGGTCATGAAGTAATGATGTGCAAAATACTCGTGAATCTCAAGTGTTTTGGCTACTAGTATTCACAAAAGTAAAAGTATGTCATGTTCAGCTGTGTATCGTCGAACTGCGATTTTCCCCAGCCACGCGCATTAGTAAAAATCTAAAAAATCTATTAATAAAATAAGGCACTTAAAGAACACGCATCGTCCGAGATTTTTTGATTGGAAAAACATACTTTGTACATAAATTTATCTACACGTATGTGATACCTTCCATTACTAAATATAGTCACACCGTCATAATATTATTATTAAAAACATTATTAACTTTCAACCTCGTTATTATGAAGAAAGCTACTCCCTACACGGGAATAAATATTAGCTAGCAACACTTATAGTATAACTATGTAGAAATCTACAGTACATAACTTTTTATAAACTAGCAGACTGAACATTGCGTGGCAGCTTTAGCCACATAAATAATGCACTCACACCAATACATTATTAGGGATGTATTAAAACTACTTTGTGGAGAAAATAAAACAACTGCAAATTATTACAAGTTATTTATTTATAGGGCATTCCCCACATATATATCGGATTGAATTTGCCCGTGTGATAATATGGGTGAAGTCGGAGCGTTATCTTTACTCAGATCGTGTCCCACCATAATAAAAATTCGCAGTACGCACACACACACACTTTTTAATTAAACATTATTAATTCACAGTTTCACATAAATCACAAGATATTTACAAATATTTATAATGATTTTAATTTAAATGGTTCAGGCGTGACATTAGCACACTTAAGATGAGTGGAGCGAACGCCAGCACTGAAGTGTCCCTCCTGGTCCCTCCATAGGTATTGTGCGGTCTTTTATAAGTGTCCTGCGTCCCCCTCCACTCAACTCCTGATCCACGAAGTGGTATAATTAATCGTTTATGATTGGTCGATTTAACGTCGTACTTCTCAGGTAAATTAACAAGTAGCGCCAAATATGTTTGAATATTAATCAATTAACTACCCGCATCGATTTTGTTTAATTACCCACGCCGATACGGCCATTCTGCTCGCAGGTCGTGCTCGACGTGCCTAAAATAAAAACAAAAAGTCTACATTAAAAACTATAACAAGAAGGCTCTTGTTGTTCTCAACTTGTAAAATTATTTTTGGTATTGCTTAACCCAATTCAGCAAAAAAGTAAGGAGCCCTCTGTCTTCAACAAACTCTTTACTACTTTCTTTAGTAGATAGTTAAGAGGCCCTTGTCCTCAATTAACCATCATACGCAGATAGTTAAGAGGCCCTTGTCCTCAATTAACTACAGTACATCGATCGTTAAGAGGCCCCTGTCCTCAATTAACTACAGTACACCTGATAGTTAAGGGGCCCCTGTCCTCAATTAACTACAGTACGCAGATTAATTAAGAGGCCCTTGTCCTCAATTAACTACAGTACATAGATCGTTAAGAGGCCTCTGTCCTCAATTAACAACAGTAGTTGGTTAAGAGGTTTCTGTCCTCAATTAACTAAAATCATGGAAGTCGTTGTCTTTGACATGGTCTATGAGAAATTAATTATTGTAGAACAACATGGCAAGTTTGGTACCACAGAGAAACATTGTACGTGAAGAATAAGAATATAAGGCTTACCACTATTTGTTAGATAAGTAAACGTCATTTGAAACATCATCATGATTTTGTGACTGCAGAGTATTTTCTGTCTCCATAGATGCAAGTTCCAGAGTTTGACTGGCACGAGATTCTTCTGGTTTAGGAGCGATACGAAGTTGAGCATGAGCCACTTTTTTGGGTCGTCCCCGTCCCACAATCTTCTTTATCTGAAAACGGTCGTTTGGTAATATTTTCGTAATTTCGTAAGCGTCAGGATATTTAAGGTCAAGTCCGATTTGTGTCCTTGGATTTGTTTTGAACAACACCGTATCGCCTTTCTAAAATCTCTTAACTTTGGTCTTTCATGTATCAAATCTTTGCTTGTCTTCACGTGCTCTTTTTTCAATTCTTTGACGCATATAATTTTCCATCTGACCTCGATCTATTGCCCCATCATTTTTGTCAACAAGAGAAATGACTTCAGCTGGTACAGGACATTGTCTTCCCGTCAATGCTTTAAGAGTTTAAGTGGACTCACGTTCGTGGTCTTGTTTTTTGTGCAACGGATGGCCAGTTGAAGTACGTCTAAACCTTTCTTCCATTCATTTGTTTCATAGTTCCTTATAATCGTGAGACCATTATTTACTACAGTCATTATTCGCTCAACTTGACAATTTGACCTGCTTATTCCCGGAGCAATGAAATGTTGATGGACACCAAGTTCTTTACAAAACACTTCAAATTAAGCTTTAAAAGCTGTATCTTGGTCGCTCACTACTCGTTTTGGTGCACCAAAAAGTGAAACAACCTTTTTGAGCGCCATTAACATGGACACGGGAGTTTTGTTTGTAGCGTACGACAATAATACATATTTGGTATATGCATCGATGACGACAACAACGTGCTCATGCTTGTTATTTCGTTGTCAGTTTGCCAGTCATGTCTATATGTACAAAATGAAAAGGAACTGACACTTTTTCAATAGGATACATTTGTACTTGTTTAGCTCCGGAGGGTCCCTTGCTTGTTTTACATATTATGCAGTTGTCTACAAATTGACGTACTGTGGAAAACATTTCGGGAAACCAGCACTCTTCACGAATTTTTGCCAATGTTTTTTCCCATCCAAAGTGTTTTAAAGCTGTATAATAAGAATTAATCATGCTCCACTGATACGATTCAAGAATCACCTTTTTCCAAGGATTACAGCCGGGTTCTTCGCTGGTATATCGATGCTGAGAATCATATAGACGATATTCGTTGATTTTTTCTCCTTGTTCCAGTTTTTATCGTTGATAACACTGCATCACGCCGTTGTTCGACCTTTAGCCAGGTATTAATATTATTCGCCAGGTTGATGCACACCACAGGATTCCGACTAAAAAAATCAGCATGCTTCATTCGTCTATCTTGACGGTATTCAATCTCAAAACCGTAATGTTGGAGATACGTTCACTATCTATGAATTCTGGGCAGAAGTTCGTGCTTGTGTATGGTTGATTTTATGGCATTACAATCCGTAACTATTTTGAACTGTCTTCCATAAAGGTATTGCCTGAAGTGCTTAACGGCTCGAACTATGGCAAGTTTCCAGTTCGTACGAATGGTAGTGGCTTTCTGGCATAGTAGTTCTGCAACTCATATATGCTACCACGTGTTGTCGCCCGTTTTTGATCTGGATAAGAATAGCTCCAAAACCAGTGCTACTGGCAACTGTATGCAACTCGATTGGAAGGGTTTCTTGAAATATCGTCAATACTGGAACTGAAGTTAGACGTCGTATGATGTCAAGTCTTGCATTCTCGCATTGTGCTGTCCATTCAAAATTGACATCCTTCTTTGTTAAGTTATAAAGCGGGATTATACGCTCTGAGAAAGATGGTACAAAGCGTCTGAAATATCCAGCAACACAGGAGATTTTTCTAATGCTTCTATCTTCTTCAAAAGATCATTTTTTTGGATTTACTATAAATCCAGCTTCTTTCAAAGGCAATAGTAATTTATTCAACATCTATAATCCTCCAGTAAGTTTTGCATTTGATCAAAACATCATCCATGTAAATTGAAATATCGTCCAGGAATGGTCGTAGAGCCGCCATTATTGCTCGTTGAAATACTGCTAAAACATTTACTAGCCCAAATAGCATCATAAAATTCTCAAAGAGACCGTCTGGTGTGATAAATGCAGTTTTTGTAATTGAATTTTTCTTGATCACCATTTGATCAAATCTTTGAGTCATATCCAAGCTGATGAAAAAATTGCCATCTGAAAGTTTGTCTATTTGGTCAGAAATAATTGGCAATGGAAACTTTACGGGTACTGTATTATTGTTTAGTTTCCTGAAATCAGTGCACATACGATTATTTCCATTTTTTTTCTTTACGAGAATGACTGGGCTCGCAAATTCTGATGTACTTTCGCGTGCAATAACTTTTTAAATAACCTCAGTAATTATTACCTTGAGTTTTTGACGTTCAATTGGGGCCATCTGTTAGGATCGACGTGATACGGACTTGGTAGGCTCTTTTAGCTGAAGATCTAGACATCCTGTAATAACTTTTATATTTGGAACTACAGTGGCAAAAACAGCTCTATGCTTTTCCAGTAAAATTTTGAGTTTCTGAATTTCATTAACGTCTTCCAAGTACATAGCTAAATTGTGAATGAAATCGTTATCTAATGTAACAACCATAATACTCGGTGTTCTCATGACCGTAGCCTCTTGTCTTGTGATATTTCAGCCAAGCTTGGAATTTTTACGAGATCTGACCCAATCAACAAGTGACATGGAATTTCGTGATCTTCAACAATATGGAATTTTATTTCTATGAAGATACTATTTATATTACAGGTTATATTCTTTATTGTTTGTTTATTCGTATGTTTTTTATTTTTTTTTCTCTACTAATATTTTAAATTATTAGTTATTTTAATTGTATTTGAGTTTTAATTAGTAAAGGATAGTTATTTTATACTTTTCAGTGTTTTTTTGAAAGCGGTTTAATTTTTTTGAATAAAATTTTTTTATTTCTCCCTTTTGAGTGATCTTGACCTAAATAAATATTTAGGGCAGGTCTGCAATTAACTTCATTCTATTGCCGGAGCGCAACGACATACAAGAGAATCATCAACATAAACAAAGTTTATAACCAGGTCGTGTTATCTAGTGTATCTTCGAAGTCTAATCTCCAATATCGGTGAAATTCAAATGGGACGACCTCTGAAGTATTACCTACCAAACGTGAAAAGAATTTTCAAATTGGTTAATAAATGACGGAGTTATGAGGTAATAAACATACAAAAAAAAAAAAACAAAAAAAAAACAACATACAGATGAATTGAGAACCTGCTCCTTTTTTGAAGTCGGTTAAAAAGTAGTCTGTATGTGATTCCAGATCTCTGTGCCAAATTTCGTGCAGAGATTTCGGTGTAATTGAATCACAAACATTTCACATGCATAATATTAGTAGGTTTTAATAGTACTAATATTATAAAGCAAAACAATTAACAGGATATAAAGCTTACTTTTGAAACAACATTAGTTCTATTCAATGACCCAGACATGACATCTTCAAGGTGTTGAAAAAATTAATAATGCATTATGTTTATAATAATACTTTACTCAGAAACTCATACCATTTGTTTTATTTTCTATAATTAATTAATTCTTTATTTTACTGGACTTAAATAAATAAAGAAACTTAATTCTCTAACAATATACGCGAAGGCAAACTTATGTATACGAGTATATGAGATCTTTTTCAGCTACTCTATGGTGATGAAACAATTAAGAGCTAGTGGTCGATATGTGAATATGAGTGAGCAACATATAATTATGAGTGAAAAGTGCAAGCTAAGAAATTGAAATAAGAAAAGAAATTTAAAATATAAATACTTGAAGAAAGTAGCTCACATAATATAATACTGACATATTATGTACAGTCAACAGTACATCAATCATAACGTTTTTATTAAAATAAAGTTCCTATTCTGATAACATTATAGTGCAAGGTTGTTATTATTACACATGATGTGCCGTTGACTGTACATTAGAAGTACCCACACATCAATAAATGGATGTATAATATATAAAATACAAATGTGAGAGAATTTAACTTTAAGGTGACGCATTGATAAACAATAATTTAATCTAAAATAGACCTTCTGTTCTATGCAAACGTGCGCGCGCTAGCTTACGAAAAATACGAAAAAACAGTTATTTTCGTTTAAATTACAAACTATAATTAATTTTGAAAAATCATATTGTCATTTTAAAGTGTGTGTTTAGATTCATCTACATAAAAAATTTAGACGCTTTAATCGGTCCCATTTGTCCGTAAAAAACAAATCTCTGTTTTAAAAGAGGTTTCTTTAATATTTTTTTTTATGTTATAAAAGTTAACCAACCGTGTAATGCTATTGTCAAAATAAAGTCAGTGAATTGAAGATTATGGTTACCAAATATCGCTTTCATATGTTTTGTAATTGCTTAGAAAAATTGAAATCCCCGACATCAAAATTTCCAATGCGTCGTCTTAAGTTATGAGATGGAGAATATGGAACTTAGGATTGAAATGACAAATGCAGTGTGATTGTATAAGTAATCATCTGGGTTAATCATAGTAGAAGTTGTAGGTCCCTTCTCTTATAACAGGATTACGAATTTTTTAGTAATTTTCTTTTGTAGAGAAAGATAAAATTTTATTCATTTGAAAGTCGAAAATTATAAAATTCTGAGTTGCTGCTGCTAACAAAGCTGAATTTATTTTTGATTTATTACAAGCAGGACAACTACTTCATATATTAATTCAAGTAATTAATGTTACTCTGCTTAGCCAATGACAAATGCAGACTCGAATTCGATATTTTACTTCTTCTCTTCGTATGAAAAGCAAACCACAATGGTCTCTGCTCATTTTTGTTATAGGCTTTTTTTGGATAGGTCTGTAGTAAAACCATATTAAAATTTAATGGAGCATTTTATAAACTCCGCAAATTATGTGTTGATGTAACAGACCTTCTCATTCTTGCTTTCAGATACGTGCTTTCAGGCGTTGTAAATATCTTTGTTCAGAGAGAAAAATTAGAAATGAAATGTAATTTAATTTCATGATTCCTAATACTGAGATAGGTATATAGACTTAAGAGGTCTCCATTTAACATAAAAGATTAAAGAAAAGAAAATTAAAAAGATTAACCAGACCAAGTAGGTATTTAATGTAATGGTAATATAGTCTATCAAATTTCGTTTATCAATACTCGTCCGGAGTGCACTACATGTTGTTTTGGTCACTCCACTATATGTTATTAAAAATTCACATTTAACTCTTATTATCCTGACTAGCCTGTTAGAACCATTGGAAAAAAACTATTATTCGTTTTCTTCAATTTGCAATACTTACTCCATCTGATGATACTAAAAATTTTTCAAGCAAAGTTGGAAGGGCTCCCTTGCGCAAGGCTATGCGCAAAGTACTTCGGTCCAGTAAATTAATTTCGAAATGCTTTGAGCATAATACACTGTTTGCGTTAGACTGCCAATTGGTTCTATTAATATTTTTAATCCAAGCATTTTTAATCTGTGGGTGGGTCTTTGGAAAATCTGAAAAATATGGGTACGCTTCACACACACACTTACACACCTACATATTTGATAAAATATAGCTTTTATATTTTATCAAGTGTGTTATTATAAGCTGTCTCAAAGAGTTATAATCACTTCCAGGCAGTACAAAAGGCATTTGTGGAAATCACCCTGAGTTCAGCCACTGTAAATTTGTCTAGTACCGGAAATGTCAAACAATATTCGTAATCACAAATGTCCTCCCCAAACTAAATCACGGTTTGTAATAATAAGATCAACTTTTAAATCACAATTTGTATAATTACTTCAATATAGGAACTATCTGAAAAGAAAACTATTTAAAACACATATACTTCATAGAAGAATTCTAGATTAGGAATTCACTTACCGATGGAGTTATTCCTGGTATATTTTTGTATGTGGCACTATCACACATCAAGCACAGCACTTAACCATCGTATTTAACAGTTTTTTATCGAAAAGTTAAAAGAACATATTACTAAATATTCAAAAAAGCTCACATCGTAACTAGGATCGAGAATACCATTTTGTCACTTACAGTTGTTTTGTGTCATGACGGTTGTCACGGTTGCGTTTTATTGATGTGCGTTATGCCAACACTGGCGAAAAAAAGAAAGTATTACACGAATTTTTGTTTTTGCGAAAGAGACACTGCTATGTTGTTTATTATTACACATGTAGGTGTGATTGATGTTTGGACTGCTAGTTCATAGGAAGCTGTCTCATGTGGCTGCGGTCCTCCGTACTCCAGTATATTCTCCTTCTACGTTATCAGCGCAACATCTGTTAGTTGTAGACCTAGATCTGAAGGATTGAGGGATGGTCTTTTTTTAAGATGGGAGAATTGTAAGATTCTCGTTGCACATTATACTCCGTCCACCACCGTCCTCGAAGATCTCCATGGAATCTCTCTCGAGAGAAATGGCAAGAGATTTATTCCCATACTGTATTGTTTCTTTCTTGTTTCTCCTATCACCTTCCTAATACGCTAATACTCCTCCGTAAATCGAAAGCATATTGGTGATAATAGGCCAAGTAGGCTTTACTATAGTTAAAAAGTACTTCATGATTCATGGAAGAGCGCGAAAAGTTCAGCTGCACATTTTTACTTACATTTTCCCCATTCTTTTCACTTGCGCAACTATTAACGCACAAAATGCACAATATATTAGGTATCACTTTTGTAAGTTCGTACCACATAATTCCCAAAAATGCAAACAATAGAAAATCTAACTCAATATAGGTACATAATTTTCTCTATGATCTAAACAATGTGTCAACTTCACTTCTTTCATTTTCACCTAAGAGAATGTTTTCACCATAATTAGCAAAACCCGCTGTTGCCATTTATGTTTTATGGCATGGTTTTTATTTCTCCTTCATGGGTGCTTCATGGCCATTGACTAAAGAGGCCATTCACATTGCAACGGTTGTACGGATCGTCATACGGACTTTGGTCGTATGCGACAAGTTCGATCGTGAATGTATCGGTCGTAAAGCGGACAGTACGACCACACACCGGTCGTAACGTGAGTGTTGATGTTTGAGACGGCCAGTGCGACCAAGCTAATACTTTTTTCTTGTCACTAATTCATCGAGCAAGTTCATGTCGGTAGCTATATATATGTCGGTGGAAATAATAAAAGGCACTCATTTGACTATACCATGGCAAAGTGCGACTTCCGATGACGCGCTAACGGAACGTCGGGGCCGGCGCTGAGTCTGTTAGACTACAGCGGCCGGTACGATAGCATTTCTGCGACGGATCGTTTGCCATTATTAAATTTCATATTACCTACGTAATAATTGTTACAAAGAGTTTTGTGTCGTTTGCACATTAACTTTGTCTTTACACATTACACATTAACGTTGTATTTTATGGAGTAGTTCGCCTCTTGTAAGATTAGGTACCTATTTCTCATAGCTGAGTTGCAAAAGCACGAATTGCCCCGTGTCTTTTTCGACATATATTTCTTCTGAGCAACCATTTTTTTGACCACTTATATTTTCTTTTTCTTTCATTCATGCACTCTGATAATGCTACAGTAAGTGCAGCTTTTGTCTTTTTACTCAGAATATTCATATTGATATATCTAAGCAAGAGCATCCCACTTCACACTAAAAGCATCTGACAAACTGTGATACATTTCTGTAGGATGTGTGATACATTTCAATCTGTACGACCAAGTCGCAACGTATGTGTGGTAATAGAACTGGCATTGCAACGGTTCGATTGACAGTCCTTGCGACCGTTGCAACGTGAATGACCCCTTTATGGTTCCCTAATCTGTGCATGGCGCACAGATTAGGGCATTTGCCAATGTCACGTAGTAATAAGTATAATAGAATCACAAGTAAATTAGTTCTTTTTTATTGTAAAACTCCTCCAGTAAAGTGATAGTAGGCTTTACTGAAGTTATAAAAGACTTCTTGGAAGAGCGCGAGAACTTCAGCTACGCATGTTTATTTAGACTTAGTCTATTCTTTTCACCATACACAATCACTTCTGTGCTTTAAAACTACCAAAAATGTAAAAAATAGAAAATTTAAACAAAATGTCAAACTCACCTTCCGTTCTCGCCAAAAAGTCAATGCCAAAGTCAAACTGCAAATTGTATATCACAGAGTACATTATATATAGAGAAATAGAGGTATCTGCCAAAATATTGGCTGAAATTCTCAATTTAGTGCCATCTAGTAAAACTACTTAAACTGTCAAGTACTTCATACATACAACAAATCTACGTAAAAATGTTATTACTAGATTAATAACAATGAATAATAATATGAAATTGAATACAATGAAAAAATAAAATTCAATGCAATTAACTAAAATTGAATAAATATCATTAAATTTATCATCAAGAATGAACTGTGAAATTTATACGAGCTTTATGTACGAGGCAATCTGAATAAAACAGCTATCACTGCCATTTAAACTCGACTTAAGGATTTGACATCTCGCTTGCACCAACTATTAAATAATTGGTAAAAGTGAGATGTGAAAACTTTAAATCGAGTTTAAATAGTTTGTGCAAGCCCTTAACATAATGACGAAAAAGTTCAATACTTGACATAAAAATTTAGTGGTGACATCTAATTACGCTATACTTTACTACTTACTACAAAGGCCAAAAATTCACAGGAACTTTTTTAAGGAGCAATAGCAGTGGTCTCGAACCTACCGATTTTTCGGTATTTCTACCGATATGGGCTTTGTTCTACCGAAATGCAACGATTTTTTCACGATTTCAGAGTATACATGAAAATTCTCCCGATTTTTCTACCTATTTTACACTTTAAGTGGCAACCCTTGATACAGAGTAGCGCATTTTAAGAAATTGTGAACAAATCAAAACATTTCCTGATGATGTAGAATTATTTTGGAATAAAGTAAGTTTACTAAAGCGTGGTGATGAATCTCAGATGTTTCCTTTGTTGTCTAATTTCATCTTTAATATTGTATCACTTCCCCATTCATCCGCTAACGTTGAACTCATATTTTCGCATATTAATCTTTTGAAAACAAAACAGCGAAATAGGGCTGTCTACTCATTCAATCACTGGCCTATTACATTCAAAAAAACTTTTTTATGAAGCTAATTGTTTTGATTGTGAAATTACTTCGAAGATGACCGAGGCTATGGCCAAAGAATATTGGTATAAACCACAATTATATTTGAGTGTGATTGTTATAAATTAGTCTGTAAGATTAATTTTCAATAAATAAACTAATTTGATTGTATAATGTATTTTTTTTGTCAACTAGCGATTTTGGGTAGAAATATACTGATTTCAGCTGGCAACTCTACCGATCTCGCTCCTTGACGTTCGAGACCACTAGACAATAGCATCACACAACATTATTAGTATGAGCAATAGAGTGAAATACAAAGTACTTTAGAATGAGCACAAACACAAAGTACTTTAGCACAAAACATAGATAATACATATAATATATTATATTTATTTGGTAGCACAAAGTACTTTTGACAAATGACCCAAGTTTATGTCAATTTAAAAACCTTGTAATAATATTTTTCGTGTACATTTATTTTTTATATGTAGTTCATTTATAATTTTATTCTAATTTTAGAATAAAATTTTTAATTTTTTTAGTCTATTTTTAATTAAGTATCTAAAATGGAAGAAGAGAGTAAGTTACAAAGATTATTCGTGTGAAATTCATGTGTTTATGATAAAACTATACATGCATTTATAATTTTTTACTAGAATTAATTCGAAGAAAGAAGAGAGCCTTAAATGGTAGTAACAGACGAGTTTTAGCTGAAGCTTGCAATTATTTGGCTTCATTTTATTATAAAAATCATCGCTATGGTGATGCACTCGAAGAATACAAAAATGAGGCAGATATATGTAAAGATTTGGGCCTTAGACTGGAATGGGGCACTTGTAATAGGATGATAGCTGAAATGCACATGTTACTAGCGGAATTTGATAAAGCGCTGAAATATGAGGAGCGACATTTAGGTAATATTAATTCCTGTACACCTATCTGTATCCCTAATTCCATATTTTTCAATTGTTTTCAGGAGAGAGAAATGTAAAAACGAGAATCAACTCGTTTTTACATTCCAAAAGCAAATTTTCACTTCACGAAACCCTGTCTACCCAAAAACAGCTTCTGGCAGTTATTTATTTAT
This sequence comes from Zeuzera pyrina, assembly GCA_907165235.1. Classification (NCBI taxonomy): domain Eukaryota; kingdom Metazoa; phylum Arthropoda; class Insecta; order Lepidoptera; family Cossidae; genus Zeuzera; species Zeuzera pyrina. Next base: position 7,015,614 of record OU015629.1, read on the forward strand.
AATGTTAGCAGTTACATCAATCTAGTTCATTATATTAATTGTTCAAAACTCTTCTATCAATCAATAGGTATCAAAACATGCAAACTGTAGTTGTTATAAATAATTAATTATGAACTATTATTATGCAACATACATGTGTTATAATATTTATATTCATATTTAAATACCAGTGTGTTAATAGATAACATCACACATGTCATTGAAATGCCTGTGAAAAGTATGTGATGCAACACAAATAAATATGTTTCTTCGATCTGTGATGTGCTATGAAGTCGAGCCAATTCTCATGTAATCTATGCAGCAAGAAAGGGAATTGTGCTAAACTATGTGAAATGTCACATTAAATGCAGTGTAGTCACACAACATATATGTATATATGCTGAAATAGCACTGTAAATGGTTTGACAGCTCACATAAAATTTCAAACATAAGTTCTGTCTTCCGCATACATTGAACATGTACTGCATTTGGTTGGGTGTGTTCCAGACTTTGTTAGTAATAGATATAATTGTATAACTTTTACAATTTGCGTTTCATTTACAGCTGTTGCAAGAGAGTTAAATAATGAGATAGAGGAGCAAAGAGCAATGGCAACTTTGGGACGCATATACTTACTTCAAGGTCAGAGCACTAGTAACAATGATGAAGCTAATACCTCACTGAAAGCCGCTGAAAAGGCTTTTATGAAAGGCCTTGTATTGTGTGAAGGGTATTTAATTTTTTTTGGTTTTTTAGGCAATGCCTCTTTAAAACACAAAAATTCATACAACTAGGGTAGCCAGATGGTCATTAAATATATTTATGATGTTATTTTTATACTTGAGTTTTGATCAGTAAAAGATTTCTATTGTAATTTTAAGTCGGTTTAATTTTATTTTTCTCTTCTAAAATTTTTTTTTCTCTATTGGATTTCCTATTACAACTAAGATTTTTTCAATTCTGGAATTGAAGGTTGGGTAAAAGGATCATCAAAATATATGAGCCGCTAAGAAGTTCTTTTTATTTTAGCAATATACAACCATCTGATCTCATGGTGTTCGTTTTGTTTTCAGTTTAAGTGGTAAAATAAACAAACATGAACTGCTGGACATGAGAGCCCGTTTACTTTTGAATATTGGAGTTGTACAAGAATATCTTGGATGCTATGATAAAGCAATTGAATGCATTCATAAATCTATAACTATCTGCTCAAATCAAGATTTGCATGAAATTTTACATCAGTGCTATACAACAGAGGCTTTATTATACTCCAATAGAAAGAAGGATTATGTTAAGGCTTTAAGTTGTTTGAATAAAGCTTTGGAGGTGGCTAGTAGACTCGAAGATAAGGTAAATTATAACATTGTACCTATTTAGTTATTAGTTCAGTTTAAAGTTTTTGTCATGTTTAACGAAATTGTATATGAAAAGATTTTACTTTCATTTAATAACTTTTTTGCCCAATTCGTAAGTGATAAATGTATACACATTTGGATATAATTATCCTTTTGTTAGTGTCGTTTAAAGTGTACAAAGAAAGAAAGCTTTCGTAAAATTTCCTACTATGTAATATGGCTTTTTAATATGGTAGCCTAAAATGTGTCTTCTGTGAAACTTCAGGTGTTGAAAACATGTGAAACGCTGTCATGTAAAGCCGATATCCTTTGCAAAATGTCTGATTATCAAAGCGCCAAACAAGTACTTCTCAAAGCATGGAAAATGAAAACACCTGATGAGGAAGAAAGAGAAAATATTGAAAGTAATCTTAAAGTAGGTAGGTTGCCTTTAGAAATATGCCTAAATATGTTTTAGGATCCTAAATTCGATACGTTGTTTATTACTGCAAAGTTAATAAGGGAAAATTGAAGAGGTTCTGACAGTAAAATTAAGTTAAAAGAAGCAATTAACCTGCTAAGACTGAAAAGACTTTGATTGAAATGCTGCATAATCAAATTCTTTGACAATGCAGTGTATATCTGAATGTCGTCATATGATCGTAAGATTGGGAAGATAATGATGGTGGATATTAGTTGGCGGTTGTTAAAATTTTTGTACTATATTTATAGTGATTGTTAAGAATTTTTAAAAATAATTGTATTTCATGAAATAATTTCTTTGAAATGACACAAATCAATTATATTTTCTTTCAATATTTACAGTGGCAGCGATGTGTTATACAGAGGATTTACTCGTATCAACTGATCCTACTGATCACATTTCCTTCAAGAAATTGTTTGAGAAACTTGGAGATGGTGCATGCCATCTAAAAAACTATGCCAGTGCTGCAGAGTATTATTTAAAAATGTTGGATCGAGCAGAATTAGGTGGAGAATTTGGGAAGGCACTCCAACCTATATATGTTAGGTAAATTAATCTCAAGTTATTTATATTGTACTTTTATTCACCTTTAGTTATATTGAATACCATAAACAGAATAATAAATAATCATTATTTACTTTTCCCTAATTAATCCAATAATAGTTTTAATATAAGTAAAAAATATTTTTTGGTTTATTTATAAGGTAAATTGTAATCCCTACATAAATATTATAAAAACGAACCTGCATTTGTTCGACTTTCTTACATTCAAAAAGTACAGAACCATGATATCTCAAATGCTGTATCATTGGGCTCTGTGCTAGTTCAATGCGAGTGAAGTTACAGGTAAAAACTAGTCATTGTATGTTTAATCCATTAGATTTATTTAATATTAAAACCTTTGTTACAGTTTGTCCCAAACATACAAAGACATGGAATGTTATAATGAAGCACTTCAGTATTATGAGAAAGAATATGAATTAATAAAAGATGTACCAAAAGAAGCGTTTACAACCCTTTACAACATGGCTGAGACATTATTTTTAGCTAAAAAGCCTTATGGTCAAGTTGAAAAGGCTTGTCTTGATGCTAGAAATGCTGTAAGTGGAAGTAACATACATATCACGAAGTTTTTTATTTTTTAATTTAATTAAGAAGACAGACGTACCTATTAGTAGAGTAAAAAACTTTCTATAAATTTTTAGGCCAGAGAATGGAATAAGAGAAAATATGAGATTCGAATATTAAAGCATCTTTTGAAATACCAAGAGCAATATTCGGAAGATGTTAAGGTAGAGCACACCAAATGCGAATTAAGAGAATTGGGTTACGATAATTTCGATAATTTGGAAAATTCAGAAGATGAACTGAGTTCTGCTGGTGGAGATGAAGATACAACGCACATTGGCGACGATATTTGTTTGGAAGACCTTACAGGTGATGAAATTATTATTACAGATGGTCTATAACGGACTATATGTCCCACTGACCTTACATATGTATAAGTACATATGTGTATGTGTTTAGACTGTTATAGATAATTTCTAGTATTTGTATGTACATACATACATATCTTCACGCTGTATCCCTAGTCAGAGAGGACGGAGCGCCAAGCGTCACGGTTCTTACATACTCCTTTCGCTTCCTCAAATCTCATCATTCTCTTCACACATTTTCGCCTAGGTATGCGAGAGCTTTTGACTTTTTCATCTGCTAACACTCTGGCTATTTGATCTTCATAAGTCAGCCTGGGTCTTTCTTGGCTTCTTTTACCACTCACTTTTGCTCTGTATATTTTCTTCGTCACTCTTTCATCACTCATTCTTTCTATGTGCCCGAACCATATAAGCATTCTATTGATGATTTGTAAACAAAATACACATCCACATACATTAATTTTTATTTTCTCAATTGACTAACTCTTACAACAGCCACTTACTTTTACAATTACCAAAACCAGAGAGTCCTAATTAATTTATATAGGCTATATCATAAATAACTTACTTCTATGTTGCCACATCTAAAAATAAACATTGTATCTCAACACATTCCTCTCTTCCTTTTTTACAATAACGCTGTCGCACAACCCTGTCATGCTGCGTATGTCTTCATTGCTTATCCTGTCCGCAAGGCTGACACCGCACATCTTTCTAAGAGATCGCATTTCTACTGCATTTATTATACTTTCACTTGATTTCGGACATATCAAAGCCCCACTACCGTATAATAAAGTTGGTGTCTTTCGCACTATATCGAATGCTTTTTCTAGATCCACGAAAGCGCAAAAAACTGCCTGACCTATAGCCAGAAACTTCCCACGATAACGCGAAGCGATAAAATCTGATCCATACAACTCATACCGTTCCTAAAACCACCTTGCGCCTCCAACAAATATCTTTCAGAAACACTTTTCATATGTTTGGTCAATACCTTGGGTTAGACTTTACTTGCTAAGCTGACCAAGCTGATGGCCCTGTAGCACGCGCAGTCTAAATGAGAACCTTTCCCTTTATAGAGAGGTACTATGACTGCGGTGCGTCAGTCCTCTGCAACCTCCCCCTTCTGCAAACAAAGGTTGCAGAATGCACAGAAGGTATCCCAGACCCTAGGACCACCATACTTGATCATCTCAGCAGTCACCTCATCAATTCCGCAGCCTTTCCACGTTTCAAACTTCTTATCACTGTCTCAATCTCCTTCATACTAATGGCATCCTCCAGTCCCTGACCTGAGTGTGGCAATTCATTAGAATCGCTCTCAGCATCAGAGACGGAGTCGCCACTGTCCATAGTATTCACTCCATCTCTGCAGAACATCTTTTTTATCTGTTATTAGGTTGTTTTCTTTCGAGTGCACTTTATTCATTCTGCAAGGTGCCGGACCACTTTCGGTACTTACGTACTTCTTTCCAAAATAATTTGGGATTTTCCCCGAGGTTAATCCCTCTTTTCGTCTGACACCCTACGCCTTTCACGCTTCTCTTTCACTAGTGCTTTCCTGTTTTCTGCATTTGTATGTAATAATTGAATTAACAAAAAACATGGGAAAAGTGCCTGCTGAGGTTGATTCATCTCCAACATTGCACTTGCATGGTCCCAGTGCTGTGTTGAGGTATGTTACTGTTTCAACTTGTGGGCAAAATTTTCAAGCCATCTTCCATATAATAAGGAATTTGACCACCGTCTACTATCTTTAATAAACCGGCCAAGTGCGAGTCGGTCTCGCGTACCAAAGTTTCCGTACCACCATACAGGTATACTTGTGTTAAATATTTACCAAAAAAATGGTGCTTTTCGTTTTAGTCCAGTTTCCTGCGCGAGCCCGACTCACACTTGACTGGTTTTTATTATTTGTTGTTTTTAGAGTGCACTAAAATTACACTAAGTTTGAGGTTTATAATAAGTAAAATTTTATGTATCATACCATTTATATAATATAGCAAAAAAATATTTAAAAAAGCATGTTTCCTGTTTAGGGATTCTTTTAAAACTTGTATATACTTGTAAGTCTTCACAATGAACAACTTATTGGGTTTTTTATTACAAGTTAACACACTTATGATGGAAATTAAAAAAAAATACTTATCAGTTGTCCACTGGCTCAAACATAAATATCAAATAAATATTAGGTAAAAAGATGAAAGACTGACGAAGAAAATCTACAGAGCTAAAGTGAGAGTGGTAAAAGAAGCCAAGGAAGACCAAGGCTGACTTATGAAGATCAAATAGCCCGAGTGTTAGCAGACGGAAATGCCAAAAGCACTCGCATACCTAGGCGAAAATGTGTGAAGAGAATGATGAGATTTGAAGAAGCGAAAGTGGTGTGTAAGGACCGCGACTCCGTCTTCTCTGACTACCCCGTTGGGGATACAGCGTGAAGATATGTTATGTTATTAAGTAAAAACAATGAAGTTGAATCACATTGAATTGTATTCGTATCGTATCCACAGACTATAAGACTATATCGTAATCTGTACGCAGTTCAGTATGAAAGCCGGGCTTTTCGCTTCATGCTAATTGCAATATAAACCTTAGTAAAAAAGCTACAGCTATAACGAATTTTGCCATTAGAGAGGAAGAGAGGTTGCAAGCCAACGCGTGAGAGTGAGACAATTGACTACTCTGATTTTTGCTCTGATTATGCTTTGAGATGTCGTTAGTGACGATCGACCGAGGCACTGATTGGTCGCCACTTGGGGTCAAAAGCTGTTTTATTTCTCTAAGTTAGACAAGTACTTCGCGGGAATTTTTAAAACTGTTCGATATAAATTGAAGTTGATATTTGTTACTCATTCTTGATATGTTAGTAGTTTGTGTTCTTGACTGAGCATTTTAGTAAAGAAAACCGGGCTTTTAGACTTGTATAAAGGTACCGCCACTGCTGTTGGCATAGTTTGGGTACAGAATAATAGAAAATAGAATTTGATGATTTAACTCAAAGAAATAGAGTTTGATAATCGAACTCAAAGAAATATTGATACATACAGAATGAACTACCTGCTTATCTTTCCACGCAGGTTGTAAAATTCAACCTGGGTTTATTTATGAGAAGAATCTGTATAAAGCAATTGGCTACTGTTCTGTCACATCTGGTTCTGCCTCTGCCATCGGTGGAATCAAATGCGTAACGCCTAGTAATGTGTCAAGGTGTGATTTTGTTGCACCTTAATGCTCTGGCCATCCAGACTGAGAAATGGCTTGAATATATATAATAATTATAAATCCTGTAATTTAAATACAGTAAAGTTATTGTTATAAAATTTTTAGATTTGTCTGACTCGAATGAAGAAGATATTACTGAAACTAAGAGAAAAAAAAGGAAAAGAGGTAAAGCATACGCCATCAAGAAGAATATGAAAGGTGAAACTCAGTTGCATGTGGTAAGTCCATATTTTCTATTCTGGTTAAATTGCTGTGTAATGTATTTATTGCGTTCATGTTTAGAAAACACCAGTGATCTACGTATTAGAAGTCTAACACTGACTAGCTGACAGACAATGCACAGCCTAAACCGGTGGATCTAGAACAGAGTTTCGTAACTTTTTTGTAGTTACGAAACACTCAAATTTCTAAAAATTTCACCGATACTTTTCGAATACAATCGAAAGAAAAGAAAAGACAATTTAAAAATACTTTCTATTAGATAGGGCAGGAATCTGGAGAATAACAATAACTTGTGTTACAATCAGTTGGTGAGAAGGTAGCTGCTGATTAAGTAGGATAAGTATGTTAAATTGAGTTTACACTAATTGTTATATTAATAAATGATGTTAGACAGGCTAGCCATGGATTCTCAGCACTTATGACATAGACCTTTCAGGCGTCTACGGACCCCAGATTAAAAAACCACAATCTATGAGCATGAAATTTTATTTAGGCGTTCCTTATACATATATCGCAACGCACTAAGAAAAGATTTTTCGTTAGAAGTTACAAATATGAAATTGAATTTTAGTTTTCTCACCGCGACCTGAGGGTATTAATTAAAATCAACTAAAACACACATTTTTATCACGCACTAAAAATTTAATAACAATTATATTACCTTAACGAATTCGGAAATACAATAGAAGTGTAATTCAGAACAATTATGGCCGAAAAACAAGGTACCGTGAGTCTGATTCAAATACTCCGAAACACGTAAAGTTGCAAACTCAACAGTCAAATTTTAAAATGAACTCTATTTTAAACCCACACGATCTTTATTCAATTGTAGCGTGGCGTTTAAAACGTTTCCTATTACATTCCAAAGTCAACGGTGCCTGGATGCCCGAAACGGAAAAGTGCTAGCAAGCGAGAATGTTTTTATACATTACTACGCATCGCAACGTAATTTATTGGTAATTGCTCTGTTCGCATTAGTAAGCAGTATGAATATATCTAACTCAGCCAAAATGGCCACACATAATGCGGTGTTGGTGCCAACTTTACTGCATGGTAGTGAGTCCTGGATATGCCCGAAATCGAGTGAAAGTAAGATAAATGCAATAGAAATGCTATCTCTTAGAAATATGTGCGGTGTCACTCTTGCAGACAAAATAAGCAATAAAAAGATACGCAGTATGACAGGCTTCCACGACAGTGTTATTGAAAAAACTAAGAAAGGAATGTTAAGATGGTTCGAGCACATGGAAAGAATGAGTGATTAAAGACCGACGAAGAAAATCTATAGAGCGAAAATGAGTGGTAAAAGAAGCCAAGGAAGACCAAGGCTGACTTATGAAGATCAAATAGCTAGAGTGTTAGCCGACGGAAATGTCAAAAGCACTCGCATAACTAGGCGAAAATGTGTGAGAAGAATGATGAGATTTGAGGAAGCGAAAGAAGTATGTAAGGATCGCGATGCTTGACGCTCCGTCTTCTCTGACTACCTCGTTGGGTATACGGCGTGAAGATATGTATCTATGTGTTATTTACCTTATTTAAGTAAAGTTAAATAGTTTTTTATATAATAATGTGTCTCAATTCGTTGTTTATCCAAATTACTAAAAGAAATCGCTGTTTTAATGTGTTCTTGTGAATTCATGTGTATTTTATGGCGCCAGTATAGTTTTTTTAAACGTCTTAATCAGAATGGTTCTAAATACTTTCGTCATTTGAATAAAATATACAGCACTAATAATAATAAATAGTACCACCTACCTATAACTTGACGGGAGAACCAGGAGAACAAATAAAAATTCAATCAATTTCGTGAACTGATTAAATTGTCTTTTATGCGAATTACTAGTCAGAGTTAAATAGTTTTGTACACTGATTTATTGTCTTTTATGCAATTTACTAGTCGAGTAATACACAACTCAGGCGTAGTGGTTAACGAAACAATTAGTTGTTTTTCTGTGCAAAGTTCGAAGATTTTATATTTTCTGTCGATTAAAACTTATATACACTTTAAGACCTCACAATTCATCCATCGGCTCAAACAAATAAATATTAGTTAAAAACAATGACGTTGAATCACGTGGAATTGTATTCTTATTCGTATTGTATCTCTCAATTTGTACAAAGTTCAGTATGAAAGCCGGGCTTTTCACTTCATACTAATTGCTATATAAACCTCAGCAAAAAAGCTACAGTCGTAACGAGATTTCCCATTAGAGAGAAAGAGAGTTTGCAAGCCCCGTTGCAAGCCAACGCGTGAGAGTGAGACTCACCGAAAACCGACTAGTTTCGGACCTATTGGAGGTCCTTCATCTGAACCTCCAATAGGTCCGAAACTAGTTGTTACCTATACTAATTAAACGTCAGTACAGCCGTGTTCAATAATTATTTTGTTAATAATGTCTCACGAAAGTTTTAATAATTTAATTACAATTGATTACTCTGATTTTTGCTCTGATTATGCCTTGAGAGGTCGTTAGTGTCGATCGACCGACGCACTGATTGGTCGCGATTTGGGTTAAAAAACTGTTTTATTTCTCCAAGTTTCCTATACTGTTTTCGTTTGAAAAGTACTTCGCGGGAATTTTTAAAACTGTTATAACTTGAAGTTAATATTTATTACTCATTCTTGACAAGTTAGTGTTATGTGTTCTTGACTGAGCAATTTAGTAAGGCAAGCAGAGCTTTTGGACTTGTATTAAGGTACCGCCACTGCTAAGAGTGTAAATAATTTATTTAGTCTGTCTTGTAGAATTTAATAAAGAATTTTTTTTTTATCAAAATGCACAGAGGAGCTTGTAATTATTACTCTTAAAATAGTGTTGCGATCTGGTGTTCCTGCTTTTTTGTTTTTAATAACTGTAATTATGTCTATTCATTCTACAGTTTTTGAGAAATATCGATTTAGAATCACAGCAAGATTTCAGTTTTTAATTAGATAACATGCGATGCCATTACAAGTAGAATATATTTCTTAATTTTCTAAATGTATAGAGCACACCCTATTGGCATTAATTGGTAACCAGTCACCTTCTCTTCTTTCTAAGCGAACTGCTTTAATCCACCGTAGTCGCCGAAGCTCATTTTTAGTCAAATTAAAGGAATAAATTTATTAGATCCAATTCAGTAAACAGAATTCCCATACTTAGCATAAAAATACATTAAAATAACTTACGTACTAAAAACTGGCTGGCTACTAGTTGCGTAATACAGATCACAATATTTTTATTTGATTTCTTGTAAACATAAAATTATTTTATATACATATGATAAGTTATCATGTCATGACTTCTTTCTGTCTTCACACCACTTAATCATACAGAAGGTTATTTTTAATTTGCATTTCGCCAGTTTGCACTTCAACAAACCAATTTTAATTGCGACTGGTGACTGTCACTGAGTGCACGGTAGCGCGTTGATTGTGGTTTTTTTAGCCCCGCCCACTTGATTGGGGCTTGCGTTGTGTCATATTATTAAATGAATGCGAGTTCCATAGTATTTCTGAATTCGTTGTATAAAATAAACTTTTATTTGTTACATTACACGCATATTATTATCCTTGCCAATATTTTAACTTCATTGTAGAGCACTGGTTCCCAAACTTATTTTGTCTACTGAGTCGAGAGCTCATGCAGTCGTTGTCTATGATGCCTCCTAGCTAAATGAAATTACAAATCACCCCCCAGGCCTCTACACAACGCCCCCATTTTTTTTCTGGGTCTCTTACCGCCCTCTTTAGGCCTGCAGCGCCCACAAGGGGGCGTTATCGCCCACTTTGGGAATGGCTGCTGTAGAGTAAACGTAAACATATATTTTTTTATAGTTATTAGTAAACTTTTATGTCCAATGGCTAATTCTAATTCAAAAGGCGTGGAGCGTTTTGTCTACATTAATTAAAAGTAAAATATGTTTGTAAAAACCTAAAATAATGTGAATAAATGGCAACTCACGTTAAATCTCAACCCCTTGGAATGTCGTGATTGGAATGTTGCGATTAATTAACAATAAAATAAGTACATACATACAGTACAAGTAATAAAACAATACAAGTAATAAAACATAACAATTAAACTCCATATTATTACACAAATTGTGTGACCCCATGCTAAGCACTAGGTTTGTACTATGGGTACGACACAACGAACTGGGGGAGCTCCCAATAGCACTCGGACTCCAAGCTAATTTAGAAAAGTTTGTTTCCTAAGTTGACCTGATCGCAGATCGAACCCAGGGCTCCGGCTTGGAAAGCAGATGCTCTGCTTCCGTGCCAACGGTCAGTCAAAATTGGAAAGTGGAAGTATAAATATCTATAACTTTACGAAAGACTTTTTGGCGGGAACGAGAGAAGTGAGGTTGTCATTTCATTTAGATCTGTTTTTTATGGTATATTGTGTTTTAAAGTTCTGTATAAGTGATAAGAATGGAGTAGGTCTAAATAAACATGTGTAGCTGAAGTTCTCGCGCTTTCTTTATAACTAAAGTAAAACCTATACTATCACTTTACTGGAAGTAGTTTTACGATAATAAAAAACTAATTTACTTGTGATTCTACTTATTAATACGTGACATTGGCAAATGCACTAATCTGTGTGCCATGCTATAAAGAAAAAAAAAACTGTACGAAAAAACCTTACACAACAGTAAATATGTCGTCATAAAATGTACTATTTTGTAGTTTTTCTGACATTATAGGCATGCATTTCGGGTAACAAATTATTAGTGGAGAGATTAATAGCTAAAGGCCACCCAGTCAATGTGAGAGATAATGCAGGATGGTTGCCATTGCATGAGGCTTGTATTAATGGACATTTGGAAGTAGCTAATATACTGATTAATAGTGGTGCTAACGTCAATGATAGAGGAGGAGCTAATTGCGATGGTAAGTTGATCTTTTATCAGTTTTTTAAAAATTATGAATAGTATGTGTACTGAATTTAAACACATCGATCCAACATGTTATATCAGAAATGGCGTTATTTACGACTCATGAAAATTATTAAAAATAATTCTCTTTACGTAATCCTCGAAATATTTACTATAAGCATAGGTCGTTTATAGATTGGATCAAATCCACTTTATTAAGGCAAAGCATTCTATTTATTAGTGTTGATTTGATTTTAAGAAAATATATTATTGTTTTATAGGGATCACACCACTATATGACGCTGCAAGCAATGGCCATTTAGAAGTAGTACTGTTACTATTAGAAAAAGGTGCGATACCATCTTTAAAGACAGATTTCGGTGCAACTCCAATAGATATTCTTCAAAAATGGCGAACAGGTACTATATTAACGAAAAATGAAGAATCGTTGTACAATAATATATGCGTTAAAATACATAGCTTTATTGATAGAACGAATGCAACAGATATTGATTTGAATAGATCTAAATCTCCTGTAAAACACATACAAGATTCAACTCCACCAAGTACATCTAAGATGACTTCAAAAACTAAACTACCTTCTCCAGTATTTAAAAGGCGAAATGTCATTGATGATGTAGATAGTGACGAGGAGATGGATGTATTACAGAGTATTAGAAATCAGAGAGCTTTCCCATCTGATGATTCAATGTCATCTGATGAGAGTAATATGAAACTAAGACCAGAAAAATCATCAGGCGTAAAAGAATACAGAAGTGCTATTCAAGCATTAAGAAATAGGAATATAGATTTGCCACAAGAAGAAGTAAACAAACCAAACCCTAAACCAGCTTTACTAAATCCTGATGAGGTAGACGATGACTGGTTGGAAGACGATTTAGGAACAAATAAGAATAAAAAGAGAAAAATTAGTGATCCATTGACTGTCATATCCAAAAGACCTACGTACGATAGCATCAAAGATAAAATTAAAAGTATTGGTAAAATCGAAGCACTTATTGACAATAGTGATCACCCTAAATATGTCAAAGAGAAAAAATCACGGGTGAGTGATGTGATTGACGTGAGCGAAAACAGTTCAGACTCTGAAAAGTTTCATAGAAATGAAAATTTTTGTCCTAGAGCTTCTGAATCTATGCAAAACATCGAAAGAGAGTTTAATGACTCAAAAATAAGAGATAGCAGAGATAACATGAGAAAGAGATGGAAAAGACAAAGCACTTTACTGAAAGCTGGTTTTCACAGGCGAAGAGAAGATGACCTTTCGAGTAACAGTGGGAGTGACAATGAAGCTAGTACAAGAAGAGATATAAATAAAAGATTGACTCCAACGGGGACATTCTCTAGTAAATCATCAGGGGAAAATCTTTGTTATAGTCCCAGTGTGACACAAAATGATGGTTTTGGCATTGTTCAAAATATAAACCCTAATATTGTGCATCCATTGAGTGTTATACAACCAATAAACATAGTTCAACCGTCAAAAAATGGCAGGCCGATACAAACACAAATACTACCGCCAGCTGCCGTCAAGGTACAAGTGGAAGATAAAGTGCTGCTCATATCTTTGAAATTAGATAGTATAAATAAGTTGACAATCAGCTGGCTGGTTGAAGAAGTCAAGTCCAGATACTATAAGTAAGTATCGTCAGCAAAGTGTAGTTCGACTATACAAGGTTATTGTGAAAGGGGGTATAAATCCGCCGGGGTTTCGACGATTGTATATTGCAATTTTGTTGTTATATTGCAGATATAATAATTACGGGATAAGTTTATTTTGTTTTCCATACAAAAAAAACATTTGAAAGGAAATGTACTACCTTATCATTATGCCCTATATTCCAAAGGTTTGCTAGTGACGTAAAAACGCTGATATTAGGATTGCCTCATCTTTATAATTTTTTTAACTAATTCAACAACTGTTGACTAGTAGACTGTTGGCAAAGTTGTAGAAAGCAAGTTTTTCGTTGTCATGAGTAGTTTTAATACCCTTTCGTATTTACCCATCCTTTCGAAATAACCTTGTATATGCAAATAATAAAAAAAATATTAGTATTTGTTTTGTATTAAATATGTAATTTATTGTGCAGCCACCACCCACGTACTTCCTGCGTAATAGCTGTTTAGTGGCTTAGCGAATTCCTTTATGCAGATCCATGACTCGATGTTTACATTGTAAGTTGAATTAATTGTAGAGACTCTGGGACTGTTCGATCCAACTTAAGGGGAGAATGCGTCTCCATGTTCATATTATTAGTTAGTTTTAGGTCTATTGATAGATTATTGTATTTTTGAGTCTAAATAAGTTGTATATTGTACAGTATTATATAAAATATAAGGCGCCGCGATGTGTCAGTAGTGTGGGAGACTTCGATCTATCATATGACAGTAGTTTTTCTTGTGTTAAAATCTTGCATTGCTATTGGTTGATCAGTTTCACGGGCGGTGTGCGCCATCTTGTTCAACCAATCAGAGTTATGAGTAAGTAGTAACCAATGCTCTAGTGATTGCTCTTGCAAATAAAGTTCAATATAAATCCTTTACGCGTTCGGAAAGTTCGGCTATAGATGTTAATTGTTATTTGTTAATAACTGAAAAATTATTAGACAATAATACATATTTAAAAATCTGTGCCGAGCAACGTACTTTTTTGAACAGGTCTTATTATAAAATTTAAAAACTCTCGAAGAATAGTAAAATTGTTCCCTTGGACAATGGAAACTGCTATATTTCCAGACAACCACTAACGGAGGAAAAAATATCAAAATATTGTTAATATATTGATGGAATAGACATTAACTATATGATAAATACAATATTTATGTATAAAATGAATTCATATATAACTATATGTTCAAAGATATTTTTGTCAGTAATTTAAGGACAGCAGTGAGACTAACGATAGTTGATCAACCCATTGATCGTCGTTATTTACATACTAGCTTTTGCCCGCGACTTCGTTCGTATATAAATTATAGCCTATGTGTTATTCTGATGTATATTTTATTTATAATTGTAGTTTTATCAAAATCTGTTTAGCAGTTTTTGCGTAAAAGTCACAAACATCCAGCCTCAAAAACTTTCATATTTATAATATTAGTAGGAATTTATCCAAAAAAGTAATATTCGCCATCTTGGATTTGAAAATAAACATCATCATCATCACAACATTTTCGTAATTAGCACCCCGAAATACCTAGAACTTGTTTATCCCAAAAAAGTAATATTCGCCATCTTGGATTTGAAAATGAACGTCATTTTTGTAATCCGCACCCCAAGAAACCTAGAATATGATATCCATGTCTATTTATCCAAAATAGTAATATTCGCCATCTTGGATTTGAAAATGAACGTCATTCTCGTAATCAGCACCCCGAGAAACCTAGAATATGACACCAATGTCGAATTATTTCAAAAAGTAATATTCGCCATATTGGATTTGAAAATGAACGTCATTTTCGTAATCAACACCCCGAGAAATCTAGAATATGACACCAATGTCAATTTATCCAAAAAAGTAATATTCGCCATCTTGGTTTTAAAAATGAACGTCATTTTCGTAATCAGCACCCCGAGATACCTAGAGTTTGACACCCATATCGATTTATCAAAGTGGAATTTGCCATCTTGGATTTGAAAATTCGCGTATAAATTATTCTGATGTATAAGCTATATTATTGTAGTTTCATCAAAATCCGTTCAGTAGTTTTTGCGTGAAAGAGTAACTAACATCCAAACATCCTTCCTCAAAAACTTTCACTTTTATTTTACTAGTAGGATTCTGTTTTTATTTTTAATAAAAAAAGAACTGTACATAATAAGTAATACTTTCCAATTTATTTTTAACTGTGCTCAAGCTTAAGGTACTAATGTTTTTGCTTAAGTATTACATTTTATACTATTTGTTTATTAAGCTTCTCTTTTTAGATTAACAGGCGTTAGACCCGTATTTAGCTTAATGACATCAGACGGCGCCATCCTTTCAGAGGACGATCCTTTGAGTTTAGTACTCGCATCGCCAGAGTTGAAGACCTGTATAACTAATTGGAAGGCATCTCCCGCCGAAGAAAGATATTTGGAATGCTGTGAAGCCTTAGGCTTGTGTAAGTTATTAAGAAATCTGATTTGATTGTGGAATTATCTCCAAAGTACTTAATTTTCTGGTTCCGTACTTAAATGGAGAAAAAGGAACCTTTACGATGCGACTTCATCCGTCTGTCTGTGTCACCTACAGCTGTTTATTTCAGAAATCCACTAATGCTATCGACTTAAAATTCGGAATATTTTAAAATAATGTAAGTAATGCTTGCCCACCTTTGTGAATGAAAAAAATTAAGAATTATTTTATTATATTGCAAAAAAGGTCGAAAGATTTTAAACCTAGGTTACTAGGTCAAATAGGTAATGAAAGGTCTATTTGCTATTTATTATTTATTACCTATTTGCTGCATAGTTGTCGACTTACGATGGAAACTGTCTAAAAAAATAAAAATAAAACGTTAATCTAGTAACTAACACAATTTTCTAGAAATTAGCAAAAATCTTTTATAGACAAACGTGATTCGGTCCTATTCAAGCAACACTCAACATTTTTTGTATATACCTTGACCTATTACTTCATTGTTTTTGAGGCGGTCGATGAATTTAACTAAATAACTTTTTATAAGTTTCCTTCCAAGGCACGGAACCCATGGTGCGCGAATCTGACTCGCCTGTTTTTTGGACAATTAAAGGAGGCAGAAATGTAATGAATGACCATTTATCTTTGCAGTGAAGAATAAATAGATTGCTATAAATTTTATATTTGAAGTTAGCATTTTTGGTTTCAGCTGCTTCTGAAGAAATTCAGCAAGCTGTTGGAAGAAGTCATACAACCCACCGATTGGCTCTAGGAGCTAAAACGTTGTCGTTGTCACAAATACGTCCCCTATTTAGAGCTCTTACCCATCAAACACACATAACAGCTATAATGATATCAGATAACAACATAGGGGATGATGGCATGAAGTACTTGACGGAATGTATTTGTACCATGAAACATTTAACACATTTAGATATAAGTAAGAACAATATCAGTGCTGAAGGAATGGAAATATTACTGAAGCTCTTTGAAAAATCAACTCGACCTGTCTGCCAGGCATTAGACCACCTTGACTTGAGTGCTAATCCAATAGCAGATGATGGTTTCAAACACGCACTTAATTTGGCACAATATGTAAGATTAAAAGTGTTGAAATTAAATTACTGTAGGATAACAGAGCATGCTGTAAATGATACAAATAAATTAATTAATTTGGATAGTTTAGAGTCGCTAGATATTAGTAACAATGAGATTAAACACGTGACAGTCAGTTGTTTAATGGCGTCATTGAATCCGAATTTGATAACAGAACTGGAATTAGATAATGTTTATGTGGAAGGCAACATAGTTGGCTGCATAGCGTCGTTTATGGACTCGGCTAGAGAACTGAAGATTAGACGTTTCAGCTTATCCAATTGTAAATTGGTTGATGGACAATTTATGCGGATTTACAGGTATGTGTTGTTTTCGGAAGAAAAATCTCTATTTTTCGTTTGTAGACCAAAGAAAGTATATTTTTAAGGAAATATTTCTTTACTTTTTTTTTGTAGAAAAATGGAAAAGTCATAAAGTAGCGGAACCTCCTACGAGTTAATATACGGAATTAAATATTTTTTTCAGGTGTCTCAGCCGCGCGAAAAATCTACAGATGATCACATTAAAACAAAATCTTCTGACATTTATAACATTGAAAAAATTACTTCAAAGGCAGCCTCCAGTTCCTCAGATCAATCTGGAAGGATGTGATGACATTTTTAAATATTCACCAGACTCTGATTTCCATGTATGGTTACCAGCTGTAGATTTCGGACGCTGTATACCTGAAATAAATGTTACACCAGTGTTTAAAACTGACGAAGAAAGAGAAAGTTTTAAATCTTTTTCTAAAACTTGGCTCAGCTGCTTTAAAGGTCGCGGAGTCATAGAGCACGGGGACGGTGGAGTAATAAAGTTCACTGCTAGATGATAAATTACTAAACTGTAACGTCCTTTGCAGATTGAATATTGAACATTTGATGTACCTACTGAATCCACCTGAATCAAGTTGTTAGTGGAGTTTGCATTTATAACGTACATTTTTTGTTTGTTATAAATAAAAATTAGTTATACATACCTACTATATCATTTTATTATACTTATAATTAAATATCTTTTGCAATAATATAAAAGTCCGTTTGACTTTTTTTGAACGTAGTACATAAAAATATGTAAGCTGCATAAATTGTTTTACATTAATACCTATAGTGAAATATAAATATATAAAGTTCGACCTTTTTTGTGATTCCAGAGGGGAGGGGAGGTTAGAACAATTAGGCTATTCCAGTATTGGGCAATATGTCATTGTCAAAAACAATTGCAATTTTTATTACTATTATTCTTCTGCTTTTGTGGCGATCCTGCTGTTTCCGCCAATAACAAAGTGAGAAACATAAATAAGTTTATAAAGCTTAGCAAATATTTATACTCTGTAATGAAATATAAGAGAAGATTTCACCGGAAATCTCTCACAATAATTAGCTGTTGAATTACCTAAAACAAACGATAAACACAATGTTAAAATGTGTGTTAGTAGTAGTTAGTAGTGAGTTAAATTAGACAGTAATCTAAAGATTAATATTGTTAGAATTAATATAGTCACATAGAATATACACAATATGGGAGTTCACATAAGTCAACAGGGAGTCAAGTTAATAGGCCTAGGAATAGTGGGGAAAGGAGATCATAAAGGGACGATGATATTTTAGGGCGGTTAAAGAAAATATGATCAGGAGTTCCTTCATCTATACCACATTCACAAAAAGAACTGTCTCTTATCCTGATCTTAGCTAAATTTACATGGGTGCAAGCATGTTCCAATCTAAGACGGCAACTAATGGAAGTTGCTCTTTTATTGATATCACGATACTTAAAATACCAGGGTTTAGTCGGTAAATGATTTTGGATAAAGATATCATTAATGTTTTTAAACTTTCACGACTTGTACACATCTTACAATATTTATTTACGGGTCTATGTCGCGTTTATACTTTAAGGCTAATTACCTATTTTATCCCGACGTTTCGACCGGATTGCACCGATCGTGGTCACGGGCAGACTGATGAGGATGAATGTCATCTTCGTAGTGTGCGGTTTCTTGCAACTACCCACACTCATTCAATGCATTTTTTAATTTTTAGTACTTTGACACTAACGACATCTACACACTGGCGACGTCCGGTTTTCCAGCGGGGTTATTACCTAAAAATTTGCAGATGGCGACAGCTACGCGATCACTGCGCGACCGATGATTAATTGTAATAAAACATTAGTATCATGTATAACGATTGCGTATCTATTATTCTATGACTGTAAAATGCACTTTTCGCGGTAGATTTAGCGCCACTATACAAATTACACGAATTCTCGTTTTGACAGCAGATATCGCGCGATATTGGTTGTTGCATGCTGTCTGCAAGTTACGTAATAAGCATGCGGGTCCGGTCCGGACACACTCACTGATATGTCAGGATTCCATGATGTTGATAAGCGGTATCCATCTTCCCGGTTGAAATTATGGTATTTCTTGATTTCAACCAAATCCACAAGCAACAAAGCTTCGTATTTCAGTAGATTCTGCAGAAAATATTGAGTTATAAGAGGGGCACTTGTAGTTTAATATAATTTTATATTTAGGAATCCAGACTGTAGCTCCTAAATTAAAATTATCTAAAGTTTTAAAAGCATCAGTATAGTTAGCCAATCTTTCCAAAAACAGTCTATTACAACTTTTAATTTAGTTGAAGCCTCAACAGAATTTTTTTTTCAAGGTCAAGAATTACATTTGGTTGGTAGATGATTGTCTCATATGGGATATCGAACAAAGAATTATAATACTACATTGAAATACAGGACATGAAAGATGTAGGAAACTAACAAAACTACCTATTGAATAAATAGGTTATTCAATACATAGAACTAGTCTTTATGAGACCAGTAATCACAAGAAGATATAAATTCAGACAGGACATGTAATTTAGGGATAAGAGGATAGGAAGAGAATTGGAAAGCTTTAAATAAAAATCTATCGGATACATATTGTCTCCTTAAACCCCGTGGAGCATCAGTACATTCCACTTATAGTGCGTTAATAGGGGATGATTACATAGCTCCTGTAATAATTCGAAGACAGATTGTATTTTAACTAATAGAGTGAGAGCAGTCTTGTTACAGGGTTCTAGGAGGAAACAACCATAATCCAAGTGACTACGTACGATGGCATTGTATAATAACTTCTGTGAGTATGGATGGGCGCCCCACCATACTCTAGAAAGCGAGCGCAGAATATTCATGTTCCTTTCACATTTTTTTATAATATGATTAATGTGATGGATTCCAGATAATTTAGAGTCGATAATAACTCCTAAGAATTTTACCCTGTCCTGGGTAGGTAAAATTTAATCCTCATGAGAAATGATACAATCTGGAATGGTTCTATGGCGGGAAAAAGTAACGACATTGCATTTAGTAACCGAAAGGGATAGCCTGTGATTTGAAAGCCAGTTTTGTAAATAAAAAAGGGAAGAACTGAGTTGTGAAGCGGCATTCAGCTACATTTACGGACAATTTCAAATCATATGTGTATATGCTGTACAAAAGGGGACTTAAGACTAAACCTTGTGGAATCGCTTTCCATACAAGTCTAGGTGGGAGAAGCGAATTTTGAGAGTTAATTAAGATTGATCTACCAGAAAGAAAGTTAGAAATAAAATTGACTATCTTCACTGGGATACTCAGCTTGAGTCATTTTTGCCTGAGTACAGGAAGTGGTACATTATCGCATGCAGATGCGATCTCAAGAAAGGTTGCCACTATATATTGTCGCTTTGAGAAGGCAATATGGATGTCTGTGACAAATGAGCTGAGGCTATGCATTGTGCCTAATGCTTTGCGAAATCCAAACTGGCTGTTCCAAAGTATCCCTTTGTTTTCTACAAGCCACTCCAGACAGTTTTTAATTAGGTGCTCAAGAATCTTTGCCATTGTACACGAGAGTGCTATAGGGCGATAACTTAATGGATCACTGCTGATTTTGCCCGGCTTAAGTACATGAATTATTTGAGTTTGCCATTCATCAGAGGGGATGCATAAAGAAATATATGATTGAGAAAATCGAGAAAGAAAGCTTTAGTAACAAGACCACTTTTAACGATGAAAGAATATGGAATTCCATCAATTTCAGTAGAGGAGTATCTGAGGCTTATTAGAACTATATGAAGTTCTTCAAGGGAAAACGGAGCATCAAATCTCTCAGAAAAGACAAAAGAGGAGGAGTGAAAGACTAAAGATTCTTCAAACGTTGGGACAGTTGGGGCAGCTAACTTATGAACAAATTGGTCTATCCCTACGGAGAAGTCATTGGATGAAGATATTCTGATTACTTGACATGGAGCATCGGAACCTTCTGATATTGGTCCAGATAAAGGACTAAGAGCAACCAGGTCAAAGAGATTCACACAATTTATACCAGCCCTGTTGCTTTTTTTGTGATAACAGTCTCACAGTTTCAGCAGCAATCCTTTGGTAATGAAGGTAGTTTTCTTTAGTCATAGCTCTAGAATATAAATGTTCTGCTTCTTTTCTTTCCTTAACCGCCTGTGAACGATCTTTATCCCACTAGGGGGCAGAAGGAATGTTATTTCTGGGGACTTTTTTGTGAGGGATGGACTCGTCTGCAGCGGCTAAAAGGCCACTTTTAAAATCCAAGTAATCCACTTGAACATTATACAGATTAACAGCAGGAAGATGGAGAACTTGTTGGTCTGATATAAGTCTGTCAAGTGCTGATTGGTCCCAATATAGCTATTGGGACCAATCAGCACTTGAGAGATTATATTTGAATCGTGTTGTATATTGAATGAGAGGACCAGAGGAATTAGGAAAGAAGACTAATATAGAATAATGGTCACTACCATGGGAATTAGGAATGGTCTTCCAAGACAGTAAATAAGAGAGATCAGAGGAGCAGATGGACAGACCCACTGCACTCTTAATGTTCTGAGATGGAGGAACACGTCTGGTGGGGGAGTCATCATTCAGAATGCAGAAAGAAAAGTCATCTATGAAGTTTAAAAATGGGTAAGTAATGGTAATGGGTAAGAGGGAGTCACAGAAATGGGTTCCGCATGAGGTAGGATGAATATTAAAATCTCTCAAAATGATAATAGGAGAAGGGTGGGAAGATATTTAAGATCTAAGGTCAGACAAAATTAAAATGTTTGGATCAGTGATATCAATAGAAATTAATGAAATATTTAAAGCTCTTACTGCAACTACGAGTACATTGAAAGAGAAATTATGCGGAGGAAGAGGGATTTGGGAGAATGTACCTAATAGATCTAGGAACTAAGATGGAAGCACCTGCATGACCATCTGTCCTGTCGTCACGGAGACGGAGCAGCCTGAGACAGGTCTAAAGCACATCTCCTGGACAGCAAGAATGGCAGGTTGAAACTTATCGATAGGGAAAGTAAGTTCATTTTTTTATGTTTGATACTCCTACAATTCCATTGGTGAATTATTTATTATTGTTGGAGACTTTTGCTACAAACAGAAAATAGCTCAGTAAGTTTCTGACAAATATTAAATGGCAATTCAGTACCATTAAAGCGTTATCATACCAATTAAGGTAGACAGCAGAAGCTCAAAAAGGTTGTCATTATGACAGTCATTATTTATTGGAAGAACACAACCATTTGTAAGAGTAGAAAAAGCAGTTCAGATTATCACTTGATGTGCATGTCTGTCATAGCTAGAAGTGGAAGCTGGACCAAAGGGACGCCGAGGAGTTTTCTTATAAGAAGAGGTTGTAGAGGGACGAATATGTGAAGATGAGTGTTGGAAAGAAATTGGGACAGGGCGGACAGAATGAGCCGTAGAAGATAACCTTGTAGTGTCAGTAGAAGATCTTTTGACTTGGAGGAACCTAGCAGATGCCTCTAAGTAAGATACAATATATTGAGACAACTAATTTTATAGATCTTTGTCTCGAGTGCTCTGAACAGGAGAGATCTTTCGCTGTATGAGGTCCTGAACAAAATAAACAGGTAGGGGACTGCCTATTACAAGAAACACCTTCGTGATTTTGGGCACACAAAGCATCGACGGTTTGATCTGCACTGTGACGTAAGATGACCGAATCTGCAACATTTGAAATATTGTATGGTGTGAAGCACATATATCTCAACAGGCATTGATTACAAAGCAATATAAGTGAGATGGGACCTTTTGGCCTAAAAACATCAACACGACTGTTTGAGTAAGAACCCAAGTGGAAATACCACTATCATTAAGGCCTTCTATCCAGTATTCTCGCTCTTATAAATGCGGCGATAACCAGATGGAACCTCGACAACATCAATCATTACTTCCAAAGTCCACTCGACTGGAATTATGATATGATATCTCTTATGATTTCCATGCGTGTGACATTGTATGATGGGATGGATGCCTCGTATTTGGCAGCAGAAAGAGCTGAGTGATCAATAAATGAATTAGCATCTGCAGCAGATTTAAACCACTGATATTTTATTACGTCCTACTCGTTTTACTCCATCATGAGTAAAAATTTTTATTTTGTTCCTAAAAAAGAAATGGCCAAATTTAATATATCGTAGCGTTGTTCTAAATCAGCCTTTCCCAAAGTGGGCGATAACGCCCCCTTGTGGGCGCTGCAGGCCTAAAGGGGGGCGGTAAGAGACCCAGAAAAAAAATAGGGGCGTTGTGTAGAGGCCTGGGGGGTGATTTGTAATTTCATTTAGCTAGGAGGCATCTTAGACAACGACTGCATGAGCTCTCGACTCTCAACTACAACTTGTGAACATCAACTAATATTAATTAAAAGATTGCTCAAACTCAGTTCGATATTTCTCTCCGCGTAGTTCATATATGTGTCCTCTTTTATTGAATATACAAAATAAAAATCATGTCAATCGGTCGTTCCGTTTCGAAATGAAAGTAGACACAAACAAACAAATAAAAAGGCAACAGACACACTTTCGCATTTTAATAGTTATTAGTACTCCCAGATAGGTAATTTTCGCAGATAATAGACCGCGGGCAATCATGTTTTAACAAGTTTTTGTTAAATAACCCGAATTGTGCATTCCTGTATCAATCGGCTGGTTCATAGAATACTTGTT
Source organism: Zeuzera pyrina (assembly GCA_907165235.1). Classification (NCBI taxonomy): domain Eukaryota; kingdom Metazoa; phylum Arthropoda; class Insecta; order Lepidoptera; family Cossidae; genus Zeuzera; species Zeuzera pyrina. Next base: position 7,039,433 of record OU015629.1, read on the forward strand.
CTGACTTGTTGAGTACGATTGAGCGTCGAATAAGATAAACGAGTCTATGCATGTTTGTTTTATTCCTGTCGGTGCGTGCTGCTTATGCAATCCTATATAAACAACGTAATATTTATTTTATTTTCATTTGCGGTTTCGCGCGCAATAGATGAGCAGTACTTAAGTTCAACACTTACTTACGTATTTCTCAAAACAAAACAATGTCGGAAGTAAAAAAGAAGAGACGGCAATACTGTGCGGAATATATTAAATTCGGATTCATTGAAAATCCGACAAACCCATCGTCGCCTTTGTGTCTTCTATGTCTAAAAACATTTTCGAATGAAGCAATGAAGCCTTCAAGACTGCAAGATCATTTGAATAAAATGCATCCAGATAAGAAAGACAAGAATGTAGCATATTTTCAAGACCTAGAGAAGAAGCATAATACTCAGCCAAGTGTGGCAAAACTATTTTCGGCGGCTGCTAAGCAAGATGACGACGGACTTCGAACTTCGTACAATATCTCTTTGTTAATTGCTCAAAAAGGCAAACCACATAACATCGGAGAAGAGTTAATTTTGCCAGTAATAAAGGAAGTAATAACTACTGTGCTTCATAAACCAGACGCAGATATTATCCGAAAAATTCCTTTGAGTAATAATTCTGTGCAAAGACGAATTGATGAAATGGCTGAAAACATTCAAGGATCATTGTGTGATCACCTGAGGACAATTCAAATCTCAATTCAGCTCGATGAGTCCACTTTACCAACTAATGAAGCATTGTTGCTGTCTTACGTGAGGTTTATTAAAGATGAGAAAATATGTGAAGAACTATTCTTTGCTAGAAATTTAGAGACCGATACAAAAGGCGAAACCATATTCAATACATTGAAAAAGTTTTGTGATGAGAAAGAGATTTCCTTGAAAAATATTATATCAGTTGCTACGGATGGCGCTCCGGCTATCACAGGGTGCCATAAAGGCTACATAGCGTACTTAAAAAATAAAATTCCAGATGTCCTTGCTGTACATTGCGTTATTCATAGACAACATTTGGTTGCTAGAAACTTAAGTGAACGACTATTTCAATCACTGTAATATGTCATCAAAGCAGTCAATAAAATCCGCAACAGCTCTTTGAATGATAGATTATTTCATCAGCTTTGTGTTACTAATGACGAAGATTTCAACCGTTTGTTGTTTCATACTGAAGTTCGTTGGCTATCAAGAGGCAATTGTCTGACTCGATTTTACAACCTGTTTGACTTTGTTATAGAGTTCTTGGAAACTAAAGGTACAGAATTGCACAACAAGCTCATTACATCAAAGAATGATATAGCTTACATGACAGACCTGTATAAATTGTTCAACGACATGAATCTCCAACTGCAAGGCGATGAACTAAATTTAATTAAAACAAAAAACGTCGTTGCTGCTTTCGCAGCCAAACTGCTTCTACACAAAAAGAATATGGGCAGACGTGAGTTTCACAATTTTCCGAATTTATCAGTATCATGCAGTAACGACGAATTGTTTGCCTACTGACAACATTTGGAAAACTTCCACATTGACTTCACCAAACGATACCAGGATATTTTGAACTTGGAAATACCAGACTGGGTGTTGGATCCGTTTTCAAATGTCAACACAGCAATGTCACCTCAGCTGGAAGAAGAACTTATAGAATTGACAACAAACGAGGAAATAAAAATCAAGTTCAAAAATGGTTACCAAGAATTTTGGCTACAAAAACCAATCCCGCAATTGTACCCTGGATTGTGGTCAACCGTTCAGCGATTCTTGATAGCATTCCCATCGTCATATTTGTGTGAACGTGGATTTAGTGCTGTGGCAACACTGCTTACTAAAAAGAGAAATCGTTTGCATGTTACCAAACGTGGCGACTTGCGACTGTTCTTGAGTAAATTGGAACCTGATATCAACAAACTTATTAAACAGCATCAGATTCATCCTTCACATTAGTTTTTATATAAGGATCGATTACATTTGTTTTATTTTGAATAAAAGATACTCTGTTTGAATACTATAAAGTTGCGTTTCAATAATCATTCTCATTGGCAGGTGTAGCCCGTAAGATTTAACTTGAGACCTAGCGCCGTTGTGTATTACCTACTGCGCTCAGGTTTCAAGTTAACTCTTGCGGGTTATAATAAAAGTCTCGTTTGGAATTAATGTTTAATCTCCGCTAATATAGCTCACAATAATTAATTAATTTAATTTGCAGTTATAGTGGTTTTTCAGTAGGTGAAAAAATGGGGGCGCTAAAAAATAATTTATTCTCAAAGTGGGCAGTAGACAAAATAAGCTTGGGAACCCCTGTTCTAAATGTAGGTTCACTCAGGTGTTTGCTAATATGAACTAAAAAAGGAGAAGTCATTTTCCGTGTATTTGGTTTTTTGATTAGTGTAATTTGGGTGAATATAGGTTGGCGCAATGGAGGGCGAAGACTCAGTAGGGTTAGTAATAGTTTCTTTCGTGGGTTGTGTGGAGCTTATAGCTATTTGAGCGTGTTTTCTACAGTCAATAGTTTGGACAATATTTGAGGGATAGGCTTGAAAGTATGAAGGAAAAGAGAGTGTGGTAGGATCCTTGGGATTTCCACTGTGATCAGGAGGGTCGGTATCCATTGCAAGACGTAAAAAAAAAACGAGTTAGCCTTACAGTAGTCGCATATTATGTGTAACATTCGACATCTCACCTTGCTAATAAGCAACATTAACATTATATCCTGAAAAAAAATGATTCAGGTATTATTTGAAATGGTTTTTCGTAACGAAGAATAATTCTTTTTAGTAAATTGCATTATGAGTAATGCAATTTTTTATTGAATAGAGTTATTTCATTCATTTTGAGGGAGAGCGGAGACAATAGACTTATGATAACTAAAATATACTTGTGATTTCAAAATATTTAAAAATCGTTCAAAAACTGTATCAATAACAGTACCATTGTAAGTTGTTGCGCAATTTTTTTTGGCTCTACCTTTCCAGTTTTTAATTTTTTTTCATGTTTTTTCTGCTGGTAATCTCGCATGTATTCTACTCTGGATTTACCCATCCCTGCAACTCACGAAATCATTAGAATTATAAATATTTAATAAATTATTAATATATAAGAAATTATTCGTGTAATTAATTAATTAGGTTTTTTTAAACAAAATTAAAAATATATGAATTGAGCAGCGACAGAAATTAAGCTCAAAATTTAAAAAAGCTATTTGAAAACGTAGTGATTACTTACTCAGTGGCTTCGATCACAAATATATTTGTGATCGAAGCTCTGTGGTTATTTGTTTTTTTTCTAATTCAAAATTAAAAATATTAATTGAGCAGCGACAGAAATTAACCTCAAAATTTAAAAAAGCTAAATACTGAAATATTTATTCGAATAATTATTATGTATAACATCATAACAAATGTATAACATCAACATTTTCATGAAATACTACGAAGAATTTATCTATTTATTACTCAAGACGTTGGCTGTTATGGGCATAGATCCTTTTGCCTTTTCTCTAAAGGGAATAATCCGTACGTAAAAAAAAGTAACCTCAAAAATCATGGCATGTGGAATATCCTCGACATATGGCGTTTTTGTTTTGATTTTGATATTTACGCTTTGAAATCATTTGATAAATTTTTAGGTAACGCAACAATTTTTTTATGTTATGTTTTCATTTGTCTGAATAAATATAATAAATCAGCGAAAATGGCAGAACTAGTAAATCAACGTATTGAAGATACGATAAATGAATTGGAACAAATGCGAAGGACTAATTTGTACAACGATGAGGAATTAAGGTACCCACCTACTTTTTCTTTTAATTTATTTTATTTAAAATAATGTTATTAAGTGGCCTTTATTTACATTAACCAAAAGTACATACATACGTTAATATTTACAAACTTAAACCTACACATTATCTTAAATAATAAACTTCCTCAACGTTGCCGCTTAGAAAGTTATATTATTACTATTAATTGCACACAAAGTACATAAATTGAACATTACTGTTTATTATTGTCTATGCAGTTACTTTTAACTAATAATTCCTTTTTTATTGATGAGTTTCCGTTAGAGTACTAATGTTTTTTTATTTCATTAGAGAAATATCTCGTAAACGCAAAGAGTTCGAGTACAAAGTACAACGTAGAGTGAAACAGAAAGAAGATTATGTTCAGTATATTGCATTTGAGCTAACTCTGCTTGAAGATATTGCACTTAGAAGAAAACAAATGGAGTTAACAGAGAAGAAAAAGGATATAGAGTACGCAATTTCCAAACGAGTTAATAAAATATTCAAACAAATGGTTTATAGGTTTCACAATGATGTAGAGGTTTATTTTCAGTATATAAAGTTCTGTGGAAGTGTTGGCTTTAATTATGCTATTTCTACTATTATTGGACAAATGCTTCAGGTATGCATATATTTTACTGTAGCATCATCTTAAGACTAAGGCTGACTTACACAGATTAATTAGCCAGAGTGTTAACTGACGAAAATGTCCAAAACACCTGCATACTGCATACCCAGGCAAAAATGTGTGAGAAGAATGATATGATTTGAAGAGGCGAAAGAATTGTGCAAGGACTACGAAGCTTGACGGTCCGTCTTCTCTGACTAACCCATAAGAGATACGGCGTGAAGATATGTATGTATATATCATCTTAACTTATGGTTTCTAAAGGCACAGAAATCCTGTTTCGTATTTGTAATTACATTTGTTCAAGTTTGAGTTTTATTATTTACATACATACATGTCTTCACGCTTATCCCCAATGGGGTAGTCAGAGAGGACGGTGCGCCTAGCATCACGGTCCTTACCTCTTTCGCTTCCTCAAATCTCATCATTCTCCTCGCACATTTATTTTTTATTTATTTATATTTATTTGGAGAGAAGTAATATATAGGTTCCCATTTGAGTTAATCATCATACTGGAATTAATAGTTAGGTTAGGTTTACTCATTAAATCACAATTTATAAGCTATATAGTGTGCACAGCCATTGGTATAAAAAATTAAGTGGTAAAAATATGGTGGTATTTTTGAGTTTTATTTGTTGGTTGATTTTATATATATATAAAAATAAACAAAACTATAATAATTACATTTTTAACTATTTTGTTAATCTATTATTCTATATTTTCTTCATACACTTGTCAGTATATGAAGTACATAAATGTCTTCATGCTGTATGCCTAATGGGGTAGTCAGAGAGAATGGAACACCAAGTTTTACGGTCTTCTCTTCGAATCTCATCATTCATCATCTCATGCATTTTCACCTAGGTAAGCGGGTGCTTTTGTCATTTCTGTCAGCTAACACTGGCTATTTTATCTTCGTAAGTCAACCTTGGTCTTCCTTGGATTCTGCTACCACTCACTTTCTCTCTGTAGACTTTCTTTGTCGGTTTTTCATCACTCATTCTGTTCATGTTTCGGAACCTTCTAGTTCTAGGCATACCTTTCTTCATTTTTACAATAACATTTGTGCAATCCTGTCATACTGCATATCTCTTTCTTGTTTATTTTGTCCACAAGGGTGGCACCACTCATATTTCTGAGAGATCGCATTTCTACTGTATTTATCTCACTTTCATTTGATTTCGAGTATATCCAGGCCTTACTATTGTATCAGGAAGTTGGCACCAGCATCGCATTGTGGTATATAAAGTTTATTATTCATAAACTACATTGGAATGTTTTTATTTATTACAAATGTAGAATCTTGTAGAAATATTAAGACTATATTTAATTTAAGTATTATATGTTTTATATTAGATGATGATTACTATATTTCAATATTCTTACTCATTTTTTATTTTAATATTTTAACATTGTTATCACATGACAACATTTTAATGATACTCTATTTCAATTAGATCCATGGTGATAAACCTAAAGCGTGGCTCTTGGCTAGCAAATGGGAAAGTGAAGAACAAAATAACTTAGAAAATGCAAGGGGTTTTCTACTGAAAGGCATTCAGAGGCATCCAGAGTCTGAGGTTCTCTACTTGGAGCTTTTTAAAACAGAGCTGAAACTCTGTGCTGGCAGTGATGAAGACACTAATGTAAGCTCGTTACTTTGTTAAATGATAAATCAATTACCAGCATTTTCTTAAAAGACCAAAATAAAATGCTTGGTTTGGGAGAGAAATAAAAACAAAGAATATGCGAATAGCTTATCTTCCCATGCTGGTCTTAAAAGACGGTCAAGGGATAGGGCTCATTATAAGGAACTGGCGCAGGCAATGAGCTAGCAATTTATCACTTTCTCGTTCCACTTTGGCCATGTGTATGCTGTAAGTGCAAACAGTACAATATGTACAAATTTTACTAGAAGTCACATCAGAATGTGATTTCGTTGTGCTTTTGGTCATCCAAATGTTATTGGAATTACTATTGTTAAGTCTCTTTAATGTGAGTTTCATTGCTTGTAAGAATAAGTACATACAGAACAAATATTTTTGAAATTTACCTATTGTAATAATACTGTCGCAAGCTACAACTAATAAAGAGCTGGAGGAGTATAGTAGCATAAGATACTTGGTACCACACACCTCGATACGCTTCTACAGGCATGTTGTTTTCGCCCCTTAAACCTACTTCTGGGTGGAAAGTCTCAGGCACTGTTCCGGGCTCATCTCCCGGCAATGCGACGGACCCACCAGCATAGTGAATCTTTAGAATGCATGAATTTTATTTTATGCCTTGACTTCAAGCTTAGACTTGTGATCCTCGGGCTTGGACAATGATTGGCCACAAATTGTGGCCAGTTTTTGTTTTTTTTTTTAGTAATAAATATAAGGTACATGTTTTAAAGTATATAATATATCTGTTCCAGGAAAAGCAATTAAAAAAGGCAGATGTGATATGGAAGAATGCTGTGAAAAGTATTAGTGATGTAACATTCCTGTTTGAACTGTGCGATTTGTCTATGAAATATGGAGTTTCAGACACAATTACTAATGACATTAAAAAAGAAATATGGTCAAGGCGAAGTGAGAAGCAAGTTTGGTCTTACATAGCTTCTAAAGAGTTAGAAGTAAGAATTTAAAGTCACTAATAATGTAAAACAATAATAATGTGTTTATCTTTTTTTAATGTTTGCTGTCACTGCAGGGTTGTCACTGGGAAGAAATAGAAGAATTTGTAGAAGGTGATTATAAGTTTCCTGAAGTTGTTAATTATTGTATATCAGTATATGAAGAAGCATTACAACAGGTACAAACAGAACAACTTTGTAATACATGTATAATAAAATCAAGGAAGGAAGTCAACTTTAGGCATTTGCATGGGCGTACCCAGCTTTTGGCCTAAGAGGGGAGGGGGGTCACATCAGGAACGTTTATTTATTACATTAGATATCACATATTATTAAGTATTTATTTCAAAAGCAAATATCTCCAAACTTTCGAGATTCTCCTGCTTGTATAACCATAAAATTTGTCACAGCTCTGCTTCTAATGCAATTCACTCTAATACACAAAATGTAGAGACTTCTTCCATACCAATTTAGATATCTGTGGCTGTAATTTTTGGCAGACTGGACAGAAAGGACCTAGATATTACGTGGTTGAACAGGATCCTAACAGACATCTCGAGATGGTTCGCTTTTAATAATTTCCTACTAAATGCACAAAAACCAAATGTATTAAATTTTTTCTTTCTAATGTACCTAGAATCCATGATAAAATAGAACTGGGTGGGAAACAATTACAATTAGTAAAGTCTGCCAATTTTCTTGGTTTATAGGTAGAGAGTGTCAGTGAACGGACCATATCGGGGCATTGGCTAGTAAGCTCGGTTCCGCGATATTGCCATTAGACGCATTAGGCAATTGACGGATGTGGATATATCTAGGTTGATGTATTTTGCATATTTTCATATCCTAATGTAAAGGGATCAGCGGCGCATTTTTATTTTACAAAAAAAGCGACATGTGTCATCTACAGTATGAATGCACGAGAGTCACTAAGAGATAGTTTTAAAGACATTGATGTACTCACATAACCGTCTTTATACATCTTCGAAATTATTATGTAAACGAGAAAAAATATAGATCTGTTTATAAAGAAAAGCGATATTGGTGGTATGGAAATTGGTTAATCCAAAATTTAAATTAATTAAGTCAAATGTTTCATTTTTGGGTAACTGCATTCGTTTTTGCAATAAAGTTTCTCAATTAGTCACTCAAATAACAGAAAATTTATTTAGATTACTTATAAAACGTACATAGATTGGATAATCATACTATAAAATAAACGATTTCGTTGAAGATAAAAAATAGTCTGGAAATGATCTTCTCTGCACATGCATTTACTGGCTTAATGAAAATATTGTATTTAATAAACCTTTTGTAAAATGAAGTCGAAAAAATGATACCTGACTAAGTTTCTTGTCTGTTCTTCTCAGTATCCTGGTGTTCTATTTGAACCGAATTAAAGTAGATTTGACGTTCAAAAATATCTTGTAATTGGGTTTACTTGAATAAATTGATTTGAGTTTGACTCTGAAATTACTCATAATAAACACTAAAATAAAGTTCAAAGTACGTAAGACTGAGAAAAAATGATACCTGACTGAGTTTCTGTCGGTTCTTCTCGATGTCCAGGTTTTCTTTTTGAACTGAACTGAAGCAGATTTGACATTCAAAAATGTCTTGTAATTGGGTTTGATTGAATAAATTGATTTGACTTTGACTGAAAAATATGCAAACTCAAGGATAATATTTTTTTTTGTCTATGTTAAATTGCATAATTTCAATACATTATAGATTTGTACTGAAAACAGAAAAAAACTACCTTATGGCTATGAAATTTCTGCCTCACCAAGCAACTTCTATTATGTATTTTTGTATTTATGTAAGGTAAAAATTAATAAATTATGTGAAATACATTTGAAAAAATTGAGTCGTGATCCATCATACTGCAAATTTTATGTAATTTGTTATAGGTATGTGTATTTGTATTTTGTAAAGTTATGAATTTAGTTTCCAGATGAGAAGTTATGTACAAAATTCCTTCACTGTCTACTTGGTTTAAGTGGGAATTTGTGCACTGATTTTCAAAGAGTAAATGCAGTCAAACATGCTTGGCTGTATGGCCATGAAAATGGAGTACTTTCAAATGATATGTATGCCTTTGGAATAGAGATGTTGAAGTTGGAGAAGGTGCTTTCAAACGATGAATTAATGGAGGTATTTAAAGGTTATTTTTTGTATGATTTTCAATTTTAGAATATATTTTAGAATTTATTCTAAAATTGAAAATTAGATACCTATAATATGAGATTTTAGTAGTTTATATACATACTTATTATGTACTAACTGCGCTCTGCGTTTTGTCTATTTGGCAATAAAAGTCCCGTCAAAATCAGTTCAGCTGTTTCAGAGATTAGTCCGGTTAATCAAACAGAGCAGACAGATATTTTAAAAAAACGCATTTGGTTTTGGTAACATGCAAATAACCATAATTATGAACTTATTAAAAAGCCTTTATTATGTAATCAAGCTCAACTTTGTTGTATTTATTTGTATACATGAAAACTACATATTCCAAAAAAATACACTCATTTTATAACCTTGAACTGTCAAACAACTGAGCAATATCTAGTAACACTACGATTTTCAAAATTATTTAAAAAAAATGTGTCCTAAATTGACCTGAGTGGGAATCAAACCCAGGACTCTAAGCTTGGGAGGTTTAATTGCCATACAAATGGGCTAGCCATACTACATGCATACAGTAAAATGCTAAGTTAAAATATAGATATGTTATAACATTTCTGTTTTTTTTTTGTAGATTTTGGATGTAGCATCCAAGAAAAATCCACAAGCTGTGCATATATGGGAAGAGAAACTTTTACTGCACAAATCAGATGAGAAGAAAATGTTATCTATCCTTCAAGACGCTGGAAAATTATTGAAAAAATCAGAGAATTTAATATACTTATGGAATGTTATGTTAAACAATGTTGAATCAGATATAACAGTAAGTAAAATTAGTATAATTGGTTATAGTATTGTGTAATTAAAAATTATCTAAAATGAATGTTTTTCATACATTTTTAGGTCAAAAACTTAATCAGTAAAATTCAAAATTGTGAAAGCACAGTTATTTTGGCTATAAAGCCAAAACTTCTGCAAAAAATATATGAACACAGTGGTTTAAAGACTGCAAGAGAAATGTATGAAGAATTTATCCGAACACCACCTATCCAGATTGAAGTCCATAAGGTTATGATAAATATAGAAATGTCTCAAGAGAAAATTAATGTGAAAAATATTAGGAGACATTATGAGTGTCTCGTTCAACATCATGGGGAGAATAGTGTCAATATTTGGATGGATTATATCAAATTTGAAACTGAAAATGGAAATGGTCAATTTGTTTCTGCAATTTATAGAAGAGCTATTGGAATGTTGAAGAAAAACTTAGTAGATGAATTCATAAAAGTTCATGCTTTAGATAAAATTAAATAATTTGAATGTATAGTAAATAACAAAATTATCCACAAACAAAATATATTTATTTCAATATAACCACACCTTTATTCAACAATCTAGCAAAATCAATGTCCACATATTACACCATTTATACTAATACATTATTTACATATTGTATATAACATTTTAATCTCTACTAGAGTACTACTTTGGTGATTGTGGAATAACACTTAGTAAGTAAACGCAAATAGATAAATGCAATAAAATTATTTCTGCAGTGTGATTATTGCAAAATTGCAATTGGAGCAATGTAGTATCTAAAGATTAGAGATGAACCACGTTTATGTTGTTTGTTTCTTATTAAGTCCCTCCAGCAAACCTGCCATGAAGGATATTTAGGCATGTTAGGAGGGTTACCAGCTTTCAAGCTGCATCCTGCTACAGCCATACAAGTAGACACAACCACCAAAGGATAAGTTATAGTACTTGTTACGAAGGTGAGTAATGGCACAGTGTAGTAACGTAAATCCTTAGTTTTCACCAAATACTTGTTGACATAATATGCTAATACACCAGTGACAGCTACACATGTTAAATCACCTAACAGTTTAGGCACTATTCCATGAAAGAATCCACGTATGCCGTCGTCTCTGTATATAGACACAATGGCACCTACTAACGAGCTGTAGTCTTCCTCCTTACCGATAAATGATGCCATCATTCTCACTGACACTACTTGGAACGGATACGAAACGATAACAGACGCGGTGTGCATTATTATATCCCGTCTTCCTAATTTTATGTAATCTTCCACCTTGGGCTCATCATCGGTGATTATGTTTGGAGGGTCAATGATTTCGGGTAAGTCGATGCCGCAAGCGTGTATTACCTTCGATGTAAGTTGACTGGACGCAATAAGTCCGAGTACCCTTGCCGATAGTCCTCTGTAGCATCCAAAGAAACCGTCTGATGTCTTTATATACTTGATATATTGAAACACATTAGGTAAAATCATGGCAGGACGGCCGAACAGGGTCGTGGATCTGCGAGGTGGTAGCGGTTCGTATCCAAGTTGAATAAGGACCTTAGCATATTCCATTGGGTGGCACATTGTCGTAATAAATAACTGAGATGGCAGAGCCGCTATTTTTTCTTTTTCAATTTCGTCCATTATTTGACAATTCTATGGGTTCTTCCGAAATCAAAAAACATCTAACATAGATTAAATCGATTTTTTTAATGTTGTTGTTGTTTACAAAATTTTCCCTCGAGAGAGAAGCCAAAGAGATCTACATCCTTACAGATGTCTCCTTCTTTTTTATATACTGGCAACTCGTTTGACATTTTTATTGGAAACATTTCTGCCATTACTATTTCTCATGTAAAAGTGTATCTTTAAGCTCTTAGCTTAAAATCTGTACTTAAAATAGACAAAATGTTTATCTTACCATAGTGTAATTGCATAAAGTCGTATACTACTCTAATAGTGCACACGTTTCCCGCGCTCTCAGACCATAGACAATACAATGCAAATAATTTCTGTTACGATCACAAATTAGTAAGATTGTTACAATTATTTCATAAATCTCGGTTCAAAATACACGCACGTTTTAAATTGTTGTACATAGTCGTAAATTGCAATTTAAATATTGTCAAAAAAAAAAAAATTTTTTTCTGTACTGAAAATAGTACAGAAAAATTTTTTTTTAGTAATGCGTGACCGAAGCTTTTTTAAATACGAATATACACCACAGCACAGATCTACGGTAGTCAACATGAAATTTATGATACCAATCAATAACATTCTAATAGTAGGTCTATTGTGTTCTGTGACTTGGCCGTTCGTATTACGTAGTAATGTTACATTCTCTTTGGCCGCTTGCATGTCATATACTGAAAGGGAAACCTTTATCCATGGACGTATCACCATGCCTTTATCATTTTATCATCAGTAAATTAGCGACACATACGATGACCGTTTTGACCATGACACAAATAGTGACGTGAAATGTCAATTTATTATCGAAAAAGTTTAAAATCTATAAGTTTTTGGATTTATAACTAGTATTGCAAGTAGTAGCTGCTAAAAAGTTTTAACGACATGAAAATATAAATGTTTACTTAATATATTTAAATGATCTGAATGTTGGTATGAAAATGAATATTTAAACTTTATTTGCACACAAAAAACAAATTCATACAGAAAGAGAGAAAAAAAGGTGCCACAAAAGGCCATATTTAATTAGATTGGTCCATAATGCTATTTTCCCTGTCGTCGCTGCTATCATCACCTACATCAATTATAAGTTCATTTTCTAAAATATTATCTATTTTCACATCTCTCATAATCTTCACTTATTAATTTAACTGTTCTATTCACAACCTTTTCCCAGTCTCCTTTAGTCACATGTTCACAAGCTTCTTCTAATATTTTTAGCATTTTTGCTATATCCCTTAATTTGAGCCCACACCAACTCGATTGCATTGTATTCACAATCGTATAACTCTGTACTGTAACTCTGTACGGTTGTTGTAAGCGTATAACTCTGTGTCCAGGTTCTAAAGCTATTTTGTGAATGACGTATCGGATCTTGGTTGGTTTGTTTTCTTTTTAAAGACGCACTAATTCCGCGTTTAACATATTTATGTTTGCATCTACGCCATTTTTTTTGGAGTAATGCATGATATGCCAGCTTTTTAATGCGATTGGGCAGGTGGCTTATCAATTTGCATTGAGTGGTATGGTGCATGTCCATAATTATAATAGATGTTTCAAGGAGGCTAAACAACATTGAGGTAAACCATTCAGTAAATTTTCTCCATTCATTTCTTCATGATAGTCTCCAGTAGTTTTTGACGCAAAAGTCATGAGAGAACCTTCGTCTAAATCTAAACCGTTGACTGTTCCAGCGTGACAAATTATAAATCGCGATCCTTTTCCAACAGGAACTTCTGACGTAGATGCTGCAGTGTCATCAATCCAAGAATGGCTTACAGTATGGTTAGCATTAAGTCACGTTTTATCCAAACACGCAACTTATTGCCAATTTTTAATTTCTTTCACTTGCCGTAAGAACACCTTGCCATCACGATATCGAATCTTTCCATCAATATTTTGCGATTGTTACACTGTTTGTATCGAAACCCAACGGTCTTCAAAATCTTCGTTAAAAAACTTTCCCCACCGGGGAATAATCCAGCTCTCTTTCAGTGATTGCACTAACTTTTTTCTCGTTGGTTACTCCTTACGTAAATAGTAGCCGTACACATGTCTTCGGATGGCATCGGCATCAAAGCTATCGACACCTACGACTACGGTTTTGATCGTTTTCTGTTTTTTGGTGCGTGAAGTTTATTTTCTTCTGTGCTAGTCTCGCCATATTTTTCTTTGTTTATTAGTTTAACAATTCGTTGTCCAATAGTAAGTGCATCAGCTACGCGTTCTATCATTGACGTTATAGGTAAAATTGGCCCTCCATTTAGAGATTCACCTTCGAAATATTTACGAAGTCGTATAAGGAACTCACGTGTCTGACTGTTTAAAACAGTTCTCCGCATACGTTCGGTCATATCAACAACAAAAGGCGTAAAGAGTCCAAATTAACGAGTAAGGGTCAACAGTAATGCAATATCAATATCCGAAATCCCAACCCATGTCAAAACTATATCACAATCGCAGTGCACTCACAGTTCGTTCTTTTCGAAGCAACGTCAAGCTGAAACCGCTTTGTTTTGCATTGAGCATTGACGCGAGTTTACCAGAGGTAGTAGTTGTGCTGACCAGCGATTTTTTATTAATTTATACGAAACTTGAAAATTGGCTTGGAGTATGGTTGTTGTTGGGAACCGGAAGGAAGGCGGAGACGCTGTAATGAGACAGGCTCAGGTCTGGCATACGTGTAGTCAATACACCCCTACGCTTTAAAGCTGAGCCTTTCCTTCTACAATCTGAGCCCGTCTCATTACAGCGTCCCACCTCCCTTCATGTTCCCAACTACAACCATACTCCAAACCAATTTAGAAAAGTTCGTTTGATAAATTGACCTGACCGGAGATTGAACTCGGGGCACCACTGGCTTGGTAGGCAGAGGCTCTGTTACAACACCAAAGGGTCAGTCATTGAAATGTAAGTGATAAAAATGCAAACATCAAGTAAATACATAGGTAGTATATTTTTAATTCTTTCGAATTCATTTTAGGTATTGCCTGTATTCATGGAATATTTTTATACAGGATTAATTTAAAAATACTAATAATCTCTTAGTATTTTGTTCTTAATATTATCCCCAATAGCTTTTATTCTACGACTTAGAACAAACGTTGTTAGATATGATGACAGAAATTTTGCACTAAGAGGCTATTAGTATTTTTCAATTAACTCTGTATACTTACATAAAAATGTTCCATGAATACAGACATCTTTTTGAAAAAAAATGTAATCAATATTTTTGTAATATATTTTCGTTTAGATATGTAAATGTATCCATAGGTATAGGTATGTAATTTTCTGCATGCTAACACCCACCCATGACTGAAGCCGAATAATGCTCACGTTGTGCCTTACTGAGTAATTGAGAAGGTTTTCTAGAGCTTTGAGCATAAACTCAGTCATTCTGCTTATTAAAACGTTGCTGGGTAGTAAAATGTAACTAAAACAGTTAGCCGATACAAATAATTAGTATACAGACTACCAACTTATTATCCTACCGTAATAATATAATCTTACCATATTAAAATTTTAAATTAGTTTATGAAAAATCTTACATTCCCTTCCAGTGTAGATCGGAAGTTAAAAAAAAACGTAGATAAGTATTCGTTTTTATGTATAGAAGATTGGTGTCATAAAGTGTGTAAGTAGTATGTAACATTTTATACTTTCAAAAAATGTATAAAAACGCGCAGGTGATTATTTTTGGGTTTTGGCACTGCTGAATTAAAGACCCCGAATGCGAATTAAAGATTGAGGTGCACACCTTAGACAGCGCGGGTAGGGACGCGCGCGCTCTCACACTCCGCGTGCACCGCACGATTGCTCTGTGCGATCTCCAAATTGACTAACTGTATGTATTAAAACTGTGGTTTACTAAGCAAAGTCCCCAACACTCTCCAGTAAAGTGAAAGTAGGCTTTACTAGAGTTAACAAGGACTTCTTAAAAAAACGCGAAAATTTCCGTCGCACATATTTATTCAAACATTCCAATTCTTAACACATGTACAGAACTTGAAGGCACAGCTCCCAAAAAGGCCTGTTTGGAGCCTGGCCTACCTATTCAACGGCCGCCATTTTATACAGATGCATTTTCCGTGGTATAGACATATTAGTAACCTTAGAAATTTTCGTTTGTATAATCTCATCCGTCCCTAATCGACATGCCGCTGACATGTATGTATGTCATACATACATGTCAGTGCGATATATAGTGCGCCGTCATTTTAGAAAAAATTAAAATGGCTTCTTTACAAGTATGACAAAATCTTCAAACCCCTTTAGATAAAATGCGAACTTCACTTCTCCCGTTTCCGCCAAAAAGATATCTTACGTCAAGTAATAAGTAAAGCACATGAGGGCTCATTTTCATTGCGGCCAATGGCTCATGTGGCCAAAGTAGTAGTCCATTGAGATACGAACTCTCCCATAGTAACGTAGTGTGAGCATTTCTGTTTGAGTTTATCACAGCTGCAGTAAGTAATACGTCACCACAGAGTAAGAATATAATAATAACGGATTCTTCGACAGTGACGTTAATGAGTCCCTAATGTACATATTACCATATAAGCTCATATTGTTACCTAATACATTTGAAGAAAGTTTCAGCAAAAAATTACAGTTCGTCACTGTACATTTTATCCACGTCGGAACGGAGAACGTGTATGCATTCAAGGTGAGAGGTTGTTTGTTTGCGTGTGCAAAAACGAATGTTTCTATTATCTACAAATCTACAAAATCTACAAAATGGTTTGACCGACTTAAGTACGGTTTTCTGTAAAAGATTTGTGATTAATCCGCGATAGCTCTAATATAGGTGTTATGGTGTTCCAGAGGGCGTAGCGATAAACATTTTTGTTCTTTATATGAACTGTTGAGTTGAGCGTCTGATGATAGAGCAGAAGAACATAGTCAGAAATATGTGGAGGCGTAGCTAGTAAATCATGTTGGAGTCCTTCTAAATTTCATAATAATTTTGAGAAAAAATTAAATGGTTTCTCAAAAATGATTTATTGAATAACTACATTTAAGCACTAGAAGTTAACAATTCATTTGATCCATCTTCGTCTATTTTGTAAGGAAGAGGTGTAGTTAATGTTGGGGGTCCTTTATTGGGGTCTCTTGGGTTTCGATATAGATTCTAAAATAAAAAAAAAACACAATTATGTACGCACTTATACTGGATTAGATACAATTTCAGCGGTACTATAAATTAAAAGTATGTATACTTATTATATTTTATTAATCCACATTTTACGGGGCTCCTCCACTCTATTTTGTCCATTTTCATAAAAAATATATTAAGCTGATTTTTCTAATTAAGTACTTACAACATTGCTTTTATTTCTAGATTCATCAATATCGTTGTCATCATTATCTTCAGCATCGTCGTCATCACTCTCATTTTCGTCGTCGGCCTCTTGGTCGTTTTGGTGTTCTTCCTCTTCGTTCTCTAACATTTCGTCTTTTTCTTCTAGAGGTTCCCAACTAGTGTCTACCATATCTATGCACAAAATAATCATTTACCTAATGTAATTTCAAATCAGATCATTTTTTAACGTCATCAATAAAGAAACAAAAAAATCTGTATATACCTCTAAATCTCAGTGATCCTCTTCTATTAATTGGTCGCTCTTCATTTGGTACTTCCACTATTACTGTAGGTATTGCATCTATAGTTACACCGTTGGATTTCGTTTCGATTTCCATATTTAATTCTTCATTTTCTTTATTTACCTAAACAGCGAGTTAGAAGTATTTACTTTATGCTAGTAACTAATGAATATGTGTTTTTTTTATAAAGATTATACTATTATACAAAAAACAGACTCGTTTTTAAAGTGTCGAAGTGTGAATGCAAATTTCTAAGGCTAAACAATTATGAAAAATTTTATAACAATGAAAATATACGGGAAGAAATGAATTAAATTATGCTAATTATAAAGTGAGCAGTAAAATAATAAACTATATGAAAGCTAAAGGATCTGGGACATGCCTGGAATAATTTGAGCAAAGCTAAAGTAACTACAATAGTTGCAGCGGAAGTACATCATATAGAACACGTATCTTGGTCCTAAATGTAAAAATAGTGCTAATTTTATAGTATCTTCGTTACGTTCAATTTATTAGACGTATATAAATACAAACGAATTTAGCTTATAAAAAATACCTGTAAGAATGAAATAGTCGGCTCTTGAAATTTTGTCGCCTTTTCTTTGTTCTTCATAATGTTTTCATCTGTTTCTTTTTCCAGGCGTAATTTATACGCTTTTTGAGTTCTCCACATCTGATAAATAAATACATGATAAGATGTAACGCTATTATGATATATAAATAGGTACCTAATACATAAAATTAAACGTTCGTCTTACATGTGATCCGCAATAGCACAATCCCATTATAAATATGACTATTAGCACTACAAAGAATTTGTCTGTATTCTCTTCTTCGGTATCAGGTTGTTGGTGTAAAGAGTCATAAGGGATTCTAGAAGGTGGGTCTTCGACCCACGTTTTGTCTACGCTCTGTAATAACATTTGTGAAATACGAATTAGTAATTTTGTTCAGAACTACGACATTGATTTTCAAAAAGTAATAATAGTACCTACAGAAGATAACCATATTAGTTGAATAAACTGTATCAATTTAAACTTCCTTTTTTCTGGTAACCAAAAACGCAATCTATATAATTACCTCAGTCGTCGTCGTCTTAATCAAATAGGAATAAAAGTAGTTCGATTTGGATTTTTTAAGAGATGTAATTTTTGTAACTCAGTGTATTTTATTTAAAAATGTACATAACAAGAAGATGAAACCTTTTTTCAGTCTACGTTATGCTAATTCTCGGATACTAGGGCTTGTCTGGGAATGAAAATAATAATTCACGATTCCCGATAACTGAAAAAAGCAAGGAATGCGACAACGGTAATAGCGGTGAAATTTCGCATATTATTAAAACTGAATACCTATGTATTTATTTTCTTGTGAGTAAGTCATTTACAAAAGTAAAAAAAAATTTTTGATGTCTATGTCAAAATTTGTTTAATTATATCTTATAGCATAGCTTATATATTATAGCTTCTCCTAAATAACAGTAGCTCCTAAATGTTTATGTCGTTCCTGGCATGAGAATGTTCTCATTTTATTTATTAATAATAACGACAGTAATACCCTGAGACTTTTTATCTCTGTGTAACTTAAGTACCTGTACTTAAATAAGAGATTACTTACAATCAAAAAGCTTCCATTGTGTGTGGCTCCTAGTTGATCATGTTCCGGCCATGCCTCATCAAAATCTGTAGAACATTGCGCACTTCGTACGCCTTGAGCATTCACTACATTCACCTTCTCTGAGTCAGAGCCAGTGAACAACATGTATTCCTCTAAAGGTTTCATCACGTAATCATTTATTTCTACGAATATGTCTGAAAGAAATTATCTCATGTTCAAATCGATTTCACAGCTGTTATTAATACTTTTAATGTTTCTCCTTCAGCAAAATTATTATCAAAGAGCTTTTATACATACATCGTTATAGAATAAGCAAGAAAATTAATACCTACCTACAAAAATGGTTAATGGTTATGGAATGAAAATATATATCCCAGAGGGCATTTTCCGGGGATGTAAGATGTGAGTTGGATGTGGAGAGAAGGGTAGCTGGCAATAAAGTAAATGGTGCTTTGATCGCATTAGTAGGCACTGTGAATGTATCTAACTCAGCCAAAATGGCCATCCATAATGCGGTGTTGAAATGCGATCTTTCAGAAATATGTGCAGTGTCACCCATGTGGACAAAATAAGCAATTGAGAGGTATGCAGTGTGACAGGACTATACGACAGTGTTATTCTAAAAACGAAAAAAGGAATGCCTAGATCAAAGGTTCTCAACCTTATTTTGCCCATGGATAGGATATGACGCCTATCCTATTTCTGAGTTTCAAGAAGAATGTTTCAATGAGAACAATTAAAACGCATACGAATTACATTGAGAAGTATTTTTATTGACATAAAAAAGAAATTAAATTTATAACTTATCTAATGAAAAGGTTGAATTTGATGGATTTTAAGGAGTTTGTTAATATCTCAATAGGCTCGATTTTATTTAAAAACGAACGTAAGTCGCCGCGGTCAGTAACATGGAGCCGATTTCTCTTTTTATGTTGCTACAGCACTAAATCCAAGTTCAGTTAAATAGGATGGGAGTGTTATTAGAAATCGTTGAACAATCGACCATGATCCTGGGTACAGTTGCAAATAGTCTTCTGCCGTCAAAATTCTTAGTAGCCATTCTTAAGTTTAATTTTTAATTCCTCGTTTGTCGTCAGTTCTTTTAGTTCTTCTAACTGGGATGATCCTGCTGTGGTGACATTTGAAAAATGATCCAAACTCCAGTCTGGTATGTCCATGTTTAAAATGTCCTGGAATCGTTTCTTGAAATCACTGTGGAGGTTTTCCCAGTATTGGCAGTAAACAAGCAAGTCGACGTTCTTGAATGATATTGCTGATAAATTTAGGAAGTTATTAAATTCCCGTCTGTCGATATTTCTTTTGTATAAAAGCAGTTTGGAGGCGAAGACAACAATGCTATTTTTTGTCTTAATCAAGTTCAAGTCGCCGGCATGAAGTTGAAGATTGACATCATAAAACAATTTATACAGGCCTGTCAAGTACGCAATATTGTTCTTTGATAAGATGAGGTTGTCGCGCAATTCTGTCTTTGTTTCCTATAAACTCTATCACAGACTCAAACAGATTGTAAAATCGAGTCAAAGAAGTGCCTTTTGACAGCCAGCGCACCTCTGTGTGAAGCAGTAATAGGTTGAAATCATCTTTGGCAATGCAAATCTGATTAAATAATCTGTCATTCAACGAGTTACTTCTGATTTTATTAACTGTTCTGATAACATAATATTACCCTTAAATTGATGTTTGGAGGCGTTCACTCAGATTTTTCGCAACCAAATGCTGGCGATGAATTACGCAATACAGCAAGCAGCTATGAAGCCTTTGTGACGCCTTGTCATACCCGGTGCGCCATTCGTAGCAACTGACAAAATATTATTAAAAGAAATTTCCTTTTCGACAGCTTTTGTATCTGTTTCCAAATTTGTAGCAAACAATAGTTCGTGACATATTTTCTCATCTTTGATGAATCTCACGTATGACAATATCAATGCTTCATTGGTTGGTAAAGTGGACTTATCCAGCTGAATTTAAAATTGACAAGTCTGCAGATGATTGCACAATGATTCTTCAATATTTTCAGTCATCTGGTCAATTTCTCTTTGCACAGAACTATTGCTTAAAGGAATTTTTCGAATGATATCTGCAACTGGTTTGTGGAGCCCAGTGGTTATTTCATTTACTGCTGGTAAAATTAAATCTTCTCCAATAGTTCGTGGTTTGCCTGTTTTAGAGATTAGAGATATTGTACGGTGCTCGAAGTCCGTCATCGTCTTGCTTAGAAGCTGATGAAAAAGTTTTGATATAGTTCACATCTTTGTCTTTTTTATCCGGGTGTATTTCATTGAAATGATCTTGAAGCCTAAAAGGCTTCATCGTTTCATTGGAAAATGTTTTTTTGACAAAGAAAGCACATGACGATGATGGATTTGTGGGATTTTCGAAAAATCCATATTTAATATAAAACACACTATACTGCCGTTTCTTCTTTTTTGTTTACTACATATTTTTTAGTTTACAGACACATGAGTAAAAGGTCAACTTTTAAAACCTTGTTATCAAATGCGCGCAACAATGCTAATGAAAATAACATGAACAGTCACGGCCTTTTTGGAGACATATAACAAGCATCGATAGGAATAAGATAAACATGCAGTGACTCGTTTATAACACCCAGCGCGGAAGTAAAGCGCCGGCGCCGTGCGGGGGCAAGGGCGACGCTGGGGGTCGTGAAGTTGGCGGTTGAGGCACTGTCGTCGCATGTATGTTCACTCGCTGACTCCCGAATGCCCCGAAGACACTGAGCAAGTGAGAACAAGCACAGAGAATACTGTCAATTCTTGCAGCATTGTAAAAACCGTGGCATTTAAGAAAATCTTGTTACAACTTAATTGCTACAAACATTTGCAATTTTTATTTAACAGACTTTTCTTAACTTCGTATTCGTACTCGTATTTATTGTATATATGAGACATTCCACGTGAAATCGGAAGGTTTGAAATTTTTTTATTCAAATGAAAAATTAAAATTTTTCATATCATCCACTATAATGTAGATCTGAATAATATGATATCTTTCAGTTTTCGTCCACTTTTCGAACTATCGAAATATGTGAATTTTTGCACACGTGATAAAAATTATTTCTATATATACAATAGCAAAAATTAATCAATATTAAAGTTTACTCAATACTGAAAGTCTCAAACGCCCACAAGGAGACGTTATCGCCCACGTTGAGGACCTAGGGCTTAGATGCTTCGGCCATATAGAAAAATGAGTGATGAAATGTTGTTGAAGAAAATATACAGAGTAAAAGTGAGTGGTAGCAGAAGTCAAGGAAGACCAAATCTGACTTATTAAGACAAATAGTCGAAGTGTTAGCTGCGAAATGCGTGCGAAATGCGAAAATGCGTGAGGAGAATGATGCGAAAAAAGTATGTAAGGACTGTGACGCTTGGCGCTCCGTCCCCTCTGACTACACCGTTAGGAATACAACATAAAGATATGTATGTGAACAATAGCTAACAAGCATCACCAAAAGATTTCTTTAAATTCTTTTTAAACTCACTTGAGAGACATCCGTTGTATCCTTTATAAATCTTCAGTCGCGGATCGGTTGTATTCAAACCTCCTATTTGAACTTCGCTGGAACCAACGTCCAAAACCTCCCAAAGTCCTTGTGGAGGAAGCTTTTCTAGTGGTATTTCTATTCTGTCTATTAACAATTTTGCTTCTTGGCCTAATCTGGTGTAATATACTGTATGCCGTGCACCTGAAATAATTAGTTTGGTTACTGCAATGAGTTTATTCGGTGATTTGAAAACCATAAATTTCCTGTTTTCGTTCTTTATGTGTAAAATAGATGTGATAAAATATTTTATATTTTGTCTGTATATAGGTACGTCATAGCTAACTTAATTCCAAAGGTGGGCATTAACTTGTTAATCCGTTAATATTTAATTAACGAAATTAATTATTTGCTTAACAGATTAACTTTTAAGTTAACTTAAAAAAATGTTACCGCTCTTGTTAACTTCCGTTAAACTAAACTTTCGTTACACTGCTTGTTTGTGACATATTATTTTTTTCTTGGTTGAATTACGCGCCAAGCCACATTCGTACGTTCGGCGAGTCGATTTTTTCTTGGTTGAATTACGCGCCAAGCCACATTCGTACGTTCGGCGAGTCGAATGGTCAAAGGTATTATGCGAAGTGCGCGTGTGAGTGTAATGCATTTAAAACTGTCATTTATAATAGGCATTGCGTTGGTGTGAGCAAAAACACTAGAGTTGTTGAGAATGTTTATGAATGGCAACATGCACCTAATGCAAAATTATGATCAATTAATACGTATTTGTTCATACTACTTTATTGCTTATATTATCAGACTGAATACCGAGGAATACAACTTATGAGTTGTATTCCTCGGTCGAAAATTATCTGCAAGACTTCGAACATCTCTGCTCTGTGATCTCTGCCAATGGACGACCTAAATTTCAATGACAATCGAAATGAACACCAGCGGACTGTTATAACGGAATTCCAATATGTCTTTTTAAAAAAACAGTGAAAATAGAATTAAATAAAGTTTATTTATTCACTTAAAAAATCAATTGTTATCTATTTAAGTTATGGGGCAGGCCCGTTTAGTTTGGAGATCGGAATAGGACTGACTGTCTGAGTTGTATGAAGAGTCGAGAGAATTGAAGGAGTGCAGAATAGGTGATGACTAAGTGATATTACTTGGAGACAGAAGATATAACATCTCCCCCAACTATGACTTAACTTCGGGCTTTATTGCGAAGTTTAGGAAATCGAAAGTTTTAGAAGATTCTTCGAATGCAAGAAACTGGAGTTGGTGTTACGTTATTGCATCGTGTTATTTCTTCTATTTCCATATAGGATTCAGATGAAATAGGTAGTTCAGGGGGGGGATCTGATTTCAAGGAAGCTTGGGGACTGCCCTTACATCTACAATATTTGTTTGTTATTCTAAAGCTAAGATAAATGACAATAATTATGAATAGTATACTTATAATTGATATCGAATAGTGTGTTCCGTATTTAATTATATGCGCCTTATTTATAATGGCATCAACGTCGCTCAGTGAGGATTTCAGAAATATTTCCTTTTCTGAATTTAAATTGTCTAAGTTTAAATTTTGCAGATTAATAGGGAGCACATTATTCGCTATCTTATTCTTTTTAACTATATTACAACAAGATTCATTTATTAAATTAAAGCTCGAAGCGATTGATAATGGTGAGCTAATATTCTTCACATTTCGTGTCGACATGAGTCGCATATTTTTACAACATGCCTTACATTGGTAAGGAATATTAAGTACACCTGTACCTAATATTGTAACTTGAAATAAGTTTTCGTTTGAGCAGTCTATAGAGATTTTATTCTGTTGCGATTGCACAAATAGCCATTTATTGTCCGTTAGTGGTTTCCAAATATCTAGATTGCCATAAACCATCTTCGTTCTGCATTGAAGAGGGACCTTATTGTTGGCGCGTGCTATTATCTCGCTCTCACAGTTAGGGTTAACATTAGAAGAAAATATGACGGGTATTTCACATAGCATTTGTTGTGAGTCTAGATGTTTGCATTTTTCAAGGTTATCCATAATGCAATACTGTGATTTATCTTTGGTCATCGCTATATATTTATTACTGGGTATAATAAGGGAGAATGAGTCTGGCTTGTCAGAATTATGCGGGGCAGAGCTATGTTGTGATATAAATTAAATTCAATACGAGATACTAGTGGGATACTTAAAACGAATACAATTTTGTTTTTCGAATAATAACAAACTAAGCTAGAAATGTTTATAATAATATGTATTAAACTTAAATCTAAACTTATCGGTAATTCTAAAGTACCATGTAGGTGTCTGTAATTATCAACGAGCTCTCGATAAACTTGCTGCGGTGTTATTACGGACGGATGTAGAATGTTTTGTTTAGACATTAGTATTGCGTTGGTTAAGTCCTCTAACTGGAATGATAAGACAAGTACAGAGGTTTCCAAACTGTTTAGAATAGAGTGCATATGATTTTTTAGTAGTGATTCATTTGATATTACAGTTAAATTTTTTAAATTTATCGAGAGGTTGACAACAGCGTCGTTGAGGATAGCCTCATTAATTTTTAACTTATTTACAGTTTTATTGTAGTTAGATACTGCAGATAGAGTTATCAGTATATTTTCCTTTATTAATAAGGCTAGCTTCTTTTCGTCATTTTGCAATAATTCGATGGCGTTATTATATTTGATTTCGTCATTTTCATCTAAAGTGCCAAATATTTGCTTTAAAACTGTTCCTATTCCACCAATCCACGCGTTGCGTTTGGCTCGGGTATCAATCAAGTGAGATATGGATGAATAGTATTTGACAATATCATTGTATTGAACTGTTAAAAGCTCTAACATGTTATGACACTGCAGGTCATCCAGTACCTCCGTTTGTTTACACATAAATCTGACTGTACCAATTACATTGTGTATGTTTTCAATATGTGGGGAAATGTGTGAAATATCTAATGGAATTAGTAAGTTTAAATAATCTCTATTTATTTTTCTATTCCCTATAAAATCGAAATAAATACCGGAACTTGATGTGATCGGATGAACATATTCTCGTGCTTGAGCAGAAGCACTGAAATTAATAAAATATTTAATTTACTAGACAAAAAGTAAAAGAAAATAGGTTCTAAAAGTAAATTATATTTACTTGATATGAGAGAAAATACCTCATTTTTAAAAGAATTAAAGAAATCGTAAACTAAGACTTATTAGGTAGATTATTGTTATTTGTACATTTATGTAGAGATGAAACAGTAATCATGTTTTTTCGTTACTTTCGGCGTATTTTGACGAAGTCAAAATGGTGTTTAACATAACGCCTATTTATTAATAAAGATAAGGTGTTGTTTCCATGCACGTTAACTATTTTATACGGCCCTTTCCATAAGGGTGATAGAGCTTTCCGAAGTCTGAGGTGGTTTTTTATGTAAACGTATTGACCGGACTTATATTTGACTGGTCGTGTATGTGTGTCATAGTATGTTTTAGAAGCTTCTTTAGATTTATAGATATATTCAAGAGCTTTGTCGCGCGAGTGTTTAATCCGATGTTGGAGCATCTTTACGTATTCAGAGTAAGTTGCCGTAGGGGCTTCTTCGTATATAGAACTTGGTGTATATGGTTTATGACCGAATAGAAGTTCATACGGAGAATAGTGTGTTGTGGAATGTATAGCTGTGTTATAAGCTAATGTAGCAGTATAGATATAACGAGGCCAATTATTCTGGTCCTCATTAATATATGACTTCAAGTATTCCTTCAATGTGGAGTGGCTCCTTTCAAGAGCGCCTTGTGTCTGTGGGTGGTAAGGAGAAGACCAGAGCTGTTTTATTTTCAAAAATTGACAAGTCTTTTGGAACTGCAGTGAAGTTTGTTTCCTGGTCGGTAAGAATAGTTTTAGGAATACCAAACAAGCAAAGAAAATGTACTAGACACTCACTGGTTTCTTCAGCTGTGGTACTGCGTATTGGATAGCCCAACATATATTTTGTGAGGTCGTCTTGGAGTGTGAGAATGTACTTCAATTTAGCTGGTCCAGCTTCTGGGAGAGGCCCAACGATATCAAGGGAAATACGTTGGAATGGTGCAGTTGACGTAGTGGTGAAAGATGGGTATATAATGTTATTATGATATATGTGAATCTCTATTCCAGTATTATTAAAGATATATCCAAGTATGTTGTATATTTTGATAAAGGAGTGTTTGTCGAACGGGTTTTTAAAATCCGTTATACCTATTTCTTTAATGGTTTCACTGATTCTAAGAATTTCCGCCTTCAAAACTATGAGTGTTTTAAAGATTTCTGGATAAGATGAATCGTCAAAGTGATGGACTTTGAAAAAAGTAAAATAACATATTTTGTTATTATAATCAATTCACTTAATAGAATATAGAGCTCTTTCAGTTTGTATGAATTCATCGCTGTTTGGATAGTTGTTCAGAACTTCGCTGACATAAGGCATAGACTCATCTAAATCTAGGGAAGTTGGGATAATTAATATTTTCTGAGATCCTTTCAGGAGGTTATCGTTATGTTCGATAATGGAAGTGGTATAATCTTTGTTGTTTGATTTTATAAATTGCGAGTAAGTCTTCGATTACTGGTGTTTCTCTTATTTCCGGTGATAGGTTCGGGTAATTAGGATTTGGTTCGTTTGTAGAAAGTTGCGGTTCCTGATTTTCCATATTTTCAGGCACGTTTATTATTGGACGAGGTTCAGAATTTTGTTAAGCCGGAGATGGAGGATTTATAAGATCCAGTATATCGAGGTCTATATTTTCTGATCTTAGATCAGATGGTGGTGAAAGTAGAAGGTCGAATAAATCTTCGCCCATTTCATTTAATAGATTTTCATTAGGCGGAGATAATAGGTTTGTTTGATCAGAGTTAGTGTTAGGGTCTATATTTTGATTATCGCTGTTATCGGTTGTAGGTTCCGTTACAGGATTGGTTAGAGGAACATCTATGGGATATACAGGGTTGACTGGATATCGGGATAAGGCATCTGCGGCGGAGTTGAGTTAACCTTTGCGATATATGATTTCATATTCGAATTCTTCGAGTTGTAGACGCCAGCGTTGCAGTTTGCTGCTAGGGTCTGTATGATTAAATAACCATTTTAAAGGACGATGATAAGTTATTATGGAGAACTTGCGACCAAGCAAATAAGGCCTAAAGGTTTTCCAACCAAAAATAATGGCTAAGAGTTCTTTCTCGGTAACACTATAGTTTATTTCATTCTTATTTAGAATTCTGGACGCATAAGCTATAGGATGGTCTTCATTGAATGTACCTTGAGAAAGAATAGACGATATGGCATAATTAGAGGCGTCACAGGTAAGTGTAAATGGTTTAGTGAAATCCGGGTAGATTAACACAGGAGCGGTGATAAGTTTTTTTTTCAGGGTTTCAAACGATAGCTGTTGTTCATTACTCCATACAAAGGGACTATCCTTTTTTAGTAGAGATGTAAGTGGTTTAGATATTTTTGAAAAATCAGGGATGAAACGTGGGTAGTACGATATAAGGCCTAAAAAGGATTTAATGTCTTTTGGACATTTAAGAGCAGGAAATTATTTCACAGATTTTATTTTAGCAGGATCAGGTTTTACACCATTTTCAGTAATAACGTGACCCAAATAACCTACTTCCTTTCTAAAATTCAAATTTATCAGGTTGTAATTTAAGGTTAAAGGAACGGAGTTTTTGGAAAATAGCTGTTAGATTCTGAATATGAGAAGCAAGATCATAAGAGTAGACTACTACGTCATCGAGATAAACAAAACATCGCTCTCCTTGGATACCAGTAAGGACATTGTTTATTAGACGTTGGAAAGTTGAAGGAGCGTTTTTTAAGTCAAATGGCATGCGACAAAATTCAAAATTACCTTGAGGAGCACTAAAGGGTGTTTTGCAGATGTCGTGTGAAGTGATATTAATTTGGTGAAATCCAGATGCGAGATCGAGAGTGGAAAAATATTTAGATTTACCTATTTCATCTAGTATTTCAGTGATATTCAGGATAGAATAAGTTTCACCGATAGTGATATCATTAAGTTTCCTGTAGTCTATGACAATACGTCATTTTCTTTGACCAGAGTCATCTATTTTTTTTGGAACAATCCATATAGGAGAAGACCAAGGAGAGACTGAAGGTTGAATGATGTTTTGATCTAACATTTTTTTGCTTGGGTTTGAATTTCTTGCTTATGGATTTCAAGAAAACGATATGATTTTATATTTATCGGCTGATCCGAAGTGGTTCGTATTTCATGTTGGATAGCTTCTGTTGTAGTCAACTTATCTCCAGGCAAATGGAAAATATCAGAATACTGAGAGCATACGTCATACAAGGCTTGGGATTCTTCGGTATTTAAGTGTGAAGTACGAAGGAGTTTAAGTAGCTCTTCAGTTCGTTCTAAACAAGACTTGTTTTGATAGTATTTGTTAAAATGGAAAGAGTTAGATTCGATAGGATGTAAATTAAGTTGAAGATTAGAATTCAGAGTTAATGGTTTCTCTGAAGTGTTTACTACATTAAGATTAAATTGTTTATTGTCCTTGACTTTAACTATACAGTTGGCTATTATAAGTGATTCAGAGATATGCTGGTCAAGAACAAGACCTTCCTTTAATTCGGGGTTACAAACAGAACATTCTACTGTAATTTCGGAACGAGCCGGAATTTTGTAAATCGGATCAGTTAATTTGAGTGTTACTTTATTATTTCCAAAATTGAGAGTATTTTGATTATAGTCTACATTACATTGGAAATAGGTAAGCATTGTGGTAAGTTTGTCATTGTCGATGCCTTTTAATTTTAATATATTATCTCTATTTAGTTTCAGGTTAGGTATTTGGATTGACGAGCTTTTTATTAGTGAGATAGAAGAGCCGGTATCGACTAGAAAGGTAAGTGGGACTTTGGATATTGAAGTTTCAACAAGGATGTTAGGTAAGGATACTTTTTTAGGATCACTGGATATTTCATATATCTTGTAGGGTTGGATGGATTTTCGGATAAAGTCGCTGTGACGCTCCTTTTGTCTCTCAATATTCTGAGTTCTTCCATTGGATATGAAACCGTTGTTGTAGGCACTCGTTTGGGTCTGGTTACCCGTGTAGCCTGATTCAGAGGATAAACGAGCACTCGCTTAGGACTTAGTGTGGCTTAATCTAGAGAACAGAGAGGCACTTACTTGGGACTGGTTACCCGTGTGGCCTAATACAGAGGAAGAGGACAGTGGAGTACTTATTTGGGACTGGTTACCCTTGTGGCCTAATTTAGAAAATGAATGGGCGACGGCTTTACAATTACATAGTGGTCTCGTGCGGTGCCCTGACGAACCACAATCTAGTTTAAATTTGTGTTATCTACTGGAGGGGTGATCTCGTCTACTTCGTCACGACCCTCGTCATTTTGAAAAGCTTTACAGTGGTTTATAGGCGCTCTGAATTGAGCTGGGAAAGAAGGAATTGTCTGGTTTGACTGACGATTCTTAAATTTGTTATTATACTCCAATGTTCTACAATTTTCTATAGAATGACCTACGTTTTTACAGTAACGGCATATTGTGTTATTATTAGTAGGTCTAAAACTGGTATTGGGCCTGAAAGGTGTCGTGCTATATTGTTGTACGTTTTGTGGACCTTTAGTAAATCTGGGTCTATTTACAGTTGGTATAGTTGGGTTTTTCCTGTACAAAGTTTGTTGGATTCGTTCTTCTGAGACAGCTATATTTATGGCTTCGTTTAGATTGCGTGGTGCTCTACATCGCACAATATTATGACCGAGGATGTAAACCCATTAAAAAGTGATGGAGAGCTAAATCCTCCATTGCTGCCGTACGCCCGGGTAATTCTGATTTCTTAGAGTTTGTTAAAGAAATTTCCGTTAATAATTGGGATAGGTACGTTTCGATGCGTAAGGCATATTGACTAACATTCTCTTGCAGACTTTGCTTGCTCTCTTGCAGATCCGTTAGTAAATGAGCATAATGTTTCCTCTCACTGAACTGAGTTTTGAGGAAATCTTTTAATTGATCCCATGTAGAAAAGTCTTTGATAGAGCAAGCAATTTCTGCTTTACCCTATAATTGGCACGGTATATATTTAAATATTATAGGTTTTTGCGTATCTGAGGCTAACTCGAGAGCATTATTACAATTTACAATGAATGAATTTAGAGTTTCCCTACTCCCATCATATGGTTTTACGAATTTCAGCAAAATGTTGAGATCCACATCTGACATTATTATTTCCTTATTTTTATTTCCGCGTCTGGTGACCCTTGGAGATTTTATTTCCGAGGGTGCTGAATTGACTTCCGGTGTAGTGGAGCCAGACGCAACTGTCTCTATATTCAATTTTACTTCAGTTTGCGTTTCAGACATTTGAACAATATAATTCTTATGTACGAGAGATTTATGATTGTTACAATAATTACAATTAGAGAAAGGAAACAATAATAAAATAGATATAATTAGATTGAAAATATAGGATGACCAAAGACTCACAGTACGATGAGTATAAAGATTGAGAACATCTGTACACGTTCTCGGAATTCAGTGCACAGTAGAATCAGCAATGTAGAAAAACTTCCGACTCAAACTTGAAGACTCCAACGACGTGATGAATACGGCGTGTTTAACGAAACATTGACGTAGATCCAGTATCAACACAAACACAAGACAAAGAAAGACTCTTCGAGGTTTTCCACTTAGATTTTTGTGTTAATTTCACTGTAAAATTATTTATCTTTACTTAGTTTCACTTAAACAGTAATGTATATACTTTATATTATTTCACTATACTGTGTCACTTATTTAAAGAAACGTGCATTTCATTTATTATAATATTATTAGAGACGTCCCGAGGATATTTTTTATCCCTTTACGCTGCCACCAAATGTTATAACGGAATTCCAATTTGTCTTTTTAAAAAAACAGTGAAAATAGAATTAAATAAAGTTTATTTATTCGCTTAAAAAATCAATTGTTATCTATTTAACTTATGGGGCCGGCCCGTTTAGTTTGGAGATCGAAATCGGACTGACTGTCTGAGTTGTATCAAGAGTCGAGAGAATTGAAGGAGTGCAGAATAGGTGATGACTAAGTGATATTACTTGGAGACAGAAGATATAACGGAACGAATACTATGTGCGGAATTATGTAATGGTAGAAAGGCGATTTTTCAGTAATTTGATGATAAAGGCGATATTATCACAACTACAAAGCATCTTACAAGTAGCGAAAAATTTTTACGAGACACTGTACAAAAGTAAAGTACCATTCTCTGGAACGCAGAGCAAGAGATGCAGGCCATCTGTTACTAATGTCGGTTCAGAGGACATTCCTGACGTGTCTGTAGAAGAAATACAGCTAGCGCTGATCTAAAGAAAAAACAGAAGATCTCCAGACCAAGACAACATCATACACGAGATGTTGAAGTTAGGATCAGAGGCGCTATGGAGAGCTCTAGAACTGCTGTTTACAAATTTCATATTTAACCGCGAGGTACCTGAAGCTTGGCACAACGGAGTGATAACCCTGCTCCACAAGAAAGGTGACATTCGAAAGCTGCATAACTATTGCCCTATTAATCTTTTGTCCCATATTTATAAATTATTTATTTATCAGATTTATCCTAAATAGACTAGCTATTAAACTCGACGATTACCAGCCAAAGAAACAGGCCGGTTTCCGATCTGGATACGGCACAAATAACCACGTGAAAACGTTGAAGACACTAATTGAAAAGTGCTATGAATACTGAAAGCCAATCATCATCATCTTCGTTGACTATGAGAGGACGTTTGAATCAGTGGAGGCTTGGGCAGTTGAGAGGGCTCTAGCAGCTGCCTTGATAGCATATAAGGTTGGTGCATGCTTGATTTTTCTTTGATTGTAAATTGCAGTCAAATATGACGAGGCAAGTTTTAACATTTAATAATTAAAAACTGCTATGTCACATATGATATCAAACTTATTGATAATATGGCTGCAATCTTATTATTTTTAGTAGGTATCAAGTTTTTGTTCATATTTTGGTACCTATTTTTGTGTATTATCACACAATTGCCTTCAGCTACGACGATGGAGTGTCCTACTTGCATAATTCCAGCACGAACACTATTCGTTATGTCAACATTGTATCTTTGTCGCGTGGTAACTAGGGAGTCTAATGTAAACTTGCCTCAAGTGTATATATACAGTTGAATAGCAAACTTGGTGTAACGCCTGGTTTTAGTTTAAACTGCTATCTGGGTGCAGAGTTGACGAAAGGTATATCCAGCTTATGAAATATCTACAGCAGCATGGAAAGTCATCGGTCAATCTACATAAACTTGTAATCTACTACATAAGCGAAGAGCGCGCCAAGGCAACACGATATTGCTAAAGTTGTTCAATGCTGCCCTCGAGAACATCTTTTGAGGACTCGATTGGAGTGACAGAGGCATTATTATCAACGGAGAGAGACTTCGTAACTTGCGGTTTGCGGATGATATCGCACTGGTCGCGGATAGTATTGAGGATTTGCTCACTATGATCGGCGATCTGCAAAGCCAATCAGCCAAAATAGGATTAAAAATGAATAAGTTAAAAACTAAGATCATGACAAACATCCCAGAGGCGAAAATCACCAGGTGTAGGTGTCATTAATCTTTATATTTACTTGGGCCATGAAATCACCCTTGGCATGGAAGACCAAGTGGTGGAAGGCGAAAGACATATCGCACAAGCATGGCGTTTGGAGCAAATAGTTCGTTCCTCCGATCAAAAAAGATTCCCCAACACCTAAAACAAAAGTGTTTAATCAGTGCATCCTGCTAGTTATCACGTATGGAATGAACACAGCAACTTTCACTAAAAGATCTGCTGATGAGGGCGATGGTGCTATTGATGCTGGGAATAACGTTCATACATCATAAAAGGTATGAGTGCATCAGGCAGAAGACGTAAGTTAGAGACGTGGTAGAGGAAATTGAGCGCCGGAAGTTGAGATGGGCGCATTGCCAGAATGGACTGCGGTCGATGGGTGAAAAAGACTTTGGAGTGGAGACCCCGTGCTAACACCCGCGAAGGAGGTAATCCGTATCTAAAATGGGTGGATGGCATCTGACAACAGGCGGGTGTGGACTGAATGAAAGTGGCGAGAGATTCAGTTGACTGATTGACTGAATAATTTTTTTTCCTGACAAATTTAATTGAAGTTGAAATAATTTATCATCGCAGTAACGACATAGAAATATATATCTACATTAGTCTCAATCATTATAGGTTCATATATGTATGTCAGATCGGCTGATCATAGCATGCTCAAATAGGTTGTCTTTTTATTATCAACATATGTATTACAAGTACGGTAACCAGTGTATCACAAATAAAACATTTGATTTGATTTGATTTAGACAGGCGTGGAAAGAAAGAAAGGAAAAAAAGAGAGGAGGCTCAAGTCCAAAGGCGGGCACATCAAGGTCTGATATAGATAGAGATTTGTACTACTTTATTGTAATCTATCTAAGAGCTAAATAAACGTGTATTATTTAATTTTCTATTCCACATTACATAAATAATAATTAATCTACCCACTTACTTTTGTCTTATTTACCTATGTATTTTAGCCCAAAAGCAGTATTAATTTTGGATGGTTAACTTTTAACGGTTAACTTTAACTTGTGTTAAATTTTCGAAAATTTAATGCTTTAACGATTAATCATCGAAGTCAACTTTTTAATTAACGAATTAACTAAAACTTACTAAACACATTTTAAATTACATTATATATTAAACTACAAACATATACATATGTATATATAAATATGTAATAGTATGTATGCCAATTATTAAGTTCACATTATTTTATTTCTTTTATAGCTTACAATTATTTTATTGCGTCATTAATGATTATAACCTATCAAGTTGAGTGGTAACATTTTAATGTACAGGATTATATTTTATTAAAGTCATAAATATGTATTTTCTACAAGTTCTTTTTATTGATTGACGTTACTATTAGATTTTACTGTGCATAGGCAAAATATTGTTAAATAATTCGTTCCTGATACGTACACGTATTTACGTACCGTACCTACCTACTACTTAAACTTTAATTATAAAAGTAAAATGACGCTCACCGTTCAAAAAGTTCCTATTTTTAACTTCAGCTCCGTAGGCAGACTCTTCACGATCTTCTTCAAATTTCAAGTAGCCGTCTTGCGTAATTGCTACTAAGAGGTAATAACTTCTCCTGGAATAAAATAATAGCGACTTATGTATAGGCTTTTAAACTAATCGGGTTTTAAAAAAAATATCAACTTACACATTCTCCGTTTGTACTAATAAAAGAACAGTGTTCTTTTGTCTGAGATCGTTGCTTGAAAAAGCGAGTTTTACTTTAACCTGCAAATATTCATGTGTGATGAAAGATAAAATTGTTTCTGCTTTAGAATAGCAAGAGAACCAATGAATAGATTATTAAGAGCTCATAATTTACTTTAAAAGCAGGGCCAGCAAGTATAAATTTTCTTTGCAATATGCTTTCTCCATTAAAGTCCGCTCCTTTCTCTTCCATGCAATTCTCTCCAAAATAACTCGATAGTTCACAGTCACAGCTGCTTTCTTGGTTTGTAAAGTCTTCTGTACAGATACCCCCATTTTTGCATGGTTCTGAATCGCACTTCATATTACACTCTGGTAGAACTCCCATTAGATCTGTAAAAGTTAATTTCTTTCTTTGATGGTTGATTTCGATATTTTTTTGAGTAATTTATCGATAGAATCTAACGAAATGATAAATGAAAGTAAATTTTTTACTTCGTTCGTTATTTATCATGTAGGCTTTTACCAACACATTGTTTTAGAAGTTTCTGACCTTGATCAGTATTTTCTAGTGCTTTTCTCGATAAGTCTACGACGTGGTCAGCTATTTTGAATCCCCTCACACAACCAACGTATCCCCCTTGAGGATACAAGCTTGCTCTTGGGGCCAAATGTAGAGAATAAGGATCGTAACCACCAAGGTTAATTTGAAAATAGTCTGTTGGTGGAGCAGGAGGCCTTTGTGGACGAATTACCTCTGGAAAATATTTGTTTTAATGTTAAAAGTTTCTCCATCATAATGTTTTATTGGTTTAAATTTTGCCGTGTTCCAAGAATGGAGTGTTAGCTTTAATGTTATCTTAATTGTCAAGAAATGTGTGTTTATGTGTATAACATCAATAGCAGTTAAACAGAATATTCTTTTAATGTTTGCAGCTAAAATAACTATATTAAATTTATATCGAAAGTTAATTTCAAATTATTTTGTTTCGGGTTCTTTTAGTACTTGTTCTAAGTTATGCATAATTTGATGTGTGTTGTTATAGTATACACAATACTATATATTTACCTAGTTCAGGGTTGATCCAAGGTTTGTTAGTATAATTAGTCAACAGCTTCGCCACTTTGGCTATAGTTGTGTTTTGATCATTAACGTGTAATATAGTTGTATTTTCTGTTCTTATAATCGCGATTTGTACACTTTCGCCTTTGTTTATTCTTTCGTATGTTACATTCATATGAATGATTTCGTTTTCATGATTGAATAAATATATTATTTCTGTCCCATTATGTATGAAGAGATGTATGAAGTTATTCAAATGGTCATTGGCGTATAGAACCAATGCGTTATCGTCATAAGTTCTAAGGTTCATAAGAACTTTTTCTGTCATCATTTCCTTCAGTCTATGTTTTTCTGCATCTGTACTGTTGTCTACTAAGTAATTCTTTTTTAAATATGCCTCCATTGTTTGAAATGTTAACGCTTTTTCATTAATATCTGTATTTAGAAACATAATAATGAGTATAAAAAATTTTTAACTAGAAAGTCCAGTTATTATAATTCACAATAACAAATAAGTGTTGCTATGTTATAGGTATATTAAAAAACTACTAGGTTTATTGTTCAATTTCACCAAAGTCCCCTAATACTAAGCGAAACCCTAAAAAGGATAGGGGACCACTAACGATGATTTTGCGTTTCGCGAAACGTTATATATGTAGTTAACAGATTCCCTATATTTAGAAACTGGATTTTCGAACCCATGACACTATGTGACAGTTTTGTGTGTTAGTTTTTAACAATATGGAGAATAATTTATTATGTTAATATAAACTTAGAAGTAAAACAATAATATCAGTTTTGTCGACAAACTTTTGGAAACGAATAGTCACTATGGAAACAATAAAACGTCACATAACTGTGTCTGACATTATTAGGGAACCGTTAGATTGGTGAAAACGAATATTATCTAAAAATCAATTTAGATTCCCTTTAATCCAGGGGGTACATGGTGTTGTGACGACTTAGATAGCGTTAGTGAAATCGGGCATAACTTTCCTATTTTTATGTTGTTGACGTAATTGTGTTTTCAAGTGAAATGTTATAAAAATTAAGAATGCAACTTACTTTCTTCACAATGTTCCCCTAAATGTGCCCAAGGGTTCTTACAAATACATTCATAAGTCGACCACAACTCTTTACATGTAGCTTTGTTCTGACACGGATTAGGAACACAGGACGGCTTACAATCCTTTATAATCTCCGACAAATGGACAGACATGTAACTGTATATGTCAAGTACTTCCCCGTTTACTACTAACCCTCTGAAACATCCTATCAAACCTTGGTTCACTGCTGATTTTTTGAGGTGTTCACTGGAATTTAACATTCACTTTTATTATCCAAATATATTTATGAATTTGAGGAGCATAATAATTAATATTATCTTTAATTAAGTCTAGAAGTTGTAACAATAGAAATAATTTAAGTAGATATCAATATTGGACTGATCTAACGATCTGATAAGAATTTCGACAGGAATTGTAAGAATACTTCTTGCTTTTACAGTTTTGTTGTTTCTGATAAAAATATGTAATGAATCTTTGTAACAGAAAGATGATCTTGAAAAAAAAATAAGTAAGCATTCTTAGATTTTTTGCCAGTTCTTCCAGTAGAGGTTTTTTATAAACTGGTAGTGGGTAGTCAATTTCCAAATTTTCGTAGTGAAAATACTATGAGACCTTAATGACGAGAACGAAACTAGATACGTTTGTTCATAAAATAGCTTATGTTTTTTAGTGAGGATTATTTTAATTAGTTATTTTAAATTTAAATTTAAGTACTTATAAGGTAAGAACCTGCTTATGTAGACTTTCTTGTGTTCGGTGACCCAGATCTCGATAGTTAAGAAGACTGAGAGTTAGATCTTTGGATATATACAACATTAACTTTATCTAAAAATCTTTAAACATGGACACACGATTAGAAAAAAAAAATCTCTACTACTGACTACCCTGTTAGAGACACAGAGTAAAGATATGTATGTATGTATCTCTACTAAAAAAATCCAGTAAAAGCCCTGTTTTGCACACTTTCAATTATGTACAAAAACAAATTTTGAGAATTCTCGACGCTGAAGTATTATCAAGTCACCACTGCAAAAATCAACTTTATTGCTGCTGCCATTAAGGGGGGGGAGGGCTTAGATTGTATACGCTTGCTCTTAAAACAATGCTCTTAAAACAATTTAAAATACGTAGTAACTAATCCACTAATTGTCTTTTAGTCCCCTTTATAAGGGTCTACTCTTGTAAAAATGGATACACCTATATCCTATTTTTTTCATGTTTGTCTTTAATGTAATCTTATAACGTAACTAGATTGGGCTAGTTAGCGAATGGTTGGTTCAGTTGTTATACTTATTAGGTATTAGTAAATCAAAACATTTTTAGAATTTTTGTCAGTTTGTGCGTTGTTGCTTCTATACAAACCGCCATGAATTAATACGTCATGATAAGTGTAAAAATTTGTATTTCTAAAAATCTCTTAAAAATAAAGAATAGATTATTATTGTTCGCACATCGAAAATTATTCTGTTACTGTTCTGACTTACATTTAGAATGAATTGTGTCATTCACATACCTAATTAGTATGAATCTGAGTGAACCGATTCGTGACATTAATTTGATCTAGGAATATAGGCAACCTATAAGTGACAGGCAAATTAAAAACAAACCGCTTGACAAATAACCAAAATTTTTTCAAGCTGTACTATATTGGATAATATTAGTGTTATTTGTTAATATTTCGTAGTTTCATGTACATAACGGAAAAGCAGTGTTTAAGAGTGCTACGTACACGTAGCATACGTCGGACCAGCGAACGGTGCAAATTTAGTGAAATATTGGTTAGTTTCTCGTTTGCTTCCATCAAAGTCAAAAATAGAATATACGTGTAGGTTGATATATTAAAATAGGTATAACTAAAAAGCTTACGCAGTAGCACCACCGATGAACATGGAGCCTTCGAACGGGCCAAATTCTTCTTCTAATAACAAATTCAGCATTTGGTATTCTGTGTTTAACATAAACCTTACATGATAGAAATTATAATCAATCCATATTTTGTGCCATTCGCCTTTATTTAGTTTCCGCTTCGAGTTGATGACAAGTTTTCTTGTTGTGCCCGTGTTGAGAGTGAAGTTAAACGTTAGTTCGTGCTCTATAATACAATTTTTAGTCAAATAATAACAGTTATTTAAATGAAATGACAGCTAGAGTAAATAAATTGTGAAAATAAAACAGAAATACACTTTTGTTGACTCTGACGGTTTGTATCCATTGTAACAATTAAATAATCGGCTTCTTACCGCGATATTACGTATTTTTGAATGTGCCTACATTTCGATGCTGTTGCACCGTGATCACGGGTTAACTGGCGAAACCACGGGTAGATATACAAGACCAAATATTTCATTCTACACTCTTTCTGGCTTGTAGTTGTTATATTTCACCATCACTACTGGAACTCATTTGATAGTAACCCCGACGGTACACACTTGCTATATCGTCACGATTTTTAGTATTCGCGGGCCTTATTGTCCTTAAGCCTATCACTGGATTCCACATATTGGACAACTTAAACCCGTCCTCTCGATTGAAGTTCTTGTGCCGAGAGATTTCAATGGCTTCTTTATTATTCTTTATTATTATTCTAAACGGCTGGACTGATTTTGATGAAATTTTTTTTCTGTGTTTGAGAGAGAGTTTTAGATTCACAGTTGGATCCGGTAGGTTTTTTTATAAAAGAGGAGGCAAACGAGCAATCGAGTCACCTGGTGCAGAGTAATCACCGCCGCTCATGGACACTCGCAACATCCGGGGAATCACGGGTACGTTGCCATCCTTTAGGGAAAGACCAGCACTCTCGCTCACCGAAAGAAATACAACAGCAATAGATGCTCTTATTTCACGCAGCTATTCTGTGAAAGGGTGTTATTTCACCGGGCGAGCCGGCCCAATTCGTGCTGTAATCCAGCATGGCTCTATCACACAGGAGGCGCTGCAAGCCGGTTCTGTGACTTTTTTTATTTCGGGCAGGACAACGTCTGTCAGGTCGCTAGTGTACTACAAATTGTATCAGAACTATAGAAAGAAATTGAATAAATTATGGCCTTACCACTTGTTAGTGCAACCATGAACGAAGGATAATTTGGTCTAATTGGCGGCTGAAATAGCAAAATAGCGCTTGTGCCGGTTGTTCTAAAACTGAATGCTATATCGCCTTTCCTCCATCCCGGCACTTCTATGTATGATTGGGAAGTAGTAAAAGTCACTACGTAACGTTGAGTATCTAGAAATGAAATACTTTATTACCTAAATCTAAATTAATTACATTATATTATAATATTGTAAAGACTCGGGTGTTTTTCAAGTTTTCCAAAATTATGAATAACTGCAGCATGAACTGGGAATTGAATCCGGGACCCTCGGCTTGGAAAGTACACTATCACCGTGCCAAAGGGCAAGTCAGTGGTGGTGGTCATATTAGATAAAAAAAATATTTTATGAAAGAAAGAATGAGGGATGAAAGATTAATGACGAAAATCTACATAGCGAAAGTGAGTGGTAGCAGAAGCTAAGGAAGACCAAGGCTGACTTATGAAGCTCAAATAGCTAGAGTATTAGCTGACGGAAATGTCAAAAGCATTTGCAAACCTAGGCGAAAGTGTGTAAGAAGAATGTTCAGGATTGAGAAAGCGAAAGAAATATGTAAAATCGCGATACTTGCCGCTCCGCCCTCTCTGAATACCTCGTTAGGGATAAGGCGGGAAGATATGTATGTATGTATCTATGTATGTATTTTATATATTTCTAGCTATATGAAGCCATTATTTAAACTTATTAATTTTCAAACCTCAGTCGAGAATAAACAAGTTTTTCACTCATATCACTTGACAATATTATAACTTACTAGTTTCAACACATTCTAAAGGCCCCAGTGTTATTCTGCCCTGAGCTTCCTCAGTCAGATCTTTCTGTTGGAGAAAGAACATTTCTGTTATACCCAAACTCTTGGGGTCCATATATGTGCCTTCGTCTGAATGCCACTTGTTTTCATTAGCATCACAGTGACAAGACTGAGTCGGATTAACACAGGTCGCGTTGATTCCACAAGGGCAGTACCCTCTGAAAATGAATGATCTACTTCATGAGAAAAATTGATTAATTAGTGAAGCCTTAGATTGATCTTGATCCTATAGAATGTGCTAGGTCAAGACCAATACTACAAAACATGACCGAGATTTTGTTTATTTTAATGCTAAACACATTTCTCCTCCTTCCTTTCTCATCCATATGAAAGAGAAGAAGGAGAAGGAGTTGCTAGTATCCATATACTAGCAACTTGTTTCATATTTATTAAAAACATTTCTTCCATTAATATGTAAAAAGTAGGTGTATCTCTAACGCAAAATGTCTGTCTTCTTGTTACTAAGTCCCTAACACTCCTGTAGCGATAGTAGGTATACTTCACTACAGTTAAAAAGATTTATTGAAAAAACGCGAAATTTTAATGTGTATACATACTTTCAAATTTTCCAATTCTTAACACTCCTACGGAACTTTAATATATTTATTCTTTTGTACCTTAAAACTCCCAAAAACGCACAAAAAATAATTTTAAACAAAATGCGAACTCTACTTCTCTCGTTCCCGCCAAAAAGAGCATTAAACACATTTATTATTTCTTGCTATCAGTATTAGTGATGTTCAGAATTGGTCTAAGTCTGGGCCCTCATTACACAGCTTAAAATTAACTTACAATTTATTTATTTTGGTGTTAAATGTATTGTTCAATCAATACAACAGATAGGGATCGCGAAACTCTAAAAAAGTAAATGCAATACATTTTCAGTTCATTAATGAGCCTGAAATGTCTAACTGATCTTCGATCTGATCCAATCAATGGAAGTTATTACGATTTTTAGATTAGTCTTGCATATATTGCAAGACCACTACGAAGACTGCAATATGAGACCGAGTTAGAGCATTTTAAAAAATGCAAGTTCAAGATCGTTCCATTCTTGATATCATTAAACTGGTCATAATAAACATAAAATTAATTTGATATTCTTTGATTATTAAAAAATCAAAGTTGATATTATCTATCTTAGTTTTCTGAACGCCCTTCTTTCTTCTTACCATACCATACCAAAAAAATATTTGTGTAAATATATTTATGTAATTATTATGTTATTCTACTTTTACTAAACGCTTTTTTATAATTTGTCATTAAAATGGAATGAAAAAGTTTGCATAGTTAAAAAGGCTTGTTGACTAAAGAAAAGATATAAATGGACCCCTGGCATATTTACTGTCTTGGGACTCAATAGCTTCTAGCTACGGCTCTGCTATCTCTTTATGGGAGTACATCAAAGAAGACGTAAATTATACATGTACGCAAACTAGAAGTAAATACATACAGTAGTAGTAATGTTGCTTCTGTGCAGATTAATATCGAAATTAAAATTATGAAAGTCCGTTACTTTTTAATACAACTTTTCATTAAAAAATCACTACCTCTTCACATTTCCTACAAAATCAACGGTGTTGTTAGACGACGATATGAACCACGTTGCACTGTGTAATTCAAGTGGTGCCATGTTGCAATCATATTTGATGTATTGGCGACAATATAACGAGTGAGAAATAAGTTCTTGTAGCATTTCCGCTGTAAATTCTCTGTATTTTATTTTAAAACTGAAATCTTGACCTGAAGTTGACCGTACGTCCTGCAATAAAGAATGAATCTACATTTCAAATTTTTATTAACAAATTTATTTGAATCCACAGACAGCAAACACTAGACAACGCTTATGAAATCAGCTGCGACTTTAGTGCTGTAGTAGTAGCTGCGATAGTTTAGTAAAGTATTAATTGTCCACAGCTCTCCCCTTATCCGCTATCGAATATTCAATGTCTGGTTTCGATGTGACCAATCAAATTACATTACACCATCCCGCGCCTAGCATGATTTTGACACGTTTGTTTACATTTACTTCTTATTCAAAACGTCATCTATGGTCTGTATTTGATTCTAAGTCGTTTCTATAATTAATTAAAATAATTACAAATCTTTTTCAACTACTATCGTCGTTTGTGACATTTAAATATTCGTACCTACGTATGATTTTAATCTTTATGAATAAAGCTAGAGAGACTTTTGATTTCTTAAAAAAATATGGCAAGTAAACATATTTAACAAGATTACATTTCTTAACGAGGACCTGACATTATATTTTATTTAATTACGTGCGGAGAATGGTAAGATTTGAGGAAGCAAAATAAGTATGTAAGGACCGTGAAGCTTGGCGCTCCGTCCTCTCTGAGAACCCCGTTAAAAACTTTACTTGCTCTGTGCCCGTTAGGGGCACAGCGTGAAGATATGTATTTACTCGCAATTTATTGCGTGATAATGTTTTTCTTGTTTTGTTTGTTTAATGGTTTACAAAATAATGTGGTAACAGAATATTCGCATTTTTAAGGATAGATTTCAATTCCGTAATTCTAATGAATTTTGTTCACGATTTATTAAAAATTGCTATTTGAATTTTTATTTTCAACGTCTTGATAATTTGCTGTGAAATTACAAAAAATCTTTATTGTTTCCATAAACTTACAACTTGACTAGGCAGGTTATGCTCTACGACCGTTGTAGAAGAATCAGCTTCTATTTGGAACTCGCATTTCACATGAGCTGGTGGAAATTTACCGTTGCCGTCTATGTCTATGAGGTAGACGTCGTTTCTTGTGTAGCCGAGGAGGGCTAGTTCTTCACAAGTCTTTCTAAAAGTGGCGAAATGGCAGTTCTCACCAATGTAACCTGAAATATGTAATGCATTATGTAATAGCTTTTGCCATGTAATAAAATTACCTATAATTGAAATAATTGATACTTACCTATAATTGAAATATCAAGTTTCATTTATTGATATCATCGAATACTTTTGTTGTAATATACGTAGATTATAGGTAGTTATTCAATTCCGCATTCGCGTCCATTACATTTGAAACTTCGCTATCAATTTCTTTTTTCGTGGTAATTGTTTATTATCAAATACACTATATAAATATTTGTTTGAATCCTAGTATTCATTTGAACTTTGATGTATATTATATGAATATAATAATTTTATACATAATATATTTAATCTATGAACTAAACTATGACTCGGGCCCGTTGGCGCGGTAGCAGCATCTGCTTTACAAGCTGAGGTCCCGGGTTCGATCCCGGTCAAGTCGATTTAGAAAACGAACTTTTCTAGATTGGCTCGGAGTCTGGGTGTTTTCTGGGAGCTCCCCCGTTGTGTGGTACCCATAGTACACGCCTAGTTGTATGACAGTTTGTATGATTCTTTGGAGTATTATTATTAATATTTTAGACTTACCAGTGCTATCACAATTACAAATGACCCTGTCCTCTCTAATAGAGCAGATGCCCCCATGTTCGCAGGTGTTGGGTCTGGTACACGGGTCTACGTATCGACAGTCATCGATGGCAACTTCACCTACTACCCTTTCTGTGTTTATAACGAACCTAGCACCATGAAAAGT
Source organism: Zeuzera pyrina (assembly GCA_907165235.1). Classification (NCBI taxonomy): domain Eukaryota; kingdom Metazoa; phylum Arthropoda; class Insecta; order Lepidoptera; family Cossidae; genus Zeuzera; species Zeuzera pyrina. Next base: position 7,083,805 of record OU015629.1, read on the forward strand.
TTGATTAGCTTGAATTATTTCTTAAATTTATGTCATAGTCTGTACATAGTATATAAAATATGTAAAGATACACTAGCAGAATTGTAACGTAATTATGAAAAATCCATTGGCAAGTAAATCAGTAAGGAAATTATATTTAGTAAACACATTTTGAAAATTAAGGAACTGATAAAATTAAGTGAACAATGAAAAATTACCTATATTTTAAGGACAGTACTTTTTAAAAGTTAACGTTTCAAACAAAAAAAATAAGTACCTACTCAGATTAACGTACCTTGGTTCGATAAGCAACCCATTGATATTGATGTTCCTCATACACCCAATCAAGCCTAAATTAGCCGATTTGAGGCCACTACCAATGACGATTTTGTCTTGTAATACAAAATCTAACCCTGTAAAAATGTTCTTGTTGGTTTTTGTGTCATTTACTGAAATTATGTAAATACTTACTAACTCAATCTGACCAAATAAACAGTAAAAGATTGTATTAGATTATTCTAATCTCTCTGTCATCGCCTTGTGCTAGTAAATAACATTAAACTGTTTTCTTTATCACTGTATTGTACTGTTAAATAATAAAATGTATCAAAAATAAATTCAAAAAAAATTTTTGTTAGTGTGTATTAGAGTACACACGTAAGAAGTGAAACTTCTTTATGACATCATTTTTCGAAAATGATCTACTATTTACAACTTTACAGAAATTGGTTAAATAAAGCTAAAAAATCTAAATTAGATAAAGCTTAAGCAAAAATAATAATCGCCATCTTGGATTCGAAAATAAACATAATTTTCATAATCAGCACCCCGAGAAACCTACAATGTGACACCCATATCGATTTATCCAAAAAAGTCATTTTCGCCATCTTGGATTGAAAATGAACGTCATTTTCGTAATCAGCACCCCGAAAAACCTAGAATTTGATACCCATATCGATTTATCCAAAAAAAGTAATATTCGCCATCTTGGATTTGAAAGTGAACGTCATTTTCGTAATCAGCACCCCGAAAAACCTAGAATTTGATACCCATATCGATTTATCCAAAAAAAGTTATATTCGCCATCTTGGATTTGAAAATGAACGTCATTTTCGTAATCAGCACCCCAGAAAACTTAGAATTTGATACCCATATCGATTTATCCAAAAAAAAAACTGGGGTTAACCTGAAATAACCCCGAAAAATAAATACCATAATCACGCCCACGTGTTGAATGTATTAGAAAATAAAGATAGCGCGTAACAGAAAAACCTGACGATTTTTTTTCTAATTGCTATAAAATTTTTCTCATACGTCGATAAAGAAGTTTCACTTCAATAATTAATTTCAACAATCTTTGTTATAAGTTTTACCTTAAAAGCTGCATTGGGAAAAATATCCCAATACATGTCATCTTTTCAACGTTATTTATGATTATAATAAAAATTGATTTAAAAGGTAATTTAGTAAATCATAACAAGTTTACATATTAAATAAGCAAGTAGTCTCTATTGTATGACCATTAGTGTTATTATATTATTTCATTGTTAGATGTGGATATTTACCAAACATTTGAGCGTGTTTATTATGGTAATCAACGGTTAACTTTATTCTCCCTTTTCTGTAATCCAATTCCACTGTATGCCAGTCATTGCTAACGTTAAACTTTACAGATTTTAGTACTGTCACGTTCTTCCCTACATCAGGAACCAGTTCGAATCTTATTTCTTCTTTAACCATTCTTACCTGGAATAAATAAATCATTTAAATTATTCAGCTTTAATACTATTAACGATTAACAACTACTTTTGTTAACGTACATACCTCCCAATAACCTTGTCCAGAAGCTATCTGACTATAAGCTAGCACAGCCATGTTTTTGCTTGTCTTGAAATCAAATATCAAATTTAGAACATGGCTCTGATTCAGAGGCCACCAAATATGTGATGTCGCAAAAGGATACGTTATCGGTATTACTTCTATATCTATTTCTTCAAATTCCGGATCTAAAGCGCCTATGTAGTGAACTTTAGGATTATTTTGTTTTAATTCGTAGAGAATAGAAACATCGTTGTAATAAACATATTTTAGATTTCCAGCGAAATTGTTGAAAGATTTTAACCCTTTCATTTTGTGTAAGTCTGGTCCACCGCATATGTAAATCTCTGGATCTATGCAAACGAATTTAGCATTGCCAGGAACTTCGTAAGTCGCTGCTATGGTATCGAGATAAAGACGTAATGTTTTTTCTTGAAGTATAACAGTTAAGTTGTGCCATAGATTATTGTTTACTTTCTCTCCCAAGTAGTCTTCAACGGGACCATCGCCTAGGTCTATTTGAATGGCTACTTTTTCTCTATGAATGGATAGAGCTATATAATGATGTTTATCGTCTATTTGCCCGCTGGCGTAGAACAAAGCCGAATCATCAAAACGAGTCTGGAAAATGAATCATTTTAGCAACTACATATTTATATGTCAATTTCATAATAAATTTTTGAGTTAATGGCTTGTCTTGACGTCTTAATAGAGTTTTAGTGAAATAATCGAAATATTGTTTTCGTCTCTGTCATACATTGTTTGAATTTCGAAATTAATCTGTTTAGTATAATATTTTATTATTACGACTATTTTGTGTCGCATAAAAAATTGGTCAATTTAGTAGTTTGTTAATTAAATTTATTTGGGAATAGGACCTTGACCCTTTTGTTATCAAACAGATGCATTAGTCTCTATGCACTCATCATTATAATTATACATATAATCCCAGTATATTAGATTGTTATCAAAAAGTGTATAGTTACATAGAACAATAATCAACAGTTTGTAAATATTAACATATGTATGTACTTTTTATTAATAAATATGATCACAAATTCTATCAACTGGGTAACATTAGAGAATTTAACAATAATTATGTAAAAAATCATTTAATCATTTAATACTTTAAATTAAGTCTTCAAATATTTTTGAAATTACTGCTTTATTTCAGTTAATCATAATTTTTTACCTTAAAATGTAGACTGACTCGCGTGATTGTCGAATGCACTCGATCTTTCCAATCGTAAACGCGATAAGACACGTAACTGGATCCTCGTAATGTTAATATGGTCGCCGCTGTAACAGCGAAATGTAGCTCGCAATCGAATTTCTTAAGATACTAATAAGATATTCATATATGTAAGTACGTTATGTAAGTAATTGTTAGTTTATCTTCTTTATATTATTTTCCATAAGAAGTAAATTTACAAAAAATTTTGTTTTTATGAAATTTTACAACTTGGCTATTTATATCTAATATGTCGAATATTTGAGATAAAATAATATAACGAAAGTAATTTTTTTTCTCATTATTCTCATGACAGTGTTGATAAGAAAGCTTATTATGGATTTAATTACGATTATGTTATTATGTTGAAATGTCCGATCGTTAACAAAAAGTGTAACAAAGTAATAATGTTATTGGTGATGCAATTGTACTCAATTAGTGAAAGCGCCCGTAAACAATCCAAATAAAAGTGTCATCAATTACACGCAGCTGTTAACGATTTTAAGATATACGATTATGTTAAAACAAAAAGTTGTAGATCGTTAACTAAGATTTACGTAAGTTAATTGTCTATAGTCTTATGTAAGGTAATCGATAGGGTTCGTAGTATAACTATTCGGTTTCGAGGTATAAATCAATAAAATTATAGTAATTATCACATATATGGGCGACACGTTAAATATAATTTCTAACTTTATATCAGTATTAAAATAAAAAGTAATATTAACCCAAATAGAGCTTATGTAAAGATGTTACGATCATATAGAAATGAAGTAGTAAGAAACAAAACTTGAGATTTGAAACTACATTCAGCGACACGTATAAATTATTTTAATGCTGGTAGTCTCAGCAACAAATCACATATAAAATCACGTTCCGGTGGACAAGAGCATCAAGATGCAACAAATCACATCTTGAATCAACTTTTAACAAAACGGATACAATTTGATATACATAGATATTTAAGTGAAACTATACAGCGATAGGTGATCAAATCAGCATTTATTTATTTTATTTTATTTATTTATTTAATTATTTATGTACATACACACACATGTTTAAGGAATACATGAAATGAAATTTATATACAAAGGTACTGCTTATTTCATCATGAAATTTCTTCCAGCAGACCTGTGATAGAAAAGCCGTTACGAAAGCAAAATCTAATGTGTATGAATTGCATAAAATATAGATATACATAGAAATATTACATGTATATATATATACACACACATACACATATATATATATACACATATATACATATACACACACACACACATACATATATATATATATATATATACATACATAATACATACATTACATATTTTCACATCCCTTGGCTATCTTTTACGATTTGCGTGGGAAAACAACTGCTGGTACATTCTCAGTTATTTTTTCTTCCAGACTGTTATTGGTCTATGATCATTGAATATTAATCGTTTTATAACTTTAATATTTTATGTTATAATTTTATTACACTGTATTTATTACACTGATTCTAAATTTGAGTTCTAAAAAAATTTTAAGAAAAAAAAATTAAACCGCGTTCAAAAAAAACACTGAAAAATACAAAATAACTATCCTTTACTAATAAAAACTCAAGTACAATAAACATAACTTTATAAGTACGATACACATAGCTATATAATTAAATTTGACAGTTACTGAAGACGGTACCAAATCAAAGTACAACAACGCTTATTAGATTGGTAGACTTGGCACCGACTTCAGTAACTGTAAAATTTAATTATATAGGTATGTGTTTCGTATTTATAAAGTTATTTTTATTGTACTTGAGTTTTGATTAGTAAAGGATAGTTATTTTACTCTTTTCAGTGTCTTTTTTTTTGAAGGCGGCTTAATTTTTTTCTTAAATTTTTTTTATTTCTCCCTTTTGAGTGATTTTGACCTAAATAAATATCTAGGGCAGGTCTGAAATTAACTTTTTCTGATTCCGGAGCGCAACGATATACAAGAGAATCATCAATATAAATTAAGGTTATAACCAAGTCGCGTTGTTTGGTGAATCTTCGAAGTCCAAGCTCCAATACCGGTAAAATTTAAATAGGACCACTTCTGAAGTATGACCTACCAAAACAAAAAAAAAACATACAGTCGAATTTAAAACCTTTTTTTTTGAAGTCGGATAAAAATGTAGAGAGATTTTATAAATAGTTTATATTAAAATATTGATTAAACTCAATACGTACTGTATACATCACAAAGTTGTTCCTCGTAAAGTGTACCAAAACAATCACATCTGTACCCGTTATACTCATTGATGCATCTGGAACCTTCGAAGCACAGGTTTTCTATTGTTCTACATTTATCTATGCATCCCACCTTAACGTTTTCGTGTTTGGTGGCTATGAGAGGAACGATTGGGAGAAGATCCGAGGCTGCTTTGCCAGAACTAAGCACCATATCGCTGATGCAACCGACAAACGATTCAATGATGTATTTCACCCCGTGAAGCTTTTCCTCTGAACTTAAACCTAAGTAGGTATATTATAGAGATTTAAAAAATACTGTATTACATAATATAAGTAGGCACTATAAATATAAATACTTATAGCCCTACTTCATCTGTGGATATGTCTACTATGCGTAGATCAGTCTAGATTTAAAAAAAAAGTGAGTATTTATTAGTCGTATCATCATTCCAAAATTATGGCTTATGGACATTAATCACAGCTAAAACAGGAATTAATTCCTTGTTTTTATGAAATTAATAAAATAATGCTGTAGCATATTTGCCCTTCTACTTTTGAAATTTAAAGGAACTACATATTAATCTTTAAATTATACTCACCTCCAATAAGAATGACTGATGTTAAATTGTCAGTTATCCCATAATTTGTATCAAAACTTAAGCCCTGCAATTTCATAATTGGAATCAGTCATAATTAACAAGATATACAAAATAGGTGAATGTCAAGTACCACAATTCACAATCCTAATACAAATTAAATTTGTTTTACTTCTTCGATTTAATAAATCTTTAAATACGGAAATTGAAATAACGGCTATAGTGTTACAATTTTACAGTTTTATTTATGATACAATGCTTCCCGTTATTTCTATTGATTTCGTTACTATTTGAACTCGAATCTCTGCGAATTAGGATATTGTTAACTGGTCAAGTTCAACTTTCTTTAACAAGTGAGCGTCAGTAGTAGTCCTAAGTAATGAGATTCGGGGATCCTTAATTACTGACCTTTAAATAAACTTCTTCTTTAAGTTGATCCACTTTAGCAATTAGTCTAGCACCATGAACATCTATGGTGACTACTACACTATGCCATTGATCTCTATTCAATGCACGCCCAACAGTCACTGACGTTAGATGTTTACCGAACACATGAACCACTGTAATTATAAGTTAAAAGTTAAATATATACAGGTAGAGTTTCGTATATATATATAAAAATATATATACATACTCTCACGTTGTATCCCTAAAAGGGTAGTTAGAGAGGATGGAGTGCTAAGAATTACTATTCTTATATACTTATATATATTTTACATACTTCGCCTACTTGAATCTCAACTTATCCTCACATACATTCGCATATACGAGTTCTATTGACATATCTTAACATTCTGGCATCGATCTTCATAAGTCAATTTTTGTCTTCCTTGACTTCTGCTATCATTTATCGCTTTGCAGATTTTATTCATCTATCGCTCACCACTCTCGCTTTGTAGATTTTGTTCATCTATCGCTCATCATTAATCCTCTTTATGTGCCCGAACCATTCGAGCATTCCTTTCTGAATTTTTACAATAATATTATTCGACGCCGTACTGCGTATTTCTTCATTGCTTATTTTGTCCACGAAGGTGAGACACCACACATACATATAATACCGCACATACATATGTCTGAGGTTAAGTGTTTTTAATCCCAATATTTGTTTTACTCAGAATTAAAAAATGTATTTAATTAATGTAAAAATCAATTTGTATGGTTTTCAGTCCTCACTAAAACTTATTTGGTTTAGGCTATAATTTAACGCGTCACTCATTCTTTTAAATTAGAAATAAATACATACTTCAGGATCACGCATCAGAATAATTTCCAAATACAAAGACAAACCTAATGGTTTCGGTGTTCGTAAAATATAACGTCATTGTAAAGTTCCTCTAACTTTAAATTATAACTACATATTGTCAGTTTTCGAATTCTAAAGTAAAATTTCTGTAAAGTTTGTCTTTTTTTTAATTAAAATGTATATTGTAAATGCAATTAAAATCTATTAATGTGACTGAACAATTGTACTGACCTTTCAATTCACCCTTTTCGACAATCACGTATAGAGCGTAAGGTTGCATTTTGAAGACAAGATTTTTAACATTATGATACACTAACAAGCCATGTGGAAGTCTCGTGCGGAATTTGAATGATATTTCTCTGCATAGCCTGGAATTAGCATGTTGAGATTTACATTTATCGTTTATAGTATGGATAGCTTAACTTTATATGCATATTTTACCTACGCGTTTTCTCGTTATTACTTTAGTATTTGCTAGTTACGAAAACTATTTCTTTCTTTTCCAAGTTCTGTATATTTCATCTGTATTACGTTATTTTAATATTTTGGTTTAAGTATTTATGAGTTATACATTGTACTATCCAGTTTATTAACTTATAAACTGGATGGTCTCTTTATTAATTATTGAAAAGTAAAATGATGTACTTACAGTCACAGACACAACGTTGTTACTCGCACTAATCGCTAATCAAAATGGAAATGAGGCATACGGTCTGTCATCGTTTAACTTCGTCAATTTAAATGTAAACGCACCAAAAGTCTAGAAAACTAATGTTAAATAATAAAATAACTACCTCAATTGAAATCTCTGTATGATGTCTCCATCGAGCTGTATGAAAGTGTTGTCTTTCGCAAACATGAACGTCCTGTGATGTACTGACTCTGCGAAGGTCAGGAACTTGTCCCGGTCACTGGGGGGTATAGGCGGCATGGCCGTGACGAATGTTGAAGTAGTAATGTTGAATATTGTTGAACCGAGTGAGGTGGATGTTAAAGACAATGTTGTTGGCGGTGGTACTGCAAATATTTAAAATATACACGTCTCAACGTAATTGTGTCTTTCATTAAGTTTTAATTCAAGATTTAACGCCAACATGATGTTCCAGTAATTTCTTGAAAATTCGATTTGATTCTATCCTATTTATAAAAAAGGTCTATACCTAGGCTAATAAACGCTTTTAAATTGTAAAACGCATAGAATTAAATTGTATGATATAATTGTAGAATTCCTATTAATAATTTGAAAGAAAAAAATGTGCTTGTGTAAAGAAATAACAAAATTTTCGAGACCGTTACCTTTTTCTTCAGAGGCTAAGTCGACCGGTAAACTGCATTCAACATCAGCTGATCCATATAAAATTACTAACAGGAACAATCTCATGCCGCTTCTCTGCCACAACGTTCCCATATCGCTCGAATGAGTTCATTTATCTGAAATCAAACATTGTGTAATATATTGGCGCTGTTGCATAAAGGCTGTCATCTAAAAAGCATTGGTCATCATAAATTTCGTGAACATTACAATAATTTCCTTAAAAATCTGTTTCCGTCCTTATCAGTTTAATTCGTATAATAATAATAATGAAATTCAACCTTTTATCCTTGAATATAAAGTCTATTATGGTAACATTAAATTTTGCATAGGGTATCGAGAGGAAGTGCGGTATTAGAGAGTTGTAGTGTGGGCCGGTTGAAATACTGCCAATATAAAATGAACTATTTCGTACCCGTCTTCTGTTATAAATTCGAGTCAAGTGGAGGAATATAAAGAAGTTTGAGGGGTCATGTAAATCTGGTTATGTGGAGCTAAATTGGCTCAAGTAACCGTATAGTGATCTCGAGATATAGTTTGGGGTTGACACACTGTTTTGTGTTGATATATTTCGCTCGGTTATCCAGGTTACTCGAAGGGTTTAATCGGAAATTTTAGTATTATTATAGAATACATTGAATTAATTAAAAATTACCTCCAAATGTGTTTAATTTAAGGCATTTTAATTTATAGTTACGATCGCTACTTATGCTTATTAAAAGTAAATATACATAAAATATTTAAATTGCTAGTAACTTAAACAGAAGTAGGCATATAGAATGAAAAATAATAAATATGTAGGTACCTAAAACTTGAAAAAAACCTTAAATTTACCTTGTGTGTAGCAAAAGAAGGGTAGGTATATGATTATTTATGAAGCGAGTACATATAGACAATACATTATGTGGTAATATTTTTTAACACCTTGTCTATACAGTTTTATAAGTTATTTAAACCAGTATAAAAAGCACTCCAAGAACATTTTAATCCATTACAATTATGGCAATTACAGGTATAAAAATGAAATAGATATTAATGCACTTTATTCACACTTTACATATAAATTATTAAAAAAACTTTCGAATTCTTTCATCTAAAAATATATTCGATTTCATTAACTTAGTTTTTTGTATATAACCAGTAGGAATAAAAAATTATGTGGCCAGGACGTTGCCAGCTCACGCGGAGTACTGAGCCGCAAGTTTTAAATATGTAATAACAGCACGAATGCTCACGGGTCAGAAGCAAGACAATTCTAACCTCTGTATACGTACAAGAGCGGAGCGAATAGAAATTTAGAATAACGTTCAAGAAAATTGTAATGCTTAAAGTAACATATTAAACTGGCTTATGTATACCTACTGCCGAAAATATGATTAGATATACGTATATCTACCATTAACTTACTATTAAAGATAATTAATTTTACTTATATACAAAGTTTTATTTTATTGATGTTTTGATAAGAAAAAAGCTTTGGACCGTGAACGTGAATAATGCAAAAGACATCGATTCTTTGGACGTACTTTGCCTCCTTGGAATTGGTGAATGCTGACATACAAACATTCTTTTTAAACAATGCAATTTAGACAAATAATAGAACAGATAAAACTTTGCAATTCCCTTATAATCAGTTATAATTTTGTTCGAAAGTAAAACTCTGCATGTAAGCTTATAATAGCTAACAAAGCCGTAGTCTTAAAGACTGACAAATGTCACGTGTGAATATGTGAATCAGTGTTAACAATACGACTTGGTCTTGCATGATCGCACTTGCAGTCACTTTAAAAATTAATCTTTGCATCTAATGAGATAATATAATTCAGTTGTACCACTAATTGGCAATGAATTTTTATTACTTGTATCAACACGTTCATGTGTGTCTGTTAACTAACGGATATTGAATTACATTTTTTGTTCCAAAATTCACTTGCGTAGTTAATGAAAGTGTGTAATATTTTGTTATGATCGGAATTCAATGACACTGCCCGTCCTTCTGATACAGACAGCGTAATGATATATATGACCGCATAATGTAGTATTACTTGGACATAAGTCTTTTCAATCCTTGATTATTTGTTTAAATCTGTTTAGCAAGTTTTCTGTCAACTTCGAACAATAATATACAGACGAAATTTTAAATATTGTTGTTTAAAATTAAAATTACCTATAAAAAACAATTTTTTTTATACATTTATAAATTACTCTAAATAACAGAGGTCAGACACGGCTTTGGTATATTGTTTTTATAGTACCCACATATTTGTTTAAAAAGCAAATTTAATCAATTTATTCTAATTTAATAAAAGTCGCCCTAAACAAACTAAACATATTTACGGGCACCGACTTTTAAGAAAATCTGTGGGTGCTCACTGCTCACTTCCCCGATAGATGTGCAATTTTCGCATAAAGAATTCGTAAAAAAAAACAAAAATGCGTGAGACTCGCGCGTTATAAAAAACGAAACTATTTAGGTTCTAGCCTTTTTTGACGATTTTATTATTTGAAGATTAGGAAATGGCCACTTATGATTACTTTTCTTCAACATGTTCTTTTAATTCATATTATACATACATATCTTCACGTTGTATCCCTAATGGGGTAGTCAGAGAGGACGGAGCGCCAAGCTTCGTGGTCCTTACATACTTCTTTCGCTTGCTCAAATCTCATCATTCTCCTCACACATTTTCACCTAGGTATGCGAGTGTTTTTGACATTTCAGTCAGCTAACACTCTGGCTATATGATCTCCGTAAGTTAGCTTTTGTTTTCCTTGGCTTCTTTTACCACTTTCTTTCATTCTGTAGATTTTCTTCGTCACTCTTTCATCACTCATTCTTTCTATGTGCCCAAATCATCTAAGCATTCCTTTCTTCTACTGATACTGCCTATCATATTATGAGAAAGAAATTATGGGTCAATGGTGATTCTCTCTCGTTATCTCCTAAGCATGTGTGTAGAGTATTACGCATTTGACAGAGAGAATAAGAACGATTTTCCCGCTCTTTCCTTTCCACTGCCGGTATAAGTCGAAGAAGAGGAAGTTTTTGCCCTCTTATTTAAGGTTGAAGTCTGATCCAGGCTAATTCGCTCTACCCTGCCTGTAAGTTTCACTTGAATAATACCAACAGCAATTTTTGTAATACAAAACTTTGAAAATAAATGCGTCCCAATAACACAATGTTTTTAAACTATAATATGATCAACACTATATTTTATGCTCATTTCTTTTATAGTTTACGAGTGCGTATTTTCTATTGGTTTGTAAGATTTCTAATGTTGAAAGGTAGACAGTATTTTAATAAAATAACAAACTTTTGCCAAAAATTTATATGCAGGGCCTTATTGACCATCGTTGTTCCTGTTTAGATTTATATCGCTCATTAATTATATTTGTATGCTTCAGGTCGTGGGTGCTCCGCACTCACTAATAATTCTCGTGGGTGCTCGAGCCCTGAGCACCCACGTAGTCGGCGCCCCTGAACGTATTGTTCCCTAGGAACGTGGAATTTTCCAACACCGTTGTAGAAAATACGTTTATATTTCTGAGTAATGGACGCTTCTTGTTATGTAGGTATGAAGTACCTTAGCTGTTATAAGGTGTATTACTTCCTGTCCTAATGTTCGGTTAAAAATTATATGTGTAAACTTGTTTTTCATGTTTTCATTATGTTTTTTTACTTCCTGTATTGAATGTGACGTAAATAGATCTGTGAGAATAAAGTGAGAATACAAATAAATGGATTCATTTGGCGGCTTCTAGTATCGATAGAGGTAGCAGGTTACACTTCCGAGCGAGTGGTTTTTTAATTTTCCTGCGTTTCATAATGACTATCTGTAACTTCGAAGGCTTCAAAGTAGAAGGATTGGAAACGAAGTGTCTATAAAGAGATAGAATTTTATCTAATAACGTTATGTACTATGTCGGTAATAACTAAGGTGAGATGTAGAGACCCATTTGCAAGAACTCATTGTAGTGAGAAACTTTACACAATGTTTTTTAATTTTAAAAAACGCAACACATATGACATCGCCTTGTTGTCTGTCTGTCCATCTATCATAGACGTCTTTCTCAGAGGCTTTGACATAAACAGCCAAGAGGAACAATTGGAGTAAGTAGTTGGTAGTTGCTCAGATACAGTTGAGCCTTAAATTTTTTTAACACATTTTCGAAAGAAAAGTTCAAAAATTGCAGTCCATCTTATCTTTAAAGGTATAAGAAATATGAAAATGTACCACGAATTAGAAGGACAGCTTTTTGAAATACTTTGTTTTGGGGTTGATAACAATTCGACAATAAGGAAAACCATATACGACCGTAATTATATACATAGTACTTTAACTTTATACGATGTGTGCTTGGTCGTTGTTTTTGTACTTTGATGATGCAATTAGCTATTTAAAATAAATCATTGTAGATACGACTTATTTTTAGACATTTCATTGTAGTCACGGAGATTATACCAGTTTGCATTGAGATATCAATGTTCACATCTTATTGTTGGTACCACAGAAAACATTTCTATAGAGCAACTATCGAGTTTCGTATCTGACCTTTCATTTAATAAACGATTTTCAACGCTTTCGTTTCGATATTATTCTCATATTCGTTGACAATGAAATGCGTGACGATGTCTGCAGTGCGTGAATTAGTGCTTGATCAAATAATTCCTAATAGTAAGGTGAAACTTACAAAATACAATATTTGTTTTGCTATATTTTATTTGTATTTGTTAATGATATATTATGATTTTAAATATACCTACTTAAAATGCTGAATAATATTAATATTATAGGCACATACTTACGTATATTTTCACGCTATATCCCTAATGCGGTATTCGAAGAGGATGGAGCGCCAAGCATCGCGGTCTCTACGTACTTCATTCGTCTCCTCAAATCTCGTCATTTTCGTGCTGTAGCAAGTGTAGATAATTACACTAGGTAATTATTTATATGATGGCGAACTAAGCCTATGCGTGTACTTATGAATAGGTGACAAGGAACCTTGATGGTGGCATATATTCAGTAACGGAAAGACATGAACTGATGGTACGCAAAGGACAGACAAACAGATGGACAGCGAACTTCAAAAATAAAAATTTTCTGTTGCTTTTATATAATCTCTTAAAAATGTTTTTTTGGATATTTTTTTATATGTAGCTTGCAAAGAGTTGAATAGGGTTGTTTAGTGGCGTGGGTGACCTGTCACAGGGGGTGGACCAACAGATGCTTATAGGTCCCATTATGTCGGGCCTTAGCCTGCCACTCCAAGACCACAGTGCGTAGACTTCATTTCTACACACCCTTCTCGAGTTAGCCCTGTTTTCACTGAACACTGCGGATCTAAACTGGAGAGTCGATAGCAATCCTGAGGGTGGTGAGTTGGCGGCGCCCTCAGTACCGGGTCGGAGTCGATGAGGCTAGAATGCCGAAACGACCCGGTAACCGGGGGTTGGGCAATGACCCCATTTATGGGGACGAGTTGTGTTCCCCGTTCTCTGCGTGAAAGCGGGGGTCAAGTGTCGGGGACATTGCCCCCTTTGAGAGGGGTATTGTGGCCCCAGAGGTGGGAAGAAGAAAAACTTTTAAAAACCCTTGACGAAACACGTAAAAATCTGAGGTGGAGAGAAGTAAAACTTGAAATGAAACCCGCGAGACAACACGTAAAAATCAGACGTGGAGAGAAGCAAAACTCGAAATGATACCTGTGAGACACGTATGAATCAGAGGTGGAGAGAAAGAGAACTCGAAATGAAACCCTTGACACAACACGTTAACATCAGATATGACAAGCAGGAAAACTTGTAAAAACCCGTGAAGAAACGCGTTAAAATCAGCCATGGCGTAGGCGTGGTGCAAATGCCACCACTCTGGAGGCCTGGGGTATCCTTTGGGAGAAGGTGCTCCATCCAAAGGCCTCGGAATACCGCGTGCCTCCCGGAAGAGCGGGCAGGGCACATGGAGGAGGGTCCGGTTTAGGCTGGGCATGGCCGCCGGCGCCGCGGAAGATTGCTAACGCGCCGCCCTTGCCCCGGCACAATGGCTTTCGGGGAACACCGTCAGGTTTTAGTGGGTAGACTCGGCCTTGCACCCATCAGTCGAGGAGTCCCACATACCCGCCCGCCACCACCCTAGGCGGGACGAAATGTGTAATGCATTTCCTAACGTAAAAAAAAAGGTTTGCTTTATGCATAAATATACTGAACATCACTTATGCATAATGCGCATAATATTCTTTTTAATTAATGTCTCTATCTACGTGTAAATTATAAATATTTTATGTAGGCAAGATTTATTTTATATTTCGTTTTTATAATGTTAGTATGGAAAATCTTGTAAATCGCGTTCAATCAATAAATTATCTTGAGTTATAGCTTTTTGATTAAAGCAGACAAAAACCTTGTTTCTTGTCGGGCGTCGTGAATGATGTCAGAGATGTTAACTATTAAATCAAGATGCGAGTGTTTACATTATCTATTGGTGCTATTTTAGGATATATCAAGTGATTTCATTGTTGGCATTTATGTACAGGATTCATCGTAAAGAAACTCACGCGAGAGGTCTTAAACGAAATATTATTAAAGTAAATCATAAAAATTTCGTTTTACCATGATAGTCTGGGAGAGAAAGAAAATATAGAACAGTCAGCTGCTTATCTTCCTGCGCAGGTTCTAGAAGTCACCTAAGGATATATAACTGGGTTGTTAGTATACGAGAAAAGCTCGTTAAATATTATGTGATTAAAATACTATATTTTTAACCGACTTCAAAAAAAGGAGGAAATTCTCAATTCGGTTGTTTTTTTTATATTTGTTACCTTAAGATTCCGTCATTTAAAAACCGATTTGGAAAATTATTTCTGTATTTGAAAGGATATACTCCCAGATTGGTCCCATTTAAATTTCACTGGTATTGGAGCTTGGACTTCGAAGATTTAACTGCTTACAAGCTTTATTTATATTGATTCTCTTGTATGTCATTGCGATCCAGAATTAGAAAAAAATTTAATTGTAGACCTACTCTAGATATTTATTTAGGCCAAGATAACGCATAAAGGAGAAATAAAAAAAAATATAAGAAAAAAATTAATTATTCACTGATTAGCCAGTGAAACGGCAACTGATTAGTTTGACTATTAATTGGTAAGTTAATTTTTCGATATTATGTATTCATACTTATTAAAAATTTGGTTGTGTGTTCAACTCTGCATAGAGAGTTCCGTACGATGTTTATAAAATAGTAAATTTCTGAACTTAATATCTGGGGATTTATTAGACATGACCATCGTTACATTTTTTTTTATAAATAGGCAAGGCATATTCTCTGAAATTCTTAAGTTCTGGATCTACTAGTTTCGAAGATAAGGAACAGAGGCATGGTCTAGTCGAGTTAAAGTATATTATTCATCCTTTATTTAATTATCCTATGAATATTTTTGAATATTAATTAATGCAACATTATATGCGAGTTAAGACGATGAATCACTTTGCCAATTTTAAGTTTGAATATCACGTAACTTTTTGAATATCAAAAATTTTCATCTCAGATATTTACATAGTTACTATAATTTTATTTCTCGTATACTTTTTACATTCTTATACTCATCTTTATTTAAGTATGCCTGTGTAATGTACTTAAAGTACTCATCATATATATATTATTGCATTATATGTATGTACTGGTTATATGTATATACATTTATTTAGTAGGTATGTGTTTACATACATATCTTCACGCTATATGCCTAACGGGGTAATCAGAGAGGACGGAGTGTCAAGCTTCGTGGTCTTTACCTCTTTCGCCTTCTTAAATCTCATCATTATCCTCATGTTTTTCAAAATAGTGAGCGAAATATTTTTGTAAAATTATTTACTTAACAATTCTGATGGCTAGAGTTGCACGAAACACTCGTATTCCGTAAACATTTTTAAGAAAGGGATAGACGTACGAAGTGTTTTGTTTATCCTTTTAAGAAATTCTAAAGTCGTAAAAATGCCTCAAAAAAGGTGTGTTCATATAAGATTTTTCAATGCAACAAAAAATTATGATTACATAAAGTTTTGTGTTTCAGACTTATGGATTTAATTCCAGTCAATAAGCTGACACTATTCTTCAAATATATCATTATATTGACCAGTGATGTCGAAAATATATTATAAATCAATTAAACAATGGTCAATTGGTTCGAAAGTAAACCGTGACAATGGCCTGTCATGCTTGCATATACATATTTTTCGTAACGATGCGTAACACGTATTACGTAAATATGGGTTACTGTAACATAATGAGATGGATGTGAATCTGTTTTCTAATGCGACTGGCTTCGTCTTCGTGTTAAAGAATAGTTTATATGATTGATGGATACTGTAAATGGCAATTTTTTGCTTATCTAAAGTAGAACAACGAGACGAATTAACCTACTATATTTGATGTATTACAACTGACATAAGTTGTAATATTAATAAATTAAATAATATTTATTTAAGTCATAATTTGGAATAATCAATAATAATATACTACATACATGTCTTCACGCTGTATCCCTAATAGCCTGAGATCCCACCGCTCGATTCCGTAGGTATCTGTAGGTTCTCTTGCTTTCACACTTACCTGGAGCCAGAATCGTTTATTGAAATCATAGCAACCTCTGCTTGCGGCCATTTTTTTAACTGGCAACCATGGACTATCGTAATCAGTAAACATAAAACATCAATTTTCTATCAACAATTTAAAGAAAAACAGGTGACTGTAAATAATTACCAATAATATACCTGTTTACACCTGGCAACCCTAACGTTGCGGCTGATTGAGAGCTGGCAACCATTCTTTTTTCAATTCTTGACATCATTTTCTTTAAAATGACGTAAAATTGATTAAAAAAACATATGGTTGCAATTTATATCAGCAAATTAATTATACTAAAATTAATTACAGGTAATTGTGGCTAATTTTTTATAGGCAACCTATCGCTAATACATTACATACTCCCTTAACATTCATTTAAAATTAGTTTTATCAAAAAAACAGATACCTACGGAATCGAGCGGTGGGATCTCAGGCTATAACGGGGTAGGGTTAGAGAGGACGGAATGCCAAGAGTTGCGGTACTTATATACTTCCTTCGCCTCCTCAAATCTCATCATTACTCTTTACACATTTTCGCCTAGGTATTAGAGTGCTTTTGACATTTCCGTCAGCTAACATTTTGGCTATCTGATTTTCATAAGACAGCCTTGGTCTTCCTTGGCTTCTACTACCACTCACTTTTGCTCTGTAGATTTCTTCGTCAGTCTTTCCTCTCATTCTTTCTGTATGCTCGAATCATCTAAGCATCCTTTCGTCATTTTTGCAATAACACTGTTGTGCAATCCTGTCATACTGCGTATCTCTTCATTGCTTATTTTGTCCACAAGGGTGACGTCGCACATATTTCTGAGAGATCGCATTTTTAATGCAATTATCTTACTTTCACTCGATTAACGGCATCTGACCGAAAAGTAAGATAAAGGGCCTCACTACCAGCACCAATACCGCATTGTGGAGGGCCATTTTGGCTGAGTTAGATGTATTCATACTGCCCACTAATGCGGGCAAAGCAACGTTTACCTAATTGCCAGCTGCTACCCGTCTTTCCACATCCAACATCCATACTCGTACCAGAGAATCACCAATATAAATAAAGGTTATAACAAGGACGTGTTGTTTGGTTTTATTTGGCATATTTTCAAAGTCCAAGCTTCAATACCGGTAAAATTTAAATGGGATCACCTCGAAAGTATACTCTTTCAAACAAAACAAAAAAAAATCGAAATCTGTACACAGTTGACTATACATAAAAAAATGAAATATACATAAAAAAAATACATGCAAACGAACGTCGAACCTTTTCTTTGAAGTCAGTTAAAAAGGGACTAACACGAATCTTGGAATAACACGAAAACTTCAGCCGCAAATTGTTATTACGACTTTCCGATTCTTATCACTTGCACAGAACTATAACGTACAATATACTATCACTTTTTATTTTGGTATTTGCCTTTTATATATTTATCTATGTATCATTGTTATTCTGTTTGTAAATCTGTATTATCATTTATTACACTCATACCGACTCCAGTAATTTCGCCTTTCATTCTAAATCTGTAGTACAGCCTTACTGAAGTTTAAAAGGTTTTCTAGGAAGAAAGCTAATTTTTTGGTAACGTAGTATATTCATTAGATTTCCTGTTACTTGTTACAGCACTACAACGTACAATGTACTGTCATAGTTATACATAAAATAAAACCAAATATACATTAAAAATAAGAAATGTACACAAAATATAGATTTATCTTCCCATTCACTACAAAAATATTCTCAATTCTTTAAAATTTTAAGGTTTAAGTTTAGGTGTATAATAAATATAATGATTCTTATTAGCCAGTACTTTGTTATGCCTATTACTTTTATAACGTTCGAAAATCGTCTAGATATAAAAATTGTGTAATTTAGGCGAGCACAGTAAGCAAGAAGTTTAAAAACATTAAAGTTTTAAATCTAATTTTGTGTGTCAAATCGCTATTTCAAATTTTTAATAAAAAGTCATAAATTTTATTTAGTTGTTATATTTCTTGCTCATAATCTTTACAATCCGCATTACTTATTTTGTTCCAGTGTTGTGGAAATATAGAGGCGCTTTTATAAAGTCATGTAATTCGTTTCTTAGACACAAAATGGCAATCAATTAACTACGAAACTTGAGTGCAGACAATAATATCTTTTTTGCACCTATTTCCTGCCTAAAGCTATTCTTTGTGTGATGTAATAGAACTATCGATATCCATTTTATAAATAGTCTCTGCCCCTCCTCTTAGCCGTTTGCGAATGGATTACATCGGAGGTATTGGTAGTTTAAAGAGAGATCTCGTTAAATTGGTCGAAGAAAGATGAAAGGTACTTGAACGGAACGATTGGAAGCAAAACAAGTCAAATATTTTTGTTATTATGTAAGTGAGTAAGATATTGAATCCGTTTGTTGGATAAGGCAGTGAGTGGCAATGGACCATCACTTACTGCGTCCGTTTTCAATATATTACGATTTACGACTTAGCAAATGAATATTGGTTGATATTTGACAACCGGAGATAAAACAATTTTTTACAAATCTTTTTGAATGTTACGTCTAAACTGGCGTGTAAGCGTGCTAGCGAGACCTTTGCCATAATAGTGGGAAAAAAAATAACGATTGAAAATGCACAATGTAATGTACATATTATGACAGTAAAATGAAATACAACTTCATTTAATAAATAGAAAATATTGTAAATTGTACAATATTATTTATTTAAGCAGTTTTTTTATTAATTTCTTTTAAAATTCGTTGGTAACAATGAATAAAATATTCGGTAAAAAGATTTATGATCGCAATGCCAAATTTATGTACGACTACATTGCATTTTGTTAATTTAATTGAAATAAATAATACAATTGAGTGATAAGAGGTTTCGATCATTATCATTAAACATTTCGTTCGTAGGCTGAGGGCAAAACTTCGTACAGTAAGGCCAACAAATACAGAGACGAAATCACAACACCTGTTTTCCCAGCTTGTAAAAAGTGTCGTATCTTGTCTTACAATGCGAACGCGCAAAGTCCAACGTCCAACCGGTGGCGGATGCGTTGACGACTGCACTGTCCGTACCTATCGCCTGTTACGATCGACCCAAATACGACGACAATGACGCCCCTGTATGTAATGCACGAGTGTGGGCTGTGGTCTTCATGGACACGATTATGCACCTGTTGGTTGCCGCCTGAAGCGCCTAATTATTTATCGTATTTCAAGCTTTAAAGAAACTTCAAATGTTAAACTACTCTTAATTTTATTCTTGTTGTTTTTTTTTGTATAAAAAATCATATAAAACTTATAATAATACCAATAAAAATTTAATTTGCATGGACATGAGTATAAGAGTTGGAATTGTATACAAAAATATATT
Source organism: Zeuzera pyrina (assembly GCA_907165235.1). Lineage (NCBI taxonomy): Eukaryota > Metazoa > Arthropoda > Insecta > Lepidoptera > Cossidae > Zeuzera > Zeuzera pyrina. The sequence continues at coordinate 7,104,187 of OU015629.1, forward strand.
ATTGATATATTAGATATTCTAAGCATTCTGCTAACGGACATAGCATGCAAATCTTTAATTAAATTAGACGATAATAAATTCATAAAACGTCATCATCCATGTTATGTCTTTTGAATGATTTTATTGTAAAAAAAGATTTTTTCAATCGTACATGTTTATTTCATAATTTTTTTATTTAAGATTAGATAATTAGTAGACTATCGACTATAAAAGAGTAAACATATGAATCGTGTAATTGTAGTTACATGTTAATACATATATATGAATACTTATATATATGTAAATATTATTGGAATAAGCCTTTAAAATATTTTTTCCACTAAAAATATATTTTGGTAGTATACATGTAACTACCTATATGAGATACATGTGGATGTGAGACGTGAGAAAAATCAATTTTTTATTTCCATGCATTATAAGGAATAACGGAACCCGTAGTCACTCATGCGTTTGTCCGTCCGTCTGTAATAGTATTACACGTATTGTTAACTCACATCTGTTGCACTAATTAATTTAAAAAAAAATAATAAGGGCAAAATAGGTAAGTACTCGAAATCAATTCGCCCGCTCCCACTGCCTCTGAAACAGTCGAAATGTAACTAGTCTTACATGCACACATATACGCTGTACGCATACACATACGCTGTATCCCTAACGGTGTGGTAATACGTAACTATAATAATGAAACATTATCTTTGTTTATGTCTCATTATTCCCATATTATATACCATAAATCGATTTAAACTTTATAGAACACGTTTGAACATGCTATACCTACACAAAATTGTTATGCACCAGTTTTTGTCCAGTAATGATGTCTCCTTGAGACATAAAGGCTGGTTTTAGTGTTTTGTTACTTAAAGTACATATACGAGTGTCTATTGTGCCAAAGAATATGTAAAAAAGAAGGCCGACTCCCGCCTCGTATGTAAGGGAATTGCCAACTCCGGCCGGATAGCATCTCCTTTAGTATATAATAATGAAAAACAATGCGCACGGATAAGCTTTCCATGTTAGTTTAATTTAATTTTTCGTAGTTATGTTAAAGAATGATAACTCTTAAGGATTCTAATAACTAAAATTATTTAGGCATTTAAGGACATTATAATACGTTTGTTTATGTGATTTAGGCATTTTCGTATTTGCGACGATGTGAAGAACGAATTGTAGACAAAGGGAAACGGTCGCGTGGTTGCGTCGAGAGCGACTCTGACTGCCGCTACAATAATTCTGTAGCCGAGAGGTAAACAATAATAAACGCCAAAAGTCAAACTTTTCAGTACGCGCAAAATAAGACACTTATGTGCGTTCTGTGACACTTAAAGCGTTATAAAATAATATCTATTGATCGTATCGGGATCTAATAAAAAGTATTACACCGTGATTTTAACATACTACAAGATGAGGGGAAACGAAAATTAAACAACACTTAAGAAGAAGGGTTTTTTGGACTTATGTTTGTTTACCCCTGAATAGTTGTGTATACAAGAACAATAAAATTAGTGGCTTATACAAATAAGTACCATTTTAGAAGTAAGGGTCTGAAAATTTATGATTAATTATGACAAAAATGAAACACCATTACATTAGTTACATTACTAAATGTTTTTATTCGGATCTTACAAGCTTCTTGTAAATGGGCTTCATTATTATTATGTGGAAGCTGATTATAAAAACTGTGAAACATAGTCGGTATCCACTGCAAAGCCTTCTGCAGATCTTCATATTTTTTCGTTGAAATAGGTTTTAAGGTTTGCCTCAATGACTGCAAAAAGGTTGGAATACTATCTTCAAATACTTTTCTCCTATTCTTGATCAGCGAAACTTCTTGGAGCACTCCGTCACTGAACGAAGTTTTATAGTTATGGACCCCGAAGTTAGATTTTTTAACTGAATCCATAGACATCTGAGTATGGAACAGTTTTTCCTGAGTTCCCTTTTTTGCGATGTATAAATGGAGCTGATGAAGCCATATGAAGCAAAATTTTTAAAATCATGTAATTCCATATTAACAACATCTATAAGGAATTTCGGGGTAGAACAAGACCTTACTACCTGCTGCCAGTCCCACGGCAGAGAAAATTAGTCATCGTTATGTGGTACAATACTTTTATTTGAAAGGCCTCAGCTCAACCAATATAAAAGCTGAACTAGATTCTACTCTGGATGAGTCTGCTCCTTCGTTTACAACAGGAAAATAGTGTGTAGTAGAGTTTAAACGAGGCCGTACGAGCTGCCAAGACATTCAACACAAGTCAAGACGACTCCAGAAATGGTGAAGAAAATCCACAAAGCGGTACTGGATGATCGTCGACTGAAAGTGTAGGCATTTCAAAAAGTGCGGTACATTGCATATTATCTGAAAATTTGGAAATAAGAAAGCTGTGTGCAAGATGGGTGCCGCGTTTTCTCAGACTCGAGCAAAAACAGTGTCGTGAAGATGCCAATTAGGTGTTTAGCAAAGTTTCACAGCAACGAAGCATAATTTTTGCGCCGTTTCATAACCATGGATGAAACATGGGTCAATCACTTTACACCCGAGACAAAAGAACAATCAAAACAAGGGACTGAAAAGGGAGAACCGGCTCCAAAGAAGGCGAAGACCGTTTCACCTGCAGGCAAGTTCATTGCGTCGGTTTTTTGGGATGCGCATGGGATAAATTTCATTGTTTATCTTGAAAAAGAAAAACTATCAACGGCGAGTATTATGCGAACTTATTGCAACGTTTGAGCGAAGAAATCAAGCAAAAACGGCCGCATTGGACTATGAAGAAAGTGTTGTTTCATCAAGACAATGCACCAGCTCATGAATCCGTTATTGCAATGGCCAAAATGAATAAATTAAATTACGAATTGCTACCTCATGCACCCTTTTCGCCAGATTTAGCCCCCTGAGATTATTTTCTGTTCCCAAACGTGAAAAAATGGCTCAGTGGTCAAAGATTTTCCTACGATGAAGAAGTGATGTCGGCAGTTAATAGCTATTTTGAGGAGCGAGACAGTTCTTACTATAAAAAGGGTATCGAACTTATTGAACATCGCTGGGAAAAGTGTATAGAGCTGAAAGGAGATTATGTTGAAAATAAATATAATTTTTTCCAAAGTTTTTGTGTTTTCTTTGTTGGGTCGGGTACTTACGGGACCACCTTCGTATGTCATAAATTAACTTAATTTCCTTGCTCTAAAGGGCAGTAGAATCACATTCTTTTAATGTCAACCACGCGAAAATACTGCCTTCTGACTAGGGAGTTACTAATGAATTTTGCAGCTTATGGCAGCTACTGTAGGTACAATAATGCAAAGAAACCATGCTATTTTCATACGTCATATTACTTACGTTGGTAAGTTCTAAAGCATTGTAATAAGTTTGACTGCAGTGTTCAATATTTTGACGTGAAAGTTCATCGTATCTAGTTAAATACCTAGCCATTTTTTAAATTTCCTTATGCATAGAATAGTGTTTTATACTGCATAGTGCTTGTATACTCGTTTACGCACACGCAGAGTAATAGAGTTCCTAATTTTACGCAGGCAGTTTTAGCTCTATCAGGACACATTTCAAAAAACATGATTTCTGAAAATCCTATCGGTACGGCAACCCCGGGGCTGTACCAGTACGATTTCATACCCAACCTCACGAATTGTTCACTCTATCGAAAGGCCTATCAAAAGTCGAGACAAGTATCCACTTACAATGTTTTCAAAAAATGTAAAAAAAAGAAATGAACCTACATTGACTACATGGTCAAAGTTTTTGATTGAATTGCCAATTTACATATGTTTACATTTTTAATTTACATAGGTACATAGACAATTGAACCTACCTATGTTATTACAGGATTAATATTATTCTGTAAATTAATAGAAGTTCAGATTTACCTGACGATTGAGCAAGAGTCAGTATCCTGTAAGCACGGCTGTTATTCATATTTTTGATTAAAAGTCAGTTTTTCTTTCAGTAACAATGTTTTACTTCAAATTATATTTGTATATTGATGCACGGGGCAAGAGAGGGGCATCGAACATGTCGTATCGTGCGTGTACCACTCCGCGGTAAATAATAATAAGTTCCACTTATTACTCTGCACAGAAAAGTGTTCGGAGGTAATCAGTAACATAGGTCCTTAATATTTATCACCTCGAAATAATAAGTGGACTTGTTATTAAGGAAATACGTCGTTTTTGGAATATATTTGTCGGAGAAATTAATGTTATTTACCACTCGATGGAGAATTTTTTAAAGGTCACATATCATAAAAAATCGCTAATATGAAAAAACCGGACTTATTACTGTTTACCTCTCAGCTACAGAATTACCATATTCGCCCAAAATATTGCCGTTGTGTGTGTTGTGTTGGATGTTCATACATACCGCGCACGTCAGCTTTCTATGAAGACGTCCTACTGCTATGTATGTACATACTGTGGTTGTACCTATTGTTGTGTTGTATGGCATAACAGTGCGCTCCAATTACTTTTTAAAATCCATTTACGTGCCTTTAGGCGGTTAACGTGTTAAATTGATAGGTATACATAAATATTATCTTTGCGTACTGTTTAATTAAATTGTTAAATAGAAGGCTTTAGATGAGGATACGTGTGTTTCCTTTACTATTATTAACTGTGGGCACTTTATTTTACAATGCATTAGATCATATAAAATGTAGATTATTATCGTGACGTTTGCTACTGACAGTTACTACCAGTGTAAATTTCAGTTACATTAGATGATAACGCGAAATGAGTGCAAGACCATTTAGTTAAATACCTCCTATAGTGGAAGTATTTCCCGTTAAAACCGGTTGTTTCGATTATGCCGAGTGAGATTTTCCGCTTTTTGTGTGTAGCAGGGCTTTTGTAATTAAAAAATATTGTAAAATAATGTATAAAATATATATGTTCGAGATTCTTTCTGCATATTTTTTCCGAACTCTGCTAGATTTGACTTTTAAAAATATTTTTAATGAATTTTACTCGAATTAGTTATTTTGAATTTGGAGTCTTATTAAACATGTATAAATACAGTGTTTACATAAACATAACATAACATAACTTCACGCTGTATCCCCAACGGGGTAGCCAGAGAGGACGGAGCGCCAGGAGTCGCGGTCCTTACACACCTCTTTCGCTTGCTCAAATCTCATCATTCTCCTCACACATTTTCGCCTAGGTATGCGAGTGCTTTTGACATTTCCGTCTGCTAACACTCTGGCTATTTGATCTTCATAAGTCAGCCTTGGTCTTCCTTGGCTTCTTTTACCACTCACTTTCGCTCTGTATATTTTCTTCGTCAGTCTTTCATCACTCATTCTTTCCATGTGCCCGAACCATCTAAGCATTTCTTTCTTCATTTTTACAATAACACTGTTGTGCAACCCTGTCATACTGCGTATCTCGTCATTGCTTATCCTGTCCGCAAGCGTGACACCGCACATATTTCTGAGAGACCGCATCTCCACAGCATTTATCATACTTTCACTCGATTTCAGGCATATCCAGGCCTCACTGCCGTACAGCAAAGTTGGCACCAACACCGCATTGTGGATGGCCATTTTAGCAGTGTTAGATATATTCATACTACCCACTAATGCGGACAGAGCACCGTTCACTTTATTGCCAGCTGCTACCCGTCTCTCCACATCCAACTCACATCTTCCATCCCTCGAAAACGCACTCCCCAGGTACACAATTTCATTCACCTGTTCTAGACATTTTCCATTTACACTAATCACACATTTCGTTTGTACCGCTTCTTTTTCAAACACCAGAACCTTAGTTTTGTTCACATTCATTTTCAATCATTTAACTTCACAATCTTCTTTCATACACGTGACTAGTGTCTGCAACTTTGCTTCTGATGGTGCTATTAGCACAGCATTGTCAGCGTACAATAGGCAGTTTACCATTGTGTCACCACATCCCATACCACTCATATTACCTTTCAATCTCTGGAGGCAACTGTCCAAATACAGCACGAATAGCCAGGCAGACATCACGCAGCCCTGTCTGACACCAGAACAGACTTCAAACCAGGGCGACATGTCACCGTCTATCCTTACACAGGCTCTGTGGTCTCTATATAATGACCTCACAGCCTGCAGTAAGGAGCCCTCCACGCCATATTCAGGCAGAAGACTCCACAATTTCTTCCGCACTACTCTATCGAATGCTTTCTCTAGATCCACGAAAGCGCAGAAAACTTTTCGACCTAAAGCCAGAAACCTTCCCACGATAACGCGAAGCGAGAAAATCTGATCCATACAACCCCTACCGTTCCTGAATCCACCTTGCGCCTCCCACAAATATCTTTCTGAAACGCCTTTCATACGTTCAGTCAATACTTTAGTATAGACTTTACTCGCTAAGCTGACCAAGCTGATGGCCCTATAGCACATTTCAAGCAGTGTTTACATTATTGTAAATGTAATGTACTTATTATTTATTTCAAGAGTTATATTATACAAGCACTGTAGGTGCATGCATTCTCGATTTCCTTTGTTTTACACTGTAATTTTCATTCAGAGTTTTTGTGATATTAGTTACTCCGACTAATTGTTAATAATTTTCTGTTTTTCATACCGTATGGGTACTACGTACTACATATTCCTGAAGCTCTTCACAAGGGTAAAGAGTATTATGAAGCTCTCCTTTTATTCCTATCAACTTATGAACTCGAATGTGCTCGTATCACTTTAAGTACAAATGCGGTGTTGTAATGGATAAAGACAGGCAATCAGTAGGACGTATTTGAATTTCGTTTGCTTTTTATAGTTTTGTTTTGCTCGTTAGCATACTCAGTTTTTCAGTTTCGTTAGGCAGGATCTATATAAAATTATGAATGAATACACGGCTTTTAATAAGATTTATTTTTCTGTCTACATTTTCAATGACAACCATTACACTCAGTAGCATTACATGGTGTGAATAATTTCCTTGAAAACTTGGAAGTTCGCTGGTGTGGGTGTGGTGTGTGCTGTTCCAGCAGGTGGTGCCGAAACTTGAAACGGCGTAAGTATGCGACTTTCTCTGAGACTTTCATATTTACGCCATTTGCAGTCGAAACTTTTGAGTCCCTGGGACCCTGAAGCCCATCGGCCAGTTTCTGATATTTATAAGAGACTGGTCGAGGCTTCGGGGGACCATCGGGCTGGCTGCTTCTTCCACCAACGAATCAGTTTGGCTATTCAAAGAGGTAATGCCGCCAGTCTGCTGGGCACGCTAAGCAATGACAGCTTCCTAAGCGGCAACTTTGAGAAAGTCTATTATTTAAGATAATGTTCAGTTTTAAATTTGTAAATATTAACGTTAAGGTGTATGTACTGATTTATGTCAATAAAGTATTGTCGACCACTAAACGTAGATCAATAAACTAGTAATTAAAGTACTTTTACTGTAAATTATCGATTTTAAAATGTACTAGTGCGTCGTTATTTGGTACGATCACTGAAGTTAAGTAACATTGCGCGCAGTTACTTGTTGGGTGGATGATCTAGTAGTGTATCAAGCGTCTTCATGAATCAGAAGTCGTTAAGTTTTCGCCAGATCACTAGCATACTTCCAATATTTTGTACCAGTTTCGGGCACCTAAAGTATCTACTTTCTGCTGGCTTCATCTGAGCTCATTTGTGAGAGGAAAGTTTTGACTGATATAGGCTGTTAGGGATTCGGACATTGAGTACATACATTTTAAGTATCTCAAGAATAGGTACATCATCAGATGTTTCGCCGATGATCTCAGCTAGAGCGCTTTGTATAATTTAACTTTGGTCTGAGGATGGCCATGTTTTGCTTATGTGTATTTATACAAACATAATTATGTATGTAATAAGAACGTGATATATTAAGGTTTACATTGTGAAATTCTATTTTAGTTTTACTGTCAATTTTTATTAGTTTTGCATTTGCTTTTGTTCTTAAAAAGTGTTTGTTTTTATTTTTAATGAGCTAATGAGCTGATTTTGTTTGGTTGCTTTTAGTTCTTTAAGGAGAAATCATAGTACAAGATACGTGTTGCATAAAGCATCTATGTTATTACTTCGTAATTATTTTTTACGTTTTATGAGTGTATAAAAGTTTGGGATATAGCTCAGTAAAGTTGCGACATCGTTATAATACATAGTGAAATGCAAAATTTCTAGAATAGTTACTTTAATGTTTTAGTCGAAAGATCAAATTAATCGTTACTAAATATTTACTGATCGCACCTAAAAATGCATGGGAATATTGTAAATGAAATGAATAAGAGATATATTTTAATTCTTGAAAATTATAAAATATATTGCACCAATATCAATTGAATAATATTTAGACTGCATAAATGACCAAATCAACTAATATTTCTGAATGGAACATATTTTAAAAAACTTATTTAACTTTATTACATAGACTCAGGTGTTACCTTGCGGAAATCCATTTCAAGTGGTAAATTTCTACAATCTTCAGCTATCAAAACTGCAAAAACTTTTGAGATTCGATGTTCAAAAATTTTAAAAATTTACGCGTATGAACAAAAAATGATAATGGCATGAAGTCTTTATCAGTTGTACTCTTATTTACGAGATTAAACAGTGAATCCACCAATTAAGGCGCGTAGCGCCGCAAACAGGTCTAATTTCGGTAAATTTTTAGCAATAACAACACAATCAAAGTTATTGAAAAAAATATATATGAATCAACATCATATTTGTAATCCAGCCGATTAGTAAAATAGCATTTAAAGTAAATTTTCCTGATAAAAAAAAATCCCAAAGTAACATCTGAACAGAATTTATGAGGAAAAAAGCTGTTTTCGTCGTTAACATATTTTAATAAAATTCGGCTAATATATGTGTTCTATGAATATTAACACATTGGATTAGTCAGATTTTCGACAAATTCTACAGTTTGGAAGAAAATACATGGTTTATTGTTTTTTCTCAAGCCATTTTTTAATTATGCCGCCATATACCTAGGTGGATTCACAAATATCTTTATATTCTAAGTATCTTAAAAATACATATATTTAAAGACTGTAAAGAGAAATGTCTTATTACGAATTATTTGATTTTCAAATATAATTTTTACTGGACTAATAGCTTCTCCGAATATTTGAGTATTTTTAAATGCAGTTGATGAAAAAAAAATCATAAAAGGGTTGTTCCAAACATTAAAAGTCATAGAAAGTCATATAAAATTATTATTTGTCAATTATTATTACGCACATGTAGGTGCCTATTTCGTATTAGGGCATACATATACCTGATTACCCCGTTAAATATACAGCGTGAGGATATGTATGTAATGTAACATAAAAGTATGTAAGAAGTAAGTTTTTTGTTACGTAACATACTTACATGTATTTTAATGCTTGCTACATGTTATCCATAATAGCTATTTAAATCCCATCGTGACTGACTCAAAAGTATAATTTTACATGCAAACTGACACGTAACATCCGCTGGTATTAGTTTAAATAGGGTGTTCTTATTACACTACTGTATATTGTAGACACACTGAGGTAGAATATAGGCATAGATATAAAACATTTTTATTTTATATTTGTTATATATAACATGTTTACCGTTTTAGTATTTGCTTACATGCAAATTATTACGTTATAATATGTGTAATATGATGAATTATGTTTATCAGATTTATTATAAATGACTAGCAACTCGCCGCGGCTTCGCGCGGGTAGAAATTTTTTTGATACAATCCATGTTACTCGCTGTAATGTAGCTTTAAATAGGTGAAAGAATTTTTGAAATCAGTTAAGTAGTTTTTGAGTTTATCCATTACATACAAACAAACAAAGCTTACCTCTTTATAACATTGTAGTATAGATATGCTATATAACAAACATATGTGTTTTACTAGTTTATCGATGTGTGTAAATTTTCACTTTATATCCCTATTCATATTTTTTAATAATATTGTAAATGTGAAAGTGTCTGTCTGTTTGTCTGCTACGTTTTCACCGTTAAACTGCTAGACCGATTTTGATAATAATGGAGATAAACTAAGCTCTGGGGAAGGTACTGTATAGATTCAGGTGTTACTTTGCGGAAATCCATCGCATGTGATAAATTCAATATTATATTAATATTCGGTGTGAATGATTCGGTGCTGGTTAGGTGGCCGAATTCTATCTCTGGTATATCCTGAAGATGCTTCGTTGAGAGGCGAAACACGTGTCGATTGGTGATTTTTAGAGTTTGAGCGGAAGATAACTAGAGATTTTAGGAATATATCTGGGGAAGGTTATATGTTACATTATTTTTAATTCTACGACCGACCAGCGGCTGGTCTATACAAATACTGTTATAAAGAGAGAGAGATAGAGAGTGCATATTGTAAGTGTGTTTATATGTAGAGGGTAATCTTCAAAACCACCTATTTTAATACATAATTCTTTCATCATTTGGAAGATACATAATTCCAGATAGACATGGGCTATGTATTATGAAAAAACCCGGGTGAAGTCGGGATGGGTCTAGTAACAAATAAACTTAATCTTATATTTATTTCGTATATACGAGATAGGTAATATCCGTGTATATAATATATTTTGTACACGGATATTATATTATACTTGCAGTAAAGGAATTTCAAACTAAATTTTTCAGTATTGTTTTAAGATATTTATAAAATACTAAATTTCTAACTCATTTGCTGGATATCCGTAACTTTATATTATGAGATATATCTTTAAAGTTTTTCTTGATAACATTGTAATTTTGTTATTGAATAAGCTTTATTAGCAATGGTCATTTTAAGAAAAACAGGTCCGCGCCCACATAACGTAGCGGTGCAGCCACAAGCTTAATGTCGTCACCATTTCACCATTCGATGAAATGTTGAACATACATTGTGAAACTTTTTATTGATGTGACTGTTGATGCATCTCATGAGATTTATTGTTAGTAGAGTTTTTGAACGACAGAACATTAACTAAGTGCATATATAAATTCTGAATGTTAACGTTTCATTGTACGTGATTTTGTGACAAAATACATGATTATCTAATATGTTGTGCTAATTTGACTATCTAATATATTTTTTACTGAGTAGTAATGATTTATTTTTTATACGTAGAAGACGAAAATTTAATGTCTAAAAATCTGTCGAAGCATGTACGGTTTTAAATGGGTCAGACAATCTTGTAATCCTGTTTGTAATTACGACTTGGGTAAACTTTTTTATGCGGTTGCCATGCAACCAGATTCTGCAAGAAAACCGCTGTGGTTGCGAAACGGGCGGGCGGCGCGGCGAAGGTGAAGGCGCGCCAGTCGCTTTGACGAGAGAGTGGTGAGCGCACGATCTGCGCCAGGGCACCGACCCGCGCCACCGACGGATACGCCGCGCGCGCAACTGAGCGCCAACACTGCATCTTGGATCGCTGCAGTTCTAAATTCAAAATTTAACGTTTTTATTTCGATGTGATAGTGTGAAAATTTGTGGCCAGTACAAACTGATATAAATTTAGAATTAAAAACTTGTGTTGTGTTCACGCAAGAGATTTCTAGTGAGTGCCGACGGTTGTGAGAATTTTTCTCGTTATTTGACACACATATGACGTGAGTAACGGTGCGGAGATCCGATCGACTCGCTAAAATCGAAGTGTCAGTGTTTCTTCTATAAAGTTGTGCCGGAATTTTAACGGACTTGCCTAAGATTCAGGTAAGAGCAAACATTTACAGTTATGCTTGTTGTGTAACTTTAGCAGCCGACGGAGAAAGCCTTATCATATTATAACCTCAAAGTTGATGTAGTATAAACTCTATCGAAAGGATATTTATAAACTGTGACAGGCGATAGCGATAGAGTTACTTTTTAGTTAATTATAAAAACTATGATAAAAACTGGTGAATGTTTGTAGTTGATTAAATTTACAAATTATTTTTCATTCACAAATACTTATATGTATTAATAAAACATATATCTACAAACAATATTAAAAAATCTGAAGAATGTTTCATGTAAATGATTTTATGGTAATAAATAAGTCGTTGATATAAAATTTAGTTTTAAAACAAGTTTTTACGACATATTGAATATGTCGCAGCTGAACATTTAAGAATATTCAAGTTTTTAGAACTATTTTTTCTAAAGTTCTTTCAAGGGAAAATCGTACGGTAAATGGGTTGCGTATGGAATAACGAATGTAATTTAGGTGACAACAATGCTTAGAGAATGAAACAGCCTGTGACTCATCTTGTGTATGCACAATGTTTGTAAACTGTCGATTAAATGCATTTATTTTTAAAGGTAGATAATCCGGGGCACTAAGTAACTAAGGAAAGTTAAAAACATTTCAAACTTTTCAGTAATATACATATACATTCATTTCGCTTATTTCCAGTGATAAATATAACATAGTAAACTTAATGTCCACATATGGGTACAAATTCAATATTTTAAGTATAACAAGTTCGTTTTAGTAATTATTGGCCTAATAAGGAGTCGTCTCTTGATTGGACATTTCAAAAATGTACCAAAGATGGAATCGATTCCAAAATTTTCGATGTCTCGCTTTAAACCTTCAGATTGCTGCATCTCAGAAGTAAACACATTACATTGTTTTTGTTCGAAGTAAGTAACGACCAAAAAGAATTTTAAATTTTAGCGAATTGATTATTAGTTAGATTATGTATGTACCTTTTTGTAATACCTATAAAAGAAAAAGTTTAATAACGTGTATATAATAAATTGTTCTGTATGTATTTTAAACATATTATGTTTTTGGTTCAAGTGAAAATTTTTTTTTAATATTAAAAACTAACATATATATAGTATTCTGTATTTAAAATGTACAATGTTATTTGCAAATTTTTGGCGTAATGAAATTTCTTAAGTTGCGAAACAAGTTTGTGAAGAGTTACATAACAAACGAAACCAACAATAGCGCTATAAATAATATTTATTCACAGGTGAGTTGATGATTGATAAAAATAAGTAACCAATTCTATGTTCATTCAAGTCGAATTGAGGAACTTAATTTTTATTTTTTTTAGTAGATAAAAAAATTTGCTACTAATGTTAAAAGAGACATATTAGGTACATAACACATATGCTAACATAAAACGTATTTACCATCTATCAGGAAAACAGGGACACTTTGATATAGTCAGGACTTTTCTAAAAAATTAAAAGAGAGGTCTCCATAAAAAAGAGAAAAATGTAAACAAGAAAAATTAATGTATTTATTAAACAGTTTGGTAACAAAAAAATGAATTAGATCAACTTTGTATACATGTACTAAGACAAAATGTCAGGAAATTAACTGAAAAATCAAGAATTTCGTCAGGTAATATCTTTTTAGGATTTGATTTAACAAACTTGAAGCACAGGAGGTCGAAATACTCCAGCTGAAGTCTACTGTATCTGATCTGCAACAACAGCTAGCAATAAGAGATCAAGAGAGCGTTAAAAACCATTTGGAGATCGTTGGTGTGCCCGAAAATGATAGCGAGAATCTGATGCACATAGTTCTAGTCACAGCCAAGAAAGTAGGTTTAGACCTCACAGAAGCAGACCTAGACGAAGTGATTAGAGTTGGTCCTAAGCGTCCCAAAAGCTCGACATCAACAACGCATGAAGAAAAAATGCCCCGCCCAATCATAGTTAAGTTTCTACGACATTATAAGCGCAATGATTTCATCAAGTCAGCAAAGTCTAGAGCGAAAAACTTAACTTCAGAAAATATCGTGTCTGGGCCGCCTCGGAAGCTTTATATTAACGAACGTCTAACCAGAAGCAACCGGTATTTATTTCGAGACGCCAGGCTCCGCGCGAAAAAATATGGTTTCAAATACTGTTGGATTCGCAATGGTAACATACTCATCAGACGAGATGACAAAAAGCCAGCCATTCGCATCCAATCAGTTAAAGACCTGGACCAGCACATCGGAACAGACAATGTTAATATGTGAGGTCAACTACAAGAAAACATTAGAAATAACTATAGTTAATCTGATACGAATTATGTTTTCAATATTTTTAATAATTTTAATGATTTTATTATTATTATTTTTAAATACTAAGTACACTCAAACAAACACACTTCTTACTCGAACCATACAGCTACACAAAAACACATTTAAACTCTTATTTTCTGACCCGCTCATTTTCTTTTACGATCCGTCTTCATCTATCTTACTCCAATCTGTGGTTCGCGGTCCTCCAGTGATTTTCACCTCATTTTACAAAGCGTCATTATTATTACCAATTTATATATAAGTGGACTTTTTAAAAGATTTTGACAAAACATTATCTATAGATTGTGAATCACTTGAGGACCCAGAGCTATGCTGCAACATATTGACATCCAACTTTGATCTCAAGGTGCTAACCATGAACGTCAGAGGCTTACAGCGTAATTTTGATGGGTTTCTAATAACTATGAAGCGCCTGAGTCTGCAGCCAGATGTTATTGTTTTCACAGAGTGCTGGCTTACCTGTAATACGTTGCTTCCGCAGATGGTGGGATATAACACTTATCGAACAAATAAATTTATAAATAAGAGCGGAGGTGTGACAGCCTACGTGCGAGACTCCTGGAATGCGGTTGTGACTGAGTTATTGTGCGAGGAATGTAATTGTTTGAAAATAGATCTCAATACGAACACCACAATATTTGGAATATATCGTTCTCCTTCCTTCAGAAACGTAGACACTTTTACCTCCTTTCTAGATAACTGTTTAAAACAAGTCGCTAACTACCGCACAATTATAATGGCAGGTGACATTAACCTGAACATTTGTGATAACCCGTTGAGCGGACAAAGTTCTGAATATCTGTGCCTGTTGGCTGGACATCAACTTTTGCCTGCCATTACTAAGCCTACTAGGGGTAGGGCTTGTCTCGATCACATTTTTGTGAGAAACCCATTGTCATCTGTGGGAGTTGTATGTCGATCTAGTATAACTGACCATGACATTTGTCTGCTTGGTACTTCGTTAAGTTATAACATCCCCAAAACGAGGCATCCACGAAGCACTAGCGTGAGAATTAATCACAGCGCTATCGTGGAAGAATTGAGTTCTGCAGACTGGTCGGCTGTTTTGTATGAAATAAACGTGGACGGGGCAGTGGACAGGTTCGATGAGATCTTGCAAAGAGCCATTAGCAAACATACCCAACACGTTATGATTGGACGTTCGCGGCGTAACCTTAAGCCCTGGATAACTCCAGGGCTCATGAGATGTCAGAGGATCCGTGACAGACTTCACTCGGAGGCTAGGAGGAACCCATCAAATTCAATTTGTCAAATAACATACAAAAGATACCGTAACTATCTCAATAGTCTTCAACACAGGATGAAAAAAGAATATGAGAGTCAACAACTCCTCAAAAATAAACACAATCCGCGAAAGCTATGGCACACAATCAAAGATATATGTCACTTACCTACAAAGAAAAATGACGCGTTGGGGCTCACCACGATTGTTCAAAGTCCAGTACAGTCACTAAATCAATGCAACGAATATTTTTGTAATGTGGGAAGTATTCTCGCAGAAGAGAGCCTATCAAACCTTGGCTGCTCCCAGACAGCATTAGCCGCTAATTTCAAAAACGTAATGCTACCGGTTGATTCCCTTTTCTTGTCTCCAACGGACCCTTTGGAGGTAGACAAACTATTGCACTCTGTTAAAAATGAAAGCGCGCCAGGACTTGACCGGTGCACCCCGTTTCTAATTAAACAAATTCGTCACTTAATACTGGAACCCTTAACTCATATCTACAACCTAAGCCTTTCCTGTGGCGTGTTTCCTCGGCGGTGGAAACTCGCAGTTGTTACGCCCATTTATAAAGACGGTAGGAAGGATGTGCCATGCAACTACAGACCAATCTCTTTGCTTGGCATTTTCTCCAAAATATTGGAAAAAATAGTTAATAGGCGCCTGGTTTCATTTCTGGAGAATAACAAACTACTATCTGACAAGCAATTTGGATTTCGCCGTGGTGCATCAGCGGAGGACGCAGTGGTTTTACTGACTAGTCTAGTCTCCAACTCATTAGACCGGGGTCGATGCTGCCTGGGTACATTCCTCGACCTTTCCAGAGCTTTCGACACCGTGTCCCCGATCATCCTCTTGCGTAAGTTGGAATGCTTTGGAATCAGGGGAGTCGCCCTGGATTGGTTTCGAAGTTATCTGACGGATCGTAGTCAGTGTACTAGAGTGGGTGCGTACATTAGTGGTCAGCTTCCTGTCAGGTTCGGTGTGCCCCAGGGAAGCATACTTGGCCCTACGCTGTTTGTAATCTACATTAATGACGTTCTTTCGCTGGCCATACCACGTGCGGATATTATCTGTTACGCCGATGATACTGTGATTCTCTTTCAAGACACTTCTTGGGAGAAGGTTTTCAGTACTGCCCAAAGGGGGATGAACCTGGTTACTGATTGGCTTTGTAGGAACTTGTTGACTATGAATGTGGGCAAAACCAAATTCATAACATTCCATAAAACGCGTGCATCGGAGCCTCCTGTATTGCCTGCACTAATTATTCACACCTGCGGGACACCACCCACGGATTTGTGTGGTTCTTCCTGTGATTTTACATGCAGTTGTAAAGCTATTGACAACGCAGATTGTATTAAATACCTAGGAGTGCAAATCGATAAAAACTTGTCTTTTAAATCACACATCACTGTGCTGTCGGGAAGAGTCAGGAAGACTATTTATGTTCTCAGATCTCTACGCTTCTGTGCGAGTAGAGATATTCTATTCATGGTATATAAAGCACTGACTGAATCACTTTTGACGTACTGTAATCTGTCCTGGGGTGGTGCAATTAAAACGAAAATGCTTGAGCTTGAAAGAGCTCAACGGGCTGTGTTAAGGGTAATGCTCAGAAAACCGTTCAAATTTCCCACTGATGCTCTTTATGAGGAATGCAAAGTCCTAACGGTGCGTCAGTTATTTATACTGAAGACAACCACTACAGCACACAGGCGAATAATGGGCTCAGTCGTCACTCACGAGCAGCTTGTCAAGCGTCGTGTGTATAGAATCCCACAGCAGAGAACCCAATCAGCGTTTGCCAAACGTCACCCACCGTTCCTCCACCCCTTCCTGTATAACAAAATCTGTCATCACCTCAGCGGCTTAAAACACCTACCCACCAGCAAGGCTAAATTTGTGATACGGAGATGGTTATTGGGGCAAACCTATTCGCAGACAGAGAACCTTCTGGCTGTTGTGGGTTAAGACAAACGCGCTCACATACACACACACACGCACACACACACACGCACACACACACACACACACACACACACACATGCACGAACGCTCGCACACACACACACACACATGCACGAACGCTCGCACACACACACACCCACACCCAAACCCACCCACACACACACCCAAACCCACTCACACACATACACATACACTTAGCTTAGGTATTTTAACTTTGTAATTTTCTATCTCTATTTGTGCATATTATCAAATTAATAGGTATTATTTTTTATCTTTCATAAAATTACAATTATTTGGTTTTTGACTTCAATATTATACAATTTATGTTGATTTTTGAAATTCGAATGAAATAGTCATAGTTCAAGGCAAAGGTCTCAAGTGTAGTGGTTCTATGTCAAGGTGCAGTAATTCTATGTCTAAAGTTCAGAGGCGTAGTGCCCGTTAAATATCTACATGGTATATTCACAAATGCACAGGCACCTGCGATACAAGCCTCGAGCTTAGTGCAGCGGCCGCTAAAAAGAGAGAACTGTAAATACACCTCCCTAACATTGCACCCCTTTGTTTAAATGCAACAACCAATCTAATTAAGATTTGTATTAAATTTTTAGGGTGTAATTTGTATTAATTTGAATAAATTTGAATTTGAATTTGAATTTGAATTTGAATTTACAAGATGAAAAATTCACAACATTCGCAAATTATCATGAAACTTGATTCCCTAAATGTATTTTATTACCTGAGAAAGGTTTTTTCAGAACAGAATTTATTAGTGAAAGGTGCGAAGACGAAACGGAAGAATAAAAATCGTGATTGCGTCACAATATGTTATAAATACGTGTGTATGCGAGTTCTTGTAATAAATTGTATTTAGTAATGAATGGTGTTCAACATAACTGCGCAATCTTTCACGACAATGACAACATCATGCGGCAAGTATCAAGTAATGCTATTACTTATTAACGCAATACTCATTTATCTTGTTTTACTGTGCGTGTGAAAGAGACACGTGTATGGTTTTAGGCGATGTAAGACAAAGTGGTCGTTATAAATTGCAGTTTAGATACTTGAAGAACTCATGCGTACCAATTGTACGTATATTTTATTTGAGAGATATAACATAATTAGCAGTTTATATTGTATATTCGTTATTAGTAATTACAGTAATTTAAAAAGGGTTTCCTTGGTCTATAGTTATGATATTTCATAAATTAACCGCAAAATATTGTTAGTTTGTTTAATTATTTTTATTTTTCTTAATACATATGTATTTATATGATTTATATACTATAAAATAACTTTCATGCTGTCCTGAGACATCTTCTGTGGTGGTCTGGGAGAGAATGAAAGTATACAAAGCGTCAGCTTGTTTACTTTCCCATGCTGGTGTGGATGCCGCGAAAATATGTGATATAAACCCAATTTTTCTAGAAGTCGGTAAAACTTAATTATGATTTTATGTTTGTTACGGCATCAATGTATTTTATTTACAATTTCAAACTGGTCTCCTTAAGCATTGTTAAAAGAATAGTATTATTAATGTTAATCTAAAGTTGTCAATCTCTTATAAAATTTGGTTCATATGACTTCGCGGTATCTACTAGAACTTGTAGGTACGCGCTATTGTAATAGGTGTAGGTATATAGGTATTTCCAACGATTTATCAAAATACAATAAGTTATAACCTATTTAAATATAACTGGTTGAAAATTATATTTATTTAAAAAACACATATTAAATTTAATAATTTGTTAATATACATTGGTATTCCTACCTTCCACCTCTGTAACACGTATTTTCAGAACAACAAACATTATCTTGGTCTATAAACCATGTTGTTATCGTATAACAACAATGGTACCCAAAGTTTATGGAACTGTAAACATGGGGACGTTGTAAAAGCTCCCGACACCTGATAAGACTATGTTTAACATACGACATCTGCTTGACTTTTTCATTAAAATAATATGACGCTTAACCTTGGTCTTGTTATCTTAAAAAAATATTACAAGTCTCTATTTTTATATATTTTTATTACAAGTATGTATATATTATATATGCATATATTATATACATACATTCATATGTGTGTAGATAATCATAAGAATATAGAACAGGAGTGTTCGTTTTTTAAAATGCAAGCAATCCTTTTCTTCTTTTCAGATTCGTTTTTGAAATCGATTGGTTTTTTAGTGCCTGAAATTCAGGTACAGTTTTATTCACTTTACCCTTTACCGTAGTGGTTAAAACTAATAAGGTTTTATCCTAGATAAGTACTTAATAATAAAATCACGGCTCCTGAACTTGTATTCATTTAGCGAGATGTATGGAAATCTTCCTCGAAGATGATTTACAAATTGTCAACTCTAGTTTAAAATACATTTAAAAGATTGTGGGAAACACGTAAATATATTATGTGCAGAAAAACATGGTATATTTTATGTACATAAGAGTGAGAACGTATTATTTGACGACAGATAATGACGTTGAAATGTTCAAAGCGTAAAATAATTAAGGAAATGTTTTTATCAAATTATATTGTTGTTTATAAAATTAGACACGCACAGTCGCACATAGAGACATAAGCGTACGTTACAATTTCTAAATATACTTCAATTTTAAGTTTCATTAAATATTAGGTAATTAACTACAGATTTTGCCATGTAGAGCGTTTTTAATGTTAATTTTATTTTTTAACGTTAAATTACCAGTACTTGACATATCTACTTTTTTAAAATATACCTACTCATAGAAAACAATTTTTTTTTGTAAAAATTTATTTATTACATTATTTATTTTCGCTAATACATATTAGAGAAAATAGTTATTATAAGATCTTTGTATAAAATCTATGAATTACGAGTTTTTGGCGGGAACACGAATAGTGAAGTTCGCCATTTTGATTAAATATTTATATTTTTTGCGCTTTCGGGAGTATGAACAAAAAGAATTTCTGGAGTTGTGTTTTCTGTGTAAATGCAATTCGTTCATTTAAATAATGTTATTTATGTTACATAAGACGTAACAGTTTTTTCAATCCAAAAATGTAGTGCATAACCATTATAATACTATAAATAATTGAATAAAAATACAGTTTTATTGCTACAACTATCCGTAAATAGGTATGTGATGAACTCGACTATAAAATGACTGACCTTTTTAAATCTTTAATCGTCAAACGAAAGGTCAA
This sequence comes from Zeuzera pyrina, assembly GCA_907165235.1. Classification (NCBI taxonomy): domain Eukaryota; kingdom Metazoa; phylum Arthropoda; class Insecta; order Lepidoptera; family Cossidae; genus Zeuzera; species Zeuzera pyrina. The sequence continues at coordinate 7,124,567 of OU015629.1, forward strand.
GACCGTATCTTTCGACTATACTAATGCATCCAATCCAATCGAAATGTCAAAGTTTGCTTGTGATATTATAGTTTTTTTGGAACACGATTACAAATCAAGGTGATATTTAATTAATAGGAAACAAAAGACGGACATCGTTAAGTTCTGCGGGTCATATGTCTTTACTATATTTTGCGCGCGGTGTTACTTGTGTTGATTTAGAATAAAATGCATTTGTACGTACGTTTGTAGTTACTGGGGATTCTAGACTCTTATTTGTATGGTTTTTATAACCTCAAACGGATCTCTTCCTTTATGTTATATTTATTTGCACAAAAAGTATGTACCTACCTTTGTGCATTTAATGTATATTTGTATTTTGTAATAATTAGTTCTTGAAAAGTTTTTTAGGTCAAATGAGATTACTGACTCTAGTAGTGATTTATAAATTCATGTTCATTATTATTATCGACCACCTCCGTGGCGCAACGGCTTAACGCGTCAGAAAGTAAACGGGGGTTGCGGGTTCGATTCCCGCCCCGGGTCTGGGTGTTTATGTATAATATGTATTTATTTACAAAAGAAAAGTATATTAGTAGTAAATCAGTTGTCTAGTACCCATAACACAAGCGCTGTGCTGCTTAGTATGGGACTAAATGGCGCTGTGTGAAAAATGTCTGACTTTATTATTGTTATTATTATTTTATGAATTTTTCCATTCACGGATATTACAAAAAACGATGTTAAAATAATACTTACAAAAATAATCTAAATTGCGAAAGCCTTATATCTAGTCGATTCGAGATCGTGTATTCCGCTTATTACTCTATTTCCTCAATACATTTCTTTCCTCTTTCAGTTATTCAGTACCATTGTTGTCTCGACGTGATGTATTGATACCATGCTAGAAATCCAATCTTAGCAGATAGTGTGGCGTTTCCGGTTTGTAATACGTCTGCTAATTGACCCGTAACGATTGAAGAGTTTTTTATATTTTATTCCTAATATTCAATGACTTCAATATCACTATGCACACAATTCTATATGTTTTTGACACAGAATAGAATATTGATAGTATAAGTACCCACAATTTGTACCAGTAGCTAAAAATGTAGTAATAAATGATATTCGCTGTTTGGAGAAGAATAAATTAATCGATATATATTTTATCCTGCACTCTCATACCTCGGTGACCTAGCTTTTATCTTTTTTATGTTTGATTCATGATAAATATAATTGGAAGTAATAATAATGAGCAAATAATTGAATTGTATAAATGAGATTATATAAATGACATTTTAAATGACTCGTTTTATATAAATTAGGTCTGTGTATGACATACATTTCTATGATGACATATTTTAAGTGTAAATTAAATTTACCTATGAAATAATAATAATAATAAAATAAATAAATAAATAAATAAATGTGTGTAAAAAAATGATAGAGGCGAAAGTAGTGTCTAAGAACAGCTATGCTTGGCACTCTTATCTTCTCTGACAACAATGTTGACCTTTGGGGGATAGGGAATTAAGGCGTAATAAAATCATAGCTTAACGCCACTCTTGTTATGAGTATTTGGATTTACAAATGGCAAAGTCGAATCACATATTGATTGCTAGCCAGACTACTAGCCCATCGCATACATGGATTCTCCTTAATAAACCCTGTAGCAACTTTCAAGGCCTGCCTGAGAAGTTAAACAACACATTTTATATATTTTTTCCTTTGCTAACCAACCTAGAGAAAATTTAATCTTAACGACTGCAACACATCTTCACGCTGTATCCCTAATGGGGTAATCAGAGTGGATAGAGCGCCATGCATCGTGGTTTTTGCATACTTCTTTCGCCTCCTCAAATCTCATTATTCTTCTCACACACTTCCGCTTAGATATGCGAGTGCTTTTGACATTTACGTCAACTTACACTGGCTATTTGATTAAGTCAGCCTTGGTCTTCCTTGGTTTCTATTACACTTGCTTTCATTCTGTAGAATTTCTTTGTCAATCTTTCGTCACTCATTCCTTCTATGTGCCCGAACCATCTAATTTAGTAACATCGAACTAAAATAGATTTGACGTTCAAAAATACATTGTAATTGGGTTTACTTGAATGAATTGATTTGACTTTGACTTTAATATATATATTACCTTTCTTCACTTTTACAATAACATTGTCGTCCAACCTTGTCATACTGCGTATAATGAAGAGTCCGTTGCTTACTTTGTCTGCAAGGGTGCAAACTAAATAAGCAAATAATAACATAACATAACATATCTTCACGCTGTATCCCCAACGGGGTAGTCAGAGAGGACGTAGCGCCAGGAGTCGCGGCCCTTACACACCTCTTTCGCTTCCTCAAATCTCATCATTCTCCTCACACATTTTCGCCTAGGTATGCGAGTGCTTAAGCAAATAATGTAATGTTATTACGCCTAATTGAATTAAAGTGATTGAGTAGAAAATATTTTCTGGTTTTACCTTGATTTTATTCACAATTAACGACCAGTCGCCACTTAAGGATGTATATAGAGCATCGCAAAAGTATTCGTGATACAAGGCGGCCCACTCCTCTACTCGCCTCCCACGCGCCGATGCATAGTGCACTTAATTGGAACAGCTAGAACCTTAATTGGTGCCATGTAGAGTGCCATTGCATTTTCAATCTAAGAAGCTTATTGAAACTTAAAAATGAAAGATTTCTTCTTTCTTTTTTGAAAAATATCTAAAATAAAAATGAAATAGAATGTAGTAGATAATCCTCACCCAAGTAAAAAGATTAATTATACATATAGTCGATTTTATTCGTCGCTAGAAATAGATTAGAGAATAGATTAGAGAATTAGAATTATTACACGTTACATACAAATTACAGTTTACTTAATAATGTGATTTAACATCAGGGGCCCTGGCGCCCCGAAGCCCATCGACTGGCTTCTGATATTTGTTGGTCGAGGCTTCGGGTGACTTTTAGGCTAGCAGCTTCTTCTGTCAAGGAATCAGTTTGGCTAATCAAAGAGGTAATGCTGCCAGTCTGCTGGGCACGCTAAGCAATGACAGCTTTCTAAACGGCAACTTTGGGGAAGTTAAGAAAATGTTTAGTTTTAAGTTTGTTAATATTAATGTCAAAATATGTATTTTTATTCTTTTTAATAACTTAAAATTTGGTAGATTATTGTTTTATAAGTTAAACACTCAAGTGTTACTTTGCGTACATCCTTCTCATGAGAAAAATTCTCGTATTTATAGCTATCTTTGTATACATTTTGAAATTGTTAATCAATACGTGTTTTACTTTGCAACGAAGCGTCCTCAGGAAATTCTGGAGTTCAGATCGAGTCAACTAACTAGCACTGAGTTACTGTGAATACTTTTATACTATTCACTAGTGAACCGTCCCGACTTCGCCCGATTTGAATACAAATTATGTAGTCTTCGTCCATCTAAAATAATATTCCTTTCAAATGGTGAAATAATTTTTCAAATAGGTGTAGTGATTCTGGAGATTATTCCACATATAAACATACTTACGAAATTTGCTCTCTCTCTTTATAATATTAGTGTAGATTTAATTATTTTACATATGTATTAGATTATTGTCTCTTTACTGGAGTTCGAAATGCGTTATAATATATAGATATATGGTAATTAGTTGAAAACCAATGGACAGACCAATATTTCATTCTACTAAAGAATCATACTAAAAAGGATTTTTGTTCAGAGTAAAGAAATATTTAGTTTAGAAGAAACTATGAAATTTTAAATACTATAGGTGGCTTGCACCAACTTTTTAAACTCGATTGAAGGATTTGACATCTCGCTTGCACCAACGATTTAATGGTTGGTGCAAGCGAGATGTCAAATTCTTAAATCGAGTTTAAATCGTTCGCGCAAATCACCCTATATGTATGAATAGCGTACCTACCTACTGTCTATCTGTTTGCATTTATATGGGTTTATATGGGTTCAGTTGATACATAATATGTGTGAACGATATTATTAATATGTAGAAAATTTTTATATTTGCAAGCATATGTATATAGGTATCATATTTGATATTGTATGTATTTTCGTCAGCTATTCCAGTGTTAACTTTTGTAAAGATATTGAATTACCTAATTGTCAACATCGATGACATATTTTTCAGTTAATGTTCTTAAAAAAAATAAATTGAAATATGTTCATATTTATAAATTCGAAAATGGAAATAGTAATAAATTTGAAATAGCGGTGGTATAAACATTATTAATAGCCTGATAAGTCTCAGTTTCAAGGTCCTAAAGACAAGACATGGCGGACCTAGTGAACAAAGTCGTGAGTATAAAAGTTGAAAAACCGTTTAGAGCCAGCGGACCGGGTAGGCCTCGATCCGACCTCGGTATAGCCTCGCCGCCGCATTCACCGATGCTTGTGCCTTGCAGCAATCGACGCCAAATATAGAATTTTTTACATAGCGTCACGATAACTTGGAATAATTTGGATTCCTGTTGTTTTCGAATATCGAATAAAGTTCAGGAAATGTGATTTGAAATTGATTATTTGATGTTGTCACTGTTTCCTCCTGCGTGTAGTTTTTATTACCCTTTAGCTATCTGTTTCGAAGATCAAGCTTTGAAGAAAAAATAATAGTAGAGAATAAAAAACAATACTAGATTTATATAGAGAATTTACTTAAATCGATTTTTTTGCGATTATAATTGTTAACTAAATTGGTTGAATAAATAGGTTAATTATATATCTATAATACAGCATGCAAATAGACTTATTTCATAACTACATACATACATAATTTGTAGTGCAATCGTGACGCATACAGTTATTAAATCAATGTTTTTCGTGTTTCACATTGACGCGAAATGTAACAGTTTATAAAGTATAAACCCTGTTTTGGTGTTATTTTAATTTCAAAGAAACATATTTATTATGGATATATTTAAAACAAAATCTATATTATTAACGACCTCGATGGTGCAGTGGTATAGACGTTGTGTCTAAGCGCGGAAGGTTCCGGGTTCGATTTCCAGTCGGATTTAGGACCCATTTAGGAAACGAACTTTTCTAGATTGTCTCGGGTTTGGGTGTACTGGGAGATCCCCAGTAATCGTCATTTGGTTTTCATACCACAGGGAATATCCTAGTATGAGACCAAGTGATCGGCACATTTATTATTAATTAATACCTGTTGATGCCCGCGACTTTGTCCGCGTTATTTATTTTTATAGTAACCTATGTCCTTCCACGGCGTTTAATCTATCTCCATACTAAATTTCGTAAAATAAAATACGAACAAACATTGATTTTAATATATTAGATTACTTATTCTGGATGTTACGTAATTTTTGTACAGAAATACATAATACCTACGTAACTCTAAGCTAATGAAAGTAAATCGTAAATTTTAGTTAAGTTACAATTGGTCCATTTTGACGGAAACGTTACGATCAATACAAAAGAACAATAAAAAGAATTGGTCCATTACTTCCAGTCGAAAAAGTGAAAAAAATTGTTGAGAGTTTTTTTGAGTGGCGTTAAATAGCGCCATTGGGATTTCTCGTGTTCTGGATAATTTATTTTTTTCACCTTTAATTTGTCACATGACTGCTAACGATATTACGAATTACAGATTTTATTGTCATTGTTTGCTATGACAATGGCGCCGTAAACATGTGAACCACCTCAAAAATAATTCCATACATAAAACTGTTGCGACATCTATTTAAATGCTGAATGTCAAGATTTTTCACATGCAGTTTACTTTGAAATCATTTTATTTAAAACTAGCAAACCCAGCCCGTTTCACTGGGCGTTAGTAGAAGTTAAAATAAATTAAACAGTTTTTATAATTATTTTGATACTGCAAAAAAAAACAAAAAAAAAAAATTCTACTGATACGATCGCTACCAAACTTTACAGAATCACCCGCTGGGCCAATCTGAAGATTCCCTGAAAATTTCATAGAAATCGGTCCAGCCGTTTCGGAGTCCATAAGGAACATACATACATACATACATACATACATCGCCTTTTATATATATAGATAGATATTTCATTAAATTTTAACAAGGACCTCAAACAAGAAAATAGGTGTAATATATTTTAAAGTAGCATTGAGCGCTATTTAAATTTACAAATAAATTAATGTCTGGAGATATCTAGGTCATACATATTCTGTATTGTATTGTATATTTATAATGTCTTACTGATCTCATATATACAGTAATATATTTTTTCACAGTTTCTCGACATTATGTATGTTCTCGATGTATGTAGTACGATTTTAGTATTGAATTGTGTCAAATTAAAAACTGCAAATTTTTAAAAGGAACAAGCGCCGTAAAATCTGTTGAAAAAAGTAGATCTTCTTCCCTATAATTTCTTGCATTATCTGTATAATTTTAAAATGGGCTATTAAAATAATTACGAAATAATTAAAACTCTGGTGTTATTTAATGTCGTACATATATTTTTCATTAATTAAATACTTCTTGCTTTGTAGTTTGTAAAAAACAGTGGTGGTCTTTGTTGTTATAAAATATCTACGTAGTTTCCTTGAAGTTGGATTTAAGTGTCTCTGTTTTGTTATTTTTACTGGAGTCAGTGACTTTTTGTGAGCGTATTCTTCCTTATTCACTAATTGGAGTCTTTTTATGCCTTTTGTAAATATAGTCTGTTTAAAAAGCACTAAAAGTAGACACCTGTTGTGTATAATCTCATTTTTCTAATATCTAAATACAAAGGATGACTGTTTTTAACATCCATGTTGTAAGTAATTACATAAATATTATATGGTAAGAACCTGTGGCCCAGCTTTGTTTCCTTTTATTTGATGGATATTATTGAGAAAGTTCATAGTTGTTAAAACAGTCAGGTTCTATTATACTAGCCAAACAACGTTTTATTGCCATTTATCTAAGGAGTAAAATGGAATTCAAAAAGTTATTTTTACCCACATTTGTCAATTTACGTCATTACATTTACAGGGTGGGCAGGGAATCAAGGCGCAAGATAACATTTTGTAACCAGTTCTAGCAGTAAACATTTGGCATTCAAATGGCAGAACGGAACCCGATTGTGACAGATTCTTAGCACCTTGCATACAAGTTTCTTATTTTAGTATCCGACTGAATTTTTGGTTTCGGGGTTGGCAAATTTAAAATACGTGTGTGAGTTTTTGCACTGCCTTCGGTAGCAATTGTGTGCAAAAGTGGAGAGTCACATCACACCTCGTACCACGTAGAGTAGAAATAATTTTATTTTAGAGCAATAAACTATTAATTTATAACGAAACGGCTTCAGTGAACGCAACACATTTTACAATTAGCTAAAAAGTACATAAACAGTGTACAAAGACCAGGATGTTCGAGATATATTGTGAGATACCACTTTGTGGATAAAATCTTCGCTTCTGCTGCTGCAGATTCAAACGCAGAAAAAAAACATGCGCAAAAAAAAACTAATGAACACTTTTATCACAAAGAATTAGTAAAATCACTAAATTTAATTAGTACTAAAAATTTATAATTTAATAGTAGATAGATATTGAACTAAATGATTTATCGATTATAATTTTTATTAAGTTTATTATAATTTTCTTTAAATTAATAAAACCATTTTAAAACACCTTATTCTTCGTCTAAATGTGAAAGACTCGGAAGCAAATACATAATTTAACAGCCGAAAAAATTGTTTCGTTTGAAGTTGTTGTTTATTTGAGCGATAACTGTATGTTTTTTTTAAAATATGAACTGAATACTAGATTATATTTTTAATTGATTATCATTTTCTCTAAATTAACAAAAATATTTTAAAAAACACTTCGTAGACCAAATGTTAAAGGCTCGCATTTTGCTTTACAAACCTCAACCCTATTTCTTCACCTCTGCCTCTGCCACTCTCTCAACTCTTTCATGACCAAACTAAAACCAAACTACCTCTTAAGACCATAGGTGTTCCCACGCATGGTTTGGTTCCGGTTTAATCGAAATTGAGTTTCCATTGCTTTTGTAATTTCGGTCGGAAACTACTCATTCTAAAACTTATTTTGTCGACTTTTACAATATGCGAGGGAAGATAAACAGCTGCCATAATCAATGTTTTCCTCTCTCTCTCTCTAACTAGCGAGAATTTAAAGACGCAAAAATCGCGATTGCAATCGAAGACCTAAACAATGTGATAATAATTTTATTAGCAAAAGGCTAGCAATGGTACATAAAATGTACTTAGATGAAATGTAACTTTCCTCTTACTGTCACTTGCTTTATACAGACTAGGTTTTCTAAAGTGAAATTACAGATAGCTAAACCTACCTGTCATACAGCCTTTACAAGTCTACTTCAATTAAAAATAAATCATATCTGCTTTTTCTTTATCAACTTTTATATGTAATCGTGAATATTTATTATTATTTTTTTTAATCAGATAATATAATATTTTCCTACAAAATATTTGTTCTCGCAGTTCTCACAATTTTATTGACTGATATGCTGGAGTCCGAATATTATAAATGAATGCTTTGAAATAATGCGCAATATCTGGGATTTGATATCTGCATTGTTTTAGTCTTTTGTTTTATATATGTTACCTTCATAATAATGTATAGGGATTTCTATTTAAGAATTTTTTATAGATGTTTTTAGAAGTAACTACACTTCGATATTTGAATAATATTGTTGAAACAGGTGTCCCGTCAGAATGTTGTTTTGTGTGGAGGCCGTTTGAAGTCTTCCTCCTTTTGTTCTTTAAATTATTCATAGTTTATTTTCTTCCCTTCACCGAGGTTTTACTTCACGATTGTATAGAGATGCTCAAATTTACCTTTGCACGTTATCGTAACTTTATTATGAAGGTCGTAGGGTTTATATTTGATTGAATGATACGAATAGCTACTTGTGCATGAATGGTTGGTATTTTCATTGTTAGAATACTGCTCACACGTTTCAGTTTTTGTTGTCGTACATATGCACTAAGTTCGTATGTATTTGTGATACAATTATTCAGTGTGTGTAATAACATCCGTTAAAATAGGTATACAGTAGCCTTGTTAACTTCCTGGGCTAAATTCGATGTTTATTTTTGTTATAGTGTTGTTATTGCGTTATATAATGAAAAGGTATTTAATTAATTTGTAATTAACATAATTCAATTGCAGCCTTAGGTTTGCAAGTGAATTTGTTATAAAGAAGAGAAGTTTAGCTCCGACGAAGAAGTGGCGTGAAACATTTATAGTATGAAAAGGTTGTCAATTTTTGTTTTCATTAATGTTCATAATTTCGTGTTATCCAATAATTTAAAGGTTTTCTGCGTACCTATTTAACTATTTCAGGATATTTTGAAGTAATTACTGTTAAGTAAACATACCAATTAAATATAATTTAGTTTTCACAATCTTACGATTTCATGGTTTGTCGTCAAAGTAGAACACATTAAATACGATTTATAATTTTTGAAGTCCAATCAGATCCGAAGAGGTTACAAATTTCGTATCGTAATTATATTCTATATTTATATAAACCTATATTGCAGTAATATTATTACCACTGTAATGTAGGTAAATGTCGTCATATACATATATCGTACTTACAAGTTTAATTTTTAATTGGATCGTAAAAAATAAAATAGAAATGTAATTGAAAAATATCAAGCATTCAGGTACCTGATGGGTAAAACAAAATAGAATAATTAAACATGTTTAAAAATTTTAACATAATGGTTATTAATTCCGTATATTAACTTTGATCAGGGTCAACTTGATCTCAGTTCTTTATTCTAAAAAAAGACTAATTAGATTCTTATGTCACGAAAAAAATAAGTATAAAATATCAATATTAAACTAGACATAGCATTTGGCATTAGCCCAAGTTAGTAAGTATAATATAATAAGGTTGTTAAAATTAAAAAGTAATGTAAATAAGGTATTGTATTGATGGATATAGAAACATATAGCTTCTACACTCGTGTGGGAGAGAAAAAAATAGAAAAAAAAAAAATAGAATAAGAAGCAGTTATTCAATATAAAAAAACTCGACAATATCGATATTAAACTAGATATAGCATTTGGCATTAGCATATAGCTTCTACGCAAGAGAGAAAAAAATAGAAAAATATAATATTTGCTTAGCTTCCTCTACTGTGTACGCAAGCATAGGTGACGGGTTAACAATCTGTTCCTATTATAGTTCTGCGTCATTAACTATTAAGCAATATAGATACAGAAAAAAATACAGATACGTATAAATGAAATCGACGTTTAGTTGTAATTTTGTTGTGCCGTATCTATCCACTTCGAAAGCAAAACGTCGTGACGTTATCTATTATTATGTTATTTACGTAACTGAAAAATCATTAATAAAATTTCAATTACAAAATAAAATAACTGTAATTGTGATGTTAAGGAATTTAAAAAAATCTCAAAATATAATTCAGAAACAAGATTGATATATAAATCTTATAGATCTGTTAACTCTAAGAAATGTGATAGATGTGCTATAAAATATTTATGTGTTGGAAGTAAATCTTTTACACGATTACGCTACGAGTATAAGCGATTAACCTACAAGTATATTTGTTTGATTCGTGACAAACCAATATCAATAAAGTCTGTTTATACTTTTTACATGATTTTTACTTGAACAAAACGAGCTACAGCAATAAATATCAATTTATTGTCTCTCGGGCAATAAAACGTTGTTTGGCTGGTATGACAAAACCTGACTGTGGTCAATTTATTCCGTCATTATTCCATATTTAAAAGTAAGCGGCAACTGACAACCCAGATTAAGTTGTGTCGTGACTAAGACAATGATGCAACTGCATGTTTTGATATTTTCGATGCAGATTTTATTAAGTATTCTTAACGCGAGTTGGGAAGTATGCATAAATACACTTCGAGTTGGACGGATAAATTATAGACGTGTTTAAAGAATACTGACTGACCATGCTATGCTGAGATATAAATAACTATATATAATAAGGTGAGCGAAGAGAACAAACAGTGACGAAAAAATGAATGTTTAAAAATTTTTTTGTTGTATTTTGAACATTTATTTATGAATATGTATACTTTTTATTATCCTTGAATATGACATTTCAAGTACTTATAGTATAAGTTTCCTCTAATTTAAACCTTTAGAAACCATAAGGTGCGCCAAAAAATGCAAAAATCAGCTAATTCTATCACTAATCGTAAATTAATAAAAGAGTTTGAGATCATAATTTCTTATTCACAACATTTATAATATATATTGCCGCTGTAGATAGTTTTTATTTTAATGTAGGTACGTATATAGTTATTTATGTATAATTATTTTAAGAAGTTATATAGGGTCAGTTTTTTTGCTTCTCAGAGTTTGTACTGATTTTTATTGTTTTAGATTGCGTATATTTTCAATAACTAATCGTATTTCCCACTTATATTTTACACTTTTCTTATATAGGTTATTTATGTATTTGTTTCGTATTTCTATTATTCTTTCTCGCTTATCATAGCAAAACACACTCGATAGCTACCTTAAGAGTTGGTTAATGTGGCGATAAGCTTAAGTGTAAACTCGAATGTATTATGCATTTTACCACACCATACTATTAGAATTATTTAATCTTATGTTATAACCACAAAACGGTGGTTTAAGCTTGCCGGAGTCATCCGTTACGGCAATAAAGCAACGATTTTAACTTGTATGTTATATTGTATTATATAGTTCTATGAGATCACTTCGAAACACCCACTTCTGATTCATATGTATACACATATACTGTTTTCATTTCTTCAATAAACTAACGCATTGAATAACTTTTCTGAAAATATGGGGGTTCCCTAATGTTCATACATACTATTATTATTATTATTATTGTTGATGAGGGACGTCTGCCAGGCCCAGACGGGTGATCAGTCCTCTTTTGGACCATTTCACCCATTTCTCTTACGTGGAGTATGGTTTACTGATGGTCTAGAAAACGCTCCCCATCAAACCTTCTTGTACGCCTACAAAATTCTATTATGTCCTCGTAGCTGAGAGATTTCAGTTCCTCCTCCCCAAGTAGGTCCGTTCCACTTCATACATACTTATCATAGACTTATCGAAAATAGGGTTGTTATCAGTACGCTAGAATACACTGATACGTTTATTTCGTGAGGAAGGTTGTGTAAAGGTAATTCATGATTTGGTTCATTTGCCTCACCTAACATGAAATCTCCAGGCGCAAGTATTCTTATTTCAGTATTTAGAGAACGAAAAAAGTGTCTACTAACTTTGTTCATAAAATATTGTAATAGCGAGGTGCTTGCAGGAATACTTTATGGATACTATGTAATTTGTAAGTAATTTTGAATATTATACACATTATATGATTTATTCAATTTTATTCGAATTCCAAAGATATTTCCCATACAAAATTTTCTACTAAAAATCTGAAGTAAATTGTATGCGGAATTACAACAAAGTTGTAGAACACCATCCACCGCTTGTTAAAGTTGCTTAAAATTTTTCTTTATTTAATTCTTTTATTGAATATTTCTATAAATCGACTTGATTGTTTCGGCTAATCTATGGATGACGTTATTTAATTTTATATTATAAACACATTTGTATCATGATTAAGCTATAATTTTGAATAATAACATTTAAAAGTGAAACGTGAAAGCTACTGGTTGGTTGCCGCGTCATTTTCATTCTATGTCCATTATTTAATAGTAGAGGTAATAAAAATACTTTATTGTTATACGATCTTATACATACATATTACATACATACATTATAAGATATATGGACTTTTTTAAATATTGAACATAATATTGGGTCCTTACATATGAAATTGGCGTTTTGTTCGGGAGGAATATAAAGTAAATTTTTTTTTGTAAAATATATTTAATTAATCAAAGTATGCACCGTTGTTATCTATGCACTTTTGCCATCTCATACCTATGAGATGATGAATACACATACACAATAGCCTTTAATTCTTCATTTTCCGCTTTGGTCTCCGGCCGTCCACGGGGTTGGTTCTGAAGGTCGAAATTTCCAGAACGAAAACGTTGAAACCAAAAACGTACCGTGCTTTCTTTTGCGACACCGGCGCCGTACACATCATTAATCCTTCGAGTTGTTTCTGCAGCACTGGTGCCACGGTAGAACTCGTATTCGTAAATATACCGATATTTCATGTTTTCCATTGTGCGGTAATAAGCGACGCCAAAGAAAAAAATAATGAGGAAAAAAACAAATGAATGACTGTTTTCAAAACTCAAATGTACCAGCTAAATGAATTTATAAATTTGAATTTGGAATTCTTAACCAAAGAGGAGATATTTCAGATCAAAATGGTCAGTACGACAAAACGCTAATTTCATATGTAAGGACCCAATATATTAATAGTAGAGGTAATAAAAATACTTTATTGTTATACGATCTTATACATATTACATACATACATTATAAGATATATGGACTTTTTTACATATTGAACATGTGATTGTTGATTCTGTGCCACATTTTTGATGTTGATTCTTGAATTTACATTCATATTGTCTTTGGGAATCCCTAAAAATATATTTACTACGATAGTTCATTTCATTTTGTATTTAGTAATAAATATTTGCTTTTAAAATTTAGATTTTAATTTATTTAAAGATTAATATTTGAAGGATATATAATAATGAATTGAAGATATTCTATTCAGATTTCATTTTACTTGTTCATTTCTGACATCTGTAATTTAGTAAGGAATATAAAAGGAAACAACATTTTTTATTCTTTCTTAAAAAGCACTTCTGATGTCAGTCTATGGCTGAAAGATCATTAAGGCGTCAAGTTGGAAATTTTGACGGTAGAGATCTCAATTTTTCTAAGTGTTTACAAAACATATAAAAGTGATATTTGGTAACCTGATTCTTCATTTCATTGACTTCGTATTGCCAGTTGCGATACACGAAAGGATAACTTTAAAAAACAATGAAACCTCTTTTACAACAAAGATTACATTTTTCGGAGTAACAGGGTTGATTTATACCTCTGAATTTTCTGAGTAGATTAATCTAAACACATTCTTCAAAATACCAGTTGGGTTTTTTAAAATTAATTATGGTTTTTAATATAAACGAAAATAACCGTTTTTTATAAGCTAGCGCGCGCACGATTGTGTGGGATATGTATGAGTGCAGAAGCTCTATTTTAGATTAATTATTGTTTATAACTGTGTCACCGTAATGAAGCATAGTTTAGTTTAGTTAAAATAACAGCAAAAAGTTGCTTGTATATCCAAATCGCAGACGTCATTTCGAAAGTGACCGTAATTTGTATGGAAATTGTGGATTGCTTACGCGATGTCCACAGACCTTGTTGCATGTGTTAACTTCTGCTAAAGAGAAGAATTTTCGTCGCATTTACGTTACACAACAATATTTTAAACGCAAATTGATTACACGCATGTAAAACTTCAACGAAGGGTGTAATTGTCAATACTAATATTAAAAAGAGATAAACTTTGTTTGTTTGTATGTATGGATAAACTCAAAACTACTCAACCAATTGCAAAAATTCTTTCACCTATAGTTACATCAGCGAGTAACGTGGGCTGTATTATATTTTCAAAATAATTTCTACCCGCGCGAAGCCAGGGCGAGTCGCTAGTATTGTATAAATTTAACGTTACCTGTAGGATATATATAAAAGGAAATGTATGTATGTATGTTCCTCATGGACTCCGAAACCGCTGGACCGATTTCGATAAAATTTTCAGGGAATCTTCAGATTGGCCTAGCGGGTGATCCTGTAAACTTTGGTAGCGACCGGATCAGTAGAATTTTTTTTGTTTTTTTTTTGTAGTATCAAAATAATTATAAAAACTGTTTAATTTATTGTAACTTCAACTAACGCCCAGTGAAACGGGCCGGGTTTCCTAGTAGTATATAAGTACTTTCTTTTTCGTAAATGAGCAGTTATAGCTTGACTTTGAAGGAAATGTTTGCATAAAAACTATTTGTAATTCAATATGAAATCCATTCGTTGTATTAGGTATTTCAAAAGCTTACATTATATATTATTAGACGACATATTATATATTACATTTACTTATCTTAATTTGTATTCCAATGTCTTACAGTTTTTTTAAAATTCCTTATAGGGAATTGTAATTACATAGCTTTGAAAAATCCTTTAGTATTTGTTATACAATATTACTACATGCAAGAACTATATCTGTATTATAAGTATTTTTGCTTACTTTAGTAAATGGATTCGTCATGATACGGTATCGTCTTATAATAAATTAATTTAGTTATGAAATGTAATGGACAAAGAGAACAAAGTGATGTAATAGCAACAAAAAGAACGGTTGTTTTAACTCTTTATTTTTGCGGACTTTTTTGTAACTCCTGAGCAAGTCAAAGCAGTGACAATAAATAATTGCCCCGTTATGTGTTCTTGATGAATTATTTTACTATTCCTGTATTAATTTAGTTTAAACAGTATTGTAACATATTGCATAGTAACATTATGATGTTCATTTTTTGTTTATAAATCTTTTGCCTTGTTAAACGGGATTCGTTTTGAGAATGATCAATTTTGTTTGATTTTTTTTCTTTCTTCGTGGCATGGAGCACAGATTAGCGCATTTGACAATGTCACGTATTAATCATGTACAAAGTAAATTCGTTTCTTCTTCTGATCGTAAAACTCCTCCAGTAAAGTCATAATAGGCTTTACTGAATTATAAAGGACTTCTTGGAAGAGCGCGAGAACTTCAGCTACGCTTGTTTATTTAGACCTACTCTATTCTTTTAACTTATACAGAACTTTAAAACACAAAATATATCACTATCACTTTTGTACTTTGAAACTCCCAAAAATGTAAAAAATAGGAAATCTAATTAAAATGACAACCTCACTTCTCCGCGTTCCCGCCAAAAATTCATCAATTTTGTTTTAATTAGCCCATCCGGCTCTTGTGTTGCTCTAAGAAAAAAAAATCTTATTTGTCATGTATAAGAACAGAGTTATAATAAAAATGAGCAATATTATTAACATAATTGGTATTGAGTTTAATTTTACACTTCAAATTTATTAATAAAATATTCGCCTTCAATCTGCCGCCTTTAAGCTGTACCTAGAGACATTGGTTACTTACTCGTAATATTTAGTTTATTATAAAATTATTAGAAGATTTAGCAATATTCACAATAGTCAAAGTTATAGTGATTTAACTGTACTTAAGTTTGTCTCGTAATTTAGAAAACTATGGTCACAATGACCGCTTTGTATTCAAAGAAAAAGTAAGTCGTAAAAATCATTCAGTGCTTTAAGTATTGAATTCTTATTAATACACGTAAGGTAATTTATTCAACCTCACACACTTCTAATTCGTTTTCATAACACTATGTCACTGTTTTCTTTCACCCACTCACGAATAGCGGTTGACAAGTCAATGTCAGGTTTTTAATTCAATTCTACGTTTGTAAAGCTTTTTAATTGTATCGTTTTTATGGTGTTAAACCACGCATACCTCTTTTTTCACCAAAACGACTAGTCAGTTACGACACAGTGAAATTTTTGAAAGTGCATGTATGTGTGTGTGTTTAGTGATTGCTTTCTAACACGGTGTTTTCGTCGTGTACGATCAGTGTTGGATGCGCTAAATAGTATAATTGTCGATAATTGAACAAACGTATGAGAGGATGGTGAACATGACGTGTGATTTATGTATATGTATCTACGTATATTCAGCATTAAAAGTAATTGATCGATAGATCAGAATATAGTCCTAAAAAGATGATAATATTATTATGATTGTGGTTCACATTGATTGATATTATGAATGTCCATACTTATTTTTCTAAACATGGTGAGAAAAAAGTTTCAGATAACATTTAAGTTTATTTCGATACAATGCAGTTAGATAATTAGAAACTTATCGTAAACTTACCATTTAGAAAATTGTCTACGTCAGTCACTAGTGAATTATAATCGTGTCATTTTTTGGGAGTTTCTTTTAATCGATTACTTTTGACGCTAGTTGTACATATTTATCTACTTATTTTACAAATGATTGTGGAGTACCTAAATACACTACTTGTTCCCTGAACTAAGTACTTATAGCTTACAGTAAGATTGGCATGCTTATAAACGTATATATGTATAATATTATGTGTTGTGTGGTACAATATAATTTTTTCTCAAAATTCTAAATATGTCAGTGCTAGCAATTTTGTAACAACTGTAAGTATATTATTATAAACAAACAAGTGCACAAAAGGTAACTGAACTATTGTCCTAACACACATATTATAATTTACGATAAACAATTTTCGATAGACAGTAGACAGTTTCAGATTAAGATTTGTTGCGTTGTAATAGGGCTTATTTTAACAGCATACATATTTTAGTGTTTGAAACGTCAATCAATTTGAGATTCATAGTTCCGAGGTCCGGTCCCAGTAACCTTATGCTCTTGGAAGAATATGACTTTAGTTATTAATCTGAGCTTACGCTGTAACATGTCAAACGATCAGGTAAATTGACGTGCGATAACTGTTTTAGTAGGCGCGATATCCAATTTGAACATAGAATGTAATATGTTAGTATGTCATGTCAAGTACATTGGCACAGATGGTAGCTTTAACATGTGAAGCGAAAGAAATGTGTAAAATATACTATTTTTTTCGATGTGTACTGAATAAATCTTATACTTATCGTTAACACTAAATCTTTGAAAAGTACTTAAACATGGAAGACTTGAAAGTAAATGATAGTAAACCTCAGTACATTCCTATATACAAATAGTAAGTAATGTGGTATTCTAGCATTATTATAGTTTTCGATGGGAATTATTTAGAGATTAAAAAAAATCCAAATATGTGCTTGTATCAGCTATTTATAAGTGTACATGGTAATGAAATTCGAAGTTTATATGTATAATTGTCATATTTTGATTGTTCAGAATAGACCAATTAAATTGACACTATTATAAAATAACAACGCTCATTTCACTGATATTCATTCATATCTGTTCGAAATTAATTACCGTATTGCCTATATACTTTATATCTACATTTTAAAAGCTAAAATCTGTAAAACTTATTTTTACCATCTTGGGTTTACATATCCACACAAATAGTACCTACTATGCATGTGAAATCGTCGCGTGCGCACGCCGCTAGATTTCTTTAACATTCATGTAGAGATACGCGAGATACGCGGATGTACGAGTATGTAGTAAACTTCAATGATTTTGGATATGGTGTTAATTCGCTTATTTATTACGCTGTTTTAATTCAAATTAATTCAAATGCTATAATACGTTAAAAATAATGCTTTTTTGATAAGAAAGATGCTTTTGGATGTATTAATTTTTAATTTAGCTGTGTATTTAGATGGATCTGAATCAATATATTTATTACACATGAATTTTTTGATATTAGATTATTTAATATTAGACAATATTCAGTGTCTTTTCAATAACAGAATAAAAATGTTAGGAATAGTTTCAGACAAAAAATATAGGAAAACGAATTTATCTAATGTATTTCCTAAACTCAAATAATTTGCCATATTCAAATTCATTGATAACTTAATCATAAATCTGTGATAGTGCCCAATTAGCTTATAATAGCGTGCGCCGCCCATGGGAACAAAGACATTATTACTAGCCGTACAGTTATTGCGCAAGTGATAATCGCCCATGACACAATTTCATATTATCACTGTTACACCACTAAATCTTGATACACTTCGTCTCTTTAATCACTGAACTACAAGTTTATGGGAGAGGTATACCCTATACGTTGAGATGTCTAGAAGTTTTGGTAGGATTGACATTTGTATAATGTTGCGGGTCATTAACGAAGTTTATGTTTTGAATCCTTTGTTTATTAGTTCCTAAACGTCAGTGTTCATGCAAGAGGTGCGAATATAATCTTGATAAATAGCATCAATTTATTCTGTAAATCTTAATTTAAGTGTATCGTATTTTATATTCTTTGTAAAATTGCAACGGGTCAAAACGGGTTTTTGGCTCGTGGTATGTCTTTTATAACATGCGTCAGGATTGTTTTTATAATCTTTTTGTAACATTAATGTTATTATATTTTATAGTTTGCCATCAAACTGTCTTTTCATCACTTTGGTGATCTAATCGACTAATCGAATATTGGCTCAGTCGATTCCAATTACGGTAACTTACAATTTTTGTCATTCATCTGATTTCTGTTGGTCACAATCAATGTCATTAAACCAACGAGACGTTATAATTTAAATTTATATAAAACGGTCCAATAGTTTCTTAAGATAACAGCAAATTGTGTAAAACGTTCATGTCCTAATGACTTATACCGCGTTGCAACATCTCGGCAACTTTGCAATAATAATTGCCGCAAAATGTTGATAGAATTTACCTAATCATTCTGATTTACGATGAAGCAGTCTGTCATTGAACTCGCTCAAGAGATTGTCGTAGGTCATTCTAAAAGACGTCACAGGAATCAATGTGAGTATTGACGTCTTGGCAAGCATAAAAAACATAAAATTGAATTTCAATTTTATAATGACAATACTTCATATTCATAATTATTAACAATGCAGTAATTTTTTGTGTATAGTTTTTCGTTTATTGTAAGACAATACAATTTAAATGCTTAAAATATTTTTGTCTCAGTCTTTACGTGATTATTTCAGTAACATTTTTATGTCCAAATTCTCATGTCAAGATTGCTCAACATTTAGGAGGTAATGACAGTATTTTCAGATTTCACTTTCCTTAGGCCATCCATGACTATTATAAATATATTTGACGATGACGGTACAACACATGATGAAATCATTTCTGTCATGCACGTCACAGTCAAATGATGGGGTTGACCAAAACTGTAATAACAAAGTCGTGTCTTACTTGAAAATGAAAGTGTATTTGCAAAACGGCGTCTATATTTGGATATGGAAATGATAAATGTTACTTCAACTTGTTGCTTCATCTTTGATATTTTGAATACACGTTGTGACGGAATTTGGTCCTTGTTTAATGATTTTTGCTCTGTGAATAAACTAATCTGTTTCTAACTAAAGTTTAAGTATACTATAATATCATAATATTTAGTATAGGTACTTGGTAAATTTAAATGATGTGGATGTAATTCCCATCAGAGATAATTTCTGGAACTGCGAATCATTTATAAATATCTTATTTTATGTATTTTATTTGTTTTAAATACGTGACCTTTATCGTAAATTCGCAAAATTTATTTTTGCCTTATGCAAGTGAATATCATGTTACGAGTATCAAAAGCATTTAAGTCTTTTAAGACACGAACTGACACAGTTTACTTATGTCAGTTTTATCTTGATCCTTTACAATAGTCGGCCACTGAATTTCTCTTCCTACAACACAAAAAGCAAGGTTTATGTTAAATCTAGTTAAATTCAATCAGGCTAAACAAACATCTCAGTACACGAACCCACATAGTCCGTCCATAAAGCGAGTAAAAGAGAAACTATTGCAAAAAACTATCGAGGTCTACCCGTGATGGAATCTAGACCCGCGTCTCGACTCCATTCAGTCGCGACTGATTGTGTCGTTACTGGTTTTACTACATCGATGTATATTCTTACTTCAAAATAGATTTATTGATATTATTTACTGCACAAGTAATTTTTAAAATAGACTGCCTTTTAGGGTTTCGTAGCCAAATGGCAAAAAACGAAACCGTTATAATTTCGCCCAGTCCGTCCATATGTCACAGCCATTTAATTGGAGAGTATGGGCACTTTATAGGTAGGGTTGGCTGAGTGAAATTCGGAAGGTAGATAGATGTATTCTATAAATCGTCATACAATGCTGAAAACATTAAATTTTTTAATTTTGTAAAAATTTGCGGTGACACTCGATACGTGTAACTGAGGGATGAAAAAAAATCCATTCCACATAGGCGTGTGGGGTATCTTTAGATAAATCTTCAAAAACGATATAGTGGTTTTACATCGAAATTTAGATTTAAGTCCATAGTTGCTGAGATATGCGTTATTTATCTGCAAAAAGTGTCCTTCCTCTAACTTTACAGCTATGGGTTGGAAAATTCTGAAAAAAGTTAAGATAATAAAACTTAAAAAGCATTTACGTCGAAAATTGATTGGATTAAGACACGCTAAGTAGTTTTTGAGACATAGGGTATTTTCGCTTACATGCTCAGTGACCGCAGAAATAACATTGTGAAAATAAAATACGGCCCATTTCACTTGCAGATGATGTAGCTTTCTATAGGTAAAAAAATTTTTGAAGTCGATTGAGTAGTTTTTGAGTTTATTCATTATATATAAACTTTACCTCTTTATAATATTAGTATAGATTTATTATGAAGCTATAAAATTTATTTTAGAAGCCTGGAACCATATATGTTGTTAAACAAAAAAGTACATACATACGTTAATATTTACAAACTTAAAACTACTCATTATCTTAAATAATAGTCTTCTTTAAAGTTGCCGTTTAGAAAACTCACATTGCTTAAGGTGTCCAGCAGACTGGCAGCATTACCTCTTTAAATAGACAAACTGATTCTTTGGCCGAAGAAGCTACCAGCCCGGCGGTTTACTGAAGCCTCGACCAGTCTCTTACAAATATCAGAAACCAAATTGTTAATTGTTAAACTATTATATAAATATCGGGTTATCCACGTCTCACAGTTAATAACACATTTCTCATTTGGATATTGAAAATTATAAGAATACATCTATATGAAATAAATGGCGACAATGTACAACTTACTAGAAAAGTTACTTAGAAAATTCTTCAGTGTAACATACATTGCATTCAAAACAAGTCAATGAATGTTTAAAAGAAAAAGTATTCGAGATAACAATAGCAACAGAAAGTTCGCTAACAGTACTAAGTAATTTTGTTAGACAAACGTTTTAACGAATCAGCGAAGCAGAGCAGTTTTACTACACTATTTACGCAGCTCATATAGCCTAAAAACAACCCTGTATTATTACAATAAGGGCGTTAATGACAGGAAAGCATCGCTTACAATCGGTATAGACGCCAGATGTTTTCGAAATGCCCCTCGAAGTGGAAAATTGTTAGATTTCGTTTTGGGTCATTGTCCGTTCGGTGTGACCGATCTGTGATTGCTTTGTATCCAAGCGCAATCGACAAATTCTGAAGTTTGTGAATACCGTTATCAATCCGCAGTTAAGAACATTTTAATAACAGTTATTGATCGAAAAAAGCCGCTGGAAGTTGAATTATTACGTATAATTTATACTCAGTGGATTTAATAAGTAATGAGATTTACCTACTACGCAGTAATTATGTATTATCATTTTATTGCCGAAAAAACACATTTTGTATTTCTTGCATAAATTGCATGTTGTGTTCGTAGCAAATCTTCCGCAAGAGAGTTTTGGCGCACCACTCCACTGTATATTTCTTTATTGCGATTTTATTTGCTAATACAAAGAATTTCCTAAAGTCGAACCTCGATTTTTTTTACTTTTTCCAATGTCGTATTTTCATGTCTAATTGTTTATCTCGTAAGTGAACACAATTGACGTAATTTCTTTGTTTAAAAGTCAAGGACCTTGCGTTTAGTGTTTTTATTACCATTTCCAGTTTCACAAAACGTGCTCAGAATTATATTTTTCCTGTACTGATATTATCATCTGCCTTTTAGATTTCATAATGTACGTACCTACTTAATAGTGGTCACGACTATTTCTATAATATGCCTAAGACTTTAGGGAAGTCCCATACAAGACTATTAAATAACAATACTAGAAGTAATGTTTTACTTAAAAATTTTGTATTGTGCAGAAATTTTGTATCATGTTCATATTCTTTAGTTAATTGTGTGAGAACGCTATGCTATTATACTGATAATTGGCATAAAATATGCCTGTTTGTTGTATCGGAAACAATTTGGCATTAAATATCGTGAGCAATTTGACGATAATAATTTTTATACCACTCAAGTGACTCCGTTAATCTTTTTTTTATATTATTAATTAAAAATTTAATTGAGCTGTATATGTGAAATGAATCTAGTTGTAATACGATTAAATTCTAATTCGAATATGACAGCGATATTTCAAATTCTCGTTACATGAAGACTAATGATTGTTATTGTAAATGTGTATTGTTTAGTTTTCAAGCTCTATCAGCAAGGTTAAGTCCACTGGTCTACCTTGTATTCTCGACTGTACAATACGATCGCTGATAATCTCAGGGTTCCAGTTCTGAGATCCGGCTGCGGTTAGGTGTCAATGTCGCCGTCTTTGGTCTGGAGATCATTTACTTTGTTTTTAATTTTCGCTTATTGTCAGTGGTAAATGTGACATTTTTATTTAAAAAAAAATTGTTCGTTTTTCAAGATCAGAATTTTTGTCATAATTATAGTTATACTCGTAATGGTGTACACTGGCTAGATCGGAATATTTTTCGTTTACATTTAAGGGCAGGCGATGCTTTTACAAGTAATGACCTCTTGTAACCGTCAAGCCTCACTGATTTCTATAACGAGTTCTCGATACTCTTCTCAATAGAAATATTCTCGTACCGAGTTGACGTCTCATTACCGAGATTTGCGGGCTATATATTTCAAGTTCTGTTGTAATATAAATTTGTTATTTATCCGCTTAATTGTGAACTAGGTTTCTTAATTAAAGAAAAATCAAATGAAATGGCAATATCAGAATTTTATTAACACTTCAAGTTATGAGATCGTTTGCAAATAATAATATAATACCTAATAATAATACTCCAGACAATTACACAGATTGTATGACCCCAAACTAAGTACTAAGCTTGTACTACGGGTACCACACAACGAACTCTGGGGGAGTTCCCAGTAACACCCAGACTTCAAGTCAATTTAGAAAAGTTCGTTTCCCAAATTTACTTAACCGGGGATCGAACACGGGACCCTAGCTTGGAAAGCAGATCCATATGCCACTGCGCCAACGGGCCAGTCCAGGGCAAATGATGTCGATAATCTCGGTTGAGTGTTCTCATCACTTTAATGATAATTTGATAACGTTGCGAGAATGCGGAAGCGTAATTTATGAATTTCAACAGTAATAAGTACATCGTGGAGTCATTAAAACTAATATTTACGAGTAACACGCGTTTTGCCGATCGTTGTGTTGCGTGTTGACATTTTGTGAAGATCTTCAATTGAATAGAAAATATACAATGTCATTCCACTTGTGTTGGAAAGGGGACATGTTAATTAGAAGTAAACGGAAGTTTCATTTTCTTCGACGCGGAAAATATGGTTTTAATTATGTTTATATACATATGTTCAATTTTGTATCAGAAAATATGAAAATCATAAGCTTATCTATACACACATACTAGAATTGCAAATAATACATTTCCACAAGAATAGTATCATTTTACAATGTATGTAATTGATGTGAAGATGAAAAGTCAAAATTGGATTTAATTTACATTAACAGTGGAATAAAAAAATACAATATTAATTGATAAACAGTATATTTTTAATGTAATAGATGTTTCAAGAGTTTGGAGAAATTCATTATTTTATAGTATAGCTTTATATTTTTATAGTTTCGCAGATCGCTAATGACAGCGTAATGAAAATAGCTTTTATTTGCCAACAAAATAGAAAGAGTGTCACTAGTTCCGTCCAGCCATAAATGTCAATCCAACTGTGTCAAACAACGACTTACTATTGTAACTAACTAAAAACAAATGGCAAACTCGTAAATATTGTATGAAAAAGTCAACATAGACATCAATGGCGGTGAAAGTCGTATCTTCCTCCTTCTCACGGTAAGGTTACCTTTTGACAGTCGATGTCACGGAAACTAAAGATAAAGAGAAAATAAACCGAGTAATAAGACACGTAGTATGTGCGTGAAGAAACGATTTAAGGGTTATGAGAGTAAACTGTGACGTAGTTTGAGTAGTACTTATTATTTTATTTTCTATTAAATCCAAATATGTTAAATTACATAAGTACCACTTTGTACACTTTTTGTCTCAGTTTTAATGTTGATGTTGTCTCTGTAGCGATAAATAAAAATCATCATTTATTCATTCATTCAAATTAAAAACTGTTAATTACCTACAACTGTACATTGAAAGTATTTAAAAAGAACACATGATAAACGTCAATATCATTGCCATAAGTGGAAACAACGATTTTTCGATTTTTTGTCTGTCTGTATATCACAAAGAAACACGCGGAAACTGCATTGCCAAAGTCAACTTGACAAAAGAAAAGCATATTTTGTTTTAACTTAATTTGTTATTGGTAAGCTGAGAACTAAACTGAGCTCTTATTAGCTAAACAGAGTCTGTGGAGCGAGATACTTCATTAATCATATAAGATTATAGGAAATTTGGTTTCATATAGTGCTTCAATGCAATAAATCTAATTTATTTAATGCAGTTACACTTTAGCTTTCTGAGCGAAGCTGTAGCGGGTTTTTTACGCAAAACATTTTTTTTTTAATATTTTTGAAAACTATTACTATAATAATGGAATAACTTAAAATGAGAAGTACCCGTAAAATTAATTCAATACCATTAACTGCGATTGATGGTAATAAATATTATAATATATTCCATTTCGTGTGTATCTTAAAATTGCTCCACGATATTGTATTTTTAACCCTCGAAGCAAAAAAGTGATGCTGTAAATTTAACACCGGTGCCTTTTGTCCATCTGTCAGTGCATTTGTCTATGGCAGCTCTTAACGACTGATTTTCGTGCAGTTTTCTTGTAAAACAGCAATTTTCGATATAATCTAGCTAATGTATGTAAAGATCGCGAAGCTTGACGTTCAGTCCTCTCTGACTACGTCGTTGGGGATACAGCGCGAGGATATATATGTGTATGCCGTATTTATGTATGAATGTACGTGTGCCATATGTATGTATGTACATATAGCTAGCTATTTCTGGTAAAAATCGGTTTAGTCATCCTCAGGATTTTTTGCTTAGAATCCTAGGATTCGATAAATCATAACTTGTTTTGAATGGATCTTATATATTATAAAATATAGGTACTAAGTAGATGACAATGCTTTTAAAAGGTTTTTAAAGTACCTACATATTATTTTATGTGTCAGTGATTTGTTTAAGCCAATGACGTTTTTGTAAACAACGTTGAAAAGTTCCTTAAAAAGTTATTTTTTAATTGAATTTACCGTTGAAGGTTATGACGGGGAACTAATGTTTTTGTTGTTAATTTTATCTACAGTTAAAGTGATTGTTTTACTTCTTATATGCTTAGTCAAACTGAGAAAATTAGTGATGTCGGGAATACAGACATTTCTAGCACATTTAAAAAAAAAGAAGTATTTTAAGCATTTGTTTACTTATGTATCTACGTGTTTGTTTTTATAACGTAATAGCAAGTAATCTAATTTTCATGTATTTTGGTAGATCTTCAAAAAGTTTTAACTTGTTTCTTTGAATAGAAAGATTTAATGACCATACTTTAAATATTAAAGAAGTAAAGTAAGCCGGCCTATCTACAAATATAATACCGATTTACATGAAATAAGTGCTGTGTTTTAGCGAAATTCGCTTATTTGGTAGCTCTGAAATGTTGTGCCATGTTTTGATTATGTTCAGTTTTGTATTTCGGACCAAGAATAAGGTTACGGTATTTTCCGTCTGTCGTAATAGGTGACTAAAGGTAATAGCTCATTAGAGCCACCCGGTAGCCGACCAGCACCGCCTCGTCGCTTGAGGTCCACGGGTGGACGCCGCGTTGTCAACCGGTGAACGTCGCGTCGTCAACGAGTGGACATCATGTTGTTCGTGAATAGACGAGTAGTCTGTCAGTTCTTTATTCATTTTGAAACCAAAACGATACGACCAACACATTAGAAAGAACGGTCGGGAATGAAGAGTGGGAGAGTGGTGTGCCGCCAACGCATCGTCCTCGCGTGGAATCAATCGCTTCCACGCGCGGTTCACGCGGGACCCGCGCGCTGGCAGCGGGTGATCACCGAGTTGTCCACTCGCCGTCCGCGTGTTGATAGCTTGCGAGCGAGGCGGTCCGATGACGTTATGGAATTGATAAGTGAGCGCCTGTCCATAGTAGTAAATCTAAAGAACATTAACCGCACGAGGCAAGGGCGGTGCTGGTCGGGTAGCAGGTGGCTATAACGAGCTATGACCTAAAGGGGGCCTTCAGTTTCTGGGCGATCGGAGTGGGGACTCCGGTCATCTATCTATGTGACATCGAGTAGGATGACAGCGTGTGTCATCCGCGTGCAGAGGGGCTTTGTCGCTGCTCTTAAGAGATGTGCTTCGGCACAGCTCGAAATGAGCTTTGGTGCGTTCCGTGGAAAATTGATGGGTATAAGTCCCACATATCTGTGTCACCCCCAGGGGGCTGGGCACTTGTGTGCAGGCTTTTTCTGCGACACCAAAAAAAAAGGTTTGATTCTTGACGACCTCGATGACTTAGTGGTTTAACCATTGCATTCAAACGCAGAAGGTTCCGGGTTCGGGTCGGGTCAATTTAGGAAAACCATTTTTCTAGATTGTCTCTAGTCTGGGTGTACTGGAGACGCCCCAAGTAGTCGTCGTTTGGTTTTCAAAGTACAGGGAATACCCTAGTTTGAGATCAGATGATTAATGTATTGTCTGGCGCATTATTATTATCATCATTATTATTCTGTTGTGCCTCGTTGCTCTGTCGACCCCGAATTTTAATGGTGTGACGTTGTGTTTTATTACATTTATATTACATATACATTACATTGACTATTGTAATTATAACACGGTTTATCGGTACCTTTTTAACTTAAACAACAGAAACTTTACCATAATAGCGTAGCGTATTCATCGCAACATATAAAGTTTATTGCAAAACACTTTTTCGCTTTTAAACACGAGCTAGTCGAATTTACCTCCCATTTACCACCACTTATATTCTTACGTGCATGCCTGCCTAACAAAACATCGCGTAGCGTGTAAAGTGTAATATCATGACGATAATAACTACCAACATATCGAGTTTTTGGCAGGAACGGGACAAGCGAATTTGGCAATTTATTTAAATTTTCTATTTTTTGGGTTTTTGTGAGTTTTAAGATACAAAAGTGATAGTATATTGTGCGTTAAAGTTTTGTATAAGTGCCGATAATTAAAAAGTTTGGATAAATATGTACAGCTGAAATTTTGGCTTTTTCCAAAATGTCCTTTTTAATTCCAGTAAAGCCGACACTTTACTGGAGAGTGTTAGGGATTTAGTTAAAAGAAGACAGACGTTTCATACAGAGATGCGCCACTAGTTTACATGAAAATGGCAGAAATGTTTCTAATAAATATGAAACGAGTTGACAGTATATAAAAGAGAAGAAGAATTATATTATCCCTGCATTTCACTCATAGGCGAAAATTTTGTTTGCGTGATCTTTCGACCTAACCTAACTATTATTACTGCATTACATAGCCGTATGGAGTACATATCTTCACAATTATTTTATTCGTGAAATTGATGTTGCGTAAACAGAAATTATCATTACGTATTGACTATTATATTATTAATTACCTAGTGGGCATTACGTATTATTATATTATCGTTGAATTAATTGAAACTGTACGAAATGCGATTGATTATAGGCCAAAATTTACAATTAGGTATTATATTAATATGATCGCAGGGCTTATTTTAGTTGTTTCACTTTTGAAGCATGTTACGCAGTCTATATATTTTTATTTTAGATAATTAAAAGACCAGTTAAAAGTGTTTCGAATACGCATTAACTTCTGGTTCGATAGCAATTTTGGCTGAAGTAGAAGAAAAATAAAAAATAGGCTCTAAATATTTCCATTATTTAATTGTTTGCCTTTAATTTATGGTTTTAGATTAATAATTTACGTTTTTATAAGAAAGAAAATGTAAATAATTTATTTATATATTCAATAATAATATAATTTATATAGTCAATAAGTATATAATTTATTTAAAAGATAGTCAGACGAACAGATATGATGAAACATTATAAAGTTTCCATTTTCGCTGTTTAGGTCATGAGTCATGAAACTCTAGAAATGTAGTAAGTTCGATATTGATGATAGCATCAATATCGAACTTCGATCGAGCTAGGTACCCCTAAAGGAAGCTGCACTCTCGAAACAAAGAAAACATTTCTTTTTGTTATTTTTTAGTTATTATTATAAAAAATGAAATAAAATAATGTTGAATAAAATACAGTAACTGATATCACTTCTACATAAATCTAAATATAACGTCAGCTGTAATGAAGTACAAATCAATATCGGTCGCGCGTTAAACTCTATTTTATCATGCGTAAGCGCAGACACGAACGCACATTCGAATAGAAAGCACGTGAAAACGACAACATGTGCGGATTAAATTTGGTTAAATAGCTAACGAAAGTTGTCTTGTAATCGTAAGTTGTTTGGCACCTTCGTAAAGGTTTTTATGAAGCAATTCATTCCAATGTAAGGCTGCTTTATTAACCTAATTACGAGTTGTTATCAACGTTAAAAATGTTCTTTTGCAATTCATGTTATTATAATTTGTACTAGAGTTATTGACACATTTTCCCGTAAATATTTTTAAATTGTGAAAAAGGTAAAACGTCAATGACATTAGTTTAATTTTCAAACAATTAAGATTTTTGAGCGAACTCTATTTTAATACATTTTTATACAAATTATTGGACCAATTCATGATACGTATTTATAATTCGAACTCGATTTTTTGTTTTGTATTTGAAAAGTGTAATACGATAATTACTCAAAATTCAACCATAAGTAATAACATCATTTATTTAAAAACTAGTATTACTGCTTTGATCTTTGGTTTGGTTTGATTAACAGGAAATTAAGGCTTAATATCATTAGGTAATAGGTTAGGTAATATCATTGATATTATTTTCTCTGATTTTTTTATAATTTTATAAAGTCACAGAGCTCATCCATGTTGTGAAGGAAAGTTAAATTCTGCTCGAAAATATACTGAAGATGTCGAAACGGGTAATTTCATATTTCGAGATTTACACTGTAATTTTGATGATTATATGTTTTTATATTATGTAATTAAATATTTCCTTTAGAAAGACAGAGTGTAAAAATTATTGATTAGACCATTTATTACGATCAATTACAGTAATTTTATTTAAAAGTAATACTAACTACACGATTTATTTGTATGTATAAATACTTTAGAAAGTATTGGAAATTGAGAATGTAAGCTAATTTGCAGATAAACGTCCTGACTTATTTGTTATTCAAGGAATTGCTTTGCATACCATCACGTAAATACATGATCTTATTCTAAACAATATCGATTAAATAACTACGATAAATAACTTATTTGAACGTGATTAATTGTACAATATTCATAGATGTATGCATGTGTGTATTATATGTACGTATGTATTCGTATCTTCTACTCACATTTAGGGCTTATTTCACAACGTTCTTTAATATGATACGTTACTTTATATCTTCTTACAAATTGTTCTTAATTCAAACTCGTATTACTAATTTAAGTATTGTTCTTAAAACAACCACTTATATTATATGTTCTTTGAATATTTAAGTGTACTAATTTTAAATATCTAGTTTGGTTTTATAAACATATAAGTACTACTTTATTATGTAGTTTCTCGGTTCGTATCTACTAAATAGTACTCGTATAAAGAGTCGGATACTGTTATAAAAGTTTTTACAGATTTCTTGCTATTTCAGCACTGTTGCAAGGACTATGAACTGATCACTAGTAAATTTAATCATGATGCAACTGTGTGTTGAAATATCGGACAATATACAAAAACTTTTATTGTGATAAGAATCTGATAATATGTTCCGTTCTAAGACTGAAGATGGTAGAAACTACGCGAATGGCTTCTTGTCGAATTTGATTTGGTTTCTGTCGTGAATTACATACACACATTGGTAATTCGGCTTTTTCAGAATTGCAGTTATCGTTATTAGTCTAACGTCAGAGTTAGGAGTGGCTTGTTCATTCGTTTAAATATGATTAGAAAAAATCTTGTGTTTTGTTCAAATAGGCGAGATGAGTATTTCTTAACAATTTAGTTAAAAGATAGGTTCAGCGATCATAGACTAAGCTGTGAAAAAATATCCGAAATATGTACTATGAAAAACAGAGTTATTTGTTTGCTTTTGGGATAAGTTCTATCTCTGTCACTCCTAGCGCTGTGGAACGTCATTGTGACTTTGTGACGTCACAGTTATGTAACACTATCTCCCTCTAGCTCATCCCCACTCTGTTCCCACTACTAAAGTTTAAAACCTAATAACTAAGTTTTTGTCGGTCAATGTCAATTAGTTTTATCTCATTCATGTTAAAAATGTTTCATTATATTAATACAATAAATAAAATATCCGACATTTAAGATATTCTATGAAAGTATATGCGCGAAAAGATCGCATACCGAATTATGCATTTCTTATAGTATCGTTTGAATCGACGCTTAATTATAGTATTCAACAATATTATTAAGTTAATAAACATAAATATGCAATAACCGGTTACAAACGGTCTTTACGCAACATCCATTTGTAAAATTATAAAATTTGTTACACTCATGTTTATTCAAGTGCTTTCTACAGATACTTGTTTGGAGAATGAACAAAATTAAATATTTCTAAGCACATGTGTGTCACTGATGACTATTTGTATACGTTGGAAAATATTACAGCATACTATTTCAGCATTTATTTAAAAGAGAAGTTTTTTAATGATTATTGGCATTTCATAATAGAAATGAGAAAACGAAACATTTACTTTATATTTCGACGTAATCTATACTAATATTATTAAATGAGAAAGTGACTGTGGTTATCTGTTAAGTTTTCACGGCAAAACCATTGGACCAGTTTTGATAAAATTCAAAATAGAGACAGAATAACCCTTGGGGAATTACTTAGGCTATTTATATTAATTCCACGCGGACGAAGTCACGGGCTACGGCTAGTTATATATGTAATAAAGCGGAACCAGACACTTACAGATTGCTAACACATTGTTTGCGATAACAAAGTCTTACCGCGCTAAGCAGGTAGGATCTGCAGGCGGGCAGATAAAGGCTCTCCGTATGCTGACTTTTTTAACCGCCTTCAAAAAAGAATAAGGCTCTCAGTTCCAGTTATTTTTATGTAATATGTTACGCGATATCTTCGCCATTTTTATGCACCGATTTTGATGATTCTTTTTTAATTGAAAAGGTATATGCCCATTGTGGTCCCATAGAAATTTAATTAACATCTTCACTGCGGCTTATATTTTGATGATTCTCTTTTTAGAATTCAGACCTACTAAGTATTTGCATCGTATTTATAAAGTTGTCTTTGTACTCGTGATTTGATTAGTAAAGGATAATTATTTTGTACTTTTCAGTGTTTTTATTTTGAAGTCGGTTTAAAATTTTCTTAAAAAGTTATTTATTTTTCCATTTTGCGTGAATCCTAAATAAATATCTAATTCCGCAACTAAGCTTTTTCCAATTCTAAACATAACATTATCAACTAGCGTTAAGATATATTCATTATTTTTCTTTTTCTTCTAAACCAATCAAAGTAAATATGTAATATTAAGTAATTTGAAATTGCTATTTTAGCGACTTTGTATTCTATACCGTTTTGACATAAAAATTAAATAATTTTATATTTATAAAACATTTTAAATATCACTGAACATAATTGCATGCATAATTAATAGGTATATAAATTATTTCCGTATTTGACTGTAGTTTTTGTCACGTATGAAATCTCAATAGAGCGAGCTGACATTTAAGCTCTATATTTCAAAACTAACATTAGCAGTTGTTTCAAAATTTCAAATTTCAATTCGGGGCGAAATGGATTCATTCGGTTGTGCGGTCAACTGTGGTCACAGTAACTGTGAAATTATTTCGTAGTATGCAATTTCGCTTTCAATTTGTGAGAAAAACAAGGGAGAAACTACAGCTTTATTGCTAGCACTTGTTCTATAAATGTAATCTAATTCGACAAATATTTATTTTTGTGTTTAACCGACTTAAAAAAATGGAGGGGGTTCTTTGTTTGTATGTACGTATTTTTTTTTCATTTATGTTTGGATCGATTGTAATGATTATTTTATCGCTGGGCTCAGTATAGCGCCGAGGTGGTCCCATTTAAATATCACTGATATTGGAGATTGGACTTCGCAGATACAATAAATAACGCTACTTGTAGACCTACCCTAGATATTTATTTAGACCAAGGTCACTCGAAAATGAGAAATAAAAAACTTTTTAAGAAAGCGATGAAACCGACTTAAAAAAAATACCGAAAAGTACAAAATAAATTATTAATCAAAACTCAAGTAGAAAAGTAATTTTATAAATACGATACGAATAACTACTCGTATATAATTAATGACAATTATTGAAGTCGGTGCCAAATCAATGTGCAACACGAAAAAGTCTACCAGTTTTTTAGGCTTTGCATGCATTTCGTATTATTCAGGGGTTTTTTTTTAAGTCGGTTTGTTTTTTCTTAAAAAGTTTTTATAGTACATCCGAACTTCATGAAAAATAATTTTCGAGCTGTGGATATCGTTTATTTAAAAATTAGGTATTCATTTGGGAAACTAGGCTACTTTGCATAGTGTTGACTATAGATCAGTTTTTAGCTGACGAGTGGTGAGCGTCACTTTTTTTCTAAACTATTAATTACTACTAGTAGTGGTAGATACTTTCTATTCATTACCGCTATCGACAATAATAATATAGTGATGATTGCGTTGGTATCGACTGTCATTAGCTTTAAGTATTAATTATGATATTGTATGCCGATAACTAGGTACTTTTATTTTACTTTACGACCTCTGTTGCCCAGTTGTTAAAAATCAGCATGCAGGACAGAAAGCTACAGATTCCATATTGGTTGAATAATATAGAAAGTAACTAAATGTCGTGGGTCTGAAAGTGCTTTAATCCTATAAATGGAGATAGGTTGAATAAACTGATTAAAAGTGGGTGCATTTAATTGCCCTTATGATAATTTAGAATGTTTATGTGCCTTGTGCAAGATTTCGCTTTAGGAAAGGCATGTGATAAACACATGAAAGATACCGGCCAAGAGGGTAGCGATTTTGGTAAAAGCGGAAGTAAAAATGAAAAAAATTAGAGTAGGTCCAATGCCATCACTCTTTTATACTACAAAAATGACGAACGAGTATGCGGCCTGTCAAATGTTTAACGGTTACCGTAGCCCATGGACGCCTGCAATACTAGAGGTATTGCTTGTGCGTTGCCGACTATGTAAAAATCACGTCAAGCCTTTTTGACGAACTCCATGGTGTAGTTTCTGGTGGTTTTGGAAAACCTTGCCAGGAAGTTCTTTATTTAGAATATCTCATTTGGATTACATATTTGCGTATTTGAACCAAATTTCAGGAAAGTAATTGACGGACATGATCAATTTTTTTTTTAATAATAATAAATCTTTATTTCTTCGCAAAAGATGAAAACTAGTTATAACTAGTTAAACTAATTATATGGATTGTTGCATTTTATGTACGGAATTCTAGAAAGAAACATGTATATATTATTAAGCTTCAAAGTTTCTGGTCTTCACTAAAGAAATGCGAAGTCAGTTTAATACATACTAGACGTACTGCGATATTAATTAAGAAATAGTCGTAGAAAGCATTCCCATGTCACAGCAAACGAGAGAGATAGCGCGTGTTTTATGCTCATAGTCTTACATAAGAGGGAGTAAGAAAGATCATGGCAATGAAGGCACTCAAGTCAATGGATATGGCATTTTACGACAAGACAATGATGTTAAGAAAGTGATCGTGAGCAAAAACTAATGGATAAAGTAAAAGCTATTTAGTTAGGTTTTTATAAGTCAGCGAGAGTGAAATGGAGCTACTTTTATAGTAGTATTAAATTGACGCAGAATATGCTTAAATTTTTGTCAATATATAAGATAATTTTACTAGTTATTTTAAAAATGTAATTAATTAGATATTAGCAGTTGCAGTTACCTCGGACAAAGAATTAGTCTAGCTATTCAAAGGGGGAACGCTGCCAGTATCTTTGGAACCTTGCCTTGCCTTGGAAAGGGACTCCTTTTAAAAATATATTTTAGTTATTATATTATTTTTTCTAAGGTTTTTAGTTTTAGGTTCATTAATTCTTTTTGATATATCTAATCCATGTGTAGTATTAATTAGATTATATTTGGCATTTACTAATGGTAAGAAATTAAAAATTGAAATTTGGAACACGCTTATTGTAAACAACCTAAATAAATAATTGTAATATATAAGTTTTTAATAATCTGTCATTTTTTTAATTAACAGTCCCAATTTGTCGTTCTAATTAGTCCAGCGACTTGGCACTATCGTTCCATCGGCACAGGTTTTTTCGTATCAAAATTGACTCCTAAGTAGTAATAACTAAAAGCCTTTTTAGTATTTTAACAAATTTCCACTGAAATCGTGGCCTAGATTTGTTGGATGATTAAAATACTTATATTATATAATATACTTTGTTTTTTGTAGTCGTTGAATTGCACAACCTACATATTGTAATAAGTATAGACCGTTCTAATTAAAATTTATAATAATCTTTGTGTTATACGCGTCACTCACGACATTGTCTGTGTGGATTATGAAAATGTCTAATGCTTTAAGGTCAGTCTTATTCTTGTAAAATTAAATGGTGCTACCTATAAAGATAGCTTAGCTATATACATATATATCCTGTTAAGTAACTGTACCACAAATCTTTTTTTACATTCTACAAGTTGCAAAGGCACTAATTACCGAATCTACTCTCAACCATAACTGCGCTCAAATTTTTCCTTACCCTTCCCTAACGTTCCTATTCTTCTTCTAACTTAAACTTTTTAAAGAAAAATACTAACGTATATTAGTTATAATTCCTTACAGTTTCAGTAAAGCATAAACAAATAAATGTACAAATTGATCAATAGATGAACCGACAAACCAAATCTCAAAAATGTTTTGGATACAGAAAAATCTTAATCCTCTAAACCAACCAATTCAATAATGTTTTCAATGTACAGACACGGGTCTGTTACAACATTAATATTATTCATTAGAAAGAACAAACACTTTTTTTTATCTAATAATGTTATGGTATACAGTACGAAGTACACCAAAAAAAACCTATTTGTTACATGTTGCTAAGAAAACGTTTGTTACCAAACAATGCTTTTAAAACACAAAACATGTGGCAGAGGTTAACACGAAACGGTAGAGTTAATATTAATTAACCATAACATGTAAGTCCCTTCTTTGGAATGTGTGGTTTACGGAGACAATAGGAACTGAGATGAGAACGTAGAGACGACATCAACAAATACCGCCATTACGTAAAATATCTTATTGAGTAGTCTTCATACAAATGATTTTGATATCATTCGTCTGTGTAATTTGTAAATTGAATGATTTATATTGTTGATTATATATCTAGTATAGTTTAAATATATTAGATCATATCGCATTGTTATTGTTTACATTGCATGAACTGCTTATTCTTATTTACTGCAATTTTAAGAAGAATTAAAAGTATTTTTCTTTAATTTTGAAGACCATTTTATTCAACATTTAATTTAAAGTGCAAAACCGTGTGCTACTGTACGCATGCATTATATGTATGCTGAACTATTTACATAATTTACTAGGTTTTAAAAATTGAAACATAGTCGGATGTAATATTAAGTAGCTTGCTAAAGTATGTTACTAGCTTGCTGAAATGTGTTAGTAGCTTACTGAAATATGCTCTGCGATTAACATATAGAGTATATTGAATAAAATAATTACTTCCATGTAATCAATCGCTTAAGTTATTGAAAAAAAAACTTGCTTTTATTGCTGCAGCTGTTAATTTCGTCTTCTAGGAACCATTAATTTAGTTTCATAACACGTCATAATATTATTGCTCGTCATTTATAACATAAAATTCCAATACATCGATCATTTATTACGTATGTCCATTATTCAATGTTTAGCCGTTTGCGCAATGATAACGTTGCTAAGCTTTTTAACGATAACCGTTATTGATATCGTTATAGTTATTTTTTATTTTACTTTACATTCATCGGTGTTGCCTAATATTTATTGCTGATGTTATCGAATATTTATAATTGTTTATACGTTGTATATTGTTACGCCGAAATATATTGTTATTATTTTAATTGCGATAAAATTTTCTTTTTAACTAAGTCAAATAATTACGGGGCAACCACAGCATTTTTCTTCTACATTTTTGCTGGTGTAAGAAACTTCACAGTGAATAAGTCTGAGATATACTAGACGGCTGATTGCGAGCTTTATTAAAATTCAATAATGTAACCAGAGTTCAATGCCGTCAGATGCGTCGACACGCCTGCGGCCGTCCATCTGCCCGTAGGTTGTGTGGTTTAAGAAACAATCGTACACGTTAAGTTTTGTCAAAAGCGAATTACATTTTTCCAATTTATTGATGTGTAACAGATTTCCTCTCGCTTTTCTGCAATCTGTGAGAGTGATTTCGTGAAAAGGGACGGAAGTGTGTAACAGGAAGCCGGGGTAGCGCGCGCTATTTGATTTGACCAATGCGCGCGCGCGCGGTGGTAGTCTTGGCCGTCAGACAGTAATCATTTGTTTCAGAATATAATGTTAATGTTACTTATTACCAAGGTGAGATGTCAAATGTTACACATCATATGGGACTACTGTACGGCTCGCTAGTTTTTTTTAAATTGATTTATTATTCCAATATTATTATTCTTAAATTAACGAAAGTTGACACATAAAAGTAGTTTCTTGATATACAAAGAGATTAAAACACTATACATATTTTACTTAATGACATGCAATATTATACATATAAAATATGATTATCTGTTATTAAAGTATAATATATCATATCTGCTAGGCAACCAGCAATGACAGCTTTCAAAGCGGCAATTTTGAAGAAGTTTATTATTCAAGAAAATGGTTAATTTTATGTTTATAAATATTGACGGTAAGATGTGTATGTACTGATTTATTTAAACAAAATAAAGTATTAAAACTATAATATATAGCATGTCTGTTACTGAACAACAAAATTTTTAACA
Source organism: Zeuzera pyrina (assembly GCA_907165235.1). NCBI lineage: Eukaryota > Metazoa > Arthropoda > Insecta > Lepidoptera > Cossidae > Zeuzera > Zeuzera pyrina. The sequence continues at coordinate 7,162,615 of OU015629.1, forward strand.
GGAAATTTAAGTATACGATTTCTGTAAAACGTTTCTTTGATTATTGTTATCGACTTAGACGCTATTAAATGTCATATGTCACTTTGATATAAATAACGTCCAAACAGTATATATTCTTAAATTTTGACATAAATCCGCTACTCGACTATATCTTGTGTCTGAAGTCAACGCACGGAATCATAAAAGTGACTGTGCTTGCGTAACAATTAGATTTTTTATAACTTATTCTATACATTGAGTCATTTTGTTCTACTTATGGAAAAGTTGACTTACTACAACCTTATTAAGAATTCGTTTTATTTTTAATGTTAGTAACTCAGTAGTAGCTCCGAAATTGAAATACGTAACATTACATATATAAGTAATAATTGATTTTATATCATATAATGTTGTTATACGTTTATTCTATTCAATTCTATAATTCGATTCTATGTTTTAGTAGATTAATCACTATGGCCACACTTTTGTGTTAAGTAATGTGATGATTTCTTGTTGAAAAGCGAAACATGAGTAGGTTGTTATAAATCGATTAAAATTTAGCATAATATGAATATACCGACTCCCTATTCAACACCTTTAAAAAAAATTGATTATGATTTAATTTCTCCATCCTCTTTGTACAGCGTTAAAATTATACATTTTTTTGGGTTCAATATCAAAATGGCAAAAACGGATCCTAATAGTTATTTCTTTGTTCGTCATTTCTGTTTGTCTGTCTCTGTTTGTATGTCATAATCGATTAATTCTGTAATCGTTTCATATACTGAACTGAAATTTGGCATAAAGACGTAAATGGGTAACTAATTGACAAAACAAAAAATTGTGTAAGGTATTATGAACACTTTTTCGAGTTTTTTTTTGATTTAACGTACGTTACATTAAAATTGTTTTTTGTCTGAAATTACTATAGAAACGCATACGACGTACTCTTAGCTGTTCTGTGTCATTTTACACGTTACAGTTCATATAGGAATTGTACTTTAAACTTAAGCTTGCTACCTAAATATTACAGAGCTATGTTCATAGTATTAATAGTATATGATGTTTATATACTATGTATTGAAGTCCGATTCTATTAGACTCTGATATTACCTTGCAAAAACCTTTGCGGAACATCGCGAGTGATAAATTTGTATGCTTTTTAGTTATTCTCCTTCCAAAGTTTTAAAAATGTTTATCGAGACTTTCACTGCTCAATGCTCAATCTTCACAAAATTTCAGAGATCAGATTAAGTCAACTACTCAGCACTGATTCGATGTTACCCAGTATAAGTACGAAACATTCTCAGACAATTCCAGAGATCATATCGGTCAGATACCCAGCACCGAGCTGACGGAATGCTTTATTGGGAAGCTTTTATTTCGAATAACAACTTTGGGCCGAAGATAGCTAAAAACATACGAATTTAGCACAATTTTATCATTTAAAATTAAAAAGAATTGTTTATTCATAGCATAGCACAAAGTGATTTTTCAAAACGTATTTAATTTTTTTAAATGAATGTCTTTTACTTACAAATGTGCCATCAGAATTTATTTTATTATTATTGTGCGCTATCGTCGTCAATAGTAGCTTATATCAATATTACACACACTAAAGCACAATTTTATTTTTTAAAATGGCCGTTGATTGACTCGTCGGATCACCTCTTACTTTCGTCATTTTCACTTTCGATGAGTGTAATGCGTTGTTTATGTGTTGCTTAATATAATTCCTACAAAACTGTCATAATATTTTTTGTAATGGGCGGCTTCAATTTATATTTTACTTAAAAAGCTAGTAATTAAATTAGCGTTATAGTACAATAACGTTACTGGTAACAAATAGCCACTGATTTTGAATTTCCAATATGTTTAATCAAATTGTGTTTAATTGCAGGTTATACATCGTTTCAAGGGGCCTCGTTATTAATTTAGGTAAGTTATTTATTATAATCTGTCACTTGAAAATTAAAGTTACTGTCTGTGACTTCGTAATAACGACTTTTTACTAAGCTCGTATGAGTTATCTATACGTCACTAAAACCCAAGTGCGCATTTTTAAGATTTTTCTCTGTTTCTTTATTTGTGCTAATCTTCGAAATGATTTTTTTCATCGGCAGTAAGGACTTTTTAGAGAGTAATGCGTGATACTGTTTACTCTGGAAACTACCAAATTTAACATGATAAAACCGCGAGTCATTGTTAGTTTATACTTAAAATTATATAATCAGACAGGACGAAGCGCTAAGCGTTGCGGTTCTTATATTCTTTTTTCGCTTCCTCAAATCTCATCATTCCCCCTCATACATTTTCGCCTTGGTATGCAAGTGCTTTTGACATTTCCGTCAGCTAACGCTCTGGTTATTTGATCTTCGCAAGTAAGCCTGGGTCTTCCTTGGTTTCTTTTACCACTCGCTTTCGCTCTGTAGATTTTCTCGTCAGTCTTTCATCACTCATTCTTGCTATGTGCCCGAATCAATTGCTAATATTTACATAGCTATCTTTAAGCTGTACGTACGGGGCAGAGAGGACGAAACATCTTCGAATTCATTCGCTTTTTTAAACTTATACTCCTCTCACAATTTCACTACGCGTGAATTTATTTGTGGGTAACTTGTATTTACGAGTAGATATTTTAAACGACAAGTAGAAGATACAACGGAGTTTCATAAAGTTCATTCATGTGCATTTAAGTTGAGAGTATTTACGTGACAGAGATCGTTTAATATGTGACCAATCATTATAAAGTTTACATTGGTGCAACTTTTTTTTAATTTTAAAATATTTAGTTTTAAATGGTGAAAATCATGAGATTTGAGAAGGCCAATGAAAGTAAGGAATGTGGTGTTTGGCGCACCGTAGTCTTTCTCTACCTCGTTAGGGTACAGCGTAATAAGGCATAAGGTATGATATGAGATAAGGTCTATATTTATATTTTACATTTGTTTGTAACTTGGCGCCGTTTCCTGTTCGATGTCAATAGATCATTAACCAATAAAGTGCAATAAAATCAAACTTTTGTGTCACTTCTAGCAACATTTATGTTGAACTTTCTATTGCTGTGGCGCAGTAGGTAGATGTTATATTATTATTCGTGAGTTATGGTCTTGAATTTATACAAAAATCCCATAGAAAAAGGCACTTTCAATTTTTTTAAGCAACTTTCCATCGGGGTTTCCAATTTGAATTTTCATAAAAATCTTACTCGGACTATTACAAACACAAACTTTTAAACTTTCGCGTTGTATTATAAAATATTTAAATAACGGGAAATTAAAGACATTACCTTTTATTTTGGTTTTACGTTTCGAACGAGTCGTATCGGCCGTGGTCTCAAGCAAACTATAGGACAGTTGAAACGTCAATCCAACATGAAATGTATTCACGTTAATTTCTCGTTTTTCAAATATTTTATTACGAACATGTAAAAAAAAAATTGCCAAACCAGCCGTTGTCAAGTTTTCGCTTTGCAACGAACAACATTTCGTTTTTATTTATATAGACAGATTACAGACGGCAAAGCTAAAGATAGCAACGAGCTGGCTACTCATAACCTTTATAAATTCTTTATAAATAGCTCTATCAATTATTATTCATTACTATGTATAATTTATTTTTTAAAAAGCTGAATCCCGCGAACACAAGATTTACCTCAATGTCACATTAAGATTTATGCAAAATTAATTACCATACTAGAAGGTCGCTGAGACTAATTTGTGGAAATTTAAGCGGGAACTTGTTTTTCTCACGTCTACATCATGTTTCGTGTAATATATTGTCCATGAATTTTTAATTATTTTGTATCGAATTACAAAAATATTCTTTCAAATATATGTATGTCGGTGTGTGACATACATTTTCTCTCAACTACTGTCTCATCGCAAGTTCATTCACCTGCAACGGTTGCACGTAAAACTGTGAAATGGTTCATAACATTACAAGGAAAGAAACGAGACGAGTCGTTATAATTGCCGAGGGCAAGCACGTTGAAAAGAGTTCAACGACCGAAAGCTTGAAATACAATATCAAAACCATGGTGGTATCACCCAAAGGGAATGCTTTCTTCGAAATAAGAATTGTCTCTTTGTGCGCTACTAAGCGAATTACATTCCATCTGTAGAAGAGAGATCAACTCTTTTTTCATCTGATGATTTATCTACTTACATTTTAATCAAATAAATATCCCGAATTTATATTTCGTAAGGTATACTAGGTAGGTAGGAATAAAGACATAAAATTAACATAAGGGTTGCCTGGAAGAAATTACTCTTCAAGTGTGTTCGTGGAGCAAATAATATATATAATTATGTATTATTGTAATGTTGAATATTTTTTTATACAGAGAAAATTTTCAGAATTTCTTTGATAAGACAGAAAAAAATGGTATGAAAACAACTTATAATCGATATTTAGACCATATTACGTACACGGGGGAGTAAGATTTGGCATAGTTAAAGTTTATATTTATATTTAATTTCATGTACTTCCAACACATATTATATACATGAATTTTGGCTTTCTGCACTCCTCCAATGTCGATCACATAATAATTAAACTGTTATTGTCAAACACAATAGTTTGTGGTCAAGCCTGGTCAAACAGTCGCACAGAGTAGAGATTGTCGCCGAAGAATTTTAAACTGTTGCCGACAAATAATTACTGACAGATTGATGGAATAAGTTTCGAAATGTGACTTTTGAGTAATTTGTGAGCTGCGTCGAGATTGTGGAATGTTTGTTAAAAAAGCGTTTGTTTTATATTTACGATCAAATTTCGACCACTACTTATCAGAAATGAATTTGAATAAATTGCTGTCTCAATTGCATTTCAAACAGGAATATATTCTACGAAAAATTTAAAAAAATCTGTTGAAAATGTAAAAAAGTATATTATATTCATTTTTTGTTGCTTTTAAGTTCTTTTAGTTTGCACAAAAATCATAAAAACGGATCGAGGTGTCCTCATTTATTATTTTCGTTTTATTGTATTGGTTTTGTTGTAATAATAAAGTTAAGTGGTGATTATACACAAAGAAATCATAACAAATATTTAAATAATCTAAAAGCAAAAATAATATTAGGTGGTAAATTAAAGTATAATTTTGTTAATAGTGGACAAAACAGCCAATTTGTTTCTACATTCACTGCTTCATTAGCTTGTTACCTTATGAGCTCTCTATATCAAGTATGTATGTACTTTAAATAGAAACAGAATGAAACGATGAAGCAAAATCTGTAATCCGTCCAAACCGGTCTGTCATGGTGAAAATTGTGAATCTGCCTGAGGCGTACAAGACAATATTACACCTGGAACTTTCGCCAATCTAACATATTATAACACCTGATGGTGTTATATAACGATAGGGGTCTGGGTCGGAGAATGACCTGGTGCGATGCAGATAGAGATGACAGTGAAAAGTGATAATGTATATTTGCATTATACAATTAAGAAGATGTGAATAGCTTTAACATAATGGGTAGGTTTTCTGATTTGAAAGGATCTCTTTATTGTAGTTTCTATTAAGTATTCTAATATAAAAAATAAATTATACTTACGTGTATCTATTTATTTGCATTTGTTTTCATCTATTTAAATCAAAACGGAATACTGTTGTTATTTATTAAAAAATGCACAAATGAAAACTCAAAGTCAAAATAGTTTATTTTGATGCATATATCTAATGTCAAAAAATACATGAGAAATTGTATATAGTTGTAGTCATTAGATGGCTATAATTTTTACACCATTTTCAATATCGCGTACGTAGATAGTGTTTGCGTATGCGTGTTCATGCTTGAGTACCTTTTCTGGTTTGATTGAATCTATTGATTCCTCGTTTGCTCTATATGTATTATAGGTAAATTTTATAACATTTATACATACATACATATCCTCACAATATATCCTTAAAGAGGTAGTCAGAGAGTATGGAATGCCTAGCATCGCGGTCTTTACATACTTCGTTGGCCTCCTCAGATATCCATACTCATGAATGTCTAAATAAAAGTTTTATTTTTAAATGTCATAATTGACAATTTTTCTTTATTTATTGAATAGATGCCATTGAGATCAATAAAACAGTTGTAATCAAATTATAGAACAACTAATAAAAAATCTAATGTTTTAATAAGAGTTGAATATTAATTACGATTCGTAAGTGATTATAAATGCGAAAGTGTCATTCAAACATTACGACAGGATCACAGATGACTGACACTTTGTTGAGGAATAATAACCTATCATGCAAAACTTATTGTACTATTTGTACTCGTATGCACGAGTAAGTCGTTTTCAGGAGATACCACATACGATTCTTTACAATGCTCTATCACATTTCAATATAATTACACTTTTTAAAAATTCGGCTTCCATTTTATCCGATTTATTACCGACCTCTAAGTTAAATGCGTGTGTGAGATTATCGGTTTTTTATCTAAACAAAAACAGTCTAAAACAATCTTAGAGTTTCTTCTTAAAACTATAATGAATTCGTCATGCGTGAATTGTCACTAATATAAATGTTACACAGGTATAATTTTAATGATTGTTAGCTACAACACTATAGGTACGCAAGTGCCGCTAGCGTCTAAATGATTATAGATTTTGACAGCTGTCAAATTATAGCGTTCGATAATCGAATAATCGATGGGCGGCGTAATGGATTATTCGTTTATCGTAATCGCTTAGCGATTTCTCTTACTGTTACTATGTCACAAATGTTACTAATCGAATTTTCTATTCTTCGTTATATTATTTATAATTATGTCGTGTTTTATTTAAATTTCAAATATTAACATTTTTCGAAGTCCTTATTTTTGTTTTTGAATTGTCTTTATGTATATTAAGAACTTTTTGACTCCTAATTTATTATTTCTTTTCCACACTAATATTCGCAAAACTGTTTTGCTAACAACAGTGACAAAAAACAGTACGTAAAATATATGCACATAATTATATTTTGCTTAATATCAAAGTTTATAGTTGGATGAAGTTTTTGTGTTCACTTTAGTATTAAGTGTAGTAAAATACGTATATATATTTCGTAAAGATAGGTATCATATTTAAAACCGCAAGATTATACCTTCTTTGTTTATCCTGTTTGATATACAGTGTAAAGATATGTATCAATGTATCATATGTATGCATACAAAACATCAAAGAGGCACGCAAGGCAGGCAAAAGCAGGTTTTAAAATAAAATGGAATTTATAACAAAGTACTGCTGGGAATTTGAAATTGTTGCGTCGATTACATTACTTCCTGGAATTAAACTTTACAATATAATAATATACATACAACAAAAGTTATATCGGTTTGAGTGTTTAGTCGGCTAATATAATTTAGAGAATGCACGTCATGCAGGTTGTTTATTATACTCAGAATACCGAATAGCCAACTTTAATTGTTGCATAATACTTTCTCACAGTTGTATTCACAGTATTTTTATATTATCATGTCCAAATACAAAACTAGTTACAAAGATAAATGAGATGTTCTTTCTAGTTCCAACTCTTACGTATAGCGAGGAAATGTTATGTCAGCAAACACAAATTTACGATAGGCTCTTCGTTAAACGTTTGGATTACGACTTTCACATTTCGATAGTGATTAAAGTACTTAGTTAATATCTTATGAGTTGCTGATATGAAAAATATCTCGAATAAAATATTATTAATTTGAGAGCAAAAAAAAAAAAATAGAATACGTCAATTTGTCTTCCTTTGCAGGCCTTAAAAGGGTTTATTATGTGAAAGAAAGGGTGTCGAAAGATTGACTAAAAAAAGGTTAGAAAATGAAATGAAAAAGTACAATTTAGGCAACCTTATCGCTAAAGCAGTTTCTTCCAGGCAACCCTAGGGTAAAGGAGAAAAAGCATATAGAAATTTCGCTGGGTGGTGCAAAAATAGAATTCTTAATAAATATTCAAATAGTCAACTAAGTACCCTTATATATATTTTATGTAATATTTTAATAATTACTGCGCACAGGTCTACAACTTTCTTATGAAAAGTATCCCTCGCGGGTCCAATGGAAAAAATTTCATTTAGAATTAAGTTGTATCGTTTGATTTTCATTTAGTATTTACGTATAAATCTACTGTGTGTGAATGCATGCGAAATTTGTTGAAGTGTGTCCAGTTTTTTCATTTCCTTTTTTATATTCCATGAAGAAGACATGATAAAGAAGGCATGGATTTACTGGCTTTATGGATATTGTATTTTAAATAAATATTCTACAATGATGACTGACTTTCTTGTCGATTCTTCTGTGTCCAGGTTTTCTTTTCGAACCGAACTTAGATTTGCTGTCAGAAATACCTTGCAATTGAGTTTACTTGAATAAATTGATTAAACTTTGATTTTGACGCAGGCGTCTTCTCATAAATGAAATGACAAAGAAATGTATCTATCATACATCAATCGCCACGCATGCCCAGTACGTATTGGTGGACAGGGTTGTTAGATCTATTCGAATTCTCGTACATATACGAAAATTTCGACTTAGTGTAGTATATGATGCTATACTAAAAACTAACTAAACTAAACTAAAACTAAATTGGAGGCATTAAGGCGTTTCATATCAAAATGGGATAAATCTCATTACAAATGAATAAAGTGTGAGTTTGACTTGAGTACAGAAAGTTCCGTACTATATTAATTTTTGAAAATCTATGAGACTTGTTAATGTATTCCCGTAGACATTCGATGAGGCATTACATTTTCTAATTTTATTAAGTTGTAAGTTTATTAGTTTTGGAGATAAGGGAGGAATGATTAGGTCAACTTCGAGTGAGTAATATGCTCCTTATTTAATATTAGCGGCCCATCCCGAATCCGTCCGGGTTGAATACATAATATATAGCCTCTGTTCAAGTGGAATAATGTACCTATCAAATGGTGAAAGAATTTTTCAAATACGTGCAGTGATGCCAGAGATTTCTCTCCATGTATGAACAAACTTACAAAATCTATTCTCTCTCTTTTATAATAGATTTTATAATACTATCCTATGAATAGTTTAATATGTTAACCAGTGCAACATGTTGGTTAACATACATATATACATACATATCCTCACGCTTTATCCTAATGGGGTAGTCAGAGAGAACGGAGCACCAAGCGTTGCGGTTCTTACATACTTCTTTCGCTTCCTAAAATCTCATCATTCTCCTCTTGGATGAATGGATTTTCGCGTATGTATGCGAGAGCTTTTGACATTTCCATTTGGTAGCACTCTAGCTATTTGATCTTCATAAGTCAGCCTTGGTCTTCCTAGGCTTCTTTTACCGCTCACTTTCGCTCTGTATATTTTCTTCGTCAGTCTCTCATCACTCATTCTTTCTATGTGCCCGAACCATCTAAGAAGCATTCCTTTCTTCATTTTTACAATTGTTGGTTAACGTGATGTATAAATGCCAAATTTTGTGTTTGTTCGTTATGTGGTTATTGACAACAGCGACTGTGACGGACAGACTATTTTCTCTTTAAGCTACAGAATCCTAAAAATAGTTACAAATAAAGGTCTACTTGTTTATTACGTACGCATATTTTATATTATTAAAATTATAGTAATATTTCTATTCATAGAATAACACAATATAAAGAACATTACAAATACAGAGGCGATTTCTAAACAATATTAGCGATCTTGAACCGCGTTTTGTTATTTTTTACGAGACGACATTGGCACGGATCTTCAGACGGTCTTCGAGTCGGCTACGGCAAAGGTCTGGGGTCAATGTTGGCAATTTCACCATCGCTCACCATAAAGTCACATTTGCTAAGCAGTTACAATTTTTATAGAATGTACACTTCATAGCATTTATATTATGAACTCGTTATTTCGTTATATAAGACCCAATGCGAAGGCATTTGTAGACCCAGATTATAATTGTTATTATGGTTGTTAACCCCTTTAATATACGAACATAATCGCATAAAATTGGTACACTTGGAGATGAATTAAACTATTTACTTTTATTCATTCAATTAAAATTTATTAATTCTTACAATTTTAAAGATCATCATGCCAATTTCGCTGTTCGACTTCAAAGCTGCGACTTACCAAATAGCTTTAGTCAAAATATAAATATTTTGTCCAATTTCTATATTAACCTAATTACAGAGGTACTGAAATCTTGGCGTGGATGAAACGGTAAGAAAGCAGATGCACTGATTTCTGAACCAATGAATCAGTTACTATAATATTAAGATCATGTTCTGAAATTGTTTAATAAATAATTATGCAACCATTCTTGAAAGTAGTTAGATACGTACAAAAATTTGCAAATTATAACTTCAATAATCTGTAGATTGCTATTGACAGATTTTAGAAATAGCCGCAGTCCAACTTAGACGATCTATATTTAATAATATTATAAACTAAATCATTTAGTACAGTATTCAGATATCAAATAATATGTATCGACAGCATTGAGTTAATGAAAGTATTCAATAGTAGCTGCTGCCCGCGACTATATCTGCGTGCAATTAAAGTAGTAGCCTTAGACCTTCGTCAGGGTTTAATTTATCTCTGTTCTAAATTTCATTAAAATCTGTTTCATCAGTTTATCCGTACAAATGTAACATACAAATTTCGACCCTTTTGAGTGGAATTTTACAAAAATGTGAAACACGTGTCACATTTTTAAACTTTTATATGGAACGAAATAGAGAGCTGTGTTTAAACACAAAGTAGTAGCCTTAGACCTTCGTCAGGGTTTAATTTATCTCTGTTCTAAATTTCATTAAAATCTGTTTCAGCAGTTTATCCGTACAAATGTAACATACAAAGTTCGACCCTTTTGAGTGGAATTTTACAAAAAAGTGAAACACGTGTCACATTATTTTTAATAAACAATATTCGTATTGATACTAATATTGCTTATTAAAAATAATGTGACATGTGTTTCACATTTTTAAACTTTTATATGTAACGGAATACAGCTGTGTTTAAACACAGCTGTATTCCGTTCCATATAAAAGTTTCGTACAAAGTTCAACCCCCACTTGTCCCTAAAATGTAAATTTCCAAAAATCCTTTTTTGGCTGACCCCTATATCACCATTATCCCATTATTATTATCAACGGACCACAAGTTGTTTTTGATATTTCATGATTTATCAATCAGTCAGTATATATATAGTCTATACATATTTAATCTATAATAGTTCCAAAAACAAACGTGAACTTTGAAATGTTCATGACAGAAATGAATTTGAAGTACGTGAGATTTAAGAAACCGCATATTATATCTGTCCTTGTATTCATGCTTAGTATGATGTTGAAAAGATGGTACGTGTGTTCGAAGTAGTGAATAATTTCCTCTTTACTATAATGGCAAATCTCGAAATTGGCTCAAGATTCGGGCCCTGAGTTATTGGCCTTTAATATGGCATTGTCTGGAGAATGAGAAGTAGTACATCCATTTTTATTTAGTTTTATTTTGTTATACAAATGAACATATTAATATTGTTTCGTATGAAAAGTCTACGTATGTAGAGTGTGATGATGATGAGACATTAAATCTAACTTATTTGGATTTCTGTCATTACATGCTTCTGTATTCATAATTAATTATTTTCTGTCTTTAAAATAATGTGCGAAGATAAATCTCCAAAACATTTAAATATTTTAGTGTTAGTAGGTCAAACTTCGCTCTCGTTAAGATTCACGTAGGTAGAACAGTTACGAACAAAGCAGTTGCGACATTGTGATGACCTTCGATCAGTTATCAGAGGCATCTTAATGTTTCTAGCCTTTTTGGCTATGTAATGTTGTTACAAAGAGATCACTGATGTTATTAAGACGTAACAGTGGCTGGAGATTGGAAGTGGACATAAGAAGTCTAAATGAAAGATGAAGGATTCCTTGACATATTCGACGTTAGTTAAACTAACAGTGGATAGATTAAATCTGTATTTTAACATTACGAAGTAACCGGTGATTTATTTATATTTAATATTGTACCTAAATGTTTTGTGAACACTGTTACTGTTATAATTTTTTGTTCAAGTAATGAAAAAACAAAGTTCTTCTTCAAAAACGAATAGAGATATAGATAAAATTATTACATTGCGAAACTAAATGATTTTCCTTCCTAAACGTCAGACGAACGGATATCCTCTTCTTTCTATCTAATTAAACATCAGACTTCACAAAAACAGATGAATTCAGCGATGCTTAGTTCCGGAGTGGGAGTACGTGTTATTCTCGTAATGTTCCACTGTTAATATTAAATCTACACAGTATTCCTTATGTGGTGGTCTGTGGGGGGAGGTCTGAGGTGGGGTAAAATCTTAATAGTGTTTTATATGTATGTCAATATTTTATGTATTTGGTTATAAATTTTTCACAATCGGAAATTTTGTAATTGTGGACTCGACTGATTCTTTGGTGAGAAGATTAATACATCTGACTTGTAAAGACTTGGATTGGGTTTTCAGAAAACTAATTTTTACAAATTGATTTGGAGTCTGGATTTTACAGGGTCCTTATTTCGCTTTGTAGCATTTTTAGTCTTAATTGGTTCTTAATTGATCTCTAGATATGATGATTTTTGGACGCATACATTGTTGTGCACTGTTTAATTAGCAGTTTAATCGTTGACCATTATATTGCAGTTTGTATAGTATTTGCATGTAATCTTATCCATATTAATTTAATTAATTATTATCTATATTAATATCATACAGAGGTAAACTTTGTTTGTATGTAATGGATAAATTAAAAAACTACTCTACCGATTTCAAAAATTGTTTTACCAATAGAAATCTACATTATCAGCGAGTAACATGGGCTGTATCTTATTTGAAAAAAAAAATCTACCCGTACGAAGCCGGAGCGAGTCGCTAGTAGTAAATAAGAAAGTCAAGCTCTTCATAAGTATGCCATTGTTGAATTCGTAAATGCAATAATGCTGTCTTTTTTCTGTATACTTGTAACAAAAATATGAATACAAGTCAACCTTAATTAGTAGTAGTCAGTTCGTATTAGTGTCTCTGTTTCACATTTTAGCAACAAACAGTCGTTTTTTTCTTTGTCAAAACAAACTGAGTCAGAGTAGGACAGACCGTTTTTTTGCAAGTTAGTACACAACGCTAGCTAGCGTATAGAAAGCGTTTCACTACGCTTCAATGCCTTTTTAATGGTTTTAATAAATTGTTGGGACTTTGGTATTTTGGACAAGATCCACTGAGACTTGACGAACGAAAAGTAATTACTTCCTTTTTTTGTAAACATTGGCTCTTGGAGGCTAAAACTTAAAGAACATCGATAAAAAAACTACAGTGTGAAAAAATTGCCTAAAACTAGTTTAAACAATATTACTTGCTTCGAAGTTGTATCACACAAATATTTTTTACTACTTTGGTTTTAATTTAAGATAAACATGAGTATTTTTTTTATAATTTCTAGACAATCCCATCGGTTTTATGAACCCCGAAATAACTACTAAGTTTGTATAACATCGTATTACGTAAACATTGTGTTACTTTTTTAATACTTTTCTGGAAATGCATTTCGAAATTTTTGTACCCTACCTCATCTTCAAAACATACTTCTTAGAAAAATCTGAAAAAAATTATGAACATCGAGAGGTACAAACAGGAGAAAAATTACCAGAATTGAATATTATTAGTACTATTGTTTACATAATGAAGAAATTTAGCGACAATCTTCGATTTGCGGTTCGTAACAGATGCCATAACAGTAGCATTTTTCAGTTTTTATTTAAAACTAGCTGCTGGTGGTTCTTTATTTTTAAAACAGCATTTGTTCTTCCTCAGGATTCAAGCTATCTCCATACCAAATTTCATCGCAATCGGATGAATGCTATGGCAGCCTAAACATTGATTTTTATATTTTGGAATAAATATTTAGCATTCGTTATATACACATACTTATTTTATTGAACGATTTTATCAACATGAAAATTAATTATACGACTGATTAGCTGTTTATCGCTCATTAAATGACAGTGTCGACAGTTGGAATTGGTTTGTGAAAGTACTTATTAAGAATAATAGTGGTATATAAATATATGTATACAAAAGATTAGAAAGTGTATAAAGGCATCAACAGATGACAGTAAAATACTAAATAATGACAATTTATTCTCATTATAATTGAATGACTGGCTCATTTATCTATGTGTAGGTTAATGTATAGTGTGCTTTCAAAATTATAGTCTCTGGTTCGATTCCCGATTTGAGCAACTAAAAAAACAAACTTTTTCAAATAGATTTGGGAGTCTGAGTGTTCGGGGTTATAGGGCCACTTTGGGGTCACACAATTGCTGTCATGGTCCAAATAAATAAAAAAAAAATTGGATGGACTTACTGTGTAGGTAAGCCAATTAAATTTAATTTCTTTAAATGTTATAATAAAATATACGATTGAAACCAAAATCGAATTATCAATGTTTAAATTATTTTCTCTTAAAATCATTAGTGAGGCGACTAAATGTACCTTTAAAACAAAATTTGCCAACACAAATTAGTTTTTAATTATGAACAGGTCAGTAGTGAAGTAGATCAAGAAAAACGAGTTTCTGTTATTTTTCTATACCAATAACAATTTATTTTTATTTTTTTATTTTTATGACGGAGGGGGCAAACGAGTAAGCGAGTCAACTGATGAAAAATGATCAGCGCTGCCCATGGACACCCGCAACGTTCAGGGAATCACGGGTGCATTGCTGGCCTTTAAGGAAAGGGTAGGCTTGTTTCTTGAAGGTCCCTAAGTCGTAACGGTCCAGGCATACCGCCGTTATAAGCTGGTTCCATAAAATTGCCATAACGAAATAAAAATATGAAAAATGTAATAAAATAAAAAAAACGCAATGAAATATTAAAATATTTTATGGCATTTTAAGTATTAAGTACAAACGTATACGTACGTATACATAGCATTAAGTGTGCGGAGGTTCGTGGGTAATTTGATTGTCGATGTGATCAGTTTACATAAATGAATTTTTATCGATTTTTTTATAAAATATAATTATTTTATTTTTTTATAACAAATGTATATAAGTTTTTGGATCTGGAAGGTTGATTATTATGAACACAATATTATCTTTATAGTAATAATACTTCGTACAATTTATTATTATGATTACATAGATTATGTGACCACATACAAAGCTCTAGGCTCGCACTATAGATACCGCACCATGAAGTGGGTGACTTCAAGCCAATTTAGAAAAGTTTGTTTTCTACAAGAAGCCGGAACAACGCAAATGGACCTGGATTAGTCCCGATGGTGTACCCAAAAATGAGATAGACTTCATCATGTCGACTAGGAGACAAATATTTAATGATATCTCAGTGATCAATGCGGTGAAAACCGGGAGTGATCACCGAATGGTAAGAGGCACATTGAATCTAAATATAAATGTCGAATGGTCGCGACTGATGAAGTCTACGCTCCGTCCAGCACCTATCCAGATCCTAAATTCCGAGAGTTTCCAGTTCGAGCTACGGAATCGCTTCGAATGCCTAGATGACTGCGTAGACGTGGATTATTACAATGACAGGGTCGTAAAAGCTGTCCATACGATCGGATCCAAGCATTTAAAAATTCGCCGTACAAAGGGAACCAAAAAAATCTCAGATTCTACCCTAAAGCTCATGGAAGAAAGGCGCGAGATGGTCTTGTAATCTCCAGGTGATGCTTCTCAGTAGGCAGATCTCAAAGTCGCTGACTCGCGATATACGGCAATTCAATACCAAGTGTGTTGAAAAGGCCATTGGGCAGAACAAAGGCTCTAAAGTATTCGCAGGGGATCTTTCTATTGGCCAGAGCCAACTGATGAAGCTAAAGACCGAAGATGGAAGGATCGTATCGTCCAAATCCGAGCTCATGGGAGAGGTGGAGAAGTTCTACGGACAGTTGTACGCGACAACATAGCAACCTGTTGTAAATCTGACCGACGATCCAAGAGCCAGATTGAGCCGACACTATGCCGAAGATATCCCAGACGTTATCCTGTACGAGATTATAATGGCTCTCAAACAGCTCAAAAACAACAAGGCGCCGGGTGATGGCGGAATCACAGCTGAGCTCCTGAAAGTGGTAGGTTCGTCTATGCTAAGGGCTTTACAAAAGCTATTTAGCTCCGTCATACTCGAAGGCAAAACGCCAAAGGCATGGCACAGAGGCGTGATGATATTCTTCTTCAAGAAGGGCGACAAGACCCTATTGAAGAATTACAGGTCCATCACGCTTCTGAGCCACGTTTATAAACTGTTTTCGAGAGTCATTTCGAACCGTCTCGCACGCAGGTTTGACGAATTCCAACCGCCCGAACAAGTCGGATTCTGTAAAGGCCACATACCATAGACCACATACATACGCTGCGGCAGGTTATACAGAAGACTGAAGAGTATAACCAGCCTCTATGTTTGGCGTTATTATATTTATGATTATGATAGACGATTTGTGCCAAATCAACTATCGGTATATCGAAGTGTTAAGGTGTCTGTTCGGAAACGCCACCATGTCAGTTCGTCTCCAGGATCAGAACTCGAAACCGATCCAACTGTAACGAGGTGTGAGACAGGGCGATGTCATATACCCGAAACTGTTCACTGCTGCGTTGGAAGACGTCTTCAAACTTCTGGACTGGAAAGGACTCGGCATTAATATCAATGGCGAGTACATCACCAACCTTCGTTTTGCCGATGATATTGTAATTATGGCTGAAACCCTGGACGACCTGGGCGGAATGCTGAATGACCTCAGCAGAGCTTCCGAAAAAGTGGGTCTCAGAATGAACATCGATAAGACAAAAATCATGTCGAATAACCGTGTTGTACCCACTCCTCTAAAAGTAGGACACTCTACGCTCGATTTTGTTGACGAATACGTCTACCTAGGACAAACAGTCCAGTTAGGTAGATCCAACTTCGAGAAAGAGGTTACTCGTCGAATCCAACTCGGCTGGGCAGCGTTCGGGAATTTACGTAATATCTTCTCGTCCAAATTAACGCAGTGTCTCAAAACTGAAGTCTTCGAACAGTGTGTGTTGCCAGTGATGACATACGGAACAGAGACGTGGTCGCGTACTACGTGCCTCGTAAGAAGGCTCAAGGTCACCCAAAGGGCAATGGACAGAGCCATGCTCGGAGTTTCCCTGCGCGACAGAATCAGAAATGAGGAAATCCGCAGGCGAACCAAAGTAACCGACATATCTCAACGAATTGCTACACTTAAGTGGCAGTGGGTGGGGCACATCGCTCGCAGAACCGATGGCCGTTGGAGCAGAAAGGTTCTAGAGTGGCGCCGGCGTACCGGAAGACGCAGCGTAGGTAGGCCCCCCACAAGATGGACCGACGATCTGGTGAAGGTCGCCGGAATTCGTTGGGTGCGGGCAGCGCAGGATCGGTCTTTGTGGAAATCTTTGGGGGAGGCCTTTGTCCAGCAGTGGACGTTTTTCGTCTGATATGATGATGATGATGATGATGAAAAAAAGTTTGCCAAATCGATCCAGTTTTTCTTAATTTTGCGCTGAACAACGGAAAACATTTAATATTTTTTTAAATGGATAGTGTATATTTATCAGAGGTGGCCAAGCTCCTTGATAGTCCGAGCCATTTTTCAAAATTTAAAATTTTTCGCGAGCCGCAATTAAATACATATTTAAAAGGTACGCAAAAAAGGTATTACAAAAATTTGTTACTACGTTGCACTTAGTCCTTCATATTTGTTGTCAGTAATTTAATAGACATTTTGAAACACATACGGAACGATAATAATTTTTTAAAATACAATAGCACAAAAATGAAAAGGGAACTCGGGTACATTTATCGAGAGCCAGAAATAATCCTTCAAAGAGCCGCATGTGGCTCGCGAGCCGCAGGTTGTACCTGTATATTTATAGTGTATGTACTTGTAAAATTGTATTTGTATAAGTTCACATAGTTTGATGTTTTTTATGTCTATATTTATTGGACACAACTCTTTTAAAATGTAAGTTAACATATTTTATGTACTTGTAATGAATAAAGTATAAGTACATACATAAAATATTGTATAGTGTTGAAAATAACTTACAGAAGGCATATTACATTTGGCAACCGATCGGTTTGTAAAAATGAAAGTATCCAAGGTTACATGTGACATTAAAAGAGCAAAAGTAGTTTCGATTCGTGACTTGAGAATTTGGGACATTTCAGTTACAAATTACACTTATTCTGCGTACAATATGCTAATACTTCAGAAACGTCAAGGATAAAACCGTTAAATAAACATAACGAGGTACCGTTGTATGCAACGGATTTTTTGCGCAGTTTTCAGCACTTAAGTATATTTGATTTTCAAATTATTTGTTACTGGAAACACGGATTTATTGATCGTAGTTTCCCATATACAGTGTTCTTAATTGAATGACGCGTCCTACTCTATCAAATAGTCCCAGGCCTACGTTGTAATGTATCTCCGTGGAAGTAAAAGTCTTAAATGCGTTCAAAAAGAATCTCATCATTCTTCTCACGTATTTTCGCTTAGGTATGCTGGTGCTAGTGACATTTCCTTCAGTTAACACTCTGGGTATATGATCTTCGTAAGTCAGCCTTGGTCTTCCTAGGCTTTTGCTACCACTCGCTTTCGCTCAGTAGATTTTCTTCGTTAGTCTTTTGTCACTCGTTCTTTCTCTTATCATATAATATTGAAATATTTGATTAAAAAAAACACCGTATATTGTGTATATATTGTGTTAAGAAAAATGTACTGCTGGAAAATTTTGCGTGATCCGCTCATTTATAAGGTAGTGTTAATCATTTTGTTTGTTAAGTTTTATGCAGGGTTATAATATTTAACCGTTCATATTACTGTAAAGGATTGTGACATCGTTTAGTTTCTTATGATTCATTGTTTACATTTCTTATGTATTACAAAACTAGATTTTCTTAGTGGTTTCATTTACTTTACAAATTTTTTATAGAGCGTATTATTGAGAATTTCTTCAAAATCGGTTGAGCCTATTAAAAATGTATTACGAACCTATATCTGAAAGGTCATTGTATATTTTTTACGATGATTACAACGAATAATATTTAATAATAATACTAATATAATATTTAATAACAATAAATAAACAATGAATACATACATACATATCTTCACAATAAAACAAAAAATAAAAACAATAAATAATAATAACATATCTTCACGCCGTATCCCCAACGAGGTAGTCAGAGAGTATAGCATATAATATATAGTATATATAATATATAGCATAGTAATAATAATCATATTTAAAAAATAATTATATTAAAAAATAATAACAATAACTATTTAATAACAATAATTACGATAATATCACTCGCACTTAGCTGACTTTTTATCAAACTTGATTTACATAATATACTCGAAGCTATGCAATTATACATACAAATTAAATTGAAGGGTCTGTCTGTGATTTCGAAATAAAGGCTTTTCCTTAAACTTATGTGGTTGTTTGAAACGTAACTAAAAACCCAAATACGCTTCTTCGTTTGTCTCTCTGTTCGTTTGTCCAGACTAATCTCGGAAATAGCTGAATTAATTTCGACGCACTTTTATTGTCAGGTTGTCTTGTTGTCTCTTGCTGTCTTTTCAGAGAGTAATCTAGGCTACTAGTCTACTAGTAATCTAGGCTAATTTATACCGGAAAAGTACCAAATTTAACACGGATGAATCCACGAGGCATAGCTAATTTGTAAATAAATTAATTCCCCTGTAAAATCATAACTCGAGAACTTAGTGTCATATCTCGGTAAAGAACGAACTTTATACATTATTACAACTTGTAGCTTGTAGGCTAACTGGGTACGTCTATTTACATATTATAAGTTGTTATAACAAATTTTTGTTTCATCATGTCAAGTAGAATATCACTTATAAATAGTGTAAGAAGTATAGCAAATACTATTTGCTAACCTTTAGACTGAAAACATGCTTTAGTCGGTTTTACAAAAATTTTAATGAACTCGCGGGTTAATTTGGGACTAACACATGGAAATTGTTGATTTCACTAAACTTAAAATGTTGAAATAATTGCAAAACTGTTCTGTGTAATTAACAAATTTCTTAAGTAATATTAAATTAAATTAAGTAAGTCCGATGCAGACCATCAAACTCTTAAACTAAACTCTTCAGTAAATTTAACATAAAATTTTGAAAATTTTATTACGTTGGAACGTGTCACTCTTTCATTTTGTAAATTGAACATTCGTGATATTGTAAAAATAATTAATACTTAAGTGAACTTTGCCTAGTTTTACGAAATAACAGATCAAACCTCGGAATTCAAATAAAGTATTTTTTCAGTGCACAATAAAAAGAAAATCACTTGAAATTAAAAACAAATTGTAAATATAATGGTTTGATAATGATTTGAAACCATTATATTTACATATAATGGTTTCAAAAACACACATGAATAAAACGCCTAACCCGACGACTTTTTCAATACACAGTTACCATTCTGTTTTAGTGTTGTATTAATAACATTTCAAATCTTATCTAAATTATACATAAGTAATGTATTTGTCGCGTATTTCTCATTTAAGCAGAGTACATTTTTTTAACTTCCCAGAAGTATTAAACGAGGCAGCTGAAGGATTTCAAGTAATAAGTATACCGTCTAAAGTTAGATTTGCACTTTGTCATGCGTAGAACTGATGAAGCCTATACATAAAAATGAATGTATTTTTGTATGTTTGTCCTTTATGCGTTTCTAAACCATTAATCCGATTGTGATGAATCTTTGGTGAGTTGTTCTTGTTTGGTGAGTCATATAATTTAATAAATTGAAGACCACGCGGACGAAGTCACGGCCAACAGCTGGTATAATATAAATATAAAGTGTGGCTACATATTTATATGCTTTTTATATCTATTGGGGAATATGAAATTGTTTAAATATACGTAATTTAAGTCGTCGTTAAATTGTAAAATTGTGCCTATCATAAAATGCCACGGTTTAGTTTACTTATCTGCTGCCCTAGACAAAAGATGAACAGGAAATTTAAGTCAAGATGTTTCAAAAAAATGTTGCGAATAGATCTAATCGACATTCAATCGATATCGATGTAATCGATATTGGACGTTTGTCGATATTCCAACCTCGTTTCGCTTGCTTTACCAGATCTTGATCTCACTGTATTTAACGAATAAATGTTGAATTTATGTTCCTAGTGGCGTTCCATGCTCTATGTTTTATATGTGCGCAAAGTGACTGAAACTAAAGAAATACTTTGCCACAATGTTGTAGTAAAAAAGTTACTAACGATGCCTAATTAATTCAGCATAAGTTATATGAATTTTATGCAAATCACACATTGGCACTTAATGTATATTTCCGTGAATTATCACACGATTTGCATTGAACGATATACTACGTATTAAGTTGGACATTTCGTGAAATGGTAGCGTTTCATGAAGTACATAGGAACATTATGAATTTGCTAATTTCGCGATCATACGACGATTACATATTTTATAGAATATAATCTTTTAAACTTTCGCGTTGCGTTATAAAATATCCAAAAAGGGGATTTTACACCTTACCTTTTATTCTGGCTTGACGTTTCGACCGAGTTGCATCGGCCGTGGTCTAAAGCAAACTGTCGCAGCAAATATTATTTCGTGTCTGAGGTAGACGTTTTGTCATCTACCCCCGATATTTGTAAATAGTTTTCGGGATACCTACACACAACACTCATAGTGTCCACGCGTTTAACCGAATGCGAAACACGGGGTTTTGTTCCTTGAATCACTGGATTCCACATCGTCGATAAATTGTATCTGTTTTCCCGATGAAATATTTTATCTCTCTTGATTTCAATCGCTTCACGCACTACTCTTGGATAAAACGTCAAGCCAAAATAAAAGGTAATCGCGTTTAAGTTCCCGTTTTAGATATGTTGTAGAATAATTAGTTATATCAAAAAAATAAGTAGTGTGGAAACATTTTTGGCTATTGGAAATTCTATGTTAGTTATCAGGCGCATGCGATGCACATCTGCTCGACATTAAGAAGTTTACCTTCGGATTCCGACGTCAGATCGGTCAGATAGAAAAAATCGACAAAGTAAATGGAGCAAAAAATCGTGTCGAACCAGTGATCAGTAGCTTTAATGAAACAAAAGAAGTAATTGGACCTCGTCACCTTTCTTCCGCAATACGAGGTCAGGCGTGACCAGCGCGAATTCCTTAAACTAAACATTCCTGCTACCAACCACGCCATCATGATCTTGTTCTCCTCTAAACACACTTTTATTTAGAGACCACTTGTTGCTGGCCGATTCATTAAAACTACTGTATAAAAGACTATCAATTACAAAGAAAATGTTTTAAGAGATGGTTCATATTTTACTGGTTTGTTCACTAGGACCATAAAACTACTTCAATGGCATTAAATTGAAGATTCCGATGTCATTCTCGATAAAACCAATTTTAAATGTCGATTCGAATTATCTTCCAATTAAATTCTTCACAGATGACTTACTTGTCTTGAATGTAAAGTAAAGATTTCATTAATGTTGGGTGAAAATGTGACGAAATGTAACAACTATATTTTATTCTAAATCTCTGTCACTTTACATGTATTATATATTTATTATGCTATAAATAATGTACGAGACAAATTTTTGACAGATAACGTCAAATCACATATTTTATTTCTACATTTCTACTGATAGCAACAACAGTAGAAAAAGCCATTTTGTCTACAGGCACTCACTAGACAAAAGAAAAAAGCATTAATATGCTAGTAATTAAGAAATATAATATACATATATCTTCATAAATTCTCAAGCGTTAGACAAAGAAAGCTGAACGCCACGTATCGTTATACGGCCATAGGACATTTTTAGTTTCTCAAACATAATAATGTCATTATGCTTTCCACATATTAAACACGAAAATATTTATAACCATATCTAGTAAAAAAGATGCACATATAGCTAATGTAAAATTTTCATTGCACAATATGAAAGTAATAGGTAGGCTCTTTTCCAAAAGATTAAAAGCTAACATCTCAACATGTTTCAACGTAATTAAGTTTTATACTAGTGAACTTCGGATTTTAGAATATAGGAAAAACTCCGTTGACATTCGTTTGACAATTTTGAAAGTAATGTAATATTAAAAAATTACAAAACAATAATAACTTGACTACTCTCATATTATGTCACAATAAAATAAAATTCATAGCATGAGACTTTAAACAATATAGTTATGCTTAAAAGCAAGTTCACACATTTTGAAATCATTAATAATTCATTAATTGACCTACCTTCTCCCTCAAATATTTCAATTTGGTGAAACTTTGGATCGTTATTGGGATTATGCTTAATTATTGAAGTCATTACACGATTATTTCTTACATATAGTATATTGTAAGAAATAATCCTGTAATGCTAATGCAGCTAATATTGGAATAGCTTTTTACAGTGTAAATTATATTTGTCGAAATATTAACTATGGCTGATTAATTCGAACTCTTCTGATATTACAAACCAAAATGTACATTCACAGCTTTCACGTATCTGGAGCGTCAATCAACATCAACACTATACGATAAAATTCCAAACATATATTTGCCTGTTCGTAAATATATTACGTAAAAACGGTTAAATTGATTTGGATGAGGATTCATTTATTAAAATGTAGAGCTTACATTGGAGTAACAATCCAGACTTATTTCACCTCAATAGAATTATTATTCAATTAAAGAATACGCGAATTTTATTTTACTTGCCTTACAACACGAAGCGAGTAATCGCTTGAGTGTAGATATCGTTGTCAAAAACCAACCATTGCTAATTGTTTTTATATTCTGCGTATATGAAGACGCGGACACACCTGGTAACTATATTATTAAGTTTGATATTTATAATCTCTTTCTGTTTATTACGTTACGTAAGTAGGATTTGTCTATTTTGTTAATATTGTATTGGAATTAAATCATTTATCAAAGCTTTCTATTCTTGACTGATGTGTAGACGTCAACAATAGGTCTTGAAAGCGACTGCTGTCTATTCAATATGTGTACTAATAGATGACTAATATGTATGATTAAACCTAAATATTTCAGTTAGTCAACTCTTTCAATTGGTAAGTGCAGAACAGTGTTTAGTAAAGCAACATGAAATTATGATAATTCTTATTTTAATGGTCTTACTAACTTTCTCTGATGTGTCATCAGATAATAGCGGCATTATAAGCGCATTAATCCGATAGTTTGGAGCCTGCCTCGTTATAACGTCACCTTATTTTGCTTTTGGTTTGAAGATCATTTCTTAAATTGACTTTGTTTTTTAAATTAAATAGTTGGCTCGTTGGTCAATGGTTAGTGCCTCTTTCTTCTAAATTTTTTATCTCAAAAGTTAGGATAGCAATGAAACGCTACTTTATGAAAATAGAAAACGATATTTTCTAAATCTTCTTGGAGTCTGAGTGTTCCTGGATGCTTTCCCAGTTCATTGTTATTATTTGCTAGCTACCCACACAAGTTTATTGCTTGGAGTAACAAAACTGGTGTACCTAATCGTCTGAAATATTCATTTATTTCAAAAAGTAAAGTATAACGAGTTTTTCATTTCGTATTTTAAATGTAAATAATTGTCATTAAATTTCACTACATTGATTGGTTCTTAGATAACCTCAAATGATTTAAAATTCATTTCATTAATTCATTTAAAAATGAAATAATATTAGTTTAATTTATTTGTTACGTTTTTAAGCATTCGATTAAAAAGTTTTATTGTTTCATTAGTTAGCAGTAAATAATCGTCATTTAATTTTATGTTTTACAATCAAAATAATTACGTAGTAGCCAGTACCCTCAAATGAACAATCGTTTGAAAGTAGAGTATCAGACGATAGAAATTTACCCGACATTTTTGGAATCTCCGGCCTCTTTCGGGGAAATGGAGAGTTTGAAATTGTTAGGAATTTTTAAAAAGATTGAAAGAGGAAATATAATTCGACAAGGTAGAAGAAAAAATAAATAAGAAAAATTAATATATTTATTGAGCATTTTGATTTCAAGATTAGGCATGCGGATGCGCCTTTCTAAAATCTTGCTGCCTCCTTATAACATATACAACGCAAGTCGTTTCCCGCCCGCTCCGCTGGGCGTAAGTGAAAATTTTGTACGTAATAGTACATTATTGTTTGAAAAATGGTGAAGGGTCTATAAAATTGAAAAAATGAATAGACTTGGTGGTGCCACTGAAAATTTGCGCCGCGGCTGGTGCCTAGCGCTGGTCGCGACATCATGCTGAGTGTTCACCAATTTCAGGGGACATAGCACAGTGCGTGACAGCGTTGTTTCATTCATTCATTCATTGTATTTACTATATAACTGTGTCATGTACTGTGTTGTGCCATTGAAATAAATATTATTATTATTATTACTTAAACTATCTACAAACAATTCCGCATCGAATGGTCGTGGTCCCATGTCGATCCGTTCAGTAGTTTTAACGTGATTAAGGCAAAGTGCTAAGAAATTTAATGAAAAGTCAAAACCAGAAAATCTTTTCTGCATCTGGTAATCTGAGGGTGAAACCAACTTTAGTTAATTGTTACCTTTATTGCATTGTACTACAAATTCGTACATTTCATTTTTGTTGATAACTCAGATGACCATTACCGTCAATTACGCCAGCAAGAAATAGCACGTCAATTTGTTAATTTCTTGCATCATATGTGACCTACGTTACACCGTAAAAGAATGGAAAGCATATCTGGGATTAGAGATTTGTTTCATGTTGTAGCATTGTATCTACAATTTTTAGGAACTACAATATATCAGCTGTGGTAATAGACATTACTTTGTATTACCTTGTTACCTATCGGTATACCGTTGATACCGCTAATTGACCTATTATTTCTGTTTACTTTATATATTTTATAGCCATATTCTGCTAAAATCCACGTATTTCGTTTTCAACGTAATATCCTCAGGAGTGTTCGAACTAGGTTATAGTTATCTTGCACCGATATTTATTAAAGGGCAGACTTTATTAGACGCGATGTGAGGTAACAGACCAACTCTAAACCTTTCTTGAGGATGCATCGTTGAGAAGCGAAATACTTCTGTTCATAATCTTGAATTTCCGTGAAATGTAGCTAAATATATGTCAAATAAATATATAGAATTTCACGTGAATTTGACTTTAACCAACCCCAAAAAAAGAAGGTTCCCGATTCATCGAAATCTATTTTTCATATATGTTCACTGATTTCTCCGCCATTTGTGCACCGACTTTGATTATTCTTCTCTTATTTGAAGGGTTATACACCTATATGTATGTCCAGAGAAGTCTCATAGTTTAGTTAAGTTCTAATGATGAATTACTGCTTTTAACAAAAGATTTCTTCAACGGTTTACATATTTTGATGATTCTTTTATTTAACGTTCCGTCCTAGAATCGAAAAAATTTTGTTATAGACTTACGTATTTAGGTATTTGTGTAGCACGAGACTGCTCAACAGGGAACAATAAATAATTTTTCAAGAAAAGAATTAAACCGACTTCAAAATAATACACGGAAAAGGAATGTAATAATTATCCTTTACTAATCACAACTCTACGATTACTTAAATAATTCAATATGACAGTTATTGAAGTCAGTGCCAAATCAATAAGCAACAAACAGAAAATCTACTAGTTTGATAGGCTTAGTGAGAACTAAAAATCGAAACAATTTGTATTCTTTTTTGAACATGTGAACATACGCAGTGATTATAAGGTTTAAATATGCAAACTACATATTAAATAGATTGTGTCTCTCTCTGCCTGCGATTCATAAAGCGCCAGGCAGTATAACCTTTTGCAATATTTCTCAGCAAAAATCACGACTCTGACATTTCAAATATTGTTACGGGTGGAGCAGATCGTGGTATTTGTGCGCATGCGAATATCGGGCCTTTCGAGGATACGCGCATTCCAATTACCGATATATTATTTACTGCTACTATGAAATTGATAACATATTTTAGAATTCGAAGTCAATGTTATATGAAGCAATTTTTGAACGTCATATCTATCGCCAATTAAAGTTTGTTGAGTTCGATTACAAAGTTTTCTCAGAAAGTTTTCTAATGAATACGCTGGTACAGAGAGGAGCAGCTATGTCTACTTTTACTTTGTAGTATGCGTTTAAAATTAGTGCAAGATAAATAACCATTTTGAGTTTGTTTTCTGTTCATCGGGTAACTATAGACATAGAATTTTGTCCCAAAAATTTAAAATTTAAATTTAGGTATAATTAACTTGTGAATAAACGAGTATAATCCTGAACTTTATCTTCGAGACGAAACAGTTTACATCTGTTTTGGAATCTTTTGTTTAATTATGATCTGTATTCGGTTTACTTTATATTTTTCTGCCTATATTTTTCGCATCTCTGAGCCATAACATTATCGTTTTGAAAATGACTACTAAGCAACAGTTTCTATTAGCTAAACAGTTTTATTTAAAAATAAAGCAATAATACAAAAGCAATCAATGTATAATAAAAAACGCGGCACGAGTGTACATTAAGTCTATTATGATTTACATTCTACATAAATTATCAATTAATCTGATACTGACAAAGTAATCATTCAAAGGTCGCACTCGTTGTGTCGAAATTGAGTTAGTAATTAAATGGTTAACTATTGTATCGAATGTTAAATGAACCGTTATTGTTACTTGTTTTATGTATGACATATTGAGAATGTCTTTCAGGCTATTTAACTAGTCAAGGACCTGTTTTAATTTCAAGAGAGATAGAGATATGATGCCCTTGTCAATATGACTTCATACAGAAAATGACTATTTATCATAGAGAAATTCCACTATCCTACTAATATTATATATGCGAAAGTTTGTGAGGATGGATGTATGGATGTGCAATGGATTTTCATGAAACTTTGCAATAATATAGCTCATACATAAGAATAACACATAGGTTATAATTTATAAAGATATTGTGTGTTTTTGAACTTCGCGCGAAAGAAGTCACGGGCAAAAGCTAGTAATATCATACGTTTATATAATCCTATACTACCCCGGCTACACACGGGGATGAATTAATGTTTTATTCTCTATAAGACATAAACTATATTACTTAACGATAATGATCTTTCCATTAGTGAAAGAATTTTTAGAATCGGTTCAGTAGTTCTAGAGATTACCCCTACATACAGACAAACAAATTATAGCCCCTTTATAATATTAGTGTGAAAGTAAGGATTAAAGACGACATTAGTGATAATTCGAATGAGTCGTAAAATGTTTTTTTGGACTGAGTAATTAATTTTTTTATGATTTGGGTTTACAGTTCCTGAAATTCAGGGATTGTAAACAGACTGGTCGTATATATGTCTAATTGAACTTAAGTAGTATAACGATATATATAACTGTCTCTATTTAGCCTTCGCCAGAACCTTTAAGGTAATAGCAGAAAGTTATAAGCTTATAAGATAGATTGAGCTTAATTTGAACATAGCTAATAAGGTTATAATAAGGCATAAGTATAACAAGAAAAATGTTTCATTTTAATAAACTTTATATGTTTTTTCAGGTAAGTCTACAAGAGCTTCGGATGGTAACTGTTTTATGTTGATAAGCTCAACGAAATTTTATTACCATTGAACTAAATTTGTATGTTATTACTTAAACCTCTCTAAGTAATTACTTTAAGCTTATTGATACATAAAAAGGTCACGCCCAAATATATATGTATTTATCAAAGTAATATGTCAATAGACAAAGGCGAATTAATTTAAGACGGATTGTTATTTAGTCAGCCTCATTATGTTATAATACATTGTTTTCATAATAAACTGATTAAATCGTTTCTCGTTAATTTATTTAATTGAAACAGACAACAAGCATAATTAATCAATATCGATAGTTATATAATATCTCGCTGTTGTTAATGAAATTAAGCAAGGATTTGTATGGTTGTATGTTTGAATGTGTTGGAATAATCGTTTCTGATATTTATCTATTAACTACGACATTTTATTTAACACTATTTTGATTTTTTTTTTCTCTTTGTTTTGGCTTCGCAGATTGCATTTAGCCATTGACCAAGTAATATGAGTCGAAAGTAAGGGAAACGAAGTTTCCCGCCCTTTTTTTCAAGAAACAATGTTCTTCTTCTTTCTTTCTTAATAGCATGGCGCGCAGACCAGCGCACCCGCTAATGTCACGTATCAATAAGTAGAATCACAAGTAAATTCGTTTTTTCCTATAGTAAAACCCCTCCAGTAAAGTGATAGTAAGCTTTACTGAAGTTTCAAAGGACTTTTTGAAAGAGCGCGAGAACTTCAGCTACACATGTTTATTTAGATCTACTCCATTCCTTCCACTTACACGGAAATTTAAAACACAATATACTATCACTGTTGTACTTTAAAACTCCTAAAAATGTAAAAAATAGAAAATCTAAATAAAATGACAACCTCACTTCTCCCGTTCCCGCCAAAAAGTCTTTGATTTTATTATATATTGAAATCTATAGATTATTTGCTGCATTTCTGTTAAAATTTTAAATTTAACGCTAATTTTATTGCAAAAACTTCATACAATTGTACCAATACCTATCTCTTTTATCAGAATGGTAAAAACGGAATCCTTACATATTCGCTAGTCTGTCTGCTCGTATGTCTTTCGGTTTGTGTGTTACAGTCGATTTATTCCGTCGTTTTTACACCTACTAAGCTGAATTTTGGTAAAGAGATCCAAACTTAGAAATGAAAAAAACAAACAATTAATATTAAGGACCATAGCTTTTATAAATAGCTCCAAACGCCATATCCGACCAGCAACGGCGAGGCAAATCAGATAATTTGTACATACGACACACATAATCAGATGAGGTGATCATAACAGCACCCACACATCTACATTTCATTTGATTTTATTTACTTTTCTTCGTAGTATGAGATAGGCTGTCTGAAGTTGTAAAGTGCATGTTAAGCACTCGGTTTTTTTTAATCTAACTTCTGATTTGTTCGAAATTGCTACGGAAAAAGTCGATGAGGTTTGACACGTTCATAACCGGCTTTATCTTTAATTATGATGTAGGTACACTATTCATGTATCTTTCAAATATGATATTTGAGTCTCACGCAAATCTGCATTGAAAGCGAAAGCTCGCGGTTTTAATTGCATCTTGTCACCTTAAATTATAATTTGTATCCAACTAAAGGAATGAGTGATGGCGCAACACTTTCGTTCTTACCCCACGATTGTTAGACGACTATTACGACGGATTATAATCTCGTTTATTTACAAACGACGCTATTGTGAAGGTCTGGGAACGTTTGAAGTCATGACTCGACTCTGAACGAGATTGCGAAAAAAGCTGATACGCGCTTTCATCTTTCACTTTTGTTTTTCACTCATTTTTCTCACAAAAGGCCTTCACAATGAGCGAATTGCGCTTCGTGACTACATCAGTTTTCGTAACTTTCGTAGTATTACGTTCATAATTAAATGTAATGAGGTTTAATATCGGATAGAGCACAATATAAAAGAAAGATATTAGAGTACTGAATCTGCATTCTTTTATACCTATAATTACCGTTACATATGCCTCCTATAACATTATATATTATCAGTTTATTTGTCTGAAAGAGTAATAAGCATTTGCATGATAACTCTACTTTTAACCTCATACGAGTATTAAGTATTATTATTACAGTTGCTTTAGAAGAAATAGCGGGAAAGTTAATTAAAATTTCCGTAATTGCCTATAACGTGTGTTAAGTTTTAAAAAGTGTCTTCGAATAACTGTGTATGTAGGTCTTCCTTTAGGATGCTCATGTTTATAAGCTTTGCGAAAATATTACTTTTAGACACAATTTCTCAATTAGATTTCTCTTTATACCGAAAATTCTTTACTGTTACGAAGCCTTGCCAATACGGCAAAAATAAAAATACATAAAAATGTATTTTAATTTTACTTTTATTGAAAAAAATTTGTTCTTTTTTTTTGCTAATAATAATAATACTCCAGACAATTACACAGATTGTGTGACCCCAAACTAATGATATAATAGTAATAGCATTATTTACATTTAATTATTTTTTTTATAAATGTTCAAGTAAAAACATGTTTTTGGGTTTTACTGCCAAAATGGCAAAAAGAGCCTTTATAGTTTGTCTTGGCTCTTCGTCTGTCCGTTTGTCATAAACGCATTAGTCAATCATTTTTGCACCTACTGAACGGTTTACTACGAAAATTGATAAAACAAGCTTAAAAATGAAAAGCAAGAAATTGAATATTGGTTATTTTGAACACATTATTTTATTTATTTTTTTCACTTTTATTTTGTCCAAAATTACTACGGTGTTCCAAATTAATGCGTATCTGACACTATCTTAGCTGGTTTTTTAATTTTGTTAGTAAAACGCAAATAATTTTATAGTTCGTTTATTAAAATTATGGTGTTCCTACAACGAGAACGTATACAATTCTATAATGGTTATTACTGAGGTAATTACGACGAAACCTGGCCACTGTGTCAGTGTCCATGATGGTCACTCGGCGAAAGTACACTTAAATCACCTACTAGGAAACCAAACACGGATGCGTTGTAAGTAAAGTTCGATAGAGTGATTATTATTAAAAATAATGTTTTGACATAAAATTATTAATGTAAGTAGAATAAAGCTCAATGGAGTGATTACTTTTCAAAATAATGTTTTGGCGTAAAATTATTAATGTAAGTAAGGTTCAATAAAGCGCTTATTACTAAAAATAATGTTTGGATCTAATATTATTAATGTAAGTAAAGTTCGATAGAGTGATTATTATTAAAAATAATTGTTCGATATAAAATTATTAACGGCTATCGATTGCTTTACATAATGTAAAATACATATTTTTATGATAGATGTGTATAGATAATGAGCGGTGAATGAGTGATGAAGAGAAAATACGTGGTAGTGGCAACAGAGGAAGATCAAATCTGACTTATGAATGATGTTAACTAATGACAATGTCAAAAGCAATCCAGTTCTTTTGAGTAGATCTTAGAACAATGTGGTAACGACAAAAGTACATTGTTTTGATTATTTCATTAGGCTCCAAAATTTCTAATACGATTTCACTAATATTAGTTGCGGACTAAGAGTAGTACTTCAATCAACTAGATGGACTTTTGGCATCGAACGGTGACGTTAGAAGTCAGTAAGATTGTTTCGCAAATGTACTCGTATCTCATAATTCTTATATTAACAATGTAAATCAACTGACGCGTCAACTGACGACATTATATTATTACTCTGATGTGTTTTTTTGAGTTATTAACATATTTATCTTAACATATCTCCACAAAAAAAAAACATATTTAACTATATGTTTTTATCCATGTAGAGTATATGAAACATCACTTAAACAACTTAAATAACGTGAATATTGCTGTTGTGTTTCGTTCGGTGAGCGAAAGTGCCGGTGGCCCATCTCCCCACCCCTCCTCCTTCCCTTAAAGGCCGGCAACGCACCCGTGATTTGCCGGACGTTGAGGTGTCCATGGGCGGTGGTGATCACTTTCCAACAGGTGACTCACTTGTTCATTTGTCCCCTACTTTATAAAAAAAAATGAAGAATTATTTGAAGTAATATACTCTGCTTACAATAAATCCCCATATTATAATGTACATGTTAAAATAATACTAACTGTCCTTATTATTTATAATTTGAAATTGTTTTTAAGATGTTATTGATGTATATGCATTTCATAATACGTAGCTAACTGGGAAATAATGGATATAATTATATGATAATAATCAATCTCTAACTTGTTATTTACTGTTGGATCTCATTTAATGAGCTGTTTTATGGTTTATTTACTGAGGATATCAATCATTGTAATGTAGCAGCGGGATATTAAAAATAACCTTGCATTTCAAAGAAAAAATATAACAAAGTATGAAGGTGAAAACAAACTGACCTTACGAAGATAAATAACGAGTGTTATTTTTTTCTGTTTATACGTTACATATGTCTGTTTCATATTATACCTAGTACCATTGACGGGAAAAAGGTATATATTACCTATGTTTAGATTGCCAATGAAAATTAAATTTTAGTAAATGAATAAACTTTCATTCTACGAAAAAAGTTTCATGCCTAGTATTTAATTTTACTGGTGTTTGTGTAATTTTATTTAGAGTACATTTGTATAAGCGTAAAGGTTATAAAGTTTAGAATCACTTCCGTTTTAGATGTTTGGGCTTAGAAATTACGTGACAGTAATTAGTGCTCCAAGTTCATACCCTCCCAGGTTGTTACTAATATTTTGTTTGAATCCCATGTTCAGTTGAAGAACCTGTTAGAGATTGTTCAATTAGAGAGTGTTTATTGTACAATTCTTCGAGGCTATAATATTGTTGTCCGAGATATGTAGCTATCTATGTATATCTTGTGAATTAAAAGGATTTGTTTGTCAAGCAGCGTTTCCTCTTAAATATTTTGCTGGCCACAACAAGCTTTAGACGGCGTTTAGTATGCGGTTCAATTTAAATGTCGAAATTATTCGACCTCGTGTTGTTACTTTAGAAAATATATGTTAAGAAACCTGTGTGTTGAATATTTTTCACAAGAAAGGTGCTAATGCCGATATCTCGGCATACCAATACCAAGGGATAAGCCTTACCAATGTTCACTGTTCTTCATAGGTTTTTCAACAGATTTTCTCATATCGAGAACTACACGAGCTAGCGAAAGCACGTCTTTTAATTATATCTATAATTATCCTTCATTTCTACGTACGCCCTAGTAGATAGGAAAGCATATCTGGTATAAAAGGTTGTTGAATAAGTTGGATAAACCAAATAATATTAATACTCCACACAACTGCACCAATGCACGTGCACAGACATTTTCAGTAGAGTACACAAAAAGAAAACCCACCAAAATCGCCACTTGTCATATAATTCGTATGTAATAATTAATAAATAATGGTAATATAATTTAATTTTACACTATTTATTCACTGGAACTACTTTAAAAAATATTTCAACGGTAGCAAAATTGCCACTCGCTACCTTATAAAGCTACAACAACAAAGGAAAATTAAACATAATTTCGTTCAAAATTGAATACTGGTAAGCGCCATCTGTTGTTTTATACGTCTCTATTAAAAATTCCATAAGTTAAGGAAGAGAACGTCACTAAAAAACGTTCAGAGGGCGCTAAAATAAGAAAAAAATGTAATAAGAACTAAGATCGTTCGTATTATTAATTCAAAATAGTTATAACATTTAACGAACATGTTATTATTTTCAATGCAGTTAATGTGTTATTTTATTTTATTACATTGTGTGCGTGTTTCGAGCTAAGTAAACATTTACAACCACTACAGATGCACGGGTGTAATTATACGAAACACCGTGTTAAAAAATTTTTGAATGTATGTAAATCAAGCCGTGATTTGAATTTTCTTCGAGCGAATGGTTGCCGTGACGCTTTCTTGTCGCGTTTGGATAAAGATAAGGCGAGCGCGGGAATTTACAAATCATATTTATGGTAGCGATGTGGATATTTTTTTTACTTTATTTAATTAGCAAATTATCAGAGAAGACAGTGTCTATTTGTCTCTATAGAAAGCACACCACTGCTAATTAATAGGCTTGCACTATAAGTACAAACTCACGGAACTCCTAGTAACATCAAGAGTCCAAATCAGTTGAGAAAAGTTCGTTTACTGGTTGACCCTGGGGACCCGATTTGAAAGGCAGATGCTCTGCCACTGCGCCAAGGGGCAAGTCAAGTTAATCTTTAAATATACAACTTTTTTAACTAAACATGAAAAATCATATTTGAAGTTATATATTAAGAAGTAAGGGTGGTAGTGACTGATTCATTTTTTACTTATAATTTTTTATGAGACACTATTACAATATTATTTAGGTTTTTATTTTATAGCAATAAACTGGTTTTTATTGTTGCGATTGATAAAGTTTAAAAGTTAACAAAAACCAACAAAAATTGATAACTTACATTAACCTTTAAATGTACTACTTTTTTAACTAAACATAAAAAATCATGTTTGAAGTTATATATTAAAAAGTAAGGGTGGTAGTGACGGATTCATTTTTTACTTATAATTTTTTATGAGACACTTTATTACAATATTATTTAGGTTTTTATTTTAAAGCAATGAATTGATTTTTATTGTTTTTATTGATAAAGTTAAAAAGTTAACAAGAACCAATACAAATTGATAACTTACATACATTTCAGTATTTTCAAGTTGTACGTTTTGTTTTATTTGTTAAATTGTAATAGGTATATCATAAAAACCGGTCGTTACTTTTCTTGTGGTCTCATAAGCAAAGGGAACGTTTATCACGTCTAACATGTACAATGACAGGTGTGTTTATTAATAAACGTGTTGTAATCTTCCGGGGTTGACATGCGGTACTAGAGAGACTAGGTGTTTGAATAGTTTATCAAATCATTATATTAATACGTGAAGCGAAAACTTCGGATACCTTTTCAAGAATATTCCGCGTACGGAGGAGAGTGAGATTGGCGTAGTTTAAGTTTAATATGGACAGGAAGTGTAGAAAGCTAAAATTTTTATGTAATATATGTTACTAATACATTCAATTAAATTAAATAAAACAAAGACATATGTTAGCCAACGGAAATGTCAAAAGCACTCGCATACCTAGGCGAAAATGTGTGCGGAGTATGATGAGATTTGAGATAGTGAAAGAAATATATAATGACTACGATGCTTGGCGCTCCGTATTCTCTGCCTACCCCGTTAGGAGGGATACAGGATGAAGACTACAAGTAAAACACTCATCTTTTACGTTCATACTGCCACTGTCAAAATCACTGTCAATGTCGAACTCATAATAGTTTGTGATCTTATATACATATGTAATCTCCTTGAATCAAACAGTCTAACAGAGTAGAGATTGTCGCCAAATACTTTATACAATTTAAATTTCATGGTTAAAGATATTTTGATCTACACAGTAGCGTTTGAAAAGCGGTTGTAAGGCAGTCATGTTCTCGAAACGATGTGCATTTTTTAGTACCCGCAATCCCGCAATACGCGCAAAATTCTGTTCAAAAATCGAACCGTTAATATTATTATTATTATTATTACGTAATGTTTATGCACAAGAGACACTAAGACTGGGTACCTGCCCCGAAAATCAGAAAATTTGTCAACATTATATAATGCATTGATTGTGATCGTATCGTATCATAGCCCGGGAAGATAAACAGCTGGCACAATTTATACATTCCTTTCTTTTCCAGATCAGTATAAAGCAGACTTTAGTTTAATGATTAATCAATCATTAAATATTTTAAATAATCTATTATTATGATGCTAATTTAACGATACTGTGTTGTAGCGGTGTTAGAAGGAAGTGAGCGAAATATCACTTACAAGGTTGACCAGCCTCTCACTAGCGATGGCGCACCCATAGCAAAAACGAGATTTTTTTTAGAAAATATATGTTACTTGTCTTAAATTATTTATCTGTGTGATCTACTGTCTTTACTTGTGTTTGTTCTGTTTTATTTCAATTTCGTTAACCTTAGTTTGTTTCTTATTAATCTAACATGAAGGAATTGAATACTGTTTTTTGAATATTTCATAAAAAGTTGCAAAATGTAACTTAATTATACCTTTATTTAAAAAAAAATAAGAGTTCTTTAATAAAAGTCACTATACATACATACATACATATCTTCACGCTGTATCCCTAACGGTATAGCCAGAGAGGCTGGAGCGCCAAGTGACGCGGTTCTTACATGTTTCGCTTCCTCAAATCTCATCATTCTACTCACACATTTTCGCCTAGGTATGTGAGAGCTATTGACATTTCCATCTGCTAACATTCTGGCTATTTGATCATCATAAGTCAGCCTTGGTCTTCCTTGCTTCTTTTAGCACTCACTTTCGCTCTGTATATTTTCTTAGTCAGTCTTTCATCACTCATTCTTTCTATGTGCCCGAACCATTTAAGCATTCCTTTCTTCATTTTTATAATTACACTGTCGTGCGACCCTGTCATACTGCGAATCTCTTCATTGCTTATCCTGTCCGCAAGGGTGACACCGCACATCTTTCGAAGAGATCGCATTTCTACTGCATTTATCATACTTTCACTTTCACTTACACTTATAATTAAGTATAATTAATTATATATTATACATAGGTGCATTATATATAGGTATAATTAAGTTACACTTGTAACTTAATTATACCTTTTAAAAAAAAAAATAAGAGTTCTTTGATAAAAGTCGCCAAACTCCGATAAAATAATAATCAGAGGAATTGAAGAAGTCCTTTAATACCTACGTATTATGCAGGTTTGCCAATCGGCGAAGCTGTCAACTTTCGAAAAAATAACGAGTAACGTCAAATACACTATTTTTAAGTTCGTGTAGGAGACGTTATTATTATATTATGCAGGTATTTACATAAAAATAAAAAAACGTGTGTGGTCGGGAGACCCTCGTCTGGAACGAAGTTCCTTAGCTGTAGATTCCATTTCTCAAAACTTAATTGCAATAATGAGAGAATAGAACTCACGTGTGATTTAAATCATAAAAAATTCTTTAACAAAATTTGAAGTAAGTAAAGCGTGAAGTAGGAAGTATGCAGCTGGCGGCGCATATTGCTCGTCTGCTCGAATCTCGATACTCACACGCACACACGCATTCGTACGTAATAGAAAGAGACAGAAAGATCACTGTGCACGTATGTAGGTATAGAGCTAATGAACCTAGCGCCGCGTAGTGTGCGGGTCCAGCCCAACGTTGCTCAATTAACTGGCTAACACATGCTAGTTAATTGAGCCCGCCACACACGTTCAAGTATCCTTGATCAAGCCCGTCCAAGTGGCATGAAGCGTTGTTTGGCATGACTTTCTACAATACCACACACGGCTAAATTTACTTGATGCGACCTCCGCTTCATGCAAATTGGACGGGCTTGATCATGCATACTTGATCGTGTGTAGCGGGCATTAGGAAGAGACAGAGTCGCCAAGAGTCGAATGGAAGGGGCGTAACACTTTTTCGTTATGTGACGATTTCTTCCAACTCACACCTCTCGCAAGCCGCGTTAAGGAGCTTCGTTCCAAAAATGAAGTTAATGAAATTTTTACTACGAAAAAGGCTCATTTGTTTTTCAGATAAGGAGCAATGGTAGACTTTGTCATACACACTTCACGTAGGAACACGTAGTATACACATACCTATCCACACACTTTACTATACAAGTCTATTGCAGTAAGAAATGCTATTAAACTAACAGTTTCCTACCGACAGGCTCGTTGGCGGTGGCAGAGGATCTGCTCCCAAGCTAGGGTCCCGGGTTCGATCCCCGGTCAGGTCAATTCAAGAAAAGAACTTTTCTAAATTGACTAGGAGTCTGGTTGTTACTGGGAGCTCCCCCAGAGTTCGTTATGCGGTACCCATAGTACAAGCTTACTGCTTAGTTTAGGGTCACACAATTTCTGTAATTGTCTGGAGTATTATTATTATTAGTTTTAGAATAATAATTAAGAAGCGTGATATAAGAATACATGCGTTTAGTATTTATTTATTAGAAATTCTTACCATTTCCAAACTTTATTTCGCCATCTGGCGCGCTCTCTATTTATTTACTCGTATTATTTGATGCCAAGCAAATTCCGTGTGCGGAGTATTTACACCTGTCAGTGTCACGCAGTACTTGTGTGATTATTATTAAAAAATGCTTGCATTGCCTTTTGTCATTGTTATTTTTTTTCTACTGTTTCTGTGTACTTTTTTGTGCAAATAAATAAAAAAAAATGCTTTCGTCGTGCCACAAAGACTGTTTAGCGTAATGTTTATTCTTATTTATTTATGAAAATTAAAGTCGACGTAATTTTTTTAGTACCTACAAATTATTATTACTATATAAACATAACATAACATATCTTCACGCTGTATCCATAACGGGGTAGTCAGAGAGGACGGAGCGCCAGGAGTCGCGGTCCTTACACACTTCTTTCGCTTCCTCAAATCTCATCATTCTCCTCACACATTTTCGCCTAGGTATGCGAGTGCTTTTGCTTTATATTACTATATAATGACTAGTAATAGGATACTGATCTTAACTTAATGACTAATACAAATTTGACTTTGTATTTAATATCTTTTAAGCCCATCGACTGGTTTCTGATATTTGTGAGAGACAGGTCGAGGCTTCGGGAGACCGCCGGGCTGGTAGTTTCTTCCGGCGACGAATCAGTTTGGCTATTCAAAGAGCCAATGCTGCTAGTCTGCTGGGTACCTTAAGCAATGACAGCTTTCTATGCGGCAACTTTGAAGAAGTCTATTATTATAGATAACGTGTAGTTTTAAGTTTGTAAATATTAACGTATGTATGCATTTTTTGTTATTAATAAATAAATATCTATTAAAAAAAAATCTTTTAAATAATATGCATTTTATAATAGTGCCACAAACCTTTTGCCACGGCTTTTTATTTTTTTTTTCTGTATTATGACAGAATATAAGTTTCGTAAATTGTTTCATTATAAATCGTATGCACATTCTTTGTTAGTAGGTTAACCATTGTTTCCATTGGTCATTAGTGCATTCAACTATCTGTACATCAGTAATATGTTAAACATCAGAACTAGGCCGTTCCAAGTTGGTACATTTGGAACGAGTAACGGTGTATCTTCCGAGTACTTTATGGAGTAAGGAATAGTTTCAGTTCTTATGGGACAGCTGAGAAGTGTTAATTGGATAAGCTAGACATGTGCCAATAAATTATGTTTTGTTGTTGTGCAATGTTAAAAACCAAAATATCTAGAGTTCGGTCTAGTCGTGACGAATCAAAAGGAAGAATCTTGAGGTTTTGGTTTGTAAATCACTGTACAAATGTATAACGGATTTCTTGTGGTTGATCATTAATGACGCATTGTACATTGCACATTCAAAATAGGTCTGTTTGCATACAATCGAAATTTGTGCGAAGGACTAGCGCTGTTACAACGTGGTTAGGTGTTTTTACATGTATCCGGCAAATGTTTGGATGAAACTTTAGCGTATATTTTACAAAGAACTTGAGTCGTGTTTGTATGTATAATCTATATATAGTATAAAACAAAGTCGCTTCCCGCCGTCCGTCCCTCTGTATGTACGCTTAGATCTTTTAAACTGCGCAACGGATTTTATTGCGGTTTTCATCAATAGATAGCGTGATTCAAGAGAAAGGTTTGTACGTATAGTTTAATATTGTTTTGTGTTAATTTGTTGAAAAACGACGATAATAGTTCAAGATGTCGGAAAAAATCAAGCCGACAGAGAGCTTACATCGAAAATGTTGTTTTATTCCAAAACAATGTATGATGGAATTGTTCCTCTTTATTAGGAATACTCAAAAGTCAGCGATGGCATATGTTTATATTATACGGATAGCCTTCTATAACCATTTTAATGTTTAAAAAAATTGATACAAATTATGTGGAGTTTCAAAAGCTATTTAGACGGATACGAGGAATTAGTATCTACATTGCACCCGTGCCAAGCCGGGGCGGGTCGCCAGTTATATTATAAATATAAATTATTTCTTCTGGAATACTGAAATCGCTTTAATTTTTATTCGTTGAGGTTTTATGAAACTAGAACATTTTCCCTGAAAATTTAGGTTTTAGATATAAAATTAGGGTTAGGAGAAATCTTCGCAAAGTGTTTCCGCTTTAAATGGAACTAGTTCAGTTTATTGAACCGAGACAGTATTGTGCTGTAGGCGGCACATCGGCACTTCCCTGCTTTCTAAAGTGAATTATTGCTTTAGGAGATAGGACGATGCATTGTGGTGCAAATTTTAAGCGACTGCCCACACAGTCCGATTGTGCTGACTAATTGGATAATGATCTTAACTTAATGACTAATGCAAATTTGACTTTGTATTTAATATCTTGATACTGTCAATAATACAATTATACACACAGTAACGAAATGACTTATGAAAATCTAATTTCATAATTTTCAACATGTATCGGTTTCTAATGCACTTACTGGTTTAGTATTTTGTTTTTATATATCCTCACGCTCATGTATACATATCACGCTCATGTATATATATCCTCACGCTGTATCCCTAACGGGGTAGTCAGAGAGCACGAAACGAACGAAACGAAAGAAGAAATCGCGAATTCACAGGTTTTGAGAACAGTTACAGTCAAGTAAAATTAGATATAACCGCAGTAGAGGTTGCTCTATATATTTACTGTACGAATAAACTCATAGGTTGTTAATTATAAAAATACTAGCAAATTGCCCCGACTTCGCACGGGTCTCTGTAATAATGCGTTTCATCGGTCAAAAAAACTTCGTAAGTTCGTCGTGCAAAAAATTTTTTTGTCGTGCATTAATTTAAATCTGTGATATCTTCTACACTTATTCTTTTCAATGATATGACATTATCCAGTCTAAATTTTAATCACTAGGCTCACACTTGGACCGCCTTACGAAATAATAGTTTAGTTGGTAATGC
This sequence comes from Zeuzera pyrina, assembly GCA_907165235.1. Taxonomy (NCBI): domain Eukaryota; kingdom Metazoa; phylum Arthropoda; class Insecta; order Lepidoptera; family Cossidae; genus Zeuzera; species Zeuzera pyrina. Next base: position 7,204,106 of record OU015629.1, read on the forward strand.
CCGTTGTTGTGGTAGATCGGGATCTTAGCTCGGAGCGTTAGAAATCCGGCTAGATTGAATTTCTTGAGGCCTTACAAATAATAGTAATGAGTACAGTTATTTATGATAAGTGACGGACATTATAAATAACGGTGAAGGCAACTTACACGATCAATTAAACTTTGATATTGATATTATAACTAAATGCGGAAAATAATAAGTCTTAATAAAAATTATTGAAGTTGCTTTATTAGCAACTTCGCTGTGTATGATTTAATAAAAATAGTTGAAGTTGCTTTTAGAAATATATGGTAGTGTCTTTTTTCCTACAAAGCGAAAGTGAGTGGTTAAAGAAGCCAAGGAAGACCAAGGCTCACTTATGAAGATCAAATAGCTAATTAGCCAACGGAAATGTCAAAAGTGAGAATTATGAGATTTGAGAAAGCGGAAGAAGTATGTAAGGACTGCGACGCCTGGCGCTCCATCCTTTCTGACTACCCCTTATTAAAACTAGAATATAAACTGTGACCTTTTATGTAATGAATTATTGGAACCAAGTTCTTTAACGCGGCTTGCAGGAGGTTTGTGTTGATAGAAATCGTAACGAAAGGAAAAAACGTTACATGGGGCGGGACTCGCGCGTAGGTTTTAGTTTTTGTTTTAAATCATACGTGAGTTTTATTGTCTCATTATTGCAGTTAAGTTCCTGATGGGGGTCCCCCGACTGCACACGGTTTATTATTTGTATAGGAATAGCAGCCTATGTTATATCTATTTACCACCTATACTCGTAATAAGAGGGTAAATAATAGTAAGAGGATTTTTCTGCTGTCCTACGGGATCCTATTACAGGTTCCTTCTCATTAATAAGGAGATAAGGAAACGGATCGTACACACGAGTCCAGTATAGATTAGTTTATGGTGTTCCGTCTATTTTGTTTAGAAGTTTTTATTATTGTTTATTGTAAAGTTATTAATCATAACGTTTTTACTCATTGCTAAAAATATGCTTAAAATAACTTTTAATCTGCTTTGCAATTTCCGTTCCAATTTTGTTCAAAAATTTTTCGAATTAATTGTGTTAGTTAACCAATACAGGCAGTCCTCGTACTTACGGCATGTTAGGTTCTGGATATACACGACGTAAATCGAAACGACGTAAGTCGAGACATATTTTTTCATATGTTTACATGTAAAACTCAAGGGTTAGGATCCACACGGACACGAAATTAAAAAAAAAACTGCATTTATAACAAAGGATATACATACTTTATTATCAAAAGTAAGTTCTTAAAATAATTATATATGCACTTATGAAATTGCTAGTTATTTTTGGTATTTGTGTGTTATTAATTTTAATAATAATTATAAAACTTTAATATGTAATCAAAATATGTAATGAAAAATAATACATTAAACTTTTGGCTTAAAGAAACTATCAATTCTAGATTGCTTCGCTTCTTTCTTCTTGCTATCATACAGATCTTGGTAACACTGATAAGCTGCACAAATTTTGTTATTAACGTTGAAACTTCTCTCAAAATTAGGATCATTTTCTTCAAAAATTTCAACAAGACAAGTGAATTCTTCTATGCCGGAAATCGAAACAAATGACGTATGCTTGAGGAATAGTGTCAAAACATTGTTCGACGTAACTTGAAACGACGTAAATCGAAACGACGTAAGTCGAGGACTGCCTGTATATCGAAATTTAAAATACTTATTAATATTTATTTCATAGCAGGGTCTCAAGCATACGATTAGACTATTAAGATTCTTTGACAAAATTCATTACTTCTTGAATACACAATTACTTTCCGGGTGAAAAAGTAAAGTTATTGTTTTCTTAGTATGAAAAATTGATTACTTTTTTGTTCGTTTTTCCCCACTTAAAAAATTGTATTTAGCGGAAATCCTAATTGTGACGATAAGCCTATGCATTCTCAATGATTGTGTTTTGCGAAATTTAAAAGACCGGAAGTACGCTAACGGTAAGATAGGAATGATAATATTAATATGTGTAAGATAGTCATCCTTAGGGTAATATCATTGGATCTCATGATGAGCAATAAAGAATATCCGGCTCGAAGAACCGTTTAACTAGTTTACCAACGGTAATCAGTGAAAAGATATTGCGGGGAATATTTTGAATCACTTTGCAAATTAATTATAACGAGCAGGAAGCATGTAATCTGTTGCTTTTAAAGTGGTATTAAGAAAATCACTGCAAGGTGATAATAGTTGGTACACTGAAGAAATACTTTAGTGGCCTTTACATAAATTTTACTAAATTTGCGGGTTAATTTCGGACTAACACATGCAAATTGTTGATTTCACTAAACTTAAAATGTTGAAATATTTACAAAACTGTTCTGTGTAATTAACAAATTTGTTAAGTAATATTAACTGAGATAGGTCCGATGCAGACCATCAACATATTCTTAAATCGAACTTTTTAGTAAAAACATAAAATTCTGTAAATTTTATTATGCTAGAACGTATAATTTCAATCTTTTTTATTTTGTTAATTAAACATTCGTGATATTGTAAAAATAATTTAAACTTTAGTGATTTTTGGTTGGTTTTATGAAACAACAGATCAACCTCGGAATTCAATTAAAGTATTTTTTCAGTGTACCGAACCTTGTTTAATAAAGCTTCTATTTGTTTGTAAATTTATATACCTACGTTTGCAATACAAGTCATTAGTCACTACTCATTAGTAATTTTCTCTAAAACGATTGATTGTTTGGACGTAGTGACTTCGATGTGAAATATTTTAACTAACGTAGATTACTTTCATAATAACGTTATTGGCTATTATTTATTGACTAACCAATATTTTGCTTCCTTTGCTTTCGTTATGAATTTGAAAAAATCAAACCCATAAGAGGTTGCTGGCTGACGTGTCTGCCTGTCTGTTTGTCATAGGCACAACTTCTTAATGATCAGTTGATATAGAAAAATGTGCAACAATTGCGTAATACATAATGGTTCAACTATAGACAAGAATTGTAAAAAGTTGAACTTTGGCTTTGGAGATTTGTATTGGATATTGTTGCCCTACAAGAAAAATTTGAAAAACAATGTTTTGTAATGGTTGCCTTGTAGCATACCAAAATGAAATCTCTTTGATAGCACGATTTCAATAATGTATAACAAGTTACTCTTTTTTAACATTCTAAAAAAAATACTTAATAATTTTTGTCCCTGAAAGTATTACAAAAATCTAGAAAAAAATATGTACATTGACAAAAATATAGATATTTTTATACAAACTTTATTGACATAATAATTTAATCAGTACAAATCAATACATACATATCTTAACGTTAATAATTACATACTTAAAACTAAATAATATCTTAAATAATAGACTTTCTCAAAGTTGCTGCTCAGAAAGCTGTTGTTGCTTAGGGTGCCCAGCAAACTGACAGCATTGCCTCTTTGAATATCCAAATTGATTTGTTGGCGGAAGCAGTTGCCAGCCCGACGGTGTCATGAAGCCTCGACTAGTCTCATACAAATATGAGAAACCAATCGATGAGCTTCGGGGCCCCAGGGTTTCAAAGTTTCGACTGCAAAGGACGTAATATACTTTACTTATAAATGATAGTTTTGACATATAAAATAAGACTACGTCAAATTTTGTTTTGCGGTTGACAAACTAACAGTACAGAGCAGTGAGCACTAATTACATAATTACGACATGCACTAGGTCGATTTTTTTCTATGTAAACGTAGGTTTTGAGAACGCTTGTAATTATTCAATGATAATGCTTCTCGTCGGTAGAAAGTTTCTTTTCAAATTAAAATATAGGCTATATTAAACATAGATTCCCGTTTGTGAATAAATTTTTGAAATCGGTTCAGTAGTTACATACAAACAAACATACAATTTACCTGTGTATAATATTATATTAGTATATATGTTGTCTTTCAAATAATTACTTGTCATTTGATATACAATAAATACTCGTACAATAAAATCAAGGCCGTGAATGTAAAATATGATTATACGTATTGGAGATAACAGCCTAATTTTATATCAGTTTACAAAACTATTATAAGCGTTGTGTGCATTTTTGTGAAAGTCTACGACTGGTTGCTAGGTCTTACACTATTGCAGTTTAAAAGTGAAAGCAAGGTTCGATTTAACCTTAATCAAGTTGTTGCAACTAAAATAATAAATAAAATATTACGTTCACCAACTTTTAGGCAATTTCCGTAACGAAGGTGACATAAAAAGTACCTACTTACAGTGCCTTATCTACCTTTAAAATTTTAGATTAAGTTTTAGTTTATTGTAACTTATAAATGTGATAAGTTTTTTATTATTGTCTTGATGTAATAACTAATGATCCGGCTCGGCAACTCCGGTACAATTTAGTTTTGACAGTGACACACCATACACCAATACCACGAGAGCATGCTGGGAAGAAATTCATTTATTTACATTTTTTTTTATGTCGACTTGATTCAATAATCACGTTTAATAAGTAAACTCTCATAAGTAATGGGTATTTTTAACGGACACAAAAAAAGAGGTTCTGTGTTCGTCTCATTGTATGTCTTTTTTTATGTATATTCACCGACAACTTAGTGAGTTGTGTACCGATTTTAAAATTCTTTTTACTTGAAAAGGTATACATCCGAGGTGGTACTATTTAAATTTTAATGGTACTGGAACTTGGACTTAGAAGACACACCAAATAATCCTAATTGATTACAAGTTTCAATTACGTTGACAATTCTTCCACTCCATAATTAGAAAAGAAGTTAGTTGTAGATATTTATTTGGTCAAGGTCACCGTAAACCGACTTCTAAAAGAAAAATTGTATAAAATAACTATCCTTTACCAATCAAAACTCAAGTATAAAAATATAACTTTATTGAAAACTCACGTACAAAAAGTTTGTTTTGATAGTTATTGTCAAAGTCGAAGTCAAATCAATTTATTCAAGTAAACCCAATTACAAGGTATTTTCAGACGTCATAATATTGAAGTCGGTACCATACCAAAGTGCAACAACAGAAACTCTACTAATTTGGTAGGCTTGGCACCAACTTCAGTAATAAAATAATATAATAAAATTTACTTTTTTTCTCTCACAAATTAAACAATGATCATTAAATAAATTCACAATTTCAATGGTTATAACATGTTTCCTTTGTGAGAGACTGGTGTCTATACTAGACATAACTTATATTTACAGAGTAGGAATAGTAATCGTTCAATTTAATTATATTGGTATTTGTATCGTGTGATTTTTTTGTACTTGAGTTTTGATTGGTAAAGGATAATTATTTTTGTATTTTTCTGTTTCTTTTTGAAGTAGGTTTAATTTTTTGTTTAAAAATTGTTTAATGTTTACGCATTAATGTAATTAGAGAAATGCAAATAAAAACGGTGAAGCCAGTGTTCAAATCCGTTCAGTGGTTCTCGGGATTAGCGCAGTTACACTATACGTAGACAAACAGGTACGCGTTGGGGAGTTCTTTTTATATACTTATTTTGTATATCATAATATAATATGATATAATATAGTGATGTAGTCATGATGAGAACTGGAAGTAGAAAGACCGGTCAAGAGCATATTGGATACTTATTAACTTATTAAGTTCAGCAGCAGTTTTGGACAAACTATACGTTTAAATTAATAAATTAGAGTTAAATTAAAAAAATAAATAAAAAGAAAATGAGATCAAAATACTAATCATTTAACTACTTGTTTTTCACTTTCTGTTTTGCATATCTTAACAATTGACGTCACTGTGCCAAATTTCAGGTTTACAAGTCTATGAATGATAGAATATATCGGCCGTGACATGCTGACAAACAAATAGACAGACGTGACGAAACTATAAGGGACTTGACTACGTAACCCTTAAAACAATAAAACACATTTTTCTATTTTCAAGTAACATCGTTTCAGAGACGCCTACTGTTCACACAAATCTAATAGAAATTCGATATCTCAGTAATACACCGTAACATACTTTAATTTTTCGAGCGACCATAGTACCAAAGTAAAACAGTCATTATTGCAATTCGATTTCTATGTTCCCATTGCTTTCACCTTAAATTTACACTCGATTGTGGGCAATTTGCACTTACAGCCATTGTTCTTACGATATGAATAGGTTACTGTAATGTACGAACAATTGAAAGAGAGCTTTCGATAGTTAATACAAAAAATATTTATAAGGTTTATTTTTCTTTAACTTAATAAATAATATGAAAAGAATTAAGATTTACAGTATATGAAAAAATGGGCCAAGTGCGAGTACAATGTATTTGCACAGTATACACATAACAGTAGGACGTCTTCATAGAAAGCTGGCGTACGGGGTTTTTATGTGACTAATACGCACGCGCCGTGCCACGCACACAGCGGCAATATTTTGGGTGAATATGGGTAATTATTGTAACGCTTCGTCGGAGTCGCACAGAACCCAAACATGTGATCGTTTCTCTTTGTCTTTAATTCGTTCTTACCATCGTCACAAATACAAAATTGTCTAAATCGCATAAACGAACGTATTATAAAGTCCTTTGATGCCTAAATAATTTCAGTTTTCGAACCTAGAGTTATCGTTCTGCAATAACCAAACAAGATGCTCTCCGCATCTCACACTCAACGCAACAATCCTACGTCTCCGGTCGAGAGTAGGCAATTTCGTTACGCATGAGGCCGGGAGTCGGCCTTCTTTTATGCAAATTCTTTAGTATTTCTGTTGTGTATAATTACAAAAAAAGTGGAAGTCGAATTCAAAAATGAACTTAACTTTGATGCTGTAAGAATGGCATATTACAAATTCCCAATTTTTGGATTTTTCCCTTTCATTGTGCTATAAGGCTTTGCTTCTTGCCAAATTTCATGATTCTAAGTCAACATACATAAATTCCCGTATCTTTTGATTGTGTTGACTTAGAAGCTAGACATTTTTACATCTCTAGGCGATCTTAAATCTCGATATTTGATATAAATTTCAAATTGATACCTTAACCCGTTCTTGAGATAAAGGGTCTTGACTGGTCGGACAGACAGACACATGGACAATGAAGTGATCTTGTAAGGGTTCTATCTTTTCCCAATGAGATACGGAACCCTAAAAAGAGTCTTAATACTAGAATTATGAGAATATGACAACATAAAAAAATATTGGTGACAATATGTAATAATAATAATGTACAAAATGAAAATTATTTTGTGACAACACTCGAAAAAGTAATCTACGCTTTTAATAGAATGTTTTGTTGAACACATTCTTTTGATTTCTGGTTATATACGTAAATATGTTAGAACCTGACCAAACAGTACATATTTACTGTAATGAAATGCACCAAAAATAATAGAATTTTGTATACATTTTCACATTAATACATCGTAATAATATGAAACGAAAGTTTGCCACATTCCACCCGCTTACCCATTCGGTGGAGCATCAAACTATTCCATTCAGATAATGACAGATTACAAATTGATGAAAGTAAACCTCTATTGTGAATGCTCCGTGTTCAGTGCAAGACCGTCTCGGTGAGTCGGTTTCTTTATTTTTTCTCATTGTTTGTAGTCAAGCGTAGGAGTGCAACATGTGATTTGATTGTGAATGAATTTTTTGTACACTATTTTAATTAAGGCCGCAAAGATTATGAAATGGGTGAAGAATTATTTCTATTGTATACCAACCAAATAGATTGACAATAAATTATTACTAGTGTAAATATCCACATAACACAATGAAAATTATTAACAAAGTAATACCGTAATATACATACAAATATGCAAACAAAATGTACCTGTTTGATGTTGCTTAAAAATTAGTTTGTATGCCTTGCGTGTAAGGTGAATGCACGCATGTGGGCGCAAAGTTAAAACGATATGTTTCTGTTGGAACATTGACAAGGAAATGTGTTCGATGTACATATGTATGTCACTACTCACTAGCGACCTCGACCTATCGATCTTAGAGGGATTCGCGTAACCGGAACATTGTGACATATTTTGAAGACAATTTGAAAAAAAAATGCAGATGAATAATTTTTATATGAGATATGTGACAGCTTTTCAAGTTTGTGTTGGTTACAGTTCAAATATTTTTATAAGGTAATCTTGGTCTTATTTGGCGTCTGCTATCATTTGGCATGTAAGCTTGCCCTCTTATTTTCTCGACGTCCTTATTTTCGTCGTTATTTACCCATTTTCTTTGCACATACAAAACATTTAACTACCTTTTCTTAATTTTTATCATAATATTAGGTCTCGAATAACATACGTGTACATAGTAGTATGTTTAATCACAATATTCCGTCCGTTATTGGGTAATGTATGTACAGCTTTGATTTATCAACAATAAATAGAAATGACATTTAGATTTTCCAAATAAAAGTAGAGACAGAATTTATCCCTATACCCGTGCTTACGGAGAAGTTGCGTTACTTGCCTACCGACAGATCAGTGCAATAATATTTATTGTTTAAAGCCACGTAATGTAACCATTATGTATTTCTTAGTTTTTTCGAACGCTTAACCTAATTATTTTGTATAAAAGTAAAACTACCCACGTCCCTAACTTAGGTAATCGTTGCACATATGAGTTACATTTTAACCACAGTTATGTTTACCGCTTACAACGTACTACAATCAGATAAAGGCACTTCGTGTGGCGTTTGCGCAGAATATCGACCCACATCTAGCTTGCATAATGCGCCGCAAGCATTTTCAGCTTATTTTAAGACAATTATGGCAAAGCTGAAAGAGAGAATGAGAACTGAGAACATATTTCAGTGAACTACATAAAGTTTGAGAAATTATCTAGAAAATTGTGAAGAAGCCGTTAAAAGCATGAATACGGCGATCTGTTTTTATACTGCCGTGTCTGTCAGTTCTTTTTAGTGCTGAAGGTTTTTTCCAATAGTAGTCACTTGGATACTAGTCTAGGAGAAAGAGATTAAATATACGATTAAAATATATGGTATAAGCATGAGTACTTCACGTGCGGGCCGTGAGTAAGGCTGCCACTTTTTAAAAAGAGCAGACTCGGAGATTTCGAAAAAATCGCTATTTTCATTCAATAAAACATTTTTTTTTGTATTAACCGAGGAGGTACTGACCCAAGAATCCCGAGACCAACATAAATTTTATAATTTAAAGTTTTATTCTATGTTTGATCGATTAGATAGTTATTTGTTTCAATGTTTGGAAATTAAAGTCTTTTATTATATTATAATTATTATTATTTATTGAAATTAAGTAAGTACGTATTCACAAATTGAAACAGAGCTGCTAGTGCTGGGACTCCGAAGACGACTCAAATAGAGCGCTAGTAGCTCTATTTAAGTCGTCTTTCTGCTGTCCTTCGCAGTCCAGAGATAGCGATGTTAAACCCGTAGCCCGGTTATCAACCATTCAACCCCGGAGACTCCGAGAGTCAAACCCGGAGGGGTGGCAGCCCTAACCGTACGTCACCCAAGATATGTGCTGTAGATAGGAAATAGTTAGGGCTTGTTATAAGAAACGGGCATAGGTGATATGCTTACCCATCGTTATCTACTTTTGCTACCCGTATGTCAAGTTAGGGATGAGCGATGTTGGAGAAATATCGATGTCGATATCGTAGTCAATGTCAAAAATATTGAAGTTTTGACATCAGTTAAAACATCAATGTTTTGATACTCAACATCGATGTTTCGATAACATCAATGACTATCAATCATCCCTATGTCGAGATGTTCGTAGACGACCTCCGTGGCGCAACGGCTAAGCGCGTCGGAAGGTAAACGGGGGTTGCGGGTTCGATTCCCGCCCCGAATCTGGGTGTTTATGTATAATATGTATTTATTTACAAAAGAAAAGTACATAAGTAGTATATCAGTTGTCTGGTACCCATAACACAAGCGCTGTGCTGCTTACTTTGGGACTAGATGGCGCTGTGTGAAGTGTCTGAATATATTATTATTATTATTTTAGAAGTACCAAAATGTAGCTTTGTTATGCCTGGATGCTTTGTCCATCCTTGATTATGATTTTCATGGCTTAATGACTTAGCGCTTAAGAAAAGCGGAAGTTGCTTTTGCTTTGCCTACGAGAACATAGCTGTAATAAGACTAAATAAACTTAAAAAGAAAATCTCCACATTAATATCAATGTTTTATGTTTTTAATAAATGAATAGTGTTATTACTAGTTGCCTTAGTCTTTACTACCTATTTTTGTTATCGTAATAATCTAATTGCATATCAAGGAAGACAAAGTGTATCTTTTTTAACAACTTCGTAATCCAGTCGGCACGGGTTGGAGTCATTTGTAGAAGGACAAACTTTCATATTTCAGTAAGATTTTTTAAAAAAAAGGAGCGTTACGATATTCGAAAAAGAATTTTTTTCTTATTTATGGGTCACTAATTAATGGGTGCGTATATATATGTTTCTTATGTACGTGTCCGCTGACACCACAAAAGAGACGCGGAACTCTTACGTGGGAATATTATGTGCCAGAATTTTATTTCATTTATTTATTTAATTTATTTAACAATTATTTATTTATTGCATACAACAACATAAAAAAAGAAAGATATATACAGAAAAAAGAGCAAAAGGTACCGCTTGTATTTAATGAGAAAGTTTAAGAGACATTTTACAAAAAAGAAAAAGAGGTAGATACTGTGTCTATTACAATATTATTATCCTAAATATAAATAATAATGAATATAAAATGCGATAACAAAAAACACATACAATCAATATACCAATGGATGTAAATATATAAATTATACATATATAAATACAAATATATATACATACATACAATATCGATATTTACATGATAATTATACTGAAGTGAAAATGTTTATTATGAACTAACTTCATATAATTCTCTTTAACTTATCGTTTAAAGCCTACTTTAAGCCTAATTTATTAGATTTTTACAACATACTTTTGTAATAAGAACACGTTGAATTGTTATATCAGGACTCATAATATGTATAAAGGAATAAAGCAGTTCAATCACAAAATAAATGTAGCAAGTAGCGGAATAGGTAGGGAATGTATTATACTTGCGCAATCCTATCTGTCTGCTTCAATAATACGTTATGTACGTTCAATTCTTTCATTGTGGTCGTGTTAAAACCATTAATTTTAGAGACACAATTTCACTGACACGAACAAGAAGTGTAAAGTGGTTATAAACGAAAGTTGGTCATACGGCGTTGCTGCGATATTTTATTATTGTCTTATTGTTAGATGTGTGTATTTAGATATCGTGGCAGATAACAATAAATATACGTGAGTTTCTCTAAAGATAAGAAACGAGTTTAAAAATTGATCCTCTACCGATATCTTAGCTTGACTTTTGACAGCTACTGTTTATTATTTCTAAATAAATAAATAAGTTACATAAGTGACAATTATATTATAACCAAAGTTTAACATATTGTATTCGAAAGCTTTCGTTATAATTTGATAGCCTGTTTAAATAGAACCTTTTAAATTGGGTTGGAGTTTGGGTAGGTACGATTTTTAAAAATATATTTTAAACAATTAATGTATGTGATTTTAAATTAATTTCTAAGCATGTAAAAAAATTTATAAAAGTTTGTTTCCTAATTAATTTGACCAAAAATCGAACTCGGGATCTTCGGATTCGAAGGTAAATACACCAATCGCCGCGCTAAAAGTTAAAGTCAAAGGCAAGTCCAGTTAAAGTCAAAGGCAAGGTTTTTACGAACGTCAAATCTACAGAATAAAGCCAGCATTGAAACAAGACAAGAAACTCAGTCAGGTATCATTCTTTAAACATCATTTTAGATTACATTCCTATTAATATACAATATTCAGGAAGCCCGTAAGTGTACGGCACAGTAAAACTATTTCCGGATGAGTATTTTCTTCGACGATATCATGTATTTTATGGAATAATTTTCTGATTAAGGCGACGTATTGGGAATTTTGACGGCAGGGATCTCAATTTTTATAAGTGACTTCAAAACGTATAACAGTGATATTTGATAACCTAATTCTTCATTTCATTGACTTTATTTTGACAGTTGCGATACACGATTGGTTAACTTTTGTAACACAAAAAAAATATCAAAGGAACCTCTTTTAAAAGAGAGATTTACATTTTTAGAAGTAACGAGACCGATTTATGTTCCTAAATTTTCCATATAGTATTAATCTTAACATATTCTTCAAAATAACAGTTGGATTTTTAAAAATTAATTATAGTTTTTAAAATAAACGAAAATAACTACTTTTTGTGTTTTTCGTAAGCTAGCGCGCGCATTTTTGCATAGACCAGAAGGTCTATTTTGGATTAAATTATTGTTTATCAATGCGTCGTCTTAACATACGTTGTTACGTATGTTAATCGGAAAGTCATTGAATATTATTAGGTTCAATACACACGTTAACACACGTTAATTAACGAAGATGACATTAGTCAAGGCATGTTTAACCGAACGCATATAATTTTTTTTTTATCGACTGAATTGAGTTTGGCTTTGAAATATATTTATAAAATTGATTTTATTGTTATGAAGCAGTGTAGTGACAATATATTGCGAGGTGCTCTGTAACATGCATCGACCTCGAATATTTCAGCTCTTTGATTTTCTAACCTTTGCGTGTATCATCACAGTTACTTAACTGTATATTATTTTTATATTGTCGTCGCGTGAGTAGGATATGATTACATTGTTTTTTCTGTTTGTCAACAATGTTTATTATTATTGCCCTTTTATAAGAACCGTTTTAGTGTTTGCATTTAAGATTTCCTTTCAGATATGTACTTAGGCTTGAACACTCGAGAGTCACTTATTTTTTCACGTTAATAATAAATTTTTGCTACATTTTAATAAGCAGAATTTATTTTATATTATGTATCTTTAAATTAACTAGATTGAAGTCGATATTGAAAACTTTTTCCAACATTCGTAATTTATTTAACGTTACATATAAGTGTAAGCTAATTTAAATTTAATTTGTATATAATAGAGATTGGGGTAAGCCGATGAACACATTAGTTTAAAGTATAAATATGTATTTATATTGTATATACTTTGGATTATTTTATTGACAATCTTATATCCTACTAATTCTAAAATAAAACAAAGGCAGATATTCACTGCATTTTACTGATTTGACAATTAGTAAATTAAGAAACACCACGCGTGAAATAAAAAAGAACTTCTAACTAAAATAAATATGACTGGATATATATATCCAGTCATATAATCCAGTGTATATAATAGGGATGTTACGGAAGTGGTTTTATCGGAACCGAAGTCGGAATCGGAGTTTTTAAATTTGATTTGTCGGAACCGGAACCGGATTCGGAATCGGAGTCGGAGGTGGAAGCAGAAGAGAGATGAAAAGCAAATCTAATAAAATTTTTATTTTATTAGACTTGCGAACATATTATAATACGAACATTATTAGCCTCTTTAATTTTAGTTCAATATTCCTATTATTTGATTTTATTAAACTTGCTCTTCATCTTTCTTCTGCTTCCACCTGCTTAGGCCTAGGCGTTGAAAATTAAAAAATCAAATTTTCTTAAATCTTAAACAGTACTAGTAGTAAATCAAATCAAATGAAGTGACTCCAAAAGAAACATATTGTATTTAATGAACAAAAGTTCGCTTCGTACAAGGTTTACACTTTGATGAATTCGCACAAACTCCATTGAAGCAGTTTCAAATAATACTTGTTTTTGGCTTCATTGTTTAATTCAAATAAATTTGTTGTCAAGGAACGTATGGAGAAGAACGAAGAAACGTAAGGAGAAGGCTTCCCTTCAAGAGAAACATTCACTTGTTCATACGCGCTAACCATGGCCGCCGCCGCCGCTGTGCTTCGACCTCCGATTATAAACTCCGATTTCAAATTGTCGGAACCGAAGTGGAAATCGGAACTGTAATATCAATCGGAAGTTCCGACTTTTCGGAATCGGAATTGAACCTCCGTAACATCCCTAGTATATAACATTTGTATGTTAACATAATAATATATTGTATATACATAATACGTTATTATTGTTTTTTAATGAGCACACACTACGCATATACATTTTTTTTTGATCTCTTAAAGAGATAAACATTGCCTTTTGTTTTGCCAGATTACTGCTTACAATTTTAATTATATGTAATTTTTGTTAGTGTGCAATAAAATAAATAATAAAAAAAAACTTCAACTTAATCGCTCTTGTAAATAAAATAATATTCGATTTCATTGTTGAGTAAACAATTTATTTTTGCTCATTCGTGTTTTAGTTCGTCCCTGACTTTTCATGTTTCGTTAACCAATAATATTCCATTTGATTACATGCAAATATTTTATTTTTACTCAAACGTAACGTGTTACGTAATTTATAAGTAATGGCTATGTATAAAATTAGGTTTCACAGTTTAGTGCTTATTTGCTTAAGATTATTCTCTTTACAAACAAACGCGAAATCCGTTTATTGATGTTAATCCAGTGTAGAATTACGAATTTTACCAAGGTTTACATGCTTCGTGAAACACTATGAATAGTTGTTTTTAAAGGTAATGTTAAGCGTTATTTTTAGACAATCTATCCTTAGGTTGTCAACAAACACCGCGTTGTTGAACTAACGATCTTATTATAAAGTAACCGGATTCTAAAAACCATTGGTATTGTATTAAGGTGCAGCTAAATATAAATTTCTGTTTCCGATTTAGAACTAGTCAAAGTCAAATCTATTTATTGGAAGAAAACCCAAATGTAAGGTATTTTTGAGCGTTACAGTTACTTTTGATTCGAAAGGAAAACCTGTACACAGAAAAACCGACAAGAAATTTAGTCAGGTATCATTTTTGTAAAATCATTTTACAATAGATATTAAGGAATTAAACGTTAATTTCATAGTATTATACATATACAGACGAATTGGGAATCTCCTTTTTTTGAAGTTGGATAAAAATGAACACAGTTGATAAAAAACGACCCGGTTTATAGTACCTAAATATTATTTTAATGTGTACTTGGTTCAGTTTTGATGGCTTACAAAGAAAGTAAATCTTTATCTAAACCTAAATCTATAATAAATGACGAATTTAAAAATATGTACCTAATACGATACTTTTTTATCACTTTTACTGAATAACTCATGAAAGTTGTTGTCATCTATTTAGGCGAAAATGTGTAAGGAGGGTGATGAGATTTGAGGACGCGAAAGAAGTATGTAAGAACCGCGAAGCTCGGCGCTCGGTCCGGCGTGCGTGCGTGCGTGCTTGCGTGTGTGTGTGTGTATGTATGTGTGTATGTATGTGTGTATGTATGTCTGTGTAAGATCCATCTAATATTGCTATATGAGTCAGGTTAATAAGCTTTCATAGAATAAATAGATTCTGTACTGTATTTTCGTACCACAATCACAAATCACTCAACAAATGACAATCACAAATGATAAGCTTGTAATTAAATTCTGGAATCCTTATTATATTATACAATTGTTTATTGTATAATATAATGTATGTACGTACATATGTATGTATGTTCATATGTATGTATGTATAATGTATATATAGAATTAAAATTATCAAGATTTTTTAAATAAAAAAAAGAAAGCTCTGCGACAAACTGTGTTTAACAAGTAATTAGAAAATTGCGACTGCAAGTACAAAAAAAACATCCAAGAGGATGGTTTCTATGGACAAAGCTTGGTTCATGGGTTATCAGGTATCAAAATTTGCCATTATTATAAACTTTGCCATTACAATTATTTGATACTTACATAAGCCAGCGCAAAATTTGATTAAAAAAGTATTGCGGTGGCGTTTCTACAAAAAAAAATTGTTCCAATACTTGAAGACGGCGAGGTTTCTATTAACAACCAGTTTTTATATTAAGGTAGGCCATGGTCCAAGCTATTACCTCCGCTAGTATGTCGTACTATTGATTGATATTGAACATCCTATATACGCAAAGATTCAAGGGCAAAGTTGATATTACCGTAAATAAAAGTTATTTACTACAAACGTTTAACATTCTACGGAAATCATAGCCAGTGATATAAATGAAATATTGCTAAAAAGTATTACAAACATTCGCGTGGAATATTAACGCTATCGTTAAATCAGCCAGCACTGCAATAAATAATTCTTTATTACATAATATTGGGTAATGGCAGACAATGTATCTGAAACGTATAATTACGTCTGTTTGTTTTGTGTAACGGCTTGATGCCTCTGGCTGGTGTGCTCCAGTAGTTATCTTCAGTATCAGTTTTCGGTTGCTTATATCTATTGTATTTGAAGTGTTGACTTTTAATTAGAATTCATTTAAAGATTTAAAAATCAAGATTGCCACAGTAAATACTTTATTACTTTTAAATATTGTACCTCAAAAGACCAAAATGTAACCCTCATAAGATATAACTCAAACTCCCGTATGTAACAGTCAAATCTCTCTACAAATACGGCATAAAAAGACGAAATTTGGTGCTATAAAAGATTTTATATTCCAATTCCAAATTACAATCTCACCCACGTTTGCAAAACAAAAGTTAAAACTTTCAGAAAATAGGCTTCAAGTTCAATCAAATAAGTATTCCAATATATACTTGATTCCAATATAATACTTTCAATATACTCGAACATTTATTAATATGTATACACTTACAATAAGTACATACTTATTGTAAGTAAATGTACATACATACTTGAATACTTACTTCAATGAACTTGAAGTATATACAGAAACAATATAATAAGGATTCCAGAATTTAATTACAAGTTTATCATTTTAGATTGCCATTTGTTGTGTAATTTGTGATCGTGGTACGAAAATTCAGTACAGAATCTATTTATTTTATAAAAGCTTATTAACCTGTCTCTTATAGCAAAGTTAGAGGGATCTTTGTAATTAATTTGCAACTCTATTTTCTTACGTTGTATTACTCTCGAAATACTTATTTACAGTAATTGGGAGTCATCTGAGAGTGAAATAGAAATATAGGATTTGTCAGCTGCTTACCTTTCTGCGCAGGTCGTAGTCGGCTTAGAGACAAGGCTTATAATAAGGGAACTTGTACAGACGGTGAATTAGTCACGATCTGGTTTCGCTTTACAATCTATAACAACAACATAGTGCCACTTCATTTTGTTGGGTGACGATGCCAACACTTTGTCCACCCCGAATGTATGTAAGTTAATAAATATGTGTAATAATAATGCAAATACAACCGCCATAATAGTCTCTACGAGTTCTATATAAGCCTCATTGAAAAATAAATTAGTTAACATAAAGCGTTTTGAATAATAATTTCCAGAAGAAAATAAGTGATTTTTCGGTAATCAAACATAATATGTTTTTTAAGTAATGCATTAAGTGTGAATATATACTGTAATAGAAAATAAAGCAAATAGCTGAGAAACGCTTGTGTGGTAACGTTAATAGATACGGTTGTGAAACGAGAACAAGCGTGCTTCAGTTGAGTTCGAAATCAATTTTTATGGTTAAGTACCTGGGCCTATTTTCGTAGTATTATTGGTTTTTTATAGGGAACTATAAATGTATACTAATTAGCTTATCGTAGTTTTATAAAAGTACTTACTTTCCGCCTGCGACTTTATCCGCGTGATTCTTGAAATAAATACAAATTAAGAATGTAATAGAAAAGTATAAATAAATTTATAATTTTGGCAATCTTAACATCTTGTAATCTGCATTTGCATTCTATATTTGTACTCTACGTTAGTGATATTCTCTTTTGAACTCCCATATTAATTGCCAACCCTTTAAGTGCTTTCTTTAGAGGTGATTTTTCAATCACTCTGAAACGAGTAATTTTTAACTTGAGTTAAAAGACTAAATGCCATATTTTATGGTATTTACTATAAAAACAACGGAATTCATATACAAGATTTCATCTCCTATTTGACATAAACATAAATTTCATACAATTCTGGCGGCGTTCATTTTAAAAATAAATAGATTTTAATTTGTTACAATTTGCCTACGATTCATATTTTTATAATATCTGTGTTTTTATTTTATTCCAGGTAAGAGTGTAACATCATCATGAAAAGCTATTGTAAGCCAAATATTGAATATAATATAAATTAATTCAAAAATTGTACTTTATATATTTGACTCTAAGACTGACAGACAACGCACAGCCTAAGCCGGTGGGTCTTTAAGACTCATCCCCTAAGCGGGTTAAATAGAGGATGAATATCAGTATGGAAATTAATCATTTAGGAACTTAGAAATATGGAAGTCAGTGTTTAAGCTTTTGTTGCTCACCGCGACCAAGGGGTAATAATGAGGGTATGGGCAAGCAGTTTACCCAAAAACTCTAATATTTAATAAAAGTTGGATTGTTACTGGTCCGATGTATAGAAAATGTAAAAATGTAAAAATAAATATAACGTAAAGAAATGTGAAGTAAACAATGTAAAAATGGGAAATCTCATCCGCACGCAACTTTTATTTACTAATGGCTTTATAAATGATCTAGCGACTCGCTCCGGCTTCGCATGGGTAGAATTTTTAAGAAAATAAAATATAGCGCATTTTATTCGCTGATAATGTAAAGAATTTTTGAAATCGGTTAAATAGTTTTTGAATTTATCCATGACATACAAACAAAGTTTACCTTTTCAATATATTAGTATAAAAATCTTTACTACTACTGATTTTTGAATTGGTAGTTTTGATAAAGTGAGGTAAGTACTAACGTACTTCCAATTACTTATATCTTCTTATGAAGTCCCGCTGTAATTTGATTACTAACGACTAAGCGATCATTTTCGTTACGTTGTTACTGATATTAATGTTGTTACACTGAATTGGTTATGACATGTTTTTATGGGCCCGTTGGTGCTATGGTCAATGTGCCTTTTTTCAAAGCTGATGGTTTCGAGTTTGATATTAAGGTTTTCGCTAGAGATTTCTCGAGTCGAAAAAAAACAGTGAAATCCACGCAAAATCGAGACGAGGAAAGTCACAGTGGGAACTCGTGAAGTCGGGAAATTTTTAAATTTTAATAAAATCTGCAAAATTGCAAAATTTATCTATGTCAGTGCGCAGTAGGTAGTATGTAAAGGCCGTGAAGCGGGGCTAGGGATAGTAGATACTCTAGCTTATTGTGAAACAGTCAGAACCTCAAACTGCCGAACTAAATAAAATGCTGAAAAATACAATACCCTTCATTTAAACGTTCCAAATGTTGATTATTAAGAATTTTGAAATTTCGAATAATAAAATCAAGAAAAATTTCAATATCTATAGCAATATATATAGCAATATAGTATTCGGTGCCACATATTTCTTATGTTTATTTTTTGAATGATTGTTTCATTCAAAATATTTACTGATATAGATTTTAAATATGGGGAATTAGTTTATTTGGTTCAGTTTTTTTGATACATAATATATTTTTTTAATTTCTCAAACAACTCGAGAAACTCGAGAAATAACTGTTGAGAATTCTCAAACCTCGAGAAATAAAATATATCGAGAAATCAATCGAAAACCCTATTTGATATCCAACTATCTGGAAAACTAAATTCAGTAATGTGTTGAATATAACTCTTAAATTAGAGTTCAATCGATTGAGTAGTATTCAAATACCGACGAAAATTGATTTTTACCTTCATAGATTTCTTTTTATAGTCCTCTTTTCTTTGATTTTCTTTACTTTACATATTCAACACGTATTAAAAGTGATCGTAATGTACCACGTACCATATTCGTTTTTTATTTATGCATGTATGTATGTATGTCAAGAACGAAGTTCTTTAGCTGCAATTTTTCCATTTCTCAAAACTTATTGCAGTAACGAGACAATAAAATTCACGTATGATTTAAAACAAAAACAAAAACCGAATAAGTTTTAATAAAATTTCCTCGTGCAAAGTAATGAGAATGAGGTAATACAGTCGGCCGCGCACGCTGCTCGTTCTGCTCGAATCTTGATACTCGCACGCACACACGCACTCGTAAATAATAGAGAGAGACAGAAAGATAATTGCTAATCTTTGTAGAGCTAAGCTAACGAACCTGGCACCTGTCCTATGTTGCTCAATTAATTAGAGTATGTTAGGAAGAGACAGAGAGAGAGAGAGTCGCAGGGAGTTGAATGGAGGGGGCATAACACTCTTTCGTTACGTGATGATTTTTATTGTACTAACTTACGCCTCCCCCAAGCCGCGTTAAGGAACTTCGCTCTAAAAACCAGATTGACATGATTTTGCGTTGTTTAACTATGACGTGGAATGTTTTGGTTTATATAATATATACAAATGTTTTTGTTTATATAATATATACAATACTCCAGACGATTATAGAAATTGTGTGAATCAAACTAAGCATAAATCTTGTACTCTTGGTACGCCATAATATACGCCATAGTAACTTTAATGAATTCGTTTAAAAAAGAAATTAAAAAAGTTTGTTTTCTAAATTGACCTGACCGGGAATCAAACTCGGGGCCGGGCCGGGCAGGTAGATACTTTGCCACCGCGTCAACGGGCTTAGTTACATAAGCTATAATATAATAATAATACTCTAGACAATTACACTGATTGTGTGACCCCAAACTAAGCACTAAGCTTGTACTATGGGTACCACATAACGAACTCTGGGGGAGTTCCTAGTAACACCCAGACTCCAAGCCAATTTAGAAAAGTTCGTTTCCTAAATTGACCTGACCGGGGATCGAACCCGGGACCCTAGCTTGGAAAACAGATGCACATGCCATTGCGCCAACGGGCCAGTCAATATATATCACTATTAATTTATTTTCTTGAAAAGAACTTTAATAAACATTAATACTTACAAACAAGCGTAATCATAGTATAAACGAGACGCACACGGCGCGGCGCCGGCGTGGCCATGCTCTGTTTCGTATGTAGGTTGAAGAGGAGCAATAGGAGTACTTACGCATGCACTTCGAGTACTATTTTCGTATTTATTGCATGTAAAACGAGTAATAAATGCTGTGAAGCAGTCAAAATGTAGCAATCAGGGGTTCGTAGTTCAGCGAGTTGAGAATGAGAGTTACATAGTTATTTATTTATTTAATCCCGCTCACATTACTTTACAATATACCCCAATACAGTAATGTTGACTATCTGTTTACATTTCTAAGATTATAATTTGTAACATATCACCATTAAAACAGTCCTTGTGAATTCACTTAGTGTACACCTACATATATCTCTGTGTCAATAATGTTGAGAGCGCGAACTGCACGCGTCAGAGGCGCTTTTTTCAATAAATCGGTCAACAGTTGAGACCGCCGCTGCCACGGCCACACATACCTGTCCCGTACACATACTTTTATCCTCCCTAATATTTCACCATTTTCCAGCCTACCCTCTAAATATCTCAAAAATATATGAGACAATTGCGAAGTTTCCCGTAATTTTTAATTCATTGTATTCGACCATACCTAAAATGAATAAAGTCGGATACATTATAACTTCATAACATTAAATACTTTCGCTCCAACCTTTAATTCGATAGAGTGATTTGTCGTTTTCAGGGCGACCAGTTCTTGCAATTTATTAAATGGCGATGTCCCCCTATGTCGACTTCATTATTATTAGCCTGTAGCGGTTGCCTTAGAAATGAAATTACAATTACATGAAATCTCTTGTTTGGATCATTCCTTTCATAAGATAGCGGTAGTAAAATATCTGAATATTTGTAGCAATAAGGAAAGTAGATAAAAGAGTAAAAAAGGGAAAAATAAAATATTATGTTTACTTATTCGAATTATTTAATACATTATGAAATAGCTACGCTACGGGGCCATGTCAGCACCTGATTAAGTGGATTAAATGTTAGACTAGTCGATTTATTTAGTTGAATCTATATTGACTCAGTTCTATCACTTGACAACACTATTCTAGCTGGTCATATTATTTAGAACTTTGACACACTGAAAGATCAAATCATTATATCGAATTAAAGATTAGACTCTCGGACCAAGAAACATAATGGACGGAGTCATAATAAGTTTCCGCTCTAACCAGCGTGTGTCAAATTTTTAATCGACTTCAAAAAAAGGAGGAGGCTCTCAATTCGTCTGTATGTTGTTTTTTTGTTTTTTTTTTTGTATGTTTGTTACCTCATAACTCCGTCAGTTATGAACCGATTTCGAAAATTCTTTTTGCGTTTGGTAGGTAATACTTCACAGGTGGTCCGATTTAAATTTCACCGATATTGGAGCTTGGACTTCGAAGATACACTAGATAACAAGACTTGGTTATAACCTTTATTTATATTGATGATTCTCTTGTATATCGTTGCGCTCCGGAATTAGAATGAATTTAATTGCAGACCTGCTTTAGATATTTCTAGGTCAAGATCACTCATCAAATCCCAATCAAAACCCAAGTACAATTAAAATAACTTTATAAATACGATACACATACCTATATAATGAAATTTTACAGTTACTGAAGTCGATGCCAAGCCCACCAAACTAATAGACTTTCTGTTGTTGCATATTGATTTGGCACCGACTTCAATAACTGTCAAATTTAATTATATAGGTATGTGTATCGTATTTATAAAGTTATTTTAATTGTACTTGTCTACTGTGTCCTTCTCCTAGTCACGCATATTAGTAAAAGTTTAGAAACTCGGTCAACAAAAAACGACACCGTAAGGACACGCTCTTAGAGCAAATGGTGCGCCCATTGTGATATACTTGGTCCGAGGTTAGACTTTTGTTAGACTATAGCTAATCCTAAATTTTTCTGAGTTCAGTGATTGTAAAAGTTTTTACGATTCGTTTCTAGACTTCCTGTGGTCAAAATGGAAAAAACTGAACCCTTAAAGTTACGTCATGTCTGCCTGTATGTCACAGATTATTACGTCATATTTACATTTACTAAGCTGTGGCATAGAGACGTACATAGATTGGTAACCCAAAACCAGGCATAAGAAACAAATAATGAAATAATCGGTATTTTGGACTCGATATCACTTTTAAATTTGTCCGTATTACTACAGAGCATTAAAGAATGCGTGTTCGATTCTGTCTTGACTGATTCAATGTTTTGAGTACTTTCGAGACGAGAGTAGTAGTCTGGGTAAGCATTATTGCTTTCTATCAGGCAAGACGATTCAATCGCACGCTTATTTATGTTGAAAAATATTGCAAGAGTATTTAAAACAAAATGAAAGGATATAATATTTAGTAGATAAGTATTTATGGCATTAATGGAGTTATTATGACCATGTAAAGTTGTGTGTATTTTTGGCTCTATTGTCATGAAAATGCTTAAGCTGTTAAGTATGAGGAAATATCGTCGCCGGAGGACATTCCGAACAATTACAAATAAAGGCTTGCAGTGTCATATAAAGGAATCAACAATTTAACGTACGATTGATAATACAAAAACATATTCGAGTTTTGACAAGCTATCTTATTAGATATAAATATCTTAATTTTCATAGAAATATGTATGAAATGGGTTTAACGTTCTAAAATACCTAATGACTTGAATAAATCAATTCCTGAATAAATCAATTTTGACCCAGAAGAATATCAACTAAAAGAATCTATTTTGATTGGAATTAAAGTTGCGTTTAGTGTGCGGAACAATTTATGACTGCCAAATCAGTCGTTGAAATTAGTTACGGTGTTAAGTCTTAGCCGTACAGAGTTCTTTAAGTTATAATAGCTAGCTGTATTTAAAATAAGTTCGTTATATTTCTTCTAGACTATATGAATACAGGATTTCTTTTTTATTAGAAATTTTAAGGAACCCACAAAGAGCCATAAGTCAGAGAGCGAAATATATCTACGTAATAAGTTTTATTTGTGTTTGTTTTTAATTGAAAATGAGCTTCAGTTAAGTGGTACTTATGTCATTGAAAAACGTTTTTCAACTCATTTTTCATTATCTAGGTATAAGGTATAATAATTATTTTATACATAGTGTTATTACTTAAAAAAATTAAAAAGAAATACAGACATCTCACTGTGTAATAAAATAATTACTACGAAATAAATAGGATAATTTTTGTATAAGGTGTTGCTAATAGTTTTTGTATCATTTTTATTTACTATTATAAAAATATTAAATAAATTTTATAAAGCTATTTAGTTAGTGTAAATCTTTTCGCTTAGACTACAGTCTAATTTTTTATAAGTCTACCGGTCGCGTTAACAGTTATCCGCTTCTAATGGCAGTGCCATGGCTTATGAGTACTGACCTACAAACTAGTTCGCGGAAGAGATGACAGTACACCTGATTTACACTACAACCTTCCACAACAGAAAGAGACGTGGTGTTGGTGAGTCGATCTATATTGATCTATTCTAAATTTATTTTACCAACATTTTATAAGTAATATGAAGAAAATACATACATATATACGCTGTATCCCTAACGTGGTAGTCAGAGAGGATGGAGGATTCTTACATACTTCTTTCGCTTCCTCAAATCGTAAATGAAGAACATAATATTACCAAAAGTATTGCTGAAAACCGAGATCGTCTAATGAAGGTAAACGTCGAATAACCCGAGATAGACCTGTGTCGATCAATCATTGTTGTGACCCGGGTCACCCATGACCCATTGTATGGTGATTGGGTTGTGAAAAATGTTTCGCTCATATCTATCATTCAGGCCGCGGTTTGTTTCGGTTTGAAACTGAATTTTGATTGCTCTATACTGGCTCTATTTGCGACAGGCGCAAGAGACCATAACAAACCGGTTTCTACAGTTTACGAATGATTTCGATTAGAAAGAGAACAACGTAGTCGCCTGCAAGGGAACAAAAGAGACAAAAATAAATTCGTTAGTTGCGTGACATCACGATTCCATTGTATAAGTAACAATATACTTACTATGTTAATTAAGATAAAATCCAATTTATTTGTACGAACAATTATATCTTTGTACCTACGAGTATATCTGGACGTGTCCGTATGACGGCGCTAGTGATGAAAGATTTCAAATATTATTGAATCGTTTAGAGTTCCATGATCCGATCACTTGCTTTTGGTTTGTGAATGAATTAAAACGATTTTATCAATAATACTCAATACAGGCCTTGTAATTTGTAAAACGCATTCAAACACCTCGACATAAAACGAAAATGTTTGATATTTATTTATTATTTGTCTCCAGATCTCGAAGATGTGTATGTATATACATATATCTTCACGCCATAACTCTTTCGAGATGGACAGATTATCTTCAGGGTGTAACAAAATGATACGTTGACACTTCTTTCAGCAATACGTTCCAGGGCTTGCAGATGTACTTAAAAGCGGAACTAGACAGTGGGGGCTGTTAACCCATTGCTTATATAAGTTTTTTGTAATAATACTGTATAATTTATAACACATAACGTATGTACCTCTATATAAAAACACATCTTCGCATTGTATCTCTAACGGGTTAATCAGAGAGGATGGAGCGCCAAGCTTCGCGGTTCTTACATACTTCCTGCGCCTTTTTGAATTTAATCATTCTCCTCACACATTTTCGCCTTTCACCACGAGTGCTTATGACATTTCCGTCAGCTAACATTCTGGCTATTTGATTTCCATAAATCAACCGCGTGTGTTTTACTGAATAAGTAATGATAGCATCAATGGCTATAAAAGTTTAGTCGACTTAGAACCTTAATTATTTCAACCTTGTAGCCCGGGCAAGACAATAAAATTACGGTATTCCCCGCCTGTGGTCTGCGCGTGTGGTCCGCGCTGTCTTAGTACTGGTAGAATGCTGTGAAGGCTCTACCATTGTCCCTCTGAGCGGCGGCAGCGGCTCTGGTGCCAACCGGAGGCCCCGCTTTATAACGCACCTAGGACAATCGCCACAGGAATTAAAGTGCGTAGAAGTCTGACATAACCCAATCTCGTTTTCTGGGAGCTAAGTAAGTTCAAGTTTCTCCTGCGTTATCAAAAAAAAGCACCTCAGTTGTTTGGTGTGAAAGAAAACTTTAAAGTTTAAGGAAATAATTTGAAAATCATTAATTTCTTTTTATTTTGGATCTATTACGTTACAGACCGAAAAACTGAGAAAGCCATTCGCCATTCAGTTACAGTTAATCGGGTTGATTTTTTTCCACGACATGATATGAATTGATCTGATTTTTTTTTTGCCAGTTTTCCTATGTAGCGAATCAGTGCGCGAGTCCTATTTGTACTTACTTGTAACATTTTCATTATATTTTAAGCAGTCGAAGTTGCAAACTCTTACTGGCAATAAAACACTAATAAATTCAATATATGTGACGTGTGAACGTCACAGTCTGCTTACGTTGGTAATAATTAGACACGTTATGTAACTTATTGTCTCATGTTGCGCGTGTGATACATATTAATTAATATTATTATTTATACAAGTACGTGTTTATTACAAAGTTAATTAACGTTAATTGAGATTGAAAGCAAATTAATTACCATGTATTGTGATAGGTTAAAATTTTGTTTCGAACACAATAACAATTTGTATTCACGACCTCGATGGTTCTGGATTCGATTCCTGGTCGGGTCAATTTTGGAAATGAACTTTTCTAGATTGTCTCTGATATGGTTGTACTGGGAGAGCCCCCAGAATTCATCGTCTGGTTCTCATAGCACAGGGAATGCCCTAATTTGAGGTCAGGTGATTGGTGTGTACTGTCTGGCGCATTATTATTTATTATTATACATTTATTATTATACAAGCCGCTACAAAATTTTGGCCATAAAATTCAAAAAATAAATAGCCTAAAACCATCTACAAACGATTCCGCGCTGAATGGTCATAGTTCCATTCCGATACGTTCAGTAGTTTTCACGTGATTGCGTGACAAAGAAAACCATTTTATTTATATACGTTATATTGATATAGATTACTTATTTTAAAAAATTGCGAATTTTCTATACGTTTAACCACTTTGCATGCGGTTTTTAGTGTTCCGTAGCTCAAAAGGAAAAAATGGAACCCTGTTAGGATCATTTTATTTCCCGTCCGTTCGTTTGTTCGTCTGTCAAGTTAAAATTAATGTCAAAACTGAAATCTACAGTCTCTTAGAGGTGTAAAAATTCAAGTTTCTAAGTTAACGCTATCGAAAGATTCGGAAATATATATCACATATTTAATACTAACTAACTCACTCAATAAAATCTATAGGGCACTTTCCATTAACAGAGAATCGTGTTTGGCAAGAAAAAAAATTTCACAGCACAAGTGAAGAAAAAATCCGAAGGCCGTTAATTATATCAGAAAAAAAAATTGTTTTATTGCCTTTTTATTGTAAAAACGACAATACAAACTTAGAATGAGAAAAAGATGACCATACTCTACCATGTGAGCTCAGTGCGTAGAGCTAGGTGAATCATGCATAAGTACTCACAAATCTGATCAATTACTGGTGTTAGTAACTTAAAATTAGTTTCTTAATAGTATTCAGAATTTCAGATACAATATATCACTGTCTTTATTTTAAATGAAAGCCTTAGTACATTCAGGAGAGTTTGTCAAAAACAGTTATTACTTTCTTTTACTGATTTTAAAAGTAGGCAATAAAATTTAATGGCTTATCCAATTAAGGTTAACTCAATGAAATAACGAATAAAGGCCAAGGGAGGAAGACAGTTCTACTTGTATTTATTTGCTTACTTGTTGAGATTTGTTTATGGAAACTGATAATTTTGCTTTTAAAAATATACATGACAAAGGAAAAGGTGAATAAATACAGAGATTATATTGGTAAATAATCAATATAATCTTGTACTGGTTATTTATTTATTTCATTTAATAATTTATTGCACACAACGACATATACAAAGAGGTACCGCTTATTTCTATAAGAAATTTCTCTCAGCGGACCCGCGAGAGAGAAATTTTATAAAGAGAGAAAGAAAGGTAGACACTATGTGTAATACAATATTATTAAACTAAATATAAATAATAATGAATACGAAATACAGTAACAAAAACACATACAATCAATATATCAGTACAAATAAATATATAAATCTGACATATATAAATACGAATATATGTACATGTATAAATACAAATATAGGGGAAAGTCTGGTAATTTGGACCATTTTTTTTAAAATGCGTTTTAAGTATACATTTCTTACATTTTTACAAACGTCTATTCTATGAAATGAAAGAATAATTATTAGGTTTTGCTTTTATTAAACATTAATCAACATAATTATTAAAGACATCTCAATAATTAACAAAATCTGAGATCGGAACTTTGTTCCAATTTAGCCAACTGGTTTTGTTATTTGGACCACGAGGTCGCTAAATTGGACTTCAATAGGCTCTGAGGTAAAACATAAACGAAAACTATAATTAAACAAAACATAACAAACATAATAGTCTCGGTAAGAAACCTACTAAATACCTAAAGCTTTTCACACAGTACAATCATCGCAAATGTCAGGATTTTGGGTACAAGTTTCGTGATTCCAATTATGGCAACGTACACACTGTATCCAATCAACTTTAGGGCCTTTTTTATCGTAGTAATTTCTTTTGCATTTGGCACATTCATTCTCTTTGTCTTCTGATTCAAGGCTGCTATCAGAATCGTCCAAAACAAGGAGTTTCTCTTCATTGTTAGATTCTTCACTATCACTTTCATTGATTTTTCTATTTTTCTTTCCCTGTTTACGTCTTTTGCCAGAATTTCGTGGATTTTGTTTTTTATTTGTTCCTGTTGCTTTATGGGAGACTTTAGGTTGACTTTTTTTGCTATTCTTATGTAAATTTAATTTGATTGGCTTTCGCTTTTGTTGTAATGTTTCTAAATTGTTTTTGTACGGACTAGAGGTTAATTCAACAGCTTTCTGTGCATTTTTACCTTTGTTAGATTGCCTGGTCCTTGGTACTGGAGATATAAGGTTAACACTGGCTTCAATGTCACGTCTCACCTGAAAAGGCTGCGATGTGGATGGTTTGGCAAATTCGAATTGTTCAGTATTCTGCAAAGTAAAAGCTGTAGCTTCCGTGGAGCATTGTGTGGCTATCTGCGGCGAAGATGGTATTGCAACTTGTTTCTTAATTTGCATGGAAGGTCGAACTTAATGAGGAATGTTTAAAAAGGATGGCATGTTAATTTCTATATTAGTAACGAGCAAAGATTCAGCAGGTGCAAAATGGCAATCTTGAAAAACATTTCTATTAACTGGCCAAATGCCTGATGCTTTAAAGCCATTCACTACATTACTTATTGTGGCTGCCCGTTCATAAACTATGTTAATTAATTGGCTAACTTGATACTGAGTAACAGCTCTACCGGGATTAGTTTGCATCCAAGATTCGATAGCTTGTGTGTAGTAAGTACTCATTGGCTTGAAAAATGACACGTCTAATGGTTGAAGTCTATGAGTTGTGTGCTCAGGTAATTGTAGCAAAATAATGCCGTTGTCACGAGCTAATAACAAAGCATTTAAATTTTTACTATGTGTCGTATGCCCATCGAGTAGTAACAAGATCTTATCTTTTTTTGTTGGTTTGACTATAGAAATAAAATTATGTAGCCATTGATTGAACAGTTCACAATTTATGTAACCAGATTTCGAAACCGTTACAATACTTCCAGCTGGAGCTCCCTCCCATAACTGTTCATTCATTCGCATTCGCTTAAAAATTAGCATTGGCGGAATCAATTGACCAGATGCACTAGCACACGCAACCATTGTAGTATTTAGTCCTCTTTCACCGCTAGTTAAAGCACCCACTTGCTTTTTCCCTTTGCCACCCATAACTTTTTGAGGTTTATTCTGCACTGTTTGAAATCCGCTTTCATCAATATTGAATATTTTAATAGGAGTCAGTTTATTTGTGTCAACAATCCGTTCATAAATATCAAAGAAGTGATTCAAATTTTCCTTGTTGAATCGTTTGGCTGTGTGTAAAGAGGTAGCTTCAGGTTGTCGGAGGCTTATTTTGTCTTTATGTCTTTTTAGGAAAGCATAGTACCATGCCTTGCCCGCTATTCTTTTAGTGCGATTGAAACTCATTGCGAAATATAGTCGGCCTTCCTTTTTTTATTTCTATGGATTCACTTGTATCACCTTTGTCTAAATGCCACTTTAAAGTGGCTTTTGGAATCTTATGCAATCTAGCGCATTTATTTAGACCAATCCCCTCATTTCTATAATCATAAATTGCGTTTTGTAAATCTTCTCGTGTCCATTTGTAATATTTTTTATCAGTCATCTGTAATAAGAAAAAATGAGTATGGTAAATTGAGCCAGTCCATTTTATCCAACTCCTTGCGGTCCATTTTAACCAACAGCGTAGTTACGTCATAAAACAAATCTAATAAAATATAACCTATAAATGCCGACATTTGTTTCACGTATGTTCATTGTAGATAAATTTACGCTTCTTAACTATAAATTACAAACGCTGTATGCTTACCTTTCACTTAGCTATACCCTTAGGACAAATCGATATAATTTATAGTAAAAATAACAAAAACAGATTTTTTTAAATAAAACATGTACGCTAAACGTCACGACGAAAACAATATGACCGATGTGCAATGAAGTTAGACGCATATCGCTTGGTGTTGCCAATATTGAAGTTGAAAAATTACTTTTTGAGATACGAGGGTGGTCCAATTTAGTTGCCGGTCCAATATACCATACTTTCACCTATATACATACATTCAATAACGATATATATTATGTACATGATAATTATACCCAAGTGAAAATATTTGTTTTGAACTAACTCTTCATATAGTGCTCTTTAACTGCTCGTTTAAAGCCTACTAGGGATCGACTCTCCCGAACGCAGGGAGGAAGATCATTCCATAGTTTAACGGCAAGTACAGTGAAGGAATGAGAATAAAAGTTTGTAGAACGGGAAGGTGTTTGAAGAGAAGTAGATACATGACTACGACTTGAAGTTCCCGGTAAACGTAAAATTGAAAACGCTCCTTAAGACAAGATGGTGACAATGGAGAATGCAAAATATTATAAAGTGAGGAAAGAATATGCATATTCCTACGTAAACGGATGGGAAGCCACTACTACACTACTACTACACAATAGCCTAAAAGCACTCAACATTCATTCACTAACGTATACCCTCATTCAGAAAGCGGTCGTTCTAAATACATGCCGAATTGTCCGAAAGTTTCTTTCATTATAACATAACATTAAACACATTATTATTATTATTTTTTTTTTCTATGCAACTGTCGTTTTCGTTTTACCCAAAAGCTCGCGAAAATGATAATCTTACCCAAAAATAAAAAATGTCAAACAATAATAATAATAATAAATACTCCAGACAATTACACAGATTGTGTGACCCCAAACCAAGCAGCAAGCTTGTACTATGGGTACCACACAACGAACTCTGGGGGAGTTTCCAGTAACGCCGGCCTGGGCTCCACTAAATTGACTGGATCGGGGATCGAACCCGGGACCCTAGCACAGCTAGGGTCTGAAAGGAGATCCATATGCCACTGCGCCAACGGGCTAGTCAATCAGTTATTCACATGTTCCCCAAATACATCTTTAAATCATTATCATCAAGATTAAATTTGACTAGAATTGAGATCAAAAGGAGATAGGAAATAATAGAAAAGGTTTGTGCAAGCGTAGAAGGAAAATCATGAGTATAGTATGTTAAGTTAGCTGAAAAAACAAACAAAAGAAAATTTAAATTTTCTGCACAAAAAGATTTATCTGCGTATCTTTATTTGTTGACTCTATTTATTACATTAAATAAACATAAATATAGAGTATTAAGACTCAAAATTATAAATAATACAAGCGGACCTGACAGACGTTGTTCCCCCCGAACTAAAATATAAATTTTCTAGAAGCCGGTTACAGCGCCACCTGCCAGGTCCAATTATGAATCTTAAGCATCCAGGGGCCTACTCGAAGATACACAAAAAGAATTATCAAATATGGTCCAGCCATTTAGGAGTTCAGTGACATACACACGTAAGGAAGAATTACGTGTAGGCATAAAGATATGTATAATATAAATTTGTACTCGTATAATGTGAAAATTTCCCAAACACTCTAGCCATATAATGTACAATAAGAGTACAATGAGAGAGACCACAGAATAAAAAATACCATTATGAACTATTCATTATTTCAACAGATTCAAAAAAGAACAGTATTGTTGGTAATATGACACGACAAAGTAGTTTTTTTTACTTTGTTTATGGCATGGCGCACAGATTAACGCATTTGCCAATGTCACGTATTAATAAGTAGAATCACAAGCAAATTATTTTTTTCTTATCGTAAAACACCTCCAGTAAAGTGATAGTAGGCTTTACTGAAGTTTTAAAGGACTTCTTGGAAGAGAGCGAGAACTTCCGCTACACATGTTTATTTAGATCTCCTCCATTCTTGTCACTTACATAAAACTTTAAAACACAATATACTATCACTGTTGTACTTTAAAACTCCTAAAAATGTAAAAAATAGAAAATCTAAATAAAATGACAACCTAACTTCTCCGTTCCCGCCAGAAAAACTGACAAAGTAGTTTTGATGTATATAGGTCCGCAGTAACAGATACGAAATACTACCATTTTACGCAATATCTCACGTACTACTACGTGTGCTCTAGCTGTCGGCAAGCAAATACGGATTATGTGTATTTTGAACACGTTTGACTATACCACACGTTTGCGACATGTCGGTTTTTTCTCACGTTTTTAGGAGGTGTTACTAAATCATTCAGATATAATGCCTACGACTCTGAGACCAATATCAAAACCAAGTTGGACCATTATAATTTTTATATTTTATCGCGTATATATATACATTAATCCGCCTCTCTACATCCAACTTACATTTTTCGTTCCTCGAAAACACACACCCAGATATACAATTTCGTTCACTTGTTCTAGACATTTTTCATTTACTCATATTTCACACTGTCTGTAGATCCTCCCTTTCAAACACCGGAACCTTACTTAGTTTTGTTAATATTCATATCCAATCCTTTCACTTCATAGTCTTCTTTCATGCACGTATAGTGTCTGCAACTCCGCTTCTGATGGTGCTATAAGCACAACATCGTCAGCGTACAGAAGGCAGTTTACCACTGTACCATCACATATCATGCTACTCATACTACCTTTCAGTGTCTGGAGGCTATCCAGAAACAGCACGAATAGCCAGGGGTAGACATCACGCATCACGCCGGAACAGACTTCGAACCAGGGCGACAAGTCGCCATCTATCCTTACACAGGCTTTGTGGCCTCGATATAATGCTTTTTCAAGATCCACGAAAGCGCTAAAACTTTCTGACCTAAGGCCAGAAACTTTCCCACGACACTGCGGAGTGAGAAAATCTGATCCATACAACCCCTACCGTTCCTAAAACCACTTTGTGCCTACCACAAATATCTTTTAGAAATGCCTTTCATACGTTCAGTCAATATCTTGGCGTTCCGTCCTCTTTGACTACCTCGTTTGGGATACAGCGAGAAGATATAAATAGATATGACAGATTTTTGTAATAAAAATGTTAAACTGATTAAGCAAACTTTAAACTTGTTAGCTGATGGAAATGTCAAAAGCACTCGCTGTGTGAGGAGAATGATGAGATTTGAAGAAGCGAAAGAAGTACGTAAGGGCCGCGACGCTTGGCGCTTCGTCCTCTCTGACTACCCCGTTAGGGATACATCGTGAAGATATGTATGTATGTAAGTAACTTATTAAGAAATGGAATACACAAGTAATGCCACGCCAAGTATATTCTTTATAATATATATATTGTAAGGACTACTCAAAAACATTACGACCAATCCCAATGACAACGAGAGACTTTGAGACAGCACCAGGAAAATATACTGTATCGAATTAGAACCTTGAATGTAGTAACGAATTTAAAAAAATCGAAGGCCTATCAGAAATTCAGTTATATTAACAGTATTCAAACTAAGGAAATTGAGTTCTCAAACCACAACAGTACATTCTCAGTAAGATTTTTTCTACTTCCTATTTTTATTAGATACTAGCTGTACCCGCGACTTCACCTATGTGCAAAATTTTTGCGTTACTTTCCCGGGTTAGTGTTTTTTTTCACCTCCTCGGAGTTAGATTTTTTATAAAAAGTAGCTTTTGTATTTTGTTTTGTAATCGGTTCACAAGTTTAACATTCCCCAAACAAAGATTCATCCCTTTTTTTTGACCCCTTTAGGGGTAGATTTTCGTAAAGAAAAAGTAGCCCATAACCATTCCCTGGTGTCAAACTATTTCCATGCCAAATTTCATCAAAATCGGTCTGGCGGCTTAGCCGTGAAAACGTACCAGATGGATAGACAGATTTTCGGATTTATAATATCATTAGTATGGATTTACCCTTGTTTCTAACCAGTCTACTAAATATCATGATTTATTGTTTCTCCGACTGCTGACAGCCATTATTCTGACATTAGGTGGTCTTACAGTTGCGAATAAAATTAGCCATGGTTGACCCGGTTTGCTATCAAGCTTACATCGATATAATTGAATCGCGTAACAATCGATGGAGGTAATATATTACGTAATAATGTGACTTGTAATACTGACAAATGAACTTCAAAATAGATTGCTATTTAGGGCATCGGGACTAATTGTGGGGTATTCATAACTTTCGCTCGGTCACGATTTTTATAGGGTCATCAACTACCATGTTATTATTTAAGATTTTAGATCAGCCATTCCCAAAGTGGGCGATAACGCCCCCTTGTGGGCGCTGCAGGCCTAAAGGGGGGCGGTAAGAGACCCAGAAAAAAAATGGGGGTGTTGTGTAGAGGCCTGGGGGGTGATTTGTAATTTCATTTAGCTAGGAGGCATCTTAGACAACGACTGCATGACCTCTCGACTCAGTAGACAAAGTAAGTTTGGGAACCAGTGTTTTAGATTAATAAATTAGTACTTTCAAGCTCTATTTAAATATTGCGGATTAAAGTTTTCACAAAGAAATCTAACAAACAGCTAAGAGTGTGTCGAATGAATAGCAATAACTCAAGGTTCGAGTGGGGGTACATAACGCACTCTGCAAGAAAGTGTTTACTTGTTTCCTTCATTTCTGCATAGGCGGATTGATGTTAATCTATACGTAAGTATTGACAAGTATTCTGTTTTGCTACTTCCAATACTCTTATACTCTTTCCAATCTAAGTACGTAGTTTTTATTTCTATTTTGTGTATTATACGAAAAAGTACCATAACAGGCATGGCATACTCGACTAAAAACAGTTAGGCATATATGCTAGTTCAACGAACTAAAAGAAAAAAAGAGAAAGAATACTCTATTATAAAATATCTCAGTTTGTTTATAACAAATACCGGTGTAATTATGATGTATCAATTCTTTCGATAATTAGATGTAAGAATAGTACATAAAAGTTGAGTGGCAACCCTAGACGTATAATACTGAATGAAGTCTCCTGACATGTACCACAGACTGTCTCAGCACATTAGGTGCGTGGTTCACAAAGCGCAGTTTTGGGTCGTGGTCAACATGTGTTCGTATTTTTCTACACAACGCAGTGCCGGCCTCGCTTTTAACGAGTTTGTTGTTAATCATTTTGTTCACATTCAAATGAAATGGAGAGACTTTCGCAACTTACCCGCATACTGGTTGAGTACTTTACTTGACGTATTACCGTGAAATTGTTTTGTGCGTTGGCTTATTGCTTGTCTCTTTTCAGAATTTGTCTTTATGTAATTATACTAGGTTAAATAAGTTCTATTTTGCATCGTACAAACTGTGTGCAGTTTTTTTAAATTATTGCATTGAAATACAAATTGTTGAGTGGTACTACTATGGGAAAGTTATAGGAATGTTTTGGTGTTTTATGCAAAAATGATATCTCTTTCAACGGGTAATGTATTAAGACGTAGCAATATAATGATCGATCCAAAAGTTTAAAAATTTTACTTGTGAAACTGAAACCTGATGTATTTCATAAAAACTTGCAAACGTGTAAATAACTGTTAATTTTTGAATTCATTGCCGGAGCCAGAGTGCTCAAGATAGGGAAAATATAACAGGCCAAAATAAAGCAGAGGTAAGTATAGTAGGCCTCCGACTTTACAGTTAAAAATATTAAACTGTATCTTATTACAGTTATTTCGTGTCATTTACAAGTTTTTGTCAAATATGCCGTAGGGTTTCACTTTTATAAATTTTACTTTTTTTTTTTAATATGCAAATATTGTTCTACGAATGTCACATTTTTGCCCCATGTGTTATATAATTTTAAAATCGTCTTCTTGTGCTCTTGAATTTTATTTTCATAGCTAATGATAGGGTATGAATTTTTTTAATCCTTGTCTTTATATCGTACTACAAACGCCATACTGAATTTTCTAAAAAAATTTGGGCTATGTCACTCGAATAATTGAGTCGAATCTATAACACTTCTAACGTTGATACTGGTTGCGTGGTTTCGGGTCTATAGGGTAACAGACGAACAAACAGTTCAGATATATTATGTAACTACATACATATGTACGTACATACGAGTATACACATACGCAGCTAAAATCAATACTATTCAATTTGCTTACCCGTAGTCGGGTAAAAAAGTAACATTTTATTATGGGAGATAACGAAACGTGTCAAATATATGTAAAAGTAAATAAATGCAACCATAAATATAAAATAAACACTTTTCTCCTTAACGTACACTCTACAGACTGGAAACAGCTTACAACTCAGAAATTGCACGAAATTCACAGATAGAAAAAAGTATGAAGTATAATTATTACGTGTTTGACATGCGTTTCACATTGACAGTATGAATGTAAACACTGAATGTTTTACTTTATTTAATGTATTTGCAACAGATATTATACATAAATTTTAGCCCTTTGCACTCATACCGTTAATGTCAAAAAGACTGTCAATGTCAAACTCATAATAATTTGTGATCATATGCAATGTAACCTCCTTGGATCAAACAGTCGCACAGGGTAGATGATCGCCAAAGAGTTTTTAATATAAGTTTATATGTACGGTCGAATCTCGACCACAAGGTGACCTCTAGTATGCTTAAAAAGGGGTACAAAGTTCTCTCTTCACGTATTGATATTATGTAATAATAAGTGATATAGTTTAGACAAAAGCACGTTATGACTTCTAGATTTTTAAGCACTCGATTTATATGTTGGGTACCATACAATAACTGGGGCAACATTAAATAACATTAAGACTCCAAGAGAGTTTACGTAGAAAAATTTGTTTTTTAAATTGTGTTTGCCAAAGATCGAATCCGGACTTTTGCGTTAAAGGCACTTAACACTACACTAAAAAATACTGTATCACTTTAAAAAATAAAAGTAAAAGGTGTGATGAAAAGATTAAGTCATGAATAACTATTAATAGTTTCATAATTATCACTGCTTAGAAAAAATCTTATAATAAGAATAACATGTACGTTAAATTGAAGTTACACTTTCAAAGCGTGTATCTAATTGCCCAGTTTTTTAAGTTGCATGATGATGTCAAATTTAAGACAGCATTTGTGAGACCGTAAACTCAATCAATTAGAAAACCGTAATACTTAATCAATCTCCTATATTTCTCGATTCGCACGTTATTTAGTGCGTTGTAAATCACTCTTACGATTTACTGACGTTAATAAGAGTTAGTCGTGCGTCACGACGGATGGTGCACTTGCATGGGTTTATTCGAAGTTGTAGAGGTTAGATTGGACCACACCGAATAAAGGTGCAGTACGTGTGTAAACTAGGTGAAGTACTTACACAGAATACAGGTGCAATACGTGTGCAGTCTATGCAGCTTGTTGAGGGATCCGTAATTCATTAAATTATAATATGAAATGCGGAATTTTTTTGTTGGTTCTTCTCAGTGTACAGGTTTTTTTTGAATCGAATACCGAATACGTACAAATTTAGAGTGTGTGAATTGAAGTTTTTATGGAGAAGAATAAAAAAGGCGTCGGTCGCTTTATGATAAGAAAAATGGAAAGTTTTTCCAAAACAGAAAAAGAAAGAAAAATACCTTGCAATTGGGTTTACTTGAATAAATTAATTTGACTTTGACTTCGAAAAAGCCAAACCGTATTCGTTACAGTTGCAACACATGCGATGAGACTATGCGGTACAGCTCCAGGCACGACCACTGCACGTGCTAGGCCCTTTATAATTTCGGCAGGGTAACGAAGCGACCGACGTCTTTTTTATTTTTCCTCATAACAACTTCAATTCACGCACTCTAAGTTACCCACATACCAAAAAAAAAAAAAACGAAACCAGCGCTGATGGGACAACGCGCCATCTATTGGTATTGAGAGACAATAAAAACATTCCTGAGAGCGACCGCATTATGCAATTTTTTCATAAATAAAACGCAGCCATTGTGTAAGTTTATTATCTGTACTAGCATAATAAATATGAGAACATTGACAAATAATACGCATAATATATTAACTATATAATATTTATAGATATCTACATCCAACTCTGAAATTTGTTATTATCTAATTTCGCTTTATCGTCAGTGGGCCCAATAATTAATTGCTAGAGATGGCGTCCAGGTGTTTGATACGCCTTGATGCGTTGTTCCTGTATGGAAAATGGCGTGAAATCGTGTATAGTTATTCAGCTTGCAGCACGTATTACACCTGCGTTCGGTGTGGCCCAGACTTTAATGTAGATATTTATTTTACTTAATCTTTTGCTGTATTCGGTTATCAGAAAACTCGACAAAAAGTCGACTACACTATCGAAAACATTAATTAATCAAGGCATCAAGGTGTTTTAAATAGTGGACGTTTAAATTTTCAATAAAATGTAAACGGATACGTGGCGGTGCGGGTAGAATTCATTGTCTCCCATTTTATAAGAGAAATAAAACCAAAGCGCTCGCGCATTGCCGGCATTGCCTTGATATCGCCTCTACTTTGCAGTAAGCGATAGCCCAAACGGTATACCATTTAGGTGTAAACCATTCCATGCAACATTCCAAGCAAGTGTCAATTGACATTTACCAATAGGTTATAATTTATAATTTAATATTATGGTCATAAAATCCGAAGATCCAACGAAAATAACATTCTAAGCAATGGAGTATCAAATACCAGTTATCGATACTAAGTTGGAATTGATTACGATCCACACGTACAAGATAACTATTAACTATGTATCGTAATTTCAATTTGTTATTACACTCAACTCGATGTATCATTGACTTCCGGAATTAGATCGTAATTGGTGGAATTAAAGTAGTTTTCGATGGTGCGGTTTGAAACTGTGTTCTAATACATATTATATTTCAATTGATCTAATAGTTAAAATACACAGAACAAGATAGAAAAAAGATGAGTGACACTTCGTAGTCTCTTAGAGCAAAATGTCACAGGAGGGAGAAAAATCCATCTCTTGTAAATTTAGTACAGGCTTTGTCTGTGATTTTTTTTGTTATTTGAGCGATCCATATTTTGCATTCAAATTGAACTCGGGTCAATGTAAATTATCTGTTAAAGGGATTTCATGTTAAGGACAACATAAAATGTTGTGACCAAAATTTCGATTTACGGAGGTTTTACTCGTTGACGATAATATACAAAATCACACTAAATATAACGCTAGGACACCATATACCTATAAAAAAATAACTCACTACTACGTGAACCCATAGTAAGTAGTCTGTTTATTGTCATAGTGGCGTTTAGTCCTAGGGCGGCCAGAAATTAGGGGCGGAGAACAATTGCGAATTTATGGTTTTTTAATGCTTGCTTAAATGAGTCATACGAGAAGTAAAAATGTAGAACTAATAAAACTGATAAATATACTCGTTCGTTCGTATAAAGTTTAAAATTTCAAATTTGTTTTAGTTGGGTAATAGCAATATAATATTAGGTAAAGCTGCAGGATTACATTTAGAAACATTAGTGCATCATATTATTTCTAAGAATCCAGTTATAAAAATCGGTGTCATGACATTAAAGAGTCGTTTACTCACATATGCACTCTACATATATGTATAATATAACTATAAGCTTCTACAGACATTACAAATAGTGTCGTAACTTTATTTTTATTTACATTTTTATACATATCTTAAACATATTAGATAGTTTTATCTTAAATATTAGTTCTAACTTTATGTACAGATAAAGATACAAATATAGAAGATCATGGGCATGTCACGTATGACACCAATAAAATAATAAAATCAGGCTGAATTTAATGTGCTCGTCACGTAAAACATCATTTATCTATTTATCTTATCTTACACATAGTCCGTTGTTTTTGTTGTGAGCGGTAGCTGTCTTTCCATCTGTCAAGTTTGTATTTTTATAGCCATGTAAAAAGCCAATAACTACTGGACTAACTTGCTGTACCTTACTCGGAATCGGAGAAGTACGAGTGTATTTAAACTGATCGAGCAGATTAGAAAATATGAAATGTGCATTTTCATTACTCTTAATGTATTTATGATTGATTTAAAAAAAAATTATGATATTTACCTAATATTTTATTAATTTATAATAAACATGAATGGTTTTACGTTTTGGTAAAAATGTTTCTGTAATCTCTCATTGTAATTATTTCAAAAATAGCGACCCGCTCCGGTTTCGCATTTAAAAAAAAATAAAATACAACCCATGTTACTTGCTGATAACGTAGCTTTCTATAGGTGAAAGAATTTTCAAAATCGGATCAGTAGTACTGGAGATTACCCCGAACATCCAAACTCACGAACTTTACCTCTTTATAATATTAGTATAGAAGATTACTTACAAGACAAATTTTTGAAAAGTGTTTTGCAATTCCGAACTATTGGTTCTAAAGAAATAATGTTAGAAAATGAACAAAATTTCGATTCTTTATATACAATTAAAACGAAACATAATAATTAAGTGCCTAACGGCTTTTGGTTTGGTTATGGATAGTCCAATATAAAATACCTTACCCGACCGCACCAAATGCAACTGTCTGCGGTGTGTCCAATATTGCCTAATAGGCATATGCGTCAACACGTCAATACTGCATTAACATGTTGCGTACGTTTCTCTAGAAAGTAGCACTTGCTGTACGGTGACTGTTAATGCCGTTTTTAGTGAAAATTGTCTATGGTAGTTCCGGTGTACGTGGTTTATGGGAGGCCCTTAGATGTAATGACATACTTGGATTCCAGTGATTGAAAACATTAATTTTCTAACACATTATTAGGCATTATATAGGTTTAAATATTTAAGATTTGTACTTCGTGGTTTAGCTTCGTTAGTTTTTCATTATACTGTTAACGATAATTAGAGTCATTTAACAGCGACACTTTTTTTAATTAACGCAGTCGTTGTCGTTAGATCCGATTCCATAATCTATAAATCCTGTAAAAAAAAGGAAATAAATGAAATAGAAACGCGATATTTGTAATTGGAATGAACGAATCGTTCATGATTATTAAATATACTTTTTATTGAAAACTTAATTATATACTGTACGCAAATTCTAAAATGTCATAAATAATGTATCTACCTACTAATAGCACAGAAAACTGATTGCGCCAGTGTTTATCTAATTGTGTAATTTTGAAAGCATTATAATTTACATACGAATATGTACCTATATTTCTTTAGCGATAAATATTTAAATAAGTTAATGAAATACAACTATTATGTAATATTAGCACGTAAGATATAATGTTTTCATAACTTTTTATGCGCGCATTGTGTTATTCAAGGATATTTGTAAGTGTGTAATATAGAGGTAGATGCACAGGTATGTATTTTTGTGTTTTTGAGATACTTAACTATTTCAATTTTGTATCAATATTTAGTATCATATTCGGATTTGTAACCAAATCGTTAATTTTCTGAACAGAATTGTTAAAACACATTATTGTTAACTCGCACGCGTTTGTAATTAATTAAAAGCTTAGGTATTTCTAGTTTAAAAATATAGCGCTAGTATAGCCACCGTGGTATAATTAAACTATGCTCCTAGTGTGGCCTAAGCACAGGTTTTGGGTACTCATGACACAACAGAAGCAAAAAATTTACAATAAACCTAACCTGACGAAAGGCCACAGTTTCGTATTATTTTCTTAAGAGCTGAGACATCTCAGAGTCTCAGATCTCAGAGCAATTATCCATTTGAAAAATATAAAGTACCTGCTTATCTAAATATTTTTTACACTTTCGCAATATTATTATATAAGTATAGTAATATTAGTAGGTACCTATTTATTAGTTTTTATAATATTGGTGCAGAAAGAATTTTTTTAATAGGAACGTTCATTAATGAAACCAGACATTTACAACTTGGAATTAAGTTAAAAAACTAATTTCACATTCAAGTTAAAATGTCATTGGTAGTCCCGTTCCAAACGTGGGCAGTCTTCGTGCTGTTTTTGCACATTAATTCGCTCGGCCGCCTTGTAAACGAAACTTACAAGGAGTTAGCGGGCTTGAACTAGGCAATCTAGGTGTTGCTTTCTGATATACCGATTAGATGTAGAGTGGGTGGTGTCTTTATACTAATAAATAGCATGATATGATAATAAAAATGCAAAAAATTATAATCAATACACTTGCGACCAAAACAATCGACGTATCTTGCAGTCTTCAATTTTAAGTCTATCATAAATACAGAAGTAAAGCTTTTAAGTTATATATTATTAGTATTTAAAGAATTAAATATTTAGCTTTAAAATAAATACGCACATACCAAATAATTAAACGTGAAAAACACAATGTGAAAAAACTGTAAAACGGGCTGATTTTTTTAATCGTGATTGTATTGGATAGCCTTTTTATTCAAGTCTTGATTTAAGTATATGTTTAAGCATATATGTAAGTGAATTGTAAGCAACTTTGTGTCTGTGTGTAATTATGATTCAGTATTAAAGACGCATAGCCTTTTTTATTGCTCTTTGATAAAATAATAAGTCTTATAATCGTTAATACTTATGTGTCTTTAATTTTTTAGTGTACTTCTATTATTTATTATATATCCGACTACTTAATAATTAACAATTGTCTCTGCATTTTCTTTCGATTATAATACAGAATTTCGTTAGCTACCATTATTAGTAATAAAGATTTATTGCAGGATACGAAGTATTGTATAATTGTGTTATTAATTTGTGTATTTTATATAAAATAAAACAAAATATATTTCAATTTATCTATAGCTATAGCTACGTAGTTTTAAGACCCGGCTGCCAAAATTATGAGCGTTTTTAAATATGTTTGCTGAGGCGGGCACACGTTTAATTAATGTGAAATTTAAATATATACTTCTTTATACATTTTTCTATCGACTACCTGAAACCATAATGGAATTTATGTAATTACGATCGGTCCTTTTTTTTGCAATGTGATATTTCTTTGAGAGATTTTTAAGTATTTCTCCTAAATTCCTAGAGTAAGTCATATAAAATTGCGGCTAACATGAATACAATAATACAGTTTAATAATTACTGGCTAAAGGATATTTTATTATATGAATTAATGTTCCTGTTATAACGATATATGTCGCGTTCGCATTAGTTGCATTACATTAGGTAAATAATAATTGCAATAAAAATTAATGGGACTGTTACATTAAGTAGCTTTTTTTATTGGAAAAAAGCGTATTAGAAATACAAGCTTTACATAAAAATATATTATTTTAATAACTGTTTTTTAAACCGTGTTTTCCAATCTTAATAATTAGCAATTCATCGCTAATTGAACAACATCGAAAGCTGAACCGATTGGATAGCATTATCACATATCTTAATAATATTACATACTTAAACCACTTTCATATAAGGTTATGACCACATAAAACTGTTGAAATTATAAGGTACTAGTTATATGCGACAGTATCACTACAATGTAAATTTAATTAGATTCTTGGAGAGAAAGTTCGGGTTAATATTGCTTGTTTAAACTTATAACTACTAAAGGCATTTATTAGACTTTGCTAATTACAACTATGTGTCTAACGGAGAGAGACGGTTTAACTTTTAAA
Source organism: Zeuzera pyrina (assembly GCA_907165235.1). NCBI lineage: Eukaryota > Metazoa > Arthropoda > Insecta > Lepidoptera > Cossidae > Zeuzera > Zeuzera pyrina. Next base: position 7,248,012 of record OU015629.1, read on the forward strand.
CGTCATCAAAAAAAGGAGGAAGTTTTCTACTTGTCTGTATGTATTTCTTTATGTATGTTCAGGCATAACTTCTTTGTTTATGAACCTATTTCAATGATTATTTTTCTGTTGGATTCAGCATAGCTCCTTGAATTTTACTGATATTGGAGTTTGGACTTCTTAGATACACCAAATAATCCAAATTCCTAATAAGCATTTATTTATATTGTTGATTCTTTTGTATAGCATTCAGTTTCGGAATTATTGAGAAGAAGTTAGTTGTAGATCTACCCTAGATATTTATTTAGGCCAAGGTCACTCTCATAAGGGAGAAACGAAAGACTTTCGAAGTAAAAATAAAACCGACTTCAAAAAAAACATTGAAAAGTACAGGTAAGAGTACAAATTGATTATGTAAGTATTCGTATCGTATGTATACAGTTACTTTTGTACTTGAGTTTTGATTCGTAAAAGATATTTATTTTGTATTTTGAGTGTTTTTTTTTAAGTCGGTTTAAATTTTTCTTAAAAAGATTTTTATACCTCCCTTTGAGTAACCTTGGCTTAACAAATATCTAGAGTAGGTCTACAAAATTTTTTTTGTATTATTTCTTTTACTAAAAAGGCGGCCAAAAAGCAGTACTTATCTAATTTAATTATTAGTCCGGATTGTCAGTTGTTCCAACCACCAATAGCAAAATAAAGTTTGTCGTAGAATGTAAAATTATTTAAAATATTCTATTCTTGATAATTTTCCTTCAATACACATTTTGTTCATGATTTTTTTAATTTTCTGTTTAAGCATCCGAACCTAGCTGCCTGCCCGTTTATCCATCTGACATAGTCAATTTGTCGAAAACAACTCATGTTATACACAAACTTGAAATTTGACATAATAATACATATTTGCTTAATAAGTACATCTTGTTGACCCACATATTATGTACTAGTTAACTATTTAAAACATTCATAGAATTAAAAAGAGGCCAAATCGGGTACTCTAATAAATCGACTAGACGGTTCTTATTCATCTACGAATCTTTTGGACCCGATACTTTAAAACTATCAGGGGCTATAAAACCTTACCCGAAGTATACAGGAAAAAATCACTTGTATTGAACTTACTTCTTCTTTCTTCAACAAATCAATTTTACAAACATATAACTTTATAAAGCGCTTTTACGCGCGAGATGATACACTCGGCCAAATTTTATTTATTTATTTGAATTTTATTTACATATTTTTAACTAAATTGCTTTAAACTTTCAAAACCATTGATCGTCACATATTATTTCACTTCCCAATGTAATGTCCCCAGGAAAGGGCATAGTTTAGACTTGATCAGTAACCCGCACCGTGTACAGCCGTAAATGAGATGGATTTGCCGTTTGCGCAAATTAACGCCTGAGTCAATACGAATTTTATGATTTATTTACGTAAATAAAGGTCTAGAATGACTAGGGGTGTCATATCCCTTCATAAAAGTGACATTAGCAGGGTAAAGGACAAATCTAAGAACTCGTGCTTTGAATCTAGAGGAGATTATTTAAGGGATATGTAATGGAGCTATAGAATTAGTAATTTTATCTTCAAATTTCAATACTGAAAATTGACGATTTTCTCCGTAAATTTGCTACTTATGATATAAATCACATCTTCTTTAAAATTAATGGTCTTTGCTATACAAAAATTGTAAACTTCAAAATTAACAGTTTTCACAATAAAATTTTGGTTACAACTTCAATCACTGAAACTTTAATGTGGTGTAATGGTGATAAACAATAAATGCTTGGCATAAAATTGTGAGGAAAAATGCAGGCAAGGTTTAGATTGTTTCACATAGGGTAACATTTTGAATTTTATTTTTTATTACTCATGCGGGATAAACACTATTGCACATTTTTGCGGTTGATAAGTAGTTATTTTCTCATTTTACAATTTATACTCAAATTGTAAAATAACAACTTTTTATTGTATAGCATTATATGTATGTGTTAGCAATTCATAGCAATTTTGTCTATATTTTCACCAATTTTAAAGTGCCATTAAATGCATCTCATTATTTAAGATTGTAAAAAGCACTTTAAATTTTAAAGTCGTATAGCATATACGAAATATTGCATTCACCAAAATTCACCAACTTTATTATCATTAACAAATGCTCACTACAATATTAGTAATTTTGCCACGTATGTATACATTAAAAATTATTTTAAACAATTACTTACAAATTATTTTTATTGAACAATAAAAAACACAACACCAAACCAAATTATTGCCTCAGGTTGAGATGAGCGATGGGTCAACGAACAAGTCAAATCAATAGTTGATCAGTAGTAAACGAATAAACTGTTTTCTTCTTTAAAAAAAATCAGGTCACGGATTCAAGTAGTTTTGTTCAACGAAACAAAACGTTAAAAAACCCAATCTATCTTTACAAGGAAATAATCACTTACTACGACGATTTTTTCGTTCTCCAATGTTTTAATTCGTTATAATTGATAAATTAGTGGAAAAACTTAACGTGTTTTCGACTAGCTTTTAACTAATTTTGTTTATTTTAAAACCGTCAAAAACTTACCGCTTTCGGGAGATTCGTTGTCGTCACGTTAAGTACCTATACGTCTGTCCACAATGTATGTGTGATTGCTGCAATGTCGCTCACTTATTCAGAGTGTGCACAGTATAAACAATTTGCAAAGCGAACGCACTTTTTGTGCATTTCATTAGTGGGTGCGCCCCCGCTGATAGGCCGAGAACGTTGTTGGAATACGCTCACTGTTCAATAATTTATGTAGGTATGGAAAAACATGTGACAAAATATTACCTTTGCATTCTTTAAAGCAATTATGAACATATTTTATTATTGTAACTTACCTATAATAGTTTATAATTCGAATAGATTCTAAATTCAAAATATTCAAGTAAATTAACTATTACTACCATTACAACATAATTTTGAAAATTAAATCTAAGTACTACCGGTTCGGAAAAATCTGAGAAGAACTGGCACGTAAGTTAGGTTTTAGAATGAAATTAGTTGACAATTCCATTTTATTAATATTGTTGAATAATACACTACACTTTTTAGTGTATTTCGTACATAAGACCAGGTATTGCCAGGTTAATGAACGAGTTGAGGTGAAGAAATAGGGTTGAGATTTGTAAATCAAAATGCGAGCCTTTAACATTTGGTCTACGAAGAGTGTGTTTTTTAAAATGTTTTTGTTAATTTCGAGAAAATGATAATTGAAAATATAATCAAATATTCAGTTCATATTTAAAAATAAAAGATACAGTTATCGCTCAAATAAACGACAACTTCAAACGAAACAATTTTTTCGTCTGTTAAATTATGTATTTACTTCCAATTAAATGTTGTGTTTATGTAAATTCTATTCGATAAAGTGTTTAATTGAGTATTTTTTCTGTGCAAGCGTATGTCTTTTTCTGAGTTCATACCTGCAGTAAAAGGCTCGACTTTTTGTCGTCAAAATATTATCTCATAATACGTTATTTTGAATAACCTGGTCTTAATAATCTATTTGTAAGTATTAAATGGTACATATTTCTTTTGTTTTATGTTTTACAGTTTTGGTACCTACTGTCTTATGTTCGTGTAACATTTTATTTACTTACTTGTTTTGCCACTAATTTGACTCTTAATACTCATTTGTTACCGATTTGTAAGCACATACAAATCGGTAACAAATGAGTATTAAGAGTCAAATATTATGAAAATGAGTATAAAGTCAATATTATGAAATGGTAAATAACTTTACGCCATTTCCCTTTTGGAATGGACAGAGCTTTAAGACATGATCACATCTTCTTGCCACTGTTCGCTAAAAGTTCTAGTAGTAGAATATGACAATATACTTTTTTCCCAAACGAGTTTGGAAACATTTTATGTAATATTAGCTGATCCCTGCGACTTCGTCCGCGTTTTTTCCTTTAAATAGCCTATGTTCTTCCTCAGGATTAAATCTATCTCAATACCAAATTTCATTTCAATCGGATGGACGGTATGGCAGCCCATAAAATAGGAACAAACAAACATTGATTTTTACATCGACACACCTTGGATTCGCACGGGTAGAAATTTTTTGAAAATAATATGCAACTCAGGTTACTTGCTGATACTGTAACTTTCTATAAGTGAAAGAATTTTTGAAATCGGTTGAGTAGTTTTTGAGTTTATCCAATACATACAAACAAACAAAGTTTGTCTCTATAATATTATAATACAGATTAAAATAAAATATTGTAATATGTAACATTTGGATTTCCTTGTAAATAGGGTATTTATATTAGATGTAATGTACCTGCGTTAGTTAACAGAAATGTTAAAAGAGTAGAACTAGATTCCAGTAATTTAGATACTCGTATCAAGGTCACTCATAGTGACAATTGCTGTCTTCCGTTTAAAGTCGGCTGTCTCTATTTTTTGGATCTCAATGTCACTAGGTCTAGTTACGAAAATAGTTTCCTTAACAATAGACTTGTTTGTGAGTTCTCACAATTTGTTTAGCTTTTATGATTGATGTTAAACTTGGTAACATATTTGCAATGAGTAAAATATAATTTCGTTATTTTAGTAACTGCGGTTCGTGAATTACTGTAATGATTCACGTACTGCTTTCTTTACTTTCACTGTTCGTCTGTGTCAGGAGCATAATTTTGAAAATAATGATGTCATTACATTGTTTGATTAACGTGGCGATTGCATATATTGTTAGATAATTTTTTTAGGTAAAGCTTCTCGCATTACATTTAATGTGAATAACTTTTTTATCTGCTATTACGCGGATCTGGCAGAAAAAAATATGTTACTTTATTTTTCTATTTATTTTTCCCACCAAGGTCGCAAATGTCAATCAAGGGATGGCAGCAACTTGTTTTTGTTTTATTCCACTATACCACCTGTAACTTTAAATAATTACTGCTAGAATAGCGTCAACTCAACCCGAAATGAAAATATCGTCAAAATAGAAGTAGGAACGGTTACTCGGATGGAAGCGGGCATCAAACTATTTATTATGATCATGAAGTTCCTTTGACCGTAAGCGTCTTTTTGATGCTTGATAGACCTTGATGACGTGATAACAGTGGCAAACGATGTCCGACCACAATCGACTCAATTTATCGTCACAACGCCCACGTCCCAAGCGTTAACACTATGATCCCTATAGGTCTAGCTTCGATCACGCTCACTCACACTAGAACATGGGCCTTCAGTCCAGGCTTCAACACCCGATAACCCCACACCATTTTGGGCCTTAGCTATAACAATTCTGTCGCCGGTTCATACCCGTATAGATTCTCACCGACACACAAGTGCAGATCTCCCGGCAACAACTTGAGCCGAGGTCACGTCCTTCACCCAGCGGGTGCTCTCTCGACGGAGGGGCCCTCAAGCTTTGTCGACCTTTTGGGCAGAGTCCTTCCGCTGCTCCCACCTACTTATTTGGTTCACTGTGACAGTCACAGGGTCATATGGCGAGGGTATGGTTTTGTTAGTCAGTTTATTTCGACGCTCTCCGACCGGTCTTCAAGTACTCACTGGAGGCGTGGGAAGCCTCATATTTTCCCTTCTCAGAAACAAAACAAAACATCAATAAAAATTCGAGAAATTACCTGTTTATTTATTTAACTTTGACAGTTCAATAATAACTTTTAAGGTCATTTGTTCATTAGCATTTTTCAATTACATTTTTAGAGTTTTTTACCACGAGAGAAAAATTGGTCAAGTACGAGTTTGACTGGCGCACAGGGAACTCCATGTGATAGTTATGAAATTGTAAATAAACTTAATTTATGGAGATATGCGAGATCTTGGATTTCTATGCTTTTCCTGTAAACTTTACGTCGATAAAGGCTCTGTATTTACTAAAATTTTAAATATTCTCGGATCAGTAGTTACGGAGTAGGAGGGGGAAAGGTTAAGTCGAGTTTGATACCTATTTTCCTTTTTTTTCCTCCTAGGAATGTTAATTAATGTGAAATATGTGGGTTAACATCACTATGCCAAATTTCAAGTATGTTGCTAGGTTTATGAGGACAATCGTCTGTGACGACGTATGAGTGGTTAATCTTAGGGTGGCTTCAACCGACTATTTAAACTCGATTTAGGGATTTGACATCCCGCTTGCACCAACTTTTAAATAATGGGTGCAAACGAGATGTCAATTCCTTAAATAGAGTTTAATTAGTTGGGTACGAGTGGCTTGCTTCACTAAGCAAGCCACCCGCACCCAACTATTACACTATGTGACACTTTATATTTTACTTTTATAGAACGGATTCCTAAAAACGGAACCATAATGGGGTCATTCAAGCTTCCGTTCATCTGTCACTCTATCACAGTCGATTGTGTTAACAAACTGAAATTTACCAGTGTACGTATCCAGTATATCTAGTTAACATTATAAAAGTCATATTATAATTAATTGAAGAGGACGCAAATTAAGTATTCGATTTCAACTCAATTATTCCCCTTCTTATCTCCGACTTTGCTGACTTTCAACTAAAAAAAAGGCTTCAAATAAAATGATTACTAGGTATTTATTTCGAATATTTGATTTTATCTCATGTAATCACTCCCCTTCTTATTTTGAACTTTGCTGGCTTTAAAATGGAAAAAGTCATGAAACAAAATGCCTTACTTCAATTTCCAGGAAAATTATGACGAAAATTTTTGTAATCCACTATTCTATAAATAATAAATATAATGATGAGATTTGAGGAAGCAAAAGTGAAATCTGTGACTCTGTCCTATCTGACTACCCCGTTAGGGATACAGCGTGAGGATATATATGTATCTATGTATGAATATCTATAAAATATTATACGGAACTCCCTGCATACGAGAAATTAAACCAAACATTTTTAAACATAGCACGATTCAAATAAAATACTATTTGATTATTGCTGTCGTTAGCTATACGTGATCATTCATTACCCTTACATGCATGGGAATTATCTGCGGGAGCGGGGTCAACGAACTCAAGTGCATCGCGTCGCGTTAGAGGAGGCGCTGGCGCACTGCGTTGCGTAATAGTAGAACTAAGATTGTGATTTGACATTATGAAATGATATTGTAGTATCGAAATACGATTTCAATTCGTAGAATGCGAGGACTATTCTTTTATTGCACTAGTTGATGACTGCGACTTCGTCGCCGGAGTTGATTTTTTTGCTGTATTTATTTGACAGATTCTTTGCACAACACTTTTGCTTATTGAACACATTTTAAAATTTTTCCTTAATTTATACTTTTTTAAACTTTTAGGAATTCTTGAAGAAGTATCTTTTAAATGCTTGATTACGTTATACAAGGAATTTATACAAAACTTCAATTTTCTATACCTAGCACTTGAGCTATGCGTTGATATGTCAGTCAATAAGTCAGTCATTCTATTATAGATCAAGAATATTATTATCATATATTTCGAGAGAATTTCCAATTTCAATGAAACCTTAGTGAGGTATGTTACCGCCATCAATTACTTACCAATTTCACTTTAATGTGACACATCTGTTTCACACACAGGTAAAGACATATACCTACAGTAATAAAGGCAATGTCTTTACTTTGCTCTTATTACTGAAGGTACTAATAAAACACGTTCCAGTGGAAGCATCATATTTTCTCGTTATGAATTATTTGTACATGCTTATGTTTCATATGTGATGATTAATGAAGCTGGACTATAGATACTTGTTGTAAGTATTTTAGAACGAGTTTGTTCAAGTTGTTAATAATATCTTTAAAAGTATTGTAAATATAAGTATAAATGGTTTAAACAAAAATAGTAGACATCTCACGAAGAAATTACCTGTAAAATTCAATGAATTTATTTTTAAATCATTAGTGAAATCGATTAATTTTGAATGGTAAAAACTCGGTACTGTGAAGTATCATCGTTGTAAAGTATTATTTTATCATTATTTCTATTTATATTCCGTCCCCTCTTTCTACTCTGTTTGAAATATAGCTTGTAGATATTTATGTTTAATTATTGTTTTATCTTTATTAGATGAGTTAGTAATCTAAGTCTAAATGAGATTTATTTTTAAGAAAATCGATTATATTAGGTGTTCCCATAGGCTATGCAAGGCATATAGGAAGACCATGCAAGGTAATTGTACTTTAAAATTTGCTTAATGGAGATTTCCATGTTATTTTCAAAATTTAAAAGTATTGAAATAGGAATATACTTAAAAAAATATATACATGCAGATTAATTGAGAACCTCATCTTTTTTAAAGCGGTTAACAATTTTTTTTTATGTCACTTATTCTACAGATCAGTTAAATTGCGTAACGAAAATTGCGTACCTATATGGGATTTGGAAATTACCATTGTCTAGTTTCAAGTAGTCCATCGTTTTTATTTCAGGTTCTTGTAAAAGATTCTTTTGTTTCAGAGCGATGTCTCGGTGGAAGGGCAAAGTGAGGTAGCCGGCAGATGGCAGCAGTCAGCGCGGCGATGTTCCGGCCCGGGGGCGCTTTAGACCCCTCATGCTACGCTACACAGAGGGTAAGTAGTTCCATGTTATTCGTACAGATGTCGCAAACATCCTTCCTAAAATAATAAGTTGTGGGTGTATAATCATCCTTTCATTTCGAATTATTTTTAAACACTAGAAAAATAAATCTTGCTTTTGTAAATAAATCGAAAAATATTTTTTCTAAACTTAGTCAATTCAGCTACTACCTATGTATATTAAAACATAAGGCAATATTATACATAATAATATATATTTAGAATTTAAATATGAAAATGTACATACTTATACCATTTTAAAGTTGAAACTTCACACCTCACCTGTATTACAAAGCTTAAAACAAGAATGTAGTTCAAAATGAATTCTTCGATTTGCAAAGTTTAAATAAACAAGCAATCGCGGAAGGGTAGGTTTCAAATTAGATAACACATCGCGATGAAGGATAAAAAAAGGGAAGTCTGCTTTTATTTTCACGCGCTACATGAAGCACGGAATACATGAATAACAATTTAGAAGGCACTTAATTTTGCCTGTGGGAGTTACTGAGGCTAATGTGGCCATGGGTCGGGCCCTCACGGGACTATCCCGTTCAAAAAAAGGTTTAGTTTACGGTATTTTATTCGAAAAATCTGTTGATATCTTTTTAATATAAGCGATGAGATGGTGCAAGTTTAGGTGTGAAAGGAGCTCGATGTTATTCCTGACAGCTTAAAAAGTATTATAATGTATATAGGTACCTATCATAAAGAACTAAAGGTCGTGAAATTCAAGCACTTTTAAGCAATTTTAACTGTTCATGTAATGTACAGAATATTTTAAAATTGGCGAAGAAACTAACAGGTGCAGTTTTTTAGTCAAAAAAAAAACTACTTTATGGAGAAAGCAAAAATATGTATTATTTTAACAACCAATTGTTTGTTAATTTTTATATTATGAAATAAGAATTATACATCCACGTTTTTAAGCGAAAATTTCATAGGCATCCATGTAAAAAGAGAAATGAAGTCACGTACTGTGGCTATAAAAAGATAAAAAATTAATAAAGGAAACTCCATCATATTTCGTTGCAATTATACTTAAATCAAATTAAAATATGCGTATAAAGATGAGAGAATATCCCCATTTTTCCAATAACTCGGAGTCGTATTACAGAAGAGCTCATTCAGAAGTGAATTTATTTTTAATATCGGCCTTATTACAGAATCGACGTTACACACATATTATATTAGATAACTTGGCGTAATATGACGCGTTTTGCGCATCATAATATGTAGGTAATTTATTGAATGTGTTCGTGAGTTGTAATGATGTGATATTTTATGAACCACGTTTTCAATTTCTCATAATATTATGCTGGTTGATAAACAAAACCACATTCATTCTTTTTTATTAAATTGTTTTTTTTTTGAGATTTAAAAAAGTATATGTAATTGTTCATTATTGGTAGGGTACAGAGAAATCAAAAAGCGAAAGCTTAGTACCCTTTATTTGAATTTCTTTTTTTGTGTAATTAGAAATTTTAAATCTGACGTTATCGCATATCTACACGATGTAAACACAGCGCAACGTTTCACATAAATCAACAAAATCTCGATAGGTTTAAAATGCTGCTTGTACCCGTGAATTTAAAACAAATCTTAATATTTTTTGTGAAGAAATATAAATTATTTCCTGTAAACGGAGTAAACAACTTTAAAATTTTATTATTATTTTGATGTATATACTGTATATATCAAAATATTAATAAATCATCAACTTCAAAGTTTTGTGTGCAGTATGATGTTTTCCTTTCAATCATATACATATTTTTGCATGATATTTTTTGCATATATAAATGTGTGGTTGAAGGGAAATGCAATATAATATATCGATATTAGCAGTATTTTAACTTCCGCAGGAATGTTCGTTGAGTATGCACATACGTCAGCAGGAGCGCACGCGCTCAGTGACAGGAGCAAACAGCGGTGTTTGATTTAGCCGTAATGGACACGTAATGACTCGTATTTACACATGAGAGACAATAGCACCGTTACTTCAGTCTAGTGTTGTTGTCAGTAAGCTAGAGGGCATGACCGTATTGAAAACATGTTATTACTTGCGTGTTGTGTTGCATATTTTGTACTTCTGTAATAATCAAGTACTTAAAAGATCATGAAAGTAACTACTAACATTTTTCAACGTCGCTATTCGATTTAATAAAATCTCGAAATTACAACTGTTCTTTAACGTCAAAACACAAAAAGAACTTTTAAATTGTAATATGTATGACAGAGAATGGAATATTTATTTATTCATGTGCAAGAGCAAAGGCAGTTTAGAAAAATATTCGTTTCCTCAGCTTAGAAGGCGAGTGTACTATTCACAGTGTTACAAGGCTAGTTAATGTTAAATATTAATAATTTAATGCATATACTCATTAAGGTGATTAAGATATTTATTTATTTATTTATTTATGGCACACAAAACAAGTTGCAGTCACAAAAAAAAAAAAGATATGTAATAGTGTTAAATTATTTTCTCAAAAATTACGTTCGTGATGTTCTCAGTTATTTCACACGTAAGTTTTAACAAGGTTGTAGTTTTTCGAGAAATCTTACACATTTATTTAACGTACGCAAACTGTCGATTATAGATTATTTTCGTAAAAATGGAGCTGATCTGTTTTTATTATGTAATGTACGACTGTTATAACTTATAACCGTTACTGACTTAAATCGGACACGTCCGTACATTGCGTGCGATCATCGTCACCCTACGAATATTAATTTAGTTCCTGTTTGCGCAAGTTCTGTATAATCCATAAGTAACTATACACACATTACACTTATTTCAAAAACATAAGAGCGTTACTGAAATACGAAATGGATAACATTAATTATGATATAATAGGATGAATGTTGTAGTAAAAATGAAGAAAGGATTGCTTAATAACTGAACAATAAGATGGAGAATATCAACGAAAGTGTGCGATCTCACAAGCCGAGGAAAATTTAGGCTACAATATGACAATCAAAAAACTCAAGTGCTAATGGACGGGAGTGTAAAAGCATTCGTATGCTTTTATTTATGCTCTTGTGTGCAAGGAGAATGAGAAAAAAGTGTAAAAGTGTGCAAGGTGAATGAGATTTATGAAAGTAAGAGTCATGTAAGGACCGCGATGTGCTTTGACTTATTTATCTATCCAGTCCGGGATGTAGCGTGAACATATATCGTAATAATATTATACAGGCTTAGGTGTGCGTGTCCTTAGAAAATTCCAGAGAAGGAATTAGATAAAACAATTTATACACATATATGTATAACACATAATATTATGCAACTTTGTATTTTTTACGTAATCAAGTCAAAAAGTGTGATCGGAAGGTCCATTCCAGATACCTAATAGGTTAAGAGACATTAAGGCAAATAAATGTTTATCCATAATTACACAGCTCGAGATCTAGATTAATAAAAGCGAGAATAATAGTTTGATATCGTGGGAAAATTTGGCGTTTGCATCTATTCGTACACAATTCTAAACGTAATGAAATAAAAATAAAAATATTATGTTATCTGTTGTAACAGGGTCTATTGTTTGTTGTTAACACACATCACATAATATAAAGTATATCAGGGTATAAACATTTTTAAGAAGTTTTGCTTTTATTTGGACATATTATGGTCATGACTCAAAATAATACTGTAGTAGGTACGAAAGGCCCGATATTGTACTACTTTAAAAAAATAACAATCGTAAATCTAATAGTTTAAATCGCTTACGAAGTTTGGTACGAAATTTCAAAATTGGAAATCCAAATATTTATGGTATTACTGAGTGGCGTCGCGGTGTAGTCTGTGCTTTACTGCGCTTTAACGCTCTGTCCACCCCGAACGGAAAATAGCTTCAAGATATGATAATGTTCAGCTAGAGTGAATTGATTGCCTAATATACTCTCAGACTTTATATTACGTGTTATAATCACATTGTATTGAAACAATCTGAATTAAACCGGCCTATTTAAAAACCGTGTGCATCTTAATTGAAAATTTATGACATAATTAAATTAAAAAATGCTGGTACTTATGGATAATTTGACTTTTATAATTGTCATCAGATTTACAAGATAAACCTATTATTATAAAAACTGAATTTTCAGATTAATACGTTCGCAAATATCTTCTCATTATACAGTAAAAGAGCAGATATGTTATTATAAACTAAAATGATGCAGAATATGAATTAAGTCACATTTATTCTAAAATAAATTTATATCTCAGTTATAATGCTTAGGTTAGATTTATTTCCATTATTATACGTATTTTTTAGTAAACTATATTTTTAAATGCGCTATTTCATTTTTATTGCGCTACTCGGTCTATTCATTTCATTCGTTACTCATGCCCCATGTTGGGCGCCAATTTCTACTGACTTGTGAGGATGCGCTTATATGATTACGCTTACACAGTGCGGACACGCTGCAGGCGCATAGACTACGGAGTGATTACGATCATGATTATGATTATTGTGCTCAATTATCGATCATTACGACACGATTATTTGTGTTTTTTAATAAAATATACTATTGTCTATAAAGGAGCGTAATATTTATTACCATAAACCAGCACCGAATCAACGAATGAGTCAGTTTGGTGCTGGTTAGCTGGCCGTGTCTGATTTCTGGGAACCTAAAGATCCTTTGTCGAGAGGCCAAACACGTGTCGATTAATTTTGGAATGTGGACGAAAATAGCTAAATATTATAAGAATTCATCGCATAAAATATGACGTAGATTTGGTAGCTCTGGGATCGTACTTCAATAAGTAGTGTAATCTTCAGACACTTACTCATGCACTCTTCGTAGCAATTGCACAAGTTGTGTAGAAAAAATAAATTACTAGGAAGCGTTAGGATTATACTGCGGTGCCTATATAAAGACGTCGCCAGCCTGTGGGCCAGAGGGACAAGATAGGACAAATATTAAATGTAAGTAAAAATAGGTAGAATGATGAAATGTTCACAGAAAGGTTTTTATTACAACTTTTTAAATAAAAAAAAATTTAAAAACTAAAAGTTAAAATACAAGCATTTAAAAAAAACAAAAAGTTGTAAATTGTCTTAGCATGGAAAAGAAACAAATTGAGAGATATAGATCCACTAACTACTACATCGGAGGCCAGTCGTTTTCATTGCTGACTAAATAAAAATGTGAAATAGATAAATGAACAACAGAGTTCAGTAATTGAAACTGAAAGTTGTTAATGCTACAATTAAAAATTTCTACTATTAATATTGTTGTCTATTTAAATTTGATACAATTTTAAATAAATAGCACATACATACATAGATACATATCTTCACGCCGTATCCCTATGTGTATGTCCCTATGTGTTACTTTTGACCAATACCATTGCAAAATTTAAATTCAATTGTTTTCATACTTTTTTAACCTAAATCGTAATAGGTTCATGCCACAGGCATATATTATGATTTAATTTAAAAATTAATTTCCAGTTTGACGACAAAAATTGTAACTGAAAATATAATATACAAGGAAAATAGAGGGGGGGGGGGGGGGGATCAATTTCTTAGAATTCTATGAATCTCCTGGAGTAGTCCTTGGGACTTGTGACCTAAAAGTAGGTATTCAATTTAAATAACGTATATAAAAATTATTATTTCCTATTGTTTCTCATTTCATTGTTTGCATTATTATTAAGATAAGTTAATTAATTTTTTACGAAGTGGTAGTGTTTTATTGTGGAGAATTACATGTTTTATAGTAATAAAGAGGATTCTTATAGCTTTAAATGAATTGTGATGTGTTCCGTGGCCTTTGTAACGTTTGTCTTTCAGCTTAACGTATTTAATGAAGTGAATCCTCTTAACTTTGGAATGCATAATGTGATCTCAGTAAATGTAGGTTAAGAAGCGCTGTGTGACCTTACATTCGAAACTTTTATTTATTAATAGGTTGTTTTTTGAACGTATTGAAAACTAAATCTTGTAGTCACGACCTCAATCAGGTCGTATAATATAGTCGATGAAGTTACATACTCGATATCTTGACTATGAGTAGAATTAAGGTAAATTAGATTTGTGGTTTGGAACATTTGCTTTAATATCTAATAAAATTGTGTAAGTAGCAAGAGATTTATGTAGAACATTATACAAGCGATATTTGTATATTTATAATCGCCTTCTCGAAAACGGCTCTAACGATTTCGATGAAATTTACAATATGTGATAGAGCTTTACGGTGGTCAAAAATCGATTTAAAAATCGATAGGGTCCAATTTTGAGAAAATTCGTTTTTTCTACGTTTTCACACACTTAAAACATCTAAACTAAACTCTTCCGATTTCACAACAGAGTTTACCTTCTCAGTAGTACAGTAGAGCGTAGATCTACCAAGCCGAAATACGCGGGTTCGAATCCTGCAATGTGGTAAGACTTTTTTTTTGTTATTTTTTCGTAAGACACCGACATCGGGTAAAGCTCGGTCGCGCAGGTACCTTTATTAATAATCTTAGAAATATTGATAAAACTAGGAAAATAGATACTTTAAATTTACATTGGTAATTAATTAATCCGTGCTTTAGATGAGAGAAGGTATTTTTGAATTAGATATAATTTTTAGTTTCGTCATGTCTGTTTGGATGTCCACCTGTCTGTCTATCTGTCTGTTCGTCTGTCAGTCCGTCTGTGATCTGTAGGTAGAGTTGCTGGGTAACTTAATAACTCAAAACTCGAATATTAAACAGTAATGGGTATTTCTGACCTATTTTATTTTTTATTATTTTTAATTTAACGTTAATGTATTAAATTAAACTTCCAATATGTCTGAAAAGTTCGCGAGTCAACATACTCTCGGCTTTTTCAAGTGAGAGCGAAGTGAGAGAACGAAGGTAGTGATTGAAAAGAGAGGTCGTCAGGTAAATTTACAGCATAAATGCATAATAATAAATAAGCACAATAAGAATTCACTTTCAATTAAGAATGCTGTTTATATGCATCGCCTTCAGGTCAGTTGATTATGTAAATTCAAGTATAAAATCATTACACTATTAAATAAGCATCCTTGACATTTTTATTTGCACTTGCTTGACTTGTGTATTTGTTAAAAAGCAAAGAATAATTGTCGACCTTATTCTGTCTACTCAGTAAGATCCCAAGTTTAAGCCATGTTCGTAAGTGTGAAAGCATGTGTCGCTTTTACTCAAACTAAACGATTTTGCTTCTCAATATGTCGATGCGAATACTTAAAATTTCTAATAGCTTTTAAGAAAAAGCGCCCCACGCTTTTGAACACCAATATTATGCTTAATTACAAACATGGCTTACATTCATATGGGGTCGGCAGAGATATAGACAAAAATCGACAATAATTTTTTGCTTTTTAGGTAGGTACACCGCACATTACATATTTCTGAGAGATCACATTTGCATAATATGACCGCTGTATATAATCGCACATAACATTTGGCAGTTGTCAAATAAAAACGTGTTTTATGCATGTTCTTGAACCTACTGTTCAAAAAAATTAAGTTTAAAAAAATGATTTTTAATGTCTTTCGTAGACTTTACCACACCTTTCTAGTTATTAAATATTACCTTCTGTACCAATAACGTGCAGACACGCATAGATGAGACGTAAAAATAAAATTTTATAATGATCGCCCACGTCTCAAAGTTACGTAAAGTGTCTTAAAACGCTAATCGATCCGTCAGGCAAATAACAGCCGGTCTTACCGCTTTCATATTAAATTTTTCAACAATAAACTCTCTCACATAAGTGAACGAATGTACCCACGTAACTTATGTAATTGTATGTACCCGGTTGTAATTAGGCAGCGGCATCGTTTCACTCGCAATTAGTTGAGTGACATGATGCAGTTACTCTTTATGCATATTTACTTACGACACGAACAATAATGAGCAGGTAATTCTCTATTAGTAATTCACTGTTGGCTTTGTTCATCGGCGAGGATAACAAGAGATTGCAAAGAATAGAAGGGAATGGAAAGAATTGGGGAGGCCTTTGCTCAGCAATGGGACATAAAAATGTAGGTTAAAAAAAATTCACTGTTATCTGCGCGGTGGAAGACTCAGTGTTTAACAATGAAGTTAACTAAAGTTCTATGGCTTTATGCACACTATGCCAGCAACCTGTTGAGATATCACGCAAAGAACGATAGTTGCACAGTCGCACAATGATTGACTTAAATTCGTATTTAAGGTGCTATGCGGAAAAACGATTATTCGTAGCATAAATAGGGTCGCTAGAAGTAGTTTTTAATTAACTAATTAACAACAGAGGAAGCAATAGCGATTCGCGACATAGTATCGTTGCTCGATTAACAACATTTCGCGATCGATTGCGTAAGATTCGGCTACCAGTGTTGCCAACAAGACTAATATAAAATCTGCTACACTGCAGTTAAAATTTTGCCAAAATTATGCTTATTACTATTGATTAATAACAAAAATTATGCTAACATTTTTTAGTGTCAAATAAAATGACATATAATTCTAATTGTTTATTATTATTTATGGTATTTAGGCGCCATATTAGGTTACGACTATCAATCAATTACGCACGTATAATTGTAACTATGAACATTGTATACTAGTGTAAGTATAAACTGTAAGAACTTTCAATCACTTACATAGTAATTGTATGGCGATATTCTTTCTCACTTCTTTCTTACCAGAAGGAGGGAGTGAAACAATGTTTTTTGTCCATGATTTATAGAACGAGATTTGATGTGGAACCCCTGGAACACGGACAGTCGGACATGGAATGATTATAGCGCGCTTACGTCAGCGGAACGGAACCGTTCTTAGCACTTTTGAGGGCTCTCATCGATTTTATCGTCAATTTGTAACGTACCCGGGGTCTGTTGTTTCATGGTTATGGTATTATATAATAATTATTTTATATGCTAAAAAATATGCTATATGCTAATCAACAAAAAAATATTCTGAACAACACAAAAATATGCCTAATCTAGCATAAAATACGCTAAATTGGCAACACATTGACATTGTCAGCTACCGCTTACTGGCTGCAATTACGTAATAAGATAGCCGGTGCGCGTGCCACACAAACAAGCCGCCAGCATGGCCGCCGGGGTTTGATGGAGAGTGACGCGCGCCACCTTGCACAAGCGACATCAACAGATCGTTCCCGGAATTTGAGTGGTAGTGTTGTGTGAGGCAAGGCAAACAAAATATCATTTAATTAGATCGACTAAGATGTAATCTCGTAGAAAACATTTGAAAAAAAGATCTAAGATCAAAAGATCTCAATATCTGTCATTCTTGAAACATCAAAGAACATAAATACTGTTGCGCAAGTGCCAACAAGGCCTATTATCTTTTTTAATTTTCTGTTATGACTGTTTGTATAATCCTGTCACTTTCAGCTTTGTTGGCTGCACCCAAAATCTTCTGTATTTTTTTATTGCAAATCAAAATCGATATACCACGGTTGTGATGGCGATATTGAAAACTTCGTGTTCCATTATTAATAAATAACAGGCGATGCACACCACTAGCGTTAAATATACTGATAAAGGTGACATACCCGCGCGATAAGAACATGGCGGTGTTCTGCCGGCATGTGTAAAGCGTCTTTACTTAATTCGACTGTTACTGTATGACCTTTTTGCTTTTTCAGAGGGCAGACAATAGTGAAATATAAATCGTGAAATATAACGACAAATATATCGTTTTCAGGGTTAGCTGGACTTTTTACGTTGGAGGTTATTGAAATTTTTCTTCTTAACCGATTTCAAAAAAAGGCGATGGTCGGTCGATCATTTTTTCGGAATATTTTTTTTTGTAAGTTAAGAGATTTCTCCGCCATTTGTGCAACGATTCTATTTTATTTGTCCGCAATGGTCCCGTTATTTAGTTAAGATCTGATGATAGAGTATTGCTTAAACAAAAGAACTCCTCTATGGTTTACATTATATATTTTGAAGACCATTTTATTTAATGTTCCGTTCCAGAATTGGAAAAAATTTAGTTGTACACCTAGACATAAACTATTAAACTTTAGAGTTGCTTTATAAAATATATTAAACACGGGACACTAGCGCGATTATTTTTTATTTTGACTTGACATTCGGCTAGGATATACACGGTGTGACTGGAGTAATTTTCAAGATCGTTCTCATTTTATCAGTAGGTAACTCTTTTCACATAGGGCATGTAGAGGCAAGTTGTCTGTTCATCTCCGCATGTCTGTACCTCTTTTTAGATCGCCTCGGTCGTCGGTCTTTGTTAGTATTTTTTGACACAATCGAGGTCCTGCTCCAGATGTTAACGGTCCCACAGATTGGCTACTGGAGTTTTGATTAGTAATTGATAACATTTTGTAGTTTTCAGTGTTTTATTTTGAAGTTGGTTTAATCTTTATTTAACACTTTTCGAGAATTTAAAAATGTGATGTAAAAATGTGAATTTAAAAGTGATGGTTACCAACCTGCCAATATCTGGCTACATCTTGTCATACTGTAATTATGTCTTACCTATTGATATTGCTGTAAGAGACGTGAAGACTTTTTGGCGGGAACGGGAGAAGTGAGGTTATCATTTTATTTAGATTTTCTATTTTTTACATTTTTGGGAGTTTTAAAGTACAAAAGTGATAGTATATTGTGTGTTAAAGTTCTGTGTAAGTGAAAAAAATTGAGTAGGTTTAAATAAACATGTGTAGCCGAAGTTCTTGCGCTCTCCAAGAAGTCCTACAAAACTTCAGTAAAGTCTACTATCACTTTACTGGAGGAGTTTTACGATAACAAATTAAGGATTCTACTTCTTATTTTAATACAATACGTGACATTGGCAAATGCGCTAATCTGTGCGCTATGCCATGAAGAAAAAAAAAAAAGAGACGTGAAGGTATGAATTGATTGTGGACTAGCGACCCGCCGCGGTTTCGCACGGTTAGAAATTTTTTTATAGTAAAATACAGCCCATGTTACTCGCTGAAAATGTAGCTTTCTATAGATGAAAAAATTTCTGAAATCGGTTGACTAATTTTTAGTTTATCTATTACATACAAACAAATAATGTTTATCTCTTTATAATATTAGTGTAAATTTATTTTTCTGTTAACTCCGAATGATAAATGTATTGTTAGAAATGTATGTAGCACATCCCTGTGATAGCTCTCGTGATTCTGTATAATCTCGGCTAACTTCTAGACTTCTATTGTACATTCATTTATAATCTTTGTTAGTGATGTTCAAATTCTGTTTTATTCGGTAATTCCGAACATGACAAATTGTTATTTACTAATACATAACGTTCATTGTTATTTTTAATCAACAATTCTGTTTATATTGAAAACATTACGAACGTCCTAAGGAAAATATGTGCTCATTCACTACATACGAGACGAAAAAGCGAACTAATATCAGAAATGATGAGGATATATTTCCGAAATGAAAGCAAAAGATTTCGATCGTAATTAGTGCGATGAAAAGGCAGTTTTGGGACTTAATATTTTTCCTTTTTATTTATGAACGAATATATATTCTGACATGTAGGTACTATTTTAGTAAAAATGTAGTATTATGATTCGCTGTATGTACTGAGTAGAGCAAAAAATATTGAACTATAGAAAATAATTTTGCTTCTAGCATATTATTATTATTTATTTTGTTCTCGTTATTATATATTTCGTTGATTTGTCGGTGTCTAACACGTGTTGACAAAATTAGTCGTTGTCGCTCTCAGTTATTAACTACTAGCTTTTGCCCGCGACTTCGTTTGTGTATAAATTAAAATCTATGTGCTATTCTGATGTATAAGCTATATTACTGCAAAGTTTCATCAAAATCCATTCCTTAGTTTTTGCGTGAAAGAGTAACATACATCCATACACCTATCTTCACAAACTCATATTTATAATATTACTAGGATTGACAGTCTCATCGGCGCGCTGGAATTGTATCTACCTTCTAAGTCGTAGCAGATTCTGTTCCCGGTTAGGCAAAGTAAGAAAACAAATTTTTCTAATAGAAAATGCACTTTTATAAATTGGTTTGTAATTTGGGTGTTACTGGAAGGTCTCTCGGTTCATTGCGTTGTAGCTATAGCGCAAGCTTTGTGCTTGGGGTAACTGAAAGCTTTTCAGCCTCATCGGGTGATACTCAGTACTAGTCTACTTTAGAATCACATAATGGATATAATTGTCTGAAGTATGTATGTATTAGTATTTCTTGCCTGTTGAAAAGGATTAGTAGCACATTTTTCATTCACCTTCGTACTTCATGAGCCACAGTTTCTTTCTTCGTCTAACCTGTCTTACTTTAATGTTGTAGCCATCTAATTATATTGATGACTTCGATGGCGCAGTGGTGTACACGTAGCATCCAAGTGTGAAAGGTTCAGGGTTCGATTCCCGGTTGAGTCAATTTATGAAGCGAACTTTCTTAGATTGTCTCGAATCTGGATGTACTGGGAGACACCCACAGTATTCGCCGCGCGTCATATGGTTCTCATAGCATGGGGAATGCCCTCGTTTGAGATCGGATGATTGGTGTGTATTGTCTGGGGTATTCTTATTATTTATTATTATTATTACGTAAGAACTCATAATACCTATAACTTACAAAAAATCTTCAGCGAATATCATTGATTACAAAAAAACAATTAAATACAAGTCGTACTTTGTGTAATTAGGCTGCGGTTAAACGACGTCGGATTGTTAGGTGTTAGTTATTACAACCGGCAATCGCTACACAAAGTTTGACGTTGAATTTTCTTTTATTTTAAAAATACTGGCAACCGTAAAACAATGTTTGTTGTGGTGTTGCTTTCTTTTTATGAAAGAAGAAAAAGAGAAGAAGAAGAAAAATATCTAATATGATGCAATCAAGATAACTTTTCTTCAATTTTCACCTTATTCTTAAAGTTTATGATTATGACCTTTTTCAAATCTTTCGAGTGATACTTTTAACATTTTGAATACAAGGTCTGTTCTATTATTAAGAAGAAGTAGGTATTATTAAGAAGAAGTAGCTCTAATTTGTGGTTTAAGGAGCTTTCATAAAATACCTCATACGATAACCCCAAAAAATTTGGTTTTGAACTTCCTCTCTAATTCCTCAAAACAACCCTCAAAAATTAAATTCAAAAAGAAATTCATTAAAGTTCACGTCTGTCCTTTGTTCATCAATTATTCCAGACAGCTATTTACGACAAATAATCTCCGACAAAAGTAGCTGTGATAGAAAGACAGACAGACACATTGTGCCATTACATCCTTCTTTCCAATTGTGGATTAGAATACTAAGAACAACGACTGTCCGTCCGTTTATAATTTGAGTTCTACTGAATATTTTGAACCATTCTCAGATTTTTTTGCCTTGGGTTGTTAATTATAGACAAGAAAAAGAAACCAAAAACAATGATAGATAATTTTTAATTTTTTTTTATAACAACACCGATATTTTTATCGATTTTATAGACGTATTTACAGATACTTATTCGGACTAGATATTATGATATTATTTGACAGAATGTCAATATAGCCTTAAAACATATTCGGTTAGTTATATGCAAATGTTGCAAGTTTGTTCATAGAGTCTTAGGAAAACCTAACGTTAAATAGCAAATATTGTTTTAAACTTATCGTCATCTACACGAGACTGTTTATTTATTTAATTATTTTCTAAAATTTACACTTTATTTTTGACTTAGAACCATAAAGTCCTTCATTAATTTAAATCCTTTTTGTTTCCTTGCAACAGAGTAATAACAGAAACATAAGCCGACTCGTTAAGACATGTAAAAGCAATATTATTATAACATTAAAATTTCATGGCTTTTCCATAACATAAAGGCAATGTATGGAATTACAGAAACAACAGGCTTTTAGCACCTTTGAATGCTTCCGACCATTACACGTTACGTGTTACATTGCTTTACCTATTCGACTTTATTATTCCGCCAGTTTGGTTCTTAACTGCGAATGTTAAAGATTGTTATTGTTTGAACCAGTTGTAATATAATATTGTGAAGTGCATATTTGTACGAATGAGGGGGGAAGCCAGTATAATTGCCTACGAAACGCCAATTATCTTTTGTATTATCTCTTACGTTATTCACATCGTAAACCTTCGATTTTATTACAACAAAAAGATCCGTTTCGAATATGATAAAATTTCTTTTAACCGTCGGAAAGGATTTCGCATTACGGGAAAACGATTTTCTCTTATTATTCATTGGTTTGCTATATTTATATATATAATATATTTACTGTTTTTTTATAAATTTATTTTTAAAATGGGTTTGTGTTTAGTGTCTAGCCGAACATATAAAATATTGAAATTATAAGTTTAGGAATATGTACACATAATTTAAGAAATGTTTATGATAACATGATACCAAAATCAACTAATGGTTATGAAAAATGTATTAAAATAGATTAATATAGGTTAGTGTTAATGTTACGCAAGGTGTGAACATTGGCTGGCATGACAGCTGAAACTTAAAAAGAGGTTATTAAAACAACTGGCAGGTGAGCGAGGCAGGTGGATGGCACAATAATTTTAACCGATTTATATTTAAAATATTTTCGTACCTTTCACTTCGATGTAGATTATAATCCTAATAGGTAAAATAGATATGCGGTAGCGCTACTCTTTCGAAATATACATAAATGATAATGCAATATGAATAGGGAAGTGTTATTGAAACATTCATAAATTGTCTAATTACATATAAGTTTCGCGGGTTAATTATTTTAGTAGCAGGAAAAGATTTTTTTTGTAGAAACAATTTTGTTGGTGTTTGTGTTTATCAAAACTGTTAATTTTAACTTACTGTCATTTTAATACAATCCCACAATACACCTATAATAACCATTTTCGTGATATGAACAGTTAACTCATAGTTTCTAAAAGTAATTTATATTCTTTTTTCCTTGTCAATACAGTTTTATAATCTAATTAAAATTACTACAAGTCTGTATGTGTACACGTATCTTTAGAATATCTCTAATCTAATAAAAAAAAAAAAATTAACAGATGCGTACATGTCTTAATATTAAATTGTACAATAAGTTGTAATTTTTGTATATATTCTTTTATTTCTATTTCCACTGATTAGATTGTTATTTAGAAAACTATTGACACATAAGTATTATACGACACTCAAGGGTCGGGGCATTGGACCCTGAAACACAGATTTTTACCTAGTTCGGGTTCCGGATATGTCAAACCTTAAACTTTAGTATTTATTTATTTATTTTACTTTTTTATTATTATTATTTTTTCTTCACTAAGTATCGCTCTGTTCTATCGCTTCCTCAGACTTCATCACTCTCACGCATTTGTAATAAACGGTTTAGCTTTTTTAGCTTGCTTTGTTCTTAAACAGTTTTTTTAGCTTGCTTTGCTTGCAAGACACAAGTCTTATGTGGGTCGAATCTAGTAATTGAAATTATTACCCCTTCTTGTTGACTGATCCGAACTGAAATTAGCTACACACCTTTAGTTCTGATGACAATACAATTATACGCCAATTATCATTATAAATGGCGGATTACATATCTTTTTCTTGAACCCGCTCAATATGAGTATAAAATGAAAGGGCTTAACTAGTAGAATTCAGTACTTTATGAAAAAAAATCCTAATCCAAAATGGCGTCCGTAACAAAATGGCGGATCATAGAGTTTAGACAGTGCAACTAACTGACAGGAAAGAAACCTTGTAATAATGAGGCACTAAATGAACTAAATGGAATGAGAAATAATAAACTAAACAAAAAACAAATAATTGAAACCAAAATAAGTAAAAAAAAAATTTTAAGTTAAACGACTTTTATCGAGATATTCATGAGTGTTTAACATTCCTGTCTGATGATACTCTGGTTATTTAATCTTTACAAATCAACCTTGACCAGCTTCTATTACCGTTCGCATTGGTTTGTTTTGTTTTTAGTCTCATTATTTCTACAGTGTTATATATAATATTTATAATTACGTATACGATATAATATCACTAGTTAGTAATATGCAATATGTATCTACCTTTTAAGTTTGAACCAAATTAATGTACACAAAATTACATAGAATCCATCATTTCATTTTTACTTTGATAACTCGTCATTTATTCTAATTTTGCTATTTTAAAAGTGTACAATTCTGTAGAAAAAGCATGTAAGTACATAAGAAACATTATTTATCATTTTCTATACATACTTAATTATAATATAATAATTATTTAATATTTAGTACGTTATATTATTATTCAGTACGTACATAACTTCGTGACATTTTCAATTTGAAGTAGACATAGTATCAAGATAATAATAAATAACACCATGATGCCACTATTATTTATTTTTAGATAATTTTTTGGTTTCTATTTTCTATTTTGTGAACTTTTAAGAGTTTTCCACTATAAAACTCATAGTAGTATTGTTGGTTAAAGTTCTGTGAAATTGCAAAAAAATAGGAAAATCTGAATAAACGCGGACAACAAAAGTTTTCGCATTCATCCAAAATGTCCTTTTTAACTCCAGTGAAGCCATTACTTTACTGAGGAGCATTAGGGTTTCAGTGAGAAGACAGAAATTTTTTATCAAACGTGTGCTGTATGTGGACGATATACTACTTTATTACATGTAAATGGCAAGAGTGTTTCTGATAAATACGAAAGAGATTGCCAGTATAAAATAATGTATTAGTGACCCGTCCCGGCTTTACACGAATAGAACTTTATTTGAAAGTAAAATACATCCCATGCTACTCAATGATAATGTAGCTTTCTATAGGTGAAAGACTTTTAAATCGTTTGAGTAGTTTTTAAGTTTATCCATTACATACAAACAAACAAAGTTCACCTCTTTATAATATTAATACACATGCATATACATACATTCACCCTGTATCCCCCAATAGGGTAGTAAGAGAGGACGGAGCGCCAAGGGCGGTCCTTACATACCTCTTTACCTAAATACCTAATATTGGGTCCTTACATGTGAAATTAGCATTTTGTCGTACTGACCACTTTGATCTGAAATATCTCCTCTTTGGTTAAGAATTCCAAATTCAAATTTATAAATTCATTTAGCTGGTACATTTGAGTTTTGAAAACAGTCATTCATTTGTTTTTTCCTCATTATTTTTTTCTTTGGCGTCGCTTATTACCGCACAATGAAAAACATGAAATATAGGTATATTTATGAGTACGAGTTCTACCGTGGCACCAGTGCTGCAGAAACAGCTCGAAGGATTAATGATGTGTACCGCGCTGGTGTTGCAAAAGAAAGCACGGTACGTTTTTGGTTTCAACGTTTTCGTTCTGGAAATTTCGACCTTCAGAACCAAACCCCGTGGACGGCCGGAGACCAAAGTGCAAAATGAAGAATTAAAGGCTATTGTGGAAGCGGATCCATCACAAAGCACAACAAACTGACAAAACTGTATTAATCCACTTGAAGGAAATCGGGAAAGTAAAAAAACTTGAACGATGGGTACCTCATGAATTGAGTGAATCGAACTTGCAAACACGCGTCGACTGCTGTGTTACTTTGCTCAACCGACACAATAATGAAGGGATTTTAAATCGAATCATTACTTATGATGAAAAGTGGATACTGTACGATAATCGGAAGCGCTCGTCGCAATGGCTGAACCCTGGAGACCCAGCCAAATCAGAAAATTTACTCAGAAAGAGTTACTTGTGAGTGTTTGGTGGACTAGCACCGGTGTCGTTCACTACAGCTTTCTAAAATCTGGCCAAACGATTACGGCAGATATCTATTGTCAGCAACTGCAAACCATGAAGGAAAAACTAGCTGCTAAACAACCGAGATTGGTCAATCGCTCTAGGCCACTGCTGCTTCACGACAACGCAAGACCACACACTGCACAACAAACAACCACTAAGTTAGATGAGCTACAATTGGAATGTCTGCGACATCCACCGTACTCCCCGGACCTTGCTCCAACAGATTACCATTTTTTCCGGAATTTGGACAACTGCTTACAAGGAAAAAAATTCAACTCCGATGCGGCAGTCCAAACCGCCTTTAAAGAGTTTATTGATTCTCGCCCCCATGGTTTTTTTAGTAAAGGGATCAATGAACTACCTATGAGATGGCAAAAGTGCATAGATAACAACGGTGCATACTTTGATTAATTAAATATATTTTACAAAAAAAAAATTGACTTTATATTCCTCCCGTACAAATAGCCAATTTCATATGTAAGGACCCAATATTAATATAGATAAATATATGTTGTACATATATATGGGGGCTTCCAGTCGACAAAGCAGACTTTTATGAGAGGTTACTAGCTCATCTTTTATACCTACAGATTCTTTACCATAGACTGCATAATTCCAGAGACCCTGTCCTGTACTATGAAGTGAAGCAAATAAAATCGAATAAAATGTAGATGCGTGGGTGCTGTATTCTGACGAAATGGCGGCCGATCAATTTATCTATTACCTCAGCCTATCTTTACCTCACCGTTGCTGTTGGGACACGGCGTGACGTCTCGAGTTGTTTGTAAAGTTTATTTTCTTTAAAATGAGCCCTAACCTATGATCGATTTTATGACCCGTGCGGTAAGATAAGCAGCTAATTTTTTCTTTTTTTCTTTTGTTTCAGTCCAACAAGTAATTCTTTTAAATGTTCTGAAAGCGGCGCAACTGTGTGATATTTTCGATAGCATAACACTCTGTGATATGGGAAGACTCTATAATATCAGCATATTGACGTTATGAATTATAGCTTCGCATACGATTTTAGATTACGATTTCTCCACTTTCCGTATCTCATGTTAGGCGTAAGTTATGTAAACGGTGAGGAACTGGTCTAACGGGTTATTTAACATTTGTTGAATGAAGTTAGTCACAGCTTGGTGGATAAAAGACGGAAATTTTGATTCTAATTACAGAAACTAATAAAGAAATGCATTATACAAACTCATAATAGGTACCTAGTTTCAAACCCTTATTCTAGAACGATACTCAAAGTGTGGATCTCTCACTGAGTACAGTGTTATTTGAAAGGGATGCTGCTATATGCGATGAATAGTGGCATTTTTTCTATTCTTGAGCAGTGATACGGGTCTAAATTTTTCATCATTAATTTTTTTCAAGTTATTCATGTTTTTACACACTAGTTATATATTTCCTGCAAAACATTATCTTAATCGCAATATTATACAACATAATCACTAATCGATCAAATCATCGTCCATATCGACTATTTGTAGTACATCGGTTTAATTCAAAAATAACTTATACAAATTACTTGCAAACTTGTCAAAGTATGATTGATTAATATAAATCAATTAAATAAAGATGGAGGTATAAGTTGAAATCTGTTTGAAACAGTAGGTACTCCTGAGTACTGAATAGACTTTTTTACTTTGTAATATAATGTTTTTATAAAAACTTTAACTTAATGTAAAATCTCAGTAATATTCTTAGTCAATATACATTAGCCATTCGCTATGCAAAAACAAACAGACGAAAACAGGTCTTTTAATAAAAACGTTAAAAAAAAGAAACCAATGATTTCTGAATGTTCACTAAGTAGATTATTACTGTAGTATGTTAAAGTACTATCATAGTATGATATCATCTGATACATCGCTCTGAGCGATGGATAATAAAGTTCTGGTTAAAGGAGCGAAGACTTTAGTTTTGTACGTACACGCAGATATCAAAATCCAAGAATATACGAAGGGACCATCCTAAAAGAGTCAAGTTATAAATGCTTTTGAGCGAATATATCGCACGAACACAGTAAAAATTGATTTGAGCAGCTAAAATACTAACCTTTAAAAATCCGTAACAATTTCACGAACTCGAACCCATTTTAATTATTATTTTTGCATATAAAACCCACTATTCACGAATTTAAAAACAAGGGCAAAATTTAATACGTGTAACGTCGATATTTTTTCGCGATAACGTTTATAAACTTACAGTAACGTGTTATATATCATCTCAAACGGTATATAATAGGGATACGGTCAGATTTTTTTATTTTTGGTTTCTTATAAAAACCAATTTGGCATTGATTTATTTGGACTAGTGCTTAACTTCGATAAGGGTTTTAGTAGTTGCCGAAGCTTGCCGAAGTTGAGATAATTGCTTTAATATATTGTAATTACATCTAGTTACATGAGTAAGTTGAATTTTTGTGCAACTTTTATGCGCTTTGGATCGACATGTCAAAAGTTCGGACAAGAAAATAAATTAAAATTGCGTAGTGCGAAATCGGTGATAGGTATACTATCAAATGAATTATATATTTATGAGATACATTTGATTTTGGGACTTACTATCAGTGGCTTCTTTGATCAAGTAAGTAGGTATACTATTGAATTAATTGTTTCTCTGTACAAAGTGAGCACAACCAGGAGCTTACCGAGGAAAGCAATGTAATATGAGACACTAATTTATTCATTGCATCTTTGGTACTAATCAGGCTTGCTAACAAATCCAATAATGAAATATTTTGGCAAAATCCTGCTCCATCTTTAATAAGATATTGTCGTCCTACAACAACTACACCTACAACTACACCAAGACAGATGAACAAATTAGATCTCGTGACAGCAAGCCAAGAAAATGCAACACTGAGATACGATTTATCAACTCTCCATGTCTGGATCACATTCATTGAACAAATTCTTCATATCTCTTATAACTTAGACTGAAAAATGGTCAATAACGACACCTGAACATAAACAATTGAAAGCGACCAAGAAAGAACACCTGCAAGATCGCTTCCCTACTGAATTGGGTCTTCTAATACACAAACCACGTCAAGCGTCCGGAAATCGTCGAATCGTCGAATCTTTTTCAATACTAGTACAACAGCTGAAAAACAGATGCTGATGAGAAATCGATTCGAAAGTTTCACAATAGGTAAAAAATTGATCCATTGAATTTTGTCACATAGTTATGCTCCTCTTAATACAGCACAAATTATGTATCGAAACATAATTGGTACTATATGCTATCTTAAGTATATAAGATATTGATCCATGGTCGGAGCATTCTTTCGCACTACGCGATAGCTGTCAGAGGATGCTCAGGAGTCACGTTACAAGGACTATAATTTCGTCGACACCATGCGCGGAAACGCGGAAAAAAATTCACAAATGAAGATATATTCCACTCTTTCACATATATCCGATCTGTGTATAATAATAATATAATAATAATAATAATATACTCTGACATTTCACACAGCGCCATCTAGTCCCAAAGTAAGCTGCATAGCGCTTGTGTTATGGGTACTAGACAACTGATATACTACTTATATACTTTTCTTTTGTAAATAAATACATATTATACATAAACACCCAGACTCGAGACGGGAATCGAACCCGCAACCCCCGTTTACTTTCCGACGCGCTAAGCCATTGCGCCACGGAGGTCGTATACAAGGTTATTGTGAAAGGGTATATAAATCCGTCGGGGTCCCAACGTGTCACTGTTGACTGTTATATTGTAGATGTAATAATTACGGGATACCTTTATTTTGTTTTCCATACCAAAAAAAAATTAGTTTCATGGAAAAAATGTACAGCCCTATCATTATGCCCTATATTTCAAATGCTTGCTAGCGACGTAAAAACGCTGATATTAGGGTTGCCTCACCTTTATTTTTGTTTAAACTTTGAGGTTTTACACTGGAACTATTGACTTTCGGCGAAGTTGTAGAACGCAAGTTTGCCGTTGTCATGGGTACATTTATACCCTTCCGTATTTACCCATCCTTTCGAAACAACTTTGTATATCGAGTATTCGTAAGGAATCGTCATACAATAAACAAGAGTTGGATGAAGAGACTCTACAATTAACAATTTAAATTTTCGTCACATTTTTTTATCATTTATATTATTATAATTAAATGTTCTGAAAATCCTTATTAAAATATCGTCATATTTTTTTATTATACTTGTATATCCAACTAATGTCATGTAAATTAAATTAATCATAACGAATATTTTGTTAAAACTGAGTTTAATGTAATTGTTTCAATAAATATTAAAGACAAATATTAAATCGACTTCTTATTATTAGAAAGGGGATTTACATGGCTTGGCTTGTACAAAATTACAAAACTATCTCAATAAACAAAAAATATATAGATTTAGGACCTGACACCGGGCCGATTGTTCCATAGTGGATGTCTATATCAGTAGTCGCGTTGTAATCACCGAAGGTGGTGGCACGGCACATACTTCACACACGAATTACAGTTCCGAGTGCAATAGTTTTCTTTCCGCAGTCGTCGCAGTATTCGTTGTAGTTAGTTCGCTTTGATATCGCCTTGTTACTGCTTTAATCCACAGATGCTATTTGATAATCGACCTTATAACCTTGCACAATTTCCAACCGTAACAATATTAAGAACGAAGCAAAGAAAATAGCAATATTTGCTTCACTTCAGTATCTTAGTGTTATATAAATAATTATATGATATTACTTAATTTCATGCGAAATCCCGCATGACGGACGCTGTCTTTACAGATATTACGGTATTTAGTAATACTAATATAATTATTTATATAACGCTATTACAAATTTGTTACTAAAGTATATACTGTACTGTACACATATATATATATAGTACATATATACACATCTTCACACCCTACGGTACCCTAACGGTGTAGTCAGAGAGAACTGAGCGCCAAACTTCGCGGTCTTTATGTACTTCTAAATATAAAACAAAAAATAGCTAAGTAACTGTTTTAAGCGATCAATTATACGGAATCCATAAAAGTTAATTTCTTAAAATACTTTCCATCATTTTTATATATAAAGTGATCATTTTTATGTTATCGCAGACCTTATTATTCCGATAGCTTTCAGATATAATTACTCCAATATTTAATTTATATTTCGTAACATTTCTTTGACAGAATTATTGGAAAAGGAATATATTTTCGATATTGTTGGTTGTTAGTTTCCGTAGTAATTTTGTAAATTGTAATTAAAATGAAATTATATTTATTGAAGATCAAATAGCTAGAGTGTTAGCCGACGGAAATGTCAAAAGCACTCGCATACCTAGGCGAAAATGTGTGAGAAGAATGATGAGATTTGAGGAAGCGAAAGAAGTATGTAAGGATCGCGACGCTTGGCGCTCCATCCTCTCTGACTATCTCGTTGGGGATACGGCGTGAAGATATGTTATGTTTATATTTATTGAAGTATTTTTGGAAGTCACGATTTCTGTTAACTAATATCTTTTAGGAGGCGAAAGAAGTATGTAAGGATCGCGAAGCTTGGTGTTTCGCCCTCTCTGGCTACCATGTTAGGGATACAGCATGAAGTTACGTACGTGTATGTAATGTCTTTTAAATTTACACGAACTTTCTTAATAACAATTTCTTTCATACAAATTATATGTACTGGAGCATTTGTACATACACATGTCAAAATTACAATAATTATTCTTTTTACTTTTTTTACGTTCGATTTGATAATTATAAAACTAAGGTAATTTGGTGTTGACAGCATTAAATAAGTTAAGGACCCCAGTAAAATATTAGGATTACGTTATAATTACTTTCGACATTATCACTAAAATCATCCGATAAGAAAGTTAACTTGTACTCTTAAAAAAATGTCAGTATTTTATAAGTAAAATATCAAAAGTTTGTACTAATTACGTAGGTACTTGAAAAATGCGCAAATACACAATTATCTTTGTAGATGTTATCTAAATCAAACGGTTAAATGCAATACACAATTTTATTCTCACGGACATAATTTACGTTATTTTGCAGAGCACGGTAAAATAAAAAATACGTGAAAATCAAGTAACATTTAAAGCGACGCGAACCAATATAGCTTTTTCATCCAAAAGCAATACCACAATCTTGGTTGCGGTGTAACATAGTATTGTTTTGTGCCTCACTTTACTAGCGGTTTCTTCATTTATTGAGACATTTTTGTGTGTTATAATTCAGTTAAGTATTTTGCTAAGAAACGTCAAAATTATGTTAAATTCAGTTCAGTTTTTAGAGAAAAACTAGGATATTTACTAGAGAATCTCTCAGGCTTAAGATAAGATGATAAAAAGTCGACACTTCTACTGCAGCTATAAACTCAAAAAAAAATGCACAGAGCAAAAATTCTCAATTAAATATTTTATCGAATAGAATTTTCAAAAACACTATATTTCATAGCAAATACAATATATAATTTAATACCATAAAATAAAGTTTCTTATCGAAGTTGTCGTTTATTACAGCGACTACCTTAATTTTTTTTTGGAACTGAATACTACTGAATCGAATGATTTATCGATTACGTTCTTCATTAAGTTTATCATTTTTTTGTAATTTAACAAAAACCTTTTAAAAAATACTTTATTTGTCGTTTAAATGACAAAGGATCACATTTTATTTTACAAATCTCAACCTTATTTTTTCACTTCCTCCTCACTCTCTCCACTCGCTCATTACCTGCGATTACCTGGTCTTAAACCGTTGGATGAATTTCAAAGTGAAATATCTCAATAGTTTGTCACTGAAATACAACATTGCTCAAATTACTACTTTTCATCGTTGAACTTTACATTAGTAACTAATTAATCTGTGGTTGAACTCCTGTCGTAAATTGCTATGTCTTTTTGTAGAAATTTAGTTATTTTTGGTCTGGGTATTTCCAAGATTATTTAGTAAAATTAATGAATCTTAATAAATATTTTGGATTTCATGCTGATCTGGAAAAAAAAAATAATGCAATGTGTCAGCCTCTTATATTTTCGCCCAGGTTGTAAATGTCGGTAAAATTAGGACTTTTGTAAAGAACGTGTCAATTGACAGACTTAAAATTCCGGTTTGCCATTCGTAAGATCAAAGTACTTATTTTTCTTTTGTGGCGAAGGGGGCAAGCGAAGCACCTGATGGAAAGTGATCACCGCCGCCCATTGACACCCCCGACGTCCGAGTAATCATGCGTGGAAAGAGTAGGCTCGTTTCTTACGGCTGAAAATAACAACAAAGTGTGATTTGAAAGTGCTTTGGTTCTCACTCAATATGTATGTGAATGTATAAATTATCCGTATTATCGTACTACGGTGCCAAAAATACATAATAAACGCAAAGCCATGTATTTGTGAGAATACAACTCTGGAATGTTTTTTCGTAACGTCGAATGGATGCTAAAATTACATACCTTCTCATCTACGTATATTTTTTGTTTATCTACATTTGATAAGTAAGCAAATAAGCTCGTATATTAGATAAATAACTTTATTCGAGCAAAAGTTCATCGACCATTAAAATGTTCAACGTCGTATGTATATTAGCATTTGCGTTACCTTTGTGCAACATTCCACATAATGTTTCGAGCCTTTAACCAGTGAGCCGTTCCTTCAAATCGTACGTATCTCTGTAGTGTGTACTCCCTCAAGTAGAAACCATTAAGCTTTGTGACCGCGTTTTAAAAATACTTTAAGATTCTCAAATACTCGTTTTGTAAAGAATAAAACAAGCAATGCAATTGCTTCGGTCTCGTAGCTCCACAATGAAAATAGAGAATGAATTTAAAATGCAGAGATCGGACGAAAAGTTTAGTATTTCGTGGCATCCCCAACAATAAAATTAAATTAAAAGAGTATATATTCTTAATTGAATTAATCGTATTACACAATATAAGCTTTTGTTAGATAATCTATCTATGATATTTCGTTACGCCATTTCAGATTCCGAGTAGATAGCAGAGATGTGACTTATTTGAAACACTTGAGTTTAAAATGCAAATATAAAATGCAAAATATCTATTTCTGTTTTACATTTAAATGCTTTTTCGGGAAAACATTTTATATTTTATTTAAAGTCTTGCGAACATCACCGACCAAATGTTATAATCTTATTTGTCACTATGGTCACTAGAGTAAAAAGGTCTGCACCAGTAGAAAAGTTATTCTCACATTGTAAGAAAACCACATCGAAGAAAAAAATGAGCGTCAGTATCATCGAACAAATTGTAATATTGAAATCGTTTACTATTACTTTTAAATAACTTTTTTTAGTCCGGTGAAAATAAATAAAAAATAGTAGTAAATTTACAAAAATTCACATTGAGCTGAAAATTGCTCCAGGTCTTAGGTACACTATAAATAAAATATCAAAAATCCTCAACATTCTTACGTCTGTTAATAAAAATATTCAAGGTCAAAGGTCAAAAATATTGTTTTTTTGCATTTTCCTCGTAAACGGGAATGGTTGTCATAAAAATAGGTCAGATAGAAGTTGTAGTTCATGCAATTATCTACAAAAGATTGACTCTTCTTCACAAGTCCTCATAACAAACGAAATTTCCTTCCTTCTCGCAATTTATGGAAAAATATAAAATTCATTATATGTGTATATACAAGCATAGAAATTTAATATTTGCAAAAAATACACTGAAAAATAAAGGAGTACAACTGTCTTGTCTTCCTCCTCTATCTGCTTGCATTTATCATCACTTATATCGAGTATACTATCAAGTTAGAGTGTGGGGGTAGACAATCAGATAACTGAATTCAAGAAAGAGAAGCTCCTCACTATTTTTTTATGTTCACTGAGTTCTCCACCATTTGACCTTTTACCCTTTTATTTAAATCCTTTTATTTAAATAATGTTCCGTTCCAGAATTTGAGAAGTATTATTTATAGATTTACTCTAGATATTTATTTATGACAAGATCACTCAAAAGGGATGAATAAATAACTTTAAAAAAAGAAATGAAACGGACTTCAAAATAAAACGCTACAAAGTGTAAAATAAAAATATAAAATATATGTGTATTTGAGTTTTGGGATAATCATTTTGTAGTTAGTTCAGTTAGAGCGGGTTAATTTTTTTAAATTTTCAATTCATATTTAACTATTTCGTACTTTGCATTTGAAATATCAAAAAAAAAATTTGTATACTGTATTGAAATACTTTTGGTTATCCATTTATTTACTGTAGTAACTCATTTTTCGAAACATAGAAACTGCGTAATTTCTTGAAATCAAAAGCTTCGTTGACATCTGAGACTACATACATACATGTATATGTTGGTGAACATTTGGAGCCGTAATTTAAAATATTTATTTTTATAAATACATTCTGTATAATTATCCGATAAATCTAACGAACTGCGGCGCTAGTATTTGCTTAAATATACAATTGCCTCTGCACTCACACCTACAGTGGTCCTTTAATTAAGTCTGGTAGGATGCCTTAGAAACTGTCTGACAGCTTGGGAGACACTTCCAAATAATTGCTCAATTAAGATCTATAAAATTCAGCAAGGACAGTTACAATTTATTGAACTTTAAAAGTGTCTGGCGGAGGGTTTCCACCACACAAATTGTCTGGAAATATATGAAGTGATTTCCAATAGTATCCCGTATTAAATATCAAAAAATCACGCTTTGTACTTTGATGATTTTGAGCAGCAATTTTATACATCTTTGCTATTTGTTCCTTGTCAAAGCCACCGCCACCGAACGTTCATATAGTATCCAATCGTTCGGACCTGTTGCAGTATGCTTCCATAGAAAAGTTTTCAGCCATTGTAAAATGACGTAGGTCTGGCGTCCGCGGAATCTTGCCATAGTATTATTTGCTGTATCTTCGAAGCCCAAGCTCCAATATCAGTGAAATTTAAATGGGACTATCTTTGAGCTATACCGAACCCAATTAAAGATTAATCGAAATCGGTTCGTAAACAAAGAAGTTATGTCTGAACATATGTACGTAAAAATATACCTATGTATTGACAAATAGAGAACTAAAAAAATACATGCTGATGAAAAGAAAATTTCCTCCTTTTTTGAAGTCGAATAAAAATTGCAGTGTTTTTGTCGCATGGTAATAATTGACACTTTACGGTGACGTTATTAAAATTATTTACTTTGTAAATTGCAATACTGAGACAATGAGTGGTAATTTTAAAGTTTTAATAAATAAATATATCTTGCATTAGTATTCACTGGAGATTGTTGTAAAAATAGCACAGCTGAACTCGGTGTTGCATTTTCCATACAAAAACGTCTCACTGCCTGCGCATAGTAGTTTTCGAGTGAATTTAAAACATGGTTGACAAAACAGTGTGGACGGTATTTTTATGGTATGATTTTTTCAGCAACGTTTACTTTTTAGAAAAGTTAGGGTAAAATATGACCATTATTTGAGTCTACACAGTCCAATGCCAGCGAATTCGTTCTTCACCGTACGTATTCTATAGCAGCAACTATAAAATTAATTTTCGAAATTGCTATTTAACCATATTTTAACACGGGATGGTCTACACAATTTGTTTTTGTGCATAATTGGAATTGCTACGGAACTACATTACCAATTCAAAAACTGGTTCGAACGATTTGAGATATTGTAATTAGATATCTATTCATTCGTCTGTCTGTCCAATTGTATGATATAAGATCTCCATGTAGTCCTATTTACTATTATGTGTGCCTCGCGCTTTTATCTGCGTTAAATTCAGTTTTCCGGGTTAAAAGTAGCTTATATTACTCTCTGAAAAGTCTCATACCTACCAGTGAAAGTCTTATCAAAATTGGTTAAGTGTTTTCGCAGATTTTCCCAGACAAACAAACATTCAGAGACAGACAAAAAAAACGCATGTTTGAGTTACGGTAACATATGAATGAGCAAATGTATGAATGGGTTAAAGAAAAAGTCTGTATTTCACAATCAAAGACAAATACTTCAATTTTAGTTATTATTATACATATGGAGTGTAATATATAGATTTATACGTATTAGAATAAAGTTGGTCGTCTAGGTTTATGGACTGATGACTATGGTTTATGGATTGATGACCCTAAAAGTGAAGCGATGATATTTTAGAAAAACGTTTTTACCGTGAATGTTTTTGTAGGTACTCAACCACTTTTTTTTATTGACCCCATCTCGTGAGATGTCAAAGGTATCCTAAAATGCAACAAATACTTTGGCATTTTTTTTTATTGTCTCCAAGACAGTGTACTTCATTGCGGTCCTCCACGAAGTCTTTATGCTAATAGGACAACAATAAAAAACATTTAGGTAGGTGTTGTAAATAACGTGAATAAGATTTTAAGAATCCGTTGAAAAAATTGCAGTATCTAAGTCAAATGTCAAGGATTACGAGAAAAATATCAATTTAAATTACAAAACAATGTTGCGGATAACATCATCATTTTAGAAAAACTGGATAAAAAAGGTTACCTATATACCAAATAAATAAAAATCATAAACTATTAAATGTAACTAAATAACACAGAATAAAATTAAATATGTATTAGATGATTAGTTTTTTAATCGAAAATTGAATGGTCGGATATAGAAACTGCCTCATTCCTGTCTGTGATTCATTACTTACAGAAACGAAAAATAAATAAGTAGCAGTTTATTTAAAAAAAATGTGTTCGATTTTCAAATTAAAAGATGATGCAAGGACAGAGTTCAGAAATTCTAAAATACGGAGAACGAAATGGAGCTTCGGTGAAATAAAAAGTACTTTTAATTAAAAGAAATTAGATTGGTCCAAAGGATACAAAATTAGGAGCAGGAATAATAAATGTGTAAGTATATTTCATGATATAAATAAATTTCGATTTTGTGTCTTTAGGTCTAATTATTGCCTGCTGTCTCCTTTGTGTATTTATTACGTATGCAACGAAATAAGGATATATTGCTGTCCTTTGTTGCATTTTATGGTAATCATCATTATTAATACAGTTTATCACCTGTAATATACCGTTCTTTCCACATCTTATTTATCAAAAATCGTCTTGTGTGATTATTTGTAATATCCGTTATATAAAAACGTACATTACAAATGTCCGAAATCAAACGAAAGTAAGATACTCGTATGTGCATAGAAGAAATGCGATCTCTTAGAAATATGTGCGGTGTCACCCTTGCGGACAAAATAAGCAATGAAGAGATACACAGTATGACAGGATTGCACAACATTGTTATTGTAAAAGAATGAATGAGTATTGTAAAGGAAAGAAAGAATGAGTGATGAAAGACTTACGAAGAAAATCTACAGAGCGAAAGTGAGTGGTAGTAAAAGCCAAAGAATACCAAGGCTGAACGGCACTTACAAAGATCAAATAGCCAGAGTGTTAACTGACGGAAATGTCAAAAGCACTCGCATACTTAGGCGAAAATGCGTGAGAAGAATGATAGGATTCGAGTAGGCGAAAGAAATATGTAAGGATCGCGAAGCATGGCGCTACGTCTTCTCTGACTACCCTGTTAAGGGTACAGCGTGAAGATACGTATGTATGTATATTCTATTATATATGCTATAGTGTAAATCCTAAATGGACACGGTATTTCTCAACTCAAACACGCATTTTTTGTTCTACCTATCTGTTTGGTAAATTCTACCCCCTAACTCACCCTCTTCACTTGCTCAAAGAACATTTGAGTGAGTGTTTCCTTTTATATTTATCCTTTTATTTTTCTTTGTATTGTGTGTTTTGTTACATAATTATAAATTAGCTCATGCTTTTCTGCCAGTCTGAGAAACAGAAATATATAGAATGCGCTGGCTGAATGTCTTTCCGCGCAGGTCGCAAAAGTCAGCCAAGGAAATTGCACTTACAGGCAACTTGTCATTATGTGGTTCTGTAATACCATATGTATGGTACATACATACATAAATACATATCCTCACGCTGTATCCTTAACAGGGTAGTCAGAGAGGACGGAGCGCCAAGCGTCGCGGTTCTTACATACGCTTCCTCAAATCTCATCATTCTCCTCAAATAATTTCGCCTAGGTATGCGAGTGCTTTGACATTTCCATCCATATGTATGGTAAGCCCAAATACTGCCAAAAGTAGTGTCAAGCTATTATATAAATAGAGAAATTAAAACGGATTTTATATCTGTTGTTTAAAAGGGTTTTGTGATACAAAAAATGACACTATTTTTGTGAGATTGCGTTCAGAAATTTTCGCAATGTCTAATGCTATGGTCACAAAAGAGACTA
Source organism: Zeuzera pyrina (assembly GCA_907165235.1). Lineage (NCBI taxonomy): Eukaryota > Metazoa > Arthropoda > Insecta > Lepidoptera > Cossidae > Zeuzera > Zeuzera pyrina. The sequence continues at coordinate 7,287,482 of OU015629.1, forward strand.
CAGATTTCTGTTATTATAATTTACGTACAATAGTTTACTTGCCAACCGTTGCTGTACAATATCTTATACTGTAAAAGCAACGAGTGAAACCGATTTCGAAAGTGAATCGATAGCCCTATCACGACATAGTGCAATAATAAATCGATACAATAACTTTATCGTTATTTGTGCGTTATATTTAATTTGATTTTAATAGCCTGGCGTTTTTGTTACAGTTTTTTTTTTGGTTTAAACTTAATGTTCGTTGTTTAGAAAACGAGTAACTGATTTTTTTTATGAACAATGTAGCGCATACAAATTAGTTGTTCATTTCACTGTACAGTGTAAAGCAAAGAACAAACACATAAATTCTAAATTATAAGCTGTGTTCTTTAAACCTCAGTTCAGTGTAATAAATATCTAGTCCGTATGTTTTTTGGATAATATTATGTCCTATCTCATTAAAGATAATCTTCGTTACTTTAAAAACGCAGGCGCTATTGGGGTGTCTAAAAAGGATTTAAATGCTAGTGAAGGCTCTAATAGCTTAAGCTCAATTTCAGACTCTCTATCTCGAAAAAACAAATAACCATTAGGTTCCAATTCTGAAGTCAAAGAATAAATATCTCGTGACTTCAGCAAGTTCCAATACATTTTTTGTACTAAAACTATAGAAATATAAACATTTCCTAAGACAATTTCTGCCTAGTGTATTGTAATGGTATAACGGAAGATAAAATACATACAGTAGATGTACTAGCTGCAATATCTATACGAAGCAAGATACTGCTGTCAGAATGTAAATAAAGGTATCAATTTTATAAAAGCCTTGAGAATTTCTTTATACGAATACATACTGTTAGACAATTTTAAATAAAGGCTGAATATTAATTTAAAGCCTTTTTATAAAATAGCATCGTTACAGAAATCGGTAAAATGCTTTGTTAAAATAATTTGGTTACAAGATAAATGCTAAAAACAAGGATATTTTTCAGAATATTTTATAATTTTATTGGAGTCATCGTTTAAAATTTTTAAAATGATTTTAAAATGGAAATAATATTATATATTTGGTTTTTGTATTTCAATTCATTAAAGAGTAGGTTTTTTTAATGCTCATATTTATCAGTGACGTGCACAGACATTTTCAGTAGGGTAGACAAAAAGAAAACTCACCAAAATCGCCACTATAATTCGTATGTAATAAATGTTAATGTAATTTAATTTTATATTATTTATTTACTGGAACTACTTTGAAAAATATTTCAACGTTAGCAGAATGCTACTTGCTATATTATAAAGCTACAATAACAAAGAAAACTCAATTAGGGTTAACACTAATACATATTATACCTAATATAATTTACTGTAACGTTCGAACCTGAATGCCGATAGGTCGCGGTAAATTTTTTTTTACATTATTTAAATAGTAAATTGTCAGGGTAGACAGTGTCTATTTGTATCTATGGAATGCACGCAACTCATACCTATGTAGATGTATAAAAATTATTCTGTCATTATTTCCGTCGTATATTAACCCGCGAGGACTTCACGTCTCATGTTATCGCGGACGGTCGCTAGTGGGTCCAAAAGACCCAGTATTTAGATCTTTGTAATAACAGGATGTCAATGAGTTAGGACCTCTTTTATAATAGAATGGATGAGTGGTATCAAAACAACTTTTAGTTAAGTCTTTTATATTTATTGTCAAAATAGTATAAAAAAAATTGCTTTCAAGCTGAGAAGTTTCTAAATTTTTTGGTATGAAGAATAGACTAAGTTTCATAGAATTTTTAAGAAATAATCGAGATCGAAAACTACAGTCTTTTTTAAGGCAACTAATCCAACTACGGGTAATGTGCTTACTTCTTGTGATCTTCTTCGAACTTCTTAAACAAAAAACTAGTGTGTTCACGACATATAGACTCTCTGAATATTGGCAAGCCATTTTTATTTTTCTGTCACATAGGTACACATGTAGCATCTGCCACGAAGGAGGAATCTCTTTATCTTGCGTAGTTTTTTTGCTGGCTAGAATTAAAAAGGTTAGTAAATGTCACAGGCTTCTCCAAAAAACTATTAACAAACTTTAGACTCCAGCAATCCAAAAGTACCTCCGCATCTAGCTTCACTCACAGGTCCCTGATCTTGAGTAACAATATTGTGTTGTCTTGTCCTTACAGTTTTCGTAGGCTCTTGGATTCACTGTGTGACCTTGTCTTTACTAGTGAAACAATTTATCTTCTTCCTCTGAGTAATCATCTTCTGAAATAACTTCTTCCATCAAAATGTCCTCGATAACACTGTTAGGTACACATTTTCGTGACGTTCTGTACATAAAAGAATAAACAAACGTAAAAACCACATTGGAATAAACACTTACGTAAACGCTTGCATATGGGTCTAATCGACCCAAACTCACTTTGTATGTTCGTCCTGCGCAAATTCCAGCCGAGAACTGACCGCCGCGGGTAGAGGGGATAACTTATAATGTTGTTTGAAGGTATCAAGAATGGCGCCGCAAAATAACAAATATTATAGAAATAATGACCGAATTAGTGCAGCTCTGGGTCTTTTTGTCCCAGGATGAGTCCTCGCGGGATAAGACTCACAGAGGTCAATTATACATGAGTATTTTGTTATTCTGGGGTATCAATCACCACAAAATTAGCATCCCGGACTTTTAAAAATCTGTTACATATTCAGAAACTAATGAACAATAAATAATTATAACAAATCGTCCAAAACAAAACAAATATATTTCAGAAATATCTTTATATTTACACATACCATATGTATTTAAATTATAATTGCGTATATTTTTGCATTAATTACAAATACATATCTGTTTGTATGCATGTATAAAACAAGAAACAAAAGAAAAATGTTTACGCATTTGTATACTGATCTTTAAAAAAACCATATGCTAGTGAAACTACTACAACTTTTTGTACTGTTCTAAGTGCTTTTACTAGTGGAGCGCGGAAGCACCCCGCATTTTATTGTTGCTATAAATTTTATGTACGCTATAGCGGTCGAGATTGCCCTGTGGATTTTTGTACTCCGCTGCAATAGGTCGATGTCTTGTCTTATTGTTTGTATTTAGACGTTAATGGTTTGTATGAATAAGTTTTTAGGCCTTGTATGCGTCTGTTTTTTAGAACAAATAAGTGAAGGTCTACTTTCAGATGGTTTAATAAAGCAGTAATTATTTTATATTTTACATACAAAAATGTTTACTATGTGACTCTACGTGTATGTTTCAACAAGTAATAGTTATTTGACATATAATATATCTTCACGCTGTATCCAAAATGGGGTAGTCAGAGAGGACGGAGAGAGAAGTATTTATAATACCTATTTGTAAGAAAATGTTGGTCTGTGACAGGTTAAATTTAAACTACCGTAATATTATGCTTAGTTTTAGTCCAACCTACAGAATGACAAGATTTTGTTATGAATATCACATCAATACGTGAAGCCAAAAATTCGGATCCCTGTTTAAGAATATTGCGCTCACAGAAGAGTTTGAGATTTGGCATAATAGGTAAAGTTTATATGGAGAAGAAGTGCAGAAAGCAAAAATTTTTAAGTAATGTTAATTTTTAAGTAATTAATAATAAATAAATACATCAAATTAAATTCAGTAAAACACTCTGTTTACGTTCATACTGCCAATATCAAAAAAAGTGTTTATGTCAAACTCCCAGCAGTTTGTGATCATATATATGATCACTATTTATAATCTACTTAGGCTAGGAGGGAAGGTAAGGGTATCTTAGCCTATATAACCGACGTCTTCAGTAATAAATTAATAAATTCTTCATATTATTTCATTAAAATGTCGACGTAATACATTTTAGATGTTTCTTGGAGTTTCTGGCGACAAATATATTGAGGCAGTCGTACTAATAGGATCCGCTGAGGCAGTTTAAGCCACTAAAAAAATCTCAACACCACTCTACTAAATAAGCACTTATTTCAACAATTTCACATAACAGCACATACTTAGGGCGCAAAACTACGCCAATTTTACATCACAATATCCACTAGAAACTATTTGCAAAACGCCCAACCGCTCCTCATAAAATCCTTAGATCACAGTCGCACAGAGTAGATATTGCCACCAAATAGTTTATATTATAAGTTTACAATATTTATATTTACGTCGAATTTCGACCACCAGAAGACCTCTAGCGGAGGCTCTATATAACAAAATTATACTTCGTATTACATACATACATACATAATATATTATTACTTACTTATAGTGCTACAATATTGCAATTTAAAATGTTCTTATCGCATTTCACCTTACTTTGTTAATATCTACAAACATTGTTTATTTAGGTCTAAAAGAAACGGTACCTTATAATTATCACGCTTTATGCGTTCATAAAAGTTGTTATTTGAGACTTTAAGTGTTACTTTCATTTATAAAATCAGTGAAAGTCTTCGAAGGAAAACTCGTTTCGTTTGGTCAATAGAAAATGCAATTAACATCTAGTCAAGAAGAATTTTCCGATGATGTCTATGATGATTTAAAGTTTGCTTTATGCATTTCTCATTTTAAAATGCAACGTTATATCTCTTTCACTTAGCGGCATTGTCGACCTATTGCAATCGAATAGTTTTGAATAGAATACTTTTATCTAACGAAAAAAATTCAATAGGTCGTCTGCCGATTGAGGTAGATTTACTGTATTAAGATATCTTCTGAATTTACGTACACGTATAGGTATTTATCATATACATTTAGGGCACTTTCAATTTAGGCGGTTGAGTCGGACCGCTGCTACACGTTTGCCGTGCAGCTATAACTGTCCAACAGCGGGATGGTTGCAGGACGGCAGCAGTCCGACGTCAACCGCCTAAATTGAAAGCGTACAAGGCTGCCAGTGTGATTGTATTTTAGTGATGTCTATCAATATCTAACAACAATCGAATGATAACCATCGATTCGGACGAAGAAGCGGTACTGTTAGTGCTTTTGTTGAAAAAACAAACAAAAACGACGCCGCCCGAGAGCATTTCTATGATTTCTTTATCACATATAGGAGGTGATTTTCACAAGCGAAGTTTTTAACGAAGCTTAAAAGAAAATTCAACCAAGCGGGACGTGCTTCTGTGTCATTTATAAACTCTTCGGAGTTTACATCATCCATAAATCCATGCATAATTATTATATATTTACTAGCCGTAACGATCATTCACCGCACTAGTAAACAATCAACTGAACACGTGGCATTTGCGAGGTTGCCGTCCTGCTACCGTGCGTGAGTCGTACGGGCGTCGCACTGCTTTCTCGTCGCGTCAATTGTATGTAAAAAATAACCGGACGTGCGTAGTACGACGTCGGTTCTACTCCGGTGAGGCAGCAGTGCGGCACCAGTCGTCTAATTTGAAAGCGCCCTTACAATGTATTCTAGTTGGCTGAGAGGACTCAAACGATGCTTTCCTTACATTTTTAAACATAATTCTCTTCAGACTTCTTACACATTTTCACCAAGGTATAATTAATATATTGTACGGTTTCACAGTACATAGGTAATTAACTTTTGCGCACGCAGCAACTTAATTTGGCTCGCGTTGCATTATTATTTATCTTAAATTAACAATCAATTTAGTTTTAAAACGCTGCTACTACTACAACAGTGAACCAAGACAGATCAAGGAAAGATTTGTCACTTAACTTATTTACAATTTAATTGTACTTAATTAATAAACTCTTATAATGTAATTTATATATGGTCCTTTGAGCCGGACGTCTGTAGCATGGCGTAAAGTTATGGACTAAAAAAATGTCGTCAGGTCTTATTATGATGTGTATCCAATTAAAAAGCTTGAGAAAGATATTTCCAAAATATACAAGGTATGGTACAAATATTGGTCATAGAACAATTTTTCATGTTAAATAAATTTAAAATAAAAATCTAACAGCGAAAGCGAGTGGTAAAGGAAGCCAAGACATTTAAGGCTGACTTATGAAAATCAAATAACTAGAGCAGATAGAAATGTCAAAACCACTCGCATACCTAGGCGAAAATGTGTGAGGAGAATGAGGAGATTTGTGGAAGCGAAAGAAGTAACTAAGGACCGCGACGCTTGGCGCTCCGTCCTCTCTGACGAACCCTGTTAGGGAGTTGGTGTGAAGATAAGTATGAAAGTATGTAAAATAAAAATTATAATATTGAAGTAAAATCGAATCACACATTATTTATAAAAAGTTGCGAACAAAATGAAATGACCGTAATTTCTTAATTAATTACCGGAGTCGAAGGCTATAAGCAAGGGAAAGTATAATAAATAGGGCTTAACACGAGACGATAGGAGCCGAAATTTTCTAAATCTTGTCGAAATGAGTAAATTAGTCTGTCATTTCGGCCTCGGCGTCGGTATTTTAGTCTCCAAATATTTCGTGTCTCATCTCAAATCTTGTCAAATCTCGCTATTTTATCTAGGTAAATTAGATAAAAACTAGAGTAATAACGTACAAAAAAACTTTTAGAAAATTACAGCTTATTTCTTTACTGCTGATATTAATGCATTGATTTTATGGATGAATACTAATGAATAATATTTAAAAAAATGTCTTATTCAAAATAAGAATAGTAGCACAGATTAATTAGTTACTAACGTAAAATACTTAGCAGTATTTCTTAGAGTGAGTGAAATCTTGTAATTTTGTACATATTCTTTAGAATATACTATGTAAATTGTAATAAATGTATTTGTAACGATTAGAAGAATTATTAAGCTACGTAAAATAAATTTTTAAATTATCAAAATCCGTCACAAATTTCGAATATATGTTAAGAAATTAAACATTTTGTTGAAGTTACACAAATGTACGCTTATAAAAGGCTCGAGATAGATCGAGACGAGACTTCTACATATTGTAGTCGAGTGCAAGGTGTAGTCTCGTTACCTCTCGTAATAACGAAACCAGACGAGGCCGGGATACACATATCTTGCCTACAACTAAAAAGCTCAAATAAAGTAGTGTCCCGGTTCGCGTGTTATTAAGTAGGCTAGCCGGTAAATAGAATCGAAGTAATGTACTATGGGAGTGGGTTAATAAAATCGGCGTAGATCGGGTACCAAATTTATTCATCGACAACTCGCTATACGCCGTACAAGGTGATTAGTTCCTAGATAGGATGGAGTCACTGGCCTTAGTAGTATGGTCCCCCTGCGATGCACCGTGCAATACAGCACGCCGTGGTCTGGAGGTCGGTTTGGGTCCCAGTCAGAGACCACGCAATAATTCCTGAGCCTAGCCTAGACCAGGCGTAGGCTCCAAGCTCATACGGGGAATCCCCAGCGGGATTCCAACGCAGCTTGAAGTTTGTAATTTTACTTCTTATTTATTTATAATAATAATATAACAGAACGGTATGAGTGACCGTATTCCGGCCTTCAGAGGTGCAGTAATAATAAAAAAATCAGATAGCTAATTACCCTCTTAGCGAATAATTTTCCACGCGTACCAGAGTTATGCAGTCACACTTTCACGAACCACTGCGTTATTTAAAAAAATTGAATGTTCCGTAGATAATTTTATATTGCAGTTATAATTAAAATTATGACACAAAATTTATAACGTTACAGTAGGCTTTTGACTGCGGCAATAAATTCATCTAATTCTTAACCGACTTCAAAAAAAGGAGGAGGTTCTTAATTCGGTTGTATTTTCGGTTTTTTTTTGTTTATTACCTCAGAACTCCGTCATTTACGAACCGATTTGGAAAGTTCTTTTTTATTTGAAAGGATCTGGAAATGTCCAGATTGGTCCCATTTAAATTTCACTGGTATTAGAGCTTGGATTTCGAAGATTCACCAAATGACATCAAATAACTCGAACTGCTTATAATCTTTATTTGTTCATTCTAGGTTCCCAAACTTATTTTGTCTACTGAGTCGAGAGCTCATGCAGTCGTTGTCTAAGATGCATCCTAGCTAAATGAAATTGCAAATCACCCCCCAGGCCTCTACACAACGCCCCCATTTTTTTTCTGCGTCTCTTACCGCCCCCCTTTAGGGCTGCAGCTCCCACAGGGGGGCGTTATCGCCCACTTTGGGAATGGGTTTTTATATTGATGATTCTCTTGTATGTCATCGCGCTCCAGAACTAGAAAAGAAGTTGATTGTAGACTTGCTTTAGATATTTATTTAGGCCAAGGTCACTCAAAAGGGAGAAATAAAAAAACAATAAAAAACTTAAACTGATTTAAAAAAAAATCACTGAAAATTGCGCAATAACTATCTTTTACTAATCAATACTCAAGTACAAAAATAGCTTTATAAATACGATACAAATACTTATATAATTAAATTTGACTGTTATTGAAGTCGGTATCAAATCAATGTGCAACAACAGATTAGTTTAGTAGCTTTGGTACCGACTTCAGTGTGTGTCTAATTTAATTGTATAAAAATAATTATGAATCGTACTTATAAAGTTATTTTTGTACTTGACTTTTGATTAGTAAAGGATAGTTATTTCGTACTTTTGAGTGATTTTTTTCATTTCGGTTTGTTTTCATTAAATTTTTTTAATTATTTCATTCTGTTTGCCTTTTACCTACTAGTCAGTTTCATAACTTTATTTTTTTTAAGTAATTCAATATTTTTTTTAATTGATTGCATTTTATAAACTTTACTTTATAAAGACCAATATCAAGTCTATTTTTAATTTTCAATTAAGTAAATACAAATGTATATTGGGAGATTAAATTGAACTGACTTTTGGCAAACTTTGAAAATCATGTAGAACTTGTCTGAGCAAAGATTTATTTTAAAACTGTATAACGCAATTTCGATGTTCAACATAAAATTACCAGTTACACTGCATTTTAAATCCACAAAAACTTTTTGCAGTGCATATAAAGTAAGCTAAATGTGGCCTATGTTTTAAAATTCTGTGCAAGTGAAAAGAATGGAGTACGTCTAAATAAACATGGGTAGCTGAAGGTCTCGCGCTCTTCCAAAAAGTCCTATAAAACTTCATTAAAGTCTACTATCACTTTACTGGAAGAGTTTTCTCGACAACGATTCTACTTATTAATACAATACGTGACATTGGCAAATGTGCTAATCTGTGCGCCATGCCATGAAGAAAGAAAAAAAAAATATCTTATCTTAAAAAAAGATATCTTGTGGTAGCTTCATCCTTTCTGTTTACAGTAGAGACATACATTATATATATGTGTACGTATACATATAAACGTATACATACACATATTACATGAACATATTGTAAACAGTAAATTTGTAAGAAATTCAGTATGTGTAATTAATTTCGTCATAGTAAAATATTTCATGCCCACAAAAGTTTCATTTTTATTTATATTATCTACTTCTATACTATTAAATAATAAATATTATATATAATAATATATTCTATACTATTAAATAATTCTATACTTTTCAATTCGATGAAACACATTTTGCAAACGAATCTAGACAATAGTTCCTTATTCAAAACTTGAGATGTGGTAGTAAGTGCTTCCAACTCAAAGGTCTCAAAGGGTTGATTTTCGATCTGGTCTGGATTTGGTCTGATCTGATCTGAAAATTTTGAAAACGAAGTTTTCTTTTGCTTTCAGTCACTTGGGGTAGATAGAGCATTAAGGCATTACACTAACGTGACTTAACAGCATTTGAAGCTTTAACGGCAGTAAATACGAGAATACAGATAACAAAGTGAAATCATGTAATGGCAGGTTACTAGCCCATCGCCTACAAATACTTTTTATAATAAGTCCTATCCTTTGGTCGACTTTCATAATCTCGCAGCGAGACTAGCAGGTTCGTATTTTTCTATGTCTCCCGGAGCACGTAAGCCGTCTCATTTTTTAATGGAATTATATATGACGACAGAAAATACTTTTTCTTATAGTTATTAAGTTCATACATGTGTATTGGTATTATACGTAGTTATATTATTGACCTCCTAGCGCTCCTAGCGTGTTCGTTACAATAAAAGGTGTGCTAATACTTTGAAAAGAAATTTTCTTAAATTAAGTTTTTAAATTGTATTTCCCTTTAAATCGTTTAAATATAATATTTTAGAGAATATAAGCTCAAATTAGCAGAGTTTCAAGTTGACTCCTTCCGATATTAGTGTCTTTTTCACTAAATGGAGAACTTAGTTGACTATTAATAAGAAAATTAAATCACTTTGTTTTCATAATTCTTAAAATATATAGATACCGACTTTAAGGATATTTTGAAACACATTATTTCACAAAAGACAACAATCTCAACTGGCTCTCGGTTATATTGTATTATGTTGTAATTTGTGGTTTTATAAAATGCTTATAGATGCTAATGTTCGTGTCACGGTCTTCCACCGATTAGACTGCTACTGTCTTTATAGGTCATTTCGTATAATTTCTACAGCTACTTGGTTGTGTTATAGTCTGTTTTAATGGTTATGATGGTTGTGTAGGTCAGGGTCGAGTGGAATTGTACGACTACAGCTCATAATGCCGAGATACGAGCCTAATTTTTAAGATAACGTAACATTAGGTACAATTTTAGGCAATATACTCCATAGGCAGTGTTAAGGTTTGTTTTATAAAATTTTATGATTAATATTGGGGAAATTATGTGTTTTGTTACAACCAAAAGTTCAAGATGATAAGCAAATGTGTTTTATATAGGTATATAGCGATCGTTTTGAAAAAATAGCACGATCTACTTTTTTAAATTAAATATCAGTATGGTTATAGCAAACAAACGTTTTGTTTGCATAGAATGTATTTTATTTATAAAATGAAATGATATGATATGAATTATTGCATAATATTTATATGGCAAGTTATTGTCGACGGAAATTACGTACTGGAACTTACTATATTAAATTCATGACAATAAAAAATTTATAATCGCTTGTCAGGGTTTGCTGATGTATGTATGTCTGCAGATATTTATCATGATAATAATATATATTACGATACATATCACATTATCATTTGATATTTTACTGTCTGAACTGGAAATTTTGCAGACTGATGTTTACACTGGCAACATTTAACAAACAACTACAGGTTAATTAGCATAGTATGTAAAAGCCTTTGGTTTGGATTCACACAGTTTTTGTAGTTGTCTGGAGTATTATTTTTATATAACTATAGGATTGCTAATCTGTCCATTGTAGGTATTTTATGTTACGAGGTTGCCCAATGTCCGTGTTGTATATAGACATTGGGCGCTCTTATAATTTACTTTTGAACGTTTTTATCGTCACCAGCTTACCGTCCACGATACATTAGGTAAGCAAAATGCTTCCATATTGTGTCGCAGAAAAGTCGCTGTATCCGTTGATGATAACGTCATGTCGTGGACGTTATCGTCAACGGAAATACAGAAGCGTATTCATACAGCTGCATACATTTTGCTTCCCTGTTGTACCGTGAACGGTAAAATCGTGGCGATAAAAACAGTAAATTATAAAAGTTGCCATTGGGTATAGTAACAAAGTAAGTTTATGTACAACGTTATGTGAGAGAATGCCTTCCTGGCGTATTTCAGTTGGTCATGACTAGTGATGGGTAAAAAGTAACACATAATATTATTTCTTCAACTGACGCAAGAAAAGAGTAACATACGTTTCAATATTTATTTGTCTGGCTTTTAATTTCTGACAGTAACTAGGGCAAAGAAAATAAAAATTCGAGACTAATATTCAGAAATATTTAATATAAAAATCAACAATAAAAATATCTTAAAAAATATTATTTTATAGTATAACGACAGATAACGTTACAATTGCTTGTTATTTTTTGGTGCATCACCACAACAATAAATGAACGTTTTATTTTATCACCTTGTATCAGCGCACTATGGATTTAAAATAATATTGTTTTCTTATTTATTAAACATTAAATTTAGCGCAAAATTATAACATTTATTGTCAGTTGACATAATAATATAGTTTTAATGATGAATACTCGTTAGCTGGGCAAATAGACAATAAAAGTATTTTCATCGTAAATTCAACACCATTTCAGTTACGTCGTCTGTTCGATCGTGACCTGTCAGGAACGCATTTTCTCAGCGGCCGGACTGTATAGTCATATCGACAGAATTCTATCCACCACACATGCATCCTTCAACACACGAAGTACTTATTAGATTACGGTAAAAGTTGTTACTGTAAATCTAAAATAGTACGAGTATAATATTATAAAGAGGTGAATTTGGAAATTCAGACGTAGGAGGCAATTTCCGCAATTACTCACCCATTTAAAAAATTCGTTCACCAAAATTTGGAATGTACCTTCAGAGTGGACATAGACTGTTTACATGGAGCACTTAACCTATAGAACCGTGATATCGGGCGCTCCAACACACCATTGCTCAGTTTTTTGACACTAATAAATATCAACTCTTGTTCGCATTAAAACAGTACATAACCAATACTGGACCTGTGTGTACATCTCTGTATATTCTGATAGATATTTAAGTACTTATGCTTACTGCCTTACTTGGCTTACTGTTCTATACGGTGGTGTGGCAAACTATAAAACCGACACAATCTCATTTCATAGGTAAGTAACAGTAAACGCAAATTAAAATATTTATAATTTACATTAATTTTATCACGGGTCTAATTAAAGTGGACAACAATCCATGTGAGCTTCCCCAGCGGTATAAGTCCGGTGCTTAGATTGAGTTTATTATACTATTTAGTGCTGTTTAATTTTTACTTCTATTAGAATTCATTGATAAATTCAAGTTTTACCCTTGCGATTAGATTTTGCTTTACTAACTTTTTCATGATTTTATGTGCAGAAATGCACCTCACGTTGATGTACTCGCAGGAGTTAAAGTTGGAATTGAGTTCCTTTTGCTCTTCTATTTACAAAAGTAGATAATGTAGAAGCAAAAAAAAAAAACACAATGATGTACGACCTTATACCTTTTTCAATGTTAATTGTTGCAGCAAGATATTGTAATAATTAAAGTTTCTCACTAGATACAGTAACCAATTTCGCCAAACTCTGGAACTTTAAATAAGTGATGAAGCTGCAGTCACGCCGCTCAACTAACTTTGAAGATACCATGTGAAGTAAACTCGACACCGTGTACAAGTCTTAATGTAACTCAACTTGCAGTATCTCAGTTAATAACGCTTAGTTACAAGTTAGACAACTGAGAATTGTTGCTCCATTTCGGTATATAAATTTTTATGCCCTCATTATTCCGTTAAGTTCGTTCCCGTAACTTTATTTCGATTCCGTTTAATTGTATCATGAATAATGGGAAGGATAGCTTACCTATTTACGTATTATGTACAAAGAAATAAATTTGAAGAGATAACTTTAAAAATTGAATCGGTGAATAGTTATATTAGGTACATAAGAATAAAACAATTTTTTTAATTGCATATATGAAATGTACTTGGTAGAAAAGTTCTTATGTTCGAGCCTATTCTTTCTTTAAAGGCCGGCAACGCACTCGTGATTCCCTGGACGTTGCGGGTGTTCATGGGCGGTGGTGATCACTTTCCATCAGGTGACACGTTTGCTCGTTTGCCCCTCTGATATAAAAAAAAAATTATGTTTTCATACTTACATAAATCGTGTGATAATCTTATATGCGTCTTACACAAATGGCTTGTTGTTTCGGAGGCTAGTGAGCCTAAGCCAGAGTAGGTCAATTTTGGCTAGGTCAACTTAGGAAGCAAATTCATCTCAATTATTTGAAGTCTGGGAATTGAAATTAGTAATTAAAGCTTTCGTGGCCATCAGCGGCCATAATGTTGGCGTGGCTTGTCTAGAAAATTATTAATGATTGAAATTTGTAATAATTAATGTAATAATTTGTAATTGAATTTACTTTTTTAATTACATGAAAAGTGTTTGTGACTTGATGTAGATACGAGCTGAAATTTCACAATTTTTAGTTACAAAACAGTAATCTTTTTATCGACACAAATATACATTCGAGTTATACTAATACTAATAAATAAATTAATTATGTTACGCCAAATATTACAGTGGCTTGTGTAAATTTTTAATCTAAATAGTGTTTTTGTATCAAAGACTTGTAATGTAAGACTCCAATTTTTTAGAGACATTAACATTATGCAACTAATAATTATATATTTAGACCAATAAATCATATATTTAACCGGATTATTCTAGTTTATTTTGTTAACTATGAGATAATATTATATAAAAATTCACGTATAACTGCGTGTATTGCAATAGTTTCTAAGCACGTCACGTAAAGACCCTTTAGTTATTTTAATACGACACTAAAGATAAATACATGCGTGCAATCTTACTGATATTGCAGTATTATAAAGTAACAATTTAGTATTACAATCACGTACAAGTTTGCAACAAAGATAAAGACAAAAGTGGGTGTAATGTCCAACACTATCTCTACTGTACATTAAAAATTTATGTGATGTATTTAGTGTCGTAATAGAGGTTTACGTTAGTAACTAATGAATCTGTGATATAGGGTTAGAGGATTTCTTTTAAAATAAAGTTATTACGAAGCCACCTTGTTAAAGCGGCGCATTGGAAATTTTGACGGTAGGGATCTCAATTTTTCTAAGTGATAACAAAACGTATAAAAGTGATATTTGATAATCTGAAACTTTATTTCATTTACTTTATTTTGCTAATTGCGATACACGATTGGTTAATTTTTGTAACACAAAAAAAAAATCAAAGAAACCTCTTTTAAAACAGAGATTTACATTTTTCGGAGTAACGAAATCGATTTATGATTCTAAATTTATTGTATAGTTTAATCTAAAAATATTCTTCAAAAAGCCAGTTGGATTTTTTAAAAATTAAATATAGTTTTTAAAATAAACGAAAATAACTGCTTTTTCGTATATTTCATAAGCTAGCACGCGCACGTTTGCATAGAGCAGAAGGTCTATTTTGGATTAAATTATTGTTTATCAATGCGTCGCCTTAAAATTCTTGAATAAGATTTACTAACGTTAAAATTGTTTAGTTTAATTGTAATTTTTCTAATTTAACTTAAATTATATGTAAAGTTAAAGATTTTTCATTTCCGTAAAAGCGAAAAAATGTTTGAATTGATTTTAATCAACAAAATCAATTAATCGATAGCTGAAACTATTTTATTTTAGTAAACTGCATGCAAATTGGTAAATCCATTGATGTCACTGATAAACACAGACAGAGAGATAACATCATTGTCGTAGGGGATTCAAAAATATACAATCTATAAGAAATTCAAGACATGTCTAAATTGATTTCATCGTACTCATCGTTACACTTAATATACTGACAGATGGACAGTTAGAGAGAAATTTAAAACACAATTTCTTAGGTTTTTGAATCGTGTGAATGCAAATAAGAAGAATGTGCTGTACAATTTGAAATTAAAAAAAAAATTAAAAACACAGATGAACGTAGAATTGATTTATATTATCTAAGTACCACTTTTCTAAATAAGCTGTTAGGAATGCGGGTAAAAATATATTATTTCGACTAATAATAATATAATTCATTTGTCCAAAAATATAGATATTATATTATATAATGCGATACAATATATTACACAATAACTATTAAGCTAAGGACATCGAGGGATGACAGCCAGTGATTTAGCAAAATTTAGCAAATGAGAATACATAGATATATAAGATATACCATATATAAATATATATATTGTAACTCGACTCATGGTTACAGAAATTTTTTGTATGTAGGTATGTCTTACAAAAAATATCTAGTATCACAAGTAACAGTCGGTGATACATCATTCCTGTAATATTTTGACTTAGTTATCCGTAGTAATAATAGTTACCTGTAGTGAGAGTAAATGCAACTTTCCACGCGTTAGTTAATAGTTTATGCCAGCACAACTAAAGGGCCAGTTTAACTGGTTTTCAACGTTTATTCTAAGTGAAAATGCTGATAAATCATTGTTTACTGATTCGTATCTCGGTAATCGGTTTAAATATTTATGTTTTAAAAACCGGTAGAGTAAAGAGCGGTATTTACGAACAGTACATAAAAATTATAGACAAAGAAAGTAAAACAGAAAAGAATATTAAAAAAGAATGATTTTGCGCAATTTCTTTGTAGGTTATTTTAGATTCTATTTTATTAGAGCATACGTATATGGACTTATATTATCAAATACTTCAAAATATTAGTTCACTATGTTGCAGGTATTCTTTAACGAGTCAGTAAAAAACGTGTATCAATATTCTGATCTCTGCTTTGTTCGATGTATCAACGCAATGTTTAGTAGATACACTGTAATTACATTTATCAGTTTTTTGAAAGACTTGGATTTCTTGATCGTTCTAAAACATATGTGTCAACAAGCATTTCAAATTTTTTCGAGTTATACATATATACATACATGTACATAATCTCTAAATAGTATAAAGCAATGTCGCTGTTTTCGTCTGTCTGTTTCTCCGCTAACTTCTTCTGAACCACGCAACGGATTTTGATACAGTTTTCATTATTATTTAGAGAATTCTTTCCGGAAGGTTTATATGTATAATACAGGCATATTATAATAGAGAAACGCCGAGAATTTCAATGATTTGTAATGATGTCGTAAAAACACCTTTTTGGGGGACTTTCATTGTTAATGAAATATTATCTAAATCTTACGAGATAGATCAAAATAATGTACCACGGAATTGTAATTGTATATCTTAAAAAGGTCTACAGAAAAATCCAGGATGCTATATGTCTATCTCCTAAGGATAACCCACAGTAACTATTTTCATATTACTAAAAAATAATGGGTTATTTCCGAAGCTATTTTAAACAATAAGTATTAATCCTTATCGAATTAAATACGTTAGATACAGTGTACATTATATGTAATTCAAAATCGCCCTTTACAGTAAGTATATCATTAAAATGAACATATTAGAAGATATCAGACTTAAAATTATTGATTGCTCGCATCGAAACGGAATCTGTGTTGTGTAATGAAAAAACTGCTCTAAACATTGTATATAAAGTCATTCTATAGTTATACGACCTACGTCACACACACTGTACAACCGTGCGAAGCCGGGGCGAGTCGCTAGTAGAGCTATAAAACAATTTTATATTCTTTAAACCAAAAAATAGGTCTTTCAAGAATACCTACATACGAGTATTTATATAAAATGGACACAAATATTCCTCTGCTCTTTTTATACCGAAGTTTCAATACGTACGTAATATATAGGTACATGTAGATTTAGTTGTAATTATCAAATCGAGTAATTTATTTCGTTTATTTATAACGGATTATTTTGGTCTGTGTTTACAAGTCACGGATAAAGCTATTAAGTCGAGTTGTAAAACGGAATTCGATGTTATTGGCCAACGATATAGTAATTAAGGGTAAAGGGCCGTCCCTGTGCGGTACACTGATAATTGCGGGTCTCTGATAACCTTCAGTTGAATTCACCTTTTGAAAGCGGCTTTTCCCTTGGCTTTTTGCAAGATGTGGGCAAACATATTTATTTACATATATGTTTGTATGTGTTTTAAACTTTCATTTAAATTAATGTTCATACAAAATGTCAAACTCAAAACTACTCACATTTATCAGTTACACAATTTTTATGACTAGTAAATTATGTATATTGTGTGTATCTATGTACGTACACATTATATACATTTGCTCTAGTATTTTGTATGATATTTTATTTTAGTATTTTGTAATTTTAATTCGGCTCGAACAAGATATACATGGGTATTAGGTAGCTCATGTGCTAAGATTTCCACATGAACGTTCTCCCAAAACGTAAATATTGGCTAGATGTCAATTGTAATAGATATTATGTCTCTTTGGGGGTTATGATCGCAAGCTTGTGGGCAATAATAATAATAATAATAATAATACTTCATACAATTACACAAATCGTGCGACTCCAAACCAACCATTAAGCTTGTACTGTGGATACCATACAAGAAACTCTGGGGGAGCTCCCAGTAACACCCAGACTCTAAGTCAAACTCTACGTGACCGGGAATCGAACGCGAACCCGGGCATGGAAGGTAGATGCTCTGCCGCGCTAACACGCCAGTCAAAAACAAAACTTTAATAAATTAAAAAATTAGCATGTACACTAAATCAAATGAATATGAACAATAAATAAATAGTTTTTAAAATCGAAAAAAAAATAATGTAATAGGAATTACTTACGTATTAAGTTGCGAAATGCGAGGGTTGTTTTTATAAAATATTACATTTTGTTTTTTCGACGCTATTGCTTAGAAATCTTTATAATGCAGGAGAAACCAGAACAGGCATAACTGTACAAATTCTTTTTTTTTTTTTTTAGTAGGATACTTTATTAATAAAAAGTACATACATATGTTAATATTTACAAACTTAAAACTACACATTATCTTAAATAATAAACTTCCTCAAAGTTGCCGCTTAGAAAGCTGTCATTGCTCAAGGTACCTAGCAGACTGGCAGCATTGCCTCTTTGAATAGCCAAACTGATTCGTTGGCGGACAAATTCTTATATTTTTTTTATGCTTGAATCTCAAACCTGTTAATCGACGCGTGTTTTGCCTCTCAACGTCCTCAAGAAATTCCAAATTTGGTCAGCTAACTAGCACCGAATGCTGGTCATTCGCATCTTTCGTTTTGTATTCGCTAATATCTCTGAGATCTCTGAGATTTTCCTGAGGTTGCTTCTTTTAGAGGTGAAACAAAGTTTGAGATTTTGCGCGGAAGATAGTTCAAAAATAAAACAATTCACCACATGAAATGCATACATTAGACTTTTTTTATAGATACATACATACATATCTTCACGCTGTATCCCTAACGCGGTAGTCAGAAAGGACAGAGTGCCAAGCGCCGCGGTCTTTACATTCTTCTTTCGCTTCCTCAAATCGCCATCATTCTCTTCACACATTTTCGCCTAGGTATGCGAGTGCTTTTGATATTTCCGTCGGCTAACACTCTGACTATTTGATCTTGGTATGTAAGC
Organism: Zeuzera pyrina; assembly: GCA_907165235.1. Classification (NCBI taxonomy): domain Eukaryota; kingdom Metazoa; phylum Arthropoda; class Insecta; order Lepidoptera; family Cossidae; genus Zeuzera; species Zeuzera pyrina. The sequence continues at coordinate 7,306,434 of OU015629.1, forward strand.
CTTGGTCTTACTTGGCTTCTTTTACCACTCGCTTTCGCTCTGTAGATTTTCTACGTCAGTCTTTCATCACTCATTCTTTCTACGAGTATGTGCCCGAACCATCTTAGCATTTCTTTCTTCTTTTTTATAATAACACTGTCGTGTAACCCTGTCATACTGCGTATCTTTTCATTGCTTATCTTTTCCGCAAGGATGACACCGCACATATTTCTAAGAGATCGCATTTCCATTGCGTTGGTCATACTATCACTCGATTTCGGGCATATCCAGGCCTCACTACCGTACAATAATGAAATGAAATACACTACACATGAAACGGATTTCGGTTATATAACATCTGAATCTGTACAACACAAGCACAGTTCTTATGTCACACGCACGTATCTAGCCACGTGAGGGTCAGACGTAAGAGTGCTCTCACTCTCATCTAAGAGAGATTATAGATCTATAGAGATAGAGAGAGATATGTGGGGCTATATTCTCAACAAAACTCCTGTAGTGGTCATCCTCAGACGTTGTCGAGGTGTTCAGGAATCTCCTATGGAACATACTGTCTCTCTCACGCTGTACCGAAGCGCATTTGAAACGAGAAGGGCAAAACCCCTTCAACACACTCGCAGACAGTGTGGCCCATACGCGCTGTCGTCTTCTTCGTGAGGGTAGGAAGTGGCTGGACCGTTGTTGTCCCCACTCCGATTAGCTGTGTCTCCGAAGCGGCACCGAACGAAGGTTCAAAAACGATTTGTCATTCCATATGAATATTCATGTCTTTTCTTATTTTTGGGGCAAACTTTCTTAAATATTCTTGTGATATTAAAATGAAATGAGGTGATAATGAAAACTGAATTGTTGTGATAACATTACATAAAATAGGTATGGAGCCAAATGCAATATTTGAATCTTTCCATTCGCTTGGTATTAGTCGAATGTTTGTGTACCAGGTTATTGATAGATATAGCAAAACGTCCTCTGTTTGTGACAGAAAAAAGTCTGGTCGTCCACGTAGTAAATCATAGAAAAATTGTATATAGTGACGAGAATTTTTTTTCTATCGAGCAACATTTTCATACGCAGAATGACCGAGCGTATGCTTAAAGCTCTAGAGAAGCTTTTCAATTAGTCAGTAGAGTACAACGTGGGCATTATCCGACTTCAGTGATGGTTTAGTTAAGTGTTAGCTATCAAGGAGTGACCAAGTCATATTTTTATGACAAAGGTATCAAAACATCGGCCCAGGTGTATCATACGATTCTTGAGAAGGTAGTTAAGCCTCTTGACAACACCATGTTCCATAACCAAGAATGGTTCTTTTAGTAGGACAGCACCGGATCATAAAGCTCGATCCATACAAGACACGTTTCTGACTTCATCAGAGCTGAAGGCTGGTTGTCATCTAGTACCGATCTTAATCCACTTGATTATGATTTATGATCTCTTTTAGAGAGTATAGCATACTCTAAACGCCATGACAATTTGAAGTACCTAAAACATTCCATAAGATTGATAATGACGAATTTTCCCATGGAGAAAGTGAGTAATTCAATCGATAACTGACCACAACGTTTAAAGGATTGAATTAAGGCCAATGGAGATCATTTTGAATGAACTTCATATTTTTAAAATGTCATTATATTCATGTATAAACTAACACATACTACAGTATTAAACGTTTTATGTGATACAAAAAAAACGATGTTTTTCTTGTAACAATATTTATGGTAAGACTAGGTATACGGTACTAGAGATGTGCATTTGATATATTTCAAACAATTTTGCTTCTTACACGTATCGCTAACGTACACGTCCAGTATTATTGGAAAGCGCAGATGTGAGACGCACACGTCTTAGTACGGGAGTTGACTTGAACTTATGAGTTTTCTTTTTATTAAGAATTAGAACTTTTTTATAGATACATACACACATATCTCCCCGCTGTATCCCTAACGGGGCATTCAGAGGGGACGAAGTGCCAAGCGTCGCGGTCCTTACATACTTCTTTTGCCTTCTCAAATCTCACCATTCTGCTCACACATTTTCGTCTAGGTATGCTTTTGAGACTTCAAGTCAGTCTTGGTCTTCCTTCCTTCCACTCGCTTGCATTCTGTAGTTTCTTCATCAGTCTTTCATCACTCATTCTTTCTATGTGCCCTAACCATCTACGCATTCCTTCCTTCACTTTTTCAATAAAACTGTCGTGCAATCTTGTAATACTGCGTATCTCTTCATTGCTTAGTTGTCAGCAAGAGTGACACCGCACATATTTCTAAGATATCACATTTCTACTGCAATTATCTCACTTTTACTCGATTTCGGGCATATCCAGGCCTCACTGTCGTACAATAAAGTTGGCACCAAAACCGCATTTTTTATAGTTGTAATGAATAATAGTAAAAAAAAAAGCTAATATTTATTTATCGTTCTTTTTAAAGTTATTACATAATTACGATAGATTATTAAGTTTTTCAAAAATATGCGTACATACTCCAAAGATACTGTCGTTACACTGTCGTGTTATTCTTAATCTCAGTCCATTGACTTATGGACACTGACGATATTTCAAAATTATTACAAATACTTTCTAGTATTTTATGTAAATGTTGTCCTTATGTTTATTAAGTGGGGCCTGTAAAACTTTTCCACATCTTTTATGAAATTCTAATAGGGGTTTGCTTACTTTTGCCTGATAGAGAGGAAAGCGATGATGAAGGTGTATGTATCATACTTTGTATATATTCCATGTGTTTAACCTTTTACTTTGTTCATAACCATTTGGATTGAGAAATTTCAATCCTGCCCCGTAAATAACTATAAGCCTGTGTTTTTTCCTTATTCTTTGCCTGTATTATTTTTTATTAATACAAGCTATTTTCACTTGATTTTATTAATAATTCATGTCATGGAAATGTATTTACTGTTTCAATTTCGTTTGTTTACTTATCGATTCCAGTATAAATTTATATTATAAATTGTTGTATTTTCGAAATTATGAAATATAAAAATAATCCATGAATAAATTATGTTTCGTAGCTATTAATTACCATATTATAATATATTGCTGTTATTCTAGTTCTTATTAATTTGTACATTTATAACCTACCTACTATTTTAGCTGTATGCAATGTGGTAGCAACCTATTACTTTACGGTTTCACCTACATATCAGGAAAAGTAAATACTTATTCCTAGAAGTTTTTTTAAATTTTTTTATTCCATCATACTCCGTCTACCCCAAGTAGGAAATAGCGTGTGAAATCATGCAGGTACCCATGTGCGTACTATGTTGTATTTATTTTTGATAAATTGATATTTAATCTATGTCTCTATATACATGTAATCTATATATGTTATTAAGTAAATAAAACGTTCTCTAGGGTATTAAGGTATTTACGGTTTGTATAACGGTTTAAACTAAGTTAAATCATAAAGTTATTATCCGGTGACCCTATATCCTATTTACTGCTACCCTGCTCATATAAGAGAGTGTATTTACAAAGGACTTTATGTGCAACCCATAAAATTAAACATACTGTGTAATTATTTTACACCGTAATAAAGTGGACTCATGGATGAAACTCGTCGAGAGACATTTCTCTTTAATTGTTTAAACCGTTTAATATTGACCACATAAAATAGTGCTTTAAAACTGAATTAATTTCATTGTGAAGAGGAATGTTAACAAAATCAGAGAAAGTAAACCAATTGCTCTATACTTATTAACGAAACATCTTACGTAAAAATTTGTAAAATGTTGAGCACAAAGTAGTAAAAGTTGCGTCTGACAATTTTTGTAGGATGAGTTGAGAAAAACATTATTAATAAATGTGACGATGTATCTCACGGATGCAAGAGAGTAGTTTTTATAGACAGGGAGGCGATGGCAAATACATTATATTATTAGTTCGCTGTTAAGTTATTGAGGATAAATTAGGAGGAAGAGGAATTGAGGAGGAGTAATTGAAGAATCGAAATTTTCAGTTTACATATTTTTGATATCTTTAATTTTACAGTTAAAACTATTTTCTGGATAACATACAGTTAACGTACAGGTAATGACGTTTAAATGTATTTGATGTAGTGTACTGATAATTCTAATTATGGTAATCGTATTTAATAACCATGCTAGATTTATTAAAATCTTTCCATTATTATTTTAAATTTATGACAAGAATTACTTATTTAGAAATAAATAATTATAATATTAAGTTAAGTATTGTCAAAAGTTTATGTGTACCGCATTTGTAGGTGGTACTGATGATATACAATATTTTTTGTACAAGGAATGATTTAAACTTCATTTGTCGGAAACAGTAATAAACACGGAAATGTTACTGGAGCTCAAAATAGAATTATTTAATTAAATCGTGACTGAGCAAAATGAGTGCCGAAATACCTTTTTAAATATTTGAAACAGAAATAAAACAAACAAGAGAAAAAGTAATCATCGGATTTTGTATTTCCATTTTAAACAAATGTATCATCTGTTATAAATGATCGTTCATGGACCAGAAATCACGGATTTATACTGATACAAAGTCTTCGAAAAAATATCCAATAAGCCAAATAGGGATATTGCAATCCGGCACCAATTTCAATCCGGTCAGATCTGGCTAGATTCCTTTCGATCCAGTCGGATCCGATCGGATCCGGCCAAATTTATCACAACAAGCCTATTGCTGTTCATTCCAAAAGAAATTAAAGGTTGTTCAGTGGCAAATTTCAAACTTTGGAAAATTGTGAAAAAAAAAACTAAAATTTAAAAAAATTTAAGAACAACAAAAGCGGATTTATATTATTTCGAGAACTATTTTCGCTAAATAGTGACCATTAAGGTTCACACGATCTTCAAGTCTAGCACGTATGTTTTGAAAAATTCATTTACAGAGCGCCTGAGGAATCGTGCTAATTTCAGCTCGAATATTTTTTTAGCTGAGAGATAGTGGATTTGTTTTGTAAGCGGCGGATTTTAAATATTTTCATACAGAAAATGCATACAGTCTCAAATCTGGTGACTTGGGTGACCATGATATGATACCACAGCGGGATACGTTTTTTCTGAAAATAACTGCCGCGCTGTGTTCATAGACACAAGCTGTATGAGCTGTTGCCCCGTCCTGCTGGAACCACGTGTTTCGGTTGAAGTGGAGATTATACTGTGATTCCAGTTTCAAAAAATCTTTTATCGTCTCACTATTTCTTTCCGATTTACGATCACAGATTGGACAAGCTGGTTTTAAAAACCAGTGTGTGGTGGTGCATTGGTTGCAGACATCATTGCACACCACACTGTAATCTTAGGCTTGTGCATTCAAGGCTTTTGATGCATTTGTCTTGGGTTGCAGTAACGATAATTCTGCTTGTTCACATATCCTCAAATGTCTAAGTGAAAGTACCTCATCGATGAATACGGTATCGATTAATAAATCTACGGCAGCAAAAACTCGAAATGTAAGCCTCGACAGCAAAAGCACTAATACTATTATACTAATACTAACACTACTACTGTTCCAGGCTACTAATAAAATCAGAACTTGAAATTTCATTTCTGAACGAGGCAAGTGCGAGGAGTGGTCAGGACTTCATTGAAAGCGCAAATGCTACGGATTAATACATTTAAAGTTCGAAATCTGCCCCTGGAAAACCTGTATATGAAAGACGATCAAACGAATGTGTTTATTTGACGTGCTCGTTATAGAATTTTAGACTAGTACCTGCAATGCAATATAAATAAGTACATACTTTCATTTTAAAACGTTAGGTCATCACTATATAGGAAGAAAGTCTAATAAAGAAAAATCAGAAATATGGATCGTTACAACTTCCAAGTCTAATTATCTACTTATATCGTTCTCATAAATGCAACATAAACATAACATTAATCTATCAATTGAATAAAAATGTATATTTACTTACGTTTATACGTATACTATATCTATTTAGTTACATGTAATAACACGAGATTTAAAATAATACAGTTTCATGTATTTTTTTTTATTTAACAGATCCGGGATTGGATCCGGTAATTTGGTGCCGGATCTGGTAGACATCTAATCATGCCGGATCCGCCGGATTACCGGATCCGGTTTTCCGGATTACAATCCCTAAAGCCGAATGATAGGTTGATTTAGAAGCCGAAAGAGACTTTTAATCGGATTTCTTGTGTCAGCTTTTGTTTTCAATTTTAATTAACTTCTAAATTGCATCATTTGGATATTGAAGTTCCAATTTAGCAGGTAATTTTATATTGTTCTTCTCCCTGATTTTACGTATCCTCTATCATTTGGGTTAGTCCTCTTGGTACGTTTACGCCACAAGATATGATTTTGTGTGGTCTCGATATCGACATTTACTGGCTTCAGGTTTTTTTAATAGTATGGCTCTTTTTCTGTCCTCAGTCTTCATTACTCTTCTCGTTATGTAATCTTCACTTCTCCGCGTAACATGATCCATTTCAGACGATTTTTGTGGAATAGGTACCTAATTCTATACTGTTTTTTAAACATTGTCTGCAGTCAGAAATTATATGCAAATGAAAAATTAAGTGTATTACAATCGAAAATACTTATGAAACAATTCTTTTTATTACCGAAATAAAAGAATATGCCAAGTTCAAGTCATACTTGCATAATTAATGATCTGTACCTACTGCCAGACGAAAATCTAAATTTGGCGTAGAATTTTGTTTTTATGTAATTAAAGTGTCTAATGTAATGCAATACTCATAATTTTCCTTCAATCTCAATTATTTTAAATAATTAGATTTATGTTTTATAGATAATTTTGAGCTATACTTTTGGAGGTTAGATATAATGTTAAATGACACCAATTTTAATGCATAATTGAAATAATACGTAAAAAGTTTTCATTTGATACCTCACACGATGATTTAAATGAATTAGATATTAAATGAAAACTCAAACAATTTTTTAATTTCCTATTTAAACCACCAAACCGCATGGTGGTGAAGTCAAAACTCAATTTCATTTCATTGTTAATATAGCAATAAAGTGAAGTTCGCATCAATCTTAGAGTTATCACTTACCGTGATCGTTCTCATTTTCAGCTGTTTACATTAAAAATTTTCCGAGACAAGAGGCTTACAGACAGACGGACGTCGAGGTAATTCTAGAAGCGTTCGTTTTGAGAGAGGATGGGTGCCAAGCATCACGGCCATTACACACTTCTTTCGCCTCTCAAATCTCATTATTCTCCTCACACATTTTAGCTTAGATATGAAAGCGCTTTTGACATTTCTATCAGCTAATATTCTGGCGATTTGAACTTCATGAGTCAGCCTTGGTATTCCTGTAATAATGTATATCCTATATATATGTATATCTATTAAAGCCTTTATAAGTTAATAAATGCATCACAAGAAATTTTGTCACAAACTCCTGGCTATTAGGATTTTATACGGAACCGTAAAAAATTCTTGAAAAGTATCGGAAATACAGTCAGAGAAGCGTCGTACGAATAAAAAATCCACTCAAAAGTTACGGCGTTCGCACACATAAAAATAGACCGATTTTACACCTCACAAGGACCTATATACCCAATTTTATATGCTGGCGTAAAAGTGGCGTTCAATAAAATTTTAACAGCTCGTGACAGCGAATCGTCGGTCTCCTTAAATACTGAGGCACAAGTTAAAAACTTTTACAGAATTTTTGCTTTTCTTAGTCTCCGATTTAAATCAGTTGCAAAATGTAACTGTATCCTTGAAGAAGTAGTCAGAGAGGTTGAAGTGTCAAGCGTCACGCATCTTGCATATTTCTTTCGCCTCCTCGAACCCCATATGAAGAGTTATTGTGGAATATTTTTTAACAAAAATGACTTTGTCGACCTCAGACCAAGAAATTAAACGGATCTTTTGCTCTAAGAGCGTGTCCGTTTTTTGTTGACGTAGTTTCTAAACTTTTGCTAATGTGCGTGAGTAGGGAAGGGTTGCGGTACAACGATGCACAGCTGACCATGACATATTTTTAGTTCCGTGAATATTAGCCAAACTTATGATTTATGAGTATGTATTTTGAAAAATAATATTTCAATACTGCAATATTTTGTTAGTGAAGTCGATTATGAGCTGACACGAATTACAACCACAGTGCGAGTTTGCCATAGTTTAGATAACTGTCTCACTCGTGGTTACGCCCAGTGACATAGAAAGAGAGACACGGAAAACGAAAATTCGTTTGATGTGTCACTGTTATTGGTGATAAGAGCGGTAACTCAATATAGCTCCGTCCATTTTAATTATTTGTCCGAGCGAAATGTCGATAAATGGTTGCTGCAGAGAAATACTGGTTGGTGCAGAGTTCAGTCTACCTTCGTCAAGTATTAACGTTTCTAGTTCTATCTCTGGTTAGGTTAGTTTACGAAATGAAATTGAAAAATTGAAATTAAAAATGAAATTAGGAAATGAAAAAAAAATTCCCAGAGAATAGTGGAGTAGTGACCTAATAATTGACGACTCATTTCAGCATTCTCGTCGTAAAAAGTTTGTGATTCTGAGTTATGTCATCAGTGCACTTCAATTGTCAAATTGATTTTCATTTTTCAGGCTATGGAAGTTACAAAATACAAAAAACAATTTGGGGCAATCTTGACCAAACAGTAAAAACGAAACCAAACTATCAAAATCGCAAATAAAAATAAAAGCGTAGGAGCGTATGCAAGTCAATTTATCCTTTTAAGTGGAACAACATTACAAACCGACAGCTGACAGGCCGACAGATAATGGCGTCAACTTACAACATCCCTCTTTTGCCGTTGCGAATTAAAAAGATGAACAAAGTCAAATTCTACGTGTGTTCTATTTGGTTGGTTCAATAAGTTCATCGCTTAGGCTCTGCTACAAAATGAAGGGAAAAGTTGCAACAATGGGTTAAGGCACAGGTATATAATAACGAAAGTTTAGCAAATAATATTAGAGTGTATGATAGTTACAAACTATTCCACTTACTAGTTGTAAACTCAGTGAGCTTGTTTTGAATAAGAGGATGAGTTTGCAATTTGAGAACTTGGTTGAAGACAGATTTATTGATGGTACTAGTGTAGCAACATTATATTTATTATTTATTAGTATATAATATAAAGTAATTTATGGTGACGATAACTGGATTAAAATTATCGTGACATTATTAAAAATATATTAAAAAGTATTATAAAATTATAATAAATGATTGGTGCTTAATGCTGTTACTATCTGACGACCTCCGTGGCGCAACGGTTTAGCGCGTCGGAAATTAAAACGGGGGTTGCGGGTTCGATTCCCGTCCCGAGTCTGGGTGTTTATGTATAATATGTATATATTTACAAAAGAAAAGTATATAAGTAGTATATCAGTTGTCTAGTACCCATAACACAAGCGCTATGCAGCTTACTTTGGGACTAGATGGCGCTGTGTGAAATGTCTGAGTATTATTATTATTATCTGGCCAAAAGTAATGTTTTACGGAGGAAAATAGTTAAAAGAGATGTCTCTGGACGTTCTTTGGGTTAATAGTATTTCATTAGCATAATAACTTGAAGTTTTAAAATGAAAATAATAAATACTGGAGATGGTCATGACAAATATTTTGATAGATATTAATTTCGTTGTAATTTGTCAACAATTTAGATTATTTTAGAATTGAACCATAAAGTATTCCTGTTGGAGAAATTTCGGATGATAGCTTTCAATACGGAAAATTAACGTGAGGTAATTTGAAGCATAAAAAATATTTTACTTCAACTTTCATAAAAAATCTGTTCTCAAACTTTAAATACATTTTTTATTCGAAGTGAAAAAAAAATAAGGTGAAACAACATGCAATAATACTTGAGATAGTAAAGTGAAATGAAATCATTTCGAGACAGGTTGATAGCTTGTAGTCAATACCAGTTGCTCATACTAAATTAAAGTAAACTATCCCTTGACCGAATTTTACAGTGTGCATGAGAAGACAAGCAGCAGATATTTTATATTTTTATTATTAATTTAGACCAGCACATATTAAATATTATATTAATTAAATAATTACAACTCATGTGTGTATACATATATCGTATACATTTTCGTGTGGTAGAGCCAAGCTGCATTGCAGCATGAATTGGGCCGGATCGCCCGGTAAAACACCACCCTCTCACAGAATATCGCCGTGAAATAACAGCATCTATTGATGTTGTGTTTCGTTTGATGAGTGAGAGTACCGGTGGCTCCCGGTCCCCCCTTCCCCTCCTTTCCTTGAACGCCGGCAACGCACCCGTGATTCCCGGACGTTGGGGGTGTCCATGGGTGGCGGTGATCACTTTCCATCGGGTGATTCGGTTGCTCGTTTGCCCCCTCTTACATAAAAAAAATATGTATATAAGGGGTTTTCCAACAGGGATGATATGATTTTGAAGTGACGTTACGGCCATTTGTAATATGTCATGATCTGTCATTTGTTTTTCATTGTATTCAGTAGTGTTTACAATTTCATCATGGAGAGATATACGCAAGAACAACGTTTACAAATTATTCAGTTTTATTATAAAAATAATCGTTCTCCAATTGCAACTTTTCGTGCGCTGTTGCCATTTTATGGTCGTAATAATCGTCCAAGTGTGCTCGCTATTCGTCGAATTGTTGAAAATTTTGAGCTTACATTTTCTTTACATAATGTTCAAGTGCCAATAAGACAAAGAACTGCTCGAAGTAATGCAAATATTGCTGCCGTTCTGGCAAGTGTTGCTGAAGACCGCAATTTGTCGATTCCAAGACGTTCTCAACAATTGGGACTGTCTCACACAACTGTCACAACCTGGCGGATTTTGAGAAAGGATTTGGGTTTGCATCCGTATAAAATTGTTCTCACTCAAGAACTGAAGCCATTGGACCACCGTAAACGTCGTGAATTTGCTGATTTTGCCTTGGAACAACTTGAAAACGATAACGATTTTTTTAAGAAAATCATCTTCTCCGATGAGGTTCACTTTCATCTGGTGGTGCGGTAAATAAACAGAACTGTCGATTCTGGTGCGAAGAAAATCCAATTATTCATGAAAAATCATTACATTCACCTAAATTGACAGTTTGGTGTGGTTTTTGATCTGGTGATGTCATCGGTCCGTACTTCTTTCGAAATGAAGCTGGTAACACCGTTACTGTCAATGGAGAGCGGTATAGATCGATGATAACCAACTTTTTATGGCCGAAATTGGAAGAAGTTGATCTTGACAACATTTGGTTCCAACAAGACGGGGCTACGTGCCACACAGCAAATGCAACAATTGAATTATTGCGAGAAAAGTTTGGAGATTCGATTATTTCAAGAAATTGTGATATTGAATGGCCTCCAAGAAGTTGTAATTTAACACCATTAGACTATTTTTTGTGGGGTTATTTGAAGTCATTGGTCTTTCGAAATAAACCAGACTCTCTTCAAGCTTTACAAGTCAATATTGAACGTGCCATTCATGACATACGACTTGATTTAGTGGAAAAAGTGCTCGAAAATTGGGTTCATCGAATTTGTTCCTGCAGAAGAAGTCGTGGAGGTCATTTGAATGACGTTTTATTTAGAACTTAATTGTATCGATTGTACTTCACATTAAATAAAAAACTTTTGAATTTCCTTAACAATAATTGTATTTTTTTTCAAAGAAATCATATCACTCTTATTGGAAAACCTTTTATAATGTATGGATAAAACCTGGTATTGAACAATATTCAACTGTAGATAAAATAATATTTTCGCAATGCGTACCGCAGAGTGAATACATATTGTATATTTATCAACTACGTAGCACTGCTGTAAGGTTGGATAATGCAATAAATTCCTTGAATGATATCAGCTGAAATGGAATACGTGGTACGTGACTGGAAACTTTTACGTTTCATGTTAACTTGTAAAGCTTTTGAATAAGTTGTGACTTGTATTGTGTTCAAATATAATAAATGAGCCTATTTATAATTTTTATGTGGCTTAACACAGTACAAGGAAATATTGAAAATTATGGAAGTGATATTTATGGTCCTACAGAAGTATATAGTAAAATTAAATATGTAGGAGTGGTATATAACGGTTCTGCGGAAGTATAAGGATAGTTGGTGCTTTTTTAGTTGTGGAGAACACAAGGCATACACATATCAGTTTTACTATGTCTCTATTGTTACAGTTTCCAAGCATTTTTTCTAGAATTCTGTTTTACAGAGAAAATATTTTATGAAAAACACAATTAGTACTGTTTGGTATTGTCGTAGATATTAATAACTCAGTATCAGAATATAAATACATATCTTCACGCTGTATCCCTAACGGGGTAGTCAGACAGGACGGAGCGCCTACTTTGGCAGTTCTTACATACTTCTTTCGCTTCCCCAAATCTCATCACCCTCCTCACACATTTTCGCCTAGGTATGCGAGTGGTTTTCACATTTCCGTCATTTATCATTTGACTTCATCATTTGGCTCGCCCGTTGGCGCAGTGGCATATGCATCTCTTTTCCAAGCTAGGGTCCCGGGTTCGATCCCCGGTCAGGTCAATTTAGGAAACGAACTTTTCTAAATTGGCTTGGAGTCTGGGTGTTACTGAGTACTCCCTCAGAGCTCGTTGTGTGCCACCCATAGTACAAGCTTAGTTTGGGGTCACACAATCTGTGTAATTGTCTGAAGTATTAAAAAAAATATTTAACACTGGCTATTTGATCTTCGTAAGTCAGCCTTGAAAAAGAATGAGTGATGAAAGACTGACGAAGGAAATCTACAGAGCGAAAGTGAGTGGTAGCGGAAGCCAAGGAGGACCAAGAATATAAATACCTAACAAGTTAAAGAATTTTGGAGTGCAGAATGCGAAAGACAATGTTTTAATAATAATACATATCTTCACGCTGTATCCCTAACGGGGTAATCGGGGAGGGCGGAGCGCAAAACTTTCTTCAATCTCAAATTCTCCTCACACATTGTCGCTTAGATATGTGAGTGGTTTTGACATTTCCATCAGCTATCACTCTAGCAATGTTACAATAATGAAATCAGTAAATGATAATTTTAATATCAGTTTCATTATAAGGTTGCGATTTAAAAATAAGTATTTAATATTTTCATAACTACGAAATTCGATCCTGAAGTACCCAACGCTGATCAATACACAACTGAGTTTTATCATAAAAATTCATTGATATCTACTAACAGAACGTTATTGAAGTGCTCTAAAACATTTATCACTTGAAATCGTGGTTCAAAGCCACGCATACAAAAACATGAATCCATTATGCGAGAGATTCTATGCCAATTTGAAAAAACAGTGTACATTGAATGTAGTTTAATATGAGGAAAGTCAACTATTTGTTGCGTAATGTAATCCATATAACTCGAGTTATATTTATGTAGTAATTGGGATTCTTTTTACTTTGGAAAATAGAAAATAGAATTCAAAGTCGATTTCACGTAATATGATTTAGTATTGAAATATTGATTACTTTTTGTTTCGACTTTGCGTTGACGCTAGAAATACGACTGGAAAATTTTTTTGTTTAATTTCCAAATTTTAATAATTACTACAATTTTCACGGTTTTCTAGACACTTTTTTTTATAGAAACCAGAGGTCGCCCGGTCGGAATTCAACTGTAGATATGAATATAAATTTGTAATTTAAACTCTTTGATGATCTCTATTTGTGCGACCGTTTGATCTAAGGAAGTTGCATTTTACACATATATGATAATAAACTGTTATGAGTTTAACATTGACATTCTTTATGACATCGGCATTATGTCTGAACGTAAACGATGAGTGTTTTATTAAATTAAATTATAGAATTTGTAACACATATTACCTACATAATTTCCGCTTTCTACACTTCTATAAACTTTAACTATACCAAATCTCAGACTCCTCCGTGATCGCAATATTCTTAAAAACGGACCTGAAGTTTTCGCTTCACATATTAATATAATTCATTCATACATGCATACGTATATACATATCTTCACGCTGTATCTCTAATGGGGTTGTCACAGAGGACGGAGCACTAAGCTTCACGGTCCTTATACTTCTTTCGCCTCCTCGAATCTTATCATTCTCCTAACATATTTTGCCATTAATATAATGATGATGATATATACCGTAGATAGAGCTAACGAAATATGATGGATGCCAATAGATACAATGATAAATCGAATTGAGGTAACACCCGATATCGAAATCGAAAGCGAAGCTACCAAAATAAGCCGGTTCGTCTGCAAATATGACACGCATTTACTTCAAACAAGACAATCGGTTACCATTTTGCTAGAAAAAAACAGCTCGGTGATGATTTTGTGTGGTAGAGCCATAATGTATTGTAGCACGAATTGGGCCGGCTCGGCTGGTGAAATACCACTCTCACACAGAATATCTGCGTGAAATAACAGCATCTATTGCTGTTTTGTTTCGTTCGGTGAGTGAGAGTACCGGTGGCCCATCTCCCCCCTTTTTCTCCTTTCCCTCCTTTCCCTCTTTCCCTAAAGGCCGGCAACGTACCCGTAATTTCCTGGGTGTTACACGTGGCCATGGGCGGTGGTGATTACTTTCCACCAGGTAAACCACATGCTCGTTTGCCCCCTTTTTTATTATTAATTCTTTTTTTTCTTCTAAAAAAAAAGAATAATTGCAGAGCTGTTTCTAGCAATGTGACGGTAATTGAGTTGTTTCATATTAAATGTCATATTTACAGACAGGCGGGCTGGACTATTTTGGTTGCTTCGCTAGCGAAAGATGCGACCATGGAGTCTACTTTTTTTGTAGGTCTATGGACAACCATTACGTTTTGTTGTTATCTCTGTGTTATCAAAAGAGGCATAATCAAACGCATCGGTTGAGAACGTCATGTGAAAGCCGCGTGTATTCATATATCCTCTCCCGTTATCAGAGGACGTTGGGTCAAAACGACCAAAATGTCCGGATGAAAAAATTTGCTATCCAGGTGGAATTACTCGCTTTCCTGCTTCACTCCAGCAAAAACGCTGTAGGATCCTATTTTATTCCACTCTAATGAACTTTTCAATGTGAAAGCGTAGGTAAGCATTTTTTGCATTTTCAAATTTTCGATATTTTATTAAGTAAAAAATTTAACGCGTGTTTTTTCATTTTATTTACAATTTTCGAGGATGATATTTAGTCAGTATTTTCGTCTTTATTCACTATTTGTTGATGCTTCAAAATCACGTAAAAAGTACTTTAAAAACGAAGCAATCAAAATATATTGGCCCACCTGTGAGTAGGACGGACATTTATTTTACACTAGGTTTTGCCCGCGGCTTCATCCGTGTGGCGACTTTTAACAAAGGGGATGACATAATCGCTTCCATGACCCAACTTTCATCGTGATCGGCCAAACGGTGTTGTAGCTTAGCTATTATATATACACAAACAACCATTTTTATATATGTATATGTAGGTATGAATATTGCTATTATTATAACACTAGGGAGGCTAACAAGAGTGTAGGTAACCACCTAATGTTAAGTAGCTATCATAGATTATGAATGCTTAGATGCTTAGACCCTGTAAAAAAATTTTTTTTCTTTTTTAAGAATCCTATTTCGTAGTTTCAGGAAAAACTTCGACAGGGAGTTCATACCATTATTTTATTGCCCAAGGGAGAAAGTTCCTTCGAAATAGTACTGTGCGTAGCCATTTCAGTTCCAAAACGGAAGAATGAATCTTTTGCCTTCGGCGAGCGGTGTGATGGTAGAGTATGGTCGTGTGCGTCATTCAATTGTACATTCTACGTTGTAAAAGCGTTAGAACACGTGCAGAAAGACAAAATCTCTCCTTAAACTTAACGGTTCGAATCTGCTTATAAGCTTGGAATCGTTGACAATTCGCACAACTAACTTTTGAGCCGAACTGGCCCGTATGTAAATAGGTATAGGCATATAGGCATAGGCAGTACTGTACTCTACACGGAGCAGGACTAAATGGAAAGAAAAAAGTACGATAAGTATTCTTATAATATTTAGTTACGGGTCTATTTCGCGGTATATTTTAAGGCTAATTACCTATTTTCAGCCAGCCAAAGCCACAGATCCTTTCCACGATCGACACTATTATTCCAGAATAGCACGAGAGGCGGTTGAAATCAAGAAATATCATAATTTCAACAGGGAAGATGGATACCGCTTATCGACCTGTCATCAGTGAGTGTGTCCGAAACCGGATAACCGGACGCCGCCAGTGTGTAGATGTCGTTAGTGTAGTGTGTTGAAGTACCGACAGTGACAATAATAAAAATTAAAAAATGCGTTGAATGAGTATGTGGGTAGTTCCAAGAAACCGCACACTACGAAGATGACATTCATCCTCATCGGTCTGGCCGTGACCACGATCGGTGCAATCCGGTCGAAACGTCGGGATAAAATAGGTAATTAGCCTTAAAATATAAACGCGACATAGACCCGTAACTAAATATTATAAGATGTGTACAAGTCGTAAAAGTTTAAAAACATTAACTAAGTAATGTTTTTCTTAAGTACAATATTTCTAATATTTTCTACAAAAATAATGATCACTCGGCTTGTATGATGTTGATATGCTTTATTTACAACCCGTTCGACGCACTTTCGTTTTGATTTTCTTTTGAAGTAGTTAAACGATGACGAGTTCATTTCTTTAATATATTTGCGGTTGTAGGCATAAACTAAATACAGTTCTGTGAAGTGTAAGTTCTGTAAAAAATTATACTTCGACAAAATAGAAATGGATACGTACGATTGATTTTATCAAATAGATCCGTTAATAATATGACCTCGTTTGCTATCTTTTCCTATCCGTTGGTAAATATGGGATTATGTTCGCTCAATTGGAATTAATTCTATTATGTCTCTTTTTCTTTTCCCTTAGGGTTAAATTGATGAATGACGGTAATATTACTGATTTAATTCTAATTCCCTTTATCATAAGATTGCAGATATTTATTTCTTTTGCGTTACGACATTATAGTTGATAATACATAAATACTCGTATGTTGGTATGTTGTGTTGTGTTGACGTTCCTTATCTACAAAAATGTGATTTTACAGGAGAGCAAAAAACGTTTTGTATGTCAGTTGTGAAATAATGGAACTTATATATAAGTAATAAAATTGAAACGTTTTCTATGTTTTTAGATTTAATGAAAAATATTTTGAGAAAAAGGACTTAAATATGAAGTTACTAGTTATTGGTATTATGATTATTTGGCAAATAAGATTTCGAGATATTTGTTTTCTCCAGGTGAAACGCATTATGATTTTGATTCGAATTACAATACAATATCAAGACGGTGAAAATGTAAGTTGAGAAGCTTAGGTGCGTCAATGTGTACGTAGTAAGTGTTATAATTTCAAATTAGTTAGGTAATTCATGAATCTTTAGAATTGCATGTAGTTTTAGTCGATTTTCTGCCGAAATCAAAACTAAACTTCACCGAAACTCTAATTTTGCACTGAATCTGGCTGAAAATGAATGAAAACATTAAATAGGTCTTATTTCTTTTGGTAAAACTGAATAAATTCTGTTAATGTAATTTATTGTTAATATCTCTTTCCAGTAATTCATTCTGTTGCTGTTTTGATTGCAACATTGTATGAAGCGATAAAGGCAATTTAATCCTGGAAAAGTATCTGTATTTTTTATCATTAAAGAACAAATCAATGTCTACGCAACAAAAGCATACACTATTTTTTACTTTGTCGTTCGTCCGCATCGAACTCGTTCGTTACTACGAGTTCCATTAAAACATTTCGCTTGCTAATCTCGAGTGGCGCTGCGCGGCGTAATATCGGATTGAATACGGCTGCAGCGAAACCTTTAGAGAACCGATGAAATAATCCGATCTCTGTCATCGACTTAGGTAAGTATAGGTTAGGTACATGGTAGCTAGGTTTTAAAGAAATAAAATATGTCGTTGTCAGTCGTTCTAGAGATATCAATTTATATTTTTTAGTCTACAATTGTGTTCCGCTGTCGAACAAAGACCTCATGCCTTACAATATACACTTAAATACGTGAAATACTTCAACATCTTTTTGATTAAAACAAAAAATTCTAAGGGAACCCTGGCAATCAGATGTCATCGATCTCTTAAAAGTTGGCAGTTTACTATACTCTCGATTCAAAAGTGCCCAGTAAGATGGCTGCCGACTTCATACCAAAGAATGACATTCTACTAGAATGTTGCCGCTTTCGTAATGCCAAACTACAACTCCTACTGCAGCTTTTAAATAGATGACGCCATATAATTACCGACATATCTATTATCTTTATGTATTTTGCCCCCTCTGATATAAAAAAAAAAATCTATCTATTTATTATCGTCATTGTTACTATATAATTTTAAAAAAAGTAATCAAAAAAAAGTAAAAAAAGTAATCAAATGCCAACTTGTCAACTCAAGTGATTGTGAAATCAAAATATTACCTATGTCAACTGTTGTTAAAATTTGTTTAAATTTTTTTATTGAGTTAGTAATTTTTTTTCGAGAAAACGTCGAATATCCATTTAAGCAAAAACTATCGTTCATAAAATTTAACACAAAATTAGTGAACATGAAAGTAAATCAAATACAATCTTAGATTTTGAACGCGTCTTAGATTTTAACAGTTAATGTAATTGAATAATTTTGATAGGTGTTTACAATTTCTAACGTTTAGACGTCAAAGATTAGTATTCAAAAAAATATTATTTACGTTTAAATATTATTCGGAACGGAAATAAGACGAAGAAGGAATCCCACGACGCGTCAGTTTTTAAGGTCGACTCTTGCTTGAATGAACACTAACAGAACTTGGAGCGTTAGAGCCGCTTCATAGATTTCGCGCACAGGCGTTGCCGAGGGTAGGCGCGGCCGATGTAATCTGTATTTTTCTTTCTTTCCCAGAATAAAGGAATGAGAGATTCATCAGTCATATTGGACTAATTATTGGTTGATATCATAATATTATGTCATAATATTAGTATTGATACTATTATTGTCGTTTATTTTATTGATTTTCATTTCATCTGAGATGGTAAATTTTTAAAATAGATTGAGTTAAATAAATCTCTAAGTACTATAATGTCAGCGGTGACATTAACTGGATTAACCAATGGCAATGAAAAAATATGTCAGAGGCGCGAACATGACACGATACACCGTCATCCATAAATATATTTAATATTGAAAGTGGATATAGTACACGTCGTGCGTCGTCTCGGTTACGGCTATAAGGTTACGGTAACGAAAAGCCAGGATCGAGAAAGTAGGCTAAATAAAACTAGAGTGACGGGATTGCTGACACTATTTCCATTATACTGTAATGAGAAATTCGACTGGAAAACAAAAGAAGTGTTTGTAAATGTTTTGAATATTTAGCATTGGAACTGACATCGTGACGTTGAAAATTGAAAACTACCTGCCATTTTCGTTTGTTTCATACAATCCTGCGAATAATATGTAAGCCTTATTTATTTTTTTTCATTTCAACTAGTAATATTCACATACATTTATGATAGATTATATCTGAAAATATATAGTGTGTCAATTTTTTTTTGCACATGTACATAGATGAATATATTTGTATGTTATGTGTAAATATATTATTATGTATATTTTTTAAACGAATTTAGGAGGAAGAAAGTTTTATAATAAAATTAAAAAACCTAAGTTGAAATATCGATGGACACGGGTTTAGAATTTACTCAAAGAACATAAAAGCCCAGAACTCAAACATTATTTGTGCTATGTATGTCAGTCGTGAGGTTACCATAAGAACTTTTGGCACAGCTTAATTAGTACTAGCGTAGACTACTAGGTTCATTTCCTGTCAATTTTCATAAATATCTACTATCTCATTACACACTTAATGTCGCCCGGTGTCAATATTGCCAGCGTTGAGTAAAATATTCGAAAAAATAATACTCAAACAAATGCTGGCACATTTTAACATTCACAGGGTATTTCATGGTCAACAATACGGTTTCACGAGAGGGTGGTCAACAACTCATGCGGGAGTAAGCTTGATCGGGACTGTACTTCAGGCTTGGGAGGGGTCCCAAGATGCTATTGGTGTTTTTTGTGATCTTTCCAAGGCTTTTGATTGTGTTAGTCATGAAACTTTAATTTGCAAGCTGAAATACTATGGAATACGTGGTAACGCTCCCGATCCCGTGATCTCGTATTTGTCTGGCCGCGAGCTGAAAGTGAGTGTTAATGGAGTTTTGTCTGTGGGTTCAAAGTTAAAAATGGGAGTTCCCCAAGGATCAATTTTGGGACCTTTCCTGTTTTTGGTATATATTAACAATTTCCCATTTATGCTCAGGGACTTATGCGAAACAGTATTGTTTGCTGATGATACCTCATTGTTAATTAAACTAGACAAAAAAAATCTAGATATTTTTTTTGTAAACAGGATCCTAACAGATGTCTCGAAATGGTTCGCTGCCAATAATTTACTACTGAATGCACAAAAAACTAAATGTATTAAATTTTCCCTTTCTAATGTACCCAGAATCCTTGATAAAATAGAACTGGGTGGGAAACAATTAGAATTCGTTAAGTCAGCCAGTTTTCTGGGTTTAATAGTAGATAACAAGTTACAGTGGGCGGACCATATCGGGGCATTGGCTAGTAAGCTCGGTTCTGCGGTATATGCAATTAGACGCATTAGACAAATGACAGATGTGGATACGGCAAGGTTGGTGTACTTTGCATATTTTCACAGTTTAATGTCCTACGGCCTTCTGCTGTAGGGATCAGCGGCGCATATTAACTCCATTTTCATTTTACAAAAAAGAGCAATACGTGCCATCTACAGGATGAATGCACGAGAATCGCTTAAAGATCGTTTTAAAGACATTAATGTCCTCACCTTGCCCTCCTTATACATCTTTGAAATTATTATGTATACGAGAAAAAATATAGATCAGTTTAAAAAGAATGGCGATATGAATGGTATGGAAATCCGAGGTCGTGATAAATTGGTTATTCCAAAATTTAAATTACATAAGTCATTTGACTTATGTATGTTTCATTTTTAGGTAACTGCATTCGTTTTTATAATAAAGTTCCTCAAGAAATTACTCAATTAACAGAGAATAAATTTAGATTGGTTATAAAACGTACATTGACTAGACAATCATACTATAAAATAAACGATTTCATTGAAGATAAATCAATAGTCTGGAAATGATGTTCTCTGCACATGCGTTTACTGGCATAATGAAAATATTGTATTTTAATAAACCTTTTGTAAAATGAAGTTGAAAAAATGATACCTGACTGAGTTTCTTGTCGGTTCTTCTCAGTGTCCAGGTTTTCTATTTGAACCGAACTAAAGTAGATTTGACGTTCAAAAATACCTTGTAATTGGGTTTACTTGAATAAATTGATTTGACTTTGACTTTGACTTGACACTTTAAGCTTTATTCCATAAATTCCATTCCAAAATATTTTTTCCTCATAAACTATTTCAACATTTTCTATGAGAATCACATCTTAGTTTTATTAATCCTTACAATAATACATAATAACTCACTGACGATTTCGTTAATATTTTACTTCGTTATTTATCTTCTGCAGTAGAAGGTTAGATGGAAAAAAATAGAGATAAGCTCGCTTTTGTGAAACCTCGAAATTATATTGATGTAACTTTTATGTTATATTTGTGTTATATAGGTATAATGTATGTCTTATTTTATTACTCGTGCGGAATAAACGGTATCTAAACGCACAATTTTGAGGTTGATAAGTAGCTACATTCTAAGTTTCCAATTTACGCAAATATTGCTTGGCACAGGCAAATTTACGATTTAAAAAAAGAATGTAAAATGAATATGAGTGCGAAAGATAAAGAAAATCTTGATTTCGAAATTTTAGATTCAATTTCTACAAAAAACTTAAAAAATATCAACATTACGTTTTCAAATTGTTCCAGTATAACTGTTTATTTAAATGAAAAAAATAATTAATTGCTCTTGTTAAATAACATGTCCATTGTTTGCAATAAAGTTATTACTTTCTATAATTTTTCTTTGTACCGAAATTATCTCCGCATTAGTAATTAAAAATAGTATCTGCAACTCGTGCGGTGTTGTCGATTGCGTTACCACGACAGGTAATAAGACAATTTTTCCTGAATATGAAATAAAATTAATTGCAAAATATCTCTATTGTTAGTAATTTTTGCTAAAAATTATTGTTTGTGTTTGGGTCGAGCAGAGAGACTAAGTTTTATATGTCTTTTTGCCAAATTGAATTGAAATTGATCAACGTACATATATATATTATTACAATTATAGTTTGCAATTATAGCCAGAGATTACTTCGTTAGGGATCGAGCGTGAGTATATGTATGCATGTGTTTCTAAAAAACTGGGTTACTCGGTCTCGGTGAATCCAAACACTGGATAGCCTTTTAAGGGAGTTTCGCAACTATCCTGTTATCGAGTTTCCTGAAGAAAAATATACGTTTCTTTTTCTCGATGAATACGGGAACTTCCCACGGGATTTGTAAATAAACAGTGTCGTAGCCTTGGGCTAGCTAGTTTTACGTAACTAAGATGATGTTGCGTGATTGATATTTTCTTACAAATTAACTATTTCTTGACGTTAAATATAACGAAAACACCATTTCAAATAATACTGTAACTTGGTGTACAAAATATTGTGTTGATAACATGTTTCATTTGTGGTTACTACACAACCAACTATTATCTCTTTGCAAGAGTTAATTTACTTTTTATTACACTGTATTTCTCATTATATTGTAGTTGCGAATATTAGTTGCGAAATAGGTATGTATGGACCTACGTAACTTTGATTATGTTAGAACATAAAGAAAAATATCTAATGAAACAATGACTTTAATTTCCAAATTTTCTAATTTTTAGGGTTCGGTATTCAAAATGAGAAATGGGAGCCTTGTAGTTTTAAAACATTTCTTTATTCAGACAAATAAACAATAATATTGATATTTTAAAACTACAGGGCTGTATCGACGTACAGCCTTGAAGTTTTAAATTCATCCCGTCGTCTTTACATCTGAGTTGAAATTTTATACGTAAATTGGTAATTTCAAATCAGAAATTCAAAAAATAATCAGATTTAGACCCAATTTCAGATTTTTATTCATTTGTTACGGAACATTGTACGTCCTAATCGCTTGTCGCCGGCTTTTATGTAATTTAGTAAAATACTATGTATTAAATACTTTTTATATTATATATAATGAATAAATTATTGTTATTATTTATTTTTATTTTAGACTTCTATACTCCACTACGAAAATTATTGTTTCGTCCGATTCATAACGAAATTATTAAGGGTTCTTATGGGAATTTTATTAAAGTCCATTGTTGGAAAGTTTAGTACCAAAGTATTGTAAATAAAAACAGCTAGAGTTTCAGCGGTGAACATCAAGATTCCGTGGGCGGGCACCGACCGTGAGTTCTTATCAAGTTAATTGCGAATCTCAATCCCCTTAATTATCATTGTAAAACGGCGTCAGACTAATTGGACCAACTTTCTGTGCCACTAATTCTGTTAGGCGTTTTGAATTAACATTTTTGTAAACAAATTGTTGGTTCTAAATAACAATTTATACAATTTAATGTGATGAAACGGGTTTGTCTTTTATTTAAATAAGAATATCAAAGGATTGTTACTGCGAACAAAGAAACAAAATAACGTGTACGAAAAATGATTAGAATTGAAGAAGCGAAAGTAGTTATTAATGAGATTCTTCTCCCGTTATTATGTGTTAAACATTTTTTATAGCAATACGTTAAATATTGAGCAATCTATGATGTATTTTTTTTTCTCACGGTTTGTATCCATTGTAACAATAAAATAAACGGGTTCATACCGCGATATTAAATGTTTTTTATTTTCGCGATATTTCGAAGCTGTTGCAAGCAGTTGAACAAGTATGAGCCAGAAAGAGGGTAGAGTTTCGCCAGTTAACCTGTGATCATGGCGCTTGCAACAACATTGAAATATCGGGAAACTCAAAAGTATTTTTATTTGTTGTTTTTTTTTATTTTGTCGTTACAATTTATAATATGCATATATACGCGTAGCCCATTTATGTGCCATATAAATATGCTATGCGCATATTATATCTATATGTCATATATGCCATTACGACATTTTCCATTCGGGATGGATATCAAAGCACAACAAAGTCGCACCTTGACGTAATTTTTGACAAGTAAGTGCCTACTTGTATTACGTACAGATGGCACGACGGACATACATAGTGTAAAATTCCCACCCTGTTGGCTATATAAGTTTCATTGCAATAAGCCCTAGGATGATTTCCATGGGTTGAACATTCTACATTTTTCTCTTCCCAGATCAGCACGGAATCGTTTAAATAGGCCTTATTTATTTGATTGGATGTTATGAGTTCTTATAATATTTAGCTGTCTTGCGTCCAGACTTTCAAACTCACTAATCGACACATGTTTCGTCTCTTAACAAAGCGTCCTCAGGATATCCCAGAGATTAGACCTAAGCAGTAGTCAGCGAACTAGCACCGAATTTTGTTCAGACGATATCAGGTCACGTCGTCAGATTCGGTCAGTTAACTAGCGCCAAATTTGGCTCGGACGATATCAGGTCACGATGTCAGACTCGGTCAGTTAACTAGCGCCGAATTTGGCGCGGACGACATCAGGTCACGACGTCAGACTCGGTAAGTTAACTAGCGCCGAATTTGGTGCGATGCTGGTTAGCTGACCGAGTCTGATATCTGGAATATCGTCTTAGTTTCGTTAAGAGGCGAAACACGTGTCGATTAGTGAGTTTGGAATTTTAGGCAGAGGATAGCTAAAAATTATAAGAATTCATCACATGAAATGGATTTCCGCAAAATGACACCTGAGTTTATCGATGCTAATATTATAAAGAGAAAAAAATTGTTTGTTTGTATATAATGGAAAAACCCAAACACTACTCAGCCGATTTCAAAAATTCTTTCACTTGTAGACAGTTATATTGTCAACGAGTAACGTGGGCTATATTTTATTTTAGAAAAAAATTTATATCCGTGCGAAGCCGGGGCAGGTCGGTAGTACAATATATTTGCGCGGAGTTATGACATTTTATATTATTACTTATTAAATGCCTATTGCCATTAACTAGGTTAAGTTAAGGTCATAGATATCGAATGGCTAGAGCAGTCACATGATATCTGCAGTTTTGAATTACAAACCGCGCTTGGACTGAATATCAAGTAACTGAAGATTTGTTGTATACGAGTATAAGTAGGTGTGGAGCGCTGCTCTAAAAACTACTACATCTTGCGCTAGCATATCTATCATCAGTCAAGTATTGAATAAAAAGTATTCGTATTTTGCTTGCGTTCACTCTACAACCAAGTTAACATATTGGCATATATCGTAACAAATAAAAATTTATTTCATTTTATTATTTTTAAATTTTTAGTGCGTGATAAAAGTGTGTTTTTTAATTTTTTTTTATTTTGTACATTTATTTATTTCATTTATGAGTTACGAAAATTATCACGAGTTATAATTTGTTTTGTCGTTGAGATTATTGGATATATTTGTTACAGGCGGCTCATTTTATTTTATATAAAAGCCGTAAAGACTAAAGAAATCTTGTAGGTATCTACTAAAATTACATGGTTGAGTCCCTTTTATATAGTTTTTTCATATTTCACAGTACATTGAATTTCCAATATAATTCAGAATTCCTTCTCTTCGGACGTGTAAAATTTTGCTAAAGCTGGTTTTCAAAGCAGGGTATTCTTGCAACCTATTGTTGAAGTAAATTGAAAACCACGCAGTATTACTGAAGATACTGTTTAGCTTAACAATGTTCCTCGTTAACGTTAACTCGAGCACGGTCTAAGAAATTCTTGTTTCAATGTCTATTATAACATAGATATAATCTATGTGTGAAAGTAGACACTTTTTTGTAATGTTTTTTTAAAAATAAAAAAGACATAGAAACAGCCCTAAATCGCCATTGTCCCACCATTGGAGTATCATTGTAAACTATGTACTTAAAAGGTATAATAAAATTATTGTTTAATAGAGATTAACCGAGGTATTACTAGTTTTCTTGAATAAAACAATCGTTAACAACGCGTGCAACGGAAATCTCAGCGAATGGTCAGTTTTATTCTGGCTTTTAGGGTTCCACAGTCAACAAGGAATCCTTATAGTTTCGCCTTCCCTCTACCCGTCTGTTCGCGGTTTAAACCAGAAACTCTTGGTACTAAAAAGCTGTAATGTGGCATAGTTATTCACACACACAAGTTGTGAAAAAAAATCTTGAAAAATATCCTTTTTTCGGGTACGGGTTTTACTCGTCTAACGTGGGGTGTCATTAGACAGGATTTTCAAAAATATTGAAGATAAGTGAAGAACATCTTTCAATTCAGGGATTCGTTTAAAAAATATTAATCTTTAAAGTGGTTATTTTTGCTGCGTCCCGACCTCCTCGAATGAAAGGAGTACGGCTGATTTATTTCTGGTGGACTGGAACTGGACTGAGTCGGGCTCAAAAAGCAGGTTATGGACACGTGAGCACACAGGGGCCGATCTGGGAACGGACACTTTTTAGTAGTAACTACAATAAGAGGTCTGTTTGCAGCATGGCAATGTCGCGTAGCATTTAAACCTGCAGCGGTTTGTCGCATCAAGGGCTGGAAACTACAAGACGCGGCCACCAGAAGTGCATATGAAAGGGTAGTATTCGGTAAACTTGAACATTTGTTGAAAACGACCAGCGAGGATGTTGAAGAATGTTAGCAGAACCTTAGGGATAATAGATCGAGGCTGCGAAGGAAGTGTGTGAAATGAATATAATCGGGAATGGTAAAAAGCGTGATGTGTGGTGGGATGGTGAGGTGAAAGAATCTGTGTACAAGAAGAAAAAAGCATGGCGAAACTACTTTGCTGCCAAAAATAGCTGTAGTATGAAGGATTTGATGAAAGAGAGATATAAGCTGCAGAAAGCAGAAACGAAGGCACTAGTGAAAGAGATGCGTGAAAGGTGTAGGATGTTAGACAAAAACAAGATGTCGGACAACTTCGAAGAAAATTCCAAATTAGTTTGAAAATAAATATGTAAGTACTGAAGTAGTCCGACACCTTGCAGAATGAATAAAATGGGTTCGAAAGAACATCATCTGCTAACGAACAAAAAAGAGAGATGGAGTGATTATTATAGAGAACTGTATGAGAGTGGCGACTCAGTCTCTGACTTTTATTTTTTCAGTGATTATCCTAACATCGTGCCTATATAAGTAGATAGTTTTATGCAGGATTTCGATCGATCTATTTTATTATATTTGTTTGTATAAACAACATTTATTAGCACAACCCTTGCATAAAATTAATATGTTCGTTTTAGTACAAATGAATTTTTGAATAAAAGATTGTTATTAAAAATTTTTTTTTTTAAATATACTCGTATAATGTTTTTACTTATTTGAATATATTGTCGGGTAACATATAAATTATTAAGAGAATCATTACTTATTCACCTTAAAATGGCTAAAATGGAACACACTTTTTCCATGTCTGTTTGTCTGTCCGTCTGTACGTAGGTTTTAGTCGATTTCTTCCATCGTCTTTACACCTAAAGAGTTGATTAGTACAAAAACATCAGTTGGTAACGTAAAAGAAATTAAACAAAAACAAAAAATTAAATATTGTATATTTTAGACCCGATTTTATGCTAATTTATTAGAAAAAGGCTTCTCTTTTATAGAATTTTGTCGGTTTTTATCAAATTAGAATTAATTTGAAAAATGTTATTGTATATAAAAAGATACAATAACATTTTTGTTATTGTTTTGTGTTGTGTACATAGGCGTAAGCTGTTCTGTGGAATGTTTTGACATCTGGCATTTCGGTTTCGAGTATCACAAGCCGACACGACGCTGACGTCCGCTGTAATTACTAAGCGGGATTGGTTCGCTATTGTACACTGTCGTCCAGTTGATCCGAACCAAGGATAGTATGTTGGGCCAATTTGATTAGTACCCTTTGATTGTTACATGAAATTTAACTGTTCTGATTTTATGAAACGAATTCCAAAATTGTATACCAACCATATATGTATGTATATAAATTTGCGTATTTACTAAACTCATCAAAACTGATATCTTTTTTTCTTTAAAATAATCCTGTTTACGCGATTTTATGCTTGTAATTCCCTTTCTTTATGTGTTACTATTATAAGTAGTATTTTATTGATGATATGGGAGAGAAAGAAAAACGTAGAATGTCCCAGCTACTTATCTTCATAAGGAATCTTATAGGTATATAATCTACAGACTCGCTGCTTTTCATCTGGGCCCGCTGTGCTATATGAAAGCCTTACCGCTATGAAATTAAAAGTTAAAAATTAAACTAATACGCAACTGCATATGTAATAAAAATCTGCAACTGCCATTTCTTTAACTCCTAACTGGAGTCGGAAGTACCTATTATAATTTTCGCGTTCAATTTGGACAATGAATTCAAAAAATAATAGTTATTTCTTGTTCTTTGCAAGTTTTAGTTAAATACATAAAAGGGATTTAATTTTGTAAGTTTTATTTTTGTTTACATTTTTTAATACGAAGAGTATATACACTATGTCAGGTTTTTGCACTATGTGTTATTTTCTTTTCAAATGATAAACACATTTTTATTAGCTTTTGATTATATGTTGTACCTACTATAGGTGGCATTTC
Source organism: Zeuzera pyrina (assembly GCA_907165235.1). Classification (NCBI taxonomy): domain Eukaryota; kingdom Metazoa; phylum Arthropoda; class Insecta; order Lepidoptera; family Cossidae; genus Zeuzera; species Zeuzera pyrina. The sequence goes on from OU015629.1 coordinate 7,335,108, forward strand.
GAGTTTTTCGAAAAACAATGTAGCGCATAAGGAAACGAATCTAATGAAACCTCGTACTTTCAAATCGGTAAAATGGTTACGGCTCTGTGAATGCACAAATGGATATGTCGGTGGAAATAATAAAAGGCACTCATTTAACTATACCATGGCAAGCGCGCCTTCCGATTTGGAAGGGATTCGTGCTATGAAACGTCGGGGTAGGCGCTGGCAGTCTGTTAGGTTACGGCGTCACTAGCATTTCTCCGACGGAACGTTTGCCATTACTAAATTTAATAAATTTCCAATTACCTACCTAATAATTGTTACTAAGAATATTCTGTCGTTTGCAAATTAACTTTGTCTTAACGTGGTTATTTTTCTCGAGTAGTTCGCCTCCTGTATAGATTAGGTACCTATTTCTCATAGTTGAGTCGCAAGAGCACGAATTGCCCTGTATCTTTTCCGACATATATATATATATACATATAAACATACATACACTGTACACATGTTAAAATTATAACCCTCCTTTTTGCTTCGTAGTAGTCAGGTAAAAGTGACGCTGAGGTGTGGCATTGTTGTGTAATTAATGTTTTGTCTATTCCGAATGTGAAGTAGTGTGCATTTATAAAATTACAAAAAGTAAAATAACCTGTAAGCTGACAACCATGACCAGAGATCGGAAATTAGGGAGCATAAATACCTAAAACTTCATTTTGCGGAATGGCATAGAGTTGCTAAAACGGGTAAAAATATCTACAATAATATTAATAATATTGTTCTATTAATAGTCTTTGACTTACCAATACAAAAAATATTGAATCTGCAATATCAAAGCGAAGTCCGTGTGTGTGTCTGATTCAAAGTTCTCGTGTCAAAAAGAATCAATTATCCGTAAACAAGCTGAGATCAATAAAATAACTATCACAATCAAACACAACCATACACACAGAAACAAGCGCACTCTGCGAATCAAAGCAAGAAAATAGGTGGAATTTTTACCTTTCTGTGCAAATGAAACTACCTGGTCATAAAAACGCGCACAAAACAAAAGAACCTGCATTGAAAGGGTTGCACAAACGATCCGAGAATTGGGTGTATTAGCATCACTCAAAAGGAATCTTACTATTAGCTAAATAGCGTTGTCTCTCTCTTGCACATGGGCCGCGCTGTACTTTGTAGACATAAAATATGCTGATATTGCGTGCTATTTATTTTAAGAATAAGAAGATAGTTATAATATATTATTAGTACATGAAATACCTACCTACTTTTATTTTCAAAGAAATATGAAAATAAAAAGAAAGGCCTTGGTATTTTATGGATATCTGTTAAAAGTACTTATAAAACAAAAGCTTGAAATATTTGTGAATCAAATTATTTTTACGTTTTTATTATCCGTCAATTGAAATAGGTACATTTTTGATGTTTTAAATATATGCGAAAATATATTATATAAATATATAAATTCAATCGCATAAATTTAAAAGAATAATTTTACTGCGTTTCGCTTCCGCTTCAACCACTTTTAATCAAATCAAAACTAAGAAATACATTATATAAATAATGCCCCCCCCCCCCCTTGGGCTCTGGCTATTTTATGTATGAAATGTTATGTACTTTTAGAGACCAAAATATTTGATAATTATTGCCAAAATATTTGTATTATATTGGGTCCTTACAAATGAAATTGGCGGTTAGTACGGGAGGAATATAAAGTCAATTTTTTTTTGTAAAATATATTTAATTAATCATAGTATGCACCGTTGTTATCTATGCACTTTTGCCATCTCATAGGTAGTTTATTGATCCCTTTACTAAAAAAACCGTGGGGGCGAGAATCAATAAACTCTTTGAAGGCGGTTTGGACTGCCGCATCGGAGTTGATTTTTTTTCCTTGTAAGAAGTTGTCCAAATTCCGGAAAAAATGGTAATCTGTTGGAGCAAGGTCCGGGGAGTACGGTGGATGTCGCAGACATTCCAATTGTAGCTCATCTAACTTAGTGGTTGTTTGTTGTGCAGTGTGTGGTCTTGCGTTGTCGTGAAGCAGCAGTGGCCTAGAGCGATTGACCAATCTCGGTTGTTTAGCAGCTAGTTCTTCCTTCATGGTTTGCAGTTGCTGACAATAGATACCTGCCGTAATCGTTTGGCCAGATTTTAGAAAGCTGTAGTGAACGACACCGGCGCTAGTCCACCAAACACTCACAAGTAACTTTTTCTGAGTCAATTTTCGTTTAGGGCAGGATTTGGCTGGGTCTCCAGGGTTCAGCCATTGCGACGAGCGCTTCCGACTATCGTACAGTATCCATTTTTCATCACAAGTAATGATTCGATTTAAAATCCCTTCATTATTGTGTCGGTTGAGCAAAGTAACATAGCAGTCGATGCGTGTTTGCAAGTTCGATTCACTCAATTCATGAGGTACCCATCGTTCAAGTTTTTTTACTTTCCCGATTTGCTTCAAGTGGATTAATATAGTTTTGTCACTTACCCCGAAGCCTGCAGCTATCTCTGAAGTGCTTTGTGATGGATCCGCTTCCACAATAGCGTTTAATTCTTCATTTTCCACTTTGGTCTCCGGCCGTCCACGGGGTTGGTTCTGAAGGTCGAAATTTCCAGAACGAAAACGTTGAAACCAAAAACGTACCGTGCTTTCTTTTGCGACATCAGCGCCGTACACATCATTAATCCTTCGAGCTGTTTCTGCAGCACTGGTGCCACGGTAGAACCCGTACTCGTAAATATACCGATATTTCATGTTTTCCATTGTGCGGTAATAAGTGACGCCAAAGAAAAAAATAATGAGGAAAAAAACAAATGAATGACTGTTTTCAAAACTCAAATGTACCAGCTAAATGAATTTATAAATTTGAATTTGGAAATCTTAACCAAAGAGGAGATATTTCAGATCAAAGTGGTCAGTACGACAAAACGCTAATTTCATATGTAAGGACCCAATATAACTTTGTTCTTTATTCTAAGCACTCGAAACGTTTTCCGTCAAATATCATCGAAATCTCAAATTTAATCGCAAAATGTATGAAGACAGTTTCTATTTGCTCATTTAAGAGAATTTATTGGCAACATCACATTTACAATATCTAGAAATTAAATTGGGGCCCCTGTAAATCCGTTTTAGAAACTCTATATCATTCCGCAAATGAAGTTTAGGTCTTCTGATCTCTGACCATGACTGGCAACGATGGAGCAAGTACCTACATATTATATATAATTTTTAATTTTTTTGTTCATTACTTACATAAGTACGTACATAATATATAATTTTGTAGTATTTAAACACCGCACCACCCATCCATTTAATTTTTATAAACAGATAAAAAGTAATCGTAAATTCAGTAACAAGAGGAAGCAATGTTACATACCAGAGAATAATATGTATAACAGAAGGCCAACTCCTTCTCCACGCGTGACTAAATTGCATGCACTCGGCCAGATACGTAGGGTTGACCCTGTCCGTGTTTTATTACATTTTATATGTATGCAAGTATATATAACAATAAAAAAGCTTTGCAAACAGGTATGTTTTTCATATTTATTTGTAACGATTGGCGGTGTCGGTTGTGACATAATTAAAATAATACACATTTGCTTGACTAATCGCAGCTATGTACGTTGCGAATGTTTCAGTCATGATCATGCTAAATATTGCCGTTGTTTGTGTGCCATGGCATGTGCGTATTAGGGCGCACACAAAGAAAGCGCGTTCGCTAGCTTTCTATGAAATCATATTATTATTATTTGACTGTATAATGCTCTCGATAAAAATAACTTAAAAATGTTAATTATACATAGCCTTGGTTAAGATGATTCTGTTCTCTTCATTTGTGTAAAATATAAGTACAAAATTGTATCTAATACTATACCCAAGAATGTTCCATATATATATATATAATGGGGGCACGGCAGTGCCTCCACCAAGTTGAGCACAGCCATCCTTTTGTTGCACTTTTGAACTCCTGTAACTTCGTTGCAAATAATGCCAGAAGTCTGAATTTTTAGCGACTAAGAGGTCATAATACAACTAGATATATTTCCAAATTTCATTTAATTTGAACCTGTAGTTTAAAAACCATTGCGAGCCAAATTTCCTTAATTTTGTCAGTGACGCACCGATCATCAAAATTTTAGAGTACTTCTAGCCGTCTCACAAACTTCAAATTTTGAATTTTAGTTAGCGTTTAGCCTATAAAAGAAGGAAAAAATGAAAAATCCTGAAACTTCGTTATTCATGAAATGAAAAATAATGATTATTAAAAATTTCACTGATACACTCACCGATCATCAAAATTCTAAAGTACTTCTAGCAGTCTCACAAACTTTAAATTTTGAATTTTAGTTAGCGTTTAGTCTACAAGGAAAGGAAAAAATGAAAAATTCTGAAATTTTTCAAATTTCCTTAATTTTGTCACTGACACACTCACCGATCATCAAAATTCTAAGGTACTTCTAGCAGTCTTACAAACTTCAAATTTTGAATTTTAGTTAGCGTTTAGCCTATAAAAGAAGGACAAAATAAAAAATCCCGAAATTTCATTATTCATTAAATGAAAAATAATGATTCAACTAAATTAAAAATTTCACTGACACACTCGCCGATCATCAAAATTCTAAGGTACTTCTAGCAGTCTCATGAACTTCAAATGAATTTCAGTTAGCGGTTAGCGTTTAAAGGAAGGAAAAAATGAAAAATCTCGAATTCATTATTCCTTGAATGCAGCGAGCGCCCACATGCTGTTCGGATGCGCCTCAAAACGCTACTTATACGTTTACGATTTTCGTTTTATAATTTCGATTGCTTATTATTGGTTTGATTAATTGAAAGGTTTACTTATTTATTTATTGATATTATTTGGATAATATAAAATTGATATTATTTGAATATTGTTTGCATAGGCATAGATACCTTTCGGTACTTAATTACGCTTTTTGGTACAGCTGACGGACAACATATTGCCTGAGCAAAAAAAAAGAATGATGACCTACAAAAAGAAATGAGATCCCATTATTATCGCACGATTTGGCAATCGCACGGCAATATAATAACATCTACCTAATATTAGCGATCTGAGTGCTTTGTGCGTGTTTACATATTGCATAAATTAGGCCTGCTAGCACTATGTTCGATTGGAGTAGTTTAAATATTCTTATGTTATGATGTTGCCGTGCGATTGCCAAGTCATTATATTTACTTTATTTACAGAAATAAAGATGTCTAATATTGATACAGTACTTTAAAAGTTGATAGGTAATTGATTAGATAACAATTTATAACAAAGTTGTTGAATAATTGCTTCCATAGACACTAACTAAAATAATTGACCTGGTTTTACATGAGATCTCACAACTTTTTGTAGTGGAAGAAATGCGTTCCGAGACTTGGCGTTTTTTTACATGCTTTATTCTTGGTAGGATATAATTTATGCCTTGCATTTGTTCCAGTATTTTTTTTAAATCAATTCTGTGTAAAAGAATAGGAGTGTACAAAAAGACAAGCTGTCGCATTTAATTGCCTTCTGAGTGTACCGTGAGCCGAATTTCAAGCTTCTGTAAGGAAATAATGTTACGAATGGCACTTGATTGCGTACGCCTTTCTCGTTTCGTTTGTAAACATTGTTGCGGATTTGTTTAAGGTCGTAAAGGTTTTATGTGTTCAAGTATTTCTCATTATATGTTGTTAAAGAGCGTAGTTTATTATTTATTCAAATAAAGTTTTGTTTTTTTTTAGTTAAGAAAGCACTAACTTAAGTTAATTTACACCTCTAAGATGACAAGTGGTTAACTGACGATAACTCAGAAAAATCCTGCACAAAGACATATGTATTTAAAATTAAAATACAGTCATACCATCTACACACATTTTTAATTAAGTTACAGCCATTTGTTGGCGCTATTTTCCATTAGAGGTGGACAGAGCGTCAAGGGTCAACGAAATCACATTTCGGAATTACTTCTAATAATAAACATTTGAGTTTAGAGATGGTAAAACGATAAATTAGATAGTGATAGTATACTAATCTACCGCCCTATACAAATGCCTTATAATGAACTGTCTTTAACTGCCACTTTATTTTGTGTTAAATAACGTTACTTTAATTGTGTGTGGACGTGTGTCTGTGTCTATGTACATACATAGACAACTTATATGTTTGCAGATTTTCTTCATACACACATGTGTATGAAAAAAAACTTGCAAACATTTAAGTTGACACATTTCATATACATTTTTCTCTTTACATTATTAAAAACAAGTAATTACACATACATTCATATGCAAGTAGATGTATCATTATAATTATGTAAATACAATATGTAAATACAATATCTATATAAATAAAAACGAAATGCTTGTCGTTGGTAAGCGGATCACTTGAGATCAAGCTCACAGCTTGAGTGATTTGCCTAATTTTGTTTAAAATATTCGTAATAATCCGAATTAGGTTTTATTGGAAAGAAAAATTGGAAAAGTTTCCAGGAAAATTGGAAAAATCGAGAAAACAGAAAATGAAATATTCTGTGACATTTTTTATGAATTCAAACCATAACTTACGATAACATAATAACTATATACTAAGCACAGCAAAGGGTGACCGGACACAGCTGCAATAAAATATAATACAATAATTAAATGAAGATGCGTAATAACATTTAAAGATATAAATAAGTACAGTGTAACCTGGTTAAGGGGGCACTGGATATGTGAGAAACCTCTTCTAGCTACTACTGATGATTACAATAAGGTCTCGACACTTTTGCACTTATTACTGGGAATTTTTAAACCTTTGCATTTGAAATTTGATTTCTTAGATTTTTTCGACGTTTACCTCTGTTATTGGGACTCTGTAGCTCAATAGCCAGTATAATTAAGACAATTTATTAGAATTGATAGGTTACGACGCGTTTATTTTCAAACATTCGCTGATAAATTAAAGTTATTATTATTGTTATGATAGTTGAAACGCTAAGCGGGACTCTCTATAAATAAGACAACTGTCAGTTTAAACATCCCCATTTGTGAAACTGGGTAAATTAAAGTCTCTCTAAGAAATATAAAATCCTAGGTCTCTTGGTCCTTCAGATAACATTGTATATTGCAATAAAATATACATATAAAACTGCATCATTTTCCTAGGGCTTATTTAGCCATTATCATGTGCATCTCGATAAAATAAAAAGCTTTAATTCGCAATGAATATTCGTTTTTCAAACTTCGTCTCATAGTTTAGAAGTTATACTTAAACAATTGTTAAACGAACGTCACTATTATACTTACGAAAAAGCAGTAAAAACTGAGTAATATGTATGATTTCCAGATAGTAACTTCTGAAAGGTTGTCGAAATTTAGAAGTCTCAATACAAAGAGCCGTGGCACAGCAATGCTTCACGTTTAATTGGTTCGTATTCGTACTCGTTTGAATAACAAACGAGAAATGTTTAAAGAATAACGAAGGGAGCGTGAGTGAAGCTTCTGACACTCATCAGTTGAACAGAATCTTCTTGTTTATGATTGTGAATTCAGTGTCAATAGAAAGAAACAATGTTGGTTTGAAATTTTATCAATTTTAACTTATCCTATAGACAAAGAAATATGTGTCAGTTGCTTACACATCTGCGTAGGTCGTCAAAATCCACAAAGGATTAAGGATTATCATAAGAAACATATATAACTCATTTCGTAAGCCCAAACATTTATCGCTGGATTGCCATTTTTGTTTCGTCATAATGCTATGTCCAATCTCTATTCCCAATAGAAAATTGCGTGAAATTATGGCTGTTTGTACGTAAATATAATGTTACAGTTTGACATGTTTGCGTGTGTTTGTGTGAGTTTAGTTACATGAGGTAGCTATGTTCGGAAAACGAAAATCAGTAACATAATAATTACTAGAACGTTTATGGTATCGGTAATAGGTAGTTGGAATTAATATGCTTTTCTTTTACTCACTTAAGTTCTATGAATCCTTTTAATAAGAGACGTAATGGTGTTCAAAATATTAAACAATATCAGAACACTTGTACAATTTGCAGTTCAATAATTAAAGCTGTATTTAGTTAGGAATGAAAGTTGAATATTGTAGCCTTAGCGGCAATACATTTCCTTGTTATCTCTCCACTGTTCACTGTTTTCAATGTATTATTTTGTAGGCTTACATCGAAATCTTCATAAAATGACATGAAATGTAATAATCATATATCATAAAAGAACAATTTATTACGTAGGTAGGTAATTCTACCATACATTGTTTTTTAAAGAAGACTGTAAAGTGAAAGGATTGAATGTGAAGAAAACTAAGGTTCTGGTGTTTGAAAGAGAAGATGTACAGACAAAGTATCAAATATAGATAAATGGAAAATGTTTAGAACAAGTGAACAAAATTGTTTACCTGGGGAATGCGTTAGGGATGGAAGATATGAGTTGGATGTGGAGAGACGGGTAGCAGCTGGCAATAAAGAGAACGGTGCTCTGTCCGCATTAGTAGATAGTGTGAATATATCTAACTCAGCCAAAATGGCCATCCACTATGCGGTGTTGGTCCCAACTTTATTGTACGGTAGTGAGGCCGAAATCGAGTGAAAGTAAGATAAATGCAGTAGAAATGCGATCTCTTAGAAATATGTGCGGAGTCACCTTTGCGGACAAAATAAGCAATAAAGAGAGTATGACAGGGTTGCACGACAGTGTTGGAAAAATGAAGAAATGAATGCTTAGATGGTTCGGGCACATAGAAAGAATGAGTAATGAATGACTGACGAAGAAAATCTACAGAGTAAAAGCGAGTGGTAAAAAAGGCTAGACAAGACCAAGGTTGACCTATGAAGATCAAGTAGCCAGAGTGTTAGCATTCGGAAATATCAAAAGCACTCGCATACACCTAGCCGAAAATGTGTGAGGAGAATGATGAGATTTGAGGAAGCGAAGGAAGTATGTAAGGACCGCGACGCTTGGCGCTCCGTCCTCTCTGATTACCCCGTTAGGGGTACAGCGTGAAGATATGAATGTATGTACGTTAATTTTGAATTATAGTAATTAATAAGCATTGAATAATAAAACTATTGAGACTTTTTGCTTGTGGTTCCTTTTTATCCTTTAAAAATAAGTTTTTTAAATAAGTACCTATTGAAATAAAATATGGTGAACATCGAATATGACTAAAACGAATATTTGTAAATGATACTTTTACAAATCGAAAATGTTTCAGAGATTTGCTGTCTTTTAGCTTTACACAGCCGATAAGTCTCTGAATTCATATAATTAATTTACAACGCCCGGAATTGCATTAAATATAATACTAGTCCACACAAATTCTAATTTTTCGGATTATTAATCGTTCAAACCTATATGTCCTAAAAGACATTTCAGCTGTGTGAGGCCAGGCTGAGACCTGTTTAAAATGACGCGGCGATCACTAACCTTATATTATACAGTATATTTAAACATATTGAAATATAAATTATGAAATATAATTAAAGGCAGTGTTGAAAAAATGAAACTTGAAGGCAGTGTTGAAAAAATGAAACTCGTATGAGTTTTACAACGGTTTTTCTTGGTATAAGTTTTTTTTGGAACCGATATGCGGCCACTGACTCCAAATGTATTTGTATTATAAATAATTTGTTTATTAAATGTAACGGGAAATAATGCGTATAGGCGTAGTTGTTGTAATTAGTACTTACCTGACATTATGGGTAGGGAATTAAGAGAGCAAATGACATGGAATGAGAATAGTTAAAATATGAAATTACTGACTGGATTAGTACAGCCATGTACTTACGTAACGAGGATGAACATATTACATTGAGAAAAACGAAAATATAAAATCATGCACTTTGATTTTTATCATTTTTTAATTTCAAGCACACATTTTTTTTTAAATAATTGTTAATAGACGTTAAAATCTGATTTTTTTCATTACAGATATATGATACGCCAGAGTCTACGAGGCCGAAAAAATGGTCGTCAAAGTTGAAGTTGAATACGTCGTCGGGGAGCACCAAGTCGTCAGAGAAATCACCAGAAAGTCCTTATATGTATGGAACTATAAGCGGTCCAGGGGGATCGGCGTTGTCGAAATCTATGAAGTACGCAGAAACGTGGCTTTACGGATCAGTTAGAACTCAAACCCCGCCTTTAAGGCCCAGCGTATTTTCAGCGTATCCTGAAGTCCCTGGCCCAGTCTTGATAAGTACACCTCAAAAACCGACCCCTCATAACTATGCCGTCATACTTTGTTCCTGTCCTGAATACCTTAATGGTACCAAGAAAACCAGCTCAACCAAAGTCAGTATATGTAAGAAGTGTAAAGGATCTCGTCTTCCGTTAACGATAGCTGAAAGTCCACGTTTACTAATGGGGGGCACAGTGAGAGGACCACAAATCAATCGTGAGGCTGGTTTAATGAGAGCTGGGACGGTAAGAGTTCAAGGGTCAAAATCGAGGCCTACTATACTTAAAGCTAATGGTGATTCCGATCCCTATGACTTGATGAGAAGAAGTAGACTAGCGCCTCCTCATGAAACTCGAATTGGAAGTCAGTTTTCAACTACAAGATCAAGAGCTAAAAGTATAAGTCCTTGTAGAATAAAAACTAAAAAGCCGAGTCCAGAGACACTAAGGAAAAGTCGGAGCAAATCTGTAAGTCGTGTAAATGAAATTTGGATAGAAGAAGAACCTAGTGCAATCGAATCCAAGAAATCAATACTGTCATGTGACATCAATCCTTATGATTTATTAAAATTAAGTGGCACCTCAAAATCTTTAGCGGAAATTGAATTTGATGACGATTTTAGTGATATATATCATGAGTCAATAAGAAATGAAAGTTTAAGATCTATTGGAAAATTGAAATCTGACACCAACGTCAAAGCCATTAGTGGACAAAGAATTCGAGTTATTGACGAATCTAAAATATGTACTATCGAAGAAATGTCTACTTATGATCCTATAAATTATGATCTCAAAAACAAAGAAGCTAAACCTCAAGTAATTTCTTCCCTACTATCATTGCCAAATATAAAAAATGAAAATAAAAAGTCGGTTTCTTTGAGTAAGAGCACTAGTAAAAAAATGGTAAGTATATCTACCGCGAATCGTGCAAAACAAAAAAGCGTATCTCCAAAAAGGCCGCCGAGACGAATAAGAAATAACAAGACGGACGATGACAGTGAAAGTGATAATCCACGCTTGCCTGAAAGGTATCACAGTAAAAAGAATACTAATGAATCTTCACGTATTCTTAAATATAAAAACCAAAATACCGATACCATAAAATCTATACTTAAAAAACCAAGAAATTATGATAATAATGATGTCAATCCAAAAACAGAAACATCTGATGACTCATTTGAAGCTAAACGTGTAAATTCGTCTCAGTTCTATATCCCTAAGCCTAACGATAAAGGTTTGACGTCTCCTCAAAATCTACTACAACGTAAACGGGTGCAGTTTCTGGTAGAAAATGAAGAAACTAAAATCATATATACTGCGGAGTTTAATCTTGAAGAAAATACTGTGAGGGGAATTCCTGGAGATATTAGCATTGATACTGAAGAAGATGTAGTAGCCGAAGGTGACATTGTAAGCCACAGTTTAAGTCATGACAATATCGAAATAGCACAATTAATAAATCAAGAGCCGATCAGCGAATGTGGTCTATTCGAAGAACAACGAGTAAATAGATTTCAAACCGTGGTTGAAGAAAATTCTCAGCAGGTTGCAAATACTTACACATCTGAAGTAACTAAGGGACATGTAATCTGTAATAACGGTAAATTGAAAAATATAGTCTATAAACGAACAACACCGCAACACTTAATACAGAAACGGTGCGGTGCTGTTCGTTCATACACTGTAAAATATATGTGTATTTTTGTGTTCATAGTTTATAATGTAGCTAATAACTTCTCTTATATTCTATTTTAGATAATGATATACCGAAAATAGCACCGGTACTTCGACGTTCAGAGTCTGAAAGAATATCTTCAGTGTTGTCGGTTTCGCCTCCGAAATTTTTAGATACCATGGCGTTGCGACCTAAAACTAAACATGGACACACGAGTCATGTATTTTTAGCATGTACCAACGATTCCGATCTTAACCAACAGAAAAAAAGAGAAGTAGAAACTGAAAAAAGAGGACTAGATAACACTGGTGCAGAAATGTACAAAACAAATAAGAACGAAAAGCAAAAATCTGGTGATTTAAGCGATAGTAGTGACGTGACAAGAAAAGTGTTGCAAAACTTGCGTCGGGGTATATCGGAATCACCTGAACCTCCACCAAGATTAAAAGCAAGGGAACGTTCAAAATCAAAGAAAAACAACTACGTAAAAACAAGGTTTGTGAGAAATAATTCTAGCAGTTCTACAAGCGATGAGTGGTCAGATGTCAATGAATATGAGCAGAAAACTATATTAAGAGTGAAACAGTTCGACTCTGATGAAGCAGATGAACATAAAAATAATTGTAACCTCGTGAGATCGCCAGAAGAAGAACCTAGGAAGACATCCATTCAAATAAACGGCAGTGATTGTTACTCAACAATGAATGTGAGTAGCGACACTCCAATTTATTTATCTTCTGTTGTCGTAAATGATAATTATGGAAAGACTTGTAACACATACCAGACAGGAACCACTGTAACTATAAGTGTTGGAAACCCAGAAAATAACGTTAGAAAATCTAAAAGTCAAATATATATAGGCGCTGTATTTTCTGACGAAAGAAAGGATGAAGTTAATACATATGAAGAATATGACAGTAATCAAAACAATTTTATTTATTCTGCTGCTAATACTTCTATATGCGATATAACTTCAATTCTAAATGATCCCGTAGAAGCAGTTAGGAGAAATTTAATACCACATGTTTGTGGTAAAACAGACGATGTATCTCAAAGTGAACAGAAAGTATTGGATAGCAGCTGCGAGGATAAACAAGGTGAAGACGGAAACTTTGTAACGAAGTTATTTGACGATCCCTTCTTTGGTCATTTAGCCGAAGGTCTAGATTATGATCTGGTAAAGAAATTAATAAGAAATTCGTTAATAAAACTGCAAGAAACTAAAAATCAGGAAGGAACAGAGAACAATTCAATGACTATAGAGAAACTTATAGAAAGCTCCCTTAAGAACTTGAAAGAAGAAACCACAAAATATGAGGAGGAAGCGAATGATGAAAAACCAAAGAACCAAGTTAGCGCCAAAGACAGCGAGTCGAACAAAAAAGAAGTAGTCGACACGTCTGTCTGCCAAGAAAATGATGAAAACGGCTGCTCTGCTCCCTATGAAAGTATGGAGTACGAAAGCGGTGCTATGGGAGTTTTTTCTGATCTCGAGCCAATGTCAGACTGTTACAATGCATCAGCTAGTGAATTATCTACAGAAGACGATACAAATTCCACAAGATCAAAATTTTACCAAATGTTAGTAGATGCTGCTCTGTGTGAAATAGAAATAGCAAATAATACTGACGATGACCACCACTATGAATCGATACGTTTGAATAGCGATCCAATATATGAAGAAATTGGAGATAGGCCGCCACCATTACCTATAAATCCGCCACCAAATTCTTTGTCATTGCTGGATGATGAGAAACGTAGTGGTTCGCGTTCAATATTTGAAGGTGCGTCGAAATACGATATTTTATCTTATCTTGTTGATGCTAAAGAACGAGGTATTGATGATGAGGAAACATATATTACAAATTACGGACCAGATAATGACTCTTCGACAATTTTGCACCAATCTAAAGAAAAATTAACCACCGATATAATGAATACTCATCTGAGTAGCAACACAAGTCAACTTTCAAACGCTTCTGATTCTAGTGAAGATAATTCTTTAACAATTAATCATGAAAATTTGGAAAAATCAATTGTTTGCAAAAAGACGTCAACCGAAATTGAAAGAAATGATTCTGGTGTGGGTTCAGAAACCAGTAAGTCATCGAGAAGTAAGCTTCAAGGGAAATCATCTCCTAATAACACGATAACCAATAAAGATGCAGCTATACATCTTTGTGAAGACTGTGATACTGTTGTAGAAATACAAATTACAGATGAAGGTAAGACAGCGGTACAACTTTATTAATTATGTAATATCATCAAAGTATTAATATCTGATATATTTTTAGGTACAGTTTATGCTCCGTTAGTGTGCCGAAAATGCGCAAAGAAAAGGGCTGAGAGAAAAGAAATAATAACAGAGATAGTCGAAACAGAAGAAAAATACGGAAGAGATTTGCAAATCATTCTAGAAGAGTTCTACAAACCTATGTTAGTAGCTGGTCTTCTGACACAGGAACAACTAAGTGCTATATTTTTAAACGTAGAAGAGCTTATTGAAAACAACCAAGTATTGTCAGAAAAGTTACGAGATGGCTTAGAAATTGCCGTTGAACAAGGAGACGAGGTAGGTTGATGTAATATCTAAAATGACGGGTCTGAGTCACATACTCATATTACACATACAGTACATGAGTGATAGTCTATGTCACTATTCATAGATGTTTGAATAACTGCACAAGTAAATTAAATAAAGATTATCATAATTTTATTGGTATGAAATTTTTGTTTCAGGATTTATTAACAGTAAATGTGGGGAAGATCCTTCTAGAATGTTCAGGAATGCTAACTGCATTTCAATCGTACTGTGTAAAGCAAGCAGGTGCTGCTCTCCTATTAGCCGGTCTCGAGAAGGAGAAAGAACTTCTAAGGATATTCTTACGCGTGTCGCAAATGGAAAACACGGTGCTAAGGCGTATGAATCTCAATTCGTTTTTAATGGTAAGTTAAGGATGATTTTTAAATAAGTCGTTTAAAATATTTTTCAGGATAATTATCATGTGTTAACTTTTCGATTTTAGGTACCAGTCCAACGCGTGACCAAATATCCGCTCCTTCTCTCGCGTTTATATCGGGCGACGGCAGCGTGTGCAGCGGAGCGAGAAGATGTACGATCGGCCCAGCGCTGCGTAGAGTCTAGGCTCGAGGAAATGAATGCGGCGGCCGCAGCAGCGGCGGCAGCAGCAAGGGATGTGCCTCTGTGGAGGCGGCTTGCAGCAGCAAGAAGAACTGCTCATGATCTACATGTAGCTGATATACGATTAAGAAAGATGGCCGTCGACGTTTTAGATTGGAATCATGAAGATGCTAGGTAAAAAAAAAGAATAATTGTGAAAATTAAAATAGTTAAATTGATTTAAAATCCTTAATATGTAACTACGGATACAAAAAAAAATGCGAAAACTTTAGATACAAAACGTTTGAACGGAATGTTTAAATATTATTTAAATGCAAATAAAATTAATACGTTCTTTTTGTCGGTTTATGATATAACTTAACAAATACAATTAAGATTAATAACCAGCCGAGAAATATAGATTTATTTTAAATTCAATTAAGTTTCTTTTTAATTAAATGAGAGCCAGATTTAATTAAAAAATAAACATTTAGTGCCCTAGATAATTCGCGATAATTTCATGAAATTGTTTTCCTAGCACATCGCTGTCCTATTGGTGGATGGGACAAATGATCTCATTACTAAAACCATTGCGGGCCACAGGTTCATTCTTTGGTCCAAGTTATAAGCTATAATAGGACTCCATTGATTTATTTTAGTATAATTATTTGCTGTTTGAAAATTCGTTTACTTTTTTGAATCTAGATTAATTATTGTAGAAAATAATTAAGAACTTCAGATTAAAAATTTTTTTGAAGTCCATCGATGGCTTAGATGTATGGCCATATATTTATTTTTAAATGTATTTCTGATTTCATTCAAAATTGTAACATAGAGAGGCGTGAACAAAAACGTCAATAATAATGGATGTGCATAATAACAAATGCTCTAAAACTCTTGTTTTTTGTTCCAACGACCTGATATTCTCCGTTTTAGTGGCTGTAACAGTCATGGCAAGTGCTATTCCCGAGGGCTCTTTATTGCTCGCCAGCTTTTAGAAATATAAGTAATAATTATACGTGTAAAAAGTAAATAACTTTTGAGACATAAATTATACTCGTAGTTAGCCTGTTCTAATTATTAATTTATTGATATTCGTTTGAGCAATTTATCTATGTAATCCATCCATGAAAATCCATGTAATCAGAAATTATGTAATTCTATTTCTACGTTTATTGAAAACGCTTCGATTTGAAAAGTTTTATTGTCTCTTATTTTATAATTTAGTTAAAATGATATAATTTTCTTTATTAAAATAATCATTAAGTATTAAAAGTGTAAACAAATCTTTTATTTATTAATTTATTTTTTATTTTATTTATTAATTTCTTGTTCTTTCTAATTGTCTAAAATAATCTTTTATTTATTTATTTATTTACTCTCATTCACTATGCATATTTATTATCCTTAAGTATTATTGTATTTAATTTCTTGCGGATTGGATTTTGGAATTTCTTGTTAGATTAGTTTAAAAGTTGTCGTCAGAAACACTAAATGACTGCTATTTATTCATTCTACAACGGTTATTACAAGTATAATTTCAGTAGTCGTTACTGTGAACGGCGTCATCTATGGTGTCCCAACGCTTCAAGCTGTATTAAGCTCTATGTTTTTGTTCATAAGGTTCGCGATGGAGGGAAAATTGTTGTTCACGCAGCCAAACGACAACAACTGGCGCAAGGGCCGCACCATCAAGCTGACGCCTATCAACGCCCTTTTGGTAACCAACGGAAAGGTAATTTAGAATATATTTAACTACACTCCTGTAAGCAGTTATGTAAGCGGTTAAGTTTGAGCAATCTTTAAATGTTATCATTGTTGTTAGTGATTCTTTACATAATAAGCGATATTGAAGTTCTTCGTAAAATAAACATTTTTTGGATCTCTTGTTCTAGAGCTTGATGCCAGAGATACACAATATCAAATCACAAATAAATGACCTATATTATTTCTAATTTAGTGTACGCAGTAAAAATATATTTAGAAATACTTAGATAAATAAATTAAAATAAAATACTAACGCGAAGTAATTACCTGTATAGTCGGTAACAAATATTGAAGATATGATTATTTCAATATTTTTTTGGAACATAAAAACTGTGTTAATCAAACTTGCTTTTTTCTAGCCAACGATCATCCATAAAACGAACGAGATACGAGAGACGAGGGAAGCTAGAGACCGCGAGGCAAGGGAAAGAGATGGAGAGGCGTTGTTCGCTAGAAGTGGAGTAAGAGAAGCAGCTCTTCTACTGATCAGAGAGAAGGCAGGAAGATATACACTGCAGAGGGAGCCCCTATTCTTAGATCGATGCGTAGTAGCTGCCGACCACGAGCCGGAACATTTCTTTGAAGTACACGAAATAACTACGAAAGATTCTTATATTTTTAAGGTGAGTGGAATAAATTGGAATATTTAGATAATTTTTTAACTTTTTACAAATCCCTAATAATGATTTCCTACACGTTTTTAATATCACTATATTGGATAAGATGTGGGTTCCATGTGGGGTATCAATACAACGCAGAGAAGCTTAAACTATAGTTGATTTGACTTTGAAGCTGTTTTAATATTGTTTATTCCCACATGGCATGGCTACAATGAGAAAAAAAATTGTAAAAAGAATAGGCTAGACTACTACTGATGATGAATTAAACGTTTTGATTACCATTGGGAAAAGTAATTAATATTCATTGACAAAAACTGAGTTATTGGGTTTTAAATTTCAGTAGTGGGAACAGTGTGGGGATAAGCTAGAAGAAGATAGCGATACAAAGCTGTGGCATCACAAAGTCGCGATGACATTGTACAGCCCTAGGAGTGACAGAAATGGAACATATCCCCACTCTGTTCCCATTACTTAATTTTAAAAGCGAATAACTCTTATGTTTTTTATTGTATTTCGAGTATTTTTGGACAGTTTTGTTTATAATTACCGAACCTATCTTTTAACTAGGTCGTGACAGTCGTCTAGCCTATTTTAGGTTTATTTCAGTAAAGATAACATAATAAAAATTGCAATTTATAAGTACTATATTTTGATTTTGTTGATAATGACGATGCTTGTGACGGTATTGGTAATTCTAATTTTAATAATAGTTTTTACATTGATGATTTATGTTGTATAGGCGGAGGAGAACGCTCGCACACGCACGTGGTACCGTCAACTACAGTATCACGCACAAGGCGCAGGCGCATGGCGCAAACGGAGGAATGCGTTAGCAAACATCATGATAAACCCTATGCTAACTAGGAATTAACATTAACATATTTAATTACATAATGTAACAAAAGGACACAACATGTTCAAAGGTGTGATTAAAATATGGCTTTAGACTGGAAGCAAAATTAAAATGAAACTTCGGATTTTTTTGGACAAATAAAATTAGTACCTTAAAATTCCTTATTTAGGCGTTTTTATGAATATTTTCAGTTAAAGTTCAATTAATTTGATACATTCACTAATTTAAATACTTACTCGTGCTACTTACATACTTGCAAAAGTACAATTAGTTACGTGTTTCGATTGTTTTTGAAATTAAAACCATAACGTTACAGTGAAATTATAAATTATAGCAGCATACATCAAATATGACGGATTCAATGTTTATGAAATAAATGTAAAGACGGTCGTTTTAAAAATAGACTTGTATTAAGTACTAACTGGCCAATTTTAGAAATGAAATGTCTTTACGTTGGTAATATTCGGCAGTTTACTACGATTTAATAAAAAAGCCATCATAATAATAAAATGCATTTTTGAAGTTATTTTTATAGATTAATCTATAAAACTACAAGGAAACTATGAATTTAATTTTGTGTTTGTATCAATAAAATAATGGATTTATATAATAATATCATTGTTTTAATTGTAAATAATTAAGGTATTAATTGTTTGCCACTAGTGTTAGCGTTAGCTTTAAACCAAAATGTAGTTGTTATAGAACTTTCGTGCCTAAAAATACTGGAATATATTATATTAACGCATCGTAGATAACACTAACTTTGTCTTTGTACATTTTAACTTAATAGCTGTGATATCCCGTCCTTTAATTGAAATTGAAAAATAAAAAAAATGCTTGAAACCGCAAGAAAATTAGTGTAATACGCGTTACGTAAAGTTTTCCTTTGTAATAAGTTTTAATTTCCTGACTAGTCTGTAAGTAAAATTGTAATAAATCAACCTATGTTATTTGTAAGAAATTATATAAATAATATGATGTATTTATTGTAACTGTATATTATTTGTAGTTGAAGGTTAAACGTTAATGCTAAATTTAGATTAACATGTTTTCACCTTTGAAAATTATATTTGTTACTTTTTATTAGTAGTGATGGAACGAAATAAATAATTAAAGAAAAATAATATCGTTGTTTTTCTTGTAACGTTTTTCTTGGAGAAACTAAATCTATCTATCATTTATCTATAATTTTCATGAACTTTCACATTTATGAAGTAATTGCAGTGCGAAGTTTGGTTTTCATATAAAATTGTTTATAACAAAGTTCAGATATAATGACTTCGCTTATAGTGACATGTCGCTTATTATGACTTATTTAAAAAAAAATTATGTCCGGTTATAGTGAGCGACATGATTCCTAATACCTTCGCTCCTTTTCGAAACCCTCCCCAACCCCATATTTACGTATATACTTTCACATAACAATAACGCTTAAAGAATAACTTACACAGCAGAAATAAAATTGAATGCCTTAATAACATAATATTCTAACACATGATTCACTGGTTTTTTAAATGTATCCTCGTGTATCTGCAAATTAATCTAGTATTCATATGTTGTATGTTTATCTAGTTACTATACTATAATTTAATTGATTTGATTATATTTTTGATTTCAAGGGAAAAGTAAATACAAACAATTAAAATTATGGGTCCAAAAACAAACAAGGGTTTACGTTAAGGCTAAAACGAATTACACTCGTTAACGGAACCCAAACGCACTGAGCACAGAATTTTAACAAGCTGTTTCATTTTAACAAAGCCTTTAAAATATGTAAGAGCCATGTAATTTTCTATTTATATTTTTATCAAAAATCCTTAGGTTTATGTTTTATGTAAATTAATCGTAATAATATTTTTTAAAAGTTGTATTCGTGTTTATTTTGTGTTTTTAAAATTTCGCAGTCACGTGCCTTAAAACAGAACCTTTGTATGTGTATGTCACAGCCAATTTGTTCCGTCATCATCATACCTACTAAACTGGAAGGTACAGAGATGCAAATTGGGAACTCGAATCCTGATGAAAAAAAAGGGTACTGTGGACCTAAAGTTTTCCAAATTTAACTTATGCTTTGTATGAAATTGTTACGAAACTTTTGAATTAATGCGTTTCCGATATAGTAGCAGACGGATTTAAAAAAAAAATCTAATTATATCAGTAACAGAGGAAATATTATTACAGTAGCCCGAGCCCCAGTTGAGTTGGAACATAGCGATTGTTTCGAATATTCAATCTAGTATTACACATACATCGTTGCTTTTTTTTATTTTTTCATTTCATGTAAGTGGCTATGCAGGTCCTACCAGACCTGTATCGCTGCGGCCAAAATTGATCTATTGTGATCCCCACTGTGTTACAAAACACTACCAAGTCCCACTGCAGTCAAAAACTGCAAGGTATTCCTTGGAGTGATGTGCTGAACCTCCTCCAGACTCAGAAAATACTGGCCGAGGCAGGATCGACGAGTGCGCACTCAGTGGTCCGCAGTCACACAAAATATGCATAGGCGTTTCATCCGCTTCCTGGCAGTTGATCGTTGGTATTACCTAACAGAATGTGCGATACCTTTATGATATTTATGATAAGGGTATAATATACTATCTGGCGACATAGACGTTTAATTATGAATAAATTGCACATTTTACTTCTGTTTGTGTGGACAAAAATGTGAGCGAAAGATATTATTTTACTGCGTTTTTATTATAATTGCATACATTAATTTCATTCTAGAAAAAATCAATAAATGTTTATTTCTGTCTATTGGTTGGGGCCAATCTCCAAAACGACAGGACGAATTTTGACTTTCATTTTTATTCATCGTACCTGGAAGACTTTTCAGAGAGTAGTCTAGACTTTGATCCCCGAAAATACAAAATAATAAAAATACGCGGGCGATATTCGCGGGAGGAATATATACCAATAGCCATAACCGCGTCGCCAAACTAGTTACTAATCAAAAAATTTTTATGTAATAATAATAATACCATAATACCACAATTTACTTTATAAATAATTCCAGACGCCGTGTCCAAAGAGCAACAGTGAGGCAAATTAGATAAGCTTAATCACCTGTATATACAGCACACATTTATAATCAGATCAGCTGATCGCCCGACAATTCGTTTGAAAACATCACCCTCACATCTACATTTTATTTCATTTCATTTGCTTCACTTCGTAGTACGGAACAGATTGGAGTTATAAAGTCTATGTATAATACCTATTCATTAATAAGCGTATCTTTATAAGTTAATAACAATGAAAGACCTAGTTTATATATAACCAGGATCACAATTAAACAATTGAGATATTACTTTTTATAAGTCTGTCATCCGTAACATATCATACATAACTTACCTAATATTATAGGTAACATATCACAGACAGTCAATCGTCTATTGATTTCGGATACCATTTTTTTCTTTTATTCGTTACTATGGGGTTGTCAGTTACAAATAGGAAGTACCCTTATCCTCGTGAGTGTCGTACGAGACCAATTCTTTATAATAATGTGTAATAGTCGCAGTCGTAGTAATAGTGTCATAGCACAAGCATAATGTGTAAAGTTTCACATAATTTCGGAAAAGGAAATACTAAAGAAAGAGGAGCTTAAGTTTGAACCTAAATCATGTCTACGTTAGGTCTCAATCTTGGCAAGTTAAACAATCCGCTAAGAGCATGGCAGACTTTGTGCCAAATATCAGCTAATTGATAATGGAATAAAGTGACCGTGACATACGCTCAGACAAACGTACAGACAGAAAAGTGGTCATGAAGTCATGGCGAAACAATAAGGGCCGTTGGGGCCGTTCTATTGGAAAATTTTGGCTGCGGAACCCAAAAGAAATAGTCTGGGAACAATTTTTCCGTGGTTGTGATCTTTCATACAAATACATTATGTATCTTTTATTCCAAACGAATTTCAGTATCAGAGGGTCTTATCAATATTTATGGTGTTTGAGGCTGAGTCAAACGACGTGGACTTCAGTCAATTTTGTTGCAATTTATATTTCTAAGTAAAACAGGAATAAAAAGTGTGAAATTGACAAAATTATGTCACTTCTACTCTAAGTACAATATTAAGTATATCATTATCGTACCCAAGACACTATGAGAAAAATTCTGGAGCTATGTTAATGGAATTATTTTCTTGGAGGTTGGAGGTCTCATCCTCTTCAAGTGAAACAGTTGCCTGATTTGAAACTCCTGTTCCACATTTTATTTATTTAAGTAGTCAAATTTCTTAATTTAATAAGTAAATAAACGCACCAGAACACCACTTACATGTATTTTTATCAACATCCATCAAAATAAGTTAAGAATTGTTGTCAATCACTGAGGGAAATTGTGTACAACGAAAACACAATTAATAACTTGGATATCAAACTCCTCACGGAGCGAAATGTGATACAGCACATGGCCTCATTTCCTCGACATTTCATTCTGACAGTAAATAACGACATAAATATAACATGTTCTGTCTTCTCGAGGAAAAAAAATATTTATACGAACCGACATTTTAAAGGTAAAAATGCAGTGACAGTAATTAAAACGCAAGAAGGAAACAAACATTTTAAAATCTGAACAGGTTGTGATGACCTGCTATAGTAATAACTTGTTAAGTTCATATGCGTGTTTGTATGATGACACAAACACACTAATAAACACACTCACCATCACGGTCTACCTTTTGTTTTGTTTTGTTCTTTGTTGTAATTAACGATATATTTGTAGATGTTGTTAACTGATGACTGTAATACAGAGTTCCTGTTCCTGGTTTAAGCACCAGCTGTATAAAATTGTAAATTAATTAAATTCTTAACCATCTACATCATTTTGAAATCTTGACTGTTATATGACTATATATAATGGTGTAGGTATGTAAAACAGTGTACATAATCGCCGGATCATTATATCAACTGTGTGATGAAACCAAGCAGTTTTTGTACTATGGGTACCTCAAAAGAAATTGGCGGGGCACTATTTCACATCAAAGTCAAAGTCAAAGTCAAATCAATTTATTCAAGTAAACCCAATCACGAGGTATTTTTGAACGTCAAATCTACTTTAGTTCGGTTCAAAGAGAAGAGAAAAGAAAACCTGGACACTGAGAAGAACCGACAAGAAACTCAGTCAGGTATAATTTTTTCAACATCATTTTACAAAAGGTTTATTAAAATGATGTTGAAAAAATTATACCTACTAATATATATATAATTATACTAATATATATAATTACATCTAGGCTCCGGGACAATCTTATAAGAGTACGTTTTCCTAAATTCACGTTGGTCCTCATTGCACAAATCGAGCTGAGAGATCCCATCGTGAAAAACGCATCTGACTATAGTTCATCGATGAGTCTAAAAGCGTCAAATTAATATGCATTTTCAGACAATGGAAAGTACGAAGTTAAGCCGTTGGCTTGGGAATTATTGATGGTGTGTAAGATGAGGATGCGCTTGTCACTTTTAATATTAAATAATTTTAAAACAACAATTAATCTTTATTGAATAATCCAGTTCCATAAGTTCTGTCTCTAGAACTGGTATTAGATACCAGTCAGAGGGGTTTTCGGGGTCGTGACCGATCAGTGGGGACTCCGGTTGTCCATATATACGACCTTGAAGAGGACAACAGCGTGAGTGGTCCGCACTGTCGTAGCACTGCGAGGGTATTTTTTTATTTCTTTGTATAAAAGAGGGGGCAAACGAGCAAGCTAGTCACCTGGTGAAAGGTAATCACCGCCGCCCATGGACACCCGCAACATCCGGGGAAACACGGGTAGGTTCCGGCTTTTAGGGAAAGAGGGAAAGGAGGGAAAGGAGAGAAAGGAGGGGGAGAGAGGAGTAGGCCACCGGCAATCTTACTCACCGAACAAAACAGAACAGCAATAGACACTATTAATTCACGCCGATATTCTGTGAGAGGGTAGTATTCATCAGACGAGCCGCCGCACCAATTCGTGCTGCAATGCAGCATGGCTGTACCACTCAAATCGAATTAATTATGTACGGGGGCTCTGTCACTGCCCCCTCGAGAAGCGCTTCAGCACAGTGCTAGAGGGGCTTTGGTGTGTTCGCGCCTAGGACGACCACTGCAAGATTGCAGTGGTGGTGCAATGGTGGTGGAAATGAAGTGGTGGTGGAGTGTTGGTGGGTAACGGCTAAACCCAAAAACCCCTGAGCTCTATCTAACTCGAGAAATTTTGTTATTATTACTCCTAGCCATACAGGCAATCAATATATGCTAATACAGACTGAGTTAGTTTTTGGGTTTGTTGCAGAAGGCAGAGTTTTAAAAGTTCAGAACGGCTTTCTAACTCTTTTCATTATTCATTCTGTGTGTATGTGCCATGATAGATGCTGATCGATCATTATGCCTAGATATTTACTGTATTGAACTTTTTCGATCACAGCAAAAGATCAGACTGCGTTTTAGAGAATCCTTGCAATTATGAATTTGAATTTTGAAATCTATAGACGATTGTGAATGATCGTATTAAATGATGCAGACGAATTTCGTTTTAGAAGTATTTGAGGTAAGTAGGATATGGTCGAGTCAGGCGGTAATCTTTGTCAGTCGGCGATTAACAAATTTTTTTGATACACATGCCGATGAGTTTTTATTGAGATGTTAACGCCTATTAATTTCAAGTATTTCATTATAAACGGCAAAATAAATTACGTATTTTTACGAAGTCACTTCACGTACTACGTAACGATGAGGACGGAAAATATCGTACTCTAATCGTTAGGTATAAATAACCATAGAGCAGCCTCTTGAGTAGAACAAGTATGTACGTAGCTACGTTTTCCGCATATGTCATATTAACTTTCGTCGACTAATAAACTCCGAATCAATAAGATGGTGGGATTATTAATATACCCAAGAACACAAAAATGCGCAACGAAGTGAGTAATCAATAATTAATTCTCAAGGCAAGAGGATGCCTTGTATTGGATAAGAGAATATGTTTTTATAAATAAGAGTAAATTTAGAACTAATAAATAATTTTTTGATTTCAAAGGGAAAACCATAATTTTATTGTCCATGTGTTTGTTTGTATATTTGTTTCAGTACATATTTTATTTTCTCAGAAATTGAAAAAGGTAAAAACTTTATGTTTGGCACAATTTTGTTAACCCACTTAACTTACACTAGCTTACACTTTAAAATATTTATAGGACAATTAAAGATTGAAGACAAATTGTATATTCAAACTTAAGTTAGTTTTTTATCTTACGGAAATGTTTCGGACGTTTTTTTTTAATCTGAGAGCTGAACTGGGATTCCAATTTAAAAAAAAATCAAACTTCCACTAAATTTCGGATATTTCCAATCGAAAAATGAATGCAGCCAGACTTAGTTGTTCTTTTTTCACTCATTTTCCATAGTACAAGTCTAATTTAGGATTGTACAATCGATCAATTGCTTAAGCTTTGAATTATTACAGTAATTTATATAATATACAGAAGTTCTCTTCAAAAAGATACTTAATCTATCTAATTCTAAATTATTAGACTTATTTCATAACGGTGACCTACTTCTAATTCATAACGTCGACTTATTACGTATCTAACCAATTTGAGCACTGCCAAATTTACTTTGCGCTTTAAAAATAATGTTTGTGTCCGTAGGTTTTTTATTTCTTTACAACAAGGTCTATATTGGCCCGATAACTAATTTGCAGAAGAGTTACGTCTACCTGGCGCTTGTTTCAGAATGTGAGTGAAGAGACAAGTTCGTTATTACATATTTCAAAGTTCGCTAACAGGAGTTCGCGGTCGGAGTTTAATCAAATGGCCCACCGGAGATTATTTCCCTTCCTCTGATTCACCTTCCCAAGAACTTTCAGCGGTGTCACTATTAATACCTCTTAGTTCTATTAAAGTTAATTGGAATGGTGATTAACTTTCTTACATGCTTATTTGGGAAGAAATGAATAATATAGTACCCACGTATCAACTGCTTACTTTTCTTTCCGCGTATGTTGAAAGAATCGGGCAAGCGATAGGTCATAGAACTTGTTACGGGGAACCAATACGTTTCTTCTTAGCTATTTCAATAAAAATTTAGTTATTAGAATTAAAAATAAACGCCATTTAAATAACTGTTATTTACGAAATTGGGAACTTGATGTAATTTTTTTTCGTCTTGATACCATGGACAGGGCGTCAAGGGCGTCAACAGGGCGTCAACATAAAATGGAAATAAATGACGTAACTTTAAAGCATTCCTAAATACATATCTGGTCACTGAAATTCAAAACCCTATGTCGCATCATTTGTTCCTATCCTCGGAAGATAAAGCAGCTGGCACATTTTTTCCACTGTACCAGTGTGGTGAGAGCTTTACAGAAATGTTGTATTAAAAAAAACTCAAATTTTGTAATGTGAAACACTACCATGTTTCTCATTATTAATAACTTTGTACAACAGACATAAAATATCGAATTTGAAAATGGAAAGAAAATTTTTCTGCTCTTGTTAGAAATCAGTTCAATAAATTCATAAAGTTATTAATAGATACAATTTGCACACTTGAGTAATTTTAAGGTAGAGGAGTTCAAGATAACAATTCACAAAATAATGCAAATCAATTCAATTACTCTTAGTTAATATTCAATAACGTGAAAAAACAAACCGAAATTTTTATTACTAATGGTATTGCAAAAAGTTTCTGAAATATTTACATAAAGTATGAGTATTTTGCATACACGACGTACATACGTGTACATACATACGTACACGTACAGTACGTCCATAAGTATATATATAGGTGCTTACGTACCTACTTTAGGGATAGTCTTAGTTTGTTTTTCTTAATTAATTATAGCTCCAAGTAAATAAATTACATGTCGGTATCAAAGTTAATATTTCTTCTTACACAATTTAATAAGTACAAAGTGGCATGGCAAGGCGATGGTATGTAAGCGACTGGCGAGCCATGCGTTCAAATTACTTTATATTCTACTAAAACGCAATTCAGCACCTTTAGCATCGCCAGGTCGCTACATTACACCCCCCTATTTCTAAAAATTTTTCACAAAAAAATGTTTAACTACTATATGTACAATAACCTTTTAAAAGTCAACAACATAAAACGCCGTATCGTGTTTACAATGCAATGTTATCGAATTTCACAATTGCCTCGTGCGTCTATCTATTTTGCAATGTCGTCAAATTTTATTTGTCAGCATTCTTAACTGATATCGCCTGCTGTTACATTTCCTCTAAGTTTATCGAACTCGTGTTTCTATAAAATGTACCATAGAAAGTGTTCCAAATCAGCTTCTCTTCTTGTCTACCTATCCATAGGTAAGATTTTGCGGCTGCGGAATCGGGTACCTGTCGGTGTTCGTGATCCATTAAGTGCACGATAGTCGCCACAGGGTCTGCCCATCCTTCATATACATAACATGCTAGATACTGGCCCAAGATGTACCGTTCTACAGACTGCAGTAGATGCAATTTGAACATTTACTTTCTTCTTTTGGGGACCGCCTGACTTGGCCCTGATTCATGAGCTACCATAGGCGTACCATACCATACCATAGGTTGAGAAATGGACGCCTTTATTTTTTTCCATATCGCCTCTTTGCGAAAACATCGTGTTATCTCCAAAAATGCAATTTTACAGGAAGCTACTTTTAAACTTTCAAATAAGTATAACATCTAAATGAAATAATGTTTACATTAAATCTGTCATTAATCATATAATTCAACTAATAAGCTTTCTAAAATTAAAAAAAAAACAACATTAAGTTTGATAGTGTTTGCTATAAATTAGCTCATTAAAAAAAAGGGAAAATATGTCACGTTTTTAACGAAAATGACATAATGTATCGATGTAACAAATGTACTTGTCACGTTGTTGATGTAATTTTTGTTTCGTATTCTTTTCGTACTGAATTATATGATAAAAACACATTCTTGAAATTAATAATATTTGTTAAAAAATAGAGAAATTTTTAGCATAACAGTGGTTATTATGGACAAAATATAAATAAAAAAATTATGAAACCCAACAGTTTTCTTCATATAACGCGAATCAACAATTAAGAAAATCGGACAACTATTATTCTTATTTCGAATCACTATTTTTAATTATCCACCTACCATTTATTTTTATATTTATTTTTTTATTTATAAAAGAGGAGGTAAACGAGCAAGCAAGTCACCTGGTGGAAACGATCACCGCCACCCATGGACACCCGTAACATCCACAACATCCGGGGAATCACGGGTGCGTTGCTAGCATTTGGGGAAAGAGGAAAAGGAAAGAAAGGAGAGGGAGGAAGGAGATGAGCTACCGGCACTCACTCACCGAATGAAACACAATAGTAATAAATGCTGGTATTTCACGCCGATATTGTTTGAGGGTGGTATTTCACCGGGCGAGCCGGCCCAATTCATGCTGCGATGCAGCATGGCTCTACCACACAATAGAATAATAGGTTGATAACAAATTAATCCATATAATGTTGATAAAATAGCTAAGTAGTATTAAAATCAGGAAGAAAAGTTATCTATCTATGGCACACATTATAATATAACTTAAGAACTCCTAGGCAGGCAGCATAAGATTTACGAATTCCAAAAAAAAAACAGTTTAATGAATTACAAATGTGTAATAAAATCTCTTTGTGGCTACTAGCTAACTAAAAGATAACATTCTAAAAAATTACAATTGCACTTACTTAGTAAAAATTAGTCGTAGCAGTAATCTATAAAAACGATATTCTTACAGGCTATAAGGCTTCAAAAAATGGCGTGTGTATCACATGGGACGAGATTTTTATCAATTAAATACAGGAGATCTGATTTTATTTCTTGGTTAATCTGTTATATTTGATCAACATTTAAACGTACAATCGTCTCTGCAAGGTGATTTCAGCTGACAATCTAGAATAGTCTTTTTAGTATTTGTTGATTCATGTGGATTGACCACTATTCCTTAGTCGATTTGCAACATTTTTCTTTCAGTTTATTACTTGTCTTGGTCTTTTTTATTACTTTAACTGAAGTTGGAGTAGAACTTAGTTTTGCTGACTCTACTTGCATGGTGCTAACATTTTGAACAGCAGATGGTTCGTTTCATGTTGTGAGCAGATGTGGTTCCAATGTGGTGTTAAATACAATTTCGTGGTCTTTCGCAGAAATTACATTAAAATTTGTCAGTAACATTTCATCTTGTTTTGGTTGTGTTAACAGCAACTACACCATGAGTAAAAAAAATTGTCCTTTGGGAAGTTGTCGTTACAGTACAGATATCTTGAGCATCGGATTCTGAAGAAGTTTCGATACATTTAATTTATGGTTATATTGTTTGATAGTTTCGGTCTATCACGGAATGGTCGCTATCTGGAAAAACAATAAAATGTAATTAAATTTATCAGTACACGGTTACTCACTCAATACCTATGTTAGGATATTACTTAATACCTCGATATTAAGTAATATCCCAATATAGGTGTTGAGTAAATTATTTAAAAAACTTTTATCAAATTTTTACCTTCGTAGAAACACGGATCACACTGCCTATGAACTGCTTGAAGAGGTACTCGAAGAACTACTGCTACTCAATTCACCATGGCGACGTTTGAAGGATATTGCGTCTTCTTTCCCTAAAATAAAAATAAATATATCTAACGTTATATAAATACAATGAAACTCCCGACCACTATCTGATTGATGACTGTTCATCGCGACAATTCCAACGAGCTCAAATGTGTTTAGGCTCATATACAACGGTATATTGTCACTACCCTCCTGCTCCATCATCAGACTTTGCTGTTATCCTAAAGCCATCTATTACCTATTGAGAACAATAATTGCCCTCAAACATACAAAGTCTGTATTACAGATACAGGTAGGCTTCAAACATACATTAAAACACAAAAATATTACTTACCTACTGCAATCGAAGAAATGTTAGAACCATCAACTTCCTCAGTTTGGATGCTGGAGTTATCAGTTATTTCTATTTGAGTACTACTGGAATTTTATCACTGTATTTAAACGTGTTCGTTGCTAATTGAATTAGCTTATTAGACCGCGATATCATCTAAAAAATTAAGTCTAGATAGTTATTTCGTTTTGGCATATATAACGTAATTAAACGATATGTTTTAAATAAAAATTAATAAATTATCTGGAAAACTAAAATAACAACAAATAACTGGAACTCATTTTTTGTATTTGAAAATTATTCATCATCAACAATGTTTCATCTTGAGATATCATATTGCAAAAATGTTATTTTTCAGCAACAACGTGATATTAGTATTTATAATACTTCATATTAAGACACGATTTTTTGAGAGAACCGAGATAAATACACATACCACAATAAATAATCAAAAAATAACATTGAATTGATACATACCTTTGCAACTTAATCGTTGTAAATTCGTGATGCCATGTTGTTTCAGAAAAACAAGAGCACGTTATCCTTTACGCGTCAAGTTGTCGCGTTGTAGAAACAAAGTTCTGTCTGAAAGAGACAACGCGACAACACAATATACCACAGTTGTGTTATCCATTTCGCTCATAAAATTGCCATTTTACTATTAAATAATATCACGTTTTTGTAGAAAATGAAGATGGATAAGGCGGTTCTGATTATCGAATAAAAAAAAAATCACTTTTCCGAAATGTCACGTTGTTTTCGCAAAGAGGCGATATATGCCCTTCGGCCTCATTTATGTGCGCCATGCAGCCACGTTCTTAATGTGAGTTCTACTAAAACGCAATTCAGCACTTTTAGCATCGCCAGGTCGCTACACTACTATACGTATCACTACTGTTACATAGGTACTATTAATTAGGTTCGTACTATTATACTATAGGTTTCATTCTGAGGACGCAAGTACATATAGTAGGTACATACTTGTGCCCTCAGAATAAAACCTAATTCCATATTTCTTTGCGATAAAGTAATGACTTCACTCAAAAAAATTCGAATAAATAAATACATAAACTTTACACCATATCTCAAATAGGGTTTTATGACATTATGTATCTTTTAACGCGGTTTCATTTGAATTTTATATTCACAACAGACAATTACAGATAAACTCAAAGTAGTGTCTTTCAAAAGTGAATCTGCTAAAATGAGCCGAACGTACGACACACATTTACATCAAACAAGCTAAGTGACCGCCATTTCAGTACAAAACAGCAACACGAATATCGAAATAATTGTTTAATATACCGATTTAATTATTTGACGTAAATGTGTGTCGTATTTACGGAACCAGCTTTATATATTTATATCATAAAGAATTAAAAATGGCAAACACGACTCGCCACACAGTGAACTGTTACCATAGTCTGTAGACACCTCCGACACTTAGGGTAACGCTTGTGCGTTACCGACCATTAACCTTCGTAGACTCCTATTGATTGATTACTTCACGCAAAGTTCATATTTTTGTTATATTATACTAGTGGTCCGTCCCGACTTCGCCCGGGTTGAATACATAATATATAGTCTATTTCCATCTGGAATAATGTATAATGTAAAAGAATTATTCAAATAGGTGCAGTGGTTTCCGAGATTACCTTCAATGTGTAAACAAGCATACGAAATCCGCTTAAAGAGTGTTAATATTACAAAGAGAGAGATGTTTTTATAAAATTAATATGTCATATTTACCTATAAGATAATGGAACGACTTTACTCTAGTTCAAATTCAAGTCGTACTACTCCTCACAATTTGTTAAACAAATTATCATACAACCGCTTCGACTTGTTGTGACCTTGCTATTACAGTTTCGACAGAACTAAATCTTAAAGTTTGTTAACAGTTCAATATCTTTGCTAAGCCGATGCCACGTTTAATGTGGCACGTTTCCTAAAATATCGAGACATAAATTAGTAATTAATATGTAAACAACATTTATACTTTGTATAGATTCAGGTGTTACTTTGCGGAAATCCATCTCATGTGATGAATATTTATAGTTTTTAACTAGCGGCCAAAACTTCAAAATTAAAGTTTTGTTTCTTCAGGCAGTTTCTTAAGCATCCTCAGACTATTCCATAGATTAGTCTCTATTGGCTTTATACAGTGCCAGTTAGCTGAACGTGTCTCAACTTTGGAACATTCATTAAGAAATGAAACATTCGATTGATAATTTTGAAATTATCAGAGGAAGATAACTAAAATTTATAAGTACTCATCACAACATTTATATTTGGTTTTACTAATATTTCGGAATATCAGATTTCGATTATAGATATGTCATTGCAAATGAAAACTTTGTAACAGGTAATAGCACAGGGAAGTCACAATCAGGCGCGACCGTGCGAGAGGCAGGCAAGGGAAAATGCCGTAATGTATAGTGAAAAGTAAGTGAGAAGGATATACTACAAGAGGGCTGTGCCTGCTTTTACCTAATGTTAATGTGTACAGTATGTAAAAATAGTCTATTTGTGAAAAAAATTGTCTATTTGCAAATTAATTTACTTATTAAAAATAAAACATGTTAACTTAAATAAGCAACTAAATATATGTAATAAATATGTTTTATTTAATATTTAATGATATTCAAATGTTTATTTTACACATCAGACGTCATCTGAAACTTGCTTTTGATCGATAATATAATAATAATAATAATACTCCAGACAATTACACAGATTGTGTGACCCCAAACTAAGCAGTAAGCTTGTACTATGTACCTGACCGGGGATCAAACCCGGGGCCCTAGTTTGGAAATCAGATGCATATGCCACTGCGCCAATGGGCCAGTCAATAAAATGAGTTACTCCAACTGGCACCGAACAACCGAAAATTTCTTAGTGCTGCATTGCTAGTTTACATAATCTAAGCCTATAGAAACAGTATTGAAACTGGAGAAATGAACTCGAGTCTAATTCAGATTGTTTCGTTTATCAACCACTAAGCTGCAAAGCTTTTACATGAATCTATTGTTATTCTACTTACAAACATCCCGTAAATATTGTCGTAAAAACTGAAATGTCTTCATTGTGTCATAAAAATTATATTACATGTGAAAAGTAAACGTGTGTGCAATTTTATATAATCTATTAAATTAACAGACTCAGCGTATCCATTTTACTATAAAAGTCTTTATTCGTAAAAGTTTAATTACGTAGTCCACATTAGGTAATATTTTTACAGAAAAGATTCTCTTTCGACATTTCATTAAAAATTAGACTTTTAAAACTTTTTTTTTCTTTTCTCTATGTTTTGGCTTCGCAGATTGCATTTAGCCATTGATAAAGTAAATATGAGTCAAAGAGGGAAACGAAGTTTCCCGCCCTTTTTCTTTTCTTCTTCTTTCTTTATGGCATGGCGCGTAGTTTAGCGTATTTGCCAATGTCACGTATTAATAAGTAGAATCCATAATGTAGAATCACAAGTAAATCAGTTTTTTCTTAGCGTAAAACCCCTCCAGTAAAGTGATAGTAGGCTTTACTGAAGTTATAAAGGACTTCTTGGAAGAGCGTGAATAATTCAGCTACACATGTTTATTTAGATCACCTCCATTCTTGTCACTTACACAGAACTTTAAAACACAATATACTATCACTATTGTACTTTAAAACTCCTAAAAATGTAAAAAATAGAAAATCTAAATAAAATGACAACCTCACTTCTCCCGTTCCCTCCAAAAAGTCCCTTTTAAAACTTTCAACCAGTTGTTTTGTAAGAAAAGTCATGCCAAAGCCAAAAGGTTAATCCTTTTACATAAACTAAAAAGTCTGCACGAATAAGAAGTTCAACAATTTTATTGGAAAATCAATTTCGAATTCGGAATTATTACACTTTTCAGAGATTTTATAATGCCCGCGGCAAAAGTTGCTGATTTCTTTCAAGAGTAACCACCGAGCGATAGTTTATTTTATGATGTCATAAAATTCAAATTACAAACTCAGTGACCTTTTATCGGCACAATAAAGAGGGATGCCCATCGTAAAAATAATTTTATATGCCCCACAGTCCGGATGTGTGGAGCCGAATGAAACAAAACTTTGTAATGTGTAAAGGTCGCAAAATGTTTTGTTTGTATTTCTTTTGAATAAATTATGGTTACACCAAATGTTTTAGCAATTAAATTATAGTACACATGAATTAATAATAATGTACATATATATACAATTACATCAATTGTGTGACATTAT
Organism: Zeuzera pyrina; assembly: GCA_907165235.1. NCBI lineage: Eukaryota > Metazoa > Arthropoda > Insecta > Lepidoptera > Cossidae > Zeuzera > Zeuzera pyrina. The sequence continues at coordinate 7,369,464 of OU015629.1, forward strand.
GGGTACCACAAATGGAATGCGAGAGCTTCCAAAATCAGCTGAGTTCGTTTAAAATTTATCGGACCGGGAATCGAAACCACACTTGAAACGCAGGTGTCAATGGGTCAGTCAAAAAAAGTAGGCAGAGAGGACGGAACGCCAAGAATCGTGTAACGCATGTATTCTTACGTATACCAATTATATTATCTCAAATTAGAGTAAAAAAATCAATCAGGATTTAGTATACTAATGAATATTACGAAACAAACCTTCCCCTATTTGTTTTGTCATACTACACACATAACAGGATATTTTCATAGAAACCTATGCTAAAGCTGTTTGTATGTGTGAGCTCTAATGCGCATGGGCCGTGGCATGCATGCAACGGCAGTATTTAGATAGATTATGGGTGATTATTGTTGCGCCAAACATTGAGAATAGGTGCACATAGTAAAAAAATTGTCTGGATTATATTTTAGATATTGTTATTTTACACAGAAAGAAAGATGTTTTAAATAAAAACAAACATTGTTTTGTGGTTGGTGATTGGTCACAACTAACCGGAACAATGATTATTCAAGTACGAATTACACTTGACTGGTTTTGTCAAATTTGAAGTCGGGAGGCGGATATCACTGACATTACGTCATTTTTATTACCGGTTGGACTCCTTTCTTTTTGTTTTTTCCTTCGCCATATAAATTGTGGGATGAGGTAAAACTTCCACTAGCGCGTTCCTGTGCGAGGCTCAACATCACGCGCATTATCAACCTTTTCGCAATACACAAAAAGAAAGAAAACTGACCGCAAAAGAAAAATAAAAACTATTAGAATAAAAAATCGAATTATAAATTACTGTTTCATTGGCATCGCTTCGCATGTGGCTGGAGGTGCCCTTCGCCATTAAAGGGTCGGGAGTCCCCACGGCCCGTAGTCAAAAGTAAGCATAATTCCACACAAGACACTACAGTCACAGACTACACACGCACACATAGATAGTTCCGCACAGGGGAACCACAGTTGTCGCATACTCGTGTCTAAGCATTATGCATTTAGACATTATGACACATTATAAACATAATTGAATTTTAGACAAAATTAAATGTAGAAGGAATTACGTACGTCTGCGCTAATTAAAATTCAAAAAACCCCCGACTCAAAAAAAACCTTCAAAAAGTAAAACATAATATGTACCTCATAGCCTTTTAAATATGTGATAAGTTTCAATATAAATAGTAGTAGTAAAATATCCAAGCGTGGTCACGTCGGGGGACCGCTAAGTAAATAAAGTAATAAAAAGAGAATACAACTAAAAATGATAAAGTATGTATGAAACTTAAATACAAGTAAACTTAGTGGTTTTTTAAATTTTAAATTTAAGTTTTATTTCATGCTTTTTAAACACTCTACACTCTATCCCCACATTCACACAAATACTTTTCGGGACGATACACGAAATTGCGACACGAGATCGTGCCTCGCCGAAATCTGAGTATTCTGACAATAGTTGTCTAATCCATCATCAGACCATCACCATCACCATCTATCTATCTATCTATCTATAACCTATTCATAGAGACTATTTCAATGAGGCTTAACATGATACCTCTACTGTAAGTGGCTAGGAGTTGGATATCCTGCAGACTTCAGATGATGCTGCAGCATCTGGTCAAGGTTACTATGTTCTTGTGACATTATTGAAGTCACAGTATACTAAATTTCGCATCAATTAGACTAATAGTAGATGCAGGCGTCCCTTTAAAAATTAAAAAGAGCTGATATTCTTCATACGGCTTAACTGATTTTGATAAAACATGTCTAAGAACCACCGCTAGAAAACTTGGTTTCAAATAAAAGAAACAGCATCATAATCGATCCATTCGTTTAGGAGCTACGATGCCACAGACAGACACACAGACACGTCAAACTAATAACACCCCTTCTTTTGCGTCGGGGGTTAAAAATGAAATAGAGATACAAAACATATTTTGTTGTAGGAATTCTGTAGCCAAGTAGCAAAAAACGCATAGATAATTTAGTCCTTTTCATCTGCCACAGTTATTTTACTCTGAGGTATATCTATACTAATATTATAAATGTAAAAATCTGTATGTCTGTTTGTCCGGTACGTATTCACGGCTAAACCACCGGACCGATTTTTATGAAATTTGGCATGGAGATAGTTTGACACCAAAAGACGGGACATAGCCTACTTGCCTTTTCTTTTAAGTCTACCCCTAAAGGGGTGAAAAAGAGGATGAAATTTTATATGCGAAATGCTAAACTGCTGAACCGATTAAGATGAGAGTATGAGTATAGAGATAAAATTTTTCTGTTAAAAAAAACATGAACTTTTTATTTTATTAAAAATTTACCCCTAAAGAAATGAAAAGAGGGATGACACTTTATAGGGGAAATGCTAAACAGCACAACCAATTATGATGAAATTTGGTACAGAGATAATATGTGCCCGAAAACGAATGTAGGCTACTTTGTTTTTCAAAAAATGACGTAGATCATCATAAATCCAATATGGCGGATGTTCCACAACAGGGAATATTAACAGATAATGTGGTATCAAATGAAACGGAATACGCAGGGGACGGTTTCAGTATATGTGAAGTCATCATAAATCCAATATGGCGGGTGTTCCAATCTATGAAATGACTTTTTTGTTCAACACAGCACAGCAATACAGCACAGCAGCAGCAGTACAGCAATATGGATATCAAATGAAATGGAATACGCAGGGGAGGGTTTCTGTATATGTGAAGTCAGCATAAATTCAAGATAGCGGATGTTCCGTAATAGGAATAACCTTTTTTGTTCAACACCAACAATATGGGTATCAAATGAAATGGAATACGCAGGAGAACGTTTCTGTATATGTGACGTCATCATAAATCCAATATGGCGGATGTTTCCTTACAGAAAATAAATTTGTTCAACAACAACAATATAAATATCAAATGAAATGGGATACACAGGAGCAGGTTTCTGTACATGTGACGTCATCATAAATCCAATGTGGCCGATGTTCCATAAAGGGAAAAAAATATTTTGTTCAACACCAACAATATGGATATCAAATGAAATGGGATACACAGGAGCAGGTTTCTATATATGTGACGTCATCATAAATCCAATATGGCCGATAATCCATAATAGGAAATAATCATTTTGTTCAACAGCAACAATATGAGTATCAAATCAAATGGAATGCGCAGGAGAAAGTAAGCATAAATCCAATATGGCGGATGCTCCGTAACAGGAAATAAATTTTTCGTTCAACACCAATGAGTACCACAACATGGTATGAGTATCATATTTTAGGTTTCTCAGGGTGCTGATTACGAAAATGACGTTCATTTTCAAATCCAAGATGGCGAATATTACTTTTTTGGACAAATCGATAGGGTGTCGAATTCTAGGTATTTCGGGGTGCTGATTACGAAAATGACATTCATTTTCAAACCAAACTTAGTGAATATTAATTTTTTTGATAAATCGACATGGGTATTATTTTGTAGGTCTCTCGGGATGCTGATTAGAAAATGACGTTCATTTTATAATCCAAAATGGCGAATATAACTCTTTTTGAATAAATCGATATGGGTGTCAAATTATAGATATCTCGGGGTGCTGATTACGAAAACGACGTTCATTTTGAAATCCAAGATGGCGAATATTGCATTTATGAATAAATCGATGTGGGTGTGAATTTCTAGGTTTCCGGGGTGCTGATTACGAGAATGACGTTCATTTTCAAATCCAAGATGGTGAATATTACTTTCTTGGATAAATCAATATGGTTATCGTATTTTAGGTTTTTCAGGGTGCTGATTACGAAAATGATTTCGTAATGTTTTCGAAAACGTTTTCGAATTCAATATGGCGAATATTAATTTTTTGGATATATCAACATGGGTTCCATATTTTGGGTTTCCTTGGGTGATGATTACGAAAATGATATTCATTTTCAAATATGGGTGTCAAATTCTAGGTATTTCGGAGTGCTGATTACGAAAATGACATTCATTTTCAAATCCAACATGGAGAATATTTATTTTTTGGATAAATCGACATGGGTATCATATTCAAGGTTTCTCGAGGTGGTGATTACAAAAACGGTGTTCATTTTCAAATCCAAGATGGCGAATACTAGTTTTTTGTATAAATCGATATGGCTGTCAAATTCTAAGTATCTCTTGGTGCTGATTATGAAAATGATGTTCATTTTCAAATCCAAGATTACTTTACTTTTTTTTAACGCTTGATTTTATTCTCTATATAATTTTCGTACTGCGGGCTATAATAAAATATATGAAACTCGATTATTGAGGAATAAACACCAATAAATAATCGAAGGCAAGGGGCTTCTATCTTGTTTGTAATGGTAACGTTTTTGGTGATCTTATCATTTTTCATAGTAACCCGTAGTAACCACTACTGTGAATTTTTGTATTTGTACACAAACAGAGTCGCGAAATTTTTAAAACGGAGAGACGCAACTTCCCACCTTGAGATCCCAAGGGCGATTGAAGGAGGGAGCCTAGCGTTGACGATAGCATAGCCGTTTGGCGGCTTCGTGCCCATACTAATTTGTATGGAACAATCGTTCGTAAAAATGTGGTATATTAGAAAACGTATTGCAAAAAAACTGCAAATTGTATTGGAAAAACATTTGATTACTTTTTAGTTTTATCATAAAAATACCTCAGACAAAAATTGTAGATCATAAAATTATCTACAAAAAATGTGTCAATACTTTTTTTCTTACGAGCCACTGTTTTTGAGATATAACTATTCAAAAGTTGTAAAAGTTGTAATCGTCATAATATGCATGAGTACGCCACGTATATACATCTCTATAGTTGTAATATATGTTAAAATATTTTTCTATCGGTCATTGTAACTTACACTTATAATATAAAATATACATAAGTTATAACTATAAGAATATTAGGTAAAATGAAACCCAGTCCCTTAATTAGTTAGCGAAGAAACATTCAACGTTATCTTCGATAAATACGTACAGTATGTACGTCGACATTTTGGTTTCAGAGTTACTGTCGTATTTGATGGCTATAATGATTGCACGAGAAATACAAAAGCTGCAGAATAACGTCGTCGAACTTTAGCAACATCTTTTACAATAATTGATATTTTATTTGATGAAAATATGACAGTTCCAACCAGTCAACAAAAATTTCTTACAAATACTCACAACAAGTCTCGGTTCATTTCAATGTTGAAAGAAAAATTTACTGCTGAAAATATATTGGTAAAACAAGCTAATAACGATGCTGATGTATTGATAATTGAAACAGCAATAGAGCAATTCAATTTGACAAATACAACTATTGTTGTTGCTGAAGATGTAGACTTACTCGTATTACTCACTGCTCGAACTCCAACTGAAAAAACTATTTTCTTCTTAAAACCAGGAAAAGCTCAACATCAATCGGAAATATATTCATCAAAAAGTTTATCTACTTTGGCAAAGTGTCAAAATCATGTACTATTTTTAAACGCAATAACTGGCTGTGATACGACATCTGCATTTTACAGGAGGGGTAAAATAACAGTTTTCAAAATGTTTGAAAAACAAAATTTAGTTCAATGTGCTGAAGTTTTTAAATATAGTGATTCAACTCGACAGGAAATTATCACTAAAAGCATTCGCTTACTTCTTTCTATGTACAGAGCTCCTAAAAAAACTACCTGCTTAGATAAGTATAGATATGCATGTTTCGTTAAAAATACCAAAAGTAAAAAACAAGTACAATTAGCTTGTCTTCCTCCAACCTCAGTTGCTGCTCATCAACATCTTTTTTGGGTATACCCGAAAAAGATGTTGAACAAGTGTGGCTTGGAAGTTCAAGTGTGGCTTGGTTATCAGCTAGACCCTACAGACTGGGGTTGGAAGTTGGTCAACAATTCATTAGAACCAGTCCAAACTTTACTTCCACCTGCTCCGGAAAAACTGCTGAACACAATTTTTTGCAACTGCAAAAAGGGATGTAGTGCTAAATGTGGTTGCAAAAAAGTCGGACTGTTTTGTTCTCTGGCATGTACACATTGTCAAGGCCGGTCGTGCTCTAATATTGAATCATCAACAGTGGAGGATCCGTTTGATTCCAACGAGGCGACATGCGATACATCGCTATTAATGCAGTTAACTAGTAAACCACGTTAAAAAAAACGCGCTAAGTACACTACCTCATAGGTGGCGTGGAAACGTGTGTATATTGTCGATTACAACTTTTACAATTTTTTGAATCGTTATATCTCAAAAACGGTGGCTCGTAGGAAAAAAAGTACTGATACATTTTTTGTAGATAATTTTATGATCTACAATTTTTGTCTGAAGTATTTTTATGATAAAACTTACCGTTTTGCTGCAAATCGCGAAAAACTCATTTTTTTGACCTTTGACCTTGAATAAAATTTTTTCCATACAGGGGAAAGATGGGGAACTTTCAAATTTTATTTTTAATCATATTTTAAACAATCTTACTGATTTTCAGCTTGGTGGGAATTTAGGTAGCTTTACTCTTATTTTTTGGTCTAATTTGACCGGACTATATATTACTATATAAATCTCTTAGAAATGAAATTTTGGCAAGAAGATAGCTTGACATCAGAGAACGGGCATAGGCTACTTTTTATAAAAAATCTACCCCTAAGAGGGTGAAAAGGGGGATGAAACTTTGTTTGGGGAACCTTAAATCTAGATAATGATAAACTTTGGTGCGTTGATAAGACATTACTTATCAAAAATACATAGATTAGTTTTTTATCAAAAATTTGTGAAATGGGGGGACGGGAGGGAGGAGTACGAAACTTTGTACGGGAAATGGTAAACCGCTGAACCGATTATGACGACATTTGGCAAGAAAATAGGCTACTTTTTATAGAAAATCTACCCATAAGAGAGTGAAAATGGGTATGAAACTTGATAATGATACAATTTGATGCGGTGATAAGACTTTTTTTATCAAAAAAACATAGGCTACTTTTTTTATCAAAAATCTGTAAAAAGGGAGACGGAATCCCTCCCGGAGGACGAAACCTTACGGGAAATGCTAAAGCGCTGAACTGATTATGATTTAGCATGGATATAGTTGCACACCTGGGAACGGACAGAGGCTACTTTTTTATCTAAAAACTACTCTTAATGGGGTGAAAAGGGGAATGAAACTTTGAATAGGAAATGCTGAACCGCCGAACCAATTATGATGTTTGGTACAGAGATAGTATGCGACGTAGACTAGACGTAGACATTTTTTCAATAACAATCTTTAAATATACTATGCATATGTACATATAATCTAACCTAATCCGGGAAAGCCACGAAAAAATTTTCCGCGCAGACGAAGTCGCGGATACAGCTAGTATACTATAATATAAATTGATATACATTCTGTTGTGTTTATAACTCCTATTAAATCACAGTACTCGGAACGCGACAATGCTATTCTGGAGTTTTCCATGAAATTCGCGATTTTTCAGTTGTCACTATAGAGTGTTCTTGTATTTTTTTTTTATTTACGTCAGGCTTCAATTTACAGAGCAGCGAGTGTTATAAATAACTAAACAAAATTAATTTCGTTTAGAAATTTATGTATTTACTATCATCTAAACTCGGAATGCCAAATTTTGGTGCGCCGACCCTTAATATTTATTATCGCCTATTTTTATAAAAAGTACACTAGAAGGTCGGCAATCAAGGATTGCCAGGTATGTACTATTGGTTTATTTGTTGATTCCGAAATTTGTGTAGCAAATTTTTCTAAATATTTTAATTAAATATTTTATGGCTAAATAAATGATGCTTGGTTATTTACAAATTTCTCCAATGACCACTTTCAAATATAAATAATTTACACCTTCAAAAGAAATCAAATACCTCTAGTTTCGATGTGACTATTTAGTATTTAATTTAATGCTTTCAAAAAAAATGATCTCAGTTTTCTCACTAACAATAAAGGTTATGAGGTAAGAATAACAAAATAAAATATTCGCGGCTTCCAGATTGGCTGAAAACACTTCGTTAATTCATTTTTCATAAGGCTTTTATAAACTTTTAACTGTAATCCTGTGTATTAAATTGAAAGTACATTTACATTAAAAATTCATGAATCTGTAACCTGGATTGTTCGCGAGAAAAGCGCCCCATGAATTTGCTTTATGAATTAATATTTTGTGGTAAAATGTTATTACGACGTTTTAATATTACGAACATAAATATGTATACTAATGAACAAATACAAAAGCAAACAAGAACTTAGCCGAAATATGCCTGAGGATTATATTATAGAATATAGAAACATGGGCTTGCCTAAAGTTTCAAACAAAATAGGGTGGTATTTTATCTCTTGTTATTAGTCTGATCGATTCGCAGACACAATCCATTAGCCATATGTCTGTCTTAACGTTTTGTCTCCTGATAAATTGGCTACAGAATATAAACAGTGACTATCTTTAATATCCACTGTTTGACCTTGAAATTACTGAAATAAATATCAACTAATACATAAACGTTAAAACATAAAGAGACTGCAACGCTCCATAACTCGTCACAATATTTACATCTGTACATGTAATGTTAAATCGCTACTATCACCGCAACGAATGATACTACTGAAATACTCACTCTCAAATATTAAATACGATATTATAGGATTATCAGAAATCAGAAGGAAAGGAAATGAAATTATTGAGGACGAAAATCATATTTTCTGTTACACAGGAAAGCTTCAAGGACGGCATGGCGTAAGTTTTTTAATTAAAAATAAATATAAAAACAACATGGAAAATTAAATAGGCATATCAGATAGAGTCTGCCTCCTAAACATGAGATTTGAAACAGTAACGATTTCAATAATCCAAGTCTATGCTCCCACTTTTGAAGCACAGGAAGAAGAAATAGAAGCTTTTTATAATCAAATAGAAGAGGCCCAAAACCTGGCAAGGGGAAAAATTATTCTAATGGGAGACTTGAGTGCGAAAATAGGACAAAGAAAACCCCCAGAAAATTCAATTATGAGACCATATTGCTATGGAGAAAGGAACAATAGAGGTGACAGGCTATTGCAATACGCATTAGCCAACAAATTTACAATTATAAACACATTATTTAAGAAAAACGTAAAAAACCTCTGGACTTGGACTATACCAGACAAACAATATAAAAACCAAATTGATTATATCCTGAGCAACAACTCAAAGCTTTTCTCAAACATGGAAGTATTAAAAAATAGTACATTTCCAAGTGACCACAGGCTACTAAGGGGCATACTGCAATTACAAAACCTGAAGAAAAGCAGAGCAACTTTCAGAGGAACTCAAGCAGATCTATCAAACGACGCAAATCAACATACATATCTCGAGACTTTGATAGAGAAATCAAAACCAATCCAGTGGAAAAACGGAGAAGATGTAGAGTCGTTGTATCTAAAGTTAGAGACGGCAATTAAACAAAGCCTTGATTCTGTCAGCTCAAGAAAAGTATCTAAAGACGAAACAAAACACCTACTTAAAAAACGTATCGCACTTGAGTCAAAACCATCTGAAAATAAAGAAGAGAAAAAAGAACTTTCAGCTCTTTATAAAACTACAAATAAGATGCTAAAAAAGGACTATGAAAATCACAGAATGGAAGTAATAGAAAAATACCTAATTACCACAGGAAGTCAGAAAAAAGCATACAAACAATTAAATACCGAGAAAAAATGGATACCTGCTTTGAATAATCCGATTACAACGAGTAAATCACAAACAAGAAAAAACCTTATTAACATTGCCTCGGATTTCTATCAAGATCTCTACCAAAGGGAAAACAATGTCGATAACGAATATAAAAAATGTGAAATACAATTAAATAACCCAATCGATACATTTAAGGGCAGCGAAATTATGAAAAAAATAGAAAAATTAAAGAATGCAAAAAGCCCAGGTCCCGACAACATTCCCAACGAGGCCTTGAAAATTGGAAAAGAGGTATTAATAGACCATATCACAATTCTTTTCAATAAGATACTAGAAAGACAAGAAATACCCAAAAACTGGGGAGAATCTCGAATCATTTTGTTATACAAAAAAGGAAGTTCTTCAGATATCAATAATTATAGACCTATTAGCTTATTGCCGTCCATGTATAAATTGTTCGCCACGTGCTTAGAAAAACAAATAGCGCCCTACATAGAGGCAAGCCAACCAGTGGAACAAGCCGGATTCCGTCCGGGATACTCGACTATGGACCATATCCACACACTAGACCAAGTAGTGGAAAAACACCTGGAATATAATCAACCGCTATACCTCGCATATATCGATTACGCGAAAGCGTTTGATTCAATTTCCCACTCAAGCATCTGGCAAGCACTGATACAGCAAGGTGTCCCAACTATATATATAAACATCATCAAAGATATATACGAAAAAAGTATAAGTAGAGTATAACTAGATAGACTCGGACCAACAATTTACATACGAAAAGGAGTAAAACAAGGGGACCCGCTGTCACCCAAAATATTCATAGCTGTACTCCAAAACGTCATGATGATCTAGATTGGAATAAAAAAGGGATACTAATTGGCACAGAGTTCCTAAGTAACCTGTGCTTCGCGGATGACATCATACTTTTCGCAAACACTTCAAAACAGCTGGAAAGGATGCTCGAAGAACTGAACAGAGCCAGCCAAAGTGTTGGATTACAACTGAATACCTCGAAAACGAAAGTTGCTACAAATAGCTATGAAGGCCCCATAATGGTAAACGAGACACGTACGAGAGTACGTAGATAACTATATTTACCTTGGTAAGCAAATAGCGTTCAAAAAAACAAGACACGAAGACGAACTATCACGTAGAATCAGTATTACTGGAAGAAATATTGGAGCTTCAAGGAAATATTAAAATCAAAACTTCCACTAAATTTGAAAAAAAAAGGTCATGGACTTTTGCTTGCTGCCGTGCCTATCATACGGGGCTCAAACTTGGATCTACACCAACAAAATCATAAACAAAATACTCTCTTGCGAACGTGCAATGGAACGTAGTGTCGTAGGAATCAAGCTTAGAGACAAACAAAAGAGCGAGAACATAAGGAGAAAAACTAAAATAATCGACGCAGTACAACACACTAAAAGATTAAAATGGAAATGGGCCGGACACATTGCACGGACTACAGACAACACAACAGATGGACAAAACGTGTCACTACATGGATAGGTCCAAGCGGCAAAAGAAGGGCAGGAAAACCTAAAGACCGCTGGGTCGACGAGATATATTAAGTTGCCGGTACAGATTGGACTCTGAAGGCAAAAAATAGGAAAATATGGAGACAGTTGGGGTAGGCCTGTACCCGAGAAGGGGCCACGTCTTATTAAATATTATAAGCTGTGTATTTATCATTTTTATCTCTTTATATATTTGAAAGGCATGGAAATAAAGGCTACATTACATAAACGTTACAATTTTAACTACATATCACAGTAACAATTTGAAGGGAAGCTTTTTCGATTCTTGGAAAATTTTTAATAAAAGTTATATAAATAATATTGTAACTTATTATTTTAATTCTGTGATGGTTTGCAAGAGACTAAAAGTGTGTAAAGAATGTGCTAGCCTACGCATATCTTCCTACACAGATCATAAATGTCAGTTGAGGTATAATAATTATTAATCTAGGGAACTTGTGCAGGGAACCTGTCCTCATGCGGTACATTCCTGCGTTTTGTAAGCCCAAAAATACTTAGTGGAAGTGTGATTTTACTGTCCTTTGACGCTCTGACCATCCTCAATGGAAAATAATGTGTCGTTATGTAGGTAGCTATATATTATATTTACGTGGATTTTTTATTCTTATAATTTAATATTTTTTTCACTATACAATACAACTCTTAATATATTAAATATGTTCCATTTTAATAATGACAAAAACTAATAGATACTGTTAAATAAACTGATTAAAACAAAAACATCTCAATTATAAGTCAAACACATATTATATCTACATTATTTTATGAGGAAAAAGCTTGCGATAGATTCTTTAGAAGTTATAAATTTTCCTTTTAAGCCAATTACTTTATCACTATACGTTTTTTTTGGAACGATATTAAAATTGTTTTGACGAAACATCTTGTGGCGCACCCGTAAACCAATTGAAGAGCACGGAGACGGCTTATAGATGCGAAATGCGACCGTATTTTATGTTATGTGTAATGTTTGGAATATCTACAAACTGATCGCTTTTATCGATCCGCCCAACATTTCGTTGAGTCCATCATTATTAAAGTCTATGAAAATTTAACATAATATCTCCTGAAATAGTAGCGTTTCACGAAATGCTCATACATCACGATCTCTCTAATTCTACAATTGAACGGCGAAATATACATGGCAATATATACATATCTAGACGTCTGAAAACACGAGCTCGTAAAAAAAGGATTTATTTCTGCGAATCTAAAAAACAACTAAAAATTTTGAATAATTTTCCTAAGTCGCACTTTTAACAGAAACGTTATTTGAAATATAATAAAAACTGTTCAGTAAAAAGTTTCATTTTGATATAATTTTGATATAAAAATTAATCTTCAAAAAATAATTCGATCAATTTTATAGAACATGCACTAAGAACATTTTCAAAAACTGCGGCTTTCCAACAAAGTAAAAAAACCAGATTGGCTCATTGGATTAATAGTTACAATGTTACAAATAGCATTAATAGCTATAATAACACAAATATTATTAAAAACACAAATAGGATTAATAGCTACAAATAGCATTGTAGCTATTAATCCAATTTTCGTATTTGTTGGAAATACGAAAATTTCCAACAAATTTTTTGGAAATTTGTTGGAAATTTCCAACTTCCAACAAATGTTATATACGTTATTATATAACAATATTACGTTATATTATATAATAACGTATATAACATAACGTAATATATATTACGTTATATCTTAATGTATATAACATAACGTAATATACATTAATCTATAAAATTAATGTATATTACGTTAAATATACTCGTTTTGACGAAGAGACTGTAAATTGTCTTAAATCTATAACTCTCCTCTTTCATAGAGAGTTAAAAATGCCCTATACTTGGACTTGTTCTGTTGGGTTAATTGTCATCATTATCTTTTATTGACGTTGTAACATCAGTACTTTATATCTATTCATTGATAAGTTGATAACACATAGAGAGCAAGCAAGGGACGATAATTTTTTTATTGCATAATTTAACAAATTGCTTGGGTTTACAACTAACATTACCTAGAACAAATAACAAAATCATCACTTCAAAATGTTTACATCTATACAATGTTTACATCTATAAAATAATAAACAATATATTTATATAACACTAGCTAGCTATATAAGCTATTTCCATAGTAAATTTCATTATCATCGGTTCAGTGGTTTGGCATAGACAGACAAATTTACAATATTACAGTATGAATGAAGTAATACAACGAATATTTAGTGAAGACAATAATATGAAGCATTTTATATACTTCAGACAAATTGTATTGCTTCTATAGATACGTTCATATAATATTGTTCCATTCTAGAATAGGAACTCTTACGAACCTCGACGAAAGGAAGTTATCATATATTGAATAACGTTTTAAAGACAGAGTTAATTTCAAAAATAGAGACTTGATTTTTGAGGATTAATTAATTTTGTAGGCTACAGAACGTAAAAAAAATAACCTTTTGGACATTACGAATTTCTTTTTTCTGATACTTTTTCCAAAATATGCTTAAAAACAGTTATCGTAAATCCTACTACAAAATCTCCTAAAAATTTTTAGAAAATTTAAAAATATCATGAGTATTGTAAAAAAGGTGTATACTGAAGGAAAATTATCAGAATTGCATTGTATAAAAAAACTTTTTCACATGAAATTAAAATTTCTCGACAAATTCGCTTAACAAGGGAAAAGGAAGGTTACGGTTATCGGACTCGGAAGCCTTAAGAGCCCTTTCATTTTTGTGCTCGTTTTTATGCGAAATACTGACATTTTGACGCACTAATTCTCAAAAACCTTAGGATTTTTTAATATTCCGCTGGCAGTTTATAATAGATCCATTTCCGTTCTTGAATATTGCTGTTGCATATTTTCATATTTATTTTATGATATTTAATAATAACCATTCTACGATGTCAGTTTACAAGGAAAATCCGTATAGACGCGCTACTTTGACGTCCTAATTAATATTGTTTTGACGAGTTCTAACAATTTCTAAAATTATGTTGAGATCAAGTACATATTTCTATTGAATATTGTTGTCGTGGAAATGTCATAATTTTTTTTCTTTTTACAGAAAAAAATATTTAAAAAAAGGTTATGTCCAGCATAAAGTGTTGTGATTAAACGTCGATTAAGTTCTAAAAAAAGCAAAAAATATTATATGTATTTATCTAATAGAAAAAAAAAATATCAAAAATCGAAATTTTGATTCGAGAAAGCATCAAAATTATATTTTATACTGAAGTCGCTTCGTTACACTGCAATAAAGCTACGGAAGTCGCATTCATACATAAGTGTCCGAGCTTACTAATACCTAAATAATTCTAGTGCTTACGATTTGTCATAGGGCTCTTAATCAAGGGGAAGTATATAAGGCCTCCGACTCTGGCAATGAATTTCCGAAATTACAGTTATTTCATTTTGGATATTAGTTTTTTAACTTTTGATTTTATTTGGTATAGTATTAGTAAAGCTAGAAATATTTGTTCGTAGTCCAGGTTACGTAGGAATAATATGTTAAAGTATTTCGTGGTTTCACTGTGAAGTAATATTAACGATAAAGTTAAAAAACACTGCTACGATAATTATTGGTCCTTCGAGCCAGATTAAACAATTCTTATTGCTTTAAATAGCTTTAAAAATAATTTTAAACTTATGAATTATTATTGTTAATTTGTTACGTTATATAAATATTACATTTTTTGTAAATATATTGTGCGTAAAAATTCAAGCAAAAATAATTAGATGATATTCTGTTTAACGCCAAAGTGAAGTAACAAGTAACAACCCTACATAAAGTGTTAACACCATTTTATATAGTTATATGCCCTTCTTTCTTAAGAGGCTCTTCTAATTAATAGAGAGGTTCGTCGTGAGCCGGGGTTTAATCTGTTGGAATGTTGAGCCTCTAATAGTCGAGGAATCGCTGATAGCTTGTCCATTAGAGTAGCAAAATAAATAACCGCTTAGTTACTAATTATTTATTATTATCGTGGTATTTAATAAATAAAATAATATTAATATTACAAAGTTATTTCTGTAGGTACAAGTGTAATACTCGTAACGCCTCATTAGTACTATATTCTAAAGCAAAAATCAAAGACAAAGGATTTAACTGAATGCATAACAAATGCAAAATGAATTTTAATGCTACATAATATAATTTAAAGTAGAAACAATGAACATTGTTAATGTAAGTTTCATCAATAACTTTGTTGTTTTCAGTTTTTATCATATGAAATTCGTTTCCAATAGATAATAAAGCATATCTATAATAAGTAGACGATGGCGTGTTGGAAACATTATCGGGCTCCGTAGCTATTTTCAATAACATTATTTTCAAACATTCATGTGACACTTTATTTAGTCCATATCGTGGAGGCATTTTTCATAATTAAAGTATGTATTTGTTTATTTCTCACATTATTTGTAACAATGATTATTAAATCTATTATTCGAACACTAGGAAACTCCGTGTTATAGGAATTATAGATACATATACAAAAAATTTACACATATACATATTAGATAGTCTATACATCTATATACATGTAAATAAAATGGAAGTGTCTGTCTGTGATTTCGAAATAAAGGCCTTTTCTTAAACTTACATGATTTTCTGCACCTAACCAAAACCCAAACAAGCGTTTTTAAAATTTTTGTCTGTCGGTCTGTCTGTTTGTTTGTCCGGGTTAATCTTCGGAACGGCTAAATCGATTTCAGCGAGATTTTCTGAAAGATAGAGGATTTTCTGAGAAATATCTAGAAAGTTTTTAGGGTTCCTGCGTAAATTGATAAACTTTAGAACTAAAAAGTAGGTAAACCCATAAATATACAAACAAAAATCTATAAGTATAAAAATGGTTTTCACGGTTGAGTCTCTTTCAGTTAGACTTCACATTAAAGTAAGAGGTGTAAAATGAGCTCTCTTTAGCTGAGTGGCGCCTGTAAAGTGGGTTTAACATATAGTAACAGAGACATCTATCCTTGACATTTAAAACAGCAACGAATTTTTATCTGTTCATTGGAGATATTTTTGAAAAAGCGATTGAATTAGATGTTTTAGGCGTTTCCGATCCCAAAATGAAATTTTATGAAATATCTGCGTGTTTGCATGTTCATTTTTTAGAAATTATGAAAGTACTAATAATTTTTCAAATAGCGAAATTAAGCAAATTTCGCTATTTGAAAGACAAGACTCGCAGTTAATTAATAATGTGTATATCAAATACATTTTCAAATAGCGAAATTAAGTGAATTTTACTATTTGAAAGACAAGACTCGCGGTTACTTAATAATGTGTATATCATTACACTATATTTATCGCATGGGTGCACGATTAAAATGCAAATGTATAAAATTTCTATTAATAAGACATTGTATCCGAGAAAATTCTAGTAAAAGAGTCTTTTCGTTGATAAAGAGGGAAGTTCAGTTGCATAATAGGGTGATGGCTGCAGTGTACAAATTCAAAAAAGATTGTGCTTATTATTACTCATCCTTATTTTATCTCTTACGAGAGTGATATAGTGAAAATCAAAAACAAAAAATTTATTGTAATAGAATATTGACGAATAAATATGTATTATAAATCAAATATGTGATCACTATTGCTGTCGATCGCCAAAGAATTATGCGCGAACGTATTACAATACAGTTTATTTTGTACATTACACAAGTCTACGTTGCAAAAACTGTATCAAAGAGCTTGTACACGGAGTGTTCAAAAATAGTTTCACAGTTTGCCTTTGGGGCATTTTTAAATAATGAAATAAATATATTTGAATTTTTGTTTGCTTGAGCTTCTATGTGAGAAAAATGTCCATGATGTCTATTTGCGATATAATATGCACCTAGACGAGAAGTATCAGTTATAGACATTGACGCCAATAATATATAAAGAACAGTTTACTAACAGTTCATGACGTTTTTGTTTCAACAAATGAGACAAGCGCTCCGGCTTTTGTGTATTTTATGAACATTATATGTATTCTAAGCAAGATTGTCAGTTAGATGATCGGTTTTAAATTCTATGTTGCAGATACGGATTAAAAATGAGTAAAGAATGAGATATACGTCACGGAAAGGAGACTAAATGGAAAAGCAAAATTACATTTTTCTTTATATCTCACCATACCGACGACGATAAATAACTAGCTTCTTCAATAATATTTATTTTGAACTCAAATATACATCGATACATAGTTATATATTTGGTAGAAAAAATTGTAAATATTTGTGCGACTATATTATGTAATGAGAATAAGCATTTGAAGAAAAATCACAAAGGATCTTGGTAATGTTTCGCTCGACATCTCTATTCCTTTAACAACAAACCACAGAAGTTGCACCAGCAAATATAAACGGAGCGTTTTTTTCACATACATGCTTGATGGTAACTGGTCGCTCTCAGTTCTATATCTGCGTCCTTGACAACAACGTGACTATGCAATGTAGTGTATATAACCCCTACAATAAGATTTACCATAGCGACCTTTTCATAGTACATTCATGCGAACGAAGTCGCGGGTTACAGCTAGTTACATAAGATAAAATGGAAACGAAAAAAAAAATACATTTTAGATCAATAAATAACTAAATGTGTTTAATATGAAACTTTTTTTATTATTTACTAGCCGATGCCTGCGACTTCGTCCACGTTTTTTATTTTATACCCATGTTCTTCCTCAAGAATAAACTATCTTCATACTAAATTTCAATCGGATGAACGGTATGGCAGCGCATAAAATAAATTTTAGGTTACACCTTTTTACCTGCTTTATATTAACGAATTTGCTTTCTGAAAAATGAATTCATTATTTAAAATTATGACCATTAATATTTCAAGACAGCACATGATAAAAGCTAAAATAAAGCAAGCAGGTATGGTTTTGTTACCACAATAGTACAGTGCAATGAGCAAATGAGCTCAAGTTGCTCACTTGAAAATTATCGTAGAAAATTATGTATTAATTTCTGTTCAGTAGGGAGAAGACATAAGCTAAAAGATGATGAGAGAGAGATGATGAGATCAGGTAATCAACTTTTACAAATGGAAAACAAGTGTTGGCATTTTCATTGTAGGTTTAGAATGACGGCACAGTTTTTTTTAAATGGTTTGAAGTACCTCGAACTTTTTCGTCATTATTTAAATCTTATATTTTTTATAAAAGTACACCAGATCAGCAGTATAGTAAAAATATTGTTCTGTGAACGCTTAAAAAAAAATTACTAAACTGATTTGTATCCTTACAAAAATGTAAGCTAATTCACAGATTGGAGTAACGTCTAATCTTTATTTAACTTGAATTTAATTATTCAATCAAAAGATATACGAATTTTAAGAGTCAGTAACCCGAAAGTGGACACTTAGAGCTGTTCACCGTACAGAAGCGTGGAGATCGTCCCGAGACCTAGAAATTTTTAACGGTGGTTGTCACTCGGCTTCCACTGCCGTGAGAGGGTTAGTGGATATTTTCTGCGTCGTAGAACACTTCTTCTGAATGAGGATTCACGTGAGATAAGGAAGCCGATATTGGTGTTAGCTTGTCATGTCTTGAAGATACGCGCATGGCAATAGGCGGTTCAGCTGCGGAGCAACATACCTTAAACATGCCAGTAGGCGTGCGCTTGAAAAAGTCTTAGAGCGTTTCGACGCCCATGTCTCTTCTTATGATTTTAATACGCACGAAACGAAGGGCCTTCAAAAAGCGGACAGTAGCTTGAGAGTAGATGTTGTTGTCGGAAGCTATTGTTAAATAAAAAAAAAACTGATTAGAAAATGTTAGACATGCTGCAACTTTCAATTCCATAGCTAATTCAGATAAAAAAGAAGTTAAATAAAATAAGTCTAGGAGCAAAACACCATCAGATTATCAGTACGTAATAGGACATATGAACAGGTAGAAATTACAAGAGTTACGATTTTGCTGTATTGGTTACCGAAGCCTAAACCGACATCACTACATTTCTGTGATTCGTGTGCACAAAATCACGAGCACAGCTAGTCTTTATTAAAGATGGCTACACAGTAATCTACCTCAGTGACTTTAAACGGGATTTAAAGCCACAGCTTTGAAACTAGAGATTACGGGAGATTAACACAGCAACATTGTGGAATTACCAGCTGTAGGCGAGTAGGTCTACTGAAGGAGCTTAACAAAGATTTAAAATTCATTTCAATGGTCCTATTGAACTTAAACAAATAATTTAATATAATGGTACATTTATTACCGAATGTTCGATAACAAACATATCTACAGACATCAACTACATGCATACATATACTCAGGCTGTGTTCTTGAAGAGGTAGTCAGAAACGTATGTTAGTGTTTTTGACTTTCCTGTCAGCAAGATCAAATAATAAATCAGCCTTAGTCTTCCTTGGTTTTTGCTACCACTCACTTTCGCTTGGATGTGCCCAAAATTGGGTGAATCCAGTGGAAATGAGATCTCTTAGAATTATGTGCGATGTAATTTTCGCTGATAAAATCCGATTAAGAAATGAAGAGATGAGGAGTATGGCGGACTTGAATGACAGTGTTTTTGCAAAAATACAGAAACAAATTCTTAGATTGTGAGAAATAGAAATAATGAGCAATGAACGATTGACGAAGACAATATTATAGAGCGCAGACCAAGTATCTAAAAAGGACAGAGTGTTTGCTCTAAAACCGTGTCCTTAAAGTTTTATTTTTTTGTTGATCGACTTTTTCCATTCTACGCGCGTGATTAGAGAATGTCACAGTACAACGATACTTTATCCTGGAAAAGAAATTTATGACATTTCCGCAACAAGATCAATTTCTCTTCTTGAATATTGGTGTTGCATATTTTCATATTTATTTTATAATATCTTACAATAACTATTCTACGATGTCAGTTTAGTAGGAAAATCCTTAGACGCGCTACTTTGACGTCCTAATTAGCATTGTTTCGACGAGTTCTAACAACTTCTAAAATTATGTTCAGATTGATCATCGTAGAACAGTTATTGTAAGATATTATGAAATAAATATGAAAATATGCAACACCAATATTCAAGAAGAGAAATTTATCTTTTATAAACTGGCAGCAAAATATTAAATAATCTTAAGGTTTTTGAGAATTAGAGCGTTAAAGTATCAGTATTTCGCACAAAAATGTCAAAGGGCTCTTAAGATAATAACCAATAATTATTTCCGGCCGTCTTCTCCAGCGTTATTTTTGTATCATTCTTTATTACGATCATATCATTAATGACTAAGAATAAATGTAGCGATTTCATAATATACTACAAATCGAGAACAGATTATAAGTTGTCGCATTTTAATTAAAAAAAGTTTATTTTGTTGAATGGAACATTGTTCCATATCGCAACTTGCTATGAGTACCAAATAAATTCTGTTATTAAAAAAATTAAATTATTCTCTCCTAGCGCAGAAGTACTTTTGTTGCTGAGGTTAATAGTTCGTCTATGCAGACTGGTATTTTTGGTGACCTATATCTCAACATCTAGGAAATTCGAAAGTTAGATATTTGAATACATACAACTTCAACTTTTTATCTCGAAATCCTTAAACGATAAAATTATTAAAGATTAAATTCCAAAAAAACCCTGTTTTATGCAAAGGTCTAGGTTGCATCTCCAAAATTCTATAGAATTTAAAAATTATTTTTACTAAAATTATAACATTAAAATTATAACATCTCGAATGTTTAAAACCGGTTTTTTAATTGGTAATGTGGTTTTCTTACAAATTGCAATTAAGCGCAGAATCAAACGTTAGGATTTCTTTGCGCTAAAATAGTGATCGAACCACAACTGCGAAAATCAACTTTATTGATATCGTCATAACGCGGGCAGTAATGAATGAATCCAGTTGCACTGGACTGCACAGGCGTACTCTTAAAGCGAGGGTTCCTGAGAGTACCTGTTTTAGAGTGTTTTTAGAAATGTTGTATTAGCAAATCTTCGAGATTTCGAATCTATAAAAATATATGTCATTTAACCATTTTTCTTTCTTTCTGACCATTAGGTACCTAAATGAACTGTTTTAATTTACTATATTAAAAATAAATTTTAAATAGTCGTCTAATTTTTAATCTTTCAAACCATTCGAGTTATATTTGGTTGTGGGAATTAAAGAATATACCGAAATAATTGTTGTTGATTGAGTGAGACATTTCGGCAATATTAAATTTGTTAATCAAAAATGCGTTATTTCATTCTATACCGCCATCGACGCTCGTGGAACCTATGCGACGATCTCATCCTCTTAGGTTACTTTTACGATTGAGAACGCTCGCCCTAAGCAATGTTGCGCTAACGAATACGTCTAACGAATGGATGCTGTAGAGACCAACGTGTCGTCAACGTGTAGTGTCAAGTATTCCATGCTTAGGAAAGCACTGTAAGCCATTGATCTTGGTTATTGTTTTAAAATATGGTGATTGTTGATAAGACTTAAAAACTAAGCATAGACGCAATATGGATTGGCGGAAGTAGGTTAGTGGGTGACTAACCTACTTAACCAATCCATTTTGGATCCGTGTAATGGAGTAAGTTAGTGCGACCCATTTCCTTCTCACCTTATTTCCGAGAAGAGAGTGTAAGTTGTTGTAGAGTTAAGAGAAAAGTAGGATCTATTTGTTATAGGTTACTACTAAACCAAATTCAAATGTGCGCAGTTTGGGAGGACAATTTGTACGTACTATTAGGAACGAAATATAAACTTTATTAAATGAACTTCACATTGATAGGTCACATAATCGTCGGCCACAATAAAGTAACTCTATTGAATGATGAGATACTGACGAAGAAAATATAGCACAAGAGCGAAAGTGAGTGGTAGCAGAAGGCAAGGAAGACCAAGTCTGATTAACGAATATCAACCAGCCAGAGCGTTAGCTTACGAAAATACATAAAGCACCCGCATACATAGGCGAAAATGTGTGAGGAGAATGATGAGATTGATGGGGTCGAAAGAAGTATGTAAGCACCGTGACGCTAGGCGCTTCATCCTCCCTGACTACCCCGTTAGGAAAAGAGTGTGAGGATATGTATGTATGTATTGAATAAGCTAGGTTCACATGTGTATCGGTAAATAATTAAGAAAGTGGGTTTTTCATTACTTCCGTTTATATTTTACGTCTTACTAACGGGCTGTTCCGACTTCGCCCGGGTTGAATACATAATTTATAGCCTATGTACACCTGAAATAACGTACCTTTCAAATGGTGAAAGAAATTTTCAAATAGGTGCAGAGGTTCCGGAGATTACCCTCTCTCTTTATAATATTAGTACAGAAATACAGATATCCGTAAGCGCTTACAGAAATAATTGTCCTTTCGATGTTTTTACAAGCTTGTTTTGTTTTCGTTGTTATTGTCTATTTCTCTAGTATTATGACATTAAGTATTTTTGGATATTTTAGATAATAGAAAAATTAAAATTAAAAACATTCGTGATTTTTATGACTAAATTAAATAATCGCTTGTGTAATGATAATGATGTCAAATGTTTAATTTTTGCTTAATTGAATTCGTTTTTATAATATAGTTCCTCAGGAAGTTAGTCGATTAACTGAAAATAGATTAATATTACTTATAAAAAGTACATTACCTCTCTGACTACCTCGTTGGGGATACGGCGTGACGATATGTATATGTTTGTATAAAAAGACATTGATTAAACAATCGTACTAAAAAATAAACGATTTCGTTGAACATATATATATATATATAATAATCTTCTCTGCACACGCATTTACTGGCTTTTTTTAATATTGTATTTTAATAAATCTTTTGTAAAATAATGTTAATGATCTTAGTCGATTCCTTTCAGTGTCCAGTTTTCTCTCTGAACCTAACTAAAGTAGATTTGACGTTTGAAAATACCTTATAATTGGGTTTACTTGAATAAATTGATTTGACTTTGAGTTTAATGCGTCGTGATAACTAAGTACAGCAAGGCTATATATAGATGACAGGAATTACTTGCTGGTGTCCTTGATCGTACATAGCGTACTTCTTTAAAGACATAAAAATAACTTCCTCAGTAAACTGTTTTGTTACTTTTTTTAAATGATATTTTTGTCATTATGATTCTATAATGACATTTTAAAACGTATTGATTACTTACTCTATGAACAATTTGCAAGAAGTTCTATTTTAAATATGTTAACATTGCCCGAATTTGACAGCCACGATATCATTGCCCACCCGGTGACTAATTGAAATAAATTAAACCGCCTTCAAAAAAACCACTGAAAAGTATAAAATAACTATCCTTTACTAATCAAAACTCAAGTACAATATAAATAACTTTATAAATACGATACACATACCTATATAATTAAATTTGACAGTTACTGAAGTCGATGCCAAGCCCACCAAACTAATAGACTTTATGTTGT
Organism: Zeuzera pyrina; assembly: GCA_907165235.1. Lineage (NCBI taxonomy): Eukaryota > Metazoa > Arthropoda > Insecta > Lepidoptera > Cossidae > Zeuzera > Zeuzera pyrina. The sequence continues at coordinate 7,393,114 of OU015629.1, forward strand.
TGCACATTGATTTGGCACCGACTTCAATAACTGACAAATTTAATTATATAGGTATATGTATCGTATTTATAAAGTTATTTTAATTATACTTGAGTTTTGATTAGTAAAGGATAGTTATTTTATACTTTTCTGTGTTTTTTTTGAAGGCGGTTTAATTTTTTTTAATAAAAATTTTTTATTTCTCCCTTTTGAGTGGTCTTGACCTAAGTAAATATCTAGGGCAGGTCTGCAATTAACTTCATTCTGATTCCAGAGCGCAACGATATACAAGAGAATCGTCAATATAAATAAAGGTTATAACCAGGTCGTGTTATCTAGTGTATCTTCGAAGTCCAAGCTCCAATATCAATGAAATTTAAATGGAACCACCTCTGAAGTATTACCTACCAAACGACAAAAGAGTTTTCGAAATCGGTTCATAAATGACGGAGTTATGTGGTAACAAGCATACAAAAAAAAAACAAAAAAAATAACAACATACAGACGAATTGAGAACCTCCTTCTTTTTTTGAAGTCGGTTAAAAATTGATGTCATTGCGATTGATATCATTGATTGATAGCGTGGCTATTGCGCTATGCAAATTACATTGTACAAATTCTCGTATAGACAGCAAATATAAGTAAGTTAGGTAATAAGTGTGCCGTTATATTTAAAAATATTCGAAAAGACTACAATTACATAATAAAATAACTAAAAAGACTTACACGGACTTTTAGATACATTCTTTTTTTAAGTAAAGAATAAAAAAATGAGATAGATGTTCATGGAATTAGCTCAGCGTCTGCCTGTTTCTTGCAATCGTTTTTTACAAAGGCTTTAATCTAAAAATATAATTATTTCAAAATAGCTGTTAAATATCAAATGACGTGAATATTTCTTTGTAATAACTGAAGTAAATTTACTTGAGATGTGAACTTCAGAAGTTGAATTTCGACTCTGTTAGTTTTGAATGGAAAGTTAAGTTACTAAATTAAGGTTTCGTAATTGAAATTGTGCTGCTTTTTTAACACTTTTATCTCTAAAGTACTTGTTCAGATAATAATATGAAGATTGAATGAAAGTTGTCAGAACTTCATGTTACATCCTTTTTACGAAGTGTGAAGTGTGGGGCGGCGCCCTCCGGTTGGATGAACCAAAATACGTACACGATAATTTAGAATTTTTATTTCTAAACATATAGGAACGCTGGGTCTATGCTTTCCTTTAAAGTTAAAGCGGGTTGTCTTTCAGATTTTTACCATTCCAACATAAAATTTATCCACATACCTCGTTAACAAGTGGTGCTTTTCTCGGCCGGCCGAATAATAAGTGAGCTTATGATATACAATGATGACCTCAAGTAAGTTGTATGATGTAGCTGGATAGGAAGCGCAGAAGATTGAGTATGGTGGCAAGTCTTGAGGGAGGTCTATTACCAGCAGTGGAGAGATAAGGGCTGATGGTAATGATGAGAAACTTTCTTTATACAAGAAGTTGCAGGACATACTTTGTTTCACACTTCGTAACGTTTAACAGTGTGAAATACTAATTGCGCAATTGAAATTTTCCATAGGTCGGCTTTTTTATATTATGAATGGCAGGTAGGTACTTACTAAAGTCACAGATACTAAGATATTATAAGCGTAAATCCAAAATATTAAGGATGTCACTGCAAAGAAAGTCATACATTGCAACGTTGATATTTGGAGTGATGAAATCCGGCGGGCCAGAGTACCTTTTTGAAAAGATAAAATAGAGATGCAGTGACAATGACTCTAACACAAGACTGGTACCAACTTATTGCGTGTGCCAAATGCTGGAACAATATGGCCCCACCTATTCGAGAACTTCGTACAATTTCTAATTTTAAGTCGCGACTGAAATCGTATTTCGTCTCATACCAAGCAGGCGGCTAGATTGTTCCATTAATAAGTTAATTAATTAACGGAATTAAAAAAAAAATTGTATGTATGCAAATAAGTACACGATAACATATTTATTATGATATTGCGTAGGTACATATTGTGTAGGTATTATAATATATGATAACATATTTTTAATTTCCTTATATTTATTATTATATACTATTTATCAATTTAATTGCTACGACCAACTGTTAGACTGACGTATTTCATCAATATTAGTCGCCGCTGAAAATCAGCGCTGTAGCACTTGTGCTGCAGCTCGTGCTGAGTCGGTGTTCATTTTAGCATCATATCACTCACAGTATGTATTTATTGCTGTATGTGTTTAAAATGTTTTGTTCGTTTTTTGTTTGTGTGTGGTGATGCTGAAAAAAATCTATGTCTAAGTCTATGTCTAAATTCATTACTATTCTTGGAAACATACATACATACATATCTTCACGCTGTATCCCCAACGGGGTAGTCAGAGAGGACGGAGCGCCAAGCGTCGCGATCCTTACATACTTCTTTCGCTTCCTCAAATCTCATCATTCCCCTCACACATTTTCGCCTAGGTATGCGAGTGCTTTTGATATTTCCGTCGGCTAACACTCTAGCTATTTGATCTTCATAAGTCAGCTTTGGTCTTCCTTGGCTTCTTTTACCACTCATTTACGCTCTATATATTTTCTTCGTCAGTCTTTCATCACTCATTCTTTTCATGTGCCGGAACCATCTTAGTATTCCTTTTTTTATTTTTTCAGTAACACTGTCATGCAACCCTGTCATACTGCGTACCTCTTCATTGCTTATTTTCTCCGCAAGGGGGACACCGCAAGGGATCTTGGAAACATATATCCTACAATAATTGTTTTTAAAATACTGAAATTACAGAAATGCTCTTACGTAATTATTTAAAAAGAAGACTATTTTTGTATTTAATTCGTCGAAAACATTCACAAACACACAAATCTCATTTGTGTATTACTTTTTTACTACCTATTTCCATAACTACCTACATACTTTGATGTTCTATTTGGTAGCTGTTATAAACAAAATCTATTGAAACACGTGTAAAATAACTTATTTATACATTCATATCATAACTAATTGGAAAGAAAATACAACCTTAAGTTATACATACCTATCGCATATTTATATAAGTCTCGATCGACGATGGGAGAGGTAAACATGCTGAATTTCAGCCTTTGAACATTACATTTAATTTACCTCATGACATATTTCAGATCATATTGAAATGAAAGCTTTTGTATTATGCTAGGTTTTAATTTCCTCGTACAATTTTCTTCGTAAAATGTTTAAATGAAGTTATTACGCAGTAAAGTAAGTTATTTCGTTTTAGAGAAAATATAGGTCTCGGTGATTCTAGTGTTGCTATCGGAAAGATACGTGTACTATCTTAGTAAACATTTCTCTGTATTTGTTTAGGTTTTCTTGCAGATCGCTTCTTTGTTATAATGTATAAATTGTAACAAATAAACAGGTAACTGAATACGTACCTACACATATTTTATTACCTTGTACAGTTTGTTATATATTGTTAGTTTTAGTAAATCGTTCGTGATTATTTATTTGCCTACTCTGTATACATATAGATAATACGTAGACTAAAACTATAAAACACCCATGTCTGTCCATTGAAAGTATTTAAGAGAAAATTACAAGAGGATTTTTAGTAACTTTAACGAAAACGAAAATACTGATTTTTATAGTAATTATTTGTTCGTATATCATATTACACAAAATCTACGTATATTTTTCACATGCTGAAATTTTTTGTGAACTCTATACTTAATCCGTGACTGTAAAGAGGCAGAGAATATGTAAAAGAGCTTTCAACTTATAACGGTTTTTCCGTTGTGGCATAGGAAATAGTTTCTTACAATTAGATTTATGAATATTTACCTATTTTATACCTATAGTTTGGGTTGTTGATTTAGTAGCTATTTAGAAGTCAGTTCTTGGTTGTTTTCCAATTACCGCTAAGTAGGGAGGAGACGAAAACTTACAGCTATTTGCCAGCAAAACGCTTTGTCATTGTTGTTTAATTACGATGCACAAAAGTACATTGTGAAGAATTCGAGTAAGCACTCTTTACTGTTTTTACTGTTGCTTTTACTCCTTTTTTTTATTTAATTCAAATTATAGTTTCACATAAGACTATTTTTTACCCGACTATGGAGAAGCGTGAATGAGCTTTAGGATTTTATCAAGATATTATGTATGTATTTATGTATGTGTGTGTCACTTCATCATTCGTTTTTCTCAGGTTAGCGACACAGACTAGCTTGTTTCTTAAATGGCAAGCACTAAAAATTCTTCGGGTCCTATCATAATCGGTATTAAATTTAAGACCTATGAAGCCCATTTAAAAAACATATAACAACATGCAATATGTGAAACATTTAACACATGGGGCAAAAATATAAAGGTTACAAGACATTATTTTTTAAGTAAAAAAATTAAATGAAAACAAAAGTTTAAAATAACCGTATTTTCATATTGTTCGCAAGTTATACGTTTCATAGTCTTGTTCAAAATCGTTATCATTTTTATATTTGTATTATTATACATATGTTACGTATACGAGGTGTTAACGATGAAATTATAAATGGCGTTAAAATCTTGTATGACCTAACATTAAAACTACTTACTATCTATTTACTATTATACAAATCTATATATGTGTGCATACGTACCATCGCGCTGTACCTAACGGGGTAGACAGAAATATTACAAGAAATAAGTATACTTACCTGGGAACGTAATTATATTGATATAAATTTAGAAACGAACATTGTTTGTATAACTTAAAGTTAAATAATATATGTACATGCAAAAGCTTCATATTACATATTTTTGTAGAAACACTGTAATAATAATTGTAACTTGTATATAGGTACTTCTGAATAAAGTGACAAGTTTAAGTGTGTGTAGTACTTATATTAACAATTTGCAAGCATGCGGTTCAGTCTACTCATTGACGCGCGGTTGAATTGTTTACATACCTACTACACTTACGTATGTGTCAGTTTTGTGCCTAAGCGTTCTTTAATTTTTGGACCTAACTAAGCATAGTTTCGTAAAGAACCCCTATCCGCTACAAAAGCTGGTCTTCGAGCCTGGATCACCGAAATTTGTGCATTAGTTCAACATGTTCAGCACTCCACCTTCGCGCACAGTAAAAACAAGAAGCGCACTCAGGAGGGAAGAATTAGCGAAGGCTAAACAGTTAAACAGTGAAGTCAAATCTGAGACTCTGGGAATAAGGAACGCATTAGAAGCCGCAGAAATCGAATCACGCCCGCAAACTGAGGGTAATAAGAAAAAATCGGTTTCATCCTTAAAAACTAACTCGTCTGGCGCAGCACGCCGTAAACAATTGGAATTCGAAGCTGCACAGGCAAAGGCAGAAATAGACAAAAAATTAATAGATAAAAAATTAGCTGCTGATATTGCCGCACTAGAAGATGAATATGTGGGTAGTCATAAAAGTGAAAAATCGTGCAAATCTGCTGTCAATGCTGAAAAGAAAGTGGAGGAGGAGGAGGAGCCATTTATAATTTCATCGTTAACACGAGGGTAGGTTAATATTAATATTTTAGTCATTTTTTTAGTGTCATAACACAACATTCAAATTTAGTCTACGATATCAACGGATTTGTTTCTATCCCAATTTATCAAATAACAATATAACAAATCAAGTGTTCTTTTAAACCTCAGTGAAATTCAAACCAGTTTTTTTTATTACTGTTTGAAGATTTTTATTACTGTTTGAAGAACCATCAACGATATGCATTGTACAATCCACTACAAATTTCACAAATTTATAACTTCTATAGTTTCATTAAGAATGTTTTTGACTATTATTATTATTATGTAAACATACACAGAAAAAAAATCACTAAAGTAAAACAATACTAGCATTGTTCGAAAAAGTATGTGTAAGTAAACGTCGCCTGAAACAGTTGTAAACACGGGAAAGGCTCTCTGACAGTGAGAAAGAAGTGGCGGTAGACAAATAAATGGGGCGACCCATTATTTATTACGGCTCGCTTATGTACAGAGCTCACCCGGTTTACTCGTCTTTCATCTCGTGTTGCATCAAGTCTTATAGTAGTTATGTGAATAACATATTAATAAAAGAAAATTTAGAATATGCCAGCTACTCTATGTTCCAGCACAGATTATAAAAATAGCGATAGGCTCTTTATTCTAGCACAGGTTATAAAAGTAGCGTATGAGCTATACGACTACACTCTATATCTGGTTCCAGTTTTCCATTTGTTATGTAGCTTAAATGTGTAATTTTCTTGTGCTGATCACCATAAAAGTGTAATGACGTGAAGATATGTAAATAGACAAACGTGGTATACCATAGATAAGTATATTTCTAACATTCCTTAAAACTATATATATTTCTGCTGTTTAAAATTATCAGATATGTTAACCAACCTAACCGTTAACTCGTTAACCAATACCCATAACCGTTAAGTAAAGTCCATAGTATTGGGAATTTTAATAATGGAATAATACTATTGAAAAATGTAAATTAAATACAACTATAAGTAAGTGAAACAAATGTATTGAACAAATAAAGATAAGTATATAAGATACTCAAAGAAAATAAGATGCTCTCAAATATGTATGAGAAAATTGTAATAGATACCTATAATTTAAGCAAACAAATGTGTAATAGATAGATAGCAGTGTAACTAGATATAAAGGTACATGTAACAAATTAGATATAAAAGTAAACGTAACAAGTAATACGATAAGCTAAAGAAAAGGATAGGAACATGTGAATGATGTATCAATCTAGATTTCTAGATGATGGCAAGAGAGAGAAATGAGAAAGAATAAACTGACGGACAAAGACGGACCTATATAGAATATTGGAGTGGAAAGGAAGATATGGAAGAATTGTAAATCTGGACAATAAATAAGAAAGCAGGAAATGGAAATATTGGAATGGTGAGGAACGTATGGAAGGGTTGTAAATGAGTAAGAAAGCAAAAAGTAAAAAATAATAAATTTATCAAAAAAAAAACTAAAGTCCATAACCCGTGATTTAATTGTTTATATTTTTAATAAATTTTTAGGCATAGTGAATCTTGGAAAGTGTAGATTTCCCGATTAAAAATGTCATCAATAGCATTTAATATATCTTTACATACTATAAAATATTATGCTCCTTGCATTTGCTTGCATTTGTATTCCCAGTGCTCTGACGCACTGCTCAGTCGTCGTTCTACAGCGGATATTAGAACATCACTCAGTGCTGTCGCACTGCGCTTTGATAAACGATCACATTCAGAAATCGGACTCCAGATAGATACGTTTTCTAAATGGTTATGAAGGAACAGTTATATAATGCAAACACAACGAAATATGCTTTAACCACTAAATGTTGAAAAAGAAGCACGCTGAGCATTATTATGTTTAATTTTATTCTCAATATGTTTCTTGTTCTCTTAGTTTGGCCTCTTAGTTTGGCCATCATGATCGAAAACAATAAATTCAAAAGTAACAATCCAAAACATAGGATTAGTTAGATTGATAATGACGCCGATAAAAATATCGATTTTTAGATTACATACAATACGCATATTTAGTGATGAAGAGGAGTTCAGTTTTTCAACAATATCTTGAAGAAACAAATATAATTAGGTAATTATACATAAATTAAGTTGCTCAGATATCGAGTGTTCCAAGTCAAAATCTGCAAAGGTGGTCAGACGGATCTGGCAACGTGGGCGGTCGCTTAATTCGCTTGTATCTTCTTTTGGTGACGCAGGAGTAACCTGAACAAAGTACCCATATTCTGGGGTGAAACTGAATTATGCGAGGCTTTTACTCAATAACATTATTGCGCTGTGGTACTCAGTGCGTTGTTTATTCGGGATCACTTATTACGGAACGCACTTGTGTTGCTCGCGATATGTTGAAGCACATCTCTCGTGAGGGTATCGACAATCTCCGTAGTACTCCGCGGGCTCGGATAGATGAACAACCGGACGACCGGTTGCCCACTTCTGCCAATCGGATACGACTTCAAAGACCCCTTTACCTTTAGTCATTCACCTCTTTACTCTCTCTCTAATTCTTTTTTTAATCACTCCTTTAGTCGTACTGAAATATCTTACTGAACCCAGATTACTCTACTTTAACGGCGCTACTACAGGCAATGAATAAATTGTTTTATAATTTTGTAATTGTTTATTTGAATATCATTGAATGAACTATTTAAAAGAAATATTAGACATTTACATAGCTTACATATTTTATAGTAAACACTATCTTTATTATAGGGGTGAGTACATAGAAATTGAAGCAAGGAAAGTATCAAGATTGCTCTTAAAAGGATATTAAGGTAAATTTCATAAAAGTTGGATGTTACACAAAGTGACTACAAAAGAAAATTCCTTTGTAGTTACTTTGTGTAACACCAACACAAAACAAATACTAGTAGTAATTATCCAATGTAAATGCACATTATATTATTGAAATGTAATTGAGAAGAAAACGTTACATTTGTTCATCATAGCATAAAACGGTTTTTTGCGAAATCACACAAATATCTTTCATCGCAAAACGATACATCTTTATGTTGCACTAGAGTATTACGTAATGTCAATATATTCACAGAACTGGAATTGTGAGTAATAAATTTTGAACACTATATCGGAATCCTATATGCAAATAGGCGTACGGCATATCACAAGGGAAAAATAAAAAAGGAAGAAAACAAAAAAAAATGGTAATCATATGTAATGTATCCGTACTGTAGTGGATATTACATAAATGTTACGAATTTCGAATTTCTTGCGAGAAAAAAAGCAAAGTTTCAGTATTTACAGTTCGCGAATTTTTTGTTAACTTTGAAGTAATATAATGATAAAACTATGGACATTTATGAAAGGATTTAATAAAATCTTTAACAACAAAATGAGTTTAAGATATTTATGATACTTTTGTTCATTCTTACTTAATACTCCTCTGAGAAAAATGTTTAAAAAGGAAAGTTTATTAGAGACATTATCTAATAGTCTCATACTTGAAGCGATAGAATTTAAAAAGAAAATTTTATTTCTTTCGTAATTCTTTTTTCCGCTTTTCTATGTTAAGAACAAACAAATTCTACAAATTAGAAATTCAATATAAGCGTCGACATCTACATTCATCCAAGTGGACATATCATTATGGCAGGACCGCGGATAACTTACGGCCGCATATATAACACACGGGACACATAAAATGCCGCTATTTGGGTATCATTCATTTATTATTTTAAAATAAATAATTTAGGTATTAGGCTTTACCTAAGGTAACCCAATTTCCGAATTAGAATATCAGGTAATGATACACGGTACCGTAATATATATATAATTTGTATAAGGTACGATCGTTCATATAGTTAACTAAAAACCAAAGTCTATTTGTTGTTCATTAATCATTAAGGTGTCTTTTACACTTACACTATAAGTGCAAAGTTCTTTTAAATTTTTAATATATTCTACAACATTATCGAATTGTAAAATAATAATTTATATTTTTAGTAATTATTGCCTCACTTATTATAAATGAGGCAATAAGTCGCAATGCGCAAGCAATGCTCCGACTAATGTCGCAGGCGTCCATAGGCTACGGTAACCGTTTAACGTCGGGCGGGCTTCATGCCTGTTTACTACTTTTGTGGTATATAAAAAAAGAAATAAGTAAATATTTATAGTAGATTAACTTAAAAATCATTGCTATGAAACGAAGTTATATTTGGTGACTTTCGTCTATATTAACTTAAATACGAATTTGTTTCTTCATGGCATGGCGCGCATTTGCCAATGTCAAGTATTGTATTAATAAGTAGAATCTAGAAGAATCGCTATATAGATCATTATCGCAAAACTTCTCCAGTAAAATCATAGTCGACTTTACTGAAGTTTTAGGAGTTCATGGAAGAGCGCGAGAAATTCAGCTACGCACGTTTATTTAGACCTACTCCATTTTTTTCATCTACACAGAATCTTAAAACACAATATATTATTACTTTTGTACTTTAAAACTCCTAAAAATATAAAAAATAGAAAATCTAAATAAAATGACAACCTCACTTTTCCCGTTCCTGCCAAAAAAAGTCAGCGAAATTGATATTAAATATAGATTGGATAGTCGACAGCGTCATTTTATTGCTTCAAATTCCAGCGCTAATGGGCTAGAAGGGTTAGTCCCTTGTAATTTCACTGCTAATGCCAACACTATTGGACAGCGTACTAGCGGTACTATTGAATAGATCTCCTGCCAATGGTTACAATTAGAACTTCCTTTGTTACAAATAGTATTGGAGGTACATGAATGTTTCAGTAAATCGTTACATTTCAAATTGTACAACGATATATTAATAAAAATAATACTATAATGATACCAGTTTTCATTTGGATACTGTTAACGAGAGAGCTTAATAGTGGATGAGTGTTAACAACACTCATCCAATCGCTACTAGTTATGTCCAATACTGTTATGTACAACAGTCTAATACTGTCCAATATTACACACAAATCTGTGTTGTGTGTAATATTGAACAGTATTTTGTGCTAAAGGTAGAAGAAATATATCACATAGTATTCTACTTCATGTAACGTGTAATGTAATACGACGAAAAAGAAAATGTTTCGCTTTTTAAAGGAGATGACGTTGTGGGCTACATTCGATTATTTAATTAAGATTAAATATTAAAGAAGCATGTACGGATGGCTACCCCGTTAGAGATACAGCGTGAAGATATATATTAAATGTTATAACTTTTTCTACCACGGAGATGTTTCTGAACTCGATCCAGAATTAATTAATTATTCCTTGCATTTCCAGTTAATGGAACTTGCGCAACTAAGCTGCCGTTGTGGAAACTGATATGAAAAAGCCCCATGATCACTGAGTGAACTCGGCCTAATGATGTTAATAATGTATAGGGTACATATGTATAGCAAGATATTAGAAACGATAGTTATGTTTCAAAAGGTTTTAATGAAAAGAGATGTTACATAATTGTAACAAACCTACGTTTAACTCGAAAAAACCTACGTTTAACTTGAAAAAAAAAAACAATCAATCAATGTTACAAAAAAAGCGTCACACAACGTGTTATAATTCCAGAAATATCGTTTGAGCGTGTGAAAGGAAGGCTTTCGTCTCATTTATTAGGGCAGGTGAGCCCTGCTTAAGTGGATATTGGTCTACAAAGCACCTATGGACATTGATTGATGGAGGCAGTCACATGCTGGGTGCCAATAAGCTTACGATATACTGGCAATATATTTGTATCATTGATCTTGAACTATTACTTGATTTTTGAATTAGCGAAATATTATTATAAGTACACAAGCATGAAGCACCACAAGGCCCTGCCGGTTGTTTCTTTGATATGTTACATATAGAAATTGAGCGATGTGACGAAACTGTCTTTAATTATGTACTTTGACCGAGTTAATAAACATAACTAAAACTAAAAATATAACTAATTTACTTTACTTATACAATTACAGGCATTGTTACTATTTAAAAAAAATCTCAACGAAATTTTATACTTCTATCGAAAATTCTTCATTTAGATGTCAATAGATTCATTGATTCATAAATAATAATTACATTGAATTGTTATTCATTAAGACGCTTTTATATTTCACTCAACTCATTTTATTTCAAAAGAAACGAGTAAAATAAAAAAGTCTTTCTGTAATAGAAAAAACAATGTTCGCAAGAAAGGGTTCGCGTTTTTTCATTATACAATCCTCTTTTGTTAATAAGTTCTGTTTGTTTCGAATTCTACCCTGAAGGCGGTAACAAATCGACCTTATTTTACCATTTACAATTTTACCGCTTAACCTCTATCGATGTGAAAGCTGATTGTAATCCTTGAATGAGATTCGGACGAGGTCGGCAATAGAATCCTCTTTATGGACTTTTGATGTCCTTATTGAGGTGAAATCGGAAGCAAGAACTTTTTAGTGAGCTCTAACTTTTTAAGAATTTCTCAAGAATGCTTAGCAATGCAAAAAGACTTACTTCAGTAAATTATTTAATATGAATAATCAAATTTGTTATCTCACAATTTTTGTAAGAGAATTTTATTAGAAAATTATTTTGAAATTCTTAGTCACAAACTTGACGAAGTTCGAATTTCTAAGTTAGTCTGAGAAAGATAGAAAAATATGGAATGTAGCAGCTGTTTAGCTTCACACGCAGGTTAGTAATCATAATTATTGCTAAATGTGATATTTGTCAAAAACCAAATGCTATACACATTTCATATAATGTGTATATGAAATGCCAAAAATAGAATAATATGAAGCAAGTAAGATGTGATTTTGTTGTGATTTGAGACTGTGGTAACCTCGAATAAAAAATATTGTGAAGTTACATACAAACTCCAAAAAATCAGTTCTGAAAGAAGTTGTAGTAGTAATAAAGCAATCAATTGGGTACCTTATTTTTCAAATTACCTTATAACCAAACTTTAATTAAAATTTTTTCAAAGGCTAGTAGATATCCAGACACAGACCGAATCTTTCCTAGACTGTTTTTCTGTTCTCCAAATCAATACTTTGCCTACGGCTTCTTCTGCGTGAATTTCGAAGAAAATGCATGTATATATGTATAAAATATGTTTCCCCCATTATTTTTTATAGAGTTCATAGCAATCTATTACACCTTTGCACGTCTTTTCTTATGCTTTTATTTTGATCTAACATTAATTAACGCTTTTTGGTCTCCCGGTATAAATATTCTACGACACCTATGACAAAGATAGCGTAATGATAAATACCTTTCAATTTAACTAGCAACTTAATTCGTGAATACGATGTATTAAGTATAATGATATATTAAGTTTTTAGAGGTTTTTTTAGAGGATCTTCAACAAACAAATATTCAAAACAAACATAAAACAATTAAGAATCGGAAAAGTCTATTTTAATTATTTGTTTACAAATATCTTTAATGTACAGCAGATACAGCTATAATTATTAATTATATAGCTCTAAATAGTACAGTTACTAGTTCTAGTTATAATGGAGTTAAATATGTACTTAAAATTATCTAAATTTTGTTCAAACGAACCCCAAAAGAACTAAGGTGAGAGAGTTCAATTTATCCACGTCAACTCTCACAGGGCAGACGCCGTGAAATCTCGCTCCATTTAATGTAAACACTAACAAATAATACAAATTTCACGGAGACACAATTTTTCTTTACTTATAAATGTCACTCGAACTGTCACGACGAGCCTGATTATTTTCCGAGAGGAATCCTGAATATTTTTTGTTCGTACCAGACTCAGTTCCTATTGAAATAATGGTTTTTAACTTGTGATACGGAAATATTATTAATTTGACTTTTCTATTCATAGCATGAAACTCTATATTGTAAATTTCATCTAAATCGCTAGAGCCGTTTTCGAGAAAGCGATATATCAAATATACTAATACATATATCAGTGGCGTATCTAGGGTTTCAGAATAGGGCAAACTCGATATACATGTTCTTCATTATTTTCGTATAAGTATGGGGAACGGTAAAATATTAGTTATATATTACGTACTCAACCCGGACGAAGTCGGGACAGGACGATATTCTTTATAAAATAATGTCCATCGCCGGTAAATAGTTAATAGATTATTACATACTATGTTTCCTTATCTCCCAATCCACCATTAAAGGATTTATTATAGTCTATTTTTATAATCAAAAGTAGGATTTTTTTTAAAAGTACAGAACAATCATGTTAAGGTGACGCAGTGATAAACAATAATTTAATCTAAAATAGACTAATTGAGTGTGGGCGATAAAAAAGAGTAACAGGATACTAAAAAGCAAGAAACCTTACGAAAAACAGATATTTTCGTTATTAAAGCTATAATTAATTTAAAAAAATCTAACTGGCATTATGAAGAATATATTTAGGTTAAACTATACAGAAAATTTAGAAATATAAATCGGTCCCATTGATAATTTTTTTTCTATTACAAACCGTAATCAATCGTGTAACGTAACTGGCAAAATGATGTTAATGAAATTAAAAATTAGGTTATCCTATATCACTTTCATAGGTTTTTTAATCACTTAGAAAAATTGAAATACCTGCCGCCAAAATTTTCGATTCGTCGAACTCTCGTCGTCTCGTCTCGTCGAAACTCATAATTTCAGTTTCAGTTATAAGTAAATCACAATAGAAATAGGTAACTTCAAATTGAAAATTAAAAGTTGCAGAAATAAATATCTTTCTTCGTTCGAAGTTTAGAATAAAACGTGAAATCTGTCAATTCTTCCTGAATACCTTTCTTTCTCCAAAGTTTATCTTTCTCTTATCTTTACATGAAATAGAGTCAAGATAAGGTTGTTTCGAGATGTGTAGTTGTGAATCTTCTGTCAATTTTTAAGCCTTACTAGTCCTACAATCGGGCTTAGGAATTATCACTTGGTAGTGAACTAATTTCTTTTCTTTAAAAATATAATATTTATTTTAGTCGTAGCTTTTAGCGATATTCCAAATTCGTCTATTTAAATATTTTCTGAAGCATCAAGGTGAAATGTAATAAGAATGTTATCACCCGCCAAATAGGTGTTCGTGAACAAAAGTACTTATTTAATTTTGGTGATCAATGATATACCAACGATATCTAAAACTTTCTTAAAAACTCGTGACACTTTGGAGTACTAGTAAATAACTGAAATTTGCTCGTTTTTTATTTATTAATCACTATTAATACATTATTAATAAGTTTTGAATACTTACTAAGATTTCTTCAAATAAGAGAACTGCTCATTTATAATTAATTAACATTAGCTAAAAAACAAAAATGATTATTGCAAAAATATAAGAAAATAATGCGTATATGCTTATAATATTTTCAAAATAACATGTACTTTGTACTAATTTCTCTGTTTTCTTCGGGATTGTAATGTTTTTGAATCTGGGCAAAATAATGTTGGTGCACTATTAAAATATAGGTATTATAACATAATATCTCATTAGAAAGTAATATATTATGTCGTAAAACTACCAATCTTACGCTTTCAAGTCGAACTCAACAATTTCTGTAATGTACTGCTAACTCGCCGTTAACTTAAAGGAATTATCATAACGCGCTCTAGTAGTTGAGAAATTTGCTCTGTAGCTGGTAACAGTTGTTGGACAAAATTAATTGGTAGAAGGCACCAGTTACCTGCTTAATTAACACTTTGCATTGCATATTATTTACTAATGAAAAGTTCTGTTGAGGATAGTTCAGTTTAAATGTTTTCTTAAATACGTTTAAAGAAAACAATATTTGGACTTAAACCGAAACGATTGCAGTAAATAATATTTAATATTCAGGATTCTGTAGCTAAAATGCCAAAAACAGAAATCTTGCATTTTTTTTTGCCTGACTATACCTGCATGTGTCACAACCGATTTTTAGTCTTTAAATCGATTTAAGTTAAATTTGGCAAGAAGTAAAATGAAAATAACGACGGAAATGTCAAAAGCACTCGCATATCTATGCGAAAATGTGTGAGGAGAATGATGAAATTTGAAGAAGCGAAAGAAGTATCTAAGGACCGCGACGCTTGGTCCCGTCCTCTCTGACTACCCCGTTAGGGATACAGCGTGAAGATATGTATGTATGTATGTACATATGTATGTATTTATGTCAAATGAAAAACGAACATCAGATTTAGAAATTAAGAAATTAAATGGACTTCTTTTTTCAAAAGTTTTCATTAAATTATTCAATTTCTAATTTGAAACGGGTCAAAAGTATACAATATAATGCTGTTACAAGCTTTTGTAAATATAACATGTTACTTTCTTTTGTAAATATAACATCATTGGTTACAAGCATCATGATCGCTGATCAAAACACGAACATTTGTGTGACCCGCAGTCATGGCGCTTGCAACAGCATCGAAATATTGGGAAACTTGTGGTAAGAATGTTACGTTCGTTTAACATTTAAATTTCTATTTAGTTCGAAATTGCTGTGGAACTATTCAGTTAAAGCGTATCCTACACGGCCTTGATAGACTTCTTTAATAACATTAAGATAACAATGACATCAAAAAGAAATGTTCCAATTCGACAGGACCGCACATTTAATAATAACAGCAAAATCTTTGGAATTTTTAGAGATATATTTAACTTCATAAGATTCATAATCTTAAACATTATTCCGAAATAGTTAACTTATATATTCCGAAATAGTTATCTCCATTACAAATTCTGTTTACTTTCAGTTCTAATTTATTTATATCTTTATTTACTTAAAACTTTTACACTTACGAATGACATAAATAGACATACATATCTGTTTTTAATAAAATCGGCTTATTACTTTAAGGTAATTAATTAATATTTAGAACACTGTGATTTACTAAAGACCTTAAAGAACCACCTTATTTACTAAAGTACAGTAATTGGAAAAATCTTTGACAGATAATCCTCCTTGCTGCATTGCGGTTTGCCGAGTGCAGAAGCACATAGAATAATAGTGATTGACGATAAAATATCGATATAAGATAGATTATAAAAAAAAAAATTATATAGACATTTTTTCCTGGTATACGCATATTTAATTTGCATTAACAAAAGGATATCCTTAATTTGACATAAAATATAAATTTTAGTCTATTCTACAAAATATTTCTCGCAGTGGGAGCAATTAACGAAAGTTAAATATATTTTTATTTCGAACGTTTTTATGTAAATTATAATTGTATGTTATACAAAATTTACTTTTTACTATTTACAACAATAACTACTTTGAATTTATTATAAAACTAGGTTTACATTTTTTACTTATAATAACATGAAACATGTATTTAAGTTTAAAGAATTGTGTACTCTCCTTTTCAATACAACTTTCACAAATGCGTAATATGTGTTAGCTATATTATTTTTTGCGATAATAATTAAAAAATAGAATAGGTATATTGATTCTCCTCGTGTTGGCAAGTTCATTACTTATAATACTGATATTACTATATCGTTATTAGATCGTTTCGTTTGAATATAGCACTTCCCTGCAGTCAGCAGGATTTGTGTATAAGCCACCACTCACCCAGTTCTGTTTGTTACTAGATATTCGCTTTCATAGCTAACTAGTGTTTCGTGGTTTATTTAAATATTTCGTAGATTTTCACTTAGATAGTTCATAAGATAATTAAATCCGTAGTGTCAAAGATGAAATTACTGGAATAGAATCTTTCCATATATTTATTAAAGTACATACATATGTTAATATTTACAAACTTAAAACTACACATTATCTTTATTAAAGTATATGCGACGACTTTTGTATACTACTCTGTCAAGAAAGTAGCGGAAAAAGATCAATAATACACCAAATGTTAGTTATTCATCTAAATTTATTTTATCGCCTTCAAAGTATGCTCCTTCAGAAACGATACACTTACGCCAACGAGTAATCCAATCATCAAAACATTTTTTAAACGCTTTTTCCGGAATTGAGTTCAGTGCTCACCGCGAATTCTCCTTTATGTCTTCTACCGAATGAAAACGGCTGCCACGAAGTGGTAATTTGAGTTTAGGAAATAGAAAGAAGTCGGCTGAAGCTATATCTGGTGAATAAGGTGGTTGCTCGATGGTATTTGTTGAGTTTTTGGTCAAAAATTCGTTCACAATGATGGCATTGTGCGAAAGCGCATTATCGTGGTGCAAAATGCAAGAATTTTCTTTCCACAAAACTTTCCTTTTTCGTCGAATTTGCTCTCTTAAACGCCGCATAACGCCCAAATAATATTCTTTATTTACCGTTTGACCTTTCGGCAAGAATTCCGAGTGCACAACACCGCGATAGTTAAAGAAAATAGTCAACTTGACTTTGACTTTTGATCGACTTTGGCGTGGTTTTTTCGGTTTCGGTTCAGTTGGAAGGCGCCACTGCGAAGCTTGTTGACTAGTTTGCATGTCAAACTCGTAAACCTACGTCTCGTCACCAGCAACAATGCGTTTCATGAATGTTGGGTCGGAATTGACTCGTTCTAGCATGTCCTCAGCTACTCTTATGCGATTGTGTTTTTGAAGAAAGTTCAGGTCTTTTGGGACTAGCCGAGCGGCAACATGTTTCATACCCAAGTGATTATTTAAAATGGTACGGATCGACTCGTGAGACACAGAAAGTTCGGCGGCTATCTCTTTTAAATTTGAATGAGCATTTTCAATCACTATTTCCTTCACTTTTGCGATGTTAACTTCAGTTGCAGACGTTGATGGCCTACCAGAACGAGACAAATTTTCCATCACATCTCGACCGCTTTTGAACGCTTTGTATCACTCATAACCACGTGTTTTTGATAAAGTCGATTCACCGTAAGCCTTCTGTAACAGTTTCAGTGACTCCGAACACGAAATTCCATTAGCGATGCAAAATTTAAGACAAACTCTTTGTTCGATGTTTTTGTCCATTATGAAATTCGCAATATACACTAGAATTATATAACTAAAAACAGCACTGTATTTAATCTAAATAACAGAAGCAACTCAAACTCGACGCCAAAATGGAAAACAGTTGTGCCAATCTAACAACAACAAAAAAAAACAAAAAATTGAATTTGGAACCATAAACAAATCATCCATTCCCGATACTTTCTTGACTGAATGTATGAAGAACTAAGTCTCTGAAGAAGGAAACTTAAAAACACTTTAGTAATATGCAACCTTATCCATAATAAATGAACTTAACCTCTTCCAAAGCATGCCGTTAAACTTGATCTTGGGTTTCATCGCATAGGTGTAGCTAGGGACTTTTATACTACAGATTCAGAGTGGCTCGTTAGTCACACCAAGCTTTCGATTTTAGTTAATACGATGATCAATAATTGTTTTCAATTATTCTTACATAACTACTTTTTCGTATGACATTTGGAAGATTTTTCTAGGAAATCAACGAGATTTTAGGGTGGACAGTTTTGCCCCTACCTACGTCCATAGTCCTTAAATAACAAGAGAGGAGAGAATAAAGAGAAGAGGTCTTGATTTTCGTTAGTACATAATGTAAGATGATTAGGATTTCATGTTAGTAAGTTATATGTTGCGGCCGTTATTAAATTACATAACTTTCATACATTTTCTAAATTTCTATTACCGAAAATAGCAAAGATAATTACGTAATATGCACAATATGAAATGTTCAATACTACATATATCAAATACATATACCTCATGTTACAAAATATTTTATTTTTAAATAACTTTGTACAATGTTTTTAACGCCTATCAAGTTTGTTTGTATTAAAAAAAGCTATTGGATTTTTGTATATATTCTAAGGATTAGGAATCCTAAACTTAAACTAAATATGAATCGTTTTAAAGTTTGATTCGAAGAGTAATTTATATATATTGATGTAAGTACGTGTGTATATAGTAAGCTGATGGTTATACATAAAAATGTAAATACGAAAGACAAAGTATGGTAATAAAATAACGCAGACGAGATAACTCCGACAATCCTCAGTTAATTTGAGGATTATCCGCGGTAAAACAAAGAAAATATATGTTTAACATTGTATTACATATTGCACTGTCGAATTCACGAAAATACTTTCTTGCTCGAAAGTGTTTTGTTCGTTGTGCCGTATGTAAGAAGATATTGTACTTAATTGTTTAGAGGAACAGCTCAAGTTCTTTAACTCAGCATTATTTCATACATTACGCTTATCAAGCAATTTTCTATGAGGGGTTGAAAGAGCGCCAGAGCACAAAAATACTGTGGAAGTAAATATTTGGGGTTGTAAATGATGACACAGAACCACTAATGACAAATTGCTAGCTTACTGTGTATAAGTACAGACAGATTCGTTATATAAGCCTTGGGCGGCTTTTACTATCTGCGCGGAAAATTCTGTACTTAATTTTTCATTTCATTTCATTGGATATTCTTTCTTTTTTATATGTACACTAGCTGTTCCCGCGGCTCTGCTCGCGTGTAATACATAATTATTGTTTAGGTTTTTAACGAACCGACTGAATGCCGTCAGTTGAGCTCACGCGCGAATCGTACTGCCTCTCGCTCGCTACCCACGGCGGTCCGCAGCAGGTTATATTAAATACAAAAATGCTTATTGTGAGTGATCCTTACAAGATAGGCATATGCTATTCAGACTTTTTGTAGGTCTTTTTAAGGTCTACAGTTGTGCATAACGTTAATTTGTTATATATCTTATGGTTTACTCAACCTAAGACATTTAAGCATCTCAAAAGCATCCTTTTTGGATTGATTCACCGTTATCGTCACTGCTTATTTCGTATGCTACTTCATGTAACTAAATATATCATATAATCTGGCCAGATAACGTAGCTATGAATTAAAAATAAGTATGTAAATGGGATAAGTAGTTCTCGTGTGAAAAGAACATAAACGGACATACGGACAGACAGACAGAGAGACGTAGACTTTTGTAATATGTATAGATAATGGTATTTTTTTATTTTACGATCGTACTGTCTATGCAGGAGCATAAGTAAATTGTATTTTTTATATGTTCCATATACTGCCTGTGTTGGTGGATATATAGTTATCCACCAACACACACACATTCACACATGTTAGCACATTCTATGTGTAGATAGCTGCTTTTCTTTTACCACCTGCGCGGAAAGATAAGTACTTGCAATTTTATATATTTTTTCTTTAGTATCTGCGCGGGAGTATAAGTAGTTGTCTCTTTCTATACTTTTCTTGTACTTTCTACACAGGAAGATAAATTATTGGCACGTTCTAAATTTTTTCTCCCAAACTAGTATAGAAATGACTGTTCAAATTTAAAAACTATATTTCTTGTATTAAAATATAGTATACAGGGTTAATTTAAAAATAGTAATAACCTCTTAGTATTTTGTTCTTAACATTATTCCCAATAGTTTTTGTTCTACAACTTTTAACAATTCATAACCTTTTCTTTCATTCAAAAATAAAAATGTTTCTGAAAATGGCACCTACTCTACCCGGTTGTTAAAGCGGCGTGCACAGCGGGGCGCGGGGGTGCGGCGCAGCGCTGAGGCCCGGTTCGCTTGCACTGTACTTGTATTGGATAGTGTGTATTGGAAATACGTACAGAGTTATTACGTTTCAGACAGTACAACAAAACTTAACAAATATTTTTTGAGAAACGTATTAAGTTTTGAAAAAGTCGTAGAACAAAAGTTGTTATTATGACAGGAATTTTGCACTAAGAGGTTATTAGTATTTTTCAATTACAAACACAAATACAAAATTCTTTATTACAAATGTTTTTATGAGGTGAATACATATCCGATAACTTCCTCACTAGGCAAAGCCTGTATCCAGGAAGCCAAAATCTAAAAAAAAGATAATTAACCCTGTATATTTGATATATCTATACTTATGTATATTAAATTTCCAATTACCTACGTAATGATTGTTACCAAGAGTTTACTGTCGTTTGCACATAAAATTTTGCTTGAACTTGATATTTTATCGAGTAGTTGGCCTCTTGCATAGATTAGATACGTATTTCTCATAGCCGAGTCACAAAACCACGAATTGCCCTGTGCCTTTTCCGACACATAATATAATGTAAAAATAGATATGGGTTTTCATTACTTCTAATAGAGACTTAAATAGCCGCACTATTGAAGCCAAAACTTAATTACATTGATGAAGATTAAATAATTTAGACAATCATCTGTTATATTATTGTTACATTCAAATAGATGAAGACTGAAAATTGTTAAAAAAAGAAACTAAAAAATGTAAGCGCTTTTTATCACGTTTTTATTCTTACCAATAATTAGTCTATTGTTAAGTAGGTATTCTTGTAATTATACAATACGATACAGAATATTATAAAAACAGTATTATAATATTTAAATAAAGCTATGATTTTGTAGGCATACATTTCAGTACCTCGCGTTAGTTACCTACTTAAAATAAAATAAGTCAGTAGCGGCCGATAAGAGGTATTTAATTATCGCGACATCGTACCCGTCTGCGGGTCGATCGATCGCTTTCATTAGCCTCATCACACCCCCCCATTTGTCCGTCCCTAATCACTCACTCGCTCCGTGTCCATCTGTCTTTCAGTAATTTTCGCCGCGCTCGTAATTACTGCTACTTTTTATAAGGTCACTGCGTCTCATTTCGATGTGTTGAAATTAAGGTTTTAGCTTTCCGTTGAGTTTTATTCATTGTCTGTGTTCATATTGTTTTATTGTATTTTTATATCCGGTTATTTCATGTATAAAAAATAATAGGTTATTTGAAATTAGATTTTCTACAGTTTCACATAGTTTTTTGTCGATTTCACTTTTTGACGTCCTATTATGAAACATTAATAACAAGATTCAGAAGATTAGTTATATGGTATTTTAAATAGATATGTTTTTTTCAAGAAAACATGTAGCTTTATTTTATAGCTACAAGAAACGGCGAACGTGAACCTCTTTCAATATAATATATCAAATAATTTAGAAACATTTATCTTACAAAATACAACTTAAAATTTTTTATTTAAAGAGCGCTTCATATTGGCGTATTTAAGTAAACTTTGTTTCGTTTTAATCGTCAATTTGAGTGTAATGAACAGCAAAATTATCCTGGTAAGGCATAAAATTGTAAGTTATTCCAACCTTTTACAATCCAAGGCCAACCATCGGAATACGAATCTTGCAATTATTTGACTTCAGACCAAGGTTATCTTGTTTAAGTTAGGTAATCCTTTTTTTAATTTTAAAGCATTTAAGGCATTTTAGCTAAAAATATTATGCGCTCAAAAATCACATTTTTTTAAAATTATTTCACACTTCTCCGTCCGCGCAATTTTCTTAAGAAGGGAACTAAAGTTTTCGCTTGACGTATTAATATACCTACTACAGATTATGTGAATGAAATAAAATCGGATATTGTACTAGACATTTGAGTTTCAGTAAAAGGCAAACCAGTAAAAGTAATAGTGTTGAATATATCAAAATTCATTTAATTTTGTAATATTAGCACAAAAAAATGTTGCTTACCTTCTAAAAGAATTTCACGATAATGAAAGCAATTACAGACGTACTCGTCGTACGACGTATATCATATCTTTGGTTCGCTTATATTTTGGTAAAGTAGCTATTCACGTAACACACCCTGAATCCTAAATGACTGTTCAGGTTCTAACTAAAAAAGAATTAAGGAAAAGTTATCGGGAGCATTCTCCTTACAGCCAAAAATTATTTCGGCTATAAGGAGTATACTCCCAATCGTTTCATCTTGAGGTTCAACTAATGCGGGAAACTACTGTAGATTACGCTGTTATTTATATTGGCTTTTAGACTTTGCTGCACGTCAAGCGTATGTGACCTTAAGTTGAAGTCGTCTGTAACAGGTCTTTAAACTTGCTCGAAATTCAACTGCTCTAAAACTTCGAAAATATCTTGTAATGTTGATGCTCTAAACCAGCCATTCCCAAAGTGGGCGATAACGCCCCCTTGTGGGCGCTGCAGGCCTAAAGGGGGGCGGTAAGAGAAAAAAAATGGGGGTGTTGTGTAGAGACCTGGGGGGTGATTTGTAATTTCATTTAGTTAGGAGGCAGCTTAGACAACGACTCCATGAGCTCTCGACTCAGTAGACAAAATAAGTTTGGGAACCAGTGCTCTAAACGAAAGAACTGAATGAGACACATTGCAAATTATAACTTACTAAGAAAAAATAATTATAAACCGTCATCGCTTTCTCACACTATTTACGACCACAACTAAATAAGTACTTATAAAAACAATTAGTAAAACAGTTTTATGAATAAAAGGAAAAAATATTAGATAAAAACATGCTTTTATTTAGTTATAAAACTAAAAAATTAAAAATAAGTTTAACGTTACAGGAAACATCATTTTCTTCATTTTGTTTTTCACTAGCATTTAAGTTCCTGCTTTGTTGTTAAACAAAATAGAGACAGAAAAAAGAGCACTATGCACTTTTATTATTCGAAAGCTTGTCACTGTTATATATATAAATAAAATAAATATGTAATTTTAAGATTTAATAATACACAAAATCAAATATGCAATATGTTTTCGCCTTGCAAACCTCAGAGATAAGGGAGGAATTATATTTTTACACATTTTTAACATAGTTTTTAATCATAACTAAAAACTATACGGCGTAAGAGGAAACGAAATTACATAAATAATAATAAATGCGTCAGAAAACACACAAATCATCTGGTCTCAAACTAGGGCGGTTCTTGTGCTGTGACAACTAGACACCGACTATAACCGTCTACCGTCGCCGTCTACCGTTAAACCCAGACCCGAGATAATGTAGAGAAGTTCGTTTCCTAAATTGATCTGACCAGGAATCGAATCCATTTATTTCTTTATATTTTGAACTAATTTGTGTTTTTTTTAATACATAATGTTTGTACTGAATTTTATATCCGTATTCCGTTTCTATTCCATTTCATATAAACTCTTTAATTTTCCAAAATTATTTATTAACAACATCATTTGTTTAAGCATCATGTTTTGAGATTACGTGAATAATAGTCTTTCGGTTAGTCAATGAATCAGTGAGCGAGTGGTATTTCGCTTTTATATAGATTTTTTTACTGTCGTTTCTACCAACTAAACATAATATCGACATCTTAAAATAACAGTATGAAGTGATTTTCGTACAGATTTTCCCAACACGTTCCTAAAGATTTTCTTTAGGAACGTGTTAGGATTATAGAACGTAATTTTCACATTACTCTAATCTCGAAATGTTGGAAACGTTGGAATGGTTAGTCTGGAACAACATTGTCGAGGGAAATAGGTTGTGTAGGATAGAGAAACAAATTCAGCAAGGGTTTGACGCTACTTTAGAATCTAGCAATTGGCAACACGACTCCGCATTGTACTCTTAGTAACAATACCTATCGTTTTTCCTCTAGAACTTTAGACTCTAGAAGAGACAGGAATAAATATTGTGATTTAGGAATCATTTGTAAAACTAGTCTTTAAGCCGTTAAGTCAACTACTCCTTATTTTTTATCTACTAAACTAGGAATCTCTTTCATTTTGAAATTAAAAATAAGACTTCGTGTCCATTTGGAGTGCATTAGATAATATATCTTCAGCTATATCCCTAACGGGGTAGTCAGAGAAGAAAGAGCGCCAATCTTCGCGATCCTTACATCTTTCACCTCCTCAAATCTCATTATTCTCCTCAGACATTTTTACCTAGGTATGCGAGTGCTTTTGACATTTCCGTCAGCTAACACTCTGGCTATTTGATCTGGCTATTTAATTTTATTCATCGGATGGATATATATCAAATAAAAAGAAAGGGATATAAAGTTGGTTTCAGATGGTCTGTGTATGTGTAAAGACCTTAGCGACCGCATCTATTAATTGAAATCTTACTAACTGATCTTGATTCGACCGTGCATCTTTACACTTGTGCATGCAAATAATATGAAACAACCGCGCACCGTGGGAAACTTGCGCAGTACTTATAGCACTGTAGGCAATTGATCGTCTATGTAATTACTTAAGTTTTGAAAATGTTTTAACGTTACAAGTTTTAAATAATTTCATCCATAAATAGATGCTAAAATTGTAATTAATACACCCTACTGATTTTTTTATTTTCATATGAGAATAGGTCTGGTTTAGTAGGTTGCCGTGACTTTGAAAATATCAATAAGCAAATTATTGGACAATACGCAGTAAGTATTCTACAATTTTACCATGTAGGTAATATCAAGTACATAAATAATTATTGACGGAGTCGTCATATTTGTTATTGTGCGTAATATCGAAATACAAATTAATTCGTACCTTTCATGGGTTCCAGTAAAATTCTAATTCGATGTATTATATATATAGTGCTCATTTCGCACTTACTCCTTTGACGGTGTTCGCAGTTTGACGGCCCTAAAAAGGTCGGGTTCATTTGCCGCTTTCTGTTACTAGAGCGGTATCCATTTGAGCGGAATTACCAGAGATTCTGAAATGTATTCTTTGTACTTATATAGCTCAACCGATGTACGATTGAGTTCACTAATTAGATAGACGGTGCTATATATTTCTGCGCGTTTTATGTAATTAGATAAGTGTTCAGTATTTTGCAGTACATTTTGATAATATGCCTTCTCCTTGAGGGAGAATTCACAGAATATTACATATTACAATAAATGTGTTCAACATACTCTACATTATTGTGTGTTTTTACAAGCGTTTACATTTTACCTGTTAGCACATATAGGTCAAATTTTGGTACTAAAATTTAAACCAGTTATTCTGCAAATCTGGCAGACAAAATATAATATTACAATTCGTTCAAAATGGCAGCCGCTTCAACATGGTGGATTACCTTTGTTGCAACAACCACCTAGGTAGGCATATTAAATGAAAGAGTTTGACGAGTAGAAAACGACAAGGTGAGTGACATTATACTAAATCCATTACGGCGGGCGTCCCAACATGGCTGACGGCACATGATTATGGACTTAATCTTTAGATGGCATCTTCATTGAAGAGATAGATAATTCAAAACTCACAGGAATAGCATTATTAGAAATGCATAGATTAAGACATAAATACGCTGTATCCCTAACGGGGTAGTCAGGGAGGACAGAGCGCCGGGAGTCGCGGTCCTTACACACCTCATTATTATTATCACACAGATTAAGACATACTAACTAAAAAGCACAAAACATTATAATAGATGAAACTACTTATATATTTCACATTATAAGATCTTTATAAAATAAACAGAGTTACTGTCTTGTCAATTTCTCATGTTGTAAATGGTTTAATATTTAATTACTTGTTTTCAAAAAACTTATAACTAGAATTGTTAAGAAAGTACTTGCTTATCAAACCAATTACTGATATTGATAACGTAAAGATAGTATGTTTATTTGATAAGGATCTACCAATGTTAAAAATGTATGCAGATGTAGGTATTTCCATTTAAAACAAGATTTTGGTCATATACTACAACGAATGAAATTTCGTTTTAGTATGTGAACCAAGAACTTGTTTTTAAAAAGTCTGTTTCACAATCAGTCTTTTCTTCGGGTAGATATGTTTTTCGTGTAGTTTTATTTCTTACTAGTTGTTGTCCACGACTTATATATAATAATAATATAAAATAATTATTTATTATGTATCTAAGAAAAGGTCAACTATTTCGTTCGAAATTTACCTTACATAAGTAAACTTCATTCTTGTTAAGTATAATCATGATATAATAGATATACAATAGATGATATAATAGATTGAGAATACATGATATAATAATTTATAATACATAATATAATAGATAATATATATTACCTAAATAATATAAATTATAATGAGTGTTGTACGCACCTGCAATTGATATGTTCACGGGACTGTTAACCACATAAATCGAAAACTAATAATATGTATTGTGAATCATTCGTTGGTGTGTCTAAATAAATAATATCTACTATATCGTGTATTATATGTGTATGAGATTATTTAATTTTTATTTCTTTTTCCTTTTACAGTTTATGCAAAAAAGATGACAAAATTTATGTTAATAAGACGGGTATAAAACAATATTTTTTTAAATTCATACTTAATACTTATTTTTATACCTCAAGGCGTGCCTAATAGAAAAACCTACGCATGACTTTTTGGCGGGAATGGGAGAAGCGAGATTGTCATTTCATTTAGATTTTCTATTTTTTACATTTTTGGGAGTTTTAAAGTACCAAAGTGATAGTATATTGTGTTTTAAAATTCTGTATAAGTGAAAATAATGGAGTAGGTCTAAATAAACATGCGTAGCTGAAATTCTCGCGCTCTTGCAAGAAGTCCTATAAAACTTCAGTAAAGTCTACTATCACTTTACTGGAAGAGTATTACGATAACGATCTAGATAACGATTCTTCTAGATTCTATTTATTAATACAATACTTGATGATGGCAAGACATACAAGATGGCAAATATTACTTTTTTTTGATAAATCGATATGGGTGTCACATCCTAGGTTTCTCGGGGTGCTAATTACGCTAATGACGTTCATTTTCAAATCCAAGTTGGCGAAAATGACTTTTTTGGATAAATCGATATGGGTGTCACAGTATAGGTTTCTCGGGGTGCTGCTTACGAAAATTATGTTTATTTTCGAATCCAAGATGGCGATTATTATTTTTTTGGATAAATCGACATAGGTATCATATTCTAGGTTTCTCGAGGTGCTAATTACGAAAATGATGTTCATTTTCAAATCCAAGATGGCGAATATTACTTTTTTTTTGATACTTCTACTTGGGTATCAAGTTCTAGGTTTTTCGGGGTACTGATTACGAAAATGACGTTCATTTTCAAATCGAAGATGGCAAATGCTACTTTTTTTATATCTATTAATATTGATATTTAATATTATTGTATACAGTGAAGTGAATAGAAATATAAAATATGGAAAAAACCAGTAAACTCCAGTCGTGCGTCGGAGCTGACATACACACTTTTTTTTTTAATTAACTTTTTTTATTTCTAAAGTTTTAGTTTTCGAAATTTGGAAGAATAAAATATGACATTCCTTGGATTAAGATCAATCTAACAATATCTTGCACTTCAAAATCCATCAAGCTGTTTAGTCTGCAGGAAGTTGCAAAGAAACCGACATACATAAATAATGTATACATCCGAAAAACATTACCCTTCTTGAGCTTTCGGGTAAAAACTACCTTTATACAATTTTTAGGACATGAATCACACCATACGATATTAACTAAACTAGACGACGTTTAAAAACATAAAAGGCGACGTTGAAAAGCAAGAGTTATGAGACTGAAAGTCAAATTATGTAGTCGGATGTTATATTAAAAAACTTTTAGGCTTAAACTCGACTAGAATCCGTATTTCTGTCGTCAACTTTATAGTTATTATGAAGGACTACATGTATATTATTTTTAAGCTGTGGGAAAAAAATATGAAACAGAAATAGCTCACGTTACAGTTACCCGTCTATTTTACACAAATACTTTGTGTTTAGGAATGTGAATTACAGTTATGGGGCCGTAAGATCAAGTGGAGTTTAAAGTATGGATTTCATTAATCTACGATAAAATTTAATCACAGTTTAATTCACTATCCTAATATCAAATGGAAATAGTTAACGGATAAGTAAAACCTAGATTAATGTCTTGCACATGGTAATATTAAGTATTCGTTTCGTTTCACAGTTCGTTCGTTCTTTTTAAGATTCTTTGTCGATATTTGATAATTTAATCTGCTCGTAATCGATTAACTGCCATTGATCTTACTTAATAATCGAAAACAGAAGATTAAACTCTCTTTCGTCGTTTAAGCTACCAATAATCCTACAGCCTATGAACACATAAATACGGGTAGACAATACTCGCTAAAGTTTCATCACATTCGGATGAATGGTATAGGAACACATAGAGAACAATATACAAACATTAATTTTTTAAATATATAAACTGGCTATTGTCCGCGACTTCTTTCGTGTAATCTTTTATTTACTCAATTAAATAATTCAGAAACCTTTGCGGGCGTACGCAATACAACTCACCAAAGTTTTTTCACAATCGGATGAATAGTTTAGAAATGTGTAGAGGACAAACATACAAACAAACATTTATTTTTATGTTATATATAACTAGCTGTACCTGCGACTTCGTCCGCGCGCAAAATTTTTCCATGGCTTTTTAGTGACAATTTCCATACAAGATTACCAATTTCGATTTTTTCGATTTTTCATCTGTTCCTCTGGGTTTGTCCTAATTTATTTTTTTCCTAAAACCACCTAGTATTGAGGTCAGCAAAACAAAAAAAAAATTCAAATCGTTCAGCCATTTTCTAGTTTTTGCGAGACTAACGCACCGCAGTTGGTTTTTATATATTATATAGATAGAAGAAGATAACGTTGTATCACATTCATACTTACACATTGTGTAGATCTAAACACTGAATAACACCTAAGGCATACAAAGACGTTAGTTCACAAACATGTAGAGTACATATGAGACACCGATTTATGGATTAAGTAATTAAAATGATATTAGCTACTTATTTTCAAAGTTATTAGTTACCACTTACCATACAATCACGGATTTTAAATGTACAATGGTTATAAAAACAGGTATAGGCAAAAAACGCTTACATACCGTTAGTGCTGTTATTAAGCTTGCGTATGCTTCTTATACCAACAACACGGAGGTGAAATGCGCTAAGAAGATTACAGTTTGGAGCAGAGCCAAATTTCAAACCGTGAAAATACCGCATTACTATTATAACTCGAATAAGTCAATTACACTAGAATTTGGGAACTTTTCACAAGTGTCAGCGAAAGATAGGCTGGTTCAACGGTGTATTCGTTTATCTGTCTTCTGAGTCGTGTAATTTGGATTCATTTCAGCTTTTCATCACACAGTGTGAAACCAAGTACGAGTATCAAAAGTCCCCTACGGAATCCTAGTCTTTTGTCTTCCAGTTCAGAAAATTTGAATTGCTCAGCTGATCTAATGCACGCCACACACGATCAAGTATTCATGATCAAACCTGTCTAATTTGCATGAAGCGGAGGTTGCATCAAATAAATTTAATAGCGTGTGGCATTGTAGGGATATCATGCCAAACTACGCTTCATGCCAATTGGACGGGCTTAATCGAGCATATACGATCGTGTGTGGCGGGCGTAAATGAGAATTGAATCCAAGACATTCGATTAGGTAGACATATACAATAATTTTGCTTTAGATTTATGTCCCTGGTGGAGTTCCGCCCAATTTCGACTACGAAAGACAAACGTTGGAAATTGAGATAGAAAGTGGAATAGAGAAAGGCAATATACATTCAATCATGGAGAATAAACACAGTAGAGAAAAATTTCAAATTATATTGTAGAGATAAAAGAGTAATCAAAGGAAATAAATAAATGAGAAAAAATGTAATAAAAATAGCAAATATAAATTTATAATAAGTAATTTAATTGGAAGTAGATTAAGGATTAAGGCAGACATGTGAAAACAGTGCAATAATAGATTAAGTAGAATTAGAACTATAAATACTGTGATATTCATTATAAGTAGATTAGTAGATTGAATGAATAGTTTATTATATATAAGTAAGTGGTAAATAAGGAAGATGTAATAGATTAAACTATGTAATAGATAAATGAAGATAAGAGAAATAATATAGATAAAATAAATAGAAGGAAATATAAGGATAGGAACGAATGAAAGGAGAATGAACCTAATATGAATAAAAAAATGATAGTAAAAATGAAATACTGACGAACAAGGAGCCTGACCAATACACGCCAGGAGAAGCAGATTAAAAAAAAAATACAATCACTAATCTGCATAGAAAAGCAGCCTGAGATGTGATACAATGCGGAAGGTAGACCAGACTATCTTTCTTCCACTGAGGTCCAATAAAATAATTCACACCAGTATTATGGATATAACACGGGTATAGTTGTATTGATAGGAGAAACTTTTCCATTGGTGTTGTGATAAATGTTAAAGTGTCTATGCGTTATCTGCCTATGTATATATCTGTGGCACTGTACTGCTTGAGCGAATGATTCTTTTAAGGTTTTTAGGATACCGTAGCAAAAATGTTTGTATGCCTATTTGTCTATATACCACCAATTCATTCCGTCATCTTTAAACTTACTAAGCTGAATTGTTTTATATAAACATAAATAGATAATTTAAACACAAAAAAAGACATAACGAATATAATTTTCTTTTTAAATTCAACTTCAACTTCTTCGAAATTGCTATGGAACACACTTTTTTTTCGTTTTTTGCGGTACTTGCAATTTTTTAGAACGTTTTGAAAATAACTATGCTTAGTAAAATTCGGACCAGCTATCCACAAATTTTCAGTTTTGAATCCTATTTATGAAATATTTAAAATACTGATGCATCTAAAAATGTTTTTGTTATTTTTTTGCTACTTGTTATTTTTTTTTGTGAATTTTTAATTTTTTTTTTGACAAATTGATTTTACTGTTTATGCATGGAGAAGGGTTGTAAGTTATTGTCGAAAAGTCACCATCATTATCAGCTAATATTTGTGTACTCTGGTGAACATAGGCCGTTTCTAAAGCATGTCACTGAGTCCATGTGAACTTAAGTTTCATCGAAACTAGAACTGTTTTCCATGTTAATTAAGATTTATGTTAGTTGGATTAATTTTAAACTTTTATATTGTAGCATAAAATGAATTATGCGTTGTACATTAACAATATATACATACATATATCGTAACAAAGTCTGAATTCTAAGCGTAATGTTTTAATCGGTAATTTGGAAGACAATTTTTTATGGTCTGGGAAGATACGAAAATCGTCGAGGCGTACAATTTATTTCGTAAGTACTATTTATTACAGATTTTTAAATATGTTAAGCACATACTTTAAAATCTTTTTTGATTTTGGATACCACTTTTACATGAAAGTAATAAGACCGGAAGTTATGGTGCCATTTACACAGAAACACTACAGCCTACCTACATCAGGTTTTGTCGAAATGTTTACTATCTAAATCCTTTTTGTTTTTGAAAATAGTTTTATTGTATTCGTGAAATTACTAATAATATAGTCAGAGTTCTGTTTATGTAGGAACCCAGTCTATAGCTTTTGTGGAAACAAGTTCGCATTCAAACAGAAAAAACGTGTCAATACCTCCAACACAATAATAGTTCTAACAAACATTGGCTTTGTCATATTGAAATGCAGCACAAAGTTTCCAGCTTTTTGTCGAACTGGAAATACGTTCAAACTATTCAATGACAAAAATAACTAACGCGTAAAGCTTTTATGCTTTTAATTCTATTAGGAATTATATAGGGAAATGCAAAGGTTTAATGTAGTAGTAATTTTTCCCTGATTCATCTGATTCTCCCTGATTCTGAATACACAAAAAACTTATGTAGAATATTATTAAGGGTTTTGTGTTAAAAAAGTTTAGGTTTCTGAGTTAAGTTTCAAAATGGAATAAGTAACTCGTATTTAATTTTTTTCTAAAATTTTTCAGTGAAATCTTTTCAATAAATACTTTGTCTCTATATAAATTGAAAAATATTATGAAAGCCTTTCATGAATATTAGGGGTGGAGCGTCAGTGTTTAATATCTAAGCTTTTTAATCAAAAACATGTAGACAAATCAAAATGTACTTTGGAAGAAAAGACAAAACGAGGGCTAAGTACATCTTAAGATTGGAAAAAGGTAACGTAAGAATACTGGTAGGTATTATAACAGGTCACTGTACACTAAACCGACACCTATCACTAGTCAGACTAACAATAGATCCTCTATGCAAACACTGTAAAGGGGAGGAAACTAGTTTACATTTTACAGCAAAATGCAATATGTATTAGATCCAATACACTAGGGTCTGATATACTGGAAGAAGAACTGAGGACAACCAAACAAAGGGATATCCTTATGTTTTGTAGGAAAACTGGAAGATTCACGGACGAAACTAGAGAGGGAAAACCATCAGGCCAACTGTAACTGGAGCTCAACCGGGGAATAGGGCTGAGTTCTCACTTGTGAGAAGCCGACAGCCCGTTTGCGGCCTGGCTGTCGTCCCTACTGGCGATCTACATCTACAAGGTTTAGCGAGGCGGTTTAGTGAGACTACAATGGCAACATTGTGGTGAAACGTCGTTCGTTGAGGTGGCAGATTGCTTATCGATCGTATTTGTATCGGTGATAGCGCAAACCAAGCGATATTATCAGGTTGACGGTCAAAATTTAATTACTTAATTTTTTCTGCAGTTTTCTGTTTGCCTGTTTTATTAAACATCATTATGTTAACTTCATAATTATTTTAATGTCAATTAGCCATTTTTGATCATTTCGTAATATTTTAATGGGGAGACTGGGGTTAAAATTGGTCGTCCACGTATTAATGAGGCTGTATATAATGGACAGAGATGTAATAAGTTATAGTTCTTACCACTGTGTGTCAAACGAATTTTCTTGTCTCTTTCTATCTCATTGAGTGTAACCACGAATAAGTAGTTAGCTATAGTAAGTATGGCAACCTCGCACTGTCAGTGTAATTCGTGTCAGTTTATGAGTCGGTCTTGAAATCATTATTTGCAAAATACTCGTAAATCTTAATTGTTTTGGGTACAATTATTTATAAAAATAAAAATATGTCATGTTCAGCTGTGTATCGTTGTATG
This sequence comes from Zeuzera pyrina, assembly GCA_907165235.1. Lineage (NCBI taxonomy): Eukaryota > Metazoa > Arthropoda > Insecta > Lepidoptera > Cossidae > Zeuzera > Zeuzera pyrina. The sequence goes on from OU015629.1 coordinate 7,427,206, forward strand.
TGACCTTCTCTACTCACGCATATTAGTATGGACCTAGAAACTAGGTCAAAAAAAAAGACTCCGTAAGGACACGCTCGGAGCAAATGCTCCGTCTATTCAGTACTTAGTCCGAGGGCTGTAAGCTGTATATAAGTGTGATTAGTTTTTGTAAATTAGTTGTCAAATAGTGGCCGAGTGGTCGTGTGCAGTTGTAGAATGAAGGTAGTCCGAAATAGTTTAATTCTATCCCTCGCCATGTGCTGTCAGATAGAAGCAGTTTAGGACAGTCAGAATTAGTAATCTTTAGCTATATCCGCGAACAGTCATTGTTTAGGTATAGTGCAACAAATTAGTAATTAATTCAGCAAGCAATTTAATGAACGCACAGTGTATGCATTTAATTGTCTAACCCAAATCGTTATTATTTACGCGCAATTGAGATCTTAAACCCAAGTCAAGAAGATGAATATAGTTTGATGTATATCTATCGTGTTATACAGAAGCGCTTGTGTTTCATTACTAACGTAATTGAAAATCATATTAAAGGCAAGCGTAAATCATAGCAATATAATAGTATTTTTTTTTTTTTTATTATATAATGTAATATTGTTTGTTATTGCGGTCGGTCTATTGAGACAAGAATTACAAACCTCGCACTGTAATCCATGTTCCAATAAAAACTGGAGCATTACAGGATTAGATATGTTCGACCAAGCAACGAGTTAAATTCAATTTACTCAATACAATTTACTCGAATGAGAGTCATATTCGAGTATATCCATTGTGAATGTCTCTTCGAATGCTTTGTTGCTTTTGAGAATATATATACAATTGCGATGTAATTATTCGGAAATATTGTCTTTATTCAAATCGACTACTTATTTTTACAGGACAAATGGTACTGGACTTACCGTTTCAAATAATAAAATTCATTTAAGAAGCAGGCATGACAAATTTTAGATGTGGCACTCAAATAATGCGCACGGTTATTGCAATCTCGCAACTGCATTCGAAGTGGTGCAGACCAACTCTCTTAGCATTAAACTGCTCACTGCCATCTCTCTTATTGCAAATGAGGTTGTGGTATTCCAGGAGAAATGCTTTCGTTTGGCATAAATGTGAAAACTGAGATGATATCTAAGATTTTTTAAAAGGTACCTATTTTACGTAATTGCGTTAGATTAGTAATATATAATTTAATGTTCAAATTAATATCTAAATACTGAAAATTCAGTTTAAGTTTTTAAAACAGTCTAAAACGATATTATTTTATAATTATTAGTCAAATACGTAAAAAAGCTATGAGAATTATTTAAGAAGTCGTAAACGCACATAAAAGAGAGGATGCTAAATTTTTTAACTTAAAGGTGGCGTACAGATAAATCATTTAGTTTTTCACCTCGTAAATCTTGTTTAGGGTCACGATTTAAGAGACGTTATCAAAAATGACCTCGTAGAAATTGGTTGAAATATATCAATAGTGTTTATTTAGGATTAAGCAAAGATGAAAAGGTATAAATCTATAAAGTTTACTGAGTAAACTTTCGCTCTTTATTTTTATTCACAAAGAGTTTCTCAGGTTATGATTTGATTTTTTCATGTAGTTTTGATAGAACGCAAACTTACCTATTCTTTTAATCTGAAAACAGCATCTTAAACAAAATTATTTAATCTTTTTGTCATATTACAGTATATTTTTGTTGAATGTATTAATATTGACTGTTCATCGGTTTGTAATTGGTGCATATACTAGAATAACTAAAATGAAATGTATTTTTTATAATTTTGTGTATATGTACTGTTGGTGTACCTATTAATAAATTAATAATTTTAAATATGAAACATTCCTCACAGAATTCAACAGGATTAATTTCATCGTTTTGAGACCAACGATAAATTATTTAATCGGGGATCTATTTCTAACAACTTATTATCAATTCATCAACGAGACAAGTAATCAGATTATCGTCAACTTAGGACACTTAGATTCTTATTCATAAAAAAATATTAAACATTTTTTAAGCTAGAATATGTTTTATCGTTTGAGTTTTGTTTTGAAAGAAAAGAGACAAAACACATTTTAGCTATTGCAGATTTAATCGACCGTTTATGATTAAGGGGAATAATTTATGTATGTACCTACAAGAGATACATAATGTACTTTTAAATAAAAAAAAGTTTCTCTTTTTGGTACTTTTATTACTTATATTTACTTTTTGTAATTAATAACACCTAATATTTATATAATTAATAAATCAGTATGGCACCTACGATATTTCACACGATTCTCTTAACATCATTATTAACTAAGAATAAATACATAACACGAACATTAACACTTAAAAATATTTTTCTATTGTAATACTAAAATACCAATATAAAAAGCACTGGTGTACATCAAAAATGGCACAATCATATTATATAATTAAAGTTTCTTTTTTGTTTTTAGGATTTCGTATCAATATGGGAAAAAAGGAGCATTTACAGTATGACTTCATCTGTCTGTCTGCCACAGTTGTTTACTTTAGCAACTACTAATATTTTGGAATAGTTTTAAATAATGCTTGCACACCTTCATTGCATATAAAAAAAAATCTTTTTTGTAAAAAAAGACTACAGTAGGTTATATGAGATATGAAATTCTTCATTTAATATATTATGAAATATGTTTTCATTTTCTTTTAGTGCCGCGTAGATTTTGACTTAAGATGAAAAATTTCATTGCATTAATAAAATGTAGATGAGGCACATAATACCCTTTCGTTCAAATTATAGAATCGTCTACTTTGTATACAAATAAAGTTTAATTCTCTAACTCAATAATATTCTCGAAATGTTTTAACGAGATACTTTATATAACATGTCACGATAACATAAAAAATACTTATATTTCTTACAGTTTTCACCGAAAGTGACGAGTAATATAATTAAGAATGTAATTATAATATTATACAGTTTGATGAGAAAATCGATATACCTATTATGAGGTATATTAATTCTATAATTGTTATAATAGCTCCTTCTTATGGAACAATTACAAAAAAGTGTTAAAACTTACAACTATTTAACTCTCGAATTCATTTATTAGACTTATAAAATTACATAAACTATTCGATACTGATTGTCGTCTGCTAAAATATAATTACATAGTTTGAAATGTATTGCTTTAATATCACGTAGGCGATTTATATAATAAAACGATTTCAAGATTTTATTACTCGTTTTTGAAATACAGCTGTTATAAAACGTGATTGCAATATTTTGGAATTTCTATATTTATTACTTTAGGCTTAAATTTTTATTTTGTACATGTCATCAGATTTATGATTACATACTTATAGCCCCGGTATCCTGTTATCAAAAGAAACTGAAGTTAAGTAATGTGTCTGAGGTCGTCTTCTTGATCTGTAATATGAAATACCGGAATAAATTCAGTTTTCATGTCATCAACTATATGAAATAAGTTGTAGGAAACAGGTTACATATATCGTAATATTATTATGTGATTATTTCATTAATTTAATGAGAACTAAGTTGCAAAGATTTAAAAAGAGTTTAAATATATTGTTATTATTGTTTGTATTCATTTAACACAAATAATGTATTCTGTATTAAATTATTATATATAAATTAAATTATTATATATAATATTAAATGAAAGTGGTTTAGAGGTTATTACTATTTGAAATAATGGTTAGTTAATGTTTCTATTTGCTTCGATGTAAATCTTTTGCAAATAAGAAATTATGACATTGTACTTACATTGGATGCCTTTGTCGTCTCTTAAAAGATGTAACTTCGACACAGAGAACTATCAATTCACTATTACAAGGATACCTGTGAACAATGGTTCCACTTTAAATGATGTATTTTTATATTTTCACCTAATTATTTCATAATGTTTTAATATTTTGAAAAAGTAATTACGTAAATAATTTATATAAAAATCATTGTAGTTCGCATTACGATGAATTTTATAATTCTGTGTGTACTTTGGACAACATAATTTCTATTCATTATCGGAAAGTACTTTAGGATACCTTTAAGTTTTTTTATGACAATTATCTGCATTGTACTAATGCTATACTATACATTCTGTAATACTAATGATTTTAATGAACAAAGGTCATAATATTCTGTAAAGAAAACATTTTTTACACAAAAGATAAAAACTCACATTTCTTCTTGGAGTAGTCTATTATGATGCAATGATGATGCAGCACCAAAGGTCTTTGGGCTATCTGTTTGCCATTCTTCACAGAAACCTTTTGGTGACCGAATTCCATGTGAATTTCCTCCATGCCACACCATTTTTTTTGGCCTAAAGTGTACAACATAACTGGTTATAAGAAGGTATCTTGCAGACAAAAAGCCGGTTCCAGACGAGCATATATTTATTTATTCGTTTCTTTACATTAATGGAGAAATATAACGACGAGTGCAAGCAGCTGTATGCTTGCTGACAAGAGAATCAATTTATACCTTGAACAAGGAATGATACAAACTGTTATATTGAACTAGATATTTGTTGTTCAAATAAAAAAATAAATATTATAAATAAATGAAATAATAATTAATTTATTTGATTTTTATTATTTATTAATTTGACGAATCAGTTATCAAGGAGGCAATACCGCCAGTCTGCTGGGCATCCTAAGTAATGACAGCTTTCTAAGCGGCATTTTTAAGGAAGAATTTAAGATAATGTTTAGTTTTAAGTTCGTTAATATTAACGTTAAGATATGTGTACATATGTATGTACTGGTTTATGTCAATAGAAATGTCTTATTATTATTAAAAAAACTTATTTGATTAATACTTTAGGACAGTATCCATTGTTCCTCCACGTAAATATTGTTTGTAGTTTTTACACGTAGGATTCAGATCTTAATGATAAAAGTGGGAGCTTTTTGAAAACTTCGTTATAACTTATAAGTACAAATTATGTATTATCACGAATCTATCTTCCTTTTTTAATATTAGTGGCATATGAAAAGAAATTGGCTGACTGAATAACATATCGATGACGTATTAACCCCAAAATGTTGTATACAAAAAATTAATAACGATGATTAAGTTTTTAGACTTCCTTGTTACCAAAGAAAATATAAGGTATTATTGTGTTTGTACTTCATTGTAAATTCGATCTTTCAAAGACTACCACTGAGTTCCTCAACAACAACAACTCAGAGGACTAAAGAGTACCTCAGTTACTTTACGGGCTCTATATATTAACACATACTCCTACAATAATAATAATATAATTACAATAAGAAAATAACAGTATAACAACGTTATTTTTATTAAAAGGTGGATAGAGTTATTAAACTTTGCAACTGTGAAAACTACGTAATACCCAAGTATTATAACAGAGTATTTTTTTAAATTTACGCGAATGAAGTTGCAGACAAGATCTAGCATATAATATGAACTTAGAGAAACGATATTTTACCAAGTGGGATCAAAAAGTACGTTTCTTCCACTGAAACTGTAAATATTGAAATTCGAGCTAGCAAACAATGCTCCAGATCCGTTGAACATGCTGGACCAAGAGTCAAATAGCAGTTCCCCCTTTAAATTCACAACGGGCAACATTCTGTCTCGTTCCGTTTTCACTATAGATTTGAGGTCCTCTACTCTGAAAACAAAAATTTTAGAATAGTATTTTGACGTCACAAATTACATTTACTTATAACACATACAAATAAATTACACAATACGACACTGAAATTGTACATATTTTATTTAAAATAATTTGATTGATCGATTGAGCAAAGTAAGTTCATCAGAAATTGATAACAACAATTAGCCACAACGAGAAGCACTATTCTACATACGCAATAACGAAAAAAAATTTGGTTTCTCAGTAATTACGGAAATATCACGAAGATGATTAGAGTTCAAACACTATCGATATTGCCATAGACTTTATATTAAATGACTCCCTGCATTATGACTCCTACAGCTACGGTAAGGCAATTCAGATAAGATCCTTTACCTGTACATACGACACACATTTATTATTAGATAGTTGGGGGCCTAGACAAGTGTAATTGTCGTAAACACCAGTAGAATAGGATAACAACTACTACGTGATTTAGAGTAACGAATTTTAAATTGGTAAACGTTATTAACTTTTTATTCAATCAAAAGAAAAAGTAATGAGAAAACTGCCGTATAAAGCGTAGACAAATGGCACTTTGCAAGTGCAATAAGGCCGGCAAGCGTTTTGATTGTATGAAGCGTTTGCCACTTGTTGTTGTTGTTGTGTTGTTGTTGTTGTTGTGTGTGAGGGCTGTTGTTTCGTCAAACAACAGCCCTCACATAACTACCTTTTATTAATTTTATTTGTCTCACTTCTAATGATAAGGGACGGTCTGTCTGGAGTCAAAAAGTCTATGGAGTTATAAAATTATTGCGTAATGAAGTTCCTTCCCCAATTACAAGGCAACTCTTATTTGGATAAGTTAATATGACAATTAGTAAAGAAAAATTAAACTGCCTTCAAAAAAAAACGCTGAAAAGTATAAAATAACTATCCTTCACTAATCAACAAAACTCAAGTACAATTAAAATAACTTTATAAATACGATACAGTTACAGTGACAGTTATTGAAGTCGGTGCCAAATCAATGTGCAACAACAGAAGGTCTATTAGTTTGATGGGCTTGGCACCGACTTCAGTGTAAAATTTAATTATATAGGTATGTGCATCGTATTTATAAACTTATTTTAATTGTACTTGAGTTTTGATTAGTAAAGGACAGTTATTTTATACTTTCCGTGTTTTTTTGAAGATGGTTTAATTTTTTTAATAATTTTTTTTTATTTCTCTGTTTTAAGTGATCTTGACTTAAATAAATATTTAGGGCAGGTCTGGAATTAACTTCTTTCTATTTCCAGAGCGCAACGATGTACAAGAGAATCATCAATATAAATAAAGGTAAAGGTTATAACCAGGTCGAGTTATTTAGTGTACCTTCGAAGTCCAAGCTGCAATATCGGTGAAATTTAAATAGGACTACCTCTGAAGTATTACCTACCAAACGAAAAAATAATTTTCGAAATCGGTTTATAAATGACGGAGTCATGAGGTAACAAACACACACAAAAAAAAACAACATACAGACGAATTGAGAACCTCCTCCTTTTTTTTTAAGTCGGTTAATAACTAAACAAGTTTTTAGTTATTTTTTAGTGAAAACACGGGAAATTAACGTAATTACCTTTTATTTAGCTTGACGTTTGGGCCGAGTTGCATCGGCAGCTAATTTCGAAAGTTTAAATAGCAAAAAATATCCTTAACCTTAACCTTAAAAATAAAACTTTTATGTCAACATTTATAAAAGACGACTACATTAACATGTTCTTGTATTTAAAGCTAATAAGATAACACTTTATTACATTTGTCTCACATTAATTTTAGCCCTTGAAGTGTAAAAGTATCCTATCATTCAAAGATCATAACAATTTCTTACCATCTCCTAGTAGGGATGGACAGAGTGTTAAAGTGCAAACGGAATCAGCAACCATATAATTACAGGAAAGGAAAGGTAATCCGTAATAGTTTCTAATTAATATGTACTTACTTATTAGCCAGGAAAGCAACGAATGAGCCACCAACCTTCGCTCTCTTCGACTCTCTGTAGCAATCAAAATCTGCAGCATTACGTCCAGTGCGATTTGTAAACGAATACATTCTACCGGTATATGGTAAATTGAGAGCTGCTAAACGAATCTGAAAAAATTATTACGAGCGATTTTCGCATTATTTGACTTTTATTTATCCAAATTATACTTAAGTTTGTCAATTTTACATAGTACGCATAAGCGATTTCTCAAAACTCAACCTCAAAGGGGGTGAAAGTGGTCGGAAAAGTGTATTGGAAATAATCATATGGTATATTCGAAACTTAGAATTCATGCTTTTAACGATCAACAAAGCACGTATTTCACCCTTTTCTCAAACTCCTAAGCGGTGAACAAAGGTGACGAAGTTTGTGTGGGTCTTATACCAAGAAACATAATGGGTCATAATAAGTTTCCGCTTTTACCACCGTGTGTCAAACAAACTTTCGTGTCTCTTTCTATCTCATTGAGCGTAACCACGAGTAAAACAGTTAGCTATGTAAGTATGGCAACTTCGCACTGTCAGTGTAATTCGTGTCAGCTTATGAGTCGATCATGAAATAATTATTTGTAAGATACTCGTAAATCTTAAATGTTTTGGCTACTACTATTCACAAAAATAGTCACGCTCATTCCCTAGTCACTCACATTAGTAAAAATCTAGAAACTCGGTCAAGAAAAAAGGGACACCGTAAGGACACGCTCTCCGAGGAAATGCTCCGTCCATGTGACACTTGGTCCGAGGTATGGGCAACAGTATGTTTTTGGTCAGATTTATTTGTAACTTGGTATTAACGCTTATTGCCACAACGAATGAAACATGTTTATGATGCTTTTCCAAAATCAACTTGTAAGGGGTGAAAAGAGGCACTAAAAGTGCCTGTATGTGACCAGTACAGATCCTTTGCGTTTGGACAGACTATCTTCTGCATGACTGTAAGTTTATAAATTTGTGACTCAAACAATGAAGCATATTATACGGGACTACCCCTTAAGAAAATATAGCGGATCCCTGGATTATCTGATCAGTTTCGATGACGACGTCCATAAATCGGTTAAAACCGTTTTATTAAATGTTACTAATATTAAATCATAAATAAAACAACTGATCACTATTTCAATTCAAAAAGGTAGTAAGTGTTTATCCATTTCAATCACAAACTAACAAATCAAATAATATTTACGTAATTATATATTTCTGGTACGTGGCGTGAGCGTGAGGAATAGGCCTTAAAAGATGGTTACAGTAAGCCTAGAAGTAATTTAACGCATTATCAGTTTTCTAAACAACATGAATTTGGCAGTTTTTTCAAGTTGACTTAAAACTATATGATTAATAATAAAGCACACTAAGTGACATGTTTTTTAATGTTACGTGCATATTGGAAATAATTATAAAATTAGTTTAAACGTTTAAGTACAAGCTTATTGTAACATAGAATACGTTACGGTTTATTACTCGTATTTAAAAAATATGACGATATATAAAAGCAGACAGCATCCAGGGGCAATTAAATTATGCCTTCATGTATATTTTCCATATCAGTTTAGAGATGGAAATCAGTAATCATACAGTAAGTTACTAGTTCAACATCACCTCATTTCCTACATAAGTCTCGTTATTATAAACCCTAATTCTAACCGATTTTTAGTGCTTTGCATGGGAAAATAAAGACCTGGAGCTTTCTGTACTTTACTTTCTCTCCAAAAAAAATAAGGGAGAAATAAAAAGAATAAAGAATAAATAAATGCACATTATACGTAAATTATTATGACAGATACGAAAATTACGAACTTATTAGTAGTTTAAATTCTATATAATTTATTAATAACCAAGGATGAATTCTGGCTTTGAGTCAAGGGAGTCGCACGAATTCATGAAGGATCAATTCATTTCTTTATATCTACTTCCATCTATATTTATTTTATTCATTTTGTCCTTATTATTTATCTATATTCTATCTATATCTACTATTTATATATATTAAGGTCAGCTGTAGTAATTTTATAATTTCATAGCAAAAAAAAAGAGTTCATGGTCCCCGTTGTATTCGCTATTATAACAAATTCGGAAGTTCTCACGTCATGAATTCCTAATATAATAAAACCGAAATCATGGACGGAATAGTGAGATCGATCAATAATTAATTGCTCTTTCATTTGTGATGGTTTCCTATTTCTGCCAATAATGTAATACGAAATGTATTTCTATGTAAATATATAATAGCAACTTATGTGGCTTAGTCGATACAATACAATTATTATAACAAAACTATAATAGTCTCATAAAAGCATGTAAGTGAGAAAAAGAGAAAATACCGTTTACAGATAGAATTAAAACTGTTTGAGTTATGATGAGACAAAGGTAAAGAGTTAATCAATGGAACAAATAAAAATAAATTCAAAAGTAACGTAAAGTAGTAAGTAAATTGTTACTGATATTAAACTAAATCCATAGTACCAATAGAAAACTATTGATATAAATAAAAACAGGCAGTCACTGAGGACTACCAACAGAAGTGAAAACTGAAAATTATGAAATAAGGTAACAATTATTTTGTCGTGTTAATATTGGGTCCTTACATATGAAATTAGCGTTTTGTCGTACAGACCACTTTGATCTGAAATATCTCCTCTTTGGTTAAGAATTCCAAATTCAAATTTATAAATTCATTTAGCTGGTACATTTGAGTTTTGAATACAGTCATTCATTTGTTTTTTCCTCATTATTTTTTTCTTTGGCGTCGCTTATTACCGCACAATGGAAAACATGAAATATTGGTATATTTACGAGTACGAGTTCTACCGTGGCACCAGTGCTACAGAAACAGCTCTAAGGATTAATGATGTTTACGGCGCTGGTGTCGCAAAAGAAAGCACGGTACGTTTTTGGTTTCAACGTTTTCGTTCTGGAAATTTCGACCTTCAGAACCAACCCCGTGGACGGCCGGAGACCAAAGTGGAAAATGAAGAATTAAAAGCTATTGTGGAAGCGGATCCATCACAAAGCACTTTAGAGATAGCTGCAGGCTTCGGGGTAAGTGACAAAACTGTATTAATCCACTTGAAGCATATCGGGAAAGTAAAAAAACTTGAACGATGTGTACCTCATGAATTCAGTGAATCGAACTTGCAAACACGCGTCGACTGCTGTGTTACTTGCTCAACCGACACAATAATGAAGGTATTTTAAATCGAATCATTACTTGTGATGAAAAGTGGATACTGTACGATAATCGGAAGCGCTCGTCACAATGGATGAATCCTGGAGACCCAGCCAAATCCTGCCCTAAACGAAAATTGACTCAGAAAAAGTTATTTGTGAGTGTTTGGTGGACTAGCGCCGGTGTCGTTCACTACAGCTTTCTAAAATCTGGCCAAACGATTACGGCAGATATCTACTGTCAGCAACTGCAAACCATGAAGGAAGAACTAGCTGCTAAACAACCGAGATTGGTCAATCGCTCTAGGCCACTGCTGCTTCACGACAACGCAAGACCACACACTGCACAACAAACAACTACTAAGTTAGATGAGCTACAATTGGAATGTCTGCGACATCCACCGTACTCCCCGGACCTTGCTCCAACAGATTACTATTTTTTCTGGAATTTGGACAACTTCTTACAAGGAAAAAAATTCAACTCCGACGCGGCAGTCTAAACCGCGTTCAAAGAGTTTATTGATTCTCGCCCCCATGGTTTTTTTAGTAAAGGGATCAATGAACTACCTATGAGATGGCAAAAGTGCATAGATAACAACGGTGCATATTTTGATTAATTAAATATACTTTACAAAAAAAAAAATTGACTTTACATTCCTCCCGTACAAAACGCCAATTTCATATGTAAGGACGCAATATATATGTCGGAAAAGACACGGGGCAATTCGTGCTTTTGCAACTCAGCCATGAGAAAGAGATACCTAATTTTACAAGAGGCGAACTACTCCATAAAATACAACGTTAAGACAAAGTTAATGTGTAAACGACAGAAAACTCTTCATAACAATTATTACGTAGGTAATTGGAAATTTAATAATAGCAAACGATCCGTCGGAGAAATGCTATCGCACCGGCCGCTGTAGTCTAACAGACTCTTAGCGCCCGGCCCCGACGTTCTGTTAGCGCGTCATCGGAAGTCGCGCTTTGCCATAGTATAGTCAAATGAGTGGCTTTCGTTATTTCCACCGACACCGCCTTCCTGACAACACGCAAGTCCTCGTGCGTTCTTCATCTCATTCTCATTCAAAAAGAAATAAAACGAAATCTGCACGTCTCTGCAACAAACATCTCTTCATTCTATCACAGACACCCTAAACGTCTTCACAAACACCCTAAACATCTTCACATACACCCTAAACATCTTCACATACACTCTTAACATCTTCACATACATGCTTTCATTATTTCCACCGACATATATATATATATAAAAATTTCGATTATATATGCTGATAAAAACCTGAAATTTCGATAATATATGCTAATAAACCCTAAATTTGAAATAACTGTTAATTTGCATGTTTAGGTTTAAATTACAAAGTTCAAGGCTTTTTTGAAAATTTTTCAAATCGAAATTACGAAAATTTAAGCTAATAAACAATAATTTCGCATTAGTAAGCGTATTTAAAAAAATCAATTAGAAATTACGAAAATTTAAGCTAATAAAGAATAATTTCGCATTAGTAAGCGTATTTAAAAAAATCAATACTTAAATCTAAAATTATTATAATTTTAAAGTTCGCGACAAAATTATTATCGAGCAACTAGAAGATTTTGTTTTACCATGCTAGTAAGATAACTTCTAAGCCACTATGAAATACTCCTTGCAAAATGAATAGCAGACCAGAGGTCAAATATCAAAGAATAAAAAATAATTAGCATGTCGACGACGCGAACTCATAAGATTTTACAAAATCGTCCAACGTGCTTATTGAAGTTTTCACTTCAAAAATGAAGCTACGAAACGAGAATCATGCACATGGACATTATAAATGCAACCTAAAGCACACAATATGATACGTAGGTCAGTCGCAATAAACAACGATACTTCAGTCTATCACGTCATTCTGTATCGTTCGCTGCTGGCGTTTGATACACAAAGAAAGACCGATACATTTTATTCAACACACCACACATAAGAAGAGGTCCAATTATCCTTGCACTACGCATGTATGTATCAATTATTCAAAAATATTTAAAAAGGTATCAAAGTACGCGAAATCAATCCATATCACCAATAAAATTACTAAGGCAGATAACACAGTAAAAACGATATGGAACACTATTAACACAGAACTAGGCAAACAAAATAAGAAAAATGAAGACCTCTCAATTTACATTAATAATAAAATCGTTACTAATAAAGAACAGGTTGTTAATGGTTTTGTTAAGTTCTTTTCAAATGCGCCTGTACAAATTACTAATGGTCTAGCATCCTCTGCACATACAGCACGGGCACTCTTAAAAGTATAGGATAGGCCAAAGTATAGGAAAGTGGTTCCCTACTTTTCAGTTCAGGCACACGTTTTCATTTGAGATAGAGAAAACTTTCAAAGAATTAAAAAAAAAAAAAAAGTGAGGATTTGTGGGGATTATTAGTTCATGTACTGGCTAATATAATGCCAATAGTAACACCGATTTTAGTAAATATATTTAATAAATGTGTTGATCAAGGTGTGTTTCCCAATTTGTTGAAGCATAGTAAAATTATACCAATATTTAAATCGGGTTGTAAGTCAGATCCTACAAACTACCGCTCAGTGTCGATATTGCCAGCGTTGAGTAAAATATTCGAAAAAATAATGCCTAACCAAATGCTGACATTTTTTAACATTTGCAGGATATTTCATGGTCAACAGTACGGTTTCACGAGAGGGCGGTCAACAACACATGTGGCAGCAAGCTTGATCAAAACTGTACTAGAGGCTTGGGAGGAGTAACGAGATGTCATTGGCGTGTTTTGTGATCTTTCCAAAGCTTTTGATTGTGTTTGTCACAAAACTTTAATTTACAAGCTGAAATACTATGGAATACGTGATAAAGATCTCGATCTCGTGATTTCATATGTGGCTGACCGAGAACAAAAAGTGAGTGTAAATGGGGTTACATCTGTTGGTTCTAAATTAAAGATGGGCGTTCCCCAAGGATCAATTTTGGGACCGTTCCTATTTTTGGTTTACATTAATGATCTTCCATTTATGCTTAAAGACCTATGTGAAATAATATTATTTGCTGATGACACGTCATTATTATTTAAAGTAAACAGAAAAGACATAGATATTGGCGGACAGAATAGGACCTTGGCAGATGCCTCGAGATGGTTTGCTGCTAATAATTTATTACTCAATGCACAAAAAACCAATTGTGTCAAGTCTTCCCTATCCAATGTACCCAAAATCCATAATAGAATAGAATTGGATGGGAAACAATTAGAATTAACGAAATCAGCTACTTTTCTTGGTTTAACAGTAGACAATAAGTTACAGTGGGCGGACCATATCGGGACTTTAGCTAATAAGCTCAGTTCGGGAATGTATGCTATTAGGCACATTAGACAGTTGACAGATGTAGCTACGCCTAGGCTGGTGTATTTCGCATATTTCCATAGCCTTATGTCTTATGGTCTGCTACTGTGGGGATCAGCAGCGCATATGAAATCTATCTTTATTTTACAAAAGAGGGTAATATGTGCTATCTACAGTATGAACGCACGAGAGTCGCTGAGAGATCATTTTAAAGACATTGATGTACTCACCTTACCCTCGTTATACATCTATGAAAACATAATGTACACTAGAAAAAATTTAGATCTATTTCAAAAGAAAGGCGTTATTAATAATGTGGAAACACGTGGTCGTGATCATCTAGTTATTCCATAAATTTAAATTACAAAAGTCAAGTGGTTCATTTTTGGGTAACTGTGTTCGTTTATGTAATAAAATTCCTCGAGAAATTACACAATTAATGGAGAAGAAAATCTCTTCTCCATGATATTTAACCCTAACTCAAACTTGTTATTAAACGCACACTGATTGGAAAAGCATACTACAAAATGAGCGATTTCATTGAAGACACAACAATAGACTGGAAATAATCCTCTCTGGACATGCATTTACTGGCTTTATGGATATTGTATTTTAAATAACTATTGTAGAATGATGTTGAAAAAATGATACCTGACTGAGTTTCTTGTCGGTTCTTGTCAGTATCCAGGTTTTCCTTTCGAACCGAACTAAAGTAACGTTCAAAAATACCTTGCATTTGGGTTTACTTGAATAAATTGATTTGACTTTGACTTTGAGGAAGAGAAAGAAGTATGTAACGACCGCGACTCTTGGCGCTCCGTCCTTTAATACATATTGTATCGATGTGCGATTAGTGTCACTGTGTTGCATTTGATCCATTAATCGGGTACATAATGTTATAATGTACAGTTTCTTCTCTGTTGTTCATATCCATGTTTCCAAAAATTTTATTTTTTCAGAAAAAAATTGATTTTAGTAAAAAATGAGTTATTTATAGCATTTGTAATGGCTTCTAGCACAGAGATCATAGTTTATTATTTTGCGATCATTATGAATATTTTAGTGATAGGGTTAAATATCAATTAATATCTTCGATCGCGAATGAAGAACGTTAATATTGTTTTTTTAAACTATAAATTCATAAGCAGTAAATATCAAAACTTTAAAATAGTAAACATAAAATTTAAATTAATACAAATCTCACCAAAGACAAACCAAAAGTTGAGCGTTGGTACGCTTATGAATATTAATATTTTACTTGTTACAAGCAAAATATTCATATTTATAATATTAACGCATTATTTAAAACAAATTTTATCTCTTTGAATTTAGTTTGTAAAAGCTATTAAATCATATTTCACTTAAAACTTCCAAGGTTAAAATATATTCTTCAACATTAATGTCTTTAAGTATACTTACATAACTAGACGATGCTTCTCTAGGAGGCAGTTCTCTAATGGCTGCGGACGTGGGTGACATAGGAATTGATTTTGACGTTGTGCTAATCTTATATAAATCCTTGTGAGAATGGAGGTTCCGTGCGTCAAATAATGAACCCATCTGTAATACATATTGTATACATATACATATGTTCTATTATAATATGTATTAGACAACTAATAGACATGTCATTAATAGAAAATACTTAAGTCCATAGAGAATAGACTGAAATGAATTCTTTTTACAAACTTTTATTTAACTTGCCGTGTATGTGCGAGTTAAATCTTGGAAGCTAAATTAGAACCACTTCCTAACGTTTGATTGGGCTCAAATTTGGTATACTTGCGTGTCTTCGGTGACAATGCAATAATATGGTACAATGGAGCTGGTCCGATGATGGAGTCGGAAGGTGGCCATAGAAAATCCTAAACTAAACAAGATGAACCCATCGAGTTTGGGCTCATTTATTTTGACTTGGCAAACACTCTGGTGCTACATGATATCCAGGGTCTGTAGATGGAGACGGTAGGTAGTTATAGGAACTTCTGAACTAAACAAGATAGACTTGTGTTTGGGCTTGTTTGATTTGTCTCGGCAAGCACTCTGATGCTACATGATATCCAGGGCCTGAAGATGGAGCCGGAAGATGGCCAAAGGAACTCTATAAAAAAACCACGCATAGCTATTGAGTTTGGGTTCATTTGTTTTGTGTTGCCAAACACTGTATGATATTTAGGTTCTGAGTGGAGCACGTCGTCGTGTATTTGGGCCCTAAACTTTTCGCCGCTGGGCGAGCTTATGTTGCCCTTAGTCGAATAAAATCTTTAGAAGGATTCCTTATCGTGGAATTAGATAGTACGAAATTAACAGGAAAAATCCCTTGCAATAATGATGCATTACTAGAAATGCATAGATTAAGACAAAACTAAAAACTTAAAAATGAAATTAATAATTAAAAAAAACTTTTTTAAAAACAAGCTTTTATTCAAAAATTCAGTTCTACTAAAACGAAAACAATGATTTTATGCAAGGGTTGTGCTGATTATTGTTATTTACATAGATGAATATAATGAAATAGATCAATTGAAATCCTGCATAAAAATATATACTCATATAGGCACGATGTTAGGATAATCACTCAAAAAATAAATATCCATAATTGTACCAAATATTCTATTACATCAAATAATTTCAAAAGCTTGTTATTTGTTA
The DNA here is from genome assembly GCA_907165235.1 of Zeuzera pyrina. Classification (NCBI taxonomy): domain Eukaryota; kingdom Metazoa; phylum Arthropoda; class Insecta; order Lepidoptera; family Cossidae; genus Zeuzera; species Zeuzera pyrina. The sequence continues at coordinate 7,443,994 of OU015629.1, forward strand.
GTATTCGCTTTCCATCAAGATAATTAAGTGTCTACATACAGATACAAAGAAATATTTAAGAATATTACGACAAAATGTTGACGGAAATGGTGATGATTATTATTAGAAATATGACATAAAAATGATGGTTTTTAGTTTGCGTTTTCGACGCTAAATGTTCTGTGGTCGATGCCCGGCCAGGTTAATTCAAACAACGAATTTGTTCCGAGTTTGGGTGTTATTGGGTGTTACTGGATGTGTGATATTTCTAGTACAAGGCTTAGGCTCTAATTAAGTCTGGCGTAACAAAATTAATTGGCGTGATCGTCTAAAGCATTTATGAAAAACAAACAAAAAATGTTTAATTTCTTTGAACATCTTCCATACAATAATTGCAAGTGCATTTACTTTGGCGTACGTCCAAAACACGAACAAAGATTTCAATCAGCACACTTAAGTAATGTCGTTACTGCAGGTGGAGTCTTTAGGACTGAGAAAGGTATTTGTATCATTGAACTCACCGTGAAGTGAAAATAGTATCGCGCATTCTAAAATTGAATTTCTTAGGAGAGTAATTTTATTCATGTGGTCGTCTTTGCTTGTAAATTGTCTTTGCACAAAAATGTAAAGTTTCGGATATTTTGAAAAATGAACACAAAAGTATATTACCACTACGTATTGCCATCCGCTTTCTACTCTTAACAGCAATATTTTCTCTTGTAAAACATATGCTAACGTTCCCAAAGGTGTTGTTGAGGTTCTCTGTATAAAAAGAAAACACATTTTATTGTTTCCTGTTATTGGAATTCTATGTAAAAAGATAGCCAAGAACAACATTATTAATATCATCAGGGTTCTGCAGATGAAAATATAATCGAAGGTTATTTGATTCTTCAACAAAGGAACCTTTATTTCCAGAAAAGTTTCATAAATTGTAGATTCCAAAATTGTCTTTCTTTTCTTAACATCGCTTAATACGCTGTCGTTATACATGAGAAGCTTTTTTAATTTGAGCTTTTTCTCATTATGATATTTTGTTTCAACATCATTCAATATAATTTGGTAATATATCGAAAAAATATAAAATGTACTAATTTCATAAATTAAAAAAATTACGACATAAGCTTTATCTGTCGAAAAAAAGAATTATATTCATGGAATCCTAAAGACACCATAGGCGTTTGAAAAGGTAACGATATATTTCGAAATGTAAATACGTAACATTATTCGTTGTTATTACACGTCTGTGATGTTATACCTCTTTGATCTTACCTTTATAAGCGCTGTAGTTGTTTTGTATATAACAGTAATGGCTGTGTAAAAATCCTCGTCGTCGTCTGAATGATCTGAAATGATGATTTAGGGTAAGTCCGGGGTAGTTGGCTATAGTTTTTTTAATACGCTATTAAAAAAAACCTTACACATTACTACAGAAATCCTTATTTGTAATTAAACTTTAAACAATCAACTTTGAGATATTAAACAAAAAAGTAACAATTTCTAATGAGATCGTCTTAAAAAAAAAGTCTTAAAAAATTACAATTGGCCATCTCTCCCGAGGTGTCTGGGTGTGATGGCCATAACATTAGAGGTAAAATGACCATAACTTAACTTTAACTTTACCATAGTTTATGGTCTTATATTCTATTTTTTATATATTTGTATGTATTTGTATTTTAAGTATAATCTACATATATACATATCTTCACGCTGTATTCCTAACGGGGTAGTCAGAGAGGACGGAGCGCCAGGCGTCGCGGTCCTTACATACTTCTTTCACTTTCTCTAATCTCATCATTTTCCTCACACATTTTCGCCAAGGTATGCGAGTGCTTTTGACATTTCTGTCGGCTAACACTGGCTATTTGATCTTCATAAGTCAGCCTTGGTCTTCCTTGGCTTCATTTACCACTCGCTTTCGCTCTGTACATTTTCTTCGTCAGTCTTTCATCAACATCACTCATTCTTTCCCGATGTGCCCGAAATTTTGTCCGCAAGAGTGACACCGCAGATATTTCTAAGAGATCACATTTCTACTGCATTTATCTTACTTTCACTCGATTTTGGACATATCCAGATCTCACTACTGCACAATAATGTTGGAACCAAGACCGCATTGTGTATGGCCATTTTGGCTGAGTTTGATATATTCACACTGCCTACTAATGCGGAAGGAGCACCGTTCACTTTTTTGCCGGCTGCTACCAGTCTCTCCATAACTAACTCACATCTTTCATCCCTCAAAAACGCACTTCCCAGATATACAAATTCATTCACTTGTTCTAGACATTTTTCATTTAACCATACTTTGCACTTTGTCTGTACATCTTCCCCTTCAAACACCAGAACCTTAGTTTTGTTTACATTCATATTCAATCCTTTTACTTCACAGTCTGCTTTCATGCACGTAAGTAGTGTCTGCAACTCTGCTTCTGATGGTGCTATAAGCACAGCATTGTCAGCGTACAAAAACCAGTTTACCACTGTACCATCACATATCATACTACTCATACTACCTTTAAATGTCTAGAGCCTTTCGCCTTTTTCTTGTATTTATTAGGCATCTAAAACAAATATGAAAATGAATCAAATATTTGAGTAAGACATCATTTCTGTACCATCGGTATATGTTGGCGATATGGCCATGACATACCAACTACAATTGGCCATCTCTCTTTTTTTTCCGGGAGAGATGACCACCCCTAAAATGAAAACAAGTCACGACACGACCTGCGTGATTTTGAGGTTAGAACGAAACGTTCTTCGTACACTTTGCAAAAAATACAAAAATCACCATTATTTTAAGAAACTAACACCACAGCCGTGTAAAACATGAACCCTCTAAAAAATATTTGCACTGGACAAAACAATAAACAGATTTTACTTATTTTTGTTATTTTTTCACCAGACTGTTGGTCGTACCTTAGTTCCTACCCACTACGCGAAGCGAACTAAACAGTAATTAGCGACAACTAGTCAACTGGTCCATGAATTATTTCGATGGGCCATCTCTCCCTTATGGCCATCTACCCCGGAATTACCCTATGGTAATTTATCTTTTCATCCTTTTTCATTATGTACCGCAAGGAATTATAAGAATAGTACCTGTTAGCTAATTAGGAAATCCGTTTCTAACTAATTTGTTTTTGATTATTCAACGTGACAGGTCAGACTATCATCAATTTAAACTATATTTAAACACGAAATAAGTCCTAAAGTTTCAGTAGTTTCATAATGAACAATTACATTTGATTGATGATGAACAAAACCCAATTACATTTGATTTTGAACATTTGCTTTACCTTAGTTGGGCTCGATAAGAAAACCTGGGCACTGAGAAAAACCGACAAGAAGCTCAGTCAGGCATCGTTTCTTCAAACATCGTTTTACAAGAGCATAAAATACAGCAGTCGGAATTGAGAATATATTTACAAACAAACTCACAAATACTACAGACAAAAATTACATGTAAACATTTTAAAATATTTGAGATGAAAAGTGTATAAAGACGAATGGAATCACATTTAACGCCAGTACTAGTTTGGTCTCGCAAATCTTATTACAGAATACTAATAAACTAAAGAGTGAAGTATTTCTAAATGGTATTTTACCTGAATTAGTGAATGTATAATGCGTCTTCTGGGCGATAATTCCCCCTGGTTCACCTTTAGGACCTGTTATCGAAGTCCCAGGGGGTCCCGGTGGACCAGGTGGTCCGGGTGGTCCTGGGACTGGGTTATAATCTTCCCCAATCTTGTTCTGTGACCCGGGGGGTCCTGGGGGACCCGATTTACCAGGCTCTCCAACTGGTCCTGTGTCTCCTCTGTCACCCTTTTCACCTTTTGCAACCGTTAACTGTGGGTAATGTTATCCAACGTAGTTGTAATTGAACTTAATGTTTTATTTAACTAGATATCTTCCTTTTTGATTGAATTAATATTCAGTTGTTCTTTATATTTTATTTTTCATTTTTTTTGAATATTAAAAGTTTACAAAAAAAAACTATTGTAATGAAATAACATAATTAAGGAAATATACGTTTACAAATACTATGCATATACAGAAGTCAGGTAAAGGCATTTATTACAGTAAGTATGTAATTATTAATTCATAATTTAAAATAAAGATTTCTTGTGATATTTTACCGTTTGACATTCTCCTTTTTCTCCTTTTTCGCCTTTTTCTCCAATCGATCCTTTCTCACCATGAGCACCAGTTAGACCCTAAAATAAGTGCTATTGTTATATTATGTAATTCGTACAAATATAGGTCGTGTAGTCTTATGTATATCTAACTACATATACATCAATTGATTGAAGAAAAGCTTATGGAATGGATCTAATGGTTTCTTTCATACCGGTGTTCTCATTGTACTGAACTTAGATTCACATTAATAACTGAATCTAAAACGTCAAAATGAGATTTGTTTCCTATAAATGTAGGCAGAATGCGTACATTGCCGAATACAAAAAACACTATCGCAATTATTAACATTTTTATATGGAGTACTTATTTATTATAAGTTAAATACACACATAGATATCTTCACGCTGTATTCTTAACGGGGTGGTTAGAAAGGACGGAGCGCCAAGTTTCACGGTCCTTACTTCCTTACGTAGACCAAGGCTGACATAAAAAGATCAAATAGTCAGAATGTTGACTGACGGAAATGTTAATGATTCGCATACTCAGGCGAAAATGTGTGAGGAGAATGATGAGGTTTGGGGAAACGAAAGAAGTATACGTTAAATGTGTTCCAAGTAAATAAAAAATTAAGTACTATCCCATTTCCACAATGTATGAGTAGTTACTCTCGACATAGTTCGATTTTTCGAAAAAATCGAAAAAAATATTATCTTCAGTCATATTTCTTACAGTATTTTCTTTTGTTAGCTTCACAACAATTTTAATTGTCAATAAGCCATTTGTGATAATTTTTCAACATTTCAACAATAAGAGCAGGGCAACAAGACTGTGGATAAATTAAGTTCTCTCCGTATTATTGAGGCTGTACATGAGTTAGTAAGACAGCGTGCTCGAACAGAGGTAGTCAGATATAGTTTAATTCTTACCGCTGCCACGTGCCACAGAATTAGTGAAATATCTTTAGCTCTATCTGCGAATGATTATTGTTTAAATATAATCGAAATAAGCAGTTGAATCGAAATAAGTTGAGTGAACTCAGTGTACATGCTTTTACTTCAAATAATATTCCATTAAAATTTTTAATTTTTTGTGTCTACCAACCCTATGACAAAATGCAGTCTGTATTTATTCTGTTTTATTCCAATTACTTTTTTTAAAACATGGTATGTACACATACGGTTCTCTTACGATTTAAAAAATATATACAATATTTCATTTTTCCTACCATAGAACCAGGTGGTCCGAGATGTCCAACAGCACCTTTCGGACCTGGTCTACCGGTTGGACCAGTTTTACCCGCACGTCCTTGAGGTCCCCGAGCACCAGTTTTTCCAGCCGGACCAAGATCTCCTTTAGGACCCTATAAAAAAAGTTCAATGTAGTTACTGACTTCAATCGGAGTCTTGAGACTAAATGACACCTTTACAAATTCTTAGTAAATAGGTTTAATAATTTCTTAAGAAATAACTAACTTTAATACTAGGTATTAATATTTCATACTTATACTAATATATTATTGACAATATATTTTTGAATTTCTATAATCAAGTAAACATGGACAAATATGCCAATGAAATTGTCCTTTTGACTAGACAGACCAAAAAAAAAAACAAGAAAATAAATTTACCTTCATGAGAGTAATTGCGGATGGAGCTACGTTTCCTGGTGGACCCGGTTCTCCACGCTCCCCTGGTGGACCCATCATACCCGGTTCTCCTTTTGTTCCATGCGACCCTTTATCCCCTGGACGACCATGTTTGCCATCTTTACCAGGAATTCCTTGAGGGCCAATAGGCCCTATATTGCCCTTATCACCCTAAATTGATAGACTTTAGATTAAATAACCATAATTTCATATTCAAATAAAAAAACCTATCGTAGTGGCAATTAATTAAATTAAATCTCAATTTCAGAAAAAAAACACTTCAAATTATACTCGGAACGCAATCGTCGAGAAAACAAAACAGAAAAATAGACTAAACATAAATACATATAGTGATTAACAAATTTAATAAATTTATCAAAAAAGTACTTTTTAGAAGTAAAGTTAAAGTTGTTATGACCGCTATTATTTCTTCTTTTAATTTCTACTTATTATGATTTTGTTATTTTTTATAAACTCTTAAGAGTAGTTGCAATATTACTTTCTATACTTTCGTAAATATTTTATGCTTCTACATTGCGATAACTTACTTTTTCACCTGGTAACCCCGTTTCTCCCTTTATACCTCTTAATTTCTCTACAACGGCTGCATCTGGAATTACGAATATCTGTGATACTTATTACAAGAGAGAATTATTATTAGTATTATACGTATAGAACATAGATGATAGTATATATAGTATACTTTACTCGTGTTTTGTACAAAAGAAAACAATTAAATGTATATTATGTAATTCAAGTAAGTTGTGACACCCTGAAAGCTGGTCTTTCGACCAAGCCGATGTTTATAATGTACTTTAGAATGCAGTGACAACGACGGATTAATTCATTTAAATCCTTTCTGATGTGATTGTGCAGAAAAATTCCACGTAATGAACTGAAAGTTAATGTAACATAATATTGTTACAGGCAGATGTAATTGTTTCTGAGTTTCCATGCCACATACCTGTACCAGCTATAATAAAAAAAATCGCTAATATCTAATTAAGATCAGTCTTACATTTTCATTAAAAAACTGATCTCTATGTTTTTAGAACTACTTTTAGAATTAGACCTAACGAAATCTTATTTTTTTCTTACAAAAAATGCAATTACGAATTAAAATTAATAAAGTACTTTTTTAATGATGGTCAAAGAATAAAACAAAGAGAAAAAATATTATAAATGTTAGTCTTGGAATAAGTGAAGCATAAAAAACGACAATTTCTTTCGCTTTTTGTTGTTCTACAATAGTAGATATTTTAATAATAACGACTCCATAGCCATTAGATATAGTAGAATATAATCATTTTCTTTTCTCGCTAATTTGTCTCTTATATTCGTGGTACTAAGTATAATCACACTTGGATATAATTATGAGTTCCGACGGAAAATAATTTCTAATAACGTAGGACAAAAATGATGTACTTAGGTGTAATGTATCACAAAAAGAGATGTCCTTAGATGACATCCTTATATTTCTCTTAAAATACTGCTATTACTTTACCAACTTTACGACAAAACATGTAAAACGAATAAAGGATAAGAAAAGGAAAGTTATTTAGATAAAAATAATCTCCAATGCGCTTCGTTCAACCGAAAAATGACAACCAAAGCCGGCACGGTCAATCAGACGAACCAATCCCGTGACGGGTCGGTAGCCGGTCTCTTTTTTGTAATATATTGCTAGAAAAGGATAGCATAACACTTTCGAAATACGCTTGACGACAGCATAGAATAGGGTTAAGATAAGAATCGAAGCCAATACAGCCAATAGAAGCAAAAAATGTCTGGGGATTCAATCTACTTACGTTATTACATTTACGTGACCAGAAATTTATTCCAATTTTCAAATAAAAAGGTCTAAGTAAATAGTGAATTCTAGTCTTCATATTATGCGCATAATAATAAAGAAATAACTTACTTTCAGCAGGATTCATATCTGAATTTAATAAAGATGTAAGTTTCGCCGGCATTCCTGATGGACCAACTGATCCCCGCTCTCCTCTTTCACCTGTTTTTAAAATAAACATTTGTGTGTATAAAAGTCACTCTAATAGTAGGTACATAACAATAAACACTGATTTTACCTATAAGAGCATAACTGTAGTCCCTTAGAAATTTGTCATTGCATAAAATTTATAATGAGTCTGACATATCTGACATGTTCGAATAACAAAAAAAATAAACACGCTCTTTGTACTTTAGTATATAGCTCTATAATTTTATTTTCTTTAGTATAGAAATATGGATACACATTGTTAAATAGCATATATATGAACAACCTTATATACATAGAAGAAACCCTATTTCTAAACGGTAACTGCACGTATCATAGCTACCACGATAAGTCCTAGAGATAGATACTGTTACTGATTTTATTTATTTTACATTTTATATATTGAATTTAATAATGTAGTGCTTAATACGCGATATCATGTATTTGCATTTTCAGTATTAAAATTAGGATTACTTTAAGATATCTTCACGTCTTTGATCTTTTTATGATCTTTTGGTTTTGAAAGTACAAATAGTTGATACGATAACTATTTCATTTACCTTTTTCTCCTTTCTCGGCTGGTCTTCCATGTGTACCAGGTGAGCCTGGTATACCATCTCTTCCTGATTCACCCCTTTCACCCTTTTCACCCCTAGATCCTTCAACTCCTTTATGACCCTGGTGATTTAATTTATGTAATGAAATCAGAATAAGCAAAAGTAGATGGTCACTAATATTACCAGTCAGTAATAATCATATTCCTATAACACTGACGAAATATTTAAAAAATCTTGTTGTGATTTAATTTTTACTTGCTGTCAATTATTTCCTCAATAATTTTAACTATAAAATTATTAATTTTTTATTCGTTTTAAACTTTGTTTTATGGACGTTATTTATAGCTTTTTGACGAAGTACATATCTATTATACATATTAATTTTATGTAATATTTTTTTTCAAAACGTACTGTTCTTCCAAAAAACTTTATTAAAGTAATTATTAAAATTAACATAATACTCGTATTTATACTTTTATATTTGTTCATACACTAAATATTTATGTTAACGACATTAAATCGCTCGGTTTCTTTAGTTTACTTCACATAGACATAAATTACATGTAATACATTGATCAATTTTGTTTCTAGCTGTTATGTATATTTCTGTGTATTTGTCTCACCCGGTCGCCCTTGTCGCCCTGTTCTCCTTTATCTCCTTTTTCGCCTCGAAGACCTGTAGATCCAGGTGGTCCTGGAGGACCAACAGGTCCCATGTCGCCCTTTTCACCAGGTACGGCTATTTCTTTTGTATCGTCTGTATCCTGTCAAAAGAATTTCTGACACTAATAGTTTAAGGAATATCTAAGTTCATACTAATCTTTTAGTAATAGTAATTTTAGTAGTACATATCTTTTTAGTAATACTCAGTGTCCGACCGAAATATTTTCAGCCAAAACCGAAACCTAAACCGAATTCTCAGTTATAATTTATGTTACAATGTCATGTTAAAATTTATATCGCATATTAAAATCGGTTTTATTTTTTATACACAACATACAGACAGTTAACTCGCGCTAAATGAAATTGAAAGCAATAATTGAAATACGTAACAAAAACCGACCAAGTGCAAGTCGGACTCGCGCATTGATGGTTCCTTACTACAATACAATGTATTCGTGTTATGTATTTACCAAAAAATATAAGCCGGATTAAAAAACGAACTTAACTTTGTAGTTGAAAGACAGGTTGTCTTATAATCTTCAATTATAAATTAATTATAAATTGAAGATTATCTACTTATTTGCTTGTAATAGCAAATAAGATTGCCCAGTTATAATGCACCTAGTTTTAAGCTTAACGTCTTTTAAGTCATTTTCAATGGAATGTTTACGAAATTTTTACGAAATTTCTAAGTATCCAAGTATATTTTACAAGATGGTTGACTATTACTCGTTAAGTTGTAGAGCTTACATAGCTGTCATGGTTTTCCTTTTAACTTCGTTACGGCTATTGTGAGTACTGTTCTCATATCCAAAAAGAACAGTTTAGCTGGTAAGAGGGAGGACACGCGACTAACAAAAATTACATAATTAAATCTTAATATTAAGAAAACGGATCCCTGAATCCAAAAATGTTCATTGAATACTCTGAAATGTTTTTGAAATACCTATCCAACGACAACACAATGGAATAGACGAATAAGAAAAAAAAATCATCCCCACTTTACGTGTAAGGGAGAAGTACCCGAAAAAACTTTTTTTGCAATATTTTATTTCAAAATACTGCAGAAATATGTACTCATATGACCATGCCAAGTTGCAGCTTTTTAGTATTAAAAGTCTTTGAGTTAATGCACGGATAGACAAACGGACTTGACGCAACTATAAGGATTCGCCGTTTTGTTATGGTTTCCTATATATCAGAATAACTCAACAAAAGCGAGAAAAAACACATTACCTCAACCCAACACAGTTACGCCGGCCGGCAAACTCAGCTGGAGACCACATACGAGCCATGAACCGGAAGTTAGCCGAACGACTCGTGACAATTCACGAACACTAAGTTTCGGCGCGGCCAAGCTTCGGCCTATTTTTGTAACCGTGGCCGAAACTAGATACAAACCAGAGAATATGTATAGAAGAAAGCCGACTTCCGCCTCATGCGTAACGTAAAAGCCTACTTTCGGCCGGACACGTAAAGCTATTTCATTGGGTGTGATGCGAAGAACATTTCGTTTAGTTATACAACAAGCATACAACAATATAAAACAATAATAACTACAACAATATATTGGGTCCTTACATATGAAATTGGCGTTTTGTACGGGAGGAATATAAAGTCAATTTTTTTTTGTAAAATATATTTGATTAATCAAAGTATGCACCGTTGTTATCTATGCACTTTTGCCATCTCATAGGTAGTTCATTGATCCCTTTACTAAAAAAACCATGGGGGCGAGAATCAATAAACTCTTTGAAGGCGGTTTGGACTGCCGCATCGGAGTTGAATTTTTTTCCTTGTAAGAAGTTGTCAAAATTCCGGAAAAAATGGTAATATGTTGGAGCAAGGTACGAGGAGTACGGTGGATGTCGCAGACATTACAATTGTAGCTCATCTAACTTAGTGATTGATTGTTGTGCAGTGTGTGGTCTTGCGTTGTCGTGAAGCAGCAGTGGCCTAGAGCGATAGATCAATCTCGGTTGTTTAGCAGCTAGTTCTTCCTTCATGGTTTGCAGTTGCTGACAATAGATATCTGCCGTAATCGTTTGGCCAGATTTTAGAAAGCTGTAGTGAACAACACCGGCGCTAGTCTACAAAACACTCACAAGTAACTTTTTCTGAGTCAATTTTCGTTTAGGGCAGGATTTGGCTGGGTCTCCAGGGTTCAGCCATTGCGACTAGCGCTTCCGATTATCGTACAGTATTCATTTTTCATCACAAGTAATGATTCGATTTAAAATCCCTTCATTATTGTGTCGGTTGAGCAAAGTAACACAACAGTCGACGCGTGTTTGCAAGTTCGATTCACTCAATTCATGAGGTACCCATCGGTCAAGTTTTTTACTTTCCTGATTTGCTTCAAGTGGATTAATACAGTTTTGACACTTACCCCGAAGCCTGCAGCTATCTCTGAAGTGCTTTGTGATGGATCCGCTTCCACAATAGCCTTTGATTCCTCATTTTCCACTTTGGTCTCCGGCCGTCCACGGGGTTGGTTCTGAATGTCGAAATTTCCAGAACGAAAACGTTGAAACCAAAAACGTACCGTGCTTTCTTTTGCGACACCAGCGCCGTACACGTCATTAATCCTTCGAGCTGTTTCTGCAGCACTGGTGCCACGGTAGAACTCGTACTCGTAAATATACCGATATTTCATGTTTTCCATTGTGCGGTAACAAGCGACGCCAAAGAAAAAATAATGAGGAAAAAAATAAACGAATGACCGTTTTCAAAACTCAAATGTACCAGCTAAATGAATTTATAAATTTGAATTTGGAATTCTTAACCAAAGAGGAGATATTTCAGATCAAAGTGGTCAGTACGACAAAACGCTAATTTCATATGTAAGGACCCAATATAAGATAAGTTTTTCATGTTTGTAAATTTAATTTCTTGTAGTTATGTTGAAGAATGATAACTATGGATTCGAATAACTAAAATTATTTAGGCATCTAAAGACATTATAATTCGATTAAGACATTTTAATATAATATGAGACGGTGTGAAGAACGAATCAAAGATAAATGGAAGCGGTCGCATGTTTGCGTCGCATCCGACCTCAACTGATACTACAATAATTACTAATATTCGCCCGAAACATTGCCGTTGTGAGCTTGTTACAACGCGTCCATAGAAGCGTGCACACATACAAACCGTACACGCTCGGTTTCTATGAAGACTTCCTACTGTAATGTTTATACTGTGCTGAAACCAAATCTTCGGTCGGTCTATGTAATGGTGTTTTAAAAAAAGGTAAAAACCTTTGGTTAAAAATGTCTTTAATTTAAAATTGTGTGGTTTAAAAAACTTTATTTGTTACATAATTTGGAAGTAAAATTCTTGCAACTTAAAATATCCAAAGTTAAAAGCATAATGTTAATATAAATAGCATGAAGAATACTATCCGATTTTAGAGTGTAATCACCTTATATCCAGGTCCAGGTGGGCCAGGAGGCCCCATGGGACCTGGAATTCCAGGTAAGCCAGGAGATCCTGTTCTTCCCGGCTCTCCGTTAGTTCCTGGAGATCCATCTCGACCTGGACTGCCATCATCACCTCTTTCTCCAGTTTCGCCTTTAAGTCCTAGTGGACCTCTTTCTCCTTGTTCTCCTGGTTTACCCTTTAAGAAGAAGTCAATGTATTGATTTTCTTCGTATTACTACTAATTCTTTTAGCAGTGTGTATAAATACTACATAACACAGGTTTCTTAAACTCTTATCGGACAAAAATTATAACGCTACTATGTACACATAATAGCGTTTATAAACGATTATAGTCAGTGTTAATTAGTACAACTTATTGGACAATCTAGTGTCAATGTTTTTATAGTTTATTGATTTGCCTTAACGATTACTATCATCTATCGCAGGTCGATGCCTTTAATTGCTGCTTAATTCACAATGCTAACAATGTTATTTAACCTCTGCATTCGCATTAATTACAATGGAAAATTCAAACACGATCATTAAAAAAAAAGCTTCGATGATTTGAGAAGCTCCTTCTTTTTTTGAAATCAGTTAAAATATAATAATATTTTTTTCTATTATGAACATTTTAGAAAGTACTCGTTTTGGAAATATTAGCAAAACATCGCTTTAGTTTTTTTGTTATTAACCATTTGTTGGATGAACAACAATTGAATTCATGAAAATAGTTGAAGCTGTTATCAAATATTACTAAACCGTCAATCCTGGTGGGCCTGGATTCCCTACGTCACCTCGTGGACCTCGTTCCCCTGGCAGGCCTCGCATTTCTGGCATTGACTTCAACAAGCTTGCAACAATAGATTCAGAGCATTCACATTTCTGTAATAAAAAAGGACTTTAAATAGTATTTTCATTCCATCTATTCGAAAAACGATGATTGGTTCTTTGATAAGTGCGACCAAAATAGATCTTTTCCATTTTTTTTTTGTTAATGGCATGGCGCGCAGATTAGCACATTTGCCAATGCCACGTACTGTATTTTAATAAATAGAATCGTTATCATAAAACTCTTCCAGTAAAGTGACAGTAAGCTTTACTGTAGTTATAAAGGACTTCTTGAAAGAGCGCGAGAACTTCAGTTACACATGTTTATTTAGACCTACTCCATTATTTTCACTTTCGCAGAACTTTAAAACACAATATACTATCATTTTTATACTTTAAAACTCCCAATAACGTAAAGGATAGAAAATCTAAATAAAATGACAATCTCACTTCTCCCGTTCCCGCCAAAAAGTCTTTCTTTTTTTTTCTTTCTTCATGGCATGGCGATTAGCGCATTTGCTAATGTCACGTATTGTAATAGTATAAGTAGAATCGTTATATGAAACGTTAAAACTTCTCCAGTAATGTGATAGTAGACTTTACTGAAGTTTTACAGGACTTCTTGGAAGAGCGTGAAAACTTCAGCTACACGTGTTTATTTAGACCTACTCCATTCTTTTCATTTGCACAGAACTTTAAAATACAATATACTATCACTGTTGTACATTAAAACTCCCGAAAATGTAAAAAATAGTAAATCTAAATAAAATGACAACCTTACTTCTCCCGTTCCCGCCAGAAAGTCCAAAGTCCTTCTTTCTATTAAAGACTCTCACAGAGAGCAGAAATAAATTTGAATAAGGAAAACGAATTAATCTTTTATGTTCTGCAAGTAGACGTTAAAAAACAATGTAAATATTATAGGAAAAATGTTACTGGCCGATAATTAACCTAGGCGGCGGTAACCGCGCCCTAGAAAAAAATAGATATTAAAATTAAAAAGAAAAATTTCTTTGTACTTTTGCATATAGAATAGCGTCTCTCATTTATTTTTCTCACAGAGGGGAATGAAAAGCATAGTGTATCACTTGGTAATAAAATTAATTTATTTCCTCGGCCGCCGTATATTGAATTCCTCGCTGCGCTCAGGATTCTACTTTCAAGTCCTTCGCTGCGCTCGGCATTCTACTCTACAATCCTTTGCTCTGCTCTGGACTCAAAATAGCACCTTGGCGTAAACATGTTATTTTACATCCTTGTTATGCAATCTATTATTTTTTAAGATTATTGTGGATATACTTAAATAATAGGCAGTTAATTGACTATTAGAAAGTTAAGTACCTTATACTGGAATATTTCGTTAAAGCCATCGCTCAGGCGAATAAAATAGACATAACACACCTAAACAATACATTAGATAAGCAAATTGTGTGCCTCGATGTTGCTAAAGTACCTACTAATCTAAGTAAAGATAAGTTTTTAAACTTTTACGACATGTGAAATTTACTCCGCATTGCACCGAGAGTGACGGTAACAAAATTTAAATAATGTGATGATTAAGTGTGAGTAGTTGCCAGGAACCGCACACTACAAAGACGGTGCTTATTTTCATCAGTCTACTCGTGACCACGATCAATGCAATCCGGTTCGAAAAGTCAAGATAAAAAAGTCATTAGCCTTAAAGTATTAACACGATATAGACCCGGTTTTATTAGATTTGTAAGACATATACAACTAAACCTGGTTCAATAATTTTTTTTTGTGTACAATAGAAACAATAAATGATTTCTAACGTTACGAGTAATATATTTACTAACCCCATCTAGTCCATCCACACCAGGAGCACCAGGGGGTCCTTGCGGCCCAGGAGGCCCTTGAGGGCCTTGAGGGCCTGTTATTGAAGCTCCGACATCACCCTGTGAGAAGTTTCTGATAATGTAATATCACACCTCCATACCATTTCTAGAACAACTAATACCAGGTAGTGACTAATAACAACTCATAACCTATACAAGCTCCTTGTAATAAACATTATTGCTTGGCCAACTCTTACTTTTACGACCTGCATGAGAAAACGCGCAAACATACGTAATTTTATATTATTTACATATTTATTCGACACACATCATACCTACTGAAGAAGAAAGATTTACACATAGAAGTTGAATAAATGGTAGAGCTCATTTTTTTAATAAAAATTTCCTCCAGGGGACTCACGAGTATAATAGTTCCGTGGAAGAAAAATAAAGAAAGACGATAGATACTACGTATCTATCATCTTTCTTTATTTTATTTGTATTACATAATGGTATATATGTACATACTATTGTGAAATATATACCTACATATCCTTACGCTGCATCCATATTGGGTCAAGCTTCGCGCTCCATACGTATTTCTTTCCTACTTTAATGAAATATAATCTGTTAAATGTGTATATAAAAATGGGTGTTGGTAAATATGTCATCGATGAGCTCCAATATAGTTTAACCTACCACCATGAAAGCTGGCACGTATATGTATTTTTTCATCAAGAAGGTTTTATGCTATCTCCTTTGTTCTAAGTCGACATAACGCGGACAAAGTCGCGAGCAGAAGCTAGTATACTATATTCGTTTTTCATTCTTAAGTCACCATGTAAGAATAATTGAAATACGATAATGGCTTATTTGGTTTATGTAGCATGGGCTAAAATTTATACATAGGAGATAAGAAAAATAAACGTAAAAATAATAATGATCTGTTCAGACACGTTCTTCTATAGTCTATACCAGCCATTCCCAAAGTGGGCGATAACGCCCCCTTGTGGGCGCTGCAGGCCTAAAGGGTGGCGGTAAGAGACCCAGAAAAAAAATGGGGGCGTTGTGTAGAGGCCTGGGGTGATTTGTAATTTCATTTAGCTAGGAGGCATCTTAGACAACGACTGCATGAGCTCTCGACTCAGTAGACAAAATAAGTTTGGGAACCAGTGGTCTATACCCTGTACTATACGAGAGTTGACTTATTTGAACATGTAAACAGCCCTTTTTCTTGGAATTTTTAGATGATATAAGATCGCATATAGAGAAAAATAATAAACAGTTTTGTGATAGTTTTGTAAGTCTTGTTTTTCATATACGTGATCAATTGCGTAGAATTATATTTCTAAATAATATTATTATCCTTGACTTACTTTTTCACCCATATCTCCCTTTTCGCCCTTTTCAGATGGAACTCTAAACTGAAAATTAATTCATGGTTTTAATATTCATCATTAGTTTTACAAATTTTAATTATTTGGTTATTACAACATTGCAAAAAGCATAAAAAGCAATTATTTTCCAAAAACAAGAAAGTTCCAATCATGTACCTTAGTAACATAGATATAATTTTGAAAACAAGAAAGCCAATTAGAAGGAAATAATACCAATTTAGTGTTCACTTACGCCCATTGTTAGATTTTCTGGTACCAAATGTTCCTAAAAGTGTATTAGACAGATTAGCATCTATATTATTGAGAAAGAAATGTTTCACTTTGTTTATTAAGACAATTATTTCATTTCAGTTTTAGAATTACTTTGGTATATGTTATTTATATTGTATAGACTCAGGTGTTATTTCGCTGAAATCCATTTCACGTGATGAATGCCTATAATTTTTAGGTATCTTCCGCCCAGGAGTCCAAAACCACTAATCGACACGTGTTTCGCTTCTCAGCGAAGCATTCTCAGGTCAGAGTCAGCTCAAAGTTAACTGTCTCATTCAGCTAACTCAATTTTGAGTCGGCTCAGAGCTAAGAGTAAGCTGACTCATTCGTTGATTCGGTGCTGGTTAGCTAAACAACGCTGATCTCTGGAATATCCTGAGCATGCTTCGTTAAGAGGTGAAATGCGTGTCGATTAGCGGTTTCGGAATTTTGGGCGGAGAGCTGAAATTTATAAGAATTTATAACATGTAAATCTTATCTATATAAACGACTTGAAATCCCTTTTACAATATTAAATGGAATATTTCTTTCTTCCCGTTTTGATATTAGAGCAAGATAAAATATAAAAAAAACAATTGTAAAATTTTAGTACCTATTTTTTTTAGCTGAATTAAATTATAGCGTAAAAAGAAAAACTAACAGGAAGTAACGAAAACTTTTGTATTTTTTTTTAAAAGGTGTATAGATGTTCAATTTACCATTTGTAAAACGATATTAAAATTAAAAAAAATATTGAAGTTTAAGTTTTGAAAAAAATTTACGTTACTTCACAGAAGCTAAAAATGAAGAAATGAAACACTTACATCACTTTCAAGATCAGGAATCTCCTTAAAAGAAATATTAACTGTTAATTTACACACTGCATACATATTATATTAGGTATACATATAGAAATAGAAACGAGAAATAAATTTGTACAATTACGAACAAAATGTTTTTCGGTTCATAATTATGATTAAAATCAATATAATACTATATTACTTACCTACATTTAAATTACAAAGAAAAAACATTTTATTAAAAATTGTACAATGAAATATAAAATGTTATTTTAATTGGTATTTGAATAATAAAATTTAAATACTTAGCGAAGTGTTGATAGCTGACATCGATATAATAATAGTGTGTTAAAATTGTATAAGAGCGACACTAAGCTTATATTTTGGTGTAGATATACCTTCGATCACAAATAAAGAACTAGATTCACAATCTGTAAAATCTAAACAAATTGTTGTCCAAATTGACGAATATCTTTTTAATACCGTATAGTATTATCGGTAACATTGTCTTAATCTAAAGTAGACCTTACTGCCAAACCATAAGGTTATAAAAACTCGTAAACGATTCTTGCATGACATTGAAACGATGTTTGTTAAAAAAATATTTAAAATGCAATCTTACGTCTTGTTACGTAAAGTATAATTCACATAATATGTGACTCACTCAATGTGCACTCAAATAGTTTACTTGAGTGCACATTTGGTTCGCACATGTTTGGAGCGTTGATTGTGTATCTAGTTTTTTATTTGTGATCGAAGGTGTATACCTACAATGAATTAAAATCACTGAAAATAATAAATATACGTACACTGTCCGGTAATGTGAGATCCTGAAAAACAATATAATACATTGTTTGTAATTTTGTTTTATGCCTCAAGAACCTTATAAATATGCATGTTGAATAACAGATTAAGTAGGCAAAGAAAATGTAGCATGATGCAAACAGGAAAAAAAATATTGAGCTTACAAAAAAAATTTTTGAGTCGTTTATATGAAACCAGGATTACAATATGCGGTAATATTTACTCATATCTGAAATTAAATTTATCGAAAAATATCTATACGGTAAATAATTTATATCAAAAAGTATTTCTGTTTTTTAATGTTTTGCTTAATTAAAAGAAACATTAAATCTTATTTATAATATCTTTTTGAAAAATACATCGAAGTGGATTTTAATGAATTGAAGCTATAATAATTGATCTTACCGTGCATATATGGTTGTCTTTAATGTCAATCACATTGAGATATATCTTTATTTCTTGTATGGAACCCTGCAACGAAAAACACATTATACGTCTAGAGTTGAAAACTGATTTTTATTTATAAACTTTGATCACGAACTAGGATACTCTGTTACGTGAGTAACTAGATTTCTTCTGATATTGTCAAGTAACAAAAAATTAAAATAGAAAATAATAAAGAAAGATAAAAACGTCCTCACAGAAAATAATGGATAAGATAATATATTCTTTTTAAGAGAAACAGTTTTCCATTAAATTGTTCTCTTACAAAACAAAAGCTATTTGCAGTGTGAAACTGAATTCGTTAGTACATAAGTCTACTAAGTAGGCTACATAAGTTTTTTATATCAGATTTCCTTAGAATTTAGTTTATTTATTGAAGCTATTTTAGTTGTATATTTAACTAATACAAGAATATGATTTAGTTAAAATATAGACGCCTTTCTCGAACGTATCACAAAATCTTCAAATTAATTTTTTTATGCCAAAATGCTGTATTCATCTGAATATTACATTTTAATGTAAAGTAAAATATTTTTTATTTAATATAGAAGAGTGATCCTTCGCGAGTTCTCAACGTGAACCACTCAACGTACAGATTATTACAGCGATGCTTATCAGTTATCACAGATCACAGAAGTCTTCAACCATCTCCTTGTATACTGCAAGATTTACAAAGAGAAATTTTTATCCTGCGACATACGATACAAAGGTAGTGAAATAAATCTGTAAAGACAGTTCACTGTGCGCTCACGCCACTCTCATTGTTCCGCTAGAAGATTAAAAATATGGCGGGAGTCAGTATTCTTTTGTGGAGATGGGCGGTGACTTTAAGGAAACTGACTAGGTATATAAAGATTGCCTTGGTAGGTATCGACATAGACGTAGAGCTTTATGAAATTGAATTTTTCTCGATGTACTTTTGTCGTTTAGTTTCGAAGTAGTTTTTAATGCAGTTTCAAAACTCGGTTAACGAATCATATTTTAATAACAATAATATTTTTTTAATTCTATTTCAGAAATAATAAATAAATCGTGTAATAATCACGTAAAGACAAAAATAATTCGTCTCACTTAACTTTCTACGCACAATGCGGGATTACGGATCCAAAACTGGCGTTTTAACAAATCTTAATAACTTTATCTGTTATAGATATTTCGACAGCGTGGTCCATTTATTATTCTGTTGTATATGTTGATACCTTACAATTATTGCAGTTAAAGTATGGTTATGATCATGTGTTATACTCGAATGCTATAGATATATGCTTGCTTGCTTGAGAGTGTTAAAAAAATGGCGTGTTTCCTTGTCTCACTCACCTTAGATTAACCATATAAAACAATATTTTTTGTAGAAAAATGAGACTTGAGGTACTTGTGTTATATTTCAGTCAGGGTATACTGTATTAAAGTTGTACCTATATACGAAATAGTAAATCTCAGTTAAGGCGCTTACCCAGGCAAACAGGCAAACGTATAGAGCACCTCATACTAGAATTCGTAAAATTCTTTATGAAATCTAGTAATTATTGATTTTACTTATGAAAAAAGGGTCTTTTGAAAAAATAAAAATGATTAAGTTTTATGTCATAAAATTATCTATACATTAGTGTATATCGCAAGTAACTATAACTTCTATTTATGAAGTAGATGCACGTAATTCTAATTTTAAGACTTTCTTTTGAATACAGATTTTATATGTATTTTATATATACCTGAAAAATATACGACGGCAAAAGTGTTGTTAAAATATCGAAGATTATTACAATATTTTTATTACTTTTATATATTTTCAAATAACGAGAAGATAGCCTCTAAAACTAGCAAAAAAACAGTATTTGACGAGAGGAAGCGCCTTAACTTTAAAGTATTAAAAAAAAAAATTAAATACGTATGATTGAATTTTTTTTGTAAGTACATGATTAAAGAGGAGGCATTACAATAACGAGTTTTATGGTACTTCCATGCTAAGCGATAGAAAAATATTGCAGGTTGCAGTGCGATTCTCTAATCCTTCTTAACTAGGGAGTACTTAGGGTAGTACTTGTAGTAACTGGGGTTACTACATATAGGGGTTATTACATATTATATATAGATTTACACAAAACATTACAATAATAAAAATAATTTTTAAATATTATTAAGCTATTAGGATTAGGACATAGACACATCGGTACAACGCACAATAAATAGGGAATATTTTTTCAAAACAGGGATATGTATAATACTTATTTATCTCAATAAATAACAAAAACCAAAATGAATTTTGGTGGTTTGGTCAGAAGTCGGTGTTAGGTTTTTTAATTTTTTTTATGTCATTGACATCCAATAACTGTTCATATAACACTTTGTCTATAAATACTACATTTACACATTTTTTTAAAAAATGTTGATGTTTTAGTCTTTCTAAGAATAAATAAAGAAGTATTTATTGTCATTAAGTACACTACTTTTTTATTAGCAAGACCAGATAGTTGCTGCCAAAACTATTGTTGAAGTATTGTTTCATGGTTATTATGTGTTTGATAGTCTGCTTAATACGAATGACTAACGGGGCGACATTATGACGGTGAGTGTGAGCTTTTTAAAAATTGTTATAAATTAATTTCAATATATCTAGTCAACGGTAGAAACCGGTATTTATGGGTACGATGGGTAATTATGTTATAAAAAAATTAGCGTAATTATGTTATAAACAAATTAATTATTATAATTAAATAGCTTGAATACACAATGTTCCTCTGTCCATCTGGAACAGTGTACTTTTCAAATTGTGAAAGAATTTTTCAAATAAGTGCAGTGCTTCGGGAGATTACCCTCCACATATAAAAAAAACTTACAAAATCCGTTCTCTCTCTTTGTAATATTAGTACAGATAGTCTTTATATTCGCACTCTTTCTAATTCAAATATCTCGATCTCTTTCTAATTCTACCGACCGTAATGAATCAGTACAAGAAAATTGAATAACCCAGAAAAAAGAGAGGTCCTATAATTTTAAACGTTTTCCTTCTGGTTTTCTTTGCTGATCTGTTAGGTAAGCTTTTTTGGAACATACATAATTAATACATTTTTTTTTCCTCTTTTACTCAAATCTTGTCTGTTAATTTAATCAAAAATTCTATAATTATTAGAGAGAGAAAACTGAATGCATTCGGTGTTTAGTAGGTACAGGAAAAATAAACGAAAATATTATTTGACATATGTATATGTTAGGTGTATAGTGTTTTTAATTCAGAATTTATATTAATATCTACTGCTAAAAGTAGCGTCAAAGTGTGATTTCGTTGTCCATCCCGCATATGCACAATATATTAATATTTAATTTATTTATAGTTCAATTATTAGTAGTGTGTGTTACAATAAATTATAATGCAATTGATGTATACCAATTACCTATTATAATAGATATGCAATAAAATATTTCAAAATTGGAAACATACCTTCAAATTTTTCGAATGAGAGTAACGCATTTTGTGTAAAGATTTCAGAGACCAGTTCGGTTAAAAATAGTTTGGTGTCAACATTTTCTTCTTTTGAATAATTAAATTCAGTTTTCATAACTTCACCAGAACCTCATAGGAAGGATGCGCAAGACATTCAATATTTATTATGACATCGTACAGAGAAAACGTATAGAGTATAGTCGCTTCCGATGTTTTAATTTATTACCCAACTTTAGGATGGACTTTAGGACTCTCGACGAAACATTTATTTTATAAATAGACTCAAGAAGCTAAACCATCGCATTTAACACCTATTTCGTAATCATTCCACTACAAAGGTTGTCTAGTAAATTTTGATGTAGAACATTGAAATTTATTTCGTCATTATTTACAGTACCTAAATAAGTTATAGGTAGTACCTACTTCTGTTATCGAAATAGAATATCATGTCAGACAAAAATCATAAAATTGCTGGCAAGCAATGACATATCTAGTTTTTTAATATATTGTGAACTAATGCAGTGTATTTCGGTAGGTAAATGTAAAGATTTTATGAGCTCTAAAGAAGACGTAAAAGATTGTTGTAATATCCGTTTAGATCGCATTGCCTTAGGTGACGAAAATACTTTGTCATATTACAGAGTACAATTACATAAGCATTATTTTTATAATTTTGTATTGAAAATGGATATATAATTTAACTTGAAAGTATAAACTTTTAAACTTTCGCGCGGCATTATAAAATATCTAAAAACACGGGAAATTAACGCGATTACCTTTTATTTTCCCTTGACGTTTCGGCCCAGTTTCATCGGCCGTGGTCTCAAGTAAACTATCGCAGCAAGCTTCACTCCGTGTCAGAGGCAGATTTTATTTCATCTACCCCCGATATTTGTAAATAATTATTACGGTTCCTACACACAAGACTCACGGTGTCCACACACTTAACCGGATATGAAAAACGAGGTTTTGTCATTTGAATCACAGGATTCCACGCTATTGATAAATTGTATCCGCTTTCCCGATTGAAATTTTTGTGTCTCTTGATTTCAATTGCTTCACGCACGACTCTTGGATAAAAGTGGCGATCGGTGGAAAGGACTTGTGGGCAATAAAATTCTATCCAATGATTCGTATCCGATTGGAGAAGATGTTCCGCTATCGCCGATTTGGTAGTTTGCTGGTTTTTTACAGCTGTAATGTGTTCCTTAATCCTTTCAGCAATAGTCCGCTTCGTTTGGCCAACGTATGAGCTACCGCAACTGCAATCTATTTTGTAGACCCCTGGTGTCTGCAACGGTAAGACATCCTTCGGTGTGCCCACTATTTTGTTTACCTTAGTTCCCGGTGTGTATACGGTATGGATGGAATACTTTTTTAAAATAGATCCTATTTTGTCCGTCACTCCTTTCACATAAGGCATATAGGCGGGTTGTCTGCTCACGTCCGGATGTCTGTCCTTCTTTTTAGACCGCCTCATTCGTCGGTTAATCTGATATCCGTTCTTTATCAGTACCTCCTAAACATAATCGAGCTCTTGCTCCAGATGTTCAGGGTCACACAGATCGTACGCTCTGTTCTTCAGTGAAGTTATAACAGATTGCAGATGACTGGGATGGTGATGCGACGTGGCGTGCAGGTATCTGTCTGTGTGTGTAGGCTTCCTATAAACACAGTATGATAAAGTACCTTCTTGTCTCGCGGTTATTTTTACGTCTAAAAATGACAGTGATCTACCATTCTCCATTTCATACGTAAACTTTATACTTGGGTGAATGGAGTTTAGGTGTTTCATATACTGATCTACTTCCTGCGTGCTTCCCTTAATGATGCAGAAGATATCATCCACATACCTCTACCAAAGTTTTACTGTCTTCGTTCCTAGGCTAAAAGCCTTCTGTTCGAAATGTTCCATCCAGATATTGACTAGTACAGGGTCTACAGGACTACCCATTGCGACACCTTCGATCTGGAGATAATATTGATCCTGGAAGAGGAAGTAACTGCCATCTAAACAATTTTTTTTAGCAGATCAATATAATTTAAAGGCTTCTCATTGTCACTTAGTCTGCTTTTCACTACGTCCAGACATTCCTTAATGGGAACATTGGTGAATAGGGATTCCACATCAAAGCTCACCATGATGTCATCCGGTTCCAATGTAAGGTTCTGTATAATCTGGACGAAATGACGCGAGTCTTTTACAAAAGACGGTGTTTTTCCCTCAAGAGGCTGCAATACTGATGCAACGTGCTTCGCGAGATTGTAAGTAGGAGATGCAATTTGACTTACGATAGGACGCAAGGGCACGTTAGACTTATGTATTTTTGGTAAGCCATATAGTTTTGGTGGTTGATGAGATTGAGGTTTGTATAAGCTTTCGTACTCGTCTTCTGTAAAAAGGTCTTTTTGGTCTTGGATCAAATCTCTTATCTTCCGTGTTACTCTGGACCTGGGGTTGTATGACACTGGTTTATACACCTTGTTATCCCTTAACAAATTTTGAATTTTCGTGTGATACTTTATTGTGTTCATCACTACAGTGGCGTTTCCCTTGTCGGCCTTTGGCACTAAAATATCTTTATTGCTCCGAATGTGTTAGACACAGTGCTAGACGCTCTTCTGTAGTAATGTTGCTAGTGGGAAGTTTTGATTTCCGTAAAGTGACAGCGATATCCTGTCTTAGCGTTTCCGCGTCACATGTGGGTAGTTTGTTACGTATGATAACCTCCGCAACACTAGCCATCACCTGCTCATACGGTATTCGTTTCGATGTTACCGCGAAATTCATACCTTTGGCCAAGATGTTTATTGTAGGCTGATCCAAATTCGCAGAGGATAAATTAACGACCGTATCTTTCAGTTTGTCTTGTGCCTCTAATGTGTTTTTGTTTTCGGCATACCTTCGATTATATTCTTTAGAGAATTTTCTCTCGTGGGTTGCACAACGCAGGTCGTAGGTACGACTAGCTTGTAAATAAGTTACCGATCACACAATTCGAAATCCTCCCTTGAGAGGTCAACACTACACTTACTATGTAACACATACAAATCACTCTGAACACCGACAAGTTCTCTGTGTTTATTCTTAATTAGTTGCCTCAGGAGTTTTGCACTCGCGTTTGGTAGAATCCTACCGGAAAACGCAATGTCACTACGCGGCTTAAGACGTACACACGTAGATAGTAAGTAACTTATTAGTAAGTAACTTAGTAACTAAGTAGATTGCAGTTGCGGTAGCTCATACATTGGCCAAACGAAGCGGACTATTGCTGAAAGGATTAAGGAACACATTGCAGCTGTAAAAAACCAGCAAACTACCAAATCAGCGATAGCGGAACATCTTCTCCAATCGGATACGAATCATTGGATAGAATTTTATTGCCCACAAGTCCTTTCCACCGATCGCCACTTTTATCCAAGAGTCGTGCGTGAAGCAATTGAAATCAAGAGACACAAAAATTTCAATCGGGAAAGCGGATACAATTTATCAACAGCGTGGAATCCTGTGATTCAAATGACAAAACCTCGTTTTTCACATCCGGTTAAGTGTGTGGACACCGTGAGTATTGTGTGTAGGAACCCTAATAATTATTTACAAATATCGGGGGTAGATGAAATAAAATCTGCCTCTGACACGGAGTGAAGCTTGCTGCGACAGTTTACTTGAGACCACGGCCGATGAAACTCGGCCGAAACGTCAAGGGAAAATAAAAGGTAATCGCGTTAATTTCCCGTGTTTTTAGATAACTTGAAAGTATAAACTATTTTTATAAGCTATTGTTTTGGTCAATGGCCACCGCAAGTCACTACAAGCCATATTTAGAAATAAATTCTACTAGTTCTTTCAAAGGCGACTCTTTGGATGTTTGTTCAGATTATTATCAGGTACCTATGGTAATTCTTCAATATAATTTTTTGCTGTTGCAACTCAGTATAGTCTTACACTTGTGTAATGTTTTTGCAATTGAGAGAGAGATAATGTTTTATTTTAAGTAAGGATCTTCGCTATTTCAGTTAATTGGAAAGCAGAGGCACTTCACTCGTAGATAAAACAGAACAGGTAAATATTATTTTCATTAAATAACGACTTTGAGTTTGATTTAAAGTAGTCGGCGATTAATTTTAATAAAAGCATTTCATAGCTACTTACTAATTTCATTAAAAGCGACGTTATAATAGAAGATCAAAGTAATTCCCTTTTTTGTTAAAGATTTTACTGTTTTTAACGATTCTTGAATTAAACTTTTTTTATACATAGTTTTGCGCCGTTTCCCATTCAAAATTTAATACATAACAAATTCCCATTCATAGCTTTAATACATAACAAAATTACTCTTTGAAGTCGTCATATAAACAAAACCCAACAATATTAATCAGCACAACATTTAAGAACGTTAATTAAATATTCGAATTCAATAATAACGATAACGGGTCCTGGCTTGAAATGTGTAAATATGGAAGTAATTTATATCGTCATCTACATTTACCGTTATTTACCTGCTTTATAATTACATTAAGTCCATAACTTTTGTTATGAGTTAGAGTATTATGTAGGTAATACGTTTCAGCGGCAGGTATGTTATATTACTTAATTATATGTTAATTACACCGTACAAATTGTTTTACATTGGGGAAATTATAGCCTTGTAGCAGAAAATAATAAGACTTGTGAATATAGTCTTGTAAAAAACTATAGGTACCGCACAGGTGACATCGAAAATGTTAGCTAATTTTTTAGGAGCTGTTGTTTCAATATAAATTAAATTGTGCATGGTGTTTGTCAATAAGACTCATTTCTTACTGAGATAACGCGACGAACACTACATAATATAAAAAGAACAGTTGTTGAGGAGTTTTTTAGTTTTTGAGGAACAGTGTTATCGTGGATTTTTACAACATAATTATACAGACATACATGCGTACATATCGTGACACTGTATCCCTGACGGGGTGATCAGAGTGGACGGAGAGCCAAGCGTCGAGGTAATTACATACTTCTTTTGTTTCCTCAAATCTCATAATTCTCCTCATACATTTTTGCCTAGGTATGCGAGTGCTTTCGACATTTAGCTGTAACTCCTTGGCTATTTAATCTTCGTAATTCCTTGGTCTTCCTTTGCTTCTTTTACTACCTGCTTTCGCTCTGTAGATTTACTGTAGTAAACACTGTCGTGCGACCCTGTCATATCGCGTATCTCAACAATATTATTATTTTAAGTTGAATATTAGATATGCAAAATGTTTACTATCTGTCGATTGCGTAGCTTGTGTGTAACACAATTATTGGGTATCGTTTGTTTGCACCAGCCTGTGTTCAATACCACACAGGTCTGAGGTTTAATTAAGTGAGGTTTAATTGGAATGAAGACTTTGCTGTGATAACACAAAACGGAAAGTAAGTTAAACTAAATCAAACATTTGCTCTTAATTAATTGGGTATAAGAATAATACTGTGACATATTTTCTATGTATCTAAAAGCGAAATACCACTCACTCATACTGACTCACTGATTGATTAATCAGGAAATCGCAAAAACAATTAAAGATAGGATCGTGTTTGGTCTGATGGTAGTTTGTGTAATGTAGGGGCCCGCTAAGAAAATATTTTTGGAAATTTACGTTTTATTAAGTGTGGTAGAGCCATGCTGCATTGCGGCACGAATTAGGTCGTCTCGCCCGGTGAAATATCACAGAATACCGGTGTGAAATAGCCAACTATCGCCCGATATCTGCTGTCAAAACGAAAATTTATTTTATTACAATTAGTCACCGGTCGCGTAATGATCACGTAGCTGTCGCTGTCTGCAAATTCGGTTGCGTTCCATAGCAGATCCCGTAGCCCCTCGACAACGTGCCAAGGATTATGACCGCAGGGATTTTGGCGGGTAAAGTCTCATATAACCAGTCTCTACCTCAGGAGGCTGGGTATCTGTGTGCATATTTCTCCTGCGTAACCGAAAAAAGTAATAGATTTTCAAGGTCCTGTGAAATTGGTTTTATACAACTAGTTACACGTTATTGCATTATCACCGACGAAATAAGATAAACTAGTTGCCAGCTTGCGCTGCATCGCTACTAACTAGTGAAACTTTTGTAAATACATTAGCTAAGAGTTTGTAACAGCAGCGAACAATTCCATCGTTGTTTAATTCCGAATGAAATCTGGCATCTCTCTAAAAGTTGTAACGATGTTCATCAAAGCTCATTTATTAGTTCAATATCTGTTTATCGTTATTATCTGGAAAATATGATCTTATGAAACGTTGAATATATATCTATAGTAATAAAATTAGTAAATAATCAATACTTTCAATAGTAATCAACCCTTAAATATTAAATAAGTATTGGACCATACTACAGTGGGACCGCTGAGAGAATGCGTTCCTGACAGGTCTTATTCGAAAGGATGGATGTAACTTTGAAATGCCATCAAATTCACGATAAAAATATTTATATTTTTTATTTGCCTAACTAATGAATAATTACACAGGTACGAGTATACAAAATTTTTTTTATTTAATAGTGTCCTGGAAGTTTAGACTAATTTT
This sequence comes from Zeuzera pyrina, assembly GCA_907165235.1. Taxonomy (NCBI): domain Eukaryota; kingdom Metazoa; phylum Arthropoda; class Insecta; order Lepidoptera; family Cossidae; genus Zeuzera; species Zeuzera pyrina. The sequence goes on from OU015629.1 coordinate 7,472,717, forward strand.
TATGATTTTTAGTGCTCTGAATCCAAATCTGTCAACCGTTTTATTCTATCACGTACAGATTTTTTGCGAGGGTTAGTGAAGGATTCGGCGTTAAAAATAAAAAACGAATTATTTTTTATTTATTGACGTAAGAACCAGCCAATATGTATTCCAAAAATTTTTATTAAAAAAAATTAAACCGCCTGCAAATAAAACACTGAAAAGTATAACATAACTATCCTTTACTAATCAAAACTCAAGTAAAATAACTTCGTAAATACGATAAACATACCTATATAAGTATGTTTGACAGTTACTGAAGTCGGTGCCAAGCCTACCAAACTAATAGACTTTCTATTGTTGCACATTGATTGAAAGAATTTTCGAAATCGGTTCATAAATAACGGAGTTATGAGGTAACAAACATACAAATAAAAAAAAACAACATACAGACGAATTGTGAACCTCCTCCTTTTTTTAATGTCGGTTAAAAATATAGCTAGTGAACGAAAAATATAATTTAAAATCATAATTTGGATATAAAGTGACTTTGGGATTAATTGCTGTCTTTGTGGGATCATTTCTTCTTGATGTGCAGTAGTGGTAATAAAACTTTATCACTAGGTACCAAGCTCTTTTCTACAATTCATTGGGTGGTGGGTATGTACCAAATATCGATAACGATATCGAATTACACAGCACTACTATCGACAATTAGGTGGACGTCACTAATTTTATGTCGGTAGGTTGGTACATGTAATGGTTTTTTTACGTTGTGGTATTGATTTGCAGTTATATTAATAACTAGCAGAAATTGTTGTTCTCAGTGCCGTCTCTTAAACGTGGTATTTATATTCTCTTTGTTTCAACTCTCGAATATTAAATATATTTACAATTTAAGATATCGAGTTTATTATAATTCCTGAATATTATCTATCTCAAATAAATACTGTAAACCTCCTGCTGAGCATAGGCCGTACATAACGTTACTTCATTGATTAGTTATGAAAATTTTGTCTATAGAGTTAATTAACAACAATCCAAATGTAAAATGGAAAAACTCGTACTGCACTATTGCGAGCTCATTACCACATTAATGAGCAACAGAACGAGGGCAAAAGCTTCAATAATCGTACCAAACTACAACGCTAATACTGCGCTATATGTTTTTCAGAATAAAAACTTTATCTAAATAAATATATGGAAAGTCTGTGAAAATCTAATTAGTAGAGATTTAAAAACGCATGTGTGTAAGCCTATGGCCACCTCCGTGGCGCAACGGCTTAACGCGTCAGTAAGTAAACGGGGTTTGCGGGTTCGATTCCGCCTCGAGTCTGGGTGTTTATGTATAATATGTATTTATTTACAAAAGAAAAGTATATATGTAGTATATCAGTTGTCTAGTATCCATAACACAAGCGCTGTGCTGCTTACTTTGGGACTAGATGGCGCTGTGTGAAATGTCTGAGTTTATTATTATTCTTATTATTATACATAGTCGGTCATTCTTTTAAAAGGGACAGTATAGGCAAATTTTGAACTAAAGATCTAGAGCCCTGTGACTTTTAAAGGGATGTCTCATTATTTAATTCTAAACGAAACTGTGAAAAAATTTTTTTTATCAAACGTGAAGTTTTTTTAGTAATAATAAATGTTTGAAAATTATTCGTTTCATAAATCGATCCAGTTTCATGTCCTAGATCAAATCGGTGCATTGCATCGAAAAAATTTTACCATTAGAAGTTGGTGAAATGATCTAGACATGAAATTGGATCGATTTATGGAACAAAAAAAATAAATCATTTGCTAGTTCTGGGAAAACCTCATGCTTGACAAAAAAAATTTTTTACAGTTTAACTTAGAGTTGAAAAATAAGGAATGTCTTTGAAAGTGGCAGTCTCCTAAGTCTTATAGCTCAAAAGTTGCCCATACTGTCCCATGTAAAAGAATTATATTAATGGTAAATGTAAGATATACAAACGTATATAACATACACGATATGTGCCATACGCTAGGTGCCGAACCTGACGTAACCCTACTGAGATGTAGACAGGTACACATTATTACATCGCTTTTGCTCCTCATTTTAAAGTCTTATTTGTGACTACAGAAGTTTCACGTCAAAAAATTTATAGCCGAAATTTACCTAAGAATATTTTTAAAAAGGTCAGCTTAATACAGAATTACGAATTAATACGAATTTTTTTGTATAAAAACATTAAGAGTCACATCCAATTAGATAAACACAGAATCCAATTTCCTAACTCCTGGTTTTAGAAGGAAGCAGATCAGAAGCAGCTGTGAAGTTATGACGCGGCGGATATTGCCTAGCCCAACATGGCAGAACTAAAATGTTATTATATACTTACATTTTCTCTTAAATGTTATACATAAACCTATAATTATGTGTAGGTATCTATTGCTAAATAAATTCAAATGAGATGCTGCTTCTTTGAAGTTATTTTGGTCTTAGACATAATAATAAAAGCAATATAACTAATTAAGAGTATCATGTTTCTATAACTTTTATTTAGTATTCATTTTATACTTTAATCTTTTGAAGATTTAAAAAAATATTCACGAGCTTAATAATAAAAAATTTGAAAACTTGAATTGTACAGAACTACAATAAAATTTTTACTCCGGTAACATTAAATAATTGTAGTTTTAAAATCTGATATTTATTTACGGATTTCCTGTTAAAATATTGTATTGTTATTAAGATATTTGTCTTTTCTTTATCGAGTAATCATGACGTAATTTAACTACACTGCACAATTCATAACATATATCGGTAAACATGCCTTATATTTTACGAACGATTTTGTCTGAACGAATCTAGTCTAGTTAAGAAACCTTAATAAAATCAATATGCTTCAAATCTAACAATTTTGTTGCTTTTGGGACTTTATGTGTTAAGTAAATGTTTCGTCTTTATATTATTAACTATTTGCTTATACGAATGAAACATGATTAATGACATAATAATGATAAGAAAATGTAAAAATAATGAAATGAATATCATCTAAAAATTCAACAGCGATATTGCGGAACCGTATTTGAATTTCATATTTCATTCGTACCTAATTCATAACAAGACGTGTGAAATAAGGTAAATTGAGTTTCATTGCAAACGCTTTCATGTTTAGTCGAGTACAAAATTCGCTAAAGAAGAAAAAAGGTGAGTACGTGGAAGTTTATATTGAATACAGTATTATTCAAATGAGAACACAGAACAATGAGCAACTATATATTGTATATGACCCACATACCACCTAACCTAGGCTAAGTTGTCTGTGGTATAACACCATTCAAATTTGGTATTTTTAAACTATGTATAAAAAAATGTGAAATGTGAAAAATTACACGTGAACGCCTCCACCTCCAAATATATTTCAAAAGCGCTGGCTAATTTGTAAGTGAGCTTTCTCGACCGTAAATTTCACGCGTGAAGTTGTAAACTTCTACAAAAAGTACAGTCATATATTTTGAAGATACATCACCGGAGCTGACGTTTGAATACCTCCGTGCTAAGTGTTGCCATTTTCATTCTATCTTGCTGCGTTTTTAGGGATTTTAGGGGTCTGTTTCGTTTGACTGCAAAGTCGTTTTTACGATGCTGGAAGTTTTTTCTGTAACATGGTTCCCACTTGTTTTTCTTAATTTGCGTGATTTTGTGTGGCAACACAATTTTGTTTAAACTGAGAAACAAGGATTAAAATGAGGAAAGTACTGTATAACGTTAGATTTTCTTTTCGGAAATAATACATTAATATCAATGTATTTGCTATTTAACTTTTATGAAAGTATTATACTTACCACAATTTTTTTTGTATAAGCAAAAATTAATAACACATACAACATACATGTTATATTATAATTATATTTTTAATACGAAAGTTAGATCTTTTAATTTTTAATATTTTTATCACAGTATTTTTTTCTAGAGTCGTTATAAATAATACCTTTCTCAACATTAAGCTTCTAAGATATCAATTTATTGATATCGAATATTAAACAGAAGGTAATGTCCGCAACGGTATAAGGAACAAGGAAGAAACTCGTAAAATTTTGTGACCCAATTCCGGATTTTTCGAAGACATCATTGCTAATTACTTTAGTTGTAGGCGTAAACACAAACATCACGCACAGAAGTTTTCAGGATAATTTTAGAAAATAAATTATACACAAAATTAATAATAGGTAGGTAACTACTACAACTAGGTAAAGACTGGGCAATATTATCATACTAAATATGAATTTCTCAAAATCGAAACTTCAGTAGCATAGTTACTAGTATTGATAAGAATTTATGACGGTGAGCCAAATAATTTTAAGAGTTGGTGAAAAATGTACCTAATAATATTGGTTTAAAGTCAATTGCATATTATATTTGAATTTTAAAATATAATAAGATTTATAAAAATACTAATAGTTAGTTTTGTACCTTATTTATAATTACATAAATGTTGTGTAACATGTATGAGAGTAGGTCTATGATGAGGTAAACAAACTCTATTATAAGTAACAGCCTTTCACAGGATGTTTTAGATGACAAAAAATGTGCTGTAAATGCTGTTTCAGAGAATGCAAAAAATGATAAAGTGCCGACCCTTCTCGAGTCCAAAACGGAAAATGGCTGATGTGTACAAATAGATTAAGGCCAAGCCAACGCTCAGAGGTCAGGTAATGTTTACTAAAGTTAATAAAAGAACAGATTCGAACTTGTTATTTTAATTCTTTTGAGTAACTGTGTGGAATAATTCCTTTGAATCCAACACAGAAATTAATAAAGATCCCCTCTTTTACAAACGCTTTAATGAAAATATCTGTTTTATGAATTATTGTTTAAGTTCCGTACTGGCAAGTATTTAATAGGTATCAAAGAAACTCAAAGCACAAAACAATCGTAATGTTGTGGATTCTTTTTGAAGGAATTTTAGGCAAGTATGAATTAATATTAAGACTTTGACTGACGATATAATTTATTCAAAGATTCGAAGCAATATTTCGTCAGAAATAAAATATAGTATTATTATTTAAGACGAATTAGTTTTCTTCAATTACATAAAAAGAACAGACAATGGTTTTAGTATAACAGTCCAAAACCTTTTATCTTTTTATCAAAATGTAATAACATTTTATTTTCTAGGAACGACTACTTATCTACTTTACCTGACTTCAGGCAAGTTACACCCAAAAGGTGGGTCAGTTGTTAGTTGAATAGTGAAAATAGTGGATTGCCTGAGAGCACGGCACTAACTCAGCGTGAAATACGAGGGACGTGTGAGATTATGATAAGGCTTTAGTTCAGTAAATCATTGGATTTTCCGCCAGAGAGCCGACGCAAATTTAAGGAGGATCCCGTCTCGTACGCCAAGGAGACCGCGTCTAGTGGAACGATATTGTTACTTGAATTCATAAATATAAAAAATAAAAAATGGTGCGTCTACCGTGGAAATACGTATGTTTGAATTTTTTTCAAGAATTTTAGTATAGATTGAAAAGGTAATGGCTTTGAATATATATTATTTTATTCTAATTATGTAGCACTGTAGGTACTGACAACTTTAATATTCACTAATTTTAAAACTTGTAAGATGAAGATGGAATTCTTTCAGCAAGGACTAAGTTTTATTTAAGTAAAAGTCCTATTGAAGGCATATGTATGAAAATTTAAATATATTTTAATATTGATCCTTTTCAGACGCATTACGGACATTCCAATAAGACATAGTACAGACATATTATATTCAGGTCCTTTTGTCAGGCGATGAAAAGGTATTGTCTCATATCAACTAATGCGGCATCCGTATTAATAAAAAGTCATGATAAAAGTTGATAATTACTCAGACGAATATCAGATTGATTGTTAGATTTCATTCGTCATCTTTAATTCATCAGAAACATATGTAAATTGTTTTGAGGATTTACGCGAAAAGTACTTTTCCGCTGGTCTGGGAGAGAAAGAAAAATGCAAAATGTACAAACTGCGGCAGCCAAAAATAGGATGTTTATTATATGACTCTTATAGGAGATAAGTGAGACAACTGTTAGCGTAAAATATGCACGGTTCTGCTTTGCCGCTGTAAGTCCAAATAATTAGTGTGAAAACCTGGGTCAAAAGCGTTCACGAGATGCCATTTTGTTGTTCATCCTGACTGAGAAACGGTGACATGAGGTTATATTATGTAGATAAAATATATGCATAATATTATACAAAATTACTTTGGAGGGATTTGCTAACTTTAAGTTACCTATGCCTGTAGAATATTTACACCAGCTGTCGTTAAAACTAATTGTTAAAACGACATATTTTCATTATTGTAATATATGTAGAAGATTAGTCAGACCGTTTGGCAACTTTGAGTTACATATCCTGAATATTTACGACAGTCATTGTAATTGTCGGAATCTTTGAGACATATTTTCCTTAATTCCTCAAATTTCAAAGAACGCTAATAATTTTTTTCGTTCCATAAATCTTGATGCGTTATTGAGGATATAACACGAAATGAGATCACGTTTAGAATAGGCTTGTAAAGAATAAGAATGTCGTTTTTTCAACACGTTCGTTCCAATGGTGTTTAGCTTTTGCTCGTTTTTATATTAGATGATTTGTGACCGTCTGCTTTTAAATTAGATGTGTCTATTTCTTTTTTAGATTTATGTGGCATCCTTGTTTGAAATCTAGATTATTATTTATTCTTATTTTACAGTTCGCTGTGTTTTATTATATTACTCGAGTTATTTATTGAAAGAAATAGACATCAAATGACGTCTATTGGCATGTTTTGTACATAAATAATATACCTGTATGTGCAAGTTATGTGAAAGATTTAAACATACTAGAAGTCGCCCTGAGGTCGAAATTCGACCGTAAATATAAACTTGTAATATAAACTCTTTGGCGACAATCTCTACTCTGCGCGACAGTTTGATCCAAGGAGGTTACGTATATGTGATCACAAACTATTATGAGTTTGAAATTGACAGTCTTTTTGACATTGGCAGTATGAACGTAAACAGTGATTTATTTAATTTAATGTATTTCTAATGAATATAATATAAAAATATTAGCTTTCCCTTGTTCTTCTCTATATAAACTTTAAAAATACCAAATTTAACACTCCTCCGTCCGCGCAATTTTCTTAAAAAGGGAACCGAAGTTTTCACTTCACTTCACGTATTAATACATAGATTGTTTAAACGGAAGATTAAAGTTAAGAATGCTAAAATCTGTTTAATATAACAGTTATGTCATGAATTTTAACTTAATAGTTATCGTAATAAACCTTATTGTGCAATAAAAATTTTGTTTTAAATTAATGTGGTTGTTTAAGATTACGATGGTTATATACGAGTACTAAACTGAACTACAACTAAAGAGACCCAATGAAAGCTCTAGCCAAAGAAACTTAGCACAAAAACCAAACGGACTTTCACAGAGAAATCCCACTCACATCCTTGGCAAAGAGTCCCAAACCGCCATTTGGTCTCTTACGTTAAACTTCCAAGAGTTATAAGAGACGAGCGATAAAGAAATTATAAAATAAGATTTATACAGATACGAAGAATGATTAATCTGTACTAATATTGGGTCCTTACATATGAAATTGGCGTTTTGTACGGGAGGAATATAAAGTCAATTATTTTTTTGTAAAATATATTTAATTAATCACAGTATGCACCGTTGTTATCTATGCACTTTTGCCATCTCATAGGTAGTTCATTGATCCCTTTACTAAAAAAACCATGGGGGCGAGAATGAATAAACTCTTTGAAGGCGGTTTGGACTGCCGCATCGGAGTTGATTTTTTTTCCTTGTAATAAGTTGTCCAAATTCCGGAAAAAATGGTAATCTGTTGGAGCAAGGTCCGGGGAGTACGGTGGATGTCGCAGACATTCCAATTGTAGCTCATCTAACTTAGGTTGTTTGTTGAGCAGTGTGTGGTCTTGCGTTGTCGTGAAGCAGCAGTGGCCTAGAGCGATTGACCAATCTCGGTTGTTTAGCAGCTAGTTCTTCCTTCATGGTTTGCAGTTGCTGACAAGAGATATCTGCCGTAATCGTATGGCCAGATTTTAGAAAGCTGTAGTGAACGAGACCGGCGCTAGTCCACCAAACACTCACAAGTAACTTTTTCTGAGTCAATTTTCGTTAGGGCAGGATTTGGCTGGGTCTCCAGGGTTCAGCCATTGCAACGAGCGCTTCCGATTATCGTACAGTATCCACTTTTTATCACTAGTACTGATTCGATTTAAAATCCCTTCATTATTGTGTCGCTTGAGCAAAGTAACACAGTAGTCGACGCGTGTTTGCAAGTTTGATTCACTCAATTCATGAGGTACCCATCATTCAAGTTTTTTTACTTTCCCGATTTGCTTCAAGTGGATTAATACAGTTTTGTCACTTACCCCGAAGCCTGCAGCTATCTCTAAAGTGCTTTATGATAGATCCGCTTCCACAATAGCCTTTAATTCTTCATTTTCCACTTTGGTCTCCGGCCGTCCACGGGGTTGGTTCTGAATGTCGAAATTTCCAGAACGAAAACGTTGAAACCAAAAACGTACCGTGCTTTCTTTTGCGACACCAGCGCCGTACACATCATTAATCCTTCGAGCTGTTTTTGCAGCACTGGTGCCACGGTAGAACTCGTATTCGTAAATATACCGATATTTCATGTTTTCCATTGTGCGGTAATAAGCGACGCCAAAGAAAAAAATAATGAGGAAAAAACAAATGAATGACTGTTTTCAAAACTCAAATGTACCAGCTAGATGAATTTATAAATTTGAATTTGGAATTCTTAACCAAAGAGGAAATATTTCAGATCAAAGTGGTCAGTACGACAAAACGCTAATTTCATATGTAAGGACCCAATATTATACTGAGTGGATTTTGTAAGTTTATATATATGCGGAGGGTAATCACTGGAACCGTTGCACCTATTTAATAACTTCTTTTACTATTTGAAAGACATATTGTTCCAGATGGACATTAGCCATATAATATGTATTCAGCTGAGCGAAGTCGGGACCCGGGTCTATTGTAATAAGAATAGATAAGAGAAGCTCTGACTCAAAAGCAATAAGTAGGTACCCATAAAAGCCATAAAAAATATTTCTCTATTACCTGCCCTCAGGGAAACCCATGCATGAAAAGTAGAGTTAGCAACTTAATAAATGTGTCGGAGACCGCTAATATTTCTTATAATAATTGTTTCCGTTTTATTTTTCGTTTTTATTTCCTCTCATATATGTATATAAGATTCGTTGCTGAATATCCTGAGCAAGGCTTGTTTAATTTCCACCAAATGTATGTAGTTTAACCTTAACTGTAGTAAGACGTTAGTAATTGTTCAGCGATAATAAATTAATAGTGAACGTATTAAAGTAAAAGCTTTAGTGAAGGTTTTCATAAGGGACGGTGGATGCAAAAAGCAGTGTACTAAAATAATTTTAAACTTCAAACAGAAGTTAAGTAGATACTTGGTTTGGCGTCATACAATTAGTATGTTTGTCAACCAATAAAATTATTATCGTTCAAAGAGTGATCAGATCTTTGAGCAAACCTACATTATTTACTGTTATTGGTTATTTGTCATTTTTGTTATATAATTTTAGTTTCATTGAAGTTACTGCGAAGTCCCAATTAAATGAGTAGCCAATATAATAATAATACTAATAATAATAATAATACTCCAGACAATTACTCAGATTGTGTGACCCCAAACTAACCAGTAAGCTTGTACTATGGGTACCACACAACGAACGCTGGGGAGTTCCCAGTAACACCCAAACTCCAAGCCAATTTAGGAAAGTTCGCTCGGGATCGAACTCGGGACCCTAGCTTGGAAAGCAGATGCCTATGCCACTGCGCCAACGGGCCAGTTAATATATAGGCAATGTGTACGTAATTTTGTATACCCGTATTTAGGTACAAGGTTAGGTAGGTATGAATGTGGACAAAACTAAGGTTCTGGTGTTTGAAAAAGAAGCGGTACAAACGAAATGTGTGATTAGTGTAAATGGAAAATGTCTAGAACAGGTGAATGAAATTGTGTACCTGGGGAGTGCGTTTTCGAGGGATGGAAGATGTGAGTTGGATGTGGAGAGACGGGTAGCAGCTGGCAATAAAGTGAACGGTGCTCTGTCCGCATTAGTGGGTAGTGTGAATATATCTAACACTGCTAAAATGGCCATCCACAATGCGGTGTTGGTGCCAACTTTGTTGTACGGCAGTGAGGCCTGGATATGCCCGAAATTGAGTGAAAGTATGATAAATGCTGTGGAGATGCGGTCTCTCAGAAATATGTGCGGTGTCACGCTTGCGGACAGGATAAGCAATGACGAGATACGCAGTATGACAGGGTTGCACAACAGTGTTATTGTAAAAATGAAGAAAGGAATGCTTAGATGGTTCGGGCACATGGAAAGAATGAGTGATGAAAGACTGACGAAGAAAATATACAGAGCGAAAGTGAGTGGTAAAAGAAGCCAAGGAAGACCAAGGCTGACTTATGAAGATCAAATAGCCAGAGTGTTAGCAGACGGAAATGTCAAAAGCACTCGCATACCTAGGCGAAAATGTGTGAGGAGAATGATGAGATTTGAGGAAGCGAAAGAGGTGTGTAAGGACCGCGACTCCTGGCGCTCCGTCCTCTCTGGCTACCCCGTTGGGGATACAGCGTGAAGTTATGTTATGTTATGTTATGTATTTAGGTATATCGAGCCAAGTTTTTTTGTTTCTTTCACTTGAAATAATAATATAGTAATAATAACAGCAATATCGTATCGACTTGGTTTGCATATTCATTTATGCTATCTATGTAATACTAATTTTTCTTTCTCTCTCAAATTAAGTAAGCATCAAATTTGGAAACTTAATTAAGAATATGTATTCGCATTAGTTTATACAGTAAAGTTCAAGTTTCATTTTCCGCTATATTCACACATTTAGACCATTGCAAAACTGTTCGAACTTCAGAGCTATGTGCGCATTGTTGAGACAGGTACTGCGCTAAGTTTTTCTGTCCCCACCCGTGCTACGTGAGTGCGGGACTCGAGTTCCCCACTACAATTTGTTAAGATAAACTTTAGGGCCCTTGTGTTAAGTATGCAACAAACACCGCGCAAGTTTGGCTGTGGCAGTCACAGAGTTGGAGGTGACGTTGCGAAAAGGCAACTTTTACGAAAAGTCTTTAAAGAAAGAGGCTTGGGGTTTATTTCATGATGAGTGTCTTCTGAAACAAATGATACAATTATACTGTAACTATACAATGTGAAAATTAAAAAGAAAAATGTCACAATACGTAACCTTCAAGTTACGTACATGATATGTGAAAATATGTGTAATGTATGTGAATATAATGTTCTTTCTATGAAATCTTCGAATAAGCATGACATTTTACCTTATTTTGTTACCGATGCGATTTATAAACATTTTTATATTATTAAATATAAAGAAAAAAATGCCACCAGAAGTTCGTAATAAAATGTAACCAAGTTCGAACAAGTATTTTCATAACACACTTCTTTTCTCTTGTAAAAAAATATACGATTCGTGAACAACAGCTCGTGTAATGAATATTTTTCAATTTAATACCCTGAAATAGTTAAGCACTTGAAATATGAACTAAGCTTCGTAAACAAAGGCAGTGAAAATGTAATTAAGAATATTTTTGGTTCTTATTTTTCTCTTTTTTATTGTCTTTGATATATTTTATCAAATTTTCTCAATTGCTTTTATTTCAGTATGGAAAAAATATGTTTTAAGTGATATAAAAGTCATTGTTATATAATAATAATAATAATAAAAATAAAGACTTTTTTTCTTACATACATAATAAAAATATAATAATATTATAAAGAATTGTTTTTTTACAATAATATCTTAATTTAAGATTTCTTTTGGGTGAAGATCTCCTCAAGTATTTCCCATGTTTTCCTGTTTTGAGCGGTCTATCTAATTTTTATTACTTATTGGTTTGAACAATTCATCCACCCATCGAGCCTTTAGTCTGATTCTCTTTCGTTTTGAATGTGGCCCTTTTCACTTAGTTACTGGTTTAATTCACCTAGTATTGTTTATCCTCGCAACATGCCCAGCCCATCGCCACTTAAATTTGAGCGTGTGATCTAATGCATCTATTACTTTTGTTTTCTTTCTTACGTCTGCATTTTTTCTAAATTTCATTATTGTGTAATATGTTCATAATCGATTGAACATATCCTTATGTAGTAATATTTAGTACAGAATTATTTGTTTTCAAATTGAATATTTTAAAAACCACTTACTTTATTTCAATAAGTTGCTGCTGTATCTTTTGAGTACATAACTATACCCAGTAACTATGCATTTGCTTTGGAACAATGTTACAAGGGACAGGTTATCATTTGAAAATAACTAAAATACAGGTCTAAACACAAAAATATAAAAAGCCATAGTAACATACGACATAACAAGTGACCCGATTAGAAAATATATAGAGGTTATATTTGTGTATGTATTATTAAAAAAGAAAAATAAAAAATAAGTAATCCCAATGAACCCAATGTAAACTATCCATCCACAAGCCTTCGTCAAAAATAAGTAATAAAATCAATCATTAAGGTGGTTCGTTTTCCATACAAAAAGTAATCATAATATACTGTTTCATTGAATAGTAAAAATGTTTAAAAATGTGCTCATTAATACTAGTTCAGGTACTTATTTACACAAATTTAATAAAAAGTAATAAATCTTTAATAGAAATAACATATATCAAGTACCGTTTTTTACAAAATGATATGCGTGTGTGTGTGACGATTTTCGTGTAACAACACAAATGCAAATAAATTAGCGATGTTGCCGGCCTGCACGCGCCGTCCGTACGCTACGTTGCCATTCATGATATCTTTCCTTCAAACTTCAAAATGGATTAGAAACAATAATTGCGAATTTTTAACAGGACTATAAATTATTTAGTGTCCACAATATATTGTAAATCGGTATCAAAAATGTAGACCTAAAATGAGTTAAATTATTATTTCAAACGATATACAATTATATGTTGTATATTATTTATGTACCTTTATAATTGATAACAATAATAGATATTATTTGGATATTATTATCTACAAACATATCTTCAAGCTGTATCCCAACGGGGTAGTCAAAGAGGACAGAGTGTCAAGCGTCACAGTCATTATATACTTATTTCGCTTCCTCAAATCTCATCATTCTCCTTACAGATTTTTGCCTAGGTGCGCGTGCTTTGGACATTTCCGTCGGCATAAGTTAGCCTTGATCTTCCTTGGCTTCTTTTACCACTCACTTTTGCTCTGTAGATTTTTTTCATCACTCATTCTGTCTATGTGCCCGAACCATCTAAACATTCCTTTTTTCATATTTACTATGACATTGTCGTGCAACCCTGCGATACTGCGTATCTCTTCATTGCTTATCTTGTCCCCAAAAGTATACCGCACATATTTCTAAGAGATCGAATTTCGACTGCATTTATCTTACTTTCATTCGAATTCAGGCATATCCAGGCCTCACTACCGTACAATAAATTTAGAAACAACGCTGCATTGTAGATGGCCATTTTAGCAGTGTTATATATACACACCGGCACAATTAGCGGAACACAAAAAAAAGTGAGACTATGAGATAATAACGCATATATTTGACGAAAATGTAATTAGACACAAAATAACAAATTGATTAACATCTTTTAACAACGACTTTGAAAAGTCTTCGTTATTTTTTATTGAAAAATAAAGAAATTTGAAATAAGTGAAATTTTTAGATGATTATGAACCATCACAAAAAATAAAAAAAAGTAAGCATTAAATGATTTAACAATAAAATTAAAGCAAAATTAATAACGAGTGTTTCCCCCTCTTGCTCTGATTACGGTTTCCATTCGTCTGGGCATGCTACAGATTATGTTATCGATGATTTCTTGAGGCAACCGCTCCCACTCCTCAAGTAATGCGTTTCCAAGTTCATTCAGATTGTTGGGGGGTGGCATTCTGGATTTAACCCTTCTTTTTAGCAAGTCCCAGACATGCTCTATCGGATTCATATTAGGGGAATTTGCTGGCCACTGCATCACCGGTATACCTACGTGGCTCAGATATGCCTGTACCGAGCACGAGCATTATCTTGCATTAGAATAAAGTCGTCACCAATAAATGGGGCAAATGGTACAACATGTTCTTCTAAAATGTCTCTGATGTATCGATCTGCTGTCATGGTCCCTCCTGTGACTATCACTAACTCCGTGCGAGCTCCCAAACATATCCCTCCCCAAACCATAATCGAGCCGCCACCATAAGCCACTGTGTGTTCAAAATTAGACTGTATGTGGCGTTCTCCTTTGCGTCTCCATATTCGCTGTCTCCCATCGATCTGTTTTAAAAGAACTCTGCACTCATCAGTAAAGAGAACCTGCTGCCATTCGTTCAAATCCCAATGACGATGTTCTCGCGCATAGCTTAATCGGTTTACGCGGTGACGTCTCTCAAGTTTTGGGCCTTTGGCAGGTATATACGACCCTAAACCAACTTCTTCAAACCTCCTGCGAACTGTACGCTCACTTACTCGTACTCCTCGAACGTCTTCCAGTTCATTTCGAGCTTGTACAGCCGTTAATCGCGTATTCCTACGAACTCCAAGTTGTAAAAAACTGTCATCTCGCCTCGATGTACATCTTTTTCTACCTTGACCCCTCCTCCTCACAAGAGAATTAGACGATCTGTACCGCTGGATGCTGCGATGAATCGTTGATACTGGTCGACGAAGCCTTGAGGCAATCGATCTGTAGGTATGGCCATTTCTTCTCATTTCATCAGCCCTAATGATTTCCAGTGATGTTAAGTCAGGCATAATAAAGAGCTTTTAATAAACAAAATTGCCTATAGAATAACAAATTTATAAAAAACCCTTAAGTGCAATTTTTCAAAAAAATTACAATTACGTAGTTATTACTCGAACAAGTTGACAAAACGTATTGTTCGGGAAAATAAAACAAATGAATGAAAAAAGTGTATGTCATCTAATTTTCTATTTTCAAATTTGACAATAAATTAAAAAAATATCATAACTGGCCAGTTCCTCAAGTAAAAGATTTTAAAATCCTGCTTTTTTTGTGTTCCGCTAATTGTGCCGGTGTGTATATATTCACACTGTCTAATAATGTGGACAGAGCACCTTTCACTTTATTGCCAGCTGCTGCCAGTCTCTCCACATCCAACTCACATCTTCCATTCCTCGTAAACGCGCTCCCCAGATATACAATTTCGTTCACTTGTTCTAGACATTTTCCATTTACCCATATTTCACACTTTGTCGTACATCTTTCCTTTTAAACACCAGAACCATAGTTTTGTTCACATTCATATTCAATCCTTTCACTTCACAATCTTTTTTTGTGCACGTAACTTGTGTCTCCAACTCCTTTTCTGATGGTGCTATAAGCACAGCATCGTCAGCGTAGAAAAGGCAGTTTACCACTGTACCATCACATACAGTACCACTCATACTACCTTTCAATGTCTGGAGCCAAATGTCTAAAAGGCAGACATCACGCAGCCCTGTCTGACGCTTAAACAGAATTCGAACCAGGGCGACATGTCACCATCTATCCTTACGCTGGCTCTGTGGTCTCGATATAATGACCTCACATCCTGCAGTAAGGGACTCTCCAGGCCATATTCAGGCAGACTCTATAATTTCTTTCGCACTATTCTATCGAATGCTTTCTCATGATCCACGAAAGCGCAGAAGACTTTCCGACCTATGGCCAGAAACTTCCCCACGACACTGCGGAGCGAGAAAATCTGATACATACAACTGCTACCGTTCCTAAAACCACCGTGTGCCTCCCACAAATATCTTTCAGAAACGCTTTTCATATGTTCAGTCAATACCTTGATATAGACTTTTCTTGCTAAGCTGACCAAGCTGATAGTCCTATAGCACGCGCAGTCTAAATAGGAACCTTTCCCTATATAGAGAGGCACCATGATAACGGCGTGTCAGTCCTCCGGAACCTCTCTCTTCTGCCAGCAAAGATTGCACAGTTTATAGAATGCATCCCTGACTCTAGGACCACCATACTTGATCATATCAGCAGTCACTTCATCATTTGCCGCAGCCTTTCCAAACTTCAGACTTCTTATCGCTTTGTCAATCTCTTTCATACTAATGACTTCCTCTAGTTCCTAACCCGAGTATGACGATTCGTTAGGATCACTCTCAGTGTCAGAGACAGAGTCGCCACTCTCATACAGTTCTCCGTAGTATTTGTTCCATTGCTGCAGAAAAGCTTTTTTGTCTGTTAACAGGTGATGTTGTTTCAAACGCACTTTATTCATTCTGCAAGGTGTCGGACCACTTCGGTATTTACGTATTTCTTTCCAAAATAATTTGGAATTTTCTTCGAAGTTGTATTCTTGGAGATTGCAAATGCCTTTCAAACGAGGTATCACAAGCCTACCCTTCTAATTTGAAAAATTAGGGGTGGTAAGATACTGAGGGGGTGTCAGTTAGGGGTGAAAAATTTAAGTTACTAAATTCAATTTAAAAAAACAAAAATCGACCTGTTTCAGGGTTTCTTCAATTCTACGAATATTAACTGAGAAAACGAATTTATTCATTACACAAAGTTCACACTGTACAACAAATACACCATAAAACTCACTAATCATTCACTAAAACACTACATATAAAGCTCACTGAATAACTCACTGAATTCTCAATAATTCACTGCACTCTCATTTCGACTATATTTTAACGACTGTTCGCGAATGCACCAAAAATATACTAATACTGATTACACTAGACTGCTTCTACCAATTTAACAGTATATGGCGGAGGGTATAATTAAATTATCTCCGACTATCTCCATTAAAAATAATCTGTAGACGATTACTTGTTCCTACTTGACAACTACTATTTACACAAAGACTAAAGTCAGATTCTTATATACAGCCTCGCCAATACGTAAGCCATCCACTTTAACCTCACTCTTGCTATTAAAATGTTACAAAATAATCACTGGTGGCTAATAACTTGCAGTGAAGCTAAGAGTCGGCGACTTGTGTTGTAGCCTCTACTATCTACAACACATTACGCTGCCGCCTCTACATATCTTCAACATCTCACTCCGTAGCCTCTACATTCCTACGACGACTTGTATTTCCTCTGCATATATACAACACCCCATGCTGCAGCCTCTATATATCTGCAACATCTCACATTGTAGTCTCTTTATCTTTACTTATCAATCATGTGGTTTCTGCATATCCAATACATAACTCTCTTCTTCTTATTGCCATCATAATACCAGATGACCTCACAGCGTATTGCCATTATTTAATATACCCATTTTACAAACTACAAAATTCATGCAAATTCAAATGAAAAGTCCAATAACCAAGGCTGGACATATCCCGCTTCTGAACTAAAAGCACACTAATTAATATGCACATTATTTTATATTAATTAAATACACTATAAAACTCGCTAATCACTCACTAAAAACTATGTATAAAGCACTGCATAACTCACTGAATATTAATTTTTAACCCACGACGCAAAAGAAGGGGTGTTATAAGTTTGACGTGTCTGTGTGTCTGTCTGTGGCATCGTAGCTCCTAAACCAGCCATTCCCAAAGTGGGCGATAACGCCCCCTTGTGGGCGCTGCAGGCCTAAAGGGGGGCGGTAAGAGACCCAGAAAAAAAATGGGGGCGTTGTGTAGAGGCCTGGGGGGTGATTTGTAATTTCATTTAGCTAGGAGGCATCTTAGACAACGACTGCATGAGCTCTCGACTCAGTAGACAAAATAAGTTTGGGAACCAGTGTCCTAAACGAATGGACCGAATATGATGCAGTTTTTTTTTGTGCGAAAGCAGGTTTGCGGTGGTTCTCAGACATGTTTTATCAAAATCCGTTCAGCCGTTTGTAGAACATCAGCTCTTTTTTAGTTTTTAAACGGACGCGAGCATCTTCTATAGTCTAATCGATGCGAAATTTAGTATACTGTGATTTCAATAATGTCACAACAACATAGTAACCTTGACCAGATGCTGCAGCATCATATGAAGTCAGCAGGATATCCAACTCCTCGCCACTTACAGTAGAGGTATCATGTTTAGGCTCATTGAAATGGTCTGTATGAATAGGTTATAGATAGATAGATTGTGATCAGGGACTGATGATGGATCAGACAATTATTGTCAGAATACTCAGATTTCGGCGAGACACAACTAAAAACAGACGAGATTACAACTAAAAATAATAAAATATGTATGAAATTTAAATAAAAGTAAACTTAGCGGACGTAACGACGTAACGACGCTTGGATGTATTACTACTACTATTTATATTGAAACTTATTACAAATTTAAAGGGCTATGAGGTACATATTATTTTTTTACTTTTTGGAGATTTTTTTGAGTCGGGTGTTTTTTAAATTTTTAATTTAATGACTATATTTGAACAACGACCGTTTGCAGATGCAGCTTAAAATAGACTAATACTGATTGCACTAGACTACTTCCGCACATGGCAGTACATGGCAGCACATGGCAGAGGGTATAATTAAATTATCTTTGACTACATCCATTTGAATATTATTTTGTACACGATCGCTTGTCGCTGCTTGGCAACTACTACACAAAGACTAAAGTCAGACTTTTATACAGCTACACCAATACCTAAGCAATCCACTTTACACCACTTTTGCTATTAAAATGTTACAAAATTATTACAGATGGCTAATTGAAGAGATTAAAGTTGTAGTGAAGCTAACACCCGTTCCGGCCAAAAAATGTAATATACATTGTAGCTCGTAACACAGTTTAAACAACTAAGACGGGCTACAGGGCATCATGAATTTTTGTAATAGAAATTGTCACAGAAAATAAACATTATCTTATCTTATTATTTTGCAAGAGAAATAAAAATATTTTTAATTTTCATTCGTAGGTTTTTTATATAAAATGAATTACATATTTTAATTTCTAATATTTTACTACCTAACAATATAATAACGGTATAACAATAAAAAAAAAAGTTATTGTGTAGGGATTCGAACACTGAAATTTACAATTCTCTGGTATCAACATATACCATTGAGCTAATTTGACTTAAACACTTAATGTGAAATTATTAAATAGTACAGTCACTTGAACTCAGTATACATGTGTGGGTAAAAAGACCAAATTTGTGATTTGAATTATTTATCATGATATGTGACTAATAGGTCTACAGGATAACTTACAAAGTTGTCGGAATAGTTGCGTATAGGTGTAAAGTGTACGCAAACATAACTTTCGTGAGAGGAAATACAAAAATAACTCTATAAAAAAATAAAAACCTCGAATGTGCGTAAGTGACGCCATCTATTGAGAAAATAGGCGCTCGGGAACCGAACGAACCACCTTAAGGCGCTTCGCCTAGTCATATATTGTTTTTTTGCCAGTTTTAGAGGCTATCATCTCGTTATTTGAAAATATATAAAAAGTAACAAAAATATTGTAATAATCTTCGACATTTTAACAACACTTCTGCCGTCTTATATTTTTCAGTTATATATAAAATACATATAAAATCTGTATTCAAAAGAACCCCTAAAAATTTGAAATACGTGCATCTACTTCAGAAATAGAAGTTATATTTACTTGCGATATACACTAATGTATAGATAATTTTATGATATAAAACTTGACCATTTTAATTTTTTCAAAAGGCCCTTTTTTCATAAGTAAAATCAATAATTACTAGATTACATGAAGAATTTTTCGAATTCTAGTATGAGGTGCTCTATACGTTTGCCTGCTTGCCTGGGGGAGCGCCTTAAGGACAATATATTATTCAGGTTAGGAGAGCTGGCGCAATAGAATCGTTGAACAACTCTTAAAATGTTTTAAAAAGTGTAATGCCACCTAACAATTATTATTAGTATATTCTAAAATTGTATGACATAGAAAACGATGATGGAAACGAAATAATTATAATTGTATCTAATATATCTGATAGTAGGTATGATTTTAATTCGATGTGTTTTAAACTAAAAGTTTCGGTTGTATTTAAATAATAAAACATTATGTGTAAAATTGTTCTTAAGACATTTTAAATTTCTTTTATTCATTTCCGCCGATTAACTTTTTTAGGCTTAGTGCACAGAGTAATAGAAAGCATAACGTATATCTTTACACTGTATCCCTAACGTGGTAGTCAGAGAGTAAAAAGGATTACGCCTCAGATAGTTCAATAATAAAGCAGCTAAAGCAAGCGGACGTGTCTGTAAAAACTTTATGCATACATTTACATAATAATGTGCTGATCACTGCCATTTCGTTCAAAGAACTCACCCACATATTTTTATGTTTACTACACACATTCAGCCTTCTAGGCCTCACGTCACCCTCGCTGCGCACGCTGGTTGCTTATATATATCAGCTGCTTTTTTGCAAGTGGCTGTCACGTGCAATTTGAAAGTGAGTTTGTGGTCTATGATCAGTCCCAGGAGTTTTATCTCTTCAACTATGTTGATAGGTTGATTGGACATGAAGAGTAGGGGGATGTCGTATTTAAGCTTCTTCGTCAGCAGCACAGCATTTGTTTTGTGTGTCGCGAAACGTAGCTTATTTTTTTAAAGGTGTTTTTATAGGTAACACCCAGTCTTTTTATAAATCTAAGACATAGTAGTGTCACAGAGTAGGAAAAGAATATGTTGTGGTTAACGTAAAAATTCAGTAACCACTAGAAACGAATATTATGCATTTCGAGATTAAACAGACAAACCAACAAACAAAAGTTCTGATGTTTTATTTCTAAACACCACGGATGTAGTTTGCGATATGAAATTTTGAGAATTCTTAAATGTAAGAGTAAATACATATTATATTATATATTATGGCCATCTAGATCTCTTGAAGTTTGTTTATAATAATAATATGTTAGCAAATAACTCAATGTCGCTTTTAAATAGGAACTTGTTACCAACAGTCATAAAATCTTTTTAAAATGCTCTTTTAGCGAGCTATCCTAAATGACATGTTTATCGCCTGGCGTCAGAAGCACTACTCTACTGCATAGAGGAATAAAGTCTCTTCAATTTATGTAGGTATGTATAATACATATTATTTATATACAAATTGCAAATAGATTATTATTATTATTTTAATATAACCGACATATTTACGTCAACCTAGGTGCGGTATCGAAAGGCTTCGAGATCTCTTATGGAAACGTATTGGAGTCCCATTTGGACTGCGCCAATTAACAGTAAAGCCCCCTTGCACCCTTATAGTATCACGACAGCGTAGACCACATACGCTAGCATGTTCTTTGGTATTTCATGGATTGACGAGCGGAGTCCCTATTCCAATCAGCCGCGATCCCGAAAGATATATTAGTTGTTTTTTACGACAGGCAAGGAAAACTGTAGTCTTATTTTATGACCCGGGCTACGGGTCTAACGATTCGAGGGGTACGTTGTATTGGTATTGTTGTCTCCGATCGGGATTGGCCCTCTTCTGAAGGCTCAAAATCTAAACACAGCAACAGCGAGGCCCATCACACACATATGTTTACACAATAAAAGCAATTTCTAATTAGAATCATAAATTGAACTTAACACCACCAAATTCTGTATAAACAATATTTCATTACCATGTGTTACATCCGAGTATGAAAACGTGGAGCAGTGTTAGTTTAATGAAGTTAATATAACGGCTGATTTAATATAAAGGTTTTGGCTTACATTAGCGTTAGTCTGTTAGAAATTAAATTCTGTTTAGGCACGCTCGTGGTGGCGATGGCGCTGTAGGTCAAAATGTTAAACATGAGTTAAATTAAAAAAGTGGCTAACAGCGCGTTGGACACACATTAACTTAGGGTTCTGTACTTATTTTGAACTAATTAAAAGTTTAATTTAATATATTAACGTCAAATTTAAAAAAAGAATATTCATGCTGTCTCCAAAATAGTCCTTATTTATTTTAAATTTTCATTTCTAGTTTTAGGTTCACTTTACGTCTGTTATGCCAAATTCAGCTCAATTAGTCAAGATGGTGAGATGAAGAACTGTGATATACGGACAGACTTCGCAGTTCTTGAGAAATCTTGACGACGGAGTTGTACAAAACGCATAACAAGCTATCTACATGTTATATCCCCAACGGGGTAAACAGAAAGGGCGAAATAAAAAAAATATTTCGATTAATTTCAATTTTTTCATACAAAATATGGAAATATATACATAACATAACATAACATAACTTCACGCTGTATCCCCAACGGGGTAGCCAGAGAGGACGGAGCGCCAGGAGTCGCGGTCCTTACACACCTCTTTCGCTTCCTCAAATCTCATCATTCTCCTCACACATTTTCGCCTAGGTATGCGAGTGCTTTTGACATTTCCGTCTGCTAACACTCTGGCTATTTGATCTTCATAAGTCAGCCTTGGTCTTCCTTGGCTTTGGAAATATATACAAACAACATTTAAAGGCTTTGTTTGTATATTGAAAAATTGTAGTTACATGTCACATCATTTCTCATTCGGAGTGGTCAGAGCTATAGACAATGACAACAAGTTCCTTATAATCAAACAACTAAAACGGAAAATTTAACGCGATTACCTTTTGTTTTGGCTTGACGGTTCGACCGAGTTGCATCGACCGTGGTCCCAAGCAAACCGTTCTAGTATATTAGTATTCTGTGAAACTGTGGCAGCCAGTCTCACTTCGTGTCTGAGGTAGAAGTTTTGTCATCTACCTCCGATATTTGTAAATAGTTTTCGGGATACCTACACACAACACTCACAGTGTCCACGCGTTTAACCGAATGCGAAACACGAGGTTTTATTTCTTGAATCACAGGATTCCACATCGTCGATAAATTGTATCCATTTTCCGATTTCCCGACAGTTTGCTTGAGACCACGGCCGATGCAACTCGGTAAAAACGTCAACCCAAAATAAAAGGTAATCGCGTTAAATTTCCCTTTTTATGTATTTTATAATGCAACGGGAAAGTTTAAAAGTCCTCATAGTAAGTCTGATAGGGTATTTCGAGTGTATTCGAACTGGTCTTTGACAACAAAGGAATATAATAAACAACAATGAGTAACGTCGTGCACGTGAGCCTACATCGCAAGGTTTTTAAAAAAACTAAAGTTTAATGTGAAAAGACACGACACTTCAGTCTCGTGTACCAAGCTTATGCAATCCGCTAATCGAAACGAAGTTCTACTTTCACGATCTGCGCGGGAAAAGAGGCAGTTGAAAACCCCTATACCCCATTCCCACCTCTGATGGCTGCCAACTTTTTGAAAGTTTCTCCCGCATTACCAAAAAAAGAAGAGCGATTTTTGTAAATTATCATTAAGTCAAGTTCATAATTGTGCTATGCTGTACTCCTATTAAGGAATATAAGCCTTCCTCATTATTCTACAATGGCTTGACAGTTCAGGAAACAACATTTAGTCAAGACGCGTGAACTTGAAAATTTATACATCTATCTTAAAATCGCGTACGGAGTTAGGAAAGTTACTTTGGAAAATTAATATAAGCCCAACCGTACCTTATAATTTATTTTGCTTCGTGTATAGAGAAATCCACGACGGCGTGCAACTTGCTTACTAATTTAAAAAGCTGGGTGACAGCCAATTTAGCGACTGAATAACACGCGAAATTAATATGGACTTTAAAATTCTGTTATATTAATTTCTGTAACGAAATGAACAAACCCGAAAAGTTTTTGCGATGCATCGGACATGAAAACGGGAACATGGTAGACATTTTATAATTAATACCTATTTCAAACAAAGCTTTCAGTTTCGGTTTCGGAATTGTTATATTAATTTCATGTTCAAAAATCTTAAAATAATGAAATATTCAAGAACCGTTTAATTACATAGAAAATTAAAAAGTAATAATTATAATTAAATTTGTAATTTAATATACTCGTACATGCCTAAGATATCGAAAAATGATGATTTTATGTATGAAGAACATTATAATATAATTAATGTTCTATAATATTTCGTAACATTCTTACCATTTTAAGAAAAATCTGATAATGTAACTTTCAATGACGTACACTGACGTCCAAAAAACAATTTAATCGATAACGAAATTATAGTGAGGAAATTGAAAATAATCTTCTTTGTAAATGCAATTACTGACTTTTTGGATATTGAACAATTTATTTATTTGTCGTTTATGTTAGGTATACATATCTTCGCGTACCTAGGCCAAAATGTGTCAGGAGACTGATGAGATTTGAGGTAGCCAAAGAAGTATGTAAGGGCTACGACACTTGGCACTCCGTCCTCTCTGACTACCCCGTTAGAGATACAGCCTGAAAACATGTATGTATGTGTGTATTTATATACCTCCCGCTGACTCGGTCAGCTACCCACTACCGAGTTTGGGTCAGTGCCGTGTGCTTCGTTGAGAGATCAAATATTGGAGTGGTAACATTTTATTGTAAAGCAATGTACCAGTGTACCTGTTACAGTGTTTTTTACTTTCATCAATTTTCGTTTAATACCTATTGAAAGATAATGTCCAAAAATGAGACCTTACCGGTTCTTGCCATTAGAGATCAAATCATAATCAGATTTGACGTTCAGAAGTGCCCTGTAACTAAGTTGTTTTTGAATAAATTGCCTTGGTTTTAATTTCAAACGTATGTACATATGTTTAAACGTCACGTCTTTTACCATTCTGGGTGGATAGAGAATCAAGAAATAAAAAAATCACACCTAGATACCATTTCTACCGGTAAATACATAGACTTTAATTATAACTTCAGACGCTGTGCCCCAGCAGCGACGGTGAGGTAAATCTGATAAGCTCACTCACCTGTACATACGATACACATTTATTATCAGATGTGCAAACACATCTACATTTTATTAAAGTCTAATAGTAAATGTTTAAGTTTACAAATGCCAAAATAGAACTGAAAGATGACTATAGAATATCGCCTATATGATTTCCTTAAAAATTTCTTCGTGGACCTGCGCGGACTGATAAACAGCTGGCACATCATATATATTTCTCTCTCTCTTAAACCATCATAAAAGCATCTTTATGAAGCATCAGTATGAAATTTATGTATGTATTGTTAGTTCCACATTAATTTTAATCACATAAATTATCCACGTGTGATATTATGTAACATTTTAGT
This sequence comes from Zeuzera pyrina, assembly GCA_907165235.1. Lineage (NCBI taxonomy): Eukaryota > Metazoa > Arthropoda > Insecta > Lepidoptera > Cossidae > Zeuzera > Zeuzera pyrina. Next base: position 7,497,891 of record OU015629.1, read on the forward strand.
AACAAGAACGAGGGTAGAATGGATTTCCTGCGTGTAGTGGGGCTGCATAAAAGCCTGATTTTGGTCTTGTAAGAGTTCAGTTGTTGAGAAGCCGTCGAATAGTCAAGTACATAATATTTGTGATGAAGAATTGATAACGTGTTCATAGTGATCAGTGTTTCCGTTACATTTCATATTTAACAGTATCTACATTTATTTCTACAATAATAAAAATAAATGTAAAGCTAATGTCGTAAATTATTTACCATCTTACCTTAAAGAATTCTTTCGTCATCGTATTACAATGACTCAAATATAAAGTTGCAGTGGTTGGAAAGTTTATGTCTTCTACTTTCTCACTATCACTGTATTCAACAATCTCAGTCGCCATACAATTCGTCATCAAGGATATTTTGTTTCTATCTACATGCAGTAAAAGTTTAGTCCATACGCCAGGATTAATCTGCGTTGATAAAAAAGAAACTGTGCCATCTTTAATACTGTCACTTTCAATTTCAATTCTTGTCACTGCGCTATCAGCTGGTGTAAAACATATTCGTAATTTTGTTACACCCTCATTTTCTATAGAGAACAGACACGAAGTTTCCAGTTTTTCTAATTTAAATATAGTACTTATTAAGTAAGGACAATTGAGTGTGCTCATGTCGGATATAATATCACTTAACGGCATTGTAAGAGGTTTTTCTTCGTAAAATTTTATAGCTGGGTATTCATCCATTCCCTCAGTGTCATTGTAATATTCTACGTTTAAGTAGTCTAACGACAGGAGATTAAGCGTATCTGAAAATATAAAGATTTTAAGACATACATACATTACGATAACTAATTGAACTCTGCGCTATATCTGTAACAATACATCGCTTTGCCTATAACTTAGTCGGATATTATTGTTGATTATGTAAAAAAAATCTAATATTATTTTAATTGTCTTTATCGCCTTTACAATAGAGAGAGCGTAATTATATATATCATCATATCATGTATACAAACATACAAGCATACAAGTTAACATATAGACAAAAATCAATACATTTTTGATATGCGATTTCTAAGTGATCTTTAATGAAAGGCATGGTTCTGGTACTGTTTTATAATTATATTTTATGAAGGTAAGCCAAAATTCAAATGTCTGAATAATAAATAATAGGAAAAAACAGGTACTGTAAGTGAAGAAGACAAAGAAAATCCAGTGTATTTTTAAAACGTAAACATCTCCATTAACACGAAATATCTTATCTATAGCTATTTGTCAAAGTGGAGGGAAACAAATTGCTGTATTTTTGTAGCGCTCAATCCACCTCGTAAAACGATCGCTTGAACCATTGATTACTTTGAAAGGAAAATATATTAGTTTGACTATATTTTAAATATTTTATTTCGTAGAAGTTATTTAGTAATTTGTTTTTGTAAAATAGTTGCTATTGCTAACCTGGAACTCTAATCTTCAACATTCATTAAAATTGTATGACAACGTATGACGTTAAAACTGTCAAACAAAAAAAAAAAACTGAATTTTGTTCATTATTATATCATATCTTAAATTATACAGTTTTGAAAACTATTCGAAGTACAAAACATATTTATTTCTATAAGTTATCGTTGTCAATTATTCAAAAGCAATATTGACTATCGAAATATATATTATAGTACCCCGGAAAATTTTACTTGAAACAAATATTTTAAATTCATAATACACAGTTTCCAGTGAATTCGTAGAACGTAAACAAGGCACCAAGACGCGCCCTTATATTAGCAGCAGTTGTTTCGGCTTATCTTGATCGAGTAATAATGGCAATGGTCACGGTAACTTTTTAGTGTAAATTAGGCATAAAATATTAGACTTGAAATTAACCAACAAACCCTCAAGAATTTTAAATCAAATACTTTAATCAAATCAGAATTTTATATTATGTTTACATTTCTAATTTTGTGAGCCCCATTCTAACATATTCCGTTTCCATACTCGCTGTTCGTTTATGTAATTACTTACCTTCCAAAGGTTCTGTCATTGCGTTTAATAATAAACATAGTTCTATGTACCTGAAAAAGGAAAACATATTACAGCAATGTTTAATATCTCATTTACAATCCAAATGTTAATTTAATATCTCAAAGACAAGAGTATAGAGTGGTGTAGGCCGTAGTCTAGACTAAAAGTCGGCAAGGTTATTAGTTAGGAGAGCCGAGAAATATCTGCAGTACAAAGATAAAGATTTTTATAAGTAGCATTGAAGGTCGGCCAAAACTATATCCAATGGATCAAGGTGTGATACCTTGATCCATTGGATAAATGAGATCCATAATAATAATAATAATAAACTCGGACATTTCACACAGCGTCATCTAGTCCCAAAGTAAGCAGCTTGTGTTATGGGTACTAGACAACTGATATACTACTTAAATACTTTTTTTTTTAATAAATAAATACATATTATACATAAACACCCAGATTCGGGGCGGGAATCGAACCCGCAACCCCGTTTACTTTCCGACGCGTTAAACCGTTGCGCCACGGAGGTGGTCATAATATAATAATACATTTATTTATTGATAAAGAATAAGTTATTGATATATAAATGAATTATTATGATGCGTTGACCTGTTCGACACTCCTGTGTACGGGTTCGTGGTCATTCGTAGATCCTCATCATACTAACGATTTGCGAACGTGTTTCTAGCGAGTGATTCGTGAATGTGCTTAGCGAGTTTACTGTGTGCGCGAGCTCGTGCCTCCATGTAGTGTCGATACTATCTTTAAAGCATCCGAGTCCCGGTACACTTATTACGTAACTTGCAGTCAACACGTGACAGCCAAATATCGCGCGATAACTGCTGTCAAAACGAGAATTTGTACAATGTAATTTGTACAGTGGCGCTAAATCTACCGCGAAAAGTGCATTTTACGGCCATGGCGCAATAGACACGCAATCGTCATATATGGTACCAATTTTTGATTCAATTACTAACCTGTCGCACGATGATCGCGTGGCTGTCGCTGCTGCAAATTTTTGCGTAATAACTCGTATTGCGCGGAATTGCGTTTGCGACGAGATCGTTGTGTACATGCGAGTAATTCGCTGAGTGCACGTTTACAAGTCGCATCGCTGGAAACACGCTTGTGATAAGGCGGGCAGAGGTCTCACTTAAGTGGCCAATAAGATACGGTTCTCCGACCACAGGTCTAGACTGTTCTTGTAAATTGTCAAGAGCATCATTACATAATATGAACCACTGTATAGGTGGAATAATTATTATTATCTCGACATTCAACGTATAAAGAATACAGGAATACCTAAGTCCCTAACATTTTTTCTCCAGTAAAGCAATAGTAGGCTTTAATAGAGTTTAAAACGACTTGTTTGAACAGCGCGTAAACTTCAGTTGCACATGATAATTTAGGCTACCTTCATTCTTTTCACTTGCATAAATTTTAAACGCACAATATACTATCATTTATGTACTTTAAAACTTCCAAAATTGCAAAAAATAGAAAATCTTAATGAATTCTCAACTGTTCTTCTGCCCTCGATGAGTCCCTCGATGGTCATAATAAATTAATAGTTAATCATTTTTCCGATTTTAATTTGATTTTATTACCTGCCTGTTTACTTTGCAATAAGCTAAAAATATTTGTATAATTAATTATGATTTCACTGAATTAAAAACATAGTCTAGTTTAAATTAATTGGGCACTATGTGGTCATAATGAGGTTTAATGTGAAAATGTATTGCGGTTAACATAGTTAATATGATGGTGCAAGTAGAAATACGTAAATAGGTGATCGACTATTATATGAAGTGAAGTTGACATTTTATGTAGATTTTTTATTTTTTGCATTTATGGGAACTTTAACGTACAAAAATGATAGTATATTGTGTATTAAACTTCTGTGCAAGTGTTAAAAATTGGAAAGTTTGAATAAATATGTGCAACTGAGGTTTTCGCATTATTTCAAGAAGTCTTTTTTAACTCCAGTAAACCATACTATCACTATACTGGAGAATGTTAGGGACTTAGTAATAAGATGACAGACATTTTACTTAACAGATACACCGCTTTTTTACTTGAGAATAGCAGGAATGAATCTAATTAATACGAAACCAGTATGTAAAAGAGAAGAAGAAGAACTATTTTTTGTCTCATTACTGTACCTCAAATCTTCACAAAAATTAATCGAAAAATGTAGTTACATATGTTTATTTCCAGTAAATATTGTATTAACGATAAAATTAATGCCTATACCATCAATATATTGAATATTTCTTTTTTCGAAAAACTATTTATTACAATCATATTTAAAAAGTATATTATATTATTAAAACTTTCGTGAGACATTATTAACGCACTAATTATTGAATACGGCTTTACTCACGTATAATCGGTATAGGTACCGACTAGTTTCAAACCTATTGGAGGTCCATCATCAGGGTGAGTGGAATGAGTTCGCGGCCGCGCCCCGTCTCGCACTGCGCGCCTGAGCTCGCAACGTGCGGCTTGACAGGGCGGGGGGCGCGGGGTGCGCCGGCGATGGTGACGAACTCCGCGAGACCGATGCGTCTACGTCAATATTGGTGTTTACGGGCGCACAAAATGTACTCACGATGTCCATCTCGTCAGAGACAAGGGATGGGCCCTGCCGCTTACTTGGAAACCCGTGTTGTTAAACACGACGCGGAATAAGAACGATAGTGCTGACGAGTATGTAGTGGACATCGTGAGTACATTTTGTGCGCCCGTAAACACCAATATTGACGTAGACGCATCGGTCTCGCGGAGTTCGTCACCATCGCCGGCGCACCCCGCGCCCCCCGCCCTGTCAAGCCGCGCGTTGCGAGTTCAGGCGCGCAGTGCGAGACGGGGCGCGGCCGCGAACTCATTCCACTCACCCTGATGATGGACCTCCAATAGGTTTGAAACTAGTCGGTACCTATACCGATTATACGTGAGTAAAGCCGTATTCAATAATTAGAAGTATATTATAATTTTCATTTTAAAATAAATAAATCTAGCTAACAATAACCATATTACATTTATTAATAACAGAAAAGTACATACATATGTTAATATTTACAAACTTAAAACTACACATTATCTTAAATAATAAATTTCCTCAAAGTTGTCGCTTAGAAAGCTGTCATTGCTTAAGGTACCCAGCAGACTGGCAGCATTGGCTCTTTGAATAGCTAAACTGATTCGTTGGCGAAAGAAGCTGCCAGCCCGGCGGTCTCCCGAAGCCTCGACCAGTCTCTTACAAATATCAGAAACCAGTCAATGGGCTTCGGGGCCCCAGGGACCCAAAGTTTCGACTGCAAAAGGCGTAAATATGAAAATCTCAGAGAGCCGTATTTTTATTTTTATTTAATTTGGAATTTACAAATAATATAATTTTGTCGTTGTATTAAACTGAAAATTATAATTCGTCAATAACAATATCATTATAAGTATATTGAATTAACTTTTAACAATATTTCATTATTTTTCCTTACTTTAGTGGTAGTCCAACAGACAGCAGTTTCAGTTGTTTAATATTTTAAATTTTATAATTATTCCTATTCGAGAAAGTACGTTGCTTAGCACGGTTTTATATACAGGGTTACTGGTAATTCGATGTATTCCTGTTAGGAGGTGATAGGGGTGACTATTTGTGATAATTTTAACCCCTATATGCATTATGCAAAAGTGAACCATTTTTGAGTTATCATGTTAGCTTTTTTCAAAATAAGTCAAAAATGCAACATCAAAAATTTATTAAAAAAAAGTATCAATTTAAATCTAATTTTTTTTTCTGATTTATAAAAACAATTAAACACTGGTTATTTATCAATATTAAAACAACAATTATCGGTCCAAATTTAAAAATGCGAGACGAAAAACGATATTATTTCAATATTTTTTTTTTAGATTATTTTCCACTAAAATGCCTTAAAAACGTTATGAAACTTGGCTTACAGATTATTTTCAAAACAAAGGGTTAAAAGACTTATTGGAAAAACGCGAAAAATTCATCTGCGCATGTTGATTCGGGCGCTCTAAATCTTCCACTTGTACAGAAATTTAACGCACAATGTACTATCAGTTTCATATTTTGAAACTTCCAAGAGCGCAAAATATAATATTTATCTTCTTCCTGTTCCGCCAAAAAGTCACGTTACTAATAACCGTGACAGTATATACTTTTTTAACAACGGAATTTAAAATAATTTATAAAAATAAAGGCAATTTACAAAATAAATACTAAGATAGCATAATAATTCAGATTGTAGTCACCCTTATCACAGAAATAGGATTTCCTATTCCTGCACTATTATCTATTAGAGACAACCCTCAGTAGGCAACGGCTTATCAAACTAAGCAACATTAATATTATCTGATTGACTGGAGTGCTGTGTTGAAGGACGTTTCGTGTGTTTCCACTTACTGGGGAGTGAAATATGGCTGGCAAAAAAGAAAAAAAATGTTAGAAAACTTTTTTTTAAGTAGATCTTTGGGCCAGCCTGTTTTTGGTTGGAATAGGAGAAATGAAATTGGCCGTTTGTTTACATATCAGTTGTTCGCTCATTTAGAAGTTATACAGTATAATAGTGATAATACATTGTGCGTTCGTTACATATGAAAGAATTGGAAAATTTGAATAAACATATTATGCAGCTGAAGTTCTTCCATGAAATCTTTTTAACTCTGGCTGACAAAGAATATTCGTCTTGACGTGACCTATCTGCAGTAATCTTCGACATATATAACCAGCGACCTCCCCTGACTTCGCACGGGTAATATATAGAAATGCGGGTCATTAGTGTATGGTTTCGACACATGTAATATCCGATCTATTTTTGGTGCTTTGTCATTACAAAAAGAGCATTTAGTAATAATTTAAAAATAAATTTACTCTACATAAAATATTTCGTTCTTTAAATTAATGACAGAATAACCTGCCTTTAAATCTCGACAAGCAAATAACATTTTTTCAAACCCACAAAGACGACACTTTTTGACAAATAAATAAATAAATTAAAATATTTACTTTCGGTAAAATTATAAAAGAAATAAGAAATACATCAGGGTGTACTCATTCCATCTATTCGAAAAAGGATGATTGGTTTCCCGATAAGTGCGACCAAAATAGGTCTTTTCTCTTAAAGAATTTCAAGTATGGCAGAAATGAGTTTGAATAAGGAACACGAATTGATCAAATGAAAATATTGTATGAAAAATGTTACTGGCTGGTGATTCCTGGGCGGTGGGTGGGCGGCGGTAACCGCGCGCCGGAAAAAAGAAAGAAATTAAAAAAAATTAGAAATATAAAATTTCTTTGTATTTCTACTTTTAATATCTAATAGCGTCTCTCGTTTATTTTTCTCATAGAGGGGAATGAAAATTAGAGTGTATCAGTGTATCACTCGATAGTAAAATTAATTTTTTACCTTGGGCGACGTACATGGAATCTCTTGCTGCACTCGGAATTCTACACTAGAATCCTTCGCTCCGCTCTGTACTTAAAATAGCGCCCCGCCGTAAAAATGTTAATTTACGCCCTTGTTATAAATACCATTTCATTTCATCTCTTCGAATAAGAATGATTGAATCTTCGATGATAAATGCACTTCTAGACTTTCATAGAGAGCAGAAATAAGTTTGAATAAGGAACACTAATATAGAGAATATATACACGATATATAAGGTTCTTTATTAGTTTCACAATCAAAGATGTCAAACGAAAATTTCGTATGAAAAATTTTACTGGCTGATTACCTAGGCGACGATAGCTGCGCGCCAGAGAAAAGAGAAATTAAAAATTTGGAATACACTCGGGATTCTTCTCCAGAATTTTTCGCTCTGCTCTGGGTTACAAAATTTCGACTTTTCTTTACTTTCTATAAAATAAAATGTGCATGTTTTAAACATATAAAAATTCCGGAAAACTGTCAAAATTCGTTGTGTTATTTAGATGAACTAAGTGCACAAACAGACAGAAATAGCGACTTCGTTTATGTATTAGTATGTCTAGTACCCATAACACAAGCGCTGTGCTGCTTACTTTGGGACTAGATGGCGCTGTGTGAAATGTCTGAGCTTATTATTATTATTAGATTAAACCACATCTATCTCAAGCACCTTTTTGTTTTGGGAGGTTGCTTATTAAGCCGTTGGGTTTTTAATACATTTTTTGAGTCAGAGAAGATCTGTGCTTTATTGTGATTAATAGAAATAAATAAAAGCTTGTAAAAATGCTTTTTACCGCTTTGCTCGAGCAATTCTTTCTTCAATGGGTAACGATAATATGGCTTCAATTCAGTCCAGACGTCATCATAGGTAAAGTACATACGTATTTTTGAGGTACTTTCTGTATGAAATAAGATGAATAGGTGTGCTATATGTTACGTACTAATTTCTTAAGGTCCATATGTCGCAGGCTGTTTATTACATTATACCTATCGAGATAAAATTTGACACAAAACTGTAAACTATCAATTACATTAAAAACTGGGAATGAGAAAAAGAGTTTTTGAATTCTTTCCCGTTCAAGAAAGTCTTATTTTTTCTAAAGTTACGTACCTACCCTAACCAGGGTAGCATTATTGAAGAGATTTTTAAAAATAAATCCAAGTTTTCTTTGGCTATTTTTTATTTTAAACCAGAATTACTTACAAAACATTGAGCTATAAAGTGACATTCATAACGGTGCGACCCTCTAATTTTTTAATTTTTAAAAATCTTAAAGACAAAAAACACGATACATCTACTTTGGCGGACGTTGCTACAGAACTTTAATGCGTATCTGACATATTTCTAGCTGTTTAAGTAAAAAGTAAGTTGTGAAAAAGAAGCACTAAATTGTACCTTTAACTTATAAGTTCTGCATTAACTACGTCGAGCTATAACGGTGCAGTGCATTTAATAGTTTCCAGTCCATTCTCATATCTTTTCATCCAAGACTAATGCATTTCCAATATACTTTTACTTTAAAGTGGATTACGATTGTGATTTCTATATTATACCGATTTTATTTTATGTAAGAAATACGCTGTTTTCTGTTTTATTTCACAAAGAAAATATATTTTAGAAGATAGAAATTTATTAATAACAATATTACAATTCTCTTAAATTGAATATCCATTACAAATGTACTCTCTAAAATGTGTTAAAAGTTGTTTATTTAAATTACTATCTATTTATATACCCAACGAAGAGATACCCAATATGAAAAGGTTCGACGACAGTGTTATTGTAAAAATCTCAGACCAAATAAAGAAAATAACGGCAACGCAGGCTTAAACTAAACAGTGGGGCCGCCAAAACTACGCCTCGCCATGTACACTCGGACAAGAAAGTGAAAATATTGCTTAGGCTGATTTAGGAAATTTTGCAAGTATTAACGTGATTGGCTGATGAGCATCCAATCAAAAGGCATAGGTAAAGGTGCATAGTATTCTAACCTCTTTGAAGATTAATTAAACAGAATGCCTCGTAATTCATCTTTATCTGAAAAGGGCAGAAATCATAGCATTACATAGAAATAGTCAAAATAACAGTGAAATTTCAAGAAATTTAAATATATCCGTAAGTATGATTGTCTGAATGTTGTCTTTTTTGTTTGTAAACGGATTAGTATACAAAATGCAATAATATTATTGTTTCGGTTTTATAATTTCAGCGAAACACCGTTTCCTTTTGGATTTTGCACGTTGGTGAAAAAAGTAACTTTCCAAATCATAGAAGAAGTAGTCGTCGGCCTAGCATAACTAATATGCATAGGGAAACCATGAGACGTGCCTGTGAAGAAAATGGTTTTACACCTACGTCTCAGTTTGCGGAAGAATTTGATGTCAGTACTGAAATTAGAGACCAGCCTTCGATCACAAATTCTTCTTCTTTCTGACTAGATTTACAATCTTCTTCAAAATTTAAACATATTATTGTCCGAATCGACGTACTTATATATTTTTAATATCGTATAGTATTATCAATTACATTGTGTTAACCTAAAGTAGACCTTACAGTCACACCATAAGGTTATAAAAGCTCGTAAACGAATACTTCATGACATTGAAATGAAGTATTAATTCATATAATCTATTTGCATTGCTATTTACCTCTTTTGATTTATTACGTAAAAGAGACAAGGATAAGACATAATATATAGTCAGGCATTATTAAAAATATGATTACGAATTTAATAAAAAAGAGCTATGTAATGTTATTACTATAACGAAATAATGAACACGTAAATAATATTATTTAATTTATTAAGCGAAAATAAGAATCGCTGCCTTATTTTAGCGTTCTAGATGTGTTGTTTTTACAAATTTTGAAGAAACATTTTGACATGTTTGCTGTTAGCGTTTTCGAATACTACTAAAACAGAAGTGCACTCAAATACTCACTTGAGCGCACATTTTTGAAGTATTCATTGTGTATCTAATTTTTTATTTGTGATCGAAAACGGCAGCATTTACACGGTATAGGATTGCACTACAGACGTCATTCCAACAAGGTTGATTTGACAATTAAATATTTCAACTACAATATTTACTCATGAGGAGACGTTCAAATCCAGCCAACATGGACGGTTAAATCTGTGGCGTTACAATAACACAAGAAACGATGAAACTAATTTAGTTCCAAACATGGAATCTGGTAAAATTCCCTTTAACATATGGGGCTGGATGTCGGCTGACGGCGTCGGTGAACTCTCAATATTACCTCCACGAGCAACTGCTCTAAATAATATTGACCTCGAAATCTTAATGTTACCATCTGTCCGGATTGTCTACCCGGAAAATGATCTGCCTACATTTAATTTTTTATATGACAATTGTAGGTTACGTACTGCTAGGGTGACCCGCAAATGGTTTCTACGGCATCAATGTATCGACTGATTCCATGGCCTTCAAGATCTCCTGATTTGAACCCCATAGAAAACCTCTGGGGACTAATCGTTTAATGATGGATTAACCGAAATGAAAGACCGCGTGAAGCAATTGAAAGTCATTGCATTGAGGTATGGGATGCCATGCAGGGTACGAATATTTGTTCAGGACTTGTTGGATCGCCGACTGTCAGAGGTTATTCAAGCTAATGGCGAATATACTCGATATTAATTTAATATATTTTACAGTAATGAAATATAAAAAACTGGTATTATTATCGTCCTTATAAGATTAGCGTACACCACAAGCATGGTGAGGCGCATCGCAACGCACTGCAAAATGGTAACAGCCCATATTAGAGGCGTACTGCGCCGCAGTGCATCACAATTTTGATTTCATTAATAAATAAAATGCATGCACTGTGCAGCAGTCACGGTTTGTCTGTAGTGTATGATCTATACAATATGTATCAAAGAGATCTAGCAGGATTTTTGCAGTGTAATGCGTAGCGATGTGGCACGCCTACATGAGTGATAAACTTTATCAAACGCTATTATTTTTGTTGACAGTGGCATCACTAATTCCATCTCTAGCTTCCTTTTTTGCTTCTATGTCATTCATCCTGGATTCACAAATGGAAGACAAAATATAACTCTATTGGTGACTCAGTTTATAAAATTCTAACAATTCTGTCAAAAACACGTCACAGATGTCATAATATGATGGCAAGTGAAAATAGTCCTTTTAGTTTTATGACGCGTAAACGTTAGTCACTCTTAAGGCGCTACACCAATTTCTTAGCCGACTATACATATTATGCAACACGTACACACGAGCAACCAAACTACGCTTCGCGTTCTTAGTTTGAGCCTAGGCCGTTATAGAAGCGTGAAGTAATTATAAATTATATTACTTTATCGCGAAATTGTGTGGTTAAGACTGCAAGAACAAGCATTTGAAAAATAAAACAGAGGATGGAATATACTTTCATACATAAATAAAATTGGAAATCCCATGTTTTCAATAAGCAAATACAAAAACTTCTTGAAACATAAAACCTCAACAAATGGTGCCATTAGTAGATGTTATAATTATTCCGATTATTAGGTAAGTAGGATTACATGTAATGTATGGTAATGCTACTTGCTTCATCTTCAGCTTCATGTTTCAAAAGATGACGGACAAATTGTTCCAAAGTGCAACTGTGCATGTAGGTAAATCGTGGGCAAAATCTAATGCTATTGTAATTTATAAAATTTAACACAGAAGTATGTGTACAATGCACAAAACACAACATCGTATTATAAAAATATGTTACTAATAAAGTAAAGTTATCACTAGAATAATAGATAAAGTTATTTTATAGAATAACTGGAGTATTAGGAATCAATATGACAACACTGGCTTACGTACCACATAACTGAAAACGGTCTCAATGTGTCGTTCACAGCGTTACGACTTTCTTTTTTTATTTGGTATGACGTAAAAATGAAGAAAGGAACGCTTAGATGGTTTGTTCTAGTGCTTTTTATGCGTTTATTAAAATTTATAGAAAGAACGTATCAGAAGCCAAAGAAGATCAAGGCTGATGTATGAAGATCAAATAGTCTGATCTAGGTGACGCAAAAGTCAAAAGCACTCACAGCAGCAGCACAGGCAGTGTGTGAGGACAATGGTGAGATTTAAGGAGGTGTCAGAAGTATGTAAAGACCGTGACATTTGGAGCTCTATCGTCTACCTCGTTAGAGATGTAGCGCGAGGACATGTATGAAATTGAAAAGAATTAAACCTTCTTATACCCGCGCCAAATAGAATAACACTTATACCCGCGCACGGTGTGTGAGGCCGAAAATTGTAGAGCCTGTTTTTTTATAAGTTATTTAATAAACTGACAGTAAAATCATGTTTATTATAAGATGGGAATGTATGAAAGAATGTAAACTAAAAGTTAATATATTTACTAATTAAGTTAATATATTTAATATATTTACTAATTAAGTTAATATATTTAATATATTTACCTTTTTTTATGATTAATTGTTTTATTACAGCCGTTGGTAAAGGCTATCTTTATAGTTGGAATCAGGCCAACCTTTCCAAAAGCAATTTGTTCTGTTTGTCGTTAATGTTGAGGTTAAAATGTAACCTACAATTAATTTGCAGATATTTTACATGGTTTTAACTCAATAGTAATAAAAAAATACATAATAATAGTAATTGATAAAAATGTTTCGGACCGATAGTTATCGTATATGGTAACACATGCTGTCGGCACAAACGCTTGTGACCAATGATGTTATATTTACAAAAGAGGTAAATTAGTTACATTCACTCGAAAAGTGGCACCCCAAAACTTTGCTAATTAGCTGACGCGGACTTGGTTAAAGAATATTAAAAGTAATGTTACAGAACTAACAATGTCATGCAATGCCTACTGCGCATTCAAAGTTCTAAAATCTTTTAATAATCCAAATAAGGTTTTTTATAATATACACGATCATGTGATGACGCAGCCACCCAGTTTTAATCATCGTTTACATTTTTTAAAAGCAATAATATAAAAATACCATTCAATGTCCGACTTCATTCTATGCATAAAAATAACCCAAAATGGAAAAAAACATCAAAAAGGCAAAAGAAATGAATTAAATTTATTTGAAGGTAATTAAAAATAATAATTGCTACGTTTTTATTTCATAGTAAATGCATAATAAAAAATAATATCCATTTTATATGAAAGTAGTTGTTTCATTTTCATCATTTTTAAATTTATAATTAAAAAAATGTTGGCGATCTTTTTAGTTAAGAAAAACGAAATTCGAAAAAGTAAACATCATTTTTTACTGTCTAATCCCATTAGGTATCAATCTTTTTTTTTAAATGTCTGTTCTGTGGCATTAATTACTAATATTCTATGAATTAGTCACGGATTCGCTTAAAATGTAGTAAGAAATCGAAATTGACCAATCACAATGATTTAGAGAGCTATGTGATATGTTACTTTGAAATGCAATTAAGTTTGACATTGCATAGCGACACAGTGCAATATATATTTGTCTCACTTTGTAACGTTGTAACCGGGACAATATTTTACTTAGATTAGTACTAACATAACCTATCTACCTCTTTTGTATTATACTCGTAACATCATTGCTTGTGACACACTAAACTGAAGGTAGTTATGAATCATGCAGCTAGCAGTAAGCCCAATGCGCTGGCGTTATCCGTTTAAAAATAACAACGTAAGTGTAAAACGTCGGTCTCGCAGACCAATGCGCGGGTATAGGAAGCTCTAAAAAATATTTTTATTGGAAGAGGGATCGAAAGAGGCAATTAAAATTTTAAAATGGGGTTAGTAGGTTAAATGGAGTATTATATGAAAGAGTTTATTCGCACATTTTAAAATATTTTATTTTCCTTTTATGCCACTAGTTTTCGATTTATGATAATAAATGTTTTAAAGAATACCATCCCTCTGAATCCCTCATCTGAAATAATTAGATTTGATAGAGAAGTGTTATTGGACAAATAGAACATAGTCTCATGTTTTTTGGTGGTGAGAATGAAAGGACAGTCGATTGCGTGACGTACGGTAACGGAATTCAGCAGCAGGCCAAGTAGACAAAGTAGCACAATCTTTTAGAAATTAGCAAAAAACTTTTACATAACAAATTTAGTCATGCGATCTTATTCAAGCGGTGGTTAACGTTTTGTGTTGTTACATAGTAATTTCTTTTTCTTAAATAATTTTATATTTTAAATTATTTCATTAACTTATGATTACGCGTCTCGGAACGTATGTAAACGCTGGATGTGATTTTGTGTTTTATCTGTGGTGAGGGGGTTGACGTCTGTTATTTCTAATCTACCATCGGTAGTGGCACTTTTCCCACTATTCTGGCTTTTACCAGAATAGTGGGAAATACGCCTCGACTAAATTCCATTTTGCTTGCAGCCTGATACGTGAAACTTCATATTTGTTTGACAGCCGAAGTCGAAGTGACTGTTGGAGTTTGTTTGAAGTGAAATTGATAACGGTTGGGCGTGGGATTGGTGTCATAGGTGTGTGTTGGTGCCCTCGGAGTTGACAGCGGGCCCAATAAATTCCAGGCTCAGCTCATTTTCCTTCCAAGAAAGTTGGTGGTGTGGTGGCTGTGCGATGTCAGAGGTTCGGCGTAGCAACGTGCTCCGGGGTTGACATTGGACCGCATTTTCCTCCGTTAGGAGGTTCCGTGTACGGGTGTTCCATGTACGGGTGTTCCACGTCCGGGTGTTCCATGTGCTGGTGTTTCGGTACGGGTGTTTCTTGCACGGGCTTTTCGTGCGCAGGCCCTTCTTGTGCGGGCTGCTGGAGTGGGCTTGATGTGCGCCGTGGATCCCGTTACAGCTCCCCCTTCTCGTCCAGCTGCGGATTGCCGGAGATTGGCTTGCATAATTTTCGGCAAGCGAATAACTGAATTAGAGTTCAGTTGATCGCTTGCCGAATTTGTTACTTTTTGTAAGCGTGTAATTTTTTTTCGGTCTAGCAGCCCTTACTGCCAGTAGCGCCTTGCCCTTTTTTTACATTAATGCAGTTTCGAGAATTGGAGGCATTGGCGTAGCTGGGGATTTTGTCTAGGGGGCAGCCGTCAAGCTGAACTAATCACAGTCGTTTAGCTAAATCTATATTAACGTTATAAACACAAAAGAAATTCTAGTTTGTCCGTCTGTAACCTTTTCACGCTTAAACACAATTTGATAAAGTTTAGCAAGAAGATATAATAGTATCCTGGGGAACGTACTTTTTACCGCAGGCAAATATCTAATTCCGAAGCTAATCCTAATACTGTTTTTTAATTAGAATGGTTGATATTTACAAAAACGAAAATAAAAAGACATTCGGTCAGCTAACCAGCACCGAATCAAATACAAATGATTCAGTACTGATTAGCTGACCGAGTCTGATCTCTGGTATATCCTGAGGATGCCTCGTTAAGTACGTATCGATTGGCGGGTTTTGGAGTTTCAGCTTAAAATAGCTAGATTTTAGGAACTCATCACATGAAATGGATTTCCGCAAAATAACACCTGAGTTTATTACAATGCATTATTATTTATTCACCTCCTCATAACAGTGTCCTTGCGTATTGACTCTTTCAGTGTAGATTCACTGCTATGCTAGAAGGGATATTCAAGCAGTGAATACTCACGCACCGAGGATTCCGTACTTCAGAAGGAAACGTCTATACGTTTCGTGCGACTCGTATTTAGTTACTTTTTCTTTTTCTCTAGCTTGGCATGCTAATAAAAAGTGAAATAATGATAATGGAATGTATCTAAAAGGGGAAATTTAACGCGATTACCTTTTCATTTTGGCTTGACGTTTCGACCGAGTTGCATCGGCCGTGGTCTCAAGCAAAGAGACCAGCAAAGAGACGAAGTTATAAGCAATTGTATTTTTATGTATTTGCAAGCTGTATGTATACACTTAGAGGTCTTAGAGGGTAAACATAGCGACGACAACGCTCCGCACGAACGCTTTAAGATTTATCTTCTCTAAGCTCTTTTAAACATTGAGTTAAGAATAAAATACAGAATTAGTTCTTGAAGAAACATGGGCGAACATTGTTAGCTACATAAAGACCGTTTGTAGATGACAATTGAACAATAACAAATTCTGTTTAGAAAATTTTCTCTAGTATATTTTAAAGTTTTGTATCTTGAATACATGCGCTTAATACAAAGTTAGACTTTGTATAGCGTACGTCAGAGAAAAACAACGAAAATGAACAAACTAGCTTGCAAGTACAACATCAATTTAAATCAAATAAGCCAATAAGCTGCTATTCAGCAAGAAAGCGCTTTAATCATTGAAACCATTGCTTGATACGTTTTCTCCAGGAAATTGGAGCCGATCGGCTTATGTAAAATAAATATACGTCACATTTAAAGGTGGGCCGGCTTAAATTAGTTGCTTTAGTTCTGAAATGCGCAATGCAGAATTTTTATTATATTAGTGTGAAAAGATCACATTGCTAAATATTATACATGAGAAAAAAGAAAAGGAATGAAGCAGATGTTTTACGACGTAATTTTAGTAATACGCTCGAATTGCAAGATATTAGAAAGGAATTGAGGAAATCTATTGAAATCGATATAAGTCATGTCATAATATTGTTCTCATTTGTTAATAGATGTATAAGTAACCGGATCTACATCGTGTTCAAATTTACAATTGTAATATGTGTACAAGTCGTAAAAGGTTAAAAACATTAGACGACCTCCGTGGCGCAACGGTTAAGCGCGTCGAAAAGTAAACGGGGGGTGCGGGTTCGATTCCCGCCCCGAGTCTGGGTATTTATGTATAATATGTATGTACAAAAGAAAAGTATATAAGTAGTATATCAGTTGTCTAGTACCCATAACACAAGCGCTGTGCTGCTTAGTATGGGACTAGATGGCGCTGTGTGAAATGTCTGAGTACATTATTATTATTAGTACCGTAACGCACACACAAATAAAATAATCATTTAAATGGATACTTTGCCTTAAAAAATAAAATGAGTAGCTGTATTAAGTAAATTCATGGTAATTACTTTGCAATCTCTGATAAATGATGACACTCGTTGTCCTTCACATTGTTGAAATCATGTGTACGAGGACAGAATTACACAAACAAACTCACACCTCGCAACGCCACTTGTCAAAACACATGACAAAATGTTGGCGTACCAACGAAAACAGTCGTTCACACATTGGCGTAATAAATATGTAAACACTAAGTTTGCTTTGTTAGTTGTTCCTTTGACTTAATTTCAAAGAAAACGTCTTTGGTGAAAGTGTCCGAATTACAAGACGATTGATGAGTGCTTGTATTTAATTATTACTTTCGTACTGGTCTGGAAGAGAAAGAAAAATACAAAATGTTTCAGATGCTTATCTTTCTACGGAGTCCGAAAAGACAGCCAAGGCAAAGGGCAAGAAACTTACACAAGAACTTAAAAAGGAGCACTCAGGTACTGTTTGATTTTGATTTTCCATCTATAAGCCCAAATACCGTGCAAGGTGACGTGATCTGATTATCTCTAACAAAAAATTGCTTCAAGTTATGTGCATTGAAGTATCGAAATATGTAATTTAATGACAGTAAAGCATCATTAATAATGCTCGTGGTTTTCCTTATATCTGTCTTCTAATTGCCAAGCTATCTTTATTATACTACATGGTTTCACATTTTTATTTATTTGCTTACTTCTGGCATATCCAAAAATAATGTCATTCATTCTTGATGTTCACGTCTGTAGTACTCGACGAACGCTGACACCGGAAAACTATTCTAGGTCATGAATAAGAGTGACCTAGTTACAAATGATCTGGCAGCACCGCCACTTACTAGAAGAATAAAACAAAAAATATGCAATACGCGTCTGTACACGAGTAAATACATATTTTTGTATAAACTCTTTAGCTTTGCTCAAGTATTAAAAATGCCAATAAAGTTTTGTGAAGCTCTGACTTTTGTTTTAAAAAAGTTTGAGCTTTCGGTCACTCGCTCTGTTCGAAGTTAACCGCAAAGCTTTCTTTCTATGTAAAAAATATTTAAAGCGATTCTGATAATATAAATTATCAAGACATCATTACGTCTTCATTCTACGCCATGTCCTCAATGTTCATGTGTTTTTTAGCATTATTCTAAGTAAGAGAAGGTAAAGAACAACATTTTTATACATTTTTCGAGAGATAAAAATGAGGAAATATGTTAATTTTTATTTCGTGATATAAATTTCATTATTCATCATTGCTTTCATTTAATACTAACTTTACACAAGCCGAGAATTTATGCCTACGAGGCATAAAAAAGAATTATGGCGATTATTCAAGGAGGCAAAAGAAGTATGTTAGTACCACTAGCTTAACATTCCATTCTCTCTGACTACCTTGTTAGGGATTTAGCGTTGGGATATTGATGTATGTCTGTACGTAGACATGTATGTTTCCAAAAATAACATCTGAAGTGAAAACTCAACCCTTAAAGCTAACGTCTCTGTGTGGGCCATTACTTTACAACTGACTTCAAACAGTCGCTTTTGGTATAGTCTCTGATGAAGGAGCTCTGACAGATAAGCAGGCTGACAGACATCGAGACTATTCCATAAGTGTTCCATTTCCAATTTTATAATAGAACTAGCTGTTCGCCACGATTTCGTCCATGTTGAATTAAAAAAATAGATAGAAATATAAAAAATATGTTCTGGATCTAGACAACAAATCCACGTATCGTGTCCAACTATAGCTAAGATCCATCCAGCATGGTTATTCACAACGCATCGAAAAATTTCCGTTGCGGAAGGGGCCGGTCGTCGGAAAGTATAAATTCAATCCGTCAGATTGAAAAATGCTATTCACAGACTCTTTCGGAATCGCATCGGAAAGGATTTTACCATTCCGAAAGAAAATGCATTTATGAACAATGTTACAAAATGGTATAAATTGTATTCGTTTTGATAGAAAATATTAGTGTGGTTTAAATGTATGACATTTTGACAATCACAATGTATTCGATAAAATATTATAAAGATTAATTATGAAAAAGAAATGATTTAGTCTTTTTTAAGATTAAACATTTTTTGTAAATTATTTTACTTACATTCGAAGAACTAAACGAGCTTTGTATATACGAATCATACTGTCTGTCCTTATGGTCTGTGCATTCAATAATTTCAAACAAATTATTCTAGATGTCGTTTAGCGAAAATGAAAAAATAAATATAACTACAATAGAAAGTACAATAGCGTTTTTATTTTTGATTGTTGTTGTGTTTTTAAAAATATCTCAAATACCTCAAACAGTGTGTAGCTATGGATTGCGTAGCTAATAAAATATGTCATCAAAACTCTTTGTTTCCGATTCTGTTCCAATTATTACAAAAAATGAAATAATTAATAAATTTAACAATATGGCACCAAATATTAAAGTCTTGTCAAAAGAATCGCTGTACCTCCTAGGTGCTCCCGTTTTAGATGACTCCATACCCTGCTTCATCAATGATCAAATACAAAAATTTAGCCAGTCTTCAGACAAACTTTTCAAAATTAATTCCCACATGGCTTTCCTCATTGTCCTCTTTTGCCTTTTCGTTCCAAAATTTACATATGCTCTTCGCTGTTCTCAGCTTTTTAAATTTCAAATGCTTTTAAAATCCGTAGACAATATTCTAAAAAATACATTATCTAAAATATTAAATTGCTCCTTTGTTGATGACAGGGTCTGGAATCAAGCCTCGCTTCTTATCTGTTATGGAGGCCTGGGCATACGCAAAATCTCGAGTGTGTCACTGCCTGCTTTTCTTTCGTCAGCCTACAGCACGGAAAAGCTTTTCCTATCTGTTATTCCCCCTTCCTTAGGATCGGTTGAGGTGCCGTGCTTGACTGATGCTCGAAATGCTTGGTTAAGTGTTTGTTTGAGTACTAACCTGCCTACCTCGACCTTTTCTCAAAAACACTGGGATGAGCCTCTGTGCAAAAATGTTCATTTACAACTTTTAGATTCTTGTAGTACCGAAAAAGATCGTTCTCGCCTCCTAGCTGTTTCTGAGAAGGAGTCAGGACTCTGGTTGAAGGTAATACCTTCATAAAACTTAGGAACTTTAATCGACAATACCACGCTTTCTCTAATAGTATCCCTTCGTCTGGGGGCCAGGACTAACCTTCCTCACCGTTGCCGCTGTGGTGATCTCGTCGATGTACTAGGTCACCACGATTTATCCTGTTTACGTAGTGCGGCCCGAATGTCACGACATGCTGACTTGAATGACGTCATTCGGCGGGGTCTTGTCGCCGCTGGCGTTCTTGCCGTCTTAGAGCCTGTAGGTATTGCGCGCAGTGACGGTAGGAGACTGGATGGTTTGACGCTCATTCCTTGGAAACTTGGAAGATCGCTGGTGTGGGATGCCACCTGTGTGAATACACTTGCTGTTTCCCATGTGTCGGCGACTTCCAAGTCAGCAGATGCCACGGCCAGCACTGCCGAGAACTTGAAGTGGCGTAAGTATGCGACTCTCTTTGAGAGTTTCATATTTACGCCCTTTGCAGTCGAAATTTTGGGTCCCTGGGGCCCCGAAGCCCATCCACTGGTTTCTGATATTTGTAAGAGACTGGTCGAGGCTTCGGGAGACCGCCGGGCTGGCAGCTTCTTCCGCCAACAAATCGGTTTGGCTATTCAAAGAGGCAATGCTGCCAGTCTGCTGGGTACCTTGAGCAATGACAGCTTTCTAAGTGGCAACTTTGAAGAAGTTTATTATTTAAGATAATGTGTAGTTTTAAGTTTGTAAATATTAACATATGTATGTACTTTTCGTTAATGTAAATAAAGATAAGATTATACTGTCATCAAAATATAAGGCAAATTAATCCTTAGGCAAGTATTAACAAAGGACATGAAATTTGTCTAGATTACATACTCGCGAAATTTTTTTAGATTTTTTAAAACAGACATAATAGATTATACATTATGTACATATATGAGAACAGATCTTGGTGATGCCAGTGTCCTAACACGGTACACATTATTAGCGTTTTCCTTATGATTTTAACTCAATCTAAGTACAATTATTTACCAAAATTATTAATTTAATTGTCTCGGAAACGTTTCCGACACTAAAAAGTAGTCGGAAGGTTCGGAAAGGTTTCGGATTTTTGAATAGCGTTTAGACAAAATCATCGAAAAGTTTCCTGTCGAATACGGAAACTTGAGTTTCTCAAGAAAAACCATCAAGCGGTCAAGCCGGTTAGGAGGAGAAGAATTACAAACACGTACACACCAGAATTTTATATAACAATAAAGATAATAAAACACAGGTATACAAACTGAATACAATCGCTCAGTTAAAAAACGATTGTGCGTTTTGGATTCTTAAGTTAAATTCAGAATGTTTTCCTGTCATGGCAGGTGGCACTTGCAAAATCGTAAATGTACTCACTCAATGTCGAGGACATGTTATTAATATAGATAGGAATAAACTTACAAAACTTGCTTGCACGATAGTCGGGGAGAGTAAAAAAAATAATTCATAGAATACGCCGCCTGCTTATCTTCTCGCGCAATTCATAAATGTCGACGTGGGGATAGTAACCAGATTAATTACTTTCTCGCATTAATAATAGAAAAAATATATGAATGAGCAATATTAGTAATTTAGTGTTAGGTAGAGAGTATACACATGTTAGTGCATTTCTAGTAAAGAGGTAACATTATATTTTTAATAGCAATAGCATTTCATAGTAATTTTTAGTAATTTTAAAGTCCTTTCGAATCATGTTTCAATACATTGTTCAATACGTGCCATAGAATAGTTAGGTTCATTATAAGGAACTTGAATAGGTAGGCGGTGAGTTGGCAACTTTCACTATCGCGTTCCACTTTGTACCTGTAAGTTTTATTTCTAAACGTGTTATTGAAGTGTGATTCAGTTATGCAGTGATGCTCTGTCTACCCTGAATGAGAAAGCGTGACATATGTGTGTACATACAACATAAATATATACATTCAGATAACTGCATTATTACAATAGTCAAACATACTAAAAGTTCGTTGAGGTATATGTTTGCATACAGTTGTGTTGTGTTATGAAATTGTTACAATATTATGATCTCGCAACATGTGCAAAAATAAACCATTCCAATTACTATTTATTAAAAGTAAATAGTATAAAGTGCATTATAAAAAACTTTCTTTTTTTACGAAAAAAGCAGTTTTCTGTGAGAATGCAGTATTTGTCGTTTGTATATCATTGATGTCAATCTTTTTTATATATAAAATTATATTTTTCTTTATTATTTATTATGTTTTCGAAGATGTATCGGAACGGCAAGATCAGAATATCAATCTTTTTAAAACGATCTCTCAGTGATTCGTGATCTATCACATTGTAAACGACACATCATACCCGTTACTTATTTTTGTAAGATAAAAACTGACCAATTGTGAATCGGAGTTGTTCACCGAGGACTATATTTGCCTCATAATATATATTGTCATTATACGTACGTACGAGAAATATTTAAATCGCAGATATCTGCTACAAATGCGAATCCGAATAATATAAAAAGGCCACATCATAATGAATAATATTAGAAATTATTCGCTTTCTGTGATGTACTTCCTATATATGTATATAATAAATTGAAATATACACTTCTGACAAAACAATTTCTTAAGGAATTACAACATAAAATATCACACAAAATATGTACATTGAAAATTAAGTCATAGCGTGTTAAAGTTTCTAATTTGATTAATTTGTATGGTAACAGGAAACTGTCATATATATCTATTCTATTAAACAAAATTCCATTAACAGTTAAAACGTTAATAAATGGGAAAAATATAAAAAGTAAATTGAAACAACATTTCGTTAACATGCATATTTAGTTTGTTGTTAATGACAATGCCCAAAAATTATGGAACTTTGCCCCATCCACAAATTTACGTGCCCAGTATTAACATTTAATTTATTGTATGGGCTAATAAGAGCACTTCGAAATATCATAGTGATTGAAGCAAAATAGCTAGCGAATCTAAAAATATTACAAAAAAAAAACTAAAAGCGTTTACCAATAAATAGCACGTATATCGCGAGATTTTCCAAAACGACTACAGAAGTCAAATGGAATACAGCCAATAGTAATCAAATGTGGGCGTCCAAGCAAAAAGGGTCCAGTAGTGCGATATTGAGTTAAGACTAGATTCGGAATTTAGAATAGTCAATCGATAATAAGGGATTAAAAAAATATTCAAAAACTGACAAATATTTTTTTATGAGACATTTAAAGTTGAAACTCTGAAAAAGCTTGTTTTGAGAAAAAGTATTTTTAAAGTTTCATTGAAAAAAAAAAACACTTCTACTTGTTTGTTTCTACTTAGAAACATCATATAAAATCATTTACTACATGGACTTGTAGATACTTGAGCATTACTTAATAATCAATTAAAATTGCGGAATGCCATTTTTTCACCTAACTTTACAAAAATATTTATATCTCGTAAACTAAATGCCGACCACTGGACACTTTTTGCTTGGACGCCCACATATATAGACAAACAAAGCACCCAAAAACACAGCAGGGGTTGTTATTTACATACCATCGAATGAAATCATCAGAAAAACAAGTTCACATGTTCTTCCACAAGCAAATATGTATGTAACTTAATAAAAATCTGAAATGTCAAAGTCAATGACGTTAGGTGTGTACTAATTCATAAGTCAAACTCGACAGCGTCGTCGATTTGCTATTTTCCTGTCAGTTATTTCATTCACAGAAGAAGCAATTTCATTTTTTGAGTTTTTCAGTAATAGTTTAGAAAACTAGCGCTATTATATTCTAGGATACGGAAATTTTTTATCATAAATCCGCACACAACGTAGTATAATAACAGAAATGTGGACTTTTTGGCGGGAACGGGAGAAGTGAGGTTGTCATTTTATTAAAATTTTCTATTTTTTACATTTTTAAGAGTTTTAAAGTACAACAGTGATAGTATATTGTGTTTTAAAGTTCTGTGTAAGTGACAAGAATGGAGGAGATCTAAATAAACGTGTAGCTGAAGTTTTCGCGCTCTTCCAAGAAGTCCTTTATAACTTCAGTAAAGCCTACTATCACTTTACTGGAGGAGTTTTACGATAAGAAAGAACTAATTTACTTGTGATTCTACATGGATGCTGTGTCTGTATACTAGTTTGTGTTAATGCGTGACATTGGCAAATGCGTTAATTATCTACTGAAATGTTTTCTCGCTTTACTTGACGTTGGCAATGTACTCACGTACGGTGCCATTTAAAAAAAAATAAAAAAAAAACAGAAATGTCAATGTCAAGCCTTGTTCAGTCAAAATGTTTGTCTATAGTTACTAAAAATACTTTTTATTTCGATTATTGCTTGCGCTTGCTTAAGGAAGTTATAAACCACACATAAAATCATAAGAAATTGAAATATATTTTTTAAATATAATGTTTATTTTGGGACCAGTGCTAGGAATTTGGGCATTGTCATTTACAGCGTAGCTACTGTGAATGCGACGGCGTGTCGCCGCTTATTTTTATAGTCGCATGCTTATTACGTAACTTGCATTGTTGCACTTGCACTTGCAAAGTTACATACATATTTGCTTGTGGAAGAACATGTGAACTTGTTTTTCTGATGATTTCATTCGATTGTATGTAAATAACAACCCCTGCTGTGTTTTTGGGTGCTTTGTTTGTCTATATATGTGGGCGTCCAAGCAAAAAGTGTCCAGTGGTCGGCATTTAGTTTACGAGATATAAATATTTTTGTAAAGTTGGGTGAAAAAATGGCATTCCGCAATTTTAATTGATTATTAAGTAATGCTCAAGTATCTACAAGTCCATGTAGTAAATGATTTTATATGATGTTTCTAAGTAGAAACAAACAAGTAGAAGTGTTTTTTTTTTTCAATGAAACTTTAAAAATACTTTTTCTCAAAACAAGCTTTTTCAGAGTTTCAACTTTAAATGTCTCATAAAAAAATATTTGTCAGTTTTTGAATATTTTTTTAATCCCTTATTATCGATTGACTATTCTAAATTCCGAATCTAGTCTTAACTCAATATCGCACTACTGGACCCTTTTTGCTTGGACGCCCACATTTGATTACTATTGGCTGTATTCCATTTGACTTCTGTAGTCGTTTTGGAAAATCTCGCGATATACGTGCTATTTATTGGTAAACGCTTTTAGTTTTTTTTTTTGTAATATTTTTAGATTCGCTAGCTATTTTGCTTCAATCACTATGATATTTCGAAGTGCTCTTATTAGCCCATACAATAAATTAAATGTTAATACTGGGCACGTAAATTTGTGGATGGGGCAAAGTCAGCATGCGACAGCCAATATCGCGCGATATCTGCTGTCAAAACGAGAATTTGCGTAGTGTATAGTGGCGCTAAATCTACCGCAAAAAGTGCATTTTATGGTCATAGAATAATAGATACACAATCGTCATACATGATACCAATTTTTTATTACAATTAGTCACCGGTCGCGCAGTGGATCGCGTGGTTGTCGCTGTCTGCAAACTTTTAGATAATAATCCCGCCGTTTACTTATGTACGTGTAATTGCATATTACGCCTAATCCTTATTATTAATATTTACACGTGGAAATTATAATATTACTGTCATTTCACGCTGCAGACAGAATAATTACAAAAGTTTGTGACTGAGCAATTTGTTAATATAAAAATAACATATTTATTATAAAATAATTTCAAAAATTAATATTAAAAATAAATATTATAAAATAAAAATTAATAAAATAAAATTCAGTGCGTATATGTTTCAATGTAGTATGTAAGTACACACAGTGCCTATCTATCTTCCACCGAATTGTCACTCTCGTGGGTCTGCTAGAAGAAATTTCTAATAGAAATAAGCTATACCTTTTGCTTATACCCTCTACGTGTAACATTATTTTTGTGTAGTTTGAGTGTGCAATAAATATTTAAACAAATTAATAAATAAAAGAGTGTACTAGCTGTTTAGCTTCCCACGTAGACCGTAAGTCGTTCAAGGCAATGAGATTGTTCTAGAGAACTTGTATAATAAGTGATGAACTGATAATTTGTCACTGTATAGTTCCACTTTGCTATAAGCTAAAATACTTACTGCTGAAAGTAGTGTCACGTGTGATTTTGTTGCGCCTTGATGCTCTAACCACCGTCAATGAAAAATGACATGAAATTATGTATGTATTTATGTGTTGTAACTTCTATTGAGATGGCATCGCGAGTAAAAAAGCCAGATTCAGTCATTTCGTGTCATAGGTATTTTATATACTACGTTTAGTTAGTACCTCGCAAGTTCTTCAAGAAACTGTACTTAATGTATAACTTCTAACCATATAACATCAGATAGCAGACATGGCTATGAGATAAAATAAATATCCGACATACTTATTAATTGACAGCATAATACTGCACACTGTCAGATAATTCATTAGGTCGTTTTATTTATGTGAGATCACCGAGGAAACATGCTCATATTGACCACACGATTAGATGGTAGATATTATGTTTAATGTAATGCAGATAAGTGCACAATAAAACCTTCGTTTTAAAATGTATTTATTATAGGTTTCTGTAATTTATATGTAATGCGTACAAATGTAGAATTATACAGATTATGATGTACCTTAGGTAAAATGCCACCGTTTCGTGACATGGTCAAATAATTTCAGCTATGTCCTTCAATACAAATCGTTTGACGATTCGACTAGTTTGTCAAGCAGTATAATTCAAGTATAATTCAAAAGAGAAGAAAGAGTGCAATTAAAAAAGAAATGAGAGATGTTTCGATATGTAAATGTACAAAGAAATTCTAATTTTTAATTTCTTGGCGCGTGGCTACCGCCTCCCACTTAAACGTCAACCTGTATAAATCATACAATATTTTCATTTGACCTCTGGTGTTCCTTATTCAAATTCGTTTCTGTCCTTTGTAGAAGTCTTTAAGAGAAAAGACCTATTTTGGTCGCACTTATCGAAGAACGTAATCATCGTTTTTCGAATATATGTACACATCACATCAAAACGTTAGTAAAAAAAGATATAAGTAAATTAAATGTTATGGGACTTGCATAAAACTCATGTAATTCTTGCTCGCAGATTCAGTTCTTGACTCTATATCTTACTGGAATAAATAAACACATGGGTTAGCTAGGGGTTAATGATAGTTAAAATTTCAGTGATTATTATTTTAAAACGCATTTCGAGTCATTTGAGGTATTAAATTATAAATAATAGAAATAAATTATAATTCGTATAATTAAAAAATGTTTCATTTTGGTAATATTTTGTAATTTCAAACAATCACTGTAGGTTAGTATTTACGCGTAAAGATGATCAATTTATTCTAACTTAAAGTGTATCTAAGTACTTTAGCATATATAGCATAATTTTTAGATACCATAGCATAACTAGTATTGGTAGAAAATAAATATCTGCTTGACATTGTACCCTTATTGATAAAGGGAATCAGATACATTCCAATGATAGCAAAGTCGGAAATAACGAACTGAACTACGACGTCTATTATTAGTCATGAATATAAGAAAATGAAAATGTGCTTATAAACTGTACTGCAGATTAACAGAAATTGCAAATCGCAGATTAACAGAAATAGACACCTGAATCGAAAGAATTTATAAATTTTTCTAACATATTGATCGTCACGAAAACCAGGTGTAATTGATGTGATATTCGCTACACGAATTTTTTGCGGTGAGTTAATTCAGTTTGTGTAATAACTGGTAATTATTGTACACGAAAACTAAAAATAAAACTGTTAAGTTATGTATGTATAAAGTATTTGCCTATTGGCTTCATTTTTGCCTATGGGTTTCAGGAAAAAAAAATAATGAAAAAATGTATTTCTTATTTAATCTGTACATACCATATGTGTTCCGTACGTTCGCGTCGTGTGATCATAAATCAATTCTAATTAAAGTCTGGCAAGTTTCTAAATAGTAAATGAGGCGTAAAACTAAAACAGTTTTACCACAGGCCGTGCTAGCTTTAGTTTCGAATATTTACTTTGTTTCTTTATTTATTTGTACCTATTAGTATTTAACAAGGCCGGTTGAGAAAGGTAAGAAAGGTTGGGATCGAACTTAAGAGCCTTTTCACATTGTTGTGCGAAATAATGATATTTTGACGCTCTAATTCTCATAAAACTACAAATTTTTTAATATTCTGCTGGTAGTTTATAATAGATCCATTTCTCTTCTTGAATATTAGTGTTGCGTATTTTCATATTTATTTTATAAAATCTTACAATAACCATTCTACGAAGTCAGTTTACAAGGAAAAATCTTGGACATGTTACTTTGACGTCTTAATTAACATTGTTTCGACGAGTTCTAAAAATTTCTAAAATTAATATTAACATATTCTTATTGAATATTAGTGTTGTGAAAATGTCATAAATTTCTTCCTTTTTACAGAACAAAATATTTAAAAAGGTTTATTTCAAGGATAAATTGTCGTGATTAAACATCGATATAGTTCCAAAAAAGCAATAACTTGTAAAAAAAACGAAATTAAATGAAACTTCATTCAATATACAATGTACGACAGAAATTGTTTTTTTTATTAATAAGTGTAATAAATATAATAATATCAGTATAAAATACGTGATGTTGGCTTGTGTGTCTCTACAAGCGCTCCCACTTGTAGAGACACACACGTTAAATGTGTAAATAAACTATTAATTAAAATATTATTATAATTATAACTTTATAGTGAAGGGGTGGCAAGACTTTATACTTAACTTTTTGGCTTTTTCGTGGGTCGCGACAAAAAAATGATTGAGAATTATTTAACGCGTCGAGAACACTTAATACTAATTAAAAATATTATATATATTTATATAAAACTAAAAAAATTTAATAATAAAAATGGAAACTTTGATTCGGAAAAGTATAAAATTATATTTTATGCTGTAGTCGCTTCGTTACTCACACTACAATAAAGCTACGAAAGTCAAACGCATACATGAGAGTCCGAGCGCGCCAATACCTAAATTCAAGTGCTTATGATTTGCCATAGAGCTCTTAATGTCCGCAGTTGAATTGCAATTGTCGCTTCACTTTCATTTCATTTCAAGTGTTGGACAACCTACCGGCAACGAAAAATATATCAGGTTAAATACTTAATACTACTTTTACATAAATAGCGACTGAATTCGACTTTATGTCTCGTCACACATTTTTATTGCATTTCTTAGAATGCTTAGTGTGAAAAAGAAAATAAAAATGTTCACTTCACACTTTGAATTAATTTAGTTCGGGCTCCGAAATTATAAATTGGAGTCATTTATTTGTACTCAAAGTCAATATAAATGTATATATTACGTATAAGGCACTCCTTTCCTTTAATAACTTAACATATACAATAATGTACATGACAATTAATGAAACGGAGATTTACCTCCTACCTCTACTATTAGTAAAACGACCGATAATAAGTTATATAAAAACAATAATCCGGGAATATTTAATCGCAGAAACTGATTACGTGAAAGATTATTTTAACACTATTGCAAAATTTATTTGATTGCTCAGTTTTTAATACTTTAAGTTTCCTGTTTGATTAGCTAAAATAAATAACGAATGATTTAAAATCTGACTGTTTCTTAAATGTTATTCTGTTTACAGTTCAAAAAAGCTTTTCGCGTAAACGTAAATAAATTAGCGTTTTATCGAATTGATGTATTTACTTTAATGAACAAAAATTATAAACAGTATGTTCACTACTTGTGTATTTCCTGCTGAAGAAATAGTTTAGTCCGTTTGTGTATTTACTGGAGGATGTAGTAGTTTATAGTAACTTTTGGGATATTTGAATAAAAATAAATATATTAACATTCATTTAATGCTCTCTCTTAATTCAGGTTTTCTTCATAAATGCTTAAAATTGTATACATACATATAAACACATCACGCCTTTTCTATTCAAAGTGGACAGAGTATTACGGAGCAATGAAATGACATCTCAAAGCCAAGTAGCGGTAAGTATGTAATCTTAAAGTTAGCAAAAGGCGAAGGGAATTAATTAATTATAATAATTGACTTTTGGCTAGCCTATCAGCTCTTTATAACAAGCGCTATCCCTTGGTTAACTTTTGCGACTTTTGCAGGAAAGGCTCATAAATTACCTATATTATTTTTAAATAGGTTATCTATTTTTTTAACTTTATTGACGTAATTATAATAATTGTAATATGTATTTACAAATAATTTTTAACGTTTAACAAGATTTAGGAAAACATGACTATCTTGTTTGCTTTTTAACTGATTAAAAACATATTTTGATTTTAATGTGTTAAGATATAATAATAGTTATACAATAACGTTATAATTAAGTTATATAATAGTTCGCAAACTAGAGCATACCCTGTGT
This sequence comes from Zeuzera pyrina, assembly GCA_907165235.1. Taxonomy (NCBI): domain Eukaryota; kingdom Metazoa; phylum Arthropoda; class Insecta; order Lepidoptera; family Cossidae; genus Zeuzera; species Zeuzera pyrina. Next base: position 7,528,711 of record OU015629.1, read on the forward strand.
TACGAGAACCACACGACGATTACAAGAGGCATATCTCAGAACACCCAGACCCAAGATAATCTAGAAAACATCGTTTCCTATATTGACCTGTCTGGGTATTGAACTCGGGACCTTCGACTCTTGAATGCAACACTTAAACGTCTGCGCCATCGAGATCGTACTAAACAGATACATATCTAAATAGATACTAGCATTACATGTATGCTATTTTGAATTAAAAATTAATCATTTTTGACCTAAATCCAAGCTAGACAAGTCTAACTGACAAGACTGACATTGATTTGTGTGACCTCAGTTGTAACTATGTAAGAGTGATTTATTGTTTAAAATTAAATGCAAACGAATACAACGATGCAACAAGAAAAACGTTTATCTTAAACCATTTAAAGTATCTGTTTTTTGTTGCGATTGCTTTGTATAATTATAACGAAAATGAATATAAGATAATATTATTTTGAAAGATTATGTATTAAGTACCTACACTTTTTGTAAATAATGTGATATTTATAACGATGCCGATTGTTTGTTTGCTCGCACAGTTCATAAAAGTCGATTATATGTGTTATATAGCTTATGTATTATTAGCACAGATTAGCAACCTCTTATGACACAGTATCTCCTTGTCATCTGTAAGCTGTATTAGTATGTAAATGCAAGCTGTGGTTACTATGTACATGTTTTGATACTCTTTCTACTCTGAGGGGGGAATGGTGTGAAGGTATACCTGTAGGCAATACCCTTTTTCAATGTTATTCGTTTTTTTAAGGAAAAATATTATATTCATATGATCGTAGCTTTGAAATGGTAGTAGTCTGACTACTAGTCTGAATAAAATTATATCTTGGACCGTCACAGAAAAAAAAAAATTTTAGCTTCAATGTCAGCAGCAGAAGAAGAAATGTAAAAACATAAAACGTCATTGCTTATCTTTTCGTGTATAGGTCGTAAGTTTTGGCCACATAATAGGGCTTATAATAAGAAACTTGAATAGGCGATGGGCTAGTAACCAATTGATATTCAGTTGTTCTTCTCTATATTGCTAAGAGTGATGTCAAAGTGCCCTTGATGTTTTGTTCACCCTAAATAGAAAATGGTGTATGTATATCCAAAATTAACTTAAATAATAATGTTTGTTAAAGGTTTAAATTTTTATTTAAAATAAAATGTACATACGTGTATCTATTTATATACCTATTATTCTTATGTGCAACCAGATATTAATGGTGGTATTTAATTCCGTTACAAAATTAGGCTGATAAGAGTGAACAATGAAATTTCCTTCCTATTTTATATTAAAAAATAATACTACAGAAAATATTTCCTTCATGTTTTATATTAAAAAATAATGTTATAGATACTAAAAGTGTGTGTACATGAGATTAAAAGGCAAAATCAACTTATAAGATATTTTTTCATCATCGTAAAAACGTATGTAAATACAATAGACATTACATAGAAAGTAAGGCGAGGTTTTCACAATAGGTTTATTAATACAATGTCTGTCTAAAAATAATATATTCAAAGCTATTTGAAAGAAATTTATATGAGGATAAATTCATGCTTAACATGTAGACAGGAATATGGCAGGAACACAAATAAAATCAACTCTCTGACGTCATACATACAGCATACTTACACGCATGTTAATTATTACCTGCCGTAACGACGCAGTGTTCATCAAACCTCATACGAATATCTAATTTAATTTACATGAAAGCAATTTCATGTACGAGTAAAACATCAACACAAGCGTACACTCATTTACATATCAATTGACGTCTAGGTGTACGTAATTAGTGTTAATGTATCACGTATCGTACCATATTCCGAAAACGTCGATACAAAGTGATACACATTTATATAGTATCCAACGTTTAAATGTACCAAAATGTTTTAGTCTGTGTATTTGAGATAATGAACGCGAAGTAAATTATATGTAACGTAAAGATAAGACATTCTGAAGTCGGTACTATTAATCTGACATTCATAACATGTCTAAATTGAAGGGAACGTAATTATGAGATGGCAGTGATTTCGTTATTGCCCCATTCGTATGTTAAATTCTGAGATACCTACAGAAGTGCGATAGTGTTTAGAAAACGTGATTTCAGTTAAGCTTAAATAATATTACAATTATGACAAAGATACACGTAATAAGGCTATATTACATTACTTTAATGCTCGTTATCAATTGGATGATTAAAAAAATAGGTATTAATGGTTAATTTCCGCTAGGTAATGTGAACATAACCCTTTCTTAAATGTGAACCCTTAATTTTTAGAGTTGTAACGCTTTTAGTGTTTTACATTTTGCGAAATCATACTATGAAGATAACAGAGTGTCTTCGTGTGTTAGAGCCATGCTGCATCGTAGCACGAATTGAGCCTGCTCGCCCGATGAAATACCACCCTCTCACAGAATATCGGCGTGAAATAACAGCGTTTATTACCGTTGTGTTTCGTTCGGTAAGTGACAGTGCCGGTGGCCCATGTCCCTCCTCCCCCTCCTTTTCCTTCTTACCCTAAAAGCTGGCAAGACACCCGTGATTCCCTGGACGTTGCGGGTGTCCATTGACGGCGGTGATCACTTTCCATCAGGTGACTCGCTTGCTCGTTTGCTCCCTCTTTCAAAGAGTAATTATAGTAATTATAAAAAAACGACAGTAGCTTAAATATAAACTTTTAAACTTTCGCGTTACATTACCACTTAAATTAATTAGTAATAATTAAGTAATTTAATTTAATTTTTAAATTTCAGTTAAGTAGCATAAATGGTTGACAATATTTTAGACCTCGAAATGAGATTTATATCTTAACGTTAATATTAACACATCTAAAACCAAATATTACATTAAATGTTGATATTATTGTTAAACCTCGAAGAATTCCACAAAAAAACTTTGACACGATAGATGCATGTTTACATAGCCTTCGCTGTACGTTTCTTTGCATAAATAAAAATACTCAAAACGCACAATACGCATAGTCGTTCGAGCAAAGGCAGTGCGGATCGCTAATTTACAACATTAATTGGAAAGAGAATTACTTCCCAATGTGTAAAATAAATTGGTTGATTGGATTGTTTTTATTACTTTTTTGTTATTAATATTAAACAACTGAAATTTGATAATGAAAAGCGTTCAATTAATGTATCTTTCTCTGAACTTTCATTTTTGGTTCATTATATTTTTATATTTTGGCTTATTTCTATTAAATTTATATTAGATAAAATTACTTGTTTGATACCATAAATCTCAATTTACGTACTATTATGTAATAATTGGATCCTAGTTGTAATGGATAAATGTAGAGCTATTTATTATTCTTATTTATTATAATATTGTTTCTTAGTTGGAAAATGTAGTACCTGACTTTAGTATTAAGAACAAAATGTGGCTATTTCTTTGTTTAAATAATATTGCTAACCGTTTTACAAACTCCGTTGCAGAGTTTTTTTTAATAATATATCTAATATAATCCAGTACTGATAACTTTCCTTTAAATGCACCTCATTCTTAATCTACATAACTCTTTTGTCAAAATTTATTCAAAAGGTAACTCAAAGTAAAGTGATATACGTTTTTCCTTATGTAGCTTTAAGAACTTACATTTGATACCTCACACGATGATCCCGGAAAAAAACTTGCTATTTAAACTCCAAATCCAACCCTTAAACTGAAACCTCAAATTTCTAAATTCACTTCTGTCTTTGAGCTACCACTTACTGCTGAAACTGAATTTTAGTTCAAATAAATTACCAATTTAAGGCGATGCATTGATAAACAATAATTTAATTTAAAATAGACCATCTGCTCTATGCATTAATTTTAAGAAATCCACCTGGCGCTTTGTAAAATATGTTTGGCTTGAACTGTACAGAAAATTTAGAAACATAAATAGGTTCCGTTACTCCGAAAAATGTAAATCTCTGTTTTGAAAGAGGTTTCTTTGATATTTTTGTTTTGTTTTACAAAAGTTGAGCAATCGTGTATCGCAACTGGCAAAATGAAGTTAATGAAATGAAGAATCTGGATACCAAATATCACTTTCATACGTTTCGTATGACAGTCGCCTAGAAAAATTGTGATCCTTGCCATCAAAATTTCTAATGCTATTTCAAACAATTTCCAAAAAAACGACAGAGTGTATTTATAAATAAATGATTCTATTTTTTCAAAATCGGAACGTTACCTTTCTTCAAATCTGGAACTTTACATTCTTTTTTTAATTTCGGAACGTCACTTTTTTTAAATTTTGGTATGTTACCTTTTTTCAATTTTACCCATGGTTCTCTAAAAAATAATAGTAGAGCTTGAGATGCGGATTCTTTGACTTAATTTGCTGGTGTTAATAAGTAAAAGTCGTTCAAATGGCCTTTTCTTATGACCACAGCACTAACCTCGCGAGTAGAAGTGAATAAAAAATTTTAAGAAAAAAAATTAAAACGCGTTCAAAAAAAACCAAGTCACGGAGAGGGAGAAACATATTACATACATATTATGTAGGAAATTGCAAAGTTTGTAAATATGTGGTTACTAGTTTTACACTTGAAACACAGAGTCAATGTCACATTAAGTTAAAAATAAAATTGTCTGTTCGGAGTTTTCTATAAACGTACATAAGCATACAACGATTGACATATTAACATATTATTATTGACATATTAACTCGATTTTTATTTTACAAAAAAGAGCGATACGTGCTATTTACAGTATGAATGCACGAGAATCACTAAGAGATCGTTTTAAAGACATTGATGTACTGACCTTGTCGTCCTTATACATCTTTGAAATTATTATGTATACGAGGAAAAATATAGATCGATTTAAAAAAAAGGCGATATTGGTGGTATGGAAACCCGAGGTCGTGATAAATTGGTTGTTCCAAAATTTTAATTACATAAGTCAAATGTTTCATTTTTGGGTAACTGCGTTCGTTTTTATAATAAAGTTCCTCAAGAAGTCACTCAATTAATAGAAAATATATTTAGATTAGTTATAAAACGTACATTGATTAGACAATCATACTATAAAATAAACGATTTCGTTGAAGATAAAACAATAGTCTGGAAATGATTTTCTCTGCACATGCATTTACTGGCTCTCTGAATATTGTATTTTAATAAACCTTTTGTAAAATGACGTTGAAAAAATTATACGTGACTGAGTTTCTTGTCGGTTGTTCTCAGTGTCCGGTTTTCTTTTCTCTTCTCTTTGAACCGAACTAAAGTAGATTTGACGTTCAAAAATACCTTGTGATTGAGTTTACTTGAATAAATTGATTTGACTTTGACTTTGACATAGATTTTAGACGAAAATTACATGATGGCGACAAATATTCTGTAAGTCATTTAAAATTGAAAACTAAAGCTAAAACGACATGATAAATACAACTGTATCTTTTCGGTTATGAAATTATGAATTTAATTCGAAAATTTAAAAAATCCGTGTACCCTAAATATAAAAAATCAGATACGCTAAGCTTATTATTTCGTTTACAATTTATGAAAACTTTTTTTTATTGTATTTTTTTCCTTTCAATGACACTGCGATCCACGTTTTTAGTTTTAAGTCTTACAAGTATTATCAAAGCTATTAAAATTCACTACTACAAAGAATAACTATTTTATGTTTTTTTAGTCCGCTTTAAAAACGTGGAATATCATACTTTTGTATTTTAATTATTTTATGTCATACGTACATTTTCTTCACACATCCAAATATGTATACTGGAAGTATTATTAATCAAAATAAGGTTTTTAATAGTTAAGAGTTTACAAATTATAAAACGAGTTATTTCCACAAACAGACCACCGAAACAACAACGTTTAGGGTTTTGTGTTAATTTCCCCTCAGTTTGCCTTGTTTGCATTGGAGGCACCAATTCATTACAATGCCATTATAAATAAACAATTAAGTTTTATTACTTTGAACTCCATCATTGTATTGCGTCTTTGAAGACTGTTTGATATTATGTGAGTGCCCACAGAACAGAAATTGCTAAATTAAATATGAAATTGTAAATTAATTATTGATTGTTCGCGATTCAGTGTTGCTTGTAATTCGTAATATTGAATGTTGGTGTAATTATTTATAAACGAACTATAACTTTTATGCAATAGTCATTCAGTTGAGAATATTATAAGAATAAAAAAAACAGTTTTTTAATGTATTTAAAAACCGATTAATGCTGCAGTTCATTCGTTTATTACTTTATTCAATACTACACTTTGTACAAAAGTTTACAAAGCATTTTTTTTTACAGAGTAATGCAGGTACTGAAATAAATGTCATTCGAGCTTTTAAAGGAAAAGAAATTCATGAAAAGCTTCTAATTAATGAAAAATGCTTTCCTTAGCTCTACAAAAATGAACGTATGAAAATACCAAATGTCAATTAAAATTAATTGTCCTTAGTAGTCGAAACTCACCCGAATTCCAAAATATACATAAATATTATGACTTCGTAAATTAGTCAATCTAGTATCTAATTTATGAACTGAAACCCTCTAGAATAAATACTTTACTCGACTACAAAAATTGCTTCAAAATCCGTTTGTAGAACTCAAGCTTTACAGACAGAGCTACCGGATGTGGCGTTTAAGAAGCGTAGTAAATTTTACACTGATTACATTGACTATATCTAACTAAATTAGATGTGCCTCTAACTTTTTAAAAGTAGAATTGCATGTCGTTATTACCATGTCGCAGAAATTTTCGTGTATTTCTTTGACTAGACTTACCTGCATAGTTTTGTACATGAAACTATTTACGGAAGCTAGTGATCTAAACGACAATTTTTACTAGAGTTTTTACGTGTTTATTTTATTTATTTAAATTTCATGCAAAAAAAAAAAAACAACAAGTTACACTAGTCCCCATACTAGGATTCTCTGTCACGTGGATGGCTCGTCCCTTAATGATAATACATAAACATTATAAGTAATAAATGGGTAGGTGCTTATATTGAACAATAATTGTATTTAAACATCTGTGCATTCCGTAAATACGTTCTATACCATTTTTAAAGAATATTTTGTAACGGAGCAAGATGACGTCACTGTCACCGGGTCTGCCTCGCTGACATCACATCCTGCCTGCCACATCTGTTGTCGCCAAGGCGTGGGAGAAATGACGTCAGCAAATCAGTGTCGCCAAGGCGTGGGAGAAATGACGTCAGCAAATCTATATAAGCCGATGCGTGCCTAGATATGGATCATTCTATATCATTCTGCGGCTTTAACTGTTGATTGTTCGTCGTCGGCTATTCGTGACAACGTGTTATAGTTTGTAGTTTGCTATTAATTATTGAGAAATTAAATGTAAAAGTGACTATGGGAGTGTGTGTTCTTAATTTGCGTAAGAATTTATTACAGTTATGGAAACTAAATGTACCTAATTATAATACAATTGATTCTTATTTATTTAAATAAAAATTCAGCCTCTGTATGTTTGTGGTCGCAAAACTTGAAAAGTAGTAGATCGATTGACTCAAAATTGTGACACAACGTTGCATTCGAATATTTTAGCGTTATTATATACTGTTAAATATGAAATGTAATGGGAGCACTGATCACTATGAACACACTATCAATTCTTCATCACAACTATTATGTCCTTGACTATTCGACGACTGCTCGACAACTGACTCTTACAAGACTAAAATCAGGCTTTTATGCAGCCCTACTACACGCAGGAAATCCATTCTAGCCTCTTTCTTGTTACTAAATTGCTACATAATATAATATGTAGGAAATCTTCGTTTGTTCACCGAGCGCACAACAATGCGTGGCCGGGAACAGTTAGTTTATTATATTATCGAAGCTTAAGTTTCATTTGTATAGCAAGCAAAGAGTTCAGGAATATCAAATCTTTGATACATCTCTTGTCATCTTTTGTCAGGGTCGTACTCTGTTATCTGGTTTCTCAGTAAACACAATAACACATGAACCGTACAAAAAAAACAGTGAAAATTCTGTAAATACTTAGCTATTTTAAGTTCCTGTATTAATAGCGATATTTATCGCCAATGTAAACTTAGTAGATTTAGTTGCAGTCAAGTGGCCGATCTGTCTTCATTTTTCAAAGTTCTCAACGGGTTGATTCATTCACCGGAAATGTTGGCTCACTTTGGTTTCATTTACTCAAGACTTGAACAGAGAACAGGGAGTATCAGTTAATATATTATGTCAAGCAAAAGTTACGTCCACCATGGACCTAGAAATAGAATTACTGGATTGATGAAACATTACTCACTTGATGTCAATTTCTTGGGAGGCCTCCTTTCATCATTCTGAACTAACGTAAAAAATTTATGTTACAAATGAATGCAATGTCTTTTGTAATAATTTTAATCTTTTGTAAAATTAGTTAAATTATTTTCATTAAAATCATGCTTATTTAAATTTATATGTTTAACATGTATGTACAATGCCGTTAGACGCAAATAAATAAACTACAGAAGCGTTATTCGCTGTAAATGACTTCAGTACATAACATTTATTGTTTTCAGATATTTGTCCACGAAAAAATTGACTAACTTATCAGTATTGAAACGTATTAAGCTGGCTGCGATCAATTCTTGTCATATCTTCCATTAAAGCTTCCTTTAATCGACAACGTATTATTAATGCCAATAGCATGTTTCTTTCAAATAGTCCCACAGTTGTGGGATTGGCTTATTACATAATATGAACATCATATTTCTCTACTGATACTGATGAAAAAATATGTTCATTGTTTGTATAATGTGTATTAAATTAGCTTTTATTTATGTAACAATTACGAAGACAATAAAAGATCTACAATGTGGTTTTAATTTTTTTTATTGTGTTTAGTGAATGTCATTGCTTATACTTATTGAAAAAGTCAAGATTATGGTTAAAATTTTAGGAAAATTTCGGTTTCAAATTCACGCCATCTAGTAAAATCGGAAATTAGAAATTATTTTTTAAATGTTAAAAATTTACAACTGGCGATCATCATTAGTAAAAATGAGTAGCAGTGATTAAAATAAAATGGATACTTAAATATGTGTATTTAAGTATTGGACGAACGTGCGATTTTTTAGCTGTAGTCGTCTTCTAATAAGTGGGTGCATACAATTCAGTTGATGTCGTTTAGTTAGAAAATGAAGAAAGCAAGATAAGTAAGTCCAATATTGATACGAAAGACAGTAATGATAAATATTGTATTATATTAGGCTTCTGGCCTAGGTGGATGCTTTGTTATTAATGAAATAGATATACCGAGTAAACAAAAAAACAACTTTTTAGAAGAATTGTATTTCTTTTTTGTTTGTATTCCCGCATTATTACATCATGACATTATTTCTCCGAAATAAAATAAATAGGCTTATACATATGTATAGAATATTTCGTAGTAAGTATACATTACCTTACTGGGGTATGGTCGGTTTTACGAGGGTTCTACACGAAAATATATAAGTCAAACGGAACATTTATGGTATCGACTTCTCCTGTTATAAATATTTTTCCTTATATGTTATGGTTAGATAGTATAGGAATGCGGAACAATATTAGGACTGACGTTATATATTGATATAGGTCAATTAATTTTAAGGAATAATTTTGCTAAAAGAGTTTAATGTTAAAAAAATATTTGTTATCTCAAGATAATCTTTATACAACTTCTTTGAGAATATTTTAAGGAAAATATTCTCAAAGCCTATTAAAAAATTAAAGAATATTATAAACAAAATTCACAAACATTATTTTTAGCTGATGTTAATTTTTGTCAATGTTTCATGTTCTTCATATTTCAATTACAATTTTTAATCAATACGTTCGTATATATTTCTTTTTGAATTTATTAATCTACTGGAAAATCCGGCCCGTTTCACTGGACGCTAGTTGAAGTTAAAATAAATTAAACAGTTTTTATAATTATTTTGATACTGCAAAAAATAAAAACAAAAAAAATTCACACAAACTGATCCGATCGCTACCAAGCTTTACAGGATCACCCGGTAGGCCAATCTGAAGATTTCTTGAAAATTTCATCGAAATCGGTCCAGCCGTTTCGGAGTCCATAAGAAACATACATACATACATACATCGCCTTTTATATATGTATATAGATAGATAGATAGATGCACATTAATCTGTATGCTCATCTACTTGTATAATCTGAAGGTATTTTTGATACAATTTGTATTATTTCGTAGTACATTTATTCCCGGAAGCAAAGGTTTTTGAATATTTTTAGATGTGTCATGGTCATAGTATGGAGCTATGTCTATATTTGTGAAGTCAAGAGTCCACACTTCGAAGTCACGGGAGAAGCTTATTCGAACGAAAATACGCTATTTTTACACTTATAGTCAGCCTTTGATATCTTTTTTGCAAATCTAAAGCGGTTTTGACAAGGGTCAGAATTGGTTTCGACTAAAAATAATCTTACTGTTTATTATATTTTCACACTCTTGATATAAATGTAGTGAGAAAAAGATGAAATTAGATTTATTGTAAAAGAACGACCTCACCGTACAATAACATACGAAAAAGAGTACGTAGATGTATTTTCTCTTTGATATATCTACTGAAAACGCAATACAATGGCCACAAAACTTGAAATGGTCATACTACATACATATCTTTACACTGTATCCCTATCGGGATAGTCAGAGAAAATGGAGCGCCAAACTTCGCGGTCCTTGCATTCTTCTTTCGCTTCCTCTAATCTCATCAATTTCCTACAATTTTTTGCTTAGGTACACGAGTGCTTTTCACATTTCTGTCAGCTTACACTTTGGAATTGATCTTCGTAAGTCAACCTTGGTTTTCTTTGGCTTCTTTTACCACTTGCTTTCGCTCTGTAGATTTTCTTAGTTAATCTTTCAGCACTCATTCTTTCTATGTGCTCGAACCATCTAAGTATTCCTTTCTTCACTTTCGCAATAAGTTTGTCGTGCAACCCTTTCATACTGTACATCTCTTTATTGCTTATCCTATCCGCAAGAGCGACACCACACATATTTCTAAGAGATCGCGTTTCTACTGTATTTATAATACTTTCACGCGATTTTGGGCATATCCAGGCGTCGCCACCGTACAATAAAGTTGCCACCAACACCGTATTGTGGATGGCTATTTCGGCTGAGTTAGATATATTCACATTGCATACTAATGCGGACAGAGCACCGTTCACTTTATTGCCAGCTGCTACCTGTCTCTCCACATCCAACTCACATCTTTTATCCCTCGAGAACGCACTCACCAGATACATAATTTTGATCCATTCGATTGGTGATACTAATACACTAAAAAATAATAATACAGAGAAAATTATTTATGAAATTCAATATTTAATGATATTTTGTTATATTAAATATTTAAACGAGTCGTCGTTTCGAAAAACTTCGTTACTTAATACTGTATCTCAATCACCATCAGACTTATATGGAAAGCATGGAATGAAAATCGGTAAATATCGTTCTCTACAACTTTGTCTTAGACAGTTTTCTCATAGAATAAATCGTTACCGGAACCTTAAAAAACTATTTTTTTCTCCCTTAATCCAAGACGGCGGCTGGTGCGTGCTGGCTCTAGGTTGAAAACTTTTACTTTTCATCAACAGGGCCACTAGTTTCCCAAACACTATTTCCACCACATCCTTTGTAAGGAAGGCAAAGGCTTTCTTTATCCTTATTTCTATCGCCCACTGACTGGCCTAGCAACATCCCAGCGTATTTATATTACGAAAATGCTAACGTAAATATGAGCTAATCTAAAAGCGAGCTTTGAGACTAAATTAAGCTAGGAATAAACTTAATTACATTATATTCTTTTACAAAATCACGTTTTATATTTCAGTACAAAATTAATGCATTTTCCGTTTCTATTTTATTACTCTTGCATTGTATTAAACGCGCTTGTATAATTTATTCAAAAGATAACATTCGAAATTAAAAGTCAAATGAGTTGATCCATATTTTTGTTTCATATTCACTCTCTTTTTTTTGTAAAATTATTTCCTAAAAATATTCTTCATTTCGAAGAATACTTTTAAGTAATTGCTACTTAAAGCATTTTAAAAATATTAATTCATTTATTCACTATAATTTTAAAAGATACTGGGACCTGTTTGCGCGACTACCATTGACTAGTACAATAGTTTATTAAGTACGGCATTCCTATTATAAAAATATATCTGATTGACACTCATCGATCAGTCTAAAAAGTCAAATTGATATTCACTTTCAGCCTAAAAGTACAGTTTCAAATTTCCGTAATGATATTAAATAAAACTTTATTTACTGTTTCTATTCTTTCTAGCCAAGAACGCCTGGCAGCAGTAAGGCCACAGTGTATTTTATTTTACAATCAAAAATCTTTCATAAAAAAAACAAATTCTGTCATTGAACCTCAGTAAACCTCGGTAGATATAATTTTCCCTCAATTTAATCCCGAAACATCTCTACAATACTCCATTTCTTTTCATCTTTTGCTGTTGATATATCTATACATAGCAATGTTCTATAAACTAGTAGGTGTATTTCAGAGTTATTTCCAGGGGTAGTATTGAAATAAGAGTCCGTACTCTAAGGAAATAGTTGAAGTCGAAAAAATTAATCTTGAAACATCTCTATATCCTTCCATTTCTTTTCATCTTTTGCGGTTGGTATATGTATATATAGCAACCTTATATATACTAGTAGGTGTATTTCCGAGTTATTTCCAGGAATTAGGAAGAGACGTTGCGCAATTGCATCAATTCCATCGAGGAATATAATACTCTATTCACTCTGCTAACTCTGCTAACTCCATTCACTCTGCCGGATGTGCCGGGATTGTCAGGATGACAGTTTGTCAAGTTTATTTATTTAGTTTATAGAAAATGTTATTTTACATAGCACAATCTTTTATTTTAAACGATTGCTTATTTTTCTTTTAATTAATTATTTTACAGCGTCTTAAAATTTTTTATAGCTAATATCGATTTAAGGAAGGAGTAACATTTTATTATTTAACAATATATTTTTTATTAGTAATTCATAGCAATTTTGTCTATATTTTCACCAATTTTGAAGTGTCGTTAAATGCATCCCAAAATGAAATAGGCTGATTGACCAGCCCGTCGGTGCAAGTGTTTAATACATCGGTGTTCTGAGTTCTGAGTTAGATGTTACTGAATACTCCTGTAACATCCGATTTTTTTCAAAAAACATTGCTTCTTGCGTAGAAAATGTATGAGAAAAAGATTAATGATAGCACATAGGAAGCACGGACAGGATAAGGACGTGATTATTTACGTGGTTGTTTTTATGACTCATCTGAAACAGAAATACTTGTTCTCCAACAAAAAATCACTTTTCTTTGTTGTGGTAAAAAGCATAACAAGTTGTATAAAGAGACTATAACACCGCCTCGTCCACATTCTCACTCCATTGTGTATGCAGCGACTGTGAACATTCACGTAGGTCTTGTTGAATTCTATTAAATATCTTTTGCTCATCATTTCTCTCTCTAAACCCACACAACACAATCAAAAGCCAATTTTAATGAAATATAATAATATACAAAAGGAATTGTACTAATAATCTCCAGATATTCGTATACCAATTAACTAACCACGAACTAATCACAGTAAGTACTAGGCTTGTTCTGTGGCTTGTTATACCACACAACGAATTGGGGGTGACGTCCAGACTCAAAGTCTATTTAGAAAAGTTCGTTTCCAAAATTACCAGACCGGGGATCGAACCCAGGGCCCGGCTTGGAAGGCAGTTGCGCTACTACCTGCTGGCATTTCACGAAACACCCAGGTATATCACGATCTGCCTAATTCGACAATCTTAGGACGACATATGCATCGATCTCTAAAGAGACGAATTATTTTATAGAAAATTTATTATATTTAGTCTGATTCATGACTTTGTCTATTTACATTTGCATTTGTGTGCGTGTAATTATCATTCATTAGTATACATATACATACCGTGAATCTACATATTGTAGATTCACGGTAATGTGCTGTTGAGTCATGCAGATCGACATTGGCAATGATGTTTGATTCCAAATCATAATATAATTGCATTTACGATAATAAAAACAATGTAACAAACAGTAAGTCTGATTCTAAATGTTTAAATAAGAAGGCTGTCAATGGAATTGTAGATTGACAGCATAACGTTGTTCTCAATTTGTAATGAAATAATTAAATAATGTGATACAATTTGGGAATCCCATTAATTTAATTGTGATTTTTTTTAGTATCATACATAAATATTATAAACACTACCTTGCCACACGTCTCACTGTATTTTGCAAGTATATTTCTTATGAAATTTTAAACATACCTACAAATTTCTTTTCAATTGTGACTTGTATGACAATTTCGGAGAGATATCCCAAAAAATGTATCTTGAAGTTTTGTTTAACAAGAACAAAATTAGTAAAAATACGACTTCATTGCTTCCATGCTTGTCTTGAAGAGAAAGAAAAACAAAATGAAATATGCCAACTTGCATTTCTTACCCCGTAGGTTGTAAAAATCTGCGCAGTCGAGCTTATGTAGTGTATTTAAAGAGCGTCAGTCCAGAATCCGTCATTATCTACTTCTTTACTGTCTTTAAGTTCAAATAACTGTACAAGGGTGTGAAAGTGTAATGTTGTTACGTCTTGAACTCTTAAAAACTCTTAAAAGGATCACGCTCTGAAAAAGTCCAGCCTGATTAAGAAATCTCGTGAAGATTTATTCATATTTTGTATGAAGAGGCAATGCTGCCAGAGTGCTGAGCACCTTAAGCAATGACAATTTTCTAAGCGGCAACTTTGAGGAAGTTTTTTATTTAAGGTAATGTGTAGGTTTAAGTTTGTGAATATTAACGTATGTATGTACTTTTTTGTATGAAGATATATTCCCAAATCAAAATGGATATTGCTATTTCAATTTAAAGTGTTCTATGCATTTTTTAGTTACGATATGAAACACCAGTTTTTCCGGCTTGAGCCAAATCGAGCTAATTTACAAATAAGATATAATGAAAATGTGTAGAACTATCGTAATAACTAAGGCTAATCGTAATTTAGAAACGCTATATATTTTTTTGTTTGGGTACAAAGAATGTTCAATATTCAGTTCAAAATAAATTTATGTTAGTTTCGATTTTATAAAACACTACTTTTTCGAGCTTGAGTCATACTATACTAATTTATAAATACACACTGGAAATACGCACTAGAAATGTGTAGAACAGTCAAAATAACTAGATCTAGTTGAAGATGATGTTACGTTACGGACTGTCACAAGATTTGACATCTTGTGTTGCTCGTTGAGAACGAGTGACCGCTCGCAAACAATCCAAAACTATTTGCATATTCAAAGCAGAAGAACAGTATACAGGAGAAATATTGAACTTAGGATTGCATTAGCAGTAAGAAGCATGTATTGTCGTGTTTTAAAACTTTACTTGAAATAGATTATTCAGACAAAACTGCTATTTCTTAAATTTAGTTATTATATATTTTCTTCGGTATTTGTATTATAAATATTAACTGTTAGAAAAGAGTAAAAATTAACTTGTAATTCCTAAAAACATAAACATTTTTCACTCTGTAGTACCTAATATTGGAAGCAAAGGAGATATTCACACGAAAGGTGACAAAAATATTTTAAGATTAATAGTTTAGGTTTGAATGTGAACTGGGCACATATCGGATTAGATATTGGAAATCGGCCAAGATTTTATCATCTCTGTATTCACAGGTTATTTATGAAATACCGTATACTAATATATTTAAAAGAATAACACGGGACTGTTAGTGTGGAACTTCCACGCTATTCTGGATGAGAAAGAAAACTATAGCCATCTGCTTTTCTTCTCATGCAGGCTGTAAAAGTTAGCTACACTGAAAAAATACTTTACTTGAATTCTGAGAGTTGATCAGTTGTTACGTAAAACCAACCAAAGTTCACTAAAGTATTAATTATTTTATAATACCACGAATGCTCATTTACAAAATAAAAAAAATTGAACTTACGTGTTCTAACATAATAAAATTTATAAAATTTTATGTTAAATTTACTAAAGAGTTTAGTTCAAGAGTATGTCGAAGGTGTGCATCAGATCTACTTTAGTTAACATTACTTAACAAATCTGTTACACAAAACAATTTTGTAAACATTGATGTCAACAATTTGTGTGTTACTCCCAAAGTAACCCGCGAGTTGAGTAAAACTTTTGTAAAATCGCCTAGAGTATTATTTTTCCATTGCAAGATGTAGGGCATTATGGAAAAACGTTGAGCAAGATCTATTTGAGAAATGAACTTTTCTTAATTGGCTTGTTCTGGGAATTAATAGACTCTGCCCTAATTCATCGTGTACCTTAATAAAATCTTAGAGTTAACAATATTTTACTATTGTCAGTTTATTCCTATTGATGTTGGTTTCATATCATGGCTTTAAACTTTATTTCCTTTTTTACTTCGTCGTGGGTTAAGAGAATTTAATTTCATCAAGTAAAAACGTTCTGTTCATAATCCATCACTCTAAGCGTCAAATACTTACTTCTTTTATTTATGAATCCTTGAAAAACTAGTGTTGTATTAAAGAACTGTTAACTTGATCGGCAGTCTGATGGATGAGTCGAGAAATGCAAAAATACTTGGCAAAGTATCAAATAGGTAACCGATAATCGGGTTATTGTAATGCGCGTGTGGAGTGTTCCTTTGCATATTTTTTGCTGGTGCATTAAAGTGTATTGTATTGTCAGACAGTCGATAAAATTTAAAGCACAAGGCGCACACGGTCTTCAAGGTTGTAATACATTCCAATCTGAAATTTTTTAACCCTTGATATTATAAAAAAAAATTACAAAAAAATTAAACCGACTTCAAAAGAAAAAAAACTGTCAAATTTAATTTTATAGGTATTTGGATCGTATTTATTAAGTTATTTTTGTACTCGAGTTTTGATTAGTAAAGGATAGTCTTTATTTTGTACTTTTCGGTGTTTTTTAAGTCGGTTTAGTTTTTCATAAAAAAAAATATTTTACCTTTTGAGTAAACTTTTCCTAAATAAATATCTAGGGTAGATCTACAATCAACTTTTTTTTCTTATTCTGGAGTGCTATGACATACCAGAGAATCATTAATATAAATAAAGCTTATAAGCAGTTAGCGTTGTTGGATGTATCTTCGAAGTCCAAGCTCCAATACCAGCGAAATTGAAATGAGACCGATTTGAAAGTATCCTATCAAATAAAAACAGTATATTTGTTCAAAATGACGGCGTTCTGAAGTAATAAATATAAAAACAATGCAACCGAATTGAGAACCTTTTTTTGAAGTCGGTTAATAACGTCCATGAACCTCAGTTTACTTATGATCAGATGTACTGATTGCTTGTTTAACGTTCCCGTAGTTTAAAATACTACTAGTATTTTGTACCAAGTACCAGTAGATATGTATATTGGCATTATTGTAGTTATTTATCTACAATGGTGATATTGTCTAATAAACTCTGAACGATTTTGAACTTTTGTCTTCTGTTATATTTAATAATTAAGAAATCCTCAGTTTTGTCTTAGTTCAAGGTTCGAAACCAAATTAATGTTTTTGATTAAAATACTATGGTCCATATTGAACCTAAGTATATCATTACGCTTTTCACATCTCATTAGGCGAGATGAGATATAGAGACATTGCAATCTGAACATACATCTGATCTTAAGATGTCGATAGACGTTTTTACTAGTGTAAACATAAAATTCACCACAATTCGAACAGTCGTCTCTAGTTCTCTGGCGGTTAATGTTATGTTTTGTAAATCTATGCCTTCCAAGAAAAACTTCTTTATATGAAATATTGAAAATCGGATCTAAACCTTTCTAAAGGCTCTCGAGAAAATTGGATTTTTACTAACGTAATATAAGTACCGTGTACGAGGTTTTATTCTTTTCATTTATTTTACCCAGTATTTATTTCATGTTATACAATGCACTTGCAATAGACAATGTAATGTTATATATTTAGATACTTATGTGTATATATATATAAATCGGAATGAAGATCGGAGACCTTTAATAGCTGACTCGGTGTCATTTTATTCTTTTTAGGATTCCGTACTTCAATCAATAAAAACGAACCCTTATAGAATCATTTCATAGTCGATCTGTCTGTCTGACTATAAAAAGTCCTTTTTCCTAGGAAACGGCAAAGGTACGAAGTTAACATTTGTGTCAAATACTATCTATGGTTTACAGTCCCTTGGCGGTGTAAAAAATTTAAGCTTCTAAGCGATCTAATCAAACGATACAGTTATTTATGTCTCATATTTTAATACTCGCAAAGCTACTCTTCAAAATTTATAGGGTACTTCCAGTTGACCTCGACTCATGTTTGGCAAAAAGCAAAGTTTCACAGTACAAATAAAGGAATAAATCTGAAAATTGTTAATTTGTAATTAAATCGCTTAACTTTTTTTTTTGCTAAAAAAATATGACAAGTGTTGCTAGTTAGCATAGCATAGTAATATAGGTAACAGACAAAAATCTTCGAGATTCCCGATTTCCGGAATGAATAAACTAGTTAGTTTGTATGGAACATTTGGGGTGTGAATTCTATTCAAACTGATCCGATTTTTTAGGGTTGCATAACTTAAAAGAAAAAAACGAAAACCTCATGAGATATAAGACTACTCATGTGTCGTCCGTTAGCACATTTTCTGTCACAGTTGATTTTCTCACATACAAACTAACTTGATGCTGTAGTGATACATCTTGTTAACCCACATGTGTAGCACTAATTACCATTTTTTACTGTTCAAACGAAAAATAAAGAAGGCGAAATTTAAGTACTCTAACCCAACTTAACCGGTCAGTCCTTATCTCCGTAACTACTGGACCTAGAAATTAAAAAAATTAAGTAATATTAATTTTACCCGAAGTTTAAAGGAAACACGTTATTACAGTTTTCGGTTTTATAGATTTACAGGATTTAAGATTAGAAATATATCATTTCATACTTCATTTTCATCACATGTCCGTTGGTGCGGTGGCGGAGCATCTGCCTTCCAAGCTCGGCCCCCGGGTTCGATCCCTGATAAGCTCAATCTAGGCAACCATTCTTTCTAAATTGACTTGGAGTCTCGTCGTTACGGGGAGCTCCCCCTGTTCGTTGTGTCATCGTTCGTTTCCATAGTACAAGCCTTAATTCGGAGTCACACAATGGTAATTGTTTGGAGTATTATTATTAGAAATAATTTTCGTACGGAACCTTAGTACGCATGTCGAAATAGCACTAAGCACATTTCTTTTTTGCTTTCATTTACTTAATATACGCAAAAAGTGTAATTTCTGTTTAAAAAGATATGTTATTGATGTATCATCAAATGCTTATATCATCAAATAGACATATATTGTATACATATACTATGTACATTCTACGACAGTAGATATATTTTTCTGCTTAACATTGTGACCTCTGATAAAAATTACTAAGTAAATAAATGCAAATGTGTGTCTAATGTTTTAATCTTGGCATGTTATCAATATTTCCAATATTTAATCAATTCATTTCCCAAAGTTTTGCTGTGTAAATTTAGCGTAAATATCTGGGTCAACCGGTTAGCAAACGCCAGTGGGGCGCGTCGGGAAATCTCCAAAGTGCGGGTGTCAACATTAGCGACACCACGGCTCTTGGGTAAACATACACAACCGTACATATTTACGCAGCTACGCGCTAACTCTGTGTAATAAAGTTTATTTTAGCTCTGGTTGACCGAATTCATATGTTGGTATTAGGAACGTTACACTGCAAGATTGATAGACTAGCCTGTGAATGAACTTAGCAAATATACAGCGTGGATTTTCGGTAGGAAATAAATTTTCTGCGAGAAGGGTTAAAGAGGATTTTTATATACAGCAGAAGCAACAAACAATCTGAAAAGTTTTTTCAAGTATTCAAATGTAACAAATACGTAGGTAATATAACAAATACGTAGGTACTTCGGTACATCGTTAGAAGAAATAATAACTAGTTCGCTATAACTCAATATTACACGATTATCACATAGACCAAAATGGATAGAAGTTATCGTTAATGCTTCAGCATTTTGACCTAAAATAACTTAAGTAAATACTACAAGATAGTTGTAGCCGGTAGGAAAGAGAAATGTAAAAAATTGCTTAAATATTTACTTTGGCAGACCGATTAAACGTATTTCGGGTATTCGCTATATTTTCGCACTACAAATGATATTTACACATTATCGGTCAATTGGAGTCTTTGAACTCATTGACTCGAGCATAGCAACTAACAGGTAAGATTTGATGACTAACTTTTACTTTAATCTAAACAATTTCAATTTTTTTTTAATTTATGTATTATGCTATGAAGTAATGTTGAAAAAATTATAACTGAATAAATTTTTTAATTGTTCCTCTCAGTAAAGATACATTTTGAGCCCATGGTAGATTTCACGTTCAAAAGTACCAATAGTGATTCGAATTTGATCTTGACTACAAGTATGGTCGTCTAATCCGTATATAAAGGAATAAATGCATAGCAGTTCAGTACCTTTCTGTCCTCTGTTTACAGATTTCTTTTTTTTTGAAACACTTCTTTGAAACAATTACTTATATAAATACGTGAAGTGATAGTCTATATTTACGGTCGAATTTCGACTTTCGAATTTCGAACTTCGACCACTGGGCGACCTCCAGTAAAAGTAATGGTGCCATGTTTGTACATGGAATAATTTAGTAAAATAAACAAGATAAACTGTTAATGGGTTAAGCAACTATTTTTTCCTAAATTTACTCGGAAATGTAAAAAATACGTATTATATCACACATAAATATTGTATTTGTCATAAATCTACTATCTATCCCATTAACATAAATATTAACTTTTAACAATATTTCAATATTTATCCCTTCCTATTTTAGTGGTAGTCCAGGAGACACCGTACTTTCAGTTGTCCAAGCAACAATTTTACTATTTTCGATTTTAGAATATGTCCTGTTCATAAAATGTCGGTTATTAAGATAATAAACAAATTAAAAAAAATTACTAAACTAAGCGACTAGTACAGAAAATAGTTGATCAATCTAAATAATGAAACAACTGGTTAAGTGCGTGTCGCACTCGCACACCGAGGGCTCCTTACTACCATACAATGTATTTATGCTATGTACTTCTATTTAAAAAAAAGTCAGATTCAGATACAAAATTAACTTTGTAGTTGAAAGATATGTTCTCCCATATTCTCCAACTGCAAATGTAAGTTTAACGCACCTAGCTTTAACTTATTGGCTAAACGCCATCTAAGTTTCTTTCTGTGGAATTTGTACGAAATTTTTACTTATCCAATTAATTCAATTTTTTACGTTGGTCGACTATTACTGTTAACTTGTAGAACCTACTCAGGTGTGATAGTTTTCCATTTTATTATGTTATGTAACATGCTATCAATCATACTATCGTGAATATTTTGCACATATCCAAAAACAACAATTTAGCTAGCACGGGGGCCAATGTCTCTAACAAAATTGAAAACATCAAAGCTTAATAATTCGCAAGTGGATGAAAAAATGAAATGAAAGAATGTTCATTTTACATCCCCAATATTTATGAAAAAACTATCCAACGACACTGCGAGAAATAGAATTGACTAGTAAAAAAATCGTCTCCGCTTTACGCGAGAGGGAGGTACTAAAAAATTTTTTTTCAAGGTTTATTTTCACAACTTAGTAGGGTTGTTTAATATGTATATATTAATATGTATAATATGTATAACCATGACGAATTAGAACTTTTAGTAGGAAGATTACCTGAGTTAAACCGAGGACAGACAGACGAACGGACTGACTGACGAATTTGGCGAAACTATGATATAAAGGTCCCTTGTTTTACTACGGAATCCTAAAAATGCAAAAGCTTCCGACACAAAAAATAAACAGAACCGATTTTCATCAAACATACGTGTAGCTAAGAGCATACTCTAAAACTGCAGCTGCAAATAAAAATAACACATGCAAATCGGTTTATACACACAGATAGACAATAGCATCAATATTGAAGCACATCTCTTTTACTCGTATACATACATATCTTTACACTCTATCTCCAATGCGGTAGTCGTTTGCGTTGGGATTAATAATAATGTAGTTACTATTATTACGATCAGCGTGAAGACTTAAATAGCTGATTTTGCAATCTTTGTCGTCCATATGTGAAACTCCTAACTTCTTTTTGATTCAAATTATCAGGGTGAAAATTAATATCCTGAATAAGTATCACTGACACTCTTTATTTCGGAAAATTAAGGATTCGAACACTTTATGTCGGAATGGCTTGATAATTTTAAATAAAATCCTCCCGGAGAGGGAAAGTTAATCTTGCGCAGAAAATACACAAATGCATTGCCTATTATTCTGTATATATAAAAACGGATATTTGTATATGTTTGTATATGTAATCCAGACTTCAACACCGTTTGACCAATCACCATGAAAACGTACATGTATCTTTTCATGGAGAAGGTTTTTATGCTATCCTCTTTATTGTAAGTCGCCACCGCGCGGACGAAGTTGTGGACAAAAGCCAGTTTTATTATAAAACCTGTTCCTAGTGCGAAGTAACGCTTACTATTAGCAAGTAGTGGTTCGACCTATTAATCTTCAGTTCGAATGTTTTAAAGGAACTAACAACACAAAATATATTTACGCATTGTAATCGCGTATCTATAGATGTAAGGGAGGTACCTGTCTCATATCGGTCACAACTATAGACCTTGATCCTAGACTTGAGTTGAGTGAATGTCGTCATAGTTCAACGGCCAGTTGAGAGTGATAATTTTTGCCGCAAACGAATATGATATCACTATACCTACACTTATTGTAATATGCGTGTACATATGATGTAATAACATGTTTTGACTATGGTCAGTGAAATTCTCTGGAATTGTTTGCGAACCTCTGTATATTTATATATAATGTAGGTCTGCTGTACGCGGCTTCGTCCGCGTGTAATTTCATAATTCCTCCACTACGGGACATAATATGATTTAATATCGCTTTTTACATTCATAATGGATGGTTTTTTAAAGTCAAAGAAATAAATCTTTAATTATTATTATTATTTTTTTAAAAGCTTGTGATTATTTTAAGTTTTTTTAAGTGTAAGTGCTTTTATTTATTTAACCCACTTTTGGTAATACTTTCTAACGCCTTAGGGTTCGAATTTAATCACTCTGGTCTTTTGTATAATTGATAATAATGTAGTGTTGTTATAATGATATATTTATGGATTTTCATATCTTTCTTAAGGAGCGGACAACGATGCCTTAAACTGTTATTATGTTCAACATTATTGTTCCCATAGAAAATATTATACAAAAACATGAAGACATCAGAAAGGAATACAAGTTTATCGCGGTATTTTAAAGCAATATCTTTTAGTTATAAGCATCATATATCGTATTGCTTGAACTATTTTAGTTTGCTATTATGAATGAATTTTTTTTTTCATCGTTTAAATTTATGTTTGCAAACCGATGTTTGTAAAGACGAAGTCAACTAGGTATATGTATATATACATACATACATACATACTTACACACATATCCTCACGCTGTATCCCTAACGGGGTAGTCAGAGAGGACGGAGCGCCAAGCGTCGCGGTTCTTATATACTTCTTTCGCTTCCTCGAATATTATATAAATATAGTATTAGTATTTGTTTCACTGAATTTAACGTAAAACAAATGAATAGATTTAAATGAGACGTGAGGCGGCAATTTTACCCTAACATTGTAAACTGCGTTTGTGGTGTTTCTTTTTGAACATCCACATTATATTATACCCTCACCGTGAGATTTTTCAAAAGTACTGACATGCCATACTCAGTTTCCAACCAAAAGGCTAGATACTCGTACTAATTTTACCCCTTCATGGGATAAAACATGAATTTTAAGCACGTCTTATGCTCGATTTCAGCGAAGTGCCCTAATGCATAGCAAACCCGTAAAACCGGATAGGGGTCCGCTAACGATGAAATTATCATCGTTAGGGGTTTGCTAAGTATTAGGGGACTTTGGTGAATTCGGGCATTAGTTTCTAACCGAAAAGCCAAATTTCAATTTTTAATGACTTTATTTCATAAACGATGGCATTATAGACAAAAGCAAATAACTATTTTACTTCTTTTCTTTATTTTAATTCTTTATATATTCTTAGCAGGCGCTTACCGCATACAAAAAACCTCTCGAGTTTCTGGATTTAATGGTTAAAGCCCTGGTTTGATCTGTCAATAAGTCAGTTTGTTCTCTCATATTATAGTGATAATGTATAAAGAATATACGAATGTATATTTGTATCTATAAAATCATTGCGTACAGTAACTTGTACGTTAAAAATATTTGAAGCTACATGTAACAATAATGACAATCATTGCAGCAAAGCAAGGATAAAGTTTAACAATCTCATCTAAATTCCAAAGATTATTCGTCACATTTAAAGTTGATGTGGTCGAGGAAATTTCGCAATATATATGCGGTGCATGGAACAATAAACTACTACATCAGTAATAAAATACTAATCATAAATATTTATAAATTGTAAATATTAAGTTATCTTCTATATACAATAGTATTTTTATGAAAAGTATTTGTGCTAAATTTCAAGTCAAAGTAAAGATTTTTTTCCCATACAAATTTTGTTCCTCCTTTTCACCCTCTTAAGTGATGGTTTTCGGAAAACCCCTTCTTAGCTTGGCATTATGTCACAGAAGAAAGCAAAGAAGAAGAAACGTCTGTTTCAGTTTTTAACAGATTTCATGCTCTAATGGTGTAACATAGGGGACGAACTGACTGCATGATTCATCGTCGCTAAACCGAGATTACTTAAGCATGTCTGGTAAGAAGCTTCAAAGAATGACTCAAAGACTCAAAAAGAATAGATTTTCAGAAAATCAGCCCCTAAGAAGGCGAAAAGGGGTGTCAAAGTTTGTATAAAGAAAATAAATAGACCTTGCATAAGATTTTTTCTCTTACGGACACTTCTAAGTGGCTTATTTTAAAGTAATTTCCTATAGAAGTCTCGTAATTATTGCACCGGAAGGTAGCACGGGGATAAAGTCGCGGGAAAAAGCTAGTCATAAGTGTCGCATGTATCTTATTAAGTAAATAAAGAATACTTGATGGCGAAAAATTGCAAATGTTTTGTAAAAGCTCGAAACTGATTATTCACTTAAACATACCATTTAGTATGTAAATGAGTAACGTCAAATTAGGACTTTAGTTTCCAGAATACTTGATTGACCACACCTTGAAAGATGTCAAAAATAAGAACATGGTGTTCATAAAGTGTAGTAAGTATTGACTTGTACACTCGGCCAAGAAAGTGGTTGAGCACTTTTTGTTTACATGACAACTGTAAGTTACATACTGCTGAAATGAAAGAACCAGTGAAGCAATTGAAAGTTATTGCATTGAGGTGTGGGATGCCATGTGGGGTACGAATATTTGTTTACGACTTAGGATACATGAGGCGCCAATTGTTAGAGGTTATTCAAGCTAATGGTGGATATATTCGATATTAATTTAATATATATTACAGTAATGAAATATAAAAAACTCGTTTTATTATCGTCCTTTTAAGATTAGCGCACACCGCAAGCATGGTGAGGCGCATCGCAACGCGCTATATAATTGTAACAGCCCATATTAGAGGCGGTCCGCGCCGTAGTGCATCACAATTTTGATTTCATTAAAAATAAAATGCGTACGCTGTGATGCAGTTATCACAGCTTTTCTGTAGTGTACGATCTATACAATATGTATCAAAGAGATCAAGCAAGATTTTTGCAATGTAATGCGCAGCGATGTGGCACGCCTACATGAATGATAAACTTCATTAAATGTCTAAATTTTGAGTCGCTTTTAGTTGGCAGTGGCATCACTACTTCCATCTCTTGTTTCCTTTTTTCTTCTATCGCGTTCACCCTTACAAATGGATGACAAAATAACATTCTATTGGTGACTCAGTAGATAAATTTATGACAATTCTGTTAAAATGAAAATCTAATTTAGTTAGTAGATTGTGTAATTTACCATTCTGCACTCAAATTGAAACCAACACGGTACAGATGTCATAATATGATGGCAAGCGAAAATAGTCCTTGTAGTTTTATGACTCGTAAACGATAGTCACTCTTAAGGTGCTCAATCAATTTCTTGACCGACTTTACGTAGATATTTAGAATAATATCAATTAAGTTTTCGAAATTTTAATGCACAACGGAATAGCGTTTTCAATAAATATTTAAAGGAACACATTATTTGTTATTAATTTGTTAATATTTGTTATCAATTTGTTAATGTCTTTATTATATGTGTACACCTCGGGAAGAACATTATCAGCTATCAGTGTCCATAAAGGTCAGTAGTAGCATAATACTACAAATAGGTGGTCATCAAATAAATTATTAATCTTTTAATGGCAATTAAATAATTGTCTAATTTTAAGAAACAGTTTCAATACAGTTTCTATTTGCTACAGAATTTTTCCTTATTCTAAATGTCATTATTACACTCCTTAGATCAATTATTTACATAAATGTATCTTACTTTGTGTATGATTTTGTTGCAAACAAATAAATAATTTGGAATTTAAATTTAAACGAAAATGTTTGTCAATGCGAAATGTCAAACTTATATTTTTAATAGTAGAGTTCAGAAACATCCGGAGTAAAAATTTCCTAAATGCGTTCAAAATTAAACTTAACCCCACTGAGACGTTTCTGATGAACTTTCACAGAAACCTCTCAATCTGACACGACTTTGACCACGGCAGTTATACAGCTACGAACCAGTCTTGGTTTATTTTTTGTATAGTGTTTTAGAAATAATGATAATTAGCTTTTATTAAATATGTGTCAGTTACTTGACCTCCTACGCAGGTCATAAAAGCTGACCGAGACATAAAGCCTATTGTAAGGAAATGCTATAGACTCGGTAAGGCCTCTGCGAAAGCTTCGCTAAAATAATAACATACGAAATAAAAAAACATTTAATATCATAAAAATAATGCAAAAGAACATCAACATCATTGTACAAACATCACATCAAACCATTCACATCAATTCAAACTGCATGATTGTTGTTCGGTTTTCCAAGCTGAACTTATTGCAATTTTAAATGCCTGCTTATGGGTCAACTCTAGCGCCACGCTTAATACTAAGATATTTTCGGACTGCAAGGAAGTTCTCGCGGAACTGACCAATCCTAATAGTAACAATTGCTTGACAGTCAAAATACATAAGCTTTTATTATTGGCCAAAAATGCAGGCCTGAAAATTTGATTTACCTGGGTCAAAGCCCACATCGGAATACCAGGTAACGAAATCACTGATCAGGCTGCCAAGGCTGCTGCCCGTCTTCACGTCCAACCTTTCTTCTCTGAAATACCCGTAAGCTACATAAAGTATGGAAATAGACTTATATCCTAACAAACAAGAAATGAATTATATTCTAATCCCAATTACTGCACCTACACTAAAACTATATTACCAGACATAAGTATTCTTAATGAGTATCTGAAAAAAGTTAAGCCTTGTTTTTCTATCACTCAGTTTCTAACTAAACACAGTTACCATAAGTAATATTTATTTAGATTTAATGTTACGGAGAATGATTTCTGTCCTTGTGACAATGAAACATCACAGTCTTTTGTCCACCTCATCAAACAATGTCCAAAGTTCGGAATCACTAGACTTCAACATTAAATAGCTTCATCCATATACAATATTGAACCTTACAGTATTTCCGATATATTTACCACAGATTAATTAGTTTACTAATAAAGATGTAACTATAAAAACATTTCACACACATTTGTATAACATAGTTAAGCTGCTCAAATCATTTAATAAATAAGTAGCGCCTTAGTTTTAGGAATGGGTTTGACACAACATAAGTCTATGACATTTGTAGTGGATACTACTGAATATTAAATATCTGACAAAAATACACGGCACTCGTCTTAAAAAACAGGATAAGGGAGTCACACAGAATATGACAATTTTATGTATACATAGATATGACGAGTATGTGTATATGTGGATATGTTTGTGTATGTATATATATATATATGTACATGTATGTGTGTATGTCTATATATATAACATATAGCGCATTATCGAAGCGCCTTTATGTTCAAAATTGTAATTTCATCCAATCGCTTGAATAATAAAAGTAAAGTTAAAAAACATGCAGAAAGAGGGAAGGTAAACCGTTGACATTCCCTTAATCTGAGATATAAAGATAAGCTATTATATGATGCAAAGAATATCATAGGATTTAAAAAAAAACAAGAAAACATCACATCAAGTCGATGTTTGAACATAGTTTCATGAAATCTACAAGAGCTATTTTCATTACATTCTCTGAATCACATAATAGCCGAAAATAAGTTGAAAAATAAAAACTACTTCATACCTCTCACTAAGGAATAAAGGAATCATTACAATAATTTATAACTTGTATAAATTATCTATTTTTGCATGATTTTTGTTAAACTTCGAATAAACGTATAACTAGGATTTTTCATTTTAGGACTCCGTAAAATATTTAGGTGTTCTAAAAGGGTTTTCGTAGCCAAAAAAGTTTGACAACCGCTGCTATAGACGATCATTACAAATGCTAAGTGCCTTTTCACACGTACGGGTTGCCGGGTACCCGGCGCCGGATACCTGTAGGCGAAGTCTACTAGAATGTACGATAGCTTTCACACGTACCGGCGTAATTTACCCGGCAAGCGGTGGTCGGATGTGTGCCGGATACACCACTGTGCGTCCGGTAGTCGTCTACCGGTTAGGCGGCGGTCGGACTCACAGTGGTGTATGAAACACGCAACAAGCTTTCATACGCACCGGCGGTCAGTCGCCCGGGTACAACTACGGAGAGAGCACACGTACGACGCGCTTCGTTTTGTCTCACATTCGAAGACTCTCGTGTCTTCGAATAGTCGACGGTCTAGATACTATTGAAGACAAAATCTGATCGTGCGAAAGCTGAATGTTGTACCGGACAGTCGGCACCGGCTACCCGGCAACTGGTACGTGTGAAAAGGCACTAACAATCTATCACTATCGGGTTATGCTGTGCCGTCTGTATACTAAAATACTTACGCATAATTTAAGCCTAGTAATTAGTTCGACGTCTGTAATCGTCTAGAGTATTATTATTGCACATCGCGAACCCCACCAGCCCTTTTCAGGCTGCAATTCCTCTCCTGTGCACACCATGCGGAAAACGTATGCGAAAGAGTTAGGGCGTTCCTCGAAAGCGACGTACAGCGATTTGTCCCCGCTGGTGTGAGCAGAGTGCAGTTCGGCGTTGGGGACCGCCACCCAACACGCTGTGCACCTAACGGAGGGAAGTGGAGAGAGGAGTGCAGAATGGAATGTGAGAGATGGGATTGAAGAGAAGATGAATGAAGCGATTGATATTATGGAAAAAAGAATATTGGATGTGTTACGTTTGAGTGAAAGCAAGCGAAATGGCAGTAAACTTGTCGACTAGCCTGGAGAGGGCATCGCTTTGTGGTCAGGGGTACCACAAGAAGAAAGGGGATGCCAAGGGGTAGGCGTCTTACTGTCCTCTCATTTGGTTAATTGTGTAACATAGTATAGGTGTGTAAGCCCGAGACTGGGTGCGTCTTAAGATAGGGTTGACGAGGATATTTGTTTTGGTGGTGTATGTAGTGTTATTGTAAAAATGAAGAAAGAAATGCTAAGATGGTTTGGGCACATAGAAAGTATGAGTGATGAAAGACTGACGAAGAAAATCAACAGAGCGAAAGTGAGTGGTGAAAGAAGCCAAGGAAGATCAATGCTGACTTATGAAAATCAAATAACCAGAGTTTTAGCCGACGGAAATGTCAAAAGCACTCGCATACCTAGGCGAAAATGTGTGAGGAATATGATGAGATTTGAGGAAGCGAAAGAAGTATGTAAGAACAGCGACGCTTGACGCTAGGTCCTTTCTGACTAGCCCGTTGGGGACACAGCGTGAAGATGTGTATGTATGTATTATTCTTGTTAGACGTGGCGATGAGGTGTAATTTTGTTGGACTTTGATTCACTGTCCATTTAGAATTGAAAAGTGGGTGAAATTGTGTAAATTTAATGTTATTTATGTGATACAAAAATCTATACTGTAATACGTCCTGTGTACTGAAAAAATATCACAATACGTTTCATATAACATACTATATATAATATACCAACAGTAAAAAAACACTTGCTGAATATTTTATTACATATCTGCTCAGAAATCTATATATTGTCTCATAATATCATTCCAGTATGGTATAAGTTGTCACATATGTATGCGTAATATACGTATATACTTAACAATAATAATAGAAGGTTATATCTCGATGTATCGAGATAAGTCACGTTATGAGGAAGTTAGACAGATGTATTTATCTAACGTTTGTATAATATTATAGTACACAGCTTCCAAATAGAGGCGTGATCTGTGGGGTATAGTTATGGAAAATTTACGAAAATAGAAAAGTTGCTCGATAATATGAAATAAGATAAATGATATTTACAGTTACAAAGACATTCTTAGAAAAAGTAAATCAAAAATGTCAGTCTAATCTAAAAGACTATAGTTTATCGCAATAATGGTTGAAAAATACGCAAACGATGAGTACTTAATTATTTATTATTATGAATTTATTTATTTAATGACCTTAAAACGCTCATTCAGAGTTTTAAAGATATTGGCTTAGAATTAAATTTTTTTAATGTGAACTCTTTATTTTCGATTCTGTTCTGATTTAAAAAATATGTAAAATAACTAATAAATTTAACAATCTAGGACACTAGATTTAAGAATTTAGGTAATAACTTCAAAAAACTAAGGAACCTTGATTAACAATACCACACTTTCTCTCATAGTATCCCTTCGTGTGGGGGCAAGGATAACCTTCCTCACCATTGCCACTGTGGTGATCGACGAGACCACCACTACTAGATCATCACGTTTTATCCCGTTTACGTAGTGTGGGCCGCATGTCACGACATGCTGCCTTGAAAGACGTCATTCGGCGGGCTCTTGTTGTCGCTGGCGTTCCTGCAGTCTTACAGCCTTAGAGGTATTGCGCGCAGCAACGACAGGAGACCGGATGGTTCAACACTCATTCCTTGGAAATTTGGAAGATCCAGCGATCTTTCCACACCAGCGTGTGGGACGCCATTTGTGTCGATACAATTGCTGTTTCCCATGTACCGGCGACTTCCAAGTCAGAAGATGTCGCAGGAAGCATTGGCGAGAACTTGAAGCGGGGTAAGTACGCGACACTCTCTCTAAGAGTCTGAGAAACTTTAGGTCTCTGGGGCCCCGAAGCCAATCGACTGGATTCTGATATTTATAAGAGACTGGTTAGGGCTTTGGGAGACCGCCGAGCTGGCAGCTTATTCCGCCAACGAATCAGTTTGGCTATACAAAGAGTTAATGCTGCCTGTCTGCTGGGTACCCTAAGCAATGTCAGTTTTCTGTGCGGCAACTTTGAGGAAGTCTATTATTTTAGATAATGTTTAGTTTTAAGTTAGTAAACATAAACGTTAGAATATGTACTGATTTATATAATGATTAAATTAATTTACTTAATTAATTATTTAAAAAACCGAAAATCTGATTGGACCTCTTTACAAAAACACGAAAAAGGTACGAAAGCTTATATTTATTTTAAATATTGCGACAAAATTTTGCACCCACTTTATAAAAATACTTTAAAAAAAATAGATGTTTATTAGAAAATTTTAACATGAACGATGTTTAATAATATTATAATGCTAATAATAAGAAAAACAATAGGTACTTGGTCGATAGGACTTTTAAGAAAACTGAAATAAAAATGGTTTTACTGCAATTAGCAATGCTTTTAAAATGCTCATTGAAACGTATTGTCATTTGAATAAATGTTACTATGGACGTGAAATTAGCATTTATTTATATTTCTTTTTTTATTAGGACTAAGTGCCAATATTTGCTCCATTTCGATTATAATTCTAGGACCATTATGGTGTATATGGTTGCAAGGGCGGATACAACATGGACGCACGGAGGCCCTTTCCCTATTTCTGACGGTCGAAACCTATCATACAAAAAAGAAAGACGTTTAGGTGGCAGAATAAACACGTTACTTGTGCGCCTTTCAAAAAGTAATTCTATTCTAATTTACCTTCGGATATAGGGATATTCATATTTCTGAGAAAATAATTCCTGTAGTTACTGCGTTAATTTTAAAAGTTCTTTTAGTATTTTAGCCGCTAATGACATGGATATTCGCGTTCCCTAACAGAATTTAAAATAGGTATATTTTTATTTGATTTGTAAAACAAACTCAAAAGACAAAATGGAATTCTTATAAGAATGCTCACACGTTCGTCTGTTTATCCATTTTTCGTCAATGATTTTCATAGAAACTGTATGATTCAAGAACTTATAGCACATAAATATATATTCTATTTGAAATATTCGTATGAGAATCAAAGAGAAACTAGCGCAAGAACTACTAAAAGTTTTAGGGAATGTATTTACACTACAAATATAAGGAAAGTCCTGGTTTTTGTAGATTGGATCTCCAAAACCAGATTTAGAAACTTATCGTTTTATATTATGGTACACAGTCTTTTACGAGCGAGTCAAATCACATTTGACCTTTTTTATGTTACTTGTAACTTATAAAGGACTTTTAAATAGATTGTGATATTGGAATACAATAATCGATGCTTCTCTCAATAGCCTGAGATTCACAATTAGAATAATAAACTGGTTTATAATACTACATTTATGATCAAATAACAATATTTACAGCGATCACTGCAATCAACATTGTCGTTTAATAATTTTAAAGGAATTTAAAAGTTGTATTCAAAACCACATAGGTATTTCCGCAAAGAAAATTCCTATTTAATTGGTTGTATCGATACTTATATGTAACCATAAATATCTGCGGATATCTATAGTTGTGAACCCGTAGGAAATCCATAGCGAAATTATATATGACTTTATACTGTCTCATTAGTGTAACAGTTGTTGAGGTATCGTTTCAAGCAGAATGTAAGCTTTGAAGATCAAGTTTCATCTCTTCAGTGTTATCACATATCCAGCATTAAACTAAGTTCAAACAAGGTATCGTACATAGTCACGTATAATGTCAATAGCATACAACGACATTTCGCTTCCAATACGACGTCCGATATTGAAAATTTTCAGAAATATGCCAAAAAGGTTTTCGAGCTGGGACACACGGGCAGAAAGAACCACGAAAATAATATGTATAATATATTATGTAATACATAAAAGTTAAGGATACAGCATGACGATATGTATGTATGTATAAAACATAAAAATAGAATGTGTTTTGGAACGACAAAACATTTCCTATTATAAAAATACTTGGAAACCGGTAAAACTGGCTAATGCGTGATTTTATAATCGTTATTCTTCAGTAGAAAATCGATTCATACCAATTTGTTTTAAGTCCATTAATGTATCGATTAATTTGTATTAATTATTCATTAAATCGCGAAAAAACGTATCTCGAAATAAATATAAGCTATTTAGATATGTGGACACCGTTATCTGCATTATTATGTACGTAAACACGTGTTTTTAGTTAAACTAATTTCGCGCATTTATTTAACAAAATAGCGAGCCAATTTCGCTTTCTGGCTCGTAAAAATGGATTTTTATGATATCGTAAAATTTTTCGAACACAGATTTCCTGTGTCTTACGTATATACCTTATATTGCATCTTGTCACGTAGCTTCATAAAATTTCCGTTTAATGCAACCCAGCTTTAGCATCCTTATTGGTGGCGACAGTTATTGGAAACAATTTAGAGGAAGCCGTATTTTTGTTCGGAATTTTGTTTACACGTGTTCCTAAGACATCGAAGAATTTTGTATTATTATACTTAATATTAAAATGTCAATGTGCTAATTATATCGATACGAATACCTATGCAGTTTTCTGTAATCTAATGTCAATAAAATAAATAAGAAATAAAATATTATTCGTTAAAAATTTTCTAATTTTAATTTAAAAATAGTGCGTTAATACTTACAAAATATATTTCATATTGAATAACAATTGTGGAGCTCCAATAGTCTTATAAAATAACTAATTACAAGTATTATCACAACATTCACCCACTATTTGGTATACTTATTTTAAACCACTCAATATGTATGTCCATTTACATTTTCACAGAAATCGTGAAGTTTATTTTCGTATTGCGATTATGCGTGCGCGCAGCCATGCGCGTGAGCGGGCGATCAATGACTGTCATATGGCAACGCCGGCGCCTATCGCGAGCTTTGTCGCGGAAGCTGCAGATAACGAGAACTGATCGCAGTCTTCAGTATATTCACTTAACTATAATAGAAAAACCTGTCTGTCAAATCTTTTCATTGGAAATTCAGCATAACTATATTACTAATGGATTTAGTCATAAACGTTTTTAAATATGTATATAACAAGAATTAAGTTACTTATACTTACATATATCGCTAGTTGAATTCAGATACTTATTCGAAATATTTAATATTAATTATTAAAAAACATCTACTGCTCGAGCTGAGTGCTCGGTTATCTATGTTATAACGTAGATTTATAAGTGGATGTTAATCTAACAACACAGATTAATAACTGCGTGATCCAAATTTAATTTACAAAATTGAAATGGGTCGCTATTGGGTAACTGTCTTCGTTTTTATAATAAGATTCCTCAGGACGTTGATCAATTAAAGAAAAAGATATATTGTAGAACAGCTTAACCTCACTCTTTCTCCACTGGCATTTAAAATTCAACAATTCCTATCTTTTGAAATGGATTTCGAATATTTTCCCGCAATTATGTTCATTATTATATATATTTATCACATCTAATAAAACATTACTTAACTTTAAAACTATGATTAAATGGATAAAATAATAAACGATTTTTTTTATTAGATCGAGTTATTATAAATACTATTGTTTGATAATGGTTTGTAGGAATTTTGTTACATTAAACGTTTATATCCAAAAATTACATTAGATGAAATGTTACGCGATTATTATATGACTGCGTCTTGTGTCAACATTATAAACTAACTAAGTCTAACCTCTTTGATCATAAACAATTGATGCTATGCTAGTTAAAATAAGTTTTTTGTCTTATATTTCAAAACAAAAGACAATATGAAAATAAAGACGCAACGTGTTTTAGCTTAAAAAACATGATATATTTTTTATGAATAAAAACCTAAGAATATAATAATTATTTTTAGAATTCGATTATAAAATAAACAACAATCGTTTTCGCCATCGCAACGTCATTGAAACTATTTTAGATATCGTCTGACGATCATTTGTTTCAGGCGCCAGACTACAAAAACGTAGGTGTACATGTAAGTGCAATATATAAGTCAGAGGCAAAAATAAGTACCAAGAATAGCTCTTGAAACAAGCTAATGGGCGGACAGAACATGTGTCATCTTAGTTTCTTTCTGATGTTACTAGTTTTGTACCGCAGTTTCATTCGCTTTATGTTAAGTAACAACTACAGTTATAATGTAATAAATATAGTCATGGATTTTTTCCTTCTTTCCCGTGGTCTTTATTTACAGTGTTATAGTTTAACAATTGGTTAATATAATTTCTTTAAAATATATAATTTCTTCTTTCGTCATTCGTCATTCGTTATTCGTTATTTTTCAATATTTCTCTTTGACTTTTAATTTTAAATTTACTAATACAAATGATATTTTATTTCTCACTAGCGACCCGTCCCAGCTTTGTACGGATAGAATTTTTTTGTAAATAAAACATAGCCCATGTTACTTGCTAATAATATGGCTTTCAATAGGTGAAAGAATTTTTGAAATTGGTTTAGTTTTTGAGTTCATACATTACATACAAACAAACAAAGTTTACCTCTTTATTATATTACAGTATTGGTATAGATAAACTTTCTTTATATGTTGATTAACAACTCGGGAGCGACAGCTACGAACTGAAGAATACAATGTAGATTAAAAAGTCGCGCCAATTTTTTTTTCTTTCTTCATGACATGGCGCACAGATTAGCGCATTTGCCAATGTCATTGAAGCACTTTCGAAGTAAATTCGTTTTTTTCGTTACTCCTCCAGTAAAGTGATAGTAGACCTTACTGAAGTTATAATGGACTTCTTAGAGCACGAGAACTTCAGCTACACATGTTTATTTCTATCTACTTCATTCTTTTTACTTATGCAGAACTTTAAAATACTACAATATACTAGAGGAAGTGTACCGATTATGGAATTTGGGTATAATATAGTCTAATGACATTTCTCTTAAACTAAGCAACGTAGATATTTGAATCCACCGCCCCCCAGCCCTTACCCCATGACTACTGCACGGCCAGTACACGTTCACGAGCCAAGCACTATTTACATTTTTAAGGGAAAGATGAAGGTTTTCGCGCGCATTTGAGTAAAATTTGGGTAAGTATGACGTTTCGTTTTATATTTCTTAAATTTTACATTTACTTTTAATACATTATAGTGTATTGTTATCCTGTAACTACATAGTCCACTACATGTGGTGTATTTTAGTCATGTTTACTAGTGTTACACTCTATGTTTTGTTTTATTTTATGGTGTGATGTTCTTAATATGGAATTTGGTCAGCACCCTATTATGAAATACTCTTTCCTAATGGAGTCTCCTATTCCATATATATATTTTATCGGTCAACTACCAATTACATATTTGGGACATCAGAAATTGATAAAAAACTGAAAATGCTAATTTTTACCTACAATAAAAATAAGATGGAAAACTATAAAAGCTGTAAAATTAAAAAAAAACTGATTTTAAAAGATGCTGTTCCTTATAATGTTTCTTAAACGACATTGTACAGACTCAGTAAATCAGTTTAATAGTATTTTTAAGTATACCTTCTATAAAATACCATTTTCCATATCCGGTACACATTTTTAGGGGTATATTTTGATTGTTTTTACGTTAAGGAAAAATTAAGTCTGTTTTAGCATTTCCGTTACTATTGTTCTAAAGTAGAATATATTGCCTAGGCAAACAATAACATAATACTGTTAAATAATAAATTTTCATTATTTAGTACGAGTTTTTATTGTAGTATTCCATATTCGGTACCCTTCTCTATCACTTTTGTAATTCAAAACTCCCAAAAATATAAAAACCAGAAAATCTGAATAAAACGACAACCTCGCTTCTCCCGTTCCCGCCAAACAGTCTTGCGCCAAACTTTATGGCGGATCTGAAGTGGCAGATGAATGTCGTTTTGCGCCACGCCGCGCCGGTACAGTCAAGTACACTGTCGCAACGCGCATTGGGAAAACGCGGGCTGGCGGTTGCTCGGCGGTGAATGTGTCTTGCCCCTTGCCATGATACGTCCGCTGAAACCTGCGATTCTCTAACACAAATTAGTCCAATTCACTTCTGCATCCGCGGTGAGATTGTCAACTGTGAATTGGTTTTCTCTAAATTCAACATAAATACTAGCGCCACCTAAATGCGTGTGGCGGCAAGTCGTACTATCGAAAATGAATTTTTTGCCATTTTGTTAAATGTAACAAATAATTTTTTTTGTTTATCGTAAGGAAAAAAACTCCGCACGAGCACCCAACCGCTTCTCATGCCTCAGGAGAGAACGTGAGCACCGACTGGGTAGTGTCGGGCTTGAACCGACTAAAACAATCCTCCACTCGCCACTTGATCCTACAGGCCGTCGTAGCGAACCGAACGCGTTGGGGGTGAGCGCTCCGCCCGGAAAGGTCGATAAAGCCTGAGAACCTCTCCGTTCGGGGAGTACCCAGGAGGCAGGATGGGACCTCGGCTCATGGGTGAGGGCCGGTCCCAAAGTGGTTATAACCGGCCGGCGATCGATCGGCTGAAGTCGCGAAATGGTGATTGCCTATCGCATAACGCAGAGCGGGCAGAAGACCCGTGCTCGAGTGTGGCACTATCTGAGTGTGTAATGTAGTCGAATAGAACCTACAGAGGCCCTATTGTTAACGCGCAAAACATCGACGCCCCATCCATGGGGGGCGGTGCGGTATCGCATCGTTAGTGTTTGTGTTTAACGGGGCGTCGTTTGCCACTGTTATGTAGTCGTTCGGGTCCGTTAAAACGTCTCTCGGTCGTCTAGGGTGCGGTCGAATAAACACTAAGACGAAATATCTACTAAATTCGAAATACTCTTGAAGCAATCAACGACAAACTCGCATCCGAGATCACTTCGCTCATAGTATGTTTGGGTTAGAGAATTCCATTTGCAGGCCGAGTGCCATCACAAACTTTGACGTTACATATATTTATTACTTTATTTTGTTACAGTATTACACAAAATAAGCGCCGTAGACAAATTTTAGTAGCGCAGGAACTTTATTGTACCAACAGCAGATTTGAGAATTTCTTGCGTTAAAATCTTGCATTGTTTTTGGTTGATCGAATACGCGGCAAAATCGCAGTAGTCCTTGCAGCGTGCGCCGTCTTGTTTCAGTTGTAGTTGTGAATGTGTAATAAGCAATACTCTGCTAACTGTTAATGCAAATAAAGTTCATTATGAATTATTTACGTATTCGGCAAATTCAAGTATAGTCTGACAGTATAGTTTGACAGCTTTTATATGATGTACCATGACATATCACAGGAATACTAGACTGACGTCTAATCTGCTATTAGTCTTCTTTTACGACACTCGTAAACATGTATAGGTAGAAGCAATTTGAACAAACTTAACGGCGTAGCTATTTTTAAGAAAAAAAAACTGTCTTTAAAATAATATTAGAAATTAGTTGTTATTCTAATAAGTTGGTGACAAATCTAAAAAACTAGCAGACTTTCTTTTTATTGTTTATACGTAAATAAAGACGGTTACTAAAGTTGATACTTCAGTAACCGTCTTTACTTACGTATTTGTATCGTATTTATGAAGTTGTCTTTGTACATGAGGTTTAATTAGTAAATGATAATCATTATTTTGTACTTTTCAGTGTTTTTATTTTGAAGTCGGTTTAATTTTTTTCTTATTTTTTATTTTATTTTAGCGTTTTGAGCGGTCTTGTCCAAATAAAATATTTCGAATAGGTGTATAACTAACTTCTTTGCAATACTAGAACGAAACGTTAAATGAAAGGATCATCAAAATATATACACCGTTCAAAAGTTCTTTTGTTTAAGCGCTCTATCTTTCAGTAGTTGACCACCTTATACTCTTTAAAATACAAAGAATAATCACATCCGGTGCACAAATGGCGGACAAATTGCTTAACATACATTAAAGAAAAAGTTGTAAGTTGATTAATTATTTGAAATATAATTGTACACATAAATATATAAAGAGTATACCTAATTCTCTACATGTACTCTACATATAGAGAATTAGGTATTGCGTAACTGGACGAAAATGCTCGTTGGCGAATATCAATCAGATATGTTATTATGATGAGTGAAATGCCAGCATTAATGATTATGTCCAATTTCAGAAATGGAAACGCATTTAAATTTAAAACGCATATAAATTCGAGTAAATAATGACAATGTTGTGAAGCTGTGAAGTAAATAATGACAATGTTGAATAGCTGTTCGTGAGCGACTTCATATTTGAGAGAAATGTGCAATTGCCTTGCACGTACGTGTTCAATGAAACGTTAAATGCAAACGCTTACAAAATAAGGTTAAAATTGAAGCTTTTTGTCATGCCTTAGTAAATTTGTGATCTTTCATTATGCGGTGTGGTGTTAAATTTGATGTATATAATATAATAATAATACTCCAGACAATTACACAGATTGTGACCCCAAACCAAGCTTAAGCTTGTACTATGGATACCACACAACGAACTCCCAGTAACACCCAGATTCCAAGCCAAATTAGAAAAGTTCATTTCCTAAATTGACCTGTCCGGGGATCGAACCCGGGACCCTAGCTTGGAAAACAGATGCATATGCCACTGCGCCAACGTGCCAGTCAATATTTCAATAGCAAAATTTTTTTTGTAGATTTATTTAATTATTTTTTATAAAAGAGGGGACAAACGAGCAAGCGGGTCACCTGATGGTGAGTGACCATCGCCGCCCATGGACACCCGCAACGTTCGGGGAATCACGTGTGCGTTGCCGACCTTTAGGGAAATAGGAAAAGAAGGGGGAAGGGCGAGATGGGCCACCAGCACTCTTCCTCACCGAACGAAACACAACAGCAATAGACGCTGTTATTTCACCCCGATATTCTGTGTGAGGGTGGTATTTCACCGGGCGAGCCGGCCTAATTAATGCTGCAATGCAGCATGACTCTATCACTCATTTGTAGTATAGTACAAACCGTTTCCCGCCCGCTTCGCTGGGCGTAAGTGAAAATTTTATACGTAATAGTACATTTTTGTTTGAAAAATGGTGAAGGGTCTATGGAGTTAAAAAAATAAGTAGTCTATAACCATTTACAACTAATTCCGCGTTGAATGGTCTGGTCCCATGCCGATCGGTCCAGTAGTTTTCAAGTTTATCGCGGTCAAATAAAAAAAAAACTTTCATTATATATATGTAGAAGATATTGGCTCAAACTTCAAAAAAGTTTTAGATCATTATGATTTTATTTTCATAAGAGTAATTTTTATAGTCGGGATTCCTTCTTCACATACAAGTAATTTGTCAGAGTGATAAAATTAACATTTGGCAGACAAACTGTGTTTTATTAGAAGTACTGGTACATTATATACCCAGTCTAC
This sequence comes from Zeuzera pyrina, assembly GCA_907165235.1. Taxonomy (NCBI): domain Eukaryota; kingdom Metazoa; phylum Arthropoda; class Insecta; order Lepidoptera; family Cossidae; genus Zeuzera; species Zeuzera pyrina. Next base: position 7,569,495 of record OU015629.1, read on the forward strand.
ATGACAAAATAACAAGCAACGCTGAAATTTCTGGAACAATGTGCGACCTAGGGTTGTCAAATATAATATAACGAAGTATGAGTCACTCTTTCTTTATTACAAAATTATCGAATTGTACATTTGCACGATTTGCAAATACGTTCGTAAATAATTTATTTGTTATAAAATAATTGAAAATGTAATCAGGTTTCCATGTAACAAAAACATATTTCATTTACTACCAACATAACCGACATTATTTAATTGAAGATTATGTACATCTTTATTCTCAGATATTAATGTACAGAAACTCGTATCAGACAACCCTATCACATTGAGATATATTTCACGCATTCACCGCGTATTAACGATGGGCCTAATGATCCTTATATCCGCGGTTCGTCATTATTGAATATTAACGCGTCATCAACGAAACGTCGGCTGCTAAAATGATAACGCATGGCCGATTCTAATTAGTCCCATCGAATTATTAACGTAACTTGCTTTTGAGGTTGGTATTTAGTTCTAACGAGATAATCTCTTTTAATCTCATAGCTCAATTTAAACATGAGCCAGTCCGGTCTTAATAGTCGAGAGCACTAAAATAAATTGGGCTTGCCACTTTGAAATCAATACGGTATTCAGCAAATGAGTCATAACTTTTTCATTTTAATTTTAAATTTGGACCTGTATACATTGGAGCAAGAAAGACATTCATATATCTTTCTTCGATAGTACCTCTTTGCAATTCATATTTTATTTAATATAATATTTTATAACCTAAGTTATATATAAACACAAATGAAACATACATGAAAATCCACGAATCGCGTTTGTCTTTATGGTTGTTCTAATATCGATAATGAACGTATATTTCACTGTTTTAATCATTGTGATAAACAAATTAATTGCTCGTATGTTTTTAGAAATAAAATGAAAAAACAAACATACAAGCTACAATTTTTAAGTGTTTTGTACGTGATGGTGATTTGTGACTATCTAGTGATGTAATGTATACCTACTCTAAAAACCAATGTCTCTGTACTGTTCAAACGAGTTCTTAATAGGTTACGTTACGTAGTTTCAAGTATAAGACACATGTTTTGAAGATGCCCAAGTTTTCTGAGAACATATGCCACTGGAAGGATTTTAGCAGTAATAGGTACATATAACAGAAGAAGAAACATAGCTTCATGTGTATAAAAATGAACAGAAAAATAAAAACAGGCTAAGTGCCAGTCATACATAGGCTTATAGTGTCGCTTACTTATGTAATGCAATTTTTTTTTACACAGAAATTAACTCCTCTGCAAATTTACTTAATGATCGGCGATTGGCAACGACTCATGTTGTACGACTCGAGTTGTTACCAACCGCCAACCGCTTAGCTATAAGATAATAGGTTTAATATTTACGAGAGTTAAGTCGCTACCAATTACCAACCGTTATCCTTTTGCCATGAACCTTTTTTATATAAAGAAATGTGTCTAACGTGATAAAAGATATATTTACGAGACATGAGTCGTTACCATTCACCAACCACGTGATAAAGCTCTCGATCTCGTGATTTCATATCTGGCTGACCGAGAACAAAATGTGAATGCAAATTACACAATTGGGGTTACATCTGTCGGTTCTAAATTAATGATGGGCGTTCCTCAAGGATCAATTTTGGGACCGTTCCTATTTTTGGTTTACATTAATGATCTTCCATTTATGCTTTAGGACCTTTGTGAAATAATATTATTTGCTGATGACACATCATTATTATTTAAAGTTAAGAGAAAAGACATAGATATTAGCGGACAGAATAGGACCTTGGCGGATGTCTCGAGATGGTTCGCTGCCAATAATTTACTACTGAATGCACAAAAAACCTTTACATTACATTGTACATTGTACATTGGATAGGGAAAACTTTACACAATTAAGTTTTCCCTATCCAATGTACCCAAAATCCATAATGGACTGAAACTGGATGGGAAACAATTAGAATTAATGAAATCAGCTACTTTTCTTGGTTTAACAGTAGACAATAAGTTACAGTGGGCGGACCATATCGGGACTTTATCTAATAAGCTCAGTTCGGCAATATATGCTATTAGGCGCATTAGACAGTTGACAGATGTAGCTACGGCCAGGCTGGTGTATTTCGCATATTTCCATAGCCTTATGTCTTATGGTCTGCTACTGTAGGGATCAGCGGCGCATATGAAATCTATCTTTATTTTACAAAAGAGGGCAATGCGTACCATTTACAGTATGAACGCACGTGAGTCGCTGAGAGATCATTTTAAAGACATTTATGTACTCACCTTACCCTCGTTATACATCTATGAAAACATAATGTACACTAAAAAAAATTTAGATCTATTTCAAAAGAAAGGCGTTGTTTGGTGTGGAAACTCGTGGTCGTGATCAGCTAGTTATTCCTAAATTTAAATTACAAAAGTCAAGTGGTTCATTTTTGGGTAACTGTGTTCGTTTTTATAATAAAATTCCTCAAGAAATTACTCAATTAACGGAAAACAGATTTAAACTTGTCATTAAACGCACACTGAGTGAAAAAGCATACTACAAAATTAGCGATTTCATTGAAGACACAACAATAGACTGGAAATGATCCTCTCTGCGTATGCATTTACTGGCTTTATAGATATTGTATTTTTAAATAACGATTGTAGAATGATGTTAAAAAAATGATACCTGACTGAGTTTCTTGTCGGTTCTTCTCAGTATTCAGGTTTTCTTTTCGAACCGAACTAAAGTAGATTTGACGTTCAAAAATACATTGCATTTGGGTTTACTTGAATAAATTGATTTGACTTTGACTTTGACTTTGAACCATTAATTTGAGTTTGCTCTGCTCTTTTTAATTTTATGAAAAATAATTATGTAAAATAATGCAATTCTGATAATTTTCCTTCAATATACACCTTATTGTTTGTCAATGTTCATGCTTTTTTCTAAATTATCTGAGTGATACTTTTGGAGATAAGTGTTAAAAAGGTAACTCAAAGTAATGTAATAATTAACACTCAAAAAAGAAAACTCCACTTATATGTAAATTTTTTTTTTGGCGCCGCAGGAGAAACCTGAACTTAAGTGTCTGGCCCCCTGGGAGTGAGATTGGGTTATGTATAGCTTTTACCTTTCATACCTCCCACGGTGGTTCATCAACGCGTTGTCTAGGCGTTCTGGGGTCTTCTACGAAAACGGAGCTACAGGGCTAATGGTCCGCGGCGTAGGTTGCCATCGCACCGGTGTAGTTTCCTCTAGCTAGATCGGCACGCTTATTGCGTAACTTGCGGTCAGCATGCGACAGCCAATATCGCGTGATATCTTAATTTTATTTGTATAGTAGTGCTGAATCTACCGCGAAAACTGCATTTTATGGTGCTAAAATAATATATATAATAATACTTTTTATATTATTATAGATACTAATTTTTTATTACAATTAGACACCGGTCGCGAAGTAATCGCGTGGCTGTCGCTGTCTGCAAATTTTTAGGTAATAACCTCACTACCCTTTTTCGATCTCACTCGGTATCCTTCTGCACCATTACGGCCTCGCAAAAGGAGGACATGGCCTTCCACGACTGCATTCACACGCAGATTCACCTGCCAGCATAGCCACTACTACTGCTGCCAGGTGTAGTTCTCACATCAATCAGTTTTTCTGGCTCACAATTGTGAGCGTGAGAGTGAAAAATATGAATACAATAAATTCCTCAAATGAAAACTGTCCAACTAATAGTTACATAAATGCTATTTGCTACTTAGACGTAAAATATAGTAACAAATGACAGTGACAGACAGTCCCCAAATTAATATATATGAAATAGCAATTAGCGAAGAAAAGCGCCGCAAATGGTATATTTTCTGTTATATTGAGACAGCCTTGACCCGCTTTTTATCGCAAAAAAACAATAATTAAGAGACAGATACTAATTAAAATCAACGTCAAAAATATGGGGCACGGTGGCTAGAAGTGACATGTCTTCATTACTTTTTTCACGGCCCACCAATATTTAATTGAAAGATTGTATTGTACAGTGAATTAATGACGTCATTCGTATTATTCGTGTATTCATGGCTGGTAGTGACCGATAGTACGTTAGAATAGTAAATTCGTGAAAGGAAAGAAATCTGTACCTACACAAAAATAAGTTACACTTTGTTTATGCAATTAATGCACTGTATATGTTACAATATGTGGAGTATAAAATGTAGATAGTGAATTCAAGAAACGTATAACGTGCTAGGAACTAACACGTAATAAAATATTGTTCGTTTCAATCACAAAGCGCATAGCCTGGCGATACATATGCATACACGTATCTTCATGATCTTCATATCTCTAACAGGGTAGTCTGAGTATCGCGTCCTCACATAATTATTTCGCCTCTCATATCTCATTATTCTGCTTACACACGTCGAAACAAAACAGTTATACATTATTGAGCACCTGAAAGTTAAAGTCTAGATGTCACTGCTGTCTACGGGGATGGGCATCCGATATACGGAGTAGAGACCATTAGAAGCTTATGAATTATATATTTCAATAACTACTTGATATGTTGAAATTGGTTATAGGCTATTTGATAGTTATAAAAAGACTAACCGATGTATTTTTATTAATTCGTGTTTTCTTCACTTATTATTATTTTAATTTAGTGTATAAAATGTATAAAAACCAAGACATCAAGACCAAAATCATTCAAGACCGGTCGACTTTTGAACAGAATTTTGTTAATCCACCTACGGTTCACGATTTCAGATTTTTTTAAATATTTATGTGTATAATTTTGCATTAATACTTCAGTTATTAAATGAGAAAAAATTTTGTTCATCTGCTATTGGTTAATAAAATCAGTTTTTGATCACATAATGTAATTGAAATGCTTCACCTAATGGTAACAGTGAAGTTGAAATTATTAAAAATTCATATTTTATTCAGATGCTATAACTACAGACACATAACTTTATAATATTATCACGCTGTACCTGTAACAAGATTCATACCGCTTTTATTCAAAACTCATAATTCTCTTCATACAGTTGCCAATGTATATTTTTTCTTTACGCATTCTCGTCAACGAATGTAAACTGTGTATTATTTGTTTTTAACCGACATCCAAAAAAGGAGGAGGTTCTCAATTCATTTGTATGTTTTCTTTTTTTTATGTTTGTTACCTCATAACTCCGTCATTTATGAACCTATTTAAAAAATTCTTTTTTTGTTTGAAAGGACATAGTTCCAGATTAGTCCCAATGAAATTTCACTGATATTGGAGCTTTGGTTTCGAAGATACTCTAAATAACGTGACCTAGTTATAACCTTTATTCATTTATATTGATGATTCTCTTGTATGTTACTTAATTTCGAAAAATACTTATTGTTCTGTTTAGTAATTCTTCTGTCAATATGTAAGTATAAATGGTTAAACACATCATGAAGAGTTTAACTATGTTTCATTGTAATATTAGCATAATGTTGAAAATTTAAACAGTCTCGACACAAACTATTATTAGCATCGATTTCCAATAAACACAACTAGAAATATTATCTAAAATACAGCTTCAAACAAAAACCACAAGAATATTATTTTATTTGTTCAAGAGCCACCGCACAGGTAAAACACGAACAGACCGACCTTGATACTAAACTTAAAACACCAGCCTTTCAGTGGGGGGCTTAAAAGTGTTTACATAATACTAATTGATTTAAAATGAATACTAATTTAGTCAAGAACTGAAGTTATATTGAAAAAATAACTTAGAATAATTTCGTGTAGGGAGTAAATGTCAGCCAAAGAATTATTATAATGAACTGGAAGAGGTTACTACAAATAACTGGTGTGCGCAATGGGCTAACAGCTTATCGCTCTCTGGTTCTTCTTTCTTTTCTCTTTGTTATTTTTCTGCTAGAAGTAGTCTTAAGGCGTCACTTTACTGAATTTTAATGACGCAAGCTCATAGAGCGTAGCATTTGTGATCTGTGATGTGGTGTTGGTCTGTGTTGTGGATTGGCACTGTAACGTGTAGCCACAGAGTATCTTTTTATCTGAACTGAACATTCTTATATATGTAAAATGTTATAGTCTATATTTTTTTCATATAACGGACATTACTTTTTGTTTGGTTGTACATAATTCTAATTGTGCAATATAATTCTAAAACAACGTATACTTTATTATTTCTACAAAAAACTGTGACGGACGCACAAACGTTATAAGGGTATCGCTTTTACTTTTGTACCATGAGACCCTTAAGAGTTCGTCTATGCAGAATTTGGTGCGTTCGGTGACCTGGACTCGTCTAAGACGACTGAGAATTCGATATTTGGTTACAAACAACTTTAAATTTTTATCTTGATATCTTTAAACGTAGAAACATGATTGGATAAAAAAATATTGTTTAAAAAATCCAGTAAAGTCCCTTTTTTGCACAAAGATTCAGTTGCATCTCCAAAATTCTATAGAATTTTAAAGTGATTTTTACTAAAATGGATTGATAATTATAAATTATCTCCAATCTCTAAAACCATTTTTTTTAGTTGGTAATGTAGTGTTCTTGCAAATTACAGTTATGTGCAAAATCAAAACTGCAACTGCGAAAATCAACTTTATTCATATCGCCATAGGGCGCGGGGGGTAATGAACGAATTCGGTTGCACTGAGTTGCATAGGCGGACTTTTAGGATGGCTTGCACTTACTATTTAAACTCGATTTTAGGAACTGACATCTCATTCGCACCAACTATTTAATAATTGGTGGAAGCTAGATGCCACTTAATAATAATAATAATAATGTATTTATTTGCCTTCAACATAAGTAGAATACGAATGATATATAAACAATATTGAATGTAATAAATATGAAGACAAAAAAGGTCTACGACTCGCCGGTTATTAAGCATGCAACAACCACCGATATTCTGCCGTAGCCTGTACATATTACATACAAAAGAAGAAAAACACTTCATACCTACTCGCGAACATTACAAAAAATAAAATAAACACAAATAGATTAAAAATGAATTACTTAAAATAAATGATATCTATTGTCAAATATAGAGAATACATAAATAAAACAGTAATAAGCATCCTATTAGCATCGTACATATCTAGGAACTAGATGATGATGAACTTCCTTAAATCGAGTTCAAATAGTTGGTGCAAGCCATCCTTAATTAGTTTTTGTAACAAGTATTTTTTCAAGTCGACTATATAAACTAATATAGTATAGTAGCAGATTTATAAAAAAGGACTGTTACTGAACAGTCCTATATTTTCATTCGACATGGAGATCGGAGATCTTACATAACTGGACACGGCGTCATTTTATTTATTTTTTTTTTTTTTTGGTTTGTTTTCTAGGATGATCAATTGTAACTCTTTTTGTTAATTAGTATTAACTTTTTTTTGTTTAAATAACAACTTCTTATAACAGTACTTTTGAACGTTTTTATTACAAATCGGAGGACCTTCACTGAAAATAATTTATAAAAACTTCATCAGGTAAACACGATTTTATTTTTGCTTTCATTCTTATTGCATCTACAAAATTGTTTCATTACAAAAGTGATTTCCTCGAGTTAACTACGTGAAAACTATGCACAATTTACGTCTATTCGCCGACGAACCAGCGCTCTGACAATGTTGCGTGACTGTGGAAAATACAATTTGAGTCCATACATACCAATTTTATTTACAGTACAGCTAGTTATATGACCAAGTAAACATATAATTTTGGGAAATGAGCTGTGACTAATCTATCGGCGCATAGATTAACGTATCGGCTGAGCAAGACAATATAGGAAAGGAATACTAACTCCAATATCCATATTTACTCCTTTTTTTTATTTTACAAAAAAGAGCAATACCTACCACAACAGTCACAATTGGACGAGAATCACTATAAGATCGTTTTAAGGACATTGATGTTCTCACCTTGCCGTCCTTATACATCTTTGAAATTATTATATACGAGGAAAAATATAGATCTGTTTAAAAAGAAAGGGGATAGTAATGGAATGGAAATCTGAGGTTATAATAATTCTATTTTAATTACGTAAGTCTAATATTTCATTTTTGGGTAACTGCATTCGTTTTTATAATAAAGTTCCTCAGAAAGATGCTCAATTAATGGAAAATAGATTTAGATTTGTTATAAAACGAACATTGATTAGAAAGTCGTACTAAAAATTAACGATTTCGTTGAAGACAATATCTCTGGAAATAATCTTCTCTGCAAGTGCATTTAAGGGTTTTCTGAGTATTGTATTTCAATAAATCTATTGTAAAATGACGTTGAAAAAATTATACCTGACCGAGTTTCTTGTTGGTTCTACTCACTGTCCAAGTTTTCTTTTCGAACCGAACTAAAGTAAATTTGACGTTCAAATATAAATATATAATAACTTTCACTAGACTTTTTAAAATTGTCTTGGAGTCTAGGTGTCACTGGGTATTCCTCTAGTTCAAGTTGAGTGGTTGTGTTTATACAATTGTTGTAATTTTCTTGATATTTTTTTTAGGGTACCGTACCTCTAAAGGAAAAAATCAGAACCCTTATCACTTTGTTGTTCATCCGAACTTTGTCCGTCTGTCCATCAGTCGAGACCCTCTGTCTCGAAAACGGATAGAAGTGTCATGTTGAAATTTACAAACACTGTGTGTATGGTCCCTTGGAGATGTAAAAAATTAAAGCTTCCAAGTCGACGCAAACATAAGATACGTATTTTTCTGTACTCAAACAAAAACCCTAATAAGAACCCTAGTAAGGGTTCTTCCTGTGGACCTAAAAACATCAAATTTGATAAAGAGCAAGGTCACAGCACAATAAAAATCAAAAAGTTGCAAGTTTGTAATTATATCACACTTTTTTGCCATGAGAAACTTACGTTTGCTGTTGGAAAGTATGAGAGAACGTGTTTTAACTGCAAAGTTAAATTTGTTTTTGAATCGGACTAAATTTTTTTGGTAAATAAAACAAATACATTGTATGGTAGTACGGGACGCTCAGCACTCGAGTCCGACTCGCACTTGGCCGGTTTTAAATTTATATAAATAGCAACAAATAAATAGTATTATCGAGACAATTACACGTTATTGTGTTCTATCCAAGTAACTAAATCATGGTACATTGTCAGTGTTATTGTACAGCAGTCATATTATAAACGACAATATGACCTGAAAGTGGACTAAATAATATAATATTTCAGTCACGTAGTGGCCGTGTTATAGCCGCAGTTACAGAAATACCATTTTGTAAGTGTTAAAAGACTTGTGCCAGTATATATTTCCTAATACACACAATTTCGTGACTAATCAGGGTCACTTTTTTAAATAACAAAACTCTCAATTTTAGGCGCTAATTAGATGAAGCTCCAGTTCCTCCTGTGATTGACAAAATATAAACTACTTTAAAAGTGAAAGAAAATACGTATACACCAAACTTAACAGAAAAGTCAATCAAAATATATATGTATGTTATAGCACATCTAGTGATAACACATCTAGATATACATATAAATAAAATATAAGTGTCTGTCTGTGATATATATTACGTGTTTTTTAATTTTTTTTCTCCCTGTCTGTTTGGCTAATCTTCGAAACGAAACCGATTTTATCGAAATTTTCATTAGTAGATAGACTTTTTAGAGTTATATGGACTACTTTTTATTTATGTAAAGTACCAAAAACGCGTGCAAAATTGTGTAGTACGACTTTTTCTTTACAACTTTATAAATTCGTAAAATTATAAAAGAAATCAGAGGGTAACTGGAGACCGGAATTGATTGAACGCCATTTATATGGCGTCAATATTCTCGGAATAATTTGATACGTGATTCATTTGCTTGAAGATGATTTTATTTCCTGTTAATTAGTTCTGTAGTCTAGCATTTATCTTTCATAAGCTTATGATTCATTTCCTTGCTATTTCTAACTTGCTACTGCTAACTACTAACGTTAATAATTATGGCATGATAGAGACAAGTAGATATGCTATTCAAGTATTTGAGTAAATATAGCTACTTTACTATTCATTTAAATAAGAATCGATTTTGTAATGGATTAAAATTCATATTGTATTAATTGTTGATATTAGTGTGTCCTTGAGAATTATAAGATCTGAGGAGACAAAAGAAGGACCGTCAAACTTGGCGCTCTGATCTCTCTGACTACACCGTTTGGGATACAGTGTGAAGATAATATGTATATGCCCTTGAGTTCAATTTGCGGCGTTTCTTATGTCAAAAAATTAATTAATTGTAATTATTTTATGGCGTCAATTTTACACTATCCAAAGTTAACAGTCATTTGATAACTAACTTTAATAACGACAATGGCGTTGTTGAAACTCAGTGATAATTCAACGAAATAAATTAATTTATAGCATTAATTAATACCGATTGAAATGCGTGTTGGCAATTCAACGTTTCTTATTTGAAAATTAAAGAAATTATTCGATACTGTGTTGTAGATTAATTTTGAGAGAAACTCCTTCTAGGCTGCGTTTGACATCAAACCGCACGTACTTTTTTCACAAATATGGTCGAGTGCTCTACTATAATAAAACACGATAAGAAGCTTATTTTACTGAAATCCAATTAAATTTTATATAAATTTATAGAACTGTTAGAGAAAACGCATGTTTATAAAGTTAAGAATAACTTACTTAATAATACAATCTATACAGCTGCAAGGAATACAACTACAAGATATTTATCAAACTGTACGATGATTGAAACTTGACTCTTGTTTAGACTAACCTTTTTTGGTGTAACGCGATAATCTCCACAGCCTTGACAAACTTGCGTCTTCGATCTCTTCTCTAACAATAAGTATGAAATGGAATACTTTGATTAAAAACAATCTAATGGCATAGTGCGTGATGGCAGCGCCAAACGGCTTTTACAACTAGCTTACTAGGGCGGTCATGACATTGCTAAAAGATCGAGAAATAAAAAGCAAATTATATAATAATTTAAATCAATTATTTATAATCGATTCATTAAAACTGTGATTCATTAACATGATTTGGAAATAGTTTTTAATTCTTAGTTCGAGATTTGATGTCAAAAGTAATAAAGTAAGAGATTCTGGCGCGACGAGTATACAGAAAAGTGATTTAGACAAATTATTAATAAAATATTCGCTTACATCGCTTCGGGATTAAAAAACATGTTTTTTCCTATATTTTCGGTACGAGCTTTTTATCAGTAGCTTAGTATAATCCGTAACGTTGCATATAAATCTGAGACTACGAATAAAGTAAAAATATGGTTAAAATTTAACTGTAATTTTTGGAGTTTAATACTTTTCGTTGACTATGTTAATATGTTGATCTCTGTTTCATTACGACACACGTGTCACTGACTAATAAAGACAGTTCGGCCGCCCCCGGCACTATGTTGTTTGTTGTACTCTGCGATCATTGCGTTGTGTTGCGATCGTTCGATTATGTAGGTACTTCCCATCCAGGGAATACTTATGTTCGCGAGCAGATCACATGATTTTATTTGTAAGATAGTTTTCTTCTTGATTATAGAACGTGTCTGTCCGCTCGCCAATAGCTCGACCTTTATTTATACGATTACGATACGAAAATTTGTACGATTTTCGATATTGTGTAGCAATATGTGCGGTGTCACCCTTGCGGACAGAATAAACAATGAAGAGGCACGCAGTATGACAGGTTTGCACGACGGTATTGTTGAAAAAATGAAGAAAGGAATGCTAAGATGGTTCAAGCACATGGAAAGAATGAGTGATGAAAGACTGACGAAGAAAATATATAGAGCGAAAGTAAGTGGTAAAAGAAGCCAAGTAAGACCAAGGCTGACTAATGAAGATCAAATATCTAGAGTGTTAGCCGATGGAAATATCAAAAGCACTCACATACCTAGGTGAAAATGTGTGAGAAGAATGATGAGATTTGAAGAAACGAAAGAAATATGTATGGATCGCGACGCTTGGCGCTCCTTTTTCTCTGACTACCCCATTGGGGATACAGCGTGAAGATATGTATGTATGTATGTGTAGCAAGATGTATTAATTGAGATTAATTGTAGATTTTATTATGATTAATATACAGAGGTGATAAAGTTAGGAAGTTATATAGACTTGTAGCAGTCATATTGAGTCTCCACTGACAGGGAGAACAATTACTTATAATATTTATAGATGCACTAATTGCTTAAAAGATAAATTAACTTTTAACTTCTGTTACCTAGAAAAATAAAGCATTCCTTGGATAACCTAATTGTTTACAAACAACATTCACTATGACAGACGGACATGGACAACGTAGACCAGTTGAGCTTTCTTAAATCACGTTTGAAGCATTGACCGTAAGCCTTTCAGCAGGAATAAATTTGTCATAAATATAGTATCTATGAGTATTGAGTGATATTAATGTAAAAATAACAAACTACGAATTATCTAGACCTCCTTTAGTAATATTATTGTTAATAATTCGTTTGTAAATAGAACATTCTTCAACATTCTAGAACACGCACACGGCTTCGATGACAAATGTACCGTTGGTGTAGATTGTCTATACTTAGGAATGTGGATGTAAAGATATGTTCGATAAACATATCGATAAACTCTAAATATGTAGCCTTTGTTTTTAGATAGAATAAGCTCTAAATGCTTGATGAAATATTAGGTCTCAAGGTCATAAACTTATTAGTACGAAAGAATACTAATAAAACTATAGTTGACATAAACGTCATACACTTAGAAAGAATTAATGAATTTTATCGACTCGCTAGGTAGGTGTAATTTTAGATAGGGTTTGTCGACCACTGTCTCTGCACTAGTTGTTCCAGGAGTAGGAGCAAAGGTGACCTTCGTCGTGGGTTATAAAAAGTGTCTCGTATCCGACAGCTTCCTTTTTCTTTTCTCTCTGCTGCGGGACAAGCTGCCTCATCAACTCATGAAGAAACTAGAGTTAGGCCACATGTCGCCTAGTATAGTCTTAGATGTATTTGTTTGGGAGTAGCAACCCCGATTAGAAGTAATGAGTAATTAAGTTAATAATATGTTAAAGTAGTTGAGGTAATCTCATGGTGGATCCCATGAGTTCAAAGGACACCTATAGAAACCAGGTGGACCTCCTGTCCCTATACGTAATGAATACGTTGGAATAGTAGTAAAATCTATTCAACATTCATCTAAACTTCAGTATGAACTAATCAAAATAGTTCCTAAATGGTTTGGTGCACTACTCTGACTATCAAGAAGTCTAAGTCTTCTTCACTTAGGTGCTATATCGCATGGCCAGGTCGCAGTTCCTGTTAAAGGGGAATCTTTGAGGACCGGGGCATGTGGGTGCTGTGATGTCAGTAGATGTTCGATAAAGGGGAAGACTGAGGAGTAGGTGCAGTTGGTGGATGACCAACTCCTTCTTTAGATTGATCAGTGGTAGAACTAATAACACGAGCAGTGTTATCAGTTCTACCACTAATAAATGATTCTCTGTTAGATATTAGCTCCACATAAAGGTATTGTGTATCTAATATATATTTTTCTCTGTAAAATAAAATACCGAATAATAAGGTATAAAATGTACTTGGGTTTATGTATCTGTAACACTAAGAATTTAAATGCAGTACATAAACAAGGTAATGGTGTCTAAGTCTTTATAACTAGGTATACTTCTCTTTAATTTAAGATAACATAAATAAATTATGTTGTTGTAACTATAACAAGTAATATCTGAGCTCAATACTTGTAAAACTTTAATACTAATCAATTATTCTGTAAACTTATTAATATCTAAGTGCTGTTAGATAATAGATGTTCTTATTTAATATATATGATAATAAACAGGATAATGTTGTTTAAACATAGCATTTAATCTTTTAAATTGTTATTAACTTTTATAATAAATACATAGAGAACTGATTGAATCCACTATAGAGATTGTTATAAGAAATAAATGTTGTTTCTTCGTGTGATGTTTTTCTGGTGTCTAATTAATTAACTTTCTATAAATATCCCATTAGATGTCGATTGCAGAGGTGTACTAGGCGCCCTTAAACAAATTAGGTACACCACTCTCCAGGTGACAGTAATAATAACATCATCAATTACTCAACCCACACCTCACTCTGCCGGCCTGAGCAAGCCACGTTGCAGACGCTTGTGAATACGCTGGAGTTGAGGGAATAATTTACTTTAACGCCATGTTTTTCTGTTTACGTATGAACTAAATTGCTTGAACCGGATCGAGTGATAGGGTATTACAAGGTTGTAACATATGTACTTACATAATAGATAAAGCACACCACGAGCTTATTTAGGAAAGTTCAAAGTAGACAAAAAGAGAAGACTTTGCGCATTAACCTCCGCGTCAAGAGACTTGCCATACACGTTAAAAACATATTGTTGAAAGATGTGACAGATGACAAGCTCACGTGAAACTTGGTTCGTTTGAAAGTAAATAAGTAATTCTTAACTGGAAACCACACGATGGGAATATTACGGTCATACGTGACTTTGGCTCACACATTTTTGTATCATATTTATGAAATAACAAAATACGAGTAGAAGTAATTTCCAGAGATATAAAAAACCTAGGGCTCTTGTTATATTTCTTCTGCGAAGTCCTAAAACCCTGTTTTCTGTAACATATTTGAAATACGTTCAGTAGTATCGAAGACAAGAATGGTAGCTTGAGTTCTAGTGCTCTCTTCAAGATTGATTATCTCTTTTAAAAATTAAGCATAATAATAATTAAAACAATGCAGAAAAGAATTGCATTCATTACTTATCATTATAATTTAAATTAGCGAACAAAGGAATAAAATTATTTTTTTAATCGTCAATACAATTTAAGATAAACAAAATAATTAATTAGTGCACAGTATGCGGAATTAACAAGATGCATTACTCCACCAAACGTTGACGTTGCATACATTTGAATATCGACTGTAACAGATTGATAGAGGAGTAATTAATATTATATGGCTTTTGTTTTGATACTGAATGAAGATTGTGTATGGGCGAATCAATTAACGAGTGCTTGAATTTAATTACCTTCTCCACGGTTGTCCTTTTCTTCCCACCTTATCGTGTTCCTTAGAACTCGTTTGATACGTGCTCATGTAATAACATTTGTACGATACACCGCTCTTAAGTAGGTAGTTGCACGTGGAAGGTTTCGAAAATCTCCAAAACAGCTTTGTTCCGAAAATCTGTACTCGACACGTGCCATCGTAAACTTGACGTTCATTTCCACGTCAGTATTTGCGTAAGAGATTTTCAACTGAATTATTTTTCTTTGTGGAGTGTAATTTTTTACTACAAAATATCACACGTAACTTAGTTCTTACATTTCTATTAATGAAATTTATATAAAATATGATTTTGTTTGTTTTCATGCAGTTATTCTACCAGGATCAGTGATAATTTAATCCATATTATCAAATACGTTTAAGTTAGATTTAATATCAAAATACTGCTCTTGAGCGTGTTGGGAATGCTCGAACATGTAGAATTCCGTAGTCATTACAAATGCTCATTTTAGCTCAATGAAAACTAATTCATTGGGGTTTAATTTGTTTCTAAAACTATTATTGATATGTTTGTTAAAATTTTCACTGAAAGTCGACGTGAAGCAATCTAAACATTAGCCTGTACTTGTATTCACAAATATATCCCAAGTATTTATTTATACCATTACACTACATTAAATTATCAGTGATTAAAGTTGTAAACAAAATTTTATATATTTTATAAATTTTAAAATACATGTCATTAACATGAACAGTAGCAAATTTATAGAGAAAATCATTAATTTTAAAGATTGTGAGTTGTAGATAGAATTACTGATTCTATAGCTCAAATATCCCTTTGTTTTTCTTCTTTATGTAACTGTCAAATTGTAGGACATAATACATACGGTACTTCGGTGCGGTACGGATATAGTCTCCACGTTTCGTCGCTATGCACCATCCTCGTTCTTCATCGGAGTACCCTTATTATCTATTCCTTTCCTGCCACATATTTACTTGTTTCTACTTGTTTGGCAACATAGGAATTTTCTATTGGAATTTAAAGCCTCATGTTATGCGGCCCGATATGCAGCCGTATAACATGCAGGGTATGCATAGGATATGCATAGGCAGGATATGCGGCCGCGCGTCGCATTGCAAAAAAATCCTATCACTCTCATCGCACACTAAATGTGGATCCCAGAGTACCACAACGCAGTCGCTAGCACATCGACTGCTAAGCTTAAATTGCATATAAGCCGCCACAGTGCGTATGACCATAAATAAGTACATTTTCATTTCTAAGATAATATAACTTAAAATAACATTCTCAGAGACATTTTTTTTTCGAAACTATTTTGAAGTGCAAAATTAAAAGATGACTAATTAATAAATGTTCTTACGAAAAAAAATGAAAACAAAAAATAAGCCGACTTCAAAAAAAATACTGTATAGTACGAAACAACTATACTTTACTAATCAAAACGTAAGTAATAACTCAGTAAATACGATACAAATACCCATATAATTAAATTCGACGGTTACTGAAGTCGGTGCCAAACCAATGTGCAACAACAGAAAATGTATTTGTTTAGTAGGATTGGCATCGACTTCGAATGCCGAATCGAAAATTGCTAGAGTGAAATAGCTAGTGTTAGCCGACGGAAATGTCAAAAGCACTCGCATACCTAGGCGAAAATGTGTGAGGATAATGATGAGATTTGAGGAAGCGAAAGAAGTATGTAAGGACCGCGACGCTCGGCGCTCCGTCCTCTCTGACTACCCCGTTAGGAATAGGGCATCCACTTCAGTAACTGTCGAATTCAATTAATATGGATATTTTTATCGTATTTATAAAGTTGTTTTTGTACTTAAGTTTTGATTAGCAACGGATAGTTATTTCGTACTTTTCAGGGTTTTTTTTGAAGTCACTTTAGTTTTTTAATTCATTTTTATTTTTGAAGTCAATTTAATGTTTTTATAAAAAAAAATATTTCGCTTTTTTGAGAGACCTTGGCTTAAATAAATATCTAGAGCAGGTCAATACTTAATTCTGGAGCGCAATGACATAAAATTCAATATAAATGAATAAAGGTAACCTGATCGCGTTATTTGGTGTTATTTAGTGTATCTTCGGAAACCCAAGCTCCAATACCAGTAAAATTTAAATAGAACCAATCTGGAAGTGTATTCTTACGAATAAAAAGATCATTTTTCAAATCAGTTCATAAATCACGGAGTTATGAGGTAACAAAAAAAAAACAGCAAAAAAAATACAACCGAGTTGAGAAGCTCCTCCTTTTTTTAAATCGGTTAAAAATATTGCGATACACTATGGTTCATCTCAAGTTATATTTTTATAATGCGATACGCTGCAGTATAATGCAATTGTAATGTGCACAAGCATTTTTTACGACATTGTTGCAATGCTACTCCTAACTTTGCACGTCGGTGACATATCAATCCATGTACCTACGAAATTCGGATTGCGAGTACGTCAGGGTCTATATAATTTCTATGTATAAATGCTTAAAATTGTCGACATAATTGATTCATAAAGGTCGTATTTAATTAACCCACTGAGCGTTTTTTAAAAGCAGAAATACTCGTAGTATTTTAATATTTAAATTTATGAATTAAAGTTATGAAAAATATGTGTAAGTAGAGTTTATATGATGATTAAATGCGATATTAATAATACTGATGCGTAATATGAACGATTATTTATTATACAAACATGTAATAAAGAAAGACTAGTGAATAACAAGGATGCAAGTGAAGTGCATCTGCTATCCAACCTGGGGTCCAATATTCGATCCCTAGTTAACGATAAATCGATTTATGAAACCTTTCTAAATAATTCGGAATCTGGATATTATTGAGTGCTCGTTCAGTTATTTGTATGAAATTTATTAGTTTGGGGCCTTAAATGGTACATAATTTTGTGGAGATCGTATTAAAATAATAAGTTGAATGAAACGTACGCATGAACAATGTAATTATATAGTTCAATTAGGCGTACATTTCATCAAACTTTGTTTAGCACTGCTTACCCAGCAAACAAGTACCTTAAAGCAATAGCATAATAAAATACGCGAATACGCGGGTGGACGAGAGAGAAATATCAAAACTGCAACGATTTTATGTAACTAAGTCTAGGCCTGGTAGAGATATACATATTGTGTATATTGTGTAGGCATGTACACAATATTATACCGTATGTATGTGTGCAAAATAACAGTTTTAGAATAGCAAGAGTACAACACTGTTTATACTACGTGGATGCCTTCACAGAAATTTTCTGTGTATGTACATGACACATGTACGTGACATTGTTCTCGTATACTAGATACGTTTTTGGGAAACCGTTTTATTGCATACTAGTGGTCGGCCAGTGGTCGAAATTCGACCGTAATTCATTTAATATTTAAGTTTGAACGTTATTAAGGTTTTTTTGTCAAAGTACTAAACCTCTGTAATCACAGGTTTCGCTAAGGCTAGACAGTTAATTTGCCTATCTTTTTCAAATTATAAAAATTACAATAAATAATAAATCCAAAAACTGAAGAATTAAATAAAGAATATCTTTTTATACATTTTGTCGGGCTGTTACAAAAATAAACGTTGTCTATTGAACTTGAAATTCATAGGTCGACAATACATTGTTTATTATTATGACATAAACACATTCAGATTTGACATTCAATAAGACCATAAACTATTATGAGTATGAAATTGACACTCATTTTGACATTGGTAATATGAATATAAACAATGAGTGATTTATTTAATTTAATGTATTTTTAATGCATATTGTATAAAAATATTTGCTTTGTTCTGTCCTTCTCCATATAAAGTTTAACTGTACCAAATTTCACACTCCTCCGTCTGCGCAATTTTCTTAAAAAGGGAACTTTAAGTTTTCGCTTCACGTATTAACATATAGAATATATTTTTTAGTTTTTAAGCTTTCAAGAAAAAATCTATAATGATTTGAAATCTATGGTTAATTAATTTTTTATTATTGTTTATTACGACAAAAGACAATACAATATGAAATCAATCAGTCATAAGTCAATTAAATATATAAATAATAAATACTAATGCATGTGAGTGTAACTATAAATGTGAATGCTACGGTTTATTATGTTTTAATTTAAGGATTTAATCACTAGTTTTCACCATGCTACGCCATCTTACATTCGGGATATACTCAAGGCACAATGATATAACAGGTTGACGTTATTATTCTCAGCGCGATTTGGGTTTATTATAGTTAACAAAGAGGAGAGTAAACAATCCAAAGCAAAGAGGAACCAGAGAGTAACAGGTTACTAGCACATTGCGGCTTTACAATGCTCTCGTAACCTGTTATGTGCGTGTGCAGATAGATATAAGCAGTTGGCATATCCCATGCTTGCGTTATACAAAGATCGATATGAAAGAGTCGTGTATTTAAGTTTTATGAAAATAATCTGATATTAACGACATTAACTCTGTGTCCATAAACAACTATAACAATGAACCATGTTTTTCTTGTCGTTAGCATTATTTCTATAGTATTTGTTCAATTTTCGATTTATTGTAATTACTTTATCCTCCATGTTCTCAAATTATCTTAACGTGCAATAGTTAATAGTCTTAGAAATGTTATTGAACAGACATATAATGCATACTGTTCTTTTATTATATTGTTGTTATTATATGTTGCTTTTTGTGTCATAGTATTTTTAGACAACATAAATTGAATCGATTGATCCTATATTTATAATATGAGCAACAGAACTAACAGAACTATAAAAAACAAAGTTTTTTATAGTTCTGTTAAATTAAAAACTGACAACGAGAAATTCACCACAACATCTTTGTCAAAACATCGCGTTCTTTATTAGCACTTGAATGAAACAAGTTCTAAATGTAAATTATAAGCTAATCAATGAAATGTTTGTGGGTAATAAAGATGTCAAATTCACAGTTAACTTGTTAAGAATGGACTTGGCAACGGCCACGAAAATAAGCTGTAATTTAAAAAAAACATAATTGGGTAAATGTTTTGGTCGCTTGGCATTATTTCAAGTAGCGGTGGTGCTATTTAGAAGAAGAAAAATCATTTGACGTTTTGAGACTGCAAGATCAAGGTCGATTATAAACGTTAGTCATTATTCTATTGACGTAATATTTATGCCTCTATTTTCTCACTTCCGTGGGCTAATCTCAATTTAATAAAGAAGAGGTTTTATGTACATACCCATTTTACATTACCTATCCATTTTATATTATATGAACGAAATTCATTCACTATATGAACGAAATCGATATGTATCTATATCAATTTGATGACTGAATAATGTTATTGTATATGCTATGGAAAGGGTAACACTGGATTTTTTTTCTAAGAGTTGAATCCTTAAGTCCGTAACGAGATGATCTGGCAGAGAACCTAAGTAATAACTCAGAGAAACAAGTCAAAGGACAAGCAAATTAAAATTACAGCGGACTAGTCCCATTTGTCGATGAAAGGAGCAGGAGAGGAGCAAAGAGAGGAAAGGAGGTCGCTTGAACAGATGACCTAGTTCGACAAACGTAGATATTTAAGAAAGTATGGTGGATTACGGAGATGAGAGAGATTAGATGAGAAGAATAGAGGATTTGATGAGTATTGTGAGAAGATTATGTCTAGCAATGGATTACTTGATACTGTAAACAGGCTGGTTTTCGCAAATTGACGACTGGTGCTTTTTGTGCTATGATGGAATTGGTTCTAGTCCTGTAATTCCGCCTTCTTCAAAAAGATAAGATCGTCACTGATGTTGATAAAAGCTTCAAAGAACCGATTAGCATATTAAAATATTTCGTACGAACATTCCTTTTGAAGAGAACTATCAGTAACGCCAGCACTAGACTCACTTAAGGTGTTGATAATGTTGATGGATCTTTATTAAACAAACGCTTCAATATTTTCGTCCAGAAAACAACGAAGTTGCGAGGAATTTTCCTCAGATTCAGATTCCCGATGGATTTTCATGAAATGACTATTTTAGATTACATATAGCTCTGAACCTTTAAACAGTCTGTCACTTGTCAGATAAAAATGACATGAAAGACTTAACGATTAATATATTAATAAGTAAGACGGACTTTTTGGCGGGAACGGGAGAAGTGAGGTTGTCATTTTATTTAGATTTTCTATTTTTTACGTTTTTGGGAGTTTTAAAGTACAAAAGTGATAGTATATTGTGTTTTAAAGTTCTGTTTAAGTGAAAAGAATGGAGTAGGTTTAAATAAACATGCGTAACTGAAATTTTCGCGCTCTTCCAAAAGTCCTTTAAAATAACTTCAGTAAAGCCTACTATCACTTTGCTTGAGTAGTTTTACGATAAGAAAAAATAATTTACTTGTGATTCTACTTATTAATACGTGACATTGGCAAAAGCGCTAAACTGTGCGCCATGCTATTAAGAAAGAAAAAAAAAGTAAGACTTGCGTGACTATTAACACCTAATGTATTTTAGAAGGGGTCAAACTAACGTGACACTAACGGTTACCTACACAGACATGTCGTGCTTGACGTTGCTTAATCAAGACCACTCAATGAGGTTATCTTCATCCTCAAATTTATTTCAGTCTATGAATGTTAAACACACATGTAACCGTTGATTTTTTTTTAAAATAACTATCATTTACTAACATAACTTGCATAATTAAATTTAATAATTATAATAATAATGCGCCAGACAATACAGACCAATCATCTGATCTCAAACTAGGGTATTGTTCTCTGTTAATTATGGGAACCAGACAACGACTACTGAGGGCGTCTCCCAGTACACCCATACCCGAGACAATCTAGAAAAGTTCATTTTCTAATTTGACCCGACCGGGAATCGAACCCGGAACCTTCCGCGCTTGTCATAACGTCTAAACCACTGCGCCATCCAGGTCGCTATATATTTGAAGCGTATTACATTCTCAGTGAGACTGTCGATGATTATTTTAGCAAATTGATTCATATTACACATTACTTGTTCAAATGGGATAAGTAGGTACACAACCGGTTTCATATCATAGCTTTGATGTTTGGAGGGTATTGATTGAAACGTCAATAAAGTTCACTTCTGCATTTGTTTCCATTTAATCGTCTGTAATTATATCAAAAGTAAGAAGTTATAGTCATTTAATATACTGCTTCTAGATACGAAGTTGCGGTACCATCACGAATTTTATAAATTATAAATTTAAATAAATTACGTATTTATTTTTAAGATAGTGATTTATAACTTTAGATAAAAAAAATACATAGATAGACCCTCTCGTATAAAACGAGTGAAGACAACAAATCGAGAATGGGTTGCTATTAAAATAAAATATTTTGTTCTAACATAATTTAGTTACAAAAAAATGCAGAAATATGTATTTTAATAAAGGTAACCGTCACAAACATTTGTGAAAAGCTTAATAATATTTCTCGCCTTTAAAATCAATAAAATCCCAAACCGTGTGCGAGACGACTGGTATCCTTAAAACCAATACGGGAGTATTGCAATACCAATTCGTTTACTCGAAATGAAGGGTGACTCGACGAGATGATTTGGTATTAAATTTTTTTTTTAAATTAGGTATTTAGAGTAATTAGGTATTTACTGTTGTCTGCTTACTGTTTATATATAACGTTTTACCTTCTACTTGCAGTCTATTATTAATAAGCATGAATTAGGTTGTCACACCAGATATCTGTTTAAAAATAGGTAAAGACAAAACGGTTCAGTGTCTCTATTTTCTCTGTTTGTCAACTGACTTTCTTTTTTATTATGCTGTTGACGAGTTTTAGTATTATTAATTCAAAAATTTTAGAGAGTTTTATTAATTGGTCGTGAAGCGAAAACTTCGGATTTTTTTTAAGAACATTGCGCGCACGGAGGAGTGTTAAATTTGGCATAGTTTTAAATTCATATTGCCAATGTCAAACTCATAATATTTTTTGATCGTAATATTTGTGATATATAACCTCCTCAGGTTAAACCTCGGAGAAATCAATCAGTCTCACAGAGTATGTAGAGATTGTTGCTAAAGACTTTTTATTATACGTTTATATTTATATTTACGCTTGAATTTCAACCACCGGACGACCTTCAGTAATAATAGAACAGTTCTACAAATGTAGAGTCGATATTCCATTAGTAGTAATATTCCTTATAAGAATATGAACAGTTCCCTTATTTTGTTTTTTTAAACTATTACCTACCAATAATTGAATTTTGAGTAACTTTTCAGTAATGAAATATGTAAAATCTTTAATAAGTACGTTAATATACATCAGAATAAAATAAAACTTGCTAACAATAATGATAACTTAATCTTTCGAAAGATAGGTACCTATTTACCTACTAAACGTTTTTTTTTAATTTGAAAACAGTTACTTTTCGATCTGTGTCATATTAGACGTAAATTATGAGATATCAATTTGACGACGAAGAATTGTTACCTCTACTACAGCTATAAACTTCGAGAAAAACATTTAGAAAAAACATACAGAAAGGAAAATTACACAATAAAATACTTTAATTATAATAAATTATACAGTTTAATAGCCGAAAAAAAGTTTCGTTCTGAAGTTCTTGTTTATGTGAACGATACTCATACGTTTTTTTTGGAATATCAACTGAATAATATTGAATTAATTGATTCATTAATTGCATTTTGTATTAAGTTTATCATTTTCAAATGTTTTAAAAACACATTGTGAGCCTCATTCTGCTTTATGATTCTCTACTATATTTCTTCACCTCTATCTCACCTTTCAATTTGTTCATTATCTGGAAATACCTGGTCGTAATGCATAATAATATATAAGTACTATAACAAATATAATATCTATAAAATTTGGTATAAAAATTTAAATATGACATCACTGAACAAATTCTTGTCTATACTTTTAATTATAGTTTTATTTTGAAAAATAATAATTTAGAATGTTGTTTAAGGTGTGATTTGTTACTCTATAGGTTTTATTTGTGTTCTTTAATCGAATTTTGTATATTTTTGAGCTAGAGTATGACATATTGGGCGTAAATATAACATACACAAATTGCACGAAAATCGTAAAGAAATATGTGACCGCCATTGTTAGAATGACGTGACAAGTAAGAGAATTCACTGACTTACGAATGCTTCTCTTTTCGATTCTGTTGCTCTATCTATGTATATTTTTTAATCCAACTTTGTAACATGTTGTAGCTCTTTTATTAAGATACAAAAATATCGACGTATTCACCGTACATTTTTAAATGTAGAAAAATTTAAAGAATGAAAATAAGTAAAGAAGTAATAATTAAATATGAAAATACTTTTCTTTAGATTCACTTTAGGTTATATCGTATAGACAAGCTTAGTGGTAATGAGAACAGTAGTGCGGGTATACACTACCAACCTCAACAAATTCTGATGTGATCAATTTGTTTATTTGCTAAATTAGTTCCGTTCGCGTACAAACTTTTTGCAGAAGTTTGTCTCACAAACTAAGTCGAAACTTGATCGTAGCGAATGTAGGTAATAAAGTTTTAACTGACTTGTGTTAGTAACGGATTCAAGATACACAAGCTCCAGTGTCAACGGAAGTAATATTAAATACCATGGTCTCATTATAATGAATTCCTTGTCTGGTTTTTGAGAATATAATGTTCTGTTAATTTAATAACGCACTTCCGTTCGGGGCGGAAATATTAAGGTTTAATGCCGATCCCAGATGACATGTACAAATGCATATAAGTTTTTCTGTAAAAGTTTTTAGAAATATTAAACATCAAAACCTGCAAAGAGAGGTACGCGTTTGGCAAATATTTTTAGAGAAAGGTTTTGCAATTTCGCATACAAATCCACGCATAGCTAAAAGTTTTTGCTTTCTGTGACTCATCTAAATAAATAAAAAATATTATACATATACAAACATATTTATACATATACAAAATAATTGTAAATGTATACATACTTACAATATATGGCCTACCACACATAGCTTTTTCTCATCTTCGCAAAGATCTTTCTTCTGACAAGAGATGTCAGAGCCGCTATCGCAATAACAAAATTATAGCTTGACGCCACTTATAGTAATACATAGATACGTGGTGTTGGTCATAGTAATATTTTACGGTAGTAACTAATTAATCTGTGGTAATATTATTGGTTACACATTTAACTTTACTTGCAACTCTATTCATTCTAATTCTCAATTTTAAATTTTAAAGTACATTAATTATTCACATGACGATTTATAACAACTTTTATAAACGTTCGTTAAAAGTTGATTAACGGTCTGTAGCGACAAGTATTGCAACGTACATACATACCTACATATCTTCACGCTGTATTGTAACTACAGATGCAATTGTAACAGTCGTGTTCTTATTGGTTGATGTATTACTCGTGTTTTGATAACTGCATGTTTGAGTAGGGGGACAATTAGTTCATTGGTTTCTTTCATTTTGAATAGGTCATCTTGGAGTATATTGTTTTCCGTGAGGTAATTCGGCTTATAGCTGGCATAACGGAACCATATTATTATAAAGACAGATGTATTAGTAATTTATCGCATAGAATTTATTTATAACAACGATGCAATATAATTATAAAGACAGATGTATTCGTAATTTATCGCATAGAAGTTGTTTATAACAACAATGCAATGCGGGAGAAGATAAAGAACTGACGCACTTATTATCGTTTTCTTGCTTTTGTAAGCTGGCCCCAGACAATATAAACATCTTTACAAAGATGCGCAAACTATGTGAGGGAGGCCATTTGCAAATAATTGTACAAATATTTCATAGTTTCAAAATATTTCCTATTTATTTAGACGCCTCCCATTACTTGCCAAGGGGCTTTAGTGAATTATGCTTGGATTTGTATTATAAATATTGTTTCTGTTTTGCCAAAATTCGTCCAAAAATATTAGCAAATTGTACAAATTTAGTGTAAATATTTTTAAAAACATTCGTTGGAAGATTTATACATTCATATGTACGTATGTCTAGGACGGGCTTAGCGGCGTTTAACCACCGTGGAAGAATTTAGTAGTTCTTTTTAGATTTATTTATTGATACCCCACATATATTCTGACTATATTAACATAATATTCTAAATTCAGGTTTTAGTTTGTAAGTATTTTATACCTACTATTTTAAAATAAGTGAGCGTACATTTGGCTCCCATCTTGCCTGATGGAAAACAAAGACGAGGGCTAACATTAATCACGCTTGAAATTTTTAATTATGTAAATACAGTTTACTATTCGCTTCTTTGATGATTATTTTTAGAATTCACGATTCATACCGTAATGCTTAATTATACAGTACAATAATGAGTATTTTAAACCTAATTTATTTATGAACTCATTTCGGTTAATATATGCTGTATAATTACATTTATATTTAAATTTAACACGACTAAATCCATTGATCTGTCTTTGTATTATACATATAGATCAGTGATTAGTAAAACAACCACATTCAATGCAAATTGATTCGATGCAAGTCACGATGTAAATATTTTTTACTAACAATATTATGTAGTTCATGGTCACATTAACTCTTTATTTAGATATTGTAATTGATTTATATGTGGCGCTTAATTCACGTCGTTTCAAGGTTATGTTTCGATCTACCTCAAGACCATGTTCGTCAGTGTATAAAATCAAACATGATTATATTAATTGACAGCGATAACAAAGCTGAGTGTATCATTAATATACTTTTATGTTGTAGGTTTACCGAAGTATTAGTATACATAATTCTCATGTACAGTCAACTCGAAAATACTTGATCAATAAAAGCTTTCAAAATATGGTGTACTATGTGTATATATATTTCTTTCTAAAAAAATTTAACAAATCCGATGTTATAAATAATCAGGAACAATTTCCACCAAACATATATATCTACGAACATTCTTAAATACTGTAATTTTTAAACAAAGACAACATAAGAATTGATTAATATATTTAATACTACCTCCCTCTCTGCACGAAGCGCAGCGCTGACGCGATATTGAAGGAAACAATTTTACATCACAGCACTGGCTATGTGCACGCCACCTAGCGTGCGCATCTATGCGGGATTACGTCAAATAATAACACAAAAAATGTTTTTTTGTTATCTAATAAATAAAGTAATTAAAAGATACATAGAACGACGACAAATAGTATTTGTTGAGGAATTAGTTAAAAACAGTACTCAGAAAAATTGACATGATTATGAGAACTGGTTTTGAAAGTATAAAACACAATATAAGTTTACAACCTCAACTAATT
The DNA here is from genome assembly GCA_907165235.1 of Zeuzera pyrina. Lineage (NCBI taxonomy): Eukaryota > Metazoa > Arthropoda > Insecta > Lepidoptera > Cossidae > Zeuzera > Zeuzera pyrina. The sequence goes on from OU015629.1 coordinate 7,596,791, forward strand.
TTAAAAGTAATGTAGCACACTTAATTTAGTATTTTACTGTAGGTAAAGTGCTTTAATTAACATTATAATTTATTTATTACAGATCAATGATTCTCGTGTCATTGAAATAAATATAAATAAATTGACTATACGAATTGTTGCAGATGTCTGCCACGGTATGCGCTCCTATAGCTTTACTATACCCCTACCATGCACTTCCTACGTACCCAATAAATTATATACAACTTACTAATGTTAGAAACATCGACTACTAAAAAGATTAAGACAACAGAGATCTATCGGAGCACGACGGTATTCGCGATGTTATCAAGAAGAACGACCGACGGATTGCTCCCCACTGTCGCTGCGAGATTATATAAATCAAAACTAGAGCAAGCCACGTCTCTTTTTGCTTTTTCCATTTACGAATGTAGCATGATACTGTTTATTATATATTATAGTAAATTATTTGAGGTATGATTCCAGATGTTCCAACCTTAATAAACCTAACATATTTAACACTAACGTACTATCATATTTGTCACAAATATTTGCACTTTAATTATTAATGCGAGGACTAACAACAATATATGTATACATTCAGTCAAGCAAGTATCGGGAATGGATGATTTGCTTATGGTTCAAAATTCAATTTTTTGTTTTTTTTTTGTTGTTGTTAGATTGGCACAACTGTTTTCCATTTTGGCGCGGAGTTTGAGTTGCATCTGTTATTTAGATTAAATACAGTGCTGTTTTTAGTTATATCATTCTAGTGTATATTGCGAATTTCATAATGGACAAAAACATCGAACAAAGAGTTTGTCTTAAATTTTGCATCGCCAATGGAATTTCGTGTTCGGAGCCACTGAAAATGTTACAGAAGGCTTAAGGTGAATCGACTTTATCAAAAACACGTGCATAGGAGTGGTACAAAGCGTTCAATAGCTGTCGAGATGTGATGGAAGATTTGCCTCGCTCTGGTAGGCCATCAACGTCTGCAACTGAAGTTAACACCGCAAAAGTGAAGGAAATAGTGACTGAAAATCATCATTCAAGCTTGAGAGAGATAGCCGCCGAACTTTGTGTGTCTCACGAGTCGATCCGTAACGTTTTAAATAATCACTTGGGGGTCAACTGAGGAAGCATGCTCGTCGCGACCCCTGCCAGCCCTTTTCAGGGCTGCAATTCCTCTTCTGTGCATACCATGCGGGACAACGGCAATTATAATGTTAGGGCGTCCCCCGGAAGCGACGTACACCGGTCTGTCCCCGCTGGTGTGTGCAGAGTGCAGTTCGGCGTTGGGGACCGCCACCCAACACGCTGTGCACCTAGCGGCGGGAAGTGGAGGGAGGAGTGCAGAGTAGCTGCGTGGAATGTGAGAGGTGGGATTGAGGAGAAGATGAATGAAGTGATTGATATTATGGAAGAGAAAAGATTGGATGTGCTATGTTTGAGTGAAACCAAGCGAGGCGGCAGTGAACTTGCCGACTTGCCCGGAGGAGGCATCGCTTTGTGGTCAGGGGTACCACAAGGAGATAGGGGATGTCAAGGGGTAGGCGTTTTACTGTCCTCTCGTATGGTTAATTGTATGACTGAGTATGAATGTATAAATCCCAGACTGCTCTGGGTACGCCTCAAGATTGGGTTGACAAGAATTTTTGTTTTGGCAGTATATGCCCCAGTGTCCTCTGTCGGTTTGGCTGAACTAGAGCAGTTCTGGGAAAATGTTAGAGAAGTTCTAGCGACGGTTGAAGAGAACGAAAGAATTGTTGTGTGTGGAGACACGAATGGATGGGTCGGGACAGCTTGAACAGGATTTGAGTCTGTCCTAGGCAAATATGGAGATAAGAGAGTAAATGATGCTGGTAAGATTGTGCTAGGACTGTGTATGGAAAAGGATCTTTTTGTGGCTAATACCATGTTTGGGCACAAAAGGATCCATCAGTACACGTGGGAAAGAAAGGGTGCGAGAAGTATGATTGATTTATTCCTGGTGGATAGCAGACTTAAGAAGCAGGTAATGGACACAAGAGCGTATAGAGGAGCCGATCTCGGGACAGACCACTTTCTGGTGATAATCAGAATAAGGGGTCTGTTCGCAGCATGGCGACATCGCGTAGTGTCCAAACCTGCAGCGGTTAGCCGCATTAAAAGCTGGAAACTGCAGGATGCGACCACCAGGAATGAATATGAAAGGGTATTATCCAGTAAGCTTGATGATAGATTGAAAGTGTTGAGCGAGGATGTTGAAGAATGCTGGCAGAACCTTAGAGATAGTATGGTTGAGGCTGCGAAAGAAGTGTGTGGAATGAATAAGATTGGGAACGGCAAAAAGCGTGATGTGTGGTGGGATGATGAGGTGAAAGTGGCTGTGTATAAGAAAAAGAAAGCATGGCGAGACTACCTTGCTACTAATGACTGTGGTATGAAAAATTTGATGAAAGACAGGTATAAGCTGCAGAAAGCAGAAACGAAGGCACTAGTGAAAGAGAAGCGTGAAAGGTGTAGGGTGTTATATGAAAACAAGATGTCGGACAACTTCGAGGAAAATTCCAAATTATTTTGGAAAGAAGTACGTAAAATCCGAAGTGGTCCGGCACCTTGCAGAATGAATAAAGTGCGTTCGAAAGAAAACAACCTGCTTACAAATAAAAAGGATGTTCTGCAGCGATGGAGTGAATACTATGGAGAACTGTATGAGAGTGGCGACTCCGTCTCTGATACTGAGAGCGATTCTAATGAATTGCCACACTCAGGCCAGGGACTGGAGGATGCCATTAGTATGAAAGAGATTGAGAAAGTGATAAGAAGTTTGAAATGTGGAAAGGCTGCGGGAATTGATGAGGTGACTGCTGAGATGATCAAGTATGGTGGTCCTAGGGTCTGGGATGCCTTCTGTGCACTCTGCAACCTTTGTTGGCAGAAGGGGGAGGTTCCAGAGGACTGGCGAACGGCAGTCATAGTACCTCTATATAAAAGGAAAGGTTCCTACCTAGACTGTGCGTGCTATAGGGCCATCAGCTTGGTCAGCTTAGCGAGTAAAGTCTATACTAAAGTATTGACTGAACGTATGAAAGGTGTTTCAGAAAGATATTTGTGGGAGGCGCAAGGTGGATTCAGGAACGGTAGGGGTTGTATGGATCAGATTTTCTCGCTTCGCGTTATCGTGGGAAGGTTTCTGGCTTTAGGTCAGAAAGTTTTCTGCGCTTTCGTGGATCTAGAGAAAGCATTCGATAGAGTAGTGCGGAAGAAATTGTGGAGTCTTCTGCCTGAATATGGCGTGGAGGGCTCCTTACTGCAGGCTGTGAGGTCATTATATCGAGACCACAGAGCCTGTGTAAGGATAGACGGTGACATGTCGCCCTGGTTTGAAGTCTGTTCTGGTGTCAGACAGGGCTGCGTGATGTCTGCCTGGCTATTCGTGCTGTATTTGGACAGTTGCCTCCAGAGATTGAAAGGTAATATGAGTGGTATGGGATGTGGTAACACAATGGTAAACTGCCTATTGTACGCTGACGATGCTGTACTAATAGCACCATCAGAAGCAAAGTTGCAGACACTAGTCACGTGTATGAAAGAAGATTGTGAAGTAAAAGGATTGAAAATGAATGTGAACAAAACTAAGGTTCTGGTGTTTGAAAGAGAAGCGGTACAAACGAAATGTGTGATTAGTGTAAATGGAAAATGTCTAGAACAGGTGAATGAAATTGTGTACCTGGGGAGTGCGTTTTCGAGGGATGGAAGATGTGAGTTGGATGTGGAGAGACGGGTAGCAGCTGGCAATAAAGTGAACGGTGCTCTGTCCGCATTAGTGGGTAGTGTGAATATATCTAACACTGCTAAAATGGCCATCCACAATGCGGTGTTGGTGCCAACTTTGTTGTACGGCAGTGAGGCCTGGATATGCCCGAAATCGAGTGAAAGTATGATAAATGCTGTGGAGATGCGGTCTCTCAGAAATATGTGCGGTGTCACGCTTGCGGACAGGATAAGCAATGACGAGATACGCAATATGACAGGGTTGCACAACAGTGTTATTGTAAAAATGAAGAAAGGAATGCTTAGATGGTTCGGGCACATGGAAAGAATGAGTGATGAAAGACTGACGAAGAAAATATACAGAGCGAAAGTGAGTGGTAAAAGAAGCCAAGGAAGACCAAGGCTGACTTATGAAGATCAAATAGCCAGAGTGCTAGCAGACGGAAATGTCAAAAGCACTCGCATACCTAGGCGAAAATGTGTGAGGAGAATGATGAGATTTGAGGAAGCGAAAGAGGTGTGTAAGGACCGCGACTCCTGGCGCTCCGTCCTTTTTGGCTACCCCGTTGGGGATACAGCGTGAAGTTATGTTATGTTACTTGGGTATGAAACATGTTGCCGCTCGGCTAGTCCCAAAAGACCTGAATTTTCTTCAAAAACAGAATCGCATAAGAATAGCTGAGGACATGCTAGAACGAGTCAATTCCGACCCAACATTCATGAAACGCATTGTTAATGGTGACGAGATGTGGGTTTACCAATTTGACATGCAAACTAATCAACAAGCTTCGGAGTGGCGCCTTCCAACAGAACCGAAACGAAAAAACCACGCCAAAGTCGATCAAAAGTCAAAATCAAGTTGACTGTTAACGTGTACGGTGTTGTAAGTACGGTGTTGTACACTCGGAATTCTTGCCGAAAGGTCAAACGGTAAATAAAGAATATTATTTGGGCGTTATGCGGCGTTTAAAAGAGCAAATTCGACGAAAAAGGCCAGTTTTGTGGAAAGAAAATTCTTGGATTTTGCACCACGATAATGCGCTTTCGCACAAGGCCATCATTGTGAACGAATTTTTGACCAAAAACTCAACAAATACCATCGAGCAACCACCTTATTCACCAGATATAGCTTCGACTTCTTTCTTTTTCCTAAACTCAAATTACCACTTCGTGGCACCCGTTTTCATTCGGTAGAAGACATAAAGGAGAATTCGCGGCGAACACTGAACTCAATTCCGGAAAAAGCGTTTAAAAAATGTTTTCATAATTGGATTATTCGTTGGCGTAAGTGTATCGTTTCTGAAGGAGCATACTTTGAAGGTGATAATATAAATTTGGATGAATAACTAACATTTCGTGTATTATTGATCTTTTCTCGTTACTTTCTAGACAGAGTAGTATATACTGAATCAAAAATATTTAAAAATAATTTTTAACATACGATTGTACGAACAGGGAATGATTTACAACGAATATTGGATATTTCGATTGATTAACGGGGAAAGAAATGGGTTAGCAAAAGCAACGCAAGTGCTTTGCTCTATGCTCTCGAACGTCTGGCGGGCTACTGAAGCGATTTGTGCGGGATGCTTTTGTAATTAAATCGTGTTTTAAATTAGCAGAAATTATTTCCAGAAATAGTATGTTACCATTTCATTTTGTTCTAAATGTCACTACACTACTTTTCGACATATTTTTTGTAATTTCATAGAATTTAAATATGATCAATAAAACTATCAAAAATATCCTTATTTTCTTCATATTCCATGATCGAGTGAATTTGTAGATATCACGATTTGAATCATAAAAGAATGAAGAATGTTTATAAAACTGCAACACATATTTTATCTGTTTGAAAGTAAAATATTATTTATTATTTACAGTTTAATCAAATATAAGCTAACTTTGAAGATCCTGGCCTTAACAGCTATATTGCCACAGGCAGAGACAGAGAGACTACAACGGCATTGACCACAAAAGTGAAAATATCCCTCTTTTCCGTGTGTTTGTCAGTCACTTGTGAACCATAATCATGTCGCTATTTTTGCAAGTTTATTTTGATCAGATATTTTTCCCGCTGAATACACATTAACGTGTAGTGTGACAAAGTTGTTTAAAGATAAAGCACTTTTAAGCGACTCTAAAACATTACTATCTTTAGAACTTTTATTTTAGAAAGTTTTGGATACATTTTTATGTAGTTTATGTCACTTAACAGTGTGTTGTTCCAATGAATTCTACGACCAACATTATTTGTTAAAACAACAAGGTTTGTTGACAAGAAGATTTTGGCTATGATCTGTTTGCAAGTATATTCTAAAATGAATTACTTAGTTTGATCACAATTGCGGAATGGTCTAGATAAAGTGTTTTTCAACCTTCTTTGTGGTCACGAGTGTGGTGCGTGGTGTACGTGTTTCCGCAGAGAACTAAGAAACGGTGTTATTCTGATTGAAAAGAATAATTTTCATTTGAATAATGATTATTATGTGCTAATATTTTAACACCTTTTTCTCCGTCTATTTTTGTTTTCCCAGATTTTTCGATCAGACACCAAGGTAATAACATAAAATAATGTAAGTATCCCGATAGATCTGATAAGCAACAATACTAGACTACTACGAAATAAAATCGTGTCAGATTAAAATCATATTTTATATTTATTCTTAACTGACAAAAATTGTTATGTCGTGACACATAAAAATAAATATTTATGTACACATTATTTATGCAGTAATAACTTTTAGTCACAGCATAGTTGAAAATGTTCAAGTACCTAGTAGCAGAGTAATTCAAGTGACAAAGCATTAGCAAAGATGACAACTACAGCATGTACTTTTGAAATTATTTGGAACAATTAAGAGAATAATAAAAAATCTTTACAATACGTTTTTTTATGGCGGAGGGGTAAATGAGCAAGCGAGTCACCTGATGGAAAGTAATCACCGCCGCCTATTGACACCTGCTACGTCCGTGAAATCACGGGTGCGTTGCCGGCCCTTATGGAAAGGAGGGAGAGAGGGAAGATGGGCCACCGGCACTCTCACTCAGTGAACGGAACACAACAGCAATAGATGCTGTTATATTATGTAAGAGGGTGGTATTTCACCGGACGAGCCGGCCCAATTCGTGCTACAATGAAGATACTGAGTGGTAGAGCCATGCTGCATTGCAGCACGAATTGGGCTGGCTCATTTATCGCTGTTATGTTTCGTGCGGTGAGTGAGAGTGCCGGTGGCCCATCACCTCCTCCCCCTCCGTTCCCTATTTCCCTAAAGGCCGGCAACGCACCCGTGACTCTCCGGACGCTGCGGGTATCCATGGGCGGCGCTGGTCCTTCTGCTTCAAGTGACCCGCTTGCTCGTTTGCCCCCTCTTTTATAAAAAAAAATGCAGCATGGCTCTACCACAGTAATATAATAATACGTTAATAGAATAAACACATTTGTCGACAATAACTTTGTATCGTAGAATGTGAAGTCTATAGTACAGTTTGGGAAGGAGATTTACAAAAGATATTCAAAAGATCACTAGGAGAACTGCTGAAAATTACTCAAGATATGTAATAAATCTTTAATTACAAAAACGTTAACTTTAATATCGATATTAGTCTTAGTCGCCTGTGTCGTCTCTTTTTTTTCATATTGTTTAAGAAGTGTATAGGAATTAGTACATTTTTGGAAAGAAGTTTTTTAACGCGGCTTGGGGGAGGTTTGAGTTGGTAGAAATCGTCACGTAAATAAAAAGCATTACGTGGGGTGAGACCGGCGCGTCGCTCGGCGCTAAGTTCGTTAGCTATACATAGATTCAGTGATATTTCTGTCTCTTTCTATTATATACGAGTATATGTGTGCATACGAGTATCGAATTTTTTTTGTTTTCTATTTAAATCATATGTGAGTTTTATTGGTCTCATTATTGCCATTAAAATTTGAGAAATGGAAACAGGCAGATAAGGAACTTCGTTCCTGACGGCGGTCCACCGACCGCACACATTTTTAAATGGTAATACATGTATCACAATATTTACAGATTAAGTCGGTAGCCGGAAGTTCATCGTCGTCTAAAGAATCCTGAACTTAAATGCTACCACAGCTACTCTTCGATTATTGTAAATAATCAAAGCTACTACTATTAGAAATAAAGTCATTCGCGTCAAGATCAAATCAATTTCTTCAATTAAACTCAGTTTTAAGGTTCTAGTTACAATCCACCATCAATTTGGAAATAAAGAACCGACAATAAACTCGTATCAGGTATAATTTTTTCAACACCATTTTAAAATAGATATTAAAGTTATATTCAAAAATCCAGTAAATGCATCGCGAGAAAGATTATCACAAGTTTAGAGTTTTGTCTTTAATGAAATCGTATACTTTTAACTATGATTTTCCAATCAGAATGCCGTTTAATATCAACTTAACAAGTTTATATCGCTTATCCATTAATTGAGTGATTAACGGAAGCATATAGAGTAAATATAAACTTAGTATATACTGGCGTATAGACGAACATAGAGTTCGTTGACATGTGACGATTTTTAATTTGTCAATGTCACCTATGAAATGAATGATTCCCTTGATTATTGCGATATGTAATATCACAATCACATATAGAACACGTAACCATTATTGAAAAATACAATACTTCTTTGAAATAAAACAGGAATAACACAAAATAATGAAATAAGCCAACAGCGTGACGACTTGTGACGACCTGTCACTCAAAAAGGGGTTACAATAGCATCTCGTTCGATGTCCCTTTTTATTCGTGCCACTATCATAAAAGCTTACATTCTCACTCGCACTCTTTGTACGTCTACACGCCAGTATATACTAAGTTCATGAGAGTAAAGTATGAATCCCATAGAAATTTTACATGGACTTATCCCATAACCGAGAGTATGTCAAAAAGTAGTTACCTGCGTTAATAATTTTGCACTTTTTACAACGACTCATAATCACGTGAAACATAAAAATATTTCAAGTGAGTAATAAACATGTTTGTAATAAAACAATGACTGGACACTCCGGTAGTAATAAAATAACCGCCCAGATTGTATTCGAAGTGACATCACTTACAATATTATTAGACTATAGTAAACACTTCTAGGAATGAAATATTACATTAAGCTATTCAACATTTTATTTTCCTATGTGAACTACAAATAGTGTTGTCATAGATCACAGTACTGGCCGGTAATATACCTATTATTAGACTTAATAGTTATCAGTGTAATATCGATATAACAATGGGCTTGCTTGTAATGTAACGAAAACGTGACAAGTTCTATTTTTATTATCTGAGAGCTCGTTTTTAATTAATTTATATGTCCACTATGCCCTCTCTATACATCTTTGAGGAAAATATGTATACTAGCAAATATATTGATCAACAATCCCAACAAAAATGTCATTACCGGAAGTCATGGTAAACTAACTGACCGCTCTTAAACGTTAATTGAAAAATCAAATCAATGTTATTCAGACAACTGCAAGCAGACGTTTTTATGATAAGGTGCCGTAGAAAGTTACGTTGTTAGAAGAAAAGTTAGACTTGTTATTAAACATACATGGATCACAAAATCTTACCACAAAATCTAACTACAAGATTTCTCTGCACATGTGTTCACTGGCCTTTAGTAAATTGTAATTTATTGTGAAATGATGTATTTTTTTAGGAAATATACGTCGCTGAGTTTCTTGCCGGTTCTTCTCAGTGCAGTGTCTTTCAAATCAGGTGGTAAATTGTTATTAAAAATACCTTCTAATGTGGTTTACAAATTATTTTTACTTAAGATCATTTGTTATCATCATTTTCATCAAGTAAAAGTCTTCCATTTTATTAGAGATAACAGACAACACATACAAATCAATACATTGTTACAAAATGTAGATGACTTTATTGTTTACTATGCTAGGTAGTTAACTTACGGAAGGTAGGTAATGCCAATGGTTGATGCTCCAGTAAAGTTTTATTGCTTATGCTAATTTGTTGGTCTACCGCCGTTATTTGTAACTTTAACTTGATACTAAGTTTGAATGTGAAGCTATTTAACGTCATGAATAGAAGCATCAAAGCTGAAATGACCGTTATAGGTATCGAGACAGTCTTTAATGTCTGTGAAGTTAACGTTTATTTATTTTGTATACTTACCTGTACTGAGGTAGAATAATTTTTGATAATTATCGTATTATCAAATTATAAATCTATATAAATAGAAATTAATTGCTTCATGTATGACGGAGCATCACTTGGAACGACTTAACTTATTTGACTGATTTTTTCCTTGTTGTGTTTATAACTGTCAGGACAAGGTTCGAATGAAAGAAAATTTTGGGAGAATCCATTGGAAAAGACGGAAATTTGGATGGTATTTTTGCAAGAACATCTCAATAAAAGAAATCTGTGTGTTGTAAACATTAAATATCCCACCCGGATCAAGCCAAGGCGGGTTGCTAGTAAAATATAAAATTCTCAACAGTGAAATATTATATATCTCAACAGTGAGTATTTCCACGATCTACGGCAGTAAACTTGTATTAGTTTTGTGCTGTTTCTATTGACAAGTAATGAAGATAGATCTATCATCTGGCTCGTCATCAGCAGTTATTTCATTAAAATGTAATAACTTTTGCAAAAATAATTATCCCAAAAATTTGGTTTAGGTTTTGAAATTTTAATAGTTTTAAATTTTAGACCTTTCAGAATTGACATTAAAAATGCCATATATTTTCAACGGGTAATCATTCAAAAAGTATATCAATGTGATTGGACCACCTTCAATTTTTGTAATTTTATAACTATGCCAAACATACTCTTAATTTTTATAGTGTATTAACTTAAATATTTTAAAAAGTACTTTTAAAAATAAAATCAAAAAACATTTTTATTGCAGTGAAAGTAATATTACTCTAAATGAATTTTATGAAATTTCTGAATTTGAAGTAATGGATTGGCAAAATGAATTAGGATCAGTCACCAACGGTATCGGGCTACATCGTGATTAATAATTACGAAAGAAAGATACAACTTAGACTTCTCATTCAGTAATTCTTATAATCTAAATAATATCTTAAAATACACAGCACAACTGTGGAACCTAACCTTCGTCAGTCGTTTCGTTATTTGTATTTCATAGACAGTGATACATTTTGATTTATTTTCTATTTGCGAGTCTCAAAATTAGGCCAACTGATTTGTTATCAACGAGATTTGCCAAAGCGGAAGGTCGATGTCTGATAAAGCACCAATCATTGATTTCAACCGTCAAATTCTAGTTGAAACCCGTTTTTCATTATTAAATATATTTGAATTTATTTTTTGATAATATAATTGTAAATGGAATAACAAAAATATAGCTCAATTTTGATTGCAAATAATCGAATGAACGATTTGTATTGGTAAGAAATAAAAGGTACGGTCTGATTATGAGTAAGGATTGACTACATATAGATGGCTGATACGATCGTAGGTACTTAGTACAGTCTGTAATAGACAGATATAACTGTAACATTATGTATATTCTTTTTTTATTTAATATTTAATCTATCTTCTAGGAGAAGAAGAAAAATATAGAACGTGCTAGCTGTTTATTACCTGCGCAGGTCACAAAGTCAAACAACAGATAGGGCTTATTGTAAGGAATACGGCACGCTTATTACCTACATAAGTTGTAGTCAGCATGCGTCAGGATGCGTCACCAAAGTACCGTGCGATATCCGCTGTCAAAACGAGAATTTTTATAATGTGATTTGTATAGTGGTGCTAAATCTACCGCGAAAAGTGCATTTTACGGTCACGGCGCATTAGACACGCAATCGTCATACATACATACATACATATACATGTCTTCACGCTGTATTCCTAACGGGGTAGTCAGAGAAGACGGAACGCCAAGCGTCGCGGTCCTTACATACCTCTTTCGCTTCCTCAAATCTCATTATTCTCCTCACACATTTTCGTCTAGGCATGCGAGTGCTTTTGACATTTCTGTCTACTAACACTCTGGCTATCTGATCTTCATAAGTCAGCCTTGGTCTTCCTTGGCTTCTTTTGCCTCTCACTTTCGCTCTGTAGATTTTTTCTTCATTTTTACAATAACACTGTTGTGCAACCCTGTCATACTGTGTATCTCTTCATTGTTTTGCATTGCATTCCAAGCTAGGGTCCCGGGTTCGATCCCCGGTCAAGTCAATTTAGGAAACGAACTTTTCTAAATTGGCTTGCAGTCTGAGTGTTACTGGGAACTCCCCCAGAGTTCGTTGTGTGGTGCCCATAGTACAAGCTTGCTGCTTAGTTTGGGGTCACACAATCTGTGTAATTATCTGGAGTATTGTTATTATTATTGTTTTACAATTTTAAAGTGTAAACTTTTGAACTTTCGCGTTGCATTATAAAATATTTAAAAACACGGGAAATTAACGCGATTACTTTTTATTTTTGCTTGACCTTTCGGCCGAATTGCATCGGCCGTGGTCTCAAGTAAACTCTTTTTACTTTAGACCACGGCCGATGCAACTCGGTCAAAACGTCAAGCGAAAATAAATTGTAATCGCGTTAGTTTCTCATGTTTTTAGAAATTTTCAAGTAATGAAACAATTGAAAATTGTGTGGAAAGTGTTAAAAAGAAATGATCCTCATAAGTGAACTTGACCTCTTATAGTGTTACTACCACTTTTGGTTGATTTTTTATTATTATTTACACAAATTTTGTGAATTGTCTTCTTAAAATATGACATTGCGAACTTGTTCTCGTTAAATGTTACAACTTGTAAATTATGGTAAATAAATACCGCCTTGTAATCCTTTTAGATGTTGAGAAGTTATAAGTGAGTAAATGGACAAACAAGGATCGCGACATTGTTTTATTACTATTTAGAGATAAAGTTATATATTGCTCCAATTATTTCTGATTCATATTTATTTACGTAAGTATCTACATAACTGGCGTGCATTGACTGCGCCATTTACAGTTCGGGGTAAACAGAGCAGGTTCCTTATAAGTCATACTAAAACATACTGGTCGACTTTTACTATGTACCTGAGAAAAAAATAAACAGCTGGCTACAGCTGGCTGGCGCTTGGAGACCTAAATGGAAGGAACGTCAAATGTATTTTTTAGCTCTCAGGAAACAGTGTTTATGTTGATTGTATTTATTCGTCTGCAAACTATATTATATTTTTATGTACACATATTTCGTTATAACCATAAAATTTATATATTTTTATTAAAACCTTCCAAGCATTTTAATATGTGTCTTTAATATAAATATTAATAATATTATTGAGTCATAATAAAATAGGAAACTAATGTGATAAAAATAAAAAAACTTTTCTTTGAAGTGATCAAAGAAAGACGTGGTAGTGATTTTTTAAAATATGGTAATGACATAAATCTAAAATTATGTAACGCGAAGTACTGAAGTTTTTTTGATCTAACTTTTAACTCGTAACATTCTCACAAATAATACTAAACACTTAAGAAAGTAAAAATACATTTTTTCCTACAAAATGCTGTCACCTCGTACTTGTGTATGTTTAAGTGAATATTGTTAACGATCAAACAGACAGTTAATTTACCGTTTCAATTGTCGAAAACTGTTATAAATTGCTTCTAAACGACAAAACATTTCAATCAACAAGTCGGGATCGTAAAGGATCATTTGTTACCGTTGAAACGCATAAAAACGATGTGCAATCAAGGCGGTTCCGCATGACTACACATTTTACATAAACGCGAGCGAAGATAGTGCTATTAATAACGCATCGAACAAAACAATGAAACGCATATTCTGATATTGTATCGATATCAAATATATAATTATTGTTAATAAAAACAATATATATGTGTAATTAACATTAGTAATAATGTCAATAGCTTAGCTAAAAATATCGTTTTTTTCTATAACTTTAACTGCGTGGATTTTGGAAAAAATTATAAAACAAAAAAATCAGTCCTGTCAGTACTTTAAAGTATAACGACGTTATTCCCTTTTATAATAAATATTACATAAGGATTTATTAAATAACTGGATCCTAGTTTTTTGAACAACATGATTTGTATTGAAATCCATCCACAGTAGCTTTTCACTGAAGCTCAAACAAACAAAGATACGAAGACACCGGTGAAATACCACTCTCTCACAGAATATCGGCGTGAAATAACAGCATCTATTGCTGTTGTGTTTCGTTCGGTGAGTGAGAGCGCCGGTGGCCCATCACCTCACCCCCTCCCCTTCCTTTCCTTGATGCCAAACGCCCCCGTGATTCTCTGAATGTTGCGGGTCTCCATGGGCGGCAGTTGGTCACTCTCCATCAGGTGACCCGCTTGCTCGTTTGCCCCCTCTTTTATAAAAAAAACAATCTTAGTGTTTGTTATAGAAACAGAGATGTCTAAAAAGTCCATCTCAATGTGGAAAGTGATACTGTTAGTGCTTTATAATTACAAAGTTTTATTCATTTCGACTTGTTAATTAGTATGGATGGGTCAAAAATGTTCGAAGACTTTTGTTCGGCGCCTGGCATACTCAACGCCCACCAATTTATTTTTAAATTAGGCGCACGATGAGACCTATATAAATCGACCTATATAACCTAAACGAAAAAAATTTACTAAAGTTGCTATATCTTATCTACATGTCATTTTACAGAGTTATTTGCAAGAAAAAGTCTATGTACGAAAACTTCAAACCATGAAAATATTACTCATTCAATTTTTTTACGCAATATTGTATTCAATTACCAATTCTTAAATAGATTAAGCTTTTTACTATAAGAATTATTATATTCTAAATAATACTAGTGGGCACATATTTTTTTATGTCACGTAATGTCATGGCATGTTGTTGAGCATAACATTGAAGAAATAATGGGCAGTGCACATGAAGAACCCGATGACTATTGGTAATTTATATTCATTTGGGTTGGATTTACATTATCGTGTACTTTTGAGAATCAAAAATAACTACTTTAATTAAATTTATTTTTGCATTTGTTTTTAATAGTTATTGTAGTTTTCATAATACATCCATTTTTTCTTGCAAATAACTCTGTAACGTAGCAACCATAGTAATGTTTTGTTCGCTTAACGGCATATTATGGCATACGCTATAGCCATACGTCTAGTTCAATAGTTAGATTTCATTAATATTGTGAAATTTGTCAATAAAGAATTATTTGATTTGAGTCTGCTGGATACTATAAGCAATGACAACAATAGCAACTTACGCAATTAATGTGTCATACTGTAGGTTTTTACTAACTACCTACAAAGAAAACAAAATTCGTTTTGGAGTTATGCAAAAGATACTATCTACCACAAAACAAAGTTTTGTCGCATAGGTTTATTTTACTTTAAAAAAATATTCTGATACAATGATGATTTTCCTTTAATTTACGCCATAATTATTATTTTTATTTTTAACTAAAGAACCCGTGCAGCCCAACACCATTGTGTTGATAATAAAATTCAGAAATAACGCTCTTATGTGATGAGTAATTGTAACGTAACCTAAGTTAAACACAAAAATGGAAAGTCAAGTTGAATGTTCACACCTAGCTTTCCTCCAACTCAACCAATTTAAGTGGGCAAAAACTCAAATATAAGAGCTCGCTCCAGCGAGTGTTCTCAGACCAAAACGAACCGCGTACCACAATATTAGAACCGAAGATGTAGAGAAGGAAAGAGAAAGGAAACATAAGAAATGTACAGGAGGAAATCGTGGTAGAGTATAATTTGAGAAGAGTGAAAGTTAGGTGATTTCCAATGCTTGGTGACAAATACCTTTAATTTAAAAAAAATTAAGCAAATTGGTGGGATAGAACAGCCGGACGAACTCGTAATAGATTTCACAATTTTTTTTTAATGTACAGAAGATAATCATGACCTTTTCAAATTTGTCTGATCTTCGGATATGAAGTAGAGGGTCATCCCTTTCGAAGCGTGGTTTCGAAAATGCGATAAGAAAAAATAACAATTCAAACCAACATGTTAGACATTTTTAAATGCATGGCTTAAAGAGCATTCATGATCAAATAATGACCAAATCAACTTCCAAAATAAGCCTCCAAAGTTAGCTATCAAACATGAAAGTCAATATTTGATGGTCACTTCTATGTTCGGGCTTCAGCTTGGAAGAATGATTAACATTAGTTATTAATATAAGGGTTTCCGTTTACTGCAATTGTTTTTGACAGCTGTTTACATCAAATAGTATGCGAAGAAAATGGCTATGACCGAGAGACAAACGTACAGACGGCCACCGACTCTATAGTCTTCCTTATTTCAATTTTATTTCAATTCAATTTTATTTTAATTTAAAAAAAACGCAAAAAATTAGTAACATATTTTTTATAACTCTATAGCATTATTTTATAGCTTTAAATTGATAATAAAAAAAATACAAAATATTAGTAACATAATTTTTATAACTCTAGCATTATTCTATAGCTATAAATTGGTAATAAAAAAAATACAAAATATTAGTAACATAATTTTTATAACTCAATAGCATTATTCTATAGCTTTAAATTGATAATAAAAAAAATACAAAAATTTAGTAACATAATTTTTATAACACTATAGCATTATTCTATAGCTATAAATTGATAATAAAAAAAAATACAAAAAATTAGTAACATAATTTTTGTAACACTATAGCATTATTCTATAGTTATAAATTGATAATAAAAAAAATACAAAAAATTAGTAACATAATTTTTATAACTCTATAGCATTATTCTATAGCTATAAATTAATAATAACAACGTAGCAATCTGAAATTAAATTTATCTAACTTATTCTTTACTTGAAAGCTGTTTCTTAATTTTTCACTGCATTTGCTTATTAAACAAACCGCAACTAGTGTAATTATAAAACCAGTGGTTCATTTAAAATATCTTGTTTAACAAAAAGTAGTCTAAACAAAGACAAAAGGAATTATTTGCCAATTTCAAATGTCTTTGTTAAAGTTCTTAAGTGTTGTTATGGGCTATAAATTAATTAACTTTGTCTGAAAACAATTCTCAACGATCTCTTGTGTACTTACAAATGGTAAACGATAAATTCCATATTGAAAGTATTAATTAAATAATTACCAACTGCAAACTGCTGTTCCATTGGACAACGATTTTAAAGTTCATACCACCCCGAAGCGTTTAAATGCAGTGATTAAATTTCTGTATCCAAAAGAGTAAAAAAGGAATAATTTTCAACTGACTTAAATAAGGAGGAGGCTCCTAATTCGTCTGTATATAATATTTATATGTATACTCGTATTTACTCATGTATCTATATTTATATATGTTCGGCCATAACTTTTATGTTTATGAACCGATTTCAATGATTCTTTTTCCGTTGAGTTCAATATTTCTCTAAGTTGGTCCCATTGGTTTTCACTGATATTGTAGCTTAGACTTGGAAGATACACCAAATTATCTCAACTGCTTATAAACTTTATATATATTGCTGATTCTTTTCTATGTGTTTGCGTTTCAGAATTAGAAAAGAAGTTGTAACCCTACCCTAGATATTTATTTAGGCCAAGGTCACTCAAAAAAGAGAAATAAAAAAATAAACTTCAAAAAGACACCGAAGAGTAGAAAATAACTATTCTTTACTAATCAAAACTCAAGTACAAAAATAACTTTCAAAAACGATACATATACCCATTTAATTACAATAAATTTGACAGTTGCTGAAATCGCTGCCAAATTAATGTGCAGCAAAAGAAATTCTAGATTAATTGACAGCAATAGAAAATAAGCTTGGCATTGACTTCAGTAACTGGTCGATTTTAATTATTTAGGTATTTATATCGTATTTTAAAGTAATTTTTGTACTGAAGTTTTGATTAGTAAAGGATAGTTATTTTGTACTTATCATTGTTTTTTTTAGGTCGGTAATTTTTTTTTAGTTTTAGTTTCATCATGTGCGTGTATTATCTTTAGATGTACTGAGCTGTTCGGTACAGTCGTAAACTAGTAACCCAAAACCAGAAATAGTTAAAAAAAAAATAACATCACATTCGAACCCATTTAATTCTTTCTTGATTTAACAATTTTTTGTATACAGAATCCTATGTTTATGCGTCGTATCCGATACGCTCTGGATTAGTATTTTACGTATTGATTGTAGTTTTGCTCCTCAACTATATTAATCGTGAATCAGAGAACATCACTCAGTGTGGTTTAAAATTTATTTGTTACTGTTACAGCTGTTCTATATATGGCTTATTATATTGTGATGTTATTATTACTGTTATCGGTATAGCGGAACAGAGACTTGGTCAATAATTAAATATCGGGAGATAATTGTCAATAATTAAATTATCTGGAAATAAGGGAATCGATAATTGAATTATCTGGACTGGTAGAGAATGCCATTAGGTATTTAGTCCGCCTATTGTATACATTATGTACAATGAAGAATAAATAAATAAATGCAGTCTTGGTCGGACCAAAGCTTAAGTGCTGTGCGTTGTAGAGTGATGATAATCAGAGTGCGTCTCTAGTTGGATTGCAGGTGCTTTTAGAACGAAAGCGACGTAATATAATATTGTATATTAATGTTACATAATCCTAATTAAAGCTTTTATTTTATTACTTGTTGTTGTATACTTTTTACCGGTAGTTTATTATCGGAAAATTTACAAAGTATTGTAAGTATTGTAATGTGTAATAGATAAGTCAAGTATTAATTAAAAACAAATACTAACCAACTTTTTTATTAAAAAAAACAAGGAACTATCCTTTGGTACTTTATTTTAATACTATACAATAGAATCTATTTGTATCATGGTAAAGCATTAAATAATTATTAAAATCCTTAAATTAAAACTTATACTCTATTGCTACTATCATGGTGCTAGGACTATTAGTCTACGAGTATTATCGTTGATGAGGAGTTGCATAGCAGAGCGCGACGGTATTCGTGACGCTACGTCTTTCTTTTTTTTCTTGTTCCCTTTACGACTGCACCATGAAGTGTTTAAATATAAATAATTGAATATTAATTGAAGTCAAGATTTGGGTGTTCTATTCTTATAGGTATCTAATATATTCAATTCTGTTATAAATATAAATATTATTTTGTAATAATTGTTTGCTTTTTTATTTTGTTAATTTTTTAACGTTACTATTTATTTTATACTTTTTTTTCAAACATACATAGTGTGTCGAATAAAAGTCTTTTTCCTTCTTTTTTTAACCTTATGTGTTCCAATTGAATTTGGACTTGGTCAATTATTTTTTGTTCAGAAAAGCACCAAATGTTATGTGTATTTTCTACTTACGTAAAGGATTAGTAGTTTAGTCTGGGAATTCATAGATCAAATGGACGTATTAAGAAGACAAAATGACAGCTTGAATTATTTTCATTGTTATTGATTACATCCTCGCGATAAAGGTCAGGTTTATCTCTAAAAAAATACCTAAGAGATACTAATTTTTTTTCTTGTTTTCTGTGGCTTATGTTACGGTTAAACACATTGACTATATAGTTTCTAAATTAAATTTTCACGTATTGTTCGTTTCAATTGAATTTGGTAAAAGTGTTTGGCAAAGTGTTAACTATCGTTATCCGCACATGGTATAATGGTAGTAGGGAGAAGGTATAATTGCCTGTGATATAACAAATTCGAGTCAGGCTTGTGGCGGACAGAGAATACAGCAGTTAGCTGTCGTGTTCGGATTGTAAAAATACTGCTATAGAGTTCACTGTTCTTTTATGACTGATTGATATTGATGAGATACGATACTGATATTGTGTGATATTGATCTATTAATATAATTGATAAATTGAATTAATTGATATAGTTGAAGCAATCGATGTAATAATGGCTAATAATAGCCCATCTTCTATCTGTTCGCATATTTTATTGTGAGAGCCTACAGTTTGTGCTCTTCAAAACAATGGAAGTTAACAATAGTTTTTGACATAAAATAAATACAATATAATATTTTTTAGTACATTTTATTTCATATTAAACATTGTCTTAGTTTATAACAACCGTTTTGTTTAAAAATACTCAAAATAAAAAACATATCATTTTCCTCACACACTTTCGTTAAGATATATGAATGCTTTTGACATTACCATATGCCTGCGCTTGCTTTCTCAAAATTATTATTCGTTTTAACTTATATTATAAAATAAATAATACCTGTGGTGTGGTGGTGGGTAATCAGTAAGAAAAGCGGGAGCCTGCGAGTACTCTTCATTGTGATTTATTCGTGATATAAATATGATGCGTAATATACTAGGGGTCGGTATTGTAATTATTTCTCAATTTTAGCATTAGTATATGAATGCTAATAAGAAACCGTTTTTACAACGGAAAAATGGAACTATAAATGTACTCATCATACGTCCAATCGACTCTCGTAATCGATTTTTGCCGCAACTATGTAATCTACGAACTTGAAATGTTGCATAGTTCTAGATCTCATAAATGTATTGAAATTCAGTTTAGAAACTTAACATTTCATAAATATCATTACGCGAGTCATAACAATACTTATGCAATGTTTTTATTTAATTTAAACAAGCAGTTAACAAAAATTGAACTACTATGACAAGTGAAAGAGCATTCATATCTACAGACACGTAGCATGTGCAGAGCATACTACTCGTGGTACAAATATAAAAAAAACTTGTTTTAAAAAATTTTTTTTAATTAATAATTTTATTTTCGCATTTTTAGTTTTGTCTTAATCTGTGCATTTTTAGTAATGCATCATTATTGCAAGGTATTTTTTCTGTTAATTTGGAACTATTTAATTCTTCGATGAAGAGTCCTTTTTAATATTGTTCGTTCGAAATATTCGACTAAGGGCAACATAAGCTTGCCCAACGGCGAAAAGTTTAGGGCCCAAATACACGACGGCGTGCTCCGCTCAGAACTTAGATATCATATAGGACCAGAGTGTTTGCCAAGACTAAACAAATGACACCAAACTCGATAGGAATGCGTGGTTTTATTATAGAGTTACTTTGGTTACCTTCCAGCTCCATCTTTAGGCCCTGGATATGAAGCAAGGCAAGCACCAGAGTGCTTGCCTTGACAAATCAAACGAGCTCAAACACGACGGGTTTATCTTGATAAGTTCAGAAGTTTCTATGACCACCTCTGTCACCATCTTCAGACTCTGGACATTATGTAGCACCAGAGTGTTTGTCAAGACAAAACATATGACCCCAAACACGATGGGTTTATCTTGTTTAGTTTAGAAGTTCCTATGGCCACCTACCGACTCCAGCATCAGACCAGCTGCATGGTACCATATTATCGCATTGTCACCGCAGATACGCAAGTAATCCAAATTTGAGCTCAATCGAACGTTAGAAAGTGGTTCTATTTTAGCTTCCAGGATTTGACTCACACATACTGACACAGCAAGTTAAATGAAAGCTTGTAAAATATGCTCTCTTAGTCATTTTTAAAAATGGAAAAACATTTACTAAGCGTCGCGCCGTTGTACCTTCCAATACTATGTATTAAGGTCAATCTTACATGTTCACAGTTCAATGGCTCAATCCACCCTTACTACAAAGACAGCCTAGTAATATATACCCTAGTAAATAACTAGAACCCTTGTCTTTCAAACAATGAAATTGCATTGAAATGTATTTAGTATATTTTTAGTAAGGCTCGAACAAAAGGACAGAGAAAAATTCTAAACAATATTTGGATTTACATAATTTTTAAAAGCCTATTCTTAAAATTTTTAGTACAGACACGGCTCTGCTACTGATTGTATAGCAAAAACTACAAAGCAAAAGTTTTCCACAGAACACAATGATACTTTAATTTAGAAGCAAATTACATACAAAAGTTGTATTCTATTTTATTCACAAATGTGCTAAACTAACGAGAAAACAGAAAGATATGTATGTCGGAAGAAAATTGGTTTTCCATTGTGAGATACAATGTTCCTTACTATTTATTTTATACGCTCTCTAAGGAACAACTTTTTATATACATAGTAAATATAAGATTCAGCTATGACGTAGATGATTTTCTTTGTAAAAATTGTTTTCCTTTTTCGTTCCACTTTGTTATAACGCATATTATTTAAATGTTACAAAAGTAATGATTTATTTTTATTTAACCAGTGAAATACTGAAGAGAACTTTTTTACTTTTATATTAAATCTCTGTATATAATACGAAAGAAACTTATATCTTATGTAACAAATGAGATTTCACAATCATTCAGGATAGGGAGTGCAAAGTATCTTTGAAGAACGTCTTGAATAATAATTATTGTCTGAGTAAAAAAAATTGCCTCATCAGACAAATTTTCTGGCATTCAAGATGTGTCTCGATTGATGCATATGCACACGCCGGTTCCCTTATTTAACCGCCGGTGCGGCCGAGTCGACTGTTTTCAATTTCTGCCAGTAATAAAAAGTCATTTAAATGCCACAAAAAGACCCAATAATTAGCAGGTGCACTCCGAACTTTCGTGTCGTCTTATATTCACATCGATAAAAATGGCTATATATCGCTTTCATGAAACTACTTAAGCTAGAACAAAGTGGACCGATCTTGTTGCGCTACAGGTTTCTGCAAATATTCTTCTGCAGGATCCTCGTACTGCGATGGAACATCGCTTAAGAATGCAACATAAATTAATTTGTGCGTTTGAGGACAAATCAATCTTATAAAAAGAGCAAGACAGAAATGTTACATTTCTATTAAATTAATCTTCAAGTGTAGAATGCATAAGTTTATAATATATAAAACCGCTTTTCTTTCACACTTCTTTAAGTGTACGACCAAAGGGTACTAATTGTACGATTGATCGGTGTTACAAACTCTTTTCCGACCATAGCTCTATAACACCTTTTTATACGATTGTTGTTATACATTTTTTAAATTTCTTTTTTCTTATTCAAAAACGGAAATAAAAATTATTCGTGTCAAATCTTGGTTCATTACAGTCCATTTCATCTTTTTCGCTATCATGTCAGGCCTCGCTCAGCTATAGAATTATACTCGATACTAGTCTGTCCAATAGATAACTGCACCCAAAGTAGTGACAACTTCAGTGTTTCAAGCATCCAAGCACCAATAGACAGCGAGCTCCTCATTTCGTCAGACTTTTGCTTAAAACTTTTAAAAATGTAAAATTAAAGTGTGCTCCTTTCTAAGAAAGACAGATAATAATGATATCATTATTGTTGGCAGTGGCACAAATATAGTTTTCTATAAATAAATTTCATCTACATATTCAATTAATTTCAAGAACTTCTGTATATAATACTTAATGTTCTACCATAAAACTTTTCATAAAGTTCTCTGTGATGAAACGGCAAACAATTAATATCAACATGTCTTCAACATTTCTGTTTTATGTATTATGTAACTTTTTGTTTGTATCTGCGATCCATCTTATATTAAATATAAATGAGACAAAAAGCAAGTACAAAAACTAGTGTATGTAATATGAGCCAAATTTTATTTCGCAACGTAATTGGTTCCACTACTTACGTACATAGCGAAATATTATTTTGTTGAAATACACTTAAGTACCTATGTTGTATTTATATATTTATTTACGCTTTTCAATACTTTGATAAACAAAACCAGTGATTTTGAGATGGATTTCTGGTCATGCGGGTATGGCAGGCTATGAGATTATTATATGGATAACTCTCATATAAAAATAAATTTGATATAGGTAGGAGAATCGACGAGGTAGGTGTTAAGAGAGGTAAGAAAAGTCAGGAGAGAGAAGGGTCAGTTTTGTCTGACTCTTTAAGAGTTCACAAGATGACTTTAGGCTCATCCGTAGAGTCAGTGAGCTCTCTCGGGCGTGAAGAGAGAAAGCAGCCCTGCTCAAAACGAAGTGAGAAGGAGAGTCGGACGCTCCTGCCAAACTGTTCACTGCTAGCGTTGCAGGGGTTGCCTGCCGACAACCGAAGATATGTCGAATTGGCAGAGACCAAGAGGAAATTCAAAGAGATGGAGTACGCTGATATGTAGCTTAAAGCAGAAGAGGAATTGACTTCAGAGTCACCGGTATTCAAAACCCTGAGAGCACTGACTGTCCCATCGACAAGCAACTTCAACGCGGCTGAAGTAACAACGGACAAGCTCTACGAAATTGTAGTTGAATCGTTGAGCAAAGTCGAATACGTAGACATTTGCGAGAGATCTTAATTCTGCGTGCTTTTACATACACGGGCAGTTAGTGAGGGTGTTTAGTTTTAACAATATTTGAATATTTTTTTAATATATTAAAGCGTTACATTTTCAAATCGTGGATGTTGCATTAAAAATCGTAGAATCGTGAATGATTTATAATTTTTGTCAACATGAGGAATGTGTAATTTATTGAATAAAGTGCGTTCTAGCCATTGTAGAACGACAAGATCACATTCGTGTTGATCATTATTGTATTAAACAGAGGGAGATAGTTAGGCGAAACTTTTCGGGCGAAGTGAAAATGCTCACCGAGTAAAATAACATACTTCTTACAAAGATGACAGAGCTCCGTGCCCGACTTGGCTGGAGCTTCTAGAGAAAGTCGATAACAATGGAGCGACAGCCGGAATTTACGTGCTGTATTGACAAGGGCAAGGGAAAAAGTAGAATTTGGGAAGCTTGGTATAATTGGCTTTATGTCCCGACAGGGCTAAACATACGCCAGGATTTTAGAGGTGCCAGGGCTGTGGGAGGTGCTAAGGCGGACTCTCTGGCGGCTTTTCTCAAGAAAGCATTGGATTTGGATTTAGTCGAAGTCTACGGACTGGTCGAGCGCAATGAGCTCCGGGTTTCCGGTGTGGATAAATCGGTGACACCCTAAGATATCGTGTCGGTAATTGCTAGAGTTAGGGGCGTGCACAGCTGAAACTTTAAAGGTGGGAGAAATTCGCCTTACTCCATTGGATTAAGAAACGGCATGGGCGCGTTGTTCAGCGGCAGCGGCCACAATGTTGATCGACAAAAGGCTCTTGGTGATGGGCGCCAGCCAGTGTCACTCTGTTCCTACCAAAGCCAATGAGATGTAACTGCTGCCTCCAACTGGAGCACGCGAGTGTGAATTGCACCTCGAAGGTAGACCGCAGCCGGGAATGTTTCCCTTCGGAAAGAGTATGCACAAGGTAAGGCAGTGTGGCTCTGCTTCGCACTGCTTCTTATGCGCAGCCGCTTGTAAGTCTGCAGACTATCGGATAGATTATCGGTTAAGATATGCCTGGAACATAAGCTTTAGATCGATAAGGCGTCACGGCCATCGCTGCACTTGCTGCTCCGTTTTCCCTGTAAGGAGTCGAATGTGTTATCGCTTTGTAGGGCGAAAATACCACTACCCGTTGTGCTTAATGTGGCGGAGTGTTTAATAAAGGCCAACGCTTCTCCATTGTACAACCTTAAAAAGAGCTCGCGTATTCTGAGGCGCGTGCTTCCTATGTCAGACGGGCAGGCAAATTCTGCCAGTAA
This sequence comes from Zeuzera pyrina, assembly GCA_907165235.1. Classification (NCBI taxonomy): domain Eukaryota; kingdom Metazoa; phylum Arthropoda; class Insecta; order Lepidoptera; family Cossidae; genus Zeuzera; species Zeuzera pyrina. Next base: position 7,621,976 of record OU015629.1, read on the forward strand.
CGCGACGAGCCCGGCAAAGGTGGGCGTTACCGCCGGGGCCGCGGAAGAAAATGCTAATGCGCGCTCGCTGCCCCGGTAAAAGGCGAAGAGAGGAACACGGTCAGGTTTTTGTGGGTAACCCGCATTGTCAGCGTAGAGTACTCCATCATATCTCTTTCGACGCTCCCGAGCGGGAGGGGATGCATAAAACATTTCCTGACGTTAAAAAGAAGTCTTGGAGTCAGATTAGTGTTTGACTGATGATTTACGTCGTTATGATGAATTTCCGTTATTCCGAGTTTAGTGTTAACGTTTTTGAGTAATTTGGAACATTCACAAGATAACTTTTTATTCCATATTTAGAGGAGACCGGGGTTGGTTGACCAAGTTTCAGCTTAAAGGTTTCTATTTCTATTTCTTTAGAGTATATTAATTTAAAAACGGGTTCAGTTAATAGATTTACTATTAAGCTTTATAAAAAAGTGGCAAAATGCACCTTATTCATTATGATATAGAGTACAGGCCAGTTTTTGTATATTAGGAAAAACTGGTCAACCTACCCCATGCTTGGGGTAAGTTGACTATTCACCTGGGATAAGTTGACCTATGAAGTCGTAAGGGCAAAATCTACGAGGAAATAGGATAAAAGACACAAAAATGTATTACATTTTTTTATTGCAACCAAGGCGATCTTCCGCCACGTCAATTAAACACAATAAAATTCAAATTATAAGAATAAACGATCAGACATTTAAACATTAGGCAGTTTGAGTACCTAAAAATAAACAAAGTACTTTCTTATTAAGTATTTAAAACAAAACGAAATAATTTCTTACAAGCTTTAACCATTTGGTAACAAATAACCATATTTAACAAAGTACTCTCTTATTAAGTATTTAAAACAAAATGTAATAATTTCTTGCAAACTTTAACCATTTGGTAACAAATTATCACATCTAACTAATGTAATTATATGTATTATTTGGTAACAGTTGACGTATGTATATATATATATATATATATATATAGATATATATATGCATATTTATATATAATATATATTTATATAAATTATTATATATATTCGTGTATATGTTATAGGTATATTAGTTTATTAATAAAATAAATTATTTTGAGATCATACTATCCAATCAGTCTTCTAAATCGGAGATGCAATTTTTGCATTCATAGAACAATATGTTCCCGTTTACACATTTTGTGTGTGCCCACAACTTGCACGCAGTGCATTGAACCCACTCTTCTCCTAAAATACTAGAGCTATAGGATTCAGTGCACTCCAAACAAAATGTTTCATCCTCATCACTTTCATCTTCGTCACTTTTCTTCTTATTAGCCTCACGAAGAGTTTTTTTTCCTTTACCCTTTCCGCCCTTTCGTGTTCCTGTAGATTTTCCGCCTGTTATCTTTGCCTTCTTTGCTTTCTTGGTCAGCGTCTTACTAGATTATTGTTTTGCCTAAAGTTGCATAAGATTTTGTTTTTCTGGTGTGTCCGTGTAAATAGTGCTTTTTCGTTTTCGGATATTTCTTTTATTTTCTAAACGTGGTCCAGTTTTCGGAAAGGGTCTAATATCTTCAGGTAAAGTAAACGATGTGCTCGGCATACCCACACTTCTTTCATCAGTAACTGGATTTTTTTCAGGAGTTGTGAATCCATAATCTGCATTGGTTACTAAGAGCGCATCAGAAGTAGAAGGCACCTCGCAAGCCGCATTTGAAGTCGATGGTGTGATAGTTTCAAAAGAAATAGCATCACCCTAGTTAGATAAATTACATGGATCAGTTTGGTTGCTTAGGTCAAGTGATGGTGCAGCACTGTCAGTAACCGATGCTGATGTTAGTGCAGGAAACACATCCGGTGCTGGCCTGTCAGTCATATATGACCCGCTAAACTCTGAGTCAGGAAATATGTTTTCGTTGAGTGGTGATATCCCAGTCACACAGAATCCAGATTGAATATTATGAATTATAGCTGCTAATGGCAATGATGTTTTTACCAACTCAGGTATATCATAAATAGTGATAGTCTTTCCTGGATGACTTGCTAACCAATTATCGCTTGCTTGATTGTAATATTTCTTTAGTGGCCCATAAACTGTCCTATCTAGAGGCTGCAGCTTATGGCTGCAGTGGGGAGGAAATGATAAAATTATAACCCCGTTTTCTTTGAAATAATCAAGCACTTCGCGAGTCATGGTTATCGAGAAGTAATAAAACCGGGTTTTCTTTATTGGGTTTGGCATATTTTACGAAGTGTTTAGCAAACTTTCGAAAATTGTCTTCTTTCATCCACCCAGAAGAATTCGCATTGCCATCTGAGCCCACTGGTCCACCTCTGATGAAATGTTCTTTATAGCGAACCCGTGGAAAAATAAAGAATGGAGGAATCATGTTGCCAAGGGCTGAGATAGCAACCGCGACCGTCACCAGCGTACCTCGTTCAGCGGAAGCCATTTTTCCCAAGTTCTTGATTCCTCGACGAGCTATCAATCTATTAGGAACATGTACCGTTGTCAGTCCTGTTTCATTTACGTTCCAAATATCAACAGAACTATCGCCAGATTATGGCGTTGATAAACAGTTTTCAAGTTGCCAAAGAACAAATTAACGTTTGTTTTGTTGAAAGATGTGGCTCGAGATAAACTAGTGGCTTGAGGAGCTCGTATAGAAAGTGCAGGATGACGTTTAAGAAAATGCCCCAACCAATCTTCACCAGCAAACAGTTTTGTATTCCATGAGTCAGGTAAGGATTTGTTATTTTTTTGCAAATTCATATGCGAACTTTCGTTTTTCATAAGGTGTTAATCCATAATAAATATCTGCTGCTTTCTTCAAGTAAGTCTCTAAAGCAAGCTCTTCCACGTCACTAAATATTTGTTTATTTCTTCTGTAGCCAACGCTGTCCAAAGTTGATTCGGATTTCGATAATTCGGTATTTTTTTCTAATTTTTTCGTCATATTTACGACGTGGCGTTGGAGTGTTTTATACGGTATAGCGAACTGTTTCGCCGTAGAATTAATACTTTTTTTGTCAAAAACAACTTATTGACATGCTCTATTTATTACATCTTTGGATGTACTCCCTCTATTAGTCTTGAGGTAACCAGTGAGACTCTCGTGTCTCACTACACGTGGTACTGGTTACCTCGGGCGAGTTTTCGATAGTTAGTCAACCTACCCCTATAGTCAACCAACCCCGGTCTCCCCTATTAGTACTGGAGAAGCTTGCAAGTAGCTAAGCACCATTTGTTTAGTGAAAAAAAAAATTAAAATGCTTAGAAAAAATTGCCACACAAATTACGGAATCAAGAAATAAACCAATAGTACATACCTGGCGATCCTTGATTGCCTTGATTGTGCAAAAAGGTTGATGCGCGTGATGTTGAGTCCAGCTATCAAGACCGGCTCAGAATTTACGCACAGGAACGCGCTAGTGGAAGTTTTCCCTCATTCCACAATTTGTATGGCGAAGGAATAACAAAAATAAAGGAGTCCAACCAAGTACAGCTGCTGTAAGAATTATCAAAATTGTATTACATTTGCACTGAAATAAAAGTAATAATTAAGAAATATCTAAAGACAAAGGAAAGCAATCGGTCGGAAAGGAATAGTATACCATATTTCAGTATTTATTCGTAATCCGTCTGTAGCATTAATTAACCGACAAAAAGTTTCACTGCAAGTTACTGTAGACGAATTTTAATAGATGCAGATGTTTATGTGTTTCATATAAAATATACAATATACATATATTAGCGGTCCTACCTACACCCGAGTACAATTTAGTGTTTATAGAGGTACACTTGATATTCCACGAGGACGCGCTGACGACATTCCCTTGCCCCGATTCACCTGCGAGTGTACAATCAATTTCAATTATTGTAATTGGCAATTTGCAACATGCATAATCTGCTTTGAGAAATGCAAATCATAACAACGAAAATCGTATTAAAAAGCGTTTAGCGAGTTTGAAAATTATAGTCGAACAGACAGACGCGCGTCGTTTATTTTTTATTTCATAATGTGCCGTGACATTTTTAGGGTGGTCCATTTCTACACATAGAGTACCTATTTCAGAAAACTGGTCGTATTTCGAGACGACATTTTTCTAATTGTCAATAGGTACGTCTTTCTGTATGTATACAACAATATCATTAAAAAGTAAAAAGGAACTTTTACTTGTAATATTTTACGAATAAATAAATAAATATTTACAATGATTTTGTTTATAATAAATAACGTTAAGTTCATTTGATTGTAAAATGGATTTAATACATACATATCTTCACGCTGTATCCCTAACGGAGTAGTACTATTACGAGTAGGTATATCGAATACAGACTGTTCAACCTAAAGCTCATTAGCATTTACACGCCCAACTCTGAACACGCTAGTAACGGTTGCAACGAAGTTTTATAAAACTAAAAACTTTTTTTATTATTTACTTTTTACGTCTTTGACGTTCTTTGTACGTCTGTTATAATTTATTGTAAACTAATTATACATACATATTCTACTCACAGTATTCCTAACGAGGTGATCAGAGAGAATGAAGTGCCAAACATCGCGGTTTTGCGTACTTCGTTCGCCTCCTGATATCTCATCATTCTCTTCGTACACTTTAGCCGAGGTATGCGAGTACTTTTGTCATTGCCGTCAGCTAAGACTCTGGCTACTTGATCTTCAATAGTGAGGCGTGGACATCCTTTGCTTCTGCGATCACTCACTTTCGCTCTATAGATTTTCTTCGTCCTTTCGTCACTCGTCTATGTCTATGTGCCCGAACAATCAGCATTTCTTTCTTCATATCTACAATAACACTGTCGTGCAAACTTGTCATACTGCATATCTCTTCACAAGGGTGACACCGCTTATATTTCTAAGAGATTGCATTTCCACGACATTTTTGTTACTTTCACTGGATTTCGGGCATATTCAGCTCACTACTGAACAACAAAGTAGACATCAAAACCGTATTGTGAATGACCGTTAAAATAAGTTATTTTAACTAATTATTTACTATGAAGTAAATGCTTTGAAGTATGAGAATCGAATGGAATCAATTTCAAAATTTCGGTTAAGCTTTAGAAAAACTACTGTTCCCCATTTTGACATTTGACAATAGATGTTGTGAACTAGTTCTATGGGGCCAAAACTATGCCTGTATAGATTGTGTTTTGGTAACAGTTTTGCTTCACGAAATCTTTTCTACTCAGAAACGACTTCTGGCGATTAGGTTAGAAGTCTATGGCGAACGCGAAGCGTAGCGATGCGATCGCCTTAGACTTTGATGTTAAGTTTTTTTTTCACTATTCGAAAGTCTTCTATCAATAAATAAATTCTATCACTGACACCTCAATAACTATATGTCATTAAGAATAAAAATCCGTGAGCAATAGTGGACGTAAAGTGCTTTTCAAATTTCACTCTGCGGTATAGTGTGTCTTTTAAGTTACTAGAAATAATCGCGATATATGCCATTAGACGCATTAGGCAATTGACGGATGCGGATACTCATAGCCCAATATTCATAGCCCAATGTCCTATAGCCTTTGCTGTGGGGATCAGCGGCGCATATTAACTACATTTTATTTTACAAAAAAGAGCGATACGTGCCATCTACATGAATGTAGTATGAATGCACGAGAATCACTAAGAGATCGTTTTAAAAACATTCATGTACTCAGCTTGCTGTCCTTAAATATCTTTGAAATTACAATATTATCTACTATTGTATCTATATCTATCTATTACAATATTATAATCTTTGAAATTATTATGTAATACGAGAAAAGATATAGATCTGTTAATAAAGAAAGGCGATATTGGTGGTATGGAAAAACGAGGTTGTCATAAATTGTATCCCAAGGAATTTAAAACAACATTCATATATGCTCACTTGAAGCTTTATTAAACCATGTATAACAAAATGTCACTTATGAACAAAAAATCATAAGTAAACCGCTTAATCTTAACGACGTCATTCCGTTAAATTACAACTGAGTTGGTCAGCACGATGGTTGCATGCGCGGCCACCATTTGAAATAAGTTCTCCACAAAAAGAGCATGAAGAATTTAAACTCTAATTTATGTTTTCAACTGTAAATTAACTGTGAAGGAACCGAGTGCACAGTACATTTATTAAAAGTAATTTATATACAGAGACAAGAATGAATTATTTTTGTTTTGGTTAAGTCAGTAACTCTTACATGCTTTTGTTCTTGATTTTTGTTGTAATCTGTGAAAACTGCTTGTGCTTCCACGTACCTAACTGTAACATAAGTTATATAAAAATATAAAAACGTAGAGAGAATTTTATAAATTATTTTACCGTATTTAATGAAAAATAAATTGACAACAGATAATTTTTAATGACATTTTTAACCGACTTTAAAACAAGGAGGTTATCAATTCGATTCGTATATGTGTAATATTGTCAGAATTGCATAGTTTTTGTATATCTTAGTCTATACCAGCTTCTAAACATGTGTGCCAAATTTCGTAAGTGTATGTATGTTTGTATGTTTGTCCGCCCATATCTCAATAACTATAAGTCGGATTGCAAAAATTATTTTTTTCTAACTTAGGGATAACTGCAAGTTTCGTCAAAATCGGTTTGGTAGATTTTGAGATAGAGAGTTAAGTGTGTATCAGTCACTAGGAAAAGTGTCGTTGGCTTAACAGCGTAACTCTAAAACATGTCATCTCATTGCATTGCATGCATGTTGTTTTTTTTTTCAATGTTTGCATGCGGTTAGACTCTAGCTAAACAATCTTGATGAAAATTGCAAAAAGTGGCTTTGCAATTTAAAAAGTAATCGTGTGATCGGTAGATAGCAACATAATAAAACAAAATGATTAAGTAGTTAGTTTCAATTACAATTGAAATTAAAAAAATCAAGAAATGAAAAAGTAGTTTAAAAATAAACCGCCTTCAAAAAAAAAACACTGAAATGTACAAAATAACTATCCTTTTATTGTAATCATATAAAAGTTATTTTAATTATACTTGAGTTTTGATTAGTAAAGATCCTTCACTAATCAAAACTCAAAATTTACTAATCAAAAATCAAAATAGTTATTTTGTACTTTTCAGTGTTTTTTTTGAAGGCGGGTTAATTTTTTTTATGTATCTTCGGGTATAACTTCTTGTTTCATGTTTATGAACCGATTTCAATAATTATTTTTCCATTGGCTTCAGTATAGCACAAAGGTGATGAATTACTCAAATCTTTAGCTATTTTCCGCTCAAACTCCAAAAACCACCAATGGACACGTGTTTCGCCTCTCAACGTAGCATCCTCAGGATATACCAGAGATCGGACTCGGTCAGCTTACCAGCACCGAAACACCGCTGGTATATATAATAAAGCTAATATGGATCACCGATTGTGATGGCCTAACATTTGCTTCGGTTTACTGAGACTCCAAAATTGGTAGACCATTCGCAAACAGTTTTGAGATCTTTGTTTATTTCATCGATGGCACTCTTTATATTGCTCGCCTCAGTTTGGACAGTTGGAGGTCATCAGTATACAGATGGTATGAGCAGCCCAGATCTACCGTAATGAAATTAATAAAGTTAGAGTACAGAAGTGAAGAAAGTATGCCACCTTGTGGCGTTCCAACATCCAACTTACACCAGTCAAACAAGATCCGATCAGCACAAACAGTTTGTAGACGGCCATGAAGTTAGGAGTTGAACCAGGTCACAGCTTCAGAGGAAAACTCTAATTGAGATAACATAGCGATGAGAATGTCCCGATCAACAGTATTGAACACGTTGGAAAAGTCAATCAAAACCAAAACTGTCACACACGAGTTTTCCATTCCATTCCGATTGTCTGTAATTACTTTAAGCAGAGCAGTATTTGTGTTGTGGCCGTGTCGAAAGCCAGATTGGAAAACACTTAATATATTATTTTGATATATAAATTCAGAGACTTGTTTGTGAACTACAGCTTCTAAAATTTTGGACAGGAACGATAAAATAAAAATTGGTCTGAAATCTTGACTCACTACATTCTGCCCGAATCCCTGGTCCGGATAATCTTCAAAATTTTGTGAATCATCTCCAAGTTCACAGGTGAAAAAAAAAAGCGTAACAAGTAAGAAAGGTATGGCAGTAATATTATTGACAGTTTTTGATTTGACCACTCTATTCTACATTTGTGTTGACGAAAAATGATGGTTTAAATCGTATAGCGAAAAGAAAGAGTTGTTAATAATGTCAGAGTTAGAGCCGCCCAGTCCAAGAGATTTGAGAAACTTCTAAATATTAGATGATGAAAATGCCAGAATGTTGTCGTGAATGAAACGGCGCTTAGCGGCTCTTACCATCTGATTGCAGCAGTTCTGAGCACAAGAGCTGATAAATGAGCCAAGTATGTTCGCAACATTCTCTTTTAAATCGCCGAAACGCACGATCCCGTTTGCTCATTGCCATTCTTACCCCCTGTGTGATCCATGGTGCTGGAGGACGGTTTACTCTTTTTGCGCGAAACGGAGGCTGAACATCGGAAAGCTGATAGCGGAGGCCTACAAATTGACGTCCAGTTCAACTTTGACGCATCGGTTAGCAACTTATCGATATCAACTTTAGTAAAACTTCGCAAGAATATTATCCTTGGTTGCAGCTTAGGGTATTTCATTTTATAAGAGAGGAAAATAATGTCAATGCAAGAAAAACCAGGAGCAAGTACTTGACCGTGATTAATTACGCACTTAGGAGAGGAAACAAGCATTTGGTCAATCCATGTGTCAGAAGTATCGAAATTATGATGAGTGAGCTCTAAGAAGAGAATTGAAAAATGTATAAATTCAATCAAATGTATAGACCGGAATTTTCGGGACAAAGGAGTATCTTTTTGTAGATGAGTGTAAAGTTTCTAGATTTACTAATGTGCGTGATTATTGAAGAATACACAGCTGAACATGACATATTTTTATTTTTGTGAATACTTATAGCCAAAAAATTTAAGATTTACGAGTAATTTGCAAATAATTACTTCACGACCGATTCATAAGCCAACACAAAAGACACTAACAGTGCGAGGTTGCCATACTTATATAGCTATTTATTTCAAACTTACTATAGCTAACTGTTTTACTCGTGGTTACATTCAACGAGATAGAAAGAGACAGGAAAATTCGTTTGACACACGGTAGTAAAAGAGACAAATTGTCTCCGTCCATTATGCTTCTTGGGCACAGTACAAGCAGAGTTCTATCTCGGCAGTGTCTTAGAGATAATTACCTACGGTCGCTCGGTACGTAAACACGCAATAGGGCTACCGACTTGGACTGTATGTTTTTCTTGGGTTACGTATTTGATAATAGGTACTATATTAAATGGTCATATTATCTTTTCATTTTATATTATTGCAAATTTAATAAATTTTTATTTATATAATTCTACTAGTATTTTATTTCGAGTTTCAAAAGTTTGTGAGTTAGTATGGTGGAAATAGACAAAAAAAAAATGCATTTTGTGTGCAGTATAATTAAAAATCAGCAATAAATTAACTAGATCATTATGATAATATATTTTCTACAAATTAGCAAACATCCATACACTGAACATTATGCTCGTAAATTTGATTGACATAATATTTCGTCAGTAAATGCGCGGGAGCGTCTAATACCGTCCGACGACAACCGCGGCTCACTCGCGACTGTTGTATGGCGAGAAATGTCGAGATTTCGAGCGCGTCGTTTGGGAGCGTTTGTATGAAGATAGAATACTGTATGCTTACTTGTACTGTGTCTTGGGTAACGAGGTGTTGGTCATTGTCAAAATTGTTAATTAAATGCTACACTCCTAATCATTCATGGATGACAACACTATAATTGAGGTTGTCGCTACACGATAACCTGTGATTTTGACAGTTGGTACTTTCGAACTACTACGTCTTTTCATTTACGTATTGTATATGTGTGTGTGAGCGCGTATGTGCCTATGTGTATATGTGTATGTACAAAAGTTTTAAGAAAAATTAAAATGTTTTTGCTTTATTCCCAGTTCAAATTACACATTCAGAAGGCGTTAAAGTTTTATACAATCTTTGTTTTTATAGTAAACTATAAAACTGAAAAATATAAGAAATGTAACATTTTATACAAAGAACTAGACATGTGAAGGCAAAGTGCGAGGGGTTAGTTTCAATTCTGTGACAGTAAACAGGTCGTAAAGCGATACCGAAAGTTTTCATTGTTTCGTTTTATTGTTTTATACCTTGATTTAGCCTTTATTTCACGAGGGTATAAAATAGTGATAACTTCTCGTATTTTCATTGTATCTATTATAATCTGCTTTCTATAACTCTTAAGTCACATGTAAATTTAACTTTTTCATAAAATAAGTCACAAAAGAAGTTAAAAGTAAGAAATGTAAACTTTTTAACCCTTAAATTGATTCTGTCCGTTTTAAAGGACTTAATAATTACACGCACACAGAGAAAAAATTTCCATGTCCAGTAGCCACGTACGTACTTTACAAACTAGAGTAGGCTGTCTCCTTCGTGATCACACATTTTTCGACGACGTAGTGAACAACGGTTATCAAATAAAATCATTTTAAAAAGTGCAACGGTCGAATCCGTTTACGCGTCCGACAAATGTGATTAAAAATTTAAGTATATTGTATATTTTCGTTTGTTTTTTTTATACCTAGTTAAAATATGAACGTAGGTATTGATTGGTAATATTATTATTTAAAACATTTTTGAAATTAGTGCTAATAACTAGGTTAATTAAAAGTGTACCATAGAACGGACCTTGCCAATTAGAACTAATAATAAGGATTTTATTTGTTTGTCCCATGTAACGGACATTGCCAGCTGGACGTAGTTATAAGATTTTCTTTAACTGTCTTAAGTAACGATCGTTATCAATAAGTTATTGAATAGATCGTTATGAGACAGGCAGTTTCATTTTCACAGTATACTTTGATAACTGGTTTACGTCACTCGAGCTTATATATTGATGGCATGATATGATGATTGAGCTTATATGAGATGGGCATTTTGTCTTTAGGCACTATCAGGAAAGATTGCGTAGATGTAAATTTATGACTGACAAATCTATAAAGAAAAAGGGACGTGCCATATCTGAGGTGGTTTGTGATAATTCCAAAAGATTAGCAGTCACTAAGTGGATGGACAGCCGATGTATTTACATAGCCAGTTCATTTTGTGCCCAAGATCCAGTTAGTACCATAGAACGATACGACAAGAAAGATAGAAAGAAAATGCGTGTAGCCTGTCCAAATGTAATAAAAGTATACAACACTCACATGGGTGGTCACTCACATGAGTGGTCACATTGCCGACATGTTAACTGCTATGTACAGAATACATATGAAGACAAGACGTTGGTATATGTCAATATTTGCCCAACTATTGGACATCGCGCTTAATAACAGCTGGCTAATAATAAATCTCTGATAGAGACTGTGCTCAACTTGGAGAAAATAAACTGACTCTGAAAAAGTTTCGTGTGCAGTGCGCTCTTGCGCTCATGAAAACCAATTCAAAGTCTCAAAGACACAATATAATGACTAGTTCTCCTAGATCTGCCACAATTGCAAAACCCGTCCAGCCAAGACCTGTAGATGATGCACGGCTTGATTGTTTCGATCACTTTCCTATTTTTACTACACAGGGTCGTTACCATCTTTGTAAGAAAGGAAAAACCATGATTATTTGTTTAAAATGTGAGCAAAGACTTTATTTCACTGCCAAAAAAAACTGATACCTTTTATTCCATAAGGAAAAGATTTTTTTTTTTTTGTACCCTTGAGATGAATGAAATGAATGAAAGATACATAATTGTTTCGTTTTCTGTATTAGCCAAAGAATCGTTGTTTTGTTTGTACTTTTGAAGATTTTACTCATTTTACTTTAAGTTATGCTATAAAGCTATATATATAATGCTATAAAGTTCCTAATTTAAACTTGATCTCTTTTTATTGAGTATTATTTTATGTTACGGGTAAATGCCTATTTATTTTTTTACACTAGTGACTGACACGTTTAGCTAGAATAACTTAACTTATAGCTGGCATTGTCCGTTTTATGTGACGTTCCTAGGTTCCTGTGGTAGCCACCATATGTAAACAATTAGTGGGCAATGTCCGTTTTAAGTGACTTTAAAAAAAATAATGAAAAATATATTATTTTTTAAAATTTTAAAAAGATTTTTCTTTTCTATCCCTATCTTAACATAGAACCATGACAATATCATAGAAATATTCATGGGCTCAACGTGTGCCAATTTAAGGGTTAAGAGGCGTTTAAGTTTTAACCAGCTACGTTTACATATTATGTGCAGTTTTGTAACTACTATTAGATATTGTAAATAATAGCTGAAAGTAACAATATTTCAAATTACTTTTTCGGCTCTTATTGTTGATATGAAAATATTCGATCAAGTGAGGTTCAATTCGCTCGGAAAGAATACCGTTCACATTAAAATGAATTTTGAAATTATTTTTCATAGATTTTTGAGATCTTATAAACTTCAATGAAGTTTTATATTTTATGAAACAAAGTATTTTAAGTCCAGTGGGGTCGAGGTTTTTTGAATTACTGAAGAAGAAAAGTGTGCAAACAGACCACTCGATGATAAGTGGACTGAATGATATTAAGGCTAATAATAAGTTTCAGAAATGTGTTGGCAACTCTGAAGACTAATATGTACTCATTATAGAATAAGAAAAAATTGAATGGGGCTTAAAACAGTAATGGTAGATGTTCCTGCATTGGTGAAGTAAATTGTAAATAGTTGTAAAGATTAATGTAATAAACTAAGAATCAAATATAAAAAACAAGACAATAAAATTAATAATAAAATACTGGTCCTGACCAAAATAAATAAAAAAAACACCTACGTATTAAGATGTTCCAGAAATTTTACTGGTTGTCTTACCCTCCACACCAGAACACAACGATGCAAAACGCAACCACTGCTGTTTGGCAGCAGGAGTAACCAATCAGATAGTGGTAGCGATCTAGATGGACCCTGTAAAAGGTCCTACCACCCGCGAAGGTGTGGGGAAATGGTATAGTTAAGATCGAATACTTAATTAGCTTACGAATATTAAATAGCTTTAACTCTGTTATGATTGACGGATGGATAAACGCGTGAATAATATTATAGGGATTTCGTTTTACGTTTTATGATATCTGTAGGTATATATAAAAATGGATATTTATAAATACATGCATATGTAATCGCCACATTCCAACACTGTTTGATTGACCACCATGAAAGAGCACACACATGTATTTTTTCATGGATTTTTCTTTCATATTATGATATATCCCTTTGTTATAAGTCGCCACCACGCAGACAAAGTCGCGGACAAAAGCTAGTAGAACTATAAAAATAAATACTCAATGATTGAGAGGGCATACATATACATAGTTACTAGTTGTAACCACGACTTCGTACGCGTGGAATTTTTTTTTGTGATTTTCCCTGGATAAAAGTGTTCAATATAAAAACTTACTTCACAGAACTTAAATACAAAGTACCATTCACCAATACCACCCAATATTGGTACCTTATGACAGTGTCCGAATGTCAAACTATCTCATACATACATATCTTTATACCGTACCCCTAACGGGGTAGTCAGAGGACGGAGCACCATGCGTCGCGGTCCTTACATACTTCTTTCGCTTCCTCAAATCTCATCATTCTTCTCACACGTTTTCGCCTAGGTATGCGAATGCTTTTGACATTTTCGTCGGCTAACACACTAGCTATTTGATCTTCATAAGTCAGCCTTGGCCTTCCTTGGCTTCTTTTACAACTCACTTTTGCACTACAGATTTTCTTTGTCAGTCTTTCATCATTCATTCTTTCCATGTGCCCGAAACATTTTAGCATTCCTTTTTTCATTTCTACTGCATTTATCTTACTTTCACTCGATTTCGGACATATCAAGGCCTCACTACCGTGCAATAAAGTTGACACCAACACCGCATTGTGTATGGCCATTTTGGCTGAGTTAGATATATTCACACTGCCTACTAATGCGGACAGAGCACCGTTCACTTTATTGCCGGCTGCTACCCATCTCTGCATATCCAAGTCACATCTTCTATCTCTCGAAAATCAACTCCCCAGGTATACAATTTCGTTCACTTGTTCCAGACATTTTCCATTTACCCATATATCACACTTTGTTTGTTCATCTTCTCTTTGAAACATCAGAACTTTAGTTTTATTCACATTCATATTCAGTCCTTTCACTTGAGTCTTCTTTCATGGACGTAACTAGTGTCTGTAACTCCGCTTCTGATGGTGCTATAAGCACAGCATCTTCAGCATACAATAGGCAGTTTACCACTGTACCATCACATATTATACCACTCATACTACCTTTCAATGTCTGGAGGCAACTGTCCAAATGCAGCACGAATAGCCAGGCAGACATCACGCAGCTCCGTCTGACGCCTGAACAGATTTCGAACCAGGGCGATATGTCACCATCAATCCTTACACAGGCTCTGTGGCCTTGATATAATGAATAACTTCACAGCCTGCAGTAAGGGGCCCTGCACGCCATATCCAAGCAGAAGGCTCCACAGTTTCTTTCGCACTACTCTATCGGATGCTTTTTCAAGATCCACGAAAGCGCAGAAAACTCTCTGACCTATGGCCAGAAACTTCTCCACGATAACGCGAAGCGAGAAAATCTGATCCACATAACCCCTACTGTTCCTAAAACCACCTTGCGCTTCCCACAAATATCTTTCAGAAACATCTTTCATACATTCAGTCAATACCTTAGTAAAGACTTTACTTAATAAGCTGACCAAGCTGATGGCCCTATAGCACGCACAGTCCAAATGAGAACCTTTCCCTTTATAGAGAGGTACTATAACTGCGGTGCACCAGTCCTCTGGCATCTCTCCTTTCTTCCAACAAAGGTTGCGTAATGCACAGAAGGTATCCCAGACCCTAGGACCACCATACTTGATCATCTCAGCAGTCACCTCACCTTTTCCCGCAGCCTTTCCACATTTTAGACTTCCTATCACTTTTTCAATATTTTTCATACTAATGGCATCCTCCAGTCTTTGACCCGAGTGGAATTCATTAAAATCGCTCTCAGTATCAGAGATAGGGTCGCCACTCTCATACAGTTCTCTAAAGTATTCGCTCTATCGCTCCAGAACATCTTTTTTTTTGTCAGCAGGTGGTTTTCTTTCGAACGCACTTTATTCATTCTGCAAGGTGCCGGGCCGCTTCGGTACTTACGCACTTCTTTCCAAAATAATTTGGAATTTTACTCGAAGTTGTCCGACATCCTGTTTTTGTGTAACATCCTACACCTTTCACGCTTCTCTTTCACTAGTGCTTTCGTTTCTGGAGTGCTATTCACAACTTCATTTCATCGGATGAAACATCGGATGAACGCATCATTGATAACATCGATGAAAAATTACATCGGTTGTTCGCAAGGATTTTCCTACGATGTAACAGCCAAGGAGTTGGCAGCAAAAACTTTTTACAACCTACACATGTGGTAAAAATGAAATTTAATAGTACAATATAAAAACAAATTTGTTTTTAAAATTGTTCTGATCATTCCGATGATGTTTAAATACAAAGCTTATTTAAAATGTAAAAATACACGTATAAATATTTTAATGAATGTAATGTTACAATTATATGAATCAAACTAAATACCAACTCCCGGTTCATTCATTTTATTACATACGGAGACGTCATTCGTCAACTTGTCAGTTGTCAATAACTTTTCAAAATGGCGTCGTGATGCCCAATTAATATCGTTAGCTACTCTCTTCACTTACCTTTATATTATTTAAGCAACGGTGTTGTACAGTGATCTCATATTCGTGAAATAAATGGTGCTAAAGATTTCTCAAGGAATTAATGTGACTAAAACTGCAGTTCATGGACATTTATGGTGATTTTGGTGATCGAAGACGCCTACGAATCCTACAAAAGCCTACAAACTATCCATTTGTTTCTGTTAAAAAAAATATAAATAAATGTGAGACTTAAGAGTTAATGCCATTTATAAGTAAGTATTGTAGAAGTTAGGACAAAAATGTTTTTCATATTTTGCTGTAATAGCCAACTAAACATTAAACAAAAAGTGCGGGAAACTGCATTCTCTGTAATTTGTCATGTTTTTGTAAAACTACAGCTTAAAGGTGTTTATTTTAATATTTCAGTGGGAATGGATGAAAAGAGAGGCAGTGTCAAGTTCTCATACAAAGAAATAACCAATATCCACTTATCATTTTATGTATTTTAAGGCAAGATCATGACGTAAAACAATAGACATGATTACAAAGAGAAATGTTGATGCAGTGAATTGTTAAAATGTATTTTGAAGTGTAAACCTTGAACAAAAGAAAAAGAAATGATAATGTACCTGCCTACCACGTGCCTGTGAATTACAAACTACCTATGAATTACAAAAAAGTTATAATAACTGGTATAGGTTATATTTATTTATACTTTTATGTATATAAATAGGTTTCTAAAACTTTGTGCTATTTTCGAAATACTATAGAAGTCATGTTACAAACAATTATTATCAATCTTATTTAATATAAATGTAATAAGTAGCTATTAAACTTTGCATTATGAAATAAATACACTAATGATATCTACTGATCTACTTATTTTGTACCTGCATACTTTTATTATAATTGATGTTCATAAGGTAAAATTTATAAACGAGGTACATTTTTTTTATTCTTTTAGTTCTCCAAATTATATCTCCATAAAATTATACACAATGTTTTCATACATCTTACCTGGGTACTTCTATACTTTCTGTAGGTAAATAAGTATTAATAATTCTAAAAATATTAGTAGTTACTCCTATCAATCATTCTCATCGTTAGTGCCATAGAATAAATTACTTATAAATTATATCAGGTAGGTAGGTATGTACATGCTCTTGCTTTTAATAAATCTTTAATTATTATTTAACAATCAATACAAAATTTTCTGTGACTAGAAAAGTTGTGGAAACTTGTACAAAGCTGTGTTGAATGCTATGATTTCTCAGTTCTTACTTCTCAACAACAATGATAAAATTGTAATCAGTAGCTGTATCCATATGTATCTGTAGAAAAAAAGGTGCATAAAATTCATTACCTAAATAAAATTAATGTGCAGCTATTGAAAAAGTTACTGTTTCTAATAATCAATTCAACTGAATTTTAATTCATTGCTGGTCAATATTTAAAAGAAAAAAGACCATTAATTTGTTATCCTTCTGAGTCATACCACTAATACAATTCAGAAAATGTACATACATGTCAACATTTTATTAGAAATATACATACTTATTATATTACATACAGCTACAGCTCTATTAATATCATTAATGTTAATACTAACTTCCTTAAAAAGGTTCCTGTCTGTACATCATAAATAAACAATACTGTTGTGATTTCATTTACCTATACATAAATACTTACAAAGGTGTGTAGTTCTAAAACTTGATGGTTATGAGTTCTTATTTAGTTTTAGAATATGTACATATTACAATAAAAGTGTCCATACTCACATTTCGTGGACATTGTATTTACTGGATATATCCATATTTTAAGTCTATGCTGTATGTCTGCTGGTGCATGACATAAGTGATGACGTACAGCATACAGTATCCATTGTAACCCTATGATTCGAAATATGTTGTTTACAATTCCTGAGGTTTTTGAAATATATTATCTACCTATCACACACGACATCGAAACGTTTCAAATACTTTCTTACGAGGGATTTAGATTTATTACATCAAAGAAGAAATGGGTATTAACAAAAATCAGGCAAAAATCATAAATTAGTGATTACTTACTCAGTGTCATAAATTGTTTTTTCTATTTGAGAGGGAAGGCAAAGGGATCTACGCCCACAAAGCCGATGTCTTTAGTAAGAAATAAAATGACAATACATACAAAATACCTTTCTGCAATAAAATAACTAGCAACCAATTTCATAAAATAATAATACTGTATTACTAGGTGTCTCTCTTTATAGCAAGGATTAATCTTTTAATAAGAATGAGATAATAAATATAACAGAATAAATGAGACAAGTTATGAGACCAAATAAGGTCTCATAATCTATGGTAAATAGTAATGGGTAGGTATTTATGTATTTCTCGTTCATACGTACTTATACGATAGTTTCACGTTGTATTGCAGACGGAGTTGCCAAGCAAAGCGGTCATTGAATACTTCTTCCACCTTATCAAATCTCATTACCTGTCTATGCATTATTCTTCTCACACACTCGCCTAAGTTATGCAAGTGCTCTTAATATTGCTGTTATTTGTAATACTAATAACGGGTATTTACTATTTGAAAGAACGAATGTTATAAGTAGTATTTGTTAGAGCGTTTTTTCATTGGCTGACACGATAACGATATATCGTCGCAGATGCAGACTCATCGATATCGGGGCACAGAAATCTATGGAGCGACGCTTTTTCACTAAACGACGCGACCCCGATTTATCGTCGCCGGCGATCGGCGACGACATGTCAGTACTAGGGATGGCGATCTGAGTTCGATTAATCGAAGAATCGATTATTTCGACCACATAAATCGTTTTTAATCGATATTTTGTAGTGAATCGATACTTTACCCTTTAAAATCGAGATTCGATAATTTTTGTTATGATAAGAAATATAAAACTGTTTAGAATGAGTTGAATGTAGGAACTGTGAATTTTATAATTTTTTAACTTAAATATTATAATTTTTTTTTATCTTAAGTAGAGGTTCTTAAACATGTAACATTTAAATACAGTTGTAATTGTTTAATTCATTAAAACTGATTAGATTGATTATTTTAGCGTCTTCCAAGTTTTCTATAATTACATTCATATCTGTCATCAATACAAACTTATATAGTAAGTCGATGAAAAATCGATTTTTGAGAGATCGATTTTTTAGACTTCGAGTTTTCTATGAATCGATTTTTCATACTTCGAGTCGAATCGATTCGAAGATCGATCTTTTTTCGAGAGAATCGCCTTCCCTAGTCAGTACTACGTCCGCTCTCCATAGAATCGTCCCGGTAAAATCAAGAATGTATGACATAATTACACAATGGTGCAAGTGTGGGTTCAACATCACCATCCTCCCACCTCCCCGCTAATCTGTCGTTCGCTCTACTCCATTTTACTGAACAGTTTAGTTTGATTAAATATTCAAAATGACTTTTAAATAAGTTCCTTCAACGTTAGATACGTTAGACGTAAGTAAAGCAGATATACTAAATAACTAAATATAATTTGTCGTCTGCCATATTAATAAGTATACGAGTAGTTTTATAGTTAACGCACTGATCTCGAAGGTGTAATGTTTGTCATTGAGACATGAAAGTTCTGTTTTTGTTTTATCGCCATCGATATTGGTACCGTGTCGTTGAATCAAAAAGTTTCAAGATAATAAAATATCTACGTGTGACGGCTACGATATTATCGTTATCGTGTCGGCCAATGCAAAAACGCCCTTACGTTGAATTGTATGATTTACCGCTAGAAATAAGGACTTATTTAAAACCGGCGGCAAGTGAAATTTTAATAATTTATCACATACCTACAATTTATTGTATAATAGTTTGTAATGTGTAATTAGATTACACTGATTTTAAAATCAAATTATAGAGATTAGGTTTATATGCCTATTTTCTCAGTGTTTCGAAACTATTTAAAATTAAAATATCGATTTTCAATTTAATGCATACTTAGGTATATTCATGATGTAAGTTGGCAGGCTAATAGCTTATCCCTTCATGCTATAAGTACCTACTTATCCTCCATGCGATAGAAATATTTTATGTACTTACTATACTTATGTAGTTTAATTTCTATTGCTCATGTGTTGCTATGATTTTTTATGCTTTAGTCTTTTTAGTCTTAATTTATAATGCAATGATGGTGTTAAAGAGACCAATCACAAACAGAAAACAATAAATTTATAATAAATACCTACTGTGACATTAAGACCATATACTTCATTGTAATGGTATTGCATAATATTACCCAGTAATTAGATTTAGGAGTACCTACCTATTATTACATTGAATGTTTTACTAATTTTTCGGTATTGTCACTTGTGAGGTTGTGAATATATTAATATTGAATAAAATTACTGCTTAGGTATTATCTACTAGAAAGTTAGTTATGTGAAAACGGATGAAAATGAAAGTTAAAAGTGAACTTTAAACTTCAATAAACATTGAAAACAATAAAGGATACACCTTTAAAGTATACTAATTCCTACATAAAATGGCCTCGATCTGGAAATTTCCAATTATTATCTGTGAACTATATAATATACCTATTTCAGTAATCTAATTATCCTGATTCATATTATATTTATCAATTATCACACTACAGCTAATTCATGTAATTAAAACTCCTATTGTATTTCATGTTTTATTTTTATTAAGTACTCATGTTTACTTTGCTCAATAATATCTCTAAAATATTTTTAACTTATTCAATACATTATATACATTTTGTAAGATTTCTTGCAAACCTTAGACATGATGTTTTTTAGGTAGGTTAGTTAGCCGAGTTACCTGTAATACAATAATATTAAAAGTATTAACTAGATTACATAGAGATATAATGTTTATAACTCAAAACAAGATTAGTGAAGTTGTTGGAGGATTATGCATGTAAATTTGAGTCAGTTTTAAGTTTTGGTTATTTAAGTCAGTATCAGTTACCTATAGGTTGTATATCAATTTAAATCTTACATCTTTGATTTCACATTACTAACTAAATACTAATAGACTAGTGTTGCTTTATTATTAATATAGTGTCACCGGGTAACTAAAATATCACTACACTAACACAAATATAATCCAGACAAGATTTGTATTTTGTACTCAAGAGCAAAATAAATACCTATATAAATTGTTAACTACATGGCAAAACCTTGTTTTTGTTCATAACTTTGTTTACATATGACTATTGAGATATTTTATTGTGGCCTGGGTGTGCTTCAATCCAAAACTAGTACGAAAAAATATTACCACAATTTTTCACCGCTAGATTTAAATTTTACTTAAAATAACTTTATATCATATACGTAATCGCACCTACAGTTACATGTACTTACTAATTTTATAAAATTAATCATTTATAACATTAATTATAATTAAGTAATAAAATTCAATCCAAGAAAACAATTGCAATATTTATGGTAACCTCACCTTCCTCTGCAAACACTAACAGCAAAATGAACATTTTGCGTATAGAAAAGATATTGAAAATCGCTAAATTTATTCGCTCCTTTTCTACTATAAGTCTACCATCTTGATGTGAATTTCCATACTAAGCGTCTTCCTTCACAAAATTAGTTTTTTGTTCAATAAAATTGCACGTAACTTTATGACACATGTATCACACGTTGAAAATAGAGTATATTTTAATTATTTTAAGAAAAACTTCGAAAACTTTAACTGTTCACCGAGAAAATAGCTTAACATCGTAGAACTCGTCTAATAGAAAGTAGCTTTTCGCTCGTGGATGTTGTCATACAATTTGACAGATCACAAACGCGAGGATGTACGCAACGTTGCACGCGACGAAGTGTCAAAATTACATTTTGACAGCTAAAGTCGAGGTTGAGAACGAGAGGTTATCGGACTTCTCTTTCTCACAATTTTACATCCGTGAAGTTGTGAATGCCAATTTCATAAATTAGTATGGAAAATTCGTACATCGGATGTGATCATCGGATGCAAACAACCTTTGCGCATTCACAATTTAAAGCTCACGGTTGTTTCATCCGATGCAAGGATGTTTACGTGTTGTGAATAGCACTCCTGCTTTCTGCAGCTTATATCTATCTTTCATCAAATTCTTCATACCACAGTCATTTTTTGTAGCCAGGTTGTCTCGCCATGCTTTCTTCTTCTTATACACAGACTCTTTCACCTCATCATCCCACCACACATCACGCTTTTTACCGTTCCCAATCTTATTCGTTCCACACACTTCTTTTGCAGCCTCGATCATACTATTCCTAAGGTTCTGCCAACATTCTTCAACATCCTCGCTCATCACTTTCAATCTATCATCAAGTTTACCGGATACTACCCTTTCATGTTCATTCCTGATAGTCGCATCTTGCAGTTTCCAGCTTTTGATGCGACAAAGCGCTGCAGGTTTGGACATTACGCGATGTCGCCATGCTGCAAACAGACCCCGTATTCTGGTTATCACCAGAAAGTGGTCCGTTCCCAGATCGGCTCCTCTATGCGCTCTTGTGTCCATAACCTGCTTCTTGAGCCTGTTATGTACCAGGAATAAATCAATCATACTTCTCTCATGCTTTCTTTCCCAAGTGTACTGATGGATCCTTTTGTGCTTAAATACAGTTTTAGCAACAAAAAGATCCTTTTCCATACACACGCCTAACAGAATCCTACCAGCATCATTCACTCTCCTATCTCCATATTTGCCTAGGACAGTCTCAAATCCAGTTCGAACTGTCCCTACCCATCCATTCATGTCTCCACACAAAACAATTCTCTCATTCTCTTCAGCCGTCGCTAGAACTCCTCTAACATTCTCCAGTTCGGTACTTACGTTTACAATTTTCCTCGAAGTGGTCCGACATCTTGTTTTCGTCTAACACCCTTCACCTTTCACGCTTCTCTTTCACTAGTGCCTTCGTTTCAGCTTTCTGCAGCTTATATCTTTCATCAAATTCTTCATAACACAATCATTTTTAGTAGCAAGCCACAGTCAAACTGTCTCCGTACCAAAAATCTTCAAACTGGGTTTAGCGATTTAACATTTCCCATACAGAGTTTCATTCGCCATTTCATGCTCTTAAGGATAAGCTTTATAGACCATCCACAGGTGTCACATTATCTGTGTACCATATTTAAAAAAATCAGTTCAATGTTTAGCATCTCCCACACAAAGTTTCATCCTCTTTTTCACCCCCTCGCGGGTAATTTCTTTCCAAAAAAGTCTATCTCTGGACCAAATTACATCATAATCACCCTCTTTGGGATAAATTATTGATAACAAAGTAGTCTATATCCGTCCCGTGGTGGTGGTGGTGTGGTGGCGTGGTGTATTTCCTTGCCAAATTTCATCAAAATCGGTGTAGTGGTTTGAGCGTAAAAGTATATCAGATAGGCAGACTTTTGCGTTTATAATTTTCGTATGGAATTATGGATTATATTCAGATTTTCTAGAAGACTATTAATAAAAATCACTTTTTAATAAAATTTCATTTATAGTCTACAGGCCCAATATTGTGCTCAGTTAGAGTGTTGGAAAAGTAATAGTGACTTTGAAATTTCAAAATGGCAAGCATAGTAAGCAGGTGATTACTTTCGCGGTGCTACAGAACTTACAGTTTACTGGAATAGTCACTTTCTTACGGCTTTGACGTTACGTACTCGACTTTTTCAAATTATATTTTGAAATTAATTAAATTATTTAAACAGAGTTGTACGTAAGTAGCTACTAATAAACTAAACAACGTTTATCATTCTTCCAAACCAACAAAGTCATAAAACTGAAAATTAAGGAAAGCGGGGTTTTCTTTATACTACTAAGAAATTATTTCGTATAGTTATATTCTAAATGTTCAGTAAGTAGGTAATTTTTATCGGTTTGCGTAAATGTCGCTGTGTTGAGTTAAGCGGTACTTTGCAAATGCGAAAATATATTGGAATATACTTACCTATATGTAGAATCATAGACATTATAATATGTTTATAGATACGTACTTATTGCGAACATCCGCCATATTGGATTTATGATGACGTCACATATACAGAAACCTTTTCTTGTGTATCTCATTTCATTTGATACCCATATTGTTAGTGTCAAACAAAAAAAAATATTTCCTGTTATGGAACATTCTCCATATTTAATTTAAGATGACGTCACATATAGAGAAACCCCTGTGTATCCCATTTCATTTGATATCCACATTGTTGGAAGTCTTGAAAAAGTTACTTCGTGGAGCATCCGCCATATTAGATTTATTATGACGTCATAATATACAGAAACCTTCCCCTGCGTATTCCATTTCATTTGATACCCATATTGTTGGTGTTGAACGAACAAGTTGTTTCCCATTATGGAACATGCGCCATATTGGATTTATGAGAACGTTAAATACACAACAAAAAACCACATGTCATTTTTTGAAAAAGAAAGTAGCCGCCTATCTTTGTTTTCGGGCACATTCTATCTGTGTACCTATAAAATTTCGTCACCCTTTTCACCCCGTTAGGAGTAGATTTAAATAAAAAAGAAGTCTGTTTTTTAATAAAAAAAGGGAAACTATGTTTTTAATAAAAACGGTTTATCTTTGTAGCAAATTTTATCTTAATAGGTTCAGCGGCTTAGCATTTCCCATACAAAGTTACATTCCCCTTTTCATCCTTTTATTGGTAGGTTTTTGCAAAAAAAAAGCCTATATCCGTCGGTGTTAAACTATCTCCATGCCAGATTTCATTAAAATCTGGTCCAGTGATTTAACCGTGAACACCAACCAGACAGATAGACTGTCGTGTTTATAATATTATATAATGGATCTCTATGTCTAGATTAGGTATAATGTTAGTTATGGTACGTGCGTAATCTGTACACACAAGACCTAAAACACAAACAAGGAATATAACTTTTCATACATAACTTGTGCAGGCGATGGCTAGCAACGTAGCATTTTGTCTTTTGAAAGCCCAAATACATATCGCTAGAAAAGGTGTGATTTTGTGTGATTTTATCCACTCTGGAATAGCAGGATGTTAAATACATTTTTTTTTCTTTCTTCATGGCATGGCGCACAGATTAACGCATTTGCTAATGTCACGTATTAACATGAAGCACGCTCGAAGTTTTCGTTTTTTCTTCTTATCATTAAACTCCTCCAGTAAAGTGATACTAGGGTTTACCGAAGTAATAGAGGACTTCTTGGAAGAGCGCGAAAACTTCAGCTACACATGTTTATTTAGACCTACTTCATTCTTTTCACTTATACAGAACTTTAAAACACAATATACTATCACTTTTGTACTTTAAAACTCCAAAAAATGTAAAAAATTGAAAATCTCAATAAAATGACAACCTCACTTCTCCCGTTCTCGCCAAAAAGTCTATATACAGGTATGTTCGTATATACATACATATGTACATACACGCGTATGTACGTACATATGTATATAAACGTTTATTAGTAATTAAACGTATTTAAACTTTTTTACAGAATGGAATGTAAGGAAATAGTTTCTCTCGTTGATAATTTACGTTATTTAAGAAAAATATTCATGTATCTAATTATTGCCTGGTAAGGTAGCTGTTTCAAAGAATATTTTTCAGACGAGTAGGTAATTATTAAAATGTTAATTGTAATGGAGAAATTATGAGGTGCAGGGGACAAGGCGTGAGGAACTAGATACCGAGACAGCGCGTGCGCATTATTGGATAATTCTGTAAAAATAAGTCTTAATCAGCGAATTCGTTGGTCTTGATGTACAACAATAAGAAAATAGTTAACTAGTGAGTATATCTGTGGTATTTCATTTCGTCACAATACCCTTTTGATGTTACAAAATGTTTACTAGATCGAAGTTATTTTTTTACTTTCAGTGCATTCATAATTATTTTAATGAATATATTTTATTGCTAAGTAATTAAAAGGAAACTGTTCGGTCAAAAATACAACGAACATGTTCGTTGTATTTTGGCTGAGTAGAATTATTTTTAACAGCAGGAAGATTTTTCGACAGTTAATAATTGTCTACTTCGGTAACGGGCGCAGCACCACGGGTATGAAGTGTTGGATGTAGTTGTTCTTTGTGTACAACGTTTTTAATTTGTTCTATAAAACTACAACATACTAAAGTAAATAAAGATTCTTGTAATTTTTATTTTTGTGACTAATAATAATGTGAATTTAAAATGTTTTCATAATAAAATATAATACATTTTCAAGAAATTCTCTTATTTCTGTTATTGATGTTATCGTCGGAATTTTTAAATCGATCTTTATTTAATTGTTAACTCTATCTTTATTTCTCAAACAATACCTATATAATATTTTACCAGGTTGTAAAAATGAAATTTAGTAATTATTTTTAAAAATAGTATATTTGCTTAACGTTTCTAGTCATCAATATGTTAGTTTAAGAATTTAACTCATGTATTTCATATGTAAATTTATTGCAGTCAACATCGGGCTAATTTGGGTCATAAATTTAACGATACCTGCCTCCATGGATGTTAGCTCGGTTTTAACTAGAAATATGTCGCAATTTAGTTTAAGTAAATATGAAAATTGAGTTTACCTAATCTCTTAATTAGAGAAGTATGTTTGACGACTGTATAATAAATGTTTATAACGAATTGTTTAATTATAAGGTAAGAATAAATAAAGAGAGAAATGAATACTTTTCGTAATTTTACTTTTCACAATATTTCAAGTGTAATATTTAGATTTTAGAGATTCTATTCTGAGACCTCGTT
Source organism: Zeuzera pyrina (assembly GCA_907165235.1). NCBI lineage: Eukaryota > Metazoa > Arthropoda > Insecta > Lepidoptera > Cossidae > Zeuzera > Zeuzera pyrina. Next base: position 7,648,493 of record OU015629.1, read on the forward strand.
ACATTATTTACGCTGGCGGATCAAAAATCCATTTCATTAATAGATATTAATTAGATGGAGTTAATACATGTATTATTAATTTATCATGAATAAACTGTGACAGTGTTATATTTCTATTCACTAAAAGTTAGGCTATTAGGCCTTTGGTTATGGATATAAAGAATTAGAATATACCTAAACTTGCTATTCATCTTCGAAATCGGTTTATTATATGGATTTTATAAGCAATGGGCTAGTAATACTGCCTATAGAGTGACAAGTTCGCTATATCGTTTTCGCTATATCTTCTGAATATTTATTGCAAAAAATGTATAGTTTTGATCCAACCGTACGTTTATAAGTTGACACTTGGTCCCCCCTAAATGTAAATTAATCAATGGACTTTTTGGCGGGAACGGATGAAACGAGGTTGCCATTTTATTTAGATCTATTTTTTACATTTTTGGGAGTTTTAAAGTACAAAATTGATAGTATATAGTGTTTTAAAGTTCTGTATAAGTTATAAGAATGGAATAAGTCTAAATGAACATTTGTAGCTAAAGTTCTTGCGATCTTCCAAGAAGTCCTTTATAACTTCAGTAACGCCTACTATCACTTTACTAGAGGAGTTTTGCGATAATATAAAACGCAATTACTTCGAACGCGCTTCATGTGTTCGTCATGATTAGCAAATACGCTAATTTGTGTGTCATGCCATGAAGAAAGAAATAACAAAAATTAATCAGTGTATGAGTATTATACCACCTATCATACAGTGTAAAATATTTAATATTACAGTACATGTAATTTAATGTATAATAATTTGTATTTAATAAATTTAATTTAACTTATTATGTGTATGTGTATACGAATAGATAAACTATAATTTGTTTCCTAACGATTCTCCTAACTCCTAACTTTTAGGCCTCCTTCACACTACACTCACAGTGTCCATAGATATAACTGGATGTAAAAAACGAGGTTTTGTTACTTGAATCATGGGTTCTAGGCTATTGATAAATCTAATCGTAATGTTTGTGTCGCCTTAATTTCTAACGATTCTTAGATTAGATGAGATTAGATTATTTCCTATTACTAGATTAGATTCCTAAAGAATATTACGCGGAAAATGTATTAGTTACGTATTCAAGTCATATGTAAATATTACATTTATCATATAGCCTTTTGCATAAAGCTAATACCTAGCCTACTCATCAACATATTACATTAATTTTTAGCAATATTTCAATGTTTTCTCTACTTTAGTGGTTGTCCAGGAGACGAAACACTTTCAGTTGTCCAAAAGAAAATTACACTATTCTGTTTTTGATTTTTTTTCGATTTTATAATAATTCGTTTTTTTTGTGGCCTGTAAAGAAGGTGAAAAGGGGGATTAAACTTTGTACGTGAAAGGCTTAACCTCGGTAGTTATAAAATTTAGTACGATGATAAACTTTTTTTTATCAAACAGTCGTTGCCTACTTTTTTTATCAAAAATCTAACCCCCAAAGTGGTGAAAAGGGGGATGAAACTAAATAGTAACTAAAAATGCTAAACCGCTGAACGAACTATGATATGGTATGGAGATAGTTTGACGCCTGGGAACGGACATGGGCTCGTTTTTTATTAAAAACCAACCCCCGAGGGAGGAGGTGAAAAAGGTGATGAAATTTTCAATGATAAATTCTAAACCGCCGAACTTTGGTACAGAGAGAGTATGCGCCCGGAGGCAGTCGTAGGCTAGACGTCGGTTTTTTTCAAAAATATACATGTAAATCTAACCTAATCCGGGAATATCACGAAAAATATTAAACGAAATCGCGGGTACAGCTAGTCTTTATAAAAATGTGTAGCTAATAGATTAGTACCATGTAAACTGAAATATATCATGCCATTCCAAGTTTACAGTATGAAAAATAACACAACATAATAAAGTAAGAACAAAATGCGACAACTTTGAAATATAAACTTACAATATATTTCCGATGTATTCCAGCGAGCTGCCGTTTTGAAGGAAAATAAAACAAGGGAGAGGTAACTGCAGGATATTGCAAAATATATGAAAGTTTCATGCAAGTGCCGCTTGTAATGGGCCGAGTAATAATCGCTTTAGAAAAAAAGAATGTTGGTGTAAATGTTTAAATGGGTATTCGCATATCTTTTGGAAATTGAAGTAAAATATAGTTATGTTTTTTTTTACATTATCCTTTTCACTCTTTCTGTACTGCTACTAATGTGAAAGTTTATTCTGAAAACTCAAGAAGAGCAAGTGTATAGTATATACTAAGTATAATCTAACACACGGGAACATAACGCGATTACCGTTTGTTTTGGCTTGACGTCTCGACCGACAATTGCAAACTGTCACAGGAAGCTTCACTCTGTATGCACGGCAGATTTCTTATCATCTACTCCCGACATTTGTAAATAACTTTTAGGCCTCCTTCACACTACACTCACAGTGTCCATAGATATAACTGGATGTAAAAAAACGAGGTTTTGTTACTTGAATCATGGGTTCTAGGCTATTGATAAATCTAATCGAAATTTTTGTGTCGCCTTAATTTCATTTGCTTCAAGCACGACTTTTCAATAAAAGTGGCGATCGGTGGAGGGTATCTGATTGCAGAAAGTGTTTCGCTGTTGCTAATTTGGTTGTTTGCTTTTTTTTTCAATTTTTAAGCGACTTCAAAAAAAGAAGGAGGTTCTCAATTCGTCTGTATGTTTTTTTTTGCCGTTATTTCCGTCCGTTCCGTCATTTATGAATTGATTTCGAAAATTCTTTTTTCGTTTGGTAGGTAATACTTCAGAGGTAGTCTCATTTAAATTTCACCGATATTGGAGCTTAGACTTCGAAGATACACTAGATAACACGAACTGGTTACAACATTTATTTATATTGACGATTCTCTTGTATATCGATGATTGAATTCGGAATGAAGTTAATTGCAGACCTGCCCTAGATATTTATTTAGGTTAAGACCACTCAAAATGGAGAAATAAAAAATTTTTATTAAAAAAAATTAAAACGCCTTCAAAAAAACACTGAAAAGTATAAAATAACTATCCTTTACTAATCAAAACTCAAGTACAATTAAAATAACTTTATAAATACGATACACATAACTATATAGTTAAATTTGACAGTTATTGAAGTCGGTGCCAAATCAATGTGCAATAATATAAAGTCTATTAGTTTGATGGGCTTGGCACCGACTTCAGTAATTGTCAAATTTAATTATATAAGTATGTGTATCGTATTTATAAAGTTATTTTAATTGTTCTTGAGTTTTGATTAGTAAAAGATAGTTATTTTATACTTTTCAGTGTTTTTTTTGAAGGCGGTTTAATTTTTTTAAATAAAATTTTTGTATTAATTTTTACATATATTTATATATATTTAATAACATGTATACAGATTTCTGGTAAGTGTTGAAGTTTGTAATATGTGGTGGATATATTTTATACTCATATGAACAACAGAATAATAAGCCAATTAATAAAATTTTGGGTAATTTTACATTGAAAATAGAAAAAGTATCAAAACCGTTGGTATGAACATAGACATCTCAGGAGTAACCAACATGCTGTTGAAGTAAAGTAGTAATACTCCATTGTCCTTTGTCTCTTGTCTTAGCATAGGCTAAGAGCATTTTCACCACAAACCGCAACAAATTGTAGTGTAATAATTTCGTTCAAAATCGTATAATTAATAGTTGTCGCGTTTAAGCGTGTTATTGTGTAAGTAGAGACACGTCTAACTAATCCATTAGTTAACGTGCGATCCGAACTAAACGCATTAGTGGAATTACAACTAATACCATTAAAAGCTCATCTATCTGAGAGATGTTTGCGGCCTTAAGTATTGCATTGAGTTTTGCGTACTGCCTAGGGGCAAATGTCAACCGTTAATCGACAATTAACCTTTAGTTACATCTAAACGGTCTGTACTATGCAACTCCTACATATTCTTAAACTAACTAAAAGACAAAAATACACATGAACATAACTGCGGTAAAACAATTTGAAATTCATTGAAAAACATAGTGAGCTTTAGAAAGTTTATTGTGAGAATAACAACGCTATTAAAGTGTTTACTAACGGACTACAGACATAACTGGAAATGAAGAAAAAAGTTACATTTGTGTGCCTAATCAGTGTTTGATTGAATGTAATATTTATATGTGGACTTCAATACTGGAATAGAAACTTTTTTATGTCTGACCAATGTATCCTGAAATCCTTTCACAGATCGTCATTTTTCCGTCGTAATGTACGATGGAGATGCGATCGATAAATTTGCCCGGAAAACGGAACCATTTATGGGTCCAAGTAAATTCCATATCCAATTTGTGCGATTAAGCAGTTTGTAAGCATTTTTATTCTAAATCGTTAGCTTTAAAATTCAATTAATGGAGATAGAGTGTGTGAAACTGTCTCTGTCATTCCTGGAACTGGACAATGACATTATTATTAATCTCTCTATCCCATCCCCTCTCCGTTTCCATTATTGTAGTTAAATCTCTACTAATCTCCTACATTTAAAAAAAAAAATTTTTTTTAACCGACTTCAAAAAAAGAGGAGCTTCTCAATTTGTCTGCATGCATATAAAAAATGTGTTACATATACCTGGTACCTTCATCTTATAAGGTCATCTACCTTATATTAAAGAAACAAATACATAGTTATTTAATTAAGTAAAATCATCTCAAATATATAAACTAAATATATCTCAAATAAGTGAAATCCTATAAATAACATTGAGAAATTTTACAACGCGTCACAAACATTTAGTATGTAGGGAAAAAATAAATAAAAAATATGTCTTGAGGAAAAAATATGAATTGATGAAACCCACAAGAAATTGCCAACAAAGTAATAATTACGTATGATACTCTGAGTTATATTTCTTCGGAATTCCTATATCTTATAATATGCTTGATATGCTTAACAAACCTCAAGAGGATTACAAAAGTATTAAATAACAATCTGCTTTTACAGGAAATTCGTTATTGTCGTAATAATTTAATATCCACCATTATTTTTCAATATTCTCTCACCTAATAAATTATTGTTTTATTGATAATATATAATATTTCACATTGTCTAACATAATAAAAAGGACTTTTCAACACAATTCTGTTTTAATAATAGTAAGACCGCAATGACTTTGTCAATCAATATTTAAAAATTAATGTTTGTTTGTTCGTATTTTATCGGATGTTCATCCGATTGCAATGAAATTAGTCATGGAGATAGCTTTAAACTTGAGGAAGGACATTGACTATTTTAAAAATGGAAACGCGGACGATGTCGCGGGCATCAGCTAGTTCCCTATAAAAATTATACAAAAAAGGTATTAATTTCATACATTAACATTACGTTCGTCATAAAGCTAATACATAGTTATCTCATTACTATATTTAAGTTATGTTTTAACAATATTAAGATTTTTTTACCTAGGTACTTTAGTGGTTGTTCAAGAGACAGGCACTTTCAATTATCCAAGATAATACAGATAATTTAAATGATGTAAATATCTATTTTGTTTTCTTATTAGCTTTATGTGATATAAAGTTGCATTTTTTATAGTTGAACGTAAACTGTGATAGCTCACTGGAGATCTGTTCAATTGAAGAAAACGTTAAAGTTCTCACGCTCGATTTTGTGTCTAGTAATAACGTTTATAGTTTTCAACAAAATAGTTGCACGAGATATAACTTTTGGTATTCTTTCTCCATGGCATGGCGCACAGATTAGCGCATTTGCATTTACACGTATTGTATTAATAAGCAGAATCGTTATCGTAAAACTCCTCCAGTAAAGTGATAATAGACTTTACTGAAGTTTTACAGGACTTCTTGGAAGAGCGCGAGATCTTCAGCTACTAACTTCAGTTTGTTTATTTAGAACTACTCCATTCTTTTTACTTTAAAAGACGATATACTATTATTTTTGTACAATAAAACTCTCAAAAATGTAAAAAACAGAAAATCTAAATAAAATGACAACCTCACTTCTCGCGTTCCCGTCAAAAAGTATATTAGTGTTTTAAAGAGATTTTTTCGTTATAACGTATAACGAATTATAACGTATTTAAAAAAAAATTAAATATGTGTTGATAGTTTACAGTGCGAATACATAACAATCCACACTTGTTTACAAAATTAGAGAACAATATTGACATATCATTCATTGAACACTAAATTCCTTTAAAACTACAACCCTAGAACCGATCTGAGGGCACTCTAAATAAATTCCAGTCTACATTAATATTCATTGATTGTTATCTTAAATTTTCACCGTTCTCGGTCTAGTCGGTGGAAATTTCGTTTATTATTTTACCATTGTTCCCGCGTTCCGCCCGGTACACGGTAAACTACGTACAAACTCTGGTTTGTTTTGCATAATTTGATAAACCGTCCGGTATGGGCTATGAATTTGGCCCATCAATGTATATGATAATTTTGAGTGTCCTAATTGATAATTGTTTAATTTTATCCTAACCAAGTGTATAGAATTAGAATATTATAAATACTTTTACAAAAAAATATGAACAAAATATATTTTAGGCGTACTGTCACGGTGGTTTTTAGGAAAGGTATTCCATAAACAAAATAGAATGGACTGGAAGTACACTAGCTCAGTAAGAGTAGGTTAAATAAACTAGCTGTTAATGCAGGTAGTTAAGTTTATTTACATGAAATTCGCTTATATCTCACGATAAGGTCCATGGCGATTACGGCGGAGTCATTGATCTGAACAGTCTCAGAAGAACTCAACCTATACACCACCGTTTGGTCTGCTGGTTGTCCGGAACTCATCTAGATGTCGAATGAAGATTACAACGGTTTCCAATTCTAGTATCTTGCTTTGGTCAGTGGTTCAGGAGGTCCAAGTTCTCAGATCCCTCAGTAATTGTGGATATGATAGGATAGATATTGAAGGCTGATGAGGAACTTGAAAAATGAATGAATCATGAATCCTTAGAACTCAGAATGTAGGTCATAGACCAAGCGTAAGTACGGTGGTAGATTAGTTTTTGTAGTCCAGCAGCCTAAAAATAAAAACATTAAACAGCTCCCTTACACTTCCGATAAATAAGAACTCACCATAAACAAAAACTATAGTAGTGTTGCCTTCAGAGGTACATTAATTAGTAACCGCTAACCGCGCGACCGCCAGCTAATTATCCTCCAAACACATAATTTGCAACGTGCGTTATTTATTTTATTATTTATATTATTTATTTTATTCAAGTTATTTATCTAATTATTCTTACTTTTATTATTTATTACAGGTTTATAATTATATGGTGAACTGATGGTGAAAAGTAAAAACTATTTATATGTTTGGGTAAAACATGCAAAAATTCATGTTCGGAAGAATGATAACTCGCCAGTTTTTATTATTAACTCTGAGAATGACTTAAACAAAATCGTTTAAAATGTTTTAATTTTGTTTACTTGTTCGCCATTTTAATTATTATCTGCTTTATATATATAATTAAATTATATTTAAATTATAATGTTATGTATAAGCCATTGAAAAAAATTAGTTACTTGCGTTCTGCAGTGCTTTTAAAACATTATAAAAGGTTCTTTGCTTCGTTCAATGCTTACCCGCACGCTCATGCAGCTTGCAGTTGCTATTTGTATTCAATTAATTTATTTACATCTACCCGCTTATTGCTTGCTCGCTTGCTTGCCTTACTACAGCGTTATACATATTTAATACAACTACCTGTTGTTATTTTTATTTCCGTAATTCTGCAATTTCTCGCTTACTTTTGCTTTTTATTGGCTTGCTTAATTTATTATGGTTTATTGAGCTGTTACTATTTGCTGATATTCATAAATGATGCATGATGCCTCTCTTAATAATTTAAGTACTTATTATCAGAACGTACGAGGTTTACGATCGAAGTGTGAAACGTTTTATCGAAATCTTTCTCTTAACAACTACGACATTATTGCGTTGACTGAAACTTGGCTTAATGATAGTGTATCTAATAGCGAACTATTCGACGACCGTTACCTGATATGGCGCCGTGATAGGGATTACTCCATAACGGGCCAGTCTAGAGGTGGTGGTGTGCTTTTGGCTGTTAAGAAAGAAATCACCGTATATGCTCAACCACAGTTTCATAGTACTGCTGAGGATGTTTGGATAACACTTAAAGTTAGGTGGGCCCAATCTAGGACATTTATTAACTTACATATTTGCGTCATTTATCTTTGCAACCAACATCAAGGTCTGTCGTTTACCCAACAACTTAGTAACTTTTTATGTAAGCTCAGCGATGTAGTATTGGAAAATTCTGTTGACAATTTTCTAGTGGTCGGCGATTTTAATTTAAGTGGAATTATATGGTCACCTGGAGATAATTTTTCATTGAACCCTTCAAATATTATTAGTCACGATGAGAGTTTATTAATAGATGATTTACATACGTTAAATCTTAACCAATTTAATAATATTCTAAATAAACATGGTAAAATATTAGATCTTGTCCTCTCGAATGATGTTGTTACTGTTACTGAGTGTGTAGACTCGTTGATTCCAATCGATCCCCATCACAGTGCGTTGCAAGTTGAAGTGAATTTTATTGAACTCGATATCTTAAAACCAACCTCGTGTACCAAACACCTTTTTGATAGAGCTAATTTTGAGTTGATTAATACGGAAATATCTGAGACTAACTGGCATATGGAGTTTTGTAATAAAAATGTGGAGGAGTCCCTTAATCACTTTTATGTGATTATAAATAAAATTATCAATAAATACGTACCTACAAAATCATTTAGGCAGAATACTTATCCTAAATGGTATTCCTCTTCATTAATTAAAACCATAAGAGAGAAATCTAAATATTTTCGTAAATATAAAGTATATGGCAATAGATCGGATCTAATAACTTATAAAATGTTACGTGAGAGAGTTAAAAGGTCTGAACAACAATGTTACATTAACTATATAGCTTTAGTCGAAAATTCATTGATTACTAATCCAAGAACTTTTTGGTCTCATATATAAATCACGATCTAAATCTCATGCAGTACCTAATAATATCAAATATTCAAATGTATTCGCTTGTACAGGAACTTCAATTTGCAATCTATTTTCAGATTATTTTTCTTCAACTTATCTTTCATCTCACATTGTAGACAATTCTCATTTTTCTAACAGTGACAGTGGTGATACCACGGTGAGCGACATTTCTAAGATTAATATTGGCATCTCTTTAGTTACTAAGTTGTTGCTTGAGCTCGACCCTTCCAAATCTGCAGGCCCTGACAAAATATATCCTCGATTCCTCATAGGTTGTGCAAAAACTATTTCAATCCCATTGACTATGCTCTTTAGGCAATCTTTATCTGAATGCACCGTACCAAATATATGGAAGTCGGCATTTATCACACCGGTTCACAAAAAGGGATCGAGGACAGATGTTGCTAATTACAGACCAATCTCAAAGTTATGTACTATCGCTAAAATTTTTGAGAAAATTGTTTACAGTGCTGTTTACTCTTCTCTTAAACTCTCTTTTAATACTTCTCAAAACGGTTTCTTGAAAGGCAGAGCTACGGTGTCAAATCTTGTACTTGTTAATGATTATTTGACTGAAGCTATGGACTCTGGTTATCAGGTTGACGTCATCTATACAGATTATAGCAAGGCATTCGATAGAATCGATCATAGGTTGCTTCTTATCAAAGTGCAGGCTATAGGTATCAGTGGTGATCTCTTGCGATGGTTTTCATCATATATAGAAAACAGAACTCAAGCAGTTGTGGTTAGCAACTACATATCAGGATGGGTGACAGTACCAAGTGGTGTACCCCAAGGGTCCTTGCTTGGCCCTTTACTGTTTATTATTTTCATTAATGATATTAATCACTGTTTTCTTAACTCTAAGTTACTCTGTTTCGCAGATGACATGAAGATCTATTCAGTTATTTCATCTTTATCCGATGCTGAAATGCTACAAAGTGATTTAAATCGTCTTGAAGAATATTGCTGCAAGCATAACCTTGATCTTAATCCGGCTATATGCAGTGTTGTTACATTTACCCGTAAACTTCGTACCATAGAGTCACAGTACATATTGAAAGGTCAGATTTTGCATAGAAATATTACTGTCAGAGATCTTGGTGTAGTTCACGATTCTAAGCTGCTATTTGATTCACACATTGATAGTATTATCACCAGAGCTTCGAAAGCTTTGGGTTTTGTGATGCGTTCTTCTAACTGCTTCATTCATGCGAAAACGTTCAAAATTCTTTTCTGTACATTTGTTAGAAACATTTTGGAATATGCTTCACAGGTTTGGAAACCTAGCTATCAAAAATATGTGACACGTTTAGAAAATGTTCAAAAAAAATTTGTCAAGTATCTATGTTTTAAACTTAGAATACCTTATGAGGCAAATTATTACTTTAATTTGTGCAAAAAGTTCCATCTCCTACCTTTGTTTATAAGACGAGAAATTGCAGACTTAACATTTCTTCTAAATATAGTAGCGGTTCAATTGATTGTCCGGAACTTCTAGATAAAATCTATTTGAGGGTACCGAGTAGACAATTTCGGTGGAATCCACCGCTTTATATACCAATTGCATCTACTAACTTTCATAAGAATTCCTTTTTATTGCGAGCGAGTAATAACTATAATCAATTGGCAAAAAGATTGGATTTTGATCTTCATAACGTGAGTATTAATATTATCTCTGGCAAGGAGAATGCGTAGTAACGAGTTTTTTCTTTAATTTGTTTACACGTTTGATAGATATACAATGTAATGTCTAATTTTTTTTTCTTTATTTCTAACTGAACATAATAATTAGATTGATGTTGGTAATGGCTATAACAATTGTACGTTCACAATGTGTTAATTATGTTAAGTTAATGTACTATGTATTTGCATTTTATGTAACAATTGTATCTTATTTGTGAGACCTTTTATTGGCTATTACATTGCTAATTTTGTTTCATATTCTTTGTTTTTGGCTGTTGGTCTTCCTTGATTATAAATAAATAAAATAAAATATTTAATTTGGTATTTTATTTTAAGTATTAATGAATAATTTACGTTACAAATGATTCGTGTGAAATAATTTGTTTAGTTTAAAAAGTTAAACGTTAAACATACAATAAAAGGATAATAAACAAACTTAAATTTATATAACATCGCTATAATGTACAAACTTTTCTTTTCGATACTAAAATAATAGTAATATTGTGACTAAGTGAATTAATTGTAAGTCTGTTGTAACGTAATTTATTCATAAAACACCCCTAAGGCTAAAAACGGAAAGTCAAGAAAATATTCTTGTTTTTTTTTTTAATATCCTATATTAATACATTGATAATCCACTTTTATATTTTAATTAATTTATTGGATTGAAGTATACATATATATGTACAGATTCGGTTATCATGGAGGACGAAGTGACAAGTATCTTTTGCCCCCTCCATCATTCTCCTTACATACTTTCGTCGAAGTGTGCTTTTGACATTTTTATCATTCAATTCTTCATTGCTTATTTTCTCCGTGAGGGTGACATCGAGCCGTACATATATTTGAGAGATCGCACTTCCACTGCATTCGTCTTACGTTCACTCGATTTCGGGTACATTCAGGTCTCACTACCATATTATAAAGTTGGCACCAACACCTCATTGTGGATGGTCATTTTGGCAGACTTAGATATATTCAAATTGCCAACTACATGATGTGGATGGAACAGCGTCATCTTTTTTGCCAGTTGCTACTTGTCTCTCCATATCCAGACCAAATCTTCTATCCTCTGAAAAGATTTCTGAACATTTTCCATTTACATTTCATTAAAATACCAGAACTTAATATTGTTCACTTTCATATTCAACAGTTTCATTTTACATTCTTCCTTCACTCACGTGATTAGAGTCTGCAATTCTGCTTCTAAATAGCGTTTGAATAATAGTAATTAACTATAATAATAGTAATTACGTGAAGTTCTAAAGTTCTGAACTTCATGGCTTTCAAAAATTTATATTATTTTTATATTATATATATGTAGTTATTGAAATATTTCTCGCGTAGGATACTGATATAAATAATAGTTCCATGAGAATTAGAACCGTATTTAAATACCGGGTGAGAAACTTCGCTATAATTCTAGTATTAAAGCAGCCAAGCGTAGAAAATAGGTACAGTCGGCAATAAAATACGTTGAAGTTTTATTATTAAAAATGTTGACGATTAATTCTATGCGAAATAAATTTTTTCAGATTATTGAGTCAAGTGTTCCTAACATGAATTTCTGTGTACCTGTGCCCATATTATGTCTCGATTTTTGTGTCGTTATGATTTAATTCTGTATTTTGTATTTAATTTATGATATAACAAAATGTTTATACTTACATAATGTAGATGTATATTTATATGATGAATATACTTATGTACTATATTACTGTACTCCCTACAGTGAGGGAGAAATTGCAAGAAGAACGACGAAAGAAGAATGAGCAGCAATGACGAAACTCACTAGGATATGGAAAGATCGCAATATATCCCGTAAAACCAAAGTGAGCCTGGTACGTACGCTGGTATTCTCAATTTTCTCTTATGGCGCCGAATTCGAAATTCGAAAGAGAGAAAGGGCAAAAATTAACGCTTTTGTTGCGTTTGTTTTGTTGTGATGTTGCGAATTCCATGGACTGCACGCTGGACCAACGTGTCTATTATTAAGGAGCTAAGAATTACTAAAAGGCTATAAGCTGTTTGTTTAAAGCGAATTCTCAAATATTTTGGACATGTCCCTCGTAGGAGCCCTGACAATCTTGAGAAGCTTATAGTAGTCGGTAAGGTCGATGGGAAAAGGTCGGCGGTCGATCATCTATCCGTTGGTCATATCTGGTAAAAACGCTCACTGGCTTATCAATAGCCGAAGCCCTTAAGACCGCAGAGGATAGGAAGACATGGAAGAGCATAGTGCATCGTGTGATCAGTACCTCAAGACTAGACGCGACCTTCAGCAATGAAGATAATGACTGAGAAGAAGAAGATGCTTATGTAACCTAGATATACGCCGCAGCCATTTTCAAACGTAAACATTTGTGTTAATAAAATCTTTCTTTTCGTTTAATTTTATTTTCTTCTTTTGCTAAATGAAATTTTTTAAATTAATTTTTTTACGTAGGTTGTACTTTTGTAATTTCTAGCATTTCTGTTTCCGGAGGCACGCAGCGCAGAGAGTAATGACGCCACTAAAACGACAGAGCGACGTAAACGTACATACTTACTATTGACATTAAATCCTAGGTAGTATTTGTTTACAATTATATATAATTATTAACAAAACAATTAAAACCATTTCTTTGTTACGGAAACGATCTGTAATAGTAGGCGTCATAGTCTAGTGCCAAAAAAAAACTATTAAATGAAATCTAAAAACGTGTTATTTTAAGAAAAAAAACTGGCAAGTGCGAGTCGAACTCGCGCACCTAAGGTTCCGTACCAGCACATAGTGTATTCATGGCATGTATTTTCAAAGAAATATGTCAAAATCAAAAACGAACTTAATTGTGCAGTTTTAACACACATTCTCCCATACTCTCCAACTGCAAAATTTAAGTTTGTAATCGCAAAAAAATATTTTTACACGTTATATAACTACATATTAACAGTTTTTGAATTTTTGCTTTTACTTGTGCTATTAGAATGACCTTGCCAAATTTCATAATTCTATGTCAACGGGAAGTACCCTGTAGGTTTTGATTCCCCTCGAGTGCCAAAATATGCAGCATAAATAAATGGTCGTATCTTTCGATTGGGTAGACTTAAAAGTTTTCACAGCTCCAAGAGATTGCAAACCTGAGCATTTGATAATAATTTCAACTTGATACCTCTACGCGTTCTTAAAAAAAAGAGCCTTGACAGACAGAGAGACAGACAGACGGACAACGAAACGATCCTATAAGGGTTCTTTATTTTCTTTGAGGTACGGAACCCTAAAAATGTGTAATTTTACGGTTTTTATGAAGAAATGGGTTGTTGCACTTATTCTCACTGCAAAGAAGTCCATCGGTAACTTCTTTCAATAAATGTTTAAAAGACCACTACTTATCAATTCATTAAATATTTGCGTCATTTATGTGTTTATATTTCTGTATATATTTATATATTTTTTAATGTACACGTATGTAATATTATTATTACGTAATTATTAAGTAAATATGTTAGGTATTACGTATGTATTATGTATAAATGCTAACATAACTGTCTTCATTTATTTATGTGTTTTTGTATATAAAATATGTTTTTTTTTAATTGTAATTTTTTTTCGCTCATGTTTATATAGAATCAAATGATTAAAACTTAGTTAAAATCCAGTTTTTTACTCTCTACAGTATTTGCACCGCTTTGTGGGGTTAGCTGGACGAAATCTCTTATAGAGATTAGCTCGCCTTTGTACGAAATCTCAAAATGTTATTGATGTAACCTTGGTATTGAATAAAGTGTATATAAGAAGCAGGTATTTATAAATTTCCTTATTTTAGAACTGAAATAAGTATTTGTAAATGTAGAATGCTCTTATGCATTACCCCTTAAATATATACATGAAAGATTATGAACTTTTAAACTTTCGCGTTGCACATTATAAAATGTATCTAAAACAGCAAATTTTAACGCGATTACTACCTTTTTATTTTGGCATGATGTTTTCACCGAGTTGCATCAGCCGTGGTCTCAAGCAAACTGTCGCAGCAAGTTTCATTCCGTGTCTGAGGTAGACTTTTTGACATCTACCCCCGATATTTGTAAATAGTTTTCGGGATACCTACACACAACACTCACAGTGTCCACGCGTTTAATCGAAGCGAAACGCGAGGTTTTGTTCCTTGAATCACAGGATTCAACATTGTCGATAAATTGTACCCGTTTTCCCGATTATAATTTTTATTTCTCTTGATTTCGATCGCTTCACGCACTAGTATTGGATAAAAGTGGCGATCAGTAGAAAGGACTTGTGGCCGATGAAACTCAATCCAGTGATTGCTGATTGATCTGATTGGAGCAGATGTTCATCTATTGCTGATTTGGTTGTTTGCCGGTTTTTCACCGCTGTAAGGCGTTCTTTAATCCTTTCAGCAATAGTGCGTTTCGTTTGATCAATGTATGAACTCCCGTAGCTACAATCTGTTTTATAGATTCTTGGTGTCTGCAGTGGCAAACGTACTTTGGTGTGCCCACTATGTTGTTCACCTTTGTTCCAGGGGTGTGTATAGTGCGGTTAGAGTACTTTTTTAAAACTGATCCAATTCTATCGGTAACACCTTTCACATAGGGTATGTAGGCTGGTTGTCTGTTCACCTCTGGATGTCTGTACCTCTCTATAGCCCTACGCAGTCGTCGGTTCACCCGATATCCGCTCTTCGCCAGTACCTCCTGAACATAATCGAGCTCCTACTCCAGATGTTCCTGGTCACATATATTATAAGCTCTGTTCTTTAATGATGCCATAATGGATTGCAGGTAACTGGGATGGTGGTGAGACGTAGCGTGCAGGTATCTGTGTGTAGGCTTCCGATATACACTAATCCCATATAAAATAAAAAGGTAATCGCGTTAAAATTTCCCGTTTTAGATACATTTTACATGAATGTTACAGATACCAGACTGCTGTGCAACATAATGGCCCAGTTTCCAGCAAGCAATCTCATTACTTTAAAATACTGTTTAACAAACAATCTAATAGTCCATTTCTTTCTAATTTCCATTTCTTTAAAACAATTTGAGACTCAGATGTTAAATATTAATAACGCAATTTGGTCGGCATCTACGCTTGCGTCGTCCGTTCCCATTTCATTTCGTAGAAACACTCCATCAGTCATATCCCTGACAAGTTTCAGGAAAATGGGCTAATAAGGGAGGCCCATTCACAAAACAACGCTGTTTCGAATAGGGTTGTCGGATACCTATCCAGTGAAAGAAATACCGGTTAACTGTAAGCGTTGTTCACATGACGAGGGTTCGCCGAAAATATTCTGTAGTCAATCTGTCTTTCAAGTAGGTCTCTGCTCTAGTGATAGGCAGGTACTTGAGCCCTTTTTGTAACTAGAAATGTAACTGTAGAACATACGCCACTAATATATTTGCATGTTAACAAGACATGACGTTGACATGATGTACAATTAATATGTACATATAAAAGTGTCAAATACAAATATGTATGTATAACACGTAAATGTGTAATGCGCAAAATTAGTGATACAAAATTAGCTTATTAATATATGTGATAATCATTATCATATTTAATAATGACATTTAGCTAATTCATTTCTCTTTAATGGATACGATTGTTAATAAGCGCATGCGTAATACTCTAAAAACCAGTACCTGTAAAAATTGTGTTTGTTTAAACAAGGTTATTGTGAAAGAATGGGTAAATGCGAAAGGGTAATGCTACTTCATTACCCATGACAACGGAAAACTTGTGTTCTACAACTTTGACAAAAGTCAATAGTTCTAGTATAACGCCTCAAACTTAAAAAAAAAATAAAGATGAGGCAACTCTAATATCAGTGTTACGTCACTAGCAAACCTTTGGAATATAAGGCATAATGATAGGGTTGTACATTTTTCTTTCTATTAAATGAATATTTTTTTTTGTTTGGAAAACAAAATGGAGGTATGTCGTAATTATTACATCTGCAATATAACAGTCAACAATGACACGTTGCAACTCCAACGGATTTATACCCCCTTTCACGATAGCCTTGTATATATGTTATACCTAAACTCCAACATCGTTTGACTGACCACCATGAAAGTTGGCATATTTATATATACATACATAGGTATTTTTTCATGTAGAAGATTTTTATGCTATCCCCTTTGTTGTAAGTCGCCACCATGGGAATAAAATCGCGGGCGAAAATTAGTTGTTTATAAAATGTCCAATTAAAGCTCGATATTTAGAAACCCTCTGGATAGTCTTATTTGTCTAAAAAATATAACTTTCGTTGTGTCCACAAAGTCCGTAACTTGTAATCGGAATGAGATATCATTTGGGTGCAAGTCAACTATGCTGCCTACAAAAATCGTTCAAATAAACGTTACGAATAATACGATTTACTTATACCATTTATAAAAGGGAGACTTAGATTTTGAACTTGAATTTTATGGGGATTAGAAAATAATCATAAAGGTATTCGTTCATAATAATAATAATAATAATAAATCATTTATTTGCTTTTGAATAGGGTAGGTACATATACATTGGTATTTATGATTAGAAGTTAGTGACAGCCTGTTCAGCCAATAAATATTAGCCTGCAAATACACAACTTGGAACTATAATTCATTAGGTAATTATTTTATCATTTATAGTCAAAAACATACATTCGATTATTATTGAATTATGTCAATTAAAAATTGTCAGAAAAAATAATTATACAATCAAAAAATAAAATAAAAATAACAATAAACGAGTCAATTAATACATAAGTCACCATTTGTAATTCACAAATTCTTGTGATGTGAAAAGATTTTCAATGAGCCATTTATGTAAGGCTGTTTTAAATTTATTGTAGGGCATTTCCTTTATTTCCCGTGGCACATTATTAATTATTAAATTAATTTTTATAGGCAAGTTTTTTACATAAACAGATTAAACAAATAAAATGGATAAGAAAGAACAAGGTCAATATTATAATATTATTAAATTTAAATTCATTCACTGTATGTATATATAAGATACTCAATTTAGATTTTACAGTTTAAAAAATCGTTGACTGTGTAAAAACATTTTTCCATTAGCAACTGTGTTAGTTTAAATTGAAACTGCCTCATAGATAGCATACGTATGGTATTCGGAATTTTATTATATATTTTACATACCATATAATCGCAGTTTCTTTGATAAAAACATACATAAAAACTACGTGTCATTTCTTATTTTCTAGTAATAAATCAATACTTACAAGTGGCAAAATGCAACTAAATGGTTGCAAGTTGCTAGTTCACTAGCTATACAAGTTCCAAGAAGTATTAATCCCTGGGTGACATTTACGATCTGCGCAGGATGGAGAAGAAGAAGCTTGGCACATTCTATGTTTTGTCTCTCTTTCTCAGACCAGTATGGAACTGATATTAAAATATATAATTGTAGTCTTAGAACTAGAATTTGCATAGTTATTTAGTGCTATGATCACTATTCTTGTACAAAAACTTGTTAAAAAACAAAGAAATTGTTACTATGAAACCATGAACTAAAAAACTGGCCAAGCGCAAGTCAAACTCGCACACCGAGGGTACATATGTTATGTACCTATTTACCAAAAAAAAAAAATAATTCTTTCAGTTCGGGATCAAGTACATAAGTACAAGCTGGACTTAATTTGCTGTTTTTATTACTTATTTTACTTAAGAGTTTGTATTATAACCACATCAACTTTTCGCTTCAATGTATTATATACTTTTGACGATAGGATAGACGATAGGACGATAGATAAAATGACATCGAAGAAAACGTGTTTCTTGTATGGAGACTTCACGAATTGTTATTCTTTATTTTTTTTAGTTAACACAATATTTTGTAATAAGTGTAATCTGCTGAGTATTACAGTTCAAAAGATAAAAATCCCTTTAAAGATAGGATAGACAAACGGTCGGACGGACGAACAGACGGCGTAGCCTTAGTAATAGGGTCCCGGTGGCACCCTTTGGATTTAGAAAACTAAAAGCTGAAATAGTACTGTGGAAATGAACACAGTAAATATTGTTTTGAACAATAGACTTATCGTATTATACCTATTTGAGAACTTAATCGCTCCATAAATTAGAATTGCTCTATTCATTATTTTCTTACGGAACATAACACAACATATCCTCACGCTGTATCTCTAACACATTAGCCAGAGAGGATGGAGTGGCAAGCGTCGTGACCTCTATATGCTTCTCCTCCGCCTCCTTAAAAGGAACGTAGGTAAAGGCGAATATGGAATTTTAGGTAGGCAATATTTATTAACTAAAATTTTTAATGATGAATCTTGAATTGACCCACGATAAACCCTCATAAAAAATGGTTGAGGTTTTTAAGTGTTTATGGGTTTACAATTTTGCAAATGTCTGTCAAACTTAAACTTTTTAATAATTCAAAGATAGTAAACCCGCATACGGCCGATCGGTTAGTACTAAGATTAAGAAACATAATTCTTGGTCGTTAGTATTAGTATGGTTACCGTAACTTACGGATGCTTGCAACACCAGTGACATAAATAAATAAATAATAATAATAAATAAATAATGAAAGTGAATAAATAAATAAATAAAAACAATTCTTGGTCCCAAGATTAGTATGTGTATGGTTACCGTAACTTACGGATGCTTGCAACACTAGTGACATCACTTTTGTGTTGCCGGCCCTATAAAATACATTTTATTTTATATACAGTCTTTAGGGAAAACCTCGATATTATTCCACAGTCTCTGTAAGCTTCATTTCTGTTCTTAGAAATCGTTTGCCACGTATCTCACTAGATATACATACGTCCTTCTAACCCCTAAGATACAGTTATGATTGTATATGAGTAATGTATTTCGAATAATGCATCTTTCAAAGATTTCAATGATTGTTACCACCACCACCACGAGTACCACGAATACCACGAGTTAAAACCTATTGATTATATTTATATCGTTTATATTACAATACTAGGCGACTCGCCCCGACTTCGCACGGGTAAAATTTTTTTTGTAAATAAAATACAGCTCATGTTACTTGCTGATAATGTAGGTTCTACCGGTGAAAGAATTTTCAAAATCGGATCAGTAGTACCGGAGATTACCCCGAACATCCAAACTCACAAACTTTACCTCTTTGTAATATTATTATTATAGGAGATATATTAGTATAGATGATTTTGTATCTTAAAAAGAGTTCTACTTGTCATCTACTTATAATATAACTAATATATACTAAAAACTTACTTCTTTTCTTCTATTTAAATAAATAAATGTTAGAGATATACTCAATCACTTAACAACGATTCATACTTAAACCCACTTATAAAAATAAAATCGTTCAGATACGAATATTATTATTCATAAATAAAGGGATTGATTTTTATTAGATCAGATCCCATGGATATTTGACAAAGAAATTCGAAAGTATTGATATTCCGTGATGTTCAGTTCGGCCTCGTATTATTCGATTATTTTGACTTACCCAATCCCACAAAATGTTGTATTGCGGTACTTTTATTATAATACTTCCTCGGAATTTGTTTTCTTTTGTTGAATGTTTTGTAGACAAATATCAAGAAAACATTTCATTGTTTAGTAGTGTTTGTCTTTTGTCTCATAACATAACATATCTTCACGCTGTATCCCCAACGGGGTAGTCAGAGAGGACGGAGCGCCAGGAGTCGCGGTCCTTACACACCTCTTTCGCTCAAATCTCAACATTCTCCTTACATATTTTCGCCTAGGTATGCGAGTGCTTTTGACATTTCCGTCTGCTAACACTCTGGCTATTTGATCTTCATAAGTCAGCCTTGGTCTTCCTTGGCTTTTTTTACCACTCACTTTCGCTCTGTATATTTTCTTCGTCAGTCTTTCATCACTCATTCTTTCCATGTGCCCGAACCATCTAAGCATCTTTTGACTCATACAAGCAAAAAATCAGTAACGTTGCTGTTAGAATAAACTGAGTATTAGAACTTCTTTATTAAACATTTGGTACTTAATTGAAACATTGTTTAATGCTGTGGCCCAAAAAAAAAATGAAACAATATTTTAGAAGTTATAATTGTTTGTTGTATTGTAGGCTAATAGTCAAAATCTCACGCAGTAAATATTGTTAAAACGAGCAATAGGACTAGTGCTGCCTCTGTCGAGCAATTTTTACCATCATGGTAGTGTAATGCGCAATTACCATAAGGCGTAAATGATGTGCGTGGTAGAGCCATGCTGCATTGCAGCACGAATTGTACCGGCTTGTACGGTGAAATACCATCCTCTCACAGAATATCTGCGTGAAATAAAAGCATCTATTGCTGTTGTGTTTCGTTCGGTGAGTGAGAATCCCGGTGGCCCATCTTCCCCTCCCCTCCTTTCCCGCCTTTCCCTCTTTCCTTAAAGGCCGGCAACCCTCCCATGTTTCCCCGGATGTTGCGGGTACCAATGGGCGGTGGTGATCACTTTCCACCAGGGGACTCGCTTGATCATCTGTCTCCTATTTTATGAAAAAAAAAAAATTGTAAATTTTACTCGGGTATATTTTATAAGACATCCGTTGCGTGACTAACGCGCTACTTTTTACGTAATAATCCAGCCGCTGTAGCATCCATATTACTTTAAGTATAGTCAAGGTGTGATTTTGTTGCACCTTGGTGTTCTGCCTAATCTAAAAAAGAAATATCATGAATATATCTCTGTCTAATCTGAAAGGAAAATATCACGAATATATGCATTATGAATTAACTTTCATGGTAATAAGTAAAACAAAAAGGCGTCAAATTCGTTTATGTGATAGATATATATTCAAGACTGAATACTAAGCCAATTCCGCTTATGGCAACAGTCTGAGTCTACTGATATGTCTGTCCATGTAACATATTCTGACGGTGGCTGTCACTCGATTTGATTAGTAGATGTTGGGTGTCGCAGTTCTAATTTGATATGTGAAAGTGGAAGAAGGATGAGTAATACAACAACTAATGTAATAATCGCGGTAATTATAATAGAATATTGTAGATATTTCTCTATAGCCAACAATAGTAAATAATTAAGAGTCTACACAATTATATCAATCCTATGACCACTGAACAAGCACAACTAAGCTCAGGAAGTGCTTCAGATTAAGTACTGGTGGTATACATAATAGCTTACTCGTATTGTGATTAAATTTTTATTTTACTCATAATAAGCTATTATATGAAGTGCTTTTGAAAAGTCAATGACAGAGTTCGTTTTATGATAGAAGTCATTTGAATAGTCAAAAAAACCTAATACCGAAGTCTGAAAAAATCACTCTGCTCCGCCTCGCGATCATCTTAGATTTTTAACCTAACCACCAGAAGTCATTTTTGGATGAAAAGAATTGGTGAAGTGAAATGTTCGCTTTTGGAATTAGATTAACACTGAAAACATCAGCTATATGGCCATAGTTTTGGCTCTAAAGAATTAGTTATAGAATATCTGTGACCAACTTTCCAAACGGGAAATGGTACTTAATCTAAAGCTTGGCTAAGGCGTTTTCAGCCCAGTCAAAACTGTTTATAAATTGTAGTATGTTGTATCTTTTTAAAAATAATAATCTATATAATATGCTTTCCAATGTAATATTGTATCTTTAATTTTATTTATTACGTACAATTTCAGATATTTAACACTTATTTTATATTCCTTCTTCTAATTTGGCTTTTTTACGAAGATGAAAAGCAGATCGCTGTATCCGGATATAAATACAATTTGATTTAGGTTTATGAAACTTGACAGATGGAAATGGAACAGGCTTCGTTCCACTCAGACCATTTTCTCCACACGAACTGTAATTTCCAACGTTTCATTAGATTGCTACTCACAATCGAAGGGTTTCAGAGCTTTGATCTTAACTGTCAAAGTAATGTTTGTATTTGCTTTAACTCTGAACTTAATTATTATTGCTAAACAGCGCGCGGTTTTATAAAGCCTAATTGAATATTCCTTTCACCAGCAACACAATATCACACTCGAGTCTAGCTTCGTTGTCATTTCAATTTCATTCTTAACAGCTGTGTAAGTTTTTGCTGGTTTTTATTATGTAACAAAGAATGCCGTCTTCAACGACAAAACTAGTAAATATTTATTCTAAATGATATGAGACAACAAGTATTTATTGAACTCATTGCCAGTGTTTGGAGGTCTATTGCACATTCCGTTACTTACAACCTCCGACACAGGAAATAAATTCCGAAAATTAGAGATATTTTGCGTTTTTTTGATATTTTTTAATTTATTTATTTATTATTCGTGACACACAGGTATATTTAATTATATGATATAAGTAAATTTTTAGTGCCACTGTGCTCTGCCTTAAAAACGGCATACAAATATGGCGTTCTTTACAAGTTTTCGTTTTACACGTAGCCGGGTTTTATTTAGTAGCACAACTTAGATTTTTTGTGTAGTATGAAAGATATTGCTCTATATTACTTGTTGTCTCATATAATATTGTATATTTCTGAAATACCCTTTTCAATTTCATGAAATGGATGCCCATTATATTGAAATCAGATGAATTTTTTTTCTTTGATTTTGTGTTGTACTACAGGAGCCATATTGAATTTCTCGAAAACAATTTAGCTATGCCACGTTGGTAGTTGAGAAGAATCTTACGATATCTAATGGTATCTCGTATGGTGATATTACTTGAGTGGTGTCAGATATGTAAGGGAACAGATAAGTATTACATACCCTACAAACTTATATCTTAACTCTCTTTTTTGCTTCGCCATAGTTGGCCAAAAAGCCGCCGAATGTACTCTATTTAAACACATCTATCCTTGTGAATCACAGTAAGCAGAGCTGTCACCATTTCATTAGAACAAATTACACAGTGGATTCACTAATAGGATTCGTGACCGGGACTGATTTTTACGTTTGTGTTGTTATAATTATACAATAAAGTATAATGTAACTAATAAACAACACAAAGCTAGAACATTATAATGATTTGAGTGTTACCCAATTACATTAACATCCGACTTTACAAGCGAGGACCAGGACCCTGTTAATTGCAAGGCGGAATTTCCAGAAAAGGCTTGAATTCTGTGCACGTTGCCCAATAAACTACTGGAAGCATTTAGCGGGACGCGCTCGGGCTCCAAACACCGTGTTTGCTGAGAACGAATTCTAAGATGCTGCACTCAGATTTATTCCCCAGTAATTGTACTGTCGCCGACATTCTGTTAGCTGTTTTCTCCCGATTTTTATTGTTTTACGTAAATTAAAAAAGCAACATTATACGCCGACCTTATTCATTATGAGTAATGTTATCTTATTTAAGTTTTCTTCATAATTTTGGGTGTGCTCCAACGGTAAAAGTCATTATTAATATCCTTATCTTGGCGTTTACTCAAGTTGATTTTGAGGCATTTTTGTATACACTTTCTAATCGACTTCATATTATTTAAAATGGTGTAGTAATAATTACCACAATGTCTAACATTATTTTTTTAAATTGTCTGCATAATAATATCTATACATTTTATATATTTATTGAATATTTAGTATTATTTATTTATCGTTGTATAATTATAGTGCTGAAATATCTGTAGAGTTCCCTAGCAACATAAAATATTTTTATGTTTATTTCATATTTCGATGTATCAAAAACATGTAAGGTAATATTATAAATAATAATATTATTCTTACCAGCAGCATTGATTATGTAACCATGATCGTAACCGTTCGTTAATATTTAAATAATAAAACTAAAAACTAATAAAACGTAAAGCTATAGGACTAATAATATAACTGTAACTAACTCATTATCTTATGCTCTATTTATGTCAAATTCAAACTATTTATGTAAAATTCAAGTTACTTTAATCTCATTATGTTATAGTTTATTTGAGGTATCTATATTTAGACATGTCATTGACAAAAACAATAAAAAAAATTACAACGTAGTTCACAAAAGAAATTACCTATTTGAAGAAATATTTAATTATTACTAATGTTCAAATATTACTGTAATTCAATTTTTACACAAACTATAATATCTAAGTGCCGGCAATAAACTATCCGTACACAAGAGCTTGTTACATAACCGCTGACAAACTCTAAGAGGGCAGACAATTCCGACAGTCAGCCGGACAAATGCCTCGCAAGAATGGACCCACAATTTATGACCCACCATCCGTTTCCTCACAAGACGGACACGAGGAATGTGTGGCATTCTTCTAACCCTGCCCATTTGAGATGGTCACGTTAATTTATAATTTTTCCGCTGTGTAATGGGTCTCTCCAAATGGTCAATTTGTATGAGATGAAAGAAATGGGAACAGTTTGCTTAGTTAGTTATCGGTATAATGCAACTTTTTTGCCATAGCTTAAGTAGTACTATGTTGCTAAAATTGTCATTATATTATGAAGTCAAGCCAAACATAAAATAATTCGTAGGTTTCGACAAGTAGAGAATCATTTTGACTGGTATAAATAACTGAAAAATACTTCTTTCTCCGGAAATTTTTGCGTCCACAATCTGTACAACTTTAACTACTTATAATAACCTTCGGAAATCTTAAAAAGTTACATGAGAAAATCTTCCGCACAAAGAAGCATTGAGAATTTGAAAGTATTAAAGCATGAAAGGAAACTGTCCGGAACTTATTGAAGCAATCAGATTGTGCAGATTCCGTTTAACATTAGCAGAATTCTTGTCGGAATCCAATCGCATTAAGAGCCCATTTAAACTTCGTGCCACGAAAGGATTCTCTTATTCCCTCCACTGGAAAAATAAATAGGCTTAGCAATTAGACTCCGAACCTTTCTGGATAGCTCACTTTTTATAGAAAATTGTTTAAGTAAATCACAAATTATTAGCATAATAATTTACGCTGTCATAAATCAAATGTTAAATTGACAAAGATGTGACGTAATCTCTGCCGCTTTAGAAGAGCCCATAAAATATGCTTTTCACTTAGGAAAATTGTCGCTATATCAGTCTTGTTTACATAAAAGCTTGCCTTTAAATTTTACTGCGTCCTCAAAAATTATTCCTTTTAATTTTTCTCTCGGCGGTGCGAAGGATGGGGCAGCCTTCATAACACATTCGCGTCACGTTGGCCCTTTTCATAAAATTCACTTCTTAAAACATTGCAAAACATTGCGGTGCGTCAACATGAAAATGAATAGAAACGAGTGACAGAGGTCGTATCGTACGCTGTGTATTAAAAAGTGACTTACAATTTTGAAGACTTGTGTCGAGTTAGACAATATTATGTACTTAAATTTCAATAATCAATGTATTACATTATCTGTATAATTACAACAATAAATAAATGCAAGCAACAAAAAGCAACATATGTACATACGTATCTTCACGCTGTATTCAGGTAACTGTACTGTAACGAGGTATTCAGAGAGGACGGAGTGCCAACGATCCTTACATACTTCTTTCGCTTCCTCAAATATCATCATTCCCCACAAAACTTTTCGCCTAGGTATGCGAGTGTTTTTGACATTTTCATCGGCTAACACTCTGGCTATTTGATCTTCATAAGTTAGCTTTAGTCTTCCTTGGCTTCTTTTACCACTCTTCTTCGTTAGTCTTTCATCAGTCATTCTTTCTATGTGCTTGAACCATCTAAGTATTCCTTTCTTCATTTTTACAATAACACTGTCGTGCTATCCTGTCATACTGTGTATCTTGCTATCTATCTTCATTGCTTATCCTGTCCGCAAGGGTGACACCGCACATATTTGAAAGAGATGGCATTTCTACTGCATTTATCATACTTTCACTCGATTTCGGGCACATCTAGGCCTCACTACCATTTTGCCTGTGTAAGGCATTAGGCCATTTTGGCTGTATTAGATATATTCACACTGCCTACTAATGCAGAAAGAGCACCGTTCACTTTATTGCCAGCTGCTACCCGTCTCTCCACATCCAACTCACTTCTTTCATCCCTTGGCAACGCACTCACCAGATGCACAATTTCATTCACTT
Organism: Zeuzera pyrina; assembly: GCA_907165235.1. Taxonomy (NCBI): domain Eukaryota; kingdom Metazoa; phylum Arthropoda; class Insecta; order Lepidoptera; family Cossidae; genus Zeuzera; species Zeuzera pyrina. The sequence continues at coordinate 7,675,180 of OU015629.1, forward strand.
GTTCCAGACATTATCCATGTAACCAAATTTTACATTTCGTCTGTACTGCTTTCCTTTCAAACATAGTTTTGTTCACATTCATGTTCAATTCTTTCAATTAATATTTTTCTTTCATGCACGTGACTAGTGTCTGCAACCTTGCCTCTGATGGTGCTATAAGCACAGCATCGTCAACGTACAATAGGCAGTTTACCACTGTACCATCTCATATCATACCACTCATACTACCTTTCAATGTCTGGAGGCAACTGTTCAAATACAGCACAAAAAGCCAGACAGGCATCACTCTGTCTGACGCCTGAATAGACTTCGAATCAGGGCGACATGTCACCATCTATTCTTACACAGGCTCTGTGATCTCGATATAATGAAGCGAGAAAATCTGATCCCTACAAGCCCGTAAAAAGTAACCGCGTAGTTAAATAAAAATAAGTAAGTACTTAATAAGTTTAATACGATTGGAAATATTTAAATTATGAATCTTATGTTGTATTACATGTATGTATGTATATTATTGATCCACAAATGTTTTATAAATAATAAACAAATAAGTTAGAAATAAGATATATTGAATTTTATGTAACTTTAAAAATCACTAAAGTTAGTTTAAAAAAAATTACATTCTTTAGTTCAAATTTAAAACATTCGTTAGTTTCAGTTTCAAAGTTTACGTTTAAATTGCGTCTATATCACAAACAATGTCTGCACGAGCGGGGTAAATGTGAAACAGTTGTAACTGGCAAATAAATTGAATACAGATCGGAACTCCAGGAATGTTAATGGAAATAAGCGAAAAACTGTGTTGCAATCCCAATTCGGATTCCTAACGTTATTGAAATGGAGTAATATTTTGCTCTGTCGCATTGTGTCGTTTTAGTAGTTAGTTTCAGTAATAATTTAAAAATAACAAGAAGATTTTGAAAAAACACTATCACATTCGCTTTAACAATATGTTTGAAAACCCTGAAATTACTGCAATTTGAAAATTAGACGGAGTTTTGCTCAAGTAATTTTACGTTATTATTTTAAGTAGGTACTCACAATGAGTGCACGAGGTTATTGCTCATTTTAGAGAATAATATTACTTATCTTAGGAAAAGTGTTACGTGTGGTATTGTGAGTGGTATTTATACAAAGTATATGCATGATAATAGAAGGCAATCGGAAAATAGACTACATTGGGTTACGATGAAATATATAGAATATTGACAATGACAAAAACTCAATTGACATAAATACGAATAGGTAAGCTTTCTAAAAAAAAAACAACTTTCAATTCCAGTCTTTATTCAAATCTTTTTTCTTTGAACATCACTTTTCTCTAGTAATCGTTCTACGATACAAAATTACTTTCAACGTCTTTCAAATTCAAAAAAAAGGTCAATAAGTTTCTTACAAAAGGATTAAATGAAAAAGGCGAGTGGCGGCCAGAAAGTTCTCGGACCTGGGCTCGTTCTGAACTTTTCGTCCTGTCACATCTTTCATCGTAAACTAAGTGAAATATCATGTACATTAAATCTTTACCATTTGAGTTCATATACACAATACGCATATCACAAGATAGTTTTTAAATTATATTAAAAATTTTTCATTTACAATTTTTTTCCATTCGTCCATTAATTTAACCGACTTATATATTTTAATGTAGTAGTTATGAGCTTAGTAATCTGTATCTACTAGTATATACATACTTATAAGAGAAAAACGATTGCCTGATTCAATCATCTCGAGATCTCCGAAACTATTGGACCTACACTTGATTTGGTAGGTAAATTTCTTTTGCTGAAATTTGTAGAAATCCGTTTCCGAACCTCAACCCCTAAGAGAGTAAAAAGAGAGGGAAAGTTTGTACGGGGAAAAAATTCTTTATCTATTAACTTGAAATTTAGCTCGAATACTCTTCAATCAAAATTATTAAACACTTATTTCAGCATTTATCTAATTTAATACCCTAAAGGCTGACTTATGAAGATCAAATAGCCAGTGTTAGCAGATGGAAATGTCTAAAGCTCTCGTATACCTAGGCGAAATTGTGTGAGGAGAATGATGAGATTTGAGGAAGTGAAAGAAGTATGTAAGAACCGCGACGATTGGCGCTCCGTCCTCTCTGACTACCCCGTTAGGGATACAGCGTGAGGATATGTATGTATGTATGTAGGCATGTAATACCCTAAAATTATAAAATATGTGATGGATTGACTGACTAATTACCTAACTGAGATTACTGAAGCTAGGAACATGAAATTTGGACAGTAGTTTCCTTTTATGACGCAAAGACTCGATGAAGGGATTTTCTGAAAATCAACCCTTAAGATGGTGAAGAGGGTTGACAAAGCTTGTTTGGGGAAACAATCTTTATCTGTCTACATTCAGCAATTATAAGTTTTTCAACGAGAGCTGCGGTGTGGTGGGTGGGGGATGCATTTTTGCGAAATTACACTCGCAAAAGGGGAGAAGAGTCGTACGAACGTTTTTAACTTTTTAATTTTTTATATATAGGCCACAGTGTGGTGGGCGGGGTGTGTACATGATTAGTGTGATGTATACTACGAGAACGACGACATGACGCACGCATAAAATCCACGCAAACGAAGTCGCGGGCAACAACTAGTTATATTATGATTAGGAACATTTTATACGAGAATTAAGAAAATTTCGTAAACTGTGATATATGGAAAAATGTGTTTGAAATATTATCTAATTTACAATTTTCATGTAGCATATGTAGCCAGCACTGCTAAGAACCTGAAGCGGCGTATGTATACGACTCTCTCTGAGAGTTTCATATTTGCGCTCTTTGTTACCCCAGGGCCTTGAAGTCTATAGACTAGTATTTGATATTTGTAAGAAACTAGTCAAGGCTTCGGGAGACTGTCGGGCTGGCAGCTTTTTCCGCCAACGAATGAGTTTGGCTATTCAAAGAGGTAATGCTGCCAGTCTGCTGGGCAGCCTAAGCATTGACAGCTTTCTAAGCGGCAACTTTGAGGAAGTCTATTATTCTATATAAGTCTATTATGATAATGTTTAGTTTTGAGTTTGTAAATGAAACGTTAAGATATGTGTGCACTGACTTATGTCAATAAAGTTGTAAACTTACAAAAATGTAGCATAAACTGTCCTATGCTTTAATAATGTTCATAGTATAACCAAACTGAATGTGATGAAGTAAAGTGTTATGAACGCTATTTATGAAGACAATGATAAAATTAACTAATGCATGTAGCTTTTACAATTCTTATTAAAGAACAATATCCAATTAGGACAGTAAGAAATGTCACAGTCAGGAACAACCTTCGGCCCGTCCATCCTTTGTCTCCGACATAAGTATACTTATGCATAACTTATACTACTCCACTTCATTGAATTTTAAAATAATTACAAAATTTAAGAAAAAATGGGTATGTAATATTACGTTATACCATCAATTTAATGATTAAGAAAAAGCTTCATAACCAGAGCTCCAATGGAGTACCAATTTCCTCTTCATCGACTTTAATTGTGAAGTTAATGAGTGATTACGTGCGCGGATACGTAATACGAGCTGCCTCGGCTAATGTGCGCTGGGCCTTGTTTACGTTATGCTAATAATAAGCACATATATTTACATACATATTAATAGCTGCTTCAATATAATTTTATTTTAAAATTGTAACTGTACATTCATAAGTGGTATTATGAATATTACTGAATAATAGTTCATACAAGTGCGAAAGTCTACCTCTAATTAGTATAGAAATAGCTTGAACCGTGGAGAAGCATATAAGCACATATTTTTAAATCATCTACGCGAACGAAGTCGCGATTAGTAAAACATAATTAAGTTGGAAACGTCCACAGTTTAATCTTGTACCGAGTATGCACACTCGGTCGTACACTCGGTACGAGGTAATTGGAACAAGTGCACATTCGGTTGCACACTCGGCGTGAGGTAATTTTAAACGAGTCTGAGTATTAACTTTTCAGTAGGAGTTTTGCTTAAAGAGAAATTAGCCAAATAAATGTGTAAAATGTTTAAAGAATATTACATTACGTCGTTTTCTGCTAAATAACACTGGAGTCAAATACATATATACATATCCTCACGCTGTAACCTTAATGAGGTAGAGTCAAATAAATGTCATAAATAAAGTTATTATGTCGTATAGCACTCGCGAATTATTTTGTTTACTAGAGTAACATAATACAATATTTTATTTTCAAAAGGTACGAGTTTGTTCTCATTAGGAGAAGCTGACATTTTTCTCACGTTCTGCATCACTTGAGACCGTTTTCGAGTGCCCATCTACGCTTAAAAGGTCGACTGCCACTGACGATGTAGATACCTACTGTTTTGAAATGAATCTTTTAGATCTGAAGGGTTATTCAGAGAGTTTTAGAAAAAAATAAACATGAATCGCTGTTATAAAGGAATTTCAAGATTTAATTTAAAAATAAAGTGGAAGATGGAAACTAAATTTACCAATTCCTTTTCTCTTAGATTAGTTGAAGTAAAAATTTAATATAATTGAAGTCTTGTGTCGTGCAATGTTTGTTGTTGTAGTGTCGCAACAGATGTCGCAGATATATACATATATTCAATATAATCGCCGAGAGTATTCCTGACTACTGTTCTAATAAGATATTTAATAACTTCTTAGTGAGCAATAAACACACTAATTTCAATATTGTTCTTTATAATTATTACTATGTCAAAAGCACTCGGATATCTAGGCGAAAATGTGTGAAGAGATTTGAGGAAGCGAAAGAAATATGTAAGGACCGTGACGCCTGGTGCTCCATCCTCTTTGACTACCCCGTTAGAGATGCAGCGTGAAGATATGTATAATTATTACTGTTCGTAGCACAGTTCCTCGCATCACCCATAGTGAGGAACGACGACCATTCCGTCATTGCATTATTTAAAAATCGTATTATGATTGTCATTTTTTTTCGTCTACGTAGGTAACTAAAGTGAAGAGCTTGTGTGTAAAAAAGTTTAAGTTCGACTCATACGCAGAAGTTCCTATACAATGTTATTAAAATGGTAAATTAATAAATTTGTTAAAACACGCTCTGCTTTTACTGAACTGACTACGTATATCTACTATCGACCGAGATTATATACGACTTTGACCGATTCTAAGATTATATACGACTACTCGACTCTTACGGTGACATCGTCGAAGGGTTCTGGGATCTAGTACGGAACGCACTGTAGCCCCTCTCGCGTGGTGACAAAGAATTTACTGGGAGGGGAGGCAGTTACAGAGCTCCCTACCCCTCACAGTGCCACTTCATCCGACTATACTCTGCACGACAATACTTGCGCAATTAATCATGTACCTTTTTTTATGGTGAAGAGGGCAAAAGAGCAAGCAAGTCACATGATGGAAAGTGATCATCGCGTCCATGGACACCCGCAACGTCCAAGGAATCAAGGGTGCGTTGCCAGCCTTTAAGGAAAGATTAGGCCTGTTTCTTGAAGGTCCCTAACCATTACTTGACGACAATTTTTTTTTTTGAAAGGCTGTGTTACGCGGGGCTTTTACCCATCGAAACTTCTGCAGGTCGTCCGTGCTCTGTGATTTCCTACAAAACGTATCGGAGCCCCTCTAGCGCTGTGGCAAAGCACTTCTCGGTCGGACAGCCACAAAGCTCCCCGGCACCCTTGGTGTGCCACGACATCGCAGACCACACGCGCTGTTGTCCTCTTTGGGGTAACATAGATAGACGACCAGAGCGCTAAATCCGATTGGCCCTGTCTCCGTAGGCCCCTTTAGTCGCCTATTACATCAGGCAGCAAACACCGTAACCTTATTCATTGGTTGGACTACAGGGCTGACTTGACCACTACTCGTGCTCGACTGTTACTTTACACTACTACTTTGAAATTACTGCCCTGACGGCTACTTGGTTGCGGTTATTTATCACAATGGCTAAAGTACATTTTATGCACGGTCCCACTAACAAGCAGGTGACCTATTTTATACCCGCTTTTGTCAATTAAATGTTATGAAATTATCAGGGACGTTTCATGTGATTAACATTGTTGCAAAGCTAACATTTGCTAAATTAATTTCTGGACATGTTTATGACATAACTTTCCTTATATTACATTTTTTAGACGTCACAATGACGAATATAGACTTCATTATTTCAGTCAGCCTATCTAAAACCAATTAAATGTATCGTAGATCGGGTGCTGGAGTGCTATTCACAACACGTAAACATCCTTGCATCGGATGAAACATCCGTGAGCTTTAAATTGTGAATGCGCAAAGGTTGTTTGCATCCGATGATCACATCCGATGTATGAATTTTCCATACTAATTTATGAAATTGGCATTCACAACTTCACGGATGTAAAATTGTGAGAAAGAGAAGTCCGATAACCTCTCGTTCTCAACCTCGACGAGCTGTCAAAATGTAATTTTGACACTTCGTCGCGTGCAACGTTGCGTACATACTCGCGCTTGTGACCTGTCAAATTGTATGACAACATCCACGAGCGAAAAGCTACTTTCTATTAGACGAGTTCTACGATGTTAAGCTATTTTCTCGGTGAACAGTTAAAGTTTTGGAAGTTTTTCTTAAAATAATTAAAATATACTCTATTTTCAACGATATGATACATGTGTCATAAAGTTACGTACAATTTTATTGAAGAAAAAAACTAATTTTGTGAAGGAAGACGCTTAGTATGGAAATTCACATCAAGATGGTAGACTTATAGTAGAAAAGGAGCGAATAAATTTAGCGATTTTCAATATCTTTTCTATACGCAAAATGTTCATTTTGCTGTTAGTGTTTGCAGACGAAGGTGAGGTTACCATGAATATTGCAATAATTGTTTTCTTGGATTGAATTTTATTACTAAATTAATGTTATAAATGATTAATTTCATAAAATTAGTACGTGGTGGTGGTGGTGCGTGTCTAGGTGGTGCGTGTCTAGGTGGTGCGTGTCTTAGGTGGTGTGTCTAAGTGGTGCGAGTCTAGGTGGTGCCAGTCTAGGTGGTGCGTGTCTAGGTGGTGCGTGTGCAGTTGGTACGTATCTAGGTGGTGCGTGTCTTAGGTGGTGTGTGTCTAAGTGGTGCGTGTGTAGGTGGTGCGTGTCTAGGTGGTGCGTGTCTAGGTGGTACGTGTGTAGGTGGTGCGTGTCTAGGTGGTGCGTGTCTTAGGTGGTGTGTCTAAGTGGTGCGAGTCTAGGTGGTGCGTGTTTAGGTGGTACGTGTGTAGGTGGTGCGTGTCTAGGCGGTGCGTGTCTTAGGTGGTGTGTGTCTAAGTGATGGGTGTCTTAGGTGGTGCGTGTGTAGGTGGTGCGCGTGTAGGTGGTATGCGTCTAGGTGCTATGCGTCTAGGTGGTGCGTGTCTAGGTGGTGCGTGTCTAGGTGGTGCGTGTCTAGGTGGTGCGTGTCTAGGTGGTGCGTGTGTAGGTGGTATGCGTCTAGGTGGTATGCGTCTAGGTGGTGCGTGTCTAGGTGGTGCGTGTCTAGGTGGTGCGTGTGTAGGTGGTGCGTGTCTAGGTGGTCCGTGTCTAGGTGGTGCGTGTCTAGGTGGTGCGTGTCTAGGTGGTGCGTGTCTAGGTGGTGCGTGTGTAGGTGGTGCGTGTCTAGGTGGTGCGTGTCTAGGTGGTGCGTGTCTAGGTGGTGCGTGTCTAGGTGGTGCGTGTGTAAGTGGTGCGTGTCTAGGTGGTCCGTGTCTAGGTGGTCCGTGTCTAGGTGGTGCGTGTCTAGGTGGTGCGTGTCTAGGTGGTGCGTGTCTAGGTGGTCCGTGTCTAGGTGGTCCGTGTCTAGGTGGTGCGTGTCTAGGTGGTGCGTGTCTAGGTGGTGCGTGTCTAGGTGGTGCGTGTCTAGGTGGTGCGTGTCTAGGTGGTGCGTGTCTAGGTGGTGCGTGTCTAGGTGGTGTGTGTCTAGGTGGTGCGTGTCTAGGTGGTGTGTGTCTAGGTGGTGCGCGTGTAGATGGTATGCGTCTAGGTTGTATGCATCTAGGTGGTGCGTGTCTAGGTGGTGCGTGTGTAGGTGGTGCGTGTCTAGGTGGTGCGAGTCTAGGTGGTGCCAGTCTAGGTGGTGCGTGTCTAGGTGGTGCGTGTGCAGTTGGTTCGTGTCTAGGTGGTGCGTGTCTTAGGTGGTGTGTGTCTAAGTGGTGCGTGTGTAGGTGGTGCGTGTCTAGGTGGTGCGTGTCTAGGTGGTACGTGTGTAGGTGGTGCGTGTCTAGGTGGTGCGTGTCTTAGGTGGTGTGTCTAAGTGGTGCGAGTCTAGGTGGTGCGTGTTTAGGTGGTACGTGTGTAGGTGGTGCGTGTCTTAGGTGGTGTGTGTCTAAGTGATGGGTGTCTTAGGTGGTGCGTGTGTAGGTGGTGCGTGTGTAGGTGGTGCGTGTCTAGGTGGTGCGTGTCTAGGTGGTGCGTGTCTAGGTGGTGCGTGTGTAGGTGGTGCGTGTCTAGGTGGTCCGTGTCTAGGTGGTCCGTGTCTAGGTGGTGCGTGTCTAGGTGGTGCGTGTCTAGGTGGTGCGTGTCTAGGTGGTGCGTGTGCAGTTGGTTCGTGTCTAGGTGGTGCGTGTCTTAGGTGGTGTGTGTCTAAGTGGTGCGTGTGTAGGTGGTGCGTGTCTAGGTGGTGCGTGTCTAGGTGGTACGTGTGTAGGTGGTGCGTGTCTAGGTGGTGCGTGTCTTAGGTGGTGTGTCTAAGTGGTGCGAGTCTAGGTGGTGCGTGTTTAGGTGGTACGTGTGTAGGTGGTGCGTGTCTAGGTGGTGCGTGTCTTAGGTGGTGTGTGTCTAAGTGATGGGTGTCTTAGGTGGTGCGTGTGTAGGTGGTGCGTGTGTAGGTGGTGCGTGTCTAGGTGGTGCGTGTCTAGGTGGTGCGTGTCTAGGTGGTGCGTGTCTAGGTGGTGCGTGTGTAGGTGGTGCGTGTCTAGGTGGTCCGTGTCTAGGTGGTCCGTGTCTAGGTGGTCCGTGTCTAGGTGGTGCGTGTCTAGGTGGTGCGTGTCTAGGTGGTGCGTGTCTAGGTGGTCCGTGTCTAGGTGGTCCGTGTCTAGGTGGTGCGTGTCTAGGTGGTGCGTGTCTAGGTGGTGCGTGTCTAGGTGGTGCGTGTCTAGGTGGTGCGTGTCTAGGTGGTGCGTGTCTAGGTGGTGTGTGTTTAGGTGGTACGTGTCTAGGTGGTGCGTGTCTAGGTGGTGCGTGTCTTAGGTGCTGTGTGTCTAAGTGGTGCGAGTCTAGGTGGTGCCAGTCTAGGTGGTGCGTGTCTAGGTGGTGCGTGTCTAGATGGTGCGTGTCTAGGTGGTGCGTGTCTAGGTGGTGCGTGTCTAGGTGGTGCGCGTGTAGATGGTATGCGTCTAGGTTGTATGCGTCTAGGTGGTGCGTGTCTAGGTGGTGCGTGTGTAGGTGGTGCGTGTCTAGGTGGTGCGTGTCTAGGTGGTACGTGTGTAGGTGGTGCGTGTCTAGGTGGTGCGTGTCTTAGGTGGTGTGTCTAAGTGGTGCGAGTCTAGGTGGTGCGTGTTTAGGTGGTACGTGTGTAGGTGGTGCGTGTCTAGGTGGTGCGTGTCTTAGGTGGTGTGTGTCTAAGTGATGGGTGTCTTAGGTGGTGCGTGTGTAGGTGGTGCGTGTGTAGGTGGTGCGCGTGTAGGTGGTATGCGTCTAGGTTGTATGCGTCTAGGTGGTGCGTGTCTAGGTGGTGCGTGTGTAGGTGGTGCGTGTCTAGGTGGTGCGTGTCTAGGTGGTCCGTGTCTAGGTGGTCCGTGTCTAGGTGGTGCGTGTCTAGGTGGTGCGTGTCTAGGTGGTGCGTGTCTAGGTGGTGCGTGTCTAGGTGGTGCGTGTCTAGGTGGTGCGTGTCTAGGTGGTGTGTGTCTAGGTGGTGCGTGTCTAGGTGGTGTGTGTTTAGGTGGTACGTGTCTAGGTGGTGCGTGTCTAGGTGGTGCGTGTCTTAGGTGCTGTGTGTCTAAGTGGTGCGAGTCTAGGTGGTGCCAGTCTAGGTGGTGCGTGTCTAGGTGGTGCGTGTCTAGATGGTGCGTGTCTAGGTGGTGCGTGTCTAGGTGGTGCGTGTCTAGGTGGTGCGTGTCTAGGTGGTGCGTGTCTAGGTGGTGCGTGTCTAGGTGGTGCGTGTCTAGGTGGTGCGTGTCTAGGTGGTGCGTGTCTAGGTGGTGTGTGTCTAGGTGGTGCGTGTCTAGGTGGTGTGTGTTTAGGTGGTACGTGTCTAGGTGGTGCGTGTCTAGGTGGTGCGTGTCTTAGGTGCTGTGTGTCTAAGTGGTGCGAGTCTAGGTGGTGCCAGTCTAGGTGGTGCGTGTCTAGGTGGTGCGTGTCTAGATGGTGCGTGTCTAGGTGGTGCGTGTCTAGGTGGTGCGTGTCTAGGTGGTGCGCGTGTAGATGGTATGCGTCTAGGTTGTATGCGTCTAGGTGGTGCGTGTCTAGGTGGTGCGTGTGTAGGTGGTGCGTGTCTAGGTGGTGCGTGTCTAGGTGGTACGTGTGTAGGTGGTGCGTGTCTAGGTGGTGCGTGTCTTAGGTGGTGTGTCTAAGTGGTGCGAGTCTAGGTGGTGCGTGTTTAGGTGGTACGTGTGTAGGTGGTGCGTGTCTAGGTGGTGCGTGTCTTAGGTGGTGTGTGTCTAAGTGATGGGTGTCTTAGGTGGTGCGTGTGTAGGTGGTGCGTGTGTAGGTGGTGCGTGTGTAGGTGGTGCGCGTGTAGGTGGTATGCGTCTAGGTTGTATGCGTCTAGGTGGTGCGTGTCTAGGTGGTGCGTGTGTAGGTGGTGCGTGTCTAGGTGGTGCGTGTCTAGGTGGTCCGTGTCTAGGTGGTCCGTGTCTAGGTGGTGCGTGTCTAGGTGGTGCGTGTCTAGGTGGTGCGTGTCTAGGTGGTGCGTGTCTAGGTGGTGCGTGTCTAGGTGGTGCGTGTCTAGGTGGTGTGTGTCTAGGTGGTGCGTGTCTAGATGGTGCGTGTCTAGGTGGTGCGTGTCTAGGTGGTGCGTGTCTAGGTGGTGCGCGTGTAGATGGTGCGTGTGTAGGTGGTGCGCGTGTAGGTGGTATGCGTCTAGGTTGTATGCGTCTAAGTGGTGCGAGTCTAGGTGGTGCGTGTTTAGGTGGTACGTGTGTAGGTGGTGCGTGTCTAGGTGGTGCGTGTCTTAGGTGGTGTGTGTCTAAGTGATGGGTGTCTTAGGTGGTGCGTGTGTAGGTGGTGCGTGTGTAGGTGGTGCGCGTGTAGGTGGTATGCGTCTAGGTTGTATGCGTCTAGGTGGTGCGTGTCTAGGTGGTCCGTGTCTAGGTGGTCCGTGTCTAGGTGGTGCGTGTCTAGGTGGTGCGTGTCTAGGTGGTGCGTGTCTAGGTGGTGCGTGTCTAGGTGGTGCGTGTCTAGGTGGTGCGTGTCTAGGTGGTGCGTGTCTAGGTGGTGCGTGTCTAGGTGGTGCGTGTCTAGGTGGTGCGTGTCTTAGGTGCTGTGTGTCTAAGTGGTGCGAGTCTAGGTGGTGCCAGTCTAGGTGGTGCGTGTCTAGGTGGTGCGTGTCTAGATGGTGCGTGTCTAGGTGGTGCGTGTCTAGGTGGTGCGTGTCTAGATGGTGCGTGTCTAGGTGGTGCGTGTCTAGGTGGTGCGTGTCTAGGTGGTGCGCGTGTAGATGGTATGCGTCTAGGTTGTATGCGTCTAGGTGGTGCGTGTCTAGGTGGTGCGTGTGTAGGTGGTGCGTGTCTAGGTGGTGCGTGTCTAGGTGGTACGTGTGTAGGTGGTGCGTGTCTAGGTGGTGCGTGTCTTAGGTGGTGTGTCTAAGTGGTGCGAGTCTAGGTGGTGCGTGTTTAGGTGGTACGTGTGTAGGTGGTGCGTGTCTAGGTGGTGCGTGTCTTAGGTGGTGTGTGTCTAAGTGATGGGTGTCTTAGGTGGTGCGTGTGTAGGTGGTGCGTGTGTAGGTGGTGCGCGTGTAGGTGGTATGCGTCTAGGTTGTATGCGTCTAGGTGGTGCGTGTCTAGGTGGTGCGTGTGTAGGTGGTGCGTGTCTAGGTGGTGCGTGTCTAGGTGGTCCGTGTCTAGGTGGTCCGTGTCTAGGTGGTGCGTGTCTAGGTGGTGCGTGTCTAGGTGGTGCGTGTCTAGGTGGTGCGTGTCTAGGTGGTGCGTGTCTAGGTGGTGTGTGTCTAGGTGGTGCGTGTCTAGGTGGTGTGTGTTTAGGTGGTACGTGTCTAGGTGGTGCGTGTCTAGGTGGTGCGTGTCTTAGGTGCTGTGTGTCTAAGTGGTGCGAGTCTAGGTGGTGCCAGTCTAGGTGGTGCGTGTCTAGGTGGTGCGTGTCTTAGGTGGTGTGTGTCTAAGTGATGGGTGTCTTAGGTGGTGCGTGTGTAGGTGGTGCGTGTGTAGGTGGTGCGCGTGTAGGTGGTATGCGTCTAGGTTGTATGCGTCTAGGTGGTGCGTGTCTAGGTGGTGCGTGTGTAGGTGGTGCGTGTCTAGGTGGTGCGTGTCTAGGTGGTACGTGTGTAGGTGGTACGTGTCTAGGTGGTGCGTGTCTTAGGTGGTGTGTCTAAGTGGTGCGAGTCTAGGTGGTGCGTGTTTAGGTGGTACGTGTGTAGGTGGTGCGTGTCTAGGTGGTGCGTGTCTTAGGTGGTGTGTGTCTAAGTGATGGGTGTCTTAGGTGGTGCGTGTGTAGGTGGTGCGTGTGTAGGTGGTGCGCGTGTAGGTGGTATGCGTCTAGGTGGTATGCGTCTAGGTGGTGCGTGTCTAGGTGGTGCGTGTCTAGGTGGTGCGTGTGTAGGTGGTGCGTGTCTAGGTGGTGCCAGTCTAGGTGGTGCGTGTCTAGGTGGTGCGTGTCTAGATGGTGCGTGTCTAGGTGGTGCGTGTCTAGGTGGTGCGTGTCTAGGTGGTGCGCGTGTAGATGGTACGCGTCTAGGTTGTATGCGTCTAGGTGGTGCGTGTCTAGGTGGTGCGTGTCTAGGTGGTGCGTGTGTAGGTGGTGCGTGTCTAGGTGGTGCGTGTCTAGGTGGTACGTGTGTAGGTGGTGCGTGTCTAGGTGGTGCGTGTCTTAGGTGGTGTGTCTAAGTGGTGCGAGTCTAGGTGGTGCGTGTTTAGGTGGTACGTGTGTAGGTGGTGCGTGTCTAGGTGGTGCGTGTCTTAGGTGGTGTGTGTCTAAGTGATGGGTGTCTTAGGTGGTGCGTGTGTAGGTGGTGCGTGTGTAGGTGGTGCGCGTGTAGGTGGTATGCGTCTAGGTGGTATGCGTCTAGGTGGTGCGTGTCTAGGTGGTGCGTGTCTAGGTGGTGCGTGTGTAGGTGGTGCGTGTCTAGGTGGTCCGTGTCTAGGTGGTGCGTGTCTAGGTTGTGCGTGTCTAGGTGGTGCGTGTCTAGGTGGTGCGTGTCTAGGTGGTGCGTGTCTAGGTGGTGCGTGTCTAGGTGGTGCGTGTCTAGGTGGTATGCGTCTAGGTGGTGCGTGTCTAGGTGGTGCGTGTTTTAGGTGTTGTGTGTCTAAGTGGTGCGAGTCTAGGTGGTGCCAGTCTAGGTGGTGCGTGTCTAGGTGGTGCGTGTGCAGTTGGTACGTGTCTAGGTGGTATGCGTCTAGGTGGTGCGTGTCTAGGTGGTGCGTGTTTTAGGTGGTGTGTGTCTAAGTGGTGGGTGTCTTAGGTGGTTTGTGTCCAGGTGGTACGTGTGCAGGTGGTGCGTGTGCAGGTGGTGCGTGTGCAGGTGGTGCGGGTGCAGGTGGTGCGTGTGCAGGTGGTGCGTGTGCAGGTGGTACGTGTGCAGGTGGCGCGTGTGCAGGTAGTGCGTGTGCAGGTGGTGCGTGTCTAGGTGGTGCGTGTGTAGGTTGTGTGTGTCTAAGTGGTGGGTGTCTTAGGTGGTGCGTGTCCAGGTGGTACGTGTGCAGGTGGTGCGTATGCAGGTGGTGCGTGTGCAGGTGGTGCGTGTGCAGGTGGTGCGTGTGCAGGTGGTGCGTGTGCAGGTGGTGCGTGTGCAGGTGGTGCGTGTCTAGGTGGTGCGTGTGCAGGTAGTGCCTGTGTGGTGGTGCGTGTGCAGGTGGCGCGTGTGCAGGTGATACGTGTGTAGGTGGTGCGTGTGTAGGTGGTGCGTGTGCAAGTCGTGCGTGTCTTAGGTGGTGCGTGTCTAGGTGGTGGGTGTCTTAGGTCGTGCTTGTGCAGGTGGTACGTGTCTAGGTGGTGCGTGTGCAGGTGGTGCGTGTGCAGGTGGTGCGTGTCTAGGTGGTGCGTGTGCAGGTAGTGCCTGTGTGGGTGGTGCGTGTGGTGGAGCGTGTGTAGGTGGTGCGTGTCTTAGGCGGTGCGTGTCTTAGGTAATATCCTTGATTAAGGTCTAAATGTGAGAAGTAGACTGATCCAGAAAGTGAGTAAAATTTCAGTGATATTGGGGGTAACGGTAATTTATCATCTATTATACAATCAATGAGTTTTCGATAGTCGACTACTAATCGCCATTTTTTATCGTTTGCACTCTTTTTTGGTACCAGTAATATGGACCATTCATTTTTTGCTTGTTCTATAATGTCGTTGTCAATCATTTGTTGAATTTGCATATTTACTTCATTTTTCAAAGAATGAGGTAGACGATACTGCTTAACATGAATCGGACTAATGTTTGGTTTTAAAGTTATTGATTGTTCATAAACGTTCGTTGTTATCACCGGGTAAAAAGAATACATCCAAATATTTAGCACATAATTACGTTCTTCCAAAATAAGATGATTTTATTTTAAAATATCTAATAAGATTTTTGCCCGTTCTAAACTATTAAAATTAGGTTTAAAACTGCATAAGTTATAATCTTGAATTGAATAAATCTCAGGTTATCTGTAACATTGGTAAAGTAATATCATGCTCGTTGGTGTTTAAAATGTTTACTGGTAATCTGTTATTTATTATTCTTCCTATAAAATTACCAAATCGGTACATCCGTTCTCAAAGCGTATAGCAACGAACAACATTTCATATTTATTTATATATCTTGATGTCGTACCTTACCTTTATATACCTTGATAACACAGATAAACTTGCCATTACACGTAATAGTACATAGATAATAGGTAGGTACAAATACAGCACAAATATAATGAAAAAATGCCAGTCGTCATTTGGCGTTTTCCGTAATTGGTAAGTACACATATATACCCGCCTACTTACTTATCTATAAGTTGTTAACTATAAGCATCTACAAAACTGTTTTATTTTTAAAAAACTTGATTAATTTTTTTATATTTAATTGGACAATTTTTTTATTAAATTTATAAGAGCAGATGAAATGTAAAATGAACGGACCGCTCGATGAAAAAAAATGCCGCCAAACTAATTTAAAAAAGTTAAACATGATATTTATTTCTTAAATGTAATTATAATACCTATAAGTGTAGTTTCACTTTATGAACTGAGTTTCGCTGTATTAACTTAGGCGATATACACAATCACATGCATACTGATTATATCGATACCGTTAATCCTTATTATAATAAAATAATGTATTTACCTATATACTACTATCAAGAAAATACCGATAATTGGTGCATGAAACAAAAATATGTCTTTCATCCATATTTATTGTATCGCCTTCAAAGTAGGCCCCTTTCGAAATAATTAATGTAATAACCCAATCACCGAAAGATTTTTTTAACGTATTTTCTGTCATGACTTGAGTACTCGCCGCGAATTCTCTTTTATGTCATCTATCGACTGAAAACGGGTGCCTCGAAGTTATAATTTGAGTTTCGGAAAAAGAAAAAAGTCAGCCGGAGCCATATCAAGGAAATACGGTGGCTGTTCGATAAGATTCGTTGCCTTTGGCCAGAAATTTGTTCACAATGATAGCCTTGTGAGATGGTGTATTATCGTGGTGCCAGATCCATGAGTTTTCTTTCCACAAATCCGGTATTTTTCGACGAATTTGCTCTATCAAACGCCGCATTACACTCAGATAATATATGTACTTTATTTAGGGTGGCTCGCACCAACTAAGCTCGATTTAAGGATTTGATTTTGATCTTGCTTGCACCAACGATTTAATAGTTTGTGCAAGCGAGATGTCAAATCCTTAAATCGAGTTTTAATAGTTGGTGAAAGCCATCCTTACCGTCTCACCTTCTGGGAAGAATTTCGAATTGCACTACACCGCGGTAAATGAAAAAAACTGTCAATATCACCTTCACTTTTGATCGACTTTGACATGCTTTTTGCTATTTCGGCTCAGTTGGAGGGCACCATTCCGAAGCTTGTTGCATGTCAAACTCGTAAACCTACGTCTCATCCCCAGTTACAATGCGTTTTATGAATGTGGGGTCGAAATTGTCTCGTTCGATCATGTCTTCAGCAACCTTTACGCGATTGAGTTTTTGCAAAGAATTCAGGTTTTTCGGCAGTAGTCGAGCGGCAAAGTGTTTCATGCCCAAACAATCGTTTAAAATGGTACGAATTGATTCGTGAGACACAGAAATTTCAGCGGCTATCTCTCTTAGACTTAAACGATGACTTTCAGTCACTTTCAGAGTTTCTTTACTTTAGCGATGTTCAGTTCAGTTGAAGACGGTAATGGCCAACCAGAGCGAGGCAAATCTTCCACTACATCTCGACCGCTTTTAATGCACTATACCACTCATACGCACGTTTTTGATAAAGTCGATTCACCGTAAGCCTTAAGTAACATTTTCAGCGCTTTATAAGAATAAATTCTATTTGCAATGCAAAATTTAAGACAGATTCTTCGTTCAATGTTTTTATCCATTGTAAAAATCGCAAGATACACTTAAGATGAACTGACAAAATGACAAACTTTAAGCTAAATAACAAGTGACGGTCAAGCTCCGCGTGAATATAGAGCTTAGAATAATAACCTAAAGTCAATAAGTACATAAAATATTTCTATCGCATGGAGGATAAGTAGGTACTTATAGCATGAAGGGATAAGCTATTAGCCTGCCAACTTCCATCATGAATATACCTAAGTATGCATTAAATTGAAAATCGATATTTTAATTTTAAATAGTTTCGAAACACTGAGAAAGTAGGCATATAAACCTAATCTCTATAATTTGATTTTAAAATCAGTGTAATCTAATTACACATTACAAACTATTATACAATAAATTGTAGGTATGTGATAAATTATTAAAATTTCACTTGCCGCCGGTTTTAAATAAGTCCTTATTTCTAGCGGTAAATCATACAATTCAACGTAAGGGCGTTTTTGCATTGGCCGACACGATAACGATAATATCGTAGCCGTCACACGTAGATATTTTATTATCTTGAAACTTTTTGATTCAACGACACGGTACCAATATCGATGGCGACAAAACAAAAACAGAACTTTCATGTCTCAATGACAAACATTACACCTTCGAGATCAGTGCGTTAACTGTAAAACTACTCGTATACTTATTCATATGGCAGACGACAAATTATATTTAGTTATTTAGTATATCTGATTTACTTACGTCTAACGTATCTAACGTTGAAGGAACTTATTTAAAAGTCATTTTGAATATTTAATCAAACTAAACTGTTCAGTAAAATGGAGTAGAGCGAACGACAGATTAGCGGGGAGGTGGGAGGATGGTGATGTTGAACCCACACTTGCACCATTGTGTAATTATGTCATACATTCTTGATTTTATCGGGACGATTCTATGGAGAGCGGACGTAGTACTGACTAGGGAAGGCGATTCTCTCGAAAAAAGATCGATCTTCGAATCGATTCGAATCGAAGTATGAAAAATCGATTCATAGAAAACTCGAAGTCTAAAAAATCGATCTCTCGAAAATCGATTTTTCATCGACTTACTATATAAGTCTGTATTGATGACAGATATGAATGTAATTATAGAAAACTTGGAAGACGCTAAAATAATCAATCTAATCAGTTTTTATGAATTAAACAATTACAACTGTATTTAAATGTTACATGTTTAAGAACCTCTACTTAAGATAAAAAAAAAATTATAATATTTAAGTTAAAAAATTATAAAATTCACAGTTCCTACATTCAACTAATTCTAAACAGTTTTAAACTAATTCTTCGATTAATCGATCTCAGATCGCCATCCCTAGTACTGACATGTCGTCGCCGATTGCCGGCGACGATAAATCGGGGTCGCGTCGTTTAGTGAAAAAGCGTCGCTCCATAGATTTCTGTGCCCCGATATCGATGAGTCTGCATCTGCGACGATATATCGTTATCGTGTCAGCCAATGAAAAAACGCTCTAACAAATACTACTTATAACATTCGTTCTTTCAAATAGTAAATACCCGTTATTAGTATTACAAATAACAGCAATATTAAGAGCACTTGCATAACTTAGGCGAGTGTGTGAGAAGAATAATGCATAGACAGGTAATGAGATTTGATAAGGTGGAAGAAGTATTCAATGACCGCTTTGCTTGGCAACTCCGTCTGCAATACAACGTGAAACTATCGTATAAGTACGTATGAACGAGAAATACATAAATACCTACCCATTACTATTTACCATAGATTATGAGACCTTATTTGGTCTCATAACTTGTCTCATTTATTCTGTTATATTTATTATCTCATTCTTATTAAAAGATTAATCCTTGCTATAAAGAGAGACACCTAGTAATACAGTATTATTATTTTATGAAATTGGTTGCTAGTTATTTTATTGCAGAAAGGTATTTTGTATGTATTGTCATTTTATTTCTTACTAAAGACATCGGCTTTGTGGGCGTAGATCCCTTTGCCTTCCCTCTCAAATAGAAAAAACAATTTATGACACTGAGTAAGTAATCACTAATTTATGATTTTTGCCTGATTTTTGTTAATACCCATTTCTTCTTTGATGTAATAAATCTAAATCCCTCGTAAGAAAGTATTTGAAACGTTTCGATGTCGTGTGTGATAGGTAGATAATATATTTCAAAAACCTCAGGAATTGTAAACAACATATTTCGAATCATAGGGTTACAATGGATACTGTATGCTGTACGTCATCACTTGTCATGCACCTGCAGACATACAGCATACAGACTTAAAATATGGATATATCCAGTAAATACAATGTCCACGAAATGTGAGTATGGACACTTTTATTGTAATATGTGCATATTCTAAAACTAAATAAGAACTCATAACCATGAAGTTTTAGAACTACACACCTTTGTAAGTATTTATGTATAGATAAATGAAATCACAACAGTATTGTTTATTTATGATGTACAGACAGGAACCTTTTTAAGGAAGTTAGTATTAACATTATTGATATTAATAGAGCTGTAGCTGTATGTAATATAATAAGTATGTATATTTCTAAAAAAATGTTGACATGTATGTACATTTTCTGAATTGTATTAGTGGTATGACTCAGAAGGATAACAAATTAATGGTCTTTTTTCTTTTAAATATTGACCAGCAATGAATTAAAATTCAGTTGAATTGATTATTAGAAACAGTAACTTTTTCAATAGCTGCACATTAATTTTATTTAGGTAATGAATTTTATGCAACTTTTTTCTTACAGATACATATGGATACAGCTACTGATTACAATTTTATCATTGTTGTTCAGAAGTAAGAACTGAGAAATCATAGCATTCAACACAGCTTTGTACAAGTTTCCACAACTTTTCTAGTCACAGAAAATTTTGTATTGATTGTTAAATAATAATTAAAGATTTATTAAAAGCAAGAGCACGTACATACCTACTGTCTTTTAATTTAATTCCTGATATAATTTATAAGTAATTTATTCTATGGCAATAACGATGAGAATGATTGAACTACTAATATTTTTAGAATTATTAATACTTATTTACCTACAGAAAGTATAGAAGTACCCAGGTAAGATGTATGAAAACATTGTGTATAATTTTATGGAGATATAATTTGGAGAACTAAAAGAATAAAAAAAATGTACCTCGTTTATAAATTTTACCTTATGAACCTCAATTATAATAAAAGCATGCAGGTACAAAATAAGTAGATCAGTAGATATCATTAGTGTATTTATTTCATAATGCAAAGTTTAATAGCTACTTATTACATTTATATTAAATAAGATTGATAATAATTGTTTGTAACATGACTTCTATAGTATTTCAAAAATAGCACAAAGTTTTAGAAACCTATTTATATACATAAAAGTATAAATAAATATAACCTATACCAGTTATTATAACTTTTTTGTAATTCATAGGTAGTTTGTAATTCACAGGCACATGGTAGGCAGGTACATTATCATTTCTTTTTCTTTTGTTCAAGGTTTACACTTCAAAATACATTTTAACAATTCACTGCATCAACATTTCTCTTTGTAATCATCTCTATTTTTTTACATCCTGATCTTGCCTTATAATACATAAAATGATAAGTGGATATTGGTTATTTCTTTGTATGAGAACTTGACACTGCCTCTCTTTTCATCCATTCCCACTGAAATATTAAAATAAACACCTTTAAGCTGTAGTTTTACAAAAACATGACAAATTACAGAGAATGCAGTTTCCCGCACTTTTTGTTTAATGTTTAGTTGGCTATTACAGCAAAATATGAAAAACATTTTTGTCCTAACTTCTACAATACTTACTTATAAATGGCATTAACTCTTAAGTCTCACATTTATTTATATTTTTTTTAACAGAAACAAATGGATAGTTTGTAGGCTTTTGTAGGATTCGTAGGCGTCTTCGATCACCAAAATCACCATAAATGTCCATGAACTGCAGTTTTAGTCACATTAATTCCTTGATAAATCTTTAGCCCCATTTATTTCACGAATATGAGATCACTGTACAACACCGTTGCTTAAATAATATAAAGGTAAGTGAAGAGAGTACCTAACGATATTAATTGGGCATCACGACGCCATTTTGAAAAGTTATTGACAACTGACAAGTTGACGAATGACGTCTCCGTATGTAATAAAATGAATGAACCGGGAGTTAGTATTTAGTTTGATTCATATAATTGTAACATTACATTCATTAAAATATTTATACGTGTATTTTTACATTTTAAATAAGTTTTGTATTTAAACATCATCGGAATGATCAGAACAATTTTAAAAACAAATTTGTTTTTATATTATACTATTAAATTTCATTTTTACCACATGTGTAGGTTGTAAAAAGTTTTTGCTGCCAACTCCTTGGCTGTTACATCGTAGGAAAATCCTAGCGAACAACCGATGTAATTTTTCATCGATGTTATCAACGATGCGTTCATCCGATGAAATGAAGTTGTGAATAGCACTCCTGTTTTTTAACAAAATGGAAACCAATAAGCTTAACCGATAATAAATATGTGTCGCATGTAATAGATTCTAAAATATAGCAATGAGAAGAAGCTTTGAATTACTGTACATTATTGAATTATTTATTTGATCGTGTTTGATTATGAACTATTTTAATGTCTGTCGACAATATGTTTAAAGAGGGTTAGTATAAATAAGATGAAAGAAAACTGTAATTCCATTCTATAATAATTATCAGGTTTTAACAATTACAAAATATGATATTAGTTACTAAAAGCCAAGAACAAAAACTATCAGTAAAATTACATGATTACACAATTACATAATAACATATTACATTACATAGCACATAATAATAATATATTATAACCTTAGACAGCAACAATTGAAATCAAATATAGAAATAACAAATTACTTAACTTTGTTCAGTACAGCTGCTCACCGAAGACTGAATCAGCTACTACCCCACAAAGTATTTTTATCATGGCAGTTAGTCAACCTTTTACTTTAAAATTACTAATAAATCAAAAGTTTCTGACATAATTTCTTTATAATAGCGTATTAGATAGATTATAATAGGGTAATAGAAATAAGAAAATGTTAATAACAATAATGTTAAAAAAAATCACCATGTTTTTAAAATATCAAAATCTGTTACACATATGTATGCATGGATGGTACGGCATCTGGAGTTATTTATTAAGTCTATGATGACTAATTGGTGATTTTGACGCCAGGGGTCTAGATTTTTCAATGTGATTACAATTTACATGAAAGTGAAATTTGGTAAATTGATTCTTCATTTCGCGGAGTTCGTTTTTCCAGTTGAATTACACTATTGGTGAACTTTTTATTATAAAAAAATAAAAACATGTCTGTTAAAACGGAGATTTACACTTTAACGAATAACTGGACCAATTTAAGCCCCGTGTTTTGCCAGTTAGATTAAAAAAAAATTTTAGTTTTGAATAAAAACGAAAATAATTGTTTTTTCGTATACATACGACTTTAGAAGTTATGACATAAGAAAGCACACGCGTTTGAATGGGGTGTACATGGATTGCGGGACGCAGAAGTTCTATTTTAAATTATTTATTTTTTATTACACGTCACGTGTCACGCTTGCTGACAGGATAAGCAATGATGAGATACGCAGTATGACAGGGTTGCACAACAGTGTTATTGTAAAAATGAAGAAAGGAATGCTTAGATGGTTCGGGCACATGGAAAGAATGAGTGATGAAAGACTGACGAAGAAAATATACAGAGCGAAAGTGAGTGGTAAAAGAAGCCAAGGAAGACCAAGGCTGACTTATCGGCGGCGGAATGTCAACAAGGCGGAAATGTCAAAAGCACTCGCATACCTAGGCGAAAATGTGTGAGGAGAATGATGAGATTTGAGGAACCGAAAGAGGTGTGTAAGGACCGCGACTCCTGGCGCTCCGTCCTCTCTGACTACGCCGTTGGGGATACAGCGTGAAGTTATGTTATGTTATGTTATTACATGTTATCGCATCACCTTAATTAACATTTTGATTCTCGTTTACAAAATTCTAGACCTAGCAGTATCGGAGATAAGGTGGGAGGGATAGTCAATCCACTTCTTTATTAATTTTTCCATGAATGTTTTAAAATCGTTCGTGACCAATGGGCAGACGGATGGACGCATGACTTATGAAGGTTAAAACGTATATACATTCACTCAAAAAAGTATCGGGAATGGATGATTTGTTTATGGTTCCAAATTCAATTTTTTGTTTTTTTTGTTGTTGTTAGATTGGCACAACTGTTTTCCATTTTGGCGCGGAGTTCGAGTTGCATCTGTTATTTAGATTAAATACAGTGCTGTTTTTAGTTATATCATTCTAGTGTATATTGCGAATTTCACAATGGACAAAAACATCGAACAAACAGTTTGTTTTAAATTTTGCTTCGCCAATGGAATTTCGTGTTCGGAGTCACTGAGAATGTTACAGAAGGCGTACAGTGAATCGATTTTATCAAAAACACGTGCTTCTGTTTGGTAAAAAGCGTTCAAAAGCGGTTGAGATGTGATGGAAGATTTGCCTCGCTCTGGTAGGCCATCAACGTCTGCAACTGAAGTTAACATCGCAAAAGTGAAGGAAATAGTGACTGAAAATCCTCAATCAAGTTTGAGAGAAATAGTCGCCGAACTTTCTGTCTCACGAGTCGATCCGTACCATTTTAAATAATCACTTGGGTATGAAACATGTTGCCGCTCGGCTAGTCCCAAAAGACCTGAATTTTCTCCAAAAACTCAATCGCACAAGAGTCGCTGAGGACATGCTAGAACGAGTCAATTCCGATCCAACATTCATGAAACGCATTGTTACTGGTGACGAGACGTGGGTTTACGAGTTTAACATGCAAACTAGTCAATAAGCTTCGGAGTGGCGCCTTCCAACTGAACCAAAACCGAAAAAACCACGCCAAAGTCGATCAAAAGTCAAAGTCATGTTGACTGTTTTCTTTAACTATCGCGGTGTTGTGCACTCGGAATTCTTGCCAGAAGGTCAAACGGTAAATAAAGAATATTATTTGGGCGTTATGCGGCGTTTAAGAGAGAAAATTCGACTAAAAAGGCCAGATTTGTGGAAAGAAAATTCTTGGATTTTGCACCACGATAATGCACCTTCGCACAAGGCCATCATTGTGAACGAATTTTTGACCAAAAACTCAACAAATACTATCGAGCAACCACCTTATTAACCAAATATGGCTCCAGCCGACTTCTTTCTTTTTCCTAAACTCAAATTACCACTTCGTGGCACCCGTTTTCATTCGGTAGAAGACATAAAGGAGAATTCGCGGCGAGTACTGAACTCAATTCTGGAAAAACCGTTTAAAAAATGTTTTGATAATTGGATTATTCGTTGCCGTAAGTGTATTGTTCCTGAAGGAGCATACTTTGAAGGTGATAAAATAAATTTAGATGAATAACTAACATTTCGTGTATTATTGATCTTTTCCCGGTACTTTCTTGGCAGAGTAGTATATAATATTTTATTTTCTATGTATTCATGTCTCTGTAATGAAAGTAGGTACAAACATATCTAAGTAGGTCGTTTTCCGTCTCAGAATGAAAGAATCTACAATTTTTAATATGGAATAAATAAAATGAAAATTATTATAAACCTTGTTTTAGAACGTTTTCCTTATGGGCGGGTATTACACCGTAAGCCAATTATTTATACTTACTCAATATACTCATTTCGTGCACTTTTATTAATTTCACTTTTGCACAATTAATGAATAATAAAAAGAACACTGAAAAGTATGAAATAACTATCCTCTGCTAATCAAAACTTAAGTACAAAAATAACTTTATAAATACGATACAAATACCCATATAATTAAATTTGACAGTCACTGAAGTCGGTGCCAAGCCTACTAAACTAATATACTTTCTGTCGTCGAACATTAGATAGTTATTTCATACTTTTCAGTGTTTTTTTTTGAAGTCGGTTTAATTTTTTTATAAAAAAATTTTATTTTACCCTTTTGAGTCACCTAGGCCTAAAAAAATATCTAGGGCAGATCTACAATTTGTTTATTTTCTAATTTTGGAGCGCAATGTGTTAACTTCCATTCTATTGAAGAGCTTAAATCGTGGGATTTCACAATAAAGATGCGAACAGATCGAACATGGGATATTATTGCCCATTGTGGCCATTATCAATATCATGAATATCATATCAATATCAATCAGTTATAAAAGAACAGTGTAAAGGTTGCATCATAATGACACCTTAGCAGTATTCTTACAATCCGAAGACGACAGCTACCAGTCATATTCTCTGTCCGCCACAAGACTGACTCTACTGACTGAATTTATTATATCACAGGCAATTTATATCTTCTCCCTACTACCATTATACCATGTGGGGACAACGATAGTTTACAAATGTCATACAAGAGAATCATCAACATAAATGAATAAAGGTTATAACCAAATCGCGTTATTTGGTGTATCTTCGAAACCAAAGCTTCAATGTGAATGAAATTTCAATGGGATCAATCAGGAAGTGTATCCTTTCAAACAAAAGAAGAATTTTCCAAATCGGTTCATAAATGACGGAGTTATGAGGTAACAAACATAAAAAAAAAGTACAACCGAATTGAGAACCTCCTCCTTTTTTTCAAGTCGGTTGAAAATCGGAGATCTATACCCAGAAAACCGTAATGTACATTGTACAAGTATCATAATTATAACTGTTGATAAATTTCAAACCGGTAATGATGTACATATATACGTATATGCTTTCTTTTTACAGCTACATATGTACAGCATGCATTAAAAAGAAGAATTCTGGTACGGATAACTCACTACAGTAATACCTCGATTTACGCTACCCCGACTTACGCGAACCCGGAGTTACGCGATTTTCAAATCTTGTCGATTCGTCTTTTGTTTGAGCGTCACGCTACTCTCGATTATCGAGTACAGACTTACTGCCCCCACACGCTCAGTTAATATACATATTCGGACTTGTTGCGCGGAATCAACACACAGTTACAATTTATTTTGTATTATGTATATATTTATTTCTTATCTACGGAGTGCGTGTTTGTTATTATTACATTTACATACCGCGTTTTTTATTTTATATCTACGAAGACTTGAAAGATTACTAATGTCATCCAAACGAAGTAAAACTGATTCTTCTGCAGCAAGAAAGAAAAAAAAAACTATCTTTTTAATGTAAATTTAACGCAATCTAATATTTTATTAAACATTTTTTGTCTAAATTATTATTTTCTTTAGCTTCCGGTCCCAATTAAAAATAATTTATATGTATTTATATGCGAAATTATACCCCGACTTACGCGAATTCGACTTACGCGGTTATCTCTCAGTCCCACTTATCGCGTAAGTTCTGGGTATTACTGTACTGTAAGTAACCAAGTAAGCCGACTCATTTAGATAATCTCCTAGATAATTCATCATATTTATTTGTTACTGTGCAAATTTTCAGCGACCTTTACATTCAATGAACTAGTGTTATTACATTATTTTTATTTCTGTCATTTTATATTAGCAAACCAAAACATTCATTACTAACAGGAACAGAGAATCATCATAAAAGAAGAAAAAAGAAAATAAGACATTGCATAAGAGCCAGCCATTAATCATTAAAATAATCAATGCCTTCGTTACGACATTCCGAAATAAATTATTCATTTTAAAGTAGCAATAAATTGTTATTAGATGGATTGCAGTGTGACAGACGGTTGCCAACACCTCCCCGGCCTAGCGTCAAGGCGCTCTATCATCATGTTAATGGTAAAAGAAGAGCAATTTGTGTCGAGCGCAATCTCATTGTTTTTGATTAAAATTATTATTGTTCTCCTTTATTCGACGGCTCTCTTTTTAGAATTGTAAGCAGAGACGCGTCAATCTACGAAGATTTTAAATTAAGCAAATATCACTCGTATTTTGATTAAATCGTATTTTATTTCCAAATCTAGAATAAATAAAGTAATTTGTTTTGTTTTCGTGCCATTACATCATTTATTTTCTTTGCAAGAATGCTTTGAATATAACTAACGCAAAGAAATATTCTTACAATGCCTAATACCTACTAAAAATCACGCATTAAGATCGAGTTTCTATAGAAGATAAATATTTACTTGTTATGGTAAGAAACCGAGTGTTAGTTGATTGGAATATCAACAGTGCTTACAGTCGTCGACATAAATATGTGAAGAGAGCGATGAGTCTCGAAGAAGCGAAGTAGATATGAATCAGAATTCACAATATTTGACTTTTAATCTGTCGGTATCCCGTAATAAACAGCTTGAACAAGAAAGAAAGAACTTATTATATTTTGCAAGAAGTTGGATAGAAAAAAATATAAATTAATTTCGTGAATTATGTCCTTTCCATTTATGGCTTCCTACTAGAGTAATAACGCGAAGATAAAATATATACGAATAAGTCAACGAAATAAATTAATTTTTTTTATAACTCAAAAAGTAATTTCTTCAGCGACGTAATATAAACAAGTCACATAAAGCAATGAATCAATGAATAATAATTCCATTAGTTTCTCGATAGATATTGAATCTCAAGAATGATCCTGTTCAATATTCGTGGAAATGGACTCGCTGAAGCACACTGTCTGCATCTACGTGGTCTAAATGCTAAGCGCAAACGCAACTTACTCCTTGTAGAAAGCTTCGTAAATGTCAATATTATACCATTACGTAGCCATTTTAATTCTTTGTTCATTTGCTTTAATAATGTATACGGAGAGAATTAGATCTTGTAATGAAAACTATATGTAGTAAAGAAAGCGAAATACGATTTTAAAAATGGAAGCGGTTTATTTTTTTTTCAATAGGAAACTTAAACTTACTCTACTCATAGTTTGTTGTGTTACTATATGTATTCAATACTTCATTAAACACTAGCGTTCCATTTTTGATAAGTTATTACGCACTAGAAAAATAATCTTCGAGCGAATTCAGTTATTTTGTACAATGCAATAACAGCGAATCATAGTGATAACATTTTAAGTAATTATGAATTTTTGAAATTGAACTACAGTCATTTATTCCCGATTTACATTAGTCAAACGTTTAGCGAACTAGATAAGTACAGTGAGTAACTACAGTGGTGTAAACAGATCGGACAGTATCAAGTCAACTTGTCTTGCAAGCTGCCTTGCAAGTGGATCCAAATAGAATCACTCTATTTTTTGGGCAAGTGACGCTCATCGCGCGCGCGGCGCCCTGCTTCCCGCATGGTTTATGACTCGCCACTTGGAGTAGTACAAACAGGATGGTCCGCGTGTGCTGTTTCATGCGATATTGTTAACAAAATGACTTTTTATATGTAAGAGAAAAAAGATAACGCTTCCTTTTCTCCATTATAATGAAGAGAATTCTGTGCGAAATTGTACGTATTTTTCGACGTTAATTATTCATTTCGACAAAGTAATGTCACTTGATTTGCTGTAGTATAAACAGTCACTGCCCAGCCGCTCGCCACTCGCCACTGTACTTGTACTCGTAATTTTCCACTGTTCTTGAACAATATATATCGGGCTTTATACGTAGTATATCCTCACGCCGTATCCCTAACGGGGAAATTAGAGAGAACGGAGCGCCAAGCATCGCGGCCCTTACATACTTATTACACTTCCTTAAACCCCATCATTCTCTTCACACACTTTCGAGGAGGTATGCGAGTGCTTTTGACATTTCCGTCAGTTAACGCTGGGTTTTTGATCTTCTTAAGCAGCCTTGGTTTTCCTAGGCTTCTGCTACCACTCACTTTCGCTCTGTGGATTTCCTTCGTCAATGGTTATCACTCATTCTTTCTAAGCATTCGTTTCTTCTACATTTTGATAATAACATTATCATCTAACTTTGTCATACTGCGTATTTCTTCATAGTATATTTTGTTCCGATGGTTGTTCATATATTTATAGAATATTTCTGAAAGATCGCATTTCTAAAGGATTTATGTCTTTAATATATTTAGACTTATTGCACCGGATATTATACAAATAACAGACTTAATGGCTAGTAGTCCACCAAACAGAGAAAAAATAAGAGGATAAGAAGAACAATATAGACCTAAACAGGAAAAACAGAAAAATATGTTACTTTCACTCGATTTGGGGTACATCTAAGCCTATTGTTCGGATTATTACCGAACACGCAAAATTATGTCGGCAAACGTCATCCATGCTGACGCCGTAATTCTGCAGCGGCCGCGCTTATACTCGTAACATTTTAACATACAACAAACAGTGCATTTTAACCGTATAAGCCGGCAGACGCGCTCATCAACATTATCATTGATTAACATTTTAAACATTAATATATTGAACATTAAACAACTTTTGTCCCATGAACTTGAAATCTTTTAACATCCGTCATAGTTCAGGTCGCTACACCTATCATAAAATTAAGTTGGTGCCAGTTCTTCAGAAACCAATGAGACCATTACTATGCCACCTAATTTTCATATTCGAATAAACTTAACAAAACTTTATTCCTTTGACATACAGTTCAAATAGAATTGAAGATCACACGGTTGCTATTGAGCTACACGAGTCTGAGCTATGTCCCTGCGAATGAAAGATGCTGCGTCAAAGGCGCGAAGTGATAAAAAGTCGCAACTAAAAGAACTTTACTGCTGACACTTTCACACTTCTTTCACTTTACACCTTAAGGCCGAGTTTTCACGAGGCGTTTTCGAGTGTGGTAGATTTTAAAAATATACTAACCTGTGCTCGCAACTTCGTCCGTGTGGAAAACGGTCCATCCTGAAGCCTATTCTAAATAATATTAGTGAAATATTTTTTTTTTCCAATGCGTAGTTTCGGAGATTATCTCCTACATCCAAACTTACCTACTAACTTTATCTCATTATAATATTGGTTTAGATCGTAATATGAAATCATATAGCAGATATAATATACGTTTGATAGAGTTAGGAGCAGAAAAATTAATCGACGTTACAGTTGCCAGAAACAATACTTTTTTGTATTTACTAATTTAAATTACTTGTGTAAAAAGAAGATATTTGATAAAAAAACATGCCATTTGTTGGAATTTTAGTGAAAAATATCAATACAAATATGGCGTGATGTTTTAATTAAGCTAATATTTACTCATACTGAAAACTTCAAGAAGGAACATTTTTTGCAAGTGTAAAAGCTTACTTTAATACAATGTGTATAAATCGAATACCACTATTACAAATAAGATCTACTTTCATATAATTTTGGTGTTGATGGTAATTCACAAAAATTTGGCAGTTATTAGATATAACATAATACAGCGTGTTGGTGTACCGTTCATTGTAGACTATTATTTTCTAGCGACTCTTCTCACAAGGGAGTTGTAATGTTAAAATGATAATGCCCAAATACTACAGAACTTTGCCCCATCCACAAATTTGTATGCTCAGTAATAATATTTATTTTATTGTATGGGTTATTAAGAGCACATCGCAATAGTAAAGTAACTAAAGCAAAATAGCGAGCGAATCTCAAGATTATACAAAAGAAAAAAATTAAGGCCGCTTACCGAAAAACAGTACGCGCATCGCGACATGTTCTAAAAAGGCTACAGAGTTCAAATTGAATACAGCCAAGTAATCACATAGACAAATAAAGTATTCAGAAACACAGAAAAGGTTGTTATTTACATACACTCTAATGGATCGCCAGAAAAATAAGTTCACACGTTCTTCCACAAGCAAATATGTATGTAGATGGTGTATATGTAACTTCATAAAAATCTGAAATGTCAAAGTCAATGACGTTAAGTGTGTTATAATTTCACGAGTCAAACTCTGACAGCGTTGTTGATTTGCTATTGTCCTGTCGGTCATTTCTTTTACGAAAGAAGTAATTTCATTTTTTAGACATTTTCAGTAATCGTTTAGAAAATCTAGCAGGATTAAAGTCTAGGATACAGTCATTTTTTTTATCTGCATATAACATAATATAAAAAACAAAAGCGTCAATGCTTACAGCTATGTTCAGCAATGATGAATGTCAAGTTACTAAAAATACTTTTTATTATGATCATTGCTTGCGCTAGCTTAAGGACTTTATAAACTACACAGAAAATCATAAAAAAATAAAATATGTTTTTTAAATAGTATGGTTACTCTGAGACCAGTGGTAGCGAATTTGAGCATTGTCATTTGCGCTTCGCTGCATTCTACATAATCATAAATCAAATATAGCTCCATAACAACAGAATACGTTGAACAATTCATACCTCAATTTTTTCAAGTATTGTACTTTATGCAACTTCCATGCTGGTTAGGAAAAGAAAGAAAAACATAGTTGGGTCGATTGTTTTTGTTCTTGCCCACGTCGTGAAAATCAGTCGAAGAGGTTTTATCCCAAGGAAATTGTATAGGTCACGGGATACCTACCTGTTTCCAGACTATCTACTTCCACTTTAATACCTGTTAATATAAATATGACGCATTGACATGGATAGATTATAAACTATCGAAAATTAATACGATATATTGTAAGCAGTTATGATACTACAGTTCACAATTTATCGACAGTTTATATTCTCGAAAGATAGATTATAAAATAACGGTGTAACGGTGAAACTGATGATGCTATCAACGTCATCGAAAGTTCCTAAAAGAAGAAACGGTGCCCCCGTAAGACCAGTTTGCCTGTTTGTCTGTCTGGCTGTCGGTCCTCTGTCACAATTGACTTTCTCAATAACAAAAAAAATACACATATGTTGCACCAATTAACATATAAAAATATTCGCCGTAGAATTAAACTTGGTACTCGAACTCAATGTAATCATTCCCCCCTTCATCACCAAAACTACTGGACCCGGAATTATGAAAAATTTTCGATAATTTGAAGGTTTATATAAGGCTAATATTATGGATGTAAGGGAGGTATATGGGATAAATATAAGGAATACCTTAACTCTTATAAATCTCCGGAACTTATATTAAGAATATGTATACAATTATTTTATAATGTATATATATCTGTCATCGTAAAGATTCCTCTGTACGCAAGAATATCTCACACTAAACTAATTCAATTTCAAGACATTGTAGTATGTCAAAGTCAAATCACTTTATTCAAGTAAATAAAATTGCAAGACATTTTTGAACGTGTCAAATTTACTTTAGTTCGATTCG
Organism: Zeuzera pyrina; assembly: GCA_907165235.1. Lineage (NCBI taxonomy): Eukaryota > Metazoa > Arthropoda > Insecta > Lepidoptera > Cossidae > Zeuzera > Zeuzera pyrina. The sequence goes on from OU015629.1 coordinate 7,706,975, forward strand.
AAAGGAAAACCCGGACACCGAGAAGACTACAAGAAACTCAGACAGCTACAATTTTTCAATATTATTCTACAACAGTTATTTAAAATACAATATTCATAAAATCAGTAAATGCATGTGCATAGAGGATTATATCCAGACTTTTGTTTTTCTTCAATGAAATCCCTAATTTTGTAGTATGCTTTTCAAATCAGTGTGCGTTTCATGACAAGTTGGAATCTCCTTTCCATCGATTGAGTAATTTTTCGAAGAATTTTATTTTAAAAAGGAACACAGTTGCCCAAAAATGAACCACTTGACTTTTGTAATTTATTATAAATTATTATGTTATAAATAAATAACTAACTGATCGCGACCACGAGTTACCGTCCCATTAATAACACCTTTCTTTTGAATTAGATTTTGAAATAGATTTATATTTTTTCTAGTGTACATTATGTTTTCAAATATGTTTAACGAGGGTAAGGTGAGTACATCAATGTCTTTAAAACGATCTCTCAATAACTTTCGTGCATTCATACTGCAGATGGCACGTATTGCCCTCTTTTGTAAAATAAAGATAAACTTCATATGCGCTGCTGATCCCCACAGTAGCAGGCCATAAGATATAAAGCTATGGAAGTATGCGAAGTACACTAGCCTAGCCGTAGCCGCATCCATCATCTGTCTAATGCGTCTAATAGCATATATTGAGCTGAGCTGAGCTTATTAGCCAGTCCCAATATGATCCTTCTACTGTAACTTATTATCTACTGTTATACAAAGAAAAGTAGCTGATTCCGCTAATTCTAATTGTTTCCCGCCTAGTTCTAGTTTATTGGATAGGGAAAACTTGATACAATTGGTTTTTGTGCACTTAGTACTAAATTAAACAGCGAACCATCTCGAGACGTCCGCCAAGATCTGTCTGTCTGCTTATGTCTAGGTCTTTTCTATTTACTTTAAACAATAATGATGTGTCATCAGTAAATAATAATAATTATTTCAAATAGGTATTTAAGCATAAATGGAAGATCATTAATGTAAACCAAAAACAGGAAAGGTCCCAAATGTGCTTTTCTTACTATGAAATCGTTTAAAATTCGTTGCATTTTTGAACGATGTTAAATTATTTGGAAAAACCTTTACCTCTGTCTCTTTTCGATATATCTAAAGACGACTACATACCTCTAAAGACAATTGTATTGTCTGTTTCGAAATCATACAAAACATAACATAATAACGTAACGTAACCATATAAAACGTCACGTGGAGTTTTCCCCTAACGAGAATTATTGTACTACGGTATGCAGACGTTTTCTTTTTCAGTTTAAAAAGGAACAAAACGTAAACGGATGGTATAGTTCTATTTCTCTTTATATGAAGAGGCGTGTATGTTGTTTAACCAACACTACGTGGTCTAAATTTTGTTAAGAAACTAGCCTATTTACACAAACTTGCTAGTGCAAAGAGCTATTTGTGCAATTTAATTTCTATTTTTTGCTTTATTTATTGCATTTTCACAAACACGTCAGCAAAATGGTGTCAACGTATTATTAATTCACATCTACCACTCAGTGTTCTGACGCTGACGACGACGTCAAGAGGGCAATATTGACTGGAAATGGACATAAAGTTAATTCGTCTGGTATTTCTCACTGAAAAATGTATGAGTTGACTTTTCTGATGTTCTATTTTTGCATTCGTGACATTACCGAACCATGCTAAGTGCTTGAATCCATTTAAGGTTTCATCAGTAAGTCTGAAAGTTCAGACTGAATTTCTTTTTCAGTCAATAAAAGTTATGTAATGAATCCCAGGCATGGTGGATGGCGGATATTTTATTCAACAGCAAGTCGATGATCATGTGTGTAACATGCTATAGTTTTTTGAAATAATATAGTTTTTATTAGCACGTGGTAGCTCATCTTTTTCTTTAATAACCTCAGTGCAAAATTGTATATTTCCATTCCAAATACAATTTCACACATTGTTCAATATCCACATAGAAATATACATGTAATTACAGGTATAGGTATACACATGTAACCAGTATTCCACGTAAAAAACTACGTTTCAATTTCAGGTAAATATTCAAGGTTGTTCTAACCGATTTTATTTGCCAAACACTAAACTAGTTATATGTCGTGATGTTAAATATTGTTTGAAAACACTGGTAGCATAATCAGTAAGTTTATTGTGATGTGTATTTAAAAGCAACATAACAAATTGAAAAAAAATCTGGATTTTTAGTCCATAATCTATGTATATTATATATACTTTTACTATCTATACTGATATTATAAAGAGGTAAACTTTGTTTGTATGTAATAAATAAACTCAAAAACTACTCAAATGATTTCAAAAATTCTTTTACCTATTGAAAGCTACATTATCAGCGAGTAACATGGGCCATATTCTATGTAAAAAAAAATTCTACCTGTGCGAAGCCAGTGCGCGCGGATATAGTATAAAGAGAGAGAGCGGGTTTTGAAAACTTTATATGTGGCGGGTAATCTCTGGAACCAGCAATAGTTTTTCAAATACGTGCAAACCTATTTGAAAAACTCTGTCACCATTTGAAAGCTTTGTTATTCCAGATGGACATAGACTATACAGGATTAATTTAAAAATACTAATAACGTCTTAGGTTTTTGTACTAAACATTATCCCCAATAACTTTTGTTTTACGACTTTCAAAAACTCATGTTTTTTCTGTCACACAAAAATTAAAATACATTCAATGTTTCTGAAAATGGCACCTACTCTACCCAAACGCTACGCGCAGCGCTGTGGCCCGGTGCGCTTGCACTGCACCATTGGAAACACGTACAGAGTATTTACGTTTCAGACAGTACAACAGAACTTACGAAACATTTTTTGAGGAACGTATTGTGTTTTGAAAAAAGTCGTGGAACAAAAGTTACTAGGTATGTTGACAGGAATTTTTCACTATGAGGTTATTAGTATTTTTCAATTAACCCTGTATATTATTATGTATTCAACCCGGGCGAAGTCAGAACGGGCCGCCAGTAACGTTATAAAGAGAGAGAGTGGATTTTGTAAGTCTGTTTATAATAATAATATTATAATAATAATATACTCAGACATTTCACACGGCGCCATCTAGTCCCAAAGTAAGCTGCATAGCGCTTGTGTTATGGGTACTAGACAACTGATATACTACTTATATACTTTTCTTTTGTAAATATATACATATTATCCATAAACACCCAGACTCGGGACGGGAATCGAACCCGCAACCCCCGTTTACTTTCCGACGCGCTAAGCCGTTGCGCCACGGAGGTTTATATGTGGAGGGTTTGTTTATTTCCGGAACCACTGCACTTATTTAAAAAAGTTTTTCACCGTTTGAAAGGTATATTTATTCCAGATGAACAAAGGTTATATAATATGTATTCAACTAGGGCGAAGTCGGGATGAACCCCTAATACAACAACTACTGTACAAACACCCCGCATACATATTTATGATATAATTATTATGATTGTAACTTTACTGAAGGTTAGGTTAGATATAATGTACTCGTACTATGCTTACATATTGATTTAAAGAAAAATATATAGTGTGCTAGCTGCTAATCAACATACACAGGCAATGAAAATACGCTGGGGCTTGTTAAAAAGACGTTATAAAGAGTTTCTATAGGCGACAAACTGGCAACCTATCACGATATATTTCCGCTATGCTATCTGTAAGCCCAAAAATGTAATGCTAGAGGTGGCATAAAGGCATGATTTAGTTTGACCTTGATTAATAATAAAGACTTTTTGTTTCGTGCCGTTTAAATTATTATTAAACTTAATAATTTGAAGATTTAAATATTTAGGTAGGTACCTAATTAAAATTCTTAAAAAAGAAAAATTAATGTAATGAAATATTTATTTATTTATTCATTTATTTGCTGAGATGAGTACATGTTACAGACTGTCACTACACATTACAGATGTCATCCATAATACATAATTATTACACAGACAGATATCATGCATAGTACACACATCAAAAGTGTCTAGGGATCAAGTACATTTTTAACTATAAAAAATTATCCAATTAATATTTATCAAATCTAGTCTTCCAGACTGGCTTCTTACTTTAATTCCTATGTTTAAGTTAACAACTTATTTATATATTTTGTAAAAATTAAGAAAAATTACAATTTTTGCAAATTGTGGGAAATTAACCTAAGTTAATATCGTCAATTAAATGGCAAAATTAAACGCAAAAATGAGGATTTTTTTAAATTTTTATTGTAAAGATAAAAAAATAAATAATCTGTATTTTCACCATTGACACCAATTACAACACAATCACAGCGATTTGGCGTGCTTAAAATCAGTTCATCAAAATCACTTTGAGGAATGGCCGCCCACATTCTTTCTAACAAGTCAAAAAGTTGTGGGGTATGCACGGCATCCATACTCGGCAGAGCTCTTCTTTGAAGCATATCCCATGCGTGCTCAATTGGGTTGAGGTCTGGCGATTGAGCAGGCCACGGTAAAGCGTTGATGCGATCGTCGGCAAGCGCGCGTGTTACGACTAGCCGTGTGTGGACGTGCATTGTCGTGCATTAATCGAAACGAATCATCCAACCGGCTTCGCAAAGGGATGATCACGTCTGAAACAATCTTCTCCGCATAAATCTGAGCATCGAGGTTGCCCCTGATCCAAATGAGATTGGTTCTTCCACCGATCCAAATACCGGCCCAAACCATTATTATTCCCCCTCCATATGAACTTCCTGACAAAATTTCAAACGTTCTTGACATCCAGAAAAGCTCCCAACTCGAGTACGTCTTGTATCCGGCCTCATACCGTAACGAGATTCATCGGATAAGCAAACACAGCGCCAGTCTTCTTCCTCCCAATTTCTGTGTTCGCAAGCCCATTGTAAACGGGCCCTACGATTGCAGGGTGCTATAGGTAGAACTCTCAGCGGCCTTCGGGAACGCAGACTCACTTCACGTAAACGATTTCGGATGGTTTGGTCGCTTATCAGCAAGCCTAAAGAGCTGTGGAGCCTCGTAGCCAACATCATGGCGGTCATGGTACGATTCCGTCGAGCAGTATTTTTGATGTACCGGTCCTGTCTGCGAGTGGTGATGCGAGATTGTCCTCCATGTCTCTCGGCCACGCTGCCCGTGATACGATAGCGTGTCCAGAGACGGCTTATGACGCTTTGTGTAGTGCCAAAAGCGACAGCAACAGTACGTTGCCTGGAACCAGCTTGCAACATTCCGACGGCTGTCATGATCTCTTCTCGTGTCAAATGATGTCGTCGCTCCATATCGATGCAATTTTTTTCAGTTCCGATGCAGAAATTGTAATTATTTTGTAAAAACGCTATTACACACTCTTATAGGAATCCTGATTGACAGTTCATTTTCTATTTTTAATCAAAATTTAAAGAAAATTCTTTATTCAAATAGTGAAAATCACTTAAAAGAATCAATAACGATCCAAAAAAGTTAAAATAATAATCCTCAATTGCGGCGATACTCTAAAACGTACTTGATCCCTAGACACTTTTGATGAGTGTACATAATATGTCTACCTTCACTGGGTGTGCAAATGTTTATAATAATAATTTGTTCCTACAATTACAGTCTTAATTTATATTTAAACCATCTACTTAGTCATTATCAATTATTTATAAAATCCAGCCTATACTTAGTCAACAAATCATACAATAACATCTCAAACACTCATACAACACAAAACAACAATAATTACAATAAATAAAATCTAAATCAGCTATACAACAATACATTCACTCAATAGTAATTTTTGTTATTCAAATATTTAAATAAGTCCGCTTTAAATTTTCTATAATATGTTTCATTCTTTATTTCATCAGGTATCCTTTTGTATACTGCTATTGCCATACAGTAACTATTGTTCTCGTATAGTGTTAATTTCTTTTTAGGAATTAATAATTTATTCATAATACGCGCCTGGATCTGTCTATCGTTATTACACTCGTAATTAGAGCGTGATGCAAATAAATATTTATGTTTTCTCACGAATAGACTTGTATCGTATGTACTCGTAATGTAGGCAAAGGCAGAATATTTTTCCTTTAGAACAGAGGTTTACAACTGTCTAAAAATTTGGCACCAGTTATTGACCTGATGCATTTCTTATGTAGAATAAAAGCTCTTTCCGCATTAACTGAATTCCCCCACAATACAAGGCCATAGCGAAGAACATATGCCACAGACGAGTGGTATGCCGTCGTTGCCGCTCTTTCGGATACAGTCACACGTAGACGTTGTAATACAGAAAAAAATCTTTGTAATTTAATGCAAAATTTTTCAATGTGAGCTTTCCAGTTTATGTTTATCGATAGCATTTCCTAAAAATGTTGCGTAATCAATCTGCTCAACATTTATTCCATTGTAGGAAACATTAAAATTTTTCTTTTTGTTTTGATATGTGTGGAATTGTGATATTTTTGTTTTATTTAAGTTTATTTTCAGATTATCTACTTCTAACCAATTCATTACATTTGCTAATTCATCATTTATCTCCCGTTCACAACTTCAAAATGTGTTCAGATTTTTGTGAATGCATTTTGAAATATAATTTAATTGATTAAACCGTTTATTGCTCCACAAACCAAACTTGCCATTTACTTCCGAACGTGCTCATAACGGAAAGTTTTTCCTGAGACTGTATTTTTTGTAATTAGGAGAGTACGAGCAATTAAAAGTTTTATAATTGTCGAGATGGAGGATGCTTAAATTTACTTCACCGTGAACAATGGGCACCCAGCAGAGACAATAAAAAAGGGAACTTCGAAACTTTCTCAATTAGAAAAGGGAATAAAGTTATCTTTTCAAGTTCGATGCATCGTCGGGGTCGTTATGGTGACTATTTCGAATGGAACAGGTGCTTTTCGTGGATTGCTTGTTAATTGCATACTGAACTTAAATTAAGGCTTCTTTGCCTTAGGGCTTTGAGGAAGAGACAACATCGTACTGTCGTGAAGGCCCCAGACGTGAGCCTGTAAGTTTGTAAATAGTATCTAATTCCATTAATTAATTTTTAAACATCTATAAAAGCAATAAAGTTAGTTTCAATGAAGAAGTAATTCGCGTAATACATTAAAATACCTATGACATATTAGCACAACCTATTATAATACAATATCTCGATAATTTAATACAATTTATATTTGAATTTGAAATATTTAATGAATTTCTCCAAATCTTATAATATTCTCTTATTATAGGGAAATTCTTCTCGAAATCATAAAATTGAGCGATATCACGCATAAATCAAGCAAGTAAATGAGAGAAAACGAAAAAACGTAAAAAGATCAGCCATTAAGGCAGTCACTTGGAAGATCAAGTCTGGTAGGTTGATTCATGGAAATCATTTGTTTTTTTCAGTATTGCTTTTTATCTTGCACGTAAAAAGAATGTAATTAACTCATTCAACTACGCTTACTAGAACTGTAACGCGTCCTTGTACCCGGAATGTTTAAAAATGTAATAATCGAGGTCAATATTACTGTGGTACATAATTCGTAGAGGCCAACAGCGATTTTAGAAATTGTCTGTCTGTATGTGCAAATATCAGAAGGGAATTACTACTTTCATGGATTTTGGTGAAACTGAATATGGTGACAGCGATATCCTGGGTAAACATCCAAAATATTTTTTATTCTTGTTACCTCGGCTGTAAAATTTATGTTTCGTAGAGAACCTAACACACAGTACTCATTCGGACGTCGTTGACTCATCCATTGCACTATTGTTCTGTTCAAATGAATCCTAAATACAAAATACATTTGCATGTTGTGAATGAAAACACAATGTCAAGAATATATAAGTAAAAGCTTCTATGTAGGCTTCTTTTATTCTAAAACGTTATTGTAGGTCTTATTCATAACTATTATTATATTATACTTCCAGAATTTTATCAGCACCTGGTACCATTCGCGTGAAAAAAGCTAACATGTAAAAGAAACACACTGAGGAAAACATATTGCGTAGATAATGGTGTCATGAAATCTATAAGGATTTAAATTTGAAGAAAACTGTTGGATACATTTTAACAAGAATATAAAACGGATAAGGGCTTCTAGAGTCTACTCTTGTCGACGCGAGTTTGAAAAATTTAATATTTAAAAGCTGTCACTAACTTGAGCAAAAACATATTTTATTACATCTTTGTTGCTAATATAACTAAAATATGTATATATATATATATATATCATAAAATTGAGAGAGATATATATATATATCTATCTATTATATACTCTAGACTAGACAATTACTAACCAAATATGGTTGAACAGTATGTAGCGATATGTAACCTCCATCATTTTTAATTCAACAGTAAAATATTGATTGGCCCACCGGCGCGATGATAGAGCTTGTCTTCCTTGCCGGAGTCCTGGGAAATGAACTTTTCCAAATTAGCTGGTTTTATAAGAAGCTAAAAACACAAGCTCTATCATTGCGCCGATGGGCCAATCAATATTTTACTACTGAATTAAAAATGATGGAGGTTTCATGTCGCTACATAAAATGTTACTCAACACAAATATGGTTGAAATAATATTGCATAGGTTAACTGTCACATACACCTAATTACTGTTTTCGCCTCGATTTGCTTTCGCCACACCTTCATGACGGATTGCAAGCTGATCGCTTTTACTAATTACTTTCAATAAGTCCTATTCCTTGACTTTTACAACCTACTCGGAAAGATAAGCAGCGGATAGTTTCTGTGATTTCCCGCGTAGGTCAAAAATGGATCTCTATTATAAATATATTATTAAATTACGTCAATACATATATATATGTATTATAACTAGCTAGCTAACAGCTAGTTTTGACCGTAATCGTAAAATAACCACTAAATGACTACTTATGACTTGGCACACTCTGTAGTAATGATCGCTAGTTAGGTTTTTCCAATTCGCGCAATAGATCTCTAGAATATTCAATCGCGATACTTAAGCTAAAGGGTTTTTAATTAATATTTTGTAGATACTTTGGCATAACATTTGGCATAATATTTAACTCTTTGTTAATAAGCGCATCACTTGAGAATAGCTGGACCGATTTGCCTAATTTTTTTTTTAATATGCGTAATTGACAGTCTAAGTATGGTTCTCAGGACGACAAAATTTAGATAAGTTTCCCGAAAAAAAAGGAAAGTTCGGAAAAAATTGAAGGCACTTTTTCCTATGGGATTTTTGCGATCACAAACAAAATTAAAATTTGGACAGGATACCGTCTGTTGAGACAACTAGTAATTATTGTAAAATTACATGAATAATTTATTTTATTTTGACTATTTTATATGTATTTGTTAACTTGTCTTGCATGGTATTGTCAAATCATGTGCTATATGTTATTCAGAGGCAAAGATACTTTGAGGAAAATTTGAAATTTATAGATTCAGTAGATTTTGCGCGGAAATGAGACAAATGGATTAACCTCTTTTCTGTAATATAAAATAGGTGATTCTTATTTTGTATTCACGCGAAAACTTTTTTGAATTTCGTTTGATAATAAGGCTTTTTGTAAAGTTCCCTTTCCTTTCATTAACATAATTGTTTAAGTATCACGTTAAATTACGTTATCCAGGTCACGGCCAACCCTTGATTGCATGTACCTGTCTAAAATGTTAATTAGGGGTTTATAATCACCGTGATTTTTCCGCTTGTGATAATTTAATTTTAACAATCGTATTGATCAATCCTTCCGTCTAATCATAATGGAAATTTCTTATTCGAGAAAGTCCTAATCAGCATCTACTTGGTTTAAGTGTACGCCTATGCAAACTTTAATGTATTTGGTGCTCTGGGTCTTGAAACCGAAGACAACTGAGAGTTAGATATATCGATACATACAACTTCAACTCTATCTCAAAATCTTCTGGAGAAGATTTTGAGATAGGATTCTGGAGAAAAGAATAGTTAAAAATCATCTAGAATAAACCCTGCTTTGTACCGAACTAAAATTTAAAAGATATTTTACAGAATTTCAAAACAATTTTTAGTGAAATTGATAGGTAATTATAATGTCTCAAATATTTTAAACCAGTTTTTTAATTGGTAGTATAGTTATTGCAAATAACAAAGCTTGTTTTCTGTGTTTGCGCTCACGTCGTATTCGAACTGACAAATGGTACGACTATGATTTGGACCAAAACAGTAAAATGTCGTCTGTTAAACAGGCCGAATTATTCGGTTGTTATCGCGTGCAAGAAAACAAACAAACGTGTAAACGGTCATTTCCTTAATGTAATGTGATTATTAGACACTTATTATTGTACATTTGAGTGTGTAAATGATTCTATCTATTTTTATTATGATTGCGATGATATAAAAACATAGTCAAGTTTTTTTTTGTACTTTGATATATTGTTCATTGATTTTTGTTTGTTACATGAATAAATAAATAAATAAAAATCGCGTAAATAAAGTCGTACTTAATCTTAATGCGTAGCGCAAAATAAAGGCAATGTAATCTAATAATATGTATATGCTTATGTATATGTATTATTGCATAATGTAAAAGAGATATATGCGCATGATTAGATATATATTAGATAGTATATGTTATATGTACTTGTAGCGAATTTGTTTAAAAAAATGTGAAATATTACCTATTTACATATGAACGTAATATTTTGAAACAAAAATGGTTTTAGTTCAAAATGAACAAAGAGATCACGGAAAATGCTTTTACAGGATTAAGGAGTAAGGGTTGTGATCTATAGGTCGTTAAGTTGGTAAAACCACATGAATTAGTAAAATACTCGTATAACAAGTTTCTACGAATGTGCAACGTGTACATAATTACAACCAAAGTTTTGTTTCGAATATTGTTTTACTAATTGTTAGTGAAAATTGAGGTTTACTATAACTAACAAACTATAATATATTTAATTATATGTAACGACTCATTTACACCAACCGAGTTTGTAGAGATAGTGACGTTAGCAGGGCTGAATGTATCTGAATTGCTTAATCACTCATTGCAAATCAATAAATCAATACAGCAATAGGTATATAACAAATAACACACCCATCTGGTGCGGTAAAACTAAATTTGATTAAAATTATATACATTTTTTAGAATAGAATAGAACAGAAATAGAACAGAAATAGAATAGAAACAGAACAGAAACAGAACAGTAATAGAGCAGAAATAGAACAGAAACAGAACGGAAACAGAACAGAAATAGAACAGAAACAGAACGGAAACAGGACGGAAACAGATCAGAAACAGAACGGAAACAGAACAGAAACAGAACGGAAACAGGACAGAAACAGAACGGAAACAGGATAGAAACAGAACAGAAACAAAACGAAAATAGAAAAGAGATAGAAAAGTCAAGCGAAAATAAAAGGTAATCGCGTTAATTTCCCGTGTTTTTAAATATTTTATAATGCAACGCGAAAATTTAAAAGTTTATATTGCAAACCGTTACGGGTCAGATATTGTAAAACAAGTACGTGATCTAGATCCTCCGGAAAAAACGAGCGCGTTTAGAAACATCTTTGTCATTTCTAGTGAAGTGTCGCGATTGGGACTTAATACTTACGTGTTTGCGTATTAAGTCGCGTAGGGACATTGTGTTTTCTGGTAGGATTCTAACAAACGCGAGTGCAAAATTCCTGAGACAACTAATTAGGAATAAGCACAGGGAAGTTGTCGGTGTTCAGAGTGAATTGTATGTGTTACATATTAAGTGTAGTGTTGACCTCTCAAGAGAGGATTTCGAATTATGCGACCGGTTAACTTATTTACAAGCTAGTCGTACCTACGAACTGTGTTGTGCAGCCCACGAAAGAAAATTCTCTAAAGAATACAATCGAAGGTATGCCGCAAACAAAAACACATCAGGAGTGCTATTCACAACACGTAAACATCCTTGCATCGGATGAAACATCCGTGAGCTTTAAATTGTGAATGCGCAAAGGTTGTTTGCATCCGATGATCACATCCGATATACGAATTTTCCATACTAATTAATGAAATTGGCTTTCACAACTTCACGGATGTAAAATTGTGAGAAAGAGAAGTCCGATAACCTCTCGTTCTCAACCTCGACTTTAGCTGTTAAAATGTAATTTTGACACTTCGTCGCGTGCAACGTTGCGTACATCCTCGCGCTTGTGATCTGTCAAATTGTATGACAACATCCACGAGCGAAAAGCTACTTTCTATTAGACGAGTTCTACGATGTTAAGCTATTTTCTCGGTGAACAGTTAAAGTTTTGGAAGTTTTTCTTAAAATAATTAAAATATACTCTATTTTCAACGTATGATACATGTGTCATAAAGTTACGTGCAATTTAATTGAAGAAAAAAACTAATTTTGTGAAGGAAGACGCTTAGTATGGAAATTCACATCAAGATTTAGACTTATAGTAGACAAGGAGCGAATAAATTTAGCGATTTTCAATATCTTTTCTATACGCAAAATGTTCATTTTGCTGTTAGTGTTTGCAGACGAAGGTGAGGTTACCATGAATATTGCAATTGTTTTCTTGGATTGAATTTTATTACTAAATTATAATCAATGTTATAAATGATTAATTTCATAAAATTAGTACGTGGTGGTGGTGGTGCGTGTCTAGGTGGTGCGTGTCTAGGTGGTGCGTGTCTAGGTGGTGCGTGTCTAGGTGGTGAGTGTCTGGGTGGTGCGTGTCTGGGTGGTGCGTGTCTGGGTGGTGCGTGTGTAGGTGGTGCGTGTCTAGGAGGTGCGTGTCTAGGTGGTGCGTGTCTAGGTGGTGCGTGTCTAGGTGGTGCGTGTCTAGGTGGTGCGTGTTTAGGTGGTGCGTGTCTAGGTGGTGCGTGTCTATGTGGTGCGTGTCTAGGTGGTGCGTGTGTAGGTGGTGCGTGTCTAGGTGGTGCGTGTCTAGGTGGTGCGTGTCTAGGTGGTGCGTGTCTAGGTGGTGCGTGTCTAGGTGGTGCGTGTGTAGGTGGTGCGTGTCTAGGTGGTGCGTGTCTAGGTGGTGCGTGTCTAGGTGGTCCGTGTCTAGGTGGTGCGTGTCTAGGTGGTACGTGTGTAGGTGGTGCGTGTCTAGGTGGTGCGTGTCTTAGGTGGTGTGTGTCTAAGTGGTGCGTGTCTTAGGTGGTGTGTCTAAGTGGTGCGAGTCTAGGTGGTGCGTGTTTAGGTGGTGCGTGTCTAGGTGGTGCGTGTCTGTGGTGCGTGTCTAGGTGGTAAGTGTCTAGGTGGTGCGTGTGTAGGTGGTGCGTGTCTAGGTGGTGCGTGTCTAGGTGGTGCGTGTCTAGGTGGTGCCTGTTTAGGTGGTACGTGTCTAGGTGGTACGTGTCTAGGTGGTGCGTGTCTAGGTGGTGCGTGTCTAGGTGGTGCGTGTGTAGGTGGTACGTGTCTAGGTGGTGCGTGTCTAGGTGGTGCGTGTCTAGGGTGGTGCGTGTCTAGGTGGTGCGTGTCTAGGTGGTGCGTGTCTAGGTGGTGCGTGTCTAGGTGGTGCGTGTCTAGGTGGTGCGTGTCTAGGTGATGCGTGTCTAGGTGGTGAGTGTCTGGGTGATGCGTGTCTAGGTGGTGAGTGTCTGGGTGGTGCGTGTCTGGGCGGTGCGTGTCTGGGCGGTGCGTGTCTGGGTGGTGCGTGTGTAGGTGGTGCGTGTCTAGGAGGTGCGTGTCTAGGTGGTACGTGTCTAGGTGGTGCGTGTCTAGGTGGTACGTGTCTAGGTGGTGCGTGTCTAGGTGGTGCGTGTCTAGGTGGTGCGTGTCTAGGTGATGCGTGTGTAGGTGGTGCGTGTCTAGGTGGTGCGTGTCCTAGGTGGTGCGTGTCTAGGTGGTGCGTGTCTAGGGTGGTGTGTGTCTAGGTGGTGCGTGTCTAGGTGGTGCGTGTCTAGGTGATGCGTGTGTAGGTGGTGCGTGTCTAGGTGGTGCGTGTCCTAGGTGGTGCGTGTCTAGGTGGTGCGTGTCTAGGTGGTGCGTGTCTAGGTGGTGCGTGTCTAGGTGGTGCGTGTCTAGGTGGTGCGTGTCTAGGTGGTGCGTGTCTAGGTGATGCGTGTCTAGGTGGTGAGTGTCTGGGTGGTGCGTGTCTGGGCGGTGCGTGTCTGGGCGGTGCGTGTCTGGGTGGTGCGTGTGTAGGTGGTGCGTGTCTAGGAGGTGCGTGTCTAGGTGGTACGTGTCTAGGTGGTGCGTGTCTAGGTGGTGCGTGTCTAGGTGGTGCGTGTCTAGGTGATGCGTGTGTAGGTGGTGCGTGTCTAGGTGGTGCGTGTCCTAGGTGGTGCGTGTCTAGGTGGTGCGTGTCTAGGGTGGTGCGTGTCTAGGTGGTGCGTGTCTAGGTGGTGCGTGTCTAGGTGGTGCGTGTCTAGGGTGGTGCGTGTCTAGGTGGTGCGTGTCTAGGTGGTGCGTGTCTAGGTGGTGCGTGTCTAGGTGGTGCGTGTCTAGGTGGTGCGTGTCTAGGTGATGCGTGTGTAGGTGGTGCGTGTCTAGGTGGTGCGTGTCCTAGGTGGTGCGTGTCTAGGTGGTGCGTGTCTAGGGTGGTGCGTGTCTAGGTGGTGCGTGTCTAGGTGGTGCGTGTCTAGGTGGTGCGTGTCTAGGTGGTGCGTGTCTAGGTGGTGCGTGTCTAGGTGATGCGTGGCTAGGTGGTGAGTGTCTGGGTGGTGCGTGTCTGGGCGGTGCGTGTCTGGGTGGTGCGTGTGTAGGTGGTGCGTGTGTAGGAGGTGCGTGTCTAGGTGGTGAGTGTCTGGGTGGTGCGTGTCTGGGCGGTGCGTGTCTGGGTGGTGCGTGTGTAGGTGGTGCGTGTCTAGGAGGTGCGTGTCTAGGTGGTACGTGTCTAGGTGGTGCGTGTCTAGGTGGTGCGTGTCTAGGTGGTGCGTGTCTAGGTGGTGCGTGTCTAGGTGATGCGTGTGTAGGTGGTGCGTGTGTAGGTGGTGCGTGTCTAGGAGGTGCGTGTTTAGGTGGTACGTGTCTAGGTGGTGCGTGTCTAGGTGGTGCGTGTCTAGGTGATGCGTGTGTAGGTGGTGCGTGTCTAGGTGGTGCGTGTCCTAGGTGGTGTGTGTCTAAGTGGTGCGTGTCTATGTGGTGCGTGTTTAGGTGGTACGTGTCTAGGTGGTGCGTGTCTAGGTGGTGCGTGTCTAGGTGGTGCGTGTGTAAGTGGTGCGTGTCTAGGTGGTGCGTGTCTAGGTGATGCGTGTGTAGGTGGTGCGTGTCTAGGTGGTGCGTGTCCTAGGTGGTGTGTGTCTAAGTGGTGCGTGTCTAGGTGGTGCGTGTTTAGGTGGTACGTGTCTAGGTGGTGCGTGTCTAGGTGGTGCGTGTCTAGGTGGTGCGTGTGTAAGTGGTGCGTTTCTAGGTGGTGCGCGTGTAGGTGGTATGCGTGTAGGTGGTATGCGTGTCTAGGTGGTGCCAGTCTAGGTGGTGCGTGTCTAGGTGGTGCGTGTTTAGGTGGTGCGTGTCTAGGTGGTGCGTGTGGTGCGTGTGTAGGTGGTGCGTGTCTAGGTGGTGCGTGTCTAGGTGGTGCGTGTGTAGGTGGTGCGTGTCTAGGTGGTGCGTGTCTAGGTGGTGCGTGTCTAGGTGGTGCGTGTCTAGGTGGTGCGTGTCTGGGTGGTGCGTGTGTAGGTGGTGCGTGTCTAGGTGGTGCGTGTCTAGGTGGTGCGTGTCCAGGTGGTACGTGTGTAGGTGGTGCGTGTCTAGGTGGTGCGTGTCTAGGTGGTGCGTGTCTAGGTGGTGCGTGTCTAGGTGGTGCGTGTCTAGGTGGTGCGTGTCTAGGTGGTGCGTGTCCAGGTGGTACGTGTGTAGGTGGTGCGTGTCTAGGTGGTGCGTGTCTAAGTGGTGCGTGTCTTAGGTGGTGTGACTAAGTGGTGCGAGTCTAGGTGGTGCGTGTTTAGGTGGTACGTGTCTAGGTGGTGCGTGTCTAGGTGGTGCGTGTCTAGGTGGTGCGTGTCTAGGTGGTGCGTGTCTAGGTGATGCGTGTCTAGGTGGTGAGTGTCTGGGTGGTGCGTGTCTGGGTGGTGCGTGTCTGGGTGGTGCGTGTGTAGGTGGTGCGTGTCTAGGAGGTGCGTGTTTAGGTGGTACGTGTCTAGGTGGTGCGTGTCTAGGTGGTGCGTGTCTAGGTGGTGCGTGTCTAGGTGGTGCGTGTCTAGGTGATGCGTGTGTAGGTGGTGCGTGTCTAGGTGGTGCGTGTCCTAGGTGGTGTGTGTCTAAGTGGTGCGTGTCTAGGTGGTGCGTGTTTAGGTGGTACGTGTCTAGGTGGTGCGTGTCTAGGTGGTGCGTGTCTAGGTGGTGCGTGTCTAGGTGGTGCGTGTGTAAGTGGTGCGTTTCTAGGTGGTGCGCGTGTAGGTGGTGCGTGTTTAGGTGGTACGTGTCTAGGTGGTGCGTGTCTAGGTGGTGCCAGTCTAGGTGGTGCGTGTCTAGGTGGTGCGTGTTTAGGTGGTGCGTGTCTAGGTGGTGCGTGTGGTGCGTGTGTAGGTGGTGCGTGTCTAGGTGGTGCGTGTCTAGGTGGTGCGTGTGTAGGTGGTGCGTGTCTAGGTGGTGCGTGTCTAGGTGGTGCGTGTCTAGGTGGTCCGTGTCTAGGTGGTGCGTGTTCTAGGTAGTGCGTGTCTAGGTGGTGCGTGTCTAGGTGGTGCGTGTCTAGGTGGTGCGTGTCTAGGTGGTGCGTGTCTAGGTGGTGCGTGTCCTAGGTGACCGAAAAATTAGTAAAACATTCAATGTAATAATAGGTAGGTACTCCTAAATCTAATTACTGGGTAATATTATGCAATACCATTACAATGAAGTATATGGTCTTAATGTCACAGTAGGTATTTATTATAAATTTATTGTTTTCTGTTTGTGGTTGGTCTCTTTAACACCATCATTGCATTATAAATTAAGACTAAAAAGACTAAAGCATAAAAAATCATAGCAACACATGAGCAATACATTTAAACTACATAAGTATAGTAAGTACATAAAATATTTCTATCGCATGGAGGATAAGTAGGTACTTATAGCATGAAGGGATAAGCTATTAGCCTGCCAACTTACATCATGAATATACCTAAGTATGCATTAAATTGAAAATCGATATTTTAATTTTAAATAGTTTCGAAACACTGAGAAAGTAGGCATATAAACCTAATCTCTATAATTTGATTTTAAAATCAGTGTAATCTAATTACACATTACAAACTATTATACAATAAATTGTAGGTATGTGATAAATTATTAAAATTTCACTTGCCGCCGGTTTTAAATAAGTCCTTATTTCTAGCGGTAAATCATACAATTCAACGTAAGGGCGTTTTTGCATTGGCCGACACGATAACGATAATATCGTAGCCGTCACACGTAGATATTTTATTATCTTGAAAGTTTTTGATTCAACGACACGGTACCAATATCGATGGCGATAAAACAAAAACAGAACTTTCATGTCTCAATGACAAACATTACACCTTCGAGATCAGTGCGTTAACTGTAAAACTACTCGTATACTTATTCATATGGCAGACGACAAATTATATTTAGTTATTTAGTATATCTGATTTACTTACGTCTAACGTATCTAACGTTGAAGGAACTTATTTAAAAGTCATTTTGAATATTTAATCAAACTAAACTGTTCAGTAAAATGGAGTAGAGCGAACGACAGATTAGCGGGGAGGTGGGAGGATGGTGATGTTGAACCCACACTTGCACCATTGTGTAATTATGTCATACATTCTTGATTTTATCGGGACGATTCTATGGAGAGCGGACGTAGTACTGACTAGGGAAGGCGATTCTCTCGAAAAAAGATCGATCTTCGAATCGATTCGAATCGAAGTATGAAAAATCGATTCATAGAAAACTCGAAGTCTAAAAAATCGATCTCTCGAAAATCGATTTTTCATCGACTTACTATATAAGTCTGTATTGATGACAGATATGAATGTAATTATAGAAAACTTGGAAGACGCTAAAATAATCAATCTAATCAGTTTTTATGAATTAAACAATTACAACTGTATTTAAATGTTACACGTTTAAGAACCTCTACTTAAGATAAAAAAAAAATATAATATTTAAGTTAAAAAATTATAAAATTCACAGTTCCTACATTCAACTAATTCTAAACAGTTTTATATTTCTTATCATAACAAAAATTATCGAATCTCGATTTTAAAGGGTAAAGTATCGATTCACGGAATCGATTCACTACAAAATATCGATTTTAAAATCGATTTATATGGTCGAAATAATCGATTCTTCGATTAATCGATCTCAGATCGCCATCCCTAGTACTGACATGTCGTCGCCGATCGCCGGCGACGATAAATCGGGGTCGCGTCGTTTAGTGAAAAAGCGTCGCTCCATAGATTTCTGTGCCCCGATATCGATGAGTCTGCATCTGCGACGATATATCGTTATCGTGTCAGCCAATGAAAAAACGCTCTAACAAATACTACTTATAACATTCGTTCTTTCAAATAGTAAATACCCGTTATTAGTATTACAAATAACAGCAATATTAAGAGCACTTGCATAACTTAGGCGAGTGTGTGAGAAGAATAATGCATAGACAGGTAATGAGATTTGATAAGGTGGAAGAAGTATTCAATGACCGCTTTGCTTGGCAACTCCGTCTGCAATACAACGTGAAACTATCGTATAAGTACGTATGAACGAGAAATACATAAATACCTACCCATTACTATTTACCATAGATTATGAGACCTTATTTGGTCTCATAACTTGTCTCATTTATTCTGTTATATTTATTATCTCATTCTTATTAAAAGATTAATCCTTGCTATAAAGAGAGACACCTAGTAATACAGTATTATTATTTTATGAAATTGGTTGCTAGTTATTTTATTGCAGAAAGGTATTTTGTATGTATTGTCATTTTATTTCTTACTAAAGACATCGGCTTTGTGGGCGTAGATCCCTTTGCCTTCCCTCTCAAATAGAAAAAACAATTTATGACACTGAGTAAGTAATCACTAATTTATGATTTTTGCCTGATTTTTGTTAATACCCATTTCTTCTTTGATGTAATAAATCTAAATCCCTCGTAAGAAAGTATTTGAAACGTTTCGATGTCGTGTGTGATAGGTAGATAATATATTTCAAAAACCTCAGGAATTGTAAACAACATATTTCGAATCATAGGGTTACAATGGATACTGTATGCTGTACGTCATCACTTATGTCATGCACCAGCAGACATACAGCATACAGACTTAAAATATGGATATATCCAGTAAATACAATGTCCACGAAATGTGAGTATGGACACTTATTGTAATATGTACATATTCTAAAACTAAATAAGAACTCATAACCATGAAGTTTTAGAACTACACACCTTTGTAAGTATTTATGTATAGGTAAATGAAATCACAACAGTATTGTTTATTTATGATGTACAGACAGGAACCTTTTTAAGGAAGTTAGTATTAACATTAATGATATTAATAGAGCTGTAGCTGTATGTAATATAATAAGTATGTATATTTCTAATAAAATGTTGACATGTATGTACATTTTCTGAATTGTATTAGTGGTATGACTCAGAAGGATAACAAATTAATGGTCTTTTTTCTTTTAAATATTGACCAGCAATGAATTAAAATTCAGTTGAATTGATTATTAGAAACAGTAACTTTTACAATAGCTGCACATTAATTTTATTTAGGTAATGAATTTTATGCAACTTTTTTTCTTACAGATACATATGGATACAGCTACTGATTACAATTTTATCATTGTTGTTGAGAAGTAAGAACTGAGAAATCATAGCATTCAACACAGCTTTGTACAAGTTTCCACAACTTTTCTAGTCACAGAAAATTTTGTATTGATTGTTAAATAATAATTAAAGATTTATTAAAAACAAGAGCACGTACATACCTACTGTCTTTTAATTTAATTCCTGATATAATTTATAAGTAATTTATTCTATGGCACTAACGATGAGAATGATTGATAGGAGTAACTACTATTTTTAGAATTATTAATACTTATTTACCTACAGAAAGTATAGAAGTACCCAGGTAAGATGTATGAAAAAATTGTGTATAATTTTATGGAGATATAATTTGGAGAACTAAAAGAATAAAAAAAATGTACCTCGTTTATTAATTTTACCTTATGAACCTCAATTATAATAAAAGTATGCAGGTACAAAATAAGTAGATCAGTAGATATCATTAGTGTATTTATTTCATAATGCAAAGTTTAATAGCTACTTATTACATTTATATTAAATAAGATTGATAATAATTGTTTGTAACATGACTTCTATAGTATTTAAAAAATAGCACAAAGTTTTAGAAACCTATTTATATACATAAAAGTATAAATAAATATAACCTATACCAGTTATTATAACTTTTTTGTAATTCATAGGTAGTTTGTAATTCACAGGCACATGGTAGGCAGGTACATTATCATTTCTTTTTCTTTTGTTCAAGGTTTACACTTCAAAATACATTTTAACAATTCACTGCATCAACATTTCTCTTTGTAATCATCTCTATTTTTTTACATCATGATCTTGCCTTATAATACATAAAATGATAAGTGGATATTGGTTATTTCTTTGTATGAGAACTTGACACTGCCTCTCTTTTCATCCATTCCCACTGAAATATTAAAATAAACACCTTTAAGCTGTAGTTTTACAAAAACATGACAAATTACAGAGAATGCAGTTTCCCGCACTTTTTGTTTAATGTTTAGTTGGCTATTACAGCAAAATATGAAACACATTTTTTCCTAACTTCTACAATACTTACTTATAAATGGCATTAACTCTTAAGTCTCACATTTATTTATATTTTTTTTAACAGAAACAAATGGATAGTTTGTAGGCTTTTGTAGGATTCGTAGGCGTCTTCGATCACCAAAATCACCATAAATGTCCATGAACTGCAGTTTTAGTCACATTAATTCCTTGAGAAATCTTTAGCTCCATTTATTTCACGAATATGATATCACTGTACAACACCGTTGCTTAAATAATATAAAGGTAAGTGAAGAGAGTACCTAACGATATTAATTGGGCATCACGACGCCATTTTGAAAAATTTTTGTGATTTGAAAACGGATACAATTTATCAACAGCGTGGAATCCTGTGATTCAAATGACAAAACCTCGTTTTTCACATCCGGTTAAGTGTGTGGACACCGTGAGTGTTGTCTGTAGGAACCCTAATAACTTTTTACAAATATCGTGGGTAGATCAAATAAAATCTGCCTCGGACACGGAGTGAAGCTTGCTGCTGCAGTTTATTTGAGACCACGGCCGAAATGTCAAGCGAAAATAAAAGGTAATCGCGTTAATTTCCCGTGTTTTTAGATATTTTATAATGCAACGCGAAAGTTTAATAGTTTATAGAGATAGAACAGAAATAGAATAGGAGTAGAAAAGAAACAGAATAGAAATAGAACCGAAAGTAGAATAGAAGGTGAATATAAGTACAATATAAGTAGCATAGAAGTAGAATAGAAGTATAATAGAAGTAGAATGTAAGTGGAATATAATCATAATAATATAATGTAAGTATAATAAGTATAATAGAAGTATAAAAGATGGACGTTCCCCAAGGATCAATCTTAGGACCTTTTCTGTTTTTGGTTTATATTAATGATCTCCCATTTATGCTTAAAGACCTATGTGATGTAATATTACTTGCTGATGCACATCAGCAAGTAATATTACATCTTACTTTAAACAATAGTGTTTAAAGTAAATAGTCTCGAGATAGTTCTCTGCTAATAATTTACAACCGAATGCACAAAAAACCAATTGTGTCAAGTTTTCCTTAACCAATGTACCCAGAATCTATAATAAATGAGAACTGAGTGGGAAACATTTAGAATTAGCGAAATCAACTACTTTTCTTGGTTTAAGATTAGATAGTAAGTTACAGTGGGCGGACCATATCGGGGTTTTGGCTAATAAGCGCAGTTCGGCAATATATGCTATTAGACACATTAGACAGTTGACAGATGTGGCCACGGCTAGGCTGGTGTACTTCGCATACTTCCACAGCCTTATGTCTTATGGCCTACTACTGTGGGGATCAGCGGCGCATATGAATTCTATATTTATTTTACAAAAGAGGGCAATACGTACCATCTACAGTATAAATACACGAGAATCGCTGAGAAACCGTTTTAAAGACATTGATGTACTCACCTTACACTCGTTATACATTTATGAAAACATAATGAACACTAAAAAAAATATAGATCTATTTCAAAATAAAGGTGTTGTTAATGGTATGGAAACTCGTGGTCGTGATCAAATAGTTAATTATAAATTTAAATTACAAAATTCAAGTGGGTAATTTTTGGGCAACTGTGTTCGTTTTTATAATAAACTTCCTCAAGAAATTACTCAATTAACGAAAAAGTAATTTTAACTTGTTATTAAACGCACACAGTTACAGTGTTATTGTAAACATGAAGAAAGGAATGCTTAGATGGTTCGGGCACTTGGAAAGAATGAGTGATGAAAGACTGACGAAGAAAATATACAGAGCGAAAGTGAGTGATAAAGGAAGCCAAGGAAGACCAAGGCTGACTTATGAAGATCGAAAAGCCAGAGTGTTAGCAGACGGAAATATCAAAAGCACTCGCATACCTAGGCGAAAATGTGTGAGGAGAATGATGGGATTTGAGGAAGCGAAAGCGGTGTGTAAGGACCGCGACTCCTGGCGCTCCGTCCTCTCTGACTACCCCGTTAGGGATACAGTGTGAAGATATGTTTATGTTTTGTTATTAAATACACACTGATTGGAAAAGCATACTACAAAGTAAGCGATTTCATTGAAGAAAAGCAATAGTCTGGAAATAATCTTCTCTGCACACGCATTTACTGGTTTTATGAATATTAGAATGAAAATAACTATTGTAGAATGAAGTTGAAAAATAATACCCGACTGAGTTTCTTGTTGGTTCTTCTCAGTGTTCAGGTTTTCTTTTCGAACCGAACTAATGTAGATTTGACATTTAAAAATACCTTGCAATTGGATTTGACTGACTTTACAAGTAAAATACAAGTATAATAGATGTAGAATAGAAGCAGAATAGAAGTATGATAGAAGTAGAATTTGATCTACGATCAACCTGGTGCTGCTAGGTTACTGATTTCCCTGACAGTGTTATAAAAAGTAATTGCCTCACAGTTCTAATCTTAATGTCTTCTAGTCTTACCTCCTATTATTATTGTATTAACAAATTGCGAAATATGGACTTGCTTACATTGCTACTCTGGTAGGCAGACAGACGCAGGGACGACACAGAGGTAACGCGCGTTTATTTTTGATGTGAAACAACTTATGCGGCGAGGATGCGTATGTAGTATTGTTATTCTCTTCGAAACACATTTCCTGTGTTTTTTAAATAAAGAGTAGTTTTTTCTTTAAAAAAATCTGAACATTTTGATTTTTATTATGTCATATTTTTTGATTGTTCCATATTTATATACAAAATATATTATACAAAATATATAAAATTATATTATTATATTCATTTACATTATTTATATAAAGATTTTATATTATATATTATTACATTCATAAAATATTATACTTATTTTCTATACAAAATAATTTCTGATGTTTCACATCTGCCAGGCGTTCCGTGACGGCTAATTTTTTTTGTAATTTTGGAGCGGAACATTAATTAAAATAATATTACTCATTTGTTTAAGAAACAATTGTATAAAAACGAACTCCCAGTTCCTACGAAGTGGGGCACAGTAATATACTCTTATGTTGTAAACAATAGTAACAATCTCACGTGTAATTCGCTGGCGGCTATTATTTCCCTAGTTAATAATTACTAAGGAGTACGAACAAAGCAGTATTGTCCCCTACCGTGTAAGAAGTGGACTGCAAACGAAAGAATACCCTTTGTTTCGGGGTCGTCTGCCAAAAGCCGTATATTTTTTTCCCACGGCTTTCTCGCAGTTGAAAAGAAGTAAGATGAGCGATGTAAGCAGTCTTTGCGCTTGAGAAACAGGAAAAATGCGGTTGTGAGAAAAATAATTATTCTTCTTAGATTGTCGGATCATTTTGCCGTTTTTAATATTTTAGAGCATTGTTGTTTCTTTGTTTACCTGTTTTTTTCAATGTTATTTTGCTAAATTATACATCATATATTAGTTATAATTAAATTACTATTTTATTGGAGAAAAGTGACACACATGAGTTGTCCCAATGAAATATATGAATATATTAAAGAAACATTTCAAACTTGCTATAATAAATCTCAAATCGAAATAAAAGTGACTCAAAATGGTAAGCAGCTCAAAAACAAATGGATAAATAAGAAAATCATTAAATCTTGTAAATATAGGGATGAATTATTTAAGCAATGGATAAAAAACAGTAATATGATACTAAAATTAAAATATAACAAAGCTCGTAATTACACTAATAAACTAATAAAAAAAATTAAAAATAAATGTATTTTTGACGAAATTAAAATGTATAAAAATGATCCTAAAAACCTTTGGAGTTTATTAAATAGATTAACAGGCAGAATATGTGAATTTGTCGATTCGATAATACTAAATGCTCTTAGCAACAACAAATTAAAACCTTTGCATATAGCAAACAACTTTGCCAAAACCTTTTCAGATTCAGTAAGGGCGATTATTCAAAAATGTACATCTCATTTATTAAATAAAGAAGAATACAGTAAACCCGTTAATGGTTCCATGCATTTTAGGAAAGCACATTCAAAAGATTATAAAAGCATTAAATGAAAAGAAGGCACCAGGGTTAGACCGTATACGTACAATAGACATCAAACATATTTGTCACAAACTTGCACCAGTACTGGCCAAGTTGATAAACACTAGTATTGATAAGAGTCGTTACCCAAATGATCTTAAAGCTGGCATCGTGAGACCTATATTAAAAAAAGGCAGTAAAAAATTATATGACAATTATCGCCCCATTACAATTCTTTCGGCAGTAGACAAAATTGTTGAGAAGTACATCTGTCAACAAATACTCAATTTTTATAATCATAATTCAGTACTTACTGATAAACAGTATGGCTTCAAACCTCATAAAAGTACTAGTCAAATTCTGGCTGCATTTACTAATTTAATTAATGAACATCTCAATAACAAAAAACATGTACTGGTTTTATTTATCGATTATAGTTAAGCATTTGATATGTTAAAACATGATAAACTAACAGATAGGCTTGATGAGTGTGGTATTCGAGGGCCTTTACTAAAATGGTGCCAGGATTATTTTGCGAATCGATCTTATTGTGTAAGGATAGGAGACGTTCTAAGTGACAGAGTGTTGGTGCGTGATGGTACAGCTCAAGGTTCGGTGCTCGGGCCTTTGCATTATCTCACTTATGTTAACAATGTTGTTCACCTAGTTAGTGACTGCAATGTGTTTTTATTCGCAGACGACACATGCCTAATTGCAGCTCATCGTAACATTAATATTGCCCATCGGCAACTACAACGGGACTTTACCAAACTTATTCAATGGTCTCACGATTCTGGTTTGATTCTCAATGCAAATAAAACTAGGTTAATGTATATAAGTTCAAGTCAAAATAGATTGTCTTACAAACTTAACCTCACTGCACATGATCACATCTGCTTGCACACTAAATTAAGAGACGACGCAGTAACGTCATGTGTGTGCCCAAATATAGACCTCGTAGACGAACAAAAGTACCTAGGCTTAGTAATAGATGACCGTTTTAAATGGACTAAACACATAAATACGGTGTGTGACAAACTTAGAGTTATATTATCCAAATTTTGTATTCTAAAATGTAATCTTCCATATTCGTTACTGTTGGAACTATACAAATCATTAGGCGAATCAATCATATTATATGCCTTAAGCAGTTACGGCCTTACTTGCAAAACACACCTAAATAAGATATATGAATTGGAACTAAGAATACTAAAGACTATAGTACCCCGTAAAATTAAATTGAAATATAAAGATAACTACAGTGATCTATTTCACTACTGTGGGATAATGCCTATTCATGACAAGATAAAATTTTCATTATTAAAGGAAAATTATTTTAATGACCAATTGAAGATACCCTACAGCAGTGAAAGAGTTACTAGACAAGTTTCGAACCAAAAATTAACAATTCCCAAATTCAACAATTTATATGGTAAACAAATCCTAAAATATAAGATACCAACAATTATAAATGACCTGCCTAAAGAAATAAAAGATTGTCTTACCTCAAAAAATATCAAATTTAAATTAAAACAATATTTTTTAAAAACATCGCAATCCTTATAATATAACAACAAAAAAAAAAAATATTACATAATTAATATTTTTAACATGCTATATAACAATAACGTACTAAATATACACATCGAAACGTTCACACTCACACTCACAGTCACAAACACGTGTATGTGCATGAATTGAGTTTTTTGTTATTTCTATACATACAAAATTACAGATGAATGACGGTAGTCGGAAAAACTTTATAAAGTTTATGTACTACCGACCAGATATGTTTATTATTGTAATATCATAGTTGTAATAATAATAATAAAAATAATAATTAATTTTATATTGCACCAAACTCAAACTTTTTTATCAGGTAATTAACTGTGTATATGTATATATTTTTATATTATCCCATCTTTTATTAGTAGTAAAACTATGCAAAGTATTTAAGCATTCCAATAGCGTTTTTGGATTATTATTTTTAAGTGCACTGGTTATTTATAATATTTTTAGTTTTCTTGTGAATCTCAATAAAAATTGGACTGAATTCATTCGGAAAACGTGTTCGGACTATGATGACTTTTCGATTTATTTTAAAGATGACTTTAATAATAACTACAAATAAAGAACTAAGTTACCTACATAAAGGAACGGTACCAGTGTACAATATATACATATTTAAAATCGGCAATAGCTAGAACGAAAGCCTTATCGGGCCATTCGCAATATGGAAAAGTTTTAGTGTTAGCATTAAGTATTATAAATATAATAAACAATATTGAGATTATAAAAATGCTTTATTTTTACATGTAGGTATAAAAGTATAAATAAGCTAAAAATAAGATACGACCGAAATTTATCTGCACGTATACCTGCAAAATTTCCATAATAAATCCAGCAGTCACATATAAAACTCAGATTAAACATTACGGCATATTTTAAAATCGGAAACAATGTCAGATAGAACACAAAATGCACGTTGAAATTTCGTTTATAATACCTACATACTTATGTATAAAGGTAAACCTTTACACTATGTTAAAAACGCATAATGGAATAGGATTATGAGATTATAAGCTTTGGTTATGATTGTTTTGTAAAATTTCAGAGGAATAAAGTAATCTACGGATCAGATAGTCCCTGAAAATGTCCATTTAGACCATGGTTTGATACATTTTAAGCGTGGAACATTCCACGTTTACTACCCTCGATTAGAACACAGTTACTGACATTTTTAATAATCGTATTTAATTTTTATTTTTGACCGACTTCCAAAAAAGAAGGAGGTTCTCAATTCGGTTGCATGTTTTTTTATGTTTGTTATCTCATAACTCCGTCATTTATGAACCGATTTGAAAAAATCTTGTTTGTTGATTTGTTTTATTTAAAAGGATACACTTTTAGATTGGTCCCATATAAATTTCACTGATATCGGAGCTTAGGTTTCGAAGTTACAACAAATCACGCGACATGGTTATAACCTTCATTTATTTATATTGATGATTCTCTTGTATGTCATTTGTTAACTATTGTTATCCCCACATGGTATAATGGTAGTAGGGAGAAGATCTAATTTGCCAGTGATATAATAAATTCAGTCTTGTGGCGGACAGAGAATACGGCTGGTGGCTGTCGTCTTCAGATTGTAAGAATACTGCTAGGGTGTAATTATGATGTAACCTTTACACTGTTCTTTTATAACTGATTGATATTGATGTTGACATTGATATGATATGATATTGATGATATTGACAATGACCATAATGGACAGTAATATCCCATGTTCGATCTGTTCGCATCTTTTATTGTGAAAGCCCGCGATTTGTGCTCTTCAATAGGATGGAAGTAACACATTGCGCTCCAGAATTAGAAAATAAATTAATTGTAGACCCGCCCTATTTTATTTAGGCCAAGGTCACTCAAAAGGGAGAAATAAAAAAAATTAATAAAAAAAATTAAACCGAAAAATTAAAAAGAACACTGAAAAGTATGACATAACTATTCTTTACTAATCAAAACTTAAGTACAAAAATAACTTTACAAATACGATACAAATAGTCATACAATTAAATTTGACAGTTATTGAACTCGGTGCCAAATCAATGTTCGACAACAGAAAGTCTATTAGTTTAGTAAGGCTTGGCACAGACTTCAGTACCTAACTGTCAAATTTAATTATATGGGTATTTGTGTCGTATTTATAGTTATTTTTGTACTTAATTTTGATTAGTAAAAGATAGTTATTTTATACCAGTGTTCTTTTTTGAAACAGAAAGTGAAACTGAAAAACATTAATGAAACCCTTTTGAAACCCATCTATAGTACGTTTTTTCTTACTTGTCTTAAATAGTAAACAGACACCATCACAATACTAAAAACACACCAATTCAAAAAAACTGCAGATCTTAGGCTACGGAAAAACGTTTTACACTTTAACTGAAACATTAAAGTATCACATTTCACTATAAACTGCTTCAAATTGTTCATAAAAAGTAATAAAACCCATTTTATTCAAAATACCAAATTACTGTCGACACAGAAAATAAATAGACATGCCAGTTTTTAGCTGTTTTTTTTCTCATGTTTTGACAATTAGTTGGTATAAAAGTGAGTAAAAATAAATTAAAAAAGCAATATTATTAAGATATATTTTTTTTTTTGAAATTCCTTCATTTGGAAACAAATTAAATATAATTTGGGAATAATATGGTGTTTTTAGTAGGGATTTCGGATTATTGTCTTCGTATCAATATTGTCTTATAAAAAGAATTAAGTCATTCATTAGCGATGTCCGATATTTCGCTTTGTATCAATATATCGTATGGCAATATATCGTTACCGATTGTATAGAGATATGCGATATTATAGTCTTTCTATCGATATTCCCTATATCGATAAGATAATATTGTATTGTATTGTTTTCAGTTTTTTCTTAAAAATGGGATACAGTACACTTATTATTTATTTATGTACCAGTATCCCTTCGAAAGTAATAGTGGCAATCTGGAATGAAGACGCAATAGAAACTTTCCAGCTGTCGTACTTTTAATTTTCTAAGGATAAAAATGTTTGGGATGAAACTGTAAAAACTACCTTCTCGAAAAATAGAATTAAAGAGTATTCTTTAATTGTTAACTTTTTAATATTTAATATTTTTAATGAAAGTTTTTGAATGTCTCAGATAATTTGTTACAGAAACGTATACGTGCTTTGTTCTGAAAGCTGATCGTTCTTCTAGGACACCCATTCCCAAAGTGGGCGATAACGCCCCCCTGTGGGCGCTGCAGGCCTAGAGGGGTGCGATAAGAGACCCAGAAAAAAAATGGGGCGTTGTGTAGAGGCCTGGGGGGTGATTTGTAATTTCATTTAGCTAGGAGGCATCTTAGACAACGACTGCATGAGCTCTCGACTCAGTAGACAAAATAAGTTTGGGAACCTTTATTCTAGGACGTTGACTTGGATGGAAACGTAGGATCACGAGATATAATTAAAAGACGTGCTTTCGCTAGCTCGTATATTTGTCAACTGACTTATTTTTTTGACATTGAAAAATACCATGTTATTATGAAAGTAGCAACACCCTTAAGAAAATCAGTGCTGCCATTTGTTAACGATTATGATTAGAACGATTAATCGAGAATATTGATAATAACTAAGAGTTCTTTAAAACATTTATCAATTTTAGTTAGCATTGGAGAGTTGCAATTTTTTGTATACTTGCTAACAGTTCTTTAAAACATTTATCAATTTTAGTTAGAGTGGGAGAGTTGCAATTTTTTGTATATTTGTTATGTTTTGATTACGAAAATTACTGTTTTTCGTAATTTAAAAAATAAACACACAATTCTGAATTAATAACGTTATTCACGTACCTTTATTTGATACAAAACAAGTTTATTTACAATTTGAATGTTTGTTAATTATAATATATGTCGGCGCGAGACCTGGGAGAAAAATTAAATTGAAAAACTTTAATTTATTATTATTTGTAATTGAACATAGATTTTATAAATAGTTAGTAATTGAATAATTATATCATGCTTATTAGATTTACATTTTCATTTTGAATTAATAAATATTAATTAGTGTTGCTTGTGATACAGTTGCTAATTGTTTACTCAGCTTTTGGTAGAAAGTTTGTTTAGTTTAATATTTTAAAATTAAAGTCTTAATTTAAGATAGATTATTTTGGTCTATTCATTACGGTAACATGCGTAAACATATAAATAGTTATTTGGTTGTCTTCGGCGAATACAATGTGGTAGTTACGGTGTGCATGGAATGTCGAGTTTTTAAGTGTTAAATCGTTTAAAATCATTTAAAAATCACTGTAAAAATTTATAAGATTTTTGGGTAAGATTATCTAAAAAAACACGAATTAAATTAATCATTATTGTATTGACGCGAGTGCTTTGAAATGAGAAGTGCAAAAATGGCGTGGCACGTGTGAAGGATTTTTCAAAGCGCTCACGGGTCACTTTGCACAACTTTGGCTCGAGAACTTGAGAAGTGCAGACGAAAATCATTGTGAGTACGTTAATTTATAATTTATTTCTAATTTCTAACTGTAATTTCTAATTTCTATTTATATTCTATTTGTGTTTTACTTCTGTAATAGTTTTAGTAAAAGTTAATATTATTTTGATTAAATTTAATTATAATTCATGTGCTGTGGTGTTTATTGATAATCTATTGTTAAAATTATTTATTGATTTACAATGAGTGATTCAGAAAATAATGATGGTGACGTCAGCCTAGCTGACGTAACTATTTCTAAAAACTCTGTTGATGTAAATCCGCCGTTATATAGATTTAAGTCTTAAATCACATGATTAACCTTATATCTTTTTAAACATTTAATATAAGTCACTCGAGTCATTCGATATTATGAATGCGATATTTTGGAGAACGTAATGTATCAAACTCAGTCAAATACAATGCGGTGTTGGTTCCAACGTTATTGTACGGTAGTTTTTGTTTCTATTTTTCATTGTTATTTTTAGACGATTTTTTACTTTACATTATTGTTTTATAATATTTTATTAAAATTTTCAATATTAGTACTTATTTATTCTTTTAATATCACTTTATACATTTGATAAATAGTGTAAAGTGGATCGTTGACGTTACAACGGTCACGTGAACCGTTCTACGGATTTCGGTCATATGCGATAAGTTCGATTGTGTGTGGATTGGTCGTAAAGCGGACCGTACTATCGAAGTCATGTCGCAGGTACGTTGAAATAGTAATCAAACCTAGCAACATGATCGCACTGGTCACGTGACTGATGTGATGTGTTTGAGAGGCTTTTGACCACTTACATTTATTTTTTCTTTCATCTATTCGCTTTATTAATTCAATATCAAGTGCAACTTTTGTTTTTAGTCATAATATTCATATCGATTTAAGCATGAGCATTTTCAAACATACGACGAATTTTTGTAGACCCGCCTGTAGAACTGTCGTTGTGATGATTAGATTGTCCTTGCAGCCGTTGCAACGTAAACGGTCCTCAATTAATTATCAAAGAAAGTAAAATAAATATGCTAGGTATCGAATTTTAAAAGGACATTGAGATTTAACACGGAACATTACTTCTTTAAATTACGCTGTGATAAAACATTTATACCACTTACATTTCAACATCACTTTACAACTGTACATAGAAAGATGTTTTGCATAGTTTTAACGAGAAATTCAGTTAATGGTAAATTAATATATATAAAGTGATTAAAATTTAAATTAGCAGATTGGTTATGTGATTGTGTATTACATGTAGGCAAGAGACGCATTAATCGAAAGGGTAAAATATTTCAAAATCATATTACCGAGGCTCGTTTTAGCCAATTTAATTCAGTGTTCGAAATTTTTGCCTATTTAAAATTAATAGGTAAATAGGTAAAAATATTTATTTATTTTGTTTCATATAATATTCATTCATTTTAAATACAATAAAAAGTAGAATTGAAAGTGTAAAATAACCAAGAGTAAAAAAAATTTAAAGTTATCTGTTTTAAATGCTGCTTTAAATGAGTTTTATATGTCGAGTGAACGTGATACATGAATGTCTAGATACTTACAATAGGCTAGATGATTGCACATGCACATATATGTGATTTATTTCATATGTTGAATTACAATATTTAATCATTTTTAAAATTATTGAGAAAAAAGTAATTGAAATTCATTGACAGAGTTATTGGGTTTTAAACTTCGGTAATAGGAACAGAGCGGGTCTATATAATATACTTACTTCCGTGCTAATCTAGGAGAGAAAGAAAACTAATAAAACTCTTGATGAACAGCTGAAAAATGTGCCAACTGCTTGTCTTTCCCGCAACTTGTGAATGTCGGCTTAATTGTATGGAACGTATATAAACAGTCTTTGGCTAGCAATGTGCTACTGTTTGGCTCCTCTTTGCTCTCTGTAAGTCTAAATGTTTAAAAACTGGATAATTGATATAAAATATCAAAGAAGTGGCATTGTAATAGGTATATGTGACGCCTGTACTGTCAGAAATAAAAGAGGAATGTTAAAATACTCGCTCTACTGCTGGCTTTCAAGAACTCATTTACAAGAAAACGGAAAATATAACGAGTAACCATTTGGAATGTATTATCACAAGCTTATTCCCCGTTTCACCTCCTTGTCCTGTAACACAAGCTAACTATGAGCAGGAAAACAACCGTCGCTCCCGTTTCCTTCGCCGAAACGAGATGACACCTTGAGTAAT
The DNA here is from genome assembly GCA_907165235.1 of Zeuzera pyrina. Taxonomy (NCBI): domain Eukaryota; kingdom Metazoa; phylum Arthropoda; class Insecta; order Lepidoptera; family Cossidae; genus Zeuzera; species Zeuzera pyrina. Next base: position 7,739,878 of record OU015629.1, read on the forward strand.
AGCTCCAGTATTCGCGTCACGTCAGACCTTTACATAATTTTTCTTCTTAAAATATTGTGCCGCGCCGGTGCGAGAAATGAATACTTCCTATTCGCTTTTGAATTGGTACGGATGAGCAAAAACATTCCATTTTTGCGGATAAAAGCGATGATTTATGGGATAAATAGAACGAATATTCTCTCATTAACGTGGCGGATATTTACACTTCTCTCTGTTCTTATACAACGTCGAGTTTTCAAAATCATTCTGAAATTTATAGCCAAAATTAAAATAAGGAAAAAATAGAAATATCTGTTTCGTAATGCATTATGTAATCTCCAAATATCATCATGATCTGTTTATGTGTAATCTTGCAAAAAATTTCACTGAATTAGATTGCTTTTTACAAGTCTAATTAATTTTCTCGATCCAAAAATTGTGCGCGTTTTTTTTGTAATCCCCTTAATTTTTATTCGATTCGTTCGAATTCGAATTAGAATTCGTTCGGTTATAATCAAATCATAGGACATTGAAATTTAAAACATTTTTTACGACTGCATTTTAACACGGAAATCGCACTTGAACGATTTTTTTAATTCGCGATGTGAGTCTTTAATGTCACCAACAATCTTATTAATTTCTCCAATTAAATCTAGGCTTATTTCAGGAGGAAATTACAAAATTGTATTTTCGTGTATTTTGGCTAATATCCGCCGTCGTAGTGACATTTATCAATAGATCCTTGATTACTTATCCTAGTGGACCTCGAAACAAAATTAGATACTTAAACAAAATTGATTAAATTTTAAGCTACGAATAGAATTTTCTTTAAACTCTAATAAACTTAAAATTTTTGGATTTTTTTTTGCCGTGGCCAACACTGCCGAGAATTTGAAACGGCGTAAGTATTTGACTCTCTCTAAGAGTTTCATATTCCGCCCTTTGCTGTCCAAACTTTGGGACCCGAAGCCCCGAAGCCCATCGACTAGTTTCTGATATTTGTAAGCCACTGGTCGAGGCTTCGGGTAACCATCTCTCGCGTTGGCAGCTTCTTTAGTTTGGCTATTCAAAGAGGTATGCTGCCAGTCTGCTGGGCACCCTGAACAGTGACAGCTTTCTAAGCAGCAACTCTGAGGAAGTCTATTATTTAAGATAATGCTTAGTTTTATGATAAGTTTGCGAATATTAACGTTAAAATACATAGCTATGTACTCCTACATTGATAAAAAAATTTCGATACATTTTAGTTTTATTTTTCTTCTATTTTTAAGCATGTTATTCCATTCTGATCTGGGAGACAAACGTGAACGGGAACGTTGAATATGCCAGCTGTTTCAACCCATTGCGTAGAAATCGGCCATAGGATTGGATATATAAAATAATATTATAGGCGAGAACTAATACTAACCTGTCGCAATGTAGTTCCACTTTGCTATTCTTAATTATTCCACTTATTTACAATATAACTATAAAAAGAATAAGTAGGCACCTGACTCAGAGACTTATATATAATGTAGACACGTAATTGCAACTGAATATTTTGTCACGGCACAGACTACAGAGACACAGCGTAGGTGCTGAAGCGGGAAAGGTAGTCTTGTCATACGATGTAATGAAGAGTAAGTGAGAAGGATATATAATAAGTACAATATGGCTTTGCATTTTTTCATAACAATTATAAATATCATTTTGTTGTGAAATACACAATTGATATGAAGTATGTAAGCACTGCTTAATGTAATTTTGATAAGCAATTGAATAATAAATGCGTTTTATTTGGACATGTAATGCAATGTCTAAACGTTTACTTATTTATCTTCACAAATCAGACGACATATTATGTGACGCACTCGTGATCAACTAAATTACTTGCTGTTAATTGACTTCAAACAAGTGAGTATTTTCTCATTGCTGCATTGCCACTTTATTTAACGAGTCTGGCGCATTATTATTATTATTTAACGAGTCTATATTTTTTTTTATATTTGAAATAAATAGGAATGTATTTCTCTCGTGGTAATTCCATGCTTTGGTAAAGTATTTTTAAGATTTCAGTTTTCGAAAACTACAATACATACCATCCATATTCGACTTTGGAAAGGAGAAAATCACTTTGCAGTGAAGTTAGCGGCCCGCGAATAACACCGGTGAAGCGGGAAATTAGTTCCAACTTTTCTTAGGCGAGCAGCCAGCGACGTATGAAATGTAGACTGAGTTAGCTTTTTGAATTTAAAATTTTAAACAAATGCCTATTTTGTGCATAACAGCTTCAGTAGAATAGTAATGTGTTTCAAAAATTTTATTACTTGCAATAGAGAATTTGGTATCTTAAACGACTAGTTACAAATACAATAAGAAGCTATGCAGCATGGCATTACATTGATAGTGCAAGAGAGAGAAAAGTGTGCCAATCTATGGTGCCAATGCTGTTAAATCTGTTGCAATTTTGCTATCTGTAAACCCAGATACTTTGATGCAAAGTGTGAGTAGAGATTAGATGTGATATCTATTTCTCTTATTGTTAAATAAAAATAACCTGACCAAATACCTGTTATAGAATACCAACTTTTGCGTACGTCATAGACTGATACTAGGTATTTTTAACTACTTACTTATTAGTCTATTTCGATCACAAATTATATTTTACTATGTAATAATTACTAGGTATCATATTCATTTCATCAAGGCTCAATCTACTTAAATTAGTACAATTGAGTTGAATAATGTAACAGAATAAAAGAAACAATAAAATAGACATTCGATTTTATGTTTTTGACATAGTATAAAGCTATCAATTCTATGAATTTGAATAATTATTAGGTGCATCTCTTTTAAGGTTCAATTTTTTTTCTTTGAAAATTATTTATTTAAAATCAGTGACAATCGCCTTAATAAGAAAGGGGTCTAGGATCAAGAAAAGAGATACAAAATTAAATAACAGATGTCATTAAATCTATAACCTATGGTATATATTCTTCGTTTGTGTTGTGAATAATATTATCAGAGATTAATTAGTTTACCAACTTAAAATATTATGATACATACATATATAAGGGTATTGTGTTCTCGAGTGTTTGTTAAAAGAATAGGCTTTATCTGTTAAATTTATATACATGTTTGTTTTATGTGTTATATTAAATACGTCTCACCACTAGTCGTGAGGTTTTTTGCACTGTCCATCCCGAAAAGGAAATGAAGTGAAGTGAGATATGTACGTGATCGTGATATAATACACTACCTATAAATTTCACATTTCCGTTTGAATAGTCTAGTAATCTAGTTTGTAGAACAACTTCCTGGAAATAACCGTCAAAATGCACGGATCCGAAATTATACACTTAAAAAAATTAACTGTTGTTAAGTAATTACGTGTTCTTATCTGAACGTTAAAACAAGTAATTTGCCGCCATTTTCAAAGTTGCCTCTGGGAAATAAGATGTTTTACATAAAACCGATTTTGTTTTGATATCAAATATTTACTCGTGGATGAATTTTATTATGTTCTCGTTTCTTTATTTCACACATTTTTATGGACATCCACGGACGTATTGTATCGTTTTCACCTGATTATCACAGTTTTACCGCAATGCTTTCAACTCGCCCATGTTTTGTGGTACACATTTGGGAACATTAAAGAACCTGCATAGGCTTCAGAATAAAATAGTAATTTATGTTCTGAAATTATCCACATACACATACACTCAAAAGTGATGAAAATGTAAAACAAATAAAAAGATGTGATACTTTCGAAAATTGTGATTTGAATAACAGATCAGGTACACAGGTACAACTAGGTACTCGCATGCCAATACTACAGTATAAGAAAAAAAATTATGCTAACACTTTGTGTATCAAACACTACAAGCGAAAGAAATTGAAGGACGCAATAGCATGTAGCGTGAAGTAGAATATTACTAAAGCTGTTTGTTCTGTTTCCCAGCAGACAGACAAACATACGTTTATGTCCGTCTTTAGACCTGTGTATTACATAACGGCATATAACGGCATGCCATTTCAAAAAAACGGACCCGTTTTATATTACAGCGGATCAACGTTTAGCCAGATTGTATTACGTCTGACAGAATGTTCGCTGCATTGTATTCAGCGCTACGCGTTCTTCAATGCGGTTGCGGTAATTGAGTAGGTCATGAACCGCCCCTTTGTCAGTCTAGTTCCAATCCGACATTTGTGGCGCTGCTTAACATAACAACAACAATGGTGTCGATTTTAGAAATTGTGTCACTGAAAAATGTAAATATTAATGGTTCTAACATAGAACACGTGTCAAGTAAGTGTGAACACAGTGAGGATTATATGATCTTAAAAAATAATATTACAGAAGACCTTACAGTTTGAGTAGTACCAAAAGAAACTAAGTTAGCAGTAGAATGATATTGTTCAGGTTATTTGCTTTCGTTTTTCTTGGAGAAACTGATCGGTTTTATTGGTAAAACGATTATCTTCTGTATTTGGTAATCTACAATATATTATACCGTTATGTTTTTATTATGTACCCACGTAACTTGATTACGATGAAGCTAAACGTAGACCGCCGTGTTGCAGAATATATTGCAATAAGGGCGTTTTTCATTGGCCGACACGATAACGATATATCGCCGATGCAGACTCTCCGTTATCGGGACACTAAAATCTGTGGAGCGACCTATAACGCTTTTTCACTGACCGACACGATACCGATTTATCATCGCCGACAGGTTATCGGTGACGACATGTCCGTAATATGTCCGCTCCCTATAGAATCGTCCCGATAAAACCAAATATGTGTGACGTAATTACAGAGTAGTGCATGTGTTCGACGTCACCATCCTCCCACCTTTCCGCGAATGTCGTTCGTTCGAGGGTCACTCTATTGAACTGAACAACGTGCGGATTGCTTAGTTTGATTAAATATTCAAAATGACTTTCAAATGAATGGACATTCAACATATCGAACTTGCAACTATCGGATGTAACAACTGTTTAATAATTTTTCTTTATTTGTGACGTAATTAAAGCAGATATCTATAACAATATTATTAAGATGTAAACTTTGTTTGTTGTAATAGATAAACTCAAAAACTACTCAATGGAATCAAAAATTCTTTCATGTACAGATTTTTTTTTTGTTTCTGAGAAGGGAAATAATTCTGAACAAACACCCAACTGCTCCTCACGCCTCTGGAGATGTAAGGACCGACCGAGTAGTGTCGAGTTCAAACCGATTAAAAAATCCCTAGACTACTAAAAACCTAGGTAATAAAAAAATCCTCCTCTCGCCGCTTCACCCTAGAGTCCGTCGCAGCGAGCCTGGTGAGTAGAGGGGAGCAGCTGAAGGTGCTGCGCCCAGAAATGTCGACAAAGCCTGAGGGTCCCCTCGTCTGGGGAGTACCCGGGACTGAGGACGGGACCTTGGCTCAGGTTGTCGCCGGGAAATTGTGCACCTGCGTGCCGTCGAGAAACTACACGAGTGGGGACCGGTCCCAAAGTGGTTATGACCGGCCGGTGATTTGATCGGCTCAAGGCTCGAAATGGTGTATATCTATTGTGTAATGCCGAGCGGGCGTAAGGCTCGCGTTCAAGTGTGGCACTAAGGGGGTGTGTAATGCAATCGAACAGAGCCTACAGAGGGCCCTAGCGCTGATGCACAGGACGTCGACTGTCCCTCAGAGAGGTCTTTAGAAAGCTACATTATCAGCGACTAATATGGGCTGTACTTTATTTTCAAAAAAATGTTAACCCTTGCGAAGCCAGGGCGGGTCGCAAGTAATAAATATAATTTGTCGTCTGCCATATTGAATAAGTATAGCTTTCTAGTTAACGCACTGATCTCGAACGCGCAATGTTTGTCAATGATACATGAAAGTTCTGTTTTATTGTGTTCGGTATCGGTACTGTGTCGTTGAATCAAAACGCTTCAAAATAATATCAGTATCGCTCTGGTGTGTCGGCTATGATATTATCGTTATCATGTCGGCAAATGAAAAAACGCCCTAACGATCCGACTAAACGTTGATCCGCCGTAATACAAAACGGATTCGTTTTTTATAATGGTTAGCCGTTATGTCATACGGCGAAATATACAATTCGGTTGCGATATTTGTAATCACACTATATAAAAGAAAAACGCTTGAAAAACGTAATTAAAGTTTTAATAGTATATGGTGCAACAAGTGCGGTAAGTTGTCGATTGCCGATTCGCTCGATCGGACAATCTACAACACCGCACGAGTTGCAGATACTATTTTTTATTACTAATGCGGAGATAATTTCGACAAAGAAAAATTATAGAAAGTAATAACTTTATTATTATTTATTATTATATTAATCCAAAACTTCGAAATCAAGATTTTCTTTATTTTTCACACTGATGTCAATGGATACTAAAATCCATTGTGTTTTTTTTAGATATTCCTTTTACATTCATTTTTTAAATCGTGAATTTGCGTGTGCCAGGCAAAATTTTTGTAAAATGAGCTAATTGCTACTTATCAACCGCAAAAATGTGCGTTTAGATACTGTTTATCCCGCATGAGCAATAAAAACTATTTTTGTTAAATTGATAAATTTGTTTTATTAATAATTACTTTGTATATGCATTTTTAAAAATCGATAACAAACACCGTTTGTTATCCAAAGTTAAAAAATAAAATAAGATATGTCATACGTATAAGTAATATAAGTTTTACTCAACGTAGAACTAGATCCTAAAAAGAAATAATCATCGTACTTAATAAAAATTCTTTGTGCCTTACTATAGATAGCCTTTCTACCTTGGATTCCTAGTGTCGCACGTAATTGTCTCTTAGACATGCAACCCGCTTCTAAAGGAAATTGACCCCCGGTTCTCAATGCTGTGCTTCGTGCAGACGTGTCTGACATACGGATGTTTTCGGAATAGATCTGACACAGAAACTGTGCAGAATCTAATTTTCGGATTCCAATTTTGATTGAAGTCTGAGATTACCTGTCAAAATGATGACTTATAAATAACTTGTAAATATAAGATGTTTGAAAGTGTATGTATGCTATGACTTGGTATATTGGAATGGATATACATCCTGCAAGGATTTGTATTAAAAATAAAAAAGAAATAGAAAATCAGTGAAACGCGTAAGGTAAATAATGATAACAAATAGCAAACAACTGAAAAAGAAATAAATAGTATTAACTAAAATTAAGAAAGGCTATGGATTCAGAAAACTCGCAAATAAAGTTAAATAGCCGTAATTTATTGAATTCACTGCCATAGTTGGAAGCCACGAGTAAGGAAAAAATAGGTCAGTACGTAGGTGGTAACAACGAAGTGCTAAATTCATAGGTACATGCATATACCTACATACCTACGTTAACACACACACCCATACCTACATACGCTAGCGCGCTCACGCACACGGACAAACATACACACATAGATATTATGTACATACTACATACCTACTACTAACATACAATCAAAAAGATGGATACGTAACATACAGACCACATTATTCGCCTTTTTGATTCACCGTAGCCAGGTAAGGAGTAGATATCATAATATTATGTAGATAGATAGATAGATAGATAGATAAAACGTTTATTCATAGTCACACTTGGTCACACACATGCCTTTACAATTTACAATCTTACATATAGCTATAGTACAGATTAATTAGGTACTACCGTAATTAAGTATAGTATGGAATAAGACAAATAAAATAAAACAAAAACTTAAAACTATTTACAGCGAAATAGACAACATGTGTGTGTTGCAGCTGTACGAAAAGGTGATGGCTCAGAGTATAGCCTTGCCCATAGGAGCAAAACTCTGATATTCTGCCACAAACTAAAAAACGATAAGCAATTATAAGCAAAGATAACATACCTACTACAGATATAATTTAAAATAATAAAATAAAATAAGATAAAAGATATTTGTAAGAGACTGGTCGAGGCTTCGGGAGACCGCCGGGCTGGCAGCTTCTTCCGCCAACGAATCAGTTTGGCTATTCAAAGAGGCAATGCTGCCAGTCTGCTAGGTACCTTGAGCAATGACAGCTTTCTAAGCGGCAACTTTGAGGAAGTTTATTATTTAAGATAATGTGTAGTTTTAAGTTTGTAAATATTAACATATGTATGTACTTTTTATTAATAAAGTTTCATAAATAAGATAAATAGATAAATTATATAAACAAAAAAAAAAAAAATATATATATATACATACGATTCAAACTGAGAACTGTGCAACATTTAAGATCACGTGTTATTCACATGTTACTGTAAGAGCGCGATCAAAGAACAGGCAAAGAATTAAGTTATTAAAGCGAAATGAGGTTATGTTAAAAATTAAGTATCTTGCAAGAGTTATGTACCTACGTGATATTGTAAGAAGTATATACGTGATATTACAAAAGGAAAAAGTAAATCCAGCAAGGTAAGTACCTTGTGTACCTTGTACGGCAGCGCATTCGTATAGATGACTCATTTTCTTCTTGGTGTCATACGACTGCCGGTGTCCCACAAGGTGGCGTGTTGTCTCCTCTTCTGTTTGCTATTTTCATCAATTCTATTACTCTTCGTATATCTTCTTCCTACCATCTTTATGCAGACGATCTTCAAATTTACACACATTAGAAAACCTTCACAATGCTGTAGCTGCCACCAACGAGGACTTAAATAAAATATCTTAATGGAGTAAGTCTTACGGCTTAAAGGTAAATCCCTCTAAGACCCAGGTCATTATTGTTGGCAGCACCAGTATGATTTCGAGGATAGACTGGAAATCGCTTCCTTTAGTTTTCTTTGACGGAAACCATATTACGTATAGCGATCAAAAATCTTGGCATTTATATCGATCGCACTTTGTCCTGGTCAACACAGATCGCCGAAGTCAGCAGGAGACTGTTCGCTGCTGTGGGATCGCTAAAGAGATTACGTAACGTTCTGCCTCTTGCCACTAGAGTTGCGCTTGCACAGTCACTATTATTACCTATTCTGGACTACGCAGACGTCAGCTATCTTGATCTGACCGAGGAGCAGTTTAATAAACTTGAGCGACTTCAGAATTTCTGTATACATTTCATATTTGGTCTTCGCAAATATGATCATGTTTCTGAATTTCGTGGACAACTAAAGTGGCTCCCTATTCGTCTTCGCCGGAACACACACATTCTTTCCCTCCTTTATTCTGTTTTATTTAATCCCACGACACCGACATATTTAAAAGATAACTTCAAGTTCCGCAGCGATGAAGAACGTAGTTTGAGAACTAGTGAAACTCTTCGTCTTGAAACCCCTTTGCGCACTTCCCAGTTCTTTTCTCGATCGTTCTCAGTACAAGCTGTTCGATTATGGAATTCCCTACCTATTACTGTAAGACGTGCCAACACCCTTTTTAGTTTTAAACGTCAACTTAAAATTTATTATCTTTTCTACTAGCTGTTATTTTTTTTTATTTATTTAATTTTGTCTGTGTATGTGTCCATATGTATATTATGTATATGTATAACATGTATTATGTAATATGTAGATAATATGTAGATATGTTATTATATATACTCGTATTATATTATACATTATTATGAATGTAAATAGTGTGTATTTTTTTTTATTATTTACTTATTTATTTGTATTTTATTATCATAACTATTATTATTTTTTATTATTATTATTGTTTTTTTTTAAATTAAGTAAGTATTCATGTCAATGTCAATTTTGCATCGCCTACCGTAAATGTACTCTTAAGCTTTCTGTAACCCTAAGGTTGCCTGGAAGAGATCGCTTTAGCGATAAGGTCGCCCAAACTGTACAACCTTTATTATTTTTTATTTTTTTTATTCATAAATTTGTATACTTTTAATGGTGCAATAAAAGAGAATTATTATTATTATTATTATTAAGTACCCCCCACACAGCAAAATCCGCCAACGAGCAACCATGTGGTATACCAGCAGTTTGCTTGACTAAAAGAAAAATCTTAAAATGTTTTTTAAAAGAGCATTTGGACTTAAAAAATATCAACGGTGGAGGAATGTTATTCCAACATTTGGTAGCAAGGTAGCGGAAACTACCAGTGAATGCCACGGTTCGGTGAGGGTGGCTTTCCAGAACACATCGAGAAGTTCGGCGGCCATTTCTATTATGGAAGGAGGATGTTTTCAGCTTTGAACAAAGGTTTATAGGTTTTTTATACTTCATGACATCAAATAATAAGCCTGCAAGGTGTAGATGCCTACGTGATGACATGTTTAGCATTGAAGCGTTATTTAAATAAGGTGTGATGTGACATCTAGGTGGGATATCAAAACAAAACCGACAACACGCATTCTGGACACGTTGAACAAGACGACGAGTCGCGGACTGCAGTTGCGGCCCATAAACCAAGTCACCATAATTAAGCTTCGATAGAACCAAAGACTCACAGAGTAGAATACGCATTCTTTCGGTGAGAAGATTATGTATTTGATATAATAATTTTAGGCGATAAAAACAAGATTTAACCAAATTCGCCACGTGACTCTCGAAACGCAGACGGATGTCCATGACGACACCAAGGTTCTTGGCCTCTTCCACACGTTCTACATTTTGCCACAAATATTAATTTTTGGATCACTACCTGAAATTTTTGCCACTTGGTGCTTTGAACCAAGAATCATAAACTTCGATTTATTGGGATTGAGCACAAGACAGTTTCTACTTGCCCAGGCAGCAATATTACTGAGGTCTTTGTTCATTTCACAGATCACATCCTTAAAATTACGAGGTTGAGCTGACATGTACATTTGAACATCATCTGCATACAAGTGATATTTACAGTTATTACTGATTACTTTTGTTATGTCGGCACTATAAATTATAAACAGCAACGGACCAAGTATAGAACCCTGAGGGACGCCACGATTTACAGGTCGTAATTGAGACAATAGCAAAGTACCGTCTTCCTTCACTATCTTCACTAACTGAGAGCGATCTTTGAGATAATTATTAAACCAAGCTAATGATTTATGATCTACACCGTAATATGACAATTTGGAAATAAGTAATGTAATATTGATGCTATCAAAAGCGCGAAAAAAATCTAGTAAAGTCAGACAAGTACCATTGCCAGAGTCCTGCTCATAAAGTATATTATCCACAACATCTATCAATGCAGTCACTGTACCCATGTCTTTACGAAAACCAGACTGAAAAGGCGGTAATATATCGCCTCTTTGCGAAAACATCGTGTTATCTCGAAAAATGCAATTTTACAGGAAGCTACTTTTAAACTTTCAAATAATTATAAAATCTAAATGAAATAATGTTTACATTAAATCTGTCATTAATCATATAATTCAACTAATAAGCTTTCTAAAATTAAAAAAACAAATTAGGTTTGATAGTTTTTGCTATAAATTAGCACATTTAAAAAAAAAGGGAAAATATGTCACGTTTTTAACGAAAATGACATAATGTATCGATGTAACAAATGTACTTGTCACGTTGTTGATGATGTAATTTTTGTTTCGTATTCTTTTTGTACTGAATTATATGATAAAAACACATTCTTGAAATTAATAATATTTGTTAAACAATAGAGAAGTTTGTAGCATAACAGTGATTATTATGGACAAAATATAAATAAAAAAAATATGAAACCCAACAGTTTTCTTCATATAACGTGAATCTACAATTAATAAAATCGGACAACTATTATTCTTATTTCGAATCACTATTTTTTAATTTTCCACCTACCATTTACTTTTTTATTTATTTTTTTATTTATAAAAGAGGGGGTAAACGAGCAAGCAAGTCACCTGGTGGAAAGTGATCACCGCCACCCATTGACACCCGTAACATCCACAACATCCGGGGAATCACTGGTGCGTTGCCAGCATTTGGGGAAAGAGGAAAAGGAAAGAAAGAAGTGGGAGTAAGGAGATGAGCTACCGGCACTCTCACTCACCGAACGAAACACAATAGTAATAAATGCTAGTATTTCACGCCGATATTCTGTTAGAGGGTGGTATTTCACCGTGCGAGCCGGCCCAATTCATGCTGCGATGCAGCATGGCTCTACCACACAATAGAATAATAGGTTGATAACAAATTAATCCATATAATATTGATAAAATAGCTAAGTAGTATTAAAATCAGGAAGAAAAGTTACCTATCTATGTCACACATTATAATATAACCTAAGAACTCCTAGGCAGGCAGCTTAACATTTACGAATTCCAAAAAAAAACAGTTTCATTTGTAGTAATCAGTACTTAATAAATTATTCATCAGAGTAAATACTTTAAACATCGATAAAATCTCTTTGTGCCTACTAGCTAACTAAAAGATAACATTCTAAAAATTACAATTGCACTTATTTAGTAAAAATTAGTCGTAGCAGTAATCTATAAAAACGGTATTCTTACAGGCTATAAGGCTTCAAAAAATGGCAAGTCTATCACCTGGGACGAGATTTTTATCAATTAAACACATGAGATCTGATTTTATTTCTTGGTTAATCTGTTATATTTGATCAACATTTAAACGTACAATCGTCTCTGCAAGGTGGTTTCACCTTACAATCTAGAATAGTCTTTTTAGTATTTATTGATTCATGTGGATTGACCACTATTCCTTAGTCGATTTGCAACATTTTTCTTTCAGTTTATTACTTGTCTTGGTCTTTTTTATTACTTTAACTGAAGTTGGAGTAGAACTTAGTTTTGTGGACTCTACTTGCATGGTGCTAACATTTTGAACAGCAGATGGTTCGTTTCATGTTGTAAGCAGATCTGGTTCCAATGTAGTGGTAAATACAATTTCGTGGTCTTTCGCAGAAATTACATTAAAATTTGTCAGTAACATTTCATCTTGTTTTGGTTGTGTTAACAGCAACTACACCATGAGTAAAAAAAAATTGTCCTTTGGGAAGTTGTCGGTACAGTACAGACATCTTGAGCATCGGATTCTGAAGAAGTTTCGATACATTAAATTTTGGTTATATTGATTGATAGTTTCGGTCTATCACGGAATCGGCGCTATCTGGAAAAACAATAAAATGTAATTAAATTTATCAGTACACGGTTACTCACTCAATATCTATATTAGGATATTACTTAATACCTCGATATTAAGTAATATTCCAATATAGGTGTTGATTAAATTATTTAAAAAACTTTTATTAAATTTTTACCTTCGTAGAAAGACGGATCACAGCTGCCTATGAACTGCTTGAAGAGGTACTTCGAAGAACTACTGCTACTTAATTCACCATGGCGACGTTTGAAGGATATTGCGTCTTCTTTCCCTAAAATGAATATAAATATATCTAACGTTATATAAATACAATGAAACTCCCGACCACTATCTGCTTGATGACTGTTCATCGCAACAATTCCAACGAACTCAAATGTGTTTGGGCTCATATACAATGGTATATTGTCAATACCCTCCTGCTCCATCATCAGACCTTGCTGTTATTCTAAAGCCATCTTTTACCTATTGAGAACAATTAGTGCCCTCAAACATACAAAGTCTGTATTACAGATACAGGTAGGCTTCAAACATACATTAAAAAACAAAAATATTACTTACCTACTGCAATGGAAGAAATGTTCGAACCATCAACTTCCTCAGTTTGGATGCTGGAGTTATCAGTTATTTCTATTTGAGTACTACTGGAATTTTATCACTGTATTTAAACGTGTTCGTTGCTAATTGAATTAGCTTATTAGACCGCGATATCATCTAAAAAATTAAGTCTAGATAGTTATTTCGTTTTGGCATATACAGGGTGTATATGAAAACGGGACAGTTACTTTAATGGATGAAAGGGCATAACTTTAGTATGTAGTTACAAAAAGAATTATCGAAAAAAACGTATCCGTTTAAGAGTTATGACCGTTTTAATTTTCAAGTGTTATCCCCACCATTTCTCGTAAAATTGGGTTGATCGTGTACAGTTACAGATTTTAAATCTTACGTTTTTTTTTATTTTGTAATAATTTCATCCGTTACTGAAATACAGCCTGAAAACCATTTTCGAAAATAATTCGTATACCCCAATGGGGGCGTGGAAGTGTGAGTAGTATCATATCCCTACTACAACCATCAATGCCAACAGCATTGGAAGCAATAGATAAAATATATTTTGCAATATGATTTTCGCAGACTGGTTGCAGAGCAAAAGACACATCACCGAATCTATGAAATTCAAAAAAGGTCACCTCAGACAAAGTAACCGTGTTGCTGCCAGGTACATCAAGAAAGCCATCATTAATAATATTAGCATCATTAAAATGATCCGGAAGGTTGACAGGCCCTCTAGGAGCCACTGTTAATGTCATTTTTAAATTTTTCCAGCAATTTAGGATCTTTCTGAACAGAATTAATGTGATGATTATAATAAGCACGTTTTTCATAAAAATACTATTAACAACTAGCTTCTTAAGATCCTTGTAATATTTCTTACAACTTTCCGACCTTAACTGACGATACTAATTATAGGCCTTATTACGCATACTAATCATAGTCTTAATCGTGTTGGTGATCCATGGCAGGCAATTTTGGGGTTTGACGCTAATAGACTTTAGGGGCGCATGCTTATCGAAAAGAGACAACAACAGATGATTAAAAGCATCCACCATATCCTCCACCGAACCCATCCTTGTTACCGACTCCCAGTCCATAGACTCCAGATCGAGGTTAAAGGCATCCATGTTTATGTCTTTTATTGGTCTAAATGTAATTCTTTTTAGTGAGATTTTTAGTCTCTTAATGGACAAGTTCACATTAATCATGACGTGCCCCAGAGAACCGGTGATGTTAGTAAAAGAAACACTGCAAACAGGGGCATTGGTACACACTACATCAATAAGTGTATCATTACTACTGGAATAGTGAGTTGGTTCTTTTACGACTTGTTCCAATCCCATATAGTGCAAGAAGTCAATTAGTTTTCGCGTTTTCTCATTACGGATGTCCAACATATTAATGTTGAAGTCCCCGAGCAAAATGACATGATCAAAATTAGAAAAATGAGCAATAGATTCTGTAAGAGTGTCCAGAAAAACATCCACACTGATCCAATTTGGTCGATACGCTGTTTCTATTATGAAACTACGGCCATTAACTGTCATCGAAAACCACATTTGCTCAACTTGAACAGTAGGGTAAGTGTGATAACGCGCGCGTATACCTTGCTTGATGTAAAACCCAACCCCTCCCCCACGTCCATTTCACACACAGCGCGGGCGAGGAGCATTGCGAAACCGATAGCCAGGCGCGTGGGGTGCACGTCCCTCCTGCCCCTCACACAACCACGTTTCATTTATTGCCACTATGTCCGCATCGAAGCGGTTCATAGCCACAAGAAAATCGTCATGTCTAGTTCCTAGTGAGCCTGCATTATATAAAGCTAACTTAAGAAATTGAGTTTTAGGGTGCATGATTCAACAGATAAAATACATAGCAGGAAGATAGAAAATGACTAATAGCACAGTATGCTCGCTGTATAAGTGTATATGTATAAAAATGGATGTGTGTATATTGTAATCGGTAAACTTCAACACCATTCGACCGGTCACCATGAAAGTTGGCATGTATATCTATATTTCTTGGACAAGGTTTTTGTGCTATCTCCTTAGTTGTAACTCGCCACCACGCGGACGAAGTCCCGGGTAAAAGCTAATAAAATATAAAAAGAAAACGGTGTCTGTTTCATTAATGTATGAATAACACCGTTTCTCAATAACTAATTACAATAACTTTCATTCATAATTCACACTGATCTCGCAAATGCCCAGTAAGACTATAAAAACTTTGGGTGATTACAATCTCTAAATAGTGCTAAGTGGTGGAAGATATTTTCTAGTAAGTTTTCACTACTATTATGTTAAAAAAATTTGAAAAGCTTCAAAAATATAAGCATATCCATAACGTAATAAAATGTAAAACTTCTTTTAGTACTTTTTTCGTCTACGATGATATAACAACGGCGTCTTTAGAAAGGTGAGAGGGTAAAGACAGCACGTGATTACAGGCCATTTGTGTTTCGGATATCTCCGTTACACATCGGCAATTGTCGTCCCGATCCTAACACTCAAGGGAGCGGTCGGTGGAATCGCTGCGAATGCAAGAATCTCTACGATAATGGTTGCTATAAATTGTGAAGCCATCCCTTAGGCGTTTCTATCGGGAGTGTTTGACGTCATTCTCTAAGAAAAAAAGGTCACAAGTTGCAAGATGTTTCCAATTTTCTAAATAAACAGCGAGGCACATCTGTTAGCAATTCTATTTTATTTTGTAATCACATCTGTGTGACACGTGTATTTGTCCGTGTATTCGCGTAATTGACACTGAACTTTTACTGACAACGATTTAGAAAAAAACATCAAAACAACCATTATCACTGATTATTTACTCTCCATTATCACTTCCTTCGCTTAAAATGTCAAGTGTAAAACAAAATCTTTTAGTGTCTCTTAAGTTTTTCCATTGGCAGCTAAACCTGTGAGACTTCTAAAGCCTCGCTTAATACTCTACATTTTGAGCAATCCCTAACATAAATTAATAATAATTATTGTATTAATCAACTTTCTGCGACTGCTGTTTTAACAGACTATTTAACCAACTCTAGCCCTTGATTCTATTTTCTTCTTCCATAATGGTCTAGTAGAAAAAGAAAAATTTAGAATATGTAACTGATTGTAGCTGTAGAATGCTGCATCCTTCACAGATCCTAAAAATCGGCTGAGGGATTGGACTTGTACATTTTACAGACGATGGGCGAGTAGCATGTCACTGGTTCTGCATTTTCATCTGCAAGCTCAAACATTTATCGCTAGAAATAGAAAGTGCAATTTTGTGGCACTTTGATACTTTAATGGGGCGGGGGGAGGGAGTCAAGTCGAGTCCAAGTAATCATCTTGCTCTGTTATAATTTTCTCGGCGATCAGACCGTCATTCTTTCGTATTCAATTTAATTTAATTCTTACGAAATATTAAATGATGTAAATGTTGTATAATATATTATTTGTGTTTCGAGTAATATACAAATATAAGTAGGTAATATTAATAGGAAAAAAAGTCAAAGGTCCCGAAAACGTTAAGTATTATTAATATAAAAACACCATAACCTACAGATATAGAGAGTATAGGAATTTCGGATTATTTAAAAACACATTACAATTGGTAAAAATGACTAAATAAATGCTAATTAACTCTTCAAAAAAATATAATCATATACAATTATTATTATTACCATTTGATCAATAATACGGTGATTTGAAAATGAAATTAATTATGTTATAAAATAATATGACCCATAAAATAAATTGGTACAACAGTTTGCACGACTACCATATTTTAAAAAAATACTACCATGAATACAAAATTTTGCAGTATAATTACTGATCTCAATCTAAGATTGGTTTTTGTCCTTGGTTTAAATGTTATAAAATTATTTATATTATTACATTTAAAGTTACCACGGGTTAATGCTTGAAAGTAGTAAATTTATTGCAGAAACTATTAATTGAAATGTATATGATTAAAATCATTAATAGTAAAATAGAGAACACTGTTAATTTTACCATAAATTATAACAAATTGTTGCTTGAACTATTAATTCTCTTTCGCATTTATATACATATTTCCCCCATAACATTATAATTGTTATAGTTCCAAAAATTTACATCTTTCGGTCTTTACTCTAGAGAAAATCATATATAATATTGTGGTGACATCAGGTGACTATCAGTAGTCTATAATTTACATATATAGGATTCAGTGACACAAAGTTCCGAGCAACTCTTTCTATCGACAGTGTAAACAAGCGAAAATATCTAATTTGAATCCGGTATAACAAACAATTCTAATTAAGAATGTAATGTTAGCTTTTCGTTAATGTTTGTTTTTGTAAGGCTTGAAGCGTCTAAGTAATGATTTTAATTGCATAATTGCCTAAGTTCTGAGGAATCTAGTGCTCTGTTCAATAAGTGCTGAATTTATAAATGTAACATAACGAAGTTGACTTATAGTTTAGAAGGTAATGGGTACTCCTCTAGTTGCCAACTTTAGTTCTGACTTAGTTTTTATATTTTTAATTTCGGTAACGAATCCTACTAAAACATAGCATAGCGAGCTTATGTTCGGGGTCAATGCCTAGGATTTTTATTACGGAAAGCAAAAGGAGTGAGATAGCCAAATAACTGTATCTCTGGAATCGTTCCACAGAGTAAGATTATACTTTCGTTTTAAGGTTAGGCATATTGTCTTGAGAAAAGGACAGATTTCCACGTGAAGTTCATAAATTACATACTCATATCATATTCGTTCATATCATAATGTATAAAACGCGTTAACATTTACTGAAAGAATCTAAAGTCAAAGTCAAAGACAAAGCTAAATCAATTTATTCAACTAAACCCAATTGCAAGATATTTTTGAACGTCAAAGCTACTTTAGGTCGGTTTGAAAAGAAAACTTGAACACTGAGAAGAACCGTATCACCGATAAGATGCCGATAAGAAACTCAGTCAGGTATAATTTTTTCAACATCATTCTATAATAGCTGTTTAAAATACAATATTCATAAAGCCAGTATATGCGTGTGCAGAGAAGATTATTTCCAGACTATTGTTTTTTCTTCAATGAAATCGCTTAACTTTGTAGTATACTTTTCCAATCAGTGTGCTTTTAATAACAAGTTTAAATTGCTTTTCCGTTAATTTAATAATTTCTTGAGGAATTTTATTATAAAAACGTACACAGTTGCCCAAAAATGACCCACTTGACTTTTGTAATTTAAACTTAGCAGTAACTAGCTGATCATGACCACGAGTTTCCATACCAATAACACCTTTCATTTGAAATAGATCTATATTTTTTCTAGTGTACATTATGTTTTCATAAACGTATAACGATGGTAAGGTACATCAATGTCTTTAAAACGGTCTCTTAGCGACTCTCGTGCATTCATATTGTAGATGGTACGTATTGCACTCTTTTGTAAAATAAAGATAGAATTAGTAGTAAGCCATAAGACATAAGGCTATGGATATATGCAAAGTACACCAGCCTAGCCGTGGTCACATCTGTCAACTGTCTAATGCATCTAATAGCATATATTGCCGAACTGAGCTTATTAGCCAAAATCCCTATATGGTCCGCCCACTGTTACTTACTATCTACTGTTAAACCAAGAAAAGTAGTTGATTTCGCTAATTCTAACTGCTTCCCACCCAGTTCTAATTCATTATGGATTCCGGGTATATTGGATAGGAAAAACTTGACACAATTCATTTTGTGTGCATTGAGTAGTAAATTATTAACAGTGAACCGTCTCGAGACATCTGCCAAGGTCCTATTATGTCCGCTAATACACAAATCTTTTCTATTTACTTTAAACAATAGTGATGTGGCATCAGCAAATAATATTACATCACATAGGGCTATAAGCATAAATGGGAGATCATTAATATAAACCAAAAACAGGAATGGTCCTGAGATTGATCCTTGGGGAACGCCCATCTTTAATTTAGAACCGACAGATTTTACCCCATGTACACACTTTTTGTTCTACCGAGAACAAAAATTTCATATCTGGCTGATTGCAGCCAGATATGAAATCACGAGATCGAGAGCTTTATCGCGTATTCCATAATATTTCAGTTTGTAAATTAAAATTTTGTGACAAACGCAATCAAAAGTTTTGGAAAGATCACAAAACACTCCAATGGCATCCCGTGACCCCTCCCAAGCCTCTTGTATATTTTTGACCAAGCTTGCTCCCTCCCGCAAGTGTTGTTGACCGCCCTCTCGTGAAACCGTACTGTTGACCATGAAATATTCTGCAAATGTTAAAATGTGCCAACATTTGGTTGAGCATTATTTTTTCAAATATTTTACTCAAGGCTGGCAATATCGACACCTACTTTTTCTAATGCCTTTCGTTGCCCAATCTAGTGGTCGTGAGTTCCATTATACCCAAAAGTCCACGCGAACGAATCACTAGAAGAACAATTTTGGTCCTAGGAACTAATGTGCTGGCATTGGAAGGTTAAAAATGTTACTCCAGTGGTTTCCATCTAAGTTGAGTTCGCAAAATGTGATGCTCTCTAGACTAATGTGGCAATATGTATAGTTGTAATTACTTGGAAAACTTGCACCCACAGCTGGCACCGTAACTTTACTATGCAAACTGCGGTCTGAACAGGAAAAACTTTGGCGCGCAGATTCATCGCCAAATGAGTTTCTCATTATTTAATGGCCGCGTTAAGATCGCGTAATTCCACTACTTAGTTTTTATACTCTATTTTGATTTAAATTCGGTTCAGTTAAATATCTATAGGTACGTGTGATATGTGTAATCAAACTGTAAATAACGTTGGTATCGTTTAATACATTTAAACATACAACGACTGGCGTGGGACGCCACTTCTGTCGATACACTTGCAGTTTCTCATGTACAATGACAGCCAAGTCAGCAGGTTCCGCGGCCAGCGCTGCTGAAAACTTGAGGGTTTCATATTTACGCCCTTTTAAGTCGAAACTTTGAGTACCTAGGGCTCCGAAGCCCTTCGTCTGGTTTCTGATATGTCTGTATGGTTTCTGTAAGAGACTGTTCGAGGCTTCCGAGGACCGCCGGGATGGCAACTTCTTCCGCCAACTAATCAGTTTGGCTTTTCAAAGATTCAAACTTTAATGCTGCCAGTCTGCTGGGCACCCTAAGCAATGACAGCATTCTAAGCGGCAACTTCGAAGAAGTATTATTATTTATATTTGTTTAGTTTTAAGTTTGTGAATATTAACATAAGGATATGTATGTTCTTTTTTGTTATAAATAATTTAAAAATAATAAACAAAAAAACATTAAAATCATCAAAAACCATGGTAGTTATGCATTCTGGTAGTAGACATGAGACGATAGCAATACAGACTTAGGCTGTAAAACTGCTGAGTAGTACTTTGCTTCTCGGTAAGTCGACCGGAATACACAACAGATAAGGGTCTCTCCAGCGCTTTAGTATTAAAATAGTTCAGTTTGAATAAAGCTCCCAGTTGTATCGGACAACAATTTAATTCTTTTTTCTTTTTAAAAATCCAATCTTGACTTGGTATTCATATAGTTTATATTTATCATAAAAAAGAACACGTTTCATGTCATGAATTCTTATAATTTTTGCTATTCTTCGTTCAAAATTCAAAAACCACTAATCGACACGTGTTTCGCCTAATAACGAAGCATACACAAGATATAACCAGTACCAAATCAAAGAATGAATAAGCTCAAGAATGAGTAGCTTAAGAATGCGTAGCTCAAGAATAAGTAGCTCAAAAATGAGTAGCTCAAGAATGAGTACTCATTCTTTGATTCGGTGCCGGTTAGCTGACCGAGTCCGTCACTATTAGGCGCCAAGTCTGTTGTTGGTGCCAAAAAAACGAATACATTAAATGAAAAAAATTGTAATTTTACGGTTTTACATTGTAAAGAAACAAGAGTTTATAAATTCTCAATGTTGCTTTGAGAGAAAATTGAAAAAGAGCGACGACAGTTAAAATGATAAAGTTTACAGGTCACTCTGTGTTAGGGAGCATGCATTGATAAGTGCCTTTATGTTCAGATATTTTGTTTCATAAAACATAGAGTACGTAGTTATCATCTACGTAGTACATTTTCTATGAATTAAAAAGTTGACGTGAGATTTTTATTGACTGGATTAAAAGTAAAGAGGGGTTCTCTTTAAATGAAATTTTGTCTTACTCCTACCTCCCGTTTTGAGCTCACATGTGTGTATTTATGGACACCTTTTTTGTAGAAAATATGTGATAAGCATTTCATACTGAAATAAATATTATGTACTATGTTCGAAGTCGCTAGAAGTGCTTATATTACATTGCTTCTCTAAGTACGTGAAAATATATTGATATTTTATTGTCCTCAGTATGATTTAATGGTGGTTGTTGATTGCAAATGTCTCAAAGAAATTGTTTAATAAGAAATATGCGTAGATATGTCAGTGTCTGTGGAGCTGTCTAGTTAAATTGTATATCTAGTTGTATTAGTGACAGTTTGACTTGATGACAGTGTTAACGCTCAGGCGGAACATCATTCCTTGATGTGATGGCTATTGGACAGCTGTCTTACAGATCACACTTAGTACTGATACGGATACTGACGCAACCTACACGTCATGAACAGATCGTTAATGTCGTCTTTTGCTATAATATAACTGTTATGTAATTGGAACTTTATTTGCCAACTCCTACCGTTGTAATTTCTCTATTATTGAGATGACAAATCCAAATTAAATATAAAACAATACTTCCAATGTAGGTTCCACATATGCGCGTGTTTATGCCTACCTGCAAATTATAGGTAATTAGAATGAAAACAAAGTTCAATATTTCTGTGAAGCAAATCAAATTAACATTAACTTGAATTAATTTGCGCTACCGCTTCTTAATGTATTTTGTTTGTATTTTCTTGATATAAGATAAGTATTCCATGTAGATATGAGAAAGAAAGCAAAATATCGAATGTGCCAGCCGTTTATCTTTCCACGCAGGTTGCAAAAGCCTGTCAAGAGATATAACAATTATAAGGATAAGAACAGGTGGGAAAGATAAGGTGAGCGAAGTATGATTGATTTATTCCTTGTGGATAACAAGAGCGCATAGAGGAGGCGATCCGGAAACCGACCACTTTCTGGTGATAACCAGAATTAGGGATCTGTTTGCAGCACGGCGATGCCACGTAGTGATCAAACCTGCAGCGGTTTGTCGCTTCATAAGCTGGAAACTGCAAGATGTGAGCATCAGGAATGAATATGAAAGGGTAATATCCGGTAAGCTTATAATAATAATAATAATAATTCTTTATTGACAAATTTCACAATATTAATGAAATCTCTAACTACTGAACTAGGCATATGGCCTGTATCTCAGTAGCTAGCTTCTTCTCCAAAGTTATTACAAAATGTCAATATAAGTAAATTAACACGCAGTAAAAAATATAAAACAAAATAAAACTAATGGTTAAACTTTAGTAAAACGTGAAAAACAAAAAGAAACACGCGATGAGTGTGTGTGGGTGTATGTTAATGTGTGTTGTGAATGAAAATTGTGAATGTGTGTAATGTATGGTGTACATATACATATATACTGTGTAATGTATAAGTATTTATGCATGAGACTGATAGGGATATATCTCTTCTGTTTCAATATATGTAAGAGACAGAAGCCAGTTACGGGTCTTATCCTAACACTCATTAAGTGAAAGTGGATAGATGTTAAGTTTTTTATTTATTTTGTTATATAAGTACTCAGCAAGATATGCCTCTTGTCTTTTAGCAAATGCTGTTCGTCTTGTTGTTGGGTTAATTACAATTGGGATATTTCGTTTATTGCGGCAAATTTCAGGATCAAATGGTGTACGACGGTGTTGAATAGAGACTAGTCTGTAAATGTGCAACTGTCTCACTGTTAATACACGACATTTTTCATATAATTGTGTGGTCGGGAATCTGTATGGGCTGAATGTTATGGTTTTTAGCAGAGATCGTTGTGCTCTTTCTAGCTGTATTATGTATGTTTTATAGGCACCACCCCTTACTCCAATACAATACGTTAGCACAGATCGGGCCAAGGCAAAGTATACTGTACGCAGCAATGACAGATCCGCCACGTATCTTAGGTTTCTAAAAACCCATACGAGTGTTCTGATTCGCATGGAAACTGTTTGTATTTGAGAGCGCCAGTCTAAATTATCATCCACCATTACTCCGAGGTACTTTGCTGTCTTTGACATTGTAATAGATTGACAAGAGCATGGTTCGTTGTCATTATTGCAGACATGTAGTTTAAGGTCAAAAGTGTCTGGTTGCAGTCTAGGAAGATGAAATTTAATAAAAGTGGTTTTTGCGAGATTAAGAGTGAGTAAGTTTTTTCTTAGACAATAGAATACACTATGTAACCCATTCTCAGCATTCTGACGAGTCTCATCCCATGTTCCTCCGCTAAAAATCAAAGCTGTATCATCAGCAGCTTGATGATAGATTAAAAGTAAAGAGCGAGGATGTTGAAGAATGGTGGTAGAATCTTAGGGATAGTATGATCTAGGCTGCAAAAAAAGTGTGTGGAATGAATAAGATTGGGACCGGTAGAAAGCATGATATGTGGCGGAATGATGAGGTGAAAGAATCTGTATATAAGATGAAAAAAACATGGCGAGACTATATTGCTACTAAAAATGACTGTGGCATGAAGAACTTGATGAAAGAGAGATATAAGCTGCAGAAAGCAGAAACGAAGGCATTAGTGAAAGAAAATCATGAAAGGTGTTAGACGAAAATACGATGTCAGTACAACTTCGAGGAAAATTCCAAATTATTTAGGAAAGAAGAACGTAAATACCGAAGTGGTCCGGCACCTTGCAGAATGAATAAAGTGTGTTTGAAAAAAAAACATCTGCTAACAGAAAAAAAGATTTTCTGCAGCGATGGAATGAATACTATGGATAACTGTATGTTAGGTATATTTGTCAGGCTGACTATTGTATGTAACAGAGTTACCATTAATGATAATTAATATCGTATTGTCAATTATTCTCTAACTACCTACTTGTAAGATGTTGTTTGAATGTCGACTGTAATTTCTTAATTTATATTAATGGACTTTCTATTGTTCGTAAATGATATCCGTAAATTGTGAATAAAAATAAGAGGTTTCTTAATAGAAGTAAACCGAAATTGGATTAGTCTATCCTGTGATTGCAACGAGAGAGGTTGTCGAAAATATACAGTTAATACTCAAATAGTATTTATTCGGTCATCGCTCACATGTATGAGAGTGGCGACCCTGTTTCTCATATTGAGAGCGATTCTAAAGAATTGCCACACTCAAATCAGGGACTGGAGGATGTCATCAGTGGGAAAGAGATTGAAAAGTTAATAAGAAGTCTGAAATGCGGAAAGGCTGTGGGAAATGATCAGGTAATTGCTTAGATGATCAAGTGTGATGGTTCTAGGATCTGAAATACCTTCCATGGACTGTGCAACCTTTGTTGCCAGAAGGGGAAGGTTCCAGATAACTGGCGCACTGCAGTCATAGTACCTTTCTGTAAAGGAAAAGATTTTCATTTAGACTGTGCATGCTATAGGGCTATCAGCTTGGTCAGCTTAGTAAGTAGTCTATATCAAGGTATTGACTGAACGTATGAAAGACGTTTCTTGTGGGAAGCGCAAGGTGGTCTTAGGAACGCTAAGTGTTGTATGGATTAGATGTTTTCGCTCCGCGTTATCGTGGGAGAGTTTCTGGCCATAGGTCAGAAAGTTTTCTGCGCTTTAGTGAATCTTAAAAAGCATTCGATATTGTTACAACCACGAACTTGTTAAACCATAACTACTAGGAGTGACAATAAATAAAACACCGTACTTCCACACTTTATATTCTTTGATCTATTCTGCCCCGATAATAGTCATTAATACATTAACTAGTTATATATATTACACTTGGATATAACATAATAGATAACAGATTATCAATCGGCATCCTTGATTTTCTACGTTATTTAAATTATTTTAATAGCCTTAATGCAAATCACAAATCATAAATCAAAATCTAAACCATCGAAATCCAAAACACACAATTTTATTAAATAACCAACATAATATTACTACAATTACAATATAAAACATTAGTAGAATTGCCTAAAATAATTGAAATAATAATAATGTATAATAATTAGTTTGAAAATATTACTTAACTAGGTGCTCCGGGGTCCAACCCAAAAAAAGAATAATCACCCACGTTTTTCTCCAAAACAACCAATCTTCTGCTTCGCCAATCGTCGACTGACTGCCCGCGTAACTATTTTATAAAAATTGGCATCAAATTTTCATGCAACCGGTAATGACGTCACACTCTTTTCTTATTTCCGTTTGATTTATCACAATATAGTAGTGGGAAAAAATTGTAGAATCCTCTGCCTGAATATGGCGTGTGGGGCCACTTACTGCAGGCTGTGAGGTCGTTATGTCGAGTTGATGATGGACAGGGCTGCGTAAAGTCTGCCTGGCTGTTCGGGATATATTTCAACATTTGTCTCCAGACATTGAAAGGCAGTATGAGTAATATGATATGTGAAGGTACAGTGTTAAACTGCCTTTTGTACGCTGACGACGCTGTATTTATAGCATCATTAGAAGCAGAGTTGCAGACATTAGTCACGTGCATGAAAGAAGAATGTGAAGTAAAAGAATTGAATATGAATGTGAATAAAACTAAGGTTCTGGTGTTTGAGAGAGAAGATGTACAGACAAAGTGTGAAATATGGGTATATGGAAAATATCTGGAACAAGTGAACAAAATTGTATATCTGTGGGAGTACATTTTCGAGGGATGGAAGATGTGCGTTAGATGTGGAGAGACGGGTAGCAGCTGGCAATAAAGTGAACGGTTTTTGTTGGCAGTGTGAATATATCTAATTCAGCCAATTCTAATTCATCCATACTTAATGCGGTATTGGTTCCAACTTTATTGTACGGTAGCGAGCCCTGGATATGCCCGTAATCGAGTGAAAGTAAGATAAATGCAGTAGAAATGCGATCTCTTGGAAATATTTGCAGTGTCACCCTTGTGGACAAAATGAGCAATGAAGAGATATGCAGTATGACAGGGTGCATGACAGTGTTATTGTTAAAAATGAAGAAAGGAATGCTTAGATGGTTCGGGCACATAGAAAGAATGAGCTATGAAAGACTGACGAACAAAACCCACAGAGCGCAAGTGAGTGGTAGCAGAAGCCAAGTGTGACCAAGGCTGAC
The DNA here is from genome assembly GCA_907165235.1 of Zeuzera pyrina. NCBI lineage: Eukaryota > Metazoa > Arthropoda > Insecta > Lepidoptera > Cossidae > Zeuzera > Zeuzera pyrina. Next base: position 7,766,637 of record OU015629.1, read on the forward strand.
TTACTAAGATCAAAATGCCAGAGTGTTAGCTGACAGAAATATGAAAAGCACTATTTTTGGATTAATTTCAATGATAATAAAATTAATTAGTAAATTTAAATGTATAAATTATTACATATATTTATAATTTATTATGAACATTAAATAAAAATTAAAGATGCTACTGATTCTTACCTCAATAGCTAAATTTACACGACACTGATTAACGTTGATTAACTCCACCACTTTCGGAAATTGTGTCGATGATAGCCTGCTGAAGCCTAATACTTTATTTAATTGGATTTAATTTGAATACACTTTTACATCAACTATTTTCCTGACTCGGTGAAACCGTGTGCTGGAATTATGTTCGGTCGCTTTTACTAAACTATCGAAATAGAAATAACGTCTCTCAACTGTTTATTTTTATGCCATTACATTAGATTTATAACCTAGCGGCCCATTATCTTTGGCAAAACTACAGAGTAAGGTTGTACAATAAAACGAGAAATAAAAGAGCCGACCATTTGTAAATTCAGATCCTGGCGTGCCACTAATACTAGAAAGGCGTAAGCTCACTGAATTTGTATTTTGTAGCAAACATTTGTTGTATCTTCTTTGTAACGAGTTATTGTAAATGTTTTTATGAAACGAGTAAGTAATTTTTTATTGTCGTAATTATTAAGTATAGCAAAAACTACGAAATAAAATTGCAATAATGATTTTATTAGGCTTACGAGTATGCTTAGCGGCGTGTGAAAAGAACACTTATGTATATGTAGAAAATAACAAAAAGACTAAATAGATTTATTTAGTCTTTTTGCCTTTATTTTTGTTAATACTCGTGATATGTTCTAGTGAGTGGAAAATTATAATTGTTAATATAGAACTTTTGATAACATTTGTTTAAATGAGAAACTTTCACTTGTAACATCTAAGTTTTATTTTGTCATGAATAAAATCTAATGTCAAAGCTAATATTACGAGTATATTGTAGATAAATTCTTCTGTTTTTTGTATTAAAACCAAGTATTCGTATAGAATTTTAAATAAACATAATACTTACGACAATTATTTTTCTCCCTGCTCTCTCTTTACCCTCCCACGATTAAGAGAAATCTAATGATACCTCATTTAATAAACTGTACCAACCAGTTTAGTTTACAGAACCAAATAATATGTAAAAAAAGAAGGCTGACTCTTGTCTCATGCGTAACGGAATTGCCTAACTCTCGACTGGTTACGTAAGCTTGATTGAATTTCTTGTAATTATATCGAAAAATGATAAACCTTGAATTCGATTAACTACAATTATTTTTGGCGTCTAAAGACATTATAATTTATACTACGTTCATTTATGAGATTTAGACGTTTTCGTATTTGCGACTATGTGAAAAACGAATTGAAGACAACGGAAACGGTCGTATGTAGGCGCCGCGTGCACCCCTGATTGGCGCTACAATAATTCCTACATTCGCCCAAAGTATAGCATACAAACCACGTACGCTAGCTTTCTATGAAGACATTCTATACATGTCTATACTGTCACAGAACGTCCCTAATACCGACGCACATATAATTATACATTACGACCAACATTACCTTTCTATTAATAACTTATACTGTAAATATTCCTTCGATATTTTTAAAACGGCCTTATATAATTGGCTTATAGGATAAACATTTTATATAATGCAAGAATTTGTCAATTGCAAGTGGTGACTTGCATTAATTGATTTATTTATTCTTATTATTATTTCTTTTTTGAAGTGAAAACTTCTACAGGCACGTTCGGCGAATTTTAGATGGGTAAAATCCAATGGTTTAGCGTCACCGACATGCTGTGCGCGCGCAGATAGTGCACATATACACAAATACTTTGTATATACTCGACTGTAAGCCATCTACAGATTTATGTACCTATGCATGATTACCTTATATTTATTGTTTTTTTTTTACATTATTTCATAATTTTTTGTTTACATTATTTCATTAATTTTAAATTTTCACTTCATCCGGCAGTCCTTAATTACTGCCTATTTTTTTTGGCTCTGTAATTATTTCTGACAATTTTTAATTTTATAATAATAATATAATATACTCAGGACATTTTACACAGCGCCATCTAGTCCCAATGTAAGCAGCACAGCGCTTGTGTTATGGGTACTAGACAACTGATATACTACTTATATATTTTTCTTTTGTAAATAAATACATATTATACATAAACACCCAGACTCGGGACGGGAATCGAACCCACAACCCCAGTTTACTTTCTAACGCGCTAAGCCGCTGCCACGGATGTCGTCAAAATTGACATAATTGAATTTATGAATGTGAAAGTGATGTAATTGAATATAATGTTTTGTCGCTCACTTTAAATGATGAAATAATTAAGTACATTATGAATTGTAGTTTCAAGTGTGCTAATATTTATTGGCTTAAAAGGCGATCGTTGTAACTTCCAATCCTAAATAATATCATTTATATGCCATGTATCCTATTAAAAAGCAAATAAATGGTTTATTTATTTATTTATTAAAAATTATAATTATTCAACGAACAAAAGGCATAGAAAATTAAAATTATAGAAAAAAAAAATTCTATGAACAACTCCACAGAGGAAACTTTTCATATTACCCAGCTAAGTAACGTCGACCCAACTGGGATCAAAGTTAATACTTCATCTGATACTTTTCCTAGTTGGTTTATTCGTAACAACTACCAACCTACTTATAGTTAAATATTAAAAACCTAGAACTAGCTAACGATATTATCAGAGAGAGTTGAATATGTGCATGTTAAAGGTGAAAAGTTCTAAAAATGTGGTATGAATGATTTTCAGACAAATACTCCAATTGTATGTGCTTGTTAGAAATAGGGAATATAGAATTATAAAATAACATAAAATAAGCAATTTCTCAAAATAATTGAATTAAAATAGGAATATAAATTTTAATAATAATGGGTAAATGGAAGGAAACACATCATTAAGCTTGAATCCAATAGAATCCAATCATTTTTAATCAAGCTTATCTACCACAGTTCAGAATGAATCTGCATTGAGAAGAACTGGCAAGAAACTCAGGTATTATTTTTTAGTAAAGTATTGAAATTAAGCAATTACACTTTACTAATTCTTATGACAATAAGTATCTCTCTAAAACATTATATTCCATCGTCATATTATGTTATTATTATACATATATAAATAGGTACTACACACTATAACATCATTTAATATTCTATTTGGATATTTATCTGCTTAGCTCTCTAGTGTCCCGATAGCAATGTGTCATTCTGAAGTTACAATCACTATTGGGAACTACCTTTCCCAACACTTTAATCATAACTCGTATCAGATTAAGTTATATTCCTTTTGAACTTTACAAATATATCCATACTGGGTATATGTAATCCATAATTAATAGCTATTTCTTAATATATAATTATAATTGTACTGATTATCATAGGCAACATATAGTTTCAAAAAGTTACGAAAATAGGGAGCTATTATGACTTTCAATGATCACAATGACCCTTTATTGTTTCATAAATAACTATTCGAGTATTAAATCGATATATAAAGGTAATAATATTAAAATAACAATATGTAGTTCATTATTATCAAGGAAATATACATTTCAATGAATTAATATATTATATCTATGTAATAATATTATTATATTTATATAATACAACATTATCTAACACGCTCCATTAAATAAACTCTGAACCTATATTATGGGTTCCATACAAAAAAGTAGAGAAGTACCCGGCAATATTTGTGCTCCGTCATCAACACGACCATGAGCTCGTTTCTTTTCTTCGCTGGAAATAGAACTCTTTCGATTTCAACTCCACATCCGAGTGATGTAGAAATGAACTCCGGAGGAATCCTATATAAGATCAAAGGCAGGTTAAAGGTACTTGACAGTTAAAGGCAGTGGCTGGACGAAAAAAGCAAAAGACTAATCTTCTGTTTTTCTCATCCAGCCACTTGGCTGTGACTTTATTGTAGTAGTTGGTCAGTCTGACCGAAAAGCCTCCTACAATGCTTCTTCTCAAACGAAGGATCCGCTCCGTTCGAAGATATGGTCTGCTCACTACGACTTCTTATTGGCTCACTGATTCTGTGAGATATGTGTTCATTTTGGTTTTCTATTAAATTTCTTTGTTTTGTCATATCCTGTAAAGAAACCTTGAGCTCTCCAAGAATTTTTTAAGCCGTCTTTGAATCTGTGGATCAGATCGTCCGTCAGAGTTGACGTTGTGGTACCGCACCTTATACAGAAAAGACGCGGTGAAAACTTTTGTCATCAAACATTGTAGTATTGGCGAAGACAAGAGATGACATAATTTCCCAGAAGTTCCTCAGAAGAGCTGGATCCTTCTGTCATTCACACAAAGTCATTTATAATTTGTTTCCTACGGTTACCTAATAATTTATAATTTTTATTGTATACCTATTGTGAACGGCTTCACTTCAACATTTCATGTTTATATTTGAACATCAATTATTTGACCATTACAATGATCGGAATGAATAAACTTTATATCGATTTCAAATACAATGTAAATGTACCTACATAATTATAATTGTCCCGCTAGCTGAAGATGGAATAAGGGCTTTCTGTTTAGAAAGCTAACATAGTCGTTACCATTGATACGACTGATATTAATTGCTGTCCGTTACTAAGTGACATTGAAACCAAACGAACACGTGTTAAAAGAAAAACCGGCTTAAAGCGTGTCAGATACGTACTCGTATAACTTAAGGTTTAATAGAAATTTCCGACAAGAAGAAGTTAAAAAAAATACACATTATTTATTTTTTAATTTTTCGAATGAGTTGGAGTTGCTTGTTCTTTTTAGCTCATAGAGTAAAAATGTCGTATTAAATTGGCTATGACGTACGGGCCGACAGACATGACGAAACTGCACTGGTTCCATTTTTAACCCCCGACGCAAAAAAAGGGGTGTTATAAGTTTGTCGTGTCTGTGTGTCTGTCTGTGGCATCGTAGCTCTTAAACGAATCGACCGATTATGATGCGGTTATTTTTGTTTGAAAGCAGGTTTTCTAGTGGTAGTTCTTAGACATGTTTTATCAAAATCGGTTTAGCCATTTGAAGAATATCAGCTTTTTTTAGTTTTTAAAGGGACGCGAGCATCTTCTATTAGTCTAATCGATGCGAAATTTCGCTCGAAATCTATACTTCTTTATTTACTTAGTCTACTTACTTGGTAGAGTTAGTAAATAAAGCAATAAAAAGAGAACACAACTAAAAATGATAAATTATGTATGAAATTTAAATACAAGTAAACTTAGCGGTCCCCCGACGTGACGACGCTTAGATATATTATTACTACTATTTATATTGAAACTTATCACAAATTTAAAGGGCTATATGAGGTACATATTATTTTTTTCACTTTTTGGACGTTTTTTTTTAGGTCGGGGTTTTTTATTGCCATTTTGGGTGCAGAAAAAAAAAAATGAGACTGAAAGAGTTATTCTTTCACAGACAATTACATCTAGAGGTATTAACGGCAGTAGTTCCGTGACGAAATGTACAAACTCGAGATCATTTTTAAGTAATTTTAACCCTGTAAACAGTGATACCAAATATGTTTATGAATTATGTCATCGTGTGTTACTTATTATTATAAAAATAATATACATGTATTATATTTATATAAATATTAGTCCACAGGCAATCACACCAGCTGTGTGACCCCAAACTAATCACCAGTACCCAGACACTAAAACAAATACACAAGTTCGTTTCTTAAATTGACCCGGCCGGGAACAGAATGCGGTCTCTTAGTTTGGATGGCAAATGTGTTATCACTCGCTCACACATTTACACACTGAAAACAAGTGTAATAAATAAGTAAATACAATAAAAGTAAAATATTTGCTTCGTCTCGTTAAAGTTTCAGAGCCTGCTAATTTGTAAAACGAAATTCGAAGTTGTTGTAATGCTCTTCGCTTTGTCTGCGCTGACATACTTATTTGCGTAATTAGACCTCGGCGCTTAGATACATGTAATTTTACAAGGCGATATTACTATTTGTTCCTATTTGTAATTTTTATCAATAGTTTCGCTAGAGTTATAAAAATATGTATTGTATATATTGGTCTCATTAAGAACTTTAAAGAATATCATAGCGAGGGTTCATTGAGAGCTTATCAATTAGGTATGTTTAAAATTATTTCAAACAACCAAAAACTTTTCAAATTTCTAATTTTCATTTTAAAATTACTAATTTTTCTTTTATTCGATAAATAAAAAAATATAATAAAAAAATTAAGCGACTTCAAAAAAAACACTGAAAAGTACGAAATAACTATTCTTTACTAGACTAAATTTGACAGTTACTGAACGCGGTGCTGAGGCTGCTAAACTAATAGACTTTCTGTTGTTGCACATTGATTAGGCACCGATTTCACTAACTGTCGACTTTGATTATATGGGTATTTGTATCGTATTTATAAAGTTATTTTTGTACTTAAGTTTTGATTTTTTTATTAAATTTTTTTTATTTCCACCTTTTGAGTGATCTTGGCCTAAATAAATATCTAGGGTAGGTCTACAATTAACCTACCCTAGATATTTATTTAGGCCAAGATCAGATCGCTCTTGTATGTCATTGCCAATGACATACAAGAGATCAATATAAATAAACAAAGGTTATTTAGTGTATCTTCGAAACCCAAACTCCAATAGTACCTAATGAAATTTAAATAGTACCAATCCGGATATGTATACTTTTCAAATAGAATTTTCCAAATTGGTTTATAAATGACAAAGTTATGAGGTAACAAACATAAAAAAAAAACAAAAAAAAAATGCAAGAGAATCGAAAACCTCCTTTTTTTGAAGTCAGTTAAAATAAGGCGTTCCGAGTGCTTAATCTAGCAAAAAGTTTGACAGTGTTGTTTTCTTATGTATGAAAACTACGCGCAAAAAAAGTTTACGGAAAAAAGAGTGACAAGGGTATCTAAGTTATGTAATAAAAAAATCTTATAGAAAATTAATAATCTATAACACGAATAAAGTATTTCAGTATTTTACAAAATTCATTACTAAGTAGGCTTAGAACATTAACTAAACGTTGAGTATAATGTATAGATTGAAATAAAATTGCCAGCATTAGTTTTTAAATAAAAAAAATACTAATTTTACGGAACACCAATTACATTATGCAATGTACCTATGATTTGGATTATTATATTTATAAATCTAAAAATGAAAGACATTATAAATCATTTTCAGTGACTTCATTTTGAAATTAACACACAATAACCCAATTAGAACTAACAATTATGTTTGTATCAGGTGTGTAAATTTAACTCAAATTGTTAATCTGTTATAATGTTACAGAATCGGTATTATTGAGGTCACAATTATCAACTTCCCAGAAACTGGCATATTATACAGTAGATTATACAGGTCGAAGATACCAACGTACTCAGCTATGTGTTAGTTGTAGGTATAACTATATCCGTTAATTTGAACAGCGAATCCTATATCAAAATATCCGTCCTTACAGTAATTAAACAAATCTAATAGAAAATTATATGCTACGTACTTAATACTCTTATGTATTTAGATATTTCACATTTGATTTACTATCAGTATTATTTAATCTTCTAAGAATTTCTTCTTTGTAATGAGATTGAAATAAATACTCGTTTTATTCAGAAGTAGTGCTTGCGACTTAGTTCGCGTGGTCTATAAGAGTTTCAAAAAACTTGCTAATAGTGTATCGGACATTATTAAATTGGCCTTCCGCTGACATTCCAAACAAAGTAGAAGCTTAGTGCAATAAATTAATTACAAATTCGAAAAAAATAGAATTTTTTTATTCTCATTTCTGTGTTCAGGTTACTTAGGTGTACGTCTCTGTGTCAACAGTTCTATAGTAGTTGTAAAGATGAGTGAATAAATCGATTGTGACATACGGACAAACAGTATATTTGTAACGGCTACTCGAAAAAAGATACAATTACACAAATTGTATGAGCGTGGACACCATAGTCATTAAGTGCGTGCTCAGTAACCACAGCGCAAGCGATTTCTTTCGCTCACACGTTCAAGAATAAAAGCGGCGTTGAACCACGAGCGCTCATTGTATTAGCTTCTTTATTTTTTCCATAGGATCAAAGATAATTATTTTGAACTTGTCTGTGTTTTTTTAAGTCGGTTTATTTTTTTTAAGTTTTTTATTTTTCGTTTTTGAGTGACCTCGGTCGAAATAAATATCTGGGTTAGATCTACAACTAACTTTTTTAATTTTGGAACGGAATAATATACAAAGAAATCTTTAATATATTTAAATAAATCTTATAAGCCGTTAGGATCACTTGGTTAAATTTAAATCGGACCACCTATCGGAGCTAAACTGAACCCAACGGAAAAAGAATCATTGAAATCGGTTCATCAACAAATCAGTTATGCCCAAACACACATAAAAAAAATAATATATGTGTACCGACGAATTGGGAACCTTGTCCTTTTTTGAAGTCGGTTAAAAAAAAAAGAATCACAAACTTCCGTAGACGGCAAAGTTTTCAAACCCCCTCACATTCATAAACTACAAGCTAACTTCAGTCACACAACAAACAGTAGTTAGTGAAGCTTAAACAGAGATTAACAGTTACTTGCATTGGAGAACAGACTGCAAGTTGCACAAGTTGTATTTGCAACTAACGCGTTAACGCCTGACATAATTATGTTATATTTAGTTTATTTGAATGATTACCTCAGACACTCAGTACTATTTTATATACTATGTATTTTTTATACATGTGTATATAAATATCTTTGTACCCATATATTTTTTTTACAAGTAACAATTACTAAAATGAGGCTTTATGTATGACGTTTCTATTACTGCACGAATCTATTTATTCAAATGATTAAGGAAATTAGAAAGAATTTTTATCTCTATGGTCAAGAAAAAGACTTCGAAAGCGTTCGTTCCATGTTTTGTCATAAAAATATACATAAGTAGATAAACATAACTACAATATTCCCAAAACTGGTCGCATTTTCACATACATAAGTAGATTTAAACATATATTTCCAAGACGGTGGTCAGAGGTGTGTTCTTAAATAATACTTACATAGAAATTTAAAATAAACACTAATTATAATTATAAGCAATCTGTGATTTCAGTTTTACATATAACAGGTTAAAAAACCATCGCCGCTTAAAAAAATTCATTTTAAATGGTAAATACCTTCTTAGTCACCCTCGGTGATATCTCGTTTTTAATTACGCAAGTAACCATGACAACTCTTGGGTGGTCGTTCTTGTTGTATGTCGAGATCAATGATGTCATAATACAAAACAGCTAGATAGGTTACGTAGATGGGTTACACGTAAGCCGTACACTGATTATGCACACTAATAAAACGATGAAATATTAACAAGATAGCATGACAATTACCATAAGCAAACTGTGACAAATATACATTGCACTGCGTCGCCATGCAATGTAAAACTTAATTTCATTTCAAACTAACAAATCACATGGCTCTCTATAGCCATTGTGATTGGTCAATTTCAATTTCTTACTGCATTTTAAGCGAATCCGTGACTAGTTCATAGAATATTAGTAATTAATGCCACAGAACAGATATTTAAGAAAATAATATGATTGTTGCCTAATGGGTTTAGACAGTAAAAAATGATGTTCGCTTTTCTTCGAATTTCGTTTTTTTTGAATCATGTACATGAGAACAGTTTTATTTATAAAGATCTCCAAAATTTTTATCGTATAAATTTAAAAATGATGAAAATGAAACAACTACTTTCATATGAAATTGATATTATTTTTTATTATGGATTTACTATGAAAGAAAAATGTAGTAATTATTATTTCTAATTACCTTCTTATAAATTTAATTCATTTCTTTTGCCTTTTTGATATTTTTTTCCATTTTGAGTAATTTTTATGCGTAGAATGAAGTCGGACATTGAATTGTATTTTCATATTATTGCTTTTAATAAATGTAAACAATGTTTAAAAGTGGGTGGCTGCGTAACCCTTGGGTTATTAAAAAATTTGATAACCCTTTTTTTTGAATTTTGAATTTTGAATGCGCAATAGGCACTGCATGACATTGTTGGCTCTGTAATATTACTTTCTATATTCTTTGACCATGTCCTGGTTGGCTAATTAGCAAAGTTTTGGGGTGCCACTTTTCGAGCGCATGTAATTCATCTAGCTCTTTTGTAAATATGACATCATTGGTCGAGATCATATATATAATTTTCTCTATGATTGAGATCTATGTACCCTAGTTTTGTGTAGAAGCGCATCTCAAGCGCATCTGGGAGAGCATTAAGCGACCCCGACCTCACATGTTCTCGCATTGCAAAGGGGTAGAGTGGAGAACCCACACCGTAGTTCTTCTCAGGGTCGCCTGAATCGAACAATCGCAGACCCTATTCCAATTGACCATCACTCCAAAGGCCCCTTTTAGTCACAAAAGGCGGTTTTGTCAGGCGGAGTATAACGTGGCGCTATTCTTATTCTTACCAGTTATAGAACTGACCTTACTTGGCACGTACGGACAGCAAGATAGGGCGCAGTAATATTCTTTATCAAAAACATAGCAGTAATTGTGTTTCGTCGCAATATTTATTATTATAGTGGAATGGGATAAGATTGTCGATGGTTTCGACAGCCTAGGGTTGGTTTTTTAGTCAACTACTAGCTGAACCCGGCCACGCTTCGCTGTGGCTCAATCAGTTTTTGAGTTTTGTGGGACACAAACATAGGGAAGCTAAATTTTTATATATAAATAGTCTCTTGTTCAGAAGCTATGTTGTGAACAAATTTCAAGTCAATCCATAGGCTGGTTCTTGAGTTTGTGGACACGAACATACTGAAACTAAATTTTTATATATATAGATAAGGCAATAAGACAATTAACTAAGAGATGAAGGTTAAAAAACGAAGTTTTAATTAACCACAGATGATTGTTTTTCATGTATTTTATATAGTCACCGTCATCAATCTATCCTCATCCGTATCCACATCACGCAACTTGAATATAACATAATTACGTACATCTAAAACGAAACAGGCCCTCCTCATTCCTTGATAATTTATTTCGGGCATCCCTTCATCCCTCCCGGACGTTAATTTTAATACAATATATGTCTTGCACGGCAACATCATTTCCGTCATTAAATTGTTATTACGCTATAAATTTTGCAAGTTGTTATTGCGCCGCAAAAATTATGTTAATAAAGAGGACTACAGACTCATTATATTTGTGTATAATTTATACGTGTATAATTTTTAAAATGTAGTGTCATTGACCTTAATATGAATATTTAAAATCTTCAAGTCCATGTTTGTTTTCAATATACTGAGTGGATCGGGAAATCTGTCAAAAAGCATTTGCAATTAGATTTGCAAAACTGTGTAGATTTTTCTATGACAAATTTATGGGAAATATTCATTGGCTCATTTACTAGATTGATAATCTCGTATTACTTAATATGTTCTCTATGTAGGAATACACGCAAATTATGTCACTATATGATTTTGCATGCAAAACGACACAACAATAATATTTCCATTACACTCCGTGCCCTATGTTTCGAGTTGATGCGAAAAAGATGAATATTCCTAGCTCGGATTAAAAAAATGTACGTCCGTTTGGTTGACGGGTGAGACATCTATGAATTTTTTATCAAGCCCTTTACGAGTTTACAAATTCGTTTTTAATGATGTCGCCATTGTATTTCATCCAGTTTGATCGGTATTTTTTAAACATTCAGCACTTAAGGTAAATGCGGAAAAACTCAAAAATTATGAAGATCATTCAAAGTAATTTTAAAATACTCAGATATAAAAAATATTAAATTTTAATGCTATTTAAATTAAGTTGCATTTTCTATTCACAAAATTTTCAATAAACATTACCATATTAAATGTAATACAACACTATTCGCTATTACTACGTGAAGTTGTCACTGGGTTAAATGATCAATTTACTAATTATATTTTTAAATTAATCAAAGTTTAAAATGTGTAATGAATTGAATTCTGTAATATTTGTGTATTTTGTGGATATATCAGTTTGGCGTACATATAGAGAATTTATAAAAAATAAATCAAGTTCAAATGTCAGTCAAGTAAATTGCACACCGAGCATAGCAAAAAGCCATACTAAATAATAAACATAAAAAAATTATTTTACAAGCAATTACAGAATAATATAAACGTCAAAATTGGCATCAAAGTACAAAAAAATATACGTATGTATATTATATTACTTCATAAAAACGTAAAATAGATTTCAGAGTATATTTCTCATTCATTAACATAATTTTACATAAATGCGCTCAGCTCAAGTTATATTCATAACCTAATTTTAGCTGAAAGCTTTTTAAGCAATTTAAAATATATATGGAAATAAAAAGTTTTATAGACTGGATTTAATGGAAAACGAAATAGCACGGGAAAATATCACAAAAACGTAATATTTAAATGCATATAATAAACACTTTAAATACGGTGAACTATTTGTGAAGATCGATGACAATAGTCTTTGTCATGAACTTTTGATTTTCTACACATTTTTGAAAATAACTAAATTTACATGCTTATTATAATGTGCATTACAAATGTGACAGCTGAAAGCTCTGATTAAAATATTTATAAAGCAGAATTTTTTATTATGAATGCGTACCTAGGCGAAAATAAGTGAGGAGAATGATAAAATTCGAAGAGGCGAAAGAAGTATGTAAGGTCCGCGATGATTGGCGCTTCGTCCTGTCTGACTATCCCGTTAACAATACAGCGTCAAGATATATATGTAATTATAATAAATGATATTTTACAGGACGATTACCGCGTTGTGACCACAAACATGATATCCACTAATTAAGGCTTATTACCTATTTTATCCCGAAGTTTCGACCGGATTGCACCGATCGTGGTCACGGGCAGACTGATGAGAATGAATGTCGCCTTCGTAGCGTGCGGTTTCTTGTAACTACCCACACTTATTCAATGCATTTTTTAATTTTTGTTATTGTCACTGTCGGTACTTCGACACACTATACTGTTGAAATTTATGGTATTTTTTGATTTTCTGACCAAGAAATACCATAATTTCAACTGGGAAGATGGATACCGCTTATCAACATCATGGAATCCTGTCATCAGTGAGTGTGTCCGGAGCCGGAAAACCGGACGTCGCCAGTGTGTAGATGTCGTTAGTGTAGTGTGTCGAAGTACGGACAGTGACAATAACAAAAATTAAAAAAATCATTGAATGAGTGTGGGTAGTTGCAAGTAACCGCACGCTACGAAGACGACATTTATCCTCATCAGTCTGCCCGTGACCACGATTGGTGCAATCCGGTCGAAACGTCGGGATGAAATAGGTAATAAGCCTTAAAGTATAAACGCGACATAGACCCGTGAGTAAATATTGTAAGATGTGTGCAAGTCGTGAAAGTTTAAAAACATTAATGACTATTAAAAAGCAAAAAGTAATGGTAACCCTTAATTAAGGGTTACCATTATCTTTTGCTTTTTAATCGTCCTACTGCTGCAAGGCGTAGAACTAATTTAGATCAAAGACAGACCATCGGGCACATGTGGATTATACACATATTAGTTGCTAACTTACTTTAGAAGTTATAAACTATAAGCTCATAAAGTATTTGCCATGACAACGCTATAGTTATCTAGCAATAGACAGGTTCACTTCTCACATACATGGGCTCATTACACTGCGTAACGTTACATTTACTGGTGGTAGAGCCATGCTGAATTGCAGCACTAATTGTACCGGCTCATTCGGTGAAAAACCACGCTTTCACAGAATATCGGCGTGAAATAACAGCATTTATTGCTATTGTGTTTCGTTCGGTGAGTGAGACTGCCGGTGGCCTATCTTCTCCTTCACCTTCCCATTCCTTCTTTCCCCAAAGGCTGGCAACGCACCCGTAATTTTTCGAACGTTGCGAGTGTCTATGGGCTGCGGCGGTCACTTTCTAGTTTGCTCGCTCTTTTATAATAAAAAACCATACATTCAACACTTGATGACATTTCAATAAGCATCACCTCACTTTTAGTACAAAAAACTTACAGTGCAGTACGTGCAGGCTTACAAATTGCAAAATGAAACCAGGTAATGACAAGCTAACATGAACGACTCCTATAATTAAATTTGTGACCTGCGTGAGAAGATAAGCAATTGCCAAACGCTTAATTTTTTTTTTGTCTCCCAGACCGATATGGAATACTTCTTGTAAAATTAATTTGGTTTCTACTTATTTCAAAATTGTAATAATTATAGCGTCCGATATATATGAACATATAATACATGACATATATATTAAAAATGTGTATGAATCACAAGATGGTCTTCTAGTTCTGCGCAACAGCGCACCTCGGCTAATAAGCTAATTAAATAATGAATTTAATCTTTATTGCCCATTTGCTAATTGCTAAAACTGACCTGTAAATGCTTACATTTTAATGAATTAAAATTTCCCATCGGAGTTTTGAAACGAGGTACCCATTCCCGCTTAATAATTATATAAATTGTATTCAAGTTATGATAAGTTAATTTTAAATGAAAATGTATTTTATATCAGTCTGAATAAAAATATTTAACTTGTAAATTATTAGTTAGGTAAGTATCAGGTAATGAAACATGACATAATGCCGGAAATTAGTTTCTAGAAAATTGTTCACCATCATATTTTCTAATTTTAATAACCTAAAAATATGAAAAGGTCTACAACATAGTTTGAACAAAGAAAAATAGATTCTCAAAAATTTAAAACACAAACACCAACGGTTGTGTAAACACAATTTTGTTCCATAGAATAAAGTAAAATATAAACGACTTTTTACTTTGTCTTTGAAATAATACATCAATCATAGTCATGCTCGTGATAACATCCACATGACAAGTATTTTAAAAAGAGAGCTCAAGAAGACGCCTATCTGCTGGAGATTTTCCCGTCAATTACAGAACTTATGCAGTTTTTATACGGTATGATTGATATGCTAGAGGGTATAAAACTCTGTGTCGCATGATTCAAGTGAAGTAATCTTACCGAGGTCGTGATAAATTGGTTATTCCAAAATTTTAATTACATAAGCCAAATGTATAATTTTTGGGTAACTGCATGTTTTTGTAATAAAGTTCCTCAAGAAGTTACTCAATTCACAGGAAATAGATTTAGATTAGTTATAAAACGTACATTGATTACACTATAAAATAAATGATTTCGTTGAAGATAAAACAATAGTCTGGAAATGATCTTCTCTGAACATGCATTTATTGGCTCTCTGGATATTGTATTTTAATAAGCCTTTTGTAAAATGATGTGGAAAAAATGATACCTGGCTGAGTTTCTTGTCGGTTCTCCTCAGTGTCTAGGTTTTTTTTGTCTTCTCTTTGAACCGAACTAAAATAGATTTGGCGTTCAAAAATACCTTGTAATTGGGTTTACTTGAATAAATTGATTTGACTTTGACTTTGAATAAACCGGTATGCTTGAGATCTTTGGGTCTTAAGTTCCTATAGCCCACCCTGGAGAGAAATACAGTATAAATGTATATAGCCTTAGCTGTATTAAGTCAAACGATCTCAGTTACCCGAGATTGATAATTAAATAATATAATATAAAGTGACTTATAGTTGTAGACTTATTATTGTAGTAACACAAATTAGGAGATAATCTTATATATTTAGAAACCTAACAGGTATCTCTAAATTAAAAATAAGAAGAGGGTTAGTCTGAAGTTGAACCCTGAAATTGTAATCATGAAGGGATGCCCCTTCATGATACAGCCTAAAATTGTAAATATTTAAGGGTAATAAAATCCCTAAATTAGAATGAACATGAAATAAATATGGAATTGAAACTGAGATTGGAATGAACTTAAACATGGAACAAACCGAGAATAAACTCGGAATAAACTTTGAATATACATGCAATTTGAATCAACATAAACATGGAACCCATGAGGTCAATGGACATCTAATTTAATAGTAAAACTTTAATCAAAAATAGCCACAGATACCTCCTCATATTGAATTGAATATATTCTTAATATAACTATAACTAACAACTTTAGAAAGGATAAATAAGGATAAATAAGGATAAGTAAGTAACAACAAAAACAAAATAACAACAAAAATAAAAACAACAATACAAAGTCATAACTAGTCATAACCAGTTTTGGTTTGTATTGTTGTTTATATTTTTGTTGTTATTTAACAAAAATGAAAATAACAATACAAAGTCATAACCAGTCATAACCAGTTTTGGTTATGACTAGTTATGACTTTGTACTGTTGTTTTTATTTTGTTTTTGTTGTTGTTTTTGTTGTTGTTATTTTTGTTATTATTTATGACGACCGTATCGCCACCACCAAAAACATTGCAGACCTTCCATGGCTACATCCTCAAAATAAACGTGTAACGTTGACAGGTGTATAGGTGTTATTTAGAAATTGTTAATACCCGGTATGCATGAGATCTTTGGGTCTTAGGTTCTTATAACCCAATATGTTACTTATGCAATTGAATCGAAAGTAAATCAGTAAGCACTAAAAAAAACGTGCTACAAATTGCCCTGTATCTCTTATGGATTCAGATTTCTCGATACTGTCCCAGTTAAAAAAACCACTCTGTGTATAAAACAATAAACAACGATAACGTCGCGTCGTCTCGCATTTAGTTTGGACAGAACCTACACCTAGGCTCTTCTTTTAACTATAAAACATGCGGCAAAACTGAATCAGTGACAGATTTCTCGTTCATTGCATATACAAGGTCCATAAAAGCACTGTTCCTTGATAGCTTTTTATGACCAGCATGGAAAAATAATTAGTTGGTATTTTATGTTTCACCTTGCTTCCCAGATCAACATAAAAGCAAGTAAAACTGTAATACATACCGCAGACCGCAACGCTTGGCGTTCCTTCCTCTCTGACTACCCAGTTAGGGTTGCAGCGTGAAGACGTACGTATGTATAAACACTGATTAAAACTAGTCATTTCTGTCCTGTTACTTAAATACATTTTCTTTTTATGTAACAAGTCAATAATAGGAAAATAAATGTTATAACATGTTAATTAATTCATGATTTCACTTATCATTGACAGTTGAATTTGCGAATGAAGCATATTGCGCCTTAAGCTTCATTTTTCCCCCTTATTGAACGAAGAATTAATTAAAATTTCATTATTCAAGAAAAGATTATAACTTCCTTTTAGTCATTTGCATATTTGCCTGAAATATTTAAAGAAAGTCTCTTTAAGAGCGGTCTTATTAAATTTGTTATAAACGTTCGAGTTCCCGCTCAAGCCGAAACTTGTATTTCTTTTCCCAGGGTTGCGTACAAAATTTTATCTGAACTTTTTTGCGTACTAATGATTAATTGGCCTTAAGTAACTACTTAATTTTATGAATTATTTCGGTACCATTTGACTTTTAAGCGATCTTCGTAAGTTATTTTTATTTGTTTTTTGTCTACTTTTAGAGAATCTTCATCGTTATATTCTTAGGAATCTTAAATGAAATACTGATCACATAATTTACATTTAGTTTTTTTGAACGGTATTTCCATTTTTAAATTGTTCATATTCATAATAAATAGACCAGACTTAAAGTTTACGTACTCAGAGTCGATTATAGTAATGTTCTAAAAAGTAAAATTTCATTTTTTAACGCATTTAGGAAACTTGTTTTCTTTCGGGAGTTTTCGAGTATTAACACAGAATACGTTAATAGTTGGAATCCGTGATTAGTATTGCCATGTGATTCATACGTTTACGACAGATGTAAGGGTGTTAGTTAGTAATTGCGTTGTTGCTTCCGTTGCATTGAAATGGATATTGGATAATTTGTACGAGTAGGTGTAGTTTATAGATTTCGATGTATGAAAGACTCTTTAAAGTGTTCACTTGATATTAATTACCTCCTATGTAAGAGTATCTGTAGTTTGACACCGTTATCTTTCTACTTGTTTGTATACATAGCTGTATGTTTGTCCTTTTCGTTTATCATAGCCCTTTGTTGAACTGTGAGTTCTATTTGTGAAGGGTTCATAAGCACTGTTGCGGCTACACACTTTTTAACCGACTTCCAAAAAAGAAGAAGGTTCTTAATTCGGTTGAATGTTTTTCTTTTTTTATGTTTGTTATCTTATAACTCAGAACCGATTTAAACAAATCTTTTTTATTTAAAAGGATACACTTCCAGATTAGTCCCATTGAAATTTTATTGATATTGGAGCTTAGGATTCCAAGATACATCAAATAACACCAAATACCGCGACCTTTATTTATTTATATTGATGATTCTCTTGTATGTCATTTGTTAACTATCCTTATTCCCACATGGTATAATGGTAGTAGGGAGAAGGTATAAATTCCCTATGATTATAATAAATTCAATCAGTAGAGTCAGTCTTGTGACGGACAGAGAATACGGCTGGTGGCTGTCGTCTTTGGATTGTAAGAAGGCTAGGGTGTAATTAAGATATATCTTTTACACTGTTTTTTTATAACTGATTGAAAGTGGAAGTTTGTGCTATTCAATAGAATGGAAGTTAACACATTACGCTCCAGAACAAGAAAAGAAATTAATCGTAGACCTGCCTTAGATATTTATTTAGGCCAAGGTCACTCAAAAGGGAGAAATAAAAAAAAAATATAAAAAAAACAATAAAAAAAAAACAATGCATAGTATGAAGTATGAAGTAAACTATCTTTAACTAAGAAAAACTTAAGTATAAAAATAACTTTATAAATACGATACAAACACCCATATCATTAAATTCGACAGTTATTGAAGTCGGTGCCAAATCAATAGACGACAACAGAAAGTCCATTAGTTTAGTAGGTTTGGCACCGACTTCACTAACTGTCAAATTTAATTAAATAGGTATGTATTTAAAAATATATTTTAATTGTACTTGAGTTTTGATCAGTAAAGGATAGTTATTTCATATTTTTCAGTGTTCTTAAGGGTACTACTTAGCTTATTTGTCGTGTCTAGTCCAATCAATTGGAGTTATTAGGCCCTATATTTATCAAAATATTGAAACAGAAATTATCATTTAAAAATATAATAATGAACACTTGTTAAATTTTCGTTTACTTGCAGTGCCATTTAATGTTACTGGATCTTGGAGTTTCCAAGAAAACATATCACTAACTTCCAAACTCCATATACACATATGAGAACGCTATTCTCATTCGCCACATCCGGGCATGCTTTAACCAGCCTTAAGCGCACTGGAAATTCAATTTTGGAAGTGGACGCATAAAGTTGGCCGTTAAATTGTGTACTTTATTACGTGTTGCAGTAAACGATATTACAGTTTCAACCAAAGTCAAATATTGCATTCACACGTTATTTATAGTTTTAAACATAGATATGATCACGCCATTTCTCATTCGGTGTAAACAGTGTTAAGGGGCAATAAAATTACGTATTGATATTGTATCGGTATTTGGGCTTACGTTTTGTATAGTGGAACTAGTTAGGTTCTGAGTTGTTAGCCCGTCGCCTATGTGAGTTTAGTAAATAAGTATATTTCACTATTATATGAAATTGATGATACATATTTTAATTGCATATTACATATTTTAATTATTTTGCAATTATTATAGGAGACCGATAGAAACAGAATGAAAACAATATTATAAGAAATTTTATCAGTCCCCGAGGTATTTATTAGTTTACTAACTTCATTTTTCTAAGTTTTTAAGTTATTGTAATTACATAATTTATAAGAAATATTCTCAACTCATTGTTTCATAAGTTTACAACTAGCTTAATTTTGGAAACGGTTTTACAATTTCCAATGTTTTAGTAATTGTCAGTATTGGTGTAATTAGTGGCATGAATACTTAAAACAAAATCGATGGTGAGAAGTGTGCTTAAAAGATTTTTATTGGCGTTTTATTTTACTTTACATTTAAATTTTTTTTGGTTGTCAAATTTCCCCTGCAAAGCATAAGACGACCCTGGAGATGTCGCATTTAAACTTTACAATGCCATTGCATATTTAAGTACTTTTGGTTATTTCAATCCATTATTATTTAATGAAACTCAGTTTACAATTTGTGATTCCATAATATAAAATAATAGCTACGGAAAAGTGGTAACAAATACGCATGGAAATATTTTTACTCCACATATTCTCTGCATATATAAAACCATAAGTAAAAGCACAGTTTTGATGACTAAAAATGATTTCTGTTTCCACTAGGGAACACCGCGCCGGTTGACACTCAGATATGAACGGAGCATAGATAAAGAATATTTATTGTCGACGTTGACAGCACACGCCTGCCTCCTATGAATGTTTTATTCGACCACAATTGTGTTCGTGCCTCAATTCGTCCCTGAAAATTGAGTGCTATGTTGTAAAACTCGATCTCGCGGGTTTTCATGTAGCGTTCGAAATCTATCTCGTTTCAGTGAAAGTGTATTGTATAATTTAGTAGTGCGTGTTAGTGTTTTTCCATATAAAAACGACATTGAATTTCACAGAAGGAAATTTGAGAGTTTTTGGCTGGATTTTATGGGGAGCGGTTGGGCGTTTATTTTAATTATATTTGCAAATTGTTACTGGCGGATATTGTGATGTAAAAATGGCGTAGTTTTGCGTTCCAGTGTCTACAATATTGTACATTTATGTGGAATTGTTGAAATAGGCGTTAATTTAGTAGCGTGTCGTTGAGACTTTTATAGAGGCCTAGTCCACCTCAGTCGAACCTACTAGAAAGACTGCATCAACATGTTTGTCGCCAGAAACTCCAAGAGATATTCAAATGTATTACGTCGACGTTTTAATGAAATAATGTGAAGAATTTATCTATTTACTACTGAAGACATCCGTTATATGGGCACAGAAGGAACCTTTTACCTTCCCTCCTAAGGGAGAACTGTATTAAAAAAAAAGGAAATTCGATTGCGGTAAAATTCTGTTTACAATTCTTTAATTGAAAGACGGTAGGCAATATTCATATATTTTTCACGATTACTTATTAAAAAGATTATAAATCAAAACTTAAATCATAGAACTAAAAATCTGAATACGTAAAACATGCAAGAAGATGAAATAACTTTAATTCTTTGAATTCGTTCCTGCAGTCAGAGGCCTCCTATTATACTTACTTTATATTGCCTCTCATGACTTCCTATTTCGATAGTGATTCAACGACTTATATTTTTTTATATGTTTCTAAGTTCATTAAGTATTTTTATGTAGTCGAGTTTTAGTTTCAAAATGTTGATATTGTTCATTTACACTTACGCGTATTTGCAACTAAAATTCGAAAAATAATGATAACTGTCAGATCCGCAAACATGTAAACTGTGTCATTATATCGACGCCTTCCTCATGACAAAATCTAGTTATATTAGTAAAACAACATTACACGTGAAAGTAATTAAATAAAAATGGTAAAAGTTTCTTTATTCTGTAATTCTATGAATGTCTTAAGATATCAGGTGCCATGAATAAAAAAATAAATAAAACGTCTCTTCTAGTACTTTACACCTACGTACATCCACGTAAAATCTTCTTAAATGTGTTATAATTTCCTCCGTTTCTACTGGGACGTAGCTATGATGGCCTTGTTCGTCTGAAATGGCTGTTCGGGCCAGAAGTGCGGGAAGTCGAGACTCTACATTTATATTACGGACCCAACACTTTCGGAGGGTTTCATCGTCGAAATTTTGTTCTTACGGATTCTTCTTCGCAATCTTGTTTCTTACGGCAATAATGATTACGAGCTACGTTTATTAAACTTTTCAGTTTGTTTGCAAATTCCTGTTCATATTTATTTATTTGTGTTTCTTGTATAATATTTGTTCATTTTACTGAGCTGAAATTAAAGATTATGTTCTAAAGTACAGTATTCGTAAGGCATCATTTCCTTTTTGGGTTAAACAGAGCATAAAGGCAAATAAAATTACACCTTGACTACATTTTCAACAAGTATTTAGTCTTATGGATAGTAAAGCGGTACTAGAAATTGACAGATTGCCTATAGATTGCATGTCCCGTCGCCTATTCCCTTAAGCAAGTTCCTTGTAATAATTTCTATTTTTTCAGATCGACTTCTACAATCTGAACAGGAGAATAAGCAGATGTCACACTTTATATTTTTCAAGTAAAAGCTTTTAAATATTTGTTTATTCATTCAATTTTAAAGTAATAACGACTTATCTGCTATTAGAAACACATACATCAAAGTTTAATTATGTTCTGCTATAACAAGTAAATCAAGACAATTACCGACACGCACACTCATATCATTCAAAGTGTAACAATACTGTATTTGAACCTAAAACTTTGAAAATTGGGTCAACCATGTAAAATTAGTAATGTCTGTTATTTACAGACTACATAGATAGCAATATTTTCCATAATAATATTATATCTTCAGACAAATATATCAATTGTACTTAAACTATAAGTTGAAACACATCATCTAAGATTTGAGCATCTTTTATAGATAAACTGGATGAGACTACGAATACCTTTTAACTTAATTGGAAAAAAGGAACTCTTGTGGAATCATGTCGGTGTCTATCTGTCTGTCTGTTGTGTTGTTATTATTTGTTGTTGTATTGTTGATGCAGTGTGTTGTACATAATTAGAACAGATGTACCTAGTAAGTCGTGGCCAAAACGCAAATGTGAACTGCTAAAGTTTAGATTCCTGTGGCTTAGTTTTGAGACCTTGAAGTAAAATTAAAAAATTTTTTGTAGTCGTCATATGTGTTGCCAAAATGCATAATTGTTTTTTTTTTTATTTATCAGACTGAGGATAGAACCTGGGGGTTTTGGCTTAATAATTATACGTAGTTCATACAGTGAAATAGTGCTTAACATTAGGATTGTTGTAGTAGGTTACATGGAAACGTTGTTATTATAAACATTATAGAAGATTACACAGAGACGTATTCAATAAAAAACACGATTCTTTGGCAGTAGAATTACTGCAAATCCTTAATTGCCTCGTACAACAATCGGAACTAAAACAATAGCAGTTTTATTCTCAATAGAAACTACTGTATACTAAAGAGATAGAAAAATAAATACAGTTTCGTTTGCTATTATCCTGTGGTCTTGTCGTTTTTAAAGTTTATTAAAACCAGTGTCTATCTGATTGTTTTATAACTTGAGCCATATTGGACGGATTTTGAATTATTTTTGACTATCATGCATTATAGTTATTATTCCGAAGATTTGTTGAACATTAAGTATGAACATGATACAGTTATTGCGTATTCATATAAACATGACAGGCGGAAGTTCTGGATGCATGTCGTGAGAGTGAAGGTCAGTCATCCTATCAGAGAAACGTCACAAATTCCTTAGCCGCGAGCAATTGCACGATTGAAAATAATTTATTTATCTTCCAATCCTGATATAAAATACCGTTGTCTATGACGAAAGAAATATGCTGCGCTATCTAAATAAATGAAGTGATACAAATAATTGGAAAGTTATTTTAAACGAAACTCAAACTTTTCAATCAATATAAACCAGTTTAAAGTTTGATGTAGTCGCATCGCATTAAACAACAAGGTACGCTGATTGTTCTGAATGAGTAGGCTGAGTGGAGTGTCCAGCGTTTCAAAGCGTTGGCTTTTAAATTAAATCCCTTTATATTGCGCCTTTAGATAGACCTTGGAAAGTTTCAATTTGCCATATATTTTTAGAGGTGTGGTCAACGATCAATTTAGGCCAAACATAATGATTTTACATTGCATGAAAATATATGTCGCATTTTGCGAAGATATGTCTTAGCAATATATTAATCGTACTAGTAAAGAACTAGAGAAGCAAAATTTAAAGAGGAATATACGATTTAAGAGCCCTTGTTGCTGAAGCACAATCTCTTCCAGTCAATGTTACGACAAAGGAAAGGAATATCATTAATACATAAAATTAGCTCAATGGTACAAAATTTTAGAATTTTAGTCACGCCGTTCAGGAAGTGAAAGAAAAACATAAAATATGTCAGGTATTTGTCTTCCCATGTAGGTTGCCAAAGTAATCCAAGGGACAGAATCTCTAAAAGCTTCTTACGTGTAGCAACTTGTTCTTCTTCTCTTCTCAGTTGTTATCTTCATTGCTGAAGGTTGCGTCTAGTCTGAGGTATTGATCACCCGATGCACTATGCTCTTCCACATCTTCCTATCCTCTGCGGTCTTAAGGGCTTCAGCTATTGGTAAGCCAGTGAGTGTTTTTACCAGATCTGATCAACGGGTAGGTGATCGACTGCGTGGTCTTTTCCCATCGACCTTGCCAACTACCATAAGCTTCTCAAGGTTGTCAGGTCTCCTACGAGCGACATATCCAAAATATTTGAGAATTAGCTGGAAACAAACAGCGGATAGCCTTTTGGTAATCCTATGCTCCTTAATAATAGACACATTGGTCTGGCATGCAGTTCATGGAATTCACAACATCCGTCTATAACACCACATTTCAAAAGCGTCGATTTTTGCCTGCAACCTGTTACCATAAGGTTATATTGTGCCATCTGTGTGTTTTAATGTGAAAAGTAGCCTAAATATGTATGTTTCATCATCCATTTCAAAATTTACATTCTTTTCTATGTTGAAAGAATGATAAGCAAACTGTCATAAGTTGAAATCAATTTCTGCTACCAAAAATACTATTACATTAAATACAAAAAGTAATAATTTCATAGTTATCATAAAGAAATAAATTTAATATTTTGGAGGAAATTTAGACTAAAGATTTGTTAAAAAAATAGGAAAAAACGACGAGTATAATGCTTGAATTATATTACTTCTCCAAATAAGTGAATGTACATGTAAGTACGAGACAAATAGCAGACTGTTGCGTCACCTAACAGATCAGTTTCTCAGTTTTCAGTGTACAACCCGCAGAAAATCGTTTTGTTAGAAAGAAGTTTAGAATGTCTAGTATAGAATATAAAATTCTTTAAATGGATTGAAAATTAAAATACTTCGAATGAAAATTTCATAACTGAAAACGAAACGAGTATAGCAAGTAAATATGAATATTATAAAGTTTATTACATCAAAATAAACGTATTTGGTTCAATAACATTGCAGTTTCAAAAACATGTCTAGGTAAATAATCACTTTATTTCACCTTAGTGTTACAAGTAATATGAATTACAAAAAGCTGTTTTTCGGAACTTGAAAATTAATTGAAACGTTTCTTGGAAAATAATAGCGTAATGATTTCATTGAAAATTATACGACACAGGTGTAGGCGTCACTGGAGATAGTAACGATGGAAAAACGAAATGGTATACTTAATATAATACATAATAATAATAATAAATAAACGGTATAAACAATATTGTAAATATTTATCACAGATTTTGTATCCGAATCTATGATTTTTGTAATTATAAAAAATCGTGATAATGAATATAATTTGGAAATTATTGTTTTCACTTTACTTCAAAAACAGGAAGTTCTCAATTTGACTTATCTATGTATAATATGCCTTTATATGGCCGATTTTAAGTGGGTGTACGATCGAAAGACGATCGACTATTTCGAAGAAAGTTCGTTATATTTTAATGCAGTTTCCCCAAATCGAATGATTAGGTGTTTCCAAAGACGGTCTTTAGGTCCAAAATATTCCTAAAATTTTAGTAAATAGTTAAGTACACGTAACAAAAACTTAAATAATTCTTTTAAATAAAAACAATTAATCCAAAAGTTGCAAAAATGAAAGTCAACTAAAAATTATGACTAGATTTTGCAATTTCACTAAACAATTTAAATAAAAATACATAAACCAGTTTAAAGTTTGATGTAGTCACATCGCATGACAGTGAATAAGTATCTACTTATAATAGATATTTATACAATTAAACCGATTTTTTAAACAAAAACGAAATTTTAAAAGCAGAAAATAACATAACTAAAAAAAATTAAACACGTGCTTAATTTTTTTGAAGTCGGCACATGGTTAAATCTACATACCTATGATATCTATGCATTAGTTACTTGTGCCACAAAGCGTAAAATTAATCTAATAATATATTTATTATGGCGCTGACTTTCAAAATAAAAAATATTTGATAATTTTTAATTAATTAGTTAATAGTAAGGTGTGTATACCTCAAAACGTTTTCATAAGCATTTATTTAAAAAGAAAATGTTAATTTGTGTAGGTTTTTGTTGCATGCAACTTTTACTCATCGTTTTTCGTCATGTTTTATATTTTTATTTTTTATTAAGTTTTTATTTTTGTTAATTTTTTTTCACCGGGACGTGGATATTGATGTCATTAAATTCCTTGTCATAAAGGCTGAAGCAAATTTTACGACTTTTGCCCATTTAGATTGTGCTACGGGGGCTACATCCTGAGAATAGTACGAAATGCAACATTGTACTTTACATCGATGAAACAGAACTAACACGTGTTGTAATTCTCAAAAATTTTTTGATGTTTGGGTACCGATGCGGTAGACTACCCCACCGTGCGCACAGTTACATTTATTGTTGTAACTTGCAACACTGCAATATGCCACGGTGTAGTCCCGGGATGAAATCGATTATAGGCTATGCTTGTACTAGCTATTAAGAACTGCGAAGATTGTTTTATAAGTAAGTAATACGTGTAACAATACAGTATGCTATTGTACACTGTATTTAAATTTTAATAAAATATATTAACATGAAGTATCACACTTACATGCCTCGCACAACCATATATACGCTGCGCTATGCAAATATTCTAATTTTTTTTAATCAATGGCAATTACTTATATACAATTTTTGCTAACGACTTGAAGACAACTTGTTTGGAAAAGACATCGTACGATATATATTGATTAATTTATTTAACATATTATACATCTATACATATTGTTTGCAACCAATTTATTTTTGTATCATGTTCGCAACAAACCTATTTTTTATTGATAATTTGTAAAATTAAATTAATGGGATAAAATTTAATTTTGCGATGAGTCCCAGTTTGGATTTAAGTCTGATACGAAAAGGGTAGGAGTATATCGTCGTCCCGGAAATGCTAAACGGCTGAGATTCGTCCAGGAAGTGCACCCTTACAGGAGCTCCACAGTGATGGTATGGGCGGGTATTATGAAGAATAGACGAACTGAGCTCGTTTTTGTAGATGCCAATATGAACGCTGAAAGTTACGTTGAAGATGTCCTTGGGCCTTATGTTGACCCATTTGCACAAAGTCTTGGCTCAGATTTCAATGCGCGTTCGCACACAGCTCTGTGGACCAGAGAATACTTGGCAATCCGGGTATTGCCGTGGCCTGCACAATCGCCAGACCTCGATCCCATCGAGCATACATGGGACATGCTCCAGAGACGTGTTCTAGAGAACTTGGACGGAGTGTCGACAACCCATCGACTGAAAGACTTGTTAAAATTCCATTGGGACCGATTGCCGCAGGATCAGAATCTTATAAATTTAATGATAAATCGATGCCGACAAGTTTTAAACAACAGGGGCGATCACGCTTTGTATTGAATTACCAAATAAATAAAAAAATGTCGTTATTTAATTTTATAAAACACGAAAAGTTTAATTTCGTTTTAACTTTATTTTATACTACCTACGTAAGTTACGGTACACATATTGTTAATTACTGTGATTAAATGAACAATTGAATGAAGGATTTTGATGCGTTAGTCACTAATGTGTCAAAAAATGCTTAGTTATTATTCATAAAAGAAATATAAATATATTACAATAGTAAAAATCGTTCAAAAGTTCAAAATCGTACATGTTGCTTAGAATTTTTTGATGTGGGTAATTTTAATAAAATAAAGCAGTAAAAAACGTGTGTGTACATTGTACAAGCTAATCTCCGAAAAGAATAAATAAATTTTCTTCTGGTTGTCGCAGGTAGATTAATCTCAACTCGTAGCAAAATTTAAGTTTTGTTTCATTTATCTCTGATGACAGTGAAAAAATTTATCGTCATCTAAAGATAATTTTAAATTCGCCGCTCGTCTGTTATAAGGTGCGTAATAAAACCAATTTTCACGTGGATGAAGTCGCGGGCACCAGCTAGTGTGACATAAAAATGATATTTTTAATCTTTTTTTTTTCTTTATACAGATTAAAAAGTTTAATAAATTAAAAAATGCAATATGAAATAGTTGCGCTTGATATGAAAGAGTTTTTAAAATTGTGTATTTCATTATCTCGAACAAACTTTTTTTGCATAAACTGTCTATTGTTTATTTTCACTTTAGATTATCTTTAAATAAATAAAGAACTAGTAAATAGATTGATTTCATTTATTATTTCATAACAAAACGCACTCGCTTTTACTAAATTATATATTATCCGTTGATCAATGCACAAGAGGTTTAATTCTTTCTGCACATTAGAAAAACAGTAAACTTTATAAGATTGCGTTCTTCATTTAAATCGATACGCTATATTTATGTTCACATGCATTTTTTTCTCGAATTTTCTAAATAATTAGTAATAATAATTAGTAAGTGGTAATATTCATCAATATGGTCTCGTAAATAAACGGGAACAGAAACTTGGATTTATTGATTTTATCACTTTAATTCCGTAATTGTTGTTCTTCAAAAGTGTTCTATTTACTGTTTGTTGTTTATTTACAATGCGAATGTACGTAACATCTTTAAGTCGTGTTCGTCGTCGTCGAGACGTCTTTAAGTTAATAAAGTATTTAAACGTAAACGGCAATTAAGTTCTTCTATTTCAAAATTCCCAAAGAGAAAGCAATGTTTGTAACAATCATTTGGTTTTATTGTTTTAGTCTAGACCAGCCATTCCCAAAATGAGCGATAACGCCCCCTTGTGGGCGCTGCAGGCCTAAAGGGGGGCGGTAAGAGACCCAGAAAAAAAATGCGGGCGTTGTGTAGAGGCCTGGGGGGTGATTTGTAATTTCATTTAGCTAGGAGGCATCTTAGACAACGACTGCATGAGCTCTCGACTCAGTAGACAAAATAAGTTTGGGAACCAGTGGTCTAGACTATTCATGAATGGGTAAAAATGACACATCAAAAGATACTTATGACATGACCCTGTTATATGTAGTTTCTGCAATTAAAGTATTACATTCAAAAGTAATAAGGACTTAGTCTATAGCGAACAAAAGGCTATGAAAAATTGAACACCAACGTCGCTGATTGGCATATCTACAGCCCAAACCGCTGATTCTAGCAACTTATTCAACATTTCTCCAACAGGTTCCTTACACAGGAGGACAGGCTTTAAAAACGATTTTTTTGGAACATTGACTCCTGAAGTTGAAAAGTAGTGTTAAACTTAATACGAAAAATTGATTAAAAATACATTTTTAAACTAAAAATTTGTAAAACTTTACCAAATAAACAATTTGCTCGTATTTGGCTGATTCTGAAATCAACCCCTAAGAGAGTAATAAAGGTTGTTAAAGTTAGATGTAGATTCTAAGCAGAAACATCTACGGTCTATCGTCTGTCTCAGAAGGCGGCCGTTCAGCTCCATACCCCCGGATTTGACCACCTGGCTAACTACGGCTAAAGAGGATAAAACATGAGGCTATCCCTTAGTTTAGCGTACCCAGTTCTTCTTCTTTCAGTTTATTTGAATCTAATGTGTGGAGTCGCGCATTCAGCTATGAAGTGTATACTTGTTTTTTTTCTATTGCAATGTCTACACAGTGTGTTCAATTTAGTGCAGAAATAAATTTATTTCTATATGGAAGTCGCGGACATCCCTTAATTTTAAATAACGTATGTGTGTTCGTTAGACTGTCTATTTATTTTTATTTATTTATTTTATTTTATTGCAGGAATTATACTAATTATTATAGATACAATGTATGCTATTATACGAATATAATTTATACTATATCATATATGCCTATTATACGAATATAATTTATACTATATCATTACAAAATGACAAGTAAATGAAATAGAAAACAATAATAAATATCATTTAAGAAGTATGTGAGGACCGCGATACTCGGCACTCTGACTACCTCGTTAGGGATAAAACGTGAGAATATATACATGCATGTATATATAAATATCACAGAGCATATGAAAGTTACAACTACATTAGTTAATTTTCAATCCAAAATAAATAACCAAATACGTATACACTTTCTTATGATTTTATTATTCCTACGATTTTTATGATTATATCCTCATATAAAATGTTCATGCCAATAAACGAACACTATATAAAACTATTCTGAGGTAAGTGTTGAATATTTTCTTCAGTTTATTCTTTTATGGAAATCTATATACGTACATGTAATAATTAAATTCATTTACCATGGTTTTTCACACGCAAAGAGAATGCGAAATAAATTTTAATGATTAAAGTAGATCGAGTCATTTTTTGTGGTTTTTTTTTATTATTTTATCTACGGAATACATAGTTTAAAAAATTTGAAATGCATCGATGATAACTATATTAGTTATGAACTATACAGCAGATAGCAGTTACGTAACAATACCCACCATTGCCCAAAATCTGCATTTTTTCAATGAGTTAAGTAGCTTTCTATTTAATTGCACTTCGTAGTTACGATTAGTTAAAAATAAAAGATTATGACACAAGAATTTATACATAAAGCTATTGATTATAGAATCTGTGTTACCAGTAATAATCTA
Source organism: Zeuzera pyrina (assembly GCA_907165235.1). NCBI lineage: Eukaryota > Metazoa > Arthropoda > Insecta > Lepidoptera > Cossidae > Zeuzera > Zeuzera pyrina. The sequence goes on from OU015629.1 coordinate 7,797,302, forward strand.
AACTGTAGCGTTTGGATTGTAGAGCGCAGCGTAGCCAGTGCCGCGGCAGCGTCGTAGACGAACGGACGTAAGCGCTACGCTCGCTACTAGTTCTACGACAGTAATATAACTAACGTGCGTGTACAGTGCGTATAAAAAATTGACTGTAACATGATCACGATTACTAAACGATACTCGCACTTTGTGATTAAATTTCGTATACAGTGACCGTGTTGTGATTATTTATTTTTTTGCTAAACGGTGTGACCGAGAGATTTTTAGTAGTCAATGCATGGCAAGGCATGATTTTCTAAGCACAGGTAAAAGAGTTTGAGACGATCGTAAAAGGTGCTCGCTCCGCAAACGTTACGCAGTACTTAAAGGTTTTATTTCTTTTTATTGTAGACGTTAACCGTTCGAGGCTAATGGTCTGTTAAGATACCGCCGGCCGACTACCTCTACTAAGAGCTAGTCAAGTCTAATGAATAGGAAAATGGTTCGATTTTTCTTAATGACTATATTTAAATCACTTGAGCTTTATATATTTGCCATGAGTTTTTCTACTATATGTATTTTATAATTTAGTAAATTGGTATTCATTTGATTAACGCTACAGTATTTTAAAATACTTTTTGGACTAAAAAAAATTATTGTAATATCAGGTACAGAGATTAAAATTTCAATCGGTGTGTTTTATGAATTAGTTAATGAAATTTTAAACTTGTGTACTTACTTAATTTTGGGATGATTGTCTCAATCTATTCGAAAGTATTAAAAATAATTATAGGATAATACTGCAATTTATTATTTAAAATCGTATAGGTTAAATATAAACAAAAAAGATGTTAAATGAAAACTATGTAAATATAGTAATATATAATCATGAAAAAGTTGACTATAAATAATTGACGAAAAAATACAATTTAATACATAATCCTCTCTGATAGACTGCTGAAAAAACCGTATTTTATTTCATTTATTATATATATTTGCCCCATTACACAAATAAAGCACAATTATAGAAAGCAGGCTGATGAGAAATGAAACAGCTAGTTAACAAAAGAAAGCAAAGACAAAGTTTAAGAAAAATAATTAGAATAAACGTGAGCTGCAAAGCAAAAAGGTACTCTTACTTTCCGAAATATTCATATTTTTGATAAATTAGGTGAAAAATATTTCTTTTTCAGTATTTTCTTTGATTATAAACTCATGACCCTGTTTCTAGGTTCAGTGTAACAATCATTACTTCCATATTATGTCATAACTATCGAATAAATGAGTGTAAGGCGAAAAAAGGACTATAAACGTAGAAAGCGATATTCAACTAATTATTTTTTTACTAACAACTACAAAAACATCGTAGAAAATATTTTAGAATTTTTTTTTCTACAGCTTAGTCTGGCAAGGTATTAGTTCATAATATACAATTATTTATGGTATACGAGTCAGCATAATTGCCATATATAAGCCATATATACAAATGTTTGATTGCATACTTACATCGAATACAAATGTTTACTTTTGCTTGTCCTTTCTACAATCCGCAACTGCTGTACTATAATTATATTTTGTCCGCTTAAAGTTAAGGAAAGTGACACCAAAGTCACTTTGTGAATTTTTTATTCACTTAAAAAGTCTTAAGGTTATTCGCAAAGTGACCTCACGGTCGCTTAGCTTTAACTTTTAAATCATGGTTTCATAAAATAAAAACTTCTAATTTAACGTCCAATGCAACATTTTTTGACTTTTAATGAGGTTTATAATTTATATCAAAGAAATTCTTTTGGATTGACTAGCCTGTTGGTGCGGTGATGGCGACAGGGCATCTACGTTCTAAGCCGAGAGCTCGAGTTCGATTCCCAGTCTGGGCCAGTTAAGGAAAGAAACTTATAAATTTTATTGGATTGTAGGTGTTACTGTGTGCTCCTTTAGTTCGTTAGGTATAGTATAAAGTACATAAGTAGTACAAACCTAGTGCTTAATTTGGTGTTACACTATTAAAAACGAAATTTTCTGTCTTCAGTAGGTTTGACAATTTTTTTAATCTATGCAGATGTAGGCATGAACAAAATTTAGTATATAATATAACATAACATATCTTCACTGATGGATTTCGTTGTTGAAAGGTCATTATGCATTTTATTATAATGCTTCGAATTTATTCAGATACAAGTATATTTGTGGTGTATATTCACTGTATAAACATACATACATATCTTCACGCTGTATTCCTGACGGGGTAGTCAAAGAGAACGGAGCGCTAAGCGTCGCGGTCCTTACATACATTCCCAAATCTCAGCATTCTCCTCTCACATTTTCGCCTAGGTATGCGAGTGTTTTTAACATTTTAGTCTGCTAACACTCTGGCTGTTTGATTTTCATAAGTCAGTCTTGATCTTTCTTGGCTTCTTTTACCACTCACTTTCGCTTGTAGATTTTCTTCGTCAGTCTTTCATCGCTCATTCTTTCTATGTGCCCGAAACATCTAAGCATTTTTTATTCATTTTTACAATAACACTGTCGTGCAAGTCATAATGTATATTTCCTTATAATTGTATAAAAAAATTAAAAATCTTCATTTTTCTAAGCTTACATTATAAATTAAATGAGAGTAATGATGACGAATTAACAATATCGATCAGTCTTCGAAAATTAGGAACAAATTATTAAATAATAAAAAAAAAAAAATAAACATCGCTATAAGATGTTACGAGTACTTAATTTTTGAATAGAAGATTATTTGTTCGAATGTATAATGAATACTAGCACATTCTTAGACTCCGCTTTCTGGAAAATTATTAAAAAGTGTAGTGGCTTCCCATTTCGCGCCCTGCGTCCTTTTTTTTTCTAACACAGGAGAAACATGAACACAGATACCTAGGCCACTTAGATGTTCAACTTGATTAAGTGGGGCTTTTATCCACTAAAACACCTGCGGTGATCGACCTCGGCACGTTATCGAAGGGCTCCGGAATCACGGGCTTATTGGAACACCTCTCGCGCAGTGCGGAATCCCTTTCGGCGGGGCAATGATAACGTCCCCCCTGCACCTTCGCAATGCCACGATAGAGTAAACCCCTTACATTAGTAAAAGTCTAGAAACTAGATCAACAAAAAACGGACACGTTCTTAGAGCAAATGCTCTGTCCATTTTGGTTCTGGGTCCGAGATCTCATCTCTTTATTTTTCCGCACTAAAAATCTCAGTTCTTTCAGTTATTTCTACACATACATATTTAATGTATAGCACTATATAAATTAGCATAGTATCATTGATATTTAAAATACAACTCAAGTAATCGTTAATAATATTATTTAAAAAAATATATCCAACTATTTTACAAAGTCAATGACGATCTAAAAAAGATGTTTTATACATCATTGTGAGGTCGGCCAAAAAAGTAAAGCACTTTTGAAAGAACTGATGAAATCTAGGTGTTGGAAATATCGTTACTGGAAATATCGTAACTTTGGCATGGTTTAATGATCTGTACTATTTTAATCTTTGTTAACAAGGTGTTAAATTTTATTTTCTGTAAATGATTATGTTACAGTTAAAACCTGGTTTTAGTGAAAACGCGTTTTCTCTAGTTAAAACTAGTTTTTACTAAATGCCTTTGTTTCAACTAGAATTTACTGCTACTCACAAAATTAATATCAGTAAAGATTAGTTCAATAAGAGTGTTCTTGCGAAGGACCAGTCAAATTTAATGAGCCGATTTTGTTATCGCACTTCGCCGGGCGCTGCCGCGGCACGCTCGCTTCGCTCGCTCGGCTCACGCGTTCTGGTCAACAAACTAACATAACATAAGCTACCCAAAGAGAGTGTCTTTATAGTGCCTATTCTGTTCGGGCGCTTCACTCTCAACTCGCAGAAAGTGTCTTTGAGATTATTTTACGTAGTTCATCTAAAGCTTAGCTCTGGTTTTAACTAAGGTTCAGAGTTAGAACTATTTTTATCTAAAATTCAAGTATACAGGGCTAATCTGAAAATACTCATAACCACTTAACAATTTGTTCTTAACATTATTCCTAATAGCTTTTGTTCTACGACTTTAAAAATTCATAACTTTTTCTTTCATGCAAAAACAAAGATTCGTTAAATGTTTCTGAAAATGGCGCCTACTCTAACCGGTCGCTAAAGCGGCACACGCACAGCGGGGCGTGTGGGGGCGGCGCGGCGCTGAGGGCTGGTGCGCTTGCACTGTACTATTGGAAATACGTACAGAGTAATTACGTTTGAGACAGTACAACAAAACTTAACAAATATTTTTTGAGGACAGCATTAAGTTTAAAAAAAGTCGAAGAAACAAACAACAAAACAAATAACAAAAGTTGTTAGGTATGATGACAGAAATTTTGCACTGAGGTTATCAGTATTTTTTAATTAACCCTGTATATAATAGTAAATTGTAGTTCTTACTAGGAAATTCTAGTTATAGCAAAGGTATTTATTGAAAACTAGTTTTAACTGGAGAAAAGGTCTCTAGTTAAAACTAGTTTTTAATAAATGTCTTTGTTAAAACTACAATTTCCTAGTTAGACCCATAATTTACTGCTATATATGTCGTTTTAAATAAAAAACGGATTTTAACTGTAACATGCATACATACATACATATCCTCACGCTGTATCCCTAACGGGGTAGTCAGAGAGGACAGAGCGCCAAGCGTCGCGGTTCTCACATACTTCTTTCGCATCCTCAAATCTCCTTATTCTCCGTACAAATTTTCGCTTAGGTATGCGAGAGCTTTTAACTGTAACGATTATATTAAACATAAAAATTACATTATTAAAAAAAAATTCCTACATGGATGTTTCATTTTGACAGTTGTTGTACACATCTGAGCATATTGCATTTTTGACAAACTATTCTAATTTTAAAAATAGTCACTTATTAGTCGTTGCTATTTTGTTAAATTTTATTTTTGGTAGTTTTAACATAAAGCAAGTACGACTTGCACAATTAACATCACCAACCAACCCATTACTAACTGCAAAACCAAGTCTGTCGTAGAGCTTTTACAATAATCAGTATACGATAGCAATAAAAACAACAGATGAAGTAGACAGACGTTATCTTAGAAATATTGGCATTACTTTGACATATGTCACTTTAATTATGCTGTATTGTACGGACTATATTCACAATATGTTACACTTAGAGCTGGCGCACAGTGGTGAATGTGTCACAGTGACAAAAAATCACTTTGCCATTTCACTATGAAAACACACAAAACTGCGCTCACTGGGTGATGTGACAGCGACGTGACAAAAAGTATCGCTGGCTCGCGACATTTCGGTTACATTTTGTTACTTTTGTGTTACCTTCTGTTCTGTAGTATATGACAATGCGCTCACCGGTGACTTTGTCACCGAACATTGCCAGTCGACCGCTTGACGCCGAAATGGAAGCAAGTATGACGATGTCGTGTGATGAAAATATTGATATCGAACTTTTCATAGAAGAGATGCAAAATCGTCCAGTTTTATATAATAAATTACTTCCACAGTATTCCGTTGTGAATATTAAAAGGAAACAACAGGAAAAAGTAGCTATGAAATTATATGTAAATGCAATGGTCAAACTTTAGTATGGCTCAAAAAGATAAAGCAGGTAATTGACAATTATGTTTTTTTGTTCCTACAATCGATAACGTAATTTTGTGTTTTATTATGATTATTTTATGTTGCATCATATTGCCATGGAATTCACCCTGCAAGAAATATGAAGTATGAAACAAAATAGTTCCTTAAACTATATACACACGACACATGGGATATTTGCAGCATCTATGCCTACATTATTTATCGTACCAGATTTGCACATATCTGTGTATTCTTTGTAATTGAGAAAATTCGATCCGGTGTTGTTGGGTTTTTGTAGTCTTATGAGTTTTCCATCTACTGCACCAATTATATTTGGAAAATTAGTACATTCTTAAAACTGATCTGCAACGGTATACCAACCTTCTTAATTATTTTCTGCCATGGAAATACGGTTGCAAAATTTCCCATAGGCTATATATTGTAGCGTTGTGACTGTAATCAAAAACTCGAAGCATAAAGAGTAAAAGCTTGCACCGTTCGTTAAGTACCTGAAATAATAAAATTCATAAAATAATTGTCGTTGATAAAATTGTAACTGTGTATTATTACCTACCGCGCAGTATACCTAGTCAGTTTTTTGAAGTTTAGTTTTTTTGTAGGACAGATAGTTCAGAAGCGTTGGAAAAATCTACAGGCTGGTTTCTCGAGAAAGCTGAGGCTACAAAAGGACACAAAATCTGGTCTAGAAGCAACTAATCGAAAAAAATATTGTTTCTTTAATAAATTATTATTTCTTTTACTCACTCTAAAGCAGAGGGATACTACAAGTAATGTGAGGAAGTTAGACGATGACGATGATGAAACAGATGAATTACCACCAGCAAAAATAAAAAGACAGAATCCTGAACTTAAAAAAGTAAATACGAAGAAGATTTATCACAAATAATGAGGGAGAAAAGTAATAATGATGCCAACACTGATCTAGACACATGTTTTGCTTTATTATTAGTGCCAATGTTAAAGATTAATCCCATTTAGGCTAAATAAGATGCTCAAATTGATTTACTGAATGTTTTAAAACGACATTGTGCTTTAAGTAGAACTACTCAAACACAAGAAATAAACGTACACCATGCACTACCACCATATGTAGAAACATGACACTCTTTAGTCTTACATATCTAATTTTTCTGATAAATCAGAAATAATAACATTGTTTTCTCCGTAAATAAAGTTTTTTTTTTAAATAATCTAGAGGCAGATGGGGTTACAAAGCTGTGGCGTCACAAACTCGCAATGACATTGCAAAGCGCTAGAAGTGGCAGAGACGGAACTTATACCCACTCTGTTCCCACTACGCAAGTTTAACAGTGGACTTTTTGGCGGGAACGGGAGAAGTGAGGTTGACATTTTGTATAGATTTTCTATTTTTACATTTTATGGAGTTTTAAAGCACAAAAGTGATAGTATATTGTATTTTAAAGTTCTGTATAAGTAAAAAGAATGGAACAGGTCTAAATAAAAATGTGCAGCTGAAGTTCTCGCGCTCTTCCAAGAAGTCCTTTATAACTTCTGTAAAGTCTACTATCACTTTACTGGAGGAGTTTTACGATAAGAATAAACTAATTTAGGCGTGATTCTATTTATTAATACGTGACATTGGCAAATGCGCTAAACTGTGCGCCACGCCATAAAGAAAGAAAAAAGAAGTTTAAAAGCGTATAACTCTGACATTTTTCATTGCATTTGAATATTTTTTCGTAGTTTTGTTTGTGGGTACTAAGCCTATCTTTAAATTAGGTCGTTAAGAAACAATCATCTAGGCTATTAGTCGTATTAGGTATAATACAGTGCTTACGTGCAATATGATTCATATTTACCTTCTAAATAAACGGTTTTCGGAATACTTATTAAGAATGTACACTGTACAGGTTATATGAAACGTTCACTTTCTTTGAAGTTCTCATTTGAATGCCTTGTTTCTAATTCATAGCTTGTTACCATAATTGCTGGAACGTATAATTAAGATAGCATTTGAATATTAATAATTTCAGGTAAGTAGTGAGTATTTTGTTATTTAAATTACTGTGAATTTAAAAACATTATATCTGTTACTAATTTTACTTGCTTGCGTGAAAGTCGTGAATGAGTGACTTACCTCCCGTGTACTTCTAATGACGTTACGCCACAGCACTCTTGTGCGCCGTGCCCCACCCGGGACTACCATATGGCGCCACCAGACCACTCAGAGGTGGTTGTAGTAGTAGTAAACATATATATGACGGCTCTTCGTGTTTTCATAGCTTGTTTAAATTTAGCCGTGAGTTAATAATAACTCCATTTGACGTCTAGTTACTATCCGGAAATGGATGTCTCTTGTAATTATGTTTTCATTTTTGGAATGAGTGACATGAAAGGCGTTTCAGAAAGATATTTGTGGGAGGCGTAAGGTGGTTTCAGGAACGGTAGGGGTTGTATGGATCAGATTTTCTCGCTTCGCATTATCGTGGAGAGGTTTCTGGCTATAGGCCGGAAAGTTTACTGCGCTTTCTTGGATCTAGAAAAAGCATTCGATAGAGTAGTGCGGAAGAAATTGTGGAGTCTTCTGCCTGAATATGGCGTGGAGGGCTCCTTACTACGGGTGGTGAGGTCATTATATCGTGGCCACAGAGCCCGTGTAAGGATAGACGGTGACATGTCGCCCTGGTTGAAGTCTGTTCTGGTGTCAGACAGGGCTGCGTGATATCTGCCTGGCTGTTCGTGCTGTATTTGGACAGTTGCCTACAGAGATTGAAAGGTAATATGAGTGATATGGCGATGTGATGACACAGTGTTAAACTGCCTATTGTACGCTGACGATGCTGTGCTAATAGCACCATCAGAACCTGTCACGTGCATGAAAGAAGATTGTGAAGTAAAAGGATTGAAAATGAATGTGAACAAAACTAAGGTTCTGGTGTTTGAAAGAGAAGCGGTACAAACGAAATGTGTGATTTGTGTAAATGGAAAATGTCTAGAACAAGTGAATGAAATTGTGTATCTGGGGAGAGTGTTTTCGAGGGATGGAAGATGTGAGTTGGATGTGGAGAGACGGATAGCAGCTGGCAATAAATTGAACGGTGCTCTGTCCGCATTAGTGGGTAGTGTGAATATATCTAACACTGCTAAAATGGCCATCCACAATGCGGTATTGGTGCTAACTTTGTTGTACGGTAGTGAAGCCTAGATATGCCCGAAATCGAGTGAGAGTATGATGAATGCTGTGGAGATGCGGTCTCTCAGAAATATGTGCAGTGTCATGCTTGCGTACAGGATAAGCAATGATGAGATACGCAGTATGGCAGGGTTGCACAACAGTGTTATTGTAAAAATGAAAAAAGGAATGCTTAGATGGTTCGGGCACTTAGAAGGAATGAGTGATGAAAGACTGACGAAGAAAATCTACAGAGCGAAAGTGAGTGTTAAAAGAAGCCACGGAAGACCAAGGCTGACTTATGAAGATCAAATAGCCGAGTATTAGCAAACGGAAATGTCAAAAGCACTCGCATAACTAGGCACAAATATGTGAAGAGAATGATGAGATTTGAGGAAGCGAAAGTGGTGTGTAAGGACCGCGACTCCTGGCGCTCCGTCCTCTCTGACTACCCCGTTGGAGATATAGCGTGATGATATGTTTGTGTTTATGTTTATGAATGAGTGACATCCAAGTGAGGGTGTAGTAAATAGCAATAATTAAATAATTCACGATAAAACTTTATTTCAACGAAGCACACTATATCACTTTATTTTTACTATTAACATACTTTGGACAGTCTATGATGATGTGTCCGAAACTATAACTACCATAGACCAGTAAGCCTGTCAATTACGTTTTGACTAATTTTGTAAGTAAAAGAAACTTGTCAAACGTGTTGTAGGTCACTGGACGGTGTGTTGTGGTCTGATTGGTCACATTGAGAGCGCGCGTTGAATGTTCGAGAGCAAAGTGGCGGATAATTGTAGGTGTGGTCATGGTTTAAGTGATATAATGCTAATATTTGGGTAGTGCTATTATAAGCGTGATCAATGATGTACTAATCTGTGAGCACACACTTTTTAAATTAATAGTGTTGCACGAAATGTCCAGGTTTCATCATGATTCGTCCAATTCCATGATTATGCGAAGACATATCAAATTATTCGAATCGTTTTTGTAATGTAGGAACGCTAACAAAATTTTGTTGTTTGACACAGATATTTTATATTCCGTAATTTATCTGTTTATTCCCAAATGAGAAATTACTCACAATTCTTAATGAAAAGATCTGACAGTTCAGTATATTTTATTCAGGACTCCATTATCTAAACACGGCTTTAAATCTCGTATACTTCGTATCTTCGGACCTGAATTTTCATGGGATTTACTTTGTTTGGATACTCGATTACTGTATTTCACATGCTTCTTTTAAAGTAATGTCTAAATATTAGACTATATCTTTGGTACAGTAATTTATGTATCCTAAAGTTGAGCGATCTAGGTTCAATTTGTGATCAGATGTACGAGGAAATACTCGTAATAATTACACTAATTTTGTGATCCCGAACTAAGCACTAGACATGTACTGCTTGTACTATGGATGCCACATAATAAATTGGAGGAGCTATCAGTGATAACCAGACTCCAAACCAGTTTCGAAAAGATCGTTTCGTAAATTGTTCTTAACGGGAATCAAACTCAGGGCCCCAGTTTGTAAGTGAAAAGCTTCATCTTAGAGTTTAGGTGTTACCAGGAGCTCCCCCATTGCGTTGTGACAGATGCAACAGATCTAGAAACATTAGCGTAATAAGAGGATTGTTATTTTCTAAATAAATGAAATAGTAAAATCGATCTTTATTTATTATTTAGATATATAATTTTGTCTACGTTCCTTCAAAATTATTAATTGACACGTATTTCGCTCAACGAAGCATTATCAGAAAAGTTTAGACTGTCATTTAGGTCACACCGTAATTTCTTATATCGAAGGTTTTTAGGATTTTAATTTAAAGTATATTTATTACTTTTTATATTAGATAAAAGAAAATTGTCGCTCATCTTTAATAATACCTAACGCTATAACCTAACGCTACGCCGCTAGACCTTCGGCCGCCGAAACAGATCAAAATAAATAATTTTAGCAACAAAAATGTCTAAGATCCCTTAATATAAAAATCCTTGGAATGGCTGAACTAATTTAAACTACCCAATTTATGAAAACTGTAACTCGTGAGTAAAAAAAACTGCATATAAATCCATTAATCGCCTCGGGAACTATGATGTCACACACAAACACACAGACAATGTCAGACGATGTCAAATTTATAATACCCCTATTTTCCGTGGGGGCTAAACATGACTATGACGAATTAAATTTTATTTGAGAAGATTCGAGTTAGGATCCCGCAAAATTTGCATCAGTACGAAATCCCCTTCAAAATCTTATTCCGAGAATATCGCGCGTTAGCTGAGGATATCGTGTAAGGATAAGGGCCGGCTTTTGTGTGAAAAAAGAGGGGCAATTATGGAGTCGGAGAAAAAGAAAAACTGAAACTATAATAAATAATATTTATAGCTATAACTATATACATATAATTCATAATAATTCATTTTATTCAAATGATAAATCAAAAGACCATTGCATAAATGAAAGTCGGAATTGCGCAATTAGTATTTTAAAACGAGCGTTTCTAGCAAATTGTTATCAATCACCAAGGCTCGGACCGGTTTGAAAAATAACAGTTAGTAAAGGTTTTTAACTGTTTCGCGTAAAGTTTTTGTTTGAAACGAAACCGATTATCATTTCGCTCTATAACCGAAATAAATAACTAAATAACTAGTGTCATTTTAATTAGCAGAATTCTCAAGAAATAAACAAATAGTCAATGAACACTATAGCCCTAATAAGAACTTTATTTCAAATTAAATTAAAATTAAGTTACTAACCAGTTTACAAGAAACAAAACCAAAATGTTAAGTTAATATTATGTACCCACCTATTTATGATCAAACCGGTTAGAAAATTTAATCGGTATCCCGAGAGTTGCCAACCGTCTAGTGGTTGCAAAACAAAATTTTCGTAGATATTATGTAATGTAATCTTGTTTATTTTGCCTTTAATGTACACTTCATTCCCAGATTTTATGGTTTTATACAGATTTTACCTCAACGATAATTTTGGACACACATTTTCACGCTGTATACCCAACGGGGTAGTCAGAGAGGACGGATTGGAGACTTGATGTCGTAATAAGAATTTTTAAGTCTTTTACAAAAAAGTTTTTATGTTAGTGTGATTGCGAAAGGTAGGTTTAAGATTTAAGTTTTTAGGGAATTTGTGTAATATGTTTTTTTTTACTTTACAAGTTTTATTTTTAGTTTTATTTTGACATACACATGAAATATAACACACCATCAATGTTATAAACTTCTCAGGTACAATAGGTAGATACAAGTAAATACTTACCCAGTTTAGGCATGCTACTAACACTAGTCTGCACAACGTATTAATTACATTATGTATTAATACCTACTTAATGTTAACCTGTACGATGTATGTTCAAATAGAATAAGTTATATTCAGAAATAAATTTTCTCTTTTCTTATCTTATCTTATCTTAATAAATAAAACATTATGCAAGGGACCAAGACAAAGAAGATTTAATTATACTAAATATTTTTTAGATGACGGTGATGTGAGACGAGAACATCATCTCAGAAAAACAATAATATTAATACAATTTTATAATAAAACGTTTTTATTTATTTTTAAATTGTTATTTTTTATTTCATTTTTAATTCTATTTCTTATGTTTTGCTGCTTCCTCTTGATGTTTTATTTTAATTGCGAACATTTAATAATTTTCTTTTCTTAGCTTTAACGATTTGTCTCTGTCGGAGGAATTGTCTTTGTAAGTATACGACGCTACAGGTCGCCTGGAGTTTGAGATTTGCATTCACATATAACAAAAAATAACTTTATAACACATACTGTACACATCAAATCTATTGTTGGGCAAAGGCCTACTCAAAAAGAAGGAAATCGTCGTATTCATCACGTTTGAGAAAAATGGGCTAGTCCTTCAAGGAGGTACCCACTACCACTAGGAAAATCCACCTAAAGAAAAGCTACATGACACCAGTAACAATTACAAATTAGGTACAATTGCAAATATTTAATGCGTTATTATGTAGGTACTGTAATACACAGATATCAACCGCAACTAGGACAAATTCTGTGAGTATAGAATATTTCTTCAAAATATTTCTGCAATTTTTTTTTGGTGAAATGGTCTTTGGATTAAATGAACAACTGAGCAACAGAATTTTGGATGAAATGCTACACACCAATGAATTTTTGTGAAGCTCCAAGTCTGCTCGATTTAGCATTCGTATATATTTTTATCAAGGAACTACATTTTACAAGAAACCTTTAAATTATTGACAAACGTTATATTATTTTTTTGTATTTGCTTAACATAGGTAGTTACAAAGAAAAGGTTGGTTTCACTATCTACAGAATATCATGAACAAATACCGTACAAATAATAAAATATTAGAATGTATCGATTTGTCGATAAATTTTGTTCAATCTCTACGGTGAACGTTTCGAATTCACGGATATATTTTTTTGTTATTTTACAAATATAATTCAGAAATAATAGAGAATTAAGATAATGGACGGTTTATTACGTGCTATTAAAGTATAATGGTACTGCGTATTTCATATTTACCTATGAAACGTATCTTTGGATTATTGTTATCGGCTACATCACAATTTAATAAAGAACACGAAGTTTACTATTGCTGTTGTTTTTGCAATAAAACTTAGGACGATTACAAAAAAAATTACTTAACTACTTTTAATTTCACAGGAGACTAACGGAGATTAAATAGGTGTTGAACTGGTTCTACGAACATTTTGTTTCTGACTCTTTTTTGCACGTAGCTTTTGCCATAAAGACCGATTTGGTGTCGCACACTTTGTTCGTTTATTACGCTAATATACTATGTTTATGGTTTTTTCATAAGCTAGCGCGTGCACGTTTGTATGGAGAATGTATGGGCACAAAAGCTCTTTTTCAGGATAATTATTATAGTTTATCACTGCGTCATCTTAAACAATTAACGCAACATAACCTGTTATATATTTTTGATTTCTTAATCTTTCTTTTAATGCCCCACATAATGACAACAATTTTTTTGTATTACTATTTTTTAAGTTAGCCCTAAAATAACTCACAAACTCAAAGCTTAACTTTTAAAGTTCGCGTCTGTATTGGGGCAACCATTTACTGCAACTGTACAAAAATATAAAACAAAATAGATTAACAAATCGACATACAGATAATCAAATAACGAAGAACATTCTTTGTTTAAACTTATACACTTTGTTTAAATTCTTTGTTGACACTTATACACTTAAAATTATAAGAATTCATCAAATGAAATGGATATCCGCAAAGTAACTCTTAATTATATATAATTCTTGTCTTACATGCAGGTCTGAAGAGAGATAGTAGATTCATGGAATATACCAGTCGCTTATCTTCCCAAATATATCATAAAAAGCGGCCATTGGATAGCCTCTATTTTAAAGAACTTGGCTTAGGCGATAGGTTAGCAATATGCCATTACATGGTTCCATTTTACCACCTATAAACCTAAATATATATTACTGGAATTGGGTTCATGATCTATTCTTGTTGTGTGTTCATATTCTATTTCGAAAAGAAAAATATCGCGAAGATTTATATATGCATAATAAATAACTCTGTAACTTGTCTCTTTTCTTCAAAACTTATTTTTTTATTATACTAAACTTCTTTCTTATACTGAAGATTAAAAAGGGTTTGACTAGTACCTATATATACCCCTACCAGATGTATGCCCTAAATCCGTTTCTGTTACGGATAGGATCAAATCTCTGACTTGGCGGATCGGGTGATCCGATAAGAAAGTAAATTATTGCCTACTGTTGACCGTAACGATCTTTGGCAGCAATCGATTTGTGCCCGTATGGTGTGGATCGTCTTTCACACAGATATTGCCGCTACATCAATGTAGAGATGACATTTTTGTTTGTAGTCTTGATATGATAAAAAGAGCAGTATAGGAAGCAATGTTAGTACTCTATGCTCAGTTCCTATGAGTGTATATATGTTTATCTATGTGTGGTAAATGATTGATGGATGAATAACGATTATAGCCTGAAAACGTGTTGTAAGGATTAATCAAACGAGGTCTGATTCAATCACGATGTTACAAAAAATTTGAACGTGAAAGTGATTGGCAATATTCTATTACGAGTACTGTTTCCGATTTTTAGGCTCCCGTACTTTGAAAGGAAAAACATAATATAATGCCTTAGATCAGACAAACTCAACCTTATTTTTCTCGGGTCACGTGTTAATAATAGCTATTTTAACTGGGCCACAATATTACAATTAAAATAAAAAAAAAACGTAAATGAGTTTAAGTAGCATTTTATTAAACAACACAGCAGTAAAACGCAGCAGTAGTTTTTTAAACACCTTTAATAATGCTACACATAAAACGTCACCCTGCAGAGAATCAGTACATTGGTTTCTATAAATATTATGTGTATATGTTGCATATTTCATTTTTGTGTAAAATTCAAGTGATAGGTTCACCGCATCGCAATTGAGGTCGTACGCGTTTTGACGACTCTTATGGTGGCACTTCACATGGCTATTCGTATTCGCGTATTTGTCTTATTTGCTCAAAAACGACCATGCGAAGACGATTTATTTGTCTTCATTTGTTTTATTTGCACAAACAAGACAAATACGCAAATACACGAACACGCGTACCCACCCACTTGTCGATTTTTGGTCACAAATTCAAATTCAAATATTTCAAATAAATTCATATATCGTCCACACATGACCACCTCAGTAGAATGGACAAATGAACATGTGTTGTGATTTTTGGAGTTATCTAAATGCTTCCTTGCATTTTGTGCATGCATGACATACCAAATGCATCCGTGCACTTTGCACATTACTTGCAAACTCCAACACGTCCATTGCTAGGTGCGTCCACAAAGGAAAATCAACAAAAATATTCGCGATTATTTGACGTATTTCCCGTTTGCGTCCATATGTGGATGGCATGTTCGTGATGTTTGGGACTTCACACGAATATTTATTTAAACGTGACGAATACACTACACGATCACGAAAAGCTCTAGCGTCTAATCATTAGGAGTTTTGCTGCGAACTTTTGGAAATTTAATACGTAATGATAAGTATTTTTAACTAACCATTCAGTCGGCCACATGTGTGCGGTGAAGTTTACAGGAAAAATGTAACGAAAACGTAGATTTTACTGATTTCTAGTAATTAATTTTTAAATTTACCTTTTTAAAAATATTTTGAACCTTCTTTCTACGTGAAGAACTCTGTACTTTTCAAACTAAGCTCTAAATTATTCAAAATAATGAATATATATCCATAGGCTTCATAAATAATTCCAGACACGCTATGTCTCGTACGGCAACAGTGAGACGAATGATATAAGCTGACTCACCTGTACATACGACACATATTTTTTATCGGATAATCGGCCGCTATTTCACTAAGGTTTTGTCCCACTTAGTAAGTACGGGAAAGGCTGTCTGAAGTTATAAAATATATATTTATAACTTCAGACAGCCATTACATTTGTAGGAATCACTATAATGTTAATGTTGGAATTATATGTGCACTTCCAAGTTGGACTCGGAGAGAAAGAAAAATACACAATATATCAACTTAATCATCTGCCCGAGCAGCTTCAAAAATCTGTCAAGAAACTAAGATTATTACAAGAGATTTGTTTAGACGTATATGGTTCCGTTTTGCCCTATATAAGCAATAGCACTTACTGTCAAAAATAGTGTCAACTTACCTAATTTATATACGCCACAAGTATATTCTTGTATATTCTTAGACACAGAAATATCGTTATTAGCTGATTAAAACTGACAACTCATTTGTATGAAGGTAGAATAAAAAGACACGTTGTTCTTAAGTGCGACAAAGCTTACACAGTGGAAGGAACTGTTTTGACATGCTTACAAAGTGTTTTATTTCATTACTTTTACTTCAGATTTTAGTTTTTTTGGTCGAGGAATCGCATGTGAAAATCAAATCTCTTAGTCTCGTTGGAAAGTTTAATCTTACTTTTAAGAGAAGAGTTCCCGTTTTGATACCTGGCTGAAATAAACTTGAAAATTAATTTTTAAATGAAAATTAAATAAATAAAATTTGACCAAGTGCAAGTCGTACTTCGTGATTAATTGCTTTCTTTTTAAATGTAAAATAATATAAGTAATGTTACCTCTAAACATTTCATACTTATTGTTTGTGATTATATTCCGATTTTTCTGTGCTGTAATTTTGGAAGGGACACTAATTTTTACGCGTATTTTCAAAAATACTAAAAAAAAAATTCAAATTAATGTGCAATACATTTCTGAATTCAAAATTTAACAAGGTTTCATTTGAAATCCACGCAATAAACACAACAAAAAAAACTCTTTCCTGAAACCAGTTTTCAAAGTTAAAACTGATTTGTGTGGTTTTTTTTTCTTTCGGATCCTTATTGGGGTTGTTACTTACTGTAACTGTTCCAATTCGTGTTTTTTCTGTTTACGCCAAATAGTCTCTGAAAAAAATGGCTATGGCAAATAGACACCGAGATCCATGTGTTCTTCGTTCAAATTTTGTGAACGAAACACTGAAATAAAAAATATCTTCACCAAACTAAGTATGCTGCAGACATCCTCAACGCTCCACAATGTTTTATACACTTAATCCATT
Source organism: Zeuzera pyrina (assembly GCA_907165235.1). Taxonomy (NCBI): domain Eukaryota; kingdom Metazoa; phylum Arthropoda; class Insecta; order Lepidoptera; family Cossidae; genus Zeuzera; species Zeuzera pyrina. Next base: position 7,814,671 of record OU015629.1, read on the forward strand.
ATATAAAATACATATCACTCACTTGACCAATTTTTCCAGTTGTCTGATCACTTAACACTTTCTCGTCTAACATTCATATGTCTACATATATTTAAACCCTATACGTGACACTGAATACATTTTGTAACCACAGACTCTTTATATTGAAATTCATTAATCTTTTATGAATACATTTATTATTACCGCGCATTCTTATTTGTATATGAAAGCCACACAACGAATTCCATATATTTAGATTTTTTGAGTGATCTGTTCACGATTTTGTTTGCACTGATTACGAAATAAAATTATAAATAATAAACTCTAAAATTATAAATAAAAAACAAGATTTTATTTAGGCCATGATAAATTAAATAAATTGTAATACAAGTAACGTGATGTTCATTATAATTTTATATTTAGTAATTTAATGCTTTTTGCGAGAAGTTGTTTCTCTCTATTCAAATCTTGCAACGAACTTTTAGTTTCACAATAATCAATTTATTACGAACATATTGGATATAACTACTCCGTTAGAGATACGGCGTAAAGATATGTATATATGTACATATGTGTTATGTATATTATATATTATTAGGTTTATGTATATTATATATTTATATTATTTATTTATAAGTATGACTTGTTTGTTGTTTGTTGTTGTTATTTTCTACCAAGTTTTCTTCTCTTTAAACCTTTTGGTTTGATATCTGTTTCAATGAGATCGTAAAGTAAAATGTAATCCGCCATTTTAGAGTGGCAGCCATTTTGAACAAATTACAACATTGACTATACTGGCTTCTGTTGTCACTAGCACTAAAATTATGTGCGAAATTTCGATCATATATTTGTGATCGAAGGTGCGAAATCAAAGACTTAGCTCAATTGATTGGATGATACTTTTCAATTCAGTTCAGTTGCAATATTTGACCCGCACTCTACCTACCATGTGGTGAAGTTAAAAAAAACCTTGGAATAGTAATCCGCCAGAGCTTATCGCACACGCATTTAGTTATAGTACGGGTAACGTTTCAGATAGATAAAGTAAAAGTTTAGTTTCATAAATTGATGTTAAACTGAACAATAGATAAATAGTGGGTCCAAAATCTGATTATATTTTTAGTTATTTCTGATTACATTTTCATGTATGTGCGAAATTTCCGCTCAGTAGGTGTAAAGATGACAAAATGAACCCGCTGTGACTTACGAACAGACAGACACGATGATATCGTAAGGGTTTTTGCCATTATTTTACACTTTATTGCACGCACAACAACATATGAAAAGAAAAGTACGTATAGAAAAAAGAGCAAAAGGTACCGCTTATTTCCATTGGAAATTTCTCCCAACGGACCCGCGAAAGAGACATTTTATAAAAAAGGGAGTTAGACCTGTGTGCGTTACAATATTACCCTACTAAATAAAAGTAATGAATTTAAATACGATCACAAAAAATACATACGATCAATATATTTATAGGTACATAATAAATAAATAAATAGATATATATATATATATATACATTCTAACTACATATAATATCAATAGGTGCTTTATGTTCAAGTAAAAATGATTATTGTGAACCATTTTGCCTGTGAAACCCAAAAAAATCGCTTCCATTAATATCACAACTTGACGTCATTTCTTACAAGAAGTATTTGGTCTTATCGATGGGAAAGCAGAGGCAATAATGCCAAATTGCTAGTCTATGCTTTCACGAATTTCTTATAATATCCGTTAGTAGACATGCGTAGAAAAACAAAAAGGTGGTTTATCTATTCTTTCGAATTTTACTCTATACCAGACCAGCAATTATAATTACTAATTATGATTAATAACACTAATCGGATGTATCGAATTGACCGTGACATATCGACTGAATAAACAAGCTTTGGACGCTTAATTTCTTTGCTATCTTCAATAAATAATGGATAAATCCCTTTACATCCATATTCGCACTACAGCGAAGGTTTAACAAACAAAACTTAAAACGCCATTACGGACGTAAAAACATAAAAGAATGTAATAGAGTAAGAAATACGACTCGTATCTGACGATAAAAAGGAACGAACTTCAGCTGTAAATAGATTTCATAAAAAGACGGCAAAGCTTTGTTCTCTAGTACAAATATTACCTTTTCTATGGCAACAATCGGGGTTGCTTGAAGAAATGTTTCTATGTTCACACATCGTTTCGTTATAACGTATTGAATTTAACACTTATTTTTTAAATCTTAGATGTAAAGTAATAGATATGAGATAATAGTTTTGTATTGGAGATTATCATATCTATTTACAGAAGACCAACAACCGTACAATGAAGAAATATATGAACAAAGTTATTACATTGTCCTCTACATTTATAAACAAAATCTATAAGAAGGCAGGTAAGGAAGGCACATTGTAGATATTTGAAAAAAAAAATGATTGGATTAGAATTCTAAAGTAAATTATTGTTTGTTTCATCATGTTCCCTGAAAACCTATTGATTAGATATCTCGATAATATAGATTAATAGATAAATTGATTAGATATTGATTAGATAATAGATAGCAATAGATATACTATATATATTAAAAAACTAGAATAGAATACTAGCGGATCTGCTAATAGTACTGAGCATTTTCCTTGATGAGGAAACAGTCTAATATTGTCTCAAATCACTCCAATTCTGTAGCCCTAAATTATAATACAAAGGATGGAATTCTATGACACCAGACTCTAAGCTAATTTAGAATTGTTAATTTGCGAAATTGACGAGGTCAGAGATAGAATTCGGAATTTTCGATTTAAAATGTGAATGTACTAATTTCCACGCCCACGGGACAACCCAGTTTTAGGCCATGTTATTCTAATTTGGAATCAAAATGCATCAATGCGCAACAAACTGACTCAATATTACTTATAATAAAAGTTACAAATGGTTGAACTGAACTCGCTTCATTGTTACGTAAAAATTTGCAAAATTCGAATCGTTTATTGAGTGATTCAATTTTTATATTGCAAAAGTAACTATGTACGCACTAGAAATAGTATTTCATTTACTGACTATTCAACAAATACCCATGTGATACCATACGCAACCACTTTTCGTTTCAACAATAAATATCGTATGAAATTCAGCTATCGCATACCACCAGAGCAATAGGTAATAAGGTAATAGCTAACAGATTTCTTATCGTTTCGAGTACGTTGGTGTCGGTTTTTGTATGCCCGCGCAGCACTGTACAGCTCTGCACTTCGCGATCGTTGCAGGCACCATATGTTAATGAATCCAGCTGAAAATATAGCGGCGGTATTCCCGAACCGTTACGACTTAGGGACCTTCAAGAAACGAGCCTACTCTTTCCTTATAGGCCGGCAACGCACCCGTGACTCCCTGGACGTTGCGGGTGTCCATGGGCGGCGATGATCATTTTCCATCGGATGATGCGCTTGCTCGTTTGCCACATCTGATATAAAAAAAAAAATATAAATTATGTATGTATGTACATGGTTAGATATAATTTTTATTCATTTTTCCTTATTCATTTGTCATAAAAATACATTTACATTTAGAAGAACAATTATCGGCAGATATAAGAATGGCCCGTTGGCTCAGTGGCAGAGCATGTGGTTTCTAAGCTGGGGCCCCAGTCTATTTAAAAAATAAACTTTCCAAAATTGACTTGGAGTCTCGAGTGTTTCTGGGAGCTCTCCAGCTCAATGTGTGGAGCCCACAGAACCCACATAAAAAACACACAAAATTAAAACTTCGAGGTATTTTTTTTGTAAACTTATTTGATGACTTATTTTTGTTTTCAAATTAAGATATTGATAATCTTGAAACCCGTGAAACTAATCAAGAGATATAAATGTTAGTATTCTTTTTTTATAAATAAATTTGTGAAAGAAATTAAAAAAAATTATTTTATTTCACAACCGGAAATGCTCATATTAATGCAGTTAAGACGCCCTCTTTATAAATTTATACTGTATTTCTCTCCAGGTTGGGCTATAAGAACCGAAAGACTATATCAATTATCTATAAGATCTCATGCAATAGCGCATAACACAATCACCTTACCAAATGGGAGAATACACCTAGCCAACGTTACAACCATTTTAGAATCTTAATTAGTTGTGCTAATTTTTACAATAACATGCCATATTAGTGTTGATACATATTATTTATACCGTGACGTGTCAAAGTTGATTAAAAGTTTATAAAATCGCAAGTAAACATTGAAATTGATTTTATTTTTGCATTAAAAGTAAAGGATATTTTATTTTCGTTTTATTTGGAATTGTGATGAACAGTAATGCTACTTAGGTTGTTAATAAAAAAATAACACTGATATTGGCAAATTTGTAGTCATAGTACCCAAAAATATTGTATAGAATGTCAAATTTTGAAGGTTTAAAAAAAAAACTGTAAATATTGTATTATAAATACTTAAAAAAAAAAGTCGATTTTTTATTTTTCCCTGGGTAGTCATTAACTTGTTCACTCTCTAGTGTCCACTTACAGTTGAATTTTGGAACACGTTGTACATGTAATATTTGTGTATCTCTCGGCACACTTTTATGGCAAGTGCAGAAAAATAAACACCGTGCTGGCATATTCCGCTTTTCTTCCTCTTCTGGACCGGAATGAAGCGTACATATTGTATATTTGTTTACATAATATCTGAGCGTCCGTAACTTCAAATCTCAATGATGGTTCTATCTGCTGTTTTATTTAAAAGACAAGTGCCTCATCGAGAGTTTTCCGCAAAAGATCTATTTCCTTAACTTCGGCGTTAATTTGTACATTGTAGAAATCTATGATGAATTTTGAGTTATGCTAAAATATCAAGTCCTTTATAAATTATTTATTTTGCACGTGTTTTGGGAGACGAAATGATCCTTATTGGTTGAGCGTCATATTTTTATATAAAAGACCCTTCCAGGAAAATCAGTCTATTGAATATCAAAATAGAAATAATGTGTTCAAAGTCTTTTACAAGAAGTAAGAATAGTTCAGCAAAATTGTTTTTCTTTAATGATCGTTCTTTTAAAGTGCAAAATGTGTAGTTCTTGTAATAATATATTTTCGTGTAAATAATAATTATGACAAATAAGACAAGGTTGCATGACATTGTTGTAAGAGTGAGTGGTGGCTGAATCCAAGGAAGATCAAGGCTGACTAATGAAGATAAAATAGCCAGAGTGTTATCTGTCGGAAATGTCAAAAGTACTAGCAAACCTCGGCCTAGTATGTGAGGAGAATGATCAAATTTGAGGAGGTGAAAGATGTAAGAAACTCGATGCTTAGCATTTCATCCACTCTGACTACCCCATTAGAGGATACAGCGTGTAATGTTTATGTTAATTATTGTATACTAACGACCTGTCTCGGCTTCGCACGAGGTATTGGTTACGAAACGAGATATCTCTACATCTAAATATAGATTACATAATTAAAGATGTGAATGAGTTATACATACACAAACCCTTCTCGTTAAATGTTCGAAATGAAGAAAACCGAACTGAAATCCAGTTATAAGTTTAAAAGTTATAAAAGATTACAAAGTCAACCGCCGATAGACGCAGGGTGTACATTTTTTAAGGAGAAATAAAAAAACAAATTACAAAATGTCGATCTGGGAAAAAAAATGTAACCTAACATGTCTTCACGCTGTATACCTAACGGGGTAATCAGAGAGGATGGAACGCCAAGCGTCGTGTTCCTTGCATATTTCTTTCGCTTCCTCAAATCTCATCATTCTCCTCACACATTTTCGCCTAAGTGTGCGAGTGCTTTTCACATTTCCGTTAGCTAACACTGGCTATTTAATCTTCAAGTCAGTTTTGGTTTTCATTGGCTTCTTTTACCACTCGCTTTGGCTCTGTAGATTTTCTTCGTCAGTCTCGTCACTCATTCTTTCTAAGTGTCCGAACCATCTAAGCATTCCTTTCTTCATTTATACAATAACACTGTCGTGCGACCCTGTCATACTGCGTATTTCCTAACTATTTATCCTATCCGCAAGGGTTAAGCCACACGGTACCGCAAAAAAATGTGTGAAAAAAATCGAAATTGATGGTTTTTGAAAAAAATTATAATTAAAGAAAACCGATAAAAAGTATAAAAGGAGCCGCACCGCGCCGCAGAAAAAAACATGTGAAAAAAATCGAAATTGATGGTTTGTGAAAAAAAATACAATTAAAGGAAATCAATAAAAAGTATATAAGGCGCTACGCATAAACAAGGGAGTAACGAGCGGTTGAGTAGAGGGGGTATGACGGTATAAGAGAGCGTCAAGCCATTTGCCGTCATGACCTACGAGTCGTTCTTGCCTAACGTGACCATTTATTATTTTTGTCAAAGCGGGACACTTGCGATATTGCGGCTTAAAAACAAAAAAATGAGAACATTGTGTTAATAATATATAATTTCAATTAATCAACATTAGATTCAGTTGCAGACGCATTTGTTTTATATTTGTCGGCGGAGCAAATCAGTCAAAATAGCAGTGTCAAAATGTCGGGTCTAGTTTTCAAGTAGGAATAGAGCTTATCACATTATTTGAATATACCTATATTCAAATAATACGATAAGCTCTATTCTATGCTATATACCTACCTAGGAACCCGTACCCGTAGGGTACGTATTAATTATCGTTTAGTCTGTTTGCAAAAGCGGGACATTTTTGCTCTGGCTGGGGACAACGGGACAGACAGCCTGAAAGCGGGAGTGTCCCGCCGAAAGCGGGACGTATGGTCACGTTATTCTTGCCCCCAATGTGCGCAATAGATGTTTCGCATTAAAACAAAATGCTTATTGTTAGCAACACCGACGAATAAACATAAAGGAGAACACTGGCGCCCTCTAGCAGAGTGCGGTGTTCGTAACGTCATAGAAAAGAACGACTGAAGGCTTTTTCCCCACTACCGCTCGAGATTATATAAGTCAAAACTGGAGCGCTCCACCTCTCTACTGCTTTTTACCTTCACGACTGCAGCATGAAGTGTTTAAATATAATTTAATTATTTATTAATTGATATTAAATATTAATATTAATCGATAATTTAAGTAAAGTTTGAGGTGTTATCTAAGTTACTATTTAATTTTATCGTAGCTTACATTTTCTTCTCGCTCCGGTTTGGAAATCAACCCATAGGTCATACGTATATTAGGGAACTATTGTAGGCGGCAGGATAGTATCTTTCACTATCTTACTTTACCATCTGTAGGTGTAAACATACTTATTGCTAGAGAAGCGTTAAGGTGTTTTACTGTTTCGTCTTAGCGTTCTGCCTATCACAAAAAGTGGTTATGTGGAGATATTACATATGTACCTATATGGGTGAAACATGAATATCTATGGTATTGAAGATAATAATATACTCTGATAATAATATAGAAATAATAATATAATATACTCAGACATTTCACTCAGCGCCATCTAGTCTCAAAGTACGCAGCACAGCGCTTGTGTTACGAGTACTAGACAACTGATATACTACTTATATACTTTTCTTTTGTAAATAAATACATATTATACATAAACACCCAGACTCGGGGCGGGAATCGAACCCGCAACCCCCGTTGCTTTGCGATGCGCTTAGCCGTTGCGCCATGTTGCGCCATCTGGGTCAAAGGACCAATAATTAAATGATAGAACGGATCAGCGTAATACAACAACCAAATCCGCCGAGTGCGTGCTGTGAACTGATTTATTTGATCAGAATGCTTTATTAGCAAAATTATAAAAGTGATTATTAAGATAAATTATTACAATAGGTACGATTGCTCGTACAGAGGTCGATAAATACAAAATATTATGTAATAAAATGATATCTCAACATTTTGTTTGATTATACGATAAAACCAAAATTAAAGAAAGTTCTCAAATGTTACCTTCTAAATACAATTCGCTGCCGAAATGCTTAGATATGAAAATGAATTAACTTCAAAGTTTTGTACTTATTGGAATGACTTTGTATAGAGTTGGTGTTGATTCCACTTTGAAACTTTTAATGTGGTGGGTATAACATAATCTCATTCCGAACTTCTTGTTATAAACACAATGCTTTAAAAACTTTATCACACCCTAGTTTTTATGTGGTGATAGGTAATACTTACGTGCTACAAAACATTTTAGATGTAGGTATACATACAATAAAATAATAGAATAAATGCTTGTAATACTTCGCTCTCGTGGTTTAAGTGATGAGATAATTAAGTATTAACAAATGGCATGGCGACTTTCTATCATCGCAGCACTCGCCGCCGGTGGAAAGCTAATCCTCACACTAAAACCGATATACTCGCACACAGATTTCAAAGGAGTTTCTTCATTCGGAAAGAGATTGTGGAATGAGTTTCCTACCGAGGATTACTCAAGAGAGGAAACCTGACCTTGTGATGCAGGCATCCATACGCCACTGTAACCTTATGCTATGAGATGAACTGTATATTTATTTTCACGTTTTGAGTACGAAAATAATCAGAATAATGAAATGTTCCTATTGATACCTCTTTCTATTTCGATATTCAGTTGAATAAAAAAGATCTATTACAAGAGTATATAACTGAGGTATAACAGATAGGTAATTTATTTATTATCCAGTATTTTAAAATTTCATTACGCAAAATCTTTATTTTACTATGTCACGAGAAATGGGAAAAATATAAAAACACAAGCAGTCGTAAAAGAAAATTATGGCATGAAACAAATGTTCATATCCTTTTAATTCGTTATTGAGCTACATAATAATCTAACTTGGTTAAAATTGTGACTAAATAATTTGATTCCTGTTGATTTCATCACAGTTTCATCAATGTTCTTTCTCCGTGAACGGTTGCCGGACCATTACACTCAGTTCGTAAGGCTTAAATTTACATCACTTATTTCAAAACAGTACATAATACTTTTCAGAAAAATATAAATACTTTATGGAATTATTTCAAGAACGACCGTTCTTTTCAACGTCCATACTATACATACATACATACCCTCTCGCTGTATTCCTAACGGGGTAGTCAGACGTACTACTACTACAATACATACTTCCATATTAATATTATAAATGCGAAAGTATGTCCTTCTGTCTGTTATGTTTTCACGGCTAAACCGCTGCACTTATTTCGATAGCACAGAGATAGTTTGTCTCACCTTTGATAGATAGATAGTTTGACACATTCTACTTTTTTTTAATTAAAAACGTACCCCTAAGGCGGTGAAAAGGGCCATGAAACTTTCTATGAGATATGCTAAGCCGCTTAACTGATTAAAATGAAATTTGGCACAGAAATAGTATGTGCCAGACGGCAGACGAGGGCTACTTTATTTTTGAACAAAATACCTCTAACCCGGAAAAGCCATGGCAATTTTTTTTAAGTGGACGAAGTGACGGGTATAACTAGTTAATTATAAAGTTAAGAAATATAAAAACAACGTGTTCTCCTTCTAAAAATGCTGCCAATAATGTATTACGCACTTTCAAATAATACATAAATGTATAATAATTAGTAATTATTATATATTTATGTTTTGTTTGTAAATGTACTCATGTAGTATATGTACTTACATTGTAAATCAATGTTAATGTATAATAAGTGATCGAATGAACTTAACTGTGAGTGAAGTTCGATCATTATTATAAGAAGTGCTTCGTTCGAAGATATCTGATATTTACCATGCAGTTTCCCTCGCCAACCAAACGCAATTTCAGAGCTCCAGCCCTAAAACAAAAACTAAACGCAGCGCATATCTATTGTCTATGGTATCTAATATATTATTCATTCTTTTTAGAGATTTGTATAACCCAAATATAACACATCGACTTTACTATTAACATCACTTCGTATAATAATGATCACACTTCACTTACAGGTAAGTTCGTTTGATCACTTATTCTACTTCATGCTTCGTTCTCGATCATGCAATTGTTCAGAGACCATGTAAAATTGAGATGTGTTATCATTCTTTCTGAAATAAAATATGTTTCTTACTGGTATTTTTACTAATTTAACCCAGTATTGTCATAGAGGTTATTTACTTTTAACTGATATTACTATTAACTTCTTAAACAGTAATCTTATAACATAAAGTAGTATTTATCTTAATCTTACATAATCGACATATATTATATGATCTATGATTGTAGTTCAGCATTAAGTACAGCCCAGGCAAAATACCCAGAGTTATTAAGAAATGGACGATTTTAAAATATTGCAAAAGTTTTAGAATTGCTAGTCCAGTCTGCTGTTTTTCTGATAATGTCTAATGACATCTTTCAACTTTGCTGTTGAAGTTGAGGCATAACGAGTACTATGGCCCGAAAATATTTTTGTGTACATTCATACATAAAACAGTTTTAATCCATCTTCCAATAGTGGAAGCAGTATGTAATAGTGAAAGCGACTTATGTGCTTTTTTTGACGTTAATATTAAGTAATCTTCATTTACTCTAATATTTTTGGTGAAATTAATATTGTAATAAAATAAATAAAATAAAAATACTGTTGAAATGAATATTGCTGATTTTTATTACTGATAAAGTCTGTGCCCGTTGTGCTGTAGCTAATGCAAGTAAAATCACTAGTTTCTTTGATATTTTCTCTAGACTTAGAGACATATTAGGGTTCCAGTGTTGTATTACATTAAGAACCACATTTGGATCCCAAGTACTTGAATATTTTGGATCTGGTGGTTTAGATGTATAGAGACTTTTAAACAACCTTTTACACGATCGTCCTCCCAAGTTTTAGAGCCAATTATTAAAGAAAGCGCAGACTTATGGGAATTTAAAGAACCATAAGGAGCACCCGAATTAAATATATTTGTTAAAAAATACATAACTATATCTATGAACGGTGAGAAGGGGTCTATATTTCTTTCTTGACAAAAGGACCACCAAATTTTGTAACTAACATTGTACTGCTTGAAGGTGGTACGTGATAGAGATGCCGACATGACTTCTATTGCTGTAGGATATAGCACGTTTCAACCAAGCTTGCCTGATAAAATCTGGATTGATTCTCCTTGATTCCTCATCTGCCTCTTTGTTATTACTGGATTTAATGTATGAAGCGAAGATTGTGTGTTTCTTCACACCACTGCCATATGAATTTAGCTAATTTATTAAGGTGTATATTGAATACCTCTCATTTTATTTATATAGGATATAGCCGTTTTATTCTACACGCAGCAGAATATGAGTGTTGTTTACATGTGTAAAGAAATATTTTAATGACAAGAAAATTGCTAATAATTCTAAGTAATTAATGTGATAACTTTTTTCTCTTCTTTCTAAAAGCCATTGGCTCTTGTATTATTACATACAGCACCCCAACCTGTTCTAGAAGAATCAGTATACAGTTTATAATTATAAGTATGAAATGTCATACTTCGATACACAATATAATATAGACATTAGCGGCCCACCAATGCAAATCAAATTTTAATTTAGGATGTAAATTAACCTTTAAATCGTAATTGCCTTTACTTACTTAGTTAAGTATCGAAACTTGTAATGCTCTAAAATTTTTGTGTAAAGCCATCCATAAGTAGTTGCAGGGCATGCCGCAATCAATATACCTATTAATTTTGCAAAATCACGTATATTACAAGCTTTCAACTTCAAAAATTTCTTTACAGTATTTTAAATATTATTTCTCTTATTTATTGGTCATAATGTTAATGTCATATTCTTTGTTTCTAACGCAAATCCTAAAAATTTATAACATTGAGTAGGTTGTATAATACTCTTATCAAAATTTATCACAAAACCAAGACTGTAACATTTTTCCTGTTTCTTGAACATTACCTAAGCAAGATTGATAGGATGGTGATATGTCATCCAGATACTGTACTGATTTAAAACATTTATCCCTTGTTTATCAATAAGAAATGTTTTTGAGATAAATTTATCAGAACATGAGTCATATACTGAGACTGCATCTAAAGTTATCAAATTTTCAATTGCTTCATGTATATCCAGATCCCCACGAGCGAAAGCCGGGAAAAAAGGTTTTGGCACTCTATGTTGGTATGGTTCTGATATAAAGTCAATTGAATATCCACTAATATATTTCAGTATGGACTCCCCTTTGCAGATTTTTCTCCAACAATGAATAAAATAAGCCAGTCTTCCAGCATGACTTACCTCTATTTGTAAGCAACTGCTTTTTCCTGTTCTGTTGAAATCTTGGCTTTCTTTGCTGTGAGTTGGTAATACTGGCTGCGGTATTTTCCGGCTTGGGATGAGGACTACTGTTTCTTGTGTCGTTGCCTCGCTGTAGTACTCAGTTGATTGTAGCGAGGTGGACAATTCGAGTTTCCCTGGCGATTTTGGTTTGTGGTAGCGTATTAATGACTGACCACTTCTTTGTATTGTCTTCAAGGACTTTATTCTATCCAACAGATTGTTGCCGTAAAGAAATTCATCTCTATCTACATCTTTCATGATGTCGAAAATTGTTTTGTCAAGAACAGGAAACATTAATTTTTTTCTTGATTTTGTTTGAATGCTGTGTAAGTCTGTTAAGATTCGAGCTGTCTTACTAAGTAAAGAAATCGTTTTTAATCTGTCCATAACTTTATCATTGATCAATGATGACAAGGCAGTGCCTAATAAAGTCAGGCCAATACCAAATTCTCGACTTACATTTTCTTATCTTGGTTGACAATATTGTCGTTTACAGAAGTAGTGATCTCGTGCTTCAATTTTGGTGCTTTTAATAATGGACAGTTTTCTGGGATTAGTTGGTTCATTATTTTTTGCTTATATTCTTTAAGAAGACCACTTTTTAAGATGGTTGTCCATATGCGTGCCAAATCATTGTTAATGGATGGCCAAAATGTTGGCTTTTCTGGCATTAAATCATCCAAGGCCAAAAGCACTTCATTGTTAATAGAGACCGTTTCGGCACTCACCGAGACCGTTGCAGTGGCCGAGGCACTCGCATTTGGCAAGGTTAAATTCTTCTGAGTGTCTGATAGATTTACTTTTGGAATGTCATCATTCACGGTATTTGGAGTGTCATCACCTATGAAATTGCTCGTGTGTGAAAGGTCTATTGTTTAATTTCAGAGTCGTGATCTGAAAAATAATAACAAATAATGTGGTAAGATGTCGATTGCAGAGGTGTACTAGGCGCCCTTAAACAAATTAGGTACGCCACTCTCCAGGTGATAGTAATAATAAACATCTTCTATTACTCAACCCACATCTCACTCTGCCGGCCTGAGCAAGCCACGTTAGAACGTAAGATTGCATTTTAAATATTTTTTACAAACATCGTTTCAATGTCATGCAAAAATCGTTTACAAGCTTTTATAACCTTATGGTCTGGCAGTAAGGTCTACTTTTAGATTCACACAATGTTACCGATAATACTATACGGTATTAAAAAGATATACGTCTATTCGGACAATAGTTTGTTTAGATTTTACAGGACATTGTGCATCTAGTTTTTTATTTATAATCGAAGGCTATTAGTTAGGTATGGTAGATATTTTAGGGTCAAATCTTTTCACAAGGGCTAGTTAAATCTCATGGTACAACTGAGACTAATAAATTTTTTAAACTTAAGAAAACTGCTTATTTGTTTAATTTGAATATAAATCCTAACTACCCAACTGGGCTGTTTGGTAGTTAATTTAAAATATATTATGACCCATTCGAATTTTTAGTTTTTCGAATAATTACGTTGGTATAACAGTTTTACATTTACCTTCAGAACCATTTTCACTAATAGATCCTAAATCCACGGCCGTCGGTAGTTCGCGTGACGTCACCGCCGTACATTAGGTTCCTGCCCGCGCATCCGGGCCCATTTGTTACCGTTCCAAATTACGTTGGGTCGTCGTGGACAAAGCTTTTCCACTCACAACATTAGCAGTTTTGTCTTAGTAAAGGTTTTATAACAAAATGGTACTTTCAAGTATCTTATCAAATGTTGTCCGTAAACTTTTTTATTCGTCAATGCGAAAGGTACCATTTCCAATAATACTAATTTTCACGTATTAATGATCTAATGTATTTCAAAACTTTAACTTTTTTTTGTATATTTTCTACTTATAGTAGCTAATCTTAATAAGTTATAATTTTATGTGTAAAAACTTAAATTGTGATAAAAAAAAAGCTGTTTTGGAACTGGTCACACGAAGTGTTAACTAATGGAGTACTGAAGAACCACAGATTTTAAACAAAGATATATTTTTCATCAGGCTGTTCGTACATTTATCAGACTTATCATGAGGAAGGCAATGGATTGAAAGACACCAAACGTACACCTCTATGTGAGGTATAATGAACGAACGTTGTTTTCGTGACACTTCTTACTGATGGCACATTCGTTTTCGCATATATCTGTGATGACTCTCATACGTCTAAAGGTAATCGTCCACCACAGAGTTGAGGAACTACTAACTTCTTATAACTTTATATGACAATGAAAACTGAACTGTATGTCTTTACTACAGAGCCGTGTTTTGATCTATATCTCTTGTGGATACGTTCACATACCCCAGTTGTCATAGTTACATTATTTTTTTCTTTTATATTATTCTCCTTTACGATTCCTTCATTCAAGTCATAAAACGTTGTCAAAACTGTGTGATTTCCAAGTATAAATTGGGGTTTCTCTTTATTCTCTGAGGGCGTCATACAAGGTGACATGGATATCTTACAACATTCATCGCTTGAAGTCGTGTTTTGTTAGGCAAAACTTATACATGTATTGTGTGTTATTAAACATGTAATATGATGTGTACAAAAATCGAATACGTCATTTCTGTAACCCAGAAAACTGAACATATGATACTAATAAAAAATAAGGTATTTTCTGCTTGTAGTACGAGGTGACTACCCACGGTTCCCTGCGATTGGTGACTCCGGTCATTCATTTCGTGCTTTAGAAAGAAGACTTCAGATGTCCACGCTGACAATAGCACTGCCAGGGTGACTTGAGAGTTAGTCATTGGAACGAGACGTCGGCATCGTTTCGTATGAAAACCTGAAACCGCTCGACAAGCACTAAGAATCAATTCTGTTGAAGTTTAGAGGGTATAAATCCAATATATTTAGCCAGTATCACCCTCGGGTGGCTGGATGCCTTTTGAAGGTTTTACCGAAAAAGGTTTGTTTACCTATAAAAACGTACATTTTTACGTGAGCATAAAATTAAATTTATAGGTACGTTTCTTATTTTGCTAGTATTGTAGTTTTGTGGAACGACTTTTGTTATTTGTGATAGTGTTTTTTCATAAGTATCTTTTTATTAAGAATCCTCACATCTATCCGACGCCTTTACTGGTAAAGAATAAAAATTGCGGCGTCACGTGACACCTAACACAATTTACACGACAGAAAACGTAACAATAATCCGTCCTTCATATACAGTAGGTACACCGTCTTATAATAGGCAGATATATTACCATACAGAATAGATCGTGAAATGTAATAAGTATATAGAAAAATTGAATTTGTACCAGTGAGCACAGAGATAGATATAATTATACATAAGCACATAAACTAGTTGAGTGTTCTGGAAATTGTTTTATTTTGTAAAATACGTTGCTTATTAAAATATTAATTAAAATAATGAAATAAGCAAAAATACAGACGAATGTAAAAAAAATCAGTTACGTGGAAAAAGTTTGAACACTCTTTTTCGAAATACATTAAACAATATCGGAAGTATTGATTTCTAAAATCCATTAGTACAGATGAAGTTAAAATTAGGGTCTTCGTAAATAAAATCGAGATCGTATTATTTTTCTTTTTCTTTTCTCATACAACAAAAACACTACAGATAACATGCAGAGATTTCATTAGAAAACTTGAGGAAACGAAACAGACACGTACAGCACACATTCATCCTAGTCTCATGAATTTCTAAACAATTCAATACATCCTTAAAATAGTTTGAGAACGTAATTTAAAAATCCTTCAAATAACTAATTGTTTCAGAATATAGATTACAAATTGGGTAAAAAATGATTGTACCAATTAATTACACTTTTGGATAATTATTCTTTCATTTTTTTAAATTTAGGTTAAACGCAGAGTTATAATAAAAGAGCTGATGTAGTGATTCGCGTCAGTACATTACGTTATGGAAAATTGAACTCATATTTATGTATAATTTTTTTATTAAATATTCTAACAAATAGAACATAAATAGCTTATTAATCATCGATAATTACGGGCTGTTCTGTATGCTATCATCGAAAACAGAATAAAAATGTCTCGGATACATTAACTTAGATTTCTGTAGAAATTCGGATAGAGTAGATATTTAATTTAATAAATACCATTATATGAAAAAAAAGAGTAGGTTTAAACATTCATTATTCGTTTGTTTATCACCTCTAGGCTTGGATTACGAATTTTAAGTATAAGTGCTGTCTTAGCAAAATAAATCGATCGTAACGTACGGTCAGACAGACAGGTAGATGAACCAACAGATGCGATGAAACTTTAAATATCTTAATCTATAAATGTATATATCTTCACGTTGTATCCCTAACGGGCTAGTCAGAGAGGACAGAGCGCCAAGCATCGCGGTCCTTACATATGTATTTCTTTCGCTTCCTCAAATCTCATCATTCTCCTCACACATTTTCGCCTAGGTGTGCTTTTGATATTTCCGTCGGCTAACACTGGCTAATTGCCTTCATAAGTTAGCCTCGGTCTTCCTTGGCTTCTTTTATCACTCACTTTCGCTTTGTAGAATTTCTTCGTCAGTCTTTCATCACTTAAAATTGTACATAGAAAATGTGCCCGAACCATCTAAGCATTCCTTTCTTCATTTTTACAATAAAACTTGTGCAACCCTGCCATACTGCGTATTGATATATAAAATCTATAAATATCTTTTATAATAATTAAAATATCATGGAATAAGTAGTTATAAGTCGGTAATTGCTGCACGAAATTATTTTTATTTATTTTTATTTTATTTTATTTATTTGGAACACCAACAGAATACAAAAATATAACAGATACAGTAATAATAAAACAGTTTAAGATACAATGCCAATTATAGGTAATCAATGACATAATGCAAAGAGATTTCATGTCAAGTTAGCTAAAAATAAACATAAAGATACCAATGAATTAACATGCAACACTCTCAACATAATACAATGGCTTAGCCAGCCTGTAGTCTAGGAGCCAAAGATTGTATCAGTAAAAAGGCGGTTGATGATAAATGGGCTTGAATGGAATACGTCTATCTCTGGGTGATTATAGGTCAAATCGTTACGATGTCTGCTGACTCTTACAAAATACGAATTCTGATGCTAGTTAGTATTTCCTAGGTTAACATTTAATGGTGGATTATTCCTGAGAATTGTCGTTGGAATTGTTATGTTAATTTTATTTAAGAGGTCGGGACAGTTTATTTTTGATAGAGCTATTTTTAAGAAATAAACAAGATCAGCTGCATTGCATCTCTTTTCTTGCGGCAAGAAATGGTATTTTTTACATCTATTTTCATAGCCGTGATTCTAACCGTTACATTTAAATTGTATATATCTAAGAAATCGCCTCTGTATAGATTCTATTCGTGCAATGTAGATTTTGTATTGCGGATTCCACGCTTGTGAGGCATACTCAAGGATACAACATACATAAGAACAATAAAACATCTTTATTGGCTTAAGATTATTCAAAGATGTGGTTGATCTTATTATAAAGCCTATTTTTTTGACGCTTTTTTAACTATAACGTATTGAAAATATGGTCGTGAAAATTAATTTCGTGTCTTGAATTAAGCCTAAATCTCTTATTTGTTTTACTTTAATTAAGGTTTGATTTCAAAGTGAATAACTATAGATTATTAAATAGATTTTTTTAGAAAACGTAATTATAAAACATTTAGAAACATTTAAATCTAATTTGTTAGTGAGTAGTATTTTTCAAGTTTATTTAAATCTAATTGAAGCTTCAGACAGTCCTCTAGAGAATCAATAGCCATGAAAATGTTCATGTCATCTGCGAACATCAAGAAATTAGACTAACTAAAACACGAATTAATATCATTGATAAAAATAATGAATAGTAAGGGTCCTAAAATCGAACCCTGGGAAAATCCGAAAGGTACTTCTATCCAGGTGAAACCATTTCCTACAACTGCTTGTTACTTATTTAAAACGTAAGATGTAAACTACCTACAGAGGTTTCCAGGGAGACCTGCATAATACAGTTTTTGAAGCAACATACTGTGATCAATGCGATCAAATGCTTTACTAATGTCAGTATAAACTGCATCAACCTAACCATATCCATATCCATGCTAGAAGTAGTATATTCATATTCATATTATATAAAAAGTAGTAAATTAGATTTAGTAGTCTTATTTTTAAGAAATCCATGCTGTTCCGACAAAAAGAAAACTGAAAAAGAAGAATATAATTGATTATAGATAATTTTTTCAAATATTTTTGCAAAGTTACACAATTTAGAAATAGGTCTATAGTTTTTAACATTTGATTTATCACCATTTTTGTGAACAGGAGTAATAAATGCAGATTTTTATATACAGTATTAGGCACCAAACCATCATGTAGTGATCTTCTAAATAGTATTGATAATGGTAAAGTCAGGCTTTTGGCGCACAGTGAAATGAATATTGGAGGTATATTATCTGGACCTGCACTCATATTGCTATCTAGATTTGTAAGTTATTTAAGGATTTAATTAGAAGTGATAACTACATTAACGATATCACAAGCTCCCTGAAATTGATCAGAGCGATAAGAATAATTATAATTATGATTGCCAGAGACCGTCGAAAATGTTGACCTAAAATAATCTGAAAACAAATTACATACTGACTGACCTCTGTTACGAATAATGTCATTATAAATGATATTTGTAGGTACAGCAAAAGAAGATTTGTGAAGAGACTTAGCATGAGACCAAAAAACCTTGGGATTTTTCGTTATTGATTCCTCCAGCTTTTTTTTTATGCTGTATTCCCCAACATGTTTAGGTCAGAAACTTTGTTAAACTTTTAATCTTAATTGACTAGTTTATCACTATACACATTACAATTTTTCTTAACTACAGTTTCGCTTATCTAACATTTCGCTTTTGCAATTGCTCTTATTTAGTTCTTAATTACCACACCACATGTTAATTAGTTAACTATGCCAATTAATTCCATTACATCTTATGACTTACTTTTACAGTTTCTTATCTGTTAGGATTTTTACCGGCTACTTATACAGTTATATATTTACAGTTATACATTGACATTCAGCCTTATTTATATAATCACTTTTCATTCTATAATTTACTTAAATACCTATAAAATAATATCTTGCATCCTTCTTTTGACATTTGTCTTTATCTCGTAATTTCCTTTACCTACTTATTTTAAATGATTCCTCCAGTTTAATGATATATGACTCGTGACAAGTAGATTCCAAATATTTAGACCGATGTCTTAGGAAGGAAAAAGTTAAATAGTCGTCGTAGTTGCCATATTTTTCAAATTTAATGTAGAATTCATATTTCTCTTTTGATACTTTAGTTAAAGTTTGACTATACCAAAGAGGATTTATGATCTAGGGTAGATTAATTAATTTTTTGTCTTATGTATATGCGTATAAAAGATAAAACTTACTGATATATCAACTGTTTAGGCACAGCCTAAGCTACTTCGATCCCGAAAATTGAAATTTTCATAGAGGGCCCTAATGTAATGTATGTAGGTAGGCTTTAACAAGGAATTTTTGAAAATTGAGTCCCTAAACAGTTAATAATAATATTTAAAAGAAGAATATTTATTAAGAATAATTAAAAGAATGTCACTATTGAAATGAAAGTGCACACAAAGACAAGTATCGGCATTACAGGAAGAATTTGAATTAATTCGACAAATTCATGTAAGTGGTTCATATCAATATAAATAATGGTGCAGTATCGTGTTAAAATAATTTAATATTTCTTTTTAAGTATAATTGTTAGTAATTTTGAACAAAATTACTATTGTCATTGTGTGTGCGTGCGCTGCGCCATTATGATAATTGACATTTTTAAGCACAGGTGTTATTAAATTTGGAATTGCACAAAATTATATTTTTATCACTTCTAAGACCATTTGTAATTTTTTGGTGCTTAAATGACTTTTTTTTAAGATATTGATTAGCTAAATTACTATGTAGAGTTAATCTTAATCATGAATAGACCTGTGTCGGTCGTAATCGATTCGATCGTTTCATTGCCATCATTTCAAAGTATTGATGATTGCAATCATATTTAAACGAATGTATCGTTCATCGGTTTGATCATTTGACCGTGCTTGTCGATATTAATTGATTTGTCTATGTCGTTTAAAGTGATAAAAAGTGAAATAAAAAAAAAATACACGTTATTTTTTAAAACACTAACAAAAAAATCATAAATACAGCAAAATTTTAATAAAAAATAAAAAAAATATCGAAATTGTAAAAGATCAGGTTACTCATACAATCGTTCGATCTTACATTTCTATCAAAAATACAATAATGATTCTGTAAACAATCAATGTATCAATGATTGATTAGATCATTTGACCGAATCTTGTTTCAAATCAATACTTGAACGATCGAATCTTTGAGAATGAACGATTGACACGGTCTAGAGTAGAACTCTTCGTTTCAATGTGTCGAATGTTTTAGATTTCATCCGCTATAAATTCTTTAAATAACCTTTACCTCCTAACAGACGTATTTATGTTAGTATTCAAAGACCGAGGTTCTAATTAACAAAGACTTTTATATTGAAACGTCTTCGTCACGCTTAACGTCTATTTACCGCACAATAATACGTTGTATCTGGGTTATCAGGCTTCTAACCGCCACAACACAAGCCGCTGTCCTTCCCTTCCGACCCAACGTATTTCAATTGTTATATAAACGCATTCAATAAATATCTACAAGTCATTCGCTTGCAACATAATATATGTGTATTATAGTATGTTATTATAAAAATATGGAAGTCTTTCTTGTAAATGGTTACAAAGTTATACATAATATTTTATTACTGTAAAGTTTATACATACATACATACATATCTTTACGCTGTATCCCTAACGGAGTAGTCAGAGAGAGCGCCAAGCGTCGCGGTCCTTACAAGTAAAGTTTATAGTCACGTACAATATGTTAAACAATATACTTGGAGGAGCTCTAAGGATCCGAAAGGAGTATGCGAGCGGGAGCGGTAAAAGGTCAAATCAGCTCAAATGCAATGATTCCAGGGCGATAGCATCGTACGCCCTGGTCCATTAGTTTTTTAAATTACATGTTATGTATTTAATTTTAATTTAATAAAATAATGATTTTAAAATAACATCGTAGCTCCATCATCATCACATCCATTTTGTTACCTATATTTTGAAAATAGAATCAGAGTAGAAGATAACATAACTCAAAGTGGCCAGTAACAAATTCAGTCATGTTATGGGTAAGCACCTAATACAGAGTCGTCTTAGTCCAAACAGTAAGACAAAGCTAATAGGCCCTTATCGAAAACAAGAAAGAAGTAAGTAGAACCATAAAGATGTACTTTTTAACTTCTAATGGAAAAGAGGGGTGTAATAAGTTTGATGCCGTTGCCTGCTTGTCTATCTGTCGGTTTTGCAGTTCTTGAACGAAAGAACACTTGCATAGACTTTTTTTTCGTTTAAAAGCCGTACGTTCTCTTGGTCAGACAGAGAATGTTCTTAGGAATGTTTGGTGAAAATCGTTTCAGTTTTTTTTTTGTGTAGGGATTTATGAAATGCTTAATTTCGTTTAATGACCTTGGTGATCATTATAGTTAGCTATACCTATAGAAATTTAAGTGCAATGAGTACTATTCTATAGATGGAGCTCAAATAAAACCAATGTTTTTTTACACTGATTAGTTTAACTGTTAAAAGTACCATACATGGGAACACATTTCGGCATTTCTAAACTCCATTAGATTAGCGGTTCTAAGCTCGCACTCCTCCTACCACCCTTAGGGTAAATATAGCACAAACCTAATATTAGAGAGTTAACATTAAATATATTTAATTTATTTATTTAAGAAAAAATTATAAACATTGACATAAAATAAAGTACACCGATTCTCTCACTAAGATACGACTGACATCAATGACCACACCTAGATAATTTGTTTGTGTTTCTTGATCCAGAATAGGACAAGTGCATTGGGGATCATTCAATGTGGCACACTGATGGAGACAAATAGATAAAGGAATTTTAGATGCCGAACGCTTATTGAAACTGAAGAGAAGAAATTTAGTTTTTATTATACTTAACGTCAAAAGGTTGTTTTGCAACCATTCAGATACCCTGTGCAGATCAAGATGTGTCAATTCCACTACTGTTTCCAAAGTGTCACTGAAGAAAACTATGGCGGTATCATCTACAAATGCTTGTACGAGAGCATTCCTAAGATCAAGCAAACATAGGGTATTTACGTAAATTAAAAACAAGGTTGGACCGAGAACGTCAAAAGG
Organism: Zeuzera pyrina; assembly: GCA_907165235.1. Lineage (NCBI taxonomy): Eukaryota > Metazoa > Arthropoda > Insecta > Lepidoptera > Cossidae > Zeuzera > Zeuzera pyrina. Next base: position 7,837,123 of record OU015629.1, read on the forward strand.
TTGTTTTGCAACCATTCAGATACCCTGTGCAGACCAAGATGTGTCAATTCCACTACTGTTTCCAAAGTGTCACTGAAGAAAACTATGGCGGTATCATCTACAAATGCTTGTACGAGAGCATTCCTAAGATCAAGCAAACATAGGGTATTTACGTAAATTAAAAACAAGGTTGGACCGAGAACACTGCCTTGGGGAATCCAAAAAATAATGTTTGCATAGTCTCTGTACTGTTTATCGACTACAATACGCTGTTTTCGATTATTAAAATATAAGAAAAACCATTTTAGTGCTACGCCACGTATACCAAGTAGTTCCATTTTACGTAAAAATATTGGACGTGAAACAGTGTCAAAAGTCTTTGCTAAGTTCAAAAACATCCAAATATATTTTTTTCCCACGTCCAGCTTGCTCGTTACAAAATCACACAAATAAGATACAACATCATTAGTGGACCTGTTATTACGGAAGCCAAATTGATTATCAGCCAGCAATGTTTCCTTTTCGAAAAATGCAAGAAATCTTCCATTAACCACTTTTTTTGATATTTTTGAAAATTTTGTCAATAGCAAAATGGGTCTATATTTGAAAATTTTGAAAGAATTGCCGCCTTTGAAAATTGGTGTAACATTAGCAATTTTCAAGCAGTTGGGAACAATACCAGTTGCCAGACTAATATTGTAAAAGCAAACTATTGGAGAAGTTATGACGTGTCGACTAAATTTAAATATATCATTCTCAATATTAGCACATCTAGGAGCAGAACACAATTTGAAGAAATTATCTTATTTATTTCAGCATCGTCAGTTGGCGAAAGGAAAAAGGAATTAACAGGCAATTTCTTGACCTTCAAAGAAGCTCTACCAAATCTGTTTCAGTTTTATTCAATATTCTCAATGTTTTATTAGACATATCTGATCCTATCGAAGTGAAAAAAATATTTGCATAATTTAATGACTAAAAAATGTTTACAAATGTTTAGAAGATCAATATTTTTAGTTGTTTTGGAACCAAAATTACGTAAAGATTTAATAGTGTTTGTTTTTTTGTTGTACGATTCTCTCTAGAGAGGGAAGACAAAGGAATCTATGCCCATACAGCCGACGTCTTCACTAATAAATTAATATATTCTTCATCTTATTTGAACATAGAATTTTTGAAATTTGTGACATATCTTAATAAAGTTCAAATTAAAATGGGACTATTTATAAAACTAACGAAATCTTATTAACTTCTTGAACTAAGGAAGTTTTTTTGCTAATGGCTTTAATGTGGCTTTGTAGCTTTTACTGATAACACTGTATCAACGCAATTTTATTGTTAACAATACTTAATGTAGTATGTAAGTAATTCCATATTTAAAAATACAAATGATAAAAAAAATAAGTTTCCCCCGTCTCCCGCCTCTTTTGCAAACCCCAATTAATCCGCCCTATGAGAACACTCTTTTTGGGTAGGTTAGATTAATTTAGTAAGTTGACCACAACGCGCAAGTTGAGCGAGCATAGTGAGCGTGCCGCGGCAGCGGCCGGCGAAACACCAGAGCAGAATCGGCTCTATAAAAAACTCTTTTGGGTAGGTTAGGTTATTACGATTACCACAAAGCGCGAGCCGAGCGAGCGAAGCAAGCGTGCCGCGACAGCGGCCGATGAAGCACCAGAACAGTGTCTGCCCTATAAGAATACTTTTTTGGGCAGTGAATTCGCATGGAACTTAGCTTTCTTCTTCCTTTTTGTTTCAAAATTTTTTTGCTAACTTGGTTTTAATGCTGGCTGGTGATTTAATTACCAATGTTTAAAAAATTTAATCATCCAATCTTAACTTTTGAGCTTCTTGAAATTGACTGAATAATAATTTGCGTAATTCGTCCTTAAACTCGTTAGACTGAATCTTGGGTATCTTGTGCACGGCGTCGTTAACCTCTCGGAATATTTATAATTTCGGTATCTTTATATATCCGATTTGCTATGTTGGGATCCAACGCAGATGTACTGCTTTTAGGGAGGGAACGAATAGGCATCATCCTTTACTATATATATACTATGTTAGCAATTTGTGTGTGCAATGTCGTTAAGGCATGTAACTCGCCCCTTAGAAAAAGTACTCGATACGTATGTGGGTTAGATGTGTCTTTTTTTTGCAAATAATCTTTAGGCAAGTTGGAATATCTTATTGCTTTGTAACACAATTATAAAATAGTAAAACAAAAGAGGTTGTCTCCCTCTATCTATTGCTGCTTCATCAAAGAAAACACCTCGCAAATTACCAGGGTTGCAGAAACGATTACAGATAAAACCACTCGATGTATCTATTTGTATTATGCGCAGACTTAAAACCTTTATTAGTTTATTACCTCGTAGTACTTGTCACCGTATTTATTACATTTATTTAAATTTAAAATGTTTTATAAAATATTAAAAAAAAAAAAATGTAACACGAAACTCGTCCACTTACTACGGGATCCAAAAGGGGAAGAGAGATAATGTAGATTGCAAGTAAGGACGTCCGTCAGGCCGCAGACGGGCTATCGGCTACCCTCGGGAGGTGGCCATTCAGCCCTGTTCCCTTGGTCAAAGCTCTGGTTACCGCCGGCTTAGTGGTCTTCCTCTCTCCATCTCATTCATGAATCTTCCAGTTTTTCTGCAAAACATGAGGATGCCCCTTAGGTTAGTTGTCCTCAGTTATTTTTCTACCAGTGTGTCTGATCTTAGTGCATAGAATCTAAAACCTTCGTACATAACACATTCTGTTATGAAATGAATGCTAGTTCCTTCTCTATTACAATATTTGCAGAGAGGCTCTGACGTTACTCTAAGTATTAATAGGTGTCGGTTCAATGTACAATGTCCTGTTATGATACCTACTATTATTCTTATATTACCTTTTTCCAACTTTAGTATCTATTTTGCCTTCGCTTTGTTTTTTCCTCCAAAGTTCAAAGTACAAGTAGGTTTGTTGCCATGTTTTTAATTTTTTCCATACTTCGTTTGTTTCTTCATCAATCAGTTTTTCTATGAAACTCATAGTTACCTACCTTATTAAAGATCAGCAAACACGGTTCTGGTGCTGTTATAGATATAGTCGCACCAACTTTTGCTAATTTATCTGCTTTTTTTATACTTTTATTTCTACTGTGTCCGGTGATCCAGCAGGTAATGAAAACATTTCGTCCTGTTCCTAATTTTTTTAGGATTGCTTTGCATTCCCCAACCAATGCCGATGTGTATGTCACCTTATCTAATGATTTTAAGGCTGCTTGGCTATCTGGACATATTATAATATCCCTAAAACTTTGGCCAAAGACTCTATCAGTATTGTTGCACATTCCAATATCGCATATATTTCGGCTTGAAATACACTCGCGAACTTTCCTAATGCTCTAAATATATCTCCATTCCAGGAGGGAATGTAAATTCCTGCACCCGCCATTTTCGATGAGTTTCTTCTAGACCCATCCGTCTGACATATGGTTGTACCTCTTCCTGTTTTTAGCTCCGAGTCTTCTCTGGGTCCTATATGTATTCTGTATTTCCTTGCAAAGATCTTTCTTGTTCTTATTAGGTCGTTTTTGTAACCTAATATTAACTGTAGGTACCGATTTGTTATTATCAAATAATGCAAATATATACATTGGATATAAGTATGAATAGTATGTGTGTATAAATAAAAATAAACAGTCCACATTGTTCTTCAAATCCTATTTAAAAAGCATGATACACAAACTTCATCGAAAACATAAAAAATCACAGCTTAAACACAGTTAAAGCTTAGCATTACAGTGTTAATTAATAAAATGGAGTGAGCGCAGTACTACTACTTACTAAATTTAATTATTCGTTCTATTGTTATTTTTTTAACTACACAAAATATTATGAAAATGTGATTAAAAAGTGTGACACATAATTTATGAATTGAATCAAAACAATGTGTTTAACAACGAAATCAAAACATCTTATACGAACTTAAGTGATATTTATGTTGAAGAACATAGTGACAATAATGTCGGAAAGGTGATAAGTGCCAAAATCAAAATGGCTATGGTTATATCGCAAACGACGAAAGCAGCGATCGGTGGATTCTTAGCGTTGATGGTGCTTGGTGCTGTGTTAGTGGTAGGCGCTGCGTTTGGTTGGTTCGACCCCAAAAGAGAAGATGAAGACTCTCCGGCGAAAGTCAGTGCGAGGTTACAGGGAAGAACGTCATTTGTCACTCATCGTGCGGTAAGCTTATGTTTTGTTATTGATATGATCATTTACAGTATTACCACTTTTATAAGTTACCCGCGCAGAAGTCATGTTTTTGGTAGGTGCGAAAATATGTTAGATAACATAGCACAACACATTGCGCCAAATGTCTTCATTCGCTATTGGTTGATCTTTAAACGTTATACAATGTACATATGTTATGAATAAGATAGCATGAGCTTTTTATATTTGGCCTGGCAACAAGGCCTGTTTTACGTGGGTGTTTACAATCGTTTTACACCTTTATGTGCGAAAATAAATATTGTGGACATAACTTATATTTGTAGTTCTACTATACATGGTAAAGTTTTTTCTATATGCTTTTAAAATGTACCAGTTATTTATTTTTCCGCACAGGCTATAGATGTTGGCCAAAAAGAAGGCTTATTACAAGGTACTTTTAGATGAGTTTATTATCAAATTTATCGCATTATGTTACGTTATTTTTTAAATCAATCCGAACTAAATTTGAAAAAATGTGTAAAGCATAGACACAATAAAAACATAGACTCCGCATAGCATATTTCTTAAATTAAAATCATTGCTTGATGTACAGTTTTCTACTAAAGTGGTGGCCGATTAGCTTATTTGTTTGCTATACGTCGAATTTACAGGCGGCCTATTATCGTTTCTTAACTTTTGAAGCACTCGATGCGGAGTCTATCTTTGTAAATTCAATGATCTAAAGTTAACATTATCTCAACAAAACTTAAATAATGTTTTGTATAAAAGAAAGTAATATCAAACTCGCCGAGTCGTCAAGGTTTTAATTTGCTTACACGTGCGTCGTGTCAAACCATAATCCACAAAAATACATAAATATATTCAATACAGTTACCTAAACACTTCAGTAGTCAAGGTATCAGAAAAGGAATTACAATATGCAAGATAATTTTATGAAAACCTATCCTTCTTCCACTCGCTTGTTTGATATTCACGTGTAATCAAACCAAAAATCCCTGAAGTGTAACTATAATAACAGATTCTGAAAAGAATAAAATATTTTCCCATAAAACCCGGCACACACGAATACGGAATCTAATCGCAGTGAGTTCCTACTTCCGACTGTCTCATTACAATAACCATATTACAAAGGTTCATGGCTCTCGTATTCTCGCCATTTTTCGGTTGCGTGAAAATAACTGTGGAGACATTTTGCACTCGGTTACTGGATGTTTACAACTCGCTATGCAAAAGAAAAGTAAAATTATAAGTTTCAACTATCTGGTTTTCATTGTGTGGGTAATAATTTGATATTTCAAAATAATAAATCATGTACACCTGAACGGAGACAGGAAAGCTGTCGAGAAGTTTTGTCATTAAAGAAAAATAAGTATGCTGATTATAACTAAGTGTGATACTACGTCTGTATATCTGTCACGTTTTCACACTAAGAGTCTGAACGGTTTTTAATGAAATTTGGCATGAGCTTGGAAAAATAACGTTTAGAAATCGATGAAACGTACAAAACTGACGTAAATTACTTGGAGCTATAAATGACTCCCTTTACCGGGCAAGCACTTGTCGATACCATCTCCTTGAGATAAATTAGATATGAAATGTAAAAATGATGTAAGGACCACGATGTTTAGCGTCCCATCCTCTCTGTCCACCCCAATAGGAATACAGTGTGAGGATATGTATGCACGTATTATATGATTTTATTAAAGTTCTGAGAATATTCGACAAATAAAATACAGGACTGTAATGGAACTGGTATGGATTGGTCTGTCACGCTCAGTCTCGTTTTGTCAAAATAAGTATGCTTATTGATGGCCGTGATTTTATCGAGTTTGAATATTCTATCGGTATCGAATGTGTAAATGGTGTAAAGTTATTTAATATGCATTGTTGGCTTCACTACAATACTCGAATAACTGCCTTTAATAGTTTTATTACATTTAATGTAACAATACCAAGGCTGTCAAATGCGTTTCATGCAATCACAGTATCCACAGTGCCAAACTTGCTACAGATAAATCTATACTGGTCTTGTTATAGACAAGTGTTTATTTTGTATGAAACTTCGACGCAAATAAAAAATGGATCGGAATTTTCTTGCTTTTCCAAGGAACGTACCGAGTCGCGCAAGTTCTTCACAGCAAAATTAATCACATCCATATTTAATTAGCCACATAATTATAATTTTAGAATATTTCAGTTAAAAAAATGGTGATAAAATGGGTAGCCTGCGTGTTAGTAGTTTTAGGTGCTATTTAAGTGTCTGACTTTAGCTGTTGTAATAAGTCAAGCTGTCAAGTAGCCATCAAGTAGTTAAAAGTAGTCCCGTGCGATTAGTCACGTATTCGAACGAACCTTGGACCAAGAAGCATAATGGATGGAGGCATAATAAGTTGCCGCTCTTATTGTCGTGCGCCAAACGAATTTTTGTGTCAATCTTTCTATCTCATTGAGCATAACCACGAGTAAAATAGTTAGCTATAGTGAGTGTGGCAACCTTGCACTGTCGGTGTAATTCACGTCAGCTCATGACCGACTTCACATACATTCCTAAAATAATTATTTTCAAAATAGTCGTAAATCTTAAGTATTTTGACTACTAGTATTCAAAATAATAAAATTATGTCATATTGCATTATTAAAGTCTAGTAACTAAGTCAACAAAAAAAAGACATACTCTGAGAGTAAATGCTCCGTCCATTTCCATTTTTGGTCTTAGTATCGAACAGTTTAACAAATGCAGTCGTGTGTAGTGTAGTCGAATAGTCGTATATCGTACTTCGTGTAAAAATTTATATTCTTAGAAATTTTTAAAACTACGTCGAGTAGTTTCGGAAACCATTCAGGAGAATGACCAAGTCAAGTCAGAGTACTCGATTTATATATATATATAATATATTGAACTAATAACACTTTTACACTTTATTTCTAAATTTCAAATTATTTCGGTGACGGACAAACGAACGGATGCGTTATACCATTCCCACCCGGATGCCACGAAAAGGGAATGGATAAAATAAATTTTGAAACTATTTAGAATTTAAAATAAAATTCTTTTGGAAAAGGAAAATATTATAATGGGATTTAAAAAGAAAAACAATATTAATTTTAAAATGAAAAAAAAAAACAACAGAAAAGTATAAAAGTGGGTGTGATGGTGTGGTGTGGAGTTTATAAAATTAAATATAAATACCTTTTACATTCACCTTTTAAATTATAATTTACATATGATAAAAAAACACTAACTATTGGCTTATATTAGATATTATTGTTCCACATTTCACTCTCACTCTCGAACTATGTCTTCAAATTTTAAACCACCCTTTCATAATTCTTTAATCTTCTACATAAATCTTGACACTATTCTTAGATATGTCTCAGCGAGGTGACAAAATAAACATATATACTGTTTTAATAGTAGTTATTTACCATTTTTGGTTATGGAATTTTTGCCTTGATTATTTTCTTCAAATCATGTTAATTTCTCCGACTTTTACTGAACTCGTTATATCATCTTTGTTTTCATAATCAAATAGAATATCATTTAGAGGAAAAAAATCTTGTCCTCACTCCATCACATCCTTCCTTCTAATCTGGTCCTTTTGTTTTCTTTCTATTCTTCAAAATTCTCTTCTATTCTTCCAAAAAACATATTTAAATTTTTATATTAATAGTTAATATTATTAACTTGCCAGTTCTACAACCAATTTCTCTGACAACCTCTCACCTCAACCGCTCATAAAAAAAGGTACAATAGGAAAAAAAATGTTACAGCGTAAACGATCTTGAAACTGTTCCATTTCTTAGCAATTAATTAATCCCACTCACCCTGATGATGGACCTCCAATAGGTCCGAAACTAGTCGGTACCTATACCGATTATACATGAGTAAAGCCGTATTCAATAATTAGTGTGTTCCATTTCTCTTGTTCAGGAACAAAATCTTACAAATAAATTTCTGACAATCATTTAAAGAACATATTAATATTAATATTTGCAATCAGAGGTGTTATCGGTACTACCTATAACACATACAAAACCTATCTCATTCTGATTTCACTCTGTTTCTGACGACGATTCAAGCTTAATCAAAACGCTAGAAAAGCAAATTGAAAAAGGTCTTCTGCGAAGTGACATTTGACAGACATTTATTCTAATTGTAATTTTGCAAAAGGACTGCTCTCGTGACCTCCATGACGTCTGAACAAGTAACACTTATTCCTTTAAAAAGCCTTTTTCTTTATTCAATAACCAGACACTCATTTTATTTACATAAATATTTGTTATACCTAATGGGAAAGACACGGAAAGAAAACTAGCTTGTAAAAGTAGATTGCATAGGTTAACGCAATATTGGCATATTTAACAGTTTCTCTCCTTTTTCTTTGTTTCATTAAAATATAACAGTGTATCTGAATATTTGTTTGCTGAAACAGTTTTGTGAACTCGCTTTGCTTGGCTAGTCTGGTGTCTAAAAACACTCGTGCGCTAAAGCATTCCACTGATTACACTACGAGATAAGGTTAAGCGAAATAAGCGTTTCCTCCGTCCACGTTTTCGTACTTGAAAAGTAAAATTTGTATGCTGACCGCAATCTGGTCGGACTGTTTTTGTCTGAAAGCAGATTTTAATTAACATGGAACACGGTTGAATTTTAAAATTTCAATTCTTAACCCCGTTCACATTTAGTAATAGTGACTTTTGTGCGTTAGTAACTTTTGGACTATTATGTCTACGAATTTTAGATGTATTTGAAACTCGAAACCCCGACCAATAACTCTTTGTTATTGTTCAAGTCAAAATAAAAGGTAATCGCGGTTAGTTCCCGTATTTTAGATACATTCACATAATTCTGCTGGATTTCCAATTTCCCTGTTGAGGTGGACAGGGAATTGAATCACAACTAAATCCGAATTTGACGTTATTTCTAGCATGAAAAAGTGAATCTTCAAGAAACCTTACCGTGCAGGTCCTAAGTCTACCACCTGCGCGGAAAGAATAGGCAGTTGGTACCTCTATCTTTTTCAATCTCTCCCAGTTTGGAAGCTTTTTATTAGCAGTATACATCTAAAAGTGAGTGTATTTTTTATAAGTTGATTTCTAAATATTCAGTGGTTATTTTCCTAATCTAGCAGCGTGTTGCATTCCTCTCACGATAATTCAAAACAATTAATTACAAGCTCGTAGAAAATAAAATTATTCGTTTAATTAAATACGTAAATGAAAATGGCGTTGCGTTTCGTGGGAACCACACTGAGTCATTAATAATAGACGCGGAAAGGCAGCACACTAGAACATTAATGAAAATAAATCCAATTTATATGAAAATCAAATTAATTTACTTTAAATTACAGCATTAACAATATAAAGTATAGGTATATAGGTAGAGTACATACCATATTAAATAAATATAACTGTAATTTTATTAAATTTGGTACCAAAATTTCGTACCTTAATTGTGCTAAACTTTTGCTAAGCCTACGTCGTCTATCCGTCCGTCTCTCTGTCTATCTGCCCTACGTTTAAAGGGCTTTATCTGTTGAACCGTAGCCACTTGAAATTTTAACATAATATGTGTTGTAAAAGCAGATAAATCCTAAACAGTACTTGTAATAAAAGAAATCTGCATATTTTTTTACATATCTTCACGCTGCATCTCCAACGGGGTAGTCAGAGAGGACGAAGCGCCAAACATCGCGGTTTCTACATACTTCTTTCACTTCCTTAAATCTCATCATTCTCCTCACACATTTTCGCTTAGGTATTGTAACAAATAACAAAAGGGTGGTTATCCTTTTGTCATTTGTCACGGACGTCACGCATTTATTTGCGCTCGCCCAACCTACCTATTTATTTCTAATTCCCTACATCATAGCTTCTTATCTCTTTTTTAGTCTTTAGTTTCCTAACTTAGAATATCTAGGTCTATCTAGAACTTACCTAATATAATTTGGCCATGATGTGATTGTCTATTTCCCTATACGGACCCTAATGCTTTTCGTCTAACATTAGCACAAGTTATGGATTACACACTTATGAAATAAAGGAGAGAGGGGAGAAAGCATGCATCTAATATTAGATTCCAGGAATCGCATTTTCGATGTCCCGTCCTCCCTTCGAGGCACGTCTAATTGTCGGCCCCATCGCAGTCAGTTCACATAACTAAAAGTATTTAGCCCATGAGAAATTAACAATTACTAGACACAGTGAAGACATATAATTATTCCAATAAGACAGCTTAATTCTAATAATACTTATTATGAAGCATGCAAGCATGTATCTTAAATGATAATATATAATATAAGGTTTCCTACGAACAATAAGATGTAACAGACTTGGCACAACAAGGCGAATCAGGCCCTGTCTAATCGAACTAGTTCCACTAGTCGTGATAATATCCTAATATCGTGGGGATATTCGGGTCTCCCAAAAACACCTCCAACCCGACCGTGCATATTAAAGGCTAACTCATCCATCCACACGCCATGTGGGGCTTTGGAGAGTAGTTTTGTATGGTTTATAATAATAAGCTATGCATATGATATTTACTGATAGTATTAAGTTATAGTCGACATTGGAATTGACGAGCTAAGGCACAAATTTTAGCTCCCCTCTAACATACACTTCGCTCAACTTCCAGCACCCGACGATATTAGCGGCCCTAGTCTGACCTAGGCAATGTGTATGTATGATAGCAGAATGGTGTAATGATTGATTGAGTGGTCCAGCGTGGTCCGGTTAGAGATACAATCACAGGCGCCCCTTCGTCCTAGACTTTTATACAACTTTCTTACACAATAGCACTTCGCAGGTCACGCTCAAGGATCCAGGTTCCTAATCATTCCAGGTCCGTCATGAGCGCCAGAGAATAGTATCGCCAACCAGAACACGTGAAGCCACCTAATGTGCAGTAACGGTTTATGGCCGTGACTCGGTTCTATTGATTTCTATTGATTGCTTAGACGTTTGTAAGTGCTAAAGGTTCATGAGACGGTCGAATATAACAAAAAAATGTTAATCATTTTATAATGCACTCCCTTTTCCACGTTGCCTAAAACAACAGCTTTCGCCCTTTTTGTTATTTCAGATTTGGCTGTTCATCATAGTACGTACAGATACTACATAGCTTATTATTATATGCGTTTATTTATAGCCTATTTATAGGCTCGTTACAGTATGCGAGTGCTTTTGACATTTCCGTCGGCTATCACTCTGGCTATTTGATCTTCATAAGTCAGCCTTAGTGTTTCTTGGCTTCTTTTACCACTCACTTTCGGTATGTAGATTTTCTTCGTCAGTCTTTCATTACTCATTGTTGCTATATGCCCGAACCATCTAAGCATTCTTTTCTTCATTTTTACAATAACACTGTCGTGCAACCTTGTCATACTTCGTATCTCTTCATTACTTATTTTGTCCGCAAGGATGATATCGTACATGTTTCTAAGAGATCGCATTTCTACTTCATTCACCTTAGTTTCACTCGATTTCACCCATATCAAGCTCTCGCTACCGTACATTAATTTGGAACCAACATTACATTGCGTTGGGCCATTTTGGCTGAGTTAGATATATTGACACTGTCAACTAATGCGGACAGAGCATCGTTCACTTTATTGCCAGCTGCTACCCGTCTCTCCACGTACAACACACATGTTCCATCCCTCGAAAACGCACTCCCAGGTATACAATTTAATTCACTTGTTCTAGACATTTTCCATTTACCCATATTTCACAGTTTGAATGTAAATCTTCCCTTTCGAACACCAGAACCTTAGTTTTGTTCACATTCATGTTCAATCCTTTTACTTCACAGTATTCTTTCATGCACATAACTAGTATCTGCAACTCTGCTTCTCATGGTGCTATAAGTACAGCATCGTCAGCGTACAAAACGCAGTTTACCACAGACTGTACCATCACATATCATACCACTCATACTACCTTTCAATGTCTTGAGGCAAGTGTCCAAATACAGCATGAACAGCTAGGCAGACATCACGCAGCCCTGTCTGACGCCTGAACAGACTTCGAACCAGGGCGACAAGTCACTATCTATCCTTACACAAGCTCTGTGGTTATAATGACCTCACAGCCCGAAATAATAACCTCACAGCCTGCACTAAGGGGTCCTTCACGCCATATTCAGGCAGAAGATTCCAACATTTTTTCGCACTAGTCTATCGAATGCTTTTTCAAGATTCACGAAAGACAAGAAAACTTTCTGACCTACGGCAAGAAACTTCTCCACGATACCGCGGAGCGAGAAATTCTGATCCATACAACCCCTACCGTTTCTAAAACCACCTTATGCCTCCCACAAATATCTTTCAGAAATGCCTTTCATACGCTTAGCCAATACCTTTGTATAGGCTTTATTTGCTAAGCTGACCAAGCTGATGGCCCTATAACACGCGCAGTCTAAATGGGAACCTTTCTCTTTATAGAGAAGCACTATGACTGCGGTGTGCCTGTTCTCCGAAACCTCTCTCTTCTGCCAACAAATATTGCACAGTTTATAGAATCTATCGCAGACCCTAGGATCACCATACTTGATCATCTTAGAAGTCACCTCATCATTTCCCGCAACTTCTCCACATTTTAGACTTCTTATCGCTGTCTTGATTTCTTCCATACTAATGACTTCCTCTAGTTTCTGACCCGAGTGTGGTGATTCATTAGGATCGCTCTCAGTGTCAGAGACAGAATCGTCACTTTACACACACAAGTCACAGTTCTCTATAATAATCACTCCATCGCTGCAAAACATATTTTTTGTCTTTTAGCAGATGATGTTCTTTCGAACGCTCTTTATTCATTCTGCAACGTGTCGGACCACTTACATTTTTCTTGTAATTTTTTAATGTTTTTTTTTTTGATTTTATTGTTAATGTCTTGTATGAATTTCTCCATACAAGAAATATATTAATTTAAACACAGATTTTTGGTAAATATATAACACGAATATGTTGTATGTATGATGTGGTACCGAAGCCTCTGTGTGCGAGTCCGTCTTGCACTTGGCTGATTTTTATATCAATGGTTCTATAGAATTCTAAAAAACGTGTGGAAACCTTTATATTTACGTAAATACTTAACTTCCAAATATTACTGATTTATTAGAAACAGCTAAAACAGCTAAAAAGCTGTTAATCTATACAATATTTTCAATAATTCAGACCAAGTTAAAAAGTATAACCCAGAAAAAATAATTTTCTCAATCTACCGCACTGACACAAATTGTTATACTTAATGATTACGTTACATATAATTATTTATTTCTTCATTAAATTATTTTATAGTTCAGCAGTGGATGTTATAATTTATTTTAATAAAAACATCGTTCGCGTCGCTTTGGCAGTGAAGAGAGTCAACATTCACTACGAGAACAATTAAAAAAGCTATGAGATATAATGTACTGGTATAAAGTTATACTCATCATCATACTATGAGGTAAAAGTTCCATTAAGCCTAAAAATCAAGCGCTCGTAACACTACTAGTTTACTTAAGTCATTTTTGATGGAAGTGAAGCTTGACTCCCGTGACCAGCGACACAATCAAATAAAATTTAAATACATATTTTGCATTCAAATATAATATAATCAATTTTATACTTTAAATAACTATTTCGACTGTAAAACCTAGCTTAAATTACGTTTTGAATACATCAATAATATTATACAGGTAAAGTTAAAGCCTACATTATAAGCATACAATTATGTCAGAGGTTATAAATATCGAGATAGGTATTCTAAAACAGGCACAGGTAATAAATTTTCCTTTACAAGATACTCGAAGCGTAGTAGCACTTCGACGGTTTCATAATAGCTAAAATTAAGCAAAGTTGTGTGCGGTCACTTATTTGATGGGTGTAAAATGTGAAACATATTCGGTGAAATTCCCGTCCCGGGTTTGTTTTCCGGCCAGCTGCGCAATTAAGACTATTATAGAACTTCGACAAAAACATAAAAACCGTAACTTCCAACAAAATAGGTTACTTTCTGAAAGCCTATTTTACTGTCGTGTTTCCCCAACTTGAATTGTGCCAATTTAAGTTGGGGAAATACGACAGAGACAATAAGCAATTCAGCTAACTGTTCAACTATACAGGTTAACTGGCAGTTAATAATAAGAGTAAGACATACGAATAGAATGAGTTAACAGTTTTCGGTTTTGTAATGAATAGTCAGAAACTTGACTGGTATTTCAACCGACTTCCAAAAAAGGAGGAGGTTCTCAATTCGGTTGTGTTTTTTTTTTATGTTTGTTACCTCATAACTCCGTCATTTATGAACCGATTTGGAAAATTCTTTTTTTGTTTGAAAGGATATACTTCCAGATTAGTCCCATTGAAATTTCATTCACATTAAAGCTTTGGTTTCGAAGATACACCAAATAACGCGATTTGGTTATAACCTTTATTCATTTATGTTGATGATTCTCTTGTATGACATTTGTTAACTATGGTTGTCCCCACATGGTATAATGGTAGTAGGGAGAAGATATAAATTGCCTGTGATATAATAAATTCAGTCAGTAGAGTCAGTCTTGTGGCGGACAGAGAATATGACTGGTAGCTGTCGTCTTCGGATTGTAAGAATACTGCTAAGGTGTCATTATGATGCAACCTTTACACTGTTCTTTTATAACTGATTGATATTGATATGATATTGATGATATTGATAATGGCCACAATGGGCAATAATATCCCATGTTCGATCTGTTCGCATCTTTATTGTGAAATCCCACGGTTTATGCTCTTCAATAGAATGGAAGTTAACACATTGCGCTCCAAAATTAGAAAATAAACAAATTGTAGATCTGCCCTAGATATTTTTTTAGGCCTAGGTCACTCAAAAGGGCAAAATAAATTTTTTTTATAAAAAAATAAAACCGACTTCAAAAAAGAACACTGAAAAGTATGAAATAACTATCCTTTACTAATCAAAACTTAAGTACAAAAATAACTATAAATACGATATACACTCTGTCAAGAAAGTACTGGGAAAAGATCAATAATACACGAAATGTTAGTTATTCATCCAAATTTATTTTATCGCCTACAAAGTATGCTCCTTCAGAAACGATACACTTACGCCAACGAATAATTCAATCAACAAAACATTTTTTAAACGCTTTTTTCGGAATTGAGTTCAGTGCTCGCCGCGAATTCTCCTTTATGTCTTCTACCGAATGAAAGCGGGTGCCACGAAGTGGTAATTTGAGTTTAGGAAAAAGAAAGAAGTCTGCTGGAGCCATATCTGGTGAATAAGGTGGTTTCTCGATGGTATTTGTTGAGTTTTTGGTCAAAAATTCGTTCACAATGATGGCCTTGTGCGAAGGCGCATTATCGTGGTGCAAAATCCAAGAACTTTCTTTCCACAAATCTGGCCTTTTTCGTCAAATTTGCTCTCTTAAACGCCGCATAACGCCTAAATAATATTCTTTACTTACCGTTTGACCTTTCCGCAAGAATTCCGAGTGCACAACACTGCGATATTTAAAGAAAACAGTCAACATGACTTTGACTTTTGATCGACTTTGGCGTGGTTTTTTAGTTTTCAGTTAGAAGGCGCCACTCCGAAGCTTGTTGACTAGTTTGCATGTCAAACTCGTAAAGCCACGTCTCGTCACCAGTAACAATGCGTTTCATGAATGTTGGATCGGCATTGACTCGTTCTAGCATGTCCTCAGCGACTCTTATGCGATTGAGTTTTTGGAGAAAATTCAGGTCTTTCGGGACTAGCCGAGCGGCAACATGTTTCATACCCAAGTGATTATTTAAAATGGTACGGATCGACTCGCGAGACACAGAAAGTTCGGCGGCTATCTCTCTTAAACTTGAATGAGCATTTTCAGTCACTATTTCTTTCACTTTGGCGAAGTTAACTTCAGTTGCAGACGTTGATAGCCTAACAGAGCGAGGCAAATTTTCCATCACATCTCGACCGCTTTTGAATGCTTTGTACCACTCATAAGCACGTGTTTTTGATAAAGTCGATTCACCGTAAGCCTTCTGTAACATTTTCAGTGTCTCCGAACACGAAATTCCATTGGCGATGCAAAATTTAAGACAAACTCTTTGTTCGATGTTTTTGTCCATTATGAAATTCGCAATACACACTAGAATGACATAACTAAAAACAGCACTGTATTTAATCAAAATAACAGATGCAACTCAAACTCCGCGCCAAAATGGAAAACAGTTGTGCCAGTCTAACAACAACAAAAAAACAAAAAATTGAATTTGGAACCATAAACAAATCATCCATTCCCGATACTTTCTTGACAGAATGTAAATACTCATATAATTAAATTTGACAGTTATTGAAGTTGGTGCCAAATTAATGTTCGACAACAGAAAGTATATTGGTTTAGTAGGCTTGGCACTGATTTCAGTGACTGTCAAATTTAATTATATGGGTATTTGTATCGTATTTATAAAGTTATTTTTGTACTTAAGTTTTGATTAGTAAAGGATAGTTATTTCATACTTTTCAGTGTTCTTTTTTGAAGTCGGCTTAATTTTTAAAAGTAAGTTTTTAAAACTATAATAATGCTCTTATAAATGAATTTTTCTAATCTTGTAGTCTGGGGGTGCTCTTTCAGTTCATTGTATGGTACTCATAGTACATGTAAAAACTTCATTCAGGGTCAATTGACGTAACCGTCTGGAGTTGAGACGATATCCAGATGTGTTGGATTCCTTGCCTTATAAGCAGTGGCGTATATCCCATACAGGCACAGAGACGCTGCCTACCCTGACATCTTAAATGAAAGTTATTTCGATATGTATATTATAGAGAGAATTTAGAACTAAACAACAATTGTTTTAAAATAGCAGCATCTAACATCACCGTTCTTCCGTTCTTCATTTGTTCGTAATCATATTTCGTATTTTTACGTTGCTGTATTTTATTTTTAGCAATCATGCAATCTATCGAGAAAAATATTCGGTATATAACTTATCCGCGTAGACACGTCGGTCTGGTGCCTAAAATTTACGCACACATATTTACATTTCACCTATCTGTACACGAATAAATCTTTCAAATGTGTTCTATTTTATACGTGAAAATTAAGTTTGTGTGCGTGTTTTGGAGACTGACTACATCAACGACATTATAGAGTCAGATGCATTTTATAAATTCAACACTTTGCCTACTAAAATTACTCGTTTTTGCTTTGTTTATGGTTGATTTATACTTGAATCAAAATAAAACTCCATATTTGTTTTCTTCGTGACAGTGATTTGTTGTTCTAAGAGTTAGTTTAAAAAAATTATATTCTTCTTACAATTCGTATCTGAAGAATAGGTTTCTAATAAATAATTTTAGTTATATTTTGAAGAATGGAATGTTTTAGCCTATTAACTGTGATAATTGTGTTCGCAGTGTGTGTTTATAAAAACTAAAACAAGCCACGTTTTCGTTATTTTCATATAGTGAAAAATTACAAACTGTAGCTAAAGGCTTGTGTGTTCCAGAGTTGTATTTATATTTAAAGTCAGGTAATGTGACTTGAAATTTGCATTCTAAATATTATGAAACATATAACTGGCTGACAGCTGTGCAGGTACTAAGAATTTATTTTCTTTTCCTTGCATCAATTACATATAACAAATAACAATCACTATGAAAAATTAAAGTAATGGTAACGTTCTCGTTCGTCGGTATTGCTGTATTAGTAAACATAATTATGTATTAAAATTGATTTTTATGATTGTTATTTGAAGAAAAGATGAAAAAGTGCATGTTCCACATTTAAAAAACAGTTAACTTCTAAAAGGAATGCTTAGATGGTTCGGGCACATAGAAAAGCTGACGAAGAAAATCTACAGAGCAAAATCGAGTGGTAAAAGAAGCCAAGGAACACCAAGTCTTACTTATGAAGATCAAATAACCAGAGTGTTAGCCGACAGAAATGTCAAAGGCACTGGCATACCTAAGCGAAAATGTGTGCGGAGAATGATGAGATTTGAGGAAGTGAAAGAATTATGTAAGGACCGCAAAGCTTGGCGCTCCGTCCTCTCTGACTACGCCGTTAGGGATACAGCGTGAAGATATATAGGTATGTATGTATAAATTTAACTGGATAAGAAATACGTATATGAGCACGAATTTCAGAATTCAGCGGCTCCCATTAGGCTGAGACCTTGGTGCTCGTACCCTACGTACTTTTAGAGATAGAATAGACATAGACGTAGACATAGATTTTATTTAGCATCACACACAATACAAACAAATAAAAATAAAAATGTAAATGCATACAACAAACAATGTGGACTGTGAGTGATATGGTGCTAAAGTGGACACTGACTCAGTACGTGCTGCAGCACAAGTGCTACAGCGCTGATTTTCAGCGGCGACTAATATTTGTGGAGTACGGCGGTCTAAGAGATGGCCGTAGTAATTAAATTAATAAATAGTAAATAATACATACATACATATCTCCACGCCATATCCCCAGCGGGGTAGTCAGAGGTTTAGTAAATAATAATTATAAGGATATTGAAAATATGTAATCATATATAATACCTACACAATATACACGCTATATATATTGATATTACTCTAGTACCAATCAAGTTTCCGTTAATTAAATTATTTATTTATTTATGGAACAACCTAGCCACCGCTATAGCATCCGTCCGCTTGGCATGAGAGGAAATACAGTTTCAGTCGCAACTTAAAATTAGCAATAGTACAAAGTTCTCGAACAGGTGGAGGCAAGTTGTTCCAGCATACGGGGGCTGGGCATCTAAAACTTCCGCGAAACGCAGCCGTGCGGTGCTGCGGCACACTCAATACGTTTGCTACTAGTCTTGTGTTAGCGTCACTGTCACTACCTCTCCATTCTAACTTTTCAAAGAGGTAATCTGGCCTGCCAGATTTTATCACTCCAAATATCAACGTTGCAAGGTTTCTTTTCAGTGACATCCTTAATATTTTGGAAGCGTTTAAATAGGGTCCAACATGGGTACGTGGAGGAACGTTGAAAATAAACCTCGCGCAAGCATTCTATACTCTTTGTATAACGCGTCCGCTTCTTGCCAACAACCTAGGGCCATGAAAAGAATCTGCATACGTAAGTCTAGCAACCACCAGCGAACCACACAATCTAACGCATAGTTCCTCGTTAAGAAAGTCACGCACTCGGTATAATATTTTAAGTCTATAAAAACAATTCCGTGCTATTTCGAGTACGTGATTCTCAAAACGAAGCCTGTCGTCCATCAAAACACCCAAGTTTCGGGCCTCTGTCATTCGCAGTACCCGTTCTCCAGAGATTGTTACTCGTATTATTGGATTTTTGTTAATTATACGGTCTAGCTGTCTCGCTGTTCCAAGTACCATATACTGAGATTTACATGGGTTTAGCGCTAAAGTTTTTGCACCTGACCACAACGTTATTCTATGTAAGTCTTCGTTAATTTTTATTACAGCGCTGTTTGTTTCCTCAGGATCAAAGGACAAATAAACCTGCATATCATCAACATACTTGTGATACTTGCAGTGTTTTATTGTTCTACAAACATCAGCCGTATACAATATGAAAAGTAGAGGGCCCAATATAGATCCTTGTGGAACTCCTCTAGTAACAGCAGACGGCTCCGAAAACACATGCGTACCATTTGCCTGCTTTGCGCTCACTATCTGTTGACAATCACTGAGGTAGCTGGAGAACCACCTGACTGTAGGTGATTCAAAACCATAATAAGAGAGTTTGGACATTAAAAGAGAAGTATTTATCGAGTCAAATGCCCGAGAGAAGTCAAGCAGCACTAAAATAGTTCAAAGCCAAAATATTATCCACCACGTCAATTAGTGCTATAGAAGTGCTGTGCAACTTTCTAAATCCCGACTGAAACGAAGGTAATATATTGTGTTTCTCCAGATAAGCAGTGACCTGCATACATACCACTCTCTCTAAGATTTTGGAGATTCCAGGTAAAATAGTAACAGGCCGCAAATCATTAACCTCGGAGACATTTGCTTTCTTCGGCACGGGTGTGATGACAGCCGTTTTCCACAAATCACAAAAAATAGAATAGAAAGTACGTTTATAAAGGCCGTTGGGTTTGTCACTAACTTTTTCTTTCTTTTCTTCTTATCATTTTATTTCAATTGTATAATTCATTGGAACGTTGTATAAAAACAGGATAACACATAAAATCAATTCATTCCACTTCTTAGAAAGGACTAGAAAAACACGATATGCGAAACCACGTAGGCGCCAACGTTTGAAAGATCCGCATCTAAGTCGAGAAACTACGGAAAACCTTAGTAATTATATAATCATACGAACGTTGGCTCTTCAATTAATAAAATGTTTCTTGTATAATATATACTTCGTAATCTTTATAATAACAGACTACATAAAAAAAATCGAGTATCGAGAGATATATAGAAGAATTAAGAAGAATTTCAAATTTGTGAATTAAGAGAAGAGAAGATTGATTTGAAATCGAGTAATCATTTCATCCCCTCTTTAGTTCTGATGTGAATGTTTTAGTGTTAACAAATGTTACGAAAAAAGAAAAAATAATAAAACAGTATTTTAACTACATTTAATATATTTTTAAATGAACCGTATTTGAGGTTTCGTCAGATAAAATTAGCTTAAACCTCGAAATTATTAAACAACTATATGTAATACTGAACTTAGTTCCATTAATAATGATCAATATATTTTCGTACACCAGCCACCAGCACCGATTCGGTGCTGGTAAGCTTACCAAATTCGATGTCTGGAATATCCAGAGAATGCTTAGTTGAGAGGCCAAACACGTATCGATTGGTGGTTTTTGGAGTTTGAGCAGAAAAGAGCTAAATGTTTGAGGAATTTACCACATGAAATGGATTTCGGCAAAGTAACATCTGAGTCTATACAATATATTATATTCCATATAATAAAACATATTATAAAACATGTACTTATTTTTTTGGAAAAGGTAGCAAAATATTTTCTTGCAAAAGTTTTCTTCGTATCCTCAAACATTGTGTTCGGAAAGGCTCATTCATCATATAATAAATCTCAAATCTACTTTTATCAAATAGAACTGAAATGTAAATAAAAGTCTTAATAAATCAAAAAAGTAAAATAAAATAAATAATCCAACAAATTCGTATAAATTAATTTATAACCAGAATATCAATAACGATGACGGATTTTTTATATGCCGTGACCGTAATCGTTAACTTGACGTAATGTGCTTTTGATAGTAAAGTAACACTTAAGTAAATCAATGTCACGGTTTCACGTTAAAATATTTTTCACATGTTTTTGGTTTTTTGTTTACCTTTAAAAGTTAAACGCAGTTAAACTCATTGGCAGTTATTAAGTTACAGGTGAGCTTGCAACGTTTTTTGATGAAGTATTTTCTCGCGAAATAAATAATCTAGAGGTAACCTTTGTTTATATGTAATGGATAAACTCAAAATCTACTCAACCGATTTCAAAAATTCCTTCACTTCAAGAAAGCTACATTATGAGCAAATAACTACATTATGGGCTGTATTTTGTTTTCAAAAAAAATTTCTACCCATTCGAAGCCGGGGCGGATCGCTAGTAAATAAATTAATGCGCTAGACAGTACACACAAATCATCTGATCTCAATCTAGGGCATTTTCTGTGCTATGGAAACTAGATGACAACTATTGCGTGGATGTGCCGGTGGGTTTAAACCCGAGACATTCTAGATAAGTTCGTTTCCTAAATTGATTTGACTAGGAATCGAACTCAGAACCTTCCGCACTTGAATGCAAATCTAAACCACTGAAAATCTATAGAATATTACGGAAATGTCAAAAGCACTCGCATAGCTAGACAAAAATGTGTGAGGAGAATGATGAGATTTAAGGAAGCGAGAGAAGTATTAAGGAGCGCGAAGCTTGGCTCTCCATCCACTTTGACTACCCCGTTAGGGATACCGCGTGAAGACATGTATGTCCAGAATATTGTTAGTGCTGTGAATTAAATAATTATAATTTTACTTTTTACTATTAATAACCTAAGAATACTGTAGTGAAATAATAATTAGAATTTCTCTTAGCACCACACACATTGCATGATACGCACATAGATCAAAGAGTAAAAAATGCCAAAGATATCACTGAAGGTTAATTTTTGTACGAATAAAATGACATTGAGTGTTTCTTTTCCTAACATAAAACCATAGATATCAAGAAAGGAAAACAAGACAACAACATAAGATAATGTAATTCGGTGTGAAGCTGTTGATAGAAGAAAATGCGTGAAGACTGACTAAAACCAAGAAGCGCACCCTTATACTGTTAAAGCGAAGTCATTTTTCTGAAATGAACATAAAAAGTATTACAGTATGTCTAAAACTTGTTTAACTAACCGAAAATGTGCAGAGATAGCGAAAAAAATATGCTAGAACCAGAATCGGTGATCTGTCCTCACTGTTGCCGTTAGGGATCCATATGTAATATATCATAAAAGCATAAACTTAAGGTAATTGGATCATAGATGTAATTTTAATGTCACATCAATTTTATTAAATTGCACCCATTACTATAATAAAAGCTACATTTGTCTATAACGCGGCATTCGGTACAGAAAAACAATTTCCGTTATTGTGAATGTTTGTACCCTATTACATGGAGGGACTGGGTTTAATCCCCATCGAAACTAATTAAGAAAGTGAACTATTCTATAGCTCATACTCGTCAGTCCGTTAAAACGTCGAGAAGGTATCCTTATTAACATGACAGAGACCGGCTGAATTATCACATAAGGAACGATAGTCGCGCGACTATTGTTTTAAATGGGTAATTGTGGTGCCATGCGGTAAAATGACTTTTTGTAGCATAAATAAGATCGCTAGCAGTGGTTTTTAGATCACTGATTAATCAACAGAGGCCGCAATAGCGATTCGCGACATTATATCGTTCTCGATTTAACAACATATCGCAATCGGTCGCGTAATATTCCGCTATCGCTTACTGGCTGCGTTTACATAATAAGGTAGCCGATTCGTAAGTATTGTGATATATTTAATATAAATTGATGTAGCATTCACAAACTCAATTTGGACCACATGATTTTATTGGTTTGGAAATTAATAATAAATACTTTGGATAGGTATGAACCAAGTACTAAGTTTATATTACAGGTAGTACACAATGAATTGCGAGTGTAACCAGTGACACCCAGACTCCGAGACTAAATAAAGAACTTCGCTTCCTAAATCGATCCTCAAGACCCTCGACTTAAAGGTAGTTATACTACTATCTACCGACGCACCAATGAACTAGGCTAATTATTATCGTTAATTAATATAAATAAATGAATTCAGTAAAGTTACTTAAAAAATGTCAATATTTTGTGTTTTCGAGAAAAACGCAAAATTTATAAAAAAAACGCAGGTAACTTCCTTACTGTCAAACTTTTATCCACCGAAATAAAGATAATATACACAATATTTGACATACAAGAACTTTTTCAGTATTCGGATTACTGTTTTCTGCGTTAAATAACTGCGGCTGCCTCTGTTCATCAATTGTATAATTCAGCAAAAATATAATTTTGTTTCTTTGAAATGATTTGTTTTTCTAGTTTAGAATTACACCGAGAAAACAGTAAATATTAAAAACAAATATACATTTCTGACTCTAATATTTCCTATAAATTACACGCGACACAATTTTTTTATTTTCTGATCGTACCCTTTTGCGACACTTCAGAAAAATAACTTGTAGATTATCGTAATCCAACTATACTGAGCTTCGCCTTAAGCCGAAAACACCCGAAAAAGGCATGCGAAAGCGGATTGTTTCAATATCGACGCATCCGTATCTATCCGTATGAATTATTTATATGTATCGCCGATCTCGTATCTATTCTTCAAGAGAGAGTGCCTGTGGGGCGTGACTCGACTCTCCTAAGCCGAGATAAGGACGTTGTTTTTGTACTGAATCTTCAGATGTCTGGAGAGATTCAACCGATCTGTTGGTTTCCAATTCTACCAAGTTAATACCAGTGAAGTTTGTGAGACGGAATGTATTGTATCTTCTAGCTTTCAAAAGATAATGTCGCTGCGTCTTTTTGCCTCAATAGAGTTAAATATTGTTAAGTTAGAAATGCCATTACGTGTGATTGCAAAACTTTAGTAATGCATGTGATTGATTCTTAAATCTTTAGCTATTTTCCGCTCAAACTCCAAAACCACCAATCAACACGTGTTTCGCCTCTCAACGAAACATCTTCAGGATATACCAGAGATCGGAATCGGTCAGCTTTAACTCACCGCTTTTATTGTTGGTACATTTGTTGATTCGGTGCTGGTTAGCTGACTGAGCCCGATCTCAGGTATATCCTGAGGATTCATATCCTTACACTGTATACACAATGGGGTAGTCAGGATGGTGTACTAAACATCGTGGTCCTTACATACATACATACGTACTTCTTTTCCCTTTTCAAATCTCATCTTAAAATATAAATAATAGTAGTAATTACTTAAATATCTATTGGTACATTTCAATAGTCTTATTTCCCTTGACGTCTCGCTTTGTTAAGAGTTTTTTAGAAGATAATATCCATAGCGAAATGAGCAATTTCCGAATATGAAATAATTCCTTGTATTATATTTTTTTTCTTTTATTCTGTACATGAAAGATTATTATTAAAAAGTTGCAAACATAGCGCTTACTTGAAGTTTAAAGGGAAATTGTAACGCAGGTTTTATAGATCTCTAAGTTAATTTCAAACATTTCACTAATTTAATATTTTATAACTCTCTACGCACTAGTAGAAATCGCTTTTATCTAAATTTTTGTTATTAATTAAACTTTATCTTACGTATTGATGTGAATTACATTCAGTAAAATATAGACATATACATTATTTAAAACCGCAATATCATGCATGAGAATGATATCTTACCAACGAAGTATCAAATGGGTATATAAAGTTACTTCAGAGTTAGTAGGAGTCTCTGGTATTAACCAGTACAACTTTACCAATAATAACATTTTAACAAGACAATTCAATTTATTTGAATTTTTGAAACCTCGAACCAATAATCAAAACGGACGGAGCATTTGCTCTAAGAGCATATTCGCTTTTTATGTATCGACTTTCTGGACTTTTACTAGTGTGCATGACTAGGGAATAGTCACAGTACAGTAAAACTAAGTTAAACATGACATATTTTTATTTTTTTAATACCAGTAGCCAAAATACTTAAGATTTACGAGCCTTTTGCAAATAATTATTTTATAAACGTATGTACGTGAAGTCGGTCATGAGCTTACACGAAACTGACAGTGCGAGGTTGTCATACTTACTATAGTCAACTGTTTTACTCGTGGTTATGCTCAATGAGATAAAAAAAGAGACGATAATTCGTTTGACACGGCGATAAGAGCGGCAACTTACAATAAAATACTGTTTATTGCACCATTAAAAGTACATTACAACTATAGGAATAAAAAAAATAAGAGCCGTACATAAAGATAATTTATTACATTCCGAAGTTGGCTGTCAACAAGGTGATCCTCTCGGACCAGCTGTTTTTAGTCTGGCTATCCATCCTGCGATTTGTAATTTAAATTCCAAATTTAATATTTGGTACCTTGACGACGGAACAATAGGAGGTAAAGCAATTACTGTTTTAGAAGACCTTAAAACCCTCATTCAAAGGTTTAAAGATATTGGCTTAGAATTAAATTTTTCTAAATGTGAACTCTTTGTTTCCGATTCTGTTCCAACTATTACAAAAAATGCAGTAATTAATAAATTTAACAATCTGGCGCCAGGTATTAATTAAAGTCTTGTCAAAAGAATCGCTGTACGTCCTAGGTGCTCCCGTCTTAGATGACTCCATACCCTGCTTTATCAATGATCAAATACAAAAATTTAGCCAGTCCTCAGACAAACTTTTCAAAATTAATTCCCACATGGCTCTCCTCATTGTCCGCTTTTGCCTTTTCGTTCCAAAACTTACATATGCTCTTCGCTGTTCTCAGCTTTTTAAATTTCAAACGCTTTTAAAATCTGTAGACAATATTCTAAAAAATACATTATCTAAAATATTAAATTGCTCCTTTGTTGATGACAGGGTCTGGAATCAAGCCTCGCTTCCCATCTGTTATGGAGGCCTGGGCATACGCAAAATCTCGAGTGTGTCACTGCCAGCTTTTCTTTCGTCAGCCTACAGCACGGAAAACCTTTTCCTATCTGTTATTCGCCCTTCCTTAGGATCGGTTGAGGTGCCGTGCTTGACTGATGCTCGAAATGCTTGGTTAAGTGTTTGTCCGAGTACTAACCTGCCTACCTCGACCTTTTCTCAAAAACACTGGGATGAGCCTCTATGCGAAAATGTTCATTTACAACTTTTAGATTCTTGTAGTACCGAAAAAGATCGGTCTCGCCTCCTAGCTGTTTCTGAGAAGGAGTGAGGACACTGGTTGAAGGTAATACCTTCAAAAAACTTAGAAACCTTAATTGACAATACCACGCTTTCTCTCATAGTATCCCTTCGTCTGGGGGCCAGAACTAAGCTTCTTCACCGTTGCCGCTGTGGTGATCTCGTCGATGTACTAGGTCACCACGGTTTATCCTGTTTACGTAGTGCGAGCCGCATGTCACGATATGCTGCCTTGAATGACGTCATTCGGCGGGCTCTTGTCGCCGCTGGCGTTCCTGCAGTCTTAGAGCCGTTTGCAGTTTGACGCTCATTCCTTGGAAACTTGGAAGATCGCTGGTGTGGGATGCCACTTGTGCCGATACACTTGCTGTTTCCCATGTGCCGGCGACTTCCAAGTCAGCAGGTGCCGCGGCCAGCACTGCCGAGAACTTGAAGCGGCGTAAGTATGCGACTCTCTCTGAGAGTTTCATATTTACGCCCTTTGCAGACGAAACTTTGGGTCCCTGGGGCCCCGAAGCCCATCGACTGGTTTCTGATATTTGTAAGAGACTGGTCGAGGATTCGGGAGACCGCCGGGCTGGCAGCTTCTTCCGCCAACGAATCAGTTTGGCTATTCAAAGAGGCAATGCTGCCAGTCTGCTAGGTACCTTGAGCAATGACAGCTTTCTAAGCGGCAACTTTGAGGAAGTTTATTATTTAAGATAATGTGTAGTTTTAAGTTTGTAAATATTAACATATGTATGTACTTTTTATTAATAGAGCCGTACAATTTGGGCGAACTTAACGCTAAAGCGATATTTTCCAAGCAACCTTTTGGCAATGGAATGCTAGACATTGGAGTACATTTACGGTAGGCGGTACGAAATTGGTATTGATATGAATATGTACATTAAAAAATAATAATGACAAATAAATAAATAAAAAAGACACATACTATTCATAATAATATATAATGCACTCCCTACATACCTACATATTATATAATACAGGTTATGCGTATACATAATATACATATGGGCTACACATACACAGACAAATTAAAAATGAAATAAATAAATAAAAGAATAGCTAGTAGGAAAGATAATAAATTTTGAGGTGACGTTTAAAACTAAAATGGTGTTGGCACGTCTTACAGTAATAGATAGAAAGTTCCATAATTGAACAGCCTGTACTACGGCCGATCGAGGCAAGAACTGGGAAGTGAGCAAGGAAGTTTCAAGATGAAGAGTTTCATTACCTCTTAAACTACACGTTCTTCATCGCTGCGGAACTTGAAAATATCTTTTAAATATGGCGGTGTCGTGGGATTAAGTGACAGAATAAAGGAGGGAAAGAATGTGTGTGTTCTGGCGAAGACGAATAGATAGCCACTAGCCACTTGAGTTGTGCACGAAATTCAGAAAACATAATCATAACAAATATCAAACCTATACAGAAATTCTGAAGTCGCTCAAGTTTGTCGAGAATAGGTAATAATAGTTACTGCGCAAGTATAACTCTAGTGGTAAGAGCCAGAAAGTTACGTAATCTCTTTAGCGATCCCACAGCAGCGAAAACTCTCCTGCTGACCTCGACGATCTGTTGACCAGGGCAAAGTGCGATCGAAATGCCAAGATTTTTTAGCTGATCACTATGTGTAACATGGTTTTCATCAAAGAAAACTCAAGGAAGCGATTTCCAGTCTATCTTCGAAATCATACTGGTGCTGGCAACAATAATGACCTGGGTCTTAGAGGAATTTACCTTACCTTACCAACTTATTATGGCTCCCGTCCATCAGGTTCTTGGTCCGAGTTTGAAATAGTCTGATAGAATCTACTGTATTTCTATAAATCTTACATCCGTCGACTACATTATTATACGGACCTAAATGTTTGTCATATACCAAATAGACGTTGAAAGACGCTTTTGTGTATTAATCGGTAATAATCACAATTTACCAATTTTGTATATTTGCTTTATCGATCAAAACTTCGACATTTATTTAAGAAATGAACATTCTATAACATAACGTACTTTGTACAGTTATTTACCATGTTGATATTCTCATCGAATGATTGTTATCCCTTATAGTTTTAATATGTCAAGATAATATGTGACGACAAATCCAGACCTGTGACCAATGAATTATATGTACTGCTACCAAAGTTTGCTTTCCGTAAAATTTTCATTTTATCTTTTATTTATTAAAGCGTATCACTGACAATTATGAAGCTTCTCAAGTATTATTGAAACATTACAGAAAATGCATAGGATTCTTATTCTTTTTTCTGTGCAAGGGATAAAATAAATAAATATCAAATGATCAAACATTATTATGTTTTAAATTAAAATGCAATCAAAAAAATAAATGTACGTATCATTCCAGATACATAGCACGTTTTATTTAAATTCAAAATACATTTCGTTATTCTATGATTTAACTTAATATACGTAAAAACCATAAGTTAAGCACATTAATTCATGGTAAGGTTAATCAAATATTTGTTATATTTGATAAGCAATATTTTTTATAGTGAGACTCAAAATTATGAATCGTTGTTATTTTATAAATAAAAAGAAGTCTATTATTTAAGATAATGTGTAGTTTTAAGTTTGTAAATATTAACGTATGTATATATTTTTTTGTTATAAATAAAAATTTACTAATATATTCTAAAAAAAGAAGCGTTATAATAATATCGTATATTGATATGAGGAACATCAAAATCATAGGTATTATGTTCTAGTAATTATTAGCGTTTGAAACATAAATGTAAAGTATGCTCCAAAGTATGTATACCGACACGAAAAATGCTCATTAACTGTCGTTAAGTGTCCGCGATAACTCCTGTATAGAGGTGTTAATATTACATTTTTCTGATTTATGGTATCCTGGTACCGTGAAGTTCGTAACGTTTATAAAACCTTTTTTATGTACCCATAATGAATCAATAACTTGAAGTTTAAAAACATAGAACCCGTTTTGTATTAAATAGTACGTATAAACATTTTGTTCATGGGTACATCATAGACTTTATAACCCTAGACATCTTGTCCCATGATACTAAGTGAAACAAATAAAATCATAAAAATATGGATGTGGATGGATGCTGTTTTCTAATGGTGGCCGATCAGTTTATCTTAATATATATAATTCTTCTGTACGTGTGTTTGTGACCCAACTCCTCCTTACCGGATGGACCAATTTGGATGAAATTTTGTGTGTATATTTCAATGGGTTCCTGGATGGTTTGAAATCAAAATTGGACCCTGTAGGTGGCGCTGCATAGGGTTCTATGAATTTTATGAATAAAAATTAATAATGATGAATTACCAACATAATATAATTAATCACATTACAAATGAAATGACATTACCCTGCATCCACCTGCACCTTTATACAGGTAAATGCAAGGCACTGTCTAGAAGCTATGGAGAAAGAGTAAATTTTGAGTTCACGTTGAAATTGAGCAAGTGTGTTAGCACTTCTTAACATCAAAGGCAGCGAGTACCTATCTGGGTTTCGCTCGGTGTCTTTAGAGTTATTTTATAGCGCTAACAGTTATTGAATAGCTAATATCAAAGCATATTTTTTTCAGCTTACTGGTACTTCAGCATTCTAATTTTATTCTAAAATCAATAAAATATTGTGTTGCACAAAAACAAGTTTTACGATATAGTTTTATATAGAACCTCTTTTAGATAAACTTGGAAATAAAACATTATCTCAATACAATTTCATTGAAATCGTTAAGAGCCGTTTCCAAGAAACTAACATACAATATGTATAGGTTTATATTGGTAAGCATATACAAGAGTTGCTCGCTGAAAGTAACAACTTAAGATATTACGTCCAGACATGTAAAGGTTCCATTCAATGGAGAACGAAATCCTTTAATAAATCAAAATGAATTTGTAGTATGTTTATAAAAACATGTCCAACTTCAAAATACAGTGATTAGCTTTTCTGTAACCGAATTTTTCTCTTTTATTTTGTTACGACTATGGCACTGTAAAATGAAATGAAATTACTATGCAAAAAGTTTCAGGTTAGAATCTCGGTCTAATCGATTAGGATTTTTTTAATACTTAAATCTAGATGTATGTACTCGCCAGTTGGTAATAAATTAGGGACCATCTGCCACACAGAAGGACTAAAATTAATTAGCCAGAAACCAAAACTCCAATTACCTAAAGGTAATTAGGCCTCTATCCACTTACTGTTTCGACGTAAAATAAAGTTATCTTGTTTTGTAAAATATGCCATATTGTTTCAAACTTTATATTTTCACTTAAGATTGTTTTAAGTTATTTCCTTTTAAATAAACTAGTCCAAAACTGAACTGATGAGGGTACCGAAGACGGGACCGTCGGTTTAGAAGTCAGATGCATTAAACACTGCGCCAATGCCAGTTAATAACAGTTCATTCTTTACAGCGTTTTCTTTGTAGAAACATGTCTGATTAATGCTCATAAGAGTTTAAAAAGATAAATTGGTATTAATTTTTAGTCATGGAAGTTACCCAATTGGGTCTATAAACTGGAGTAATACTGGTTATATACATACATATATCCTCAGGATATATTCCTATGGGTTAGTCAGAGTGGATGGAGCCTCAAGCATCGCTGTCTTTTTCACTCCTCAGATCTCGTCAATCTTTTTACACACTATCGCCTAGGTAAGCGAGTGCTTTTGACATGGTAAAACTAGCTAATACTAAACAGTGTCACACATAAAAAAATTTATGTTTTATTTTCATTGCTTTAATATTTTCCAGTAGTAGTGATGACCTGTCTACATTATTTTAGATTCACTGAGATGTGTAAACCGTACATAAAGGCAAGAATATCTCAACTGACATACATACATGTTTATCATAAAATTAGTCTCGTTTTACGAAACCCAGTAATAAAGAAAATTTCTAGGTCAATCTTTATAAACAGGTTCTATAAAGTAATTAACTGTAACTTTTTCAAACTTCCTGACAAAATATTAAATTAAGCGTGACAAAATTGACTACATCATAAAGTAGGTAGGAAAATACCATTGTTATCAGATAAAAGCTTTTTAATTCTTTAAAGGAAAGTAATATTCTAATCTAAATACGAACCATTTTTATTTCTTAATTTTGTATAATTATTTGTGTTCGCCACTGGCATGCTTAAAAACGTGATGTTATGTATACTTTTTCAATCTTTAAGTTTTCCCACAATTCTGCGAGTAATTTTACACAGAATTACTCAAGATCGACTTCTGACGTTGTTAATAATTTTTGAGTTTCGCTGAGTATTTTCGTCTGGTAACGAATGAATATAGATAAGATCATAGAACTATATTCGAAGTAAAAACTTAATTATAAATACAATAATTATTACAATTTTGATATAGAAAGAGATCAAAACCTTAGAAACGTCATTCATATTGTGTAGACTCAAAATTCGTGTAATGAATTCTTATAATTTTCAACTACCTTCCGCCAGATTTTCCAAAACCACTAATTGACACATGTTTCGCCTCTTAATGAAGCATCCTCATGATATTCCGGAGATCAAACTCGGTCAGTTAAACCAGCACTATTTTTTTTATCAGACTCGGTCAGCTAACCAGCTCCGAATAAACGATTGAGTCAGCTGCACGACTCTTGGAATAAGTCAGCTGCACGATTAGTGCTGGTTAGCTGACGGAGTCTGATTTCTGGAATATCCTGAGGATGCTTCGATAAGAGGCGAAACACGTGTCGATTAGAGGCTTTGGAGTTTTGGACGGAAGATAGCCAAAAACTATAAGAATTCATCACATGAATGTCATTTTTGAAAACCATGAACAAGCTATAAAAAATTAAGCTGCCACGCACATCCATAAATACAGACACGCATATTTATACCTCTTAAGATAGAGCAAATGTATTCGGCGCCCGAAGTTCAGAGGGAAGAAAAAACATTACTGACGTACCAGAGATTCGATTAACACTTCTCGAGTAAGTACTCGGGATTTTGGTACAGTAGTAGCTTGAGGTGAGGACAGAAAGCATGTTATTTCTATCGTCCTTTTGTACCTTTGAAAATAACAATCCGGTAGCTAACATTATAAAATAGTGCGATTTTATTTTAAAGCTACTTCCTATTTTTACTAGCGTAAACAGAGTATAAGCATAATTGATATTCTTCCATAATGGATTCTTTTCATTGTATCAAATAAGAAGTTCAATTTTTTTTTCCAGGTAAATCCGGATGAGAACAGACTACCAGTTGTGTCGCACTCGTCTCCATGTGAGTAGATTTTTCCACTTTTTTTGCAATACATCAATCTCGCTTGACACTTTCGCATTGAAGATGTTTAGGTGTCTACAAAGTTGTTGTGATGGGTTCATATCTATAGAATAACACTGTACGCTGACGATATCGAGAAAATATACTCTTCGGTGTCTATAGAGCGGTATTTGAAAAATAATTCTTATGTGAAGCATGTAAACTCGAAAATTCAGTGCTCGCTTTAACGTTGTCGTCCCTTCTGGATTTATAAAATCATTTTTATTTTTGTCTATTTTGAAAATAATTAGTGTTGGCTAACCAATACTGATTATTTCAACACAAGGCATCTAAATATCCCGATTCGATTGAATTGATTACGCACTAAATTCTATTTCAGACTCAATAGGAGATAAAGGGGAAAAAGGAGATATCGTGAGTATAAATTTTTTATTTTTTTATATTTTCCGCAAAAAGCTCATATCTACTTATTAAAATTTTATTCTGTAAAAATAAGTCGCTTACAGTTACTATAATCAACAAACAAACAAACAAAGTTTTAATAGAATTAATTAAACGTCCATGCAACGATGTAGCTCAATATCGTATTTCGAATTACGATCAATTTAAACTTGTAGCTTCATGCAATTGATGCGATAGATATATAAAAAGAAAATTATTTTACTTATACATCCTCGATTTTGGCAAGACTTCAGATGGTACTCTTAGTATTGGTATTCTTAGTGTTGTTATACCAAAAATATTATTGCTATTATTTAAACAGGGACCAATAGGTGATATTGTAGTTGGGGAACTGGGCCCATCCGGACCACCGGGGAAGTCGGGCAAAGCCACAGATGGCAATGTTAGTATCTATTAAATTTCTATGTTGATCTATTTTATTGCACATAGCTACCGATTAATGGAAAAAAAAGTAAACAACATATACTTAGAGTTCTTTATTTTTAACTGATCTTTAATAAATCTAAGCCGTAATTTACGTAACTAAAATTGAATAAAATGAAAAGAATTTCTGTCAGAATTTGTATATTATGTTAAACTTAGATACGTTTGTAACAAGCGTTAATTAAAATTTCAGTAACATTAATATTTTATTCTCTTACATTTAAAGTGAAAAAGTTTTCTTGTTGAAGTGAATAGCAAGAAAAATAATATTTTCGATAATTACACCGGCGTTCCGTTGCTTTAATAAAAGTATTAAGTATCGGAATTATAAAATGAAAATTTTCTTTTATATTTCATAAAATTAATTAATAAAATTAACAATATTAATTAAAAAGAACGCAATACTTAAGAAAAACTAAACACGCGAGAAAATTGTGAAAATACTTTAAAAAGATGCACTCATACCCTATTGGCATTTTGGGGTTTTATACAATAACTGCGGTAAAAAAATAGACGTTTTTTGTACAATATTACATTAGCTTAAAATCCAGCAAATTATTAAAATGTGACAACACTGTCGTCCTTGGCGGTGCGCGCTATCCCGAAAGTCGACGCGCGCCTGCTTCTCTTTTACGCCGCCTTTGTTGCCGCGAATGTTTCTTCATGTAATTAAAATTTA
Organism: Zeuzera pyrina; assembly: GCA_907165235.1. Lineage (NCBI taxonomy): Eukaryota > Metazoa > Arthropoda > Insecta > Lepidoptera > Cossidae > Zeuzera > Zeuzera pyrina. Next base: position 7,871,542 of record OU015629.1, read on the forward strand.
TTTTATTTTACGTCGGATATTATTTTACACAATATTATATGGAAAGGATTTCATAAACGAATCTCGATGCCTAGCAATACCTTCACGAATCGCACGGGGTTTGATTTACATACTGTATAGGTAACAATAATAATGTGTACTTGTTAGTGATGTAACGAATATTCGCACATTTTTTGTTATTTGCATTTGCATTCACAAAAATAAAAAATAATGTTTTAATATCTTAAACTTCAAACGATTTCTCATAGAGCCAGTAGCTTATCATGTGCGTGAATATTAATCGTTGGCGTCTGAAAATATAAAATAATTAATCTATTTCACTATGTTTAATCATCTTATCAAAACAATTCATAACAATTTGCAATACACATTCTGAGCTAAAAATTAATTTGTTTTTATTGTCAAAAAAACAATGTTCATAGTTCGGTTTAGTTCGGCAATTTCTGAAATAATAGGACTGCTAACATGTAACGAATGCAGTGGCGTGGTACAATTGTCAATTTTTAGCCGTACAAAAATGGCACCAGATTTAAACTACTGAATATTCGTATTTGCATTCGCATTCACGAATATCGATGACGAATATTTGTATTCGCAATCGCATTCGTGAATACTTAAAAATTGTCATTTGTTACATCACTAGTACGTACGTGTATATAATTATGTTTATTAATTATTTTAATTAATTGAAATCTTTAACTTACGAAGGCAAAGAGGCGACCCTAATTATTTTAGCATCAAAACCGTTATTTATGTGTACATAAATCGAATAATTATAATAAGAAGAATATCGACCTAAAGAAAATAATTTCAGCATTATCTTTATAATTATGCGTACTTACACCTAATATTACATTACCTTTATCAGATCACGTTGTCATCTCAATGTAAATGCAGCGCGAACGACATATCCCAGGTATTGGAGATGATGCCAAATTTACGGGGTCCCCCTGGGCCTCAGGGACCCATCGGAGCTGACGGAACCACTGGTGCCCCTGGAAAAACGGTAATCATATAATAAAATTTTTGGTTAGTGTGTGACAATGAGTGGACAAAAGGAGAATGAATTAGAGCAGCTATTAACGGTCCTGGTACTCAATTTTATCCCGAGGTTTCATCGGGTGATTTTTCGTTCGTTACACGACACCACAGACACTAGTAATGTCACTTTCACTTGTCTGATCCTTAGGTACCAGTAATATATGTATGTTCCGTTCGAATTCCAAGAATGTCTGTGCACGCTCGCTATCCGGTTCTATTCCCTTTTCTCGGACTCGTAACATGTCCCCCTACCTTCGAACCGTGAGATATTTGTTTAGAGAGGAGTAAGAGTATCGAATGGCAGGTAATAATTGTAAGGACTACTCATTGTCATAATTGCCTTACTTGAATCATTTTTAAATTTTAATCTAAGTTAAGTATACGAAGTTATTTAATGAATTTCGCCAAATTTTCTGTCTTTATTGCATTTGAGTACTTAGTATTTCATACTCTTAACAAACCTATTTAGTCCAGTCTACAACGGTAAAAATATGGTATTACCTCAGAATTCCATCAACACGCATCGATTTGCGTGAAATTTTAGAATTAAGTTCTACTAACCCTTCACTTCAAAATCTACCTTATGCTAATATGTGCAAATTATTCTTAAAGGGTGAAAACTATCCCTATTTGCCAAAATTCAATAAAATAAAAGTTGAAGCGTATAGAAAGTTAAAAAACATATTTACGGTTTGAATTAAACTTGCTTGAGGCTTTAGGATACTATTTATGATTTTTCGACCCTTAATCGATGTATTTCATCCCTTAAAAACCAATCACTTTTATGATAAAATTTAAAAAAAACAATTATAGAACTTTATTTTTCTTAATTTATAGTAAATTAGTATCTTTTTATCGTGTTGAACTCAAATATTTTTTTATCCCAGATTTTCAACCCTTACAAATCATCCCTTATTACGAAAAAAAAAAAATCATTTACGATGTTATTTACAGAATGTAATATTTCTCTACTAACCAATTTAATATTAAGCATAAATTAATCGAAATTTTCAATAAAAAAAAATCTAACTTTTTGTTCTCTAGCAATTTTTACGTATCTTCCATATTTTTTTTAGTTATTTTTAAAAAAAGAAATTTTCTAAAAAATTAAAAACTGCTTTCTCCACTAAAACCATAATTTTTTTCAACACCAAGCTTTTTAAACGATTCAAACTTCTTGATCCCATTATTAGTATTAAAATAAACTGCTCCATGTATAAAGCGGATTCCGACCTAACGTAATCAAACCAAAAAAAGTGTTATAAATATCGTCGTGTTTGTATAAACCAGTTACAAAAAAAATTGCAAAATTTTATCCAATGTGAAACAATCTAAACCTTAGCCTGCATTTGTCCTCACGATTTCCTCCCAAATTGTAACCAGAATTTTATTGTGAAAACTGTTAATTTTTAAGTTTATCATTATTTTTATAGTAAAGACCATTCATTTTTAAGAAGATGTGATTTATATCAAAAGCAGCAAACTTATGGAAAAAACCAATGATGTTATAATACAAAAGAGGTAGATAGGTTACGTTAGTACTAATCCAAGTAAAATATTGTTACAATGTTACAATATGAGACGTTGATGGAAATCTGAAGTAAAAACCGTTGTAGACTGGGCTAATTTAATTTTCAAAACATTCCTTTGAGCGTTTTGACAAGACTAACGAGTTAATAGCTACTAAAAGCCTTTGATAGCCGCTTTGAACTCGGTTCGTTTATTCTAGCCGTTCTAAAAGGGTTTTGAAAAAAAATGTTGTATCTTAGGGTCAAATGGGCGATTCTGGTCCACCCGGTTTGCCTGGAGCGAAAGGCGAACGGGGAGAAAGAGGCGAAGTAGGTTCATCTGGTCCAGAAGGTCAACCGGGACCTAAAGGAGAGCCAGGTGTAGATGGAACACCAGGTCTACAAGGACCACCTGGACCACCAGGATCACCCGCTCCACTCACATCTGCTCTTATGGTATAATTTATAATATTATGACCCATGTCAATCGAATTTTCCAAAAAGGTAAACAATATCTTGGAGTCTATTTAAATGAAACGAGTGTTATAAAAAGAATGAGGCAATGATTATGCACAAAATATGTGCATACATTAAAATCAATGGTAGTCTGTGTGTTATAATAAAACTTGATTGTCACTCGATTGATTGATCTCTTTATGAATTATAATCGATATATTACTGGAAGAGTTTAAAGTAATTCGAACCATTTTAAATTTAGAAAAAAGTAGCCGATGTGAGGAGTGGGAGCAGCGTTATAAATATAAAATAAAAATCGAAAATGTTTACCCCAGTCACATATATCTAAAACGATTTCATGTATTTTGACATGTCATTTTAATTAAATTAAATAAAAATTTTACTTGCCTTTTTGGTCAATTGGATTAAGACTTTACGTAGTTTAGAGTACGCACATTTTTCTCAAAAAAAAAATTTGGTCAAGTGTGAATTTGACACGCTCATGGATGAGTTTCTAATTATTATTTTTCACGACACGTTAAGACTTTATTTCTCTGACTTCCTTAATAATCTAGATTCAATACTTGCTTGCAAAAATTTTTGTGAATATTATAAATTATTAATCAGTAAAATATGTGTGTCTATGGATAGAATCATGGAATCCTAAAAACGATGATTGACATTGACTATGATTTCTGACAGACAAACAGGTGCGCGAGAGATCTTAAAAGGCTTTTTCGTTACTTTTTATGGATAGAATCATGGAATCCTAAAAACGATAATTTATTACTTAACGTTTAAAGAGAAACAGAGTTCTTCATTTGGATTATTTATTGGAATTATTCAACATTCATTTCAATACACAGTTATATTTGAAGCTTACTTTGAGTAATTATTTTCCCTGAACATTGTATACAGAATCTGTAACATCGTTATTATTGTCGACGTCTCTATTCTTATCCTTAATTCGTAATCATTATTTCTAATACAGGAATCAACAGGATTATATGGGTCCGGTAATTCAGGTGTATCCGGGCCTCCGGGGGAGAGGGGACCCATGGGTCCGCCTGGTCTTCAAGGCGAGAGAGGCTTCCCCGGTAATAAGGGAGAAAGAGGATTACATGGTTCCAAAGGCGACAAAGGGGAACGCGTAAGTTTATCTTGGCTAACTGAATATGACATTATTTGCAAATTGTTAAGTGGATTTATTACAGTGTTCAAGAGGAACACGTACAGATATACAGAAATATGTGTAATTGATGAATATTGAAATTGTCAACTTGTAAAACGGTCGTTAGTTGATATTAATTATATAGAAATAACAATATTGTTTAATAAAGAAGGAAGCTAGATCATTATTACTTTCAAGTTACTCAATTTTACTTAATTTTCATGTAGAAAAGTGTTTTTCTATTCGCTCCGAAAAAGCTATAAAACTGCAACGACAAAAATCTAACATGCAGCTATTCAAAATTTTTAACGTTGGCTGGGCTTTAATGACATACATTTTGCACTAACTGTTGTATTTAGTTAGTAAATTCGTAAAACAAATTAGTGTCCTAAAAGATACACCTGTATCGTGTATCATTCTGAAGAAAAAATTAGGTAGGTACATATAACTAAACATCTAAAGTGCTAGTCCAATTCAGGAGAAACTGCAGCTGGCATACGAATAAATAGTAATACAAAAGTGCTATTTTTAATCTCTCCGTCATAGCGAGATTGCTCAGAAAGGTGTACATAGACAGAGGCTTCAAGCGATCTTTATAGCATTACATTAGAAACGTCAAACCATATTTCCACGTGAGCACATTCAGGTGAATAGGCGGCTCATTTGGCTGAGCTGCTCATGTGTGGACATCTGATCACACACGCTCATGGCGAATCATCATAGAAATGAGTCGCTCATTCGCCTGAGCGTGTTCATGTAAATACACGGCCTGACTTCAAATTAAATTGTTGTTAGCTTTTAATGTGACCTAGAACACGCGTAGTCACAGCGTAAAAATAATTAAGAAATAAATATTACATAGTTTATTTACATCGAATTTACAAACTCAGTTTCTTATTATTTAAATTTCCATTTTTTGTTCTAAATATTTAATGTCTTTGACGATAGTACAAAGCGCATAATTACAATTCTAAGGTAAAAGCTCTTCTTTTTCATTACCTTATTTCGACTTGTTATTAGATGTTAATTGTTTTGGGTTGAACCCCTTTTTGTATAAAGAGAAGTGAAATACAAAGGTCAAACTCAAAAGCTCTTCGTTCTTGGAACTGAGTATAAACTATGCAAAATAGGGACAATATTTTAACCCTTCGCATACGATATAAATACAAGGATTGGAATAACTTTGATCATTTTAAACTATGTAGAGTTACATCGTGTCACAAGAAATAAATAATGATACAGCAGCTTTCTAGCACATTCGCATATTCGCATATATCGCACTGTGTTATATTTACATAAATAAAAATCATGATGAATGATTAGATTTGAGGAAGCAAAAGAAGTATAGGACTTTCACGCTTGGCGCTTCGTCCTCTACCCCCTTAGAGGAATACAACGTGAAGATATGTATGTATGTATGTATAAAAATAAATTGCCATATATATGACGGAATCACTTGAAAACTTGGCTGATTTGGCTGATTTTTTTTTGTTGTGTTCGTAAATGTCAGGACAAGGTTTGTATTATATGGAAGAAAATTTTTGGTAAATCTACGGAAAAAGTTAGGAATTCGGATGGTATTTTTGTATGAAAAACTCAATAAAAAAATTTGGTGTATTGCAAATATCCAACTTTCCACCTGGCCGCAGTCGGAGCGGGTCGCTATTATTACAAAAACTAGCGAAGCTCTTCTGCTTTGGCTTCAAAAAAATTTTTGTAATAAAGACCTTTGAATAATTTTATTGTCAAAAAAGAGGACATTTTTATTTTCAGTAACCTCGGTATTTCAAATTTTCATACAAATATTTTTACTCCTTTTGGAAGATTTTCAATACTTTAGCTTTAGTTATTTCAGCTCGACGATGATGAATCAGTTAGAATACATTATTTCATTTATATTAATATAAATATTAGTAAATATTTGGTAATAAGTTATTTATAAATTTTCAGTAAAATTCTAATCTCTATTTAAGATAGTGATTTGACGTACAATAGTTAAATATGTTAGAGCGTACTTTATTATTTTATAACTACTTAATAACGAGTAATGACGTATATTGAATCGATCGAATGATTGGCATGAGAATGAAAGTAAAAAATGAATACGATAGAAAAATATGTGTACCTATTATAAAAACGAATAAGCAAAGATGTTAGTTGTAAATCGGGTATTTTATTATTTACATTTTTCCTTCTAATGACTGACTGAAAAAAAATCTTAAGATGACTGTTGTTCCTTATGATTACATTACATTTGAATATCTATTATTCGATTTAAGAATCACCAACGATGATGAAATATATATCTAGACAATGTTCGTAACTTTTAAAATCAGAATAAAATCTCACGGACCGTTACTAATTTGGTATGTGGATAATAAAGTCGGGTCTAACGCAATAAGCGCCAGCTTGACCCTCGTAACGCGACGTTATGTTACCTTCAACCCGTAAGCTTATAACTGTGTTACAGGGCTACGTGGGTCTGAGAGGTCCGCATGGTGCTAAAGGCGAGAGGGGGCCTATGGGCCGTGATGGAGCACCCGGACTGCCGGGTGCGCACGGACGCCCAGCCGAAAAAGGCGAGAAAGGTAACAAACTAACTCAACCATCAAATTTTATGTTTCGCTATGACCCTTATTTATGCGCGCGAAACGCGTTCGCAAGATTTTAGGGCTCTGTAGCAACGATTTGGAAAATCTTTATTTTTTCACACAGAATCCTCAGGATAGTTGTGTTTCGAATGTACAAGCATTTTATTACTGTAATGTATAGTATAGGCTGTTCGTTTTTACTGCTAGTGCCGTATTATTGCGTTAAATTCCGGCTATTTCAAGGTCTTTTTCGTTAGCTATGAGCCTCAGTTGGTACCAATTATTACCTTTTGGGGTATTGAATAGGCCAGTGTTATAAATACTTTGGTAAGTGATTACTAAAAAAAATATGTGTTAAAACAGTTGGTTTAGTGTGAAACCATTTTTATTTCTCTTTAATCTTATTACCTTTTGGGTATTGAATGTAGGGCTAGTGTTATAAATACTTTGGTAAGTGATTATTTTAAAAAATACATATTAAAACGGCTGTCTTAGACCAAAATGATCTTTATTTCTCTTTAATCTTCACTCTATAAAAATATTTCCAAGTTTTAATGTCGATCGAACGTTGCCATCTAAACAACACAAAAAAAGTGAACATAATTTAAAATGAAACTGTTGAAAAGTTCAAAATAATTATCCTTTACTAATCAAAACTCAAATACAAAAATAACTTCTTAGATACGATCTAAGAACAATAGTAGATCTGTGGATACGATATACAAGATACAAATATGTACTTATTCGTTTATGATTTAATTTGACATTTACTGAATTCGGCGTCAAACTTACCAAACTACTAGACTTTCTGTTATTGTTTATTGATTTGGCACCGACTTCAATAACTTTACATATTAAAAATATTTCACATTAGAATAGAACATATGATTGTCGAATATTTTCTAAACTATATGTTTGTGTTATTTATTTGTGACTACGAATATGTCTGTATGTACATCTTCACCTATTTTCTATTCTTTTACATAGGTGCACGTGGTCTCCCAGGTCCTCCAGGACCTCCCGTTCCTGTTTTGTCAGAAAATTCGATATCGAGCGACCTCGCACTTAGCGGTAAATATATTGAGTAGTACAATATTATAACGTTTTCGTTAGAGTGTGAGATGTGGAGAGCATCTCGTTTAGTTATACATTTAATATAAAATAATAAAAAACAATGCATACGGATAAAATTTTCATATTTTCATAATTGAATTCTTGTAGTTATGTTGAAGAATGATACCTCTGGATTCGAATAACTAAAATTATTTAGACATCTAAGGACATTATAATACGTTCGTTACAATGATTTTTGTACATTTTTGTATTAGTGACAATATGAAGAACGAATTAATGACAAACTGAACCGCGGGGTTATTACCTAAAAATTTGCAGACAGCGACAGCCACGCGATCACTTCGCGGCCGGTGACTAATTGTAATAAAAAATATGTATCATATATGACGATTGCGTATCTATTATTCTTTGACCATAAAAAGCACTTTTCGCGGTTAATTTAGTGCCACTATACAAATTACATTTCACAAATTCTCGTTTTGACAGCAGATATCGCGCGATATTGCCTGTCGCATGCTGTCTGCAAGTTACGTAATAACCCCGCCGGTCGCATGTTTGCGTCGCGTGCGACCACTACCGGCGCAACAATAATTATCCATAATCACCTTAAATATTGCCGTTGTGTGCTTGCCACGGCGCGTACGTATTACACGCACACATACAAACCGCGTACGCTGGCTTTCTATGGAGACATCCTACCGTTATGTTTATACTGTGGCGGTGATAAATCACTCATGATATTAAATATGTAATATGTTCTAATTTGTACACATAAAAATTTATCCTCAGTATTTTTGTTATCGCGAAACTCAAAAAGTGGTCAAAAATTTGACACGAGACGCTGCATTCGAATATACGTGTTACAAAATTAAAAAAGGAGCATAGAATACAAATCAATATTGAAAAGTAACGGATATTAACTATATAATGAAATATAGTTCATTATTATCAATAAAATGTATATTTAAATGTAATATATCTATATCTCTTATCTAAATAAATAAAAATGGAATTGTAAGTTTGTTCACGCGTGCCCTAGCATCGCATTGCCGGGAATAGCTTGTGTGGCATAAGATTTCATGACAGATAATCTTTTTTTTATAAAAGTTAATTAGGTATATTAAGTATTGTCATAGAACAAATAATCAGAGGCCGTAAAATAAATTATCGATGTTTCTTAATATGTCGTTCAGTATTTTGAATTTGTTGACGTCATATTTTAGATCCTCTAGTGACTCATTCAATGGTTAACCCTTATCGTAATATAATTTATCATCAAAGTTTACATAATACATTGTAATTTGTAACGGTCGGTATTTCAATGAGTTTTGTAACGTATATACGGAAGTGGTGTCCATTCGTATAAAAAGCACCAACTTTTAATATGATAAAATAACCAGTATGATGTGATCTGTTACCTAAAATATATTATATGTAACGATCTTAAGCTTTCTTTGTGACAATTAACATTTATTAATTCAATCACTCTACGGATATTTTTAATATTACTTTTTTATTAAAAATAACGAACAGATCAATTTGTTCTCTTATATTATATGTAATTATGTAATAATAATAATATATCGAAGCAAATTAATTTTATCGACAATTTATTGGTACAAAAATAATATAAACTATGAAAGGTAAAGTCCTGATTGCTGACTGACTGACTAACTTATCATCGTATCACTCGCCCTTTGCTTATAAATTTAAACAGTATGTCGATTTTATGTTTGTTTAAGAAGTGATCTTAAAGAGGTGGTAAAGTTTGTATGAAAAAGAATATGTTTATGGTCAAATTTTTTTAAACGTGGTATTATTGCTCCTCAACATACATAACTACAATAACACTAACTTGTTTCAGCATTTTTCAAAATTCAACTCCTAACAGAAGAAAGAGAATTAGAATATTTGTATGGGCAATAATATTTTTCTGGACAGATTTACTCTTTGGTATTAATTACTTGGTAATAATGCTCACAAATCACTATCACATCACTCACTAATCACAGGAGGGTAAACTAGTGCAAAAGTTTCTATGAGATTTTTTTATGTATTGTAAAAATAAGGAAGTACACTTTGTACTTATTGCGTTGAGTTTCTTCTTGCACAGGCGCGGCTCGGCTCAGAATAGCGGGTGGATGAACGAAACTAAAAAAACAGTACAAATTTTATAGTCTCCGCAAGCGAAGCCACGGGTGAAAGTTAGTTTTGAATAATACTTATGTCACTCATGTATAATGTACCAAATTAGTAATAACAGTAAATATTCAATCTAGACACGGTATAATTATGTAAAAACGGTTGCAATTTAACTCTCGCACTAATTGCGTAATATTTCCTTGTCAAAACTTTGGGAACCCTTGTTGAAACATATGTACATGTATGTATATGAAACATATTTAAGCACGGTGTGTGTTAGTAGCCTCGAAACACCCAACTAATAACTCTTCTAGAATTTTATGCGTTTTCCATAACGAATCCTGAATATAAATGACTATGTGTAATGTTCTCAGGGCCCCGTGAAGTCTCCGCCCTTACTAGGGGAGTGAAAGGTGACCACGGGGAGAGGGGAGTGAAGGTAATTACCTGCCAGTGCTAGTTGCTGTAAATAAAAAGGCGACGGATATTTTCGACACGCAAATTTAAATTACTGGTTTATTCCGGATTTGTTAACCGATATTCGTAAAGAATAAACAACATTTTGTTATATGGACATATTTAGCGAAATTGTAATAGTTATTTGTATTTTCCATCATACATTTGAAAGTAATACCTGCATTAATGGATACATATTCATAATATGTATTAATATAATTGTTTTATCCATTAGAATGCTTAGATACTGAATATCATGCATTATTAAATCATTTTATTTTACCAAAAGATGTGTAAATAATGTCAACATACATGTTGTGCCTTTTTTAATATTTAGACAAAAATAAATGTGATGTATAATAATCATATATAATAAATATAGTCATCTTTTGTACGTATATGTGGATAAATATGATATTTAATAGTACACGCAGTTTATATATGATTTAGTGTCGCGCTTGGAACAAGAAAATTAATGGACGGAAGCGTAATAAGTTGCTGCTCTTACCCTGTGTCAAACGAATTTTCCTCTCTCCTTCTATTTCATCGAGCATAACCACGAGTAAAAAAATAAAAGCTATAGTAAGTATGGCAACCTCGCAATGTCAGTGTATTTCGTGTCAGCTTATGAGTGGGTCATGAAATAATTATCTGCACAATATTCGTAAATCTTAAGTGTTTTGATTACTAGTATTAACAAAAATAAAAACATCTCATGTTGAGCTGTGTATCGTTGTGCTGTGACTTGCTCTACTCACGCACATTAGTAAATATCTATAAAGTCGGTCAACAAAAACAGGACACTCTAAGGACACACTTTTAGAGCAAATGCTCCGTCCACTGTGACACTTGTGATACTCCGAGGTGTCGCACATCGCTGCGTTTTTTACATCATGTTAAAAAAATTATTATGTTGTCATAAATACTTATATTACTATAAAAAGTTTAATTAACTAAACTGTATACTAACAGGGTGAAAAAGGAACCAGGGGTACAGAGGGAGCACAAGGGTTTCCAGGGAATGATGGGAAACCTGGAGAACGGGGCGATATCGGTCCATCTGGCTTACCGGGTACACAAGGAGCTCCTGGACTAAATGGTCCTAAAGGGGAGAAAGGGGAACAAGGTCCCCCAGGTCCCGTTGCAATATCAAGAGATGAAGCAGCGATTATGACTAAGGTAGTGAAATATTTTGTCAACATAGTTTCAATGTTTGACCATTTTTGCAGTTATTTTTGTCATCTATTCATTTCGCCATTTTTACTTGAGCTCAAATTTATCACAGAGATCAATTGGTAATACAAAAATAAAAATGAAAAGCGTAAAATTTAACCATCAAATTTTGGTTCCCCCTCATAGTAAGAAAAGACAAATAAATGAAGTTTTCTGTTGCAATACTTCTTCTCGGTCTCTTCATGATGGTAAATAATGCTGTGGACTATAGATGGTATATTGGTACTGTGCGGCGTGTAACGCCATAGAGCTGTCGTTTACATCTCATGCCTTACACTAATTCTTACAGCTATTTATATCGGATATGTACCTGACAATTTCCTTTGCAGTGATGCGGATATTTCATTTGTAGATCGCGCACAAGGTTACGATTTGCTGTCAGAGTAATATTTGGCACACTTTCACACATTCATATCTTTGACTATTTTTTTGGTTTTAAGCACTCATAAATTTTACTTTATAGTTCTATAATTTGAGCTACAAAGTGATTGTGTATCTATCTTAATCTTTTAGAGAATGTTAGGAATTTCAAAATATGAAAATAGTAGACCTAAACAAGTACAATAAAACGAGACAACTTTTATTTGCTTTGTTTCGTTAGCGTTATGTACTACCAATATAAAACCCTAAATTAATGTGTATCCGACACGCATTACCTTAAATTACCTCTTGGTCGAAGTTTTTTATAAAACTGAGGTGTTAATGAAGTGTCAATACATAGTTGATATCGTTATAGATTTAATTATCTATATAACGAAAATTAATTAAATTTGTCATAATTTTATATTCGTATTTCAGAATGCTTTGAAAAGAAATCTTTTTTAGAAAATACTAGATGTTTTGTTTTATAATGATTTTTATATTTTTGTTGAGTATTATGCTACTCGTTTTCTCAAATAAAATTTAGAAAAGACTAAAATATAGTAACAATTAACATCCTGTCAGTATCTCAGTATTTATGTCCATGTTTCAGAAAACATCGGGTTTTTATAAGTAAATATCTGGCGTAAACATAAGTTAAAAGAAATCTTACTAAATGTCTGTCTTCCCGTAATACTAAAATGTTAAGGAAAATTCTATTAATTATTAATTGGAAACTACACGAAATATTTTTTTTAAATTTTTTCTACGATGATACTTTAACGCGAACATTTGATGCCGACATCCGCTGTGCACAGAAATATAATTTAATGAGTCATTAAAATAAATTTCGTTTCAATATTTTCTATCTACCGACTATTACATTAATTGGGTATACGAAAATCGGAAATGAATTTTTGAGTTCTATTGTGTTTAGGGTGAAAAAGGCGAAGCAGGTCCACGAGGGAAGCGCGGTCATCCGGGCCCACCCGGGCCTCGCGGGCCGCCGGGACTTCCGGGCCCACCGGGCACACCCGGCACAAACGGGCCCTCGGGCGATATCGGATTACCGGGTTGGACGGTAAGATAAACAATCTTTTTCGGTGATTACGTGTATCTTGCAGTATTTCGTTTTCAGCTATATTTATTATAATATTTCTATTGTATCAAATAATATTATAATGATTTGTTTCATCCTTGAAAAAATTCTACACGTGTAACATATACATATGTACAGATTTGCCTGTAGTCAGTGTAAACAGCCTTTATTATAATATTTTATTCGGTTCCTTTCATCTTCCAGCGTTAGTTGTATTTATTGGAATAACAAAATAAATATGTAATCAATATTAGCACAAGTGTGTTTAAGTTATGTTTTACAAAAACAGGGGGAAAACGTTGTGTAAAAATTGTTATTATTGTGTGTATTATACTCTGTTCATGAATACTTATTAAATTAACATTTTTTGTTTGTAAAATATACTCTATTAATTTCAAAAACTATTATCAAAAAGAAATATAAAATAAGACATCAACCAAATACACACAAGACCACAACTTTCATTCTACTGATATGTAAAAGTAGTTCAAGTACTCCGGCGTTTATTGCAATGGTAATGAATTAAATAAAATTATCTGCTTCATCGGTGAATATGAAATGTCAAATTGATGTAATTTCCAGTGGAATGTCATCCAGTTTGTGTTATTCATAAATAATCCACGAATCAAACTTCATTTTTATATAAAAATATATCAAAATTAGGAAACAAATGAAAAAAAGTTGTTTCAAGTTCCAAATAAGATTCTCCATAATATGTTGTCTTTTGTTCGTAAAGCAGGAAAAACCTGAGCACAATTACCCGGCCTTCTGGGGTAAAGACTGAATTACGTGTCTTTCACCCATAAAAATCGAGGAGCTCCGAGGACTCCCATAGAACACAGCGGAGCACATCTCTCACGCTGTATCGAAACACTTCTCGGGTGGGTGACAGACCCCTCCCTTAGACAAGGCAGGGCGGGGAACCCGGTAGCCTTCTCAGACCCGGACTACAACATTAATAACATGTTCTCCTAGGCTACATACGGATTTTTTTTTTGTTTGTTTTTCCTAGGGTCCACCTGGGACAGCTGGGCAACCAGGTCCACCTGGGCAGAAAGGTGAAAAAGGAGATTCTGGTCTCAACCCAATTGACCTTGATAAGGTGATACACAGAATATAAAAATATCCTTTTTTTTTTTTTCTTTTTTTTATGTGAGAGGGGGCTAAAGAGCGAGCGGGTCATGATGGATAGAGATCACCGCCGCTCATGGACACTTGCAACGTCTTTATTGTACCTTCAGAGTAACGAAGTAATTATCTTAATTTAGTTCAAGTGACTTCGAAAGTAATTAAATATTTGCGTATCTAGATCTTCCTAATTGCATACAAAAAAAACAACATCTGTGTTCTTAAGCTAAAAGATGGTCGCCATTTTACAATATCATAAAAAGATTATTTTAAAATGTCATTATGATATGAAAGTTAGTCAAAGCTTTTAAAACTTATTTGAATACGTTAAGAAATTACTAAGTATAAATGGATTCTCGACGGTCCTAAAAGCGTTTTTGTACAAAAAATCATAAGTAAAATCTTTTCTAAACTTACAAAAATATAATATCTTCGCATTAGAGAGTGAAGACATCTCAAAAGCACAATAAACACAAATTTTCCTCCGCGATAAACAAAAGAATAACGACAGCCCATTTGTTCCGCTAAAGATAAAAGGTGAAAAAGGCGATCGGGGGTACGACGGTACCCCTGGGGCGCCGGGAAAGGAAGGGCCGAGAGGGCCGCCCGGGACGCCGGGTGTTCCGGCTACAAATATCCAATACATCTCGGTGCCGGGCCCGCCTGGCCCGCCGGGGCCGCCAGGACCACCCGCGCCTTATACTAACGAAGTACCGATTGACACATTGACTGATAGCCCCGGCCTAAATCGCCGAGAACCAAGCACAGGTATGTATATATATAATTTTAGGAACAGTATACATATATGTTTCACTTAAAATGATATGTGTAACTACGAGGAAGATATCTATAATATATAACTTGAAATGAAAAAAATCATACAAAAACATTCCATAAATTGTAAATTTTTCAATATTTTATATTATTTGCTTTTTAAGCAAATAGCAAAGAAGAATACAAAGACAATTTGGCTTACATTTTTTTTATTTTTTTTTAAATATTTATGAAATACTTGTCAAATTGGTAAACAATACAATTAAAAATCAATAAAAAGATAAGTAAAAAATGAAATATTTCGAAACTCAAGAGATTTTGGCCATCATATTGACACACAAAGTGAATAATGTTGAACTAAATGCTGTCTACCTTATTATTTTTGATCCTATTTAGTTGATTCCCTGGTAGTAAATTCATTTTTGAAGTAACCTATGTACGACAACACAGAAAAAAAGATGGCGTCTACGTCAATGATGTGACGTTGACAGATGAAATGTTAGTGCAGTGACGTTTTCATATTGTTTTTAATTATGTTTCGAAATTCGTGAAGATATAACGACTGGATTAATTTCTGTTATCGAGTATGTAGTCGCTCAAGCGAGCAAGACGACTATCAAACGTCAGACAGTTCTTTTTCTTTAGTTTTATTTATATCCCTTTCGGGAAGGGCAAGGGTCAGGACCACAGCTAAGTCTCAAGTAACATTTAAGAATAAAGTAGAAGTCCGAAGGTTATTTTTCGATTTTATTTTTTTGTATAATTCTCCCTTGAGAGGGAAGGTAAAAAGATATATTCTTCATTTCATTAAAATGTCGACGTAATACATTTTAATGTTTCTAGTATTCTATATTCTATTAGTAGAATCCACTAAGGCGGACTAAGCCAATAAAAAACCTCAACATCACACTACTAAATAATCACTTATTTCAATAATTCCACATAATGCACAACAGCGTAGACACTTGGGACGCAAAACTACGCCTATTTTGCAACACAAAGTACACTAGAAACAATTTACGAATAATTAAAAGAAAAGTTTGCTCTGCAACTGCTCTCGATAAAATCCCGCCAAAAACTCTCCGAAGGTTGTTATAGTTGTTTATATATATATTTCTTTTTTTTAACTTCTTAAGGCAATAGCTACTAAACTATCAACCTAACTGGACCACGTATCTGATCACCACGTAACTGGAGGAATCCTGTATTGTCAATTGTTTTTGTTATAAATCACAATTTACTGTATAATTCATGTAAGACTCTGTTAAAATTGACAATGAAGCTTTTTAAAGAACAGTTCTATAGCTCGGAAATCTAGTCCTTGTTGACCTAGACCAGATGGTTGTCGTGTGGTTCGAAAAATATTTTACTATCAGTGAAATCAGCAATAAATGTAGATTAGTAACATAATATGTAATTACTTCATTTTCAGTATTTTTCATGATTCCTATGTATGCCGTACATAGTAATCGTCAGAAATAAAACATCTTCTTTATTATTCTATATCGAAAAATAATCGAATGGTATCGTATTTCGCATTTAATAATTATGAGAGGAGCCACCTACTTACTATTTTCAATTTTTATTGTATTTGGCGTTATGGCACCAAATACTTCCGAGACTTTCCGCTCTGAGATCAAACTATCCTTCTTTCTGTGGCTTGTCGTTTGCCAGATCCCCCACATTCAAACGATGTGTCGACTCCAGCTAGAGAGGAAGATGTGCTTGCCGCAGTAAATTCTTTTAAAAGCGGTTCTGCGGGAGGTCTCGATGGCTTAACGCCACAACATTATAAAGATTTGATTACAGGCTCTGTCTGTAATACCGGTAAGACACTCTTATCTAGTTTAACAACTCTAATAAACATTATGCCTTGTGCCCCCGGAGATAACCGACATCCCGTACGGTGCTAATTTATGTACCCTGAAAAAAAAACGGTGGCGCAAGGCCAATTGCAGTAGATGCAACTGTACGCTGCATTTCCTCCAAAATTTCTTGTCGTCGCATTCTCTCTACTGTTTCAAACTATTTTAGTCCTCCACGTAAGTTTTGGCTCAAAGAGAGGATGTGAAGCGGCATGATGAAGGTGAAGTACTCCTCATAGTAGACATAAAAATGCATTTCATTTTGACGATAGATCCACCTTGTTGACATAAATAAAACAGTATGTTCCGGACATATATCCCTACCTCTGGCAATTTTACAGCAGTCCTTTAAAAGTAATATTGGGTCCATACATATGAAATTGGCGTTTTGTACGGGAGGAATATAAAGTCAATTTTTTTTTTGTAAAATATATTTAATTAATCAAAGTATGCATCGTTGTTATCTATGCACTTTTGCCATCTCATAGGTAGTTCATTGATCCCTTTACTAAAAAAACCAAGGGGGCGAGAATCAATAAACTCTTTGAAGGCGGTTTGGACTGCCGCATCAGAGTTGAATTTTTTTCCTTGTAAGAAGTTGTCCAAATTCCGGAAAAAATGATGATCTGTTGGAGCAAGGTCCGGGGAGTACGGTGGGTGTCGCAGACATTCCACTTGTAGCTCATCTAACTGTGGTTGTTTGTCGTGCAGTGTGTGGTCTTGCATAGTCGTGAAGCAGCAGTGGCCTAAAGCGATTGACCAATCTCGGTTGTTTAGCAGCTAGTTCTTCCTTCATGGTTTGCAGTTGCTGACAATAGATATCTGCCGTAATCGTTTGGCCAGATTTTAGAAAGCTGTAGTGAACGACACCGGCGCTAGTCCACCAAACACTCACAAGTAACTTTTTCTGAGTCAATTTTCGTTTAGGGCAGGATTTGGCTGGGTCTCCAGGGTTCAGCCATTGCGACGAGCGCTTCCGATTATCGTACAGTATCCACTTTTCATCACAAGTAATGATTCGATTTAAAATCCCTTCATTATTGTGTCGGTTGAGCAAAGTAACACAGCAGTCGACGCGTGTTTGCAAGTTCGATTCACTCAATTCATGAGGTACCCATCGTTCAAGTTTTTTACTTTCCCGATTTGCTTCAAGTGGATAAATACAGTTTTGTCACTTATCCCGAAGCCTGCAGCTATCTCTGAAGTGCTTTGTGATAGATCCGCTTCCACAATAGCCTTTAATTCTTCATTTTCCACTTTGGCCTCCGGCCGTCCACGGGGTTGGTTCTGAAGGTCGAAATTTCCAGAACGAAAACGTTGAAACCAAAAACGTACCGTGCTTTCTTTTGCGACACCAGCGCCGTACACATCATTAATCCTTCGAGCTGTTTCTGCAGCATTGGTGCCACGGTAGAACTCGTACTCGTAAATATACCGATATTTCATGTTTTCCATTGTGCAGAAATAAGCGACACCAAAGAAAAAAATAATGAGGAAAAAAACAAATGAATGACTGTTTTCAAAACTCAAATGTACCAGCTAAATGAATTTATAAATTTGAATTTGGAATTCTTAACCAAAGAGGAGATATTTCAGATCAAAGTGGTCAGTACGACAAAACGCTAATTTCATATGTAAGGAAAGGACCCAATATATAAAGATAATTCATGACATTCCGAAGTTGGCTGTCAACAGGTAATGCTCTCGGACCAGCTATCTTCAGTTTGGCTATCTATCCTGCTATTTGTAATTTAAATTCCACATTTAATATTCGGTACCTTGACGACGGTACAATAGGAGATAAGGCAATTACTGGTTTAGATGACCCTAAAACCCTCATTCAATGGTTTGAAAATATTGGCTAAGAATTAAATTTTTCTAAATATGAACTCTTTGTTTCCGATTCCATTCCGATTATAAAAAAAAATTAAATAATTAATAAGTTTAACAATCTGGCGCTAAATATTAAAGTTTCCTCAAAAGCGTCGTTGTACCTCCTAGGTGCCTCCGTTTTAGAGGACTCCATACCCTGCTTTATCAATAATCAATTAATAAATTTTGCCACTCTTCAAACAAACTTTTCAAAATGATTTCCCACATGGCTCTCCTCTTTGTCTGCTTTTGCCTTTTCGTTCCAAAATTAACATGTGCTATTCGCTGTACTCAACTTTTTAAATTTCAAACCCTTTTATTACCTGTAGAGAATATTCTCAAAAATACATTATCTAAAATATTAAATTGCTCCTTTGTTGATGAAATCAAGCCTCAGTTCCTATCTATTATGGAGGCCTGGGCATACGCGAAATCTCGAGTGTCACTGCTCGCTTTTCTTTCGTCAGCCTACAGCACGGAAAGCCTTTTACTATCTATTACTCGCCCGTCCTTCGAATCGGTTGAGGTGCGTGGTTTACTGATGCTCGAAATGCTTGGTTAAGTGTTTGTCCGAGTACGAACCTCCCTACCTCGACTTTTGTCAGAAACACTGAGATGAGCTTCTATGCAAAAATGTTTTTTTACAACTTTTAAATTCTTGTAGTTCCGAAAAAGATCGGTCTCTCCTCTTGGCTGTTTCTGAGAAAAAGTCAGGACACTGGTTCTGAAACTAGTGTCCTGACTGAACTGACTGAAGGGTAATTAATTACCTACCTAGTAATACCTTCAAAAAACTTACGAACTTTCTCTCATAGTATCCCTTCGTCAGCGGGCCAGGACTAACCTTTCTCACCGTTGCCGCTGTGGTGATCTCGTCGATGTACTAGGTCACCACGGTTTATCCTGTTCACGTAGTGCGTGCCGTATGCTACGACATGTTGCCTTGAATGACGTCATTCGGCGGGCTCTTGTCGCCGCTGGTGTTCCTGCAGTCTTAGAGCCTGTAGATATTGCGCGCAGCGACGGCAGGAGACCGGGCGGTTTGACGCTTATTATTATTAATAAAAAAAAATTAAAAAATTAATGTGACATCATTTTATATTTGTTTAGGAGTAATACACCAGAAAATAAACTAAATTGTGTTTCTCTGTAAATAAAGTTTTTCAACCGACTTCCAAAAAAGGAGGAGGTTCTCAATTCGGTTGCATGTTGTTTTTTTTTTATGTTTGTTACCTCATAACTCCGTCATTTATGAACCGATTTGGAAAATTCTTTTTTTGTTTGAAAGGATACACTTTCAGATTGGTCCCATTGAAATTTCACTGGTATTGAAGCTTTGGTTTCAAAGATACACCAAATAACGCGACCTGGTTATTTAAATTGACGATTCTCTTGTATGTCATTTGTTAACTATCGTTGTCCCCACATGGTATAATGGTAGTATGGTATAATGGTAAAGTAGGGAGAAGATATAAATTGACTGTGATATAATAAATTCAGTCAGTAGAGTCAGTCTTGTGGCGGACAGAGAATACGGCTGGTGGCTGTCGTCTTCGGATTGTAAGAATACTACTAGAGTGTAATTATGATGCAACCTTTACACTGTTGTTTTATAACTGATTGATATTGATATGATACTATATTGATGATATTGATAATGGCCATAATGGGCAATAATATCCCATGTTCGATCTGTTCGCATCCTTTATTGTGAAAGCTCACGGTTTGTGCTCCTCAATAGAATGGAAGTAAAAATAAACTAATTGTAGACCTGCTCTAGATATTTATTTAGGCCAAGGTCACTCAAAAAGGAGAAATAAAAAAACTTTTATGAAAAAATTTACAAAAATAACTTTATAAAAATACGATACAAATACACATATAATTAAATTTGACAGTTATTGAAGTCTGTGCCAAATCAATGTTCGACAACGGAAAGTCCATTAGTTTAGTAGGCTTGGCACCGACTTCAGTAACTGTCAAATTTAATTATATGGGTATTTGTATCGTATTTTTATAAAGTTATTTTTTTACTTAAGTTTCGATCCGTAAGGGATAGTTATTTCATACTTTTCAGTGTTCTTTTTTATTATGTTTTCACAAACTTAAAACCACCACCAATTACAATAAAACATAATAACTTTTCTCACCTGTACATAAAAAAATAACATTAGAGCCTATAATTTCACCAATTACCTTATCACAAACTCATACATTTAACAATTAAATAGTTCCAAATAATTTGTATTTAATTATACTCGTACTGAGCATCACACACGATATGTTTCTATTATATTTTTATTTCTCGTTAGCCTACCTACCAGTATCATTCAATATTAATTTTATAAGGTTTTAATAAGGTTTTAATAAGGTGAATTCAAAATAAAGAAATAACATTTTTTTTGGGACGAAAATTTGGATAAAATTTTCTTTAACAGTATATTATATTGCACATAAATTTTATGTATCTTCATCTTCTTTAGTTGCAGGGGCTGGAATTAGGTTAGTGATGTGGACGAGATTTGATTCTGATTTTCTATGACTACTATATACTATAGATTCGGTATTGACTGTATATATTGTATAATGTATATATTGAGTTTGACAATTTGTCTATAATTTCTTAAGGACCAATCTACAACTCAGATAATTTTTTTCCTATTTAGTTTGTTGCTGTTTTCCACAAATACCATGTCACCTTAAATTCAAAAAAAACTGTTTTTATCAAATTGTTTTTTATTATAATTGTGTGATTCTATACTATTCGCCAGAGCTAATTTTCTATCTGTTTCTCTGCTTTTTCTTCTTTTTGACAAGTTTTATAAAGTAACTTGAATTTTGTATTTTTTACGTAACGATGTATGCATATTTTGTAAAATGATCTAACAACAGGTGTAAGTATTTTAATGTCGATCTAAAGTCCTCAAATCTTCCGTTTGTTTCTATGGACATTGTGTCAAAAGATTTTGTGGCGGGATCTAGATGAGACATTAGTCCAGATTCATCTTGTCCTCTAAATTTAATCTTAATGCAAATCTCACAGCTTGTGTAATCTTGTTTCGTATTTGTTTTATTGCTATGTGATAGTACATTTTATGTACTTTTTTTAGAAAATTAATACTTAATTCTTCTGATAAAATAATTTTCTCCTTATTTTCGCTTTTTCATAATGTATAGAATGCTTGAAAATTAGTTTATGTTTTTGATTTTGTATATCTTCAATGTTTTCTTGGTCAGTCTTAACGTCTTCTAATCTACAAACTTTAATCGTTCCTCTATATATTCATGAGCTTTCAATACTGGATTTCTGCTAAGGCAGTCAGTTTTGAAATTTAGTTCTCCTAGAGAAAATTTTGTCTCAAAATTTTGTCATATTGAGATAAATAGCATGTTAGATTTTATTGTTTTTATTTGTTCCTATTTGTTTTGATATTTATTTGTTCTTATTGTTGTTATTTGTTTTTATTTGTTTTTGCCTTTATATTCATCTTTTCCAAGAGTTTATGATCAGAAAAAACTGTAAATGATTTTCCTATGAGCCAGTGTTGCCAAAATAATTGACTGCTTCTTTTATTACTAAGCATTCTAAATATGTAGCCTTTTTTCTTTTTTGTACCTCATTATGTTCTTTGTTGCTTGGTTGTCTCCGTTTTAATACAGCCCATATGCCTTGTATACTTGGATCTGTGTAGATCAAGATTGGTAATTCTGGATCAAATATTTCTAGTGTAGGTTGAAAACACATTCTTTCACTTTTCCAAAAAATTTTTAACCTGTCCTAATAAATGTTTAATTTTTTCTTAATAATTTATGTAGTAGATCTAATATTCATTGTAGAAATTTACTTTTCCCAAAAATTGCCTGACATTCTTTTGAGTCTTTGTAACTGGAAAGTTCTTTATTGAAATTAAATTATCTTTTACTGGACGTACCGAATTATTTTGTGTTATGTGCCCTAAATACTTAAATTTATTGCGAACGTGCATTTTGAGAGTTTTTATCTGAAACTTTTCTTCATTATTGCTTCTAATAATTTTGTCAAATGGATTAACATGTGTACAGGAAAAGATTTAGAAAAAACTATTATGAACGTCTTATAATATTACTCAGTATTCTCTGAAAAATTGCCGGCTATGTTTTTAATCTAAAAGGTAAACAGGTCCATTGAAAATGTCCTTCTTGTGTTACGAATGTTGTTTTTCTTCTATTTTCGATTCGTAAGAAATTGACTAAAATGCCGTATTAACATCTAACATAGAAAAGAACTTGCAATTTCTTGTTTTTTATACTAGATCTTTAATCAGTGGAAAAGGCTGAGATTGTGGAATAATTAGTTTATTCAGATCGCAAAATTCTATACATAATCTTTTCTTCCTATCATCTTCTTTTTATACGCTGGAGTTACTGGAGTAGCAAACGGACTTTATGTTTCTTCAATCAATTTATTTTCCAGTAATTTAGAAATTTCACTTTCAATTTCTTTTCTATTTTTAATATTACATTTATAAGGTCTCTTAGTCTAATATTTGTCAACCAATAAATCAATACGGGCTTCATAATACTTTACAGTGCCAGTATCTTATTAGTATTTTGCAAAAATGTATATATATTTTTCGATTATTTTATCTATTTTCAGCCTTTTGCTTGTAATCTAGATGGTTTGTTCAAATTTCAAAATTACTTTCATCAATATGTTTCATTGAAATTTACTGTAAATCTTGAGCATGTTTTTGTGTGACCTTTTTTATTTCGGAAATTATCTTTTTATTTCTTATAATATTTGTTTTCTTTTAAATATATCTGTTGATTCAGAATTTTCGTTTTTATTATTGTAATTCTTTTCCTTGGGGTTTTATTTTTCGTTTTATGGTTTGTAATTTCTGTGTAATTGTCATTTTTTTTATAATTCTAATCCAATTAAAAAATTGTACTTAAATTTTCGTTTGTTGATTACGAACACATAAACAGTTTTATTTTTATTTTCACCATTCCATTAGTTTTTTTACACCATTAATTGTCAAATTTTAAGCAACTTGCGCCTTATTTATCTTTTCAGCCTTCAACTTAAGTAATTTTGAATTGATCAGTGATATATTTGTGCCGGAATGATATATTCTAAATACCTCCAAAGTATTGTCTAACAGTAATTTTACTTCATTTAATAGTGGCACTAATAGTTTTTTTGATCGGCATTCTGTAATTCAATTTCCACTTCAGAACTGTTCACAAAATTAATAATATTTTGTTTTTCTTTTCCATAATCATTTGCTTTAAACCAACATGAAGTCTAATCTAGATGGTTTGTTGAAATTTTAAAACTACTTTCATCAATGTGTTCATTGAAAGTTACTGTAAATTTTGAGCAATTTTTTAACTATACTAATGTATGCATGATATTTCTAAAAATAACCTACAAATCTGAATTTTATCTTCATATTTTTGTATTTCCAAGCGAGCACATTCTTTTTCAAAAATTTCCATCCATTGAGTTACACTGCAGCGATTATCTCTAGTGAATATTTCAGTAACAAATTTTTCTGTTTTTTTTTAAATTAATTAGCTTGGTTAATTAGGAATCTGTGTTGGAAAACCTTTCCAAAATGCTCGATAATGACACTACAGAAATACTTTCATGCTTGATAGACTGTGCAACTTCCTTTGCTTTTATCGTTTATTCAAGGAAATAGTTATCAAATTGTATGTTGTCATGTTCATCCAAATAAGTATTTGCTAATTCATCTGTTACATATTCACAATCTTCTCTTTTCATGTCATTTTTGCAAAATAAATTTTACTTTTTTGAAAGTCTCAGTTTCTATTAATTTTTTGTGATTCTCTACTTGCTGGTAATTTTCTGGCACTTTATAAACTTTACCATCTTTTGTGGCTATTGAGGTTAATAGCAATACATTTGTTTTTGGGCCATCAAAACTTTTAACTGTTAATTCAAACAATAGTTTGTCCGTCCATCTTTGTAAGATTTATTTTTTGCCAAAAATTTTGTTTTATAAGAATATTTTATATTGTTTAGGAATATTAACAGCAGAAAATAAACTAAATTGTGTTTTTCTGTAAATAAAGTTTTTTTTTTATTACGTTTTCATAAACTTAATACCACCACCAAATACAATAACACATAATAACTTTTCTCAACTGTAAATGAAGAAACAACATTTAGAACCTACTATTTCACCAATGTCATTCCCTTATAATAGTCTTATACATTTAAAAACTAAATAGTTTCAAATAATTTTTATTTAATTATACTTAACATGACACACGATATGTTTTCTTTAATCTCGTTATGCCTACCTACCCGTATCATTCAATAATAATTTTATCAGTCGCATTTGTCAGCGCGGGTGTACTCAAAATAAAGAAATAACATTTTCTTTACATAAATAGTTTCATAATATTTTATATTAAGTATTTTTAATGCGAAATACGATACCTATATTTACTTACAGTAAATAAGCACTCACCGGATTGTTAACAAAGTATTAATAACACTACAAATGAGAAAAAAATTGTGTACTGTCTTCATCTTGTTGATGTAAAACCTCTTATGCGGCGGGTCAGACAGTCTGTTGACGTGGGGACCACGAGCTTGTATATATATGCGTATGCAGTGTTGTTATTCATTTCGGAATACGTTGCTTGTATTTTCTAAATAAACAATATTTGTTTTTTAAAAAAAAAATCGGAATATTTTGTTTTTGATTATGCCATATTTTTTTATTATGCCACATTTAATTCCTTAAATAAACCATCCTTTCATGCATGATATTTTCTATACAAAATGCTTTCGATCTTTCACATCTGCCCGGCGTTCCGCGACGGCTCATTTTCTTTATTAACTTATACTTGTCGAATAAGTGTTTCTATTAACACGTACCATTTTTGAGTACAGTTCACTCAATACATACAAATAAATACATATATAGGTAAATATTTTTTATTTATGATATTATATATCAAAACATTTTTCAAGAAAGACCGTCGACGAAAATTCTTAATGATATGCTTGTATTCGCCCACATTAAAATACTAAATATAAAATTGAAATTAAATATTGTAAACAAAATATGGAAAAATTTTGTCTTTTTCTTCTACATTGGATGTACGTCTATCTTCTCGTTTCGAACGCCAACGGTGCGGTAATCATCTGACACGGCTGTTTTCCAACGACTTTGATACCTTTCTTTTTACATCTTAGTAAAACCTCTCTTCTTGTTCATCACTCACGGCTCCACAATTTGAATACAGAAATGAGTAATGGAATTAGAGAAAATGAATTTTTCTTTACCGTCTTTTCACATATGTGTAACCAATTTGTTTACTAAAAGTCGCATTTTTTAATTTATGATTACCTAAAAAGCATTTTACAACAGCTTTTAGCGATGTCCTTTGTCATTTGGCCTAAAGCTTAAAAATATACTGTCGACACAACTAACAAAACTGGTTATTTTTTGCACTGGTCACGCCCACTTTTCTCGATATCGAAAAGCTATGTAATTATGCTCATAAATAGTTAGTCACAAAAATTGCTGTAATTACTAACAAGAAATGAACATATCGTCAATAACGATAACTTTTATCGCATGCGTAAATTGGGGGTTATTCAAAAAGTTATCGGCAGGTACCTTAAAAACAAGACACGATAGAGACATATTTTGATAACTATTAGCATTTTATTATAGTTACCTGTTTTTAGACATCAGTATCATGTCACATGTAATAGCTAAGTACTTACAACATTATGGTACACGCAGAAAAAAAATAGAGAAAATATAAATAAATTTCCTTTACGAATAAAATTCATTATATTTCTTCGAACAGGCAAACAAAGAGATTCTCTACAAATTCTGAGAAGTCTAAACCATCTTATACAATACCGACGAGAACCTTTTGGTAAGTAAAGCTAGTCTTAATAAATAAATACTAAAAAATCTTCCTGTATATGTTCTCTATTTTCCAAATACTTTTTTTTATAATCAGGCTATCGTGATCCGATAGATTCAATGGATGAAAGCACAGATTTCGATGATGACGACGACGGAAGAACTATAGTTGGAACTATAATTTTTAAAACTACAGAATCGTTACTTCGTGTAAGTTGGAAATTTTTCAATATTTATGATTTAGTCAATAATAAACTGTAAACTTTTCAATTATTTAATCTAGAGAAAATAGTAGCAGAAAGTTCTATGTTTTCAAACAGTATATTCTGTTTAGTTTAAACTTTTTTTAAATATTTATTTTAATAGCGTATATACTTATTTTAATTGTATAAGTAAAATACTTACTTTAAAAGTTTAAAAATCGAAGAACCCCGTTTACTCCTTTATACGTTACTTTTTTTTTCACAGTCAGGTACAAGTTGCCCGCTGGGCACTATGGCATACGTCATACAAGAACAAGCACTCCTCGTTCGTGTCAATAATGGCTGGCAGTATGTGGCGGTGAGTGAATTACATAGTTGAATTTTAATATTCTTTATTAAAAACATAGTGGATTCTGTTCACAGAACAGAGTGAGTACATACACACTCTGTCGTATTAACAGAAACAATGTCTGTAAACATTTATAGGCATTGTTTTATTGTTGTTATCACTATTATGTAATAGAACTAAGTATTAATAACGATGGCTCTATTATTCATCCAATATTCGTACCTATTATTACACAATAATTAATTTATTGTATGTTGCATATTAATAACCAATTTTTAATTATTATGATTATTATTGTTGGAATGTAACATGAAAAATACAAATATCTAATGTAAGGATTTCAGTGCTTTAGATGCATAACAATTAATATAAGTTAAGTACGTACATAACAAATATGTATGTACTTAATTAATTTGTATGTTCAAATATGTATTTACGTAACATATCACTTGCGAGAAAAATATACCAAAAATGATATCTTAATCAATACTTTATTAAAAAATAAAAGAATGTCGTTATGCAAAAGATCATCAACGACATAAATTACTAAAGAAAAGTTTGATACCCTATCAAAGGTCAGCCTCCTCCTATTTTCAGGTTTAATAGCACCACCCGCCAAATTCATAAAAATATCGTAATATTGAAATAGAGTATATTTTATAGTAAATATGTATTTACGTAACATATCACTTGCGAGAAAAATATACCAAAAATGATATCTTAATCAATACTTTATTAAAAAATAAAAGAATGTCGTTATGCAAAAGATCATCAATGACATAAATTACTAAAGAAAAGTTTGATACCCTATCAAAGGTCAGCCTCCTCCTATTTTCAGGTTTAATAGCACCACCTGCAAAATTCATAAAAATATCGTAATATTGAAATATACTCTACCAAGTAACTAAGATCCCAATCCTTCAAACAGTGTTAGCTGTATTTAAATCAATTCAGCTGTTAAAGATAAAATTTTGATAAGTTTGTTAATAACAAGGGAAGCTTCAATTATTTCTTCAGAAATATCTTAGAACTTCATTTCGATTGTTTCTTCAAATATATTATCAAAACGTCCGACATATTTTGTTACAAAATAAACAATTTTATTTTGATACCGCAATACCTTTTAATTTTGTGAATTCTGATTAAAGCAGCACTGGAACATGTAAAAACCTTTTTGCTCTCTAAGGAATACGACCTCCTTCACTGAAGGCTGCTTTTTAACGGAAGATCATTCTTTGTCCTATTGGGAATATATCGAATAAGTTAAAAATATCCTTCGTAAAAGACTACCGAAGTGATAAGATAAATATAAAGTATCGTTTAATATTTAAGGAAGTTTTCACTTGTAGACGTTGGTTTGACGTACATATGACATACATATATTAACAACAACAACGAAGTAATTAATATTACGGCATTCTAGAAACTATTTAACTATTTGTGTTATTGTTTGGATTTTTATACGTTTTTCCAAAGTTACTAGTATTTCGTTAGTCGTCAGTCAATTTGAACATTTTCAGGACAAGAGCGAATAGATACCTTCCGGGCATGCGTGTTAACCATATACGGCTTCGTCATTGCTTTCCATTAAGCAGGACTGAGATCGAACTGAGAACTGGGACGAATAAAGTACCTAGGGGCAACAAAACTGCACTTTGATATCACTTTTAGCGCTAACGTCTAATAGATCGCAGATAGAAATGCTAATTCAATCAAGCGGATAATAAGATTTAGTAACTTTGTCGTCTTCACAAGTTCCTAAGTATTCTTTATTTTATAACAAAACAAGACCTAACCCTTGGCTCATCTGTAAAAAGCCATATTTCATATTTTTTCTTCCAGATTAGCATGATTTTCCAATTTTTGCAAGCGGTGTTTATTTGATAGATAATAAAAGTTTTGTTTCATGATTTCATACAAAAATCTATTTACTTAACAGATGGGATCTCTATTAGCCATACATACTCCTCCAGCTAATGGTCCAACACGAACACCTCTGCAAAACATCCTAGAAACGTCTAGTTTGGTTCATCATAAAAATCCGGCTGGAGAAGGACCAGTGGTAAGTTTTATGAATAGTATTTTCTTGTATTACTAATCTGTGAATTTTTAGTATAAGAAGTAGAAGTAAAATACGTCTTAAAATTTCTAAAGTATATTAGGAAAGAGCTATACTTATAATTATGTTTGTTGTTCTTTGGCAAAAAATAATTTCTCGTGAAATCATAAAAGAAATAATAGTTTGCTTTAATTAAAAGTAAAGCAGAAGTCTTTCATCAAGTTATTTAATATATCTCACGACTTCATCCGCATGTATTACGGAAAAATTAAAAATCTCTTTAGACCAGTCTATTAGTATTTTATTTTCAGAGTTCAATGACCCTACTCATCCTTACCCTAAACATACACAAGCTTCTTTTAGGTATAATATATATTTATGTATACACATGCATGTATGTACATGCTTTTTTTGAAACATCAGAGCTGCATCCAAAAATCGAAAGCTATTCTATACTTTTTCAATGTCGCGTCGTTAAAAAAAACACAAGCATTGTACATTATATTATTGTTGTTATTTCTATTAAATTCATCTAAGAAATCTATTTTTTTTAATATCCTTTATGTATTACAGAATGTATAGACGCAACTTTTTTATAATTTTATATTACAATATAAAAGCTGAAATATTTTGTGGAACATTTACTTTCAACTAAACTTATATATTTGAAGTACATCACTTTGGTTATAAAGCCCTTTGTATCTAACACATGAATAGAATATTTCTACATTTTATAATAATAATCTTGCTTAATCTTTATTTTAATTTTAAAGTTCACCAACAAGACCATTTATGAAAATTAAATCTAAGGTAAAAAAATAATGTGAACTGTAATTGTATTATAGTTTACCGGTTCATGGCACACTGACTCTACTACTGTATCTCCGACTTCGTCTGCGTGTAAATTTTTTTGAAAAAGAAAATCTCCGTAGCACATCATCATCGGTTCCGTGGTGGTTTAGCATAACCCATATAAAGCTTTATTCCCCTATTCACCCTTCTCAAGGGTGAGTTTTTGATTAAAAAATGTAACCTATGTCCTCCCCTAGTATCAAACTATCTACGTGCCAAAATTTATCGAAATCGGTCTGGCGGCTCGGCCGTGAAAACGTAACAGACAGACAGACTTTTGCATTTTATAACATTAGTATGGTTGGATATGTATATTAGTCATGTCAATCACAATAAAAAATCTACCAGTTACGGCTAGCAGCACTGAACGAGCCTCACACTGGTGACATGCACGGTGTTAGCAACGCCAACTACGAGTGCCACAGGCAGGCGCAGCGGGCCGGTTTTGAAAATAACTTCCGAGCCTTCATATCATCTAGGTAAAATCTCAGGATCAGTAGAAGCATTATAACGATAATGTTTTAGTGTTTGCTTTAATCACATTAAGTTGAATGCGTTCAGTTATTATTACATGAAATTAATTTAGGTTTCGTACCTATTTATCTTTAAACATTTCTATGCTTTAATGGACACGATAAACAATTTGACTTTTGTGGTGTTTTAACCAGGTCTGCAGCCTTAGACCTTATGCTCAAAGCCTATGTTATGTGTAGCTTAAAATTTGAACTAAACTGAATAAAGTTATAGATAGTTTTTTAAAGACAAGGAAAGAAAGAAGTAGTAGACCAAGGCTGGCTTATGAAGATCAAATAGCTAGAGTGTTAGGCGATGAAAATGTCAAAACCACTCACATACCTAGGCGAAAGTGTGTGAGGAGAATGATGAGATTTGAGGAAACGAAAGAAGGATCGCGACTCTTCGCGTTCCGTCCTCTCTGACTACCCCGTTTGGGATACAGCGTGAATATATGTATGTATGTACTTTTATAAACTTCACCTTTACCAGTGTGGAGCTCTATTCTCAACAAGAATACGTTAACCGGCTACCGTAATAGACTAACTTAAAATTACAATTACTGGATTAAAGGATAAACAAATAAGCTGAATTGTGTAAATTTAAAGGCTAAAACTGATTTCAAATGTGAAAGAAAGTCTTCTAGAATGTTTATAAATGATCTTATATATTCGGAGTAACCCAAATTGTATAAATAAAGGATCGAAATAACTAAAGTTCCAAACACTAAGAATTATTTAATATTGGCTGACTTCATAGGTAGAGGTAATACACATTAATAACCTTAGTGATAAATCTTACAATTAGTTCGAAGAATAGACACGTAACTACGTAGACACGTAGATGATTTTGCGTAATTATTAACAAATTCCATAAAAGCAATATTCAGCTTCTGCAGATTTGAATAAATTTTCAATTAAATCGAATAACAAAACATGCAAACTTGTTATAAATCGTGTAAATACTCATAGAATACTCTTTAATATCATAGAATACTCTTTTTTCCTCTAGGGTCCAAACAATAGACTCCATAGTAAGATGGGCAGATCGCGAAATACCAGTAGTAAACACTCGAGGCGATGTCCTATTCAATTCTTGGGGAGAGATGTTCGATGGATCGGGCGCTTTGTTCGCGCATGCGCCCAGGATCTACAGTTTTAGCGGCAAGAATGTGCTTATGGATCCAGGTTGGTAAGTACACTTCAAAATGCCATTGAAAATTATTTTTCAAAGTTCAATGCTCCAGTATGATTGTTCTATGTTAATGTGTGTAATATTTCCAGACAAACTGTCAGAAAAGAATTCTATTATGAAAGTAATTAGTTGACATTTTGGCGGGAACGGGAGAAGTGAGGTTGTCATTTTATTTAGATTTTCTATTTTTTACATTTTTAGGATTTTTAAAGTACAACAGTGATAGTATATTGTGTTTTAAATTTCCGTGTAAGTGGAAGGAATGGAGTAGATCTAAATAAACATGTGTAGCTGAAGTTTTCGCGCTCTTTCAAGAAGTCCTTTGAAACTTCAGTAAAGCTTTACTATCACTTACTTTACTGGAGGGGTTTTACTATAGGAAAAAACGAATTTACTTGTGATTCTACTTATCGATACGTGACATTGGCGGGTGCGCTGGTCTGCGCGCCATGCTATGAAGAAAGAAAGAAGAAGAACATTGTTTCTTGAAAAAAGGGCGGGAAACTTCGTTTCCCTTACTTTCGACTCATATTACTTGGTCAATGGCTAAATGCAATCTGCGAAGCCAAAACAAAGAGAAAAAAAAGAAGTAATTAGTTGGCTTCGATAATCACAGGGAAAATGTAGAATAACTAAAATGTGTAGTATTAATTTATCGTACAGTGTATACATAATAAATAAATAATTTGTCTTTTTAAATATAATCGTTGATATGATTTTTCGATCAAAGTTTAACAATGGTTAACAGCTAAACTAGGATACAATAGATGGTATTGTAATCAAGTTAATAGCAAATTCTGTATTTAATGCAGGTAAAACAGCAGGGCAAAGCTAGTGTACAATCATGGAGCATTCAATCTATAGAGCGGCGATGTCATTTATTTTATATGAAAACAATTTACGTCTAAACACTATTGCGGTTACTGGATTCTGTTTTATACTGTAGCGACCTAG
This sequence comes from Zeuzera pyrina, assembly GCA_907165235.1. Lineage (NCBI taxonomy): Eukaryota > Metazoa > Arthropoda > Insecta > Lepidoptera > Cossidae > Zeuzera > Zeuzera pyrina. The sequence goes on from OU015629.1 coordinate 7,904,337, forward strand.
CGATGCTAAAAATGCTGAATTGTTTTAGTAGAATATAAAGTAATTTGAACGCGCGGCTCGCCAGTCGCTTACATACCATCGCCCTGCCATACCACTTTATACTTATTAAATTGTGTAAGAAGAAATATAAACTTTGATACCGACATGTAATTTATTTATTTGGATTTATAATAAAAGAAGAAAAATGAACACGAAGACTTTCCTAAAATACTTTGAATTTTTGCTGTTTTTTTCAAACCACCGAATAAAACAATAAGCCATTACATAAATATTTAAATATCTGTTGGAATATACAGATGTACATACAGGTCCAGTATTGGTTATGTACTGCTTAATACGAATGAGAGTTGATATTTGTTAGTGTAAATAAACTGAGCAGTGGTGAATAAAATGGTCCGATATTTCGTCTCTATAGGTTGAGTTCTCCATGTGTACAATATCCGTACATATTATTGTTAACAATAAAACAATTAAAGAGTGGTAGCTAGTTTTAGTTTAGTTGCAGTTATTTTAAATATGTCAAAATATGGCCTTCAAAACTCTAACAATGAAAAATTATATTTAAAATATAATTACTCTTAAAATATTAAAAAACAATCTCCAGTTACATAAATTACACAAATGTAATATAAGCTTACATTTAAACAATCTCGTCGTTAATAATATTGGAAACTATCATCCTGATTTCCGATAAACTATGCTATCCACTCTCAGGCCAACGAAGGCTGTTTGGCATGGCGCTAGTCCAAACGGGGAGCCGGCGATGGATGCGTACTGTGACGCATGGCACAGCAGCAACCCAGACAAGTATGGTCTTGCATCATCACTACGCTCAAATAAACTGTTGGACCAAGAAACGTAAGTTTGATTACTGATTTTTTAATGAACGAAAAATAAATTTTTAATGAAGCATTCGATATATTTACTGGGATATCGTACTTATAAAAATTCGTAATATTCGTTTGTTGCGTCTATGCTTTTCATGCTTCTGCGGCGTATACATAAAATATCTACATATTCGTATAGAACGAATTACACCAGAGTAACCAAAAACATCATAAAAAAATGTATATTTTATCCTGAATGAAAATTTAATTTTCCTAGATATATTGAAATATATAATAATAATATGTAACTTCGCTAACGTGAAAATTTCAATCAACATTTCTTCCCCGATATTTATCAGATTGAAAAACCAACAAATAATGTAAAACGAGACATATTGATACGCTTTCGTGCTATTTCCTATTAGAGGTCGACAGGGCATTGAGATGTAATAAAACCTCACTACGACGAGTTTATTTTCTAGCGCTAAATATTTCGGCTTACAGATGGAAAACGAAACTAGATAGCGATAGGTTGCTAGAATTCCGTCATATCTAACGAATTCCGAATTCGTTGCTCGTATCTCTTCGGCGACATTTAAGACCTACGAAGAAACAAATTGCAGATCGTGCTTAATTTTTTTTCATTTCATATTTTTCTTTCTTGCCCAAACCTTTACCTGTAGATATAATTATTTTTTCTATTGTTTTCGTTAACAGTAAATGTGAAAATATATAATATTTGACGTTAGCTGTAGTATCACGTGAATTGTCGTCCTAAAAGTAATTTAAAATTTTTTAATCAACGTTGACGACGATAGAGAATTTGTCTAAAAACATGGGTTATTTTAAACCTACTAGTACTAAATTATGTGTAATTTAAGTACGGAAGTGTATCGGATGCACGAAACGTTATACTCAAAATTTTTATTATTTCAGATATTCGTGCAGCACAAGACTTATAATGTTGTGCGTCGAATCTTCGCCAGTCGATACCGTTAGAAGAAAAAAACGTTCCAAGTGAGTAACAAAATTTTTTGGAACACATTCATTAGAATTAGAAAACTGATTTTTCGTTTCGACACACGAAAGAAAGTCAAACAATATTTAATGATTAGTAAAATATAGTTTTAAATTATCGTTTATTTATATGAATAAAATTCAAATAATTAAAAGTAAGCTACCAAGTAAGTTATGCCAGTTTTTGTGCATTTTCGACAACAACATGACAATTTTTTTTTAATTGATAAAAAAGTTAAATGCAACATGATACAATTAAAATATAGGAACCATTAGTATGTTAACTTTATCTGTTTTAATGCTTCCCCACAAATCTGTAATAATATGCGTATTATCTTAATATTTTTGTTACAACAGGTTCAGCACCGCGAAAAAGTTACAATTCATAAAAAATATTGAAGAACAACAAAACAACACTAGGGACAAATTATAGATATTTTTAAATCTAGTTATTTTTTAATAAAATAAAGCTAAAGACTGTAAATAGTTGTAATAATAATTACAAAACATTTCGCAAAATAATGATTCCGGTGGAGCATATTGACAATATCGTATTTCATAAAATAAATAAACGCGGCCGTTTCCAACTTGATTGATAACTTTATGCTTACATTGTGATTTTCCATAAATATTCTATACCCTGTTTATTTGATTATTACGAAAAACAATGTAAATAAAAATGTGCAATAGCAGAACTTATTTGCAATAACAGTTTTAAAATATATCTACAACAAGTAGATATATTTTAAAGATACGTTATAGGAACAAGTAAAGCCTTCCAAATTCAATACTTAAAAGAATTTCTTTTTGAATTCGTGCATTATATTGAAATATTTCATTGCAAATTCTAAACGTCTCTTGAACCACTTTTCTTAAAGCTTGTCGTTTGATGTAAAAAATACTAACTACAAAGCCTTTGTTTTCAGTTGGAATAGGCCGTTTTCACTATGTCGAGCATTTTGAATAATATCATGGTTTTGTAAATACTTATGCGGTGCAATTACAGTAAGCAAAACGTTACTTATAATTGTTATTGTGAAAAGAAGATTATCAAATCGTTTTTACAAATCGTTACCTAGCGACGAAACCAATTTTTATTAACATAAAAATCTCTTATTTACGCTTTCTAGAATTAATTCTAGACAAAAACCAAATTTATCTTTAACGGCATATTTTATTTAAACGAATAAAGTACACAACTAAATACAAATTATGAGTTTATAGATAACGTTTTGTAACTCATTGATAAACATTATTATATAGATGTTCAGTACGTAAACCGTTTGTAAAGGTACTCCTACACTGGAGTTGTGTATCAAAGAACATGTAACAAGTAATGATAAGTATGATTTAGAATAGGTTTACGTGAAATGTTTTACAATGTTTCATTATATTCATCAATTTCAGCATGTTTACTTATTCTTCAATTGTTGCAAAGAATATGAGATATTGGGATACAAAAATACGGTGATTCTTGAAACTGATTTCTATAATATACTCTTGATGAACGTTGGTTTCATTGCCAAAATATATAGCTACGGCTTCATCCTAACAATGTATAAAGAGCACTGTAGACGTTACTAGGAACATGCATCGATGTTGGGATGTTTCTTAAAGATGACGGGAATGTAGGTACGAGTTCATTGTATAATTATGTAAAAATGTTTTAGATTTAATTTCTGAAACTTTTTTTCATGTAACACTATTTTTTCTTTAGTGTGGGAAAACCTTTGTCGTTTTTGCGATAAGTCAATATAATGACAATGTTTGTATCTATATATTTGAGCGGTATATGGAACAATTACTATTCACAGTTGTACTGCCATTTTTGGTAGTTCATTAAACTTAAGATTTTACTAAATTATGTAATTGGTGACTTGATCAACTGTGTAATTATTAATGAATTATGTTAATTTTTGTAATATCTTGTAAATAAAAATGTTATAGATGTATTATAATTTTTTATGTAAATTTTAGATAATAGGAAGCCTAATTATATTTCTTTACTGGAACTGAGCTGTACTATGCTTCATAGATAATTTTTTTATTGTTATAACCTCATGAAAACAATTACTTTTTTATAATTAAAACTGTGATAATATTATTATTTTATTGTTTAAATCGTGATGAATAAATAATCACTTAACATTAATTTCTTTATGGATTTGTTTACAAACGGAAAATTGCTTCAACTGTAGCCATATACGTAGCTAATTTTTATTGTTAAAATGAATATAAAAAATTGAACTTCAGTAAATTTTATTGTACTTAAGAAGTACGGGATTGTTTTGAGAATAAAAGTTTTTTTTAACACACTGAATTTCATTTTACGTCATTTAATGCTGTTGTTATGCCAATTTATTGAAGCGAACTTGGTGCAATGGTTTCCATATCTGCCAAACCGAAGGTACCCTGTTCGATTCCCGGACAGTCTACATGTTACTGGTTACTCCCACAGTTTGTTGCTTGGATCCTATAATACTTAGCTTGGGGTCAAAAAATCGGTGTATACTAAAGTTTCAATCGCTGTAAGTGTGACACTTTCATAAATAGTAATTTTTAACTGTTCTTCTTAACAAAGTATGTATAAATGACATCGCTGAAATGGCTAAAAAACTATAACCAATACTGGTACAAGACAGAGTCAGTCAGAGCAATTTAGAGGAGACTTTCTTACCGTAATAGGCAGCTCTTACGCCTATCATAATACTGACATATTTATTAAGACATAGTTTCTGCTTGTAACTGCGTCTGAGTACAATTTAAAAAAAGTAGCCTGTGTCCTACCCCTGTGTGTAATAGATCTCCATTCTTAATTTCATCAAAATCGATCCAGTAGTTTAGCCGTGAAAGTCGGTAAGACCGACAGACAGACATTCGCATTTATAATACTACCAGCTGTACCCGCGACTTCGTCCGCGTGGAAAAATGTTCCTTGACCTCTTTAGGTTACTGAGGTTACCGAGGTACTCAGTTAAAAAAAAGGTTATTCTCTATAATGGAACATCTGCCATATTAGATTTATGATGACGTCACATATAGAAAAAACCTGCGTATTCCATTTCATTCGATACCCATATTGTTAGTTTTGAACGAAAAAGTTATTTCCTATTATGAAACATCCCCCATATTCGATTTATGATGACGTCACATATACAGAAATCTTCCCCTGCGTATTCCATTTCATTTGACGCCCATATTGCTGGTGTCGAACAAAAAGTTATTTCCCGCCATCCGCCATATTGGATTTGTGATGCCGTCACATACATAGAAACCTTCTCCTCGTATTCCATTTAATTTGATACCCACATTGTTGGGTGTTGAACTAAAAAGTTATTTCCTGCTATGGAACATCCGCCATATTGGATTTATGATGCCGTCACATACATAGAAACCTTCCCCTGCGTATTTCATTTAATTTGATACCCATATTGTTGGGTGTTGAACTAAAAAGTTATTTCCTATTATGGAACATCCACCATATTGGATTTATGGTGACGTCACACATGTATCTACCTTCTGCATATTCCATTACATTTGATACCCATATTGTTAGTGTTGGATAAAAAAGTAATTTCTAATTATGTAACATCCGCCATATTGGATTATGATGACGTCACATACATAAAAACCTTCCCCTATGTATTCCATTTCATTTGATACCCATATTGTTGGTAATGAACAAAAAATTATTTCCTATTATGGAACATCCGCCATATTGGATTTATGATGACGTCACATGTCCAGAAACGTTCCCCTGTGTATTTCATTTCATTTGATACCCATATTGTTGGTGTCGAACGAAAAACTTATTTCCTATTATGAAACATCCGCCATATTGGACTTATGATGACGTCACATGTCCAGGAACCTTCCCCTGCGTATTCCATTTCATTTGATACCCATATTGTTGGTGTTGGACGAAAAAGTTATTTCCTATTATGGAACATCCGCCATATTGGATTTATAATAACGTCACATATACAAAAACCTTCCTCTGCGTATTCCACTTCATTTGATACCCATATTGTTGGTATTGAACAATACCCCGAGAAACCTAAAACATGACACCTATGTAGATCTATCAAAAAAAATAATATTCGCCATCTTGGATTACAAAATGAACGTCATTTTCGTAATCAGCACCCTGAGGTACTTAGAATTTGACAGCCATATCGATTTATCCAAAAAAGTAATATTCGTCATTTTGGATTTGAAAATGGAAGTCATTTTCATAATCAGCACCCGAGAAACCTAGAATTTGATACCCATATCGATTTATCCAAAAAAAAGTAATATTCGCCATCTTGGATTTGAAAATGAACATCATTTCCATAATTAGCACCCCGAGAAACCTAGAATATGATATCTATGTCGATTTATCCAAAAAAATAATAATCGTCATCTTGGATTCGAAAATAAATATAATTTTCGTAATCAGTACCCCGAGAACCCGTACCCGTATCGATTTATCCAAAAAAAGTCATATTCGCCATCTTGAATTTGAAAATGAATACGACATATTGGATTTATGGTGACGTCACATATGTGACGTCACCATAAGTAATAATAATAATACCTTTCTCTGCGTATGCTATTTCATTTGATACCCATATTGTTAGGGTTTAGCATTATAAAGTTCCCCTATAAAGTTTCACCCCATTTTTCACCCCTTTAGGAGTAGATTTTTGATAAAAAAGAAAACTATGTTTTTTCTAATGGAAACGGTGTATCTCTGTACCAAATTACATATTAATCAGCTCAGCGGTTAAAAATTTCCCATACAAAGTTTTATCCCCCTTTTCACTCCTTTAGGGGTAGATTTTTGAAAAATAAAGTAGCCTATATTCATTCCCTGGTGTCAAATTATCTCCATGATAAATTTTATCGGAATCGGTCCGGCGGTTTAGCCGTAAAAACCAAGCAGACAGACAGGCAGACAAACAGAGAGACTCGCATTTATAACATTAGTATCCCCTATAAAGTTTCATCCCCCTTTTCACTACTTTAGAGGTAGATTTTTGGAAAAAAAAGAATTCTATGTTTTTTAACAGAAAAGGTTTTATCTATGTACTAAATTTCGTCTTAATTGGTTCAGCGGTTTAGCATTTCCCCTATAAAGTTTTATCCCCTTTTTCACCCCTTTAGGCGTAGATTTTTGATTAAAAAAAAAATATTTTTTTTAATAGAGAAGGTGTATCTCTGTACCAAATTACATCTTAATCGGTTCAGCGGTTAAAAATTTCCCATACAAAGTTTCATCCCCCTTTTCACGCCTTTAAGGGTAGATTTTTGAAAAATAAAGTAGCCTATGTTCACCCCCTGGTGTCAAACTATCTCAATGCCAAATTTTATCAAAATCGGTCTGGCGGTTTACCCGTGAAAACCAAGCAGACAGACAGACAGAGAGACTTTCGCATTTATAATGTTAAGTATGGATTAGATATGGAACTATGGATAGTACGAATACTAACTGAACCAAAGAAATAGCAGTATACCTATATTACGTGTTTATACATATTCTCACGCTGCGTCCTTAACGGGATAGTTAGAGAGGACGGAGCGCCAAGTATCTCAGTCTTTACATACTTCTTTCGCCTCCTCGAATCTCATCATTCTCCTTACATAATATACTTACAAGACTTTAGCCCGGGTTTGCCAATGCTTTTGACATTTCCGTCAACTAACACTATTTGCTATTTTATTGATCTTCCTCGACTTCTGTTGCCATTTACGTTCGCTCACATAATTTTTACATAAAATTTTGTAATTATGTAAGGTATAAATAAAACTTCATTTGTCATAAATCATTCTGATCAGATTCTGCCAAGTTATTAATATTACGGTTTTTAATATTACGTATTCTAAGAATCACATTAGTAGCAGGCCGTTATATTATACCTGTATGTGTTATGTATAGCTAATAAATACACAACAATACACAAATTTGAATCGTCTAGTCACCGTGAGACCATTTGTTACATTACCACCACATAGTGTCGTAACTATTATTAAATGTATGAAATAATCGATATTTGCAATGGACCTATTTTTTTTAAATCTTGGCTCATCGATAATTTTTACATTTTAGAAAGTGAATTGGATTAATACTTAATTATTTTATTCACAAGTAAACACAGCGAGGTCGTCAACCTTAAACTAAAAACTCGATAATGTTTTCGTACAAGAGATAAAATAACAATTGCGTCAAAAGTACACACTACTTAATTTTTTCGTTTTTTATTACTAAGTTTGAGTTTACAGATGACAGATTAAATCGGCTCTATCATACTGAAAAATGACGGACCAAGGACAGGCAGGTGAACAGACAAATACAAAGAGACTATAAGCCAGAGATCACCAGGGATCACATAGTTTCATCGGGGGTCCGTTCTTAAAAATTATAAGTCCGTTTGGTAGATCATCTGATATCAAATATTGATACAATCTTGGTTTTTGGTATCATTGCTCGTCGGATAGCCAAGATATAAAACGTAGGCTATTTTATTTTGATAATCTTAAATCTTAAATACGTTAGCATTCCACATCCGGACTGCGGTCGGCAATTTGGTGACCCCTGTTATAAGTGTTCCCATTTAGCCATGTTGACTGCTGTCTAAAAAGTATACCTAGGTAAAATAACTAACGCGCTTTGAAATACATTTTATGGACCACATTTCGTATATAATGTATACAATATTATTACGCTCGTATTTTTTGACTCACAACCTACAACATTCGTTCTACACAATCGAGGAAAAGCCAAAGACTTCTGTCTAAACTGTAGTAGACTTGACAAGTCCAACTACAGGAAACGAAAATTTTTATACAATCCTCAAACCAAAACATTGACGATACACACATTCTATTGGACTGTATTTATAGGTCTCGACTTTTGTTTACTTTGGAATATTATCCTTAATACTTTGTAAATAATACTTTAAAAATAAATAAAACTTAAATGTATTTCTTGATAGTATTATAATCAGCATTAAGAATAAACAAGAACATGGGTTTCCTAGGTTAGAGTTTATAATGTAATAACAATTTAAAAAATAGGGTAACGAAATATGACGACCGAGCCCGAAAGGCGCGACGATCTTTGCCGATCGTTGTGATGGTCCGAATATGTCTGAAATATTCCGAGAATGGTCCGAACACACATACACAAACAAAAGTGTAATTAGGAAGCAATGTATATGAAAACAACAATAGTATGAGAGACCGCATAACGGCCGCTATAAGGGCACGTGAATACCAAGTGAAATGAAAATCCCCGTGTTTCGTTCAACAAATATTATGCTGCTACAGCTGAAGGGTGTATATTACATTGGGTGAGTTTAATACTCAGGCGTACATAATTTACTAACATTACTGTGAGATTAGTATTTATAAAAATAATGTATAAATTAACAATGCGTGACGTACTACGATAACAGCGTTTTGGTGTGAATTGAGCGCACTGGTGCTCATTAGCTCCTACTTAATACTTCAGAATTTGATGCACAGGGCGCGTCTACCTCAGTTTATACAGAAGTCTGGGAAAAGCAGAGTTACTGTTAAGTTTCATACACGTCACGAGAGTGCGCGGGGCGTTACGACATTGCTCATATGCAATAACGACTATACTAGTGCGGTAAGTTGGCTTTTAAAAATGAGTAGACGAAAGTAAACCCGAGACGAATTCGAGGGCTTACCGTAGTCACGAATTGGTAAATACCAATTTCCACACGTGTGTCATACGACGTTTTTCAACACATTTGCGAGGAAACAGTGCAATAGGTAATGAAATAAACTTTTTCAATAGATTATTTTCAACAGCAAATAAGAAGTTATACAGATAGGTCACTACTCTTGGAAATTAATAGTAAAATTTGAACAATTATAGAAATTCCCACCCGTGGCACACTCGACTACTTATATAAAAAATTGCAATGGTCGCGAGATCAAAATAAATATAATACGTGAACAGCTAAGTATCGGTTTTGTACAATGATATGTAGATCAGCGGCTTTTAGAGGTAGTTTTAGTTATGCTGCAACTAAGTGTTGGAATAACCTGCCACCACCTCTCCGGGATTCAAAAAGAGTACAGAGCTTTAAGTTCAAATATGGGAAAATTATTTTTGGGTTATAATTATACTTTAAGATACTACAAACACAAAATAAAAAAATAAATAAATAAAGAAAATATAATAAATAGTACTCACGCTGCGAATACCGTCAATAGTTACTGTAACACAACAATACCTAATGCTGTATATTTCCTCCCACAATTTTACAATTTATATTGTTAAAACTTAATTATTTTTTCTTTATTTTAAATTTTGATTCATGTGTGTTCAGTTACAATTAGCTTTAATAAGATAGTAAGTAATAATGTATTTGTTGTCCATTATAATGCACGTAATTATATGATAATTAATTATAAACAAACCGAGAAACACATCATATGGGAATGGCTGTATAGACATTTTAGTCGTACCTGGCTGTCTGTCCGTGTGTCACTTTGGGCTAAGCTGAAAAACAGCGCGGTAACGTTTCGTGTTATCGCTTAATGCTGAGACGAAGCCCTTTTGTCGTTACAGAGCGCTGTGCCTCCAGTGTATTAGCTTAGTTAAAACAGGTATTAGCTACTGGTTAATTTATATCTGTATTCGTTTTTATTATTTAAGTGTTTTTTGCTCTGTTGCAATAAATAAATCATTTTCTTTCTTTCTTTCAAAAAAAAAAATTCAGTGAAATTTGCTGCTTTAGAAGCTTAACTGACTGACTGACATTATTAATTTCACACGTATTATGTTGAACGGGAGAATGTGGCGTAAACGTCTACAACGACGGCGGAGCTCGCAGCGGTGGCGCCGACGGTGGCTGAACGTTTTCGCGTGAGGTAAAAGGGCGCGGTTCCACAGCATTATTTGTATTTATAGACTTTGATTGTCGCCTATTTCAAGTTTACTGTGCACCGAGTCCTCAATATAACCCTCTGCAACATTATTATAGCACCATCCTCCGTGGCGTTCAGTGTAATGATATCGGCTCCAAAATTCGCTAGTAATGTTGCCGAGTTTCTTCTAAAGTTGTGGCCGGTATAACTAGCCGGATTTTCCAATTTCAAAAACGTGGCTATTTCTTTTGGTACACTACCAATTTTGTTATCGCCAACGACTTGCCGCATGCATTTGCCGACTGGTACTTCTGAAAGAATCTGATACTCTTTGCGTTTGTAATTTTTAGAGATTGATACTTCTTGACAATTGCGTAAAACTCACCATGTATGGTGAATTTACGAGGGATTTTGTTTTTGTGTCAGGTATCTTGACAAGCAATAAGTCCCCATGGTTTTCGATATCGCTCACATTTGTGTTGGCTAATTCTTGTCGTCTGCACGCCCCAGATATAAGTACCAAAAATTAATATAGCCTGTAAATATAATAAAATACAAGTAATTTAAGTATGCTTTATGTAGTTCTAAACAAATAAATGAATGAAATAATTGATGATTTTTAGAGAATGATTGAGTGGATTGAGTATTTCTTCGAGTCTTCCATGATATAAAATTAAATAGCGCTCTCGCGATTTTGGCGGCAAGAGACCATTTTCTGCAATATGTGCCTCATTCAAGATATCAGGTGGAGTAGATTCCATATTAATATCGGATTCCTCGCTTAAACTCATATTATTATTTTGTTTATAAATATCAGTCAGAAAGTCGCAACAATCTTTGACGTTTGTAATATGAAAATGGCGCGTATTTGCAAATGGCGCCACGTGCGTGTGGTGAAAATTAGAACTACATCTTTCGTCTCATTTTCTCTTTAGTATTAAAGTGAGACAAACGTATTGACTAAAAGCGCCTCCAAGGATGTTCGACATTCAGCCTATTTAATCTTGTAATGTGAAACTCTTGGGTGGAATTCTTATATATTTTTTATGGAACAGGTACTCAGGTGAGAGTATCTATTTTACCGCACATTCCGTTGTATGGTGCGTAATTTTTAGCTTTCGAACAATGTACTCGTATACAGGCTTTGTAAACGCATTTTATATGCGAGCAAATGTGTTCAAATAGTATATTGTGCAACAGGTGCGGTAAGTTATCGATTGCCCACTCGAACGAAGTTCAGCACACGAGCGAAGCGAGTGCGCTCATTCGCCCGAGTGGGCAATCGACAACACCGCACAAGTTGCAGATATTATTTTTTATTACTAATGCGGAGATAATTTCGGTACAAAAAAAAGTAATAAATTATTTATTATTTTATATTAATCTAAAACTTTGAAATCAAGATTTTCTTTATCTTTCACACTTATGTCAATTGGTACTCAAATCGATTGTTTTTTTTAGATATTCATTTTACATTTTTTTTTAAATCGTGAATTTGCGTGTGCCAAGCAAAATTTGCGTGTGACCAGTAAACTTGTCGCAGTCAAATTGTAAATTGAGAAAATAGTTACTTATCAACCGCAAAAATGTGCGTTTAGATACTGTTTATTCCGCATGAGTAATAAAAAAGTTAATTTTATAGAACAACAATTTGAAAATTTGAATAGTATTTTGACTATGTATATTTTTTGAGAAACAACGACACATTTTGAAATAATACAATTTAGAAAAAGGAATGATGTGTAGTTATTTTTATATTGTTACCTTAAATGTGAGGTCGAACGAACTTTGACTTTGCCATTGTTCAATGTTATTGCGTAATTATACACACATACATTTCTTCATGCTGTATTTAAAGTGATGATTATAAAAACAATATGTATGTAAGTGCCTAAAAAAATTTATCAAGTGCAGGTTCGTCTATTGCACAGTTTTCTGTATAATATTCTATAAAATAGTAAACTGAAGTTAATTTCTGGGGGTTTTTAACCTTCATTATATTTTTTCTGTAATCTTCTTTTTAACACAGGAAAACACATAATGACACATAATGCCATCTTTAGTAAAAAGAGAAGAACTATATTAAGTGATTTTATTGTAGGTAGTAGCACAGATTAATTTGTGTAGTAGGTTGTGAATAGTTTAGTATAATAAAATTCAAAACAGGGTAAAATTTCGAGTTAAAAAAGTTGAAATTTCGAGTTATGTCTGTGTGGTGTTAGTGTCAGTGTTAGTGTCAGAAATCGAAATATTTAAAATTCAAGGTCCCGTAGTTTCCCGATGTGATACTATTCTTTATCCAACAGCTGATAATACATTCGAAATATAAGAGGTCAAAGTTAAATCAAGATCTATTAATCAATCTTCTTGTTAATTCAATATTCAATTATGAATACAATAAATAGTGGTAACTAACGCAACATAATATGTGAAATAACAAGATATATCGCTGCGCCAAAAATATTTGTATGCAGGTACATACATAATGTTATGCATAGTATTTCTTAGAAATTCAAATGTAGTAGAAGGATAATCGGACGTATGTTTTAGTGAATTTATAAGAGCTCCGTTTTTCGTTTTAAGATACGAAACAATTAATGGGTCCAATAATTATTTTTTGTCTCACTGTTGACCCTAAATTTCATAAAATTACTCGGTAAATATTACATGGTATATACGTGTCTATTTCATACACAAATATTATATCTAGTTTATTATAAAGATAATATCTATTTGATAAATATATAAATTAACTTTTAACAAGATTTCGATATTTTTTCCTACTTTAGCGGTTGTCCAGGACTATTCTTTGAGGTCTTTTTCGATTTTATTATAATTTATGTTCGTAAAAATACGTTGTTCAGCACCGATTTCTAAATATATAAATTATAATTTGTCCTTTTTAGTTCCTAAGACAATTAATAAACAAAAAAAAATTGTCCCAATTAGCCGACAAGCAGGTATAAAAAATAGTTTTTCAACCCAAATGTAACGAACAATTAACTGTAGTGAACTTCCATTACAATATTAACTGCCATTACAATATTAACTGAGTATTAACGGTAGAATTTACACAAATGAGGATCACAATGAAAAATTCAGAATTCATTATCGCAGTGAGGTTACCGAGTACTATAATTTAAATACATTTTCGTTTCATCGTTATTAAGTGAACATTAATTTTTGTACATACATACTATTTTTCTTACTTTCCTTATAGCTACAAATATTCATACATTTTCGACGCTACCGCTATCTCGTGAGAGGAAATATTGAAAAAAGAATGATATAGAAGATTTCGCGCGAATAACGACGCGGGGCAACCGCTACAGACTAATAATAATGAAGTCGATATAAAAGGAGACATCACTGTTTAAGGTGACGCAATGACAAACAATAACGTAATCTAAAATATACCTCCTGCGCCATACAAACGTGCGCGCGCTAGCTTACAAAAAATACAAAAAACGAGTTATTTACATTTATATTAAAAACTATAATTCATTTTAAAAAATCCTACTGGCATTTTGAAGAGTGTGTTTAGTCTATACAGAAAATTTAGAAGCAAAAATCAATCCGTTAGTCCGAAAAATGTAAATCTCTGTTTTAAAAGAGGATTATTATGATATTTTTTTTTCTATTACAAAAGTTAACCAATCGTGTAACGAAACTGGCAAAATGAAGTCAATGAGATGAAGAATCAGGTTACCAATTACCATTTTCATACGTTTTGTAATTACTTAGAAAAAATGAGATCCCTTCTGTCAAAATTTCCAATTCGTCGCCTTAAAAATTTGCAAGAACTCATTCTTACATACGTACCTCACGCTGTATCTCTAACGGGATAGTAAGAGAGAATGGAGTGTCAAGCATCGCGTACATACTTCTCTCGCATCCTCATATCTAATTCCATACTTTCACTTAGTGACACTGCTCTGACACGTTTTAATTTTATATTATACCATATATATTATTCGTTTAAACAATGTGCCATTATGTAATTAAATTGAGCATCTGGCACACTCTTTTATAACTTGCACCGGAAGATATAAATATATGACATATTATTCTATATTATTGTTCTTTCTCTCGCGTACCAATGTGTAACGAATTACCTTTTCGTGAATAAGAAATACTACCGTACCGTACCGTACCGTACAATAGGGCACATGATATTTCAAAAACCAAATAAAAAATCTAAACTTCATAATATATCGAACCACATAACGCAAACATGTGTAAAATATTACAGTTTACCAACTAACATAACTATGCCGTTGCGTGTTCGGTATAACTATTATTTAATTGCATATGCACAAGGTTCAGAA
This sequence comes from Zeuzera pyrina, assembly GCA_907165235.1. Classification (NCBI taxonomy): domain Eukaryota; kingdom Metazoa; phylum Arthropoda; class Insecta; order Lepidoptera; family Cossidae; genus Zeuzera; species Zeuzera pyrina. The sequence goes on from OU015629.1 coordinate 7,919,395, forward strand.
TCAACTAACTACTAATCGATAAAACTGAAAAAATAAATATGTATATACAATGAACAATGATACAACTACGAAAGTAACACAGCTGTTCGGAATTGAGGTAACGCTTCTCATTATTTTGTTGTGAATAAAAGTGACAGTTTTGGGGTCGACGAATAATGCTGTCCTAAAATATGTATTAATCTATACAATAAAATGGGCGCGGGAGGGCATAAAAGGAACGTGCCTTTCGTTAAATTAAAAGGGATTTCGGGTAAATTAAAGGTGTTAGACGTTCATCCGAAACGGTCGAAGGACCAGGCTGTAATATGTGGCGAGCACGTGGACAATAATAGCGAAGTTTAATATTGCAAAGCGGTTTTGTTTCGCATCGAAAAGGATGGTCTCGCATTCACTCCTACCCTCGGACCAAGAAACACAATGAATGGAGCATTTGCTCTAAGAGCGTATCCTTAAATTATCCTTTTTTGTTGACTGAATTCCTAAATTTTTACTAATGTGCTTGACTAGAGAAGGTCACAGTACAATGATATACCACTGAAAATGACATATTTCTGCTTTCGTAAATACTAGTGGCCAAAGCACTTAAGATTTACGAGTATTTTGCAAGTAGTTAATAATAATAATAATATACTCAGACATTTAACACAGTGCCATCTAATCCCAAAGTAAGCAGCATAGCGCTTGTGTTATGGGTACTAGACAACTGATATACTACTTATATGCTTTTCGTTTGTAAATACATACATATTATACATAAACACCCAGACTCAGGGTGGGAATCGAACCCACAACCCCCGTTTACTTACCGACGCGCTTAACCGTTGCGCCACGGAGGACGTCAGTTCGGACTATTTCATTCGAATTATTTCATGACGGACAGTGCGAGGTTGCCATACTTACTATAGCTTGCGAGGTTGCCATACTTACTATTGCTAACTGTTTCACTCGTAGGTATGCTCAATAAGACAGAAAGAGACTCGCAAATTCGTTTGACACACGGTGGTAAGAGCGGCAGCTTATTACGGTTTCGTCCATTATGTTTCTTGGTCCGAGCTCACACCTTTGTTTCAAAATACAAAAATACAGTTAGTCAAATTGCATTCTAATTTTCATTAGGTACAAAAAATTCACGTAGGTATCGTATTTTTACATACATATCTTCATACTAAATCCCTAATGGGTAAGTTTTATTCACATAAAATATTGTTTAATTATAAAGTATGGTTTTCAACTTTCGAGACACTTACTTACTTTTTATTTTAAGTAACCGGTTAGTATATCACGTTTCGACCGGATTGTCCGTGATCATGGTCTAGTAACCATAATCAATGCAATCCGGTGAAACGTTACATTATAAAAGCTACTAGTTTTGAAGTAAATATTAACGCAATTTAGATCCTCTTATCTATTATCTGAACAACGAAATCAACTCCAAGAGACGGTGAACAATTTTAATCAATGTAACACTTACGAGAGGACACTGGGAAGAGTTACAAGTTAGCAGTTACAAGACGACAAGAGAGCGCATGAGCTTTCTCACACACAGAGTCTGATCGAGGAGTTGGTTGCTACTGACACAGCTGAATTATTTTAATTTAGACCGGATGGACTAACAGCTCCAGGTATCATTTGTAAACATACTTGCAATCATTTTAATGTAAAAAGTAAAAATAAGTTACGAAAATATTGTATATCAGAAATACACTCAGGTCAGGGACTGGAGGATGCCATTAGTATGAAAGAGATTGAGAAAGTGATAAGAAGTTTGAAATGTGGAAAGGCTGCGGTAATTGATGAGGTGACTGCTGACATGATCAAGTATGGTGGTCCTAGGGTCTGGGATGCCTTCTGTGCACTTTGCAACCTTTGTTGGCAGAAGGGGAGGTTCCGGAGGACTGGCGCACGGCAGTCATAGTACCTCTATATAAAGGGAAAGGTTCCTATCTAGACTGTGCGTGCTACAGGGCCATCAGCTTGGTCAGCTTAGCGAGTAAAGTCTATACTAAGTTACTGAACGTATGAAAGGCGTTTCAGAAAGATATTTGTGGGAGGCGCAAGGTATTTTCAGGAACGGTAGGGGTTGTAAGGATCAGATTTTCTCGCTTCGCGTTATCGTGGAGAAGTTTCTGGCTATAGGCCGGAAAGTTTACTGCGTTTTCGTGGATCTAGAAAAAGCATTCGATAGAGTAGTACGGAAGAAATTGTGGAGTCTTCTGCCTGAATATGGCGTGGAGGGCTCCTTACTACGGGCTGTGAGGTCATTATATCGTGGCTATAGAGCCTGTGTAAGGATAGATGGTGACATGTCGCCCTGGTTGAAGTCTATTCTGGTGTCAGACAGGGCTGCGTGATGTCTGCCCGGCTGTTCGTGCTGTATTTGGACAGTTGCCTTCAGAGATTATGGATATATCTTCAGAGATATAATATGAGTGGTATGGAATGTGATGACATAGTGGTAAACTGCCTATTGTACGCTGACGATGCTGTGCTAATAGCACCATCAGAAGAAGAGTTGCAGACACTAGTCACGTGCATGAAAGAAGATTGTGAAGTAAAAGGATTTAAAAATGAATGTGAACAAAACTAAGGTTCTGGTGTTTGAAAGAGAAGCGGTACAAACGAAATGTGTGATTTGTGTAAATGGAAAATATCTAGAACAAGTGAACGAATTTGTGTATCTGGGGAGTGCGTTTTCTAGGGATGGAAGATGTGAGTTTGATGTGGACAGACGGGTGGCAGCTGGCAATAAAGTGAACGGTGCTCTGTCCGCATTAGAGGGTAGTGTGAATATATCTAACACTGCTAAAATGGCCATCCACAATGCGGTGTTGGTGCCAACTTTGTTGTACGGAAGTGAGCCCTGGATATGCCCGAAATCGAGTGAAAGTATGAATAATGCTGTGGAGATGCGGATGCGAAATGCTGTGGAAATATGTGGGGTTCACGCTTGCGGACAAGATAAGCAATGATGAGATACGCAGTATGACAGGGTTGCACAACAGTGTTATTGTAAAAATAAAGAAAGGAATGCTTAGATGGTTCGGGCACTTGGAAATAATGAGTGATGAAAGACTGACGAAGAAAATCTATAAAGCGAAAGTGAGTGGTAAAAGAAGCCAAGGAAGACCAAGACTGACTTATGAAGATCAAATAGCCAAATAGAGTGCTAGCAGACGGAAATGTCAAAAGCACTCGCATAGCTAGGCGAAAATGTGTGAAGATAATGATGAGATTTGAGGAAGCGAAAGTGGTGTGTAAGGACCGCGACTGCTGGCGCTTCGTCGTCTCTGACCACCCCGTTGGGGATACAGCGTAAATATATGTTATGATATGAAAATATATCAAAATTAAGAAATTTATTCAAAAAACTCAAACAAAAAGTAGTAAAAAAACATAAATTATTTTGTAATAATATCAAGTTGAGGAAAGATCACAGGAATCTGTTAGACCAGCTGGAAAATTAGACACACAAATTACACGAGAGTAGGAAAAGGTATGATGTGGAAACCACAGAGCTGCATGAGGTCATAGATAGATTATAAGAAAAACTTGAAAAACTTGACAAATTTAAAAAAAAACTCCAAATTAGCTCAAAAAGAATATAATGATCATAAGCTCTTATCGGAAAGAATAGAAAACGAAATGTTATTTTATAAAAATATAAATTCATTTAAATCGGAAATCGAAACTCAGTACTTAAGATGTCGTACTCACAGATTACAAATAAAAGGTGTGGTGACTCCAGCCCACAAAGTAAGGAAAGGAAACTGACTGAATGTAGTCATGTGAAAAGTAATATCGCAACATTTTCTGACAGACTAAGATTAGGGTTGGGCAATCTAATTAATAATAATGTCAGTCAGTCCATCACTAATTATTTAAATTAATTGCTAATAAAAAGTTTATTGTGAACACTACTGATAGCATAAATTCTTTAGCTAGATTAGCAAACGTGAACAAAATTATAACATGTGCGTCCTCTTATTCGTCATGGTTGCCAAAGAATGGCAATAATTACATCGAAAATTTGAATTATGTAATGAGTAGTACACTTCCTCATAGTAATTTAACATTTTTGGACACTTATAAGTATATTGGTAATATTTTACTTAAATTTAAACTAATGAGAAGTACTTTGAACTTGTCGAAAAAAGGAAAAAGTGTACTTACTACATTAGTAGCTAAATGTATTAACTCAGTTATTATTATTAGGTACCTATACCTCAGCAAATAATTAGAGACGAAACAAATTTTAGTAGTAATACTAATTTTGAAGCAGATAAAAAGTCGTTAAATTAAGTGATAAGACAACAGAGAAACTACATTCTAATTTTATTATGTTTGCACTCCAAAATATCAACAGTTTCTCTGGCAAAATATTAGATACCGAGCTATTAGTGGATAAAATATATAGACATCTTGTGCCTCACCGAGACGTGATCGAGTGCTGATAAGATGTCTTTTAATGTTAATAATTTTGAGGTGGCCAGTGTGTTCAACAGAGCAACGATAAATGGCGGTGGTAGTATGATTTTGGTTAAAAATTATTATCTATTACCCTCGTCTGATCATTCTCAATTTTTAAATTCTGAAGAGGAGTCTTACCAGGCTTAGCAAATGTAACAAATCAATCATGGCAGGTGGCGAATGTGGACATAATTAATAGCTCTAAGGAAAGGGAGACGCTAATTTCACTCTTTCTTTCATTTGATCTTGTGCATATATTTATAAACCGACAAGGGTTACATACCATTCGGCGACGTGCGTTGATAATATTTTTATGAATAAGAGCAGAATTAGAGAGCATAAAATTATCAGTGGTATTCGCTCAGGTCATAAAGCTCAATAAATTGAATCAGATTGCATGAAAAATAAATTAGAACGAATAATTGAGTTTAGGCTATTAGGTGGGAATCAGGTAAAATGTTTTATTAACGAAGTCACAAATATAGCAAACGTCGTTCTCTCTGTTGACGATCCGAATACCATATATGAGAGTCTATTGCAAAATTAAACCGATATATTTAATAAAAGTTGTCCAAAGAAGAAAAAAACTAATTACTGACAACAAGTTCATTTCTCTGATGGGGCGGCGAAAGGCATTAGAAAAGTAGGAACAAACTTTACGAATTGTATGACAAAAAAATCATACACGTGAGATGAAAATTTTTATCACTATGTCCGGCAATTATTCAAAAAGATTTAAAAATGCATGCGCAATCAATTCATATCGTCAATAAAATTAGTACAGCAAATAACACAGTAAAAGCGATATGGAACACTATTAACACAGAAGTAGGTAAACAAAATAAGAAAAACGAAGAGTTTTCACTGTGCATTAATAATGAAATTGTTGCGAATAAAAAACAGGTTGTTAATGTTTTTGTTAATTTTTATTCAAATGTATTGATAGAAATTACTGGCGGTCTAGTATGCTCTGCACATGCAGCACAAGCACTTTTAAACCAAAATAGAGGAAAGTGGTTCCCTAGATTTCAGTTCAGGCGCACATTTGTTTTTGAGATTTGAGAAAAAACTTAAATAATTTAACAAAAAGAAAAGTGAAGATTTGTGGGGACTACCAGTTCATGTACTGGCTAACATAATGCCAGTAGTAACACCAATTTTAGTAAATATATTTAATAAATGCGTTGATCAAGGTGTGTTTCCCAATTTGATGAAGCATAGTAAAATTATACCAATCTTTAAATCGGGTTTCAAGTCATATCTTACAAACAACCACCCAGTGTCGATATTGCCAGAGTTGAGTCAAATATTCAAAAAAATAATGCTAAACCAAATGCTGGCATAATTTAACATTTGTAAGATATTTCATAGTCAACAGTACGGTTTCACGAGAGTGCGGTCAACAACACACGCGGAAGCAAGATTGATCAAAAATGTACTAAAGGCTTGGGAGGGATCACGGGATGCTATTGGCGTATTTTGTAATCTTTCTAAAGCTTTTCAATGTGTTTGTCACAAAACTTTAATTTACAAGCTGAAATATTATGGAATACGCGATAAAGCTTTCGATCTGGCGATTTCATATCTAGCTGACCGAGAATAAAAAGTGAATGTAAGTCTGTTGGTTCTAAATTAAAGAGGGGCGTTCCACAAGGATCAATCTTAGGATCTTTTTTTTTGGTTTGTATTAATGATCTCTCATTTATGCTTAAAGAGCTACGTGATGTAATATTATTTCCTAATGACACATCATTATTGTTTAAAGTAAATTGAAAAGACATACATACAAGAAAATACATTGTATACCATTTTTATCGAGTTTAATTGCTTTACTCTAGGAAGTTCTACACCAATTGTTACTAAAATGATTTGCGAAGCTTGTGGCAGAGCTGTTATTAATGATCAACGGCTTAGATGTGTTTTATGTAAAACAATTTATTGCCATTATTAATTTAACGTGTCAGTGGCCTATTATACAAAAAATCTTTCTGATCTGAAAACGACTAGGAAATGTCCATTGTGCACTAATATCATAAGGGAGCGTCATAAGGGAGCTGACAATACTCCCATACGTCAGCGGTTCGGGTTGGCACTAAAGGATATTGACAAGCCATGTGACAATATGCTCTCAGATGATACTATGGAGACGCCCATTGACGCCAGTAAAAAAGTAAAGCAAAAGCGGAGTGAAATATCTGCAAAAAATACCATTTGCTTAAATCAGTTTGCAAAGCTACTTGAGGAAAACTTTGACACGAAATTTGATTTAAAAATTGATAGAGTCAGATCTGAATTAGTAATGCACATGAAACATGAATTTACCTTTGCGTTTGATCAATTAAGTCTGATATTACGGAGACTGCAATTGCAATTTGCATGAAATATTGCTGCAATTTTCTCTAAGGTTCGAGATTAAGAATAAATTTTTGCTTCTCTAACCTCAAAGATCAAATTTATCGAAACTGAAAACACTAAACTGAATGTGAAATTAACAATTGTCAAAGCTAATCAGGATTCGCCCGATGTTTTCCAATTAGAGAAGACCATCTTACAGTTGAAGAACGAACTTAATGATTGAGAACAGCAAATGCTAGTGAATGACATTGAAATAGAAGGGGTGTCGGAATTTAGCGGTAAATCTGTAACATGTATAACCTTATCAATTGCAAAAAAAAATGGGATTGTCACTTAGTACAGTGGATATCGTCAGCAGCCATCGTGTTGGCAATAAAACCCCAAAGGAAGCTCTTGTTTTGGAGGACGGTTCTAGTGGTGAGGGTGTCCCTCAAACACGGCCACGACTGACAGTTGTGCGGTTAGCGCGATGATCACTGCGCGATGATTTTCTCAGACATGCGCGAGTACGTATAGGTATGACCACCGATAACTTTGGTCTTCCAGTTCATGCGTTCTGCAAATTATACATAAACGAAAGACTCACTAAAGCTAACAGAATTACTTTTGGTATAGCTAGAGCAACAGCTAAGACATTAAATTGGGAATTTGTATGGACTAAAAAAGGAAAGATCTTCATATGTCGCAACTCCTCGTCAAGGATCTGACGTATTCGAGGTCTGAATGATCTGGATCGCATGTATCGTGTTAACATTGAAGAATCGCATTTATAACCTTATTTTTTGTTTTGTTTTGTTAACGGTGTCTAATAATATGAATTGTATACATTTTGATTACTATTCATCATTTCATTTATCTGTTTACGTATTATAGTATGTATTAAAAACTATACCTTACGAGTTAACTAAACTCTTTAACTAACTCTCGAGTTTTCACTAATGCGCTCAGTTCGGCAAAATGTACTATTAGATACATTAGGCAGTTGACAGATGTGGCCACGGCTAGGTTGGTTATTTCGCATATTTTCATAGCTTTGTGTCTTATGACCTACTACTGTGGGGATCAGCAGCGCACATGAACTCTATCTTTATTTTACAGAAGAGGACAATACGTACCACCTTCAGTATGAATGCACGAGAGTCACTGAGAGACCGTTTTAAAGATATTGATGTACTCACCTTACCCTCGTTATACATCTTTGAAAACGTAATGTACACTAGAAAAAGTACAGATCTATTTCAAAACAAAGGTGTTATTAATGGAATTCAATTACAATTCGAGTGGGTCGTTTTTGGGCAACTGTGTTCGTTTTTATAATAAAATTCTCAATTGACGGAAAATAAATTTACCTCTTGTTATTAAACGCACACTGATTGGAAAAGCGTATCACAAAATTAGCGATTTCATTGAAGAAAAAACAATAGTCTGGAAATAATCCTCTTTGCACACGTATTTACTGGCTTTATGAATATTATATTTTAAATAACTATTGTAGAATGATGTTGAAAAGATGAAATCTGACTGACTTGCTTGTCGGTTTTTCTCAGTGTTCAGGTTTTCTTTTCGAACCGAACTAAAGAAGATTTGACGTTCAAAAATTCCTTGCAATGGAGTTCATTTGAATAAATTGATTTGACTTTGACTTTATCTATAACTATTGTATAGACCACTGGTTCCCAAACTTATTTTGTCTACTGAGTCGAGAGCTCATGCAGTCGTTGTCTAAGTTGCCTCCTAGCTAAATGAAATTACAAATCACCCCCCAGGCCTCTACACAACGCCCCCATTTTTTTCTGGGTCTCTTACCGCCCCCCTTTAGGCCTGCAACGCCCACAAGGGGGCGTTATCGCCCACTTTGGGAATGGCTGGTATAGACTCAAGTGCTATCTGGCGGAAATCCATTTCATGTGATAAATTCCCAAATTTTTGGCTTTTTTCCGCTCAAACTCCAAAAACCCGTGTCGATTGATGGTTTTAGGAGTTTGAGCGGAAAATAGCAAAAAATTTGAGAATTTAGCACATTTATCTATAACTGTAAAAACTATCTTTTTACTCCGTAGTAAATGTAAGTACATATAAATTAAATAAACTTATCATATGTATACTATATTATTAAGTTAACTAATCAAGAAAGTATGCAGAATATAAAGACATCTAAGTCTATGACAATCTGTGCTTTTTAGAATACCAACCAAAATGAAATCTGTTCTTTTCTCTTGAAGATTGATGATGTTGGAAGCCTTTATTTCCCAAGTGAAGCCAACCCTTATCTTTTAAACATATAACATACACAAGCTATGACTTTAGGAGACAACATAAAATAATGTGTTGATACATAAATAATTTTACGCTGTATCCCTAAAGGGGCGGTCAGAGAGGACGGGGTGTATATTAAATAACAGTAAATCATGTGCTGATGATTACAGAATATAGTTATTACTCGTATAATAAGTGTGTTTTGATATAATAGTTATGTACTTAATTTAGAAAATAAAATTCTGTGATTTTCGGGAAGCGTATGTTGGCACCTTACTTCATGGGCGCTGGTGTCGATTTTGCCATCACACGTAGACAGAGTCGAGAAGCAAAAAGCAAAAATTTTGGACCACTTTTTAAGAATATTGCGCGTAATAGATTTTGATAATTTAAACACAAGATGATTTTTTTGACATTATTTTTATTAACATTTTCTTATTTCTATTACGCTATTACAATCTATTACGTTATTATAAAGAAATTATGTCGGAAACTTTTTATTTATTAGTAATTTTAAAGTAAAAGGTATCTGATTTGACTAACTGCCATGATAAAAATACTTTGTTGGGTAGTAGCTGATTCAGTCTTTGGTGAGCAACTGTACTGAACAAAGTTAAGTAATTTGTTATTTCTATATTTAATTTCAATTGTTGCCGTCTAAGGTTCTAATATATTATTATTCTGTGCTATGTAATGTAATAGGTTATTATGTAATCGTGTAATCATGTGATTTTAGTGATACATTTTGTTCTTAGCTTTTAGTAACTAATATCATATTTTGTAATTGTTAAAACCTGATAATTATTATAGAATGGTATTACAGTTCTCTTTCGTCTTATTTATACTTGCCCGCTTTAAACATATTGTCGATAGACATTAAAATAGTTCTTAATCAAACACGATCAAATAAATAATTCAATAATGTATAGTAATTCAAAACTTTTCATTGCTATATCTTTTAGAATCTATTACGCGCACGGAGGAGTGTGAGAGTTGGCACAATTTTACATTCATGCAGCCAATGTCGAAAAGACTGTCACTGTCAGACTCGTAATAGTTTGTGATCATATTACGTATTATGTAACCTCCTTGGATCCAACAGTCGCACAGAGTATATCATGTTATAAGTTTATATTTACAGTTATGGTCGAATTTTGAGCGCTGGGCGATCTCTAGTTGTAATAATAGCTCATGCTGCTTATAAGGCGTTCACGTGCCGACAGAGAACAAATTTGGTGTTTTTAGGTGCAAAGTGTCTAAAATTCCTTAACATTTAAAAGCCAGAGCTGAATACCCTGAGAATAGCTGGACCTATTCCTATCAAACCTAACTATGAACACCCTCGACCATGACTACTTTCAACAAAAACAGCCGCACGCTAAGTGATCCATTTGTTTGGAAGCTACGATGCCACACAGAGACAGAAGCTTCAGTTGTAACACTATCGTTTTTGCGTCAGGGCTGATAAGTTGTGTTAAGATAAGTGGAAGTGATAAGCGTAGGCATATTTCGATAAAATGTGGTAAACAATAACGGACATGGTCCAAGGCATGCACGTCCACGCCTTTGCTTGCGTGCAACCACCTTTATAGTTCAGATATGCAACTTTTATGGCTAAAATACTACACCATAAAGGCTTTTAATATTTGATAATTACTGAATTATGTGTAGGCATTATACTTTCTTTTTCGTATTTCCATTGTTATAAATAATTCATTATAATGTATATATACCAATTTTACGAACATTACGAAATACACAGTAGAGGTATAGATAAGTCGAAGAGTTATAAATAAATTAATGAACGAAAGCAATAAATCAGGGCAGAAATGATTTTAGCGTTCATTTAGTTTGTAATATGTTAAAGTAACTTAGAAATATTCGTTTGTCAAAGATAGGAAAGTTGTCGGAGAATTTTCTATGTATACAACTGTATTCACTGATCTTTTTAAGATGCCCTTCTTAGTTCGTTTTTCTTGATAGTTATCGCGAGCCAGAGCTGTTTGTTTTTAAAGTAAAATTTTATTGTGGTTTTATTAACAAAATTTGAGTTTGTTTTAGAAGTTTGACTGCACTAGAACCTTTTTTGTTTTGCTTACTCAGTAGAAACCTGCACACGGATGGTTATCTGTGTGCAGGTTCCTCCTGCGTAGCTCGCTGGGAGAAAGACTGAGTTAAGTGGGACTTCTACCTACCAAAACTTCTGTCGGCGCGTAGTCAAGGTGCTTCAGGATCTCCTACGAAACAAGCCAAAGCCCCTCTAGCACTGTTGCGAAGCACTTCTCGGCAAGCAGTTACGAAGCCCCCCTAGCAGTGACAAATCTCAATAAAAAATTTGTATCATGTATGACGATTGCGTGTCTATTGCGCCTAGACCATTACCGTAAAATGTACTTTTCGCGGTAGATGTAGCGCCACTGTACAAATTACATTACACAAATTCTTGTTTTGACAGCAGAAATCGTGCGATATTTGGCTGTCGCATGCCGACTGGAGTTAGATAATAGGCGTTCCGATCGGTCGCTACTAGTACCCCCAAGACCCCTTATGACGCCGCCTCTGAGGACAGGCGAAGAACATCGTTCCTCTTTCTCTGGCCCAGACTACGAGGCTGGACTGTATGAGAACCTACGCAATCAACGTAGTATGTATGTTCACAACAGCCTTGTAAAAATGCGAACACATGTCAGAGTCAAAGTAAAATGAATTTATTCAAGTACAAGGTATTTTTGAACGTCAAATCTACTTTTGGTTAGTTCAAAGTTACTTTTTAGTTGGGTTCAATGAGAAAACCTGGACACTGAGAAGAATCGACAAGAAGGTATAATTTTTTCAACATCGCAGAGAAGAACCTTTCCAGGCTTAAGATTCACAATATGAATTTGGACATTTCTAAAAACACCCACTTACATTTAGTTACGGCAAGATCCAGTCCCCAGTAATCGTATATAAATTTAACTAGTTTTACTTTATTTTGCAGTGATCTAGGAAAGAAAGAAAGATATAGAAAATCATAAATATCTGTTAAGGATATGTCACAGACAATACCCATTGAAATTCATTTTATCATATTACTATGTACTCAGTGTAGTGGTTTGATCGAAACACTTAATTTTGTAAGTTATGAGAAAAATTGATTTTCCGTTTTGTTAAAACCTGGATTTCGATCAGTCTCCCCGATCGTGTGTCAAAATTCTTCTTCGTCCGTTCAGTCCTTCGATATTCAATTTATCCGATTTGGAAAATCCAGATTTAAAATGAATCTTTTTATGTATGTGCATTGTCTAAATGTATTGATCCCTTTAATAATTAAACATCTGTGAACATAAAAATGGATGTTTGCGTTCATCGATCATCATGAAAGTTGGTACGTATATGTCTTTTTTTCCAGGAGATGGTTTTTATACTATCCCCTTTGTTATAAATTGCCGCCACGTGGACGAAATCGCGGGCAAAACCTAGTAACGTTATAAAAGTCTTTATTTTCTTTCTTCTGGCTTATATTTCGACTACCAAATGAAAAGAAACTTCGTAAACGTAAAAATTAATTATACGGGCGATTTTAATAATCTTCCTTTAAGGTTTTATTTGTGCAATAAAGTACTAAATCACAATAGTACTAGTTTTTACATCGTTCTGATTTTTAATAGGGTTGTGTGTATAGTTATAAACATTTACGACAGAAGATGTTTATCGAGAAAACTGTCACATACGATGTTTTAATTTTACCGTTTTATGGGTTCATTGCTTGGCTCGGTAAACGTAATAAACGCTATGTTATTAGTGTTTCCTTCAAAAATTGAAAAAACGAACACACGAAATCACTTAGTTCTTTATCTTAACACTATTTAAAGTAAAGACTAGCTCTTTACGTTAAATAGAGTTAAATAAGAGTCAAGGGCGGATCCAGCTTTGGCGCCAGGAGGGGGTCACACAGTCGTGGTCAAGTCAAGAACTTATAATTTAATTTTGATAACAATAGATACAAGTAAAAAGTAGGTATTTTATTAATGTACATAAGTACTGTACTTAAAAATATTTATTCTTTATTGTACACTTGAAAAACTTAACACATAATAACTTGTACATATACACGTACATATTGCATCTTCTTTTGAAGACATCCAGAGAAGTACTATCACGCACGGAATGAGGCAGCCTATTTATATTCCATAACCGTGGTGAATGATTTGTCATAACAGCTAGAGGTATGTCGAGGGGTATGACGCAAAACTCCGCAAAAGTGAAGAGGTGGTACGACAACGACAAGGGTTTCCAACAAACAAAATAAAAACAGACAAAATGCATATATTTAAATAACAAAATCAATTTTTCTTTTACGTCTTCTCCCGAAACGCGTTATTACGTCATTTACGACAATAGGTACGTTTTTATGAACGTGGAGAAGTGCCAGTCCGGTTAGGCGATCTTCAACCATTGAAAATCTTAGCCACGATTTAATTCTGCGCAACATAGAGAAAGACCTTTCTGCTGTCGCTACACTGACAGGTAGTGTAGCCATAATACATAAAAAATTTATTATATTAGGATACATATCGATTTCACAATTTAATCAGATCAGAAATCGACTGCGGTATGTCCTGGCTCCGCTGCCACGCCTGCCACTTCACCATCCACAGCCGATATTCATTTACAATGACAGAAACTGGAGTGTTATCTAGTAATAATGTATAGTCGGTAGCTAGTTGTTTCACAGTTTCAATGTCTTCATTACTATATTCGCTTTTTGGCATGAAAACGCTTAGCTGAAACAAAGTAAGTACATCAGGAGACAGGCGGTTCTGGAGATCACTTATTATTGAATCTAGAAGAGGGATGTATATAGCTCTGCGGAAATACTCTTCAGCAGATTGAGCAGGTTGGTTATTGGCCCTATGTATTTGTTTTGATACTATTCTGGGGCATTTAATTTCTACATCTAGCTGCTCAGCTACTTCTTTAGCCTCTTCAAAAAGCTGTCGGTAGATTACGTCCACATTTTCTCTTTTATTTTGTAAAACACTTAAAGTATCCTTAATAGCGTCCGTAGCTTTTTTAAATCAATTGATTTCGATTGCAGTATTCTGCTTAAAGATACAGTAGTACCTGAAAAATAAAAAGTAAGTGACTGTGACTGTAGTGCATAAACTAAGAATTTATAACTTAATATAAACGGTATGTACTCGTAGCATAAAATATTAACAAAACAACAACATAATTTTAAAGTAGGTTTAGTATACTCGTATAAGTTCATTTGCCAAACAATAAAAAATTAAATAATTTAGGGAAGTACCCACCAATACATCACTTAAACAAATGGAGAATATAATAAAGTCAGAACTGCGCAATGTTTGCAGCAAGCAATGCGCATCATTGGCAGTTTTATTGTCTTGCCAGGCAGAAATCTTCTCCAGAGCGCTACAAATTTTGACTAAGTTGTCTCCTTGAAATTGAAGATGCCCATCATGCCTCTACCCAACGTGTCTCACAAATACCTTGCGTTGCAGCTCCGAGTTCTATTTTAAAAATTTCATGCCTCTTAGCGGATGCATTGGCAAATGCCACAACTTTTCTCATTGTGCCAGATGTATTGCGACAGGAAACTACTTTGGATGATTTTGCCCATGAGTTATTGAGCACATGGTTGTTGCACGGGCAACGTTTAGCATGAATGGCTATTTTCATCAATTCTTGCATTGCACCTTTTGTATCTGATGCCATAACCGAGCAGCTGTCAGTTCCAATACCCACACACCAAGATAAATCTAAGTTAAATTTGGTACACAGATTTTTAACGATTTTCGCCAATGCTACACTTGTCAATCGAGGCTCTATGTCACCTGAATTGTTGTCTTCACGTCTAAGAGCATCGTAGGTATCACAAAAAGTCACAAAATGTTCCTTAATAATACCATGACGCAAATATCGGAATGATAGGCTCAGCTGTGAGATATGTGATATATCTGTTGTTTCATCGAACAAAATTGAAAAATATTTAGCTTCCCGCACATTCTGTAAAATGTTTTCCTGGATGATTTCTGCGCAAACATCTATCAACTCATTTTGTACAGTCTTGCTGATGTACGTGGCGTTGGAATTGGATTTTGAAGATTCTAAATGTTGTTGCAATGCAATATCGCCAGAATCAATACGGAATTTTAAAAGGGCTCTAAAATTCCCTTCATCGGCTACTACGCTGTCATAGTTCAGCAATTTACCATCGTCGCGATGGCCACGTAACGATATATTTTGTTGGCCACAAAATATTATAATTTTTACGATTGGTCGCAAACGTTCTTCATTTTCATTTATTTGTTTCAGTCTTTGACTATTTACTTGGTTCATTCTGTTAATTTCCGGTTTATGAAAACTCAATAAAAAGTTCTTCCCTGCTTCGACAGCTAATTCGTGGTATTTGTTTCGCTGGTGTGTTAGCAGAACACCATTTTCACCTATCAAATTATCGAAAGCTTTTAATGGTTCTTTTACGAGTCGACATAAAGGTGTTTTTGTCTGTATACCACCTCCAGGAGCTACGACAAACAAAGCACAGTACTTGCAGTAAAGACCCTGGTCTTTATGCGACAAAACAAGCCAGTGAATCTTGTCAAGGTGAGACTTCTGAGCATATTTTTTTGTTTGTTTTCCTTTTTTATTAACAACACAATGCGGGAAAGTATAATTAGGGCGAGGATGCCAATGCTTTTCAAGCAACATAGCTTTAGTTGAATCATCTATATTTTCCCCAATATAACAAGCAATATCTGAAGCAAACTTTGGTTGAGAAAGTGAAGTCTTTATCTGATCAGAATCAGAAGTCGGTGTACATATTGTAGGCTGAATATCGTTAGTAACAGGAGAGCATGTTTTTTCTTCATCTATGGTTAATGTAGGCAATGTAGCTGTAGAAGCAGAAGCATCGGCAATACAATTATTTTCATCTGTAGTTGTTGTAGGTGAATTTTTCGAGTGAGCAATCTCAAGCCTTGGTTTCTTTGGGAAAAATGAATCTATTTTTTTTTAAATGAACGTTTCAATCCACCACTACCATCTCCTTATCCCTTAGAATCACCCTGCAAGCAAAACCATGCAAATTTCACGATGCAAATTTCACACCCCACAACCACAACAGACAACAGACTGTTGAAAATACATATTAAATATATATACATAAAAACACCCATATTCGCTATAGTACAGGCTGGTGGCGCAGGCGCATTACCTCACAAACAAAGCAAAACCATGCAAATTTCACACCCCACATCAGAAAACAAACTTTTGTAAACATATGAGTTATAAGTACATAAAAACATAATAATATAGGTAGTTTTACAGTCCACTGCATTTTCCATAAAGACCTTACTTAAGTTTAGGCCCCTACACGAATATTTATTAGGTAGGTACTTACATCAAATAAGTAATACCTACTTACTTTAGGTAAGTATAGTGTTAAACAAGCAAAACAATTTCAGGTTCTCTAATATTTTATAGTTTTTAAAAATCTGTAATATACAAATAAAGTAAAAAGTAGTAGGTAGGTAGATTACTATTTACTTGTTGTAAATGCATGCCTGTTAATGAAGCGCAATGTTTTTGTGTCGCACAATAGTTTGCATCGAAGTTTTCGCTAGGTGCTTTTAAAAACTTTAACCAAGATTATTTTTAAGTTTATGCATGCTATATTCATTCTGTCGGTTGCTCTCTTATTTTATTTTTAAAGAGCATTAAAATCAGTGTGGTCACGACGATATACTTGATTTCATTGTGTGAATTTATCTAAGATTTTAGGTTAGATCAGTAAGCTTAATGCTCTTTAATCTCCCTCGTCCAAAAAAAATATATAAGTAGGTACATAAGTCACGCAGCACTCTTTCAGTAAGTAGGTACCTACATATCTACCTATGAGGTACTTCATGAGCATTAACAACAATAACATTTAAGTTAAAACACACGCACTGGAATTATGAGAAACTGATTACTTACCATTCCTTGTAATTAATGAATTTGCAGCAACAATTTTTAAGAATACTTATAAAGGTACACTAGCACATTATAGGTAGAAAGAAATTTTAGTTTTTTAACTAAGAACTATGTTATGATATGTTGAAGTTTAGTCGTTCCGATTCCGATTGAGGTTAGGTCTAGCTAGACGTTACGTAGTCGACAAGCGCGCGCAAGTGTGGCGCGGTAAAATTCAAATTTTCGATGCGTTCGTTCCCAAACGTTTGCCATCATACAAAGTTATTATATTATATTAAATTAATTAAATATTGAAGGTATGTAGTTACATAAAATCTGTATGGTGACAAAATATATAAATAAAATCATTATGTTCAATTTGTGGTCCACCTAAGTCCTGGTCCTGGAACCAGCTCAGGGGGGGGGTCATGACCCCCATGACCACCCCCCCCCCCTGGATCCGCCGTTGATAAGAGTCTGTTATAGTACGCAATTAGTGACTTAAACACAGACGAGAATTCCAAGTTGAGCTTTGAATTTCGGTGGTCAAACTAATGTAACGCCAAATAAGACTAAGGCAGACGTATGAAGATCAAATTAAATCAAATGCTGAAAGTGTTAGCTGATGACAATGTCATAAGCACTCTAATATCATGATAAGATTTGAGAAGATGAAATCTTATTTTCTTTTATACTTAGTATGAAAGGACCACGATGCTTGGTAATGCATTATCTCTGATTAGCCCGTCAGGGTTAAAACGTGAGAATACTATGCATATAAAATGTGTGTATGTACATTTTAGTGTCTCAAATTGTCACAAAAAATTTGAATTAACAATCTTGTTATTACCTATATATAGCTTCGCGGTCCTTACATACTTCTTTCTCTTCCTTAAATAAATAAAGTAAAGTAAAATGAATTAAAAAAAAATCTCATAATTCTCCTCACACATTTTCACCTAGGTATTGTAACGAACCTATGGTAGTCCTATATAAAAGTATACATATTTCATGCTGTAAATAAGCGCATATAATAATAAACTATGTAGTATTTGTACGTACTATGATGAACAGCCAAATCTTAAATAACAAAAGGGGCGAAAGCTGTTGTTCTAAGCACCATGGGAAAGCGAGTGCCATATAAAACGATTTACAATTTTTTGTTATATTCGACCGTCTCATAGACCACACTTTAAGACTTACAAACGTCCAAGTAATTGAAAGACAAGTTTGAGGAAAACGAGAGATATCTCCACATGTGCAAGTTCTTTGTCTTCAGCTATCGGTATGGCCATAAAGACAAGTTTATTAGTGCCTAAGTGTTTTGAGAAATATTAGAAACGTTTGAGAAAAAAAATTGAAATAGTAAAAAAAATAAAGCTTGCGAGTTTTGGAGAGAGAACGAGGGAATGTTTAGGGAACTGGTCTTTCAGCCACGGCGAAGGATGGACGTCATAGTACCACGGCGATCTGAATATTTGACAAATACTGGGCATAGTGTTAGAAAATACAAGTTTTGCTGATACAGTGAAATCACATTACTAGAGGACCTCGGTGAGCCCGTTCTGATTTTCATACATTATATAATTACAATATATTTATTACAAACTTGTATTATATATAGATATAGTTCTTTGAAACCTCCGTGACGAAAGATTCCACGGTAAATTCCTATCAGCCATAGAATGTATGTCACAATATTTTTGCAAACGCACTAAACTGCACAAACATTCGTTACCTCCATAGATGAGGACCATCTAACAACCTACAACAAATCTAAACAGTAATCTGCTGAGTACGTAATACCTAGAAGTACCTATGAGTACCTTGAAGGAAGGACGGGACATCGAAAATACGATTACTGGAAACTAAGATAAGGTGCATGCGTTTTCTTCTCTCTCCCATAATTTATAAGTGTATACTATATTTAGTTATGCTAATGTTTGACGAAAAGCATTATTCCGCAACATTAGGGTCCATATAGGGAAATAGACGATCATGCCAGGATTTATACCGACCTAGGCATCCTAAGTTAGGACACTAAAGACTAAAGTAGATAGGAAGCTATGATGTAGGCTGACCATATTCTTGTTTTATAATCAACAGCATACCATGAGAATTGTGGAACCAATATTACATTGCTATTGCCCATGAGCTATGACCAGGGACGAGCTATGGAACACTATCGCTATAGCGCATAGATCAAGAAACCATCGACATTTATCTACAGAATCAAGCCTCTCAGTGGTTATACAACTTGTACACCTAACACGATAAGTATCAGGTTTTCACTATTCCTTGGAACGCAACATATAGTAAAATCTATGGATAACGGGTATTTGTCATTAATTGACTGGAA
The DNA here is from genome assembly GCA_907165235.1 of Zeuzera pyrina. Classification (NCBI taxonomy): domain Eukaryota; kingdom Metazoa; phylum Arthropoda; class Insecta; order Lepidoptera; family Cossidae; genus Zeuzera; species Zeuzera pyrina. Next base: position 7,938,791 of record OU015629.1, read on the forward strand.
TGTACTATGGTGGACTGCCACATGCACTCGACTCTTACACAGGGTCTCGCGGCTCTAAACCATCTTTATACATTGGGTGGCTTCACATGTTCTTTTAGGCGATGCTATTCACTGGCGCTCACGACGGACCTACAATGATTAGGAGCCCGGATCCTTAAGCGTGACCTGCGAGGTGCTCTTGTGTAAGAAAGGTGTACAAAAGTCTAGGATGGAGGGGCGCCGTGTGATTGTATCGTTATAATATCCGGATCACGTTGAACCACTCAACCAAGCATAACACCATTCTGCTATCGGAGGCAGGCTAATAGGACACGTACACATTGCCTAGGTCAGGCTAGGGCCCCTAATACCGTCGGGTGCTGAAAGTTGAGCGAAGTTATATTAGAAGGGCTCTGTTGTTTTGTGCCTTAGCTTTCAATTCCAATGCCGACTATAAATTAATATTATCAATAAATATCAAATGCATGACTTATTATATATATTATAAATCATACAAACCTACTCTTCGAAGTCCCCACATGGCGTGCGGATGGATGAGTTAGTCTTTAATATGCACGGTCGGATTGTAGGTGTGTTTGGGAGACCCGAATCCACCTACGATATTAGGATATTACTACGACTGGCAGGACTAAGTCTATCAGAAGGGGGCCTGATTCGCCTTGTTGCGCCAAGTCTGTTACATCTTAGCGTTCATAGGTAAACCTCATAGTATACGTATATCATTTATAGTATATCATGTACAATACTTGCATGCTTAATAATAATAATTATTGGAATTATGCTGTTTTATTGAAATAATTATACGTCTCACTGTGTCTCTAGTAATTATTCATTTCTCATGGACTAGAATAGACTTAAGTTATGTGAACCGACTACCATGATGGGACTGACGCTTAGAAGAAACCTAGAAGACCTAGAAGAAACGACGAAACATCGAAGATATGATTACAGGAAACTAAGACAAAATGCATGCTTTCTCCTCTCTCTCTTTCCCATAATTTATTAAGTGTATATACTATATTTCGTTATGCTAATATTAGACGAAAAGCATTATTCCGCAACATTAGGGTCCATATAGGGAAATGGACAATCACGCCATGGCCAAATTATATTAGGTAAGATCTAGATAGACCTAGGCATCCTAAGTGATAACACTAAAGACTAAGGTAGAGATAGGAAGCTATGATGTAGGGAATTAGAAATAAATAGGGAGGTTGGGCAAGCACGAATAGATGCGTGACGTCCATTGACACCAACAAAAGGGCGATTTGTTACAGTATGTGAGTGCTTTGGACATTTCCGTCGGCTAATACTCTGGCTATTTGATCTTTATAAGTCAGCTTTGGACTTCCTTGGCTTCTTTTACCACTCGCTTTTGCTCTGTAAGTTTTCTTCGTCAGTCTTTCATCGCTCATTCTTTCTATGTGCCCGAACCTTTCCTTTCTGTTTTTCTATCTTTCTCATTTCATGTTTCAGAATATCAGCTTATGTATCAATACCTGATTATAATCATAATTTCCTCATGACCGTCTGTCCGTATGATCCTCCAAACAAGAGTTTTTTTTTGGTTCTGAGGTCTGTTCGGATGTAAGAATTAATTTATTCTGTAATCTTTACATCTACTAAGCTGAAATCTCGGTAGGTGCAAATTAATTGTGCGAATTAATTGTAGTTTCATCATGACCGTCTGTCGGTCTGTCCAGATGATTGATTCTTTCTGAATTATTTGCACTTAAGAAGAGTGCCTATCTGATGACAAACGGTTACCTTAACTTATGGACGCCCGTAATGTCACTAGACATGATATGATACTTGCGCGACGCCCATGATGTATTTATCTTTTCACGCTCCTCTTCAAGAATTTTAATTTGTTACTCGTGTAATTGCCTTTGTTATTATGCTCCATTACTGACTCGTGTGTCCGTAAACTGTTTTCATAGCAAACCTATTATGCACGTAATGTGAACACAGTGTAAACTTAGGATCGAGCTAACTCGCTACAATAGAGCATATTTTAATAGTTTCTGTAGATCGAAAACAGGTGCAGAGAATCTATTACTTTAGTAACACTGTGTACATATTGCAAATCATTTTTTATACATGACAAAAATCTTAAATAAAAGTAACAAAAATCCTGTAGATTATTTTTAAAAGCTGCTTATCTTTTCGACCTCCGTGGCGCTAAGCGCGTCTGAAAGTAAACGAAGTTGTGGGTTCGATTCCCGCCCCGAGTCTGGGTGTTTATGTATAATATGTATTTATTTACAAAAAAAGTATGTAAGTAGTATATCAGTTATCTAGTACCCATAACACAAGCGCTGTGCTGCTTACTTTGGGACTAGATGGCGCTGGGTGGATATTTTCTATTGAAGCTTCTCTTTCTTATATATAACATTGGTTGTAAAAGTCGTTCAAGTGTTTATTGTAGTGATCTCAAGAGCCTGCCTATGCATCGCAGCACAAGGGAATTCGCTCTTCATAAATTACAAAACTAATTTAATGTAATAAAATTTTAATTAATACACAATTTATTTTAATTTTAATTTATACGAATTAATTTTTACACAATTTTTTAACAACGTTGCTGCGGGCAATAGTACCAAAAAAGCGTTAAAAAATGTATATCTCAGGAACGGTAAACAATTGCAGAGCTGAACATTTGATTATTATCGCAATTTTTATAGGGTTATGGATCTCCTTGTTTCATTTTAACGTTGATCGCCTAGGCACTCTATACATACGAGAGGGAATAAGAGAGTCCTGTCTTCATTTAAACTTTCATAGATTTTCGAGCGAAATTTTGTTCTAAACATTCATCGCCGTCCACTTGAAATACAATGTTTGACGTTTGGATCTATTTTAGTTTACATTATGTTCATAACAGTGTATATTAATTTATATCTGCGTATAGTAATGTTTGTACAGAAAGACGTCGATAAAATGTAGTATAGTTGTTTTCGACGCCATTCTAGTAGACGAGGAAATTGATTGTAAATAACTTTAGTCCGTAGCCTACTAGATTATCTGAAATTGCTTAGGGAAGGGACTTTGATAAATGCGATCGAGCACGATCGAACCGCAATATAATATGTATTGTATAGATAATACAATGCTTGAATAACTTGGAATATTTTACGTACAGCACATAAACTTTGAACAGACAAGATTATATTGGATAAAGTGTCCTGAACACATTGATATGAAGCTCCGATAGCAGTGTAGATTGAAATTTTTTGATTATTTTTAAACGTTTTTATGTGAATTTAAAAGTTAATAAAAACATAAACTAATTACATATCTAATTTCAACGGCAATTTTTTTGGTGAACCAGTTTATTCCGTCTTTTAACGATATATACGTAAGCTTTTTTACATTATATAAAATTATTATTATGGTAGTAGTAATAGTATTATATAAAAAACATACATTTTTATTTTACGCATACATACATGTCATGTATAAGTAAAAAATATACCTCTTATACGATTTATTAACAATTTTAGCATACGATATATTTATATCCGTAACAATTATGTAACATCGATATATTAACTAATTTTCGTAGAACCTCATAGAAACAATGCGAAAATTAGTTTTTTAGGCAACCACGCGACTGTTAAGCCAGTGACTGCTATACCTTGAACACGCAACTTCTTTTTCAACTTTTTGTTCCATTTTTCTTTACTTTTCATTTTAGGGAATTTATCATTTTAATTGTATGGCAGTACCTGCCATAAAACCTTAAGCCGCATCCACGTTGGTACAATTTGTTACCTGTCTAAGTTAAAAAGAAATACTAAATTCAAAATTTCGGGTGGCAAGTCTAAAATCATTGAACTAAAAAATATTATTTTACATTTAAAACAAAATTACATAACTATGCTTAGTGTATTACAAACCAGCAACAATGCAATGTCTTAACATTGGAAATATCTTTGAAAATTCGTCAAGCGCGAGCTTAATTCTTACACAGAGGTTTCCTTACGACGTTTATAAAATGGTAATTTTAGAAAATAATTTCTGAAGATTTAAAAGATCTTTTGCTATAATTTCCTTATAAATACTAAGTAAGCATAATCTCTGAAACTATAATCACAAAACATTGCACAGTTGCTGAAGAGAATGAAAGAATTGTAATATCTGACACGCATTATGACAAAGCTGAACAACAGTGTCATTGTAAAAATGAAGAAAGGAATGCTTAGATGGTTAGACACATAAAAATAACGAATGATGAAACATTGCCGAAGAAAATCTACAAAGTGAAAGTGAGTGGTAGTAGCAGCCAAGGAAGACCGAGACTTATGAAAACTAGATAGCCAGAGTGCTAAGTGACGAAAGTGTCAAAAGTGCACATATCTAGATGAAAGTGCGTTAATAAAATAGTTAGATTTGAGGAGGCGAGAGAAGTATTTAAAAACTGCAATGTTTGACACTACATCCTCATTGACTACCCCGTCAGGGTTATAGCACAAAGATATGTATGTATTATTTATTCCTTCATTGCAGCGACATAAAGTAACTGCCAATTCTTCACGATGTACGAACAAACCACCACAACATTGCTTACTCTTATTGTACTAGACCGCGAGCAAATCTTACATGGTTCTCTATAGACAATGCGGTTGCTTCAGGCTTATCTTATTTAATGTGGACGAAAACACGGGCAATTGCTTGTTGTTTAATTTTTCGACCCTAATTATCCAATTTAACTGAAAATATTTTATCAGAATTAGGTCAGAAATGTTTCGTTTGAGTGGAGAGCATTGTGGCTTACATGGATTTATAATGTAGTACCCAGTTGAGAATGAATTTCATATGTTTTCTACTGGACGTGCTTTGCTATTTTATACACGTAAAATTTGGTATTTTTGCAGTATAAAGAACAGCCTAGATTACTCTCTGAAGAGTTCTCTACCTTCCAATAAAAGTCTCGTCAAAACCAGTTCAGCCATTTTGGAGATTATCCCGTATATACAAAGATACAGACAGAAAGACAATAATTTTACAAAAGCGTTTCGGTTCCGTGCAAATAACCAATTACCCAACAATTGGAATATTTATAACTCTTAATATTGACATCGCGATGGTTACAATTATGTGAATGATATTATATTGCAATCATGAGTTTCTAAGCTCAATTATGTACGAAAAGTGATCCCATCCTGCTTTTTATTTTTCGAAGACTGGTTCTTTCGCACTTTAATCATACACTCGACATTTTCGCGGTAAGATGATGTAATTTATAATTATATCACGCTCCTGTAACGGACCAGCTAAAATTAATAATGTGAGGCATAATTTTGTTGCATGTGTGTTCCCTGTTGTAAATTTTAACGCGAAACAAATAATATTAACACAAACGCTGTTAGAAGTGCGCATCTCGCAAAAATGCAACTAGATATACCCGCAATAACATCTCCAACAACAGCAACAGCATTCACCGCCACAATTGTCGATTCAGGTCAGAATTAATATACAGGTGTAAATCATTGTGTGTATGAAGGACTATACTTGAAGTAAGAAAATCATGAAGAATCAGGACAGACCATGTGGAACTCTGTGCCATTAACTCATACAATAAATCGCCTCATAATAACTGATCGAAGACAAGTTCCTTGATATAAGTCAGGGGAAGCAGTTAAAAAAAATATGCTGTTTGTTGTTAACAAAACAAATAAACACAAAGAATGTGTAAACGACAAATTATTCGTTGCAAATGACAGCGTCCTCAATACAATGCGATAAAGAGAATTACTTACAAATTAACCATCACCACCACACCACCACTTACACATCAAATTTGAATAATTAGACAAATATAGAATAATAACCATCGTTGATAAACTTAATTTTTTTTAACAGAGCTCAAGTTTTTCGGTTATCATAAAGCGAGCTAAGGAATCGGCCGAACAAAAGAAAAATGAGTAAGATAGACTCAAACGAAATATATAACACAATCACCAGTTGTTGTGAAGAGTAGATGACACACCATCACAAGTTGTCGAAGGAATATCAATGCCCACACCGCTCGATTTTAGCAAACTCGCTAAAACACAACAGAGCAAACCCCTCACGAATTTGTGAAATGTTTCATTTTATTAATATTAAGTGTCGATGTTATTTAAGCCACTATTATTATTTATATTATGGCCATTGTAGATAGAATAAATATAATAAAGAATTAATTCGTTTTGCAGTCTATTCCTTAGATGCGGTGAGAAACTTCCCACTATGGCGATCACCATATGGTGAATGCTTTGCGAAAAGTGACAAATTTAGTTTCAGTGTACCGAAACTAAAGCGAAACTACAATTTTGGTCAGAAACTCGCTGATACTGTAGATACCTAACCGAAAAGGAAACTTATGTCGGGCACTGTAATCATTATATAATCACCGGATTACCGCACAAAGTCCTGGTCAATAAACTTAGCTTAACAAACTTCGTCATGATATGAACTTGGATCTGTCATCAAAATTGTAAAGACCACACGCTAAGTGTTAATAAATTCTTTGACACGCTATTCTGAGGTGAATAACGTGATAAGTTTCGTAGGAACACTCCGAATATTGCATGACTTACCCAAGATGTCTGATAAATACGAGGTTATCGTTTATAATTTATTTATACTAATAAGTAATACAAAATGATAACAGAGAGACATAAGTCAAATGCGTATGGATTTGGGTAGAGAGAGTACAGAGGGTCTCGTGTGATATTTATAAAAGGGATCTATTTAAAAGGACTTTGTTATTAACAGAAATAACATAAATATTAATTTTAAATTGTATATGATTAAGTCACAAATATTAAATTACGGTGAAAACTATTTGTTTTAAATATAATAAATTATAATTGAAGTTATAATTTTAATTACATTACTTATTTATATATTTCCCTTTATAAAATAGTTATATATACGAGTAAGTTCCAAGGATCTAAGAGATCTAGTACATTCATAATGTTTTTCCTATAAACGTAGGTAAAATGATTAAGATAGGTTTATTGGTCTATTTTGTATCTAAAATGAACGTTTTTAAAGTTAGTTTTGCTTATCAATTACTTAATAATGTACGTAATCATTAAGCTCTATGTAAGAGAAACAGTATAAATATGGTATAGTTGGGTTTGTACTGTTATGCAACGGACTGAGGAAGCTTCCAAAAACACCTCGACTACAAGATTATTCAGGAAATATATTTCCTAAGTTGACTGGGTCTTTATCCCTAACCTAACCCATGACCTTCGGCTTGAGAGGCAGATCCACTAACCACCGCATTAACAGTCTAATCGCAATGGACCAGTCATTGAACTCCGCATAAGTGTAAGAGATTTCTTCATAATCGATACAGACAAAATTGGGGAGAAAAGCTAGTAGGATATAAAATTAGAAAAACCGTTCATCGACCCTGTCACCATGATGTAATTAATGTTTGATCTTAGAATATTTTGCTTTCAAACACTTTCCAATGGAAAATTTTGCTCTGTCATCGATATGATTTGTGAAGCAAAAAAACGCGAAAGTTAAAGTAACATTAAAATGTCTTTAACATTTTATGAACAACGGTCTAATCGTTGTACTGTTTGAAACACATTTTTCATGCCTTCCATGTATCGACAATTAAAACAAAACAACTGCAGAACTCATTGCATCATAAAATACAGTGCTACAACATTTTACAACGAAATTTTGAAACACATTGTTGAAACAACAACAAATTGTATTATTTTTAATTAAAATTGGTATGATGTGCAGCGAATGTGTGAATGATAATTAGGACACAAATATTAATGTATTATTTGTAGGAAGTTCTTATTTTTGATCACTTCGTTTCGAATCGATTTTTTATTTGTTTGTAAGCGAGATTATTAAAGCATTGAAAATAATAAAAATACGTATATCTACGTATTAGAGTTAGTTTTTGAGCAACATTAATATTATGCTTGTAAATGTAGGGACACATTTTGTTAACTTTGCAGTAGAGAAATAGGAAAAAACGTTTTTATTTTTTCAGTCTTAAAAATTTTTATGTTTAAGACGACGCATTGGAAATTTTGACGGCAGGTATCTCATTTTTTCTTAGTGGTTATGAAACACATGAAAATGACATTTGGTAAACCGATTCTAACAAGTATTTATTAATAACAAAAAAGGACATACATACGTTAATATTTACAAACTTAAAACTACACATTATCTTAAATAATAAACTTCCTCAAAGTTGCCGCTTAGAAAGCTGTCATTGCTTTAGCTACCCAGCAGACTGGCAGCATTGCCTCTTTGAATAGCCAAACTGATTCGTTGGCGGAAGAAGCTGCCAACCCGGCGGTCTCTCGAAGCCTCGACCAGTCTCTTACAAATATCAGAAACCAGTCGATGGGCTTCGAGGCCCCAGGGACCAAAAATTTCGACTGCAAAGATCAGAAACCATCGGGGCCCCAGGGACCCAAAGTTTCGACTGCAAAGGGCGTAAATATGAAACTCTCAGAGAGAGTCGCATACTTACGCCGCTTCAAGTTCTCAGCAGTGCTGGCCGCGGTACCTGCTGACTTGGAAGTCGTCGGTACATGGGAAACAGCAAGTGTATCGACACAAGTGGCATCCCACACCAGCGATCTTCCCAGTTTCCAAGGAATGATTCTTCATTTCATTGACTTCATTTTGCCAGTTGCGCTACACGATAGGTTAACTTTTTTAACACAAAAAAAATACCGAAGAAGCGTCGTTTAAAACAGATATTTACATTTTTCGAACTGATGGGACCGATTTGTGCTTCTAAATTTTATGTATAGATTAATTTAAATGCACTCTTCAAAATGACAGTTTGATTTTTTTTTAATTAATTACAGTTTTTAATATACCATACATTAAAATAACGGCTTTTTCGTATTTTCCAAAAGCTAGCGCACGCACGTTTGTATGTAGTATGTTTGGTCTCAGCAGCTCAATTTTAGATTAATTATTGTTAATCACCAACTCACCTTAAGCTAATGTAATTGAAATCACGTAAATAAAAATTTCGACTACGACGGACATACGCGGGGGTCATTCTATAACTGTTCCTTTTTTAAATTTGAGAATGCAACTTTAAATAATTATTCAAAAGTCGTTTAATCATTATATATAAAATTCCAGTGTGCGTGTGATTGTAATTCTTAAACGGGTTGACCAGTTGTGATGAAGTATTTTTCGTATTTATGGGATCACCGGGATGATTTTTAGCTATAGGTGGTCCAGGTAGGTGGCGCTGTTGTCAAGATTCGGTTTTTTTTTATGTTCCGACCAAATATTTTTATATTTTTTTTGATTTGTCATAATATAAAAAGCATGTAATCTCAAATTTTCAGTTCACGTAGACGAAGTCGCGAACAACAACCAGTTATTTAAAAAAAAAAATTATCACAGGTACACAATTCTATTCCAAACATACTATTACAAATGTTATGTATAAAGTATTCCAAAATTCTAAATATAAATACGCATTATTTTCCCTCGAAACACAATATAGTGGTCTTAAAATAACTTGCTAAGGGACAGATCTATATGAAAATATATTTACAGATTGCAGAATGTTTCGGGGATCTGCTAAATTGCAATTTAGCTCGGCTGTTGATTGTATATATTAGCGATCAGTTACTCATGGTAAAATTTAGTTAAAGGTTATTTAGGCATCAGTGTTAAAATATTTGCCTCGCTCTGTTAGTTACGTAACTTAATCTAACCGTAAATAATACATTACGTAAAGGCACTGGCTACTTGGTTGATTGGTTCGCACCAGCGTTGCCTTTAAATGTTAACGTGCTTTTAATTACATTTAATGATTACTATTAGTGGCCCGCCCCGACTTCTTTATCTTGAATAATGTACCTATCGAATGATAAAATAATTATTGAAATACGTGTAGTGGTTCTGAAGATTATCCTCCACATATAAACAAACTTACAAAATTAGCTCTCTCTCTTTGATATATTAAATATTTATAGAATTAACTATTGATAATTCGTTTCTAACGTCATCTGTTACGCCCGTGTAAAACATAGCTACGTAATATTTTTTTGAAGTATTTTATATGACATTAAATTTCGTTCAATTCGTTATGGTTTTTCTGTAGCTTATAAATATATTATGTATTTTATTTCGTACACAGGAACAGTTTCAGCACGATAATGTGAATGAGGGCTATCCAAATATGCACTATATGTATGTATTATCTTGTAAAATACCTGTTCCTGTAAAATTCTTCGGTCATGAAGCGTTAACATTTTGTAGTGCGTCTTGCCTCATAATATGTGCTATGGTTACTGTTATAGAATGTTATAGCTTAAGGTATTATAAGGAACATGTAAAAACGATGGGTAACCTACAACTTTAAGGTTCCTTTTTATCCAACTGCCTCAGAAGGACGGTAATGTTTTTCGATCTCTTTCTTATATATTTCGGTTCTTTTGGCGCATCTTGTGGCTTAAACTTGATGGATTGTAATCAATGAGGTGTCATTATGGACATGGACAAATTTTCCGCAATTACTCGACCGAAGTTCGTTGGTTAATCTTAAGTTTCAGAGTATGGTGTTGCAACGATACACTAAAGCTGAAATACGCAACGTAACATACACTTCCACGGAATTAACACGTTCGTCGCGTTTGCGTTGATTGCAGTATGTCGATAAGCGCTGCAGAGTTGTGTACTTGTTTTGTTTTTCACATTTTGAGTGTGACCGCCAAAGTGGCGGGTGACCGCCACAAACGCATGTTGCCGATTTTCAGTCACTGAGCTTTGAACTTACAGTCGTTTAAATTGCATAATAATGCGTTGTTGCCGAACCTCCGCCAGACTTAACGTACGTCTTACGTCACAGTGCGACGTAATTCCGGCCGATGACTGCCGAGTCATTTAAAAATTATTGCTGGCATAACTAGACCGAATTTCGGTCTTGGGTCTTCTGTCTTCTTCAGTTGTGTAATTTAAACAGATGTATCCTGAGTACTGACACTCAGATTCGCCTTAATTGTGAAAGAACTACAGGATAGGTATATAATTTTACCTAACTGCCCTAGAAGAAAAGTAATATTTTGGAGGAAAATAACTGTTATTTTTAAATGTTAAATAACTAAAATATCGAAAGTTTGATTTATTGTGCATTATTACTTTAACACTGTCCTTGTCGTAGTATCTATGCATATCCTATTTTTTTATTTTTGACTTTCATGTAATATTAACAAATAACTTGGTTATTTGTCAAGCGGTGTTTCGTTTTTAATTTGCATGTTATTTAAAGGTTGCTTATATTTCTATATCAAATTGGTGTCATAAATCAGTCCACTTAGGTTCACTCTAATATGTGAATGACACAATCCATTCTGAATGTAAGATAGAATAATAACAGAAGAATATTGCTATTCGCGATGTAAAAACAATAATATCTCGTATTCTTTATTTTCAGGTGTTTTTTTAAATTTTAAAAATGCAACTTTTTACACATATGATGTTTTAATTCTTGGTGAGTTTTAAATGAACTACAATAACACAAACGAACAAAAATTCAAAAAACGTTTTGCTTTTCTAATTGCGAACTAGACCATCTCTAGTTATGTTATAAATGTTATAGTCGTCACATTTGTTTACATTAAAAACAAAAATTAAAAAAAATGAAATACGGTATATATAAACGCGTAACAAATTTACTGAAAGATTTTCGTGCAATATTTATAAAATACTATGCAAAAGTAACAAAATTTCTTCTATGGTATCAAAAATGGCTAACGCACTTAAAACGCCACTTTGAAACATATAAGTAATAAATGATGTGTTGCCATGAAGAGTGGAGTAAAATTGTGTTCACAATCAAACTTTAACCGTTTATTGCAAGCGCGTTCCGTAAACACACCTGTCAGAATGGTCACGAATTGAAAACCAACTGCTGTTAGACATGCGAAGATATAAAAACATCGACCATTCCGCTATTTTCCAAATTCCTGAGTATTGCGTGGAAATTTAAACTATCCTTAAATAATTACTCCTCTGAGACCATGTTAGGAGAATTTCAGACATAAATTCTAGATTCCTATTTAGAATACACCATAATAGTAATACAACGAACTATACGAATGAAAGAAATATACGATAGACGACGTGTGAGATTTGAGTACAAAGAAAATGTCTAGAACAAGTGAACGAAATTGTGTATCCGGGAGTGCGTTTTCGAGGAATAGAAGATGTGAGTTGGATGTGGAAAGACGGGTAGCAGCTGGCAATAAAGTGAACGGTGCTCTGTCGGCATTAGTAGGCAATGTGAATATATATAAAATAGCCAAAATAGCCATCCACAATGCGGTGTTGGAGCCAACTTTATTGTACGGTAATGAGGCCTGGATATGCCCCCAATGGAGTGAAAGTAAGATAAATACAGTAGAAATGCGATCTCTTTGAAATATGCGCGGTGTCACCCTTGCGGACAAAATAAGATACGCAGTATGACAGGGTTGCACGAGTGATATTGTAAAAACGAAGAAAGGAATGCTTAGATGGGTCAGGCACATGTGCCCTTTTCACATCTACAAAAGAAAATCTACAATAGAACAATACAATCTAGATTAGAAAATCTACAGAGCGAAAGTGAGTGATACCAGAAGCCAAGGAAAACCGAGGCTGACTTACGAAGATCATATAACCAGAGTGTTAGCTGACTAAAATATGAAAAGCACTCACATACTTAAGTGAAAATTTGTGAGAAGGGTGATGAGATTTGAGGAAGCGAAAGTAAGAACCGCAAAGCTTGGCGCTCCGTCCTCTCTGACTATCCCGTTAGTGATACAGCGTGAAGATATTTATGTATGTATAATTTCTTTGTAAGATTTTTACGAAATATAAGAATATGTTTGCACAAATAAATCTCACATGTCTTTATTGATAATTGACTGCACAAAGGACCCTTTTGTATCTAGATACAAGGCATCTCACAACACTTTCGATACCTTAAGTTCTTTTACATCCATCGTGTAATCTTGCATGTTGTATTTAATACATAATATGCTGTGCCCAAGTATTATAGAGTTGTTGAATCTTGTATTTTTTCATTTAACTAATGTTGCTCGTTGTAATTTTTATATCCATTGAACCCATGCTACATCGGTAGCAACAAATGAGTTCAATAGCACTTTGCTCGCAATTATTAATAACTACGTTATGTTTACATAATATCTCCTTAATTGTTATTCTTTAGGCCCTTCTTCAGGATATCTGACCTACACTGAATCTAGTCATTAATAAGTTCAACCAATAGTATATTTTGTATTCAATAGTGTGAGCAGGCGATCACAATTCACTTGCGTCTGCAATACGTACGTAGTGTTATACACAAATAGAGACAGCTAGTGATATGTGTTACGTTTACGTCATAATAACCATGTGAGTTCCCGCAGAACTCTTCTCTAAGGTTATGGAAAACAACTGTAACCAGCGTTCCCACAGGCACAATCACAAACCAGGACATGATTTTTTTAAACAACAATGTAAACAACTCGTTCCTTATTTATTTTCAAACATGAAAAAATATGGCGTGCAAAAAACGCACAACATAATAGGTATTGTGTATCTTCCACGACCAATTCTAGGTAGGCGTACTTTCAATGTTCTTCTACTTTTTAATGAGATGAACTGTTCTTATCCACAGATCTCTTTTTTACACATTTTCTTTAAGATTTACATTAAATTTACAACTTTTTATATAAAAATGCGGCGCCAGCGGTTTGACATAAAAACCGAATGAAGTCAGTTATAAATATAGAGGGCGGCATATATCAAGCAATAGCAGCGTTATGATTTCTTTTAAATTATGTCGCGTCAGTGACTTATAAAGCCGGTGCTACACTTGTAATCTATCATCATCGAGGACGAGATAACTATGAGCATAATGATGAAATACTTTACAACAATTTATTACCATGCGCATTCATTTCCGTGTTTAGAAATAAAAACAAAGGAAAGATAACACTGAGGACAGGTTGAAAAAAAGATAAACTAATTTTTGTAAGATGGAAATGTAGAAGAATGTTGCAGGACTTTAAGAATAATATGATTGAAGCTGCAAAACAAGATCGAGAAAGTGAGAAGGGTGACGTGTGATGGGACGACGAAGTGAAACAGTTTGTGTACAAAAAGGCAAAAAAGCATGGCAAAACTATCGTGCTGCAAAAAACAAATCGAATGCAACGAACGTATCGAAGACTTGATGAAAGAGAGATTTAAAAATTGAGAAATACTATGAAGGGTTTTGTTTCCTACACACCATACACAGTCGTATGGTGATAGAGTGATCAACTATATTTTATACTCTGACAATGTTATACTTCAATGCCATTGAAAGCATTATCTAGCGATTTTTACGGTGACATGCATAAAGAAGAGAAAGTTTTGAAAGAAAAGCATTGGATATGACTCTGAACAAAACCAAAGCTAGGTGTTTGAAGGTATGCAAACAAAGAATAAAAAACGAGTAAAAAATGAGTAGAGAATTTCTAGAAAGGGTAAATGGAAAAGTACATCTGGGAAGCGTGTTTTCAAGAGATGGAAGATATGAGTCCACTCTGCCTTCCTGTTAGAGATGTAGACATAATCCAATCTTGTTAATAAGGTTCATAAAGAACTTTGTTTCTAAGTGTCTTAACGGGTTTGTTATAACAGGGCTCTTAGCGTTTTTAGTAACATGTCCTATCAACAGGTTTTATTATTGTATCTTATGAAAGGGCCTTATTAGAAATCTTCTTAACGGACCTCATCAACAAGTCTTAACTATGAGAACCAAGGGTATTTATTCTGCTAAGATGATTAGGTATAAGATAGGGCACAGTTAGGTATGACTTTTTCAATCAGTGGTTATTTACTCGCTGTTCTTAGGCGGTGTTATCAGACCATTAGTAAAATCGCGATATCTTTTTGGAATCTTGCGACTGGGTTCAAATTACGTTATTGAGAGGTTTGTTTCACTTCTTATATAATATGTCGTGCAGCTAAAAGATTAGCTTGGTTTTTCATTCTGTCCACACAACCCGGTGTATGTAACACGTGAAATATAATTACACGATATCTACATGTACATACCCGTTGACACTAATTTCGATTCTGTTAAACCTACAATCAAATTTCATACGAAAATGTCCATTTCTCTTTTCAACACCGAATATTCGCTACATGGTAAAAATATTTTAGTACCTATGTATTATTACTTCTGTATCTCGTATTTCCAAACTTTTGTGCAGATATTTCTCTAACGGATAATGAGTTCATAATGACGATCAAAATGTTTACTCTTATTCTTCGCGTTAAGTTTCTTCCCCGTATTTGATGCTATTCGTATATCTGTTTAACAACACGGTATGTCAACGATTTCACGGGTCAAGGTTCTTGATTTTGTCGCTCAAAGGCTAAAGATAAACGCATCGCTTAAGGAGCACAACTGGGTAGATAACAACTCAAAGGGCCAAAGCGAAACAAGGCAATTCCTTATCTATTACAACAAAATGAAAAACAAAAGCGAAAGACGACTTTATTGTTTGGTTTACAAATTTATTTATAATTATAATATTATTATAAATATGAAAATCATCGGTTATATTTATGTACTAGCCCAAAATATTTAATATGAATAATGCCATCATTACTAGTGCTGAATAATGCCATCATTACTAGTGCCTGAATTTGGATTTGTCTTGATATGAAAAAACCATGGACATTTTTGGATTAACCTCAAGCCCACATCATCAACATTGTCCATCAGCGATGAGACCGAATGTCATTTGGAAACTCTTGGCGTGTATTTCATATTTTTCTACGGCAATTACATTCGAATTAAGTGCAAAAATGGTGCTTTGGTACACATACATACATTCATAACATCTTCACGCTGTATCCTTAACGGGGTAGTAGGAGAAGACGGAGCGCCAAACGTCGTGGTCCTCACATACTTCTTTCGTTTCCTCAAATCTCATCATTCTCCTTACACATTTTTGTTTAGGTATGCGAGTTTTGGTACGATTCTTAAAAAATCAGATGTAGGTATACAATATGTTAAATCGAAAATGTAATTATAGTCAAGTAAATAGGTCACAACAAACATTTTTCTTGACATAACTTCCCTGTAATAAACAGTATATTATGCTGTCATTTTTCTGAGAAGGAAGGTCGGAAACAATTTCTCAGTAATACTTTTTCATCTAATGCTTACCAACGGGAATATTTCCGATACGTGTAATACCTAAACCTCTAATACTCATTACGAGCTACACCGCAGCTGCTTTGGGGACCGTAAAACCCAAGGACTTAATTAACGTCCCAGAGGTTTTACTTCACATTTATTCGGGCGTGAATTTGGCCCTCGCAATAAAAATAAACAATGAAAGGCGTTCACGTGGATTCCTCTAACTGTCACGCGCGAGCAGTTGTAGTTGTCATAATATAAAAATAATAAGTATAGCAGTAGATATACACATAAACAATTAATTTTTCTTGGAATCTTAATGTACGTTATTTAATATTTTTGCACTTTCAGCATTTTTGTTTTTTGCTTTTTTTTTGGTACCACTTTTTTGATATGATCTGACTATTATTAATTACTACAATAAAGAAACCGACTATTTAGTATTAATAACTAATGCTAAAATTCTATAATTGATATTCGTTGACATTCCTCGTCAATAAAATTTTCTAACGTATTTTCATAAAAAGAAACAACTAAATCCTTCTTTTTGTATTTTAAACTATTGGTGATATGATAAGTGATCAGTGTGAAGACCTAACAACAAAATCAAAAACATTGACAGAACAGCTTGAACTATACTTCGAAGTGAGCATTCCGCATTTTTTATTTATATTAGACAAATAAACATAAAACAGTAGCATGAATGAACTGAGTGTGCCAGGAACGTGACAGTGGGCTTTAGTTTATCCAACAAAATATTGGAAAGCTATTTATGTTACGATAATAGAGACCGGGGTTTAAAAATTTTATTTTTGATGTAAGATTAATGAAACTATTGTGTCTCTAAATATTATTATCTGTTGAGTTCTGAGATTAATAAATATTATTTCTAAATAAGCGTGAAATAAGAATGTCACGTGAAAGGGAAATATGAACGTGACGTAATTATGGCTATGAAAGTGAAGATATGCAGGCGATAAATATAGTTATAGTATAATTGGTAAATGGAGAATGTTAGATCAGGTGAAAGACATTATTACACGTCTGAAAAGCGAGTTTTCGAGAGACGGAAAATGTAACTTGAATGTGAAAAGGCATTTAGCAACTGGCAATAAAAGCGGTGATTTGTCCGCGCTAATTAGCAGAGCGAATGAACTTTATTGTAAAGTAGTGTGACTTAGATATGTTCGAATTCGAGCGAAGGAGAGATGAAAAGGTTTCCACCTATGTGATCTCCCAAAAGTATATGCGGTTTTACCCTCACGAATAGAATACGCAATGAAGAGAAACACAATAGGGCAGGTTTGGATGAAGATGTTAAGGTAAGAATGAAGAAAGGAATCGTTAAGGCATGGAGAAAGAATAAACGAATGGTATGAAGAACGATTGTCGAGAAAGTGTACAAACGGAAAGTAAATGGTAGCAGAAACCGAGGCAGACCGAGACTTAAGATATGAAGATCAAAGTAGCCAGAGTGTTCGTTGCCGGAAATGTCAAAATCCCTAGTATATATACCTCGGTGAAAATGCGTAAGGATAATAATGACATTTGAGGATACTAAAAAAGTAAGTAACGCTCGGCGTTCCACCCTCTCTGCCTACCCTATTAGAGATACTATGTGAAGATATGAATGTATGTTTTTAAGTAGTTCCACAATTCAATATTAAAGTTAATCCAGCAATGGAACCACAATGTTTATTCGTAAATGTTATGTTTCGTTCACAGAAGCACAATGGGAGCCGCAAAATGACACGCTTATTTCAATTGCATGTTACAATATGGACAACTCAAATAAATCGACTATTAACTTACCGCACAATGACGATTTATTTCTGTGATCATGTACATGTGATGTGCATGTTTTAATAAAACTAATAGCTTTTTGAAACATGGTTGTATTTGACACATACCTTTTAATTATGTATAATAGAATCACTGTTGTTTCTATTAGACATAATTAAATGGTCTTTTAAATCTGTACTATTATGGCTGTGGTAATAAGCCGAGCTGCCTGTAATTCCGGTACACACCTCATCAAATAAGGTCATTCGCCATTTTGTTAGAAAACAGCACCGCAAGTTTGATACTAGCTGATATTACGACACATTTTGTATTGAACCTTTTATAGTGAATGTACAATAATGTGCAATGTTCATTTCATTATCTTTACAGGCTTTGCGGAGTTCAATGTATCGATTGCTGAAATATTCCTCACATTACTTAAATAACCATTTATATATATTTCAAATAAGAAAATCAAGATGCTGAAAATATGCTTCTAACAACCAATGCATAACAAATTCTAAATAAGAGGACAGAAAGAACATTTTAATTTCACTATCATTTACACAAAAGAACCTGAAAAGTGAATTGGATCTGCGGCAATGAAAAAGGCAAGCGAATAATTAGCATGACTTTGCATGAATCGGCTTTGAGAGCGAGACGCTGGTTTTCAGGCTCCGCCTTTATATATGTTTTAGATAAAAAGTAAAATAAATTACAAAGAATAAATAATATAATATACTCGTATACTTTACACATACATTTTATAATACTAATAAAAATAGCATTCAAACAATAGTCGAGCATTTGAAGAATCAAAAAATATAAATAGTAAACACGTTCATTTGTTAATATAGCCTTATTCATTAATTATTTCACGACCATAATTTTTAGTACATTGTATTTATAATATTTCTATAGAACAGTATGGATCTCGTTAAATAAGCGTGTCATTGGATTGGACTTGGATTTCTTTGTTACTGCTCTAATTAAAACTTACCATTCAAGCCCAAGCAGTTGGCTCAAGCAGTTGGCTCTTTTTACTTTTTGCGTTCACATAGTTTTATGACAGTGACAGTTTAACTTGATGATGAAACAAAATTATTTTAGTTTGCTGTTGAAACTCAACAATACAAAAAAGGTTTTAAAGGAAAACACATTTCAATTATTCCAATAAATGACATATTGGACTATTATATATACTATGTATAATGTGATTATTATAGCTAACAACATAATAGATATAGTGGGTACAATCAGCCGCAGGCACGTCCTTCCATCACAAATCCTCGTTCATAAGTGGAGCTTCACAAAAAAGAAAAAATCTGACATATGTAAGTGAACCTTATAAATGTATTAAAGACTAGCTGTGCCTCGCGTTTTCTCTCGCGTTTTTGGTGTTTTTCCGGTATTAAAATTCACCTATATTTTACTTTGAGAAATCTTCTACCTGCCAGTGAAAGTCCCATCAAAATCGGTTCAGCCGTTTCCGAATTAACCTGAACAAATAATAATCGATTATGGAAACCTGAGGTCATGATAAACTAGTCCCTCCCTATAAATTACGAAAATCAAAAGAGTCCATTTTGCGTAACTGCGTTCGTCTTTGTAATAACGATCCTTGAGATTTAAACTTCTTTTAAACATATTCAAAAATCATACTATGAAGTAAACACTTTCATCGAATATAAAATTATATTTTTTACATCGTCTCTCTTGCACAAACATTTTCAATGGCTTTTTGAATATTTTATTGTAATATTTATGAAATGATACCTGACTGAGTTTTCTGCCAACGCTTCTTTATGAATTTTTCGAACAGATGGAACATTTCACGTTCAGTACTACCTTGCGACTGGATTTACTCAAAAAAATTGCTTTCACTCTGAAATTCAAGCAATGAAATTGTTATTAATTGCTCCTTTTAGTATAAAGTTTTCTGTGAATCACAGAACAATAAAATCTTACTTTTTAGTGTACAAGAAAATATATTTATTCAGTAATCTTGTCCTATTAATAATCATAAATCATATCCTAAGCGTACTTGTCTTTGCTTATCACAAAGGTATTAATTCTTGAGTTGACGAAATTATTCATGCTAACAAGAGACGAAATGCTTCAAAATAATAGATGGTCCTTTGTGTTACCCCGAGCTTTACCTGTCCCTTCAAAAGGGCATTGGAATTCCACAGAATTAATAAGCCTTTTAGTTAGGTAGTTGAGGATTTTGCGGATATCAACATTTCCTATTAAAGATCATATTCAACATGGGTTTATAAACATAAATATTTTAGGTATGGTATGTGTTTGTAAACATATTTTGTTTAATAACATACTTCATGTGTACAGAAGCAAACTCATTAGAATCTTTAGATTTTCTAAATTTCCTTTTATGTAGGTATTTAGATATTTTGTTTATCAAAATTATTTTTTTCCACGTAAATATTAATTTCGTAGTCTACATGTATGTATCAGTATGTAAAATATAATATATATATATATATATATAACTATTTATAAACTTATATGTAATTGAATAAATTCATGCAGTTTCTCATTCGGTATGAGCAAGCATTAGTAAACAAAAAAATACACATTTTGACATCACTTCTAACAATAAGCATTTGGGCCCATATATAGCAAAGTGGAATGAGACAGTGATGCTAGCCCCGCTATGTTTCTCATATGAAAGGCATATGATGGCGCTATCGCCATTTATCTAATACGCTATCGTTGGAAATGTAAGCAAATGTAGGCATGAGAAGAGAGGTGGCATATTCAATAGTTTTTTCTCTCTCCCAGACCAAGTAGTGATTATTATAAGTAAAGTTATTAACATATTAGAAGACACAACCGATATACTATCATAATGTCGTTAATAAATAATTTATATTTAATAGTGCTTTCAATGGACATATTTACGTAGCATCAATAAGTATGACGCATGACATAAAAATTTCTTATATCCAGCTGTGAGAATCAAAAATGATGAAAAATCTGTGACGCTGATAAAACACATAACACCCTCAAGCATTTCGATTTGCCATTTATTTGGCTCGGACATTTTGAAGTCGAATAGGTTTAAATTGGATCTCTTTTTTCCATTCTAGTCCGATTTCCCCTAAATTGATTGAACTTTAATCCACTTTTTCTTCGAACCGAAGACATTAATGGCTCTTTCAAAGTTTAATCTTTAATTATTTTTAACGAAGGTTTGATTGATTAAAACGTCATAAGTAGGTATGTATATTTGAAATTTTATTCATTTATTGTAATAGCTTTGGAACATCTTTCTCATAATACATAAATGAACTAGACAGAACTTTTTAGACAAAACAGATTGTCGTCGTAACGGTGTACCAACCTCTGCCTCAGTATCTTCACCATCAAATAAAGGATTGTATGTAGTGGGAATATTTTACTGAGGTTTCATACTACACAGTGGTAAAATAATCAGGATATAACGCGTAAAGTTAGAAGCATAGTTTACATACACAAAAATGTTCTTCCTTGCGTTTGAAATCCACACGCAAATGCGCGCCAACAAGTTAGTCAAATATAAGCCTTGCGAAGGTCTACTTCCGTCTCAGCAGCGAATGGCGATATCGCCATTCACGTTAATATTCGCAACGGTGGCAGAGGCAAAATGGTGCAAGAAGTTCTAGGAGCTACGCAGCTTGCGCCAACACATCGTCGGCTACTTACGACCTCAAAGCCTGGCTTTGGAAGTGAGGATACGTCACGTATCGAGTAACACGGGTGGTGACCTGACATAGCCGCTTTGATCTTTATGTGCATCGCATTGATCGCGAGGAAATAACACGGTGTCACCATTATAGTGGAGCCCGGAACAGCGCAAGTATACGCTATAATGGCCTGCGTGGGTCTCCGAACGCCATGTCCGATCTTCTAGATTGAGAAAAATATGTCTGTGCCAGCAGCAGTAGCGACTATGTTGGTAGGTGAAGAGTCATGTAAGGCAATATCCTTCTTTTGTGAGACATTAATCAGAGAATATGCACAAAAGAAGGCCGACTTCCGCCTCATGCGTAACGAAATTGCCTTCTTGCTCTAAACCGAAAACGTAGGGTTGTTGCATTGGTTGAAAGATGTG
Organism: Zeuzera pyrina; assembly: GCA_907165235.1. Lineage (NCBI taxonomy): Eukaryota > Metazoa > Arthropoda > Insecta > Lepidoptera > Cossidae > Zeuzera > Zeuzera pyrina. The sequence goes on from OU015629.1 coordinate 7,960,885, forward strand.
GAGAGCATTTCGTTTAGTTATACATTTAGTATATAATAATGAAAAACAACGCAAACGTATAAGTTTTTCATATTTGTTATATTTATTTTCTTGCTGTTATGTTAAAAAATGATAAGTCTGGATTCGAATAATTAAAATAATTTAGGCGGCGTGAACATTATATGTTCGTTAAAGCAATTTAGACATTTTTGTATTTGCGAGGATGTGATGAACGAACTAAAGACAAACAGAAGCGATAGCATGTTTGCGTCATATGCGACCCCGATTAGTGTTACAATAATTGCCCATATTCGCCCAAAATATTGCCGTTGTGTGCGTGTCACAACGCGTGCGTATAAACGCTCAAACATACAAACCGCTTACGCTGGATTTCTATGAAGACATCCTACTATTATGTTTATACTGTACCTTAATGGTTCAAAAGGAAGACGCTGAGTGGGAACAGTAGAAGAACGATTTCATTTGGAGACGACGATATCGAAGCGGTGGAAACATACGCCTCGGACCAACACCTTTGAGTCAAATCAAATAAAATTATGGTATTCCCTGCGTGTTGTAAGAGGTGACTAAAGGGTCTTTTGCGGTCGCGACCGTTTAGAGTAGGGGTTTCGGTAGTTTATCGATGTGACTTCGTAGAAGTCAACAGCGTGTTTGGTCCACGCTGTAGTGGTGGTGCGAGGATGCAGGAAAAACTTTGTCACTCCGAGCTCTGAGCGTTCTGAATAAAATTCCTAAGCCTCTCGATAACGTGATGAGGACGATAACTGCAGGCAGCAAAGCTCCACAAAACCCAGCCTTTTCCCCCTTGAGTTACCAAAATAAAATATACTAAGAATCACCTCGCACAGGTGACACAGTTTCTTCAGGCGACAGATCCTTCTTGTACCCTCATAGTACTATCGACAGCGCGGACCAAACGCACAGTTGTCTTCCTCGAAGTCGCACAGATGGACGACCAAAGCCTCCACTCCGATCGGCCACGACTCCGAAATGATCTTAAGGGTGTGCCTTAATCTTATTATGCGACTAAGCTAAAGTTAACTAAAAATTGTGCTAACTAAAAATTATTGAGAGTTGTTCGAACACCTGTTAAAATAGCTTATAAACATAAAATAATTTTACTACAAAACTTTCAATAATTACTTCGAAAACTTTTAAAAACATAATTACAAGTTAGAAGTTCAAATACTTTTAGTCGTCAAAGTCGATGCGAAGAACACTTAAAAAGAAGACTTTACTTTTTATAAATTACGCACAGTACAATGTAACAATCAGTTTTCGAAAAATGCTCCTGTAATTAAAATTTATAAAGCAAAAAAGTTTTACATTGAAATTAAGGCATCTGTTCCAGACATAAAATTCCTTCCGTGCCAATTACAGGAGTTACAAAACAGAAAGTTTTTTATAGAAGCGAGCGAATTTTATCGAATCAGTGGCATTACCTATTTCAATTTCAATAAAAAATAATACAGATATCAAAAACGTTAACAAATTACCCATTTAATTACATTGAAACATATTTTACAAGTTAAAACCCTTCTGAATTTCTATTTAACAGAAAAAATTAATGGTCACTGGATATGTATTTAAACTTTTGTGTCTTTTCATGCTAACTACAAAATAGTGTTTACACTTAAAAATTATTGGAATATTTTTTTTTAATACCGTCTAAATCCCGATACACATTAAAAGACGTTAGCAAAAACGAATACCTAAATATAGTTTTGCTTTAACAGTTGGTCCTTAAAATAATGTTCACGCATTGAAATGCACAATAGAAAACTAAAGTCATAGTAACAAAATACACAAAATATCATCGATTTAATTATAGTAGGGGAGGCCACGACGCTAAATGGAGTTTACTCGAGCGTCGTAGGGACTTATTAGATTTTGAAGATTAGAAGGTAGAAGAAAAAAAGGTTATGTGATGTATACCTTCACCGGTAGGGGGCTCCCCCCATATAACCCCCCGGTCTACACGCTTTCAAAAATGTCAAAAAAAACAGTCACATGGATATACATGAGCGCGTCATATACTGATAGTGTACATGCCTCAGTCTCCGATGACGGAGGTATGTGAATCTGCCGGCTCGCATGGTGGGGGCGGCCGTATGGAAGGGTTAAAAATTAGAAAAAAAATTACTCAAGTGCATCAGATATTCAAAGGAGATGTTAAGTGAACCCGAACGAAGCTGCCACTCAAAAGACTGACGATTAGGATGTAACGCAAGCTCGTGGTGGCATTTTGGAAATACAAACGAAATCGCCATTTTGAAATACTCAAGCTCAGAACTCAGATTTTCATATAGACGGTTTATCTTGATGTTGTGCTCGTCCTGATTTATAATCTGACGGTTATTTGGAAAAAATTTCTTAATCTAACGGGTTGAAAAAAAAATTTAAATTGTTTAAATCGTTTTTACTGATTTCTAGTACTGTACGTCGCGCTAATTATAATCGTTATCGATAGATTTGAATACAAGGCAGCACGTCTCTATTTTGTTCTTTATGTTGGTAAAGCTGGTTGTTTAAAAGTCGTCAGATTTAGTATTTTGGGTATCTTTTTTTGACATTTGAAAGCTCTATGGAAGTTCTGACTTTTATTACATGGTACTTTTACATTCTCTTTGACTACGAGTGTTGTGATAGCGTGATGGCTGACGGAAAGTATATTTTCTTGAATTAGGAATTAGAGTATAGTGTGGTGATGGTGCGTGAGAGTGAGAGATAGAGAAATAGTAAAAGCGAGAGAGAGGCCCGGAGTGCAGAATACATGCTTCACTGCAGCTGCATGCGCTAAACTCTATCGACTATTTTTATTACTACAGCTTGTGGAAATCGACAGATTATATTTTTCCTGTAAGGAATTCCATCGTTTTTCACACTTTTCAGGATGTTATTAATCCATCATACCTTAATCTGACATGCTCAAGTCTAAATATCGATTTTTTTTTCTTATTCTGATCGGCTGGCCTACATGTGCGGCCCTACATAGATAGCTTAGATATGGTGGATGTACTCAACAGAGTTAGCCCTACACTGCTGCACGCGCAACCCTACATAGAGCGCTTAGATATGGTGGAGGTACTCAACAGGGTGCAAGGTTATACCCCCATACAACAATCTGCCGCGCTGAGTAAATCCCAAAATTAAGTAAGTGTAATAATAGCAATAATATGCTATAAACACAAAACGCTACGAACACATAAAATATGCTTAATTAATACAATCATTTCACAAATATTGTTATAGATCTAGTGTAAATTATAAATAATAATAATAAATGCACTAGACAATATACACCAATCATCTGGTGTTAAACTAGGGCGTTCCCTGTGCTGTAAAAACCAGACGACGACTCCTAGAGACAATGTAGAAAAGGTCGTTTCCTAAATTGACCCAACTGAAATCGAACCCGGAACCTTTCACGCTACACAATGTATCATCATATATACTGCTTTGCAGTATACATACATTGATGATAGATTGAAAATGATGAGCGAAGATCTTAAATAATGTTGACGGATAGTATGATCGAGGCTGCGAAAGAATTGTGTGGCACGAATAAGATTGGGAACGGCGAAAAGCGCGATGTGTGGTGAGATGATGAGGTCAAAGAGTCTGTATATAAGAAGAAGAAAGCATGGCGAGACTACCTTGCTACTAAAAATAACTGTGGTATGAAGAAATTGATGAAAGACAGATATAAGTTGCAGAAATCAGAAACAAAGGCATTAGTTAAAGAGAAGCGTAAAAGGTGTAGGGTGTTAGACAAAAACAAGATGTCGGACAACTTCGCGGAAAATTCCAAATTATTTTGAAAAGAAGTACGTAAGTACCAAAGTGGTTCGGCACCTTGCAGAATGAATAAAGTGCGTTCAAAAGAAAACCACCTGCTACCAAATAGAAAAGATGTTCTGCAGCGATGGAGTGAATACTATGGAGAACTGTATAAGAGTGACGACTCCGTCTCTGATCTTGAGAGCGATTCTAATGGATTTCTACACAATGGGTCAGGAACTGGAGGATGAAAGTAATAAGAAGTTTGAAATGTGGAAAAGCTGCGAGAATTGATAAGGTGACTGCTGAGATGATAAATTATGATGGTCTTAAGGTCTGGGATACCTTTTGTGCATTGTGCAGCCTTTGTTACCAGAAGAGGGAGGTTCCAGAAGACTGGCGCAACGCAGTCATAGTACCTCTTATAAAAGGAAAGATTCTCATTTAAATTATTAAAACTTTCGTGACACATTATTAACGCACTAATTATTGAATACGGCTTTACTCACGTATAATCGGTATAGGTACCGACTAGTTTCGGACCTATTGGAGGTCCATCATCAGGGTGAGTGGGATGAATTCGCGGCCGCGCCCCGTCTCGCACTGTGCGCGAAACTAGTCGGTACCTATACCGATTATACGTGAGTAAAGCCGTATTCAATAATTAGTGCGGAAAGATTCTCATTTAGATTGTGCAATCGTACATGCTATAGGGCCATTAGCTTGGTCAGCTTAGCAAGTAAAATCTATACCAAGATATTGACCGAACGTACGCAAAGCGTTTCTAAAAGATATTTGTGGAAGGCGCAAGGTAGTTTTAGAAAACGTAGGGGTTGTATGGATCAGATTTTCTCGCTTCGCGTTATCGTGGGGAGATTTATGGCTTTAGGTCAGAAAGTTTTCTCCGCTTTAGTGGATCTTGAAAAAGCATTCGAATTTCTTTCACACTACTCATGTGAATGAAATTGTAGAGTCTTCTGTCTGAATATGACGTGGGGGGCCCTTTACTGCAGACTGTGAGGTTGCAGGTGACATGTCGCCCTGATCTGTTCAGACGTCAGACAGGGCTGCGTAATGTCTGCCTAGCTGTGCGTGCTGTATTGGGACAGTTACAAAGGTAGTATGAGTGGTATGATAAGTGATGACACAGTGGTAAACTGCCTATTATACGCTGAAGATGCTGTGGTTATAGCACCATCAGAAGCAGATTGCAGACACTAGTCACGTGCATAAAATAAGTATGTGAAGTGAAAGGATTGAATTTGAATGTGAAACTAAGGTTCTGTTGTTTGAAAAGGAAGTGGTACAGACGAAATGTGAGATTTGGGTAAATGGAAAATGTCTAGAATAAGTCAATGAAATTGTGTATCTGGGGAGTGCATTTTCAAGGGACGGAAGATGTGAGTTGAATGTGGAGAGACGAATAGTAGCTGGCAATAAAGTGAACGGTGCTCTGTCCTTATTAGTAGGCAGTGTGAATATATCTAATACTGTCAAAATGGCCATTCACAACGCGGTGTTGGTGCCAGTTTTATTGCAGGGTAGTGAGGCCTGGTTATGTCCGAAATCGAGTGAAAGTATGATAAAAGCAGTAGAAATGCGATCTTTTAGAAATATTCGCGGTGTCACCCTTGCAGAATCGAGAGATACGCAGTATGACAGAGTTGCACGACAGTGTTATTGTAAAAATGCAGAAAGGAATGCTTAGATGGTTCGAGCACATAGAAAGAATGAGTGATGAAAGAATGAGTGACGAAAAAATCTACAGAACGTGAGTGGTAAAAAAAGTCAAGGAAGACCAAGGCTGACTTATGAAGATCAAATAGTCAAAGTGTTGGCAGACGGAAATGTTAAAAACACTCGCATACTTAGGCGAAAATGTGTGAGGAGAATGATGAGATTTGAGGAAGCGTAAGGACCGCAACGCTTGGCGCTCCGTCCACTTTAATTACCCCGTTAGGTTTAAAGCGTGAAGATATGTACGTGTAAAATATCTCGTAAAATAAGAATTAAAACATGTAATTTAGAATACAATTATCTCTAATTAATATTGAAATATTCAATACACTTTCAGTATAACATACTGAAGAATTCGTATTAAAGTGTCCCCATTTTCAATGAATTCTACATAATTCAGTGAAACGAGCGCAAAATGTAAAATTGGGCATGCATCGTAATCTCTTTTATGCACAAGTAAATCATTCGCTCTTAACTAACTACGTATTTGTAACATCTCATTCGAAGAAAATGGCAGTCGATTAAGTTAATGGAGGACATTGTTTGGAAGGATCGTGCTGTAGAAAGAGTGCAATTAGGGAAGTGGGTAGATCGAGTTGATCGAGGTAAAGGAATATGGGTTAATGCCTCCTATAAACACTACTGTATCATCATACTTGATGCGAGTAATTTATTTACTATGTAAGCAAAATGTTCGCATATTTTTATAATAACATAAAGAGGGTTCAACTAAAACTTATTATATGTTTTAAAGTACCTTTTTGTGTGAAAATAGCAGAATGATTTTTTAAAGCATACTTGGAATGCTCAATACTAATGTTTTTTAATCCACTGTCACATCCGGTTTTGATTAGATTAAAACTCTCTTATTCATGTTATTATTAAAATTGGGTATGTTAAAATATTTAGTTTCCAATTAGTTTATTTATCCTACAATGTATTAATTTACTCAAAATCTAGCAGCTTAATTATAAAATTACACAGTTTAGCTATTTTTATTATTTTCACATTTGTTACAAATATTATTTGAACATACAGGAAAAATGAGAAACAGAACTATTACGATTATATTATAAACAGCACGAACGCTTCTCCTATACCTTAAATAAAAGTGTCCAGAACAATTCGTAGATAAATTACACTTACCTTAAAAACGCGACTGCGACTGAGAAGAAGACATGCGAAAGAAAGAGAAACGAGCTCTCTACCGACATTTATCATTAAGGGTAACAATGCTTTTTGCGGGATTTCCTTCAAGAATCCAGGAGATTAATGAAGGTGGCAATAACGTCCGACCATCCGATAAATAACAAAATAACGCACGCTCCCCTTAACGCCTGAGATTAATAAGAAACATTAGGCCACGCTGGATGGAATAGAAGAAATATTTTCAATCCTGGCTGCGTAATTTATCAAGAAATTATAATATTAACATTTGTTCAATTTTTAATTACTGTTAATTATCCTTTTCAGGCGTTAAATAGGGCTGCGTGATATCCGCTTGAGTATTAGTGATGTATTTGGACAGTTGTCTCCAAACACTGAAAACTGGTATTAGCGGTATGACATATGATGCCATAGTAGTAAATTGTCTTTTATACGCTGATGATGCTGTGTTTACAGCGTCATCAGAAGCAGAGCAGCAGACTCTAGTCTAGTAAGAAGTATTGAATATGAATGTAAACAAAACCAAGTTGTTGGTGTTCGAAAGAGAAGATGCAAAACCGATGTATGAAATATGGGCAAATGGAAAACGTCTAGATTCTAGATCAAGTGAATGAAACTGTATATGCGGGGAGTACGTTTATGAGGAATGGTAGATGTGTTAAATGTAGCATACGGGTATTAGCTGATAATAAAGTTAAGCGTGAACATGTTTACAAAAGTTATAAAAGTGAGTTGGTTTTTTTATGCAGCTTTTTCTACCAAGCTGCATAAAAAAACCAAGCCTGACTTATGAAGATCAAATAGTCAGAATGTTAACGGATGTGAAAAGCACTAGCATACCTAGGTGAAAATCTGTGAAGAACGATGAAATTTGAAGAGGTGAAAGAAGTATGCAAAGACCGCGATACTCGTACTTGTCGCCCCATTCTCTCTGACTACAAGGGTACGTGAGGTTATATGTTAATTATACTCAGTGCAACATGAAATTAATACTGGTATATGATGGTACGTGCCTAAGTGACCTCTGTTACTAACCTTCTTTAATCCAATTTATCATAAGTTGCTATATTTCACAACGGATGATACACTGAGATATTTTTATTTTGTATTTACATGTTTATTACAATACAAATATCTAATATTATGTGAACCTATATTAGTTTATAACACGTTTCTGAGGGTGGCGGAATTCCCACAAACACAATAACAGACTGCTGAAAGCTAAGCTAACCTGCCAAGAATAGTTGTAGTCGTGGAAACTAGTAGTAGAAGCGAATCAACTAAAAAACTTCCACTTTACTGCTTGCTTTAGTCGCCTTTACAGTACCACGTATCTCTTTGACGCGAGCGCTGAAAGTACCCTACAAGAAGTTCAATAAGCTGAGTGTTCTTTCAGACGAGAGACACCTCAAATTGAGGACAGACCGCGGCTCATAGCGTTGCCTAAAATCCACACTTCTGTGCTTATTTAACGAATTTCCAAGTAAAGATGGGACGAGTTCGGCGGAACGGGTTCGGACGGTTCAATGGTAGAAGACTAGTATGAGCGCTTGGTGTCTTTTGGGGCTTTATTCATGTATAATATATATGAGTGGTTTATGTGATCGAGCTTGTAAACATCCTACGGGTGCTGTTATGGACATCTGTGCCTCCATCAGTGGCTGTTATGCAGTTATATCTATATATGGCTGTCTTTTCGATAATGTAATTGTAATGACGTCATCTCTGTCATTTTAAACAATTTTAAATCTTATTCGACGAGATTTTTAAATACATTCACGCCTTAATTACGATATTTAAGTCTCGGACTAAATAAAAAAGAAAGGCTAAGTTTCATGTTGTGTAGTACGTAGGCCATTATTGCCATATTGATTTCCGCTACCTCAGTTATTACAGAAATATAACGTTATCATTGATAACGTTATTCTACTAATAACTTAATTTACTTATAGTACATTGTACAGTTACGTCTCTGTACAGTTTTATAATAATATTAGAATTTTCCAGCAACTTGTACGTAGTTGGACCATGGAATAATTTACCCATCATTCATTAAAACAAGCAAACAGTAACGTTACCTTGTATGTAATCATACTTACCCAATAACCGGTAATTATAACACCTATTAATGGCAACACTTCAAGTTTTTTTTGTGTCAACACGTCAAGAGGTTTTGTGTTCCAAGCAGTTTTTATTTTGATTTATTGAAAATATGAGTTAAGTTTTTTTACGTGCTTTACACGCTTTAAACGTGCTTTAAACGTGCTTTTATCCTGCTTTTTATTTTTCAAGGACTTGTTCTTCACATTTTGACTACCCAACACGACGTTTTCGCAGTAAAATAATGTAGTTTATAATGACGTCTTGCTCCTATAACGGACTAGCTCAAACTTATAATACGAGGCATAGTTTAGTTGCACGTGTGTGCGTTTTGCTTTGTATGTAAATGGCGAAGCGTAGTTTTGCCTTACCTCACTCTACTGTTCGCGATGGCGTTGTCTTTTTTTTACTTAGTTTGAGATCCAAGTGAGCGATTATTCCACGACTTGCACAAAAAGTGATAGGTTCCCATATCGAGAACACCTGCCTACATTCTACCACCAATATAATACAATACAATACTACTCCATTTGTTTTTCACAATAATACTACTGAAATACATACAAATGTAAAGAAATTGTAGAACAATGATTTTCCTGGTATTAAAAACTCCTTTTTTGTTGTATATGGAAAGATTTATAGTAGTTTATATGTAGAGTATTATATATATAAATACATAGTTATAAAGCCATTACTAATCTAGAGTGTAATAAAATGGTAATGTGGTGACACTAGTTTTGGTAGTATTTGAGATTATAGAAAAAAACCAGAGTCAGCAACTGTTTTAATAAATAATTACTGACTCTGATTTAACGCATACAAGCCCCTTAATATATTTTATTTCTTAGGCGACTTTCACGACCTGTGCGGTAAAATTAACTGCACATTATATATTTTTCTTTCTCTCCAAACCAGCATGGAAGCATGAGGTATAAGCTGATATCGCTGAGTATAGGTAATAAACTAAAAGTTGATGAAACTGTGTTTAAAATAAAACTGCCAAATTATATTATTTATTGTGACATATTGTTTAAAACTTAGAAAATAATATAACAAGTATTTATTTCTGGAACGTATTTAAGAATTTTACATTTTTCTTTGTCGGCAGCTGTTGCCTGTTTTAATGACACCTAGCGGTAATTTTGTTCGTTGAAATGACAATGAAAAATTATGCTTTTAACTATTTATTATTTTATAGACAATAACATTGACGTAACGGGCTAAATTACATAACAGAATTCACACAAGCACCTAAGTGTGTATGTTTTTTAACAGCCTCGGGGTAAACAGATAATATGTCATTGAAATAAGATTTATTGTAACTTGAATTATACTAGATTCGTGAAAAATACCTCGATCACAAAATAAATAAAAAAACGAGATACATGATTTATTAATTATTCTCTAGAGGAATTGCGTTTCAAATTACTAGACCTATTCCCTAAATTACTCCCAACACATTTGTCTCTCATCATATTTCTCACGTACTGCTAGCAACCCAAAGATTGTCGCATTTAAAACTTATGTACGTTAACTTGTTAACACACATTACATTCACTAAACATAACACTGATTTAACGTTTCGTGTTGACTATATTTAAATGATGATCATTCGTAGATACATGGCGGCGCAATAGTTAGAATGAAACCATCTCCGAGTACCTATAATCGACTGTATTATACATAGGTGTTTTAAAGGAAGATGTACAGATAAACTGTGAAATATGGGTAAATGGAAATTGTCTGGGGAGCGCGTTTTCGAACGATAGAAGATGTGAGTTGGATATGGAGAGACTGGTAGCAGCAGGCAATAAAATGAACAGTGCTCTGTCCACATTAGTAGACAGTGTGAATATATCTAACTCAGCCAAAATGGCCAAACACAATGCGGTGATGTTTCCAGCTTTATTGTACGGTAGTGAGGCCTGAATGTGCACGAAATCGAGTGAAAGTATGATAAATGTAGTTGAAATGCGATCTTCTAAAAATATGTGTAGTGTTACCCTTGCAGACAAACTCAACAATGAAGAGATACACAGTATGACAGGATTGCACGACAGTGTTATTGTTAAAAATGAAGAAAGGAATGCTTAGATGGTTCGGGCACATGGAAAGAATGAGCGATGAAAGACTGACGAAGAAAACCCACAGAGAAAAAGTGAGTGGTAATAGAAGCCAAGGAAGACCAAGGCCGACTTATGAAGATCAAATAGCCATTTGTGACTTTAGTGACCAAACAGGTGATACGTAGAAGGCCATGGATCGCATGACCCATACAAAAAAGCGGCAAAGCTGCTCCTTTGGTCCCCTGAGATTGGGTAGCAAACGGTGAACATCACAAGCTGTCCTTTCAATCCGGGAAACAATACGAAAACAACCTTTTTTCTTTCTAAAAGAGGGGGCCGACGACCAAGCAAGTCACCTGATGGAAAGTCATCATCGCTGCCCGCAACGTCCGGGGAGTCACGTTTGCGTTGCCGGCTTTTAAGGGAAGGGAGGGGGTGGGGAAGGGGGAAGATAGGCCACTGGCACTCTCGCTCACCGAACAAAACACAACAGCAATAGATGCTGTTATTTCACACCGATATTCTGTGAGAGGATAGTTTTTCTCCAGGCGAGCCGGCCCAATTTGTGCTGCAATGCAGCAGCGCTCTGCCACTCGGAACAGTATAGCTCTACCACTCGGAAAAATTACCTGATCTACGTATTTTATCCGCAGTCTTATAACTGAAATGTTGTAAAATTATCACAAACGGCTAATTCATGTGATATAAAATTGTTGTGAAGCATAATTGAATTCGTTTGTAAATTGTTTTGCTTCGAACTGAAGTTATTTTCTTTTAGACGATTTAACAAGTAATACTATAAATGCTTAAGGCTATTACAAAAACAATATCAAATAGATTTTTCTTTATTATTGACACAAATGTACATTTAAAGTAGTATTTCTATGAGATAATCTTCGTAATGTATTCAAGCAAATAACGCAAGTATCCATAAATTATCCTGGTTTTATTTAAGTACAATTTCAAATCTCATTAATGGCGAAAACTGCCTTCAATCTGCTTAATGGCCAAGTCATTCGAAAGGTTGTCGCATAACTTAATCGAATTCGAGAATGTTAACAAACGGTTTCATTTGATAATAAATGCTTTTTATTATTATTATATATATATTATATAATATATTATAGACATACATATATTCACGCTGTATCCCTAACAGGGTAGTTAGAGAGGACGGAGCGTCAAGCGTCGCAGTCCTTACATACTTCTTTCGCTTCTTCAAATCTCACCATTCTCCTCACACATTTTCGCCTATGCGTGTGCTGTTGACATTTCCGTCGGCTAAGACTCGGGCTGTTTGATCTTCATAAGTCAGCCTTGGTATTTCTTGGCTTCTTTTACCACTCGTTTTTGCTCTGTAGATTTTCCTCGTCAGTCTATATTATAAAATAATAAAAAAATATTGTATTGCTTTATCGAACCTATATTTTTTACTAAGTGGCAGAATCAAACAAATTTACACTATATGGTTCTCACATAAGCTTGAAATGAGTTTTTTTTTAATTCAATTTTACATAGTATGTACTTATGACACCTCCTCTCCTCCTCTCGTATGGGTGGTTGTATGATTGAGTATAGATGTGTAAATCCTAGACTGCTCTGGGTGCGGCTCAAGACGGGGTTGACAAAAATTTTTATTATGGCGGTGTATGCACCAGTGTCTTCTGTCGGTTTGGGTGAACTAGAGCAGTTTTGGGAGATTAATAGAGAAGTTCTAGCGACGGTTGAAGAGAATGGGAGAATTGTTATGTGTGGAGACATTAATGGATGGATCTAAACATCTTGAACAGGATATGAGTCTGTTCTAGGCAAGTATGAAGATAAGAGAGTGAATGATGTTGGTAGGTTTGCGTTAGGAGTGTGTATGGAAAAGAATCTTTTTGAAGCTTTTACCATATTTAAGCACAAAAGGATCCATTAGTAAACGTGGGAAAGAGAGGGTGAGAGAAATACAATTGAATCCTGGCGGATAGCCGTCTTAAGAAGAAGGTTATGGACACAAGAGCGCATTGAAGAGCTGATCTGGGAACGGACCACTTTTTGGTGATAACCATAATAACAGATCTGTTTGCAGCATGGCGACGCCGCGTAGTATCCAAACTTGCGCGATCTGTCGCATCAAAAGCTGGAAACTGAAAGATGCAACCACCAGAAATGAATATGAAAAGGTAGTATCTGGTTAGCTTGATGATAGATTGAAAGTGATGAACGAGGATATTGAAGAATGTTAGCAGAACTTTAGAGATAGTATAATCGAGGCTGTGAAAGAAGTATGTGGAACAAATAACATCGAGAATGATAAAAAGCGTGATGTGTGGTGGGACTACACAGTGAAAGAGTCTTGTATATAGGAAGAAGAAAGCATGGCGAGACTATCTTGCTACTAAAAATAACGTGGTATGAAGAAATTGATGAAAGACAGATATAAGTTGCAGAAATCAGAAACAAAGGCATTAGTTAAAGAGAAGCGTGAAGGGCGTACAGCATTAGACAAAAACAAGATGTCGGACAACTTTGTGGAAGATTCTAAATTATTTTGGAAAGAAGTAGTAAGTACCAAAGTGGTTCAGGCCCTTGCAGAATGAATAAAGCGTATTCGAAAGAAAATTACCCATAATAATAAATAAAAAAGATGTTCTGCAGCGATGAAGTGAATATTATAGAAATGTATGATACTGGCGACTTTGTTTCTGATACTGAGAGAAGCGATTCTAATGAATTGCCACACTCGGGTCAGGGACTGGAGGATGACATTAGTATGAAAGAGATTGAAAAAGTGATAAAAAGTCTGAAACGTGAAAAGTCTGCGGGAAATGATGAGGTGACTGCTGAGTTGATCAAGTGTGGTGGTCCTAGGGATACCTTCTGTGCATTCTGAAATATTTTATTGGCAGAAGGGGAAGTTACAGGAGACTGGCGCATCGCAGTCCTAGTAACTCTGGTATGAGTGGTATGATATGTGATGGTACAGTAGTAAACTGCCTTTTGTACGCTGATGATGCTGTGCTTGTAGCGCCATCAGAAGCGGAGTTGCAGACATTAGTGACTGAATATGAATACGAACAAAACTGAGGTTCTGGTGTTTGAAAAGGAAGCGGTACAGATGAAATGTGAGATTTGTGATAGTGCATTTTCGAGGGATGGAAGATGTGAGTTGGATGTGGAGAGACGGATGGCAGCTGGCAATAAAGTAAACGACGATCTTGCCGCATATGGCCATACACAATTGATGGTGGTGCCAACTTTATTGTATGGTAGCGAGGCCTGGATATGCTTGAAATCGAGTGAAAGTATAATAAATGCAGTAGAAATTTGATCTCTGCGAAATATGTGGGGTGTCGCCCTTGCGGACGGGATAAGCAATGAAGAGATACGCAGCATGACAGGGTTGCACGACAGTTATTGTAAAAATGAAAAAATGAATGCTTAGATGTTTAAGGCTCATAGAAAAAATGAGTAATGAAAGCCTGACGAAGAAAATCTACAGCGGAAAGCGAGTGCTAAAAGAAGCCAAGGAAGACCAAGGCTGACTTATGAAGATCAAATAGCCAGTGTTAACAAACGGAAATGTCAAAATCACTCGCATACCTAAGCGAATATGTGTCCTTACACACATTTCGAATCTCATCATACTCCTTAGTATGATGAGATTCGAAGAAGCGAAAGAAGTATGTAAGTACCGCCATTTTCTGAAAGACATCACCTTTGACTAATAATGTTTGCATTGAGCAAGACATCAAAAACATTGCCTATGAATGAAATCAGATATTCAACAATTTGCAAACTTTACTAAACAAAACTTGAATAATTTTTGAAACAAAAACATTGTAAAATGTAGCCTAATGTTTTTTATCTACTCGGCAAGTTTGAAATAATCGCCGCCAGTTACGTATATTTAACATCCATGGGCTGCAATCTCTATTCTGGCGTAGCGATGAGTTCCCGAATAACGTCCATAATCGTTTCTATCCACGTGAATTATTTTGTTATCTACTGTCGTTTTCGTTGGTAGAATATAGATGAATATGACGTTATAGGTTACAGCTGTTGAGTTGTTTTAAATTTATCACTTATTAATCGAAGCAGGTTAATTTTAAACACTAAGTCACTACATACGTTTTAACTGTTTGTCATTAACGTTAACGATGATTAATAATAAGTTTCTCTAAGACTTCTGGAAAATCCTCTCGATACAGTGCGAGAAAAGAAGCGGATATCAAAAGCGCGGCTGCGGATTGGAAGCGGCCTTGTATTACAATGCCGCTTCTCAGCTACATGACGACCGTATTTTTAGCTACATGACGAGTTCAAGGTTTCAGAGCGAAAAATCTATTCTATTTTTATTTGAGCGACATAACTTGATGTAGGCACATACGTTTGTATAGTGCGTACATACATATCTTCATGCCGTATCCCTAACAGGGTAGTCAGAGGAGACGGAGCGCTAAGTGTCGTGATCCTTACATACATCTTTCGCTTCCTCAAATCTTATCATTCTCCTCACACATTTTCGCCAAGGTATGTTTGTGCTTTTGATATTTATGTCGATTAACACTCCAGCTATTTGACCTTTATAAGTCGGCCTCGGTCTTCCTTGGCTTCTTTTACCACTCACTTTCGCTCTGTAGATTTTTTTCGTCAGTCTTTCATCACTCATTCTTTCCATGTGTCCGAACCATCTTAGCAATGTATAGTCTTAGTTTTAATAATGGTTGTCGATTATTTCGAAGTCAAAGTCAAGTTCCGTACATATAAGTTCTATTCATAAGGCATTTCGAATTAATAACTACCGTAACCGATACCCATTTATTCATAAAGTCTCGAAAGAAAGAGTTGCGGCGGCAAAAATCATGCAGCTGTTGCCTATAATAAATCATTTTTTACGTATTCGTGATTGATTACTTTCGCCGTGTGTACGAAATTAACTTTTATTTGTTGTTTACTGAGAGAACTTCTTTGAAATGCGCAAGTGGATGTTTACCTTATAATTGAGCATTCGTTCTAACGAATTCATGTGTCGAGACATCGACGGTGATTTCAATTTGTTTCATAACATATAAGTATGAAAGTGTGTACGTAATAAAAAGCAGAATAATCATTACATTTTTATAATTATTGTTCATTTCAATAACCAAATTGTTGTATCCATAACTATTTGAATAATGGAAAGAATAATGTGAATAAAAGATATTTCCTATCACTAATGGATGAATAACGTAACTACGAGTATCAATGACAATGGCAATAGATAACCAGTTGGTTCATTTTGGTATTCATTATGATAGTAATGGATCAAATACTATAAAACGTCAAATCGAAGTTCTTTTTCAGTGCAGTTAAATAGTTATGCCACAGCGTTTCCCGCCTGTCGCAAGGTTTGTATTTCATTCTATACTTCATTACAAAAGATTCACATTACCGTAATTTAAGTAACTCTGTACAATGTAATACTGTACTGTTTCCATGTAATTTAATGGCACAAACCGTACCCACTTCAATTTCTGTAATAAAAATAAACATTTTGCTCTTAAGGATATCATACCTCCAGATGTAATTGTAATTTCTATTTGAATATACATATCGGAAGAAAATCGTACACACACAAAACAAATAAAATAAAGAGGGTAGTAAATTAAAACAACTAATTTCAAATGAAATTGAAGTACTTAAAACAAATCAATAACTTTTATTCAAGAGTTTAACTTACAGTCGTTTCCTCGTCTGCTGCTGGAGAATAATTGAACTTTTATCGAATTACAAGAGCTTATCGACGCCATTCTTAGCGACGAATCAAACTTCCGCTCAAACAGAGTCAGATGGCGTCGCAAGCGCTTGAATTTACATTGATTTTTAGGCAATCAGCAATAATTAGCAATAATGATTAGTAAAGCAGTTTTCTAATTAATTTATCAAATTACTAAGGCTCATTAGCAATCAAATATTGCAATAAAAAAATAAAAAGACTTACTTTGAAACAACATAATGATTTTTCAAACAAACTAACAATTTATTTATTGGAAAATTGAAGTAAAATGTTAAAACAATAAAATCACTATCAACTAGATGATTATTAAAGTAATTAACAATTTTAGGATAACTTATTCATAACAATAATCGTTTGGCGACAGTTAGAAATCATGATCGTATAATTAAATAATCGTAGATAATTGTTGCGGCGACATATGTATTAATTAGGATGTTTAAAAAAAAACATTTTTTTTTCTAATGGTGTTGAGAAGTTGAAAGTACATACAAGAACAAAAATTTTGACGCCTATTAGAGCCCTTAATATTAATATTAAGGTTTGCCTCAATTCATTTATTTTTTTTCCATTTAAATAACATGGAATTTTTTTATTTTTATATTTGAATTTTAATAACTTCGGAATGGCTTGTTTGCACAACATCCCAACAAGAAGATTTATAGGAAATTTCACGCTCTACAAAAAATGCCTGAAGGTCAAAGTTCCTCATATCTCCTTTTAGTATTTAGTAGAAAATAAAATAAATTTGTTATAAAAGAGACCCAAAAATAATTTATTTGATATTTTTAACCTTTATATTTGGGTATTTGTGCTTTTTGTAAGGTACGTATTGAGTAAATTACCAAAAAAAAAGTTTACAATCTCAGATTAACAGAATTCAAGTGATTTAACAAAAAAAAAATAAGTATAGAGTATGATATTTTTTTGCAATTTTGTTGGAAAATATTTGAAATTTTTGATCAGTGTTATTTTTGATCGCTGATATCTTTGAAACGGAGATATGAAGAACTTTGACCTTCAGACGTTTTTTGTAGAGCGTGAAATTTCCTTTAAATTCTATTGTTGGGATGTTGCGCAAACAAGCCTTTCCGAAGTTATTAAAATTCCAAAATAAAAAAAAATTCCCGTGTTATTTAAATGAAAAAAAAAACAAATGAATTGAAGCAAACCTTAATATTAATGTTAAGGGCTCTAATAGGCGACAAAATTTTTGTTTTTATATGTACTTTCAACTTCTCAACACCATTAGAAAAAATAAAATAATAAAAATTTTTTGAAACACCCTATATATATATATATATATATATAAATATATAAATACAATACTCATGTATTTTTCACACTAAAGACTCCGACACTTTTCATTGCATCCCAACAGATATTCGTCCAAACTACGTCGAACTACTGAAATAGAAATTTCATCCTTAAGTCTACTGCATAAAGTATTTCACTAGATAACTACTGCGTAAGTGTGTCAGGAAACTTATGTAACATAGCTGTTGTAAACTGGTTCTTGTTTGGATTTCATAAGTTTTCATATTGTTTGAAAAGAATTACTAAAAACCTTTTGAAAATTTTAAAAACGCGAATATGGGTACGAATTTTTAATACATATGAGTACGACGTTTTACGACGACGCGTTTTATTTATTTTGTGTATCTACCTATTTGTTCATTCAAGGAAATTTTTACGTGAAGCTAATTTAGCATTCGCGTGAAGTGGGCTTTTTGGGTACACAATACATCTACGCATGCGTGAATTTTTGCTTCGTTATGATTTTATGAATTCATTACCGTGGAGCTTTTTCAAGGCAAGGATAAGCTTTAATCTGAGGGAAGTTTTGCTTTGACTGATGTGATGTTTAGATAGATACTTACGTATTTACGTAAGGTACATTTCACGTTCAGAAATACCTCGGAATTAGGTTCACATGAATAATTTGATTTGACTTTGAAGCATTCCCTTCCCCATAACAGCAAAAATTCTCGTGTGGAGAAAATCATTATTATAATAACAATAATTAATATCTGTCGCAGTAATTTAATGAAATACTGGTCATTATCGTTACCTGTACAAAGAAACGTTAGCATGGGCAAATGTGATTCTGTGCAAATGCGGGTGCGTGTGTAAATACATAGATATGTATACAGGTAAGTATGCACCCTTATATCCATAACGCCTATCTATCTACATTACAATAAAACTGTATCAAAGCCGTGTCTATACGATATGTATAAGATATTTTTTCGTACATAATTTTTCATTCGGAATAGACAAAGCGTCAAAAGGTAACGAAATCATTATTTTTACGCCATTTCTAACAATAAATCAACAAACACTGACAGGTGATTAACCTAACGCCTACACTAGTTCCTTATACCTTCGCATACTTATCTATTTATTCATTTATTACTAACAATTTGAAAAAAAAAGCAAAAATAAGAACTTAAATTACACTAGAATAGCTTATCGTCGTAAATAAGCATAAAAATATAAGGAAAAAAAACAGAACCACATTTTTCCTAATCATTTCATATTTATCTCTTCCATCTACGATTCTTTTTCATTATGCTTTGTTTTTATGAAACCAACTGCGACAGACGCCATATCTTTGATTAACAAATTAGCCGGGGGCAACTAAATTGTGATTTAATGACTAATAAATTGGTTTTTGATTTAGGAAAACTATGTTTGTAACGAAAATAAAATACCTATGTATAAAAATTCCATAAGAGGATTTTTCTGTTCTGTTATATGCTTTATAAAAGACTCATGAAATTAAAAATCTAACAATGTCTCTTTCTGTGTTAAAAATTCTGAGACTATACCTTAAATAAATGCAATGAAGTTACACAAATAAAATATATGTATAGATGAATTCACAACCTTTGTCCTTTTTTAATTAATATGTATATAATGTGACTGGCGATTCAGATGTGACGCATGCTCATGTAGGCTTTTTGAAAATCCCAAAAAATATCGCCATTTTGAAATATCTGAGTGCGTCATATTTTTATACAGACGGCTCAGTTTCAAGTCCTGGTCGTGCTGGTGATCCATAATCTAACGATAGTTTGGAGGGATCTTAATCTGACGGTTTGAAAAAAATTTCAATTGTTTAAATCGTTTTTACCAATTTCTCTCTAAATTCAAGATTACTCACATTGATTAAAAAATACTTATTTAAAGTAAGTTATGTTTTCGGTCAAAACAGATAGTAATTTCGGTCAAACATTATTCTATTTATATATTCACAATAATACATACATACTACTTACTGTACTTACTAATAATAAAAGCCGAAAATGTCTCTATCTGTTTGTCTGTTATGTTTATACGGCTTAACCGCTGGACAGATTTTTATTTGTTTAGAATGGAATGAATTTGATTTATAGATTAGGCCCCGGTGAGGATATACATCACTTTTTTAATTCCACGCGGAAGAACTCGCGGACAATAGCTAATAATATCATCCATAAAGCTTGCTAACATAGTTAACATTCTTTCTTATTTCTCGAGAGGCAAGGGGAACCATACTGATGGCCATACAGTCATGCCTGCCGTGTGAATCCGTGTTTCATGAGTACATGACGCCTGCCCTCCCTCGTGTTGAACGCTGGACTATATCGAGCGGAGCTGCACATGTATAAAAGTCTGTATAACAATATTTTGATTTTGTAATACTTGCTCCGATTTAAAGTAAATTCTAGTCCTGTTCCAGTCAATCTACAAGTAAATTCTACTTATTCTTTAAAATGAATCAGATTACCTTTTTTTTCTTCTTCATGGCATGGCGCACAGATTAGCACATTTACCAATGTTACGTATTAATAAGTAGAATCGCTTGATGAGTTAAACAGGCAATGCAATGCACAATTATTGTTATAATTCATGACTAACACATGAAGCACGTTCAAATTAAATTCGTTTTTTCTTATCGTAAAACTCCTCCAGTAAAGTTATAACTTTAGACTTTACTAGAGTTATAAAGGACTTCTTGGAAGAGCGCAAGAATTTCAGTTACACATATTTATTTAGACTTACTCTATTCTTTTCACTTATACAGAACTTTAAAACACAATATGCTATCACTTTTGTACCTTAAAGCTCCCAAAAATGTAAAAAATAGAAAATCTAAATAAAATGACAACCTCACTTCTTCCGTTCCCGCCAAAAAGTCCTGGATACACTATTATCTTCTGGTAATTCTATTGCTGCTACGAACAATGGGCAAGTGTTGCGCTGTCAAACCCGATAACTAAAAAAAATTAAATTTTTGAGTTTAAAAATGAATATACAGATAAATCGAATTCGAAGTCTGTCACTTGGGACTGCTGAGTTGATAACCCAATAAGTGCATATTTTTAATTTCATTTTAATGAATAATAATATAAGTATATCAAAAGGTTAAGTTTTGTTTTATATTTAATAGAAGAACCAAATAATGTACCAATATATTTTGTGGAATTTAACAGCTCGTGATTCTTTCTACACTGAACGCTTCATAAAATGTAGGACCAAGTATTACAACTTAAAAGGCGACGCATTGGAAATTTTGTCGGCAGGGATTTCAATTTTTCTAGGGGACTACAAACGTATGAAAATGATATTGGGTAACCTGATTTTCCATTTCATTAACTTTATTTTTACAATTGCGGTACGATTGGTTACCTTTTGTAACACAAAAAAAAAATCAAAGAAATCTCTTTTAAAACAGAGATTAACATTTTTAGGAGCAACGGGACCGATTTATTTTTCTAAATTTTCTTTATAGTTTAATATAAACATATTCTTCAAAATGACAGTTAAATTTTTTAAATTAATTATAGTTTTTAAATTAACGAAAATTACTGTTTCTTCGAATTTTTCGTAAGGTAGCGCGAGCACGTTTGCATTGAGCAGAAGGTCTATTTTAGATTAAATTATTGTTTATCAATGCGTCGCCTTAACTGGATGGATAACTTATAATGATTTACAAGTAAAGCATAACTTACTGAAAACCTAAACCAATTGAACATTCATCATCAGGTACCAATTTTATAGGTCGCATTTTGTGCTGTCTATTTACCCCCTCCTGTACAGACTATAATATTAAATAATTTTCTTGATAATTGTAATTCTGTATGGGAAAAATCTGAATATCACACGTGTATTGTGGGCGATTTTAATGTGGGAACTATAGATTGGAATTTGGTGAATACGTCAAAGAATTATCATCACAAAACCTCTATATGTAGATCTTTGATTGATTTTTGTAATATCAATAATTATAAACAATGCAATAATGTTTCTAATAACATTGAGAGAATTTTAGATCTGATACTGACTGAGTGGCCTTATTGCGGAGTTGCAAGAGCTTCTGATGTGTTAAATACCGTCGATGTAGCTCACCCTCCTATAGAATTTAATTTTGAGTTTTCTTCAGTTTCTTTAAACACAAATCCCGATAAGGTTAAGTTAAACTTCCGCAAGTTTGATTATAAAGCAGTTAACGATTATTTAGGTAAAATCGATTGGGAGTTCCACTTCTCCAACGCTAGTGATGTAAATAATATGGTTGACATTTTTTATAAAATTTTAAGTACATCAGTAAATAAGTTTGTTCCTCAATCAAAATCACGTAAGAGCAAATTTTCCCCATGGTTTAGTTGTGAACTCAAAAACAGACTTCGCGAAAAAAATAAATCTAGAAAAAGATGTTACATGAAAATCCTTTAGATCATGTATCTTTTCAACTGTTATCTAAGCGATGTAGAAAACTGACTAAAGAATGCGTGATGCGAATACGTGAAGTGTTGAACACAAAATTGTTAAAAATCCCAAATTTCTTTGGTCTTATATAAAAGCTAAAAATGATCATTCCAGTAGTTTTCCTGCTACTGTAACTGATAGATTGAAATTATCTGAAAATGGTGATGACATCTGTAATCTATTTGCAGAATACTTTTCGGCTGTGCAATATGACAGTAATAATTATTTTCGAACTGTCGCTCCTAATTTAAAATCTTTAGAAAATACTATAAATGCTAATGCAGATTGTCTGACGAACTTTTCAGTAGACCGTGAAGAACTATTCAAAAAATTAAAAGGCTTAAACGTCTCAAAGGGAGCGGGTTCTGATAGTATTCCTCCATATTTCATTGTTAATTGTGCATCCAGTCTTTTGGCACCTCTTTGCCTTATTTATAATAAATCGTTTAAAAGAGTAGTATTCCCGACACAATGGAAACTAGCTAAAATTGTTCCTATTCATAAAGCTGACGATATTCATGATGTGAGGAATTACAGACCCATATCCATTCTTCCCGTGTTCGCCAAAGTTTTTCCCATGTGTACAAAATTATTTTAAAAAGTTCATATCTGACAAGCAGCACGGTTTCGTAAAGACTAGATCGATATTCACAAACCTAGTTAGTTTTACTGAGTCCTTAATGGAATTCATAGACACAAATAAGCAAGTAAATGTAATCTATACAGACTTCAGTAAAGCTTTTGACAAAGTTCCTCATCAATTCTGCTCAAAAAGTTAAGTATCTACGGCTTTTCAGGGTCTGTGTTGTGTTGGTTTGAATCATAAATCTGACACATATAATATTGCTTCCGGAGTGCCACAGGGCTCACATTTGGGATCTATATTATTTAATATATTCATTAACGATTTACCAGAATGTTTTTGTTATGCTTCTCCGTATATGTTTGCTGATGACCTCAAGCTAAGTCGAGTCATTAACACGATACTCAACCTAAGTCGAGTTATTAACACGAAGCAGGATGTTACACTTCTCCAGAGTGATCTTGATACTCTGGAGATATGGAGTGAACAAGATGGTCTTCATATCAACGTTAATAAATGTTATCACATTAAGTTTTCACGCAAATTACGTTTAGTGCCCTCTTTTTATTCCATAAAAGATACTATAATAAGTGAAACAAATATAGTTAAAGATAAAGATCTGGGAATCTCGTTAGATCAAAAGCTCAGATTTTTACCCCATGTTGAACACATAATGAAAAAATCATCTAGAAATCTGGGTTTCATTTTGAGGAATGTTAGTCTTCCGTAATATCACGACCAAGATACTCTATAACAGTATGGTAAGGAGTGTTCTGGAATACGGTAGTGTGGTGTAGTGTCCCCATTTTGCCACTCATTCTTTGATTAGAATGGGTACAGAAGAGGTTTGTCCAACACTTGGCCTACTCGGTAGGCATAGGTAATGCAAATTTGAGTTTCTGTGCACTGCTGAAACGGTTTAAGATGGTTAACTTATCTAAACGCAGAGAATTCACTGATGATGATCACTTGATATTTTTTTTTTTAAACAGTTAGGATATGGAATAGACTGTCCCGAGTTTTAACAAAGGATTAAATTTAAAATACCCACAAGACAAAACAGAGGCCCCATCACTCCCTTGTGGCCACCGTTGCGACGCACTGTATTGGGTTTTCAATTCCCTATTTGCAGAATGTGTAGATTATATAACAAGTGCAGTGTAAGTACCGACATCTTTTCTGTCTCGCTAGCTAGATTTTATAGAGAGATTAGAGATGCTTTGTAAACTTTGTTTTATAAAAACTGTACTCATTTCGTAAGATATATATTAATTTGTATTATATTATAAGTATTATAAATAATATGTAGGTATACCCATATATAAACTTGTAAATATGCATGCAATGTTTATCTGTAAATAACTTTACAGTCAATTTTAATCATACTGTATTTTTAATGTAATTTGTATGCATGTAATAATGTAATAGCTGTAGATAAACCATAATAAATAAATAAATAAATAAAATATTATTTCCGTGTTATACCGAAATTACATACCTACAAAAATCCAGAAAAAACCTGCTTTTCACAAAAATTCAGTAGGATCTTCGAAATTCTAAAGAACAATGAAATAATTTTTGCTGCAAGAACAGATAAAAATTATAATGTCGTAAATCTTTCAAACAAGTTTTTAAATAGTAATGTAGCTTTAGCTTTCCTGCAAAATAAAATTAAGTAGGTATGTAGGTACAAAAACAAATTTGGAGACTTCTCCGTGCTAAAATATGATCAAACTGCACCTGTGAATATTAACCTTATTGCTACTAATATGGAGTGTGAGAGTGAGGGATGAGAACGCTTGCACTGGGCTATATATCCAGGTTCTCGAGGTGTAATAGCCATGTCAAGTAATTATAAAAAACTTTACTTCATTAAAATCGATCTTCTTCCTTTTTTCCAAAACGCTATCAGTAGGCACCTTGTGGCATAAATTATTTATTCAATGTCAAATTTAATTATATAGGTATTTGTATCGCATTTATAGTTATTTTTGTACTTGAGTTTTGATAAGTAAAGGATAGTTATTTCGTACTTTTCAGTGGTTTTTTTTGAAGTCGGTTTAAATTTTTTCGTAATGACAACCTTGAGTAAATAATCGCACGTATTTTGTGTAATTATTATCAAAGATAAATTGGCTTATATTTTATGCATAAAAATAATACTATGCTAAGTTACGTAATATTGTACATATTTATACTTATATGTTGTAATAGTATGTAGTGATCATGATGCCGTTAAAAAATATATCCATAATATCTTACCGGTGAAATGTGTAGGAATTCTGAAAAGCCAAATTTAAGTTACACCTATATTATATCAATGTCACGTAAACCGTAGATTGGTATTTACGTTGCGCTGTTGCGAATAACGCGTAAAATGTCGTTAGCGGGACCACAAAGGGATTCATTAACGCATCTACCTTCTACCTTCCATGAAATTCCACAGGTACCACGGAAATTAATAGCGTGTTTTCGAGAATAAGCTACCTGCAAGGGTTACCTGTGAGAAAGTTCAAGTTATTTGTCCGCAGTTCAATCTGACGTCAAATGAAATCCTAATACACGGAGCCCCTTTTATCTTCATCATACAGGTCAAATCTTAATCAAACTATTACACTTGTAACTTAATAGTTTAGGTTAAGACTTTATAATACTTCGGAAAACTATACTAATTATATTGTGTAGAATCAAACTAAGTTAGGCTAGGCTTGTATTTTGGGTAGCAACAATAAAACGAATCCTCGAAAATTTAGAGTAGGTAATTTCTCAAATTGATCTAGCCAGAAATCGAACCCGTGACCTTTGCCCATAATGAATCCTATTCATTGACTATTAAGTTTTGAATATTCAATAAACGTATTTTTCTTTCTAGTTCTAAGCTTGAACTAGTGTCACACGACGTAGTAGGAGAGAACCTGATAACAGTCAATTCAAGGGAAATTAAGAAAATTTCTTTTCCTAAGTTGATCTGACCGGTGACTTAACATCTTACTTACACCTTAATAGAGAAAGCGGATAATTTGTAAGATCATTCTTGTCTGTATCGACGCCCACAGTTGTATTTTCAGAAACAATGTATCAAACATTGAAATGTGGCACAGTGAAACATTATGTTAGCCCACATATTTTGCACTAGTTGGTAAATTCACAAGAAAATTCAAGATGGAAAAAATTGAGCGAATATATTCGAATTCGACATAACTATTCGCTTCCTCATTCTTATCTTATTGGAATTAGAAATTCAAAAATTTAAATTGAAATAAATATTTAAATTTAAATTAGGTACATAAAATTTATAGGAAAAATATAACGAAAGTCTCAGGTTTTATAGAATTTCAGAAATCAAGTTTCGACATTTATCATTCTATAAATGTTGATTGAAACCCTCTTTACATGAGGACGAACTCTCATTTGTTCGATTTTCTTTTTTTTTCTACAAGCTAAGCCTTGCGGTTTCAACGGCGTTAAATTTGGTATTTTGTCGGTATAAAAAGTAGGCTAGAGTACTCTCTGAAAAGTCCTTTACCTCTAATGAAAGTCCCGTCAAAATCGGTTCAGCATTATCGGAAATTAGGCCGAACGGACAGACAGACAAAAATTTAAAAAAGCATGTATTAGGTTTTAGTTACGAGCAAAAAACACATAAGCTTTAAGAAAATGATTATATTTTAAAATCACAGACAAACGCTTAAATTTTAGTTATGTATACAGATTTATAAAAATTGGTTTGAATTTAACTTTTCGTTAACATTCGTTTGTTCTTCAATAAGTCATCACTGACTCATTGACGAACGCAAATGAGATGCAATAATACGTTAACTGAACTATTTGTACTGTACAGACTCAGGTGTTACTTTGTTAAAAACCAATTTATTATATATACTTTGTTAAAAAACAATTTATCATCGGTGATAACATGTTTCGATTCTCAACGATCCTCATCCTCAATAAATTTTCATTCTCAGAAAATTTTTGAAATTCTGACTCGGTCATCTACTCAGTATTGCGTGAAATAATGAAAAGTCTTTTTGCTATATTTATAGTTATGGCTATAAAAGGTACAAAAGGTGTCTGACCGAGTCTGAAATCTGAATTTTCTGGAGAATGCTTTGTTGAGAGGCGAGACATGTGTCGAAAGCTTATTAATTACTAAATAGGTAATGAACTGTTAATTAGTTACGAACTGACGAACAATACAATACAAACTGTGATGTCGAGTTTTTGTAAATTCTAGTAGCCTAATTAGAGGCTGGGCATTGAACTCAAAATTTTTGACTTGAAAGACAGATACTAACCATCAGAGAAATGTGTCATTGAAGGAACCTTTTGTAAGTCTGAAGTATTATTTTATGAATCAAAATACAACTTCAATATCATAAAAGTGAAACTTGAATTTATCATTCGTTCGTCAATAACGAGGATATTAATACGAGTATTTACTCCAAATCCGATCTGAAACAATATTTTCAGAACAATTAGTTTACTTTCAAATATTTACTTCATTTTGTTGTGTACTGACGTAACTTGTTTAAATTAACTTTCAACCCCTTAAAACTTTCACAGTTCAGATACAGTTCAGTTTAGGTCAGTTCGTATAACATAGGATTTCAAACTCGTACCTTTTTTAATCCCTACTAATGAATACCTACCTATGTTCGATGCTTACTGCGTCTGCAACTTTTATAACAACGTAACTAATAAGTCAGAAAGATCCATTAATGCCTAAATATGAAGCTAAGATAAAGAGTTTATTAATTGTAATTCATTGTAAAGATGATCAGTATATTTCATTTCGTGTTAAAATATTCTCATTCGTAAATTCGTTTGACTATTTCATGAAAGACAGCTAAGGCCAAAAAAGAAGTCATAATTATAATAATAAGTAATAAAGACATAATGTCATTACTCTAGGGTATTCGCAAAGTAATTATAGGAGCCATATTTACTTAATAATAAGTTTTGACTTATTTAAGCCAAAATTTCTTGAAGATGAGAATTTATATAAATTTTTTTATTTCTCTTTTTTGAGTGATCTTGACCTAAATAAATATCTAGGACAGGTCTGCAATTAACTTCTTTCTCATTCCGGAGCGCAACGATATATAAGAGAATCCTAAACAAAATATAATAAACATACTGGCGTAAAGACGTACAATGAGTGCGAGTGAGATTGTAATCTTTTACGATAGTGCCACGCATAGGAAAGGGACAGCAAACGGGACGGTATTGTAACCGGTTTTGAATGACAGGCTACACAAGTCGTCATGCCTGTGGAGAACGCTGTTATTTTATTATTTTGTATTATGTCTGTTTTATTACAAAGTACTGTATTTTTCAATAATGGTTACGTGTTCTGTACGTGATGGTAATATTACACATCGCAATAATCAAGGGGATCATTGATTTCATAGGTGACAATGACAAATTAAATATCGTCACGCAGCAACGAGCTCTATGTTCGTCTATACGCCAGTGTATACTAAGTTTATGGATGTTATACTGTATATCATAATAATGAGCCAGTGCTACTAGTGACATTTTTCTTTCGTTTTTTTAAATGATAGGAGTTCGTAATAATTAAAATACTTAAATTAATATAGTAGATTTTGCCAAAGCGCAATGCAGTATCGATACAGTCACAAAGTCGCTATCTAGTCGCCAATACTCAAATTATGAAGTGTGTACGCACCCTTAGGCGTAGGTTACTTATCTGTTTCTCTAATATAGGATTAATAAGAGCTATCAATATGATAGATATCATTCCGATACTAATGTATCTTTCGCTAATCGAAACGTCAGAGGAAACGTATCGCCTAATTCACTGATGACGCAGTTAAACGGAAAGTTCCAATGATACATACCCGTCATAAAACTTATACCTACTTGAGGTCCGACACATGCGTCCTGGCATCATGTCGTAATAATAAAAGTTGCCGACCCTCATAAGTCATAGGTCACTCACTGGTATTTCGGATGTGAGAAAATGGTGACTTAATGCTCATTCTAGATTCCAGAAGAACAAAATGTTTGGTTGGGCCAGTGATTTAATTATGCAATTCATTGACCGAAAATATATTTCAGTTTGACATTCCAGGCGCATTAAAGAACGTCAACCTATACATTTTTACAATGAAACGAACTGTTATATTAATTTCCAAACAACGAAAGTATATTATATGCATTATGCATATCTGAAATTCAATTTAATGAATTAAATTATTTCAAGAGTTTGGATACAGCATACATTACATACACCAAACCAAAAATACTAATTTATGTTAACATAATATTACGTATGCTAACGCGGCATGTAGCCAACTATAGTATAGTAATCACAGAACGAGGTATAACCCTGAAAAGGGCTGGCAGAGGTTACGATTTGCTTATTAATATTTAGGTTATTTATGGCTTTCATAATACACTAAGCTATAAAATATACATATAATTCTTACGGTTAATAAAATAAGACCCTATTTATTAAATGACTTCAAAAAAAGGAGGGGTTTCTCAATTCCTCTGTATGCACATTTTTTTATGTTTGTTCCGTCATAACTTCTTCGCTTATGAACCGATTTCAATGATTCTTTTTGATTATTCCATTGGGTTCAGTATAGCTCCAAAATGGTCACATTTAAATTGGATATTGGTAGTCAGACTTCAGATACCTTTTTTTTTTTGCGTCAGGAAATGCTTTATGCATCCCGTCCTGCCGTAGGGGGGTGGCAGGGGAGTATGTGGGACTCCTCGACATTAGGGTGCTAGGCCGAGTCTACCCACTAAAACCTGACGGTGTTCCTCGAGAGCCTTGATGCCGGGGCAACGGGAGCGCGTTGGCATTCTGCCGCGACCCCGGCGGCTATGCCCAGCCTGAGCCGGGCCCTCCTCCGCTTGCGGGCAGTTTTACCTGCCCGCTCTCCTGGGAGGCGGGCAGCACCATCCCGAGGCCATTGGTGAGGCGCCTTCCCCCGGAGGACACCCCAGGCCTCCGAAGTGGCAGCTTCCGCACCCCGCCTACACCACGGCAGGGGCTTCAGCACGCCCACCTGATTTTTACGTGTTTACTCACGGGTTTTTACAAGTTTTCCTTCTTCCCGCCTCTGATTTTAAGGTGTTGTCTCACGGGTTTCATTTCGAGTTTTCCTTCTCTCCACCTCTGGATTTAACGTGTTTTCTCCCGGGTTTCATTTCGAGTTTTCCTTCTCTCCACCTCAGATTTTTACGTGTATCTTCACGGGTTTTTAAAAGTTTTCCTTCTTTCCACCTCCGGGGCCACAATACCCTTCCTGAAAGAGGGGCAAGTGACCCCGACATCTGACCCCCGCCCTCACGCAGAGGACGGGAAACACAACTTGTCCTCATAAATGGGGACATCTCCCCCCCGGTCCGGGCCAGGCCCTTTCGGCACTGCAGCCGCATTGGCCCCGACCCGGTACTGAAGGCGCCGCCGAAGCACCACCCTCAGGAGTGTTTATCGACTCTCCAGTCTAGATCCGCAGTGTTCAGTGGAAACAGGGTCACCTCGAGAAGGGTGTAGACATGAAGACTTCAAAGATACCTACACCAAATAATTACAACTGCTTATAAGCTTCGTTTTGGTATATTGATGATTCTTTTATGTATCATTCCGTTCCAGAATTAGTAAAGAAGTTAGTTGTAGAGGTATACAACTAACTTCTTTACTAATTCTGGAACCTTCCCCCGAACCTGGAAGTTGTAGAGGTCTACAACTAACTTCTTTACTAATTTTGGAACGGAATGATACATAAAAGAATCATCAGGAACTAGGATAGGTTATCCTAGATACTTATTTAGACCAAGGGAGAAATGAAAAACTTTTTAGGACAAATAAAACCGACTTCAAAAAAAACACTGAAAATTATTAAATAAATATTCTTTGCTAATCAAACCTATATAATTAAATTTGACAGTTATTGAAGTCGATGCCGAATTGATTGGCGACAACAGAAAATTTACTAGTTTGGTAGGCTTGGCACCGACTTCAGGAACTGTCGAATTTAATTATATACACATATAATATAGGTATACACTGTCTCGTATATTTATGCACAAGTCGTTACGTTAGAACGTCAGTACGAGTATCACGAGAGCCGAAAGCGGCAGTGGGCGTAGTGCACCGTTGTAGAAATATATTGTCGAGCCAGTGCTTCTAGGTTATGGCAGACGGACCCGACAAATTGTACAGGTTTGATTAGTAAAGGATAAATGTTTTGTACTTTTCAGTGTTTTTTTTCTTTGAAGTCGGTTTCATTTTTTTCTTAAAAATTTTTATCTACACATGTACATGATACCTACACATTATTCGATGCCTATGAGTTAAATTAATTAATCATTCGTAATATTAATTTTGTAATGATTCAGGTATTACTTTGTGGTAATACATTTCATGTGACGAATTCTTATATTTTTAGCTAACTTCCACCCAAAATTTCAAACTTTTCGCTTTTCAACGAAGTAATCTGAGCAAATTTTAGAGATCAGATTAGATCAGCTAACTAGCGTTGATTTTGATGATAGCAAATAAAGATTATTGCAAGAATTCATCACATTCGTAACATGATTTGTGACTTTGTAAGTAAGTTTACTTTATGGTTTGGTAATGCATACATAACATATATAATTTTAACTTTGTAAATGTTATCGTTAAAACATTTGTTTATTTAATAGTATATTTTCAATAAATATTAACATACATTATCTTCACGCTGGATCCTTAATGGAGTAGTCAGAGAAGACAGAGCGCCAAGCTTCGCAGCCCTAACTAACTTCTTTCGCTCCCCAAATCTCATCATTTTTCTCACACATTTTCGACTAGACATGCGAGTGCTCTTGACATTTCCATCAGCTAACATTCTGGCTATTTGACCTTCGTAAGTCAGCCTTGGTCTTCCCTGACTTCTGCTACCACTCACTTTTGCTCTGTAGATTTCCTTCATCTTTCATCACTCATTATTTCTATCTGCCAGAACCACAGACAAACTAGCGCACGAGACTTCAAAAATCGAGCGGCATGGGTAATAGCGTCGTGCACAATAGGAAACAGAGATTATGCTTGTCGATATTGTATATATCGATAAGTCATGGGTATGAGAATTCTTTTCGTATTTCTAAAAAGGAAGAATTATAATAATCACAACAAAATTATTTATATTGAAATAGAAATAAGTACGATTAAACTCATTAAATTTTTAATTTGAACACAATTATTCAAATCAAAAATGTATGTAATAACTAATAAGTACCAGTTAATTAAAAGCTTGTAATATTTAGTAGGAAGGAAACAAGATGATTTGGAACTAGGTATATAATTTCAAAGAACGATAGCCATTATAAGTTTCCACAAATAATTGAAACAATATTGACGTATCGATACGTTTTTTTGCATCTCCACTTACGTGAGACGTAACATGTAATTATAACGTGCTAGACAAGGACGAACGCTGACTCGAAGCTTAACAGCAACCGATAAATTTCTATTATAAATTTTGTACCTACCGATGAAACGTGATATTGTCCTTTTTGAAACTATTTTTTACGACAGTTACTACCACACCACTTTACAGCGTAATTTGGCACTGCTTAAGTATTTTATTCTATATTTTTTGACACCACTTAAACATGGATTTCATATCTGCTTCCTGATAACTACTAAACAAGCGCGCGTTTCTGTTTTAACTTATATGAGCATTTGTGGATATAGTTTGGATATAGTTTTCCTCCTTAATAACCATAAGATCTTTTCAGAAATTAAATACCACATCTGAATGACTTCTCACATCTGGACTACCATTTGAACACGAATGGCAAGGGAAATAGGATTTCGAGCGAGATCTTTTTACTGAATTTGTGTGTCAGTTGCGACTGAATCGACGGACGGTATGTGAATTTCGGAGACGACCCAGTGAGCACTAAGTTGTAATATTTGAAAGAATATTTGAAAAATTGAAAACGTTAAAAATATTATACTTTTAACAGTTGTGTGGAGAATAGGTTAGTTCTATCTGTTTGCAAAGCATGAAGACGACGTATGTCAATCACACTCTGAAGGTAATTATTCACCCTTGCTTTAAAGTTATAGTATGACTGAAGAAACGTGTTCTTGAGCTTACTAGTAATTATTAGTATAGTAAGCGATTTGAGGAAGCGAAAGAGGTGTGTAAGGACCGCGACTCCTGGCGCTCCGTCCTCTCTGGCTACCCCGTTGGGGATACAGCGTGAAGTTATGTTATGTTATGTTATTAGTATAGTAATTATTACAGCCTCGTAGATGTCTTCTTGTGTCTTCAGATGTCTTCTTGTGTTCTGGTGGCCATTCAGCACTGTTTCATAGGTTGGAGCTCCGGTTACCGCCAGCCTGGTGATCTTCCCTTCTCTATTTCATCCACGAATTTTCCAGTTTTCCTTCAAAACAAGAAGATGTCCCTTAAATTGGTTGCCCTC
This sequence comes from Zeuzera pyrina, assembly GCA_907165235.1. Classification (NCBI taxonomy): domain Eukaryota; kingdom Metazoa; phylum Arthropoda; class Insecta; order Lepidoptera; family Cossidae; genus Zeuzera; species Zeuzera pyrina. The sequence continues at coordinate 7,994,291 of OU015629.1, forward strand.
AGTTCCTCCTCTACCTGTGTGTCTAACCCTAGTGCATGAAATCTAACGCCTGTATACGTAAAGAATTTTGATATGAAGTATATGCTAGTTTCTTACCCGTTGCAGTATTTACATAGCAGATTTAATTTTAATCTGAGTATAAAGAATATAATAGATGCTAACCCTAGTGTATGAAATCTAACGCCTGTATACATAATGAATTTTGTTACCAAATGTATGCTAGTTTTTTACGCATTGCAGTATTTGCATAGGAAATTTAATGTTAATCTGAGTATACAGAGTTTAATAGGTGCCTGTTTAGTGTACAATGTCTTGTTAAGATACCTATCAGTATATTATATACTCGTATATTACCTTTTTCCAACCTAAGGATGTACTTTGCACTTGCTTTATTTTTTCTCCAAAGTACATCTTGGTTTGTCTACATGTTTTTGATTTCGTTATTACAGCCTTGTCACAATAGGTTTGCAAGCGCATTTCCATCGACGCGATTACTAAACATGCACGCAGCGAACTCGCCGTGTAAGCGCAAGGAGTTCGCAGCGTGTACACAACGAATTTGCTACGTATTCGCAAGCTTGTCGCTTAAAGACAGTGTACAATTGCATTGATATTAGACAACGTTGCGTAATCGCGGCAAACTGTTGCGCACACGCGATGAACTCGTTGCGGACACGAGGCGAAATCGCCACGCGTATGTTTACGAATCGCTTTGCTGGAAACTTGTTTGCAAATGGTTACTGTGATGAAGTGTTTCATAGCCGCAATTTGCGAGCGTGTTCGCAAACTGCGGCTATGATAACAAGATGAATCAACACGTTTTGCGCATTAGATGAAGCAAATTGCGTCGTCCGTATGAAAGGAATGTCAAAAATATAAAAATGGAGGTCATATAGATAAAAAAAGAACGGAACTATATTATCTTTTAATTCATCATGTATCATACTCACAAAATAATTTATATTTAATAAGTGTAGTTTTACGTCATTTCCCTTTTGGAGTAGACACTAGATAGAGATTCAAGGCGTAAAGAAATTACATTTTGATTCCACTTTCAGCGGAAGGTACTTACTTGCAGAACACGGAACTACAGACAATAACGGGTTACCATTCGCTGTACACAATCAGTCCTTGACTGACATCAATAAGCAGATAGCACATTCTAATATGTGCTAATATGTTCTCTTTCTCGCTCAAAGTAGAATAGAATAATATTATAAGACGCCAGACATAAGATAGCTATTTCATCTAACAAGGATAGCGCTCTTTTAGTTCTAAGTAAAACTAAAATGTTTACGTACCTAACGGTAAGTCATGTCCGCACTGGCTCATAACTTTAAGTTTTAAGCTACTCATCACTCAAATGCAAGCTCAAATCCAAAGCTTACAGGGAATTGATTAAACTTGAAGCCTGTACATTAGTTGCTGAGCAACATATGTAACGAAACACCTAATATTATAGCGTAAGCTTTCCCAGTAAGATAAGTTAGCATAAGTTTAGCATACCAAATGTTTGGGATCGAAAAGTTTGAACGCCGTGGCGGCATGACTAATGAGTCTCAAGACCCACGTGTGTTGCTTACCATTATGTAGATTTCTTCTTTACAAAGGATATTAAAGAAAGTCTTTTGTATAAAGGTAAGAAAGTACCTCGAAATGCGTGATAGGTATAATTTTGTTGACACAATCATGTGAATACATAATTTGTCGACCATCTACAATTTCAAAACACACATGAAAAGACTGGCACATTTTTGTTTACCTGTATATCATTTGAGACAGTAAAAATAGCCATTCATATAAATAATCAAACACTCTATTACTTTAAATATTATATTAGTAGGTGAAGTGAAAACTTCAGATCTCTTTATAAGAATATTGAGTGAGGAGTGAGAGTTAAGAAGAGTGGGAGATTTAGCAGAGTTAAAGTTTACATGGAGAAGAAGTGCAGAAAGCTAACATTTTTATGTAATACTTGTTACAAATACATTAAATTAAATGAAAGACTCATCCTAGGACCAAGAAACATACAGGATAGAGTCTTTTCTCTAAAAGCCTTTCTGTTTTTTCGTTGACGTGAGATCCAACTTGTACTAAAGTGCGTGACTAGGGACGGGTCAGAGTAATACAATACAAAATCTTATCGATACAATTTTTGAGCTTTTGACAAGTAGGTAACTGTAACTCGTCAATTCGTTATAAAAAGAGGGTAAATCTTCTTTGTTATGTACTGATGCTCAATTAGATATATTATTTACAAATGTTAAGAATAATAAGAAGCTTCCAATTCAATAGATAACTATAGAAGCGATTTTATTTTATTTTGTAAAATTTATAAATACTTTAGACTTTTAATTTTAGTTTTAGATATAGTATTTTATAAAACTCCTTCCTTCCTTCACCCCAGCAGATTGTTGGGGAAAAGTAGTAGGTATCTAATACTTTTGTCTGTTATTTCCTTAGGTGGCGAAAAAGAGAAAACCGTGAGCGCGTGGTGTAAAAAACCTAGTAGTTAGCCCTAGGACAAAGAAAAAGATGCAAAAACATGGTGTCGAAATAGAATACATTTTTACTACTCCCAGGCAAAGAGTGAAACTTTTAACAGCCTTAGCAAAATCATGGGCGGACGCGTTGAGACGTCTGAGAACTATTAAAGCATTAAGAGAAAGCAAAATGTATATTTTATTTGTAAATTAAGTGAAGAAGTACTAAGCAAATTTTTATTTTGTACCGATCATAGCAAAATCAGTAACAAAGATGTACATAAAACGATCCAAGTACTCACATTGCAAATTATGCACACATCAAATTACGCAAATATTTTTTAATTTTTGAATGAACACCAATTATTGGGTATTAAAACACATGTGATGTTAATATTGATAGCCGAGCGAAACAAAGCGAGTTCCATAAACTCACACTCGTGTTTAATACTACCTATTATATTTACGACAGTGGCATAAATAAGTATGGGTAAAATTATTGTTTATTTAGTGGGCCGTAAATGTTAGGAGTCAATTTGTATTGTTTTTTCATTTCACATTTTGTAAGTTTGTTAATAAGCTGCTTATTGTGTTATAAGTTTGTTATTTTTATTCTATTAGTCTGAAAAAGTGCGACAAAAATGAAGGAGTTTTTATAAAATACTATATGAAATCTAAAACTAAAATTAAAAGTCTAAAGTATTTATAAATTTTACAAAATATAATAAAATAAAATAATGTCGCTTCTATAGTTATCTACTTCATTGGAAGTTTCTTATTATTTATAACATTTGTAAATAATATATCCAATTGCGCATTGGTACATAACAAAGAAGGTTTACCCTCTTTTTATAATGAATTGACGAATTACAGTTACCTACTTGTCGATAGCTCAAAAATTTTATTAATAAGATTTTGTATTACTCTGTGACCCATCCGTAGTCACGCACTTTAGTACAAGTCGGACCTCATGTCAACGAAAAAACGGAAACGGTTTTCAAGAAAAGACTCTGTTTAGTATGTTTCTTAGGTTCATTCTGCCAATGTTAAAAAGACTATTAATGTCAAATTCATAATAGCCTGTGATCGTATGTTATATGCTGTAACCTTCTTGGATAAGTTGCACAGAGTAGAGATTGTCGCCAAAGAGTTTATATTATAAGTTTATATTATAAGTTTATATTATAAGTTTATATTTACCGTGCGGCCTCTAGTTATTATGAAAGTACAATGAATCTTAAACTTATTTATATTTATATTTCGAATAATAATTTTGTATAACATGAATAAGTTCATTTTTTAAGATTGTATACTTATTTTTTGCTCAGGATTTCAGATAAAAGATCTTTTTATGGAAACCCCTATACCTAAATACTTTTAACATTTTCTCCCCAACTATATCCGAAGTCCAGGAGGCGGAGAATATTACAGATTATGAAAATATTTCTACTAATCATTCTCAGTTCTTCGAAGTGATCGAAACGAGTGTTGTTAGAAATTTATAATAAAAAAAAATCGTTAAAAGTTGCTAAGAGCTTTAATTTCTATGGTGTTCTCCGTAAAACATAACATTATTCTATTATATTTTGAAAAGATATTTTAATAAAAACGATTTTCGTCTTCGAGTTTACCTTACGTAGAATTGGCAAATTGGAATGCTAATGACAACATGAAAAATATCCTTGCATTGGGTAAAGCATCTGTGACCCGTTGATTTTAAATACCCAACGTAGTTGCAACTTGCAACCGATGATCATCCGATGTAAAACTTTCCATACTATTTTACGAAATCGATTCACACAGTCACGGATGAGAAAGCATGAAAAAGAGAAGTTCGGAGACCTTTCGTTCTCATCCTCGACTTTTCCTGTTGAAATGTAATTTTTACGCATCGTTGCGTACAACTCGCGCTTGTCCTCGTCGTCGAGCTCGCCGTGAACTGCCAAACTCATGGCTACCCGCACACACACAATATTATTAGCAATGTTGGTTTGCAATAATATTGAATAATTTATTCATACCGCACACTAAGCAATATTATTGTCAATTATTCTTAATAGAAACTGACTCAGTAACGCGCAGTATCTTGATCGACGTGCAAGTGTTAAAAATGGACAGAAAAAAAAGCCGTTGCATTGGTTATTGCTTTAAATTTATTGCATAAAATAAATATTTAAGAAAAAAACGATGGGTTAAAGATTGGATGAGAAGAAAAGCATATTTAAATCATTTTAATCTAATAAATGAACTACGACATACAGAAGAAGATGATTTTAAAAATTACATGAGAATGAAAAAAGGCAACTTTCAAAAATTATTATCTTTAGTATCACCCTTCTTGGTTAAACAAGATACGCTGATGCGAAAATTGTTAACGCCGGAAGAGAAGTTAGCAGTTACTCTACGCTTTTTAGCCACAGGAAGAAGTTTTGAAGACTTGAAGTATTCCACTTTTATATCGCCAAGAGCTATAAGCACAGCAGTTATGGACACATGTGAAACTTTAATTTATGTCTTACGTGATTGTATAAAGGTAAGAAAAACAAACAATATAGTAATAAAACATCATCATCATTTTTATTAGATAATCTAATCAAATTATAAAAAAAAGTACCAATTCAATCTTCTATAGAAAATAATCAGCATGCTTTATATGTTATTTAATATCTAAATAAAATTATCTATTTCGACGCTTTAAAATAATGTATGATGTTTCGCTCAGAAGTATCTTCGGCGTGCACGTCAGCAGTAGTTATAACTTTCGTTGTCATGTTATATGTATTTTATTGACAAATTGTGTCACGTGGAATATACTCGCACTGTTGTGGTTGTGTGTTTCCAGGCCTTTATATTATTTGAGATGGAACTCCCGTGGTTATAATTGGTTGATGGTGACTTGAAGACATGGGAAACGCTTGCGGTATTCTTGTATTATTGGTATGCTCAAAGGTGAATGTGGATTGTGGCGAGGGATTTGAGCTAAAAGTTAGACAAGAATCTTGTGTATTTGGTGATGGGCTTGGTGGCGGAATATAATTAACTGTAGACTGATGTAGTGTTTCTTTATGTGCCAAAGGATATGAAGAGAACGGATACGATATATGTTCATTTACTTTTATAGAATTTTTGTTTAACCTTCCAAGTTGTGCTTCAAATAAAATTTAATGAATTGCCTTTTCCGCAAAAAGTTTTTGCATCGGCTCCAATTGTCTCAATTTTGTAGCCCAGATTTTGACAAGATGATAATCTTCTTGGTCTTCAAAACTGTCCTTCTCTAAAAATGATAAAGTTCTCTCTAGTAAAAGACTTTGCTGGTCATTTTCTTTCCTTTTTTTAATCGGTCTTAGTGATGGAGAATTTGGTTGCTAAAGTTTTACGATCACTGAAATCGAATGCTTTAGGCGACGATGGTATCTCTCTGGACATGTTACTTCTTACACTGCCATGCACATTGAATATCATAACGTCGATAATAAATAAATCAATACTTACATCCTCCTTTCCTGACAGTTGGAATATCGCCCTGGTTACACCCATCCCCAAAAAAAGTAACGTTTCGGATGTCAGGGAACTTCGACCTGTTAGTATCTTGCCCTGCCTCTCGAAAGTTCTGGAAAGAATCGTATGCATGCAGCTTACAGCTTATCTTGAGGGTTATAATTTGTTGCCCGCACTGCAATCGGGATTTAGAAGACTACATAGCACGTCTACGGCACTAATCGACGTTGTAGATAATGTCTTATCATCACAGGATGTGGGTGAGGGCACCACTATGGTGATGCTTGATTTTTCCCGTGCATTCGATACCCTTAATATTCCCCTCTTGCTATCCAAGCTTAGTTACTATGGTTTTAAGCCTAGCGCTATTAGATGGTTTTCCAGCTATCTAAATAATCGTACACAGATGGTTAGTTTAAATAGAAGGGATGGTAATCGGATGTTATCGTCGCCCAGCCCTGTGACTAGGGGAGTCCCTCAGGGATCTATATTGGGTCCTCTTCTTTTTATATTATACACTGCGGATATATGTACACGTATTAAATACTGTAAATATCATCTATATGCAGATGATTTGCAGGTCTACCTGTCTTTCGATCCCAGTGATACGGACTATGCGGTTGCAAGAATAAAGGAGGATTTGCACAGTATTGCCCTTTGGTCGGAGACCAACACATTAGTTTTAAACCCAGACAAATCTAAATTTATGGTGCTGGGGTCGAGACATCAGGTGGAATGAATAACCAATAAAAATCCTATTATAGATATTCTCGGAAGACGGGTGGAGCATGTGCAGGAGGCACGAAATTTAGGCGTGCAGATAGATAGCGAGCTCCGCTTTGAGGCTCATATACTTGAGGTCGCACGAAACTGCTTTTACAGACTCAAGGTTCTGTATGGGATTCGTGACTGTGTAAGCGAAGACGTACTGTTATGCGGTTCGCGATCGATTTCTTTTTAAAAAAAAAACTATATGAATAGAGACACTACTTTATTTTAGAAAATACACTTATCGAGGATTTGATTGGAACTTGACTGGACTGACTTGGACGAAAGACGGATGTGAACTGACTGGGTGATGGGAGAGAGTCTAGGCTAACGGAAATGCTGACGGAACGAAAACATGGAGCGTGGTGATGCCATCAACAATAACCCTTACATGCGTGGGGTATAACAGCTTCCCCCTTTTAAACTAAACTTCGCGTTGTAAGCGAAGTTTATGTTAAATTAAACCTCACTTCTTAATCTTGGCATTGGTATTGATTCCCGAATTACTTCTTCACCTTCAGGGTTATTGCTATCAGGTAAGTTCGACGGGACTGGAGCAGTTAGGAAACGATGAACACAATATCTTCTGGTAGACTTATATAGTATAAACACACTTAAGGTAATTAGCAAACAATAAGTAAGTATAGGATAGTATGAACTATATTCTATTAATACATCTGGTTGCTGTAACATTGTATCAACATCCCTCAACATGTCTTTCGAATCGGTATCCAAAGTTTTCAATGTTTCTAAATCAATGTTATATAATTTCACGGGCTTAATATCCTTATACAGCATTTCAAATTTATTACTATTGCAACAACTATCATTTATTAGATTAAAGTCAGTATTTATAACATGAGTGCTTATTTTAACATTAAACTGAGAATACATTTCAATATTCCCACAATAGGCAGTACAATCTCGCGGTAAGTTAAGTACACCTGTACCTAATAAGTTAATTTCTGTTAGGTCTTTTCCGCACTCTACAGATAGTTTTGTTGTTTCAGATTGAACATATATCCAGCTATTTTGTTGTAATTGTTGCCATATGTTTATAGTACCGTGAATAAATTTAGTATCACACTGCTCTGGTAAGTGTGATTGTATTCCTGATATTATTCCTGTTTCGCAATTTGGGTTACTGATAGCTGAGTATATATTCAGCATATTACATATGTATACGTTATTAGGTACTTGTTTACATTTGTACAGGTTATTTAGACTGCAATATTTAGATTTATCTTTACTTATAGCTATGTAATTAGTAGATGGTATAATCATGGCATAGGATTTAGGATAACTTGAGTCATGTGGCACCGGCACGGGAATATTCTTGTACAAGTTGTATTCCATATGATGTACAAGAGGAATTTTTAGAACGAACACAATCTTATTATTACTGTAGTAAGAACTGAGCTCACTTAGATTGATGATTACATGTATATTACCGATATCTATTGGGACAGGAAACTCTCTAGATTGCAATATATAGCGCATATTGTCCACTAATGTATCATACAGTTGGCGCGGTGTCAAGATAGATGGGTGCAACACATGACTTTTTGTAAATGCTATACCATTTACTAAGTCTTCTAATCTAAATGATAATGTAAGTAAACTAGAAGATATAATATTACATATTTCGTTAAGCTTAACTCTTATATTAAGATTTTCGGATGCGTTCATAATGTGTTCAACAGCGTTATTTAAACGTGCTTCATTAATATTCAGTGTATTTATTGTTTCGTTAAAGTGGTTTAAGAAGGTTTTGGCTATTAATATATTTTCTTTAACTAACGATCCTAGTTTTTTATTATTATTTTGTACCGTTTCAATAGCGCCGTTATACTTTATAGCATCTTCCTCATCCATTGTTCCGAAGATATGTTTGAACACAGTACCTACACCAGCAAACCATGCAGATCTTTTTGAGTGAAGGGGAATTAAATGTGATAAAGTATTGTAATCTCTTATAATATCGTCGTACCGGGACACAAGCGGTTGTAAGGTGTTTTGACATTCTGTATTACTTATAATATCACTTTGTTGACAGAAAAATCGAGTAGTACCGAGAACGCCATTAATGTTATCTATATGTGGTTTTATATAGGAAATATCGACAGGTGTAACGACATGTAAATGATCAGTGACTAATTTAACGGTTCCTATTGGATCAAAGTAAATACCGGGACTCTTCGTTATCGGATCGATGAGAGCCGCTGAGGTAGAGCTGATTATAGTTATTCTGAAAACAATCATGATAATCTATGATAGATAATTCAGATCATGAAACTAACCTTATATATTACGCACATTATGTTGAATGTAACCTACTCATAATATTTATAACTAATTATTATCTATTTCGGCTAATTTAATTTCGTCATAGTGGTACTTAACATAACGACGGTTTATGGATACTGAAAGGGTGTTGTTCCCATGAATCTTTACCACTTTATAAGGTCCTTTCCATACTGCCGAAAGGGCTTTCCTTAATCTTAAATGATTTTTTACATAAACGTAATCTCCTGTTTTGTACAAGATAGGCCGTGTTTTCTTATCGTAATAAGTTTTTGAAATCCCTTTAGATTTTAGAATATTTTCTACTGCCTTGTTACGAGTATAGGTCAGACGTTGTTGAAGCATACGGACATAGTCAGAATATGTAGCATTTAAACCTGTGTCATAAATAGAATCTGGAATATAAGGTTTGTGACCATAAAGGAGTTCATATGGCGTGTAATTTGTAGTGCAATGCACTGTAGTATTATAGGCGAGCATTGATGTATATACATATCGAGGCCAACTCGTTTGATTTTCATCAACATATGATTTCAAATATTCTTTGAGGGTTGCATGGCTTCTTTCCAAGGCACCTTGTGTTTGGGGATGATATGGACTCGACCATAACTGTTTGATTTTTAAGAGATTACAAGTTTGTTTGAAAACTTCAGCTGTAAAATTAGTCCCTTGATCAGTAAGAATATATTTAGGTATGCCAAATAATGTGATAAAATGAACTAAACAATCAGAGGTCTCTTCAGCCGTAGTACTCGCAATGGGATAGGCTAAGGAAAATTTAGTTAAATCATCCTGTAGGGTTAAAATGAATTTTAATTTTCTTTCACCAGCTTCGGGCAAGGGCCCGACTATATCAAGAGCTACACGCTCAAAAGGTTGCGTAGATGTGCTCGTAATCTGCATAGGGGCCCTGTTTATGCGCCTAAGGGGTTTGTTAGTTTGACATTGGACACACTTTTTTACATATGATTCGATATCACTACGCATCCCTTTCCAATAGTACTTTTCTTGTATTCGTTTCAGCATGCGACAAGATCCCAAATGGCCAGCTATGGGAATGTTGTGGTTGTCGATTAAGATTTTAGGAATTTCAGATTGTGTGGGATAAATAATGTTATCGTGATATATATGTATTTCGATTCCGGTGTTATGGAACAAATATAAAATTATATTGTGTACTTTTATAAACGAGTGTTTATCAAATGGGTTTTTAAAGTCTGAAATAGCTAATTGTTTAATGGATTCATCTGAAAATAACAAAAGTTCGTATCTAATACTTCTTAAACTTTCGTATATATCTGCGTAAGAACAATCATCGAAATAGTGTACTTTAGTAAATAAAATAAAATACATTTTCTGGTTTATTTCAGCTTTAAGAAAACTATGGAGTGTTCTTTCTTGTTTTTCGAATTCACTGAGATTAGAATGGTTCGACAGGGTTTCTAGTATAAAGGGGTTTGATTCGTCCAAATCTATAGACGTAGGGATTATAACGTGTTTTTGCTGACATTTAGTTAAGCTCTCGTTATGTTCTATAATTAATGTATTATATGTTGCACTGGGTTTGCTGAATTTTTGAAGAAATTCACTGTATGTGTCGAAGAGGTTATCATCTATAATGGGATCGCTAATATCAATAGGTAAGTCAACGCTAGGTATCTCTTGAGAATCGATAGGAGATTGTTCCTTGTTGTCACTCTGTATGGGATTGACGGGATGTCTAGATAACGCGTCTGCGGCACGATTTAATTTTCCCTTACGATAACTGATGACATAGTCGTATTCTTCTAGTTTAAGCCTCCATCTCTGGAGTTTACTACTAGGATCTGTATGGTTAAACAACCATTTTAATGGTCGATGGTCGGTCACGATTTCGAATCGCCGTCCATATACATACGGTCTGAAGGTTTTGCACCCGAACAGTACAGCTAATAGTTCCTTCTCTGTGGTGGAATAATTTTGTTCGCTTTTATTAAGAGTGCGGGATGCATATGCAATCGGTCGATCTTCACCTATTTTTCCTTGGGATAGGATTGCACCAACAGCATAGTTAGATGCGTCGCATGTTAAAATAAAGGGTTTTGAAAAATCAGGATAGATAAGAACAGGAGATGAAGTAAGTTTGAATTTAAGTTCATCGAATGCGATTTGTTGCGGGTTCTGCCAGTCGAATGTTGTGTCCCTTTTTAAAAGGGTGGTCAATGGTTTGGCTATTTTAGAAAAGTCTGGTATGAACCTACGGTAGTAAGATACCAGTCCAAGGAATGATTTAATATCTTTAGCACATTTTGGCACTGGAAAATCAGATACTGCTTTTATTTTCTTAGGATCGGGTTTAACACCCTCATCAGTTATTACATGTCCTAGGTAACCAACTTCTTTGTGTAGAAATTCGCACTTATCTGGTTGTAGCTTAAGATTAAATTGGCGAAGTCTATTAAAGACAGAAGCAAGGTTTTCAACGTGCGATTTCAGATCAAACGAATAAATAACAATGTCGTCGAGATAAACAAAGCATTTTAATCCTTGTAGCCCTGATAAGGCGGAATTCATAACCCGTTGGAAAGTCGAAGGTGCGTTTTTTAATCCAAACGGCATTCTTTTGAATTCGAAGTGTCCTTGTGGGACACTGAAAGCGGTTTTGGGACTGTCTTCTTCATTGATCAATATCTGATGGAAACCTGACGCCAGATCTAATGTTGAAAAATATTTACTGTGTCCTAATTGATCCAGTATTTCTGTTATCTGCGGAATCGGGTAAACATCACCAATAGTGATGTCGTTTAATTTACGGTAATCTATAACTATTCTCCACTTGCGTTGTCCCGAAGCATCAAGCTTCTTCGGGACTACCCAAATTGGAGAAGACCATGGAGACATAGATGGTTTGATGATTCCTTGATCTAGCATTTTATCAATCTGTGTTTGAACTTCTGCTTTATGGCATTCGGGGAATCTGTAAGACTTGGTGTAAATAGGAACAGAGGATGTGGTTTTAATTTCATGTTTAATAGCGTTGGTGTAAGAGAGTTGGTCATCAGGGAGATGAAAAATATCTGAATAATCAGTACAAATTTGAAATAAAGACTCTGTTTCCTCTTCATTTAAGTGGGTTGTTCGGAGGAGTTCTAGGACTCTCTGGGCACGCTGGTAAGTGTTCTTATCCCGTTTAGTAGTTCCGACATTGGTATTTAACATTGTGAAGTTATTATCAATTGGGTCTAGTTTTAGTTTTAAATCGGACGACAAAGTAATTGGCGATTCAGAAGTATTGACTACTGAGATATTTATGCGATTGTTAGATTTAACTTTGGCTACGCAGTTTGCAATAAGCAAGGATTCGGTGGGGTTTTGATCAATTATGAATCCTTCTTTAATGTCCGGGTTCATTACCGAACATTCGATTATTGTTTCGGTTCGGGGTGGAATAACATATATTGGTTCATTAAACTTTATGTTTATACTAAGATCATTTAATTTTAATATGCCTTTCGGATAATCAATGTTAGTGTTAACTTCATTAAATATATCATTCCCTATTATACCGTCGTAAGGTAAATCTATTTTGTCAATTACGTGAAAGTTAAAAATTACAAATTTATCATCTGACTTTAAGGTGATGGGTATATGTCCTATCGTTGTGATATTGGCATCTCGGGAATCAATTCCTTTTATTTTAATTTTATATTTTGTGATTATGGGCATTTTTTCTACAGCCGATGTCTTTATGAGACTTACAGCTGCGCCTGTGTCTACGAGCAGGCATAAGGGTTTAGAAGATATAGAAGTAAAAATGTTAATATATGGTAAGTATTTTTTATTTTGTTTGTCGATATTGATTTCAAATATTTTATAGTTATTTTCTTTTTCAGGTACGGAGAATGTCGTTTCGATGTCCCTTTTGGTCTTAGGGACTAATTTTAAATTACTAGCGTTAGGATTCGGATCGTCAGTTTGGGGCTGGGTACCCTGTTGGTTGATTCGATGAGATATTGAAAATGATTTGTCACGACCATGAAGTTGGGGCTGGTTACCCTGTTTGTTGGTTCGTGAGTTTGTATTTGTATTAATGGCTTTAGAAATATCAGGTCCGTATACATTTTGCGTATTTTGGTTATAGGTTATACTCGGGAATTTTACTTTATAGTAGGTGTCGGTTTTGATGTTAAGAAGGCTCGAACGACACCGATTCGAGCCGGTGTTCAGTTTAAATTATGAGGTTGTTCATTATCGTTATTATCTATTTCGTCGTATCCTTCTTGAACATCGTTTTCGATGTAATGTATTTGGTGGTCATTACAGCGCGGCTGCTGTGAGTTTTGAGGCGCTGCGAAGCGTTTATTATTGAACTCGCGTTTGCGACATTGTTCGATGGTATGCCCATTATTTTTACAATAACGACAGAATAGGGGAAACATTCTTGGTCTATTCTGAGGATTAATCTGCGGTCTAAATTCGATTGTTCTATTTTCGCCTCTGAAACGCGGCGTAAATTGAGTTTTAATATTCTCGGGTCTGGGATTTTTTTTATGCATAAACTGTAGAATTTTCTCTTCGGACACAGCGACATTAATAGCCTCGTTCAATGTTTTCGGGGATTGAACACGAACGTTATTAGAGATACGGGGATGTAATCCCAATATAAAAGTATTTAGAGCAACGTCTGTCATTGCTGCTATGCGACCTGGAAGTTCGCTTTTCCTAGGGCAAGAAATGGTAATCTCCGTTAGTAGATTTGATAAACACGTCTCCAATCGTAATGAATATTGTGATACAGTTTCATTAATTATTTGCTTACAATCTTGTAGGTCCGTCAATAAATGAGCGTAACACTTTTTCTCACCGAATTGGCCTATTAAAAAATCTTTTAATTGACTCCAACCATCGAATTCTTTGATAGCACAAGCAACCTCAGCTTTACCTTGCAGCTGACTTAAAATGTATTGAAATAAGACTAGTTTTTGATTCTCCGAAGCTAATTTGAATGCATTTGTACAGTTATTTACGAAAGGTGTTAATTGATCACGTGATCCATCAAAGGGTTTGATAAATTTTAACAGAACGCTTAAATCAATGGGTTGTTTTACGCTTTCACTGTTTTGATCTATGCTAGGTGTGCTGGCGCCTGATTTGCTTTCTGCTTTAGCCGATTTGGTATCTAATTTAACTTTTGTTTCTGCCATTTTGTTTGAATACTCTAACTAATAAATATATGAACAATAATTATAAATTTTAATTTATATTATGTGCATCAATGTACGTATGTTAACACAATAATTAATTCCAATTGAATCAAAATGTTTAAGACACTGCACTGCAAACAATGACGTGACGATGACCTCAGTGATAAGTTCTCGGCGACAGTAGGTTCGGATTATGTTACGCTGATAACATACTCGGAGTCTCGGAGAGTATTTTAACGTAGGCGTAGATTTAATAACTTCGTTCAATTTGTATAAGTAAAGTTTTTTTTTTCACTTACTGGAAGTAGAACAGCAAAATTATGGTAGATGTGGTACCGTATAGCATTTCGGCGAATGTATATATTCTTCTCGAATGCGGAAATATGCCGGTATGTCGTAGTATACACTTCTTCACTTCGCGAAACACAAAACAGATAATTCACTGATTAATGCACTGGTATTTATTATTTAACGTATATTTTACGTAGGTAATTCTTCACTTTATTCACAGGCGTCCTGGGACCTTAAGATCCCTTTTAGCTGCCACCAAAATGTTATGCGGTTCGCGATCGATTTCTTTTTAAAAAAAAAACTATATGAATAGAGACACTACTTTATTTTAGAAAATACACTTATCGAGGATTTGATTGGAACTTGACTGGACTGACTTGGACGAAAGACGGATGTGAACTGACTGGGTGATGGGAGAGAGTCTAGGCTAACGGAAATGCTGACGGAACGAAAACATGGAGCGTGGTGATGCCATCAACAATAACCCTTACATGCGTGGGGTATAACAGTACGTAAGAAACTTTGTGAGTCGCTTGTCCTCTCAAAGTTTAACTATGCTGACACGGTGTATGGACCTAGGCTACGTGCTAGAACTGAACGTACAATACAGAGGATACAAAATGCTTGTGCGCGATTTATATTCAATATTCCAGCACGCGCCCATGTCCTCACAAAGAAAACTACATTTGGCGACATTGCTTTTTGGAATAATACAGCATGGAAAGCCTGAGTATCTTCGTGATAAAATAAAATGGCGAGGTAGATGTAGGGAGCAGAGTCTAGGCGGTTTGCAGGTGCCACAGCATCACACAGCGGCGTTTCGTGGTAGTTTCAAATACGCGGCCACCAAGTGTTGGAATAATTTACCACAACCTATTCGAGATCTTTGTGCGATCGGTACTTTCAAGGTAAAGATGAAAAACCATCTACTGTACCAGGAAAGAAAACTGCTTTAGTTGTGGTGGTCAAATTGCTCCAGCATGTTTCCCAGTGATTAATACTTCCATTGGTAAATCAACTCGTTGATTTGTTTATTTATACCTATATTTTATTAAGTGATATTTATTTTTGTATTTTTTATTCCACACTTATATATTAGATTTTAAATGTTTATTTATTTATATTTATTATATAATACATATATATTACATATAGTATATTTATTATAATTTCTTACATAAAATATATTTATTTTCTTTATCTTATTGTTTACTTATTTGTGTCATATAATACATTATTCTATTATATATCAATCAAATTTATGTAGGTATTTACTTTTAATACAAAAGAAGCAACATGTCCTGATTTTACATATGTTCTGTGCGGGCACCGCTGAAAATCAGTGCTGTAGCGCTTGCGTCAGCTAATGCTGAGTCGGTGTCCAATTTTGGCATCACGTCACTCATGGGCTAAGTAAATCGTATTTAGTCTTAGTTATGTGGTGTAGTGTATAAGTAATGTTATTTCGTGTCGATGTCTTTTTTTTTTTATTTTGTATAAATTGTTATAATGCGTGATTGATGCCAAATAAATGTCTGTCTATGTCTATGTCTGTCTAATAAATTTAAAACAATAACTATTGCAACCGTTTTATTTCTTCTAAGACTTGCACGTGGATCAAGATACTGCGTCTTACTGAGTCAGTTTCTATTACCAATAATTGACAATAATATCGCTTAGTGTGCGGAATGAATAAATTATTCAATATTATTGCAAACCAACATTGCCAATAATATTGCGTGTGTGCGGGTAGCCGAAAGCTAGTCTTCAAGACGAGCTTTACAATGTTAAGTGATTTACTGATAAGTATTAGAGACATTTTGTAATTTCTTCCAAATAATTCCTACAGTTATGATATATAATTTTATTAAATGAAAAAACTAATTTTGAAAGAAAATTTAATAATAATATAAAAAAAATGTGAACTTTAACTTAAGATGGTGGATTTCGGGCAGAAAAGGCACAAATAAATTAAGTGATATTAACTACCTTTTGATCGCAAAAAGTTGCGTATTCACGCAACATGTTCATTTTGTAGTTAGTGCATGGATCTCCATGCACAAGCGTAACCTATCTAGGTTACGCTGAATGCCACTATGTGATTTAATTGAAAGCGTTTATTAGTATTTAATTTTATAAAATTAGTATAGACGTCCTTATTATTATGGCTGTGATGTGAAGTTACTACAGAAATTAAATTTAGATAGTCAAGACAGAGAAAAATTTTAAAAACATTTGTATTAGAATCACAGTATATCTTATCTTCAATGTACAGATACGGTTCTAGTTTCTTACTTACTACTGTTTCATAATACTGGGTTAGGGTTTCGGTAACGTGAATGAATCGAATGTTAAAAAGAGAATTTAGTAAATAAATATACGACAATATTAAAAATCTACTAATCTTGAGAAATATTTAAGAATAATTTTATTATAAAATATAATTTTTATATTTAGATTTTATAGTTTAATAAAAAGTATTGCTATTGTACTAAAAAAAACTATAGACATTATTTAATACGAAATGACGAATTCTAAAAGAAATTACTTTTTCCTCTAAATTGTAGCTCTCATCAAATGTTCAACTCAATATGCCTTCGAAAAGACGTTATTTTACTAAATTCATTTGTTCTTTAGGGATCTTGAACTGTTTCCTGGAGCTCCGGTTTTAGGGCATTTAATAAATTAATTCAAAGACAGTCTTAAATTGTACTATTAGATTATAAGGGTTTTGCAGATAACTTTGTATTGAGGCTCACTTAATTACGAAGTAAGAATCGTGGAATATTAAATTAAATGAGACCAAAAATAAGGTGTGAGAAGAAGAAAAATTTAAAAATGTGTATTTATATTATTCCCTTAAAATAATTTGTATTAATATAATTTTTGTGTTTCGTGCTTGTATGAAAATGTTGATTTTAATGTAAGACAAAAATTATTCTTTTTCAAATTGTACTCTTAGTGTAATTTAATACGTCCGCTTTTTTTTAAAAACGCAGGAGAAACCTGAACACAAACAATCAGCCCCCTGAGGATGAAAATCGGTATAATCAGCATTGTCAATGGACTTGAGATCTCTTATGGAACGCACTGGGAGCCCCCCTCACGCTGCGCCGAAGAACCTCTTGGAGGAGCAGTTACAGAATCCCCTTCATTATCACGTTACTACAACAGCAGTAATATGGTACAACAGTAATATGGGTAGACAACCGGAGATAGGTACACCCCTTGAGTTAACTTGTACGTTCTGTGGGCCTTACAACATGAATGTAAATGTATTAAATATAGTTGGAATTGGTGTCGTAAGTAAAGTCGAAATTTAAAAAAAAGTAAATAAACATTTTTAGTCACGATTTGTATCCATTACACAATATACCTAAACGTTTCTACCTTGCTTATTATTTACTTACTTGTTTCATATATTGTTTATTTACTTGCTTATCTTGCTTAATTTATTATCGCGGTGAGAACTCTTTTATTTACTGTACTATCTAATGCCCGCGACTTCGTCCGCGTTTTTTATTTTTAAAATAGCTTATGTCCTTTCTCAGGATTCAAGCTATCTTCATACCAAATTTCGTCGCAATCGGACGAATGGTATGGTAGTCCATAAAATACGAACAAACACACAGACTCACAAACAAACACTGATTTTATATATTAGATTGTAAGTAAATAAAGTCAAAAATTTTGCATTATCCCCCAACAATTGTAATAATTATCAAGTGCCCAATATATTGTGTAAGTACAGACGAGTTTCAAATTATTTTAAAGTGCCATCTATTTTATTGAATAGCTACAACTACAAATTCATTCAAATGTATGAATATAGCTCCTATACATAAACACGTCTTATAATTATTTAATATCGCACCGCCATATTCTCACTATACCTTGACATGTACATTAAGTAGGAACTCATCCGACCACGATAGATACAAGCGTTTTCATATCTCAATAACAAGTGATATACATAAAATGAATATTTTATGTTCAAAGAGCCAAAAACAGAAACAGTCCATTCACCAGTGCTCTAGGAATAGATATGTGAATATTAAACGTTAAAATCGATTGAAGAGTTATTACA
Organism: Zeuzera pyrina; assembly: GCA_907165235.1. Classification (NCBI taxonomy): domain Eukaryota; kingdom Metazoa; phylum Arthropoda; class Insecta; order Lepidoptera; family Cossidae; genus Zeuzera; species Zeuzera pyrina. The sequence continues at coordinate 8,012,905 of OU015629.1, forward strand.
CCTGGTGATAACTAATTTGTTACCATACATATATGTACTTTCTCATAATCAAGCGAACAGTTACCTCAAACGGGTATTGACACAAAGTTAAAAGTAGCTTAGTACCTAACCTAACCTAACAGTTCATGTGCTAAGTTAAAATCAGTAATAGGTATGTAGGTACAGAAAGTTGTTACTTAAACAATCAATGACGACAATTTTGACTTATATAAAATGTATAGACTGTAAACAAGTATCACATTATATAGTTTACAGAGTCTCATAGTCATACTGGTAAAAAGGGAACCTGGAGTTTCGTCATGTCCGTCTGCCCGTCAGTCTGTCTGTCTATCCGTTTATTATATATTTACTCCCACCTTTATACCTATTGAGCTGAAGTTCGATACAAAGACAAATTAGTAACCTAAACTCAGATAAAAAAAGGTAACAATGTGTATTTTAGCCCCCATTTTCTGTTTTACTTTTAAATTTCTAACAATCTTAACTAACTGCAGGTCTAACATCTTTTTTATTCGACGTTCGACTTTTTTATTCGACTGGAATTCACCGATCGTGGTCACGGGCAGACCGATGAGCATGAGGAGAATCAGCCACAAGTTCTCTCCACTGATCCACACTGTTACTCCAGAATAGCACGAGAGGCGGTTGAAATCAAAAAAGACCGTAATTTCAACCAGGTAGATGGACACCCTTATTACCATCATGGATTCCTGTTATCAGTGAGTGTGCCCGGAGCCGGAAAACCGGAGCTCGCCAGTGTTTAGACGTCGTAAGTGTTGTGTGTTACCAGCAATGAAGATAATAAAAATAAAAAACATGATGAATAAGTGTGGGTAGTAGCTGTAGGAACCACACACTACGAAGACAACGCTCAGCCTCATCAGTCTACCTGTCACCACGATCGGTTTAGTCCGGTCGTGGTGACAGGCATTCACCGGCGGGGTTATTATCTAAAATTTTGCAGACAGCGACAGCTACGCGATCACTGAGCGACTAGTGACTAATTGTAATAAAAAATTGGTAACATGTATGACGATTGCGTGTCTATTGCGCCATGACCATAAAATGCACTTTTAGCGATAGATTTAGCGCCACTATATAAATTATATTATACAAATTCTCGTTTTGACAGCAGATATCGCGCGATATTTGACTTCGAATGCTGATTGCAAATTTGGTAATAAGCTTTGTGGTGAGCTAAAAGTGGAAGATACTAATAATGAAAGTTTTTTTAATTTGATTATTTAATAACTGTTTAATTTAATGCGTCTGAAATTGCTAACTTTAAGTTAACGTGTGCCGATACGCTTAAAATCATGTTTTTTTTTTCATTTCTCTTATCTCTATATTCTTTTAAGTAATCGTTAGTTGATCGATTAGAATCACCAAGTCAAGCAATGTGTTCACTCCTATGGATGATAAATACTATAGTAGTCCAATAAATAACACTAATTATGTGATCTCAAACTACATAAGGCTAGGGCTTATACGGCGGTTACTACAAACCGAAAAAGGAACTCTTTTTCGTACCCAATAAAACTCTACTTCCACGCCAATTCAAGTTCATTTATTGAACAGACCTTGCCAAATATTAAATCTTTGGCTTAGAAAAATAGGGACTACATTGGCGTCAAATAATGAAATTGCTTGTTACTGTACCGCAACACGGGGTATCCTAGTATGGAGAGTAGAGCAACACTATTTTAAGGTGTGCATTTTTTATTTAAATGTAAATGTTTATTATCATATTTATATAAGATAAGTTTATGCTCCGAAGACCATATTGAAGCTTTGTTACTGGTCTGTTGTACAGTGCCTCAACAAAGCCTATATGAAAAAAGATCTGATTAGGATCCTTACCGTATTGTGAACATCAGATGGCGGTCGTTCCGAAAAAACCTACAAGTTAAGAACATTTACACCACTAACATAAGAAAATAAATTCATTTAAATATTTGAACTCGGACAAGAAACGGAATTAGAAAGAAATGGATGATACTAGCAAGGAAGTTGTAGTTTCAAACATTTTCAAATATTTAAGAAACTCATCAATGTCACACAATTCCTGGCTTTTACATACTCGAATCTAAAAAATATGAATACTTATAGGAAATACCTACTAAACAATATCATATAGAAAAGTCTAATTGTACAAGACAACAAATCATTCTAGACGTAGATTTAAATTATGTATATTTTATTCATTGAATGTGATTGACATATACCATTAAAATTAAATCAGAGTCCAGACTCGTAATACTATTTTTAGTTTTATGACAAAAAAATGTACCCTTTCTTGTACTCTGTTAATGTTCAGCCTTATAACAATAACAGAATATTGAAAATTTTATTTCTCATGCCTGTAGTTGAGCAGAGTTTTCTAAAAATCAGCATCTTTCGAAAACGGCAGTAAAGTGTTTACGCTTTTTCATAATTTATTGATGTGTTTATGTATTACTGTGTAATGTAATTTTTTAGCCGCAATAGAATATTGAAAATTTTCTTTTTAACTCTATTTTTATTATGTTAAAATGTCAGCATCAAGTCAGCATGTCATCAAAACAAAAATAAAGAAAAATACGTTGCAATAATTTGTTAATGTGAAAAAAAGAGAAGTTAGGACATGTCTTGAAAATCTTTTCACATATTGGAGGCAAAAAAATAAAATTCACCCCAACTAAACATTTAATAATGTCATGTTAGTGTATCATTGTTTGCACAGGGCTCACGAAGGGCAGTTTACGTACCAACTACGCCCTTTTTAGCGGATTTAAGGGGTTTGCAAAAACATTCCGAAGGTAATTTATGTTTAGAACTTAAATTATCCACTCTCTAAAAACGAAAAAAAAATATAGTGGTGTACATAGTATATTCAGCATTAAAATTGTTTAATCAAAATAATGTTTAAAAGAAGATGCTAATAATGCTTATAGTTTACATGTGAGACTGTCATTTAAAACTATATTTATGCAAACAAAATACGACGAAAATAAAGCTTATGTGTTGAGATAATTGCAGTTGGTAAAAGAACCTTGTACTATTGTAAAAACATGGTTATCGTCCATTTAAATAATTATGTATGTCAGTCAAAACAGAACCAGAATCATGTTACTTACGTTTGGAACTAATTAATCTACGATATCACATTTTTAGAAAAAATATTTTGATCAAGTACTTGTAATGTTGATACATGTTTAACCGAAGAAAAAAGGTAGAGATTCTAAATTCGTGGCGAATATAGTTTTTTCAATTGTGACCAGGCATATTTTTCTACTAGATGATCCAATTTTCATAATTTGTTTTGCATTTGAAAGGGTGTAGGTATATCCAGGGCAGCCCTGTGGAAATTGAGTTAAGGTCTGACGATAGAGAATTGGTTAAAAAAATGAGCTTCTCAACAGTTCATATATTTTGATGATCCTTTTTTTGTTGATATAAGTGGTGAGTAGTAACCCAAACACAGATGTAAATTTCATGAGTCAAATTTTAATTTTTAGGGGTTATAAATTTATCAGTCCGTAAACCACTTTTACTAAACAAATATTATTTTTTAAAAATTCACTTATCACTCAAAATTGTTAAGCGACAGGAAATTAAAAAAAATAGTACATGACTATTCGACCTCATTACTTTTCTCCATCAAGCAAGACTGAAATCAAACGTACATTCATTATTTATGAAGAAAACTATTCCATAAACACAAGAGAAGCGTAATTTTATACTTTTTACAAGTAAATAATTATAGTTATAAATCACCAATTTTTCTTAAAATGAAAGTTTGAAAGGTCTTCTTTCTGGAACAAGTGCATGAAAAGAATTTGAATTGGAGCAACTGACATGGAAACGAGGTTAGGTCAGCTAGTGAATACACATTCAAGCATGGAAACAAAGCGACTAATAAGAACTACAACTTTTGCAAAGTTTTTTAGACTCTGTATGGTTAGAATGTTATGAACGTTATGAAATACTCTTAATAGGCGTTAGTGGTGCTACGATGTTTGATCACATCGCCTATTTAAAGCAATTTTAACGTGGTTAATAAATAGATGAATCACGTAACATAATGTTTATTGCGAGTAAGTAATACACGTTTAAAATCCAAACATTAATAACTTTTTTCTTAACAACATTGTAACAAAAAACAAAATAAGCAGACCGATATATTACGCTAAATGTATATACATTTGAATAAGCCATATAATCTCGGAACACAACTAATACATAAATTAAACTGTCGCCTTTGACTACGAGTTGGAGAACTCAAGTCTACCAAAAAAGTGTCATGAAGAGTCATTAATTTCAATAAAAAATTAAAAACAATGTATGAAAGGGGAAAGAAAATTAGGAAATAAACGCTGAGTATAAATGGATGTGTAGTAAGGAATCTTGGGTGAACAGATTCTGCGACATGTAATAGCTTTTCTTTGTCAGAATTTTCACTATTATTTTCGCTATTATATTATCTCTGACATCATTACTCAACATGTGTACAGTACATGTTGGATGCAAATGTAAGTTCATGTACGTAGCCCACCCACGGATCGTGAACTGTAGAACTTCATATAACATACTTACAAAACTAAGCTATCATAATGATAATCAAAAAGGAGCAAGTGAATCAAGCATATAGCAACTCGGGTGACAAATTATTCGAGACTTCAGAAAAGTCGAACACGACAGAAAAAAGGGGTGAAAAATGAACAGGGCTGCGTGTTTCATTCATGATTCACGAAGACACTGTTGATTTTCCCCGCAAGGCGTTTGCATGTCGATATGTTTTATTCAGTACTTTTGCTTTATATTTACATAAGCAAATTGGTGGCAATAACTGAAGCTGTAGCTATATCATTTTTTGCCATGATCTTTTCTTACAGTCTGTACAGAAATTGGAAAAATGGAGCATTTATGAAATCACTTCACTGACTGTCTGTACATAAAAACGACAAATTTTTACAGATGTAACTGGTTATATCGTATTGTCGTTATAGAAATAGAAATTAGCCAGTGCTATTGAACTCTGAAATAATTGGTCCGGCTATTCCCACATAAAATGATAATGCTGTGGTATATAATATCGCGATTTAAATTTAACGTTCAATAGAAGCCTTTTTTGACACCACACAGTATTATGTCTTTAACATTTCTAACATTAGTTCCAGTCTTTTACTACTGCTAATAACAGTACCAAAAAGTCGAGAATCAAGTTGCTTCGTTTCAACGTAGCCTAAAGCCTATCTAGTGTTTTGTAAAGGCTCTGCTTTTAAAGGAGGCTTTACAAGTACATAATTATTATTTAAGTAGCATACACACATTCTACGCCCACAGTATGCTACGAACTTCTGTGTCGTAGCCAACGTTGTCTATATTAATTAGCAATCGCTTTTCAGGTTTGCGTAGGTACCTCAAAGTGAATAAAAATAGATCAAGTGCTGTTTTGTTCTTTCTTTTTAAGAATAGATTCCTAAAAATATTATTTATAAACAAGCTTTTGATAAAAAGCACCAAAAAGAATAAATAAACTAAGGAGTTCATAAAACCTATAATATCACCTAAATGCCAAACCTATAAAGTGGTTGAACATGGCTGCTCTACAGAAGTATCGTTACAAAAATATGATAAATAGACATTAGGCGATCTAAAAGCTTGTCGTGTAATTTCCTAAGCTTAAAAATCTTAAAATATTTTTTGCAAAATTTTATACGCATACTCTTTATATTTTTTCCATTTGATATTAATAACATAAATAAAAAACATTATTGCAATAAGATAACGATAACCTGTGCCGACTTGAGGTTAAACTTTAAGTCAATGAGTTATACAGGGATTACTATGGAATTATTTAGAATTTTGTTTCTTTGGTGAAATAAAACTCAACTCTATTAAAAATGATAATTAATATTATTTTACATTAAAATAAGCATTACCGAGGAATTCAAATAAATATTTTTTTTCAAAGTTTTTAAACTTTTTACAGACCGAACATAGCTTCTTGTGTTCTTGTACGCAACGTAACAAACATTGTTTCTGTTTCTCCTCAACTGTTCCAGCTGTATCGTTCTGCTCTAAGCATTGAGACTGTCTTTTTAGCTTGGAGAAACAAAACATTATTCGCCCATGTAAAAGGAACATCGTTGAGAAAACTTTCATCAATTTCCAAACGAGAAAACAATGTTTTATTTGGTGCATATAAAATCATTGATATTCTTCTCTGAAACAAAAATAAAATAATCGATGATTAATTAGACTGTTGCTAAATATAATTAGGAACATACGACACTAATAAATCCAACATACCATACAATGAACCACAAAGTTCTTCCTTCGACGGAATGTATCGTTTTTCATGGGTCGAGAAATTTTCTTTGACCAAAGTTCCTACTGTGTTTACTTTTGTCTCAAGATCTACGTCATCATCAAATATTGATAAAGCTACTACTTCATCAGACAAATACCATGTTGGTTAAACTTGTGTACGCAGCTTTCGAAATCATTTTGTCTATTTTTTCACAAGATTCCAATGACTTCAAAGGCACAAAGCCTTGTAGAGGGCGCTTTAAATGCTAATATGCATTGAAACTACAGTTTGACGTAGATTTCAGATATCACAATAAATAAACAGATGTCTAGATGTCTCCAGCCATCCATGGAGTTTGGTGCATGGCACCACGATTTTAAATTTTCTATCTATATCTCCACCCAAAAATATTACGGAAAGCTCTATTAGCTCTGGAAAATCTTCTCTGGCAATTACGTAGATTAGTTTTGCAGCGCGGTAAAATTCAAGCAATTTTTTAATTTCAGAAATGCTCAGGCGCGATTCTATCTTTTATCTGTAGCATTTTATTTTAAGGGGCTCGATTATTCCCAATGATTTCTAAACTCTTTAAGAGTGGAATGCCAGAGCTCATAGTCACTTGTTTTATTTTTGCTTCGAATAGATACACTTTTCAACACCAGTTCATACACATGATGACGGCAAGCAAAAATAAGCATTTTTCTATCAAGCTTTTGTTCAAGGAGCACACAGACTCCATTCCAGTCTTATATTGATTTCCAAACAGCTTGTCCCTGTTCTTTGCACAATTACAGAGATTAGCACTTTTGTTCACAGTTAAATTCACTTCACGAATATTATAAAACAATACTGCAAGAACTTGTCTATTTGAAGGAAGTTTGGAACCTGTTGCTTAATGTTTGGCATCACCGATTTTATATATATCATATATCTTTCTTTGAACTACGTAATTTCACCATGTTTACTAATCATAAAGTACATATATAACTGACAAAACATTAGGAAATTATAAGCTCAATAAGCCGTAGGCATGCGCACTCTAGCAATCAAGTACTGACAACTTTAGATGCAAATCAGCACGCGTTGTAGTGGCATAAAACAAATAAAATTAGAGGGTATGCTTTAAAAAAAACAACTTTGATTTTTTTGGATACCCTAATGAATATACACCGTAAATATATTTATAACTGAACAAATTCGTGGCAATATAATAAAATGCATAGTGACGTTTCAACAAAGAAATCCATTTCTCGTATTCACATTCATGCTTTTTCCAAAATTTTGCTGTTTTAAAGATCAGCCAAAATTGCCATACACAATGCTGTGTTGATTCCAACTTTATTGTACGGTAGTACCGAAATCGAAAGAAAGTAAGATGAATGCAGTAGAAATGCGATCTCTTAGAAATATGTGCGGTGTCAGCCTTGCGGACAAAATGAGCAATGAAGAAATATGCAATATGACAGGATTGCACAACAGTGTTATTGCAAAAATGAAGAAAGGAATGCTTGGATGGTTTGGGCACATGAAAAGAATGAGTGATGAAAGATTAACGAAGAAAATTTATAGAGCGAAAGCTAGTGGTAGTAGAAGCCAAGGAAGACCAAGGCCGACTTACGAAGATCAAATAGCCCGAGTTTTAGCTGACGGAAATGTCAAAAGCATCCGTACACCTAGGCAAATATGCGTGAAGAGAATGATGAGATCGGAAGTGGAGAAAGAAGTATGTAAGGACCGCAAATTCTGGCGCTCCACTATAGGGAGATCGGGTCATTTTCTTGTCATAAATCTATAACTTCTTCGTTTTTCAAGATATTTACACGATTTTTTTTTTCTGAAACTCTGGAATATATTTACATGCTTTATAAATATATACGCTTTCAAATAATGAACACTTTGTTTGTATAAATTTATTTTTAATTAGTTAAAAAAATAATGAACATAAAAAAATTTAAGTTGGAATAAACTTACGACTACGTTATATAGTTTTTACATAAGAATAATAAAAATTAATATGTTTAAAGATAGGAGGGATTTAGATAGTAACTAATAATAATAGTAAAAATAATTATTGATATAAAAATAAAATTTGAATAAATTTACAGCTGTGTTATACGAATTTTATATAATAATATAAAATGGAAAATCTTAGAATGAATAAAATGTGTTGCGATATGTGTTGTGGTAAGCCACTAGCGTTAAACGACTTAAAAGTCACCTAAAAGTTCTACAGCTTCATCTAGAAGTTCTATAGAATTCTTATAAAAAGGTTTCCTTAAACTCGATATACAAGGGTCCGAAGTATACAGAAGTGTGTGTAAAACGTCTTCGTTAGTGGTTATCGTGAAGCTTTCCTCGCACGGTGAAGTCTGGATCTTTTATACTCTTTGTTTCGTGACTCCTGGGCATTTTCAGAGAGTTGTTCAACAGACAACACAAAATAATGTCGAATTACACTTTCTCCGTGAATTAAGAGTTTATTCACGGAAGATAGCATGTAACTTATATTTATTAACACACAGTTGTGCTATGTCCAATGCGTACTGACCAAACATGATATTGATACTTCTTCCACTTGACACAACTTGTAGTAAAATATAAAATCGTTTCATCAGTTCCTCAAATACACCAATGATTTCTGACGCACAATGGTAATTTTGAAAAAATCTTCTAGCTGTGTTTCCATCATTAGTGTTGCCGCTAACTTGCTACTAGGTTAGGTACTACATATATTTAAACCAAGTTCTTCTCTGAACCTTCTTTGAACGTAAGTCTTCTTTTGTTTTTTCAATTCTTTATTTTCTGTTATTGTGGCGGACCATTTTTCGAAGTCTAGATCGTAAGATAGATGTAAAATAAGCTCCATTCATCTAATCCAACAATGAAAAGTCGAAAGTCCATATTGGTGGAATAGGTTTATTTTGAACTTTTTCCAAACTGAGCAATACAATTTTTTTGCACACTTGCTTATAATTATTGCAATATTTGCATCAGAAGAATCGGCAAAGATGTCTTCTAAATAGTTTGTGATAAAATCAACTTAATCCATATCATTATTAATTAATACGAGACTTAAATCGCTCTAGTATAGAACTCAGAGTCATTGTAACATGTTAATGAATGAAACTTAGTCACGACAATATCATTCGTTACTTAACAAAGGGAGAACTGTTATTGTTACTACGAAAATATGATATTTTATACATTTGAGATGTGTGCAAAATAATTACATGAATACTATAAATCATGATGCGGTTACACAGTTTTTTTTAAATTTTGTGCCATATTTTGTGTATAATATGAACTTAAATATGATGGGAAGTATTCGATAGCTTATCAAAAAAGTAACCACAAAAAATTAAATATTGCAGTAAACAAAAACGTTTCATTTGCGTGTCAAAAATAAAAAAAAATACCCTTGTATTTTAATAGAATATGAAGGTATTTTTTGTGATTTGTGTGTGCATGTTACGCACTAAAACTGCAAACTTTTTTTTATCCTCTAATCTAAATCTATTATTTTCTAACAAAATAAGACCACTATCACAACTTCGGCAAATTTCGGCAACTATCAAGACTAATTAAAATGCATGCAATGCAACTGCATATCATGATATATACATCTCTAGTGGTTTTATAAAGTGCATATTTATATAGTTCATAATAAAGAACACATTTCAAGCTTTCTGAATTGGTACAACACTTGTATGATACTCATAAGAATGTTACTATAAAATCATACTTAAAAAAGCTAAATTCAAGAATTATTTTAACATTTTTTCATTTCACCGGTTTAAGTGCTTTTTGTTGTAAAATCGGAACAGATACAAGTGTATATCATGTTTATAATAATAGATTGTTCTTTTGGCTAAGATTTGACACATAATGCATATATCTGTGTGGACTATTCAAAAAAACATTTATGGCATGGCTCTCTTAGGTACTTACCCATAGTGCACTGCGTCCTTTCTATCTATCGCGTTAGGGATACAGCGCGAGGATATGTATATATATGTACGTAAAAACATTGCAAAAAAATATTAGTTTTACGTACCTATTTTGGTTTAATATAATAAACTTATTAGTTAATTAGTCTGGCATAAAGGATATCACGACAACTGATATCGATGATATAAACAATAATTGCTATCTAGTATATTATGATTGTTCGGCGATTGTACCTAACTATAGATATAGATAACTAAAGCATAGAATTTGTATTCATTTCATTCATGTTTAAAACAGAACAGGTATGAAAATAACAATCGTTTCCGTGGAATTGTGCACAAAGCCCCACACTTGAGCAATAGTTTCCAAATTGAAATACCCACAAACTATATTTCCATTTTGTATTAAAGTTCGTGCTTGAATGCGGACGTTTAAACTGCCGAAACAGATTCTAGACATCATTCGTTTTGAATATTACCCTCACGTAGAGAAAGCCCTTAGGGGAAATTGCAATACGGGCACCCGGGAGCTAGAGGAAAATAAAATCGTAGCCATCGCCTCCAATAATATCCCAAGACGGGGCCAATAACAGAGTATCTTTACCAAATTGGGCTTCTAAATAAAATGCTCTAAAATTCGGTCTGTTTGAAATGTTTGATATAAATTGGGTTGGATTTTATTTCTGTTGTCAAACGAAGTATTATGAAGATAGGCCATCTTTATTGCCTTTGGAATTTTTCTTCAAAATAATAAAAGAAGAAATAAAAATTAATTCATATTTAACTACTTATTTGAAAGTATTTTAAAGTGTGGTCTGCGTTGTTGTAGCATTGCGAGATTGCAAGAAGAGCTTAGTCATTGCCCTCTGAGAGGTGCTTCGGCAAAGTGCGAGAGGGGTTCCGGTGCGTTCCATAGGAGTTCCCATAGCCCCTCAATAACACGCCGGGAACAACCACCACAAAAGTTTTAAGTAAGCTAGCTCTTACTTAACCTAATCGACTTAAGAGGCGTAGCTTTCCACTCTGCATTATTATTGCGATAAGTTTAATAATTTTTATTCCTTTATATTTATGTAGTCGCCGTTCATTTTCTGTTGATTTTCAAAGGTGGGGTGGAGTCAAACGTTCACGTTGGGCAATGAATTATTCAGTTGAGAACGGAAGCTGCGTATTTACATAAGCAAATTGGGTGCGACGGCTGAGTACGAGCGACACGGATGGCGACGACGACAAAGAAACGTTAGGCGACGTGTGCACAAATAATGTTTTGAGAGGCTATTACAAACCCATCAGGCACATATATGCTCTGTTTCTTTAATCTTCACAAGTCAAAACTACAGCGCATGAACGTTTTATTACAGTAGAACAACAGTCAGGTTTTAGCACAAATATATTTTATTTCTTGATCTATTACCGCAAGCTTCGAGATAAAACTACAGAAAATTATTAAGAGCCACAATACTACACAGTTAATATCAACATTACTATTCAGTGCCACAATAGCAACAGGATTTAATGAGTTGCTCTTACATGCTACATTCCACAGTTGGGTGCATAATAATTACTAGTACCCAGAATCCACAACATTTTTCTTCTGCGTATCCAAAAAAAGGTACACATTAATTTTTCGAGTATTATTTGAAACCTTGAAGAATCATAAATAAAACGTTATGTGCTAAAACCTGACTCCGCTACTCTTTTATAGTACAGCAAAATGCTGATCTAATAGAGTAGGCTAAAATTGTAGACCCATGTGCATGTACACGTGTATCTTTAATTTTACTTCAAATTCGAAGAACTATCTCTTTCTTCTATTCTATCATTTAAGACTAACTGTATGATCCAAATAACATAAACTAGCACACTACTTTTTCGACAACTTAAAATATTATCTTGTTTTTAGCAGAAATATTCAGATGAGAATTTTTTTAATGTATGTGCAATTTAGTGAATATAAGAAACAAGCTAATACTTATATTCCTAGCAATTAGTCCAGAAAGTGAAAAAGGTTTTAATTTTCGAAAGACTTCTCGTAAACATGTTCTTATTCAAGGACAAAAATTTATAGGAACTCGTATTTATACAATGCCAATACATAATTTTATATAAATGTTGTTTGTACTCAGTTTTATTTCATTTTCAAATGATTGATTTTCTGTTAAATGTAAGGTCATTTTATCTACGATAGTAAAGTATGTACACCATATTTGCAAAAAAAGCGTGCGTTCACATTATTGTGCACGAAGCACGTACACGAAGCTAATTAGTGTTCCTTTGTACGATAGACGAGCTTTACTCGGTATCTTACAAAAAAAATAACAAAAAAACTTTGCCCACATTTCAGGATTCGAACCCGCGTATTTCAGCTTGGTAGAGCTACGCTCTAGCCACTGTACTACTGAGAAGGTAAACTTTGTTGTGAAATCAGAAGAGTTTAAAGTTTAAAAGTTTTAAGAGTGTGAAAACATAGTGAAACGCAGAAAAATGAATTTTCTCAGAAATGGACCCAAGCTAGATCGATTTTTGACCACCGATAAACCTGTATATTGAAAGTCTCATCGAAATCGTTAGAGCCGTTTTCGAGAACGCATTTATGAATATAGAAATATTGCATGTATAATACCCTTTTCAATAGCATAGTATCTTAAAATAAAGGAAATCCATGAAATTTAACATTCAATTCATTGTTCAGGAAAATAAACAATAGATTTTTCTCCATAACTTTTAGCCATAGACGTAATACTACTGTGTCAGGAAAGTACCGGGAAAAGATCAATAATACACGAAATGTTAGTTATTCATCCAAATTAATTTTATCACCTTCAAAGTATGCTCCTTCAGAAACGTCAGTTACGCCAACGAATAATCCAATCATCAAAACATTTTTTAAACGATTTTTCCGGAATCGAGTACAGTACTCGCCGCGAATTCTCCTTTATGTCTTCTACCGAATGAAAACGGGTGCCACAAAGAGGTAATTTGAGTTTAGGAAAAAGAAAGAAGTTGGCTGGAGCCATATCTGGTGAATAAGGTGGTTGCTCGATGGTATTTGTTGAATTTTTGATCAAAAATTCGTTCACAATGATGGCCTTGTGCGAAGGCGCACTATCGTGGCGCAAAATCTAAGAATTTTCTTGTCACAAAACTGGCCTTTTTCGTCGAATTTGCTCTCCAAAACGCCGTATAACGTCCAAATAATATTTACCATTTGACCTTCCGGCAAGAATTCCGAGTGCACAACACCACGATAGTTAAAGAAAACAGTCAACACGACTTTGACTTTTGATCGACTTTGGCGTGGTTTTTTCGGTTTCGGTTCACTTGGAGGGCGCCAATCCGAAGCTTGTTGACTAGTTTGCATGTCAAACTCGTAAACCCACGTCTTGTCACCAGTAACAATGCGTTTCATGCATGTTGGGTCGGAATTGACTCGTTCTAGCATGTCCTCAGCGACTCTTATGCGATTGTGTTTTTGAAAAAAATTCAGGTCTTTTGGGACTAGCCGAGCGGCAACATGTTTCATACCCAAGTGATTATTTAAAATGGCTAATCGACTCGTGAGACACAGAAAGTTCAGCGGTTATCTCTCTCAAACTTGAATGAGCATTTTCAGTCACTATTTCCTTCACTTTTGCGATGTTAACTTCAGTTGCAGACGTTGATGGCCTACCAGAGCGAAACAAATCTTCCATCACATCTCGACCGCTTTTGAACGCTTTGTACCACTCATAAGCATGTGTTTTTGATAAAGTCGCTTCATCGTAAACCTTCTGTAACATTTTCAGACTTTCATTTTTTGACTCCGTACACGAAATTCCATTGGCGATGCAAAATTTAAGACAAACTCTTTGTCCGATATTTTTGTCCATTATGAAATTCGCAATATACACTAGAATGATGTAACTAAAAACAGCACTGTATTTAATCTAAATAACAGATGCAACTCAAACTCCGCGCCAAAATGGAAAACACTTGTGCCAATCTAACAACAACAATAAAAAAAGAAAAAATTGAACCATAAACAAATCATCCATTCCCAAAACTTTCTTGTCTGAATGTACATACATACATATCTTAACGCTGTATCCCCAACGGGGTAGTCAGAGAGGACGGAGCGCCAAGCTTCGCGGACATACCTCAAAGTCAAAGTCAAATCAATTTATTCAAGTAAACCCAGTTGCAAGGTATTTTTGAACGTCAAATCTACTTTAGTTCGGTTCGAAAAGCAAACCTGAACGCTGAGAAAAATCGACAAGAAACTGAGTCAGGTATAATTTTTTCAACATCATTCTACAATAGTTATTTAAAATACATTATTCATAAAGCCAGTAAATGCGTGTGCAGAGACAATTATTTCCAGACTATTGTTTTTTCTTCAATGAAATCGATAACTTTGTACTATGGTTTTTAAACAGTGTGCGTTTAATAACAAGTTTAAATTGATTTTCCGTTAATTGAATAATTACTTGAGGAATTTTATTATAAAAACAAACACAGTTGCCCAAAAATGACCCACTTGACTTGTAATTTAAATTTAGCAGTAACTAGCTGATCACGACCACGAGTTTCCATACCATTAATAAAACCCTTCCTTTGAAATAGATCTATATTTTTTCTAGTGTATATTATGTTTTTATTGCAACCCAACCACATTGCAGTGGATTCAATACACTAGTGTCTTATTGGGAAGCATTTTTCCAAATACTGGAAATGTAGTGAGCTCTTAAAAATTGCTAGTAAAGTTCACTTTTGCATGGTGGCATCGAGCTCGCGTCAAAATTGCAAATTTTATCATGGATATTCCAGGTAATTTCATTATGATATATTCTATTTTGAAAATGCTTGGTAAGTTAACAAATTTAAACTTCATTTTTACAGAGGCTGATTCGATGGATAATGAGTCATGTGAAGCTGGGAATAAGTCCGCAGATGAGACTGACGAATAAAAGAAAATAATCCGTAATAATATGAAATAATGGAAATTTGAATTGAGTAAAAAATTATTATATTATCCATTAATGAATTTATATTTTGATTCAAACGAATGAAAGCTATCAATAAAATCTTCAATTTTATTTTTGTTATCTTCATTTTTGTAATTTTCTTTTTATTACCGGATCATCTTCCCCATAAAACACTTTTGTAACAGTCAATAATATCTTGCTTTTTTCGTTATAATATATGCATTTGTATCCAAATATTGTAGATGTACGAATGAATACTGTAAATGCATCGACTCGCACTGTATGACTTTGTTTGCCGTCTGGCGGGATGTTAGAACCCGAGAAAACGTCTGCCGTGTTGAAACTAAGCTTGTAATACTATGATAAATAATATATATAAAAATCAGCTTTGGTAAAATAATTTTGAATTTTTTTTTTCAAATTTTCAAAAACGTCTGCCATAAGGTTACAACCGGCCAAATCGTCTGCCATTGCAATTTTTTATAGCAATAATCATATCCTTTCATATATCCAAACGGCAGATTTGATAAAATACTTTTGAAGTTGGTCTGATTTTTATACCTGTCTTACCTGAATGACGCCATGGCTACCAGCTTTGGGCTTAGTGACTCTCCACCTCATGTATGGCAGGTATAGGAGGGTCACCGAGGAAAATTTCATTATTGGTAGAATACAGTCTGCCTTTCACTGGCTCTTAAGCTATTATTCCAATAACAGAAAATAGATTTCGATCTTTGTAAAACCATCCCGTTAGGGATACAGCGTGAAGATATATATATAATTCAAATTCAAATTATTTATTTGTCTGTGATTACAGGTGGCTCATTATATAGATACCAAATATAATAAATTAGTTCTCTGCAATCCGCCATTGTATATATATATTGTAAATATAAAACCATAAACATATTCTGCTAGGCATACTAACTTTATGTGCAAAACATACATTGATTGGAACATCATGTCACAAAATAAACGATTTAATCAAATGCAAAACAATAGGCTGAATATTATCTTTTCTGTATATGTATTTACTGGTTTTCTGAATATTGTATTTTAATATACCTACCTATCGCGAAATGACGTTGCAAAAATGATACCTAAGTTTCTTGTCGGTTCTTCTCAGTGCAAGTTTGTTTCCGAGCTGAAGGTAGATTTGGCGTTCAAAAATATCTTGTAACAGGTTTTACTATAAATTGAATTAAACTTAAAAATATGGAATCTGGCTGTTGCTTATATTCGTGCGCGGGTCGTGAAAGTCAGCCATAATAGGCTGATTATTACTTGTAAAGGTGATATGCCTCATATGTCATTAATGTCACTACCATATATGCGTTGATAGTCTGCTAGGGAAATATCATGAAGTTATATGTATAAAATATATATGAAAAAATATAGGTGGAAGCGTATATAAATGGAAATCAAATTTGTTATAGATACAGAAACGAAATCCTTTGTCCTTTTCGAGTATTGAAACGAGTTTTAACTTTATAATTACAATTTTAAGTACACATGAGTTTATGTACTTCTATGCATTAGTTTTTGGGAAAATTTATGCAAGAAAAATTGTTTACTTCGTAGCATTAAAATATGCTGATAAGTGATAATTGTACTATGTACCTGTTTGTTACTAATTAGCATATTCACGTTATTATGTACTATTTACTCGAAAAACATTTAACATTGATAATGTAACGAAAGAAAAACAACATATTATTATGTTCATTCATAATATTCATGACAATTAATTAGATCAACGACCAAAACATATTGTGTTGAGCGAATTGAATGAACAAATCTGTAGACTGTGTCTATATTATTACTTAAACGTTTAAATAATCTATGTTTAGTATAATTTTACGAGCAATATAAATGTAAGTGCGAAATTTTTCTTTATCCTGTTTCCATTTGAAATTTGCATTTTAATTACAGGATACAATATTTGAAATAATATTCAAAAAATTATATATAAAAGATTTTATACGTTTCGTGTTGTTTTTACTGTTTTTTTCTCTTATACATGGCGTCGTAATAGGGTTCTATTCTTAACCATATTATAATGACCAAAGGTAATATTCTACGATAAATAATTTTACCTTTATATTTTATTACTTGGATTTTTAGGGTTCAGACAAATTGAAAAACGATTTATGTTATTAGAACTGTACAGAAGGTTTTATTAAAAGCGTACAAATCCTAAATTGACACTAAGGGAGCGGCGACCGACCTTGCCGGAAAAAATGTTTCGCCACGAAGTTTACATAACAGAATGTTTTTCGTAGCAATCGATCTTTCAGTAGGCATAGTCCATCGCGTGTTGAACGATTAACAATTTATGTTTAAAAAACCGTATTATAATACCTGTTTGTCACGATTCACATTATTTAAAAGAGGATCTACCATTTAAGGATGTCGAAACAATTTTCAGTCCAAATAATTGCAAACGACCAACATTAAGCACAGAATAAAATAGCTTGTTTGTTTAACAACAATTTTAATCACATCAATTAGCCATTTGTAATAATTTTGTAACATTTAAATGACAAAAATGAGGATAAAATAGTGCGAGTACTACGTACTTTACGTAATAGTTACACTTTGGTCTTCATGTATAACAAAAGTTGTCAAATGACACCAAGTGGTCGGGTACAGTTTAAATGAATGTAGATAGAGATAGTTTAATTTCTCAGCTCATAGTAGTGCATTCAGAATTAGTATAATTAGCTGTATCTGTGAAAAAAGACAAAGTTAATACTTATATCGGAGATAAGTTTAGTGAAATTACTGAAAACTAAAACAAAATTTAAGAAAAATATAACGAAAGAACTAAGCAGCTATTCTCAAAATATGACGTAACTTTGGCGACACTTTAAGTGGGTAAAACATCAAATTGAAACAAAATCCAACCATGACGCCACTTTTTTAGCATTACTGCTAAGCTTTGGTGTTATTTAGGCTTACGGGCGAATCACATAGTCACATCTCCCTTGGCCGCTTTCACGTTCTATGTTTGTCTTTCTCTCCCACCTTGGAAGCTTAATGTCGAAGTCTTAAAATATCGAAGAAATAAAATTTAAGCAGCTCAGTGTTTGTGACTGTCAACAGTGATTTTGAGAGAAAATAGTATTTCTTTGATGTAATAGAATAAAAATATTATTTCAAAAAAACTTAGTGTGGTCCATTGTAATACGTTTGACTTAATAATGTAATAATTTCAAAATGTATGTAGAAACGTTCCGTAGCGACATCTATGGTACCATAATCGTACCATTAATTTTAATTATTATCCTGATGATTCTAGTCAGGACATTAGAACTAGTTATAAAATAATTTTTCCGCAAAATTCACATTATTTAAAAAAAACTTAGTGTGGTCCATTGTAATACGTTTGACTTAATAATGTAATAATTTCAAAATGCATATAGAAACGTTCCGTAGCGACATCTATGGTATCATAATCTTACCATTAATTTTTTAAATTTCTTTTTATCCTGATGATTCTAGTCAGGACATTAGAACAAAGTTATAAAATAATTGTATTGTCATCAGTCCTTGACACCTGTGCAAATTTTCAAGCTGATCAGACTTCTGGAAATAGGTAAAAATTACGCTGAAAGATTCCGTTACATACATACATACAGGTGAAGCTAATATCAAGCGTGTAATAAAAACGTTCACTATATAAATCTCCGATTGCTTATATTTACAGATATGCAGCCCGTGCTCTTCGCGACTTCTAACAAAATGTTTATTTTGTTATGACCATAAGCCAATTTCGACTATAATACATATTTTTTTTTCTTAACTCCTCATATATAGCTGCAATCTTTCACACCAAGGACATTTAGCAACACTTGTCTTAATTTTGAGTGACTTGTATTGAAAACTCCCATCGGGATATTCACTATTATTGTCGATAATTATGAAACATTATCGAATAGTGTTTTGCGTTTCAGCCTATGAATAGGACTTGCAGACATAAGGTGACAGGCTAGTTCATTTGGATGTTGTGCTATTCTTTTCTTGTATACTTTAGTTGATTCAGTGATTTCTTCCCTTACTTTGTTGTGGGCACATTGAGATCTTCATGTAACTTTATTTGAGATATACCAGGGAGCACCTGCAATAATTCTTAGCATCTTTGATTGGAATCTCTGAATAATTTCTATATTTGAGTGACTAGCCGTCCCCATGATTGGATTCCGTAAGTCCAAATTGGTTTGATAATAGCCTTGTATAACAGAAATTTATTTTCCAAGCTTAGCTGTGACTTTTTCTCTAACATCCAATACATTTTGCGTAGGTATATCCCTAGTTGTTTTCGATTAGTAAAAATGTGTTTTTCCAATTTAATCGTCTATCAAGGTGAAGTCCAAGATATCGAACATGATCACACTGGGGCACAAGGATATTATTCGAACATGATCACACTGGGGCACAAGGATATTATTGAGCTTAACAGGTGGACATATTTCACGCCTATTGGTGAAAGTGACATGTACTGATTTTAACTCATTGGCTTTGATTCTCCAATTTTTCATACAGGCAGTTACACTGTCTAAACTTGTCTGCAGCTAGTCAGATGCCAATTTGGGGTTTCGATGTGAAGCTATTATTGCAGTGTCATCTGCAAAAGTACCAGTTGTGGTAGTCATTCGTTGGTAAATCTGCCGTGTATATTAAATATAACGTAGGTCCCAAAACACTACCCTGTGGAACTCCTGCTTTAATATCATGTAATCCAGTGACTATACTTCCGTGTTTAACAAAAGATTTGTAGATAGAATCAACCAGTCTGTGAATTTGTTCGATAGTACTATGTTTTATAATATAAGGTTTTTTCAGTAATTATTGGCGTGATTCTAGCCAAAAGAATAGTTTCCAACATTTTCTACGGAATTGGTAACAGACTGATAGGGCGATATGATTTAGGATCTTCTGCATTTTTATCTGGTTTAAGAATCATTTTTATTTGCGCAACTTTCCACTGTGAGGGATAAATTTTAGTCTTAGCACAGCATTGAACAACTGCGTAAGATGTACTATAATGCCCTTTTCTTGTAGTTCCTTTAATATATGGCTAGTTATTAAGGCATATCCTGGTGTTTTTTTTTATTTTTGAGCTTTTTTATAATTCCTCTCACTTCATTTTTAGTGACTGATTTAATATCTTTACTTGTAGTTGAATTAGACACTGCAGGAACCCTTAAAGCGTTTAATATTTCACTTTCATGTTCAAACAGACCTTCGTAAGGAAGAGGCATACAAATATTAGCTAAATGGTAAGCAATTGTATTAGCATTATCAACATCACAAGGTGCCTAGTTTCCATCTGGCATCCTGAGAGGTGGAGAAGTATGTGGTGTGTGAAGTGGTATAGTTTAATTTTCACTTTAATTGAGGACTTCTATAAAGACGCCACTGCTTTCTTAAGTAACGATTTTCTGCGATAACATCAAAAATCTCACGAGAAAAATGAAAAGTTATGTTTACAATGTTTGTGTGTGGAGTGCAACGCTATGCAGCACTCTGGACAGTGGTAGTGAAATGTTCCACAGCGTTCACCAAGTCCACTTCAGATTTTAGTGGGAGATCAGTTTACAAATTTTCAATAATAAGGTCCCTGAAATGAACCCAATTTATTTTACTATTGTGCAGTATACATTCTTTAGGTTTTAAGCTTACTTTATCATTTAATGATATCAAAACTGGCGAGTGGTCAAAAGACAAGTTATCGCAATTCTCACAATGGAAATATTCCTTGCAAACACCCTTGATTATACAAAAGTCAATGAGTTCCGGAATTTTTTTCCTGTCAGTTGGCCAATAAGTAGGTTGTCCAGAAGAAACACAATTCAAGCCAAGTTTCTCCACCGCTTTCAACAATTCAAGGCCCTTGGGCAATGTGATTCTTGATCCCCAATGTACATGTTTAGAATTGAAATCACCTCCAGCGACAAACCAATGACCCAGTGTTTCGAAAAAGTTAGTGTAACAGGATGCCTTTAAGTTATGTTTAGATGGACAATAAACAGAAGTGACAGTTATAGGTTCACTGCACACTTCAACAATCACACTCGTAGCTTGGATTTCGACCTCTACATAATAATTAAAGGTAAAAAATTAAAACATGGAGAAATCGTTCTGAGAACAGACCACTTTCTTATGGTAACTAAAATAAAGAGTCTGTCTGCAGCACGGCGATATTACCAAGCCTACAGCGGTCTGTCAATCACCCGAAAGTGTCCGTGTATAAAAAGAAGAAAGCATGGCAAATCTACCTAGCAGAAAAAAAAACTTGCGGAATGAAAGATTTGATGAAAGAGAGGTACAAGCTGCAAAAAACAGTAACGAAAGAATAGAAGCATAAAAAGTGTTAAACTATAATAACATATCGAACAACTTTGAGAAAAAACCAAAATTATTTTGAAAGTAGTATCTAGGTACCAAAAAGGTCCAACATCTTCCAAAAAAAGTGCATTCGAAAGAAAATTATTTGCTAACAAACAAAAAAAACGTTTTGTAGCGACGAATTGAGAGCCATCTTAATTAATTGCCATGCTCTGGTCAAGAACTACAGGATGCTATTGGTATAAAATACATTTAGAAAGCGATAAGAAATCAAAAATGTGGAAAGACTGCAGGAAATTATGACTTGATTGCTGATGTTTTCCTAGAGTCCGGGATACCTTTTGTAAAGAAAAATTTGCATTTGCAATTTGCAACAAATTTGCTGAGAAAAAGAAAGGGCTCCAAAGAGCTAGCGCACTGCAGTAATAGCACCATTTTATAAAAGTCTCACTGGAGCCATCAATTTGGTCAGATAAACAGGTAAAATCTATTATACCAATATATTGACCGAATACACGAAAGGTATTTCAGAATGTAATTTGTAGTACGCGCAAGGAGATTATAAGAGTTGTAGAGGTTGTATCAGATTTTTCCGCTCCACATGATTGTGGGAAGGTTTCTGGCCATAAGTTAGTGAGTATTCTACGCTTCTGTGGATCTAAAAATAATGTAATTTGAAAGGATTGAAAATGAATGTAAACAATGCTAAGGTTCTGATGTTTGAAAGAAAAGATGCATAAGTGTGAATTACGAGTAAATGTCAAATATCTAGAACAAGTAAATAAAGCTGTATATTTGGATATTGCGTTTTCGAGGAATAGCAGATGTGAGTTGAATGTGGAGAGACTTAAGTCGTATCACCTAGCTTACCTATTACCGGACCACTTTAGTCTTAGATTTAGATAGATTTACGTATTGTAACATTTTTTCGCTATTGTACCTTCTTTTTAAGAGCTTAGAGGCTGTCAGAGAAAATAATTATAGAACTGCCAAGTTAAAAATTTAAATATGTTTTTTTTTGGAAGAATAGAAGAGGATTTGAAAAATGAGAAAAAAAAGAGAGCGAGGTGGTTTTTTTTGGGAGAACAATAATGGTTGTGATGGAGTAAAAAGGAGATTATTTTTCTCCTCAAAAAAAGAAGATATTTGATTTCTTTGTAAAAGTAAAATCTGTTAAGAATATTAAAGATGTTGGTAAAGTGAAAAAGAAAGAGGCTCGAACCAGAAAACTGATATCGCCCAAACTCCCAAGGCAAATGGACCCCTAGACAAGAATAAGGGGAGCAATGGTTTCAATCGGATAAAGAGCACATTAATCATGGTGACGCACCAGTTTCATACGAGTTTATAGAAGTTATATTTACAATGACGATGCTGATTGCAGAATTTTACAAAGTCGACTTATAATTTTGGAGATAACATTCGAGAGTGGAGTATAGGACAATACAACCTAATTTAAACCAGTGGTTTGTGTTTTTTTATCATAATGTGTAAATTATAAGGTGAAAGGTATTTATATCTGATTTTTGTAAACTACACCACACCATCACAACCACTTTGATATCTTTCAGTTTCTATTTTATTTACAAAATTTATTCTGGTTTATTTGTTTCAAATTATATTACAATTTTCTTCTCAAAATAGAATTTTATTTAAAAAGATTTCCAATAAATTTCAAAATTTACTTTATCCATTCCCTTTTTGTGGCATCCGGGTGAGAATGGTATAAATTAGGTTGTATTGTCCTATACTCCACTCTCGAATGTTATCTCCAAAATTATAAGTCGACTTTGTAAAATTCTGCAATCAGCATCGTCATTGTAAATATAACTTCTATAAACTCGTATGAAACTGGTGCGTCACCATGATTAATGTGCTCTTTATCCGATTGAAACCATTGCTCCCCTTATTCTTGTCTAGGGGTCCATTTGCCTTGGGAGTTTGGGCGATATCAGTTTTCTGGTTCGAGCCTCTTTCTTTTTCACTTTACCAACATCTTTAATATTCTTAACAGATTTTACTTTTACAAAGAAATCAAATATCTTCTTTTTTTGAGGAGAAAAATAATCTCCTTTTTACTCCATCACAACCATTATTGTTCTCCCAAAAAAAACCACCTCGCTCTCTTTTTTTTCTCATTTTTCAAATCCTCTTCTATTCTTCCAAAAAAAAACATATTTAAATTTTTAACTTGGCAGTTCTATAATTATTTTCTCTGACAGCCTCTAAGCTCTTAAAAAGAAGGTACAATAGCGAAAAAATGTTACAGTATCTAAATCCGATACAATAATCCATGTATTATTATCTAAATAGGCCAAAATGGACATCCACAATACGGCGTTCATGCCGACTTTATTGTATGGTAGTGAAACCTGGATAAGCCCGAAATCAAGTGAAGGCAAAATAAATGCAGTTGAAATGCGATCTCTTAGACGTACAAACGAAGTCACCTTTGCGGACAAGATAGGTAGTGAAAAGATAAGTAGTATCAGTGCAGTAAATTTGGTTAGCCGTCCAACCCTTCTTCATCAATCGTTTCAATAACACTGTCGTGTTGTTTTAAAATGAAGTAAGAAATGATGAATGATGATGAAGGAAGAAATGATGAAAGACTAACAATGCGAGTGGTAGCAAAAACCAAGGAAGATCGAGACTGAATTATGAAGATCGAAAAGCTAGAGTATTAGCTGACAGAAATGTCAAAAACACAATGACGAGATTTGAGGAGGTGAAAGAAGTATGCAAGGATTGCGATGCCTGGCACACTAGCCTCTTGGATCACCCCGTTAGGGATAAAACATTAGAATACGTATGTATGTAAAATATAAATATACCTTAATCCATTACTTACCAGTGTCATATTTTTAAGACATTAAATTTAACATATATTTTAAATTAGTATACCACTTTAAAGTGTAATATTTTTTTTTATTTATAATTTTATGTTAACCCTTTTTTCAAAAAATAACATTTATTACTTTAAGATATTATCACAGAATATTACTTAACAAATTCAAATTGGACATGTTTTATTATAAATTTCAGAGCATTAAAATTTATTCGTTTTTTAAAATTAAAACAAAATTTGAAGAAGTTAAACTCAATTAAAATTAGTCTAATAATCTTTAAAAAGAGTGATATTTCATTTGTGATAAAATGTAAGTTATGGGATATAAATAGGTTACAATTATTTGTTATACACGTTCAAAAAGTGCTGATACTGGTAAAATGTGTTCTCAATTCTGAATTACAAGTTCAACCTGCACAACAAGTAGAAGTTATGCTTGTTAGCGTGTTTTACGTTGTTGACAATGTCTTTGATTCTGTTATTCGTTAGATGATCTCGTATGTAATCTAAGCAACGAAATTTAATAGTAGTTGACGTATACTCAGTTATAAGAGAATAACTGTCCAGGTATACAAAGATGATTTCGGGTGTGTCACATCGTTTACTGTTAAAGCAAAACTGGAATATGATATATTATTAGTTACATTTTAGGTACATATTGTTTATGTTTATTTATTAGTTTTCCACTAAGCAGAGCATGAAGAAGAAAGCTCTTAGGTTTTCTGGTCCTAGTTTTGATAAAAACTAATGAAATATTATGCGTGAAATGGCATGATAACAACATATATACATATGTCTTTTATTGAACAAAGATTTTAAAATAGAAAATCTAAAATCAACCTAAACTAATTCGCAATTATAACGAAAATATGGGGGGAGAAATAAGTATGACTGGTTTTCTAAATTCCCTATTCATATTAGGAGGAAAAATGATATGGGCTTGAAAACTAGTCATTTGAGTCTTGGACATGACTCATTTACGATACGAGAATACTCTTTGCAGGGACCGTTTTCTGATTTATCACACCAAATAATACAATTCATTTAATTTTGTTACAACTTATATTATCAGCAATCCATATCCATACTATCCTTGGTAATATTACAAATGCGAAAGTGTCTATCTTTCCATTATATTTTCAAGGCTAAACTACTTAATCGATTTCGATGAAAAAGTAGAGTAGATAGTGCTGCTTAACAAACAATTAATTCTCCGTAAATTTAATACAAAAATTAAAAACAACATTGTGTGATTTTTATAGTATACTTTTTGCCAAAAGTATACTATAAAAGTCAATCAAATTACAACAATCACCTATAAATGTTATTAATAGTATTACAAAAGTGTATAATGAGAAAAAACCATTTAACTAATTTTAAATAAAAATAACTTAAATAGTAAACGTTAGTTGAGTGTGACTCTAAAGTGCAGTGTACTGCAGTGACACGAGCAAACAAAAAACAATGGAATACAGCGAAAAACAAATTTAAGAAGATATATAAATACTGTCATACCAATTAGAAGTAACTAATTGGTATGAAGGTTACCTATACATAGAATACCTACCTAAATGGTTCATAGTATGTGATAGGTACATGATAGGTATATAATTTGACAATAGATATGTATATATGAGTAAAATGTTAAAAGAACAGTAAATAAGATAGTAAGAAGTAATAAGAAGTCATTTAGTATTGATTTAAAATTAACATTCAATAAATAACGATATTTTTTGAGTGGCTGTCATAATGTATCCACAAAACACGCACAAAAGATAAAACAGAGGAGATCGAATGATAATATGTCACAGGTCACAGTTCGAGACATTGTTTGACATTTTTTGACAGATTTCATAAACAGCACAAGCATAGAAAGTGTTTCGTTTTGGCAATTATTATTCACGTTATGTTTTATGCATATCAATGAATCATTCCAATGTAACTGATCACACGTTGAAAACGAAAATGTAACGAATGCGTATTCGATGCTAAATACAACCATGCGCAGCTTGCTCAGTATGTTAGACTTAAGTCAATTATTTGGAGATGACTCGCAAAATAACATAAAACAATTACAAACGGAATTATCGTCAGCAGATCAGGAGATTTCAAATTTGTCACTGAAAAATAGCTTACATAGAAAAACTATAGAAAAACTGAATAATACGTTATTATTGTATAAAAAAAATGGGCTTTGGTTCAGAGTTAAGTAACCCGTCATCACCGACACAAGTAATGCGAGAGGCTCAGAATATGACTCAAACAAATACTATATTGACATGGGTAAATCGAAATCGTTACGAAAAAAGGTATAGAAAAATCATTAAACCACCACAGGATGACTACATAATCTTAAATTCGAGTAATAAGTCCAAAGTTACATGGAATATAATAAACAGTGATAAAAACTATTTTTTCCTACAGAATATGTGACACAAATAAATATTAACGGAAATTATGCTACCGATACGGCACAATTTGCGAAAGCTTTTAATGATTACTTTGTGGTCAAAGTACACTCATCAACTAGTAATAATAAAAGTCCAAATATTATTCTGTTTCTCACTCTCATAATTCTTTTTTCATGAAGCGAACTGACCCAGACGGAATATGTACAGTTATAAAAAAATTATAAATACAAAAAGTACCGGTTTTGATCACATGTCAACAAAAGTAGTAAAATACACCAGTAACATAATATCTCCGGTACTATGTCATATTTTTAATTTGTGATATTTATAGCAATCTTTATAGTTATTTAGAATTTAATAGCAAGTTCGCATCTGAACAAAAAAGGCCATATCGATTGACATTCGCAAGAGAATGCCAATCGATATGGCAAAATATACGACTTTTTGGATAAAGTTTATGCTAGGATGGATCAAAGAAAACCAGTTTATGCATTGTTTATGGATATGACGAAGGCATTTGATTAGGTAGATCATAGTAACATTATAGAGAAGTTAGAAAGATATTATGGAATAAGAGGAAATACATTGAACTTACTACAATCGTATTTAAGCAATAGGAAACAGATAACCAAGATAAATAAAATATGTCTCATTCGAAAATGGTTAAAAATTATAAATCTCAAGGTAGTGACCGTTGCCTTTTATTATCTACATAAATGATTTACCTTATTGCTCTGATAACCACATGATTTTACTCGTTGATGACTGTACCGTAATTTACAATAACGAAAATCAGATTATTTCAAGTGGTAGGCAAATAACAGAATGGCTAGTAGTAATCACTTACTTATAAATCTGGACAAGACAAAAGTTATGAATTTTAGACAAAGGAATAGCCGGCATCTTAATGCTAAATTAATATACAGTGGGAAAGGCATACATAAAACTAAAACAATAAAATTTTTAGGATTATTCACTAATAGTAATATGAAATAGCAGACACACATTAATTTAGTGTGTAACAAAATATCGCAATTCTTATATGCATTACGGAGACTAAGCCAAATAGTAAATAGTGAAGCCTTACTAGTTGCATATCATGATTTTGTTGCTTCGAAACTAAGGTACGGAATCATTTTCTGGGGAAACGCTGCTAACGTTGTTAAAGTCTTCAGAGCACGAAAGAGATGTATGTGAGCGATGTGTCATCTTAAGGTCACTGATAGTTGTAAATATTATTTTAAGCAACTAAAATTACACACAATACCGTTATTATACAGAGATATTATGGAAGTTGCAATGTTTGTTAGGCGTAACCCTAATTTATTTCCGATGGTTCGTGAAGGCAAACGTCTAGGTAAAATGTATACTAGAACAAAAAAAAACCAAAATCACACAAAAAAAAGTATATCATGGCAAGTAAAATGTATAATGAACTGCCCACGAAAATAATACAACACAATGACATATCAATGTTTAAAAATAAAATGTATGATTATTTAAATTATCTAGAGTGGTAGAGTCATGCTGCGTTGCAGCCGGCTCGCCCGGTGAAATACCAACCTCTCACAGAATATCGGCCTGAAATAGGAGCGTCTATTGCTGTTATATTTCGTTCGATGAGTGAGAGTGCCGGTGGCCCATCACCCCCTCCCCCTCCTTTCCCTCCTTTTCCTATTTCCCTAAAGACCGGCAACGCACATGTAATGCTCCGGATGTTACGGGTGTTCATAGGCGGCGGTTGGTCACTCACCATCAGGCGACCCGTTGGTTCGTTTGCCCCCTGTTTTATAAAAAAAAAATCAATAGACGAATTTTTGACATAATTTATTGATTAAACTTATTGAAACAGATTATTCTAATTTATTGACATTTTATTTTGAAATTTTGACATTTAATAATTGACATCTTGTAGCAGTCATATTGAGTCTCCACCCACATGGAGACCAATATTTAATAATACTAATAGAAACACATAATTACTTAAAGTATAAATTAACATCTAGCTTCTTTTAGCTTGAAAAATAAATCATTCCTTGTTTAACTTAAATGTTTAAAAACAACATTCACTGTGACAGACGGACATTGACAACGTAGAGCAGTTTAACTTTTTTAAACTACGTTTGAAACATTGACCGCAGCCTATCAGCATGAACAAACTTGTTGATAAATATAATATCTTTGATTATTGAGAAATAATATGATTGATGATGTATTTAAAAAATAAAATTCCAGATGTCCTTGCTGTACATTGTGTTATTCATAGACAACATTTGGTTGCTAGAAACTTAATGGAACGACTATTTCAATCACTGCAATATGTCATTAAAGCAGTCAATAAAATCCGCAACAGCTCTTTGAATGATAAATTATTTCATCAGCTTTGTGTTACTAATGACGAGGATTTCAACCATTAGTTGTTTCATACTAAAGTTCGTTGGCTATCAAGAGGCAATTGTCTGACTCGATTTTACAACCTGTTTGACTCTGTTATAGAGTTCTTGGAAACTAAAGATACAGAATTGCACAACAAGCTCATTACATCAAAGAATGATATAGCTTACATGACAGACCTGTATAAATTGTTCAACGACATGAATCTCCAACTGCAAGGCGATGAAATAAATTTAATTAAAACAAAAAACGTCGTTGCTGCTTTCGCAGCCAAACTGCTTCTACACAAAAAGAATATGGGCAGACGTGAGTTTCACAATTTTCCGAATTTATCAGTATCATGCAGTAACGACGAATTGTTTGCCTACTGCCAACATTTGGAAAACCTCCACATTGACTTCACCGAACGATACCAGGACATTTTGAACTTGGAAATACCAGACTGAGTGTTGGATCCGTTTTCAAATGTCAACACAGCAATGTCACCTCAGCTGGAAGAAGAACTTATAAATTGACAATAAACGAGGAAATAAAAATCAAGTTCAAAAATGGTTACCAAGAATTTTGGCTACAAAAACCGAACCCGCAATTGTACCCTGGATTGTGGTCAATCGTTCAGCGATTCTTGATAGCATTCCCATCGTCATATTTGTGTGAACGTGGATTTAGTGCTGTGGCAACACTGCTTACTAAAAAGAGAAATCGTTTGCATGTTACCAAACGTGGCGACTTGCGACTGTTCTTGAGTAAATTGGAACCTGATATCAACAAACTTATTAAACAGCATCAGATTCATCCTTCTCATTAGTTGTTATATAAGGATCGATTATATTTGTTTTATTTTGAATAAAAGATACTCTGTTTGAATACTATAAAGTTGTGTTTCAATAATCATTCTCATTGGCAGGTGTAGCCCGTAAGAGTTAACTTGAGACCTGAGCGCCGTTGTGTATTACCTACTGCGCTCAGGTTTCAAGTTAACTCTTGCGGGTTATAGTAAAAGTCTCGTTTGGAATTAATGTTTAATCTCCGCTAATATAGCTCACAATAATTAATTAATTTAATTTGAAGTTATAGTGGTTTTTCAGTAGGTGAAAAAATGGGGACGCTAAAAAATAATTTATTCTCATAGTGGGCAGTAGACAAAATAAGTTTGGGAACCCCTGGTCTAGATTATCAATACTTAGGAGTGTGGATGTAAAGATATGTTCGATAAACATATCGATAGACTCTAAATATGTAGCCTTTGTTTTCTGATAGAATAGGCTCTAAATTAATGTAATATTAGGTCTCAAATTCATAAATTAATTAGTACTAATGAATAATAATAAAACTATAGTTGACATAAACGTCATACATTTGTATAAAATTAATTAATCTTATCGACTCGCTAGGTAGATGTAATTTTGGATAAGGTATATCGACCACTGTCTCTTCCCTAGTTGTTCCAGGAGTGGGAGCCTAGGTGACCTGCCTCGTGGGGGTATATAAAGCGTTTCGTATCTAGCAGCCTTTTTTTTCTTTTCTCTCTGCTGCGGAACGAGCTAGCTGCCTCAACCTTGTAGAAACACTTAGTTAGGCCACATGTAGCTTAGTATAGCTTTGTGTGGGAGTAGCACTCCAATTAGAGATAGTGTCTTGATTAATTAAGTAATGTTAGTGTAGTTTAGGTAATCTCATGGTGGATCCCATGAGTTCTAAGGACACCTAACAAAACCAGGTGGGCCTCCTGTCCCTGTATTAGATGAATACTCAGGAATAATATTAAAAGCTATTCAATCTCAACTAAAGCTTTGATATCCAATGAGTACCTAGAATGGTTGGGTACTCAACTCTCTGTGTTTATCAAGAAGTATAATTCAAGTAGATCATCTTCGCTCTGGATAGAAGAACGAGTTTCTTTCTAAAAGGAACATCTCTGAGGACCGGGGCACTTGGGTACTATATCGCGTGGCCAGGTCGCAGTTCCTAATAAAGAGGAATCCTTGAGGACCGGGGCATGTGGGTGCTATACTTCCAGTAGACGGCCTACAAAGGGGAAGACTGAGGTGTAGGTGCAGTTGGTGGATGACCACGTCCTTCTTTTTATTTATCGGTGGTAAAACTGGTAACACTTCTCTACTTGTAATTGATAAATGATTCTCTGTTAGATATTAGCTCCACGTACAGTTATGGTGTATCTAATATATTTTCACTCTAAATTGAAATAATTTAACTCTGATGTATAAAATGTACTTGGGTTTATGTAGCTGTACTACTGATAATTTTAAATGCAGTACATAATCTATGTAATGGGTTCTAAACCTTTATAATTAAGTACATTTCTCTTTAAGTTAATTAGATAAGATAAATAAATTGTGTTGTTGTAATTATGGCAAGTAATATCTGAGCTCAATACTTGTAAAACTTTAATATTATTAATTTTCAAAGTCAAAGTCAAATCAATTTATTCAAGTAAACCCAAATGCAAGGTATTTTTGAACGTCAAATCCACTTTGTTCGGTTCGAAAAGAAAACCTGAATACTGAGAAGAACCGACAAGAAACTCAGTCAGGTATCATTTTTTCACCATCATTGTACAATAGTTATTTAAAAATATATTAAAAATATAAATAATTACTCTGTAAACTTATTAATATCTAAGTGCTGTTAGATAATAGAGGTTCTTATTTAATATAAACAATAATAAACTAGGTAATATTGTATTATAATAACTTTTAATCTTTAGAAATTGTTAATAACTTATTATTGTATTGTTGTATTAAAATATAGTGAAATCATTGCATCCACCAATGAGACTTAGACTTAAGAAATAAATGTTGTTTCTTCGTGTATTGTTTTTCTTGTGTATAATAATTAACTTTCTGTAAATATCCCATTAGATGTCGATTGCAGAGGTGTACTAGGCGCCCTTAAACAAATTAGGTACACCACTCTCCAGGTGATAGTAATAATAAACATCTTCTATTACTCAACCCACACCTCACTCTGCCGCCCTGAGCAAGCCCGTCACAATCTGCAGTTACAAATGACAAAAAAAAATACAGAATAAGGGGACTTTTTCATTGTGAGTAGAGGAGTGTGATATTGTGTCGTTTTAATTATTATAGTTTTAACTGTATTTATTGATTGTGCATTATTTTCTTTTTAATTTTTATTTTAATATAATTTTCTGTCTGTACGCTTTTGACAGATTACAGAGGACTGTTTTATATTTTTTACTACCTATATGCACATACAACCTGTAATCACAGACGAATGAAATTGAATCGAATCGAATCGAATTTAATTTGGTATAGAGACAGTTTAAACCTTAGAAACGGACATAGGCGAGACAATCCGAAAACATTTTTAAAATTCCATGGCAATGAAGTCGCGGGCAACGGCTGATTTAAATTAAAATTCAAATGTACGCCATATTAATTAAACTCTATATTATTTTATTATCTTATGTTTCCAATATCATATTTATAATACAAGCTGGTGCAGGAACCCAGGACGAAAACAATTTTTTTCTTTCATATTCTGTTCTTGTCGAGTAAACTAGATTTGATGATATGAGCTTAATAATCCCAAGATTTCAATAGTCGGGAAACAATGGATTAAAATTCATCGACTATGATTTAAATACATTGCCGCCTCTTAAATCAAATTATTTATAATACAAACAAGTAAACATTACGGTATGGTCATCAAAGGCTGAAGTAACAAAAGCCTTTCAAGTACTTGTGAAGCTTTCCGAATCAATACCTTTATAATATAACAAAGCGTCTTTACAAATAAAATTGAGTGTAATATTGTTATTGTAACAAGCTGAGAATGTACATAAACATTGAAAATAATCTTTATTTATAAAGCGTGATTTAATGGTTTTCATTTAATATTTGTAACATTTTTTTTTTCCTGTTCTACCTTTTTTATGAGCTTAGAGGTTGTCAGAGAAATTAATTGTAGAACTGGCAAGTTAAAATTTTAAATATCTTTTTGGAAGAATAGAAGAGAATTTTTGAACAATATAAAGAAAACAAAAGCGAGGATTAGAAGGAAGGATGTGATGGAGTGAGGACAAGATTTTTTCCTCTAATTAACATTTAATTATTTTGCGTGAATGTGCCTATAAATACATACTTAAAATGAAACCAACTTTGGGAAACTTTTTTTTTAAAGTCCGACGTGATTAGAGTAAATGTCTAAGCAATTGAGACACTACTCTAAAAGCTTGAATTTAATTTTAGGTCTGGTTGAAAAATTTTTTTTTTAAACTGTGAATCGTATCTCTGATTTTGTCCTATCAGTGAACGTACTTCATCTAATACGCTGTGCGGGAAAAGTGGACGGCGACGAACTACGGCGCACTTGTTGTACTTACGTGCCGATAGAAATTTGGCCCTTCGAGCCTAATCAAATGTTATCGTTGTGTATGTAGCTGACCGTTTCTATGAAATCAAGTGTTTAAGAATTTGAAGTGTAAGGATTTAATCGAAGAAAACTTGACAAAAAGTCGTTACTGGGCGGTAACGGACACCGCTGTCCATCGCCGTCCTCTTATACCGCACACCGTATCCGATGATGTAGGTATTTAACATCCTGCAGCCTAATTGTCTAAATCCATCGTAATCGATATCAGCATTTTGAAGGCAATTCATTTGTCAGTTGTATCCACCGAATTGTCTAACACACCAAACATAATCGAAAACACCCGCAAAAATGATTACGTTTGTGACCAAATGACAGAGTTATCATAGTATCGATGACATCATATTAAGAAAACTTTGCAATTGCATAGTGATTTTGACACTCGTAATCGTATTAAATGATTGTCATTGCGATCAATTCAATTCAATTCAATATTGCTAACTATTATCACAAAATTTTAAAGTTAGTACTGAATTTAAATTTATTAAAAATCTCATTTTACTTAAGTATCTAATCATTAATTAATCTTTAAAGATAAAGAAAATAATTTAAGAACTTGAACTAAACATTCAATTACTAGTTAGTTGTTTAACATAAATTATTACTAACATTGATTATTATAAGTTATTTTTTGTCATTATCTAGAATAAAAACAACAATGAAATATTTATTTTTATTTCAGATGATATTGGCTTATTCAAATAGCGATCTAATATAGCTCTGATTCTGGGCTCTATGCGAAGTCGTCTTCTTCGATTATACCATCCCAAGTAGGAGGAGCTTCTGCTGACCAAATGTCTGATATAAAATTGCTTTCTTTTATAATTTTTAGAGTTGTGAATTTTAATAATAAAAAACGCTACCTTTATAAGTTCGTCACGTTCGTCCGTCTGTTCTTTCGTTCTCATCTCTAAATATAAAATTATACATATATGTCGAAAAAGACACAGGCCAATTTGTGCCCTTGCGACTCAGGTATGAGAAATAGGTATTTAATCTTACAAGAGGCGAACTACTCTATAAAATACCACGTTGGGACAAAGTTAATGTGCAAACGACAGAAAATTCTTTGTAACAATTATTACGTAGGTAATTGGAAATTTAATAATGGCAAACGATCCGTCGGAGAAATACTATCGCACCGGCCGTCGTAGTCTAACAGACTGCCAGCGCCGGCCCCGAAGTTCCGTTAGCGCACATCTCTTCCAAAGCGGAAGTCGCGCTTTGCCTTAGTATAGTGAAACGAGTGCCTTTTATTATTTCCACCGACATATAAATTTTACAGCCAAATATCTTATACCTATTATGTCTATAGGTAATGGAATAAAATTGCAAAAAAATATTAAATGTGTGACTGCCCATATATGGATACACGGATGTGATGGCCGAGTGGCTGAGGGCTCCACCTCTCATAATACGATAGGTCGTGGTTTCAAATCTTTTTCTTTCAATTTAATCTTTCAATTTCAAATCCCGCTGTAGGCGTATTGACCAATGATAATATAATTAATAAGAATTGATATCAAAAGAATGAGTACACTTACAAACTCTACGTCGTCTGTGTCGTCGTATTACGTACTTCGCGTTACTGGATCAAAATTGTCAATCTGCAAAAATGTCTAAATCCATGTATACTTGAATATTGTTAATATTACTATTTTTTGTTCCGCAATTTTTTTTAAAATGTATGGTACATTGTGCGAGTTGTGCGAATTACAGTTTCTACTCTCGCTTCCACTAACACCTTCAGCGACAGCATTATTTTCTCAAGCTACAAAATGCCAAATAATATTAAATTTTTATTGTGTAAAATATTGTTAGTTTTACAACTTCTTATATCGGTTATATTTTTCAAATATATCTTAGGTGCATAAGCGCTATTTTCTTCTGTTACCGCCAAAGACATATTGCAGAATGTCCTTAAATAAAATACAAACCAAAGAAACCTTCGACATCGCCTTTAATTTGCGATATATGTATGTAGTGTTTTTTTATAGTGATAAATTGCATCTTTAATATTATTTTCACCGATTTTATAGTGTTTTTAATCGCAATTCCTCAGTTAATGTTTAAATTTAAATTAGTAAGAGCGAACCTTCCATTTAGAGATATTCGGACACTTTCGGTACCAGACATTGCAATTTTACTAATTACAGCTATTATTCGCTCTTCTAGCTAAATGAGTCGTTTCTTTGGAAGACCATCACCAGTGCTAATGGCATACATGTGAAGGACAGACTTTTTTCTGATATTACATTTCAGATCATGCCAAAACTTAGGAAAAGAAAGAAACATTTCAATCGCTTACTTTTGAAATATCAAGCATGAAAATATGCAAGGAATTTTTAGCGCGATTAATTCATTGAGATTAAATTCACAATTATACGAATATACATTACTTACTTTCCGCCATTTTTCGCCGTTTTTCGTGACACCCTTTTTTTTTTTTTTTTTTTTTTTGCGTCAGGAAATGCTTTATGCATCCCGTCCTGCCGTAGGGGGGTGGCAGGGGGGTATGTGGGACTCCTCGACATTAGGGTGCTAGGCCGAGTGTACCCACTAAAACCTGACGGTGTTCCTCGAGAGCCTTAATGCCGGGGCAACGGGAGCGCGTTGGCATTCATCCGCGACCCCGGCGGCTATGCCCAGCCTGAGCCGAGCCCTCCTCCGTTTGCGGGCAGTTTGACCTGCCCGCTCTCCTGGGAGGCGCGCGGGAACACCGCGCGCACCATCCCGAGGCCATTGGTGAGGCGCCTTCCCCCGAAGGACACCCCAGGCCTCCGAAGTGGCGGCTTCCGCACCCCGCCTACACCACGGCAGGGGCGTCAGCACGCCCACCTTGATTTTTACGTGTTTACTCACGGGTTTTAACAAGTTTTCCTTCTTCCCACCTCTGATTTTAACGTGTTTTCTCACGGGTTTCATTTCGAGTTTTCCTTCTCTCCACTTCTGATTTTTACGTGTTTCCTCACGGGTTTTTAAAAGTTTTCCTTCTTTCCACCTCTTGACCCGCGTCCTCC
This sequence comes from Zeuzera pyrina, assembly GCA_907165235.1. Taxonomy (NCBI): domain Eukaryota; kingdom Metazoa; phylum Arthropoda; class Insecta; order Lepidoptera; family Cossidae; genus Zeuzera; species Zeuzera pyrina. The sequence goes on from OU015629.1 coordinate 8,049,551, forward strand.
GCGAAGGACACCGGAACCAACACTTAGCCAACAATACCCCTCTCAAAGGAGAGGGGCAAGTGGAAAGAAGACCCCCGCCCTCACGCAGAGGACGGGGAACACAAACCTATCCCCCCCGGGTCCAGGCCGGGTCCTTTCGGCTCCACCTCCTACTCGGTCCCAGCCCGGTCCCACCCCTGATTTTAACGTGTTTAGTCACGGGTTTTAATAAGTTTTCCATCTTACCACCTCGGGGCCGAAGGCCCCACGCCGTATCCCCACCCTCATTGTGAGGACGGAGAACACGACCCCCTCCCCCCCGGTCCGGGCCGGGTCCTTTCGGCTCCACTACCTACTCGGTCCCAACCCGGTACTGAGGGCATCGCCGAAGCGACACCCTCAGGAGTGTTTATCGACTCTCCAGTCTAGATCCGCAGTGTTCAGTGGAAACAGGGTCACCTCGAGAAGGACGTAGACATGAAGTCTACGCACTGCGGTCTTGGGATGGCAGGCTAAGGCTCCACTTAATGGGAGCTATAAGCGCCTGTTAGTCCACCCCCTGTGGCGGGTTACCCACACCACTCGGCCCCTTTTCGTGACACCCAAGCCAACAGCATTTAACTTAGCAGCAGTCACGTTCCACATATTAGTAGCATTACCCAAAGCTCCATGTGGAAACCGACCACGTTAACTTTGATTTTTCTCCTTGTTTCTTGGTCGCTAACTTTTTTTCTTCCCGATATTTTTAATAATTTAAGTACTGATTTAAAACAATGTAATTAAACTTTTAACGTATGTAAATGAAAAAAAAATGGATTAAAGTCAAAGTGAAATCAATTTATTCAAGTAAACCCAATTGCAAGGTATTTTTGAACGTCAAATTTACATAGGTCTATCAACGATCTAGGGTACTATCAATTATAAAAATAGGTAGATATTTATAAATAGTAAAGACGTTAAAATCTAACTATAACCACATAACTTCAACTGTCTTTCAAAAAGAGGTATGAAATGAAGAGCTAAATTTGCGCTTGAAAAATCAATAAGATAAATTAATTGTCAATTTAGTTCTAATGTTACGAGCTGAGGGTAATAAGATGCCGATTAAGGGTGCAAAGAGTTTTATTTTCCTTCGTACGAGCAGATGTCAAGAACACGCGAACTTAATTACGGCGGTCCCTAGTCTTCGTAGTCGCCCTCCAAGTAGGTACTCGCGTAGTAGTCACCGAAGGTACACGCTTCACTCAATAACAACGTTCCCGAATCGCAGAGTTCTTCTATCCAAGGTCGTCGCAGTAGTCGTTGTAGTCGTCTTCGTAATTCGCCTTGATGTCGCCTCGAACGATAGTTGAGAAACACTGACTCGGCGGCGGACACAGAGCTCTATTTATAGTCGGATAAAACGAGGGTGGAACTTTCTAGTTGATTACACTCATTAACGGTAATTCGACATTGTTCTCGACGCCGCCTGTTTACATGAGTCATAGGTACATGACACGTCATCGCTCGGGAATATTCGAGGTGCAACTTGGTTCTTCTTTCTTAAATTGACTCATACCATTCGATAGTAGGCCTTAAACCTAGCAATGCGTTTTTAGGTCATAACTCTGCAAAGCCTAGGTCTCGAGATATAAGCACTAAAAGTTACGTTTTTAGTTCCATTAAAAATTGACCTTATTCCTTACGCATAGGGTCCAACTGTAACTATAATACATCATTCGTTTTCTTTAAATAGTCGGTAAAATTAAAGATAATGGCGATTAGCTGTTGTCCGTGTGACGTACATAATTCCATTTATTTTTATTAAACGTAATCGTTTTGAACGTGATCGCCTTCAGTATCAATTTCGATTACGATTACGAGTGAAGTTAGATAATTAGCCTACTGGTAGGGTTGAAAAATTCAATATTAACTACCTGTAGCCAGTATGTAAATAGTCGAGTCTCACATAACATTTATTGTCAAAACGAACGATGATGTCACGTGACAGAAATTTCCTGAAATTTCTGTCTCTTTTGAGCAATCAGTGAATTAAAATAATTTTGCATCAAAAAGACATTTTCGATACTAATTTTAGACACTTAGCGCATGTCTTATAAATTTAGAGTTAAATAACGCTTATTAATAGATCAAAATAAGTCCTGACAGTGGTTGGGATCCTAGAGGTTTGGTTGTTCGATGACGCGAAATATAATTTTTCGGGGTATGTGTTTTACATTCTTGTTATATGACTTGTCTGTTGATCTATTTCTATGTATATATTTATTCTCGTTATTCATTTTTACCTTTACACACATTTATCATATATTATTATGATATTAGTATTTATTAATGTATTTAATTTCGTATAGAATCATTTAATTTAGGCGCGACAGAATATCGGCGTTACCACTTTCTGTGACAGGCATTGCAGCAGTCTTTGCCTTTTTACTCCCTCAGCTCAGTACTATATTTCTGTGTGAGATCTTGATTGTTGTTGGATAGTGAATAAATATTATTCTTCCTTTATTTTTGCAAATTGTTATGTGATAACTGACGTAATAGCCGGGCTAATATATTGTCGTCTTGAAGAACTGAGAACTTTGTAAAAACAACTTAATAGCTATTTTTTAATTTAAATCCTTTTCATGCAATATAAGTTTGCAAGAGAAAAGCATTGGCGATAAGGAACCGGTGATCTAAAACTAGTGAGATTTTTTTTTATATATAAGAGGGAGCTAATGAGCAAGCGAGTCACCTGGCAGAAAGTGATCACCGCCGCTCATGGACACCCGCGATGTCTGGAGAATCACGAGTGCGTTTCCGGCCTTGAGGGAAAGAGGGAAAGAAGAAAAAAGAGGGGAAGGGGGGATGACGCTGTTATTTCACACCATATTCTGCGAGAGGATGGTATTTCTCCAGACGAGCCGACCCAATTTGTGCTGCAATGCAGTATAGCTCTACCACACTCAATTTATTGGGTCCTTACATATGAAATTAGCGTTTTGCCGTACTGACCACTTTGATCTGAAATATCTCCTCTTTGGTTAAGAATTCCAAATTCAAATTTATAAATTCATTTAGCTGGTACATTTGAGTTTTGAAAACAGTCATTCATTTGTTTTTTTCCTCATTATTTTTTTCTTTGGCGTTGCTTATTACCGCACAATGGAAAACATGAAATATCGGTATATTTACGAGTACTTACGAGTACTACCGTGGCACCAGTGCTGCAGAAACAGCTCGAAGGATTAATGATGTGTACGGCGCTGGTGTCGCAAAAGAAAGCATGGTACGTTTTTGGTTTCAACTTTTTCGTTCTGGAAATTTCGACCTTCAGAACCAACCCCGTAGACGGCCGGAGACCAAAATGGAAAATGAGGAATTAAAGGCTATTGTAGAAGCGGATCCATCACAAAGCACTTCAGAGATAGCTGCAGGTTTCGGGGTAAGTGACAAAACTGTATTAATCCACTTGAAGCAAATCGGGAAAGTAAAAAAACTTGAACGATGGGTACCTCATGAATTGAGTGAATCGAACTTGCAAACACGCGTCGACTGCTGTGTTACTTTGCTCAACCGACACAATAATGAAGGGATTTTAAATCGAATCATTACTTGTGATGAAAAGTGGATACTGTACGATAATTGGATGCGCTCGTCGCAATGGCTGAACCCTGGAGACCCAGCCAAATCCTGCCCTAAACGAAAATTGACTCAGAAAAAGTTACTTGAGAGTGTTTGGTGGACTAGCGCCGGTGTCGTTCACTACAGCTTTCTAAAATCTGGCCAAACGATTACGGCTGATATCTATTGTCAGCAACTGCAAACCATGAAGGAAGAACTAGCTGCTTAACAACCGAGATTGGTCAATCGCTCTAGGCCACTGCAGCTTCACGACAACGCAAGACCACACACTGCACAACAAACAACCACTAAGTTAGATGAGCTACAATTGGAATGTCTGCGACATCCACCGTACTCCCCGAACCTTGCTCCAACAGATTACCATTTTTTCCGGAATTTGAACAACTTCTTACAAGGAAAAAAATTCAACTCCGATGCGGCAGTCCAAACCGCCTTCAAAGAGTTTATTGATTCTCGCCGCCATGGTTTTTTTAGTAAAGGGATCAATGAACTACCTATGAGATGGCATAAGTGCATAGATAACAACGGTGCATACTTTGATTAATTAAATATATTTTACAAAAAAAAAAATTGACTTTATATTCCTCCCGTACAAAACGCCAATTTCATATGTAAGGACCCAAAATTTACGCAGTCTCTTCTAAATTCATATTTAATTGAGCAACCTAAGTATTTTAACACAATGAAAAATTTTATGTGTGCGATTATTCTTTAGTCCTACATATGGATAAGAAAGGAACAATACCTCGCTTATGATTCATCAATAGAAATATTCTGTACAGTTTTAGATGAACCGATTATAAGAATAATGAATGCATATAAACTTACAACGCTCATCTCGCCTACGATGTGTACTTAAAGGGCGTGACATAAGACCTTCGTTACTAGGATCCCATAATCCCGGACTGGCTAAGGGCCCGTCTTAATATGAAGGGACACGCCATTGTACGAGGTGATAGGTACATTTTACCCTCAGCCGAAGATTACATACCTCTAGTTCAACGTTAATTTGGGAAATTCCCAAGTCTGTAGGCTTCGTTGGATCAATTTACTGAGAAAATAGGATAGTGAACGAAGACAATGTAGACACTGATCTAATAATAAACGGGCTTTGTTATCCTATTGTCAATACACAGTTCACTGTAATAAATAAATGCTTCTGAGCACTTGAACGTAAACCAACCCTATTAATTTATTCAGTAAATAATTGTGCCTTAATTTAATCGTAACATTTAGCTGGATAATATTATTATAATACATTGATAGGATTATTATTGATAAATCAATAAATTAGTTAGGATTTTATGGAAAAATCCAATTTTTAAAGCTTGCATTGACAAGACAAGATGTTATAGGGGGGTGAAAATAAATATATTATGGTATTGAAGTTATGGTAAGGAAGTTCTAGCGACGGTTGAAGAGAATGAGAGAATTATAGTGTGTGGAGACATGAATGGATGGGTTGGGACAGCTCGAACAGGATTTGAGTCTGTCCTAGGCAAGTATGGAGATAAGAGAGTGAATGATGCTGGTAGGATTGTGTTAGGACTGTGTATGGAAAAGGATCTTTTTGTTGCTAATACCTTATTTAAGCACAAAAGGATTCATCAGTACACGTGAGAAAGGAAGAATAAAAGAAGTATGATTGATTTATTCCTGGTGGACAGGTGGCTCAAAAAGCAGGTTATGGACACTAGAGCACACAGAGGAGACGATCTGGGAACGGACCACTTTCTAGTGGTAACTAGAATAAGGGGTCTGTTGTTTGCGGCATGGCGACATCGCGTAGTGTCCAAGCTTGCAGCGGTTTGTCGCATTAAAAGTTGGAAACTCCAAGGTTTGACCACCAGGAATGAATATGAAAGGATATTATCCGGTAAGCTTGGTGATAGATTGAAAGTGATGAGCAAGGATGTTGAAGAATGTTGGCAGAACCTTAGGGATAGCATGATCGAGGCTGCGAAAGAAGTGTGTGGAATGAATAAGATTGGTAATGGTAGAAAGCGTGATGTGTGGTGGGATGATGAGGTGAAAGTGTCTGTGTATAAGAAGAAGAAAGCATGGCGAGACTACTTTGCTACTAAAAATGACTGTGGTATGAAGAACTTGATGAAAGACAGATATAAGCTGCAATTATAACGAAGGCACTAGTGAAACAAAAGCGTGAAAGGTGTAGGGTGTTAGACGAAAACAAGATGTCGGACAACCTCCAAGAAAATTATTTTGGAAAGAAGTACGTAAGTACCGAAGTGGTGCGGCACCTTGCAGAATGACTAAAGTGCGTTCGAAAGAAAACAACCTGCTTGCAAATAAAAAAGGTGTTCTGCAGCGATGGAGTGAATACTTTGGAGAACTTTATGAGAGTGGCAACTCCGTCTCTGATACTGAGAGCGATTCTAATGAATTGCCACACTCGGGCCAGGGACTGGATGCCATTAGTATGAAAGAGATTGAATAAGTGATAAGAAGTTTGAAATGTGGAAAGGCTGTGGGAATTGATAAGGTGACTGCTGAGATGATCAAGTATGGTGGTCCTAGGGTCTGGGATGCCTTCTGTGCACTTTACAACCTTTGTTGGCAGAAGGGGGAGATTCCAGAGGACTGGCGCACGGCAGTCATAGTACCTCTATATAAAGCGAAAGATTCCTATCTAGACTGTGCGTGCTATAAGGCCATCAGCTTGGTCAGCTTAGCGAGTAAAGTCTATACTACGGTATTGACTGACGTATGAAAGGTGTTGCAGTACTTAATAAACAATTATAAATCCACTGTTACAATACTTCTTCTTGATCTTCTTCATGTTGGTAAAATAATACTGTGGACTATGTGGTAGATATTATATTGGTACCGTGCAGCGTGGTTACGCCATAGAGCTGTCGTTTACATCTCATGCCTTATACTAATTCTTACAGCTATTTATATCGGATATGTACGTGACAATTTCCTTTGCAACGATGCAGATATTTCATTAGTAGATCGCGCACAAGGTTACGATTTGCTGTGTCAGAGTAATATCTGGCACAGTACTCCCCCCTTAATTAAATTTTTATTTATTATTTATTCTATATAAAATTATATCCAAATATATTATTACCTTAAATATTAAATTGATGTAAATAACATCGATACTTAAATTATGTTAATAAAAAGATTATTATGCAGTTAACTACTGACACATCGTTTTGTCGTGTTTGCAAAAATCAAGCGGTGTAGGCATTGTTATATTTTCGCGACGACTTGTGTGATGGTGATCAGCTATTTACAGGAACAACACGTTATATTGTGTTATAAATTCTCGTTTGAGTCTCGCTTATGTACTCGATTTATAATTGTTGATTATTCTTTTGTTCAGCTGATTCCTAGGCTCGTTACATGATAACCGAAGAAATCTAGCTTTGTTTAAAAAAATCACATTATATTTAATGTTGGTTATTATTCCATATTTGTTTGCTTGTTCGTGCCGATCATGCTTTTTTAGTAAGTGTATCGACGATCAATCGTGTACAGCGAATAACTAATCGTTTGCGCATGTTGCACATGTTTTAAACATTGTTTGTGTTTATTAACCTCAGTATCAACCTTTTTATACCACTTTTTCTGTTGGTTATAATTATAAGGCGGTTGAATAGATTATTGGCAATAGTTCCGCGTGTTTCGCGTTGATTCTAGTTTTCTTTCTTCTCAAGAATGTCTTCATGCACATGATGATTCACCTGTTCTCTTCTTTTCTGAACATATTTTTTATATTTAGTGGCCTGTTGCTAGACCTTGATTTAGATGTTGCGACGGCGAATGCAGCGTCAGATGTCAATGTATTTATTGTCATTGCTGGTATTTCTAGTTGAATTTTTTTCTGCTAGATGCGCAGTCCTAACATCAAATGCACTATTATTTTACATTAAGTTTTGCGTCATGATTTTTCTGATAGCTGTTAACTTGTCTGCGGTGTTATAATGCAGGTTTTCTTTTTGATGTTGTTGGTTGTGTAGTATGGTTAACCTAACGTTTCTTATGATGCCACTCTTTTGTTAGTACTAGTGAGACCCGCTTTTGGGAAGCCAGTACCAACGTGACAGACGTTAGGTGATGAGATGCAAGCGGTGCAGCATGAATGCCACAATATATAATATTATTTTAACTTCTTACTTGAGGTTTCCGATGTTTTGTTCTTCGGTTGAGTGACGTACGTCGGGTCCGCGGTTGCGTGACGTGTGTCGGAACGTCGGTTGCGTGACGTTTGTCGGGGTCACCACTGTTGCAATGCTTCTTTTCAGGCTTCATGTTGGTATTGTGCGGCGTGGTTACGCCGTAGAGCTGTCGTTTACATCTCATGCCTTATACTAATTCTTACAGCTATTTATATCGGATATGTACGTGACAATTTCCTTTGCAACGATGCAGATATTTCATTAGTAGATCGCGCACAAGGTTACGATTTGCTGTGTCAGAGTAATATCTGGCACAAAAGGCGTTTCAGAAAGATATTTGTGCGAGGCGCAAGGTGGTTTCAAGAATGGTAGGGGTTGTATGGATCAGATTTTCTCGCTTCGCGTTATCGTGGGAAGATTTCTGGCTATAGGCCGGAAAGTTTTGTATTGTAATGCTTTGTTAGTGTAGTATAGTTGGTATCACTCTCACTGTATAATAATTGTAAGTGCTGTATACTCCTGTAAAAGTGTTTCACACTGTTTAAGATGTTTTCGATACTTTAGTTGGTGTAATTTTGTGATAATGCTGTTGGAGTATCTATTGATCAAATAAATAAATAAAGTTTTCTGCGCTTTCGTGGATCTAGAAAAAGCATTCGATAGAGTAGTGCGGAAGAAATTGTGGAGTCTTCTGCCTGAATATGGCGTGGAGGGCTCCTTACTCCTTGCTGTGAAGTCATTATATCGTGGCCACAGAGCCTCTGTAAGGATAGACGGTGACATGTCGCCCTGGTTTGAAGTCTGTTCTGGTGTCAGACAGGGCTGCGTGATGTCTGCCTGGCTGTTCATGCTGCATTTGGACAGTTGTCTCCAGAGATTTAAAGGTAATATGAGTGGTATGGGATGTGATGACACAGTGGTAAACTACCTATTGTACGCTGACGATGCTGTGCTAATAGCACCATCAGAAGCGGAGTTGCAGACACTAGTCACGTGCATGAAAAAAGATTGAGAAGTAAAAGGATTGAAAATGGATGTGAACAAAACTAAGGTTCTGGTGTTTGAAAGAGAAGCGGTACAAACGAAATGTGTGATTTGTGTAAACAGAAAATGTCAAGAACAAGTGAATGAAATTGTGTATCTGAGAAGTGCGTTTTCTAGGGATGGAAGATGTGAGTTGGATGTGGAGAGACGGGTAGCAGCTGGCAATAAAGTGAACGGTGCTCTGTCCGCATTAGTGGATAGTGTGAATTATCTAACACTGCTAAAATGGCCATCCACAATGCGGTGTTGGTGCCAACTTTGTTGAACGGTAGTGAGGCCTGGATATGCCCGAAATCGAGTGAAAATGTGATTAATGCTATGGAGATGCGATCTCTCAGAAATATGTGCGGTGTCACGCTTGCGGAAAGGATAGACAATGATGAGATACGCAGTATGACAGGGTTGCACAACAGTGTTACTGTAAAAATAAAGAAAGGAATGCTTAGATTTTTCGGGCACTTGGAAAGAATGAGTGATGAAAGACTGACGAAGAAAATCCGAAAAAATGACGAAGACCAAGGCTGACTTATGAAGATCAAATAGCCAGAGTGTTAGCAGACGGAAATGTCAAAAGCACTTGCATACCTAGGCGAAAATATGTGAAGAGAATGATGAGTTTTGAGAAAGCGAAAGAGGTGTGTAAGGACTGGGACTCCTGGCACTCCGTCCTCTCTGACTACCCCGTTGGGGATACAGCGTGAAGATATGTTATGTTATGGTATTGAAGTTACATGCCCGAATTTTATTTTGTAGTTTAATGTTACATTTAAATTTACATTTTACATTTAATTTACATTAAAATTGATAAATAAACTTAAATTGTAACTAAGCAATCAACGGGTTTCCAAAAAAAATACAACACACGACATGCCGGCTGGACTCAGGGTTACGAGGTCACTTGAGGTAAATGTTTGTTCTATCCTTCAATACTCGAAACTACATTAATATAAAGAAAGGGGCCACTGGCAGTAACGGCTGCCAGGCCGAAAAAATTATACGCTTACAAAAGGGAACAATTTAAGGTTTGGTTAATTGCTTGCCGATAATTATCCAAGTCAATCTCCGGGAAGTCGCAGCTGGACGAGAAGAGGGGAGCTGTGGTGGGATCCTCGCCACACACTTATCCCATTCCAACAGCCCACACAGGAAGGGCCCAGGAAGGTAACAGAATCGGACCCGAGATCTTTTGCTTAACAACTAAATTTAGGACAATGTTGAAGTTACTGTTTCTTTTCGCCATCTTATAAATTATTAATCAAATGAATTTAAGAAGACGTCAGTGGGTTAGCAAAAGCCAAACCATCGATGATGAGCAGAAAGGAATAGGGAAATAGGTACCTTTACTCTTGAAGTAACTTGAGCTAACGGTGCGAGTGATCCGAGTTTTTCTTTTACGATAAAAGATATTACATTTTGAGCTAATGGATAACACACGCGCGGTGCATAATGGCGTTTTATTGTTTACTACATTGCAGTGTAAGTTTTTTATTTTATTGAATTAAATATGAACGGAAAAATATCAACCCACTGACATACACAGTAGCAGCGACGGAGACATTGACAACTCCTGTCATTTGGAGCTGTCAAACGATTCGTATTCCGTTCCGCAGTGGCGGAAACAGTCAGTGATACTAATTTGTGTAGCTCTTTATATCATCTATACATTATTAAGGATTATTATGTCACGTATTAGTTTTGTTCAGCTTGGTTCTAAAAAGCTTAGATAGTTCTGATAAAAATGATAATCATTGCTAAGTCCATAAAGTTTCAACTAGGAATCATTATCAACAAAAACCTGTTTCTCAGCTACTAGACCTAAACCTATTGTAATGCACGCGGATGAATAAGATCTTTGGTTGTTCTCTGTAAAAATCGTTATACATACATTTCTATGCACATAGTTTTTACTCCCAAAAATCTACAGTGAATAATACAAATAATGAAATTACTAATTAGAGGTATATAATCTTTATTAATAAAAAGTACATTCATATGTTAATATTTACAAACTTAAAACTACACATTATCTTAAATAATAAACTTCCTCAAAGTTGCCGCTTAGAAAGCTGTCATTGCTCAAGGTACCCAGCAGACTGGCAGCATTGCCTCTTTGAATAGCCAAACTGATTCGTTGGCGGAAGAAGCTGCCGGCCCGGCGGTCTCCCGAAGCCTCGACTAGTCTCTTACAAATATCAGAAACCAGTCGATGGGCTTCGGGGCCCCAGGGACCCAAAGTTTCGACTGCAAAGGGCGTAAATATGAAACTCTCAGAGAGAGTCGCATACTTACGCCGCTTCAAGTTCTCGGCAGTGCTGGCCGCGGCACCTGCTGACTTGGAAGTCGCCAGCACATGGGAAACAGCAAGTGTATCGACACAAGTGGCATCCCACACCAGCGATCTTCCAAGTTTCCAAGGAATGAGCGTCAAACCATCCGGTCTCCTTGCCGTCGCTGCGCACAATACCTACAGGCTCTAAGACTGCAAGAACGCCAGCGGCGACAAGAGCCCGCCGAATGACGTCATTCAAGGCAGCATGTCGTGACATGCGGCCCGCACTACGTAAACAGGATAAACCGTGGTGACCTAGTACATCGACGAGATCACCACAGCGGCAACGGTGAAGAAGGTTAGTCCTGGCTCCCAGACGAAGGGATACTATGAGAGAAAGCGTGGTATTGTCGATTAAGGTTCCTAAGTTTTTTGAAGGTATTACCTTCAACCAGTGTCCTGACTCCTTCTCAGAAACAGCTAGGAGGCGAGACCGATCTTTTTCGGTACTACAAGAATCTAAAAGTTGTAAATGAACATTTTTGCATAGAGGCTCATCCCAGTGTTTTTGAGAAAAGGTCGAGGTAGGCAGGTTAGTACTCGGACAAACACTTAACCAAGCATTTCGAGCATCAGTCAAGCACGGCACCTCAACAGATCCTAAGGAAGGGCGAATAACAGATAGGAAAAGGTTTTCCGTGCTGTAGGCTGACGAAAGAAAAGCTGGCAGTGACACACTCGAGATTTTGCGTATGCCCAAGCCTCCATAACAGATTGGAAGCGAGGCTTGATTCCAGACCCTGTCATCAACAAAGGAGCAATTTAATATTTTAGATAATGTATTTTTTAGAATATTGTCTACAGATTTTAAAAGCGTTTGAAATTTAAAAAGCTGAGAACAGCGAAGAGCATATGTAAGTTTTGGAACGAAAAGGCAAAAGCGGACAATGAGGAGAGCCATGTGGGAATTAATTTTGAAAAGTTTGTCTGAAGACTGGCTAAATTTTTGTATTTGATCATTGATAAAGCAGGGTATGGAGTCATCTAAGACGGGAGCACCTAGGAGGTACAGCGATTCTTTTGACAAGACTTTAATACCTGGTGCCAGATTGTTAAATTTATTAATTATTTCATTTTTTGTAATAGTTGGAACAGAATCGGAAACAAAGAGTTCACATTTAGAAAAATTTAATTCTAAGCCAATATCTTTAAACCTTTGAATGAGGGTTTTAAGGTCTTCTAAAACAGTAATTGCTTTACCTCCTATTGTTCCGTCGTCAAGGTACCAAATATTAAATTTGGAATTTAAATTACAAATCGCAGGATGGATAGCCAGACTGAAAATAGCTGGTCCGAGAGGATCACCTTGTTGACAGCCAACTTCGGAATGTAATAAATTATCTTTATATATTAATTTTGAAGGACTGCTGTAAGATTGCCAGAGGTAGGGATATATGTCCGGAACATGCTGTTTTATCTGTGTCACCAAGGTGGATCTATCAACAGAATTAAATGCATTTTTTATGTCTACTTTGAGGAGTACCTCACCTCCATCGTGTGTCAAGAAAGCACGCGCCGCATGCACTGCCACTTCACATCCTCTCTTTGAGCCAAAACCTACTTGTATAGGACAAAAATAGTTTGATACGGTAGAGAGAATGTGACGGCAACAAATTTTGGAGGCAATGCGGCGTATAGTTGCACCTACGGCAATTGACCTAACGCCACCGTCTTTTTTTTTTCAGGGCACATAAATTGGCACCATACAGGATGTCGGTTATCTCCGGGGGCACCTTACCAGCCAGCATAACATTTATTAGTGCTGTTAAACTAGATAAGAGTGTCTTACCGGTACCACCGACAGAGCCTGTAATCAGATCTTTATAATGTTGTGGCGTTAAGCCATCGAGACCTCCCGCGGAACCGCTTTTAAAAGAATTTATTGCGGCAAGCACATCTTCCTCCGTAGCTCGAGTCGACACATCATTTGGATGTGGGGGATCTCGCAGACAACAAGCCACAGAAGAAGAGGGATGCTTTGATCTGAGAGCAAAAAGAGTCTCGGCCGTATTCGGTGCCTAAACATCGCTGGAAAATAGCAAGTGAGCGGCACCTCTTAGATCGCCGTCGCTAATTTTTGTTTCTATTTTTGGAATACTGTCAAAATTGAAAGATTTATAAATGGGCCGAACATGAATGCTCGGAACTGAAGAGTTAGAGCACTTATGTTTAATTTTTTGTGTTAAGGAAATTTTGTCTTTATCGTTTTGTTCCAAACATAATGTTCTATAACCGAAAATGAGCAGTTCTTCCCAATCGCATTTGTCATTTCGGTTTAATATTCTTTGTATTATTAAATTAAGAGATTTGGCAACGCTGATGCGTGCGCCACGTGGAATACGCTTTATTAAGCATGCATTGTTTTTGAGCGAACCAATATATTTCCAAAAAGGTGTGCGATTGTGATTGGAATTTGAGGAATTATTCAAATTGTTGGACTGAGATGGCACTGATAAGGAAGTGGGGCCTGAAGCAATGCCGGCAGTGTCACACCGTTTGTGTACCCTGCCGACATGAATCTTCAAGCCCCTATTTCCACGAAAAAAACGAGGTTGGGAACACTGCTCACATTTTATTAAATTTTCCAACGATGTGTCATTAATTATAATATGTGAGCTAGAGGAAGGTGAGGATGTGAGGGCCGGGAGCATATCACGACATAATATTACGAAAAATTACAAAAAAACTACAGTGAAAAATAAGCTATAAGTGCTAAAATTTCTAAGCAACCGTTCTTGTTGACGTTGCTATGGCAGAACTGTCACACCCGGCCGGATGAGAAAAACCCAGCAATATGTGGACTGCAGCTGCGTCCACCACCTGAAACAAAAACACCACTGTGAGAACCAGATATGGGGAAAATGATGGTAATGAAATTTGACCAAAAAAAGGCGAAAGGACTTTAAAATAATTTTAAGAAAGAAGAGCCAAACAGTTGTCAATGATGACTTTGACTTTTTTTTTTAGAGGTTAATTTTAAATTAGGCTCGAAATCCGGTCAGTTTGTTTATATAATATACAAGTTAGATTTTACATCTTCTATACTATTGTATATTTCTCTAGGGTCTGTTGGTAATTACATTTTTAAAATGTAATTACCAAATTGTCAAATTTTGTGATAGTCGTTTTATGACTAACTGAATTCGATTCTATAATTTTTAAAATTTTTGTCTGTCTGTCTGTCTGTTTGTATGTCCTTTTATACCCGAAGAACGGCTAGACGGATCTTGATGAAAATCGGTAAGTAGTAAGATTATGTGATTGCACTCACGATAGGCTACTTATTTTTTAAAATATTTTCCCCTAAAAGGGTAAAAAAGGGTGTGAAAATTTATATGGGAAATGGTAAACCGCTCGACCGATTATAAAGAAATTTGACATCAGAAAGCGAACATAGACTACTTTTTTTTATCAAAAATCTACCCTTAAGAGGGTGAAAAGGGGAAAAAAGCTACGAAATAAATTTTCCGCGCAGACGAAGTCGCGGGTACAGCTAGTATCTATATAAATGTAAACTTGATATTTCCCTATAATCGGAAAACACCGCGCATAACGCTCTTATAAAATATTACAGTACTCTTTGTCAAGTTGGTTGGAGATGCAAAAAATTCACGATAAAATATTGCAAGTCACCTTTGACTCATTTGTCAAATAACGACCGACAAAGTTGGTATTGCGTTTTTCGAAACTCTTAATTCATTTGCGTAACATTTAATTTTGTGTGTTCTGAAAACTGCAGAGTGTTCTACTGCCACAGCCATGTCACTGTGGCCCGAAAATACGACATTCAATGCATGCACGGAAATATAGTGTTGGCTTATAATTTACGATCTACACGTTGCTGTAGTGATATTTATGTAATAATGCGATAATTTTATTATTAACTTTAAGGTTACTACCTAAACAACAAACAAATGTGGTAAGAAAGAAAAACATACAAGAATCTGGTATGGATTAGTGGAGATAGGCTAGTGGGTAACCTATTGTCAGTATTTTCTGTAAGAGATCTGATTTAGCTTAAAAACTACAATCCTAAAGTGCAATATCCGGCAACGACGGATTAACGCCCCTTAACAGGGCACTCTCGATATGAATGCCCATAGAGCATCACCATCAATACGCTTACCAATATCTAATATTTAATTGCTATCCGTACCTAACACATGAATTGAAATATCTAGTATACAAAATCGGGATTTTGCGGTTTGCATATTTTTATTTTTATTCGTTATGTCGGAAAACAATTTTATTCACATGTTACCACATCATGTAATTATTTTTGAATAAAGTGTTTTGAAAACAATCGTTAACAATATTAAAAATGTTATTAATACACTTTCCCCTCTTTGCTGTTAGCCCTAGTGGCCATTAACAAAGAGAGCCTTTTATAGCGTCACCGATCGCGTTGTGGCGAGCGCTAAAGGCCAGGCCAGATGGGGTCGACCGCTTGAGGGTTTCTCCAGCCGAGGGATACTTCGTATGGAGGGCTCAAGGCGTCGCCAGGGGAGCTCTTTCCGCACCTGCGTGCATTTTAACGGGCTCCCTTCGGGTGAGGGCCGAGCCTCTAGCGGACCCGGCCGACGAGACGGTTGAAGGCCAATTAGTGTCCCTAATGTTCCGCGTGGGAGTTTACAATGTGGCTTAAGGCCCGCGTGTGTGCGAGTAGTGCGTGCGTGATCGAGCTTCTAAACGTGAGACCCTACGGGTGTCGCGGGGTAGTCCTCGCCTCCCCCAGTGGGGGCGGTGTGGTCATAATGTGTAAATGGGCATGTTCGAGTTCGAATGTGTAATGTCGTCGTCGCTGTCGCCTAACACATGTCTAAGCCATCGATAGCGTTTGCGGACGTGGGGCTCGGGGGTGTACGATGACGTCCTGACCACTAGGGGGTTTGGGTGTAGGGAGGAATGGTGAAAGAAGCGTTTGCACGCCTCTTTTAGATATTGAGTTATAGAGGGCAATTCTAAATCTTAGTGCACATCTACGTTGCGCACGTAAGGAGAGGCACCGATGGCCCTGCTTATGAATCTGGTCTGAATTACTTGGAGGCAGTTGATATGAGTGGGTGCACCGTGAGCGAATACTATGCTGGCGTACGTCATGATAGGCCTGACGTACCTCTTGTATAAGGTGATAATTAAAGTCAAACTTATTTACCACCATTTATATTAAAATCTTATGCGTCAATCTACTGTAGTAGTTACGTACACTCATCAATAAACATCAGCTTCTGAAATCTCTCTTCAATAGCTAAAACTAAATAATACGAGGAGACGCTTCGCAGAAATTCATTATCTCGAACCAAATAGAAGCTCAAACGGGAATGATCGTTATTAGCAGGAAATTTTAATTTCGATTGAAATCAGAGACTGAAGCTGCCAAGATACTCGTACATCGACGTGTTTACACTGTTCGTTTATCTAAGTATTATTCTGACATTTGTAATTTATATTCACGGTTGTTCAGGATAGGTACAAAACAACTGTATTAAAGTATAGTTTTCTTGTTGTAATTTATAATATTCTAATGTGGATACCCTATTAAAAAGATCCATTTAGGCAAATTTTTCGAGATCAAAAGCAAAAAAAAAAACAAATAATTTTTAAATAACGAATTCGCTGTAGTACATATATATGTCTGGGTGTTCAAAGAAAACTAAAATAATAAAAAAATATATGTTCATAAAGTAGGTAAAAAACGAATTATGCGCCGTGACTTTGACAAAGTTGCTTGTGGAGCAGTGCGAGCAAATTTAAATTGCCCTTCTTGTTTTATGAAGTATTCCTCTTTATTATGCTGGTACCGTTATTTTTTATGGTACCCCAAAGGAAATTATTTGAAATATACGAAGATATTTCAGTCGGAAAAATGGGTTTAAAAAATGTAATCGTTGATGAAATTTAGTTACATTTGAAAAATGTCTACCAAGTTCGATTAATATTTTACGATATCATTTTACTTCAATAACTGTCTAATTTAACTATATAGGTATGTGTATCGTATTTTTAAAGTTATTTTTATTGTATGTCTGTATTGTATTGTAGGTCTGCAATTAACTTCTTTCTAATTGTTGAGCGCAACGTTATACAAGAAAATCATCAATAAATAAAGGTTATAACCAGGTCACGTTATTTGGTGTATCTTCGAAGTCCAAGCTCCAATACCGGTGAAATTTAAATGGGACTACTTCTGAACTATGACCTACCAAACAGTAAAGAAACATCGAAATCATCAAACATAATTGGCGAAGTAATCTCGTAACAAACATACAAAAAAAAACACAGTCGAATTGAGAACTTCCTCCTTTTTTTCAAGTCGGTTAATAACGTGATATGCTTTTTGTATTTACTATTTAAACAAATGCCATTCGATACCCCGTACAATAATCTCAAGATGGAGGCAATTGATGGAGGAGTTAAAGGGTAGAGTAGAGAGTATTTACAAATGCGACTCACCGCGCGCAAACGCATCTGTTCCATAATTGTTTAATAAAATTTGTCGTTTATATAACTGTACATGTAATAACGTGTATTTTATTCAACTATAAGCAGTTTTGTGTAATGTAATTAGTATTGTATTGTAATAAATACGTGTTGAACCAACTATTTTCTTTTTAATTTCAAAATTTATTTTTAAATTTTCTTTTATGGGATTGGGCATTTTTCTAGCGTAGGTACAACACGCTGTAGAGCTCGCACGGCTTTATCCACCAAGTGTTATTTGTTGATACTCTGCTGATTTATTTATTTTTACAAAAAATATACTACTGCCGATTGTGTACCACCGCTGACGATAACCGATAAGTGCCTCAGATATTGAAAGTGGTCGATTCTTCATTTGAAGATCATATGTGGGCGTCCAAGCAAAAAGGGTCCAGTGGTCGGCATTTAGTTTCCAAGATATACGCAGTTTTGTAAAGTTGGGTTTTAATTGATTAATTTATTAATTAATGCTCAATTATCTACAAGTTCATATAGTAAATTACTTTATATGATGTTTCTAAGTAGAAACAAACAAGTAGAAGTGTTTTTTTATGCGAATATGTTTTTTTTTCAAGGTTTAAAAATGATTTTTCTCAAAACAAGTTTTTTCGGAGTTTCAACTTTAAATGTCTGATAAAAAAGATATATGCCAGTTTTTCAATATTTTTTTAATCCTTATTATCAATCGACTATTCGAAATTTCGAATCTAGTCTTAAATCAATACCCCACTACTGGACCTTTTTGCTTGAACGCCCACATATTATAATTTTAGCGTATAAGCAAATATAAAAAAGATTATTTGTTAAATTCATCTTAGGCCTAACAATGTTGCACTGGAAAACCAAGTAACAAGATCATGTTAGACGTTACGTTGTAAGTTTGTTGTATAGCACTCATATAAACGTTTATGTGACCCGAAAGGGGCCAAAGTAATATAACATTTCAGTCGCATACAAAGCGGTCGTGTTAGGCAGTCTCACATAAAAAGGCTTATTAAATTGACCGATATATTAATTTAATTATGTCGGAGATTTCCACTGTGGATTGTATTTTTGTAGTTTTATCTTTATCAATAAATGCGAAATGTAAAATAGAAATTTTCTTAATTTTGTTTACGTCAAATAAACTGAAATAACACCTGCGATAGACAGACGGACAGATGTATACCACCGATATAATTCCGTAAGTTTTCAGTTTCGCCGTTATAATTATGTTATAATTATTAGTATTATAGGGTAATATTAGTTTATGTATGAATTATCTGGAAACTACAAGTGCGTAGGCAGATACAGAATAATATTATATGTTTAACATTAAATACAACGAATTTGGTTACGTGATGATCTAAATATATCTACTAATCAAACAATCAATATCTATTTGAACCGCAATATCTCTTTGAACTGAACTGAATCTACTAATCAAACAATCTATATCTCAGTCATTAGTAAACTATAAATACATACATATTATTGCATACTGTTAAGCATAAGCATATTTTTTTTTACTTTGTATAAGCAAAGTAAAAAATAAACAAGTAACTCAATCGCAAAAATTGAACATAGTAGTTAATGCTGATCATTTGGATACTTTTTAAATATCGTACAAAAACTGAAAAGGAATTATAACTATTTAACGCAGCTACTTAATTCTTCTTAAAAATATTTAATGTCATACACGCTTCTAATAAAAATTTATCAGACATTTTTTAACAAGTTCAATTAAAAAAAAACACGAAAAAATATATAACTCTAGTGTTTCACAGTAGTAAAACAAGTTTATCAAAGTTTTGTAATTTAATTTGAAAGCGTATATTAATTTCAAACAGAACATTTTCATATTGAAGAGCTTTTAATTAATCACCACTTAAATATCCACTTTAATTTGTAAAAGTATTTCCAACTGAGAAAATATGAAACGGAGTGATGATGATACAAAACATTTTCCATCTTGAGATTGCGATATTTTTTCATTGCTTTATGTCGCAAAATTATATCTGGCTCTCGCTCCACGAAAAAGGGAACAAAAAATAATAATAAAATCTCGACGAATTCTACGCACATTCACGCGCCTGACGTTGAGATACGAGCAAAACATTCAAACTTGGAGAACTCTTGTATTCATAGATATTAATGAAATTATGAAGTTTTAGTAAACGCGTATGGTTTAGTAACAGTTTTGTTGGTCTTGACAGACAACTTGATAAAATACATTAAACACTTGTAACTCATCCCGAAAAAGTACTTTTACTAATTACTCGCATGGAAACTAATTATTTCCAAGATCACATTTCAAAATTCTAGAATTTAATACCTTTACTCACGGATATATCTCTTATTTAGGTTACATTCGTGATACCATTACATTAAATGAACGAAAAAGCGATTGTTTTGTCACTTTTCCTGAATTGTTTGTTATTTTTTTTTATTTACTATATTTACATGATAATGACATCTTCCATTTACCTAGAAAACGTGAATTCTTTTTACTTCCAATTTATTTCATATTAAAGACACAAAAAAATTAAAAAAAAAATGTTTTGTAATTATTGGAATAAGTCCCGATTCTTTATGTACTAGACGCACTGTAGAATAAATACATCTTTAAAATTATAAACTTTTAAACTTTCGCGCTGTATTATAAAATATCTAAAAACACGGGAAATTAACGCGATTAACTTTTATTTTCCCTTGACGTTTCGGCCGAGTTTCATCGGCCGTGGTCTCAAGTAAACTGTCGCAGCAAGTTTCACTCCGTGTCAGAGTTAGATTTTATTTCGTCTACCCCCGATATTTGTAAATAATTATTAGGGTTCCTACACACAACACTCACGGTGTCCACACACTTAACCGGATGTGAAAAACGAGGTTTTGTCATTTGAATCATAGGATTCCACGCTGTTGATAAATTGTATCCACTTTCCCGATTGAAATTTTTGTGTCTCTTGATTTCAATTGCTTCACGCATGATCTTGGATAAAAGTGGCGATCGGTGGAAAGGACTTGTGGGCGATAAAATTCTATCCAATGATTCGTATCCGATTGGAGAAGATGTTTCGCTATCGCTGATTTGGTATTTTGCTGGTTTTTTACAGCTGCAATGTGTTCCTTAACCCCCTTTCAGCAATAGTCCGCTTCGTTTGGCCAATGTATGAGCTACCGCAACTACAATCTATTTTATAGACCCCTAGTGTCTGCAACGGCAAGACATCAGACATCCAGACATTAAGGGAAGCACGCAGGAAGTAGATCAGTATATGAAACACCTAAACTCCATTCACCCAAGTATAAAGTTTACGAATGAAATGGAGAATGGTAGATCACTGTCATTTTTAGACGTAAAAATAACCGCGAGACAAGAAGGTACTTTATCATACTGTGTTTATAGGAAGCTTACACACACAGACAGATACCTGCACGCCACGTCGCATCACCATTCCAGTCATCTGCAATCTGTTATAACTTCACTGAAGAACAGAGCGTACGATCTGTGTGACCCTGAACATCTGGAGCAAGAGCTCGATTATGTTCAGGAGGTACTGATAAAGAACGGATATCAGATTAACCGACGAATGAGGCGGTCTAAAAAGAAGGACAGACATCCGGACGTGAGCAGACAACCCGCCTATATGCCTTATGTGAAAGGAGTAACGGACAAAATAGGATCTATTTTAAAAAAGTATTCCATCCATACCGTGTACACACCGGGAACTAAGGTAAACAAAATAGTGGGCACACCGAAGGATGTCTTGCCGTTGCAGACACCAGGGGTCTACAAAATATATTGCAGTTGCGGTAGCTCATACATTGGCTAAACGAAGCGGACTATTGCTGAAAGGATTAAGGAACACATTGCAGCTGTAAAAAACCAGCAAAAAACCAAATCAGCGATAGCGGAACATCTTCTCCAATCGGATACGAATCATTGGATAGAATTTTATCGCCCACAAGTCCTTTCCACCGATCGCCACTTTTATCCAAGAATCGTGCGTGAAGCAATTGAAATCAAGAGACACAAAAATTTCAATCGGGAAAGCAGATACAATTTATCAACAGCATGGAATCCTGTGGTTTAAATGACAAAACCTCGTTTTTCACATCAGGTTAAGTGTGTGGACACCGTGAGTGTTGTGTGTAGGAACCCTAATAATTATTTACAAATATCGGGGGTAGATGAAATAAAATCTGCCTCTGACACGGAGTGAAGCTTGCTGCGACAGTTTACTTGAGACCACGGCCGATGAAACTCGGCCGAAACGTCAAGGGAAAATAGAAGGTAATCGCGTTAATTTCCCGTGTTCGTAGATATCTTTGAAATTTATGTATACGAGGAAAACATAGATATGTTTAATGTTAATGCAAGGCGATATTGGGGGTATGGAAACCCGAGGTTGTGATACTTTGGTTAATCCAAAATTTAAATGACATAAGTGAAATGTTTCATTTTTGGGTAACTACATTCCTTTTTATAATAAAGTTTCTCAAGAAGTCACTCAATTAACAGAAAATAGATTTAGATTAGTTATAAAACGTACATTGATTAGACAATCATACTATAAAATAAACGATTTCGTTGAAGATAAAACAAAAGTCTGTATAAGATCTCTGCACATACATTTACTAGCTCTCTGGATATTGTATTTTAATAAACCTTTTGTAAAATGATGTTGAAAAAATGATATCTGAGTTTCTTGTCGGTTCTTCTGTGTCCAGGTTTTCTCTTTGAATCGAACTGAAGTTGATAATACGTTCAAAAATAGGTATTTTTGAACGTAATCCAATTACAAGGTTGTAATTGGGTTTACTTGAATAAATTGATTTGACTTTCACTTTGACTCTGATCTTGAAAGCAGACATAATAGCTTCACTAATTTACTTGATTAATAAACATACATACACACATCATATCCTCAAGACCGACAATACTTTTTTAAGAAAACTAAAGTTCGTGCTCCAGAACGACACTCGAGTATGAATCTAAGATTGAGCACATTTAGAATGGGATGCATGAGACATTAGCACCATTTCTTTCTATTAAATATCTAAAAAACACAGGAAATTAACGCGATTACCTTTTATTAAAGTAAAATCATTTACTTGAGACTACGGCCGATGTAACTCTACCGAAACATCAAGTGAAAATAAAAGGTAATCGCGTTAATTTCCTGTGTTTTTTAGATATTTTATAATGCAACGCGAAAGTTTAAAAGTTTATATTTCTTTCTATTCTCAAGCAGAGATTCACCCTTAAGTATCCTTTTGGATTACGAATTAAAAACTCAAATAGCTACATCTACCATATATTTTAGACCTCTACGCTTCTTCCCTTTTATTAATCTATTAAAAGTCACTGTATTCCTTTAGCATTGTATTTGGCCACTTTTAACAAACTTGCTTAATGAACATTTTCTGAGCTTTGTCATTTCTTAGAAAGGGATTGGTCTCGTGTAATAATTACTTTAGACTTTATTCGTGACATCGTTTTTATTTTCCACAACCATTTTTCCCGTAAAGAGCACTCCAAACCGCGTTCTTTCTCGTCCATAAATTACCCTTTTCCCCATTACTGTGTCGCTAACATTTAAAAATCCATCATGGCGGATCGCAAGTCACCATCGGTTCATTTATACACCGTCAAAAAGAGTGACAGTTTGGTTATGCGAAATATAATACTAGGTAACATGAAATTAGTTAAATCCAATGGCATTCTTTTGAAACCGTGTATCAATTTTAAGCATATCTTTTTTAACCATTTCAACTCATACATAATCACGCGCTATATCCGTGTACATAACTCGTGATAGACAAAACATTAAGGCATCATAATAGCAATATCTAGTATTTGCGGTAACAGATGACAAAACGGAAACAAGAGCCTGTGTAACTGCCATTGACAGAAAATGAATGTTATTAAATATTTTGGAATCAATCGACGTCGCCTGGGATGAATGAACTGTAATTTGCGCAATTAGTGATGTTTTTAACCCATCGCCCACATAATTTCCTAACAATAAACCCTATCCCTTGACCGAACTTTGTGGATTGCTGAGGGAAATAACAGCTGGCACATTGTATACTTTTCTTTTCCTCTCAAACCAAAATGTATGTAAATGGAATATTCTATTAAAATTGTTATATTTAAAAAAATAACGGTCATGCGGTCGAGTCACGCATAGAGGCTTCTGTATGGTATTCATAAAGTGACAGATTTCTGAACTTAATTTTTATAAAGACCTTTAAGACCAAGGACTTGTTATATTTTTCCTTGAGTTCGAGTATACCATTTTTTCTATTTAAATTCTATGAATATTTTGAAATGTTCACAGTGCAACATATTATGTGAGCCCACGACATGTTTTATGTACGTCGCAAAGTATTAAAGAAAACCGAATGTGACAGACAAACAGGCAGACAAAACAATAAACGCATGAGTGTTCTCATAAAGGATCTGTTTTCTTTTATAATATACGAAATTCTGAAAATATAATTTATAGTAATAATTCGTTTTCTGGGTATCATTAATATCATTATGTCAATGTGTGAAGCGAAAACTTCGGATGCCTTTTATTATTATAACATACTATTGCGCGCACGTAGAAATGCGAGATTTGGTATAGTTAAAGTTTACATGGAGAAGTCCGTAAACTTCCGTAAAGCTAACATTTTTATGCAACGCGTTACACATACATTAAATTTAAATTAGTTTTTACGTAATGTTTAATAATTTAGTAATTTAAAAATTAGTATTTATGTAATAACTGTCAATCTTAACTCATAAAATAGTTTGTCATCACTCTGATCGCATAATATGTAACATCCCTGGATCAAACAGGCACACAATGTAGAGATTATCGCTAAAGACTTTATAAATTTATTTTTACGTTATTATTATAGCACTATTAATAACAAAAAAGTATATACATATGTTAATATTTACAAACTTAAAACTACACATTATCTTAAATAATAAACTTCCTCAAAGTTGCCATTTCGAAAACTGTCATCGCTTAATAATTTATAATTAATAAAAGCACTATTTAACTTGTACGGTAAAGCAAAATATTGAATTATAAAAATGTATGAACCATTTAATTCAGAGTTGATAACGATAAATTCTATGACAGGTTCAACATAATAGACGATAATTTTACATTATAATATACGTAATAATAATTAAGGACTCTGGGGCTCCGAAGCCCCAGGTTTGGTTTCTGATATTTAAAAGCGACTGGTCGTGGCTTCGAGAGACCGTCGAGCTAACGGCTTCTGGCTCTGACAAATCGGTTCGGCTACTCAATGAGATAATGCTGTCAAAGACTGCTGGGCACCTTAAGCAATGACTTCTAACCGGCAACTTTGAGGAAATCTATTATTTAATATAATACTTGTTTTAAGTTTGCAAATATTAACGTTTAGATATGAGTACTGTAAATCCGCTTCATTATGTATATTAGTTATAGAGTTACAATATATTATTCTATGAAATTTTAATTAAGACTTAAAATAAGTTTGGACATATTTGTAAATATCAATTGCTACATGTCGACGAATTCTAAACTCTATTGATCTCTATAGTTTAAGTTCTAACATAGAAAACAACCAACAAAAGCAAAATAAACACGAGTTGCATCCACACATAGACCTACACACATTCAAAAATTCCAAATTGGATCAAAACTTTCGCCTGATCACGTAGGTAGTTTAAACCGGCATACCTAATTCCTTAGAAATTAACGTAAACGAAGTCCTAAGCAAACTTCTTAATTACTTGTCAAGTGAAATAAATTTATTCAAAACAATTAGCAGATCAAACAACAGTGCTCGAACAGAATAGGAACGCAGTTGTCTTAACGTAAAGTTGGAAGAAAGTTTTATATCAAAAGCTAAAAACGTCACGCTTCATAAACTAGCCGAGGTACCACTGCAACTCGAATTAGACGAAAACATTTAACGCTGGTTTTAACTCCACGGTAATTGATGTTCGGCTCCAATTTGTTTTCCTTTTGCTCTTATACATTTTGTGGAATCATTGTTTCAAATGAGTTTGAAATAGGAATACCTCCTACATAAACTAAAAGCTTGCATCATATTTTATAAACTATATGTATTAATGTAAGTATAGGTATACATACCTATATTATTAAAATAAAAGAAGATTTTGGCTAACTGTATTGTAATATCAAATTTTATCAACATAATGGAGTCCCAAAGTAATAATAAGAAAGAAATGCATTTAAGAAGTCAAAACTTTACTTTATGTATTTTTCCGATTTTGAAAAATAAACCCCGAAATATAGAAAAGAGAAAGCAAAAAATTAAAATTGTGTTTAATTCTCCAAAATTTTGTATACAAAGATGCATTTAAACAAGCAATGAAAGCGTGTTCAGTAAATTTTGAAAATCACTCCCTAAAAGGATAAATAGCGGAGGAATGTCAAAATAAGTACCGAAATAAGAAATCAAATACACTTTGTGTACAGAACCCATCAAATAAACAATTTGACAAATTAGACCCTAAAGGAGTAAAAAGGGGTTTCAAAATGGAAAAAATTAAAACTATATTTAGTACCTCAAAACTTTGTAAGAAAGAACTGCCAAATAAATAATGAAATATCTATTTAACTGATTTTGAAATATGAACCCCGAAAAGGGTAAAAAGAAGATTAATATCAAATTGAGTTTAAAATGTGTTTAACAATACAAAGCTTTATGTAAAACCTGTCGAATATATGATAATAAATGTTGTGTTTAATAACCACGTGTTTGGCCAATTTCGAAAAGTCAATCCTAAAAACGGTAAAAAATGGAATGTCTGAAAATGGAAACAATAGAAACAAGGTAATTATAAAATTTGACGTAATCGTGTGTACAAAAATAGTTTCACTTCCAAATGACGAGAACTTTTAAAAGCTGCCCATTTTTTAAGAAACGGTGGGAAGCACTTCATTTTTACTTCGTTTTGTTTGTGTAAGTGCTCCATTATTTTGTATAATATTATATTATGTAACTTAAAGCACGTGGCAGACGCGAAGGTGAAGCGGAGGTGGATCTATGCGAAATTCCATGAAGCTCTAATGCGGTTCGGAGGGTGTTACACAGAAACGAATCACGTTTCCCGCTGCGTGTAACCAGCGCGTAGGCACACGCCTAGAGGGCCTACGCGCTTACGCGACGCGTAGGTGTGACTAGAGCACGAGGATGAATGCGCCCGCAGAAACGTGTACACGTAGGATAGGCTAAAGGCGCGACTATTCCCCGTAATAAATAAATATTCATATGTCGGAAACTGACAGTGACAAAAAGAAGCTTTTGCTACTGTTGCTAAGAGAGTCGTTTGTTCAAAATCTTAAATATCCGAAAGCTCTTCATCAATTGCTATTAAAAATTTCATTCGAATACGCTCCTGTTTTTTATAAACATAAAACAAATATACCTACTGAGCCACAGTAACGCTTAACCCGGGTACAGCTAATAAAAAAAAGTTACTAGTTTCTTTCATCTCCTTTGCATTTTTTTGTCCAAAATATTGCTGTTTTAAATCTCAGCCAAAATGGCCATACACAATGCGGTGTTGGTTCCAAATTTATTGGATGGTAGTGAGGTCTGGATATGCTCGAAATCGATTGAAAGTAAGATAAATGCAGTAGAAATGCGATCTCTCAGAAATGTGTGCCGAGTGCGGTGAAAAAAAGCCTTAGATGAAAAGCTTAGATGGTTCGGGCACATAGAAAGAATGAGTGATGAAAGACTGACGAAGAAAATATACAGAGCGAAAGTGAGTGGTAAAAGAAGCCAAGGAAGAGCAAGGCTAATTTATGAAGATCAAATAGCCAGAGTGTTAGCCGACGGAAATATCAAAAGCACTCGCATACCTAGGCGAACATGTGTGAGAAGAATGATGAGGTTTGAGGAAGCGAAAGAAATATGTAAGAACCGCGACGGTTGGCGCTCCGTCCCCTCTGACTGCCCCCCGAGGGATACACCGTGAAGATAGGTAATTTAATTTTAACATGCTTTTATCAGCTTCTCTTGTAACTATGTAAAAAAATCTTGGAACTTAAAATTGATCCACTTTCCGGTTTTCGATTGAGCTGAAATTTTGCATACACGTTTAGTATGGATGACACCTGGTAAACTAAGACGTCATTCTAATCCAATATGGCGGATTCCCAAAGATAGTGGACTAGTTATTTTTTATGCACCTCCATAATATGTATGTCAAATGATATACATATTACGGAGAAATTCAATATGGCGCACGCCCCAAGATGGCTGACAATTTTTATTTCCTTTTTGGTTATGTTTTTTTTTTAGTGTATTCATATTGCAATCTAGCTCTATCATAAAAGCTAATGAGCAATTTTCTTTTAACTTAAATAAATTAAGTCCTTAATTTCACCCACTGGTGTCTTTTCATTAAAATTTAATAAATCACTAAATTTGTTCTTGTGTCTAATGCAGTACTTTCACTGTTATCACTAATTTAATTAACTATACTAACTCAAAAGGTTTAGTCTTTTTAGACTTCTTACTAGCAGTGTGGTATCGAGGCGCTGGATCGCCTCGACATTCACATGGTGATGAAGCCGTATTTCGTGTGCTTCTGCAATTCTTTTTATAAGTTCTCGTACGAGTTCAACTTCCAGGACCTATGGATGTCCTCGTTCCTAATATATCAAGGGGCATTGACAGTATCCCTCAACAGTTTGTTTTGGAACCTCTGTATTATTTGTATGTTACTTTGATTGGTACAGCCCCGCAGTTGGATACCATAAGTCCACACAGGTCGCAGAACTTGTTTATACAACAATAATTTGTTGTGTATCGGTAGTGAGGAGTTTCGTCCTACTAGCCAATTAAGGTTCCGCCATCTAATGTCCAGCTCGTCGCGTTTTCTTTCCAACGAAGTTTCGTATCTAAGGTCATGCCAAAATATTTAGCAGTATTAGAGTATGGTACTATCTGACCATTTAGATATACAAGGTAGTATTGTAGTTTTTTGTTGGTTAAATAGATATGTATTGATTTGGACTCATTTAATTTTATCCTCCATTGCTTTGTCCATTCGTGAACTTGATTGACTGCTATTTCACCTTTTTTGTAGCCTCAATAAAGCTGTGTCCACTTGCCATTATTACGGTGTCATCGGCAAATGTGGCAATCGTGTTGTTTTCTAACTCTGGAAAGTCACACGTGTATAGTAAGTAAAGGACCGGACCTAATACACTTCCTTGTGGGACTCCAGCTTTTATCTCCTTATCTCCAGCTTTTTGGTTATGTGTACTTTTAATTAATTTAGACAAAACGCTCTGCATTTTTTGAATTAGTCATTGGACATAAAAGAGGTGAAGTTTACTTATAACTATCTAAGCATTTCCATCATCTGTCACACATTCAATAAAAAAAATGTTTGTTTATGTGTATTAAAGTACACACGTAAGAAGTGAAACTTCTTTATGACATCATTTTTTGAAAAATGATCTACTATTTACAACTTTACAGAAATTGGTTAAATGAAGCTGAAAAATCTAAATTAGATAAAGCTTAAGAAAAAATAATAATCACCATCTTGGATTCGAAAATAAACATAATTTTCGTAATCAGCACCCCGAGAAACCTATAATGTGACACTCATATCGATTTATCCAAAAAAGTCATTTTCGCCATCTTGGATTTGAAAATGAACGTCATTTTCGTAATTAGCACCCCGAAAAACCTAGAATTTGATACTCATCGATTTATCCAAAAAAAGTAATATTCGCCATCTTGGATTTGAAAATGAACGTCATTTTCGTAATCAGCACCCCGAAAAACCAAGAATTTGATACCTATATCGATTTCTCGAAAAAAAGTAACATTCACCATCTTGGATTTGAAAATAAACATAATTTTCGTAATTAGCACCCCGAGAAACCTATAATGTGACACTCATATCGATTTATCCAAAAAAGTCATTTTCGCCATCTTGGATTTGAAAATGAACGTCATTTTCGTAATCAGTACCCTGGAATACCCAGAATTTGATACCCATATCGATTTATCAAAAAAAGTTATATTCGCCATCTTGCATTTGAAAATGAACGTCATTTTCGTAATCAGCACCCCGGAAAACCTAGAATTTGATACCCATATCGATTTATCCAAAATAAAAATAGAAAACAAAACTGACCACATACAAAAAAAAATGTGACTTAGAAAGAAAGATGGCGCGTAACGGAATAGAAAGAAAGATGGCGCGTAACAGAAAAACGTGACGATTTTTTTTTGAAATTGCTAAAAAATTTTCTCATACGTCGATAAAGAAGTTTCACTTCAAAAATATATGTTTGCGTTTACTTTACAATGAAGTTAAAATATTGGCATGGGTAACATGCATATATCATAAAAAATAGAAGTTTATTTACTTTAATCATTTTTTAATTTTTAGTATGTGATAAAAGCGTGTTTTAAGATTTTTTTAAAACTGTAATATTTTAAAGTTATCTAGAAAATTATACAAACAGGGGTGCTGTTGCACCAGTGTCATTAACTTTTCACTGGAAGTCATTTTTACACGTGACCAATTTTGTATAAAAATACAACATTTATTTATTAGCTTTTTGCTCATTTGCTTCTTATTAAGACGCCTCCGCACCACCTAACGCCGCTTACGGTCTGTGCGACGATATCTTTGAGACACCTAGGAACACAAAGGTCGTGAAGCCGTACACCACCGCTCACGCGCTGTCTTCGCGGCGGCTGTCTGTAAAGCCGCTTTCTACCACGCCGCCTCCGCCTTTGCTTTCTCCGCACCTGTTCGTACGTGAACACCTTTGTACTTAATCGAACAATACAAATAAGCGATGCACGCCTCCGCCTCGCAACGACTCGCTGTATGTCGCGGTACGTAAGTAATCCCAATTTAAAATAATTTTATTATTTATATGGGGAAAGTAAACCTTCATTGAAATAAATCTGTATACATATCTTAACGTTAAACTAAAAACTAAACATTATCTTCAATAATAGATACTTCCTCGAAGTTGCCGCTTAGAAAGCTGTAATTGCTAAGGGTGTCCAGCATACTGGCATCATTACCTCTTTAAATAGACATACTGAATTATTGGTGGAAGAACCTACCAGCCCGACGGTCTCTCGAAGCCTCGACCAGTTTCTAACAAACATCAGAAACCAGGCAATGGGCTTCAGGCCCCCAGGGTCCCAAAGTTTCGACTGCAAAGGGCGTAAATATTAAACTCTCAGAGAGAGCTGCATGCTTATTGTATTGTATGTTATACATTATTATTTATTACATTTTGACAATTATTTTCCATATACTTCATTTTTCCGTAAGCAAAAACATATGTACATACATATCTTCACGCTGTATCTCTAACGGGGCGGTCAAAGACGACGAATCGTCAAGCGTCACGGTCCTCACATACTTTTTTGCCTCCTAAATCCTCATAATTCTCAAGGTATAAAAATAATGCTATGAGAGCCCAATGCAACTCCAGCCTATCGAGTAACATGTTAAAATGGATTTAAAGTTTAGTACTTACAGAATTAATGATAGAAAGCATTGTGTGCCAGCGCGCAACCGATAGCATATATTTTTTATACCCTCACTTCCGGTGAATTTTCGTCACCGTTGACATACCTATAAAGTAACGGCTAAAAATTATTGCCACATATTAACATTCATGAAGTTACATAAAAAAACGTTGGTGTGCTTCATTCAATCTTGCTGCAATGTTTCGACACACAGACTTTTTATTGCTTATTTTTTGGGACGTTGATGTACCTATCGAGGAACAGCTCCAAATTAAGACTAAATGAAAATTTATATTTTTTTCTGTAAGAAAATATAGGTGTGCCATGTCAATGCACATGCTGATTGGTATCTACAGAATTAAAAACAGGCAAGTGCGAGTTGGACTGCACTGCGAGGAGTTTTTACCACCAGACGATGTTTTCGTGTTATGTATTTACAAAAGAAATATGGCTCAGATTCAAAAACAAACAAAATTTTGCAGTTTAAAGACACGTTCTCCCATACTCTTCAACTGCAGATATAAGTTTGTACACAAATTTAGTTCATTTTTTTTCTTTCTTTATGGCATGGCACATAGATTAGAATTAGATTAGTTAGATAGTAGAATCACAATCACAAGTAAATTAGTTGTTCAACAGACTTCCGAAAAAGGTGGAGGTTCTCAATTCGGTTGTATGTTTTTTTTTATGTTTGTTACCTCATAACTCCGTCATTTATGACCGATTTGGAAAATTCTTTTTTGTTCGAAAGGATACACTTTCAGATTGGTAAGAAACCCTCTCAGTTGTAACGTTAATTTCTTTCCAGGAACAACTATTGGTTGCCCTTTAATTTAAAAAAAACAACGTTACAGCACTCCCCCACTCGAGCAAGAATTCACGAGGAGAATTTGACGGATCATCTCATGCGATACTCCTGTACTACGTCTTTGAGTGATTACTTAAAGGACAACAGAAAAGTTAGCAGGGATATCTGCTTGAAAGAAAGAAAACAAAAAAAGATATAAAACAAAACTAAGAAATTACATGGGTAATTCATTTGAAGTTTGGGGAATACCGTGAACGAGGAAAAAATGATCTTTCAACCATTGAGTAATGGTATTCCCAATGGCCTTACGCAATGGAAATAAGAGACAATAATGGGAAAACAACGAACTACTACCAGGATAAAAGTGTTAAGCTGTCTCGACGGCGGCAGTGGCCCAACTAAATAAATGCAGAGGCACTGGAACGGCCGAGTACACTCCTTCGGATGCCTTAGAAGTCCTGGGATAGCACAATTACATCCTTATAAGCCAAACATGTGGAACAGACAGTTACAAAATTAACTACATCCCGATACTTTTCGGGCCAAAAATATCAGATTTTTAGTCGATGATACGTTTTGTTTGGCAATACTCGTACCAAAATGTGCAGCTGTGGGAGAACAATGATTTTCCCAAATAATATCTACACAAAACTCTGAAGCCACTACTTCCTTCCCTTGAAAGTCGGAGCACAAAGTTTGTTACTACTTTTGGTGTAACGGTATAGTTTCCGATTATAATGCAGCTTACAGCTTACCTTGAGAGTAATAGTTTGTAGCCTGCACTGTAATCGGGATTTAGAAAAGTGTATAGTAAGTCCACGGCTTTGATCGACATAGATAATGTCTTATCATCACAGGATATGGGTGAGGGCACCATTATGGTGCTGCTTGATTTTTTCCGTGCATTCAATATCATTAATATTCTCCTCTTGCTATCCAAGCTTAGTTACTATGGTTTTGAGCCGAGCGCTGTTAGATGGTTTTCCAGCTATCTAAGTAATAGTACACAGTTGGTTAGTTTAAATAGGAGGAAGCGTACTCGCATGTTATCTTCGCCCAGTCCTGTGACCAGGGGAGTCCCTCAGGGATCTATATTGGGTCCTCTTCTTTTTATATTATACATTGCAGATATATGTACACGTATTAATTACTGTAGATATCATCTTTATGCAGATGATTTCCAGGTCTACCTGTCTTTCGATTTCAGTGACATGGACTATGTGGTTGCAAGGATAAATACAGTATTGCCCTTTGGTTGGAGACCAATACCAACCAAGACCAAGTTTTAAACCCAGACAAATCTACATGTTTGGTGCTGGGGTCGAGACATCAAGTGGAACAAATAATCAATAAAAATCCCATTATAGATATTCTCGGAAGACGGGTGGAGCATGTGCAGGAGGCTCATATACTTGAGGTCGCACGAAACTGCTTTTATATACTCAAGGTGCTGTACGGGATTCGTGACTTTGTAAGCGAAGACGTACGTAAAAAACTCTGTGAGTCGCTTGCCCTCTCAAAGTTTAACTATGCTGACACGGCGTATGGACCTAGGCTACGTGCTAGAACTGAACTTACAATACAGAGGATACAAAATGCTTGTGCGCAATTTATATTCAATATTCCAGCACGCTCCCATCTGGGACCTTTTTTAAACACCTCAAACATTTATATTTTTAGACAAGAAGTTTAAGAATAAGAAGACGGTGGCCCGTTTGGTCGATAACAAAACACATTTTATTGAAACCTTTATTCTTTGGATTGGATTTTTATTCTTTATGGACAAATAAATGTGTTTAATTATCTTATGCCATGTTGATATGTTGTGGTTGTGACACTAAATCGACAAAACAATGAAAGACAATAACAAAATTGTTTTCTAGGATTTCCTAGAAAACAATATTTTTAATAATTTTTGTTATTAAGAATATTCTTTTCTAGGAAACAATGTTTTCTTCAGATAAATATTTATATATCTTAAATAATTAAATAGGCATATGGTAAGCTGAAGTATTGCTTAAATAACCAAAAGTAAACCGAATTTAACAGTTTTAAAGCATATAAAGTACCT
Source organism: Zeuzera pyrina (assembly GCA_907165235.1). Lineage (NCBI taxonomy): Eukaryota > Metazoa > Arthropoda > Insecta > Lepidoptera > Cossidae > Zeuzera > Zeuzera pyrina. Next base: position 8,083,570 of record OU015629.1, read on the forward strand.
AAAAGGATAAACCGAGACCTTCATATGAAAATACAAAATTTTTATGCAAATATCTAAATTTTCTGAAGTACCTAACTTAACTAAGATTTATAGGTGATTAATATCTACATGTTGTCCGAATAATATTAAAGAGAATATCCAACAATTTTAATGGTTTTAAAAGGAATTTATAAATTTGTTAAGAAAAATGGGTAAGATTGATATGATTAAAAATTTACTTTAATAAGTGTTACTATTGGTATCAGAATCAGTAAGAAAATATATTAACCGTAATAAACATGTAATGCCCTATCTAAGATGTACATAAAATGTATAAAATAAATGTTTTAGAAGTTTTTGTGAACAAAATTTCAAGTTTGTTAAATGTCCATAATAAAAATATTATATTTACCTGATGATAGTTTGAAATGGAAATGCACGTGATGTTCACGGCCCTTTTTTACTTTTCGTGATAGTAAGACCATCAAATTAAGATAAATAAGGTAAAATTGATAAAACTCAACGTTCGTTCGAGCGGTAATAAGTGAAAGAACTTTAATAAAATCCGTAAAACAAATGTCACTTTATTAGTTTTTTAGCGTTTTTCTGTGACCAAGGAAAACAACTCCGACAGCCTAATCCATGTACACATCACTTAAAAAAAACAACGTTACACGGTGCAGAGTCCGACTCGCACTTGCCTGTTTTTAATTCTGTCGATACTAATCAATAATACTTACAACTAATGTTAACAATGCGAAGCTCTAGAAGTTGCGTGTCACGTGTTATTTAATAATTGACTTTATTCTCTTGGTATAAGGTCCAACTGTAACTGTATGATATTAGTTTTTGAACTCTGGTTTCAGGAAAATAAAGTGGTGTGCCAGGCACTTGTAACAGTCATTGACGTGACACACATATATTCTCTTATAGAAAAAAACAAACTCGATAGGTACATCAACGTCCCAAAAAATAAAAAACAAAACTCGGTGTGCCGAAACATTGCGGCAAGATTGAATGAGGCACACCAACGTTTTTTTATATAACTTTATTAATGTTAATTTGTGGCAGTAATTTCAAGCTGTTACTTTATAGGTTCACCGGAAGTGAGAGTACAAAAAATAAATGCTATCGGTTGCGCGCTGGCACACAATGATTTCTATCATTAATTTTGTAAGTATTAACACTTTAAATCCATTTTAACCTGTTACTCGATAGATTGGAGTTATAGCATTGCGCTCTTAGTCAGTAGTAAGTACGAATTTTTAAATTTTTATTATAAACCCGTCTTTGTCTTTTTTGAACTTTTGTTCCTTTATAAATTCTGTTAGGAATCAGTCATAATTATTGAACTTTTTCAAGCTGCAAATTCGCCTGAAATAGTCCACTTATTGTTAACACGAACTCGAAAAGGGCTTTAACCCTAAACAGGATTCAATTATCAAAACACAACGTGTCAAACAAGCAGTGACCCGTTCTCGCTGGTAGCACCATCCCAGAACCAATTATAAAGATGGATTACCCTAACTGCGTACATAGCCCAACCCCAATTTGTGGACCAATATATTTTAATCCCGATTTACGCATGTCCAATGAATGAATGGTTTGAAATGCGAGATCCGATCTCGATTAATGAAAGCCAGTTTCAATGTGTTATGTGAAAGACCACGAAACCGTAGGAGTGATCTTCGTGATGTTGTTTAAACTTACTTCAATAGGTTGTAAGCTTATAAGGTGATGTGGATATCTACATCGGATCTTATATACTTATCTAGAGATTAGCCGTTAACAGTAAGCTTTATTCTTTCCACTTTATTCGTAATGTTTATGTTTGCCCCGAGTTACAGCCCAAGACTCCATCCAGTGTAATTCCATAAAATTCTTGACGGAAAAATCAGACACTTTTTAAAAGAAAAAGCTGGAATAAATGATCTATTCTATCCTTTTTTCATTCGATCTAGTTCATGTAATTGAGCCCTAAGTCGGTAAAATATCATACCTGACTCTGCTTATTTATGTTGTTATATTATTCAAATTCAAAGTCGAATAAATGTATTCAAGTAAAGCCAATTAAAAGGTATTTTTGAACGTCAAATTTAGTTTAGTTCGGTTCAAATAGTTGTTTAATCACACTTCAAGAAATAGACTGGTAGTAACTACAGTAAGAAGATGTACAGACGAGTGATGATATATAACAACATAACATAACATATCTTCACGCTGTATCCCCAACGGGGTGATGATATATGGATAAATTGGAAATGTCTTGAACAAGTGAATAGGTATCTGGTGAACAATTGTTTATCTAGGGAAAGCGCTTTCGAGGGATGGGATATGTGAGTTGGATGTGGAGAGACGGGTAGCATCTGGCGTTAAAATGTACAGTGCTCTGTCTGCATTAATAGGCAGTGTGAATATAATTAGATACTCAAAGTATTTTAGAGTATGTCAAACATAAATGCAAAATAACTGATAACTTCCAGCCAGACGTTCTATTTCCAAATTACAAAATTTTAGAGAGTAAACGTTCAGAATTTTGACTTGAATGAACGTTTGACTGGCCCGTTGGCGCAGTGGCATATGCATCTGCTTTCCAAGGTAGGGTCCTGGATTCGATCCCTGGTCAGGTCAATTTAGGAAACAAAGTTTTCTAAATTCGTTTGGAGTCTGGGTGTTACTGGGAAGTCCTCCAGAGTTCGTTGTGTGGTACCCATAGTACAAGGTTACTGCTTAGTTTGGGGTCACACAATCTGTGTAATTGTCTGGAGTATTATTATTATTAAAATTCGTCGTCAACTCTTAATCTATTAATATGACGTGGTTATCTAAAGACGTACTCGTAGTGTATTAGTCTCGCACCTCGATGCACAACAGGCGATGATCTAAAATTCTAAACCATTCAACCAACCGTCAAGCATTGAACAGACTTTTGTCTAGGCTATCCCCTCATAAATAATATGAAGTACAACTGAATGTTAAAAGGTCACTTAATATTACAGCAACTGAGACAGCATTTTTTCTTCAAGAAACATAAATAGCAGGTTATATTGTGGTCATATGTATGACATATGACCACAATTCAATTATTACGTCACAGTACCAAACTTTAATGAATTAATTGATGTTAAACATATGAACATGTAATATATCTGTTATTCGTAAATATTACAAACATGGCGTGATCTCTAACTGAATCCTAGACTTTTTATCCTAGACCTTTAGACTTTGCAGCAATAACAACCAGTAACATCAATACTAGATACAAAAGAATTTAGAAAAAATCCTGATTGCCAATAACTTTGAGCTTGGAAGGAACAACCATCAAAGATCCAACGACCCACTAGAAAATAATGACCAAATATTAGGCACACATATGTAAATAAAAAACTTATTATCTTGTAAAACGTATTCATTACAACGTTAAATAGAATAAAAAATAATAATGAGGACAACGTTTAATAATTAACGATTAACGAGTCATGTCATTTTACTCGGTACCAAAGTTATAGCGTAATACATTAATTTTAGTATTCTCATTATGATCACTAATAATCGTATTTGGCTCAGTTCTCTGTTGTTTTTGCGTAAATTATGGACAGCGTTTTGCCAAATAGTCTAACGAAGCATTTCGTATAAATTTAATAGTATTACAAATTTAATATGTATTACAAATTTTAACGATAAATCAATGGCGCATACCTTTAACATTACGTGATGATTTTGCTTTTAAATCCCTTGATAACTTCTATGATGTTCACGGGGACATAAAAGTACTAAGGGGTTTTTCAAAAAATTCTTATGTATAATTTTCACAGCAACGTGCATTTGATAGCCCTGAAGTTGCAGGCGTCCAGACTACGATAAAGGCGTATTTCCGCAAGGACGGTAATAATTTTTTAGGCTGTTAAAGTTAGTTCAGGATAACACTTATTGTAAAGAACTGATAATATTGTACATAAGTCTAGTAGCCTGTCGCTTTACGCTGAGTTATTACGTTATAACGATTTGCAGATAGCGATAGCCACGCCGCAGTCGCGCGACAGGTGTCTAAAGTTGTTATTACTTAAGGCGATGACGCGATTACTTTGCCATGTCAGTAAAATTACTTTTCGTTGCAAAAGTCCCTCCACTGCAAATAGTTTTTAAAGTATAATTATTTTTATTTTTCGGATTTAAAAATTTGATTTGGATTTACATTTTTTTGTTACTGGAAGTTTTGTCGCATTTTGTTACGACATCAAGTTCAAAAAAACAGTCTGTACATTACATTAGTCTCGTGATAATAAAATATTGTAGTTACGAAACGGAATAATGGCTCATTCAGAACGCAGCAGTAGTGATATCCGTTTTAAATAACATGACAGATGCATTAAATGAAATCGGATTGCGTCAATTAAATCGGACGGCTGCAAAAGTTTTTATGTTAACGTTCTCTCACAATCAGACTATTTCATTCTATGCATAAACATAAACATATATCGCTTTGAAATTATATTAAATAGGTGAAACCTAAAACACAAATCAACTCTACATATCAAACATTTTTTAAACTTTTATTAAAAACTTTTACAAGCTTTTTCAATCGCTTACCACATGTTTCATTGGTAAAATTTTACATAGATGGTGCAATACAGTTTTGCATCACACTATTAAGAGTGGTCCTTAGTAAGTGACCTGTATTGATATTCATTGTTCAAAAAAAAACGTTCTAAAATACACTCTAGTGACCCGACCAGCTGTGTGTTTTATTTTTTGGTATCAGTTAGTTGTTCATTGGTCCTTCGAGCTGGATTAATACGGCCGGAGGTTGTGACACACTGTCCACGGGGCGTCCTACGCAGTACTATTCCATCACAGAAGCCGCGATACCAGAATCCCAGGATCCGGGATCATCAGCGTGCTGCAGGAGAATCCAGTGTGTGACGTCAACAGTGGTTTTCGTAGTGTGAGTGACAAATTAGTGAGTTCGGAAAAAATGTGAGTACATTTTACATACCTATATTAACTTAGTGCAATTTGTGACAAAATTTAAACTTAGAAAATTTAGAAGTGTCATGGACTTAGAACAATTTAAGAAAATACGAAGAAACGGGGAATCCATGCCCAATTTCGTATAGAAGTTCAAACACTTAGAAAAATTAACGAAAAACATTTTTGGACTTGTAATTTTTTCACCATTTTATAAGCTCAGAACTTTAATTTTTTTTCAACCGCGTTATATCTTGTACAACTTGAATTGAGAATAACTGGTAGTTGTTTACGATGGAGGCACGTATAAAAGTTCAGGAAGATTTATACAACAGAATAAATAAAGCCAGAATAAACTTTAAGAAGTCTCCTAAAGACCGATTGGCTTCGTCATCTTATGTTAGTACCAGATTAGAATCGCTAGAGGAGTTGTGGTCTCAGTTTACTTTAACCCAAACACAGATTGTTCAAGTTTCAGATAGTGCAGCTTTAAAAGCCACCACTTACATAACTACTGATCTGTATGAGCAATGTGAAGAATTGTATACGCTATATAAATGCGACATAAGGGATCTTTTAAGTAAATATGACAAAAATATCGAACTCCAAGTACATGACGATACATCTACTGGTGAAAGGAACATGATCAAGGACCAGACTAGGATAAAGTTACCTAGGATATCTATTCCCTTGTTCTCTGGAAAATACTCTGAATGGACTAGTTTTCGAGATCTCTTCTTATCCTTAGTTCATAACAATAAGTCCTTGGATGAAGTGCAACACCTACATTATTTGAAGAGTCATTTGACCGGTGAGGCGGAGCAGCTCCTGCGCCATATTGCAATCACGCAGGAAAATTACCAGTTATGTTGGAAGCAGTTAGAAGAACGTTATGACAACAAAAAATATTTATGTAACTGCGTACTCAAGAAGTTCATGAGCCAGAGAAATATTACTGTGGAGTCTGCAGGCGCACTAAGAGAATTATTGGATAATACTAACGAATGTCTTCATGCTTTAGAAAATATAGGTGTAAATGTAAGCTCGTGGGATGTAATTGTCATTTATATATTATGTTTGAAATTAGATAGCGAGTCTAGAAAACAGTGGTAATTAAAAATCAGCGAATCTGTTAATGAATTACCCACACTTGAACAGTTTAAATCATTTTTAAATATCAGATCCCGAGCTTTAGAATTTATAGGTCCAAAGATGTCCAAACCTAATGTCTCACAAAAAACTAACGTCACTCAATCCAACTATCCTAAAGTACATCACGTAACTACTGAGTCTTGTATTTATTGTAGTGAGACTCTTCGATTATATAATTGTAAAAAATTTGCGAGAGATGATACTGACACTCGACGTAGTTTCGTGCAATCCAACAATTTGTGTTTTAATTGTTTAGGATCGGGGCACTCAGTTTATTCTTGTCGTCAACCTTCTAGGTGCCGAAAAAGAAACATCACTCACTGCTGCATCCCAAAAATTATCAATCAACGGATACCAACCGATCAGTTGATCAGGAAGTTGTTACCTCAGTACCAATCTCGTCAGAAACACCACAGGTTACTAGCCGAGTCAACACTTGTTTTGCAAGTTCAAATCACCAAGTGTTACTCGCCACAGCTTTAGCAAATGCTAAAACAAAATAAGGCGCTTTGATAACACTCAGATGCTTGGTGGATCAAAGATCCCAAGCCTCTTTTATTACAGAGTCTGCTGTCCAATTACTCGGCCTTAGAAAATTACCGCACAAAAGCTCAATTATGGGTTTAGGAAGTGGGCAGAATGATTCGTTAGTCTCCAAAGCGAGAGTTTTTCTTCACATTCAAGCACTTCACGATCCCAATTTCAGTTGCAGCCTTCAAGCTTTAGTGCTGAGCAAATTGACGTCCATTCTCCATGAAAGGAAGATTGTCGTTCAGTTGTGGCCTGAGTTTTCAGACATATGTCTAGCAGACCCATCATTTAGTACACCAAACAAAATAGATGTGCTCCTTGGAGCTGACGTTTTTGGTCAAATATTGTTGGATGGAATAATTAGAAATTCACCCGGTTCACCAATAGCCCAAAATACCAAACTGGGTTGGATTCTTTTTGGGCCGGTACACAATCAAGATTCACAGCCTGACACAATTTTGTGTAATCATGTTCACCATTTGGACGATCACGAACTTCTCAAGAAATTCTGGGAGTTAGAGGCCGACAATATAGTTGCACATTCTAAAAAACACTTGACTGAAGATGAAAAGAAATGTGAAGACATATTTGCAGCAACTACTCGAAGAGATATTACTGGTCGCTATATTGTCAGTTTGCCATTTAAAAATGATGATCCACGTTGCAAATATGGTGACACAAAATATATTGCTACCAAAAGATTGCATCAACTAGAAAAAAGACTAGCCAAAGACCCCAATCTTAAAAATGAATATGCAAAAGTTATCGCTGAGTAAATCGAGCTTGGTCATATGGAAGTCATCCCAGAGGAGTATCGAGACAAAGGAGATGTTGTTTACCTACCTCACCAGGCAGTGGTCCGATAAGATAAGGATACGACTAATACGTCTTCAATGCTTCATCACCTGGCTCCAATAGTGTGTCTCTGAATGATGGCCTGCTAGTCGGTCCAACCCTTCAAGATGGTTTACGTCACATTAAAATGCGATGGCGCAGTCATCCTATATGCATAGTAGCAGACATTGTTAAGATGTACCGCCAAATCGTGGTCTCCGAAGATCACACAAATTTTCAACGTCTTCTGTGGCGTGAGAATCCTGAAGATGAAATTCAACACCTCAGACTTTTAAGAGTCACTTTTGGAACTGCTCCTGCGCCGTACCTGGCTGTCCGAAGTTTACATCAAGTAGTTCACAATGAGGGGAAAAATTATCCTCTGGCGGCTGAAAGGGTGTTAAAAGAATTTTATATGGACGACTTAATGACCGGCTGCAAATCTGTAAAAGAAGGGAAGCAAATATATAAAGAGACTGTTGCATTACTTGAGAGAGGAGGTTTTGAACTTCAGAAATGGAGTAGTAATAGTGAAGAATTACTAAAAGATATAAATGAACAATATAAAGAAATTGAAGGAAAACTAAAGCTAGATATAATAATGAAAATCCTAGGTCTTACCTGGAACCGAAGAGCCGACGAATTTGAATACGCTGTTCAGCTGCCACCCCTGAAAACTCCTGTAACAAAAAGAAGAGTAATATCGGACATTTCGCGACTGTTTGATCCTCTTGGATGGTTATCACCAATAATAATTTCAGCCAAAATATTCATTCAAAAATTATGGCTCTCAGGCATTGAATGGGATGATCAGCTACCCTCAGAGTTGTTGAATTACTGGTTAAGTTACCGAGATAGTTTAAATCAACTTACCACGTTCAAACTTCCGCGTTGGATTAACACAAGCGAAGGTGATTTTGTTCGCGAGTTCCATGGGTTTTGTGATGCGTCCAGCGATGCATTTTTAGCAGTAGTATACTTACGAGTTGTAGATGGCATCGGCCGAGTGCACATTTCATTGATTGCTGCAAAAACAAAAGTTGCACCCATCAAGCAAATCTCAATTCCGAGATTAGAGCTGTGCGGGGCAGTGCTTCTAACTAGATTGCTGGTTGAAGTGTCTGAAGTTATGGGTTACAATAAAGCAAACATTCACGCATGGACTGACTCATCGGTAGTTCTTTCTTGGCTAAATAGTCGACCTAACAAATGGAAAACCTTCGTCGCCAATCGCGTGTCCGAAATCATCACCTCGTTACCAACCAATGGTCACACGTTTCCACAAGAGACAATCCTGCTGACTGTGCGTCGCGAGGGACGTCTGACTTGCTGGGTGAGAAACTCTGGAAAGAAGGTCCGTCTTGGCTGAAAAAGAAAGATATTTATTATAAAAGGGAATGTACAACACATACACATTTAGAAGAGAAAACTGAAAAGACATGTCTAGTAAATACATGCAACAATGAAGATATGTTCACAGGGTTTTCTTCGTTGAGGAAACTTGTCCGTGTCGTGGCTTTCTGTAAAAGATATAGGAAAATAGTCAAGAAGGAAAACGTTAACTCGTGGATTGAATGGTCTGAAATCCAAGAAAGTTTAAAAACATGCATTAAATTATGTCAAAAAGAATATTTTCAAGAAGAGATAATAAACCTGACAGAAAAGAAAGAAATTAAAAAAAAGAGTACACTTACCACGTTGATTCCATTCCTGGATAAAGATGGGATCTTGAGAGTCGGTGGTAGGTTGATGAATGCAGAAATTGCGGAAGAAACGAAGCATCCAATGATCATTCCTCGTACATCACATTTTACTGATTTACTTGTAGCCGACGCCCATGAAAAAATTTTTCATGGCGGTCCACAGTTGATGCTCAATTATTTGCGATCCAAATTTTGGGTAATTGGAGCAAAGTTGTTGGTGAAGGCCCACATTCGAAAATGTGTACATTGTGTTCGCCATTCTGCTCGCATAAAACATCAATTGATGGGTCAATTGCCATCCTCAAGAACTACATCTATTCGACCTTTCTTCAAGAGTGGGGTAGACTATGCAGGACCTATACATCTAAGAACATCAAAAGGACGAGGTTATCGCTCTTACTAGGGATACATCTGCTTATTTATTTGCATGGCTACTCGAGCATGTCACCTTGAAGTGGTTAGTGATTTGACCTCTCAAGGCTTTATGGCGGCGTTTAAGCGGTTCGTAGTTCGTCGTGGACATTGCGCGGAACTGTGAAGCGATAATGGTAAAAACTTTGTGGGTGCTGCACGCGAATTAAAATCGTTGTTTGGTGAAGAAAGATCTAGTATGGTGCCGGAACTTATTAAATTGCTTGCAACTAATGGCACTAATTGGCACTTCATTCCTCCTCGTGCTCCGAACTTTGGGGGATTGTGGGAAGCAGGAATCAAGTCCACGAAACACCATCTCAAACGTATAGTTGGCAATTCCACTTTAACTTTTGAGGAGATGACAACTCTATTGGCACAGATTGACGCTTGTTTGAATTTGCGGCCTATTTCACAAATTTTGGACAGTCCCAGAGATCCAATTCCGCTAACGCCGGGACACCTTTTAGTTGGTGAACCACATGTGGTGGCACCTGATGTCAATTATGAAAACTCTACCATCAGCAGTTTGAAGCGGTGGCAACTCACCTAGCGGATGATGCAGGAATTCTGGCGTCGTTGGTCTCGTGAATATCTAACACAGTTCCACCACCGCTATAAATGGATGCACAAAATTCCTGAACCACAGATTGGAGACGTAATTTTGGTAATGGAAGATGATCTGCCACCATCTAGATGGTTGTACGGTATAATTACAGACAAACACCCGGGATTGGACGGAATTACTCGAGTTGTCAGTCTGAAATGTAAGGGTAATATTATTAAGCGACCCGTATCAAAATTATGTTTCTTACCGGTCACTTCTTAGGTCAAGAAACCATTGTTTGTTTCTAAGATTATTTTATTTCTTATTGTAGTTTTTTAGTTTAGGTATTTAAAAACCATTTGTTTTGTATTTTTAGAATAAGTCGCCATTGTTTAGGGTTACAATTGAACCAGAAATGTTCGTACTATTAATATGTCGAGCATATATTGTTTTCAAAATAAGTCATCATTTACTATTAATTTTAATTGTTTAGCTTTATTGTTGTTTTATTTATATGTAAAGTCTGTCACGGTGGGCGGGCTTAAGGAAAATTTTCTAAATTTATCCTTGGTGGGCGGAATGTTCAATCGCTTACCACATGTTTCATTGGTAAAATTTTACATAGATGGTGCAATACAGTTTTGCATCACACTATTAAGAGTGGTCCTTAGTAAGTGACCTGTATTGATATTCATTGTTCAAAAAAAACGTTTATAAAATACACTCTAGTGACTCGACCAGCTGTGCGTTTTATTTTTTGGGATCAGTTAGTTGTTCAAGCTTGGCTGTTTCGCAATTTTGTGTAATTTCATTGACCTTGATAATAATAAAAAAAAATTTTTTTATTTAAACAACGATTTTACATAAAATTTCGCTCCAAAAAAATAATTATTGAGCTTTTTGGACCTACTCTTGTCTCATTGTTTTTTGGACAAACCCTTGTTTTTAATTTTACTTTTTTTAAATTTGATTTATATTTTTCCAATTGCTATGAAACTTTAAGGTGATACGTGTCCGATATTTGAGGAAGCGAAAGAAGTATGTAAGAACCGCGACGCTCGGCGCTCCGTCCTCTCTGACTACCCCGTTAGGGATACAGCGTGAAGATATGTATGTATGTATGTACGTGTCTTAGCCAGTTTTTTTTTTTAATTTTCATCAACATTTAACATTAATATTTTTAACAATTTATTACAAAAAATCATCCAACTCCAAGTATACTTTAAATTACTACTTTAAAAATGCGTTATATGTACATGTAGGGAAAATCCATATACTTTTCGTTTTTGTACGAACTGCACAAGAGTTTCGAGAGGGCAATAAAAATTTCTCAATATAGGTAAAGTGTCCTTAACTCGTGTTATGTATCGACAGGCGACCTTCTCTAAACTTGGTTAGAACTAACGAGAAAAGTTTTCTTATAAAATCTTCGTATTGAATATTAACATGTTCTTTATTGGCCATAAAAAGACTTCGAGCCGTTACGAGCATATTAATTGAGTTGGAAACTGTTTTCATTTTAAATTGATTTACAGTGATAAATTTTGATGAGTTTCAGAAATTACGCGCGTATTCTTTAATATATTATTTTTTATGGTATACGATGTGAATCCTTTGTTTCTACGCAATTGACTTTTGAAATAATTAAAAGTCAAACATGACAATACATAATATAGCGACATTATCACCTATCGACACATCACCTATATCTGTGATGAAAACCGAAAAAGACATTTTCAAAATAAAATAGTAATCATGTGGGGTGTTAATACGCAGTCTTTTATCTTTATTGAATCAAGTTTTCTATTTAGTAATATTTTTTTATATTCTTATTATATTTACAAAAGTTTGAGAAACTGTTTTGTGTTGTGTTGCTGGGTGGTTGAGGATTACAAAACAAACGTTTACTTTCGTGTAAATATTTGTCCGATTTTCAATCTTAGGGTCACCGACCATTGGCTATTTTTGCGTAACAAGAGTTCAATTACTACCGTCAAATTTGTATCGCTTCTGAGCTTGTACTGTGTCTGGTATGCTTCAATTTTTCGAAAAATACCCACCTATTTATATTTCTACTTATACTCTAATATCTATTGTATTTTAATACCATATTTTACCTCATATAATTGTTGCTACTGTTTGTTTTTCATTTTAACATTTCTTAGGTATCAATCATTTCATGCATTGTTCACTAATTGCTTAATTTGTATAGAATCAAATAGAAATAGCTTCACTTAAACTTTACTACCAAAACGTACGTGGTTTACGTATGAAAACTAGCGTTTTATTGAGGAATGTTTATATGAATAATTACGATATTATTTTTTTTAGCGAAACATTCGTTACTGGACGGCATCCATTGTACAGAATTATTTGATCAACGTTACATAGTTTTTAGGCGCGATCGAGATTATTTTCGTACCGGTCAAAAAATAGGCGGAGGCGTCCTGATTGCGGTAAGACGTGACTTACAAGCGGTTAGTAGGCCTGAGTGGCGTAGTTTGGCTGAGGATATATGGATAACTATATTTCATAAACAGGGCGCGTCAAATCACACGCTTCGTATTCATATTTGCACACTGTATTTATGTGAAGAAGCTCGTGGTCGTTCTTTTAATACGCAATTACATAATTTTACGGAAAAATTATGTGAAGTTGTTACCTCACATCCTACAGATAAATTCATACTAATGGGGGACTTTAATTTACGTGACAAAGTAATGTGGCAAAAACTACCCGACAATACAGAAATTAAACCGTACAACTTAATAGATAATAACATCACACAATTCATAGACTCGATGAATTATTTCTGTCTCAACCAATATAACTTTATTCATAATTGCAATGGACGCATTCTTGACTTGGTTTTGGCGAATGAAACTGTCCAAGTGGAGGCTTGCAGTGAGCCACTATTAACAGAGGATGGTCATCATAAATCAATATGCATTACAGCGGACTATTTACAAATTCCCAAATTACTGGAATTACCTCGCTTTAAGTACATGTTCCATAAAGGTGACTTTTCTGGTATCTCACAAGCTTTAGATGGTGTTGACTGGCACGATATCCTTGAAATAGATACTGTAGAACAGGCTGTCAAGGTATTTTATGACAAGTTGTACGAATTTAGAAACAAATTTGTTCCCTCAAAACTAATGAAATCTAATAATTGTCTCCCTTGGTATACATCAGCTTTAATAAAAATACTTAAACAAAAATACAAATTTCATAAGAAATTCAAAATCTATGGAAACAGGTCTGATTACATATCTTTTTCACTCTTAAGAAATCGGGCTACGGCAGTTGAAAAAGAGTGTTACAATATTTACATGGCTAAAATTGAGTCGTCAATAGTAGACAACCCAAAAGTTTTTTGGTCCTACATAAAAAGTAAATACAAATCAAATGCTTATCCTAATGTAATGAAATATAAAGATCAGCAAGCTGATACGGGTCTTCATATATGTAATTTATTTGCGAATTATTTTCAGTCCACGTTCTTAAATGATCCTGGTAATTCTAGCTCTAGTAATATGAAATGTGATTCTTTCCCTGCCTCTAACTACATTGGGTCAATTGAGGTATCGCCAGAAGTAACATTAAAATTGCTCAAATCCTTGGATATGTTGAAGTCAGGAGGACCGGATTTAATTCCTCCTATCTATATTGTCAGATGTGCCACTAGCTTGGTAACTCCATTATGTATATTGTTCCGGCGTTCACTCTCTGAAGGAGCTGTACCTTTAATTTGGAAGTCAGCGTTCATCACCCCTGTTCTTAAAAAAGGTGATAAATCGCTTATCGAAAACTACAGACCTATTTCTAAATTATACCTTTTTGCTAAAATTCTTGAGCGGATTGTATATAACCAAGTGTATACTACGCTAAAATTCTCATTTAGTGATGAACAACACGGTTTCCTGAAGGGGAGGTCCACCACATTTAATCTTATATCAGTTATTGACTTTATATCTGAAGGAATGGAGAATGGGGGTCAAGTAGATGTCACCTATACCGACTATAGCAAATGTTTTGACCGCATCGATCACAAAATACTCTTGCTGAAATTGGCTGACATAGGAATTCACGGAGACTTGTATCGGTGGTTTTGTTCTTATATCGAAAATCGTAATCAGGCAGTGCTGCTTCAGGGTTTCATGTCTAACTCTATTCCAGTAACATCCGGGGTACCACAGGGTTCTCTGTTGGGTCCTTTGTCATTTAATATATTTATCAATGATATTACTAAATGCTTGAAAAATTCTAAAATATTACTGTTTGCTGATGACATGAAAATTTTAAAAACAATTCTTGATGTTAATGATGTATACGCCTTACAAAGTGATCTGACACGATTCGAGGAATATTGTAACAGCAATAAATTAGATCTTAATATATTCAAATGCTTTTATATTTCTTTTTCACGCAAAATGAATATTATCGATTCTAAATACATTATACACGAACAGGTTCTTACTAGAGTTAATACTATTAGAGATCTTGGTGTAATATTGGATGGTAAGTTATTATTCGACAAACATATAATAGACAGTATCGTAGAAAAAGCATCAAGAACTCTTGGTTTTGGTTTGAGGATGGCGGCCAATTTTAGCAATATTAAAACTATAAAAATACTATACTGTGCGTTCGTTCGTAGTCAGCTCGAATATGCATCTCCTGTATGGAACCCTCATTACAACCTCTATAAAATTCGTATTGAAAACATACAAAAGAGATTTCTAAGATACCTTGATTATAAAACGTATCAATATTCACCTAATTACCAGCAAAGATGTAAACACTATCACTTTTTGCCATTGCAGGTTCGAAGAGATATATACGACGTTTGTTACTTTTTTTAAATAGCTAATGGAATGGTTGACTGTTCTGATTTGTTGAGTAAAATATGTTTAAGAACTCCACAGATAGGCCTCAGGAGTCGCCCTATTCCTTATGTACCAACGGCTCGCACTAACTATAGGACTTTTATGTTGAGAACATCCAACAAAATTAACAGATTGCCTAGCGATATGGACCTCTTCCACACCAGCATCACAACAGTTAAACGCATTCTTAGCATATGTAAAGGAACTATAATTAATATGTAAAGGAACTATTTAAGCACAGTTATCTCACAATGTAAAAAGTATTTATCATTGTTATAATTTTATTTATTTCTTCTCTCTTGCTATTGTTTTCTGCTTTTTTATTTTTTGGTTTTGTTAAACGGGCATTGCATTATGCATTTTTAGTTTATACTATAGGTGGAGGTTTTTAATTAGTATTGTTTTTATTTATAGTACAGTTACAAAGTTATATATATGAAATATCTGTAAATCTCCCTTAAAATAATAAATTAATTAATTAATTAATATAGGTAACTTAACTGTTATACTACTTAACTCATAAGTAGTATAACATCAAACAAAATTTGAAACTTGTATTACTTGACTTGATAATGAGTTGGGGGAGTACCAAAAAAACAGCTTAACTCCAAACTAATTCTAAAGGGATCGTGTTTTTTCACACTTGACCTGAAGAGCTAAACAAGTGACAAACGCTTTGCACAATCGAAACGTTTGCTGGCGTTACTGCTCGTCAAAAGTGTCATTTGGCTGTGTTTTATGCGGCTGATTTTACACGACCTTATTTTTCGTTTGATTTAATAGAAAGCTAATAACGTTTGACTACCAATTTCAAATTCACATGGTATTTGCAATTCTATTCTATTAGCGTTTATGACAATTGAGCCTCTTGTCCAGGGCCCAGACCGGAAGTAAAACTCTCGACTTGACAGGCAGACGCATCACTCCTCACAGCATCGAACCTCATGTCGATTTGGAAATAATTGTATATTTCTTTATTGCAACCTATATAGTCATATAATTTGGCATACGTAAGTTTATTACGGAGGAAGAAAGAAAAATATTTAACATACTCGTAGTTGCTTATCTCTCCGCTCAGGTAGTAAAAATCGCTATGAACAGTTATAAATTAGTTCGGCAAACACTTTTATTTTCTCAATAAATGTAGCGAATACATGTTGGCGTATGTACTTAAATAGTATTTGTTATGTAATGAAGTTCGTATGACATCGCACGGCGCGGCGAGCGGGGTGTTTTTGTTGACACTAGATGAGAACTATTGCGCTCGTTAACTAGCGTCGGTCTTCTGTCAGGTGTTACGGTGTAGTTTGGGTGTTCATTGTCCATATTTTCCTGATCTTGTGTATACCATTTCCTAGTTTTGTCCTTCCTGTCGACAGTCGCCACCGTAAGGAGAGGACCCGGTAAGTTGTTAACTTAGTGTCGGTTTGAGACAGAACAAAACCGTAAATATGACAAGTGGTAGCAGAGCGTGGTAACGTCCCTCTAGTCTTAGATGCCACGTTTTGAATTTATTAATAAATAATAATTCAATTAGCTTTCTTATACCACAGTTTAATGCTTTCAGTCCAGGTTTGAATTGTTACGTAACATAGGTAGATATAAATAAATATAGAATAAATACTATCCCTTTAACAATTAAGTTTTTTTTTCGTATTTATGTCGGATGTTTTCAGGATTCCGTTATTTTAGATATTTAAATAATACGCCTAATTTTAGTTTAGATTTCTTTTTTTTTTTAATGTTGTATTGATACGCTAGTCTTATTTTGCGATCGTACTCGAGTCGTTACGATTAGAGTTTCGCTTTCATTGTAGTAATCGTTCGGTTTACTTAATTGTTCGTTTTTTACTTCCGTTCTTAGTAAAATGCCGGCTACTAATATAACCGAATTGAAGGGGAATTTAGCTAACTGAGTTCGTTGGCTTAGCTCAGCTGTGGCCTTGATAAAAAGGCCCGATAGAACATTAGCCTTGCAGCGCAGAGCTTGACAGCTGCAGGACTTTGTGTTGGAATTTGAAAAAGCATTCCAGGGATCCTGTCGGTATCTCAGGACCCAGCAACCATACAGGCTGCTACCTCCGATTATGATTTTGCTATGGCGACGAAATAACTGTAGCCGTTGCGATACTCCTTCGGCGAAAATGAATGAACCGATTTAAGTAGATAGGTTGCCGGCATTAGTCATCCCTAATTTTGAAAGTTTTCTTGACCAGTGGCATGGCTTCATTACTCTCTTTGATAGCATTGTGTATCGTAGGCGGGTTTTATCGGATGCACAAAAGGTTGAGTATTTATTCACATCACTCCAGGGAAAGGCCATTTCCCTGGTCAGACACCCCCACCTTCGATATCTTCGACAGTGGGAATTTTGGAAGGTGAAAGCAGACACTATGACGATGTGCCTGCTGATCCACAACCGGGTCTGTCTCGTGCTCGTTCGGTCCCGTCGGACAATTATGCGCCTCGCATAAACAGAAGCGCTCAGGCATTTTCTCGTCCACCTCGCGTTCTGTCGGTCGAACAGGCGGACCACTGTCGCGTGTGCCAAAATGCAGATCACCCCGTTCTGAATTGCGAGTGGTTTCTTGAATCAGGACCATGCACCTCAATGTTGACTCGTCCCAACCGCTTCATCACCCTCTTCACCCCCTCCCATCGTTATGTTGCCCACAGCGTAGGTTGTTACTGACTCACCGCGCGGATTAGGATGTGTCGTGGGCGCCGTTTTGGATTCCGGCGCTCAGGGGTGTATTGTGTCTTCGTGGTTGGTAAAGCGTCTCCGTTTGGACATCAAGCTATGAGAAATAGTATCCGTGGAGTCAAAGGGGCTCGGGTTGACAACGTCTTAGGTTTATTTTCGTTGTCCTTTTCCTCACGTCTCCATCTCGGATTGTCATACAGCATTGAAGCTGTAGTCCTGAGGAATATATTGGGTCATCATCTTCGGGTATCGCTGCCGCCGGACGTCTTGCGTCTTACCTCTGGACTGCAACTGGCAGATTCTAACTTCCACCTTCCTGGATCAGTTCACTTGTTGATTGGATCTGATGTTCTTGGGTTGCCCAATCTGGTTAAAGCGAAGTTATTGTAACTAAGTGGTGTAGTCGCGGTGCCAACGGACCTTGGAAATGTCATTATGGGCCCAGCATACCACCTCGCCACTCAGGCGTCGTCGTACGTCGTAATGCAAGTATCGCTCTCACTCGCTCAATCTTTACAGCGTTTTTGGGAGGTTAAGAAGCCCCCCGTAACACATTCACCGCCAGAGAACAATGATCGTGAGGCTTTCTTTCTTGTTAACACCGGAGGTTTCGCTTCTGGATGGTTCTTCACTCGTCTACCGTTCCTAGGCCTGCGCCAGCGTTCGGCGAACTCCAAGACAACAGCTGAGAACCGGTTACTATCTATGTTAACTTAGTGTCGGTTTGAGACAGACCAAAAACGTAAATGAAACAGTATCATTAATATTATTGGGATCTGATAAAATTAGCGGCAACAACAGATATCGGATGTTTTGTCACGATTTTACTGCATTTGATATCATTGGCACACAATTTAGTAGGAATTATGAAAGTACACATCAGTTATCCATCTCCGGATGTCTGCCATCCACCAAGAGTGCTAAGGTGTGTAAGCAGAGAAAACTAGATTCGCATTGAATATGGACGAAGAAATAAGCGACTTCATGTGAAGAACTATAGTCGACAGCCGCCAACATCAAGTGTTGGTATAACCTAATATGAACAGGCTTTAAAAGCCTATTATAAGGAATTTGTCCAAGAAATAGGCTTTTATCCTATACAGTTTGGCTTTGCCCTATTTAAATCCATTTCTTTCCTATGAAAAGTGACCTCACGATGTATTTTATAGTACCGTAATAGTGCGCCTAACTCCAATGTAAAGTAAGGTAATGTCGTGTATGTACGTACATAAGTACAGTAATAACAACCAAAAAGACGAAAATTAGAACAACCGCGTCTTTTTGTTTATTCTTTTAACTCAACCATAACTTATACTTGAAGGAATTACCTACAGGAAGCAAGGAAGGAAAGACGGTGGTAAGATCTGATGTCCCGTTATTTTTTATAGAATTTATTTTCTTAAACAATTGGTGTCCACCACGAAATTTAATATAAAAAAAAACTGCAATATTATAATTCGTATCTTTTATTTAACACAAAGTTTAAACTAATGCTAGAGGTCGTCCTGTGGTTGAAATTAGACTGTAAATATAAATTTTTAACATACGCTTTTTTGGCAATCTTCTCTGTGTGACTATTTGATTCAAGAGGTCACATTACATATGTTCAAAAACTATTATGAGCTAGAAATTGACAGTCTTTTTGACATTGGTAGTATGAACATAAACAATTTGTGATTTATTTAATTTAATGTATTTCGAATACAAATCATATAAAAATATTAGCTTTTTCCTGTCCTTCTCCATATAAACTTTAACTGTACCAAATTTCACACTTCTCCGTCTGCGCAATTTTCTTAAAAATGGAACCAAAGTTTTCACTTCACATATTAATACATTGTTAAAGAAAGATCTCTATTTATCTCAATAAAAGTAAAAGAGATGGACTTTTAATAGAAAGGGATGTGAAATCAATGAAGGATTGACAGATGTCATTTAGACTTTCACCCGGAAGGCGAGGCGCCGCTAACTATTGTCGACGCGAGAGCATATCACTTTTGCTCCAGACACCAAACGAAGAACATCTCCTCTCGATTGCTAATTCATGATTGTTTTCTGTTCTTAAGAGTTATTAGATCTTCCTTTTAGTGATTTCTAGTTACTAGCAAAATGAATCTCTCATCCCGTGTATATTTTTTTAATAAATCCTACTGTTTATTATAATATCAGAAGTGGGATCGGCCCGCGATTTGTTTCTACCCACCGTGACATTCCTGATTAAAATTAATTGAATTCGTTTATTTGACTGTGTTTGATTAAATTAGAACACGTGTTTGTTGTGAATCGTGACGGAATAGACAATGCCTGAACGTGCGATTCGAAGCAGAGCGGGCCGCAAAGAGAACGATATTCTAGAGGCAATTCTTGGTAGATTGAATTCAATCGAGGGCAGACTGAACGCTACATTATCGTCGCTGGTGACGTCGAGTGCGCTGCTGTGACCTAGTGAGTCGGCGTCTGCGGGCGAGAACCCTGTGTTTATCGCCGCTACGACGCCATCGCTATGGGCATCAGTTGCGGAAGACGCCGCCTCTGTTCATTCTCAGGAGCTCAACGTGTCCCAGTGTGGTACCAGTGCCAGTAACGAGGCGACAGACAACCTCGTCGGTGCCCTCATATCGTTAATCCAAGTAAGATCTGTCCATTACTAAATCTCGATCTTTGACTCTCAATTCTATGATATTGATGCTTGGTGTGTAGAGGTTGACCAAGCGTTCGAATCCAATCATTTGAATAGTAGTGAGTGCTTATCCTGCGTCGCGAGGTGCCTTATAGGTGACGCTAGTTCATGGCTAAACGATTGCGCTTTGAATGACGGTTCATGGAGTAATTTTAAGGCTCTGCCCACGTAGTATCGATACAGCTGGCATTTTTTTTGACGTAATGACATTTGACGTAGCGATTCCCGAGATTATGTGACCTACACGGAGTACGCATGTGGCTCATTATTGCACTTAAATATAGTGAGTGATTTACGTCCTGCAATAGTTATTCGTAATATGACGAATCCACAGATTAAAGCGGCGGCTACGAATGCAAAGTTGAAATTAAACTATTTAGTAAAATGTTTGTCAGTCTATACAAAAACCCATTGTGATTCCCATGTCACCGATAATGACCTAATGAGACCTGCTCGTTTTATTTCACAAAATCAAGAATTCAAAAACCTGGAATTTGAATGTTTTTAGTGTGATATTAGTGGACATAAACGTGTACAGTGCCTCAAGAGGCTGTGTCATCTACCCTCAATTCTAATAATCTTTCTGCGAGCTCTTCAAATGCTGCGCACAAGAAAAATCCAACGTTGTTAGCATCTATCTCCAATAATCACAAATAAATCAGCACCCCTTATATTGCCCATATCAGACCCTATTTCAAAATATTGTAGTTGCAATAAGATTCTTACAGTAGCATCTCATGTTAGCTTCACTACATTCTAATCACGTCAATTAATCATCTATGACAATTCTGTGACGTTTTGATAGCAAAAGTGAGGTCAAAATACTTTGCCTACGTATTAATGAGGCTTTATAAAAGAATCTGGCGTTAGTCTTTGTGTAGTAGTTATCAAGTAGCAACAAGCGATCGTGTACAGTTTATTTGAATGGGGGTAGTGAGAAATAATAATTTACTTATACCCTCCGCCATGCGCTGTTAAATAGAAGTAGTCTAGTGCAATCAGTATTAATATATGCGTTGTATCCGCGAACCGTCGTTGTTAAAATATATCCAAAATTAGTGTTCAGTGAGTTATTCAGTGTGCAGTGAATTATTCAATGAGTTTTTACGTAGTGTTTTAATGAGTGATTAGTAAGTTTTATAGTACATTAAATATAAGTATTGATTAGTGTGCTTTTACTCGATTAAATATCGGCCCCAAAAGCCGACATGATGCAAAATATGTTCATTTATGTGATGAAGTTTGTTAAGAAATTATTCATTTTGATGAAGACAAGTTTGGACTTGTTATTAAACACACACATCAGTGTTTCCAATCGAGACAACCTCTTAGCACTTGCGTTTGCTAGCTTTACAAATATCGTATTCTACCTACGTAACTATTGTGGAATGATGTTGAGAAGATTCTATCTGGCCGAATTTCTCGTCGGTTCTTCTTGGTGTGCGAGTTTTTTATTTCAACTGAACTAAAGTGAATTCGGCGGTCGAGAATGCCTCGCAGTTGGATTTGCTTGAGTAAATTAATTTCACTTTGACATTGATTATGTTTTATAATTTAATAAATGCTCTAGTAGTTTACTAAAGGATAACTTCTGATGCATTGATATCTTCGAAGATCTAGATGGCGCAGTGGTTTAGACGTTGAACCAAGCGCGGAGGTTTTCCGGTTCGATTCCTGGTCGGGTCAATTTAGAAAAATGAAGATTTCTAGATTGTCTCGGGTCTGGGTGTACTGGGAACGCCCCTAGTAGTCGTCGTCTGCTTCTCATAGCACAGGGAATGCCCTAGTAACTAGGGCATTCCCTGTCCAACTAGGGTCTAGTTTAAGATCAGATGATCGGTGTGTATTGTCTGGCGCATTATTATTGTTATCATTGGTGGTGATGAATTTCTAGTCTACAGAGAATCCGTTGTACTTGTGATATGATGTCAATTGGTTCAAAAAGAAAAGTGATATTAATAGTATGAAGTCTGAACTGGCTATTCCTTAATTTGTAAAAATCAAGTAAAAGGTTATTCGTTTATAGAGTTGGCGTTCAATGGAAAAGGTGTGTTGATTCTCTTTAAGGGAAACACTCTTCCGAAGATTTTACTAGAGAGCTAATGGTGTCATTAAATACAAGCTTAACATAGTCTAGGAATAAACTTCTTGCACATGTGTTCACTAGTATGATGATGAAATGATGTAATGAAAAAAAAGCCGATAATATCCTTTTGAGCTTTTTGCCGATAGTTTTTGGTTAAGGTCAGGTTAGACCGAGCCCAAAAGAAAAACGAAAGTGGAGGTAACAATGAAAGCATCACGTTCCACTAATGTTATATCGTTGTTAGAAAAACCATGTTTGATTATTATCAATGATCGGCGCATAAATCAAGGTATTCATTTACATGTGTAGCTAAGAGGTCCGGTGGTAATCTTATTTCATTGCACCGGAGATAAGGTATGAAATAGCCCAGGAAAATGCTAATATTGTACAGTACTTGCTCAGAGCTTTGTTCAGTCTCAGCAAATAATGAGGGCTCACTAAGCTGACGTACCTTGGATGACAGAACAGATTTTTAATATGATAAAACTTGCTGTAATTCAAACTTCGGCTTAATAGATTGTGGCTAGCATTAACGGCTATGTTAGTCGTATGAGCACTTGTTAGTGATATAGACCTTCATACGAGAAGTTTATACAGGATACGTCGGAATACGTTTTGTGTCCGTGAAGGGTATATTTCCCCTTTTTGCCTGTAACTTGCATCGTAATCTTTAAGAATAAATTTTATAGTCATATTAGACTGTTATATGTGAATTATAGCGTCCAGTTGTGTCATGGCAGACTGTGACTTACGTCATAGTAGCGGACTTTGTCCATGGTAGACTACAGAACTGGCTGTAGTGGCGGACTCTGTCCGTGGAAGACTACAGAACTAGCTGTAGTGGCGAACTCGGTTCGTGCCAGACGACAGAGTTGGCTGTGGTAGCGGATTTAGTCCGTGGCAGACTACATATTGACTGTAGTAACGGATTTAGTCCGTGGCAGACTGCGACGTATGTATGTCGTAGTGCGACTTTGAGTCGCGGCAGACCGTAGCTAAAGGTTTACGGGGGTGACTTTGTCACGGCTTTGTGGTGTCTTGTATTTGCAATATGTGGTTCATAGTTGACCTACATTGTAGCAGACTGTGGCCTATGCTAGCGGTGATAGCTGACTAAGTTATTGGATTGCTCCATATGCATAGTAGTGGCTTTAAATGCCATGGCAGACGGACCACCGTGCAGGACAACAAGTGAGTTATTGCGGCAGAGCATGGTATATTTTGGGGCGCCCAGTGATTGAGTGCTAAATGTGTGATATGTGAAATTTAATCAACTGATGTATTCTATTTTTGTTATTGAGTTGATGTTAGGTAAATCGATTTCGTATGTCTCATTTATTAAAGTATTACCTATGCAGTCTTTACAGCCGTCGAATCGACAGTAATGCTTAAAGATCGATCCAGCCAGGTGAAATGTCACACAAAACGCCAACTTATGAGTCAATTGAAAACTTAGACGATGAGCAGCAGGTTAAAGTCGTAAAGGTGCAGGCAAAGATATGAGAATGTTGAGCGGACGAGGACGTTCCGCGATCAGGAGCGGCCGTGTTAAAGAAAGATCTCTATTTACCTCAATAAAACTAAAAGAGATGGACTTTTAATAGAAAGGGATGTGAAATCAATGAAGGATTGACAGATGTCATTTAGACGTTCACCCGGAAGGCGAAGCGCCGCTAACTATTGTCGACGCGAGAGCATATCGCTTTTGCTCCAGACATCAAACGAAGAACACCTGCTCTCGATTGTTAATTCGTGATTATTTTCTGTTCTTAAGAGTTATTAGATCTTCCTTTTAGTGATTTCTAGTTACTAGCAAAATGAATCTCTCATCGCGTGTATATTTTTTTAATAAATCCTACTTTTGATTATAACAATATAGATACTCGCCAAGATTGCAAAATGATTTTAGATCTAAAATAACTGAGACTTTCTTACAGTAAATAGGCGCCCAACATGGTTGCTGAATAAAGTGAAGTGTCCTTAACTCAATGGTTTAATGAATGGGAAGTAGATAACGGCGAATAAAAATTTTAGTATAGAATGAAATTATTATCCAGAAATGCTCTAATTAAATTATTGTAACAGGATTTGTGTTTTTTGTTCATTTCCTACAGTGAACAAAATTTACAAACGAAATAAGACGAGGAAGCAGAAAAAGTTTAATTCTGTCGTTCTTAAAATTATTGTTACACATTAATTAATACTTTACACAGATAACAAAATTACAGCTCAATAGACTTTTATTTACTATGGGTTAAGAGTACTTATAAAAATATCTCATATATCGTGTTTTCTAAGACTGGCTCGTCGCGTCCTAACTAGAACCCCGCGCTAGATTCTCGGTCAGGTTAATTTCAGAAACTAACTTTTCTAATTTGAGTAGATGTTAATGGGTGTTACTGAGAGCTCCACCAGTTCATTAGTTGTATCCATAGTGCAAGCTTAGCGTTTAGTTAGTGATTACACAATTATTGTTGTAATTACCGACAGTAATTATTTATATCTTATTCGTATTTGTAATTGTAATTAGACTAGCTGGACAGGAAGACGTTGCTCTGTCCTATTCGGTAGGTGGCGCGATGAGTTTATTTTGATTATAAATAAACCGACTGTAAGGCGTCACTTATTGGCTCCTAGCTTAACTATGAACCATCGGCTTAACAAAAAAACAGTATACTGTGGGAATATCGCTTATTGAAGCGACTCTCGCTCATGCATTACATATTCACGCTGTATCCCTAACGGGGCAGTCAGAGAGGACGGAACGCCAAGCTTCACGGTTCTTACATACTTCTTTCGCTTCCTCAAATCTCATCATTCTCCTCACACATTTTTGCCCAGGTATGCAAGTGCTTTTGAAATTTCCGTCAGCCAACACTGGCTATTTGATCTTCATAAGTCACCTTGGTCATCCTTGGCTTCTTTTACCACTCGCTTTCGCTTTGTAGATTTTCTTCGTCAGTCTTTCATCATTCGTTCTTTCTATGTGCCCGAACCATCTAAGCATTCCTTTCTTCATTTTTACAATAACACTGTCGTATATCCCTGTCATATTGCGTATCTTTTCATTACTTATTCTGTCCACAAGAGTGACACCGCACATATTTCTAAGAGATCGCATTTCTACTGCATTTATCTTATTTTCACTCGATTTCGGGCACATCCAGGTTTCACTACCGTACAGTAAATCAGCACCAACACCGCATTGGCCATTTTGGCTGAGTTAGATATATTCACCCTGCCTACTAATGCTGACATAGCGCCATTCACTTTATTGCCATCTCTCTCTCCTCTTTCTCTCTCTCTCGCGCATCCTCTTGCATAAATATGTTCTGTGAAAATAAATATTACTATCTTCAATATGCTAATATTTTGTTTTAAAGATGATCATTTGCTCTGCTTTCGTAGCTGTTTTATACTAATGCGTCTCCAATATAATCATGTCAACGGACCAATTAACGGACCAAAATAATAATAAATAAATAGCGGCAGTATTTTCGTCGAAATAATTAAAAGTATGTTTAATATGTGACGTCACGACAGAGAATAGGGGTCACATGAGTGAGACACATGACATAAAGGGGAGGGGATGCACAGGGGGTAAAGCACGAAAGCTTAAAATAATTTATAAATGGAACTTTTTATATGACATCAATCGGTCATGTTGTTAAAAAGCTAAACGATAGACACAGCAACGATTACATATAAGAAAATATTGCTTTTTCATGTACCTGTTAATAAGAGAGTGCGATAAAACTAAAGTATCTTATAGTAGTCAAAGTCTTGGGCCTCTGAGAATAAAGCCTTTTCAACAATGTTTTAAGAATTTCTGAAGCTTTACGATACCTCAGGGTTTCCACCTAGCAATTTGTAACGCTAAGTTGTTCTGGATAGATATAAGTTCTATTACAGATTAGTTCGTATCTATATAGGGATTTACGGCTTTACTAGCTTTTAGAGGCAAAATTTAGCATTTAAGTCCTTGGTTTTACGTCATCAAATGAGTAACTTTGTAAACGGCTTAAAATGTTTATGAAAACATATCTTTTTCGAATTTCTGTTACTATTGTGTTTGCGTTGTAGTTTATATATAAAAATAAAATTTTATTAAGAAGTTTAAAAGGTACTAATTCATATATACCGTCATAACATCATGAAATTAAATACATACATACATATCTTCACGCCGTATCCCTAACGAGGTAGCCAGAGGACGGAACGCCAAACGTCGCGGTCCTTACATACTTCTTTTGCTTCCTCAAATCTCATCATTCTCCTCACACATTTTGCAAGTGCTTTTGACATTTCCGTCGGCTTACACTAACTATTTGATCTTCATAAGTCAGCCTTGGTCTTCCTTGGCTTCTTTTACCACTCACTTTAATTAAATAAACAGTAATAAACGCTCCAGACAATTGCAACAATTATATAATCCCAAACTGAGCACTAGACGTGTACTATGGGTTGCGGATACCACAACGAGCAGGAGCAGTTTCCCTCTAGCAACCGGATTCCAAGCTAATTAAAAAAAAATCCTAAATCGACCTGATCTAGAATCAAACTCGGGGCCCAGCTGTGGAAATAAGATGCTTTACTGCGTCGACGAATCAGTCAATATGTGTGCATGTATCTAAATATCCATGTACGCGTGTCCAGTTCTCTAAAAATGTACAGATCTAATATTAAATGAATTGCAAAATTACACCTCTATAGAATAATCATAAACTTTATTTATTAAGAAATCTGTTTAATTGATTCCACATTAAAGAGAACTGTTGGTCTGTACCACAATCCTAACATTGTGCGAAATAATATAATTTCAGCAGAACAAAATTAACTGCTATTATATCGTAATGAGGCTAATAAATAATTATTTATGACAAGACCCATTGAATTTAAACTGAACGAGTGACCTTGCTGCGTAACTTTATAATGAAATAATTAATCCTGAACTGAAAACGTGGACACCGGCATAAATTTCGCCAAATAACTTTATTAAAATTTCCGAAAACTTCATTTCGACCTCTAACCGTTGGGCTACAAATTCATCCAAATTACTAATTTTGCTTGTCATTTACGTTAATGTTGCCGTTACTTCGGCGTTGAAATCGTGTCCATTTGATGTTATTACCAAAGTTTTTTAATACAAACAAATAAGTTGTTTGTGCGTCTCTTTCTATCATCGTTTGTAAAATGGGTACGTCTACTATTATATTCTAAGGTAAACAAAAAGCATGCTGTATAGACATATGTGTTGGGAACAAAATAAAAAAATATTAGTATGTAGTATTGAAAATGACAGTTTTCTTTTAATTTAAAACTAAATGACTCGACAGACATCCTGTCCAAATAAACATCACATAAAAAAAACACAGAAAATAAATTACAAAGCACATAAGAGCGTAGAGTTTAATAAGTAATAGTTCTGAATTCGTAAAAAGTGTGTCCTCCCCTCTAACTTTTCAACTATGGGGTGAAAATTGAGATAATAATTAAGGTAGTATAAATGATAATACACATCACTTATATACACTTTCAACAAAAATTAATTTAAATAATATGATATTTCGTGCAATTTTTGAGATACTGAGTATTTTCGCTTACACGCTTAGCGACAGCAGAAATAATCTTGTTCTTCAGTCTTTGAGAAATACTATGAAATATTAACTTATTTTTGTAGCCAGTTATTTAACTGTTTATTGTTTTATTGTTTCAAAATAATTTTCATGAGCAGATATTGTTCCATTACCGCTTATAATGTTTCATACCGTATATAAATGTACCTATGTAAGTTGAATTTGGTAAGTGAAGGAAATTAAAAATATGATCACAAAAGGAAACAATAGAAAGAGGTCATCTTTGATCCTGGCACCGTCATATTTTCCCGACACTCGACATGTTTCGTTTACATTTTCAATAGACGAAAATATCCTTTTTGTCACGTTCGAGGCCGAGGTGTGATTATAACACGCTGTTTGTCGTTGTATGTGACAATTTACCTTTTTCATAAAGAAGTTCAAAGGTTGTTAGGCCAAAATTGTTTCAGGTTTTCGATAAGGCGTTTTCTATAATATTATTTTCAAGCTCTATTCAAATAAACTAATTTCTCTTTACGTTTTTCCTTTTCATTCTTTATTGGTGTACTCAAATTATACGTGTGTGTAATTAAATCTTACATTCAGTAAAGTATCGGGAATGGATGATTTGTTTATGGTTCTAAATTCAATGTTTTTTTTTGTTGTTGTTAGATTGACCCAACTGTTTTCCATTTTGGCGCGGAGTTTGAGTTGCACCTGTTATTTAGATTAAATACAGTGCTGTTTTTAGTTATATCATTCTAGTGTATATTGTGAATTTCATAATGGACAAAAACATCGAACAAAGAGTTTGTCGTAAATTTTGCATCGCCAATGGAATTTCGTGTTCGGAGTCACTGAAAATGATACAGAAGGCTTACGGTGAATCGACTTTATCAAAAACACGTGCTTATGAGTGGTACAAAGCGTTGAAAAGCGGTCGAGATGTGATGGAAGATTTATCTCGCTCTGGTAGGCCATCGACGTCTGCAACTGAAGTTAACATCGCAAAAGTGAAGGAAATAGTGACTGAAAATGCTCATTCAAGTTTGAGAGAGATAGCCGCCGAACTTTCTGTGTCTCACGAGTGAATTGGTACCATTTTAAATAATCACTTGGGTATGAAACATGTTGCGGCTCGGCTAGTCCCAAAAGACCTGAATTTTCTTCAAAAACACAATCGCATAAGAGTCGCTGAGGACATGCAAGAACGAGTCAATTCCGACCCAACATTCATGAAACGCATTGTTACTGGTGACGAGACGTGGGTTTACGAGTTTGACATGCAAACTAGTCAACAAGCTTCAGAGTGGCGCCTTCCAACTGAACCGAAACCGAAAAAACCACGCCAAAGTCGATCAAAAGTTAAAGTCATGTTGACTGTTTTCTTTGACTATCCCGGTGTTGTGCACTCGGAATTCTTGCCGGAAGGTCAAACGGTAAATAAAGAATATTATTTAGGCGTTATGCGGCATTTAAGAGAGCAAATTCGACGAAAAAGGCCAGATTTGTGGAAATTAAATTCTTGAATTTTGCACCACGATGATGCGCCTTCGCACAAGGCCATCATTGTGAATGAATTTTTGACCAATAACTCAACAAATACTCAACAAAATATGGCTCCAGCCGACTTCTTTCTTTTTCCTAAACTCAAATTACCACTTCGTGGCACCCGTTTTCATTCGATAGAAGACATAAAGGAGAATTCGCGGCGAGCACTGTACTCGATTCCGGAAAAAGCGTTTTAAAAATGTTTTGATGATTGGATTATTCGTTAGCGTAAGTGTATCGTTTCTGAAGGAGCATACTTTGAAGGTGATAAAAAAAATTTGGATGAAGAACTAACATTTCGTGTATTATTTGATCTTTTCCCGGTACTTTCTTGACAGAGTAGTATAATTAAAATTTTAAATATTTACACGTTTTATTATATTACACTTAAAATGGGCAGACGTCTGGTACGTTTGAGATTAACTTGTTTAATTAAATTGAAATTTCAGACATATTGAAAAGTATCATCGAATGACATAAAGCCATGGCATAAAACCCTCTGGAAAAGGAGTAGTAGTTGTGCTCTATTGCTGCATATTCTGTCATTTATACATTAGGCAAGGTTATGGTCAAACATGTGTCCACTAAGATAAACAAGCTCTGTAATTGAACAATTAGTATTTCATGCTGTCAGTTGCTACCAATCGTCAATCTTAAAAACAAAGTCATCCGCACAGCTTTCTCTGTAAAAAAAATATGTTACTCAATTAAAGCTGGGCAGCACACACTTCAAAAATGTGTATCGTGCGAGGGCATCTTGGGCGTCGGGGGCGGGACGGGCCTGTTGGGCGTCGAATGCACTTTGCACGCACTGTTCATGAGGCGACGATTCACGAGTGGAAAGGACAGTCAAAAGAGGAAAATAAATTTTATGCGCTCCCTCTCTCGCACGCAACAAGTACGAAAGAAATGTATATATTTTCTAAATAAATTAAACATTATGTCATTAGCCATAGTTAATACAACTTCAAATGATCAATCTGAGATACGATCACTCTACTCACGCCTCCCAGTATTGCGGTTCGTGGCCGATTCAATTGTGTAACTGTGGTAGTGTGCTACCACACTTTTATTCTACGAGGCACTTCCTCTTTTTCAAAACGTGCTGGCACAATTCTGCTTACTCGCGTGCTGCCTACCCAACACTATACTCAATGCTATACTGATAATAATTTTCCTACAGTGTAAACAGCTTACAAATAGTGTTCATGATTTTGTACATTTTTCTTAACGATATTTTTGTTGATGTTGACATGAAAGCATTTTTTTTATTTTTCAAACAATGACACCAAAAATGAAGTTTTCCCTTTCCATTTCAGCGCCTGTTACTGCGGTATATGTGCCTGAAATAAAAAGCAGCGTTCCATCGTCTCTTGCACACGCGTAAGCAGTGGCGGTTGGCAGCTCTCGAGAGATTGAATTGTTGACTACTTACTGCGTCTTTGGTGGCGAAACGCGGTAGGGAACGAATGTGTAGAAAGCCGAGCGTAACGTGTGATACACCACAATGACTACGACTAATCCTAAAAGTCAAAACTAAATTTTGAAGCATACGTTTGTGATTGGACCACTACTTACAAGTTACAACAATTGCTGTGAATATTAGTTGTTTAAACCAAATGATCAAAATAACTCTGACAGACAGATAGCCACTGCAATAATTGTATATAAGTTTTCCATTCTATCAATTTTAGAATAAAACATTGAAATAAGTATTTTATTTCCATTATTACGATTTAATTTCCTGACTTTCATGAACCCAAAAACCAATAATTACTGCTTGGATTCTGCGCCAGATAATCTGTCATCCGTTATTTAGGGTCGCTTCAGAGAACGTTTCTGTTAATCCTAGTTAATCAAGAATTACAGTGAAGAGCATATCTGAAATCTTAGCAAAAACGAAGAACGGTCATGCGATATTGTTCAATTTTATCAGCACGGATATGAAAATGTATTAAATACTATAAATAAGCAAATTGATTTAATAGATCTTTGATATCAGTTATTTCAATCATACACTTAAAAGTCACTCCAATTTTAATTAAATTGGAAAGGTGAAGATGAGAATTACGATTTATTAAGCTTTCATAAAGGCTCTTAATCACTTCGCTTCGATGAAAATATCCAGTACCTTCTCGGCTAAGGATCAGTGTTTGAAATTGACTGTTAATCGCCGAAGTTTGACGGTTAGGTAAAGATAGATTAAAATTAATTGGTCCCAAAGCTCGCCTTGGGCAAAATGTTGATGATCCAAGAGGGTTTAGCACTGTTTCCATAGGGCGATCCTTTATTTATTACGGGCTCTTACACGTGCTAAATTTTAAGCAGTTAATTAAAACGTCTACATTACATACACCACTAACTTTCTTAGTCTCATTTCTCGGTTTCGGTTTCATTTAAACTTAGAAAACCGAGTTCGTTTGAGCGATTTTTTTAAATATTTTCAACTGTACAAATGGAAATTTCGTATGCGCTTCATCTAAGCACTGCCTATCATAATAGTTCATAGTGACAAAATGTTCTCGAACTGCTTTTTATTATTTAGGAAAGTAAATTTAAAATAATAGTATTGTATTTCAATATCGAACAAACTTTCTTGTGATCTTTTATGAAATCTGTCTAAAATTATAACATTTCTACGAAATGACAAAAGTAGATTTCAGTTAATTCTTTTTATTCATATTTTTTTAGATTTTAATATTAGAAGTTCTTTGCTACTATACTAAATGTTATATGAGGTAAATATAATATTATGCTTCAAGCTTTAATATATGGAAGTATTTGGCTATTAAGTATTATAATAATATTTTATGCAAACCTGTTTTAACTTTAATGTCGTTTTCTGGAACAGAATATAACCCAACTTGCAGTCAGCATGTGACATTCAAATATCGCGCGATATCTGATGTAAGAACGAAAATTTATACAATGTAATTTTTATAATGGCATACATACAGGCCACGAAACTTATCAGTTTGCATCGTTGTTAAATAATTGGTATATTTTTTAGACCGAACGTGCTGTCGAGGCTTAATATTACGTTACGTATGGTCAACAATCGATATATTTCCTACATTGAGAAACTATCGCAAAATTAAGTACTGTGTATTAAATTAATTAAATTAAAGTAAGTAAATTAAATATTTATTATTTTATTAATCAAAGTACTATGCCATAACATAAACTAAAACCAACTGCTCTGAGGTCAACGCAACTCCCATTGACTGGAAAAGGACAAAATAATAATATTATAAAAAAAACAGTTCCTTAAATCGAGTTTTAATAGTAAGTGCAAGCGACCCTAAGTACGTATCCCATCGACGTTTATCAATGAGTCTAAAATGTCATGATATAAGTGTCCGAATCTTAATAAAGTAATGAAATTAAGAAGATGTTTTTAAAGACTTCATCAGTTCTCTCTTCTCCCTGTTTACTGGTAATGATAAAGTTATCATATAATTTTAAAATGGAATATCGGCATTTATTTGAAATTAAGCTCGCGAGAACGAAGAGGTCCAAAGTTAAACTTTAACTTGTGCCGTGACACGTGACTCTTAATTAGCAATTTCACGCTCTTTGTGACTCCCCAGGGTCGGATTCAAATGGGCCACAGTCGCCGAGGAGCAGAAACTGTGACGTCACGCGTTGTAAATCATATTGAAGTGTGGTTAGGGTTCGTGGATTGTAGTGCCACAGCTACGTGCGCTTAATTATTATCGTTAGTAAAGGAACGCTAAAATGTGGTTCACGGTTTGAATTCAAAGGAATTTATTCTTTGAAGTGTTACGTTTACTTCGATTAAGACAATCGATTAAATAAAATACACTGCGAAATACAGAGCGAAAGTAAGAGGTAGAAGAAGCCAAGGAAGTTCAAAAATAACTTATGAAGACCAATTTACCAATGTTTATTGACGGAAATATCAAAATCACTTGCATACCATAGCGAAAGTAAATGAGAGTAATGTTAGATAGAAGGCGAAAGAAGTATCTCTGGACCGCGATGCTTGCCACTTCATCAACTCTGACTACCCCGTTAGGGATACAGTGTGAAGTGCATTTATGTAATTAAATAAAACAAGTAGACGTTTTTTTACAGTTAACTTTACCCAATATGTATATTTTCTGTACGTGTGTATGTTACTGAACTCCTAAAAAGCTTGACCGATTTTGACGAATTTTTTTTTGTGTGTTTGAGTAGGATGGATGGTTTAGATTCACAATTATACCCGGTAGGTGGTGCTGCAATCGACTTCCAGGATTTTTTTTTATTCTAACGTTCAAGCGGGACAACTTGTGTTATGTCCGCTATTATAATATAAGTATTGTAAATACTTACAAGCAAATCATTTATTGAAAATTGGTCAGTTGGTCGATTTACACTTAAACTAACTATAAACTTAAACATCAGTTATATTGTTTCTGAAAGTTTTAAATTAGATTTCGTATTCCTTTTTCAAAACTTTAGGTCCAATAGCTTTGGAGGTAAACGAGAATAATCAAGTGCTAGCGCTACTATAAATGTATAAATATAATTTATATAAAGTGCTAGTACACAATTCAGTTTAACAAACTTCAAAAAAAGGAGAAGGTTCTATGTTCGTCTGTATGTATGTTGAGTTAATTGTAGATCTGCCCTAAATATTTCCTTAGGCCAAGGTCACTCAAAAGGGAGCAATAAAAAATTTTAAGAAAAAGAATTAAACCGCCTTCAAAAAAACACACTGAATTGTACAAAATAACTATCCTTTGCTAATCAAAACTCAAGTAAAATAAATGTAACTTTATACATACGATATACAGTCGTATGTAATTAAGTTTAACAATTATTGAAGTCTGTGCCCAATCAATTTGCAACAACAAGTTTGGTAGGCTTGGCATCGACTTCAGTAACTGACAAATTTAATTATATAGGTATGTGTATCGTATTTAATTTTATAAAGTTATTTTTATTGTAATTGAGTTTTGATTAGTAACGGTTATGGCAATAGTTTTTAAATTCTCCTATCGATATTTTAAAGTGATAACTAGTGCACAATGTATAATTATTTAATAAGGCGGCAGTATGCCATACAAGTTTATGAATCCGCATGACTTTAGAGAAAATCACTGTACCTGACAGATGAACAGTCGTACAAGCAAATTAATAGACAGACGCATAACTGATCTTATGAGATTTCAGTTTTCATATAAAGGTACAAACCTCAAAAATTAATATCCTAAAAGGAACAATTTTTTGTAATGTTTTATGAATGAATGTGGTACTTAGTTTGAAGTTATACTTATGTACATTGGAATAAAAAGATTATTATAAAAGTATGATGTTATTAAGTAGATGAGTATCATTGCAGTTATTTTCTGAATACCTATAGATATTAATTACATACGACACATGTACAATACATAGTCTCGTAGCGCCATCTCTTTTATGAGCAGTGAATTAAAACCAACATAATAACAAGGATAATAAGTTAAACTAGTGGTTGTTAACAATGGTTTAATAAAATAAGTGCTATTGGTAATAATAGCCTTTTTGTAAATAAGAGATAAATAATTTTCTTATTTTTAATTTTATTTTAAGGATAATGCAATAAAACATTATAAGTGACAAGCTACGCGAAGCGGCGATTTACATTTGAGTTGAAGTTTCTCACGCAGTATTGTAGATAAAAAGGTGTTTTCACAATGAATAAAATATTACAAAATTAGGAAAAAAGTTGTTGTTCCATAACATTAGTTTTGTTTTACCAAACGTATACCACTTTCGCTGTAAAGTTTCTTTTCAAGCCACATGCATAATGTATATAGACACCCAGCTCCTCGAGAGAAAGAATGGGTTAAGTGTGCCGTTTACCCTTGCGATATTGAAACTCTTGCGATGATTTTTTCAGCGCGTTGGCGAGAGGCTTGGGAATCTCCTTTCTCGGAGACACGTGGATGGACGATTTTTTTTTCACCAAAAGTCCTTTTTTTAAGGGAAGGAGAAAAGGAGCAAACAAATCACCTGAAGAAAAGTTATCACTGTCGCTCATGGACACCCTCAGCAAGTTCAAGTTCCTGCAGTGGTCGTTCTCCGCTTGTTGTCAGTGGACTCCTGAATCTTCTAAAGAGTGTACCAGAGCCCTATCGCACTGTGTCGAAGCACTCCTCGGGGAGCAGTTACAGAGCCCCCCATTTTTTTATTAAGGAGTAAAAATTCCTTACGAACATCTACCAGCTAGTATAGGTAGGGAGTGCCCAATTTGCACGGACTAAAAAACCCCCTCCTCGCCTACAAGTCTACACGGAACCACAACCGAAGTCTTTCGTGCAGACCCTTACTTTTTCTAATCTGCTTCCTCTCTGTCCCGCTCTCTCATTTTCTTCCCTTTTCATCATAATTTTCTTCAGCATTCCTCATATCTGCGTCAATTGTCTTCGCTCAAAATCATCCGTGACATTAAGGTTTTTTGTTACCACGTCCTCTCTCATCTGTCCCCCTATATCCTCACAGTGTCACGACAGCGCTGACCGCACGCGGATGCGTTCTCCTTGGAGTTGCTCGAGCCTATTACAAGTTACCGTACTCTTTTTGACGTCACTCATGGCTCTGACTACATCAGTAAATTTTAAGAATTACAATTACGCATACGAGTATAAATAGTACATAAACACTGGATCACTTTTTCATATTAACAAAATAAAAGCATAAAGCTCATGTCGGCAAAAATATACCAGAGATAAGTAACCGTTGCATAGCTACCATAAACAACCACTCTCTATTATTACGAGCGCCTTAATCAAAAGATAACATCTTAACACTGTCGGTTGCGACTTAATCGGCCCTCTTCGAGTTTACTAAAGGTTTACGGCATGTTTTCACGTGAACTAATCGAGTATGTAAGTTACAATCGCCAAAGCAAGGATTTTCATCGTTCCCAGAATAACCATTTCTGTTACCAATGAGGAATATTTAATATGTATCGTACTAGGATTAGTAAGAAAAATAATGTACTCGTTTGATTTGAGAATCCAAATAGATAGATAATTCATTAAATGTTATGTTTTCTCGTCGCTTTTTATGTCTTACACTTACCTAATTTAAAACTAAAGATCTATATATTAGATATTGAATTACAATGATTTTGAAACAGCATTTTAGCAATTCGTTAAAGTTGAAAAATTGCTAAAATGCTGTTGTGGAGGCATATTGATTATGGTCATATGCGACTGATGTGCTGTGATATATAGGAATAGTGGTCACATAATATTATCACACAACTGATTTGTTGGCACGGTAGTAAAGCATTTGCCATTTCGATCGATTTCCAGCCATGTGTTAGTTTAGGATACAAACATTTCTAAATAATCTTGGAGTCCGAGTGTCTCTGGGAGTTTCCCCAGTTAACTGTATAAGTATTACTCATAGTATAAGCTTAGTGCTTAGCATGAGATTCAGCTCAACCGACTTTTTCATCTGAGAAAATTTGTTACCATATTTTGCATAGAAAACAAGTGCTTTCTGTGATATTTTGTACTTACACTTACATATTATACCTAAGTTTTCGAATAGGTCGTCGAATAGATGATAAAGTATCTAAATATTGTCATTTCTCATGAACTACGAAAACTATGTTCTTATTCCCATTAATCTCTTAATAATTATATGACGTTTTATATGAATATATTTGGTAATTCTGAAATCTACATAGTAAAATTCATCTTCGACGATTTTAAGCACTAAAATACAATGTTCAATAACTTTTGCTCCAAAGGGACTACATGTGTTTATATTACATTTCTATGTATTTCCTCTCTCCTAAGTAATAGTAAATGACGAGACGCAAAATGGATCTTATGGCCCAGAAGGAAGCCACTCGTAGAGTCAATAAATAGACACCTCCTGCTCTTGACAGTTCGAAAATCTGTTTTCTGAGTTACAGCCGAAAATAGCTATTACTTTGTACCTCCAATAACTCTAATTGTGTGTAGGAGCTCTTAAAAATATTATTTCGGAGAAGTTTTATTGATTTATTCTACTGAATTAAAGTTATACAGACAGCGCTATTAGAAGATGTCGACTGAATGAAATAAATACAAATGAAATTAAAAGATACATATAAATTAGTTAAGTCATAATAAGTATATTATATGCTACGGCAAATGATTGACCCATCAAGTCAAGTGCAAGTTTCCACTTTTTCTTTTACTGCCACAACAGGCATTCAATCCGATACCTATTTTGTCTCAGAGTCTAAATATTTTTGGGTGTACACTGTTGTGTGGTGCCCATATATACAAATACACAATTAGCTTCGAAATCACACAGTTATGTAATGTCATTATTAACACTTTATCGTTTTATCAATGTGTGATATAATAATTTTAAGAAGTATGTAAGAACCGGAACGCTTGGCGCTCCGTTTAGGTATGTATAGGTACGTCGAAGTGTGTTTAGATTTTTGAGTGTTATAATTATGGAGACAAAATGTATCGTCATGAGTTCTTAGTTGTATCAAACTCAATGAATAACTAAACATTCAGATACATTTTAAGTTACATTCACTAAACCCATAAAGTTCTATAATACCCAAAATATTACTGTGCCAATTTGGGTACAACGGCCACAAGTGTACCATGTTTATTCTTTTTTTTGTTATTAAAATGAATCGCAAATGTGGTTATAGAGCCAGCAACATCTTTTATGAATTAAAAGAAGCTATAAATGCGATCGTAGAAGACAGTGACGTTGATTTATAGTGTTTTTTAGCCAAAATTTTACTTGATTCAACAAACTTATCAAATTACGTTTCTGGAAATATTAAAGTATTTGTTCATAATTTTAGTGCTCTTTCGGATTCTAAAATTAGCAGCGATGATGACTCGTAGGCTGTCAAAGCGACTATAACAAAAGACTAAAGTATTGCACCGATCGATCAGCATTGAAACTACTGGTTTAGCAAAAGTTTATTCCAAAGTATTCGAAGACTTACGTAGAATCTGACGACTAATCGCTGTACGGAAATCATACGAAATAAGCATTGAAAGACTTAACACTTTTTTTTTTTTTTATTCAGATTTATTAACAAAAAGTACATACATATGTTAATATTTACAAACTTAAAACTACACATTATCTTAAATAATAAACTTCCTCAAAGTTGCCGCTTAGAAAGCTGTCATTGCTCAAGGTACCTAGCAGACTGGCAGCATTGCCTCTTTGAATAGCCAAACTGATTCGTTGGCGGAAGAAGCTGCCAGCCCGGCGGTCTCCCGAAGCCTCGACCAGTCTCTTACAAATATCAGAAACCAGTCGATGGGCTTCGGGGCCCCAGGGACCCAAAGTTTCGACTGCAAAGGGCGTAAATATGAAACTCTCAGAGAGAGTCGCATACTTACGCCGCTTCAAGTTCTCGGCAGTGCTGGCCGCGGCACCTGCTGACTTGGAAGTCGCCGGCACATGGGAAACAGCAAGTGTATCGACACAAGTGGCATCCCACACCAGCGATCTTCCAAGTTTCCAAGGAATGAGCGTCAAACCATCCGGTCTCCTGCCGTCGCTGCGCACAATACCTACAGGCTCTAAGACTGCAGGAACGCCAGCGGCGACAAGAGCCCGCCGAATGACGTCATTCAAGGCAGCATGTCGTGACATGCGGCCCGCACTACGTAAACAGGATACACCGTGGTGACCTAGTACATAGACGACATCGACGACGTTTCAGCGGCAACGGTGAAGAAGGTTAGTCCTGGCCCCCAGACGAAGGGATACTATGAGAGAAAGCGTGGTATTGTCGATTAAGGTTCCTAAGTTTTTTGAAGGTATTACCTTCAACCAGTGTCCTGACTCCTCAGAAACAGCTAGGAGGCGAGACCGATCTTTTTCGGTACTACAAGAATCTAAAAGTTGTAAATGAACATTTTTGCATAGAGGCTCATCCCAGTGTTTTTGAGAAAAGGTCGAGGTAGGCAGGTTAGTACTCGGACAAACACTTAACCAAGCATTTCGAGCATCAGTCAAGCACGGCACCTCAACCGATCCTAAGGAAGGGCGAATAACAGATAGGAAAAGGTTTTCCGTGCTGTAGGCTGACGAAAGAAAAGCTGGCAGTGACACACTCGAGATTTTGCGTATGCCCAGGCCTCCATAACAGATGGGAAGCGAGGCTTGATTCCAGACCCTGTCATCAACAAAGGAGCAATTTAATATTTTAGATAATGTATTTTTTAGAATATTGTCTACAGATTTTAAAAGCGTTTGAAATTTAAAAAGCTGAGAACAGCGAAGAGCATATGTAAGTTTTGGAACGAAAAGGCAAAAGCGGACAATGAGGAGAGCCATGTGGGAATTAATTTTGAAAAGTTTGTCTGAAGACTGGCTAAATTTTTGTATTTGATCATTGATAAAGCAGGGTATGGAGTCCTCTAAGACGGGAGCACCTAGGAGGTACAGCGATTCTTTTGACAAGACTTTAATACCTGGTGCCAGATTGTTAAATTTATTAATTATTTCATTTTTTGTAATAGTTGGAACAGAATCGGAAACAAAGAGTTCACATTTAGAAAAATTTAATTCTAAGCCAATATCTTTAAACCTTTGAATGAGGGTTTTAAGGTCTTCTAAAACAGTAATTGCTTTACCTCCTATTGTTCCGTCGTCAAGGTACCAAATATTAAATTTGGAATTTAAATTACAAATCGCAGGATGGATAGCCAGACTAAAAATAGCTGGTCCGAGAGGATCACCTTGTTGACAGCCAACTTCGGAATGTAATAAATTATCTTTATATATTAATTTTGAAGGACTGACTTTTAACACTTTTTTAAATATTTGAATTGATTTTTGTCACAAAAGAATTAATGCTGATTGTTAACTTTAGTAAGTTGTACGCGTGTCAAAACAATCGATATACGAGCAAGTAGAAACTGTAAGAAGATGGTGCTCAAAAATAAAACATAAATCTGATATGAATGAAGATTCCACATTTCTTCCAAAATTAAAAGGACATGGACATTGTTAAGAATAAAACATATTATTGTATCCATTGTCACTCGATACCAAGAGATGGCGCTAGTTGTCCCGTCAGCGCCGGTTTAGTTTGTTTTTTTCTGCCGTGTCATGTTTAATGTTGTGTTCGCCGATTGTAATTGGTATTTGATTGTTTTGCATTATATTGTTACTATATAATTCTTGAAGTGGTAGGCAAAGAGGTTAGAAAGGTGATAAGTGGGTTTATCTTCCGTTTTGTGGCTTTACGGCGCCGGAAGCCACCTCCGACTTTCACCACCTTGAAGACTAACGGACATTAAAGGTATTTAGCCTCTATTATTTGTACAATATTGTTTACTAGCGCCGCGTATCGCGGTCGATGTCGGCACAGTTCACGGCACGTTTGTTACCCTGCCGATATTATAAAGGGCCCAGCACGCGCAGTGGTCGTGCCTGGAGCTGTACCGCACAGACAAAGAAAAGAAATGGACTATTCAATACCGCTACATAGAATTGCGAATTAGTATGCATGGAAAGAAATGGTGGTGGATCTTATTCATTATATGGTTATCATGTGCATATATATGCGTGGTTGTTATGTATATGCTAAAGAAGAACAATGGATCAATTATTATTTCGACGGTACAGCCGAATTTAATTTAATTCAATGAACTCAAAGAGGATTTACAACTAGACGGCAACGTTCATATTCTTGAATAGCTTCCAAAACGTGTTGTATAATTTGCCGTAACAGAAGCCTATGTGGTCGCAAAAAATGCAAGAAAACACTACATTGAAAAATTCCGTTCTACAAATTTTTACTCTAAAGTGGCCATTGTGCACATTTGGGTACACCTCTCTAATATCCAGAAAAATATCATTTTGGGCTTTTTTTATTATTTCGTTATTTCATTGTATTACTAATTACAACTAAATAAAGAATTTTCGAAATTTATGCTGGCCATTTTTATTTGGCTACAAATGGGTAATACAAGTAAACATTTTAACGAATAACAATTGTGACAGTCTTTTGCTTTTTCTAAATTACCTGTAAGTATATTTAGATATTCAGTTCAACCTATCAGTCTTATTTAATCGTTGTCAATTAGTGAGATCTTGCTGTATAATGTCTGATAAAGTGGTACGGACTTTATCACAGGGTTTAGCGTCGAGTGAAAATAAACCCTGGCTTAGAACAAACATGCCTATAAAATGTAAAGTAACGTGTTCCACTTACGACAGATGTGTTACAATGGCGATGAATTAGGAGCACCAACATTCTATTTTTGAGTGAATATTGTGGATTTTACAGCATATTTTTTTCACTACAAATGCGTACTCAAACGTTGAGTATGTTAAGTACATGTACTCAAAAATTTCAAGACTCCTTTAGTCAAATTCCTTAAAATTCGCATGTTCTTAATTAATATTAAACAGAACGGAACAAAATCTATACAGACTTTAATAACTACGTATATTATTAATCACGGTAATTATTACAAAATTAGTTTTAATCCGTTTCTCAGTAAACAAAGTGGACTAAAATAATCTCTCTCCTTTGAATGATATTATAATAAATACCAATAATTGCAGAATAATTAAATAAGAACTATGAAGGAATCTAAGAACTTCATTTCCTTTAGATGATTAATTTTATTTTGGTAAAAACAGTAATAAATATAAATTAATAAAAAAATAATAATACCTTAATGTTTTTGAAGGCAAAAATTAAGCTATGTCCAGCTTTTTTCGTTGTTTCTTGTACGTAAGTAAGTAAGTGTATTGAAAATATGAAATGATGAAATAAAATGAGAATATTTATTTTCAAAGAAGTCTGAAATTGGTGTATCTGGTATTGAAATTTGGAAGCACCTACGTTTTTCCGCTGATTACTATTGTATATGACGGTAGTCAAATAACTACTTATAGAAAAACGAAGAAGTAAATTATATTTTTCTTTAGGCAGTCGTTATTTTATAATACCGTCATGAACAAAAGGAATCAACAGATCAACAGAAGTGCTTCGCTCATTACTCAATGATCGAGATCACCCACCTGTTCAATGACCATGCGCTATAATATTAAACATCGAAACGCTACTGTACTACGACTACCTAAATTAATTTTTCTATTGTGTCATAATAAGCTAACATGAACTCGTAGATGTAGAAATAAAATACATAAAATTTATATAACTGATGAATATAACGAGCGGGGATAATCAGCTGCAGCTTCCGAGGGTCAGATCAACAAATTGTTTCCAGTAGGCGTCGGAAATTCATTTCTGTTTACTTTTTATCTCGCTCGCTCCACCGAGTATTCGAATTTGGAATGGATCCGGAACTGATACTTCCGGATCCAGTTTCAACAGTTCTTTATTGAATTTTTCGTTCTTAATTTAAATTTCAGTCACCGGATCGTATAATTTTTATAAAATGCATATCGCTGGGTCAGTCCGTTTTTAAGCTAATAGAATAATAATGAAATAGGTATATTCACAGCCCGTTTAAATATTAAAAAGATTCCGTATATATTTAAATAACGACTCAATATTCTTTTTTAAATTAAGATGTAATGTGTACTGACGTAATGTGTGTGTAATGTGTGATGTAATATGTATGTATTTTCATGTCATTTCCTTTTAGAAGGGGACGCAGCATCAAAGCGCTACAAAATTACGCCTTGACGTTACTTTCTGTAATAAGTATCTGAGCTAAAGATGGTCGAGAGAGCGCAATTTAGATAGCGATGGATTGTTTGTCTATCGAAGCTCCTTATAACCCTATCGCTTAGCAGTACGACCTACACGGGCATACAAGTAGCTGGCTATCTATCTTTTTAATTTTCTGGCAGACTAATACCACTAATACGGAAAATAATTTAGGAATATTATATTCCATGTAATAATAATTACAATAAAAATATCAGTTATGGTTTCAAAAAATTTAAAAATCCATTCTTATTATTCGATTTACTTTATTTTGAAACAATTTATTACTTCTTATGTTTGTTATTTACTTGCATTAATAACGCAGCATGAGCAGTAATTAAAAAGAAATCATTAAAGTGTAGAAACTTGTGTCGAATCATAGGCTTACTCTTGTTGTACAACGATTTGCTATAAAAATATTCAAATATATTTATTACAGATTATTGGTAACGTATTATTCGTATTTTTTGTTACATAAAATTGCAAAAAGATATTGTTACTAATTTTCGCGCACATAAATCTTGAATGGTAATTGATAACATACAGAAAGATTAGTTACATCTGCGTAATACAATAAAAAATAATACTACAAATACTACAAATGCATCGTCAAAACTAGCACGTATCAAATTTTTGTTCTGTTTTGTTTTGACATATCTACAGAATCTTTTTTTTACAATGTCAGTGAGTGGTCGGGTGAATCTTTTTTGATTCTCCATCAGTCCAAATAAATATTTTAAGAAATACTGTGTACCTAATTGTGAATTTTTTCTTTATTTGTATATTACTCTTAATAGAAATTACACAATAGAGTATTTTTCATATAATTATTGTCTGTAATTTATAAATCTACAAATATGAAATTGATTTTTAATGACCCCGAAAATTAATACAGAAAGTACCAATACAGAACAATACAGATATAATTCATAAACTAAGGTTGCTTAATGCTGGTCGTCGACTACATCCATTAATTTATTTATAAAAATTGTTTAATAGATGGAGAAACGATTTTTTTGCTTACTGACATTCGTATTGCATACACCCATACTTTATTTGAGCGATTGCAAGTAATGGTTTCGAGAATGTTACACGGAACAACGACTGTGTTCAGATTTGAAAATATACAGAAAAAGTGTTTTCGTAGATAGATCGTTTAAAAAGTCTCATCTAGAGTAGAACCTCTAGCTAGATATACGTTGTTCATTTTACATACGTATTTATTGACAGCGTAATTTCTCATGATATATGACTGCAATCATAGCGTGGAACATTGACCCAATTTTTGAGTAATCATTTTATTTTAATACGTATGCGAATGTGCACTTAAAATTCATAATTATGTAAATCGATCAACATACAAGTAGTAACACTGGATCGTAGCCACTAGTAAAAGCAGATACTGAAAATAATGAAATCCCCTGA
Organism: Zeuzera pyrina; assembly: GCA_907165235.1. Classification (NCBI taxonomy): domain Eukaryota; kingdom Metazoa; phylum Arthropoda; class Insecta; order Lepidoptera; family Cossidae; genus Zeuzera; species Zeuzera pyrina. The sequence goes on from OU015629.1 coordinate 8,128,284, forward strand.
AAGACCTTGATTGATTTATGTTTATTTTCTGTGATACATAAATTCAACATAAATTAATTGATGTTTTAAATTATTTATCTACATCTATAAATTCAATAGGTATGTAAAACACACGCGCCAACAAAATTACAATTTGTCGCTATAGGCATAAGACACAGTAATAAATATAAAATCAAGTTACTCTCTTCCGAAATCCCTAAGCAATATATCACTTTCTCACCACATCATATATCTTTCTTCGTAGCATTATTAATTTAAGAAATACGTTTTTCATTGATTATAATGAAGAAATACTGACTTGTATTAGCCGACGCCCTTAATAAATTAATACAGTCTGTCGCAGAGGCCCATAACATCATCATTTTTAAAGACTGCCGACAAAAATTGAGAGCATGCGTTTTTATTGCTTCCGGAATAAGCGCGGTCGAGTTGAGTAATTCAGAAATCCTCTTTCCTTTACCACATTACTTGTACGTATTATCTAGTGAAGTACTAACTAGATATTCTTGGAAACAGCTGTTATCATCGTTCGCATTTCACTAACGAATGTGGAAATGTTTCATTTAAAGTAGATTATTTCATTTCGAAGTTACTAATCAACTGTTGTGTTATGTATCTTCTATCCAACTATAATTTCGTCTACAATTCCTTCACTGCGCGAACCACTAAATTATGGAATAAATTGCTTTTCGAAATTATCAGATTATTAGGTATTTGTGTTTTTTTACTCATTAATATTACTTATAAGCGACCCGCTTCATTTATATTACTTATTAGCGACCCGCTGGCTTCGCCTCGGTGGGATATTGAATGTTTGCAACACATGAATTTTTTTTTTAGATTTTCATACAAATATGGCGTCTAAATCTCTGACTTTTTCCGTGGATTTTCCAAAAATTTTTTTTAGATACTAACCTTATCCTAACAATAACGAACATAGCCAAGAAATGCCCAAAAAAAAATCACTTGAAACCGTTTTCAAGCGATGCTCCGTCATACATGTGGCAATTGATTTTTATTTAAATGTAGATAAATGCATTTACATCTGTTACATTTGTTTATATAACTATGATATGTTTTGCGTTTATTCATGTATTTTTTTCTTCATATGAGTTTTTTTCTTTATATTATGTTATTTATTAAAATACTTAACATATTGTATTATTTACACGCAGTTTTAATAGAAGAAATCACTAACGATTTAGCTAGAATTTTATTTAATTATAGATCCTTTACAGTGTTCACACCGCTTTATGGAGCTAGCTGAAAGAAATTTCTTATAGAGATAAGCTCGCCTTTGTACGAAATCTAAAATTTTTTGAATGTAATTTTAATAAAGTGTGTACATATATCTGCTGTGTTTTGAATACATGAATAGAGAAGTTTTATCAAGCCTGATAGGTAATTATAATGTTCCAAATCTCTCAGAACAGTTTTTTAATTAATAATCTAATTTAGTTGCATATTAAATTTATGTACACAAACAAATTTTGAGCTAAAATATGATCAAACCGTAAAGGCGAAAGACATCCTTATTGCTGCTTCCGTAAGGCAGGGAGGTGGGTAGAATGAACATACTTGCGCTGGAGTGCTTAAGCAGGTTCTTAATGATAACGTGACAGAGACCATGCTACTAGAATAGCTCTGTAATCAGAGTGCATTTTACTATGTTTTTGTTCACAATTATTGGTACATAATTATAATTCACATTATCATAAACTATTGTAATATAGTAGCGTTCTCTTTCAATTCAAATCATATTTTATTTTGTACACTGAAATATGATAAAAAATTTCATAATAATTATAGCACAGATTAATTGATTACTAGGAATTTTGTATTTTTTTTATTACATGCTTCGAACTTGCTATGATACTTACCTAGCAATCAAACCTACGTAGGTGCGAACGTAAAATCTTCATACAGTTTATTTCCATAAGAAAATTTTCCAACCATTTAGGTCGCGACTCCACCAGTGATATAGCACAGCGCAACTATACGAAATGAATATAACATAGGTAATATAATACCTATACTTCTTAGCGAAAAGCATAAGAGTAGAGTCCGACTGAAGTTTAAGTTTCGCCATATTCCGGCATAAAATTGGACTCTGTTTCAGCATAAAACCTGACGAAACTGTGATCGAAATCGAAACCACGCTCCCGGCGTTTTGACCTTTTTTTGATGGCTATCGGGCACAGTGAGAAGTCTCCTCCACTCTAACCATGCACGGTAAAGTTATAGTATATTCAGACTTAGAGCAAGAAATCTGTTAATTTATAAAATAACTGATGCTTTTATGAAATCAAACACGTAAATACCTAAAATGAAAAGAATCATTATAAAAACGTTTGGCTGGTTCATTGGCGGGGTGGCAGAGCATCTGCCTTCCAAAACGGGATCCCGGGTCCGATCACTGGTAAGATCGATTTAGGTAACGAACTTTTCTAAATTGGCTTGGCACCCTTAGTACCCATGGTAACTAGCGCTCAGTTCGGGTTCTCACAATTTGTGTAACTGTCTGGAGTATTATTATACAATATTTTAAAAAATCGGTGTTTACTGGTGGCTGTACGATATAAATGAAAACTAATATAATTTTATAATTTTAAAATATGTAATATACGACCGCGCTCGATGTTGACTAAAGCTTTGTATACCCAATTCAGCGTCACCGATTCCAGCGTGATGGCTCAATTTCGTTCACTGTTCAGAAAGAGCGCAAGTTGCGCCTAAAGAAGTTTTCAATAAAAAAAAAAAGCTCTTAATGGGTAATTTTAAAGGCTGTCACAACATAATGTGTTAAACAGGAGGGTTGACCATTTGATTAACACGCACTGAAGGTCTATTGCATAACGCTAACAATATTTCTATTACTTTCTACTTTGTTGCGCGTTGCTACATTGCGCTACGCTGCCGCTAGAGCGAAAGCCTGGTATAAATCAATAAGTCTTACCCTGTAGATGTCATTAGGATCACAAAAAGTGTATGCCTGGTGACGATCTATAAAAATAATAAAACTCGAGTGAATTAAATTTCATGCTGCAGTTTTACAATAACTCCTCTTTAGGCGAGAATTTTATGTCAAAATAAATATAAGGACATTATGTGTACTGTTTTGTGGAGCCAATAAATACCTAGTTTATAATGTGTCATTGCTGTCTTTATGTGACACTAATGCAGTTAATGGTACGGTGATGGCTCCTAAATACATAATTACATTAAACATTGTAATAAACAGACACTATCTCCATACATAAACTCTAATGTCTAATTCTGAAACGCTTACTGAGGAAAATAAGATTTTCAGAATTTAAATATAATATAATAATATAATATTATTTTCCTTTTTTAAGCGTGGAACTATGGGTGTGAATATCGATTTAACTGTCCAAATTGAAATAAAAATGACGGTTTCTGTATTCCCTGTTGCGTATTTTCCTACTTAATTTCTGGAATCTTCCTTAAATTTGTCATAATTTTCCTTAATTTTCCTTGTGTCGATAAGGTTACAAAGACTTAGGTTTTTCAGTCCTATTGGGCTTTTGCGCCTTAAAAAGGTACATGAAAGTGTTTTAGTGTTTTACACTGAAAATTTTAAGAGCTGTCAACATTGAAAGAGTTCGCGTCAATAAGTAATCATACTCGGACCAAGAAATATATTGAATGGAGTCATAATAAGTTACCACTCCAGACTACAAACCAGTCTCTTTCCTGTTTCTGTCAGCATATGAGTTGGTCATGAAATAATTATTTGCAAAATATTCGTAAATTGTGTTTTGGGTACGACTATTCACAAAAATAGAAATATGTCATGTTCGTGTATCGTGTATCGTTGTACTGTGATCTGTGACCTTCCCCAGTCACGCGCATTAGTAGAAATCTAGAAAGTCGGTCAACAAAAAAAAGACCCTTTAAGATTCCCGATATTAAATTCCCGGATTTCTTACCATTTCAAAAATTAAACTTTATTATTGTTATTTTTATTTCTGTCACGCTTTTTATGTTAAACACACTTTTCACACAATTTTTAATAAATTCACGCGCATTAGTAAAAATCTATGAAGTCGGTCAACAAAAAAAAGACCCTTTAAGGACATGCTTTTAATGCAAATGCTCCGTCCATTGATACTTAGTCCAAGTATTCGTAAGTACTTAATAATGGTTCATATAAAAAAAGGGTACATTCGGGTTTTTGAAGTAAAACGTCCGCAAAATTTAATGTCAAATCTGGCCTTTCAATTTTAACGTCTGGCAACCCTAGGAGTAATTTCATGTTTTTTTTTATGTTACTCGGTAGACAAAATGATGACAACAATCCTGTACTTTACTGTTAAAAATTGTCTTAAATAGAGTATAAAAATTTAATTCCCGGATTTCTCACCATTTCAAAAATTAAACTTTTTTATTGTTATTTTTATTTCTGTCACGCTTTTTATGTTGAAACTTTGTGTATTTATGGAACTAAAGTGTCATAATTCCACCCCATTTCTTAATGTTGAAAACAAGTATTTAATTTATTTCACGTAGACAGAACAGCACGAAATAAAAAACAATGATAAAATCCGTTAAATGTCTGTAAAACACGCATAAAATAGAATTCTAGAACTTTTGAATAAATTTTTGCCTTTTCATTGTAAAAAAACGGAACGGAACGATATAAAGAATGGAATGGTTTGATGGTTCGAGCATAAAGAAACGAGTGACGAAGAAAAAGAATGAAGAAAATCTACAGAGCAAAAGTGAGTGGTAACACAAGCCAAAGTAGACCAAGGCTGACTTATGAAGATTAAATAGCCTGAGTGTTAGGCGACTGAAATGTCTCACACGCATACGTAGACCAAAGTGTGTGAAGGGAATGATAAGAGTTAAGGAGGCGAGAATTATGTGAGAACCATCCTCTCTTACCATTCCATTAGGGGTACAGTGTGAAGTGAAGACATGTCGTGTTGTATAGTTTTTTGTTATTGTATAATAGATTTGTTTTCAAATAGAAGAAGAAAGCAACTGTTGAGAAATTTTTAATAATGTTGATGCTTCGTTTTTTCGGATGCGGCTCTCTAAACATTGGATATATTCATCACTCGTGACGTCTCCGAACAGAGGTGAAGCTCACGCTAAATAAATATTTATTGTGAATTGTGATGAATAATAATTACCCATTCGATGTACCACGACTGTACCGTTGCCATCCGTTCTGATAGCCTGTTATTGTTATTTGTTCTCACTTCAACAGTAATCTGACTCACTTGATTTATCGGTGCAAATTACTATATCTGATACAATTAAGCACCCAACGAATCGAGCAAGATCGCTCCTTAACTGAGTTCAATGGATAATACATTTCTGAAGATTACTTTATCAGCATACATTTACGCACGAACAAGTATTTTTTTACAAATTATAATTGGCCTTCAACAGAAAACTTTTATATTTCGTTTTATTCTTTTATCGGGAATGGCTCATAGATGCTAAGTTTGGCACGTTTAACTTTTAAGTGGAGATTCCCGGTTTCAATCTTTGGCTAATAATAAGTTAAACTGGAAAAAGAACTTTTCTAAATTAACTTCAAGTTTGGGTATCATTTGGTACTCTCCCAGTTCATTGCTTTAAACTTTACACTTATTTTGAGAACATACTACCTATGGATTAACCTAGAGATTTAATGTTATTTGATTTTTCTCCAATTAGATATAATTTAATACAAGTGGATATTTTTTTTATACCACAAAGTTGGCAAACACGGCTCGCCTGATGGAAAATAATTACCGTAGCCTATGGACGCATGCAACACCAGACGCAATACTTGTTCGTTATCGACCCTATAAGAAACCTTTTACGTGTTTTTTAAAGAATAAATTAGGTAATGTATAGTATGAGAGATAAATAATAAGGTCAGAACAAAAATGTTTAAATAAAATGAAAGCTATTTACTACTTTAATATGATTACCATACTGATCTGGACAAGACAGAAAAGTATAAAATGTATTTACCCGCGCAGTGCAAGTCGTAAAAACCGACTAATGTTATTATTTGTATAGGCGACTGGCTAGCAATCTATGACTATATGGTTCTTTTTCATCATCTATAAGTTCAAATATTTACTTCCCATACGTTATGAGAAGCAAGTTTTTGAACCGTCACCGTTGGTGGTAAGGTATTTTTTTTAGGCATTGATACTGTCCACTTCTAGTGAGTTTATATGTACAAATGTATAATCTATCCCAATTTTTTATTTTAATTAACAAGTGTTTATAATTTATTATTACTAACCTTGAGGAAATAATTAATACATCCTTATTACCTCTTTGATAATCGAACCAATACCACAATGCGAATGTAGTTTAATACAATACTATTGGTATTAACGTAATGAACCTTTAACAGGTCATATCTATTAATTCTCGCAATATCGTTAATTACTTATAGGCTTACTTGCTTTATATATGTATGTTTAAGCTCGTACACATTAAAGTGTTTACATATTCAATGACTTATATTGAGGAAATCGTACACTGAGCATAAAAAACGTCGTACTCAGTGATATTACTAAACTAGATGTTACAGATTTACGGCATGATTTTTGGAAACAACAACCTCTTAATTTGTGAGAAAAACTTACAATGTGATACAGAGCAGCACCAAGCCAAGTCAAAACAATCTTAAACTATACGAATAATGACAGTTTGTTTCACTCTTCAAACTCTCACCAGTCGCTACGGTCTATTCTTTATGTTTATTCTCATACTTACTCTTTTCGCGCTGGCATGTGTCACAGTGATATACAACATACTGGTCTATCACTGTGAATAGTGTCTCAGTATGTGTACCTGATCAATATCTATACGCAAAGCATGCTATTGGATGTCATCGTCGTGTCATTGTTAGTGCGTCGTTCTAACAATCATAGAATTCATAGAATAACAACTTCGTTTTTACTCTAATATGTAATGACAACATTATTGGTTTTAACCATCAATTAAATATAATGAAAGAAAATTAAGAAATTATATAATAAGTTGAATTATTCATTCCTCGTAAATAACACATTTTATATATATTGTCGATTATGATAGTATGTCAGTAGCCGATTTTTATCGACTCAATACATGTGTATCGATGAAAATCATCCTACACCATGCATATTTTTATTATCAGGGCTATAATGAGGAACACATCAGTTAGCGAAATATACGTATACCTACCGCATGTCGACATCTACGTCAACGTTCAGGAATCAGTTACTCAACCGACGCAGCCTTTTCTTTGATTTATACCGACAATATACCAGATTTTTGTGTGTAGCTTAGACAAGATTATAAATACTTGGAAGAAGTATATTCGGCACATTACATTTTTTCCTCATTAATCTGAATGGAAGCCTAAAACATGACATTACAGTATTTTTGTACGATATGCTGGTGTTGCTGGTATATTATAATTTCCATACATTACATATATATCCATCAATAAAAAGTTAGCAATCCAGTTATTACTTTTCTGCGATAGTTCGCTGCGTTTTTTCGCGTATCTAATGTCACTGTACGTGCACAGAAACAGTCGGCGACGATGTTCCAATTGCATCGTAAACAGGACGTTACTCCATCCATTACAGGGCTAATGCATGTATTTCCTTTGGCGCACCTTCTATTATTCAGGGACGGAAGTACTCTAATTATTATACATCGCGCTGATCTCATGAATCGACGCAAACGAATGCTTTTAGTTAAGGCCTACATAAAAATGTAGAGTACATTTTCTTTCATTTAGTCTTTATTTATTTAAAATATTCAGACGTGATATTTTTCTTTTTATTCAAAATGTACTTCGGATTTGCAAAGTAACACCTGAAAAAAACACTTTTAATTCAAAGAAGGAGGAATTCGGCAGTAAATAAAATAAATTGAAACAAAGAATAAGTGGAATTAGAAGAATATTATTGTTTTTTATATAAGACAAACAAGTACTTCCTGTGTCAGTACAATAGGTATGACAGGGTTGCACGACAATATTGTTGTAAAAATGAAGGAAGGACTGCTTATATGGTTTGGGCTCAAAGAAAGAATGAGTGATGAAAGACTGACGAAGGAAATCTACAGAGCGAAAGCGAGTGGTAAAAGAAGCCAAGAAATACCAAGGGTGACTTACGAAAATCAAATATACAGAGTGTTGGCTGACGGAAATGTAAAAAGTACGCGCATACCTAGGCGAAAATGAATGAGTAAAATGATGAGATTAAAGGAAGCGAAAGAAGTATGTAAGGACCGCGACGCTTGGCGCTCCGTCCTCTCTGACTACCCCGTTAGGGATACAGCGAGAAGATATGTATGTCAGTATGTATGTATGTAAGTACTTTCTTATTCGTATACAACAAACGTTTAGCAATAATTCATGAGAGTGAGTAATATAGCAACGAGAATGGATTTAGATCGTCTTCGCGTGAACATGGACTCAGTTTAGTAGATGTTCTGATGAATGCTATCCAAATATGTTATGTAGATATGAGTATTAATATACGTTACTAAAGACGTAATTACACCAAAAAGCCAACGCCAATATTCATCGCATGAATATTATTTAACTGAATGCCAACCGAAGCAATAAAAGAAAATTAATGCAACTGTCACTTTATTGCCGTTGGAATTATGTATTAAAGTCCGTATTTGTATTCAGTTCACAGTTGAACAATTAAATCCAACATGACGATGCATTAACACAACGCATTACAATCGACTTTAGGCGTAAAATGGTCGATTTAATCTATCATCCACCCTCCGACTACTAATTTCATTGTTCCCGATGTCCCCTGCGACACATTGCACTAAGAAAAAAAATTTGGACAAGCCGAATATCGGCAAACATGGACATTTTTTTTTCTCTTTGTTTTGGCTTCGCAGATTGCATTTAGCCATTGACCAAGTAAATATGAGTCGAAAGTTAGGGAAACGAAGTTTCCCGCTCTTTTTCTTTCTTCTTCTTCCTTTATGGCATGGCGCACAGTTTAGCGTATTTGCCAATTTCACGTATTAATAAGTAATCCATAATGTAGACAAGTAAATTAGTTTTTTCTTATCATAAAACTATAAAACTCCTCCAGTAAAGTGATAGTAGGCTTTACTGAAGTTATAAAGGACATCTTGGAAGAGCGCGAATACTTCAGCTAAACATGTTTATTTAGATCTCCTCCATTCTTGTCTTGTCACTTACACAGAACTTTAAAACACAATATACTATCACTGTTGTACTTTAAAACTCCTAAAAATGTAAAAAATAGAAAATCTAAATAAAATGACAACCTCACTTCTCCCGTTCCCGCCAAAAAGTCAACATGGACATTATTAAGCCTTATTAACATTATCTGGTTGTCCCGAAAAACAAACTACTTTAGTTTATACAAATTTCAACATATTGTTAATAAATTCAGTCTGCATAGCTAAATATTCCCAATCAATTCATTTATTGATATTTATTGCACATGCAAATATTTCAACAGAAAGATGCATACAGAAAGGGTGAGTAAAAGTACTGTTTATTTCTAAAAGAATTTTTTTGCAGCAGACCTGTGAGAGTGACAAATTCAAAATAAAAAAGATAGGCACTGTGTGTACTTATTGCAAATATATTTATAGTTACACATTAGTATTTTCATATCCTCAATTAGATACGCATACACATGTCCATAAAATACAATAACATATATTGCATATAATACCTACTTTATATACATATACTATACTACTACATCTGTGTAATACATGCTATATATTAAGTCTAGGTGAAAATGTGTGAGGAGAAGGATGAGATTTGAAGATTTGAGGAAGCAAAAGAAGTATGTAAGGACTGCGACGCTTGGCGCTTCGTCCTGTCTGAGTACCCCGTTAGGGACACGGCGCAAAGATAGATATGTATGTATGTATTAAGTCAATATACACATGAGGGACAGATGGATATGTGATATATAAACCTGCGTATAGTGCTCTTTGACGGCGTGCTCGAGACAAGCAATGGAGTTACTATAAATATGCGATGAAAATTTAACTGCGAATTACTGTTATCAATATAATTTGTAATAAGATAATATTGCTATTATATTTTAATTATTGATTCCCGATATAACACCATGTAATTTATAAATTACTATTATCTAGTAGAGAACTGGCTTTACTTATTCGTATAGATATGTTATTACAATAATTATACACACACACAATACACACTAATTATTATTATGCGCATTATTATTATGAATATTCAGAAAGCCAGTAAATTCTTGTGAACTGAAGACTATTTCCAGACTACATTTGTCTTCAATGAAATCGTTTACGTTTTATTACGAATTTAAATCTCTATTCTGTTAATCGACCTCTTAAAAAACCCTCTTGCAAAAACAAACGCAGTTAACGAAAATTAAATCATTTGATTCTTCTAATTTTTTAAGATTAAACAATTATTTCCAGACTACATTTGTCTTCAATAAAATCTTTTATTTTTTAATACGAATTTAAATCTCTATTCCAATAATAGAGTGACCTCTTGAAAACCTCTCTTTCAAAAACAAACGCAGTTAACAAAATTGAAATATTTGAGTCTCGTATTTTTTTTCAAAATAACCAATTTATCGTGACCTTGGGTTTTCAAACCACTAATATTGCTTTTATTTCTAAACACATCAACATTTTTTCTACTGTACATTACTTTTTTAAAGATGTATAAGGACTCCAACACCATTTATCTCTTCTTACAGCATTGTCATCTATCGTATGAGTTAAACAAGAGTCATTTGTTTCAAACGATCAATCAAATTTTTAAATGTTATCTTTCCTACGACTGCGCTGTGATAAATTAAGTTAATAGATAAATGTGCTCCTAAATTTTATTGAGCATAACATACATTGTTTGACCAATGTGTAGGCTTAAATTGAATTATTCACCCATGTCGATTCGATGAGAAAGTTCAAAAAGAATAACACTGTGTGTGAATTATTTTATAAGTATTAGATAGGTACGTATGAACCTACACAGTAGCTATTTGCTTTGTGTTTAATTTTGGATCAACTTTCCACAACACGTGTTATTGACTTTTAACCTTTCGGTGGTAATTTCCGAGAGTTATTGTGCAAAGCATTTTAGCGTTTGAGAGTTTAACGTACAAATGAAAATGTTTTCATATCATACACATTTTTAGTAAGTTAAATCCTGTAGCTTTATTTTTGTTAAAACAGAAATAAATAAACTTTAATTTTAAAGCTTATTAAAAATAAATCGGAACGTATTTTAACTGTTTGTCAACGAAAGCCAGAGCAATCTATTCAGAATTATATGAAATTATATTTAAGAATGTTCTAGGAAATATTATTTTGAACTCTATGTTTTACGTTTTTCATTCGTCGAAGGCATTATTATAAATCAAACGAATAAAATCAGAAATTGTGATAGCAGTAAACGTACTGTTAAAATGGCTTAATAACTGTCAATTTTAGCCAAGAGTACTTCGAGAGAACAGCAGCAGTTTTTATAGTTCACGTACTATATTTTGCTCTGAACTTTGCGTGAATTACGAATAAAAATTGCTAACAACCTTAATGAGGACAGCGTGTATGTTATTAAGTAACACTGTCTTTCAAACTTTTCAAACTTTCTTTCAAACAACCTATATTTAAATTAATTCGGCAGTTTTTCAGTGAAGCACGAACAAACACACAAATAGACAAAAGATGTTTTTTTTATAACAGGGGAACAAACGAGCAAGCTAATCACCTGATGGAAAGTGATCGCCGCTGCCCATGGACACCCGCAACGTCCAGGGAATCATGGGTGCGTTGACAGGCTTTGAGGAAAAGAGGAGGAGGGGAGAGACGGGCCATTGGCACTGTCACTCATCGTATGCACCAACAGCAACAGATGTTGTTATTTCACGCCGATATTCTGTGAGACGGTGGTATTTCACCGGGCGAGCCAGCCCAATTCGTGCTGCAACGCAGTAGGGCTTTACCATACATTGTACACACGTAAAAATATTTGTTTTGTAATCAGAGAAACCTAAAAAGGTTATCTCATCAATTTTTTTTTAATTATTTGCAATGTACAGATACCACTTTGTTGCCAACCGACAATTACTTGTCAATACCAATAGAATCTAAAAAAATATTTTATAACTTAAGCAAACTGGGTCAGTATTCGAAATAAACGATTTTTTGGATAGGTTTAATCGTATATGCTCGGTCGTTTCGCATCGCATTAGTTACGGACTACTAATTATTCGATGTTCGCTCATCGTTAATTTTGATAACAGTTTCTACATATTTTAATGAGATTGTAACGAACAAACGTTGCAGATACGTGCACGTCTATCGCAATTATATGTGGATAATGTACACTCATAAATACAGTATGGATGTGATCGGATTACTTTAGCCATTAGTTACTAGAATATAATTAATTCCTGCTAAGACACTGAGAGAGAGAGTCTGAGAGAGAACAAAATAAACCTTTAGAAAGTGCTAGCTTCTAACTTTTCTCGAATGCCGTGAAAATCGGCCAAGAAATAGAGCTAATATAAGGAACTGGTAGACGCGATGGGTTAACGAACTGATACTATCTGCTTCCGCTTAACTGTCTATATACCCAAATACTTTTGCTAGAAGGCGTTAAAGTGTGATTTTATTACTCCTTGATGTTTTGTCCGCCCCAAATTGAAAACGGTTTGAAGTTATGTATGAATAAACTTTTTGAAGGAAAGACAAGAAATTAAAAGATATTTCAATAAGTATTTATTAATTCATACTTTTAGGAGTTTATTAATTCATACTTTTAGAACAACTGACACATTGTATGTTCTTTATTCTCTTCAGCCAGTATTAAAGTCAACGATAATGTAAACTAGTCTAAAAGAAAAAAACTTTACAAAATCTCGTTTCATTCTATTTTAAAAATATAAATATTGTATGTTGAGCATCCAAGTAAAGGAATAATGAAATTTTATTAATGAAGACTTTAAGGCACTGTCATATTTGTTTATTTCGGTAAGATAATACAATACATTAAATTGTAAAAGTAGGTAAGTGGGTAAAACTCATTTTTATTTTTGTTTCAATAACTGTACGAAAAACCTACCGAATACAAGGAAAAATACTTCGAACTGATTTAATACAAAAGAAGTCTATATTTTATTATCTCATTACATTGTTGTTCTTACAGTCTCCATAAATATACCAAATTTTATACAGCGGGATATAAGACAATATTCATAGTATTTACTTGTCCTACTTTCTTACAAAACATAACACAATAAACTAAATCGTAGTGGTTTATGAATTTATTATGTAATCGTCTAATACTTTCGTTCTTTATACTTTTGATATTAGCTAATAATTCTATATTAAGTGGAATAAAACTTAATATTATTTCATGATATCGGTTAAAATTATAAATATTATAAATAAAATAAAGGCACAACTCAAAATTTTGGGAAAATCATTTTTTGTGATAAATGTGCTCATTTAACAGCAATTCTACAAAGTGGCTTTCACATAAACAGAAAAAGGAATAAAATAAAGGAAAATTTGTATATGTGTCTTTTTCACACTTCCCCTTTCCGCTCCCGTTTTTTCCGCTAGAGAGGCCCAATAAGTTTTGCACCAATATATGTCGAAGCTAGACCGTGCACATTGCTGTCCAAATTGAAATTGTGGATTTCTCGTTGTTATTACTAATTCTCAGATGAGTGTTTCGGTATTTTTATTATTGTAAAGGCCGATTATGATATAAATCCCTCTTTTATAAAAAATTACTTAACTTAATTCTCAATAGTCAATTTACATTTCCAATATTCCGAAAATTTATTTAAATTTTTTGATAAATTTCTGGCATAAACATATAATTACATAGACTATAGTTAGGCCTATATGAGACGTTTTTTTATAAAAGATGACTTGTCAATATTATCAACTATAAACACAATATCATTATTATTCGAATATACAGAATAAAATTTACACAATTGCATGTACTTATTATTAACAAAATGAAATATTTATTATATAACAACACGGGCACATAAAGTAATGTTGAAAATTAATAGTACAGATCCACAGAGTTCGCCAAATATAAATAAGATTGAATGGCGTAAAAATCAAAAGGTAAATATATTACTTATTATCATAAAGGCTAATAACTTAATTCCTTGTTATACTTCATTATTCATATCATATTTATATATGTTACCAGCGGATCCAACGGACGTTGTCCTAACGTTCGCTTCCCTGCTATTAGCGAGTTAAAAATATAAAAAAATGGTGAATCTAAACCATATAGGTACCCACTTAATCACACGTAAAAAAATTAATGAAAATTAGTCAAGCCGTTTAGGAAGAGTTCAGTGACATACACACGTACAGAAAAGTTATACATATAAAGACCTACGGAAATATGTTTTATTATTGCAACAATATTTAAATTTCCAGCTCAACTTTTAAGTTTTCTAATTCTTCATCAGTAGTTCTACTGCTGCTAGTTCAAGAAGACTTGGACTAGCAGTAGCACCTCATCTCGAAAATGTTCAAAGTTTTTTTACTAATTGTACAAGGTCAGTTTAATCTTTTCGAAATTTAAAATAGTAACATAAAGGATGTTTTAGAAATAACCCCCCCCCTTTTGCAGATCAACTTCAATCTTAGATAAACACAAATCAAGTAATGCTTTAATTAAGAAACAGAAAAGCTGTGAAATAAGAGCCTAATTGTCATGTGCTTTAAATAATCCAATTTTTCAGCACTTAAATTATATTTCTTCATGTAAAATTTTTGATAATGTAGTAGTAGTTGGGCATTTACTTTATTGGAGGTACGATATCTCTTACTATTTAATCTTGAACATTTCCTAAAAAAACATTGAGGTATTCTACTGTCACACATTTTGTTAAAATTAAGATAGCGTCACATTTGGAGGAATTGATTACAACCTATAGTTTGTTAGACAAGTTAAAAATGGTGTTAATTCTTGATAAAGGTCTTTAAAACATGTACTATAGCTCATTGGATTCGGAATGACGTCTAGAAAAATGTATTTTAAGGATTTTATAGCACATAAAAGATTGCAAAAGTTATTAACAAATTAAGATGAAAAAAAAAGGTATTTAGGTTTTCACCTATAATTCAAAAACTATCAATATTTAAGAAGTTCAAGAAAAATATTCCTAAAGAGAAGAAAATTTTCTAAAAAAGAGTCCCATCTCCCGAAACTCTCCTTTATTTATACCTCCATTATTTATAATTTTAATTTAACACTGAAAATACGGTACGGTACGGCATGCGCGCACCACCGCTGAAGAGAGTACACGACGTAAAATAATATTTTTATAGTATTAAATATCAAGATTGAAATTTTAAAAAATCATGGTGTCATCAGAACACTTCAAAGATTAAAGGCCTGTTTATGTTGATTTTTTAAAAAGTTATACAATTGTTAACTAAGTAATTTTTCGCGGACTTTCACAAAAGGCAACATAGAAGTTTAAATGATTGGCCTAAAATATTTTTGCTCCTTGGAGCCCTTCAAGGCTATATACAAGATTAATTGAAAAATAGTAATAACCTCTTCGTGCAAAATTCCTGTTATCGTACCTAACAACTATTGTTCTACGACTTTGTTCAAAACTTAATACGTTCCTCAAAAAAAATTTGTTAAATTTTGTTATACTGTCTGTACGTAATTACTCCGTACGTATTTCCAATGGTACAGTGTCAAGCTCACCGCGCCCTACTATGCCGGGCCTCAGCGCCGCTTCGCCTCCCTGGGGTCCTCTGTGCGTGTGCCGCTTTGACGACCGGGTAGAGTAGGTGCCATTTTCAGAAACATTTAACGTGTTTTTATTTTTGAGTAAAAAAAAAGGTAAGAATTTTTAAAGTCGTAGAATAAAAGCTTTTAAATACTAAGTTATTAGTATTTTTAAATTAAACCTGTATATACTTAACAAGATCACGAGATAAAACTTTATAGAAGTTTTATATTTCGTGCAATATCATTTTTTGAAGGTAACAAAAACTGAAATGTCGACAAAATGTTGTAAAAAAATCTTACCAAAATGCTCAGTCAAGCACAAAATAATAAAATAAGAACTAATTTCAAACCGTATCGGTTTTACAATTTCAAAATTCGCGACGATTTCGACACTTGCGACCTTTCACGGCGCAAGCGGTGTACGGCATAACTATATTATCAGCCGTCTCGCTCTCACGCGTTGGCTTACAATGTGGCTTGCAACCTTTCTTTCTTTCTGATGGGCGAAATTCTATAAAGCTATAGCTTATTTACTACGATTTATATAGCAAATAGTATGAAGTGAAAAGCCCGCTTTTCAAACTGAACTTTGAGAGATACGATACGAAAACGAATACAATTCAACGTGATTCAACGTCATTGTCTTTACCTAATGTTTGTTTGAGCCGGTGGACGAGTGTAAGTATTTTTTTAATTTCTATCATAAGTGAGTTAATATTGTGTAAATATGTGAGAAAATATTTAAAATTGTTCTAGTATGAGTAGTACTAGTAGTTATGGCGATTAAAAAACTATACATACTGGCGCTATAAAAAACACGAAAATTTACAAAAACACATGAATACAGAGATTCCTTTTAAAAATTTGTATAAACAATGAATTGGGACAATAATATGTTAGGAACTAATAAACTATTTACATCTGTACATTTTTAATAGCAAAACATTATAAAAATTGCTTTATTGAAAGATAACGCGGGGACCAATCTCTTTCCTCTCTTCTTGTCCACCGGTTATACCAAAGTCATGATTAATTAGTAATCTATAACATTTTAGCCTTCCCTTTACTTTTACAAAAACAATGAAGCCCGACATGTGTGTCGGGCTTGCTCTATCCTGAAGCCCTAAGTACGCCACTGATACTAGTATATATAAGATTGTTACATATAGATATACCTACAGCAAAATATGAAAAGATATGGAGGATTATAGAGATGTTTCGAGATTAAATTTCTCGACTTCAACTATCTCTTTAGAGTGCGGACTCCTGTTTCAATACTGGTCCGTACATAAAGAGAATTCCAATCTGACGCTTCATCGGCCCCTATTGCGGCACGCTAGCTACGCTTGCTCGGCTCGCGCGTTGTGGTATTTTCAACACTCAGTTTAGTAAGATTTACCTAACTAAACTAAGTGTTATAAATATATCGTCGAGTTTGTATAAAGTTGAAAAAAAAATTGGAAGATTTTATTCAATGTGAAACAATCTAAACCTTGGCCTGCATTCGTCCTTACAATTTCCTCCCAAGCATTTTTTATCGCCATTATACCACATTAAAGTTTCAGTGATTGAAGTTGTAACCAAAATTGTATTGTGAAAACTGTTAATTTTGAAGTTTATAATTTTTTTTACAGTAAAGACCATTAATTTTAAAGATGTGAATTATATCAAAAGTAGCAAATTTATAGAGAAAACCGCCAATTTTAAATGTTGAAATTTGTAGATAAAATTATTAATTCTATAGCTCCATTATATATTCCATTTTGAACTATCTAACTCTTCGAGTAGGAGTCCTTCTAAAGCTTTTATTCAACTAAGGGCAACATAAGCTTGCCCAGCGGCAAAAAGTTTAGGGCCCAAATACAGGACGGCGTACTCCACTCAGAACTTAGATATCATATAAGGCCAGAGTGTTTGCCAAGACAAAATAAATGACCCCAAACTGGATGGCGATGCGTGGTTTTATTACAGAGTTCCTTTGGACACTTTTTCGCTTCCTTTTCAGGCCCTGGATATCACGTAGCACTAGAGTGCTTGCCAAAACGAATCAAAGAGCCCAAACATGACGGGTCTATCTTGTTTAGTTCAGAAGTTCCTATGACCAGCTACCATCTCCATCTACAGACCTTGGATATTATGTAGCACCAGAGTGTTTGTCTTGTTTAGTTTAGAAGTTCTTATCGCCACTTTCCGACTTAATCATCATACCAGCTCTATGGTACCATATTATTGCAGTGTTACCGCAGATACACGAGTATACCAAATTTGAGTCCAATCGAACGTTAGAAAGAGGTTGTAATTTAGCTTACAAGATTAGACCCACACAAACATACTAGCACGGCACGTTAAATAAAAGCTTGTCAAAACTAGGACAGATTAACGAAAGCAATACGTTTATTGATATTCCAAGCTATGTAAATGCTTCTTCACGACTAATTAATGTAAAAAAATATGTAAATGCTTCGCCACATCATGTTTTGGCTGGGCATAATACAAAATAATAGTACTTTACGTTGCTATTGACTCTATCTTCTCGCTCTCCAACTGGTTTACGTGTACGTAAGATTGCTGCGGCAAAATAAATTAAATTTGTTCCAAAAATAATGATGGCAATCAAGTAAAGAGATGAAACAAGTGCGTTTCAATGAAACTCTGAGCAAGTTACAAGAGTTTTATGCGAGTCAAACAACTGCAGTTAATTTTAATAATATTACTTTAGATACTTTAAAAGCTCTATTACGAATCGTAATCACTTGAATTGAGGTATCGGCGCGCTCACACACTCATGTATTAGCGTAACGAAGCGACGGACGTCGACACCGCGTATTTCATACTGATTTTATTATGTTCATTATATTTATTATACTTATTAATTTAAAAAATAATTTCTATCGCATATTCTACATTGAATGAAGTTTCATTTCATACTTTTTTTTTATAAGTCATTGCTTTGTTCAGAATTAAATCGACGTTTCGAAATAAACCTTTTTAAATATTTTTTTCTGTAAATCTATGACATCTCCATAACATTAACATTCAATAAGAATATGTACTTGATCTGAACATCTGAACTTTAGAAATTGTTAGAACTTGTCGAAACAATGTTAATTAGGACGTTTAAGTAGCGCGAAAAATATAAAAATGAAACATTTGTTAATCAAGAAGTAAAGGGATCTATTATAAACCGCTCACAAAATATTAAAAAATCTTAAGGTTTTTTTGTGAATTACTATTGCGCACAAAAATGTCAAAGGGCTCTTAAGGAACAGATGTACCTAACTGTACTGGTAAAATCATTAAACGATTTGCGTTGAACAATATAGCGGGTATTAATTGGCTATTTCATAAAATTGTGTTATATGATGAAGCACTCAAGTACATCATTGTCTGTTCAATTTTACAATCGTTCGAGAATATATATAATATACGTATTAAATGTTTATTATAATTATTCATATTAAATAAAATTATGCTAAAAGAGATATGCTTATATACGAAATCTGACAGTTTGCATATTAAGTATATTTATGACGATATTTATGTTTAATAATCTAATACACTACACACTGCCTAAATTTTATATTGTGTAGTATCCATCCTATGATTGTTTGGAAGAAATCGGTGAGAGCGATAAGACCGCCAATTGTATCGCTTAAAATTTTAATTTTCTATATTTTATACCTGTATTCAAAATAAAGAGTACACATTCACTGTATTCAAAATAAAGAGGACACATTTTTATCAGATGTATCAATTAATTTTATGCATTTAACACAGAGATTGTTGCGTAAGTCTAAGGTACGTCGCATCCATGACAACTTAAAAATTAATTCAGCAAGAACAGTCGTTGAATCTAATTGTTATTAACAAGATAGAGCCGTTATTCGTCAATGTACAGAATATTAAATCATCGACATTACGTAATGCGTATTTGTTACTTCATTACTCTATTCGCATGCTAAAAAATAATGATAGTCCTGCGAGCGCAAGTCGTAATCCTCGTGTCCACATACTTTTCACCCCATTGATAAAAATTTATTCTATTCCATTTTTATGAGTAAATACGCAGTTAGAATAATAAATTGATTAATCACTACTATGTTGCGGTCTGCTTCTTCCGCACGCGTAAAAGTGCCAACAATGAAAAACAATCGTCGTGTCGACGGAAATCATAAAACTATAGCACACAAAACGTGAAACTGATAACAATGGGAATGACCTGTAGACAGTTTCATATATAATACATACCCAATCGACAATTGTTAGCTCGTCGTGATGATTAACAAGTCAATTCAGATAACGTCCGGATTATAGTAAATAGAACAGGTCGAGTGTTGTAAAGTTTTAATTACTGTCTTCTACAATAACAAAAGATTAAACAGAAATTTGAAAATATCTCTATTTGAATATTTAATCGCGATATCTAAAACTTCGGTATTGATCTAGAATATAAAAAAGAATGGAAAGTATCCGCTATTCGTAAAGGTTTGTATCACTGGCCTGCTTTGCCGTCTGTAACCTCGATTACTTACTGCCTGCTGGCATATAGTTAAATTATTACTATAATGTTAACGTGCCATAAGGCTATCGCCGTTTTGTAGGTATTCCGTACGTTTATTTCTCTCCGGAAGAAGGTAGAAGTTACATTTATTTATTTATAATCGAGGAAGACCACATAATATTACATGTTACTGTAATTATGAAATTATTTTTTTAATTTTGTTTAAGAAATAGGCTTGTGCCAACCAGAAAAACTTAAGAATAAATTATTACACGACAATGACTACTTGCTATTAACTTAAAAAATGTATTGTACAGATTCAAGTGCTATTTTGTGGATATCCATTTCATGTGGTGGGGAATTTGAGGATGCTAATTTGAGAGGTGAAACACGTTTCGATAAATACATTTGAAGTTTCGAGCTTCGGTAGATAATTAAAAATTATAAGAAATTATCACATAATTAATTAACTAAAATAACTAAATAACTACAATAACTTGTAAACAAAAATAACCAACTAACTAAAATAAATAACCTACTAAAATATTTAACTAACAATCGCTTTATCTAATAATTGAAATAATTTCACTCTGTTTTGATATTAACAACTGAAAGTATTAAGAATTTGTGAGACAAGAAATATAACAATGCAATAAATAAATAGATTTCTGAAGAAGATATGTAACCGGATTTGTTCAATTTATGTTTGATAACCATTAATAAATAGGTTAATATATTAACTCAAAAAGCAACAAATTCCTTACAATAAATGTCTATTTTTATTATAATTCTTTGCACGCATTTGTTAAAAGTCAACATTAAAATTAGTATTAAAGTCTAGACATAGAGAGTCAAAAAATTAGTGACGTTAACGGGAATTGAAGAGGGCACATAAAATTTATGATAAAATTAATCCGATGACACGACGTCCGCCATCAGCAATTGTGTCAACAGTTCGCTTCTCATAATAATTATAACTTTGCGCCAACGTGGGTAATTGTATTCAGGACACTGAGTTCAAATTGCCAAAGTTTTTAATCATTCGTAAGAGGAAAAGTAAATATTTTCTGTTCAGTTTCGTCAATGTAAAAGGTTAACGTTCGATAATAAAAAGGAAAAGTTGTTAGTTACCAAAAATTATTAACTATATCCTAAACTAGGTATATTTTCGCACTAACAAAAACCTAGAATTAATGACACCAGAACATGACTGGAAAAATATTCGAAATACTCACATAAACTCACGTAATAGAGATGGAATGGGAGTAAGTTTGCACTGTAGCGTTTTATACGTAATATGTAAAATCTCACTAATTCCTGTGTGGAGTAGACAGCGCATCGAGACGCAATAACTTCAAAATTAGATATACTACTAGTTTTATCAACAATTAGTTACTTGTGCCTACAGGTGACAAAGTGGAGGACTCATAATATAGTAATAGCTTGCTATCTAAACTCTTATACTAGTTCTTTATAATAAATGGGTAATAGTAGTTCTGTATACTTATGGGTTCTTATTATAACTTTGGTCAATATTTATGACCAGTTATATTCATTTATTTGTAATCGAGGAAGACAAACAGTCAGAAGCAGAGAATATCAAAACATAGAAATGTAAAAGCCAATATCGAATTATTATTTAATCTATTAAATAAAAGACTACGCGAACAAAGTCGTAGGCAACAGCTAGTATTATATAAAATGCAAACGCATATTATATTACGTATTTAACACATTATATAAACTTACAATCCTTACAATTAATTATTATAGTTTAATTAATTTGGTGCAATTGATTTTATATTATAATTTATATGGATGTATGTACGTACGTACGTCCACAACGCATTGTGGCAATGAAAAAATGGTCTGACGACGGACGTGCAGCTCTCAGTCATGTTTCTTGCGAAGCACCAGAACAGGATCAGCTCTATAAGGACAGTCTTTTTGGGTAGGTTAGATTAGTATGTTGACCACAACGCGCGAGCTGAGCGAGCGAAGCGAGCATGTCGCGACAGCGGCCGGCGAAGCGCCAGAACAGAATCGGCTTTATAAGAACACTTTTTGCGTAGGTTAACCTATCTAAAAAGAGTTAGAGTATAAGTTCGGCTCGCGCGTTGTGGCCAACATGCTAACCTAACCTAGACTACCCATAAAGAGTGTTCTCTCCAAATCAAGCCGATTCTTTCTGGCGCTTCGCCGGCAATATTTCTGGGAGCTGCACGTTCGTCGTCCTAACGCGTTATGGTATTTCTTCATTGGCACGATGCGTTGTGGTCGTATAGCATGATAGCCACGACACAAATTTCGCTATGTGGTCTTATTGTATTTACCATAACGCGTCATGGCCGTTTTTTAATGTGCCACGACGCAAATTTTGCGATGTGGATGTTACAGTGACCACATCGCGTTGTTAGCTGTTTTTTCGTTCAATGAGCGTTTTCGATCTTTGAGCCTAACATATGTACTATACAAGTCATGTTATTCAAATGAATTCAGTGTGATCTCTTTTATAAATTCTACCTGGAAATACATGCAGTGGAATAGTCAACATCGAATTTCAATCAGTACAATCACTCTAGCATACATATACGCAACACAGACGACCGTAGCTCAGTGGTTTTTAATGGAAATCTGATATCTCGTCGCATAAAAATAATGTACATTTTTTAAGTCTTTATACGAGTACTCAACTTTTAAGTGACATTAAGGGCATTAATATAAATCCATTGACAATGTAACAATAACGTCTGGCAAGGATAAACCATTTTTTCGCACTTTTCCTCTTATTATTTGCGCTCCGTGACAGACATTAATGTCGACAAGCAAAAAAATCTCCGTAATATTTGGACTGGAACGAATGAAAATAATATACTTAGTTCCTCGCGCTTAAGATTGTGTTTTAATGCTGATTTGTGTTCTTTAGATATATTTTATATCGTTTAGGAATATAATATATCAATAATCTCCAGACAACTAGAGATGTGTCATTCCAGAGATAAATTCCCACAATTGGACAAATTAATAAGTTCATTGCCTGAAATTTTTTCAGATACCGGAAATTTTGCAGGGAAATTCTTTTCGTTTTTATGACAGAAATTTTTCCATTGACAAATCAGTATACAAAACGAACTAAGGGAAAATACAGTAATTGCTACAAGTCGACTTAGAATTATTTTTTCCAAATTGACCTGTCTGGGAATCAATACCAGAGCTCTCCAAAGCTTAGGTAATTCAGGTAACCTATATAACACTTTTTTCTTTTTAGAGTTCCGTATGCAAAATTACAAAAACGAAATATATCCGTTTGTTTGTCTGCCTGTCCGTCTGCCTTTCCTTCTGTTTGTCTGCCTGCCCGTCTGTTTGTTTGCTTGTCCATCCGTCTATCTGTATGTCACGGCAGTTTTATGGTGTCATCTTTACACCTATTGAGCTAGTATTTGGCACAGAGACGTAGATATGTAAACCAGAAATGAGAAACGAAAGCTTATTATGTATTTTGCATTTTTTTTAAATTTATGTTACATTGTCCGAAATTTTTACAGCCGATTGATAATATACTTCTATCTATAAGTACTGTTTTATGTAACGAGTCTTTTAAAATATCACTGCTGAAGTATTAATCTATATGTATCATACAATTTGCAATTTCAGTTTGCAATTAAGTTGTCCACATCCTTTACGATAAATAATGCTAAATAATGCAAGCCTTTTGGAACTAGCAAGGTATTTTCTAACCGCTAAAGTGTGAGCAAAAGGTGCAAAGATATTATTGCAAGTGTAACCCATATTAGTGCCAACAACAAAATGAATATTTCGCGAGAAGAACTGAGAAAATTGCCACTTCAGACAGGTTTTATTTTTATTAGTACTGCGCCTCTGAGGCGTTGTGTCACAGAGTAATAAAAACGGTGACTCGGTATTTTAGTATATACTAACTATTAATTTGAAATATACTCATAGTTCATTCATCATTCATTTTAAAATTCGTTTTCCTGCATTATTTTAACTAAGCAAGGTTTTAATCGTCGTTTATTTTTTTTAGTCATGGAAAATCGGGGTTATATAAAAAATTAGTAACATAGACTTATAAAAAACAAAACTATATCAAACAAATAAAACATGTACAAAAAAAGACTATTATTTTAATGTACTCAATTAATTTGAAAATATCTGCTATATCCAATTATCTGGAAAAATCTTAGCCAATGACAATAAAGTGTATATTAGGAAAATTATCAAAGTTGCATTATGTTGATAACCTTTGTTTACACGAAAAGAAAGTCTAGGGCAAATTTTGTTTTACGGTTCATAATAACACAATTACAACAACAATTTGGGCTGTTTTTTTTTATTTTTCAGCGAAACCATTCCATTGAACTCGATGATCTTATCTGCTACCTAGTTCACTACACACATACATAATGTAATACTATTTCTAATTCTAGTTATTTACCGATGGAAACCAGATAGGGACAGTTCGCAATCCCATTGTTTTTTAAATATCAGTTCCTTACACAGATCTACTACTAATAGATATTACGTTGATGTCAACACTATAATCTTTCTCGCTTTTTACATTTTTGTTCGTCAAATCGGCCTTTGCAGCCTAAATCACTGTATTATCGTCACGCCCAAAAGAGTATATCTCACACATATTTGTATATATAAACGTTTTTATAATAATTTTTCAAAAATAATTAAAAAACAAAAGTACTAACAAACGAAGATTTGTTTGGTTCTTATGTCTGTCAATTGCAACAGCCTAACAGTCTTAAAATATTGACCATATTGAGACGAAATATGTTCCCTTCCCTTTCTATTGCAAGCTTACGCCATATATTTATTTCGGTCCGACAATACGTGACGTGTGAAAGGTGATATCTGTTAGTGATAAATCCGTGGTTCTTTATAATAAGCGCTATATACCTTAGGCGACTTTAACAGCATGCGTGAGAAAATAAAGAGAACATTCAATTTTTTCTTCTTTTATTCTTTTTTCCCAGACTTAGTGATATGAAAGTAAAGACTTATTTCAAAATAATCAGCTGTCTAAATGGCCGATAAAAACCATAAAATGTTTCTGCAAAATTATATTACTCCTCAATAAACACAACGTAAAGTTTTTTATAGAAGTCCAGATAGACTGATGTGTCTGATACAAGATTTACTATTTTAAAAAAGAAACGTTGTACTCGTAACACAATAAAAATAAATCTAGTCCTAACTTTGTAATCAGATATTTTTTTAAACATCCTTTTTCCGAGTATTTTAAAATAATTCTCGTTGATAGTTAATAATTGTTTCGCACCATTACAAAATAGTCATAAAGTGAGTACTAGATTCATAGTTAAAAATAATAAAATTGTGTGTACCCAGCTTAAAGCAATATAGCGTATCTTTCTTTAGCTTGTACCATTTTCAGAGCACTTTCGTATACATATGTACCACTCTAAAACACTTGTGAGCGCGACAGTACGACATAAGTTCCCTTTGCGAACAACGCAATTTCGCGTCACTGTATGTAACACATCGTTTATACAAAGAACTGTGACATATAGTTTGCGCTTTGCGCATTAGAAGAAATTATGCTTTCGTGAAATCCTGTTAATCTTTTTCCGTAATACCTTTGCTTTTCTTTAAAATACTAACAGAAATCAAATTATTACAACCACTGATGATTGATTTGTTTATTGTTATTCTTATGTTACGCCTTACGCAGCGCACTTCTAGGATATTCATGAATATATAACTAAATCTAAATCATAACTTAATTTTAATTCAATCTTATTAGTTATTCGTGTATTCGTTTACCTTGACGAGAATGATCACATTTTCGAAGGGAAAACATATTTAGGTCTAGTGCATTAAAGATATAGCATGAAGATAAACATAGATTTCATATTACAGAAAAATGTGAAATTAAAAATCTAATAATCCCTGACAAAAAATTTAACCACACTCAAAAGCAATAATAATTATATTTCACTATGTCTGCCCTCTGAAAGACTCATAACACACTCGTAACGGGTTGAGTATGGAATATAACATCTTTTTATGGCAGTCTCCGACCCATTTATTGATTTGTTAACTGGGTCGAGCAACTATGGTTTGTCTCATTGCTGTCCCTGAATTCTTGACAAAATTACTTAATAATCATAAAGCTAGTAACTATCTCATCTGTATGCAGCACATGCTAAGCTGAGGCCCTTTCGAATGCATTAACTGAGTACAGAGCCCATATTAACTTATAGATAAGTTACTGTATTTTTTTTTCTAATGTACACAGTTTGTTGAATACGTTTGTTTCTTTCTTCTTATACACTATAGACTAGCAAACCCGGCCCATTTCACTGGGCGTTAGTTGAAGTTAAAATATATTAAACAGTTTTTATAATTATTTTGATCCTGCAAAAAAAAAAACAAAAAAAAATTTTACTGATCCGATCGCTACCAAACATTACAGGATCACCCGCTAGGCCAATCTGAAGATTCCCTGAAAATTTCATCAAAATCGGTCCAGCCGTTTCGGAGTCCATAACGAACATACGTACATACATCGCCTTTTATGTATATAGATAAAGTAACAAAGGTAATTAATCTTATGCGGCTAGTCAGATCGGCTGTTGGCGTGACGACGTGGGGTCAGCGCTTGTATTGAACTGAGCGTCTAGGCAAGTGGCAAACGTTTCGTAAAATCGAAACGCTTGCTGGCGTTAATGCTCGTCGAAAGTGCTATTTGGATACGTTTTATACGCCGGTTTTCACACGACTTTTCGTTTGATTTAATAGAAAGTTGATGAGATTTGACATTCGATTTCGAATTTCTTACGCTAAATCACACGCTATTTGTCATTCTATTCTACTTACGTTAACGACCATTGAGCCACTTGTCTAGGCCCCTGATATACATATACCATAGCGTATGCAGTGTTGTTATTTACTTCGGAAAACGTTGCCCGTGTTTTTTAAATAAGAAATAATTGTTTCTTTCAAAAAATCTGAATACTTTGTTTTTGATTATGCCATGTTTTTTGTTTATGCCATATTTATTTCCTTTAATAAACCTTCCTTTCATGCATATTTTCTATGCGAAATAGTATCGATATTTTACATCTGCCAGGCGTCTCGCGACAGCTTATTTTTTTTTTTGATATTTTTCTCTACTTTGTGGTTATCCTGGAGACAAAGTACTTTCAATTTACCAAGGGTCAATTTCACTATTTTTTGAGGTTTTTTTCGATTTTATTATAATTCCCGCTCATAAAAGTGTGTTGCTCAACACCAGTTTATTAATATGTAAAATTGTTATCTATTCTTTTCAGTTACATAAAGGCACTTTGACTGGCCCGTTGGCATGATGGCAGAAATTTGCCTTTCAAATCTTTTTATTAACGTCAAGAAATGCATTACGCATCCCGGTTCCACCTAGGGGGGTGGCGGGAGGATATGTGGGTGTTCTCGACTGAAGGGTGCAAGGCCGAGTCTACCCACTTAAACCTGACGATGTTCCTCGAGGGCCTTTGTGAAGGGGCAACAGGGGCGCTTTTGCATTCTTGCGCGACCCGGTGGTCATATCTAGCCTACCATAAGCCAGGCTCTCCTCGTTGTACGGGCGGCTTTACATGCTCGCTCTCCTGAGAGGCGCGCGGGAACACCGTGCACACTATCCCGAAGCCATTGGTTGGGGTGCCTTTTTCCGAAGTACACCCCAAGCCTCCAAAAGTAGCGGCATCCGCACTCCGCCTACGCCACGGCAGGGGCGCACGCACGTTCCACCCGATTTTTACGTGTTTCCTCACGCGTTTTTATAAGTTTTCCTTTTCCCCACCTCTGATTTTAACGTGTTGTCTCACGGGTTTAATTTCAAGTTTTCCTTCTCACCACCTCAGGTTTTTACGTGTTTACTCGCGGGTTTTTACGAATTTAGGAAGGAAAGGAAGGATCCTTCCACCTCCGGGGCCACAATGCCTCTATCACTTAGGGGCAAGCGACCCTAAACGTCGGACCCCCGTCATCACGTAGAGAACGGGGACACACAAACTCTTACCTCCCGCTCCGGCCCGAACCGGCCGATTCGGTACTGAAGGCGCCGCCAAAGCAACTCTCTCAGGAATGTTTATCGACTCTCCAGTCTAGATCCGCGGTGTTCTGTAGAAACAGAGGCATCTCGAGAAGGGTGTGGACATGAAGTCTACGCGCCGTGGTCTTGAGGTGGCAGGCTAAGGCTCCACTTGATGGGAGAGAGGATGGGCCTGTTGGTCCATCTCCCGTGGTGGGTCACCCACACCACTCAGCCGCTTGCCGTCCAAGTCTAGGTCATGGGTTCCATTTTTAGTCAGATCAATTTAGAAAACGCACTTTTATAAATCAGCCAGGAGTCTGGGTGTTACTGGGTGTTCTTTTAGCTCGTTGTGTGATACCTACAGTGCAAGCCTAGTACTAAGTTTAGGGTCATAAAAATTACTGCAATAGTGTGGAGTAATTATTATTATCCACTTGTATTGAATATGTTGCTTAGCTCGCTGTATTTGTTTAATTGACAGGAATGTTAATATTACTATTAAAGAAAAAATAAAATAAAACATTTCCCAAACTAACCGGTCGTTACAAAAATAGTTGACAACCCAACTCCACTGTTAAAATATGAGTTTTTCAGAGGGTAGATAACAGTGGAATATAATCATTTATCCTTTAGGGTACCTACTGAATATTTTTTGTATTTTATTCATCTTTTGTACTTTTTTAATGTTTACTTTCATTTCGACATTTTGAAAGTTAGATAAAAGATATATACTCTTTATTTTCGGCATAAAACTAACGAAAATAAAACTTAGAAGAACTCGACCCAAAATTATGTGAACTGGAGTTTTAATTTTGCATAATTCAGATTCAGAGAACTTGTGAGTTACAAAGTTTAATATTAGTGACTATATCTGCTTCTGCAGTCCTGTGTAACTGCGATCGACTTTGATCAAATGCAATTTGTTATGAAAAAACCTGTTATTTTTTAAAATTGCTTGAAATAAACTTACAAAGTCAACATGACTGGTTTTTTACACCGCACAGAAGACTTACGATAAAGGCTACTTTCTGTAGTACTAATAAGTTACCCTTCTACATGATATTTATAGGTCAAAGAACATGTTCGCAGCATACTACAACCCATAAAGCACCTTTAGTGGAGAATTTAACGCTAAAGACGAACATATACTCCCATGTTATCATAGTTTATTTCACATGCTGTTACCAAGCGTTACATGGTTGTAGCGTCCAGTGTCAATTGACCCTTCTTCCCTCCTGCAGTGAATAAACTGGAGTGAAACTGCAGTGGAAAATTGTAGGTCTCATTATACTGGTTGTAGCTTGGCCAGTATTGCAAGGAAGCACTACTCCACAGCTTTATGAACGGCACTGCGACCGCATCAACTGTAAACATAGTTGATTTCCGATTTTAAAGGCTGTACTTTGTTGCTCTAATCTCCTAATAATTTTTATTAGGAGATTATGTTTGTTATATATACGAAGTTAAGTGCGAATAAATGTCTAAAAGTAAAATATTACTTGCGAAAATGTAGTATAATACCAAAGTTTGTTTACTTGTGTAAAGTTTTATAGTATTTTTGTATTTTTTTACACCTCTTTTGTTATCATAACATATTTGAAATTAAGTGGTCTATTGGCACCGTAGTTAGTAGGTACAGCAGCTTCCCAATGCATCCTACCGAGGTTGAGTATCGGCCGAATCCATTTATGATAAACTTTTCTGTTATTTTATTGTATATAGAATAAGTATTGTCTGGAGTATTATTATTTATGACGATGCAAATAAAACAAAAAATTACATACAAAAGTAGCATACACAAGTATGACACCATATTAATATATAGTAACAATTTATTACATTATAAAGAGAGGTAAAGCATAAAATATACGTTCAAGAAAATAAAAATGGCGAACTTTTATGAAAAATGAGCCAAGACAGAATATAACATAATTCACTGGACCTAGGTTAAAGGCGATAATATTTTTGTGGGCACATAAAATATAAAAAAAGTTCTGAGCTTGTTTATAGTTTGAGGCAGAGCCGCGAAGTTTAAGGTCACGTCGTATATTTCAAGGCATTACAGTAAATTCCTGTCCGTACTTCTCACACACGGTCGCGTGATCTGAAGAGCTAACTTTATATACCTACCTAGTTAGCAGTGGCGGTAACTTCCTACAAACCCAAAAGCCTGGCATGCCTTACTAAAATGCTCAATCAAGCATAAAATAATAAAATTCCAAAATTCGCGTCGAAACGAAAATGACTTGCGAAAACACGTGACTAAGTCGTGACGACCGTTCGAGTTCGACACTCGCGCCCTCTCAAGGCGCAATCAGTGTACTGCGGAACTATGTTGTCAGCCGTCTCCCTCTCACGCGTCGGCTTACAATGTGGCTTGCACTCTTTCGTTCTCTTGGGCAAAACTCAATAAAGCTATATAGCTTGTTTACTAGGGTTTATATAGCAATTAGTATGAAGCGAAAAGCCCGGCTTTCATTCTGAACTTTTTACAGATTGAGAGATACGATACGAATACGAATACAATTCTACGTGATTCAACGTTATTGTTTTTACCTAATATTTATTTGTTTGAACCTGTGGACGAGTGCAGAGTATTTTTTTAAATTTCTATCATGAGTTAATTTGTAATAAAAAAATGTAATAAATTGTTCAGTGAGAGGACTTAAAGTGTATAAAAGTTTTCATCGGCATTGAAAATGTAAAAGCTTTGAACTTTGCACAGAAAAACTATATGGAAAAAACGAATTATTTCGTTATACTTGTAACCTATGCTTGATTTGTGTATTATTCGACTAGTAAATTGCATGAAAGACAAAAAAAAATTAATGAAAAACAATCGATGTACAAAACTGATGAACTCATGTATGTGTTTCTCTGATTAGTAATTCATATAAAAGACAATTTTATCATTTTTCGAAACTGATTGGATGTTAGTTTGTTCTCCCGGTTCTCCCATCAAGTTATAGGTGGTGGTACATTTATTATTATTAGTGCTGTATATTTTATTCAAATGACGAAAATATTTAGAATTTACAAAAACACATTAATACTGTGATTTCTTTTAGTAATTTAGATAAACAACTGATAAACTATTTACGCCTGTACATTTTTAATAGCAAAATATTATAAAAATTGTTTTGTTGAAAGACAACGCGGGGAGCGATCTCTTTCTTTTTTACTTGTCCACCGATTGTGCCAAAGTCATAATTAATTAGTAATCTATAATATTTTAGCCTTCCCAATACTTTTACAAAAACAATGAAGAACATGTATGTCAGGCTTGCCCTATCCTGAAGCCGCAACTACTAGTTAGTTTGTTTTAAGTAATAGTCTAATTAAATAAGAAGAAGAAGAAGTTACTCAGTTTTGTAATGGGGAAAACGAATGAACAGAAGGCAGTGGAAATATCAAAATAAATTATTTATTAATACATACGTACACATTATGTATTATGTTAATAAACAGGATTTTTTTTAATGTTTCTAGATTTTAAAGTGATAGAAAACTATTTTGTAATATTCCAGCTGCTATTCTTGAATTAAAAACCACATAAAAGTTGAAAAGAACATAATATATTACGTACTTATATACGTAAACTTTAATATTCATTAATCGTCATCACCTATTTGTTATACAGTTTTTGTAGGTGATGGCCTAACAGCTATTATTATGTTTCGTTCCTGTACTCTGTCAACTCCAAATTATGATATGACATTATCTATGAAATCCACTATAAGTTATATTGTATGTATATCGCAATAGATAAATAACCCTAAAACTTACATAAGTTATTAGTAATGGCGAATAAGGAGAGTTTTCTTTTATTGTTTCTAAGATTATTTACACTATGATTGGTTTAGCAAAAGCTAAACCATCGACGTTGAACAAAAAGGGAATAGGAAAATAGCTACCTTTTATCTTGTTGTGGTAACTGCTGATCCGAGTTTTTCTTTGACGACGATAAAAGATATTATGTACTGATGAATCACACATGCATAATGCACAATGGCGTTTTTATTATTAACTACACTGCAGTGTAAGTTTTTTTTATTAAATTAAATATAAACGGAAAAATATTAACATTGACTTACACAGTAGCAGCGACAGAGAGACTGACAACTTCTGTCATTTTAAGGCTGTCAAACGATTCGCGTTCCGTTCTGCAGTGGCGGAAACAATGATGAATGCGTCAAATTATGCGTCTACTTAGAATTAAATATTGCGAATAACTAAAGTTTGTCTAATAAATGATTGTACTTAGGTGTTTTTTAAGGAAGGACATGTACGACGCTGAGGCTCTGTATAACCTATACTTATTTCGAATTATTGTATTTACCTAAATAATACCCTAAAATGTATTTTTAAGTAAGCAAAGTTTAGAGTAAGGTGGCATGTAAACACGGCTATCCTCTGAAAATCCCTGTGTATGTGTTTATGAAACGTGTAAATTAAAATATATTATATGTCTTCTTACTAGATGATAAATAATTGAATAGTTGGTAACTTGGTAGATAAAAGTTTTGGACGAGAATACTTTCTTGTTTCGTATTTTTCAGAGTAGGATTTTTCACGTAGTCGAGTTTTTTTCGATCACGCTTGTTGAATTATATAACCGTGTGTCTCAAACCTAATTCTTAGCAAGAGTGTAACAAGGATTTATTTGGAAGAGGCAATAATCTGCCAACTCATTGCATAAAGTCACTGTTATTTTCACCCGCTATTTCTTATATACAAAGTTATCTGTAATATTTTCAATCAATTAACATAAACATTTCTTCGTGTAGTTCCTATACGGATACACGGTGCAGCATACAAAGTGAGAAAGCAACAAAATTACGTCTTAATGTGACTTTTAGCAATAAGTAATTCGGCTTACAAATGTCGAAGCAACACCTGAGAGAGTAAAATAAATGCAACACATGCTTTAGTCAACTTTTAAGGTATACAATGCCCGATATATCCCTATGTAATGTATCTAAAACGAGAAATTTAACCCGATTATCTTTTTATTTTGGCTTGATGTTTCGACCGAGTTGCGTCGGCCGTGGTCTCAAGCAAATCGTTAAATTTCCCGTTTTAAATACATTTTAGAATGCAACGCGAAAGTCTAAAAATTTATATGTCTCTATGTAGTTGGCACATTTTGTATTATTTTTTTCACTCAAACCAGCACCAAAGTATCCTAATTAAAACTTTCAATTACACTTGTATTATGAGCTTATTGTTTTACATTTTATTTCTAAAGAAAGTACAGAATATACTGCTTTTTTTCGTAAACCTGAGTGCTTTTACCCTCTTCTGGTTCGTCCTGAATACATCTCTGTACCGCAGCTTTACGCAACTTTCATACCTAAGCCATTCTCAACTAGCATTATTTAATGATGGTATTTTGTTTGGCTATTTTTATATCAAGCTTCATTGTCCCATGGGTAATGGATAGAGCTTGTTATGATTCAATTTATAAAGTTTCTAAAAATGTAACAGACGTTAATGCCTGTAAACTCTTGGATCCCATTAATTTATTTCTGTGATTCTTTGTAGTTATATTCTAAACAAAAAATTTAACTTCTTACCTATTAACCCACACAAACAACTCTTGAAGATCTCGTTCAACGATTCGTTTCGTAAAAAATATCACTAACTATAATGAATAAAAATTTTGTCACAAAGTAATTGGTCCTTAAAAAAACTAAAAAAAATTATTTAAAAACTTATTTCAGTTTTATTTTGGTTTCCTAAAATAAACATAAAATGGATGAAGATAAATATAAAAAAATTTAGAACCAAGCTAAGATGGAAATCTAAGCCAAGTGAATAAAAATTAATAAGTAATTAACAAGTGAATATAAAAAATAATAAATAAAAATTTTGTCACTTAAAGTAACTGGTCCTTAAAAAACTTAAAGCAAAAAATTGAAAAATAATTTAAATTTTATTTTGGTTTCCTAAAATAAACTTAAAATGGATAAAGATAAATATAAAAATTTATAGAATCAGCCAAAAAACGAACTTGGCTAAGATTTCTACAAGAGCTCATTACGTAGATAAATATATTTACATCCAATTTAGATAAAACCGCAGTAGGTACGAAAAATGTTATGTTGAATTTACAGTTACTAATGAATCAAATAGACAGAAAACACGATGACCTAATGTAAGATGACCTAATCGCTGGCTAGGTTTCAAAAACAGTCTTAGGCTGAGCAATAAGCACGGCTTTCGATAAAACAGTTAAATATAAATTGATGACGAGACTAACACCAATTCTAATGAAAATTTAACAATACTAACACATAAAGAAAAATATATTATGCGTGTAAATGTACATACTGCAATAAGCTACATTGGCAGTGTAACAAAGAAACGAGAGATTTAACCCATACGTGGCAGATCCAGTCTTCGTTTCTATAACGCATTTTAGTATTAATCAGGCATCCAAATACAGAGCGAGTGGTAAGAAGAATTTGGTTTGGATGCGGAGGAGAGAGTTTTGTTTAATAATTTTTACTTAAACTACATATTTCAATTATATTGCTGCGAAGAGTGGCGCCAAATGCTGAAATACAGGTTTTAACCTAGTTTGACAACGGAAGCCGTCTTTATCTTCATTTTGTCACAAATTTTTATCTTATGCCTGAGACTATATATGTATTGTAAAACAATGACTTATAATAACTATTATCATTATTATATTCTTAGATTTAATGCCGTACTCATTGAAAAAAAATTAACGTCATGTGTGTTTGTATATGTACGATAAATATACTCTTTGGGGAAATCATTCAACAGCTTCGTTAAAACCAACTACTTGTTGGTAAATACATACGTAATGAGACGTTAAATCATTCCAATTACATAACTTTATACGCAGATATATTTCATTAGACATGATATTCAGCTTTTAAATTGCACTTGTGATAAAAACTACGCAATGCAGGCGGGCAATGCTTGGTGTTAACTAATCAATAAAATTTGATCGCAATTTAAAGATGCGGAGCATTTATATTGAGAATCGCTGGCTCACGTTCATAGTGGATTTTTATTACTCATAAAATTGTTTATGCCTAACGACGTGTTTGTGTTAATTAAGAGATTTATTAACATACCATTATGAGATCAGTATGAAGAACTTGAGTTTGAAGACAGAATTTGGAATTTCAATCTTAAACTGTTACATATTGTGATTAGAGAATATAAAACTTTGAAGTACCTTTCATCTAAACATACATATACTTATTACAAGCCGTTACCCACCCGCGTTGCTGGACGTAAATGAAAATTTTGTAGCATAATATATTTTAAACGATTTTCGTTATATATATATATATATATATATAATACAGAATAATACAGATATATAATACAGATTAAACTTAATAAACTTTCAAACTTGATAATGGACACGTTTTGCTTCTCAATAATACATCTTTTGAAAAGTCAGGAGTCAGTAAAGAAAGGAAGGTTAGGAGGTGAGTTAACTTCATTGAGTGCTAACTAGGTCACCTAACTAGCATCCAGTAAAAGTTCATACAGTGCCAGTAAGCTGACCGAATACGAATAGAATTTCCTGCCCATGTTTTCTTGAAATGAGAATCACGCGTTGATTAACAATTGAATTGTTGGGATACAGATAGGTAGCTAAAAATATAAAAATTCAACGCTATTGAGAAACAATCAGTAATTGTTCATGTGTGTTATATAAATAAAGTTATCTATAGTCTGCAATTTTGATTGGGATATATATATATATATATACATTAATCAATTTAACCCATATATATATATATGGGTTAAATTTATAGAGAAAACCAATAATTTTAAAGATTGTGAGTAGTAGATAGAATTACTAATTCTATAGCTTCAATATATATTCAATATATATTCTATCTACTACTCACAATCTTTAGTTATTGGTTTTCTCTATAAATTTGGTACCGTTAATATTAATGACATGTACTTTAAAATTAATGGTCTCCGCAATAAATTTTGCTATTTTTATCCAAAATTAACAGTTTCGCTATAAAATTTTGTTCACACCTTTAATCACTGAAAATTTAATGTAGCGCTATGGTAATGATAAATACTTGGGAGGCATTTGTTAAGACAAATACAGGTTAAAGTTTAGATTGCTTCGCGTTGGGTAAAGTTTTACAAAAGTCTTTTGTAAATTATTTAAAACATTCGATACAAGTATTCACAATTTAAAGTGCCACTTCACAAGTTTAAATTTTTCACGATATTAATTTTGTAATTTCTGTATGAACACTTTTTTAGGTTAGGTTATGCTAGGTATTTTTACCACAACGCGCGAGTAGAGCTAGCGGAGCAAGCGAGCCGCGTCAGCGGCAAACAAAGAATCCGCTTCATATCAGATCCGCTTCATACATGTAGTGGTATTTAAATAGCGAGCCACACTCTGAGGAGGTAGTTGAAGTCGAGAAATTTAATCTTCAAACATCTCTGTTCCCCTACGTCTCTTCATTTTTTGCTGTTGGTTTATCTATATATAGCAATCTTATATATACTAGTAGGTACATTTCGGAGTTATTTCCAAGAGTTAAAAGAGACAAAAATCAAACATTAGTGATCAAAGGTTACTCGAGGTTATATAATTTGTCTTCAACTACCTATTCGGAGTAAGGTATCCAGCTGCATTCAAAGATTGGATACGATCCGTTTCTGTTACTTAGTTTTTTACTTTTTCTTTTTTATTTATTTGTTCATAATTTTCATACGCTATTGGATCAATAAAAAGGAATAAGCGAATGATAATGCGTGAAACGAAACTTTATAGCAAAAAATGTTATTGTTAGAATGACAGTTTGACAGTTTGAAAAGTTAGTTCTCTAATTTTAAATAGATTTTGTCGGTTTTAGTAATATAACAAATTTGTGACTGATAGTGCGACCATCTTAAATCATGTCTCAAGTGAGGGCCGACTGTACTTAGTCCAATATAACCCCTCTAAGATACAAGTTTGCACATGAACCGCAAAAAGACGTCCCTTCATCGTCTCCCTCAGTTTTGAAGGTACTCCCCTTGATGCAAAGCCGATTATTGGAGTCCTTGGCGTCGATATCTCGAACGACGTCCAGTTTTGCGGTCATCTGAAAGGTAAAGCTTAATTATCTTCAAAAAAGCTGGGTGTGCTTGGTAGCGCGGGACAGTATTTCACCCCAAACCATCGCCTACGACTTTACAGGGCACAGGTTAGGCCTCACATGGAATATTGTTCCCATCTCTGGGCTGAAGCGCCCTGGTATCAACTCCTTCCTTTTGACCGTAAACCATCTAGAGCGGTTTGAGTTATCGGCGATCCGGTACTCTCTGATCGGCTCGACTCTCTGTCCCTGAGAAAGGACGTTGCGTCCCTCAGCATATTTTACCGCATTTACCATGGGAAATGTTCTGAGCAATTGTTCGGAGTACTGCCTGTTGCTGAATTCCATTACCGTACGTCAAGCAATCAACTGTCCTTCCACCCCACCACCTTAATGGATGGCGGTCTACTATGCGTTATATAACTGCGTTGTATAACTATGCGTTTCTACGACATTTTCCACCACATACGGCAATTTTATGGAACCAGCTTATAGCGGCGGTATTCGCGGACCGTTACGACTTAGGGACCTTCAAGAAACGAGCCTACTCTTTCCTTAAAAGCCGGCAATGCACTCGTGATTCAGCTGTTAATTAGATAATAAAAACAAGCTATTAATTTAAATAATTTCTTTTCATTTTATGAGTTTCTTTAATTCATAGCAATTTTGTCTATATTTTCACCAATTTTGAAGTGCCGTTAAATGCATCCCATTTTGATTTGGTCAAATGAAATTTTTCTGTGATTTTGCATATTAGTTAAATTATGATTTATTGATTAGAAAATAAACTAATTGGAATATATAATTATTTTTCCAATATTAACAGCCCCCTTTCACAATTACCACGCCCATATTGTATACCTTCGCTTTGAATGGACATTGCCATGACGGCGAACAAAAGATTACAATGAATACATAATATTGATCAGGATAAAAGATAGTCTTTCTTGGTTACGCAGGAAATATCTACACACAGCTACTCAGCTTCCTAGGGGAGAGACTGGGCTATGTGGGCCTTTTACCTACCAAAACTGCTGTAGTAATCGTCTTGGCACGTTATCAAGGAGTTCCGGGATCTCTCACGGAAAGTATTGGAATTTCTCACGCGATATGCTGAAGCACCACGTCGTCCTCCTCGGGATCGCATAAAGAAACGACTGGAGCCCTCACTCCGATCGGCTGCGTCTCCGAAGACCGCTTTAGTCACCTCTTACGACAGGCGAGGAAAGCCATGACCTTATTAACTGGTCCGGTCTAATGGGCTGAACAGTTGATTGATCTGTATAAAAATAAGATGAACATGTGCTGCCTACTTCCACTCTGTAGTAGTACTGTAATTATCGGTGCTTAATATTGTTGCTATAATAGCATAGTGCTTGCAATGTATTCATTCTCCGGTGGGGAGCCAGCAGCCAGTGAAAATTTTAGCACAAACGGTGCAACATCTTAGTCTTCAAGGCTTTGTGTTTTTCTCCTTTTAAAACTCCCAAAAATTATAATGAAGTCTTAACTTAGTTTGCTTTATATATTGTATGAAAATTACAAATTTCAAAATTTTTATGTATAAAGATGTTGAGCTAGTTCACTAAAAGGGTTTATATTTATCTCGAATACAGAATAAAACAATATTTTTAAATTTTTCAACAGGTACTATATAAATGTTTACACTATAAATTTCACAGGTGTAAATCTTTCGAAATGATGACAGATATAATACCTATGCCAATCAATGAAAATGCGAATTCCAAGTATTGAATAAATAAATTTAGTTTATTTGAACTTGACTTTAAACAAAGCTTTTATGAAAGATGAAGACAGATATGATTGATATGTTGCTGTTGGGAATATTTAGCAATGTATTTAAAATAAATAGCAGTAAAGATACTAATAATAGATTATGTTGAAACACAAGGTGAGAGATGAATGAAAGCAATACATTCTGTATACCACGTCGTGCTACAACGAGAATTTATAGGTCTATCTTTAACTGTGCTAGCGTCTAGCAGTCTACAATGTTAAATCTAATGTATGAAGTTCTAACGTGTATGTCTACCTGTAACAGTTTTGATATATTTATTGAAGGCAAGCTCGCGTTATTTCTAAATAAAATTGATAGTTTTTACATGCTTTTAAGAGTCAGTAGACATATACTGGGATTTGTAACACCACAGCTACTGAAATAATTTATAATAGATAAGGTTTGATATAGTTGTATATAACATATAACACAATGTTACAGCATATAACACAATGTTTACGAGCAGACCGTAACAGTCGGCCAAGGGATATAGGGTTTATTAAACAAATCTTATATAAGCTATGAACTAGCAACCTATCATCGCCGGATTCTTCTTTGCCATTTGTATGCTCAAATTCTTGTTATCTCAGAAGTAGCGTCGAGTCGTGCTTTTATTTCGCTTAAATGCTCTATCCGTCCTGAATAAAAAATGTTATGATAATATGTTGTATTCATGAACATAAAATTATGTGTAACACGTTAGAGTATTACGAATACGAGTTTCATAGAAATCTATAGAAAATGAAAGAACATCTGCAAGAATGTTTGTTCACAATTGTTTATAAACTTAATATGTAAAGAAAACAACATTAGATATCCTCTTACGCACTGTATCCCTAACATTGCAGTCAGAGAGGATGGAACGCGAAGCTTCACGGTTCTTACATACATTTTTGCCTCCTCAAATGACATCATTCTCCTCATACACTTTCGCCTAAGTATGCGAGCGCTTAAGACATTTCCGTCAACTAACACTCTGGCCATTTGATTTTCATAAGTCAGCCTTGGTCTACTTTAGCTTCTGCTACCACTCATTTTAATTCTGAAGATTTTTCTGTTGATTGTCGTCAGTCTTTCTTCGCTCATTCTATGCGCACGAACCATCAAAGCGTTCTTTAAAAAAGAAAATAACTCAATAACACTTATCAAGAAAAATATTTTGAAATGCAACTTCCATTTTCATATCTATATAGATATAGATAACAGGTTATAGCAGCCTCGTATAATTTTGATCTAATACAATCGGCACAGCAATCGAAACCGCAAGTTATTCCTTGGAGCGTCGTCCTCCGGAGCTCATGAAAACAATAAATATTTAATTGCTAAACTCCTAACAGAATGACGGTCTGTTGTCGATTATTGCTGACCTTAGCATCATACCTATATGCTACATAATATTGTGTATCAGACTTTACAGTAATTCAGCATGTTATTGATTTAGCGAAACTAACAGTGCCATCAATTCGATGACTCAAACTATTACAGATTATTATGTAAGTTTCTAAAACTGCGATGAATTTTGTCAGAGTTGTTGGTGTAAAGATGTCGCACATCGGATATTGATTTCTACCAAGAACCTAATTGATAACCACCATTGTCTAGGGATGGACACGACATGATTATTGATTTCTTTGTTCCTATTAAACTCGCATTTTTAATTTATCATTTCCAAGTTTTTTTTTTTTTATAAAAGAGGAGGCAAACGAACAAAAGGGTCACCTGATGGACAGTAACCAACCGCCGTCCATGGACTCCCGCAACACCTGGAGAATCACGGTGCCGGCCTTTAGGGAAGTAGGGAAAGGAGGGGGAGGGGGTGATGGACCACCGGCACTCTCACTCACCGAACGAAACAACAGCAATAGATGCTGTTATTTCACGCCGATATTCTGTAAGAGGGTGTTATTTCACCGGGCGAGACGGCCCTATTCGTGCTGCAATGCAGCATGTGGTCTACCACCGACAAAAGTGATATAAAATTCAGTTTATTCACAGTAGGATCTATTCAATCGCTTTCTGAGGTCAATAGCATAGCGTGTAAGTATTGAATAGTTTTAAGAAAATTTAAAATTACATGATAATATATTAAAGTCTGATGTATAATTTCGAGTCTTACAATAACTAGATAAATATTAACATTAACAACAATAGTACAATAGTAATATAACAATCATAAGATAAAAACAATTTGCTGCTGCAAAGGAACATTGTCAATAAATTAAGCTATAGACAGTAATGGTAATTCATAGATATAATGAATTAAAGCTAAGCTAAAGTATGCCTGCATACTTATAGTAATACTCGTAGTAGGTACACAGTTTTAATAGCTATTATTAGCAAATTTAATGTTAGTAGCTATCCCCCAGCAGTCTTTATCCTTGAGATATATGTAATTGAGCTATAGAATAAGTAATTTATCTACAAATCTCAATATTTGACGGTTTTCTCTATACATTTTCTACTTTGGATATAAATCACATATTCTTTAAAATTAACGGTCTTTGCTATAAATAAAAATGGTAAACTTAAAAATTAACAGTGTTCAAAATAAAATTTTGGTTACAACTTCAAACACCGAAACTTTCATGTGGTGTAATGGTGATAATAAATCCTTGGGAGGAAATCGTGAGGACAAATACAGGCTACGGTGTAGATTGTTTCACATTGGGTAAAATTTTGCAATTTTTTTTCTAACTTTATACAAACATGACGACATATTTGTAACACTTTTTTGGTTAGGTTAGGTTAGGTCTTTTTACCACAATACGCCAGCCGAGCGAGCGAAGTGAGCGTGCTGCGCCAGCGGCCGCTGAAGTGCCAGATCAGAATTCGCTTTCTACATGGATCAGTATTGATACAGGAGTTCGCACTCTAAAGAGACAGTTGAAGTCGAGAAATTTAATCTCTAAACATCTCTACAATCCTTCATCTCTTTTAATCTTTTGCTGTTGGTATACCTTTATACAGCAATGTTATATTATATTGGTGTATATAACATTGATATATATAGTTGCAGTGTATTTCTGATTTATTTCCAAGTGCAGTATTGAAACAGGAGTCTGCACTCTAAAGAGATAGTTAAAGTCGAGAAATTTAATCTCGAAATATCTCTGCAATACTCCATCTCTTTTCATCTTTCGTTGTTGGTATATCTATATATAGCAATCTCATATGAACGAGTGGGTCAATTCCCGAGTTATTTCCAAGGGTAGTATTCAAATAGGAGTCCACACTCTAAGCAGATAGTTGAAGTCGAGAAATTTCATGTTGAATCGCTATATCCTTCCATTTCTTTTCATCTTTTGCTATTGGTGTATATATATATAGCAATCTGTATTTCCGAGTTATTTCCGGGAGTTAGGAAGAGATGTTGCGCAATTGCACCAACTCTATCAAGGAATATAATAGTCCTCTGACTCCATTCACTTTACCGATACCGTTTATATATTTAGTTTTTAGAAAATGCTATTTTACAAAGCACAATTTATTACTTCGAATGATTGGTTATATTTTTTATTGGCAATAATTATTTTATAGCGTCTTAAAAATTTTTAGAGGTAATATCGATTTAATGAAGGAGGAAAATTTTCATTGTATGAAACTATATTTTTTATTAGGAAAGCAATTAATAAGCAATATTCATAGCAATTTGTCTATATTTTCACGAATTTCGAAATGCCGTTAAATAAATCCTTTTATCTTTTAGGTATTCTTCAACCGTGTAAAACGCCTTATCACACAGAATATCTTTGATTTTGTTTTTAAATTGACACTCAGGTAAAATCTGTATCTCTTCGGGTATTTCATTGTAAAATCTTATACAGTTATTCGAAAATCATTTATTAATTTTACTTAGTCTGAAATATGTTTGCGTATATTTGTTTTTATTTCTAGTATCACAATCATGCCTGTTATTTGGACAATAGTGGTTACACAATTAGACTTCAAGTCTCTTCAGCAAACGAACATTTGTTAATTGCTTGAAGTTAAGGCGTGAGACGAAATTGAAGTTCGGTTGTTCTCTCGATTGTCTCTTTTGTTTGACAACCGTATAGTACGAATCTAGAGTCTCACTGGAGATAAATAAAAAAATGTCAGTCGAACAAAATCATGAAACTAATTTCAAAAACATATATTTCAGTACTAGTATAGTTAAAATTCAGAAGAGATGCTTAATTTAAATATAGCTGTTCCAGATAAAATTCACGAGAGACATCATACGTTCGTTATTTCGGCCAAAATTAACTCCATGTGCATTCGTCCGTGACACGTTTCAGCAAAGCCACTGCAATCAAAGTTGTAATTAGCAGCTAGTGAAACAGCAAATTAAATGTCCTTTCATGTGACACACGTGAGGTTGTCGCGTCGTGGCGTTTAGGGTCGGTTGGCTATTGCAAATATGGGAGCCATTTGTATTTCATACTCTCTCACCTACCTATCAATACCTACCTATAACTGTTACCTTTGTTTGTTTCTTTTACTTTCATGACTTCTCTTCTTCTCTTCTTCATGTTATATTAAATCTAATGACATAATTGATGGAGGATTTCCTCGTTTTCACATTTAAATAATACTGACCTTTCCCGCTACTTTGTCTACATACATTTTGGAAAATACGGCCACGGTAAGAGTTATGCCGGATCCGCATACGAACTCTCGCGTCTTTGTGAGAGTGTCACGTCACGTTTCACGATAAGATTTTTGCCGAACGTATCTACGGCGGAGGCACATCAAGCGCGGCCTTAGCATTAACTGTTTCGATTGTGTCACAAGGATGTGTATTACGTTAACAAATATTTAAAACTCAAAATTTAACCAGTTATTGCTACTACTAATACTAAATAATTATAAGTAGCGTTAGTTACACCGTAGCGGTTTTTTTCAGAATCAGACTGTTCTGTGAAATCTTCTTGCGAAATATATTACATATAATTTATTTCCCCTCCATGCCTCAAAAGAAAGGCGTTTATCTTTACATTCCTCAATGATTTTATCACATAGCACGGGTCTTAATTATTTTAAAGGCATAGCTCCTCGTTAACGTCCATATCGTCGTAAGGTCTCGACTTAGCGAGTCAGACACTATTCGGACGCTCGTCCGTCGTCATGGACAAACTCCAGTCAGATTGTCGTTGATTGATTGTTGATGTCGCGTTATCATAATCAAGCTAGATCCGGCAATGCTGTGAACGAAAGAATTATCTTACGTGGACCCGTCGTGTGAACAAAGGTACATGCTAGTACACCACCGTTGTTCTTACGTAGGCCCGGTGATTTCACCGGATCTAAATACGTCACCGTGTACAAGAACCCTAAATCGCCATAATCACACACTGAAATTTCTCTATAAATTA
The DNA here is from genome assembly GCA_907165235.1 of Zeuzera pyrina. Classification (NCBI taxonomy): domain Eukaryota; kingdom Metazoa; phylum Arthropoda; class Insecta; order Lepidoptera; family Cossidae; genus Zeuzera; species Zeuzera pyrina. Next base: position 8,172,884 of record OU015629.1, read on the forward strand.
CTTTCATGTTAATCGTCTCAAAATATTCTTCATTAATATTTTCTCATAACAAATTAACAGTTTCACACGTCAATGGCATTACTACGCGTATTATATTGCAATAATATGGTACGTATATGTATAGTATGTATGTGTACATCCATTACAGTAGTATCTAAGTTATAATATCGAAAACCGGGAAACTAACGCTTTACACGGAATTAAGCTTGCTGCGACAGTTTACTTGAGACATTTTTTTAACTTTTTTTTGCGATCTTAATTTAAAATGGAAATCGCTAGCGGTTTACATTCTCCATATCAATTAATTAACATAATATTTAATTGAAATTTGTACACTAATAGAGAAGCATGTTAATGTTTTTTAGAACTGTAGTGATCACATTTATTCTTTCAACTTTGTGACTAGTACAATGACATCTAAAACTACTTTTTTATTCTCGCCATTTGCGTTTTGCCACAATTTTTTCTTAAGATGAAGGTCTTGAAATCAACGTTTTTAAAAGCAAAATGACTAATGACATTTAAAATCATACGTGCTTCTGAACCATTAACATTCTCATCGAATAGTAATTTAAATGCTTCAAGAAATGTTAAAATTAAATACCTAGAAACTTCTACATTTTATTTTAAAATTTATTTTCCATGCCTCGACTCATAGTCGTCGAAAATACTCATTACTGAACGACTCAACGTATCATCCATTTCAGTTAATTAAGCAAACGAAATATTACATTGTCCAGGATATCTAAGCCCAAGGAGGACGACAGCGATTGGAGCGCGCTATCGTGGCACTGCATTTCCTACAACACAGCTGGACTCGGGATTCGGTGCGTTCCGTAAGGGATTCCAGAGGCCTTCTCTTCCCATTATAGATAACTACCGCAGTCATTCGTCATCAAAAGAATGATGACACAGATATATGTGTGTGCGGATGTGATCGTACGCATTTAAATACATTCGTATTCTTAAGCCGCGTACTTTATATTGTCCGCATTATGATTTGAAATATTGAGATATAAAAATTCATTCATTACTGTTTAAGGTGCCTCGGCTTGTCAACATGTCTCCACGAAATTCACTGTACAAACTTGTATGTATAAGTATATTAAATACTAATATGAAAATTACACACAATAGTTCAAGCCATTTTAAATACGAGGCGAATAGAGCATCAAGACTTAGGTTAAGGTTTAGGTCTTGCATCCAAGCGCGGAAGGTTCTGGTATCGATTCCCAGTCAGCTTAATTTAGGAAACGAACTTTTCTAGATTGTCTCGGATCTGGGTGCCCTGGGAGACGCCCCTAGTAGTCGTTGTTCTCACAGCACAGAGAATGATAACTTAGTTCAAGGCTAGATTAATTTTATATATTATCTGACGCTTATTCATTTATTTATGAACTTGAAAATTAATGCAGAATTACCTACCCTTGAAACAAACAATTGGAATATCAGAATCTTAACCTTTGTACTGATTTCGACCGCTCACTCTGATATTGGTTTTGTTGGCCACAAATCAATAGTTGATTAAACACTCAATCTTGAATAAATAATGAAATGGCGGTTTGTGAAAATTCTGCTGATGTCAGTTGCAGCGGACTCTGTTAGTATTGAATGAAATTATCTACGTTGCTATTTATTTCAGTTATTGCTTTACTGGACGCAAACTATGGTCGATTGTAAATAGAACTGTTTCATTCATCGTCGTTGTTTTAATTGTTGTCGTTGTTACTGGTGTATCACCCTTTAAATAAAATACAATGGACTTTACGTATATATTTATTTGTACTATGTCCTTATTTATATATTATTACTCACTTGAAACAGTAAAAATATATCGAATATTGTAAATATTGTGTTACATTCAATTAATTCGTTAGGGATACAGCGTAAAAATATGTATGTATTCAATTAATTTGTATAATAACGTAACGTAAAGTCACAGTATCTCTCTCCAAAGGAAAGTTCTCATTTAGACTGCGTGCTATAGGGCCATCAGTTTGGTCAGCTTAGCAAGTAAAGTCCACACCAAGGTATTGACTGAACGTACGAATGGTGTTTCTGAAAGATATTTGTGGGAGGCGCAAGGTGGTTTTAGGAACGGTAGGGGTTGTACGGATCAGATTTTTTCGCTTTGCGTTATAGTAGGGAAGTTTCTGGCCATAGGTCGGAAAGTTTTCTGCGCTTTCGTGGATCTGGAATAAGCATTCGACAGAGTAGTGCAAAAGAAACTGTGGAGTATTCGGTCTCGATATGACGTGGAGGACCCCTTACTGTTGGCTGTGAGGTCATTATATAGAGGTCACAGAGCCTGTGTAAGGATAGATGGTGACATATCGCCCTGGTACGAAGTCTGTTCAAGCGTCTGACAGGGTTGCGTGTTGTCTCCCTGTCTATTCGTGCTGAATTTGGACAGTTTTCTCGAGGTAATATGAGTAGTATGATGTGTGATGATACAGTGGTAAACTACTTATTGTACAATGACGATGCTGTGCTTATAGCACCATCAAAAGCAGAGTTAGTCACGCAGACACTAGTCACGCCATGAAAGAAGAATTTGACGCCAAAGGATTGAATATGAATGAGAACAAAACCAAGGTTCTGGTGTTTTAAAGGGAAGCGGTACAGACGAAATGTGAGATTTGGGTGCATGTAAAATGTTTAGAACAAGTGAATGAAATTGTGTATCTGGGGAATGTGTTTTCGAGGAATGGAAGATGTGAATTGAATGTGGAGAGACGGGTAGCAGCTGGCAATAAAGTGAATGGTGCTCTGACCGCATTAGTAGGCAGTCTTACACAGCCAAAATGGCCATCCACAACGCGATGTTGGTTCCAACTTTATTGTACGGTAATGAGGCTTGGATATTCCCGAAATCAAAGTTAAAGTCAAAGTCAAATCAATTTATTCAAGTAAACCCAAATGCAAGGTATTTTTGAACGTCAAATCTACTTTGGTTCAGTTCAAAAAGAATACCTGGATACTGAGAAGAACCGACAAGAAACTCAGTCAGGTATCATTTTTTCAACATCACATCTACAATACTTATTTAGAATACAATATCCATAAAGCCAGTAAATGCATGTGCAGAGAGGATTACTTCCAGTCTATTGTTGTGTCTTGAATGAAATCGCTAATTTTGTAGTACGCTTTTCCAATCAATGTGCGTTTAATAACAAGTTTAAATCTCTTTTCCGTTAACTGAGTAATTTCTCGAGGAATTTTATTATAAAAACGAACACAGTTACCCAAAAACGAATCACTTGACTTTTGTAATTTAAATTTAGGAATAACTAGCTGATCACGACCACGAGTTTCCACACCATTAATAACGCCTTTCTTTTGAAATAGATCTAAATTTTTTTTAGTGTACATTATGTTTTCATAGATGTATAACGAGGGTAAGGTGAGTACATCAATGGCTTTAAAATGATCTCTCAGCGACTCTCGTGCGTTCATTCTGTAGATGGTACGTATTGCCCTCTTTTGTAAAATAAAGATAGATTTCATATGAGCCGCTGATCCCCACAGTACCAGACCATAAGACATAAAGCTATGGAAATATGCGAAATACACCAGCCTAGCCGTAGCCACATCTGTCAACTGTCTAATACGCCTAATAGCATATATTGCCGAACTGAGCTTATTAGCTAAAGTCCCGATATGGTCCGCCCACTGTAACTTATTGTTTACTGTTAAACCAAGAAAAGTAGCTGATTTCGTTAATTCTAATTGTTTCCCATCCAGTTCTAGTTTATTATGGATTTTAGGTACATTGGATAGGGAAGACTTGACACGATTGGTTTTTTTGTGCATTCAGTAATAAATTACTAGCAGCGAACCATCTCGAGACATCCACCAATGTCCTATTCTGTCCGCCAATATTTTTATCTTTTCTGTTTACTTTAAATAATAATGATGTGTCATCAGCAAATAATATTATTTCACATAGGTCTTTAAGCATAAATGGAAGATCATTAATGTAAACCAAAAATAGGAATGGTCCAAAAATTGATACTTGGGGAACGCCCATCTTTAATTTAGAACCGACAGACGTAACCCTATTTACACTAACTTTTTGTTCTCCGTCAGCCAGATATGAAATCACGAGATCGAGAGCTTTATCACGTATTCCATAGTATTTCAGCTTGTAAATTAAAGTTTTGTGATAAACACAATTAAAAGCTTTGGAAAGATCACAAAACACGCCAATGGCATCTCGTGACCCCTCCCAAGCCTCGAGTACAGTTTTGATCAAGCTTGCTCCCGCATGTGTTGTTGACTGCCCTCTCGTGAAACCGTACTGTTGACAATGAAATATCCTGCAAATGTTAAAATGTGCCAGCATTTGGTTGAGCATTATTTTTTAGAATACTTTACTCAACGCTGGCAGTATCGACACTGGACGGTAGTTTGTGGGATCTGACTTACAACCCGATTTAAATATTGGTATAATTTTACTATGCTTATCAAATCGGGAAAAACACCTTGATCTACACATTTATTAAATATATTTACTAAAATTGGTGTTACTATTGGCATTATATTAGCCAGTACATGAACTGATAATCTCCACAAATCTTCACTTTTCTTTTTTTTTTAATTCTTTGAAAGTTTTCTACATCTCAAATGAAAACGTGTGGCTGAACTGAAAGCTAGGGAACCACTTTCCTATATTTTGGCTTAATAGTGCCCGTGCTGCATGTGCAGAGGATGCTAGACCATTAGTAATTTGTACAGGTGCATTTGAAAAAACTTAACTAAACCATTAGCAACCTGTTTTTTATTAGTACTCGTAACGATTTTATTATTAATGTATATTGAGAGGTCTTCATTTTTCTTATTTTGTTTGCCTACTTATGTGTTAATAGTGTTCCATATCGCTTTTACTGTGTTATCTGCCTTTCTAATTTTATTGGCGATATGGATTGATTTAGCGTGCTTTGATACCTTTTTAAACATTTTTGAATAATTGCGGACATAGCTATGAAAGCTTTCATCCGATGTGTATGATTTTTCGTCATACAACTCATAAAGTCTGTCCCTACTTTTTCTAATGCCTTTTGTCGCCCAATCAGAGAAATGTAACTTGTTGTCAGTAATTATTTTTTTCTTCTTTGGGCAGTTTTTATTAAATATGTCGGTTAAATTTTGCAAAAAACTCTTACATATGATATTCGGATCGCCAACAGAGGGAACGATGTTTGCTAAATTTGTTGCCTCGTTAGTAAAACGTTATAATTGATTCCCGCCTAATGATCTAAACTCAATAATTCGTTCTAATTTATTTTTGATACAATCTAATTTCATTAATTGAGCTTTATGATCTGATCGAAAACCACTAATAATTTTACACTCTCTAATTCTGCTCTTATTCATAAAAACATTATCAATGCACGTCGCCGAATGGTATGTAACCCTGGTCGGTTCATCAAAAATGTGCAAAAGATCGAATGAAATCGAGTGAAAGTATCATAAATGCAGTAGAAATGTGATCTCTTAGAAATATGAGCGGTGTATAGTAAAATATGTCACCCTTGCGGATAGGATAAGCAATGAAGAGATACGCAGTATGACAGGGTTGCATAACAGCGTTATTATAAAAATGAAGAAAATAGTGCTAAGATGGTTCGGGCACATAGAAAGAATGAGTAATGAAAAACTGACGAAGAAAATCTACAGAGCGAAATCAAGTGATAAAAGAAGCCAAGGAAGACAAGGCTGACTTATGAAGATCAAATAGCCAGAGTGTTAGCTGACGGAAATGTCAAGAGCATTCGCATACCTAGGCGAAACTGTGCGAGGAAAATGATGAGATTTGAGGAAGCGAAAGAAGTATGTAAGGACCGCTATGCTTGGCGCTCTGTCCTCTCCGACTACCCCGTTGGGGATACTGCATAAAGATATGTATGTATGTATATTCGTAACTGCATTTCCATAAAATTACAATGCAAAAATAAATTAAATCCACGTATCACGTAACTTTTTTTGAAAATACGATACATTGATCCTATACGACTATATTGCATTATAAAAGTGTTCTAAGTAAACATATTATGAAGTTGTTTTAATAAATACAAGTATGGTCTGTTTTAAGTATGGTTAAAAACGTAAAGAATCGTTTTTTTTTCTTTTAAGATAAAACATAGGTAGATATGTTATATGAGAATTTGTATAAAAGTATGTACATACGTATGTTATAAAAAAAATACAGCATTGTTCACATGATGTGAAATTTATCGAAAAATTTCTTTATGTTAAGTAACTTGTGTCAAAAACTAATTTATGTATTTCAACGTGTTGATTTAAATGAAACACTTAATCTTATTAACTTTTTTGACAAGTTGGATTGAAACAGACTTTAGGTACAAATAGATGTCCGATTTGTCACTCTTCTGATGTTTTTGTTGTGTTTTTTTTCTACGCACTACTTATTTTTATTAGCTTATTCTCTTTAATCCATAAAGGCTAATATATTGGTGGTCAAGGCTATCCACTAATGGACAACAAAAATAACATGAAAGGAAAACCATTTTAGACGTGCGTATCATAGATTACACACATTATCACTGCACACTACACTGAATCTATCTATATAAATATCTTTCTATGTTTGATTGTTCCGCGTACACTCGCGAATGTTTCTGAATTATTTAACGAAGTCGCGGAAAACAAGTAATCAATAATATTCTTGCAACTGAAAAAATAAATAAATGTAAATGAAATATAAATCCTACATTAATTAACCTTATAATAAAATAAAATTCTACATTATTTGACTGTATATTTATATACACACATACATATCTTCACGCTGTGTCCCTAACGGGGTAGTCAGAGAGGACGAAGCGCCAAGCGTCGCTGTCTTTACATGCTTCTTTCGCTTCCTCGAATCTCATCATTCTCGTCACACGTCTTCGCTTAGGTATGCGAGTGCTTCTGACATTTCCGTTGGCTAACACTCTGGCTATCTGATCTTCATAAGTCAGCCTTGGTCTTCTTTGGCTTCTTTTACCACTCACTTTCGCGCTGTATCGATTTTCTTCGACAGTCTTTCATCACTCATTCTTTCCATGTGCCCGAACCATCTGTGCATTCCTTTCTTCATTTTTACAATAACACTGTCAATACAATAACACAATAATACAATACAATAATGCAATAACACTGTCACTATATATTTACTAACACAAACATATCGTTACAAATATAACTAATAAATGTGTAAATATTACATACATTTAAATCAGAAAGCAATGCAATGAACTACGTAGAAGAAACAAATTCTAATCGATATGTAGCTACACATTGAGCAAATCGCTAAAAAATTAAACAATAGAAATTGCAAACACTATCATTAGGCGTCTTTGATGTACTTTTCAAAGCTCGGAATATACGTAGTACGTATACTAACCCGTGGGTCGCTTCACGCCTGTAAAGTTACGTTTGCGTATGTTTTCTACGCCAACCATACATGACATGTTGCGTCAATATTTACACAAACTTTCAATAAAATCAACTCCTAAGAGAAGCGAAAAGGAAAAGTATTTCATTCAATAAAATGTTTGAAAACAACCAAGTCATCAAACAATCAGAAGCGATTACGCTCTTATTCTTTATGATAGAAAATAATCCTTTAAAAGTAAGACAAAAGGAAACGATCGCTACAAGGAGAGAAACTTTTTCAATATCTGGCCGACAACAATAGCCGGCGTTTCTTTTTTATTCGCTTGGCCGAGGGAATAAATTCCGTATCAAATTTCTCCCTGGATAGCCGTAACTATATATCTTCCGGACTTAAAGACTTCGGACCGCGATTATCCACAAAAGAGTGAACGCGAATAAAATAAGGGAAATAAAATCATAACGACAATGCACTTTTCTTTTATACCGAACACGTACGCATTATACGCACACTCTAAACGACACTACGGAAATACTCTGTGTGTAACGGCCCATATTCTGGCTCATCTCGTCGACTTTACTATCGCGTTCTTAGACAAAATTGTGTTTTATAGCTGCGGGAGAAAGCTTATATTCCTGTTTTGTGTTTATTGCTTTGGAAGGGCGGCCGTCGCGTAAGCTACAGGCCACGTGCACCTCGACAACTTGCGCTTAGTTCTTCACGAACTGTGTGGGAGGTTAGTCTGCTACATGAATATGTTTCGTCAATGTCATGTACTATAGCGCGAACGCGGTGCGAAAAAGCGTTTTTCGCTCGACGAGCAGTGCTGCGTGTGTGAGTGCGGTCTCACCACGTGATTTTGACAGACGTTTCATCCAGTGAAAAGCCGGTTGCTATATATTTTATCAACTAACGATGTGTCCGAATTGATGCGACAGTGAAAGTGTTTTTTACAATTTATTGTAGTAAATAGTTTATATTCAAGCTATGTTTGAGTAACGTCAAGAGGATTCAAAAGGATTTTAGATATAACTTGGTTCAATTAACGCCGGCTATGGAGTGTTTTCGGTAAGTAACTAATAAGAGTTTTGATTAAGTATTTAACGATCGATAACTGAAATTAATTTAATTGCGATCTACGTAACGATCATATTAGCTAGCCTGTAACTAATGGTTTTTGTTTATTGTTTTGAAATCAAGTAAATGTTATTTATTCGTTAAAGGAAGAAATTCTGTCTCCGAATTACTTAACGATGAAGGTCTTAAAATCGTTTCCGAAACCTATTTAGTTAGTTCTGAGCTTATTTGAGTATTCACGTTAAAATGCATTTTCAAATCAGAATAATTCTCTGTCAGAAATCACTGATTTACTCAGTATTTCGTATACATTTTGCGTTAAACATTATTTATTTAGTAGGTGTCTAATGCGCATGCTCGTTGCTATGTCAACAAACTTAATATGTTATATTTTATGTACACTTAGGAGGTATGTACATTCGTAGGAAATTGAAGTATTAATAAAATATTTGTTAGACGTCTCCTCCTTTGCAGACTCACATTAAAACAATATTAGACTAATTTTATAACGAGGTCAATGACTCCTATACACTGCTAAATGAAACGAAATATGATTACATCTATTACGTACTAGGTTTTCACGTAGATTAGGAAAAGCGTCTAATTTTAGTGATAGCGTAGCAACATATTCATATCTATCTAATAGGGATTTTAGCTTTTTAAAAGTGCAATTCACATAAAAAATTTTGTATTGCGTACTACATATTTATGTGAAGCTCGAACAAACAAAAACACAGGATACAGTAGAAGTTGATACTATATTTTAATATAGTATCAACTAAACATAAAACAAATATATTATAAATATGTATTAAACGTTAGTGAAGCTCTAAAAACTTAACAATATTTTTTTAGGATTTCGTATTTAAAAGGAAAAAAATAGAACCCTCATAATTTCGAAACAAACAGATGTCTGTCTGTTTGTATATCTGTTTGTCCGCATATCACAATCATTTTATTCGGAGGCAATTGACAGTACATAGATAAAAATTTTGGAAGCTAGGTGTACACTATGAACCACTTTACAAGTGAAGTGAAATTTTGAAAAAATAAAGTAAGGGGTGGCACTCCATACTTGCAACTAAGCATGAGCATGAGCATGTTGGCTATGTTTAGATAGATCTTCAAAAATGATACGGTGGTTTCAGTGACTTTTTTATTAAAGTCAATAGTTACTGAGACATGCGCTTCTAAAACCGTAAAAGCGTGCCCCCTCCCTCTCATTAACTATTCAAGTACCTATGGGATGGATTTTTTTTTAATAAATTAAGGTATTTTTCATTACATCCTCAGCGACTGCAGAAATATCTATGTTTTTCGTCGTCATTGAGAAACACTATAAAATACAAATTTATCAGAACTACAAAACTCTTCATTGCGTGTGGTCCGACACACATTTGGCCGATTTTTTATTAACTGCAATGTCCCATGATATAAGACCCATGTCCGTGGGTCTGTAACAGTTTTATAGTGGCGTACAAGTCTTGTCTTATACACCTTTAGATGGTCTGGGGAACATAAAAGGCGCAAAAATATAAATCACCTAGGAAATTTCCACATAGTAATACCCACTAAATTAATTGACAAATATTCGCATTTGAATACGTTGTATATTCCATTATTCACTAGATGTAGGAGTGATTGACCCGAAGCTACTGACAGTAACCCTGCAGATGCTTATTGCTTATATTGACGTTCTAACGTCACCTGCCGTTTCTCATGACTCATTCATGTTTACGTCTTGTATCAGCGCATAAAATAAGGTTTCTACAGAAAAATGTAATATCTTTTTGTTAGCAACCTGGTCATTTTAACCGACTTCTAATAAAGTGGGAGGTTCCCAATTCATCTGTACATTTTTTTATGTATGTTCCGGCATAACTTTTTTGTTTACGAACCGATTTCAATTTTTTTTTTCATGTGGTTCAGCTCTAATATGGTTCCCTTTAAATTTCACTGCTCTAGACTTTTGACTTCGAAGATAATATCGAAATATACTATTTTGGTATGTTCGGCATCGACTTCAGTAGGTAACTGTCGAATTTAATTGCATTGGTACATATCATATTCATGAAGTTATTTTTGTACTCGAGTTATGATTAGAAAAGTATAATTATTTAGTACTTTCAGTGTTTTTTTTTTTTATTTTGAAGTCTGTTTAATTTTTTCTTAAAAAGTTTTTTTAATCGGAGAGAAATAAGTGCTTTTCATAATTATCAATATAGTATATAGGTTACATTATCACCTAGTTTTTAATATTATTTATCTTTTTAGATTTCTATAGCCAAAATGGCAAAAACAGAGCCTTTACAGTTTTATCGTAATATCTACCTGTCTGTCTGTCCGTCTATCTGTTTTTATATGATAGAAGTAGCTTTGCCATCTTTAGACCTATTGAGTTGAATTTGGCGCAGAAACGTTAATTAGTAACCTAAAATTTGAAAGGAGAAACAAAGAATTAATATTTAACAGACGTTTTGGTCCTTTTTAGTTGACTTCAAAAAAGAGGAGGTTCTGTTTTCGTCTGTATGTATGTTTTTCGTATATATGTTCACCGATAACTTTGTCAATCATTATTGTGTACAATTGTATATATTCAATTATTATTTTTACGTTGGATTCAGTATAGCTAGTAATATCAATGAAATTATAAATAAATTTCATTGATATTGGAACTTGAACTTAGAAGACATACCACCATGAAATAACGCTAACCACTTGTAAGCTTTATTTATATTGATGATTCTTTTATATATCATTCTACTCTGGAATTAGAAAAGAAAAGTAAGGAGTAGTTTTTGGAACTTTCAGTGTTTTTTTTTTTAAGTCGGTTTAATTTTTTTCTTAAAAAGTTTTTTTTATTTACTGTATAAACTTCTAATTTATACAAAATTGCTCCGTAACTTGTAAAAATGACTAGTCAATGAGACAATACAGGATAAAAAGCTGTAACAAGTGGTAAATAATTGATAACTATTACTGAAGTATTAATTGACAATTCGCAATTAAACTTTTCAGAAAAAATGTAAGTACCTCCTATCGGAAGATGTAAGCCACATTCTGTAAAAATCATGGACCACAAATAGTGTACTTATGCTTAAAATAATAGGAAAAACTGCTATCAACTGGAATAAAAGGTGGGGTACACGTTACCACTACTTTGTAATTTTCTTTTATAAATATTGCATACGTTAATTGTACGATGTACTCATTTGTGAGTGTTATATTCGAAGTACAATAATGTATTATCATTCTTGCTACGTTATACGTATTCTAATCTATAAGGACAATTAGATAAGAAGTACTCCTACCACATTATATAATATGGATGAATTTGACTAAATTCAAATTGAGACTACTGCGACTAATTTCGTTAATAAGTCGGAGACTAAGATATCCGGGGTATCACCATAGTTATATTTGAAATGAAGTGTAACCTATACACCGGTTGTTAACTTTAGTGCCCGCATCCAATTGGTCGTGTTTTACCGTGAAATGACACTCTAGTGTCACGTCAAATTGCTCGTATTTCCTCAACATTAAAACGAAGCAATAGAAACTCGTATCAGAGATGAAGATAACAATTAAGTAATTCACATATGATGTGAATTATCTGATTTAAACTAATTTTCGATAAAAGTTCTTTGTAAGTTCTACTATTTTACATTTTTTTCAGAATTTTCTATCTCATAAAATTTAGAACGGAGAATACACTTTTTAGGACTTTAGAGCATATTTCAGTATCTATAGACTTAAATAAACCAGTTCCTTTTAAACATAATTTTCTAAATAACTGTTACATTATCTACTGTAAATAACTAAAAAACACTGCACGACCTTAAATCTAGCGATATTTATTGCAAGATTGTATTCCGTTCAGTGTGAATAGTATCTAAATAGCACTGATATTATGTACTTATACATACGAAGCTCCAGGAATTTAAAAACCTTAAAGGTTTTCATTATACATTATACATTGAAGGTACATTGAAAGTTATACATTGAAGGTTTTCATTATTTGTTTAAGAAATAAGACACATCTTTCATCCATAACTAAGAAATAAAGCATATTATCTCCGAATATACATTAAACGAAATCTCGGCACCAAAAGAAAACCGAGCGAAGGTTTATTTTGAAGCAACAAACAGGATGGGTGTTGCTAAAAGTTTCAACGTGAATCAGTATTTTGTTGCAGTAAGATTCAAATTGAAAACGTGGGCGACGTTTTTTCATTTCATTTTTCATGAAGAGTAGACTGAATCGAAATAGACATAAAGTAACGAATTGTTCACTCTTTATTTTCATTGCATTAATTAAAAAATAATAACGAACACTTATGTGCCTGCCTTCTTTGAATTCAAAATATATAAAGTAATAGAAATCACAGCGTAGTAGTAATAAACATTTAATGGATAGCACACAGGTAACGTCGCTGTAAAATTATGTTACAGAAATACTTAATCAACTCAAGAAGAAAATTAAGCTCGTTATATTCTCTTGTTTATACTAATTTTATAGCGATGAAGAAAATGAAGCCGCTTCCTTCATGGAAGTGGTGTTTCACTCAGTTGCTGAACTGCTCATTTTATGCTTTCATAGTTAACTACTAATATGACGATCTGTATGATTATATACTTTCAATCTAGGTGTATTTTGACGAAATGATCTGTATGTTTATATACTTTCAATCTAGGTGTATCTTACTTTAATGTTGTATTTTGTAAAAGAAATTCCAAAATAATCAAAACCAAACAAATTACAATGAGGTTTGTAAATTCTACATAATAAAACTAGGATATAATAAAATTTAACGAATTTTATTGAACATAAATAAAGTAAGTGAAAAAGTACGTATGAATTAAACGGTTTTATTGTAAAGAAACATAATAATGATGCAGATAATGTGCTAAAAGCTAAATAATAATTAGGTAGGTACCAGGTAACAGTCATCACACCACTCTCCTCATCCATCTAGAGTCTAGGTTCCCAAACTTATTTTGTGTACTGAGTCGAGAGCTCATGCAGTCGTTGTCTAAGATGCCTCCTAGCTAAATGAAATTACAAATCACCCCCCAGGCCTCTACACAACGCCCCCATTTTTTTTCTGGGTCTCTTACCGCCCCCCTTTAGGCCTGCAGCGCCCACAGGGGAGCGTTATCGCCCACTTTGGGAATGGGTGATTCTAGAGCATTGATTAGACTAAAATGAAATCGAATTTCATATAAAAACAAAACCTCAATCAGGTTTTATTTTTATTACTCACATGATACCATACACTTGCAAAATAAATGTTACTTGTAATAAATGGACTAGCCATTATAACAGATTAGGGAGTTTAATGGTCTAATAAAAGTAATATTTAGTGGATTATACAGACAATTACATTTATTACTGTATATTATATACATAAACATTATTAGTGTTTACGCGTCCTCCTTTTTCCTGAAAATGTCTTGCAAAGGAATTTAAATGTATAGTAGGTACCCGTAGAACATGACTCGGATGGTTTGCGAAGACGTGACAGGAATCCTTTTATCTCACAGCAACTTGCTTCCAAAAATTTACTGAACACTTTTTATAAATAATGGTGGAAGGATATTTAAAGAAGTAGCTCGTTTTAAAAGACGTATCTGCTGAGCAGCAATGTCACCGTTAAAACATGAAAACACCATAATTAATGGTAGTCGCTCATAAGATGCCAAAGCAGTTCACAGCATAGGCCTTCGTTGGTGTATTAGAAAAAGGAATATGTACCATAATCGTTAATTACTGACGAGCTAAAATGATTCTCATCCCGCGGTCACGAAGGAAAGAACGTCTAGTCTTACTATGATATTTAACGTAATCTACGTTATGACCAAGCACATATATGCAGATTTCAATATGTCATGACATTTCACGATTTTGTAATTGTTTAACAAGTTATCAACAATTAAGCAACTTTGATGTTAGCTCTTTCAAATACGTGAGTTATATTGCATACGTACACATCTTCAAGCTGGGCTAGTCAGAAAAGATAGAGCGCCAAACATCGCGATTCTTACGTACGTCTTTCTTTATATCTGTATGTACATATAAACTTACCAATATAATAATAAATCAGACTGAAATGAAAGCGATAATAAATCCCTAGATAATTCTGCCTAGCGTAATCGCTGTGCTGACTGTCCAGCTCGACATATGCCTTTATTTCAATAGTTTTAAATGCTTAATGTCCTATCGTCTATATTCTATGCTTATTGCCTACCCAAACTAAGTCTTTGCAGCTTTAGAATTTACTAATTACATGTTTTACATTACATATGTTGTGTTTTCATCCACACAATAAATAGAAATAAATTCATGAATTTTTTTTTTATAAAAGAGGGGCAAACGAGATATCGGGTCATCTGATGGAGAGTGACTACCGCCGCCTATGAACACTCGCAACGTCCGGGGATTCACAGGTACATTGCCGGCCTTTAGACAAATAGGGAAAGTAGTGAAAGAAGGGGAGGGGGTAATGGGCCACTGGCACTCACACTAACTATAATTTTTGTTCATAAAAGAGGGGGCAAACGAGCCAGTAGGTCGCCTGATGGTGAGTGACCAACCGTCGCACATGAATACCCGCAACATCCGGAGAATTATGTGTGCGTTGCCGGCCTTTAGGGAAATAGGAAAAGAAGGGAAAGATGGGGAGGGGGTAATAGGCCACTGGCACTCTCATTCACCGAATAAAACACAACAGCAATAGATGCTGTTATTTGACGGTAATATTCTGCGAGAGGATGGCATTTCACCCGGGCGAGCTGGTCCAATTTCTGCACTGCAGCATGGCTCTACCATGACACTCACAACAGCACAAAAATAACAAAGAAATGTGTATTTAAAATGAAAAAAAACAATATAATTATTAAGTAACAAAACCCATAGTAAAGTATGCATATTGTCATTTATAACAATTTTATACTAAAAAATAACTGCGTTTTCCAATCATAAGTATCAGTTTCTCCATAAAGTCTTTAGTCAGTAAGCAGGATAATATCAGTAGGAACAGTGAGTGTTATATGTCTCAGTCAAGGTTCTCGGTGTTATAATAATACAAATCACAAGTTTTACAAAGTCGGAATTTTTACAAAATAGAAACCCTATTTTGTCAACCTGCAACATGTATATTGCATTGACGCACTTCCTTTGAATTATATTGAACGTAATTCAAAGGAAGTAAAATTATTGCAATGCACATCATTGTTTCAACTCTCCTCATTCACACACATCTAGAACTAAGTAAATCTATAGTGTTTCATTAAATATCCTGCACCCTAGAGACTACAAACTTTATAACAAGCAAAGTTCAACACATGGAACAATGCCCTAACGAACCGTCGACGACCATCAATTTCATGTTTCTGCGAGATGAATCTGTTTCTCAAAGAAAGCACACGTTTTATTAATTCAGTTACAGTTCAATTCATTGTGTAATGATATCAGTAACAGAAATAAACTTTATGAAGTTTTATATTTCACAATTTTTTAATCAAAACGTGCTATTAACTTTCAAAGCCCTCGAAACGTAGATTAAATTCGTATAATGTATATGATAGAAATTTCGTAACACAGGAGAATCTATTTATAAAAAGGTAAAAACAAAACAGTTCAGTACATTTTTCTTCTTTGTTTGTCAACCAATTTTTTTTTTTATTAGTAGCTATTGACAAACTTTAGTGTCATCAATAAAACAATTTTGGAAATAATTATATTATATTATACGTGAAGCGAAAATTTCGGATTCCTTTTTAGGAATATTGCGCGCACGCAGGAGTGTGAGATTTGGTATAGTTTAACGTTCATTCTGCCAATGTCAAAAAGACTGTCAATGTTAAACTCTTGGGTTAAACTCATATTATTTTATGATCATTGTAGATTGTATATATGTAACCTCCTAAGAATAAACAGTCACACACAGTAGAGATTGTCGCAAGAGAGTTTATATTACAAGGTTATAGTTATATTTACGGTCGAATTTCGACCACCGGTCGACCTCTAATAAAATTAATTAATGGACATAATATGTAGATATATTAGTCATCGAGATTCTGACAACAAACACAAAAGTTTTCTTTGTAAACAGCTGTTTCTCAGTAACACTTTTTCTCAAAGCGAGATTTATCGCCGCAAAACAAACATTAAACCATTGCAAATAAAAGTTTTATAACTACAAAAATGTACAACTACAAAACATGTTCATGACGCGAACAGGTTGATGACTCTTTAATTACTGAAGGGAGATCAATGACACGCGGATTTATTTTCGATCGACTTTTCATATTTCCTGCATCATTTATGAACACAATTAACACTGCATTGAGATATTACGTTCTGCGTATTGGAAAACATATTCTAATATTTAATTAATTTTGATTTAAAAGTGGTACACGTGTCTTATGCATTCCAATTCTGTCAAAGTTGATTGTGAAAATAACAAATTTGATCACATCTATGAGATATCCAGAGTGTACAAAAACAATTGTGGGCGACAATACAAGTAACATTTATTTTGCAAGTATGTAGTGTATGGTATCATGTGAGTATTAAAAATAAAACGTGATTGAGGTTTTGTTTTTATATCAAATCATTTTTTATTATCCAATTAATTTCACTTATTCAACAAATAGGCACATGTAGGTAGATAAGCCATTTATTAAGGAATTATTTATTTTATCTATCGTAAAGCTTTCACATTCTATAATTACCGATTAAACTGTTTTTATATTTATTTTTTGCAGTGATATACACGTACATTGATGGAACATAGGTACATAGTTTGATAAATTGGTAAGTTTCGAAAAAATTACGATTTTCTTATCACAATGACGAAGAGTTTGAACCAAAATTTGTAAGATAAAAGTTAAATAATGCGATATTGCTTACAAAATGTATTCAAATGGGGTCAAAATATGTACAGTGAAGGCCGATGATGTCATGTTTGTGAATCTTTCACCTGTTAAAGCGAAGCGTTGGCAGCGAGCGTATGACACAAGACAGCAATAAGTTATTCACGCACATGCGCGTTATGAAAGACAGCGTGACACAATTATATGATAAGATAATGCGTGATGAGGCACACGAAAGCGGTAACATGAATCCCGATTGAACAGTAAACTTTATTAATGAACAAAGGAACTTGAATAATAATTAATGATAAGTTCTCTAAAGATTACGACGATATTACTGCCAATGATATGGAAAATTATAAACGTAAAAATTAATTATTAGGTGACACGAAACAGAAAAATTGTGAAATTATGGTTCTACATGACACTATTTTATCGGCAAACGAGTAGTCACATAAAGTTCTGTCAGTTAAGATTCAAAATAGAATATTTACGGGGACCACAACAAAGCAAAAACATTCTTGAGATTGTTAAACTGACGACGTGTTTAGCTTCGTAATTAGCGTGTGTTAGGGAAAGCGTTTAAAAGATAAGAGAATTTATTACTGCTGACGACTGGTCAAAGTTTATCATCAATTTTAGTGCTACTATTTAAGTGTAATAATAGTAACATTAGTTTAAAAATAAATGTTGCATTTCTGCATCTTGCATTGCTAGTGTCTATGTTACTTATAATAAAGTTTAAAATTAATTTTGATAATATACTCAGACATTTCACACAGCGCCATCTAGTCCCAAAGTAAGCAGCACAGCGCTTGTGTTATGGGTACTAGACAACTCATATACTACATATATACTTTTCTTTTGTAAATAAATACATATTATACATAAACACCCAGACTCGGGGCGGTAATCGAACCGGCAACCCCCGTTTACTTTCCGACGCGCTTAGCCGTTGCGCCCCGGAGGTCGTCAAATAATAAGGTCGTCAAAATTAAGAATTAATGTAATTAAATTAATTCTTAATTTTGTTTTATCTCGGCCAAGTATTAAATTCCATATGAATTTGAGCTTGATTTGACATTCCACTTTACTTATTTTCGATACTTGGATCTCACTTTAATCAGTTGTAATACCAATAATACAAATGTATTGAAGTGTTTGCCAAACTAGGTTATCTACATTAACAAAGATACTTTTGAAGACTTCGGCATAAAGCATCTTGTTACTATTCCAACTTCAAACTTGAAAATTTTACATAATTACTATAGCAACTTTGAAACAGGTCTTAGAACTCCGGTTAGTTTATATTGCTTTACGGATTAAACGCCATCGCGTAACGCTAGCCGTCAATTTATTCAATTAGTGCAATGTGGCCAATTAACTTAGCAAATATCTTCATACTATTAAAAATGTATTTTTGTGTTTGCTTTTAAAAATATACAAAACATGGTCCTTGAGATCGACAAAAAAATACGTAAGAATGTATGTAAATATGTATGTACATATGTACGTTGTCTACTGTAGCCTGGAATCTACTATAGCCTACTATTGCCTGTAGCCTACTATAGTATGGAACCTACCACGTCCTGTAGCTTACTATAACCTGTAACGTACTATAATCTGTAACCTACTATGGTAGCCTATGTTACTCTGAGAATAGTTTGACTATGTAGCTCAAAGAATTTTCGAAGTCGCACCGATACTTTTTCAAAGATTACCTTCATAATATACCAAACAAACAAAATTTACCTTTAAATATTAGTGTAGATAATAATAAATAAATGGTTTTTATTCGATACAAATGTATGTAAACTAATAAAGTAGGTATGTTAGACATCAAAGTGCAACATAGTCACACTTTGACGTTGCTTCCAAGCTGGAACTAGATAGTAACAGGTTACTAACTTATCGCATACATAGGTTCCTTATGATAAGCCCTGTCTGTTTCTTAGTCGACTTTTACAACCTGCGTGGGTAAGAAAGCAGCTGGCACATTCTACTTTTTCTTTCTATCCCAAACCAGCATGAGAATGTACAAATCTGCTGTTTCTCTTAAACATTTCACCTTATAAAAAATAATATAATTCAATACAAGCACAACGGAAAACGCAAATTGTTTAGGCCAAGTAGAAACTTCCGTAGGTTCGATGATGGCAATTAGACCATAGTTCATTTATTAGCCCTGTACTATATTATGTATGCTATCGCTTAAGCATTATTGTACTATAATTGAGATCTCTTTTTTTTCTATAGTCTTGTAGTTTATTTTCGATTATGTTGTTATGTTATGTTGGACACATCTTAACACCTCCACACCTTTAAACAGAGAATAAAAATTACACCTCGAGACTACTTTCGGCTATAATTTTTCGAGTTTAAAGAGTGTAAAACAGAAGTACATAGCGACTAGTAGCCTGTCGCCTGAACATGCATCTTATAAGATTTAAACCTTGTCCCTTGGTCGACTTTTGCAATTTGTATGGAAAGATAAGCAGCTCGCACATTCTAAAATTCTTTTCTCTCAGACCAACATAGACAAATATTTGCATAATAGTAGATATAGATATTTACATAATCATTGTGCATTACTAATAAATATATTTATGGCGACATCATACCTCCAGGCTAAAACATAATCACCGGAAGATAGCAAATCTTCTGTCGTTGTATACGAGTACACTACGTTTAGAGATGCTTTGTACTGTAAATAATCGAGATGCTGGTTTCATTACAAATTCAAATTAGTTCCCTTAAGCCGATGACTGCTCGAGTGACAAGACAAATTGTCTGTCTGTCAGCAAACTATCTGCTTAATGAAATTTTGCCAACGATTTTAATTCTGGACACGTTTTGTATTGCTAGGTCGTTTACGTTACGCTCCACATCTTAACACCATAAATCTTCTTTAATATCATTTTTAGAAGTTTTTGACGCCACTTTTCAATATAATAAGCTTGGTTTAATAATCTCGAAGTTTTACCTTTTCGTCGAAATATAATAATACCTCTAATAATTTCCAGACGATAATATCAACTGCGTGGAAACAAAGCAGTAACAGTATAGTGCTTTTTTAGTAGCACAGTTGACGTAATTCCCAGGAGCCATATGTTGTATGGGTACCACACAACGAACTCAGGGAGCACCCAATAATATCCCGACTAGAGACAATTTGGAGAAGTTCGTATCTTAAATTGACCTGATGGAGAATGAATCTGACATTTTCGGCTTGGAAAGCTGCGCTAAGTTCTGCAACAATGCGCCAGCTACACAAATATTTATATCTATGACATATTTACATAATGATAGACAGATAGTGAACATTACCTTTATCACGTCCAATTTGAATAACATGCAAATAACCCTTCAATTAATCTGAACATTGTATGTTACGTAGCAAACCCACATAACAAAAGACGTGCATAATAATATATGCTGTAGAATGCAAGTATAACACATTAAAGCAAATTGTGTACAAAGATTTTTTTGCAAAAATAAATGGAATTTAGTTTAGACCTAATTTACATGAATAGCGAACGAGCGGCCGTTCTTTGTCTTTTAAGTTTCAATTAATTATTCCGCTTTATGTAAATAAACCACAGACGCGTCAGCTTTGGACCTCTTCGCCTTTTTGTTGCGACAACGGACGCCGAGCAAGCACACGCCGGCTAAAAACTTAAGTACATTTTATACTACAGAATCAAATAAATTGAAAGGCAAAAGTTAAACAGAGTTAGTTACTATTTAGTTAATAGTAGATTAAAGCTAATTTAAGAGATAATTTTGCGCGGCATTTTTATGATGATAAATGACAGACGATCGGACATAATGCGTGCAGTGATTCAGTCCGCTGACATAATGGGAAGGCCAGTGACTCGACTGATAACTGCTTGATACGAACACCAACAAAACGATGACCCTAATAATTTAGCTTCGATAAGAACGAATTATTGCAGGAAAATGCAGAACTGATGTCGATTAGCAAACGAAGCTATAGCAACATTTATCAACGGGACAAATCTATTACTCGTCGATAGAATTCATTTATCGATAAACTAATGAATAATTCAGCAGATGACAATGACGATTAATTATCGTCACTTGTTTACAACAGCTCCTTAACAAATGGCTTTCTGGCTTCCAGTGTTTTGATAAGATATTTAATGTAGATAATAAATAAATTTTAATATAATTCTTTATCAACACTATTATTCCAGACAAAATGTATCTGGATGCCATAAAGTAAATGTCATGGGAGACGACCACCCGTTGCGAGATTTCGAAGAATAGGCGCTTGCTTACAAGAATAACAATGCAACAGACAGTGTGAGTGAAGTGTGTCATTAGGATTTCACCGATCTATTTTTGTATTACTTCCTTGCCGTCGATGATGTTATTTCTGGATGATCGTGAGTTAGTGGCTGGATCAACATGGATCAAAGATTATTACTCGCCCAAGATGTGCATGTCGAGATAGAAATAAAATGGAAAGCTAAACATAACTACACACTTCAGCTGCTCCGACATTCCAATAGCGATTGAAATGTTAAGAGCTTTACGCGTAGTTGAAAGGGACGGAAAAATTAGTAGATTGCTGGAAGCAAGTCTCGACTGGAAATCTAAATTATGTCATCACCTCATTAGAGTTGCATTAACAGACAGTCCAGTTTTTCCACACTAAAATACGATTCTTACGTAAATATTATGCGTGGGAGAACACCTTTTAAAAATTAAGATTTGTGCTCAAATTTCTTTACTTCATTTCACAAACTATATGCTGATAGCTAAAATATTTATTTTAATGGAAATTTTATGCTCAGCAACTTAATTTCTTCCAAAAAAGGCTTAATCATGTGGGCGGTACTTACTTCGATTTCCGCATATTTCAACACTCGTGTAACTAATTCATGGACGTATTTGGTAATTATGAAAGCCGCAGGTGGGCGCGATAATTAATTTTGTGTGTAATTTTATTAATACAACAATAGCAAAGGAATAAATCGCAGTGCAAAACTCGGCTCGTGAATTAAAATTCTTTCCGCCCGATTACTCTTTAACTGTTCGTCATAAAATCTTGGCCAGCTGCCAACAGGTTTCTTTCTTCTAATCAGACTGGCTAACGTCTAGCAGTCCATTGAATACATTTACGTATGTTTATCAGGGCTAGTTTAGTGACACACTAACCAGCTCTAACTGCATTACTTAGACTTTACCTGCATTATTTATTATTACTATTTATGGCTTAAGTTCTTGACGTTGATTTTAATGTCATCCGTCAACGGTGTAACGGGGTGTAACTTATCAGATACTGACAAGTACATTTTATATCACTTCACATAGGGTCAGTTATCCATATTAAGAAGTAGTAAATATTTATTACAAACACCGTTCTCTTCATGTATTTTTAATTCATAGTGACTGATTTTTTTCACATAAAAGCCCTCATTGTTCATTATAACGTATCAGCAATTTTATCGCACACCAAACCTACCTTATTCTCTACATTTTCATTATTTCACGTCAGTCCATAAAACATGCACAAAGGCTTTGTTCGTAGCATCCTTCTGAGCCTTATAGAGGAGCTTCACCTTCATTTACATGAATAGTGTACAGTAGAGGATGTGCTTAATGTGCATTTAATTACGATTGTTTAGGTAAATAGTACAGCTTTGTGTTTACTTTGACATATAAATCTGTAATAGAATCTCTATCATTACAATAATCAAATTAATATATATAATTCCAAAAAACAACGTTAAAAAGGAAACGAATGTAAAACTAAATTTTGTCAAAGTATGTTATCCATTATCATGTGTATAAAATTATTATCTTATTTGTGACCATTTTTTTTCGTCTATCCTCAAGCTTATGTTTAATGAATCCTAATTTAATTTATTATATAACACAGAGTTGTGGAAGGACCTCGACGCTTGGCGCTCCGTCCTCTCTGACCGTTCTGACCGTTGAGGATACAGCGTGAAGTTATGTATAAATGCATGTATGTATGTATATAATACACCAATGGTCTGAACTATTCTAGTTGAGAAAAAAAACACAAAATGTGACAGTCTGCTGAAGCAGAGAAATTATTTATTAAATGGAGTTTATGACCTAACAACCTGGGCCCACTTTGTATTGAGAATGGCATCAAAGCATGGTTTTTGTATCATGATTCTCTGTCCACCTCAAACGGGAAATGGCGTATTAGTAATAGGAATATATTAAAAATACTTATAAAACATACTCAACTCAATACTTAGATGTTTTTATTTTATAATGTTATAACGAGAAGAAAACCTATTAACATTGCAAAATATCCCTAACGACATTACCTAAATCTTACATTATGAAGCTTCAACGACCTTAAACGACTCAGATATTGTGTACATTTTTCAAATAGGTCATTATTCATTTTGCTTGAACTTCCATTATTCCACTGAGTTTCAAGACTAAATATAAAAGATTTTTGTATTATCAAGTCAAATCTCGTTACAATGAATTCACTTTGCTCACGTTAATCTACACTACGAATATAAACGTGCAAGTTGAACAGCTTTATGGAACGATTCTTTTATATTCTATTTCATTATAAACAAAATAAAATAAAATAAATAAAAATAAAATTAATATTTTGTTAGTTTATAGAGTTTTGGACCTTAAAGGAAAAACGATACCTTCATCATATCACTCACATGTACTCTACATATATGCATTCAAATGTACCTGCATAGTTTTTCAAAAACGATGAAAAGTTGGACGATTTTTTATTTAAGTAAATAATTGGCGAGATATGCGTTTTCAAAGTTGCAAAAGTGTGTCCGTCCTTCTAACTTTTCAACTATGAAGTGAAAAATTCTGAAAAAACTCAAGATTCTTAGTACAAGTTAAAAAACACAACGAAAACTGGTTTTAATGAGATATGTTGTTTAGTTTTGAGGTATAGAATATTTTTGGTTACTTGCTGAGCGAACACAGAATAAGTTTTAATATTTCTATTTCTCGAAAGCGACTGTAAGTAATGGTTCGGATGAAATTTTACACTTAGATAATGTTATATTTACAAGTCTACTTAGAATAGGTAATATCCCGGAAAAACCCCGTTTTCACAGAACTTAATTTTTATAGAATATTGTTTCTAGCGCCAGTTCATAGAATATTACGGTATTAGTAAGTTAATATCGAGGTACCTATAGGCTGAAATATTGATGCATTGATGTTAGCTATTCGAAAACAACAGATTGCATTACGAAATCATCCGAAAGACATCAAGCTAAGCTCGGTCTCTTAATGTTTACTATCAACGTTCATGCCTACTACGGAATCCTTCACTGTGCATGGTCCGACACGCACTTGGTCAATTTTTACAACTTATTGAAGCTGGCTTCCATATTAAATCATGACACAAAACTCCATGTTTCCTTTTCAGGTCGCGATCGGTTAACTAATATATAAATATTTTTTATATGCTGATGACAGTAACAAACTCACTGAATTCAAAATTAGGAATTCTTTCAAATCAACGAGCAGAAGTGTATTTTTACAACAGAATGCAATACTTCGTTAATAATTCAACATTACATCTGCTGGATAAGTCTAGGAAACGGCAAGAACTTCACTTATTCATGGATTTAAAGCTAGAAAGTTTTAAATAGACATCGAAATCTTGTCTTTTTAGATTCAATGCAAAAACTTGTCAAGATTGACACTGACATGAATAAATTGAGACAGTGGCTTGTTTAGTATTTAATAGGTCTCTGCATAGGTGGGCTCAGTTAATCCAAAAGTTAACTTTGTTAATCGTTAATTCGGTAATTAAAGACTTAACTTCAATAATCCTTAAAGCATTAAATTTTCGAAAATTTAAAAAGTTAACCGTTAAAAGTAACCATTTAAAACTAATACTGCTTTTGGGCTGGAAAACATAGGTAGATAGTAAAAAAAATAAGTGGGTAGATTAATTATTCTAGGTAATGTAGAATGAACAATTGGAATACACATTTATTTAACTCTAGGATAGATTACATTAAAGTAGTATGAATATCTATTTATATCAGTCCTGGATGCACTCGTCTTTAGATATGGACCCCCTCTCTTTCTTTCCTTTCTTTCATTTGACGCCTATCTATCTCTCGCCACTTTCATCCAGTTCATGCCCGCCTGTTGTCAGATGCCATCCACCCATCTTCGAGATGCTCTACCTCTTCCGCAGGTGTTAGCACGGGGTCTTCACTCCAAAGTATTTTTCCCACATCGACCGCAGTCCATCCTGGCAATGCGCCCTGCCCATCTTCACTTTCGGCGCTTAATGTCATCTACCACGTCTCTAACTTTCGTCTTCTGCTGATCCACTTATTCCTTTTATGAGCATTGTTCTAAGCATCAGTAGCTCCATCGCCTTCTGTGTAGTCCAGATATTCTCAGCAGATCTTTCATGAGAGTTGCTGTCTCCATTCCATACGTGAAAACAGGCAGGACACACTGATTAAATACTTTTGTTTTAGGTGTTGGCGAATATTTTTTTGATCCGAAGATCAAGCTGTTTGCTCCATAAGTTGGTCAAGCTTGTGGGATACGTCTTTCGGCTTCCTCCACTTGATCCTCCATGCCAAGAATGATTTATGGCCCAAGAAAATATAATGGTCGATGACGCCTACAGGCAGCTGGTGAGCATATCCTCAATGCTATTCACGACCAGTACGATATCATCCGCAAACCGCAAGTTATTCAGTCTCTCTCCGACGATAATAATGCCTCCGTCACTCCAATCGAGTTCTAGGAAGATATTCTTGAGGGCAGCATTAATTTTGGAGCAATCGTGTCGCCTTAGCGCACTCTTTGTTTTGTCGGCCACTCTACCGCCACCACTCCAGTTTGAACGGCTATGTAAGTTTATGTAGACTGAATGATGATGTCTCATGCTGCTGTAGATGTTTCATAAGTTTGATGTACCTTTCGTCAACTCCGCAGCTAATAGAGCTCTCTCAACTGCCCAAGCCTGTACCGAGTCAAACGCTATCTTATAGTCAATGAAAGTTATGATGATTGGCTTTCAGTATACATGGCACTTTTCGATTAGTGTCTTCAACGTTTGTAAGTGGTCATTTGTGTCGTATCCAAATCGGAAACCCGCCTGCTCCTTTAGCTGGTAATCATTGAGTTTAATAGCTAATCTATTTAGGATAACTCTGGCAAATAATTTATAAATATGGGACAAAAGACTAATAGGGCGATAGTTACGCAGCTTTCGAATGTCCTCTTTCTTGTAGAGCAGGATTATCACTGCGTTGTGCCAAGCCTTAGATTCCTTGCAGTTTAATATGCAGTTTGTAAACAGCAGTGCAGCTCTCCATAGCGTCTCTAACCCTAGCTTCAACGTCTGGGGCATGATGTTATCTTGGACTGGAGATCTTCTGTTTTTTAATTGGTTCAGCGCCAGTTGTAACTCTTCTATGGACACGTCAGGAATTTCCTCAGAACCTATATTAGTAATAGGTGACCTGCATCTCTCGCTTTGCGGTCCAGAGCTTACTTTTGTAGTGTGTCATAGAATATTTTCGCTACTTGTAACTAATGCTCTCTAATCGTGATAATATCGAATAACTGAAATATCGCCTTTCTACCATTACATAATTCCGCACGCAGTATTCGTTTGCTGGTATTTAATTCGATTGCCTTTGAAATTGAATCTTCCTGGTATTGCTGCAAATCCTCTTTCAACTTTTGGCGAATATCATTAAGCAGAGCTCGATATTTCCGAGATCGGTCTGATTATCCAGCCTCACCTAATGACGTTTCTCTACGAGGTTAAGTATGTCATCTGTTAATTTCTTGTGCTTGAAATTTATATCGGCAGGTGTCACTCTACTCTATAGTTCGATCATTACTTTTGTTAGGTGCTAATTTAGGTCGTCCATTGGCAGAGAACTCATATGATCGAAGTGTTGCGAATGATTTTCGACGTATGAATTGTATTCCTCGGTATTCGGTCTGACATTACAAGGAATAAAGTAGTATAAATAAATAGCAATAATTGATCATAATTTTGTAATAGATGCATGTTGCCCTTCATAAGCATTCTCAACAACTCCACAAAACTAGTGTTCCTGTTTACACCCTCGCAATTCCTAGCATAAATAACAGTTTTAAATGCACTACACTCGCACGCGTACTTCACATAACATATCTTTGACCACTCGATTCACGGAACGTATGAATGTGGCATGGCGCGTTATTCAAACAAAAAAAAATAACAACATGTCAACAAATAACTTATGTAACGGACTAAAGTTAACGGAAATTCAGTTTAACGGAAGCTAACAAGAGCGTTAACATTTTTTGAAGTTAATTTAAAAGTTAATTCGTTAAGCAAATTGTTAACTTCGGTAATTAACGATTGACGGATTAACGAGTTAATGCCTACCTTTGGTCTGTGCCTTAATAGAATTCCAAAGTCTATGACAATATTCCACGTATGTATGTACCTATACATTTTTCATTATTGAGTTTTCCTTAAAACAGAATAGGAAAACAGAGGAAAGTATTTTTATCTGTCGTATGAATAAAATAGTAAATGTTGTACATCGTACCGACTGTTTTTCTCTGTGGAACGCAGAAAATCAAAAATTTGGGGATGTGTAATTTTCCTGAAGTATATTGTTTACAGATTTTGAAAGTGTACGTCACCTCAATCATCTAGTTTCACAGTTCAATCATTTGTTTTATTATTTATTAATGAAGTTACTATCGTTAATAATTCCTCAGAAAAATCCAATCGCTTAAGAGGCTGCCTATGCTGCCCAGTGCAACCGAATTCGTCCTTTGCCCCCGCGCCCTACGGCGATTACAATAAAGTTGATTTTCGCAGTTGCAATTTATTCATATTTTAGCGCAGAGCAATCTCGACATTTGTTTTTGCACATAATTGTAATTTGCACGAAATTATCAATTAAAAAACTGGTTTTAGTGATTTGAGATGTTATAATTACCTATCCATTTAAATCAAAATCATTTGAAAATTCTGTAGAATTTCGGAGATGCAACTGCATCTTTGTGCAAAACAGGATATTTTCTAGACTTTATTTATTTTTCAACTTTTTTTCCTATCATGCTTCCACGTTTAAAGATTTCAAGATAAAGAATTGAAATTGTATGCATCCAAATACCTACCTCTCATTCGCCTTAGATATAGAGATCCAGGTCACCAAACACACCAAACTCTGCATAGGCGGACTCTTAAAGCTATTGGTTCACTTTTTTTAATATATATTCTCACGCCTACATACTTAACAGGGTAGACAGATAGGACGGAGTCCCAAGTGTCGCGGTATTTAGATACTTTCTTCGTTTCCTCAAATCTTATCATTTTCCTCGCATATATTTGCCGAAGTATGCCAATAGGTAGATACCTGACTGTCTCTCAGCTAACATCTCCATCTATTGGATCTGCTTGAGTTAATTTAGGTCTACTTTGGCTTTCTTATACATGAAGTATAGAAATAATTTTTATAAATTGTATTATAGTTGTCGTTGTTATTATTGTTTTTTTTTTTTAATTTGTGGTAGGTAGGTAAATAAATATTTTGAAGCATTAACTAGTGCAAAATAGCTACATATTAAACCAGCCATTCCCAAAGTGGGCGATAACGCCCCCTTGTGGGCGCTGCAGGCCTAAAGGGGGGCGGTAAGAGACTCAGAAAAAAAATGGGGGCGTTGTGTAGAGGCCTGGGGGGTGATTTGTAATTTCATTTAGCTAGGAGGCATCTTAAACAACGACTGCATGAGCTTTCGACTCAGTAGACAAAATAAGTTTGGGAACCAGTGTATTAAACGGACGGAGGAGCATGAGTTAAAACTATAAAAAATTCTTAAAGAGAAATAAAAGCTATCGATATTCTATAGCTCATTTTCAATATAGGTTGCAAAAAAATTATATAACCCAATAAAAATCAAAGCCAGCTGACCTTTACAAGTACTTACATTTATTTTTATTTATATTACGAATAATGTCTTTGAAGACGACTTCGCAAAAAGCAGATACTTTTCTTCATATAATCATTAGTCACAAGGTTATTGACATTAACAGAAAAACAAACGGAATGTGTATTGTATATGACGGAAGCGGATTTTTCTATCGCTATTATTACTTGGATGTTCTGCAAAAAGATATATTATGCTTTAATTCAAACAATTTAAGCTCCATTTCCTGTAACAAGAATCCCGGATCGCATTGCTTCATACTACTCCTGTTAGCCTGTTTCATTAATTGTAAGTAAAAGGAAACGTTATTTTTTTAATTTTCCATAAAACCATTAACCATTTCGAGAAAGTCTCTATAATAACTTACACATCTGAAATTAATATTCAAAACATCGTTCTTGACACGTAGGTAATAATCGTTACTATGCAAATGACACGAGTTTGAACTAACGCGAACGTTTGTACACCACATCTACACAAATATTATTATTTATTCGCTATTGATATGGACAATAGCAAACTATATGTTATTAATTTTTTATTTTTTTTCAATAGATATGTACATTAATAATAATTACAAAGGATTATCTTAAATAATAGGCTTCCTCAAAGTCGCGTTTAAAAGTTGTCGATGGCTGGGGTACCTAGTCGACTGACATGAGTATAAGACTTACCAATAGTGTAAGAATAATAAATGAGTCTTTAGACAGAGGGAAGACGAGTAATCTTGTAAGAATGCGATTACAAACATACATATGTATATGCAAATAATATATGTATGTCTGTACAAATATTGCTCGTTTAGTAAAGACCTCGGCCGATAAAACGTCAAGCGTCGTCAAAGGTATTTAGATATTTTACAAATATTGCTCGTGTAATAATACAAAATTAACGTTAAATTAAAAAAAATATAAAATAATATTCCTCCAAAATACCAATTGTTTTTTTTATTTTCGTTCCTGGTTTAGAGTAACCAATTTGCTTTTTGTGCCTTTAGTTCAACATAAAATAAATTGGCGGTGACAGGCGGTGACATATGAACAAGTAGACGGAGAAACAGACGGACCAATAAAAATGAAGAAATAAAAAGTTCGTGATCTGCCCATTATCAAGCTCGGGACACTACTTAGAAGGAATATAATATGAACCAATGGATCACTCAAGATTAGTCACGATTAGATTTAAACATGAATAAGGGTCAGCGAAGACCAAACGGAAAAATCCTCGCGCAAGCTTTTAGACTATCGAGGATGCTCGAAATCGTACGCGACTGCGGGGGCTTACGCAAACAGTCCTCTTGAATTACGATGTCGGAAATACTAGTTTGTATTGAACGTTTATCGTTATAAGACGTGCCGGATATAGAGGACTGAAACATGACTATTATTACACTTTTGGCTAAAAACACAATTAACTGGCAACTCCAAAATTGAGGTGTGGTCACACGTCATCTTGCAGATACGCGAGCGCGCTCATGCAGTGTTTAGTACGTGCGAACATCCTGTGTCCATGTTCTAACATTTTCGCGGTTTGTGAGAGTGTCAGTACAATCATTTGTTCAATGTCAATAGAAAATCTTCCCTTCTGCACTCGGCCTATCTC
Source organism: Zeuzera pyrina (assembly GCA_907165235.1). NCBI lineage: Eukaryota > Metazoa > Arthropoda > Insecta > Lepidoptera > Cossidae > Zeuzera > Zeuzera pyrina. Next base: position 8,203,818 of record OU015629.1, read on the forward strand.
TCGGTTTGCTGACCTTTAGGTAGATTACAATCCCTTAGGTAGGTGAAAGATTTACCACTTAAAAACCTACCTGTTTGAAATCCCCTGTCAAGGGGAATTATAATTTTTGATTTAGAAAAGACTACAGGAGAAATCGAATACATGAGCAGTTATCGTTCCATTTCAGTGCAGTTCAGTTAAGTTAAATTCAATCGTAATAAGATAGTTTAGTTATATTATGAAAGAACAAGAACCCCTTGTTACTGTACCTGTTCTTGATGACTAAAAAAATGACTGTAAAAAATATCGAGAAATAAGAAATAAAGCAGGCGAAGCTTTTTTCAAATCTTTAGTAAATACCAACAAAATTTCGAAGCATACCATATTTATTTTCCGTATAGGTATGACAAGTAAAAATTGTATTGAAATGCAAACTATGAAGTAAAAAATTATTGCCATTAATATTAGTACTATTATCGAGAAATATATTATATTCAATTTAAACTTCTAAAATTACATATGATAACTCTTTAGCATTTTGTAGTTATTTATTTAGCGAAAACATTAGTGTAACTAAAAATACGTGACTGTACTTGTACATAAACAAAATAATAGACAGCTCCATTTATAAAATGATTTGTAGTAAGCATCTTATAATTAATTAGTTTAACCTGTCATATGGCTGCCGTACGCCATAAAATAGGTTTTCTATTTTCGGCTAAAGCATTCGTTATATTAGGTGCTCGGTCTGTTTCTTTTTATATTCGAGTCAAAATGAAAGATTAGTGGGATTACGAAAGATTCCGAAAAACATTTTATGAGCTCTTGTTATCGATGTTTAGTTTTTATATCATATTTCAAAAACATCAAATAAAATGCGTAAAATTGTAATAGTTACTTAATACTTAAATTCTAATAGTTTTATATCAAAATGTAGAGGCTTTAGAAATATTTGAATAATATGATTTCAAACATTTAGTATTAAAGCATGATCGAGAAGTCCCCTTGAATCTTGAGTACCTGCATTACGCAGGTACTCAAAAATACATTTAACAAATATAGGTGGAAATCATTTAAGAAAATACTATTACATATTTTGATTAAAGAAATGTTGCGATAAGAAAACGACTAAAAGCTTGTCGGGCACATATTAATTTACAGTTCCGTAGCAATTTCAGACAAAGTGGATGCTAAATAAAAAAAAATACTCAAGAGTATGTAGGTACTTACATCACGTTCTGTTACTTAATTTTTTAAAAGACGGATGGACTGACGGAAGGACAGATAGACACACACATGGATGGACAAACAGATGGAAACACAGACGGACAAATATAAGAACAGACACACAGACAGACAGACGGACGGAAAGACGGACGTACAGACTAAAGGACGGATGGATGTACAGACGGTGGACTGACGGACGGACTGGCGGACGGATAGATAGGCGGACAGATGAACGGAGGGACAGATAGGTCGACAGACGGTCGAACGGACGTAGAGACGGATATATAGATAGATACACAGACAGACGGAGAGACCGACGTACAGACGGACTGACTGATGGACAAAGGGACAGAGAGAAAGGCAGACAGACAGACAGACAGACAGACAGACTGACAGACAGACAGACAGACTAACAGACAGAGGGAGAGACGGAGGGACAAGTAGTGCGCAGACGCGCGAACGGACAGACAGACACACAACAAACTATAAAAATTTGTTTTATCTACGAAACCCTTAAAACAACTTAGTTTTAAAAACACATTAGATACTTTGAGCGAAATATATATTAAATTCTAAGTGATACCATCTGCTGATTCACGTGTCGAATTTGATTTAATTTTAAATTATTCGCATTGGTCACGGTGTTTGTCATCATCAGTTAACTAATCATTGCACTCCCGTATGGAATCTGGAAAACCACTCAACGATGACATATTGATACTAAGACATTACTATAATAGCTTAATAACGACTCGATAAATGAATTATAGTTTTCAAGTTACAAAATTAATTTATGTGAAGAAAAAACTGTGTAATTCATTTAAAATTATTGAATATTAAATTGTGATGCGTATGTGACGTAAAAACGAAATATAACGCTATGAAAATATTTTCGCCTTAAAGTTATGAACTGACTGACCCATTGGCGCGGTGGCATAGCATCCATCTTCTAAGCCGAGGCGCTGGCTTCAGTCCCTGATCAGCCATGCAGTTTTGTAAAAACTCGAATCGTTCAAGCGAGACTCGCACGACAATTCGCCTCACTTCTCATTCGAATTTGCATGGCCTTCAAATGGAATTAGCTAAACCAAACATACTAGGAGCGAAATGAAATGATCTGGGATCCGAGTTTTTTAGGGATAAAAATAAATCCGAGTTTTTAACTATAGAAGTAAACATCTCAGTCGATATTTCGCCTTAGTGTATTTTAACTTCTTCCGAGATAATTACGTCACATAATACTTGTTTTATTTAGATTAATTTAAATTAGATTGGTGTATTTAACGAAACGTCAAAAAATCCATTTACGATAGTACGACTCGCTGCCGCACTCATCAAAGTGCCGCTAGTATCTCTGTCGACTTTAGAGAACACCAGTTCACAGCTTACAATCTCACCGTCGATTCAGAGGTGAATTCGATTAATTTACGTTAGAAAATCGCACTACAGGTAATTTTAGGAAACGACGTTTTCTAAACTGACTGGGAGTCTGGACATTATTGGGTGCTCCCGAAGTTTCTTCTGTGGTACCCTAGTGCTTATCTTGGGATCACACAATTTGTGTAAATGAAAAAAAAAACGTTTAAAAGTTATTATTATAAAATACTATGTAATTCAATTCACAAAATAAAAATAAATTCACTACATACAAATCTAGACATACACAGAACTTATCTATATTACATGGATCCAAAGATGTATGTTGTAGTTGTTACACAACCACATATATCTATGTATAACAATAATTGATGCGAAATTAGAGATATTCTAATTCTAGACAGAATTCAATTTTATTAACCTACCTAAGTTGTTTGTTGGCTGGAGAGAAAAAGAAAAATAAAAAACGTGCTAGTTTCTTGTTGTCCGGGGCAGTTTCTAAAAGTTGGCCAAAAGATATATAAGGGTTATTTAAGGAACTGATGTAGGCAATGTACTGATTCCACTTTGCCATGTATGAGCTCGAATATATATAGGTAAATGTCGCGTCAAGGTGTGATTTCATTGCCCCTTTATGCTCTTACCACCTTAAACGGAAAATCTTGCCAAGTTATAGCTACGTATATATTATGTATTAGCTGTGCATTGCGATTTCACCCGCGTTAAATTTGATATTTATGAGGTATAAAAATTAGTATAGATTACTCCTAAATAGTCCTCTACTAACGAAAGTCCCGTCACAATCGGTTCAGCCATTTCGAAGATTTGCCCAGATAAACAAACAGACAGGCCAAGAAAAATTTAAAAAAAAGCGTGTTTGCGTTTCGGTTACGTGCAAATAACCATACAAGCTTAACAAAAAGCCTTTATTTCGAAATTACAGACTGACACTTCAAGTTTATTTATATGTGTATGGTAGAGATCTTGTAACGAAAACCTAAGAAGTATTTTGGTTGCATTATAAGACATAAAGTGCACTATGCACGCAAAATACAAGTAGCCTCGTCATAACTGAGCCCATAGTAAAATTTTGTCACATTAGTTTGTAGTCGCCTTTAAATAATTCCATCCAAAATAATGTGTAAGAGGATTTTGTTTTATCGCTGTCACTCAAAGCTCAAGATACGCACCGCTACCTGAAAGTATAATTACACTTAAAAATTATAATTACATTGTTACAATGGCAGCACTTGGAATGACATGACGAGTGTGATGACCTCAAATCTCCGTTAAATCAACACACTATCAACTAAGTAAACATGTGAATAATAGGGAATGGGACTGTGAGACTGTTCCATAAAAATTAAAGTGAGATTTGGGAGTTTCGTTACACAATCACAGTTTTTTTTTCATTGTTAATGGAGGTGTCAGCTTCACAAATATTTTTGTACATCAGATAGCGATCTGTGATAATTTTTTAACATTCAAATAACAAGAGTGGGGATGAAATAGACTGCGTACGTGTTAAAGAGGCAGTATATAAGAGACTAGACTTTGAAGTAGTTGTCAAGCATCCGCCAAGCGGTCGTATACAATTTAGTCGAGTGGAGATAGTCGGCGATAGTTAATTCTAACCGCCGCCATGAGCTGTCATATAGAAGTAGTCTAATGCAATCGGAATTAGTAGGTGTTTAGTTGTATCTACGAACGGTCATTGTTTAGGTATAAGTAATCGAATTTTGATAAATTTATTGAACAAAGTGTGTGCTTTTAGGGAAATTTTAGAGATACTGAAATTATTACTCGCAGCACTATTTTCCAGCTAAATGGAAGATCGGCTTACATGGTGTGGGTGAATGTGTGTTTAAAAACAGGCGGCCTGGCTTATTTTTTAACTATTTTTTTTAGATTATTAACAAAATATTCGTAGGGTTAGCTTTACAATAACTGCTGCTTCCTGTTTTGACACTTGACAACAGATATTGTTAACTATCTCTTGGCAGCCAAAACTATGCCTGTGTAGACAGTGTTTACGGTATTAATAAAATTTCAAAAAGAAAGTTTTGCTTTATGAAATCTTTTCTACCCAAAAACGACTTCTGGCAGTTAGGTTCGATGTTTATGGCAATCGCGAAGCGTAGCGAAACGATCGCCATAAAGTTCGTTGTTAAGTTTTTTTTTCATTCAAAAGTTTTCTATCAAAAGACTAATTCTATAACTGATACCTCAGTAATACACGTCATTAAGTATAAAAACACGTAAGCAGTAGTTATTGTATTCTTTTCAATTCGTAAAAAAAATTATTACGATGATAATAATAAACTTTCTTTCTTAAACACGAAAGATTAGCTCAATTACAAAAGTTATAACAGACACGCGTTGGGGTGTTTTTGAACCCCCGACGCAAAATGAGATGTTATAAGTTTAACGTGTGTATCTGTTTTCTGTGTCTGTCTATGGAATCGTAGTTCATAAACGGATTAAGCGATTTTGATTTAGTTTTTTTTTTGTTTGAAAAGTGACTTGATCGAGACTGTTCTTAGCTACGAGTATGATTCAAAGAAATCTATTCAGCCGTGTGAAGATTATCAGCTCTTTTCTAGTTGTTGAAGAGATGTGAGCAAAATTGGAAAATGACTTTCTTTATTTGTAATCGTAACATTCATTCCTATTATTCCTATTCCTACCTATATAATATAACATACAGAGATGCTATCAAGATTGAGGAAGGGTAAGAGTAACAAATATCACGTTTTATTTTTTAAGGTTTCTGATATTTGTAAGACTGGTCGAGGCTTCGGGAGATCGCCGGGCTGGCAGGTTCTTCCGCCAATGAATCAGTATGGCTATTCAAAGAGATAATGCTGCCAGTCTGCTGGGCACCCTAAGCAATAGCAGCTTTTTAAGCGTCAACTTTGAGGAAGTGTATTATTTAAAACAACGTACAGTTTTAAGTTTGTAAATATATAAGATATGTATGTTCTTTTTCGTTATATAAATAAACTATTACTTGAATTAATTAGATACATAATGGTCTAATTTTAGTAAGTCAAATACAATTCTTCATCATTTATAATTATAATTGACTAACTTTCATAGCAAGTAAATAATACTGACCAAGAGTGTATAACACGTATAATAATTTAGATTTTTTTTTTTTATATTTTAATAACAATTTTCAAAAAAATTTTTTTTAATTATTTTTTTTATATTTCACCCTTTTGAGTGATATTGACCTAAATATATATCTAGGGCAGGTCTGCAATTAACTTCATTTTAATTTCAGAGCGCAACGATGTGCAAGAGAATTATCAATATAAATAAAGGTTATAACCTGGTTGTGTTATCTTCGAAGTCCAAGCTTCAATACAGGTGACATTTAAATGGGACGACCTCTGAAATATTACCTACCAAACTTAAAAAGAATTTTCGAAATCGGTTCATAAATGACGGAGTTATGAGGTAACAAACATACAAAAAAAAAAACAAAAAAAACAACATACAGACGAATTTAGAACCTCCTCCGTTTTTTGAAATCGGTTAATAATAATAACATAATCTTAAACGTAGCAATTTCGGACCAATTTAAAGTTTAGCTTAGTAAATATTAAAAAAAATCTGACAAAGTGCGTGTCAGACCACGCGTAGCGAAAAATTCCTTAGTCGGGATGCATAATATTTATTTAAACGATAGCAAAAGTAAGTTAGTATTTCATACCGTTTCTCAATAACACTATGAAAACAAAGTTATTTCTATGGTCGATAAGCTTGTAACCGAACATACTTTATATCTCCAACATTTTGTTCGAACCAACATCTTATTCAAACCAATTTTAATTGAAAAGTGCTTTTTAAGTTCCACTATCTCATTTTTTTTCAGAAATTTCCACTTCATATTTGAATAATTGGGAAACATATTTTGCAACTTTAAGAGGCGCTTATTTCAGCAATTATCGACTTAAAGAAAAAAGTCACTTTAAAACCTCTGTATAGTTTTTGAAAACCTTTTCAAAAAATATCCCACACGCTTAATATGTACGAGGTAACGAAGCATCCTCAGAATATTTCTGGGATTAGATTCGGTCAGCTAACCAGCACCGAATCTCATCCGAATCTGATTTTAGCCAACCGATTCTGATCTCTGGAATAACCTAAGAATGTTTCGTTAAGAGACGAAACATGTTGTATCGATTCTTGGAATTTTTTGAGTATACGCAACATAACACAAACGTGCCATTTGTTGCGATTTGGTTACGGAAACCTAATAAAAAAAGAAATCGGTCTCACATATCAATTGGCCGCTTTTATAATTTACCGTTGAACAATTATATCGCCATGATTTTATCGTCACGATTTATTAGGAAAGCAAAATGTATGTAGTTTTTTGAAGACACTTAAATTTCTGTCGACGATTTTCCGTCGAAATTTCGCTTCTCTGTTGTATCGTGGACGGTAAAATCGTGGTAATAAAATCTTTGAACAGTAAATTATAAATGCGCCCATTCAATAGGTGTAAAGTTGATCAAATAAAGCGGTTATGATATATGTATGTATGAATAGACAGACGAGTGAGACATGACGAAACTTTATGGGTTCTGTTTAGACATTTTGGCTACACTTGGTTAAAATTTAATTGTAAATCTATGACAAATATATATAAAACAATTGACACCCAAAACTTCACCACTTAATGAAATCTTCATAAAAACTTACATTATGATGCTAGTAACTTAGAAATTGAACATTATAATTGTGTAATTCTGAATAAGTAAAGTTGGAGTTAGTCGTAAAAACTAACTTAAAGTAAATAAAGCAAGTTTTTAATACCGTCCTCTGTAAACAACAAATAGAAGGGCTCATTGTGAATTCTTTACTGCTCGTTAAAACGTCAGTTATACGGTTTTAATGAGATTATAAAACTGCGTTTGCGGAGAATTATATCAATTCTTAAAGTCTGCCATTGCTGACGAAATTGTTTACGAGCGCTGGATGCCGTTGCAACTATTTAACAGCTAAGCTTGTTCTTTCAATGAATAGAGTGAAAATGCAATGAAATTTAAATTTTTAACATTCTCTTCGACTTTATTATCGTAATTACTACCTTTAAACCCAGTTTATTTAATGCTACTCTTATAGCGATATCAGTTCATTTTAAATTCAACATTTATATGATATTACTGTGAGAATACTTGAGTATTAATTTAAAATTAGTAAGATTATGAAAATAACGTGTCTACGTTTACATTATCCATAATGGATTCTACTAAAGATATTTTAATAGTAAGAACAGATAATATCAAAGATAAAATTAACTTTAAGACATAGAGTACAAAATGTAATCTTTGGATAAATAATCTTTGTTGCGAAAGTGATATTAACATAAATACAAGCCTACACATAAATTCCTATATAACTTAACTCAGGCTATTTTCCGTTGAGGATGAACAGAGTTTCAAGTTCCAAAAGCAATCAGACACCCTTTTTCTGGCAATACCTACATATTTGAGTTTACCTAGATAAATACAAGTATCTACATGGAAAAATGGTACTAGACACTTATGAGTTGCCTGCTCATAGCTTATACAAAGCTCCTTATGAAAAATCCAACATATGTCTTAGCGATCTTCACGGGAAGATAAACAGCTGACACATTCCATATTGTGTTTCTTTCTCTTTCAGAAAACTGCTGAAGTAATAATTATTATTCTTTACGCCAATGGACGAAGAGATACACAATATGGCAGGATTGAATGAAAACATAATTGCAAGAATCAGGAGAGAAATGTTTGGTGGGTCGAACACAGAAAGAATGAGTGATGAACGTTTGACGGAGAAAAACTGCGGAGCGAAAGTGAACGGTAAAGCCAAAAGCAAGGCAGACTTATGAAGATCAGATACTCAGAGTATTGACTGACAGAAATGTCAAAAGCTCTTACATATCGCGACAATAGTAAGTATGTGAAGAAAATTATGAAATGTGACGTGGCGAAAGAAGTACAGGGCCGCGACGCTTGGCACTCTGTCTTCTATGTCTACCCCGTTAGGAATAAAGCGTGCTGATATTAACGTAATGTGAATAGGCAGTTTTTAATTTGGACATGTAATTTATGTTATTATAGTTACAATATTGTATTTGTAACAGTAAAATGAAACATGAAAGCAAAATATTATAAGAAAACATTTCATAAAAACATAAACAGGCCATTCATAAGACGTGTCAACACATTTTGTGAGCGAAGCGTCGCACCACTATATTTTGTGACATACCATATAGCGATAACCCGAATAACTCACAGTCTAGAGAAAGATGTTCGTGTTTTATCTTTGTATAACAATATCATGGAAATATGTCGGTGCAGCTATTCTGTTAAAACCTGGTTTGGATACTTAAAAATATGGTAACATAAAAACGTATTTTGAAGATTAGTCAAATCCAGTAAACAAAAATCAATCTGTAAAATATTCACAAAAAGCTAATCTACAAGTTAAATTCATATATTTTACTTTGCGAAAGAATAGAAGTCACAGTCCATTTACGATAACTTCCGTATGCGGTAGGTACTTGAAAAATCGACAACGAGCGAACGACTGCGCAAATATTTGCCTCCTTAGTGGTCGCTTGTTGGAACAACTCGCCGAAACTACGCAGGTCGAGTGGCAACTTTTTACTGGCTTTTACCATTTTAGCAGAATATTTGTTTTCACTTTTTAAATCAATTTGGTGAAACATGACGGCCTCTATTTCTTGATTGATGTACCTACCAAGGTCTTTACTGCTTCTACAGAAACTTCTTTTTAAACACAATGACATCAATCGTATGACCTCTAACTAAGCACTAGGCTTGTACTGTGGGTACCATACAACGAACTTACTTTTACTATTACTTATTTCACATAATAGTATGCGATAACAATATGTTTGATTGATAGTAATTCCATGAAAATTCAATATTCGCTGTTTCTATTAATAGTATTTGATCTAGTGTTCCTTACAATGTCTTATAAAATGTTGGACTCCTTTCTTTTTGTTTTTCCTTTGCCATACAAATTGTGGAATGTGGGAAATCTTCCACTGGCGCGTTCCTGTGCGTAAATTGTTTTCAACCTTTTTTTTTCCAACATTATCAACCTTTTCGCACAATGGCCACAAAGAAAAATAAAATCTATTAAAAAGACAAAAGCGAATTATGATTTTTTTTCACTGTCATCGCATTACACGTGGCTGGAGGTGCCCTTCGCTATTAATATTTATCATCGCTTATTTTCATAAAAAGTTTACCAGAAGGTCGGCAATCAAGAATCGCGACGTATGTAGGTACGATTGGTTTATTTCTTGATTCTGTAATTTCTGTGGTAAATTTTTTAAACATATCAATTAAATATTTTTTTCGCTATACAAATGATGCTTATCTCTTTACGAGCTTCTCCAATTATCTAAAATTAACTTCTAAAGATCTATAAGACCATTTTTTTGTTACACAGAAGATATTTTCACTTATACTCAGCCCCTTTGGAGAGAAACTAGATTATGTGGGACTTTTACATACAACTTTTGCGGTAGTCATGTTCGCCACGTTGTCGAGGTGCTCCAGGGTATTCGATAGAACGCACCGGAACCCATCTCGCGCTCTATCGAAGCAGTTCTTAAGGGGGTTATAGAACGCTGCAACCTTCCAGTGCCACGACAGCGCGGATCACACGCGCTGTCGATCTGCTAAGGCCCTTTGTTGCCCCTTACGACAGGCTAAAAATACCGTTGTCTTATTGTCTGGCCAGGACTACAGAGCTGAGAGATTTATAAGACTTAGGATAGGTTATATTTATCCCGTATCCTTTAAAACTTACAAAAAGTGTCAAGCAAAATATGTGAGACAAGAAAATATAAATTATTTGAGTTTGTAGGTTTAATAATTTCTGAAAAAATCATACGTGCTAAATGAGCAGAGAAACGGACGCAGGAATAAACTTTTAAGATAAATATTTTTCAATAATTTTTTCGATATCTTTTATAATTTTAGCCAAGTGTAGACAGAATATTCTTAAAATGTAATAGAGATCAAATATTAATGATATTTTTTGATGAAAATGGAATATACATAGTAATTAAACATATATTATCTAGGGCTACAGTAACACAGTAACATTTTAGCTACTATTTCTTCGACAAAGAAAATGGGTCAAATAACTTATAGATGTAAAGTGCTGTATAAACAAACAACTAAATCATATGGCCTTTAGCACAAGCAGTTCTTGTCACGAGCAAGTTTTGTATTTGTATGCATATCTAATATAATAGTGTGCTTAAACATAGATGTAGTTATTTTAAGAGTTTGCTTTTTGTAATTATGATTACTGATTACATACAAGCAAATTCTATATATAAAATATACAGTTAGTAACAAATTCGTAGTATCTAATGATCTTTAAATGAAGAGAGATCACTAAAATTAAAAAAATACCAATAAAAAAAACATAAAAAAGATATAACACCAAACTATGTCATCAGAGAAACTCTCGTAACATTCCAATAGTCATTATGCTGAAATAAAATGAGTACATAAAAGAAACTAAAATAGATTCCATAAGCAAAGCAATCTCTTGGTGTACTTGCAAAAACCATAAAGGAAATTAACTCTAAAAACGCTCTTTCAGTTAGCAACCTCCCATTATTTAAAAAGGTGAATAGTTTAGGTACGAAGGAAAATTTACTAAAACGAACTCGGTACACGAACTCAGCGAGAAGATACTAAATAAACTCAGTAAAAAATAATTGTATATGCACTCATCTTTATATTGGGTCATGTGAAATAAGCGAACGTAATCTGTTTGTATTGGGAGATGTGAAATAAGCTAAATGTAAATAAATTTATTTGTGAGTTTGTTTTCTTCTCAAAAAAAAACAGCAGTATTGCTACGATGTTCAATTTATTTTTCTAACAGTACTTATAATAGTTTGATATAGTATTTCACAAAAAATACCTTACCGAGAAAAGTAAGGAACCTTAATTATTACCAAGAACATTACGACAAACGAGACAAAAAGTCAATCTTAACGCGCCTTTGCACGAAATCTCAAAACTTTAATAATGTTATTTTTGTGTTCATTAAAATATACAATGTTCAATTTCGGAAATCATTATAGATGTCGAAATTCAAATATTTCCGTCATTTTCAAAATAGAAAAAGATATCATATTTCAATTCTTATAGTTTGCTGATGCAGAATATTAAATAGGTACATTGCTACATTAATGCGAGTGCAGTGCGTGGGTACTATGTACGTATAGTAAGCAAGAGGAGTTATAAAGTACGCTATAAAAACCACACACATTTTACAGCTGCTATTATGGCCAATGGTCGCATAAGGGTAGACAAATTACAGAGACAGAATAAAGATTAGTGCACTTGGCGCACTTGACTACTCAGCTGTTAAATGCGTCCAAAACGCAATGCTTCAGCAACCCCCACACGTGTGAGCCGATAACAACAGTTGAGATAAACCAATACCACAGTAATATCAATACTTTTACTCATTATAACCAAGTAACACAACATGACTGACCGTGACACGCTGGTCGCAAGTCGACCAATTCAAGTAATATCCACGACCACGTCTGGTCGTGGTAGCCTCAGGTGTTTAGGAATCCTCTGTGCGCGAGTCAAACTCGCACTTGACCGTTTTCATTATTTAAATACTTCAATATGTGCGGTATCACTCTTGTCAACAAAATATGAAATAAAGAGATACGCAGTATGATAGAGTTACACGATAGTGTTATTGTAAAAATGAGGAAAGGAATGCTTAGATGGTTCTAGCACATAGAAAGAATGAGTGATGAAAGACTGACGATGAAAATGTATAGAGCAAAAATGAGTGGTAGAAGTAGAGAAGTAGCCAAGGAAGACCAAGGCTGACTTATTAAGATCAAATAATAATCAGTGTTAGTTGACGGAAATGTTAAAGTCAATCTAGACGGTAGTCATATCTAAGCGAAAATGTATAAGAAAAATGACGAGATTTGAGGAGACTAAAAAAAGTATGTAGCGACCGCGAAGCTTGACGTTCAGTCCTCTCTGACTGCCCCGTTAAGGATACAACGTGAAGATATGTATGTATATACTTGAATATAACCATTCAAACATAGAAGTAGTATTTGTAACATATTATATTATGTACCTACACATCATTATATAAAGAGAATCAATAACGGTTATTTGATGTGCAAGAGCCCTATATTATTTTCTAGAAATAGAATAGAATGTCTTATAGTCTTTTACACATTCTACGGATTTCCAATAGTAAAACTTTTGGCATAACAATATTGTGACTACACGACAAGGAATTTGTTTTTTAGCTCCGAAACAAGGGCAATGCAATCGTATGGAGTAGAACTATGTTAGCAGCGTTCTCGACTTAGTTGCTCTTTGTTCTACAGGAGTTTTTATTGCCTCTTGCGTAGAATACAAAGCCAATTTCACTACAAATAACTTGATTCACACTGCTAGAATAAATAAAGTGTAAATTTTATGTAAGCATTATATGTATATATTATGCATGAAATTATGCATGAAAGATAACCAACTTCAAAAAGAAAGAGGTTCTATATTCGTCTGTAGGTATTTTTTTATGTACATATGTTCAACGGTAACTTCGTCATTAGTGGATTTATTTCAAAGATTCTGTTTCCTTTGGGTTCAGCATAGCTCCAAGGTGGACCCATTTAAATTCCACTGATATAGGAGCTCGGACTTCGAATATATAATGAAACAACGCTGTTTATAAACTTTATTTATATTAGGTAATGAATTTTTTACATCTCATTACGCTCCAGAAAGTCAATTGTAGACCTACCCTTGATATCATATTTATTTTGGCCAAAGTCACTCAAAAAGGAGAAATAAAAAGTTAAAAAAAATTGAACGGACTTCAAAAAAAAGACAATGAAAAGTGTTTTTGGCAATTTTTTTTTGTTGAAATAACTGTCCGTTACTAAACAAACAACATCCGTTACTAAAAAAATACATACATATCTTCACGCTGTATCCCTAACCGGGCAGTGACGGAGCGCCAATTCATGTGCGGCGCTAGTTCGTGGATATTTGAAATGAAACAAGTACATGAATATATTTAGTAGAGTAGACTGCATTCAGATTTATTTATGGAATCTAATATAAATAATTTTTTAACATAACATCTGTATCTGATAAAATAATGTAATTATAATGCTCGTGGCTATAGCCCATATATTATGCATTAATAAATACAACCACACCACGGAAGGGAAACGAATGGAATAAAAAAACAGCAAAATAACAAAAAAGAAATATAAATATTTTAAATAAAGATTAAGACAACAAAAATAAAATTAGAATAACCAGTATTTTCTATGTTTGTAACTGAACATAACTGCGGGCAGCGCATAAAAAAAATATGCTATTCGCTAAAATGATATTTCCACTAAATCGTGTGCGGCGCTGGTTTTTGGATGATATTTGAAATGAAACTAGCATATGAATAATTTTAGTAGAGTAGACTGTATTCAGATTTATTTATGAAATCTAATGTAAATGATTTTTTAACGTAACATTTGTATCTGTATAAATAATATAATTACAATGCTCGTGGCTATAGCCTACATATTGTTCATTATAAATACAATTAAGATGTGGCCATGACTCACATCATACCACAGAAGGGAAACGAATGGAATAAAAAACAGAAAAATAACAAAAAAGAAAGAGATACATTTCAAATAAAAAATGAGAACAAAAATGAACAATTAGTATTTTCTATGCTCGGAACTGAACATAATTGCAAGCAGCGCACAACAAAAATATGCAATTTGCTAAAATTGTATTTCTCTTTTAGATAAATTAAAAGTTTACCTGCATTAAAAAAAAAATTTTTTTCAATAGGCAACACGCAAATCTTTGTAATATTTGTTCTCACAATTAAAACCTTTTGAGTTTTAGCATCTAAAGCCCTAACCCGACCATCTGAACCAAGGTAAACATTAATGATTCTGGCCATAGGCCATTTAAGTGGGTTCATATTTTCCTGCCTGAATATCATTAATGTTCCAATTTTCAAATTTGGTGTAGTAGACCTCCATTTTGGACGGTTCTGTAACTGTCTTAAATATTGTTTATATCATTGCTTCCAAAGTGCTTGCTGAATCTGAACACATTTCTTCCAAAAATTTAAGCTATTGGTTGGAACATTAGTGAAATCCGGCTCAGGAATACAATTCATTAATATCATCAATATCACATGCAATAATAGGAGTTATAGGCCTGGGATTCAAATTCCCTCTATCTACACAAGAACAGTATAGAATTCTTCAAAGGTAAGTACACACTCGCTCATTGTACGTTTTAAATGATACTTTAACTTTTAATTCCTACCTCTCACAAACCACTGAATACATGAGAATAACTAAGAATAAATTTAAAATTAATTATTAAAAAAGTAGCAAAAGTGCACACTGTATTCTGGTGTTCAGTAGAAGCATTTAATAAATACAACTTATGAATAGCAATACCCTTTAAATACCCTTTAATAAATACCTTTTAAAGGTAGCAGCATTATCACAATATATAGTGGACGGAACATTTCGCCTAGTAATAAATCTTTTAAGACAAGACAAAAATACATCTGTATAAACAAGTTCAACATGTAGTGCCTTGGTGGCAAAACAAACAAACAAAACTGTATAACCCTTTGAAACAATTATACTTCTTACTCGAAATTGCTTTACTGGGAACGGACCTCCATAATCAATCTCAAAAATTTTAAATGGTCTCGCTGCTGTTACTCTATGATGAGGCAAGGAACCCATCAATTGAGTAGTATTCTTAGCTTTAAGTCTAAAATATTGAGTACACTTATAAATTACAATTTAAATCTGCTCAATAGCGTTGACAATCCAAAAAAATCTTTTCTTTAAATAATTAAAAATCAACCTAGTGCCTGCATATAATAACTTAATATGAGCATTACATATTAATAGCTTCGTTAAATGGAAACATTTAGATAAAATGATAGAATATTTTTGATCTGAATTTTGCAATCGCCCACCAACTCTTAAAACACCCTTACCATCTAAAAAAGGGTTTAATGATAACAAATTGCCTTTACCAAACTATTAGCAAACAAAGACATTATCTCCTAATAAAAATAACTTCAACAACAAGACAAGAACAAGATACAAGCCTATATAGATAATAAATTCGACAGTTGTTGAAGTCGGTGCCCACTCAATGGGCAACGACAGAAAGGCTTCTAGTCTGGTAGGCTTGGCACCGACTTCAGTAACTGTCTATTTTAATTATAATAGGTATTTCTATCTTATTTGAAATGCTATTTTTGGACTCGTGTTTTGATTAGAAAAAGATAATTATTTCGTACTTTTCAGTGCTTTTATTTTTGAAGTCGGTTTGGTTTAATTTTTAGCTTATTTTCATATTAGGGATATCATTGCTACATAGCATTCCTTAGGTGGATTATTTGTTTGACGGCGCTAAATTAGAAAACCTACTGAACGGATTTAAATACGGTTTTCACTATTGTGATCTGGTGATCTACATTTCTCTAGAAATGTTTTTTTAATTAAAAATTAACTTATAGATTATATAAATTAACTTTTTAATTAAAAATTAACTTATAGTGCAATATTGTAACAGTTTTGATAAATCAAGTCCGTAATGACGTAGTTGGCCAGTATATCGCAGGAAAAATTAAGTTGTACCTGGACTATCTGAAATTAAAAAAATATTGGTATGTATATAACTATATCGATTTTCTTAATATTAGCTTTTGTAAAGTATTAAGAATAGGCAGATGTTTAAGAAACAAAGCTTTTGTATTCAAAAGTAAATTAAAATGTAGTTACACCTACTCACACATTATTTACATACAATGCATTAGCAAATACACGCTAAGCTTTGGATTTCCATAATTTCATAGTTACTTAAAAACTCTTCGGACAAGATTTTTCACTAGCTACTTTGATACATTTTTTACATCACGATGCTTTTAGAAACGTCTTCAAACCATTCAGATCAAAACTTTGAGAAGCTTTTAAAGGAGTTCAACTGAGCATTCTCAAAGAAAACTACATATTGCCACGTACGAGCGAGGTGCCATAAATTTTGTAAGTAGCTTCCTTGCACCAAATGGTATATATGAACTTATTTGTAAAATATTTGAAAATGTTTCCTGGAGTATCAAGACGGACCTCTTAAATCGCGAATTATAGTCGATTGTAAAACGGTATGTACACACACTAACAAAATTATTACACAATATTATTATTATTTATTGTCTTAACCACATAGCTATAACATGTAGACTTCCACATAGAAAATTAACCGATCGGCCGAGATTTCGTTATAAAATAAAACTACAGATATTAAATTGATGCTCGTTGCACTGTACTCTTGGAAAATGGCGGCCATTTTCCAAGAATCTTTAATTTAAATGTAATGTGTTTTGGTTAGTTCATTTTCCAAATAATTTCCAACGTGGAGTCTATATTTTTATTACGTGTATAATTTTATTTTGTATGTGTGTTATTACAACTTATACATTAATATTATTGCACAATACTTAATTCTTACAAAATATGTAAAATTCGATAAACAATAATTATGCAATGTTATCAAATCACATGGTTACTTAATAACGTTAAAAAATAAATTAAAGGAGGCCAATAAATACTAATTGTTTTTAAAGTCTATCTAAAATAAAACAATGTTTTAAATACAGAATAATGTTTGAAAAGGATTTAAAAAAATGACTGCGAATATTTCTTTAAATAACTTTTAAATCATTTAATGGTGAGATCATAGCGTCTATTGACTAATACAAAAAATATATAATATACCACAGTAAACAGCGTCTAACAACAATAAGTTAAAGTTGTAAGTTTTAAATAGGAACGTGACATAATTTTTTTTGATATACCTACCTACTGATGTGATCCATAATAGCTCTATTGTAAGTAGGTAGGTACCAAAATAAATATGCAGGTTGTACGTGTACATGGCAGCAAAGAGATATTATTTTGAAGGAACTTCATTGAGTGACGAACTGGAAACTACAGGAAACAACTACAAAATATACCACAAAATATTCGACTGCCACATGGCAGTCTGCATATATGCCCTGATATAATTGTTAAAAGTGGCGTAAGAATAATAACGCTTAGAAGGAGTGGTTACTAACGAGCGACAACGAATATATGAAGCAAAAAAGTTACTTATATGTGTAAGCAGCGTTTCGATTAAAATGTAATATCTATTTGTCTGTGAAATGCAATATTGAAAAGTTCTTTATGTTTACACAATGAAATGTTCATAGTCATGACCGCGTCATTTCACTACATGATTTTTGTTCTAATCTGTTTGAAGGCGATCCGATCAACAAGTGCTTGGCCGGCGAATGAAGTCATTAATGGCTCCAAGAAAATTGCTTCAGTTTTGTATGCTTTATGTTTTAAGCATACAATTATTCTAAGAACTAATGGTACTTATTTGCAACTCAATGCTCTTTTCGCTCCGAAAAGTAAATAAAGATGGTTATGTAACTATATAACACTTTGTGTTTTGTACGTATCACATTTTTCAAACATGTATTTGCAAACAAAATAATGAAACTACTTTTATGTTCTGGTATGTACTCGTAGGTATTAAACTGAGTTTTTATTTCTAGAAATATAAGTGAGATACTTCAATTATTAGAAATGACTTATAAACAGGAACATTTTTCTGTTCATACATATCTCCCATTAAGTATGTATACATGTAGATACAAATACTCCTAGAAATAAATAAGATAAATTGTGATTAGTTTGAAAAAAGAACTTTGTTTAATGTCTGAACGATCCGTTACATTTTACGCAAAACCTCAGAGACTTCACTGAGGATATTTTCCTTCCATTTTGTAAACATTTCTCTATTCGGTCTGTCGAATGTAATTCGTGTTTCGAAGCCGATCCCTGCGTTAGTGCAGCTATCGAGTATTGACCTGTTTCGAAGTATATCCTACAATAATATTTTACGAAGAAATATTGTTTTCTGCCATTTCCCAATTTTATATTTACTAAGCGAAATTGAAATGGGAGTTTCATTTCATTAAGTAAACAAAACTAGATAGCAATATCGGAAAATACATGTATGTGCATATTATTTACGATAATTATTGTGTTTATAGGTATTTCTATTCTATAAGTTAATAATGCCTCTGCTGGACTCAAGCCTCTTCTGACAAATGAGATGAGTGAGAAGTGATTTAAAAATAAGCGTACTCCAACATAAAACTGGTCGATCTGGGATAGGTTAATTTATTCTTAA
Organism: Zeuzera pyrina; assembly: GCA_907165235.1. Taxonomy (NCBI): domain Eukaryota; kingdom Metazoa; phylum Arthropoda; class Insecta; order Lepidoptera; family Cossidae; genus Zeuzera; species Zeuzera pyrina. Next base: position 8,222,753 of record OU015629.1, read on the forward strand.
ACATCCTAAAATATATACTAACAATTTTATACATACACATATACTCACGCTGTATTCCTAAAGGGGTAGTCAGGATGGATGACGTGCCATGCATCGCGGCCCTTGTATATTTCTTTCACCTACTCAAATCTCATCATTCTCCTCAAAAATTTTCGGCGAGATAAGCAAGCGCATTTAACAACGCCGTCAGTTAAAACTGGCTATTTCATCTTTATAAGTCAATATACTCCGTTCTGGTGTCAGACAGGGCTCTGTGATGTCTGCCTGACTGTTCGTGCTGTATTTGGACAGTTGCCTCCAGAGATTGAAAGTTAGTATGAGTGATATGAGAAGTGATGACACAGTGGTAAACTGCGTATTGTACGCTGACGATGCTGTGCTTATAGCACCATCAGAGGTAGCGTTGCAGGCACTAGTCAAGTGCATGAAAGAAGAATGTGAAGTGAAAGGATTGAATATGGATGTGAACAAAACTAAGGTTCTTGTATATGAAAGGGAAGCGGTACAAACGAAATGTGACATTTATGTAAATGGAAAATGTCTAAAACAAGTGAATGAAATTGTGTGTCTGGGTGCTCTGTCCACATTAGTAGGCTGTGTGAATATATCTAACACTGCTAAAATGACCATCCACAATGCGGTGTTGGTGCCAACTTTATTGTACGGTTGTGAGGCCTGGATATGCCCGAAATCCAGTGAAAGTATGATAAATGCAGTGGAGATGCGATTTCTCAGAAATATGTGCGGTGTCACTCTTGCGGACAGAATAAACAATGAAGAGATACGCAGTATGACAGGGTTGCACGAGAGTGTTAGGAAGAATGAGTGATGAAACACTGACGAAGAAAATCTACAGAGCGAAAGTGACAGGTAAAAGAAGCCAAGGAAGACCAAGGCTGACTTATGAAGATCAAATAGCTAGAGTGTTAGCAGACGGAAATTTTCACCTAGGTATGCGAGTGCTTTTGACAAGCACTCGCATACCTAGGTGAAAATGTGTGAGGAGAATGATGAGATTTTGAGGAAGCGAAAGAATTATGTAAGAACCGCGACGCTTGGCGCTCCGTCCTCTCTGACTACCCCGTTTGGGATACAGCGTGAAAATATGTATGTATGTATATATACAACTTGTCATCAAGTTTCTTACCTGGCTTAATGAATATTATCTTGCAGAGATGATAACCAACAGTTTGATATGCCTTTTCAGAGCATGGAAACATTTGAGTAAGTTACCGGGTAATGAAGTAACATAAAATGACTTATCTTTTAGGTAATCCATACTTTTACCTAATAGACACACAAACACAACGTACCCACAAAATCTCAACTACAGGACAAAAATTACTTAATTAATTTAAGATTTTTAGTGATAACAAATCTAACCAAAAATACGTATGTATTTGGTATGACATCAAATTCCAAATAAAAAAAAATTACATCTTTATATATAAAATTCCTGTGCGCGTGAATTTGTAATTCTTCCCCTCCTAAGCGGCTTGTGACCTGTAACCTATTGTGATGATTTTTTTTTGTACCTGAATGGTTTTAACTGTAGTTGCACTCGATAGGTGGCACTATTGACGAGATCCGGATTTTTATTTGTTTTATTAATTCCACGCTGACAAAGTCGCGAACAACAAGCAGTTAAAATACTTCAATAAACAGAAAAAGCAGCTACATTTTGCGATTAATTTTGTATATGAGTACAAGCAAAAAATGCATGTTTATGTTGCAAATATTGTTCTGTAACTAAGCTTAATAATATTTTGTTGTAATGTACTCAAATACCTTGTAATACTTCATATTAGACAGTGATCGCCCATTGTGTAGTTTTGATGCGCATTGTTAAATCTCACTACACGCGGATGTTAATGTCAAGTATAATGAAGCAGTGACTTCTTGCCGTGACTTGTTAAATGCAATTTACATTTTTACACCTCTAAAGAGTCTTAACTAGCCTTCACACGTTCAACTTTAACACATATAATAGCGAGTAAGTGCAAATTGTACTTGCGCAATTAGTGTTTCATACTTTTTGTTACAAACCACCAACCGCTAAATAAAGTTTGTCGAAGAGCTTTTGCCTTTTTTTCAATGACCATTTGACGTAAAGTGCTGAAATTGGGAATAGTTATGGTAAGCGGTCTGCCATAGACTGACGGTTACTTCAAAGCTCGAGTTTTGATTTACGAGGATTGATTTTGGGAGCTTTAAAAAAAAAACATGTGTGTACTCATGTACGCCCGTAAGAAATATATACTTCTTTTAAATGAAAAAAAAAAAAACAAAACTGGCCACATATAAAAAATTAAACTGGCCGCTTAAAGCATGCTTAAAGTCATATAGTCTAAGATCCGACTGAGGTTGACCCTCTCTCATAGAGTTTCTTAATAAAATAAATCTATATATATAAAAGGCGATGTATGTATGTTCCTTATGGACTCCGAAACGGCTGGACCGATTTCGATGAAATTTTCAGGGAATCTTCAGATTGGCCTAGCGGGTGTTCCTGTAAAGTTTGGTAGCGATCGGATTAGAAGAATTTTTTTTTTGTTTTTTTTTTTTGCAGTATCAAAATAATTATAAAAACCGTTTAATTTATTTTAACTTCAACTAACGCCCAGTGAAACGGGCCGGGTTTGCTAGTATTTAATACAATGTAATGTATAATCAATTTTAAGTTCAATAAGGTGGCAGAGCGTCTGCCTGGTCAGCTTAAATTAAGAAACGACCTTTCTAAACTGATTTGGAAATTACTTGGAGCTATCCCAGTTTGTTGTATGCTACCCATAGTACAGCCTTGTGTTTAGTTCGGGGCCACAGAGTATGAGTAATTATCAAGAGAAAACAATCAGCACACCATACATAACATAACGTTAATGTTTACAAACTAAAACTAAATATTATCTTAAATAATAACTTCCTCGAAGTTGCTCAAGTCCTCAAGTTCTTACTGCTTAGGATACCCAGCAGACTGGCAGCATTACCTCTTTGAATAACCAAACTGATTCTTTCGCGGAAGCACCTATCAGCCCGACGGTCTCCCGAAGCCTCATCCAGTTTCTACAAATGTCAGAACCCAGTCAATGGGGTTCGAGGCCCCAGGGTTCCAAAGTTTCGATTGTCTGGAGTATTTTTGTTAGATTGTTGTCCTCCCACTTCATGTCCAAAAGTATGGCTCAAAAAAATCAGACAAATGCGTATCTGACTCACGCACCGAGGGCTCCGTATAATATTCATTTACTTATATATAATAAGTACTTACGTATTACAGTGTATGCAGTTAGGTAATTGCGCAGCTACTTTTACCAAAATAACTAACATTACTCGAGTTCATAAACTACGAAAGCATCAAATATTGCTCTAACGAAAAGATAATTCGGATTGAAAGACAAATTTAACATTGGAGTTGAAAAAATGTTTGTCCATATATCGATAAACGTCACAGTCAATTCTCCAACTGCAAGTCTAAATTTGTGGTTATAATATTATTTTTTTAATATTTTAACTCTTATAATCCAAAAAAGTGACAAGATTTAAATACTTAATAGATTTTTTTCATAAAAAATGAGCTTCTAACGAAGAACTTCATTTTGCTGATGGCAGTAAGAAACACAAATTAGACTTAGTAAATATGTAACTACGTCGAACAACTGTTAAATAACATGTGTGCATGTGTTTTCACATTTTAAGTGCCTTTGAGTAAATAATTTAAATATTTATGTACACACATTATATCAACATGTAATACCATTATTTACATAAATAAAGAGCTTCACGCCCCTTCTTGTCCAGCGTGGACAGAACATTGAGGCAAAACAGACACTCCATGACATCACTTTTATAATATAACGATCTCGATGGAACAGCGGTTTAGGCGTTCTGTCTAAGTGCGAAAGGTTCTGGGTTCGATTTCCGCTCGGTTCAATTTAGAAAAAGAAGTTTTCTAGATTTCCTCGGATCTGGGTGTACTGGGAGACGCCCTTAATAGTTGTCGTCGGGTTCTCATAACAAAGGGAATGCCCTAGTTTGAAACCAGATGATCGGTGTGTATTATCTGACGTGTTTATTACATCATATGTAATTAACTATTTAAGTCAAAAGATCGCAAAGTGAAATCACATAATAATATCCCTATGGGTTACTACTTATTAGCCATAAAGGTTACAGCACTTCGCCCATAACAATTTCTTATCCTTTGACCGACTTTTATGTCCCTCGGGGAAGACAAGCAGCTGGAACGTTATATTACATTTTTCTTTCTCTCTCAAACTAGCGTGGAAATATTATTTACTTAAACTGATAAAAGTGAAATGAATATCTTTTTATTCTAGTATTTCAAGACTAAATGCTTGTTATTGGACTTGTACTATTCAATAAATAATGAAACTACATTTAAATGGAAATGTATTGAACTTTAATAATCCCTATATAATTTGTTGTAACATCTGTAACAAGTATTACTGGTTGCATCAATGTATTTACATAATCTGTCTGATAGTAATAAAAGACCGAATCACAAAGAGCACATTGTTCAGAATCGGTATTCTCCAACTTTATTATAACGACGTGACGCATGGTGCATTAGAATGTCTCGTCTTGAATCGAATGCCTCTTGTATTCGATGCAAGACGACATTCGATTCGTATGCTAGACAAATACAACATTAAACTTGACGTATTTATTTAAGTTTAAACATTGCAACTTAATGCATCTCTAAATGGTTCCACACGTTCGAATTTTAAATATTATATGTTTAATATTTACCATATGATAGCATTATTAAAATATTTGATGTGCGTATTTAAATTATTAACGAGTACTAACTAATAAAGTTTTAATTAAAATTAAAGTTAATTTATTTCACACGATGTAGATCGATTGTTTTGATCATTAGCCTTACTACGTAAAAAGCTTCGTTCATAGCTGCTTTTTATGTAATATTTTAAAACACTTAAAATTAACGGGATTACCTTTTATTTTGACTTACGTTTCGGCCGAGTTGTATTGGCCGTAGTCTCAAGCACTCTTATATTTTATAACAATTATATGTATTTATAATATATTTTACATTTCATATTTTATAGTCCTTGTCCTTAAATGCAGTAGAAATGCGATCTCTTAGAAATATGGTGTCACCCTTGCGGACAAAATAAGCAATGAAGAGATACGCAGTATGACAGGGTTGCACGACAGTGTTATTGAAAAATGAAGAAAGGAATGCTTAAATGGTTCAGGCACATAGAAAGAAGATGAGTTATGAAAGGCTGACGAAGAAAATCTACAAAGTGAAAGTGAGTGGTAAAAGAGTCCAAGGAAGACCAAGGCTTATGACTTATGAAGATCAAATAGCCAGAGTGTTAGCCGACGGAAATATCAAAAGCACTCGCATACGTAGGCGGAGGAGAATGATGAGATTTGAGAAAGAAAGAGATATGTAAGGACCGCGATGCTTGGCGCTCCGTCCTTTCTGACTACCCTGTTAGGAATACAGCGTGAAGATATGTATTTTATAATCCAACAAGTTTCAAAGTTTATACTTTTTATGTATTTAGCTAAGTATTTTTTAACTTAATTTAATTCGTGATTTGATTCGTGATTCGTTTCTTTATGCTTTAAAAATAGGATGTTTCCATTTATTTTTTAATACGTGTAATACTTAACTAGAAATTCTTTTATTTTCAAATTAACAAAAGAAAGCTGTATTGAAAATTACACACAAAGCTATAACTATAAGTTTTTCTAATTCTAATTATTAGAATTAGAAAAACTTATACCAATTATTTTACTCTATTATTGTAATTATTAATAGTTAGAAATGACTGAAACCAGAGTCTTGTATTGATATTTTTCTATAAAGATATTCAGAATTTGTTCATATGATAACATTATTTAATTTTAGTTGTGACACATTATTATATCTATGACATATTAGTCTGTAATATTAATCTGAAATAGCTGACACAGTTAGCAAATCGCACCGAGATTTATTTCAGTATATCCGGACGTGTTTGTGGAATTCTCTACTGGATACCAATACTCGGTTTATTGTATGAAAATTATATTAACGCCATAGTAATTAGTAGGTACTCATATCCCTTTGATTTTTTACACTACATTTAATATTGATTCCATGGGCGTCGCTGGATAAGAAAAACTGACCGAGAGTTCACACAAGCTTGGAAGATGCATCAATCCAGAAGCTAAAAAATAGCAGCGATATCAAACTCCAGTTTGTTCTACTTAAACTCTAAAACACATCAATAACTAAAAATCAATAGAAGAATAATTAGCTTCTTCAAAAGCTTAAGAATTATTTTATTCCCAAACAAGATATTAACATTCCAGTTCTATACAAATTACGCAATGTTCCAGAGATTTTGATAATTTATATATGAAATGTAATAGGTAGGTAAATGATTAATGCTTTTGTCCTAAAATCTCTGATTCGTAATTATTTGAAGTTACATTTGGAAATAATATAATCAGTAGTGACTAATTCACTATAGATTATAACGTTTACGACTTTCCAATAAGTTTTATTACGGTATTTATGAAGGGACAGAGTGAGCTATGATTTATGGATAGGTACGATTGTAAGCGATACCGCTGTATCGATAAATGCAGATGGGTCCAAATAAATAATGATACAATAAAACAGAACGAGGACCGTGTGGGTGTTCATATTTGTTATGTAAATAAGAAATTGTTTAAATTCAGTACAATGTATGGCCCAGTTTTGTTAAATAATGTTTTGTATTTTTAATAGCTCCTTAGAGAAATTCATCGTTGCTTTTCTCTAAAATGATGACAATGCTTCAATTAATTTGTATTTAAATCTTCAGAGATTATGAAGAATGTTTTAAATAATATTTAGTAGCTAACTATTCAAGACATTTTCAATTCAGACAATTTAAATTTTATCTAACCTATTTCGTGAAGCGGCATTATGTAATTTATTTACTAATTCATTAATAGACTATTCATTACTTAACTAATATTTAAAGTAGCAAGCCGCAATATGAGTATCGGTACTTAGTTTAATCAGCTGTGCAAGCAATACCAAGGGCGATATTGCAGTGGTAATAAAAACTCTAACATCTGCCAAGTCGTTGCTCAATTACTGCCATTCCATTACTTAATCTGACATGAGAAATAATCGATTTTATGCTGTTGAAAAATCATCATCATCAATATATGAGAAACAATTTTGCCCAATTTAACTCAGATTTGTAGAAAGCATATTATATGAGGGCGTAGTTTCAAATGTATAAATTACATAAAGATGTAATGATATATGAGTCGCTCAGGGTATATATTTTTTTTATTTGTACTCACATACATTACAAAGATACATAAGCATGTAGTGTTGAATCTCTATTTGATACGACGACTTAAATGATGTTGCCCGTAGCCGCCTACTGGATTGGGTGGTACACTATACCATTGTTCCTGGCTATTGCTACACTCAGTACTATTAACTTTATCAACACTAATTAAAAATATGAATATTTCTTGTTTTCGGTTCTTCAGTCAGAAATTCTGTGAAATGCATTTACAAATAGGTTGAGGATCAAATTTCAACCTCATAAAAACTGAATACTATTTTTTATGAGAGATCGAAAGTTGATTGAAGTTTCGAATAGATTGTTTTCATGCATTTCGTTGCGAGCTTTTAATCAACTATACATTCAAATTTGAACATTGCATATCTCTAAACATTTTAAACGTAATGTTTCAAAACCTTGAACAAAACAACCATATTGTTATTTCTTTTTTCTAAAAATTATTTGGCTTCTAAATTAGTTATTCGTATAAAAATATTATGTTTTATATGTTGATTATTTGTTTCGTTCATACGTATGGTCTACGCTTCCATAGCACTGCAAGAGTGCTGGAGGGCCGCACCATGAAGTAAGTGTCCTCGGACAGCGATAGAAGAGATCAGGTGTATTCCATAAACCAAACAAATTGTAATAGTAAACATCTGGAAAGCTTTTTTAAATTCGTTATGTGGTTTTCAATATAATATACAAAAAGCAAATACACAAATTTTTCTTTTGTCCCATTTACTGCTGTTAACATAATCGCTCCGTTCAGCACCTAACCTTAATGATTTGATAATTTTGCGTAAAATTGGGAACGTTTATAACAATGAATACAGATATGATTTACATACAATAATTACTACCTAAGTGGTATCGAGTGATTTAACCTCTTAGAGGATGGAGCACATCAGCACAATAAATGACTCTAATGCGCTTACTATACAAAATTAACACAGGTGGCATTTGAATGTGATGAAAATTATTGTCCAGCTAACACAAGGAACTTGTACAGGTATTGGAATCTACAAAAAACCATATGATTTTAGTTTACTATTTTTAAACCCTAGCACTATCAAAAGTGATATCAAGATATTATTTTATAGTATTTTGATGCTCTGTCTACCCTAGGATCCAACTAGAATAAAAAATGACATAACATTATGTACGAGTATGTAGTAAAGCAACAATTCTCAAATAAAAATTCTTTTAACTGAGACAACTAATAAGGATTTTTATTAAACATTTGAATTTTCATTTCATTACATTCTATTTTATTCATAAATGCGAAACTTACAAATGTTACTTATTATTGTAAATTGTTTTTAGAATAAATAGGTAAGGCAAGCTAATTAAAATTTCTAAAGATGGCTAACAAATATAATTTAACCAATAGTCTTTTAATTTATCGAATATTATACGTCCCCGTCTAAACAAACAAAATAAATGACTATTGTAGATCATTTAATGTTTTTAATTATATTCTTGAATCGAATGAAAATAGGTTTTATAAATAATCATGAACACCACTCTGAATCTATAATCAGAATACGTTGAAAAATATGTACATTTGTAGGTTTAATAATTCGAGTTATTTCGCTTTTAAGGCCCTACATCACTATATGAATGGCGACTGACGAAAATAATGCTAGTGAGAGCACTATTTACACCCGTGCGTGAAAAAAGAGAAAGCTATAGCAGGCGCGCTTTATTTTATACGCCAAATAATAAAATCGCTATAAAATAAAAACGAACAAAATATTTTTGTGTTTTACCAAATTTATCTAATGTTCGTAGTGTTTCAATAAAAAAAAATTATACGAATAAATGATCCCATTTGGAGTACTAAGCGAAAGTCTGTAATAACAGTATATTTCGCTAAAAATTCTATTGAGAAAATTTAATCTAAATGTCTTTTCCTATAACAGAATATACATTACATAATTTAAATTTGAAATAGAAAAAACCGGCCAAGCGCGAGTCCGAATCGAGTCCAAGAGCAAAAAGAAAAATGTCTAGTACAAAAACAAACTTAACTTTGCAGTTGGATACACCTTCGCTACTCTCCGACTATAAGTGTATGTTTGTAATCGCAAAAATATGTTTTTCATGTGAGATAACTATGAATTATTTTTGGATTTTTTTCTTTACTTGTACTGTAAAGCCTTGCCTCTTGCCAAACTTCATGATTCTAGGTCAATGGAAAGTATTCTATAGGCTTCGATGTAAAGCATAAACTACCGTACTTTTTAATTGCTTGACATAGTAGCTTGATTTTTTTAATGCTCCAAAGGACCGCAGACATAACTATTTGATATTAACTTCAACTTGATACCTCCACGTATTTCTAAAAAGAATAGTCTTTACACAGATTGACAACGAAATGATCCTTCCAGGGAAAAGTTTAATTCTTGAATATCTACAATTGTCATACTACGACGAATGAATAGATCTTGCTTTTTGCTCTTGAAGACCCTTAAGCTCAAGTAGAAGACCCTTAAGCTCAAGTAATTACTCGCTCTATCCTTATATAACGTTACTGCTACTTGAGTTTAAAGCCAATAAATATTGTATTTGTTAATTAATTTCGTAATATTTTTTATAGTATATGTATTTACTATTTTAGAACAAATTAGTGAATTTGGCAGAACATGGAAACCTTATATAGACAACATAGCACGTAGTAAATATTATTACATTCTTGCGACATAATTATACAGTATTAAACTCCTAACGATAATTCAAAGACGAGAACATTATAGGAGAAACCAATAACCGTACATTATTACCCTTCTAAGTTCCCGAGAGTAAACCGTCTAAATATCTAAGACATTATTTCACACACACATTTACTAATTCAAGCAAGGCAAAATCACGAGGGATTATAATTTCAACTCGCTAAACGTAAGTAATTAATAAAGTGGATACAAATGCTTAGACTAAAAGTTTAACAATATTTTAACTTTAAATGCACGTTAATTATTCGATGGGAAAAGTCTACTGTTATTCTAATCTTCTTGACATACATAAGGTAATGTCTAATTCATAGACACCGATTCACAAGCGCAGATTCAGCATAGTCAGTCACCACTCACCTCAAACATAAAATGTAGCATCGTTTTGTGAGGTGAAGATATTAGGAAATAATAAAGGATATATAAGCACTTTTATAGTATGTAGTAGTATATAGGAAGTAGTAGGTAGTAGGTAGTGCAGTAGTACAGAAGTGTTAGTTTGTATTAAAAAAAACAAAATACACCTGTTAATCTGCGGGATAATTACGTAACTTCTATTGCACTACAAAGATCAAGTTGAAATCATAATCGCGAAATCGTGTTCCATACTGCCGTTTCTACAAACCACAAAACAAAATTCGTCGCAGAGTTATCTTTTTTTTTTAAGAGGAAAGTACATAAAGAAATGTATTTATACATCGATACATACATTCATACATATATCCTTACACTATATCCCTAACGAGGTTGTCAGTGAGGATGGAGCTTAAGGCATCTGGATATTAGATACATACTTCTTTCGCCTCTTAAAATCTCATCATTCTCCTTACACACTTTCACCGAAGTATGTGACTGCTTTTGAAATTTCCCTCAACTAACACTTGATACTCATAGGTCAGCCACATGATATTCATAGGTCAGCCTTTGTCAGACTTGGCTTTCGCTTTCTAGTTTTTCCTTTTGCAGTTTTACAATAAAACTCATCCAACGATACCATTCTGCGTATCTCTTCATTGCTCATTTTATCCAAGGGTGACTCCATACACGTTTCTGAGATATCACATTTCCACTGCATTTATTTTACTGTCACTCGATTTTGTGAACCGCAACGCACTGTGGATGGCCATTTTGGTAGATTTAGATAAACTAATTCAAGCTAGCTAACAAAGGTAATGCAATCCTGATAATATTCAATCTACATTATACCTTTAATATTTTTTATGCGTTGATAGACTGTTGTGCGTTACAAACTGCGAAAAAAAAATAAAGTAATGTACCATACATTTTAGAATTCATGGTTTAAAACAGCTCTCATTGAAACTGAAAGTATTAGTAATATACATAGTCTCTGAAAAAGTCTCTCTTGTGACAATCAGATCAGAATCAGACACCAAAATGTTCTCTTATGTATTCCATTTCTCTCATTTTAGTACAGGACACTAGATAATATAACAAGTAGCAGGCCAGTGCCAGTGAATAACAGGAGGTACTCACAAGGTGTACTTTCACACCAAAGCCTTATCAAGCTTTTCACGACATAAGTGATTAAGCATGAACTTAGATTTAGAAAATAATAAATGATAGTACGCAGAGAGTCACGTCATTGCTCATTCAGTACGTAGAGAGTACGTAGAGATAAGAGCATTAAATTCAAGAATGTAATCACAATCATATTTATTATTTAAATATCACTTTAATAAGTATTTATATATTATATCATTAAGTCTTATAAGCTTATAAGTTACAGTGAATGTCCGATATTAGTGAATGTTAAGATGTACTATGTACGTCGACAACCATCAATTTCGATGGTGTAAGTACGATATTGTTAAAGAAATCGTTAAATAAATACCAACATAAATAAATTGTTAAATAAATATTAAAATATATAAAGATCGTTCTGTGAATCTTAGATACAGTGATTTCAAAATTACGTGAATGTTAACATACGCCAGCGTTTGTTCTAAAGAGAGAAAGTTATAATGAATTACTGTTTTTATTCCAGTTACCAATGAGCAATGATGCCATAAAAAATGAAACTATTACGGACTAACAGTTCGTCCTGACTTCGTCCGGATTAAATATGTAATATGTCCATCTGGAATCATGTACCTTTCCAATAATGTAAGAATTTTTCAAATACTTGCAGCAGTTCCGGAGATTATCCTCCACATACCTATAAACGAAATTACAAATTCCGCTCTCTCGCAATCTCTTTATAACACTTTACTACACTACAGGTAGTTTCACGTTATCAACAAGTTTTAACAACCATTATTGGTTACTAGCCCATCTATATTAGTTCTTTGCAAGTTCTATTCCTTGGCAGATTTTTACAGTCATTCCGGGAAGATAGGTAGTTGTCACCATCATTTCTGTCTCTCACAAATCATTTTGGAAATTTATTATGAGGGCTTACAAATATTAACTTTGTACTAATTTCCTTAATATTTATAACACTATTACGGTAAAGGGACACACATAGCAAGTGAAGCATAGCGGTTTCATTCACATACTTCGTTATTTTTCAAAAATTGTCTTCATCACATACCTACTTACGAGAAACTTTCCAGCTTTTGACATCTCCATAAATTCCCTCGGCTTTTACAACACCTAATACATTTTCACTGTGTAAATGTTGTCATTAAATTTTGTGGCCCTTGAAAACAATATTTATGCAGTTCCAATCTCTCAGCATGATACAAAAATATTTATTTCCACGAGACGATTAAAAGTAATTCACGCTCTAAGTTCGTTATAACTTAGTAACGACTATAAATATCATCCCACACTCCACCCACTACCACTGTCATCAATAATAGAAAATCTATTATATTAACACAAATAAAACACTCACTGATAGATCATCCATCTTATAAGTTCATAATAATTTATACGCAATCACAACGATGCTTCGTTATGCAATAGTTATTAAAAACAATAAATAGGTTTTGATATCTATTGGCTGCTTCTTTTTTTGTTTTTTTGTACGTGAAGAAACAGTTTTTGTACTGTTTACATAAAAACGTAGAAGAATAGGAAAAACATAGAATGTGCTAATTTTTGTCTTCCCATACTAGTCATAAAAGCTAGTCAAGGTAACGGTAATGTTTATGTGCAAATTATTTGTCTTCTAGCTCAAGCCGTAAAGTCAGGTAAAGACTTAGGTATGTTCCAATTATTTGTCTCCCTACTTATTCCTGCTATTTCCTACCTTGGCAGTTCGAAAAAGCCAGTCGAGCCATGGGTATGTGCCAGTTAATTATCTCCCCGCGCAGATTATAAAATTAATACAACATCTATAATTATGTCTAGAATATAGTAGACAATAATGTAAAAATAAGCAATTTTTTTTAATTGTTATATATTAATACAATTATTGCGGATAATTTCCGTGTTAGTTTATAAAATCAAATAAATGTCTTTTTGAATTCAATGCCCAAGTCAGAGGCCATAAACAAGAGAAATTTTAATTGGCCTTCGACTTTTTGATTTAATTGTCGGAGTCGAAGGCTAAAACTTTAATTTTTTTAGTTTTTCAAAAAATATTGCTATACATCATACTTTTATATTTTATATTTTTGAAACAGCTTTTTTAAGATTTTGAACTTGATACAGATCATGATGTGGTTCTATAAAATATTTTTAGCCTTTACTTACTTAGGACTTATGATAAATACCTACTTATACAGGACTTAAGACGTAAGGTAAAGATAAACTCCACATCATGTACTTCAAAATCAAAGTAAAAGTCAAATCAATTCAAAGTCAAAGTCAAATTAATTTATTCAAGTAAACCCAATTGCAAGGTATTTTTGAACGTCGAATCTACTTTAGTTCGGTTCGAAAAGAAAACCTGAACACTGAGAAGAACCAACAAGATACTCAGTCGGGTATCATTTTTTCAACATCATTCTACAATAGTTATTTAAAGTACAATATTCATAAAACCAGTAAATGCATGTGCAGAGAAGATTATTTCCAGACTATTGTTTTTTCTACAATGAAATCGCTAACTTTGTAGTATGCTTTTCCAATCAGTATGCGTTTAATAACAAGTTTAAATTGCTTTTCCGTTTATTGAATAATTTCTTGAGTAATTTTATTATAAAAACGAACATAGTTGCCCAAAAATGTCCCACTTGACTTTTGTAATTTAAATTTAGCAGTAACTAGCTGATCATGACCACGAGTTTCCATACCAATAATAACACCTTTCCTTTAATTCCTTTAAATTCATTAAAGTAAATCCAATAACTAGACATTTTTAATCGACAAACCCACCATCGATTCGGAACAAATCTCCACTAATAAGAACCGACGAGAAACACTCAGGCTGGTATTATTGTTTCAATATAATTTTCAAAATCTCAAAATACAATCTTCAGAAAGCCATTAATAATACTTGCAGAGAAAATGTTATTTCTAGACTACAGTCTATCTTAAATAATATCATTTATTTTATAATAATTATGGAATTTTAATCAATGCACGTTTCATATTAATTTAAAATATTTTTTCTAACATTGTGACTTGTGGAAGAGTTACGTTATAAAAAAAAACGAACGTAGTTACCAGTAGTTACCCAAAATTGACGATTGTAAAAACGTTATTCCGTCATAAACAATTTAACAGTTGTTTTATGTGTTCACAGGAATAATGTAGAATATTCATGAAAGAAGTCAGTGTCTTCGCCTAGTAGCTATGACCTCACTAGTCGGAACATTATATAGAATTTACTGACTAATTCCAAGTCAATTACACCGGTAGCCAGAGGTTAATAGTGCTGGTAAAAAGCTATCCATCAAACATTATAAACGGATAGTATAATATGACCCATTCAAAACAATCACCCTATTTAGGCATTGCCTGCAAGTGATTACGTTTTATTCTATTACTTGTTAAAGGTTTTTCACGTTTGTGATATCTATCAGAAATACGTAAAGATACAAAAACTTTCTGTACATAGGTACAGAAATATAAAATACATTTAGCTTGTGGATCGGACACAAATTTTATGCAGAGCATGTACCTAAAGATAACGTTTCAAATAAAATTAATGTTATACATTTGCGAAATTTCAATATGATTACCTAATTTTCGGAGATGTGATTTATTTGAAATACATCTATTTAAAATGCAAATACAAAATGTTAGCATTTTGTATTTGCATTTCGCATAGGCTCCTTCAAAATGCATTTTGTATTTTATTTAATTTTGCATAGGCTCCTTCAAAATGCATTTTGTATTTTATTTAAAATAATCTACATAAATATTTAGTATTTTTAAAATGCAAAACGGTTTTGTTGATTTTTTTAATTCACATTTCGTAATTTGCATTCTTAAATTCATAATTACTTTATTTAAGAACGCACCCATCCTAAATGTTACCAACAATAATGGCAACACTGCAATTCAAACGGTTTCCGTGCCAATGCCAATAATGCCAATAGTACAATAGACCTGGAAATACTTCCAGGTCTACCTGGAAATACTTCCAGGTCTATTTTCGTTTGATGGAGTGATTATGAGGCCAAATAGACGGAATATAAAAGATGAACTCTTCGCACAAAACTAGTGTCAAAATCAGTGAAATAAGTTGAAGAAAGTATTTTGAAAATACCTATTTTGTATTTAAAACACTTTTATTCAAAACTATTTTGTATTTGTATTTGAAATAAAAAAACCTAAGTATTTACATTTTGTATTTAAATACTGTTAATAAGCTATTTTACACATCTCTGCTAATTTTACGATTTATTTAAAAATTTCTAACAAATATGTCATTGTGATTACTAACAACCAGCTAAAAGCGTGTCGGAAACGCATTAATTTAAGATTCTTTAGCAATTTCGTACGAAGTAGAAGTTAAATAAAAAAAATTGGTCTAAAATACCTATAATTTTTTTTTTCATTTCTGGGTTTGGGTTGTCAACTTGTTCCTGTGCCAAAATTCAATTCTATATGTGTAAAATTTACTAAATCGACGGCTGTAACATACGAACAAAAGTAAGAGTCGACAGATGGACAAATAGACTGAAACAACCAGGGAGACATAAATACCAAACAGGCAGATAGATATGAGACGTGATGAAACTGTAAGGATTCCGTTTTACTCATTTTTGCTAAGGAACCCTAATAAGGTTCTTCTCATCAAAGCGGTGCTTGCATGAAATTGTAGTTGTCACTTTACACAAACATCTGACTACCAATTTATCTTTTGCTGACAACGCTACCAATGTCGCCAGTCAAGTGAACGTATTATACTTAAACCTACCAAATTATGTTTACACATCACTGACAAAATTTTCACCCACTTTAGACCCTATCGCCTTAACAATAAAATCTATTTGTGTTAATTTTGTTACACACTTTAAGTCTATTGAAGCATAAATCTTGGAGAATGTCTTAAGTGTTGTATACCGAAACCGCCTCTGTTGATACATAGGAGTGGGATGTTAGATAAATCTTTCGGCATAAAGGTCCGCATACAGCCTATTTAATTTAATCAATGCGAACACTTGTCTACCTACTGTTATGCCTTATCAAGTGACGGGGACATATGAAAGTCGGTATACCTGCGCTCCCTTTTGAGTTAGTACTAATTATTATTGATAATTGTATCAATGTACGATATATGATAATGTAACTTTAACCAAATTTACCAACACATGCCATTTACTCGAAACTGTTTCCATGTTGGTCTAAATAGAAAAAACATAACATATCATGCCGGCTGCATACAGGTAAAGTAATAACACTGGATAATAACAATTTTTTTATATACACACGTGTGTATGTACGAGTACTTATATATGTGGCGCACCTTTTTTCTCACTTTTAATGTATCTTTTTGTTTTGAAAATTCACATAATGTACATACATAAAATAATGATTGTTTTATTTATTGCCGGGGGTCTCAAGTGTAGGACGGCCATCAAGACTCTCCTGAAAAAATTCAGTTATTACACACTACGGAATTGTAATGGAGTGAGTAAAAATTATGAAATAAATTAATAAAAACTTCCGAATTGGATCTCACAATAGAATAAAGACAGAGATTCAGAATTAGCATTAGGTAATACCATAAATTAGGAAATAACTAGGGCCCAGTTTCTTAACCTGGGGGCCGCGACCTTTGAGCGAGTCGCGTTTGTTAAAAAAAATAAGACCTATATACAAAAGATTCGTTTATTAAAGGAAAGAATTTTAGTATAGTGTATAATGTAATATTACTATGTAATAACAACATGAAAAAATAAATTAATAGCTTACTTTGTTTAATTAAAAGGATTAATCATGAACATTAATTAATGAATGCGATGGTTGGCTTTGTTTCTCACTTAAAAGTAAATAATTTACTTATGAGTGTTTGCAAACATACGTGGGTCATCTTTGCAAACATTCATAAGTAAATTATTTTCGAGTGATAACAGACGATTTCTGTATTTAGTTTTCAAAGCCACCATAGATGAGGAACCTTTTTCGCACAAATAAGATGTAGCAAAGTGTATCAATATTTTCAAAGCCTCCGTTACTAGGCTTCCGCACTCACGTCGTCGTGCAAATCAAAATTTATCTAAATTTTGAAATAAAAATTCCAGTTGTGAAGTTATTAGCCGAAAGTTCAGTGAGTTGAATGTGAGTCTCAGTTTGTTACTTGGCAGCTGCAACAATATTTTCATCAAACGGATTGAGAACCCATCTTTTCGAGAAACCATTGCTGTCATCTAGAAAATTTTCTAGTAACTGAGTCTTTAATTCCCCTAAATGTGTTTTCAAGATCTCCAACAGGCGGTCAATAACTGAATTTTCTAAATTCGCATTTTTGTTAATATAATCACAAGTTGCAGTAAATGCATCAAAATTTCGTTTTTAAAGGTGTATAATCCAAATACTAAGCTTTATGATAAAGGCATTGACTTTATCTGTCATAAGTGGAATGTTTTTGTTACGGCCTTTTAAACTCCTATTCAAGTCATTCAAATGTGAAAATAAGTCACTCAAGTAAGCCAACAGTAATAAAAATTCTTTATCTTATAAAAATTATAAAAATGAACTGTTTTTATCTGTAAAAAAGATTTTTAATTCATCTCACGATTCAAAAAGCCTTGTTTAAAAGTTTTCCTCGCGAAAGCCATCTCACTTAAGTATAGAAAAGCAGTGAATTATTCTTGACACCCATTTTTTCACAGAATGTGAAACATTTCGTAAATTGTTCGGTATCTTTTTTGCGGCAAGTACATGTTCATGTGAACAAAGTGTGCGTCCATTCCACATGCGGCATAATATCTTTTAATTTTACAATCACGCCACTGTTCTTCCCCCTTATCGCTTTCGCGCCATCATTACACACCGCAATGCATTTATTGCAGTCCAAGTTTTCGTTTTGTGTTGCTTCAATGAATACGTTAAAAAGTCCTTCGCCAGATGCTCGACCAAGAATTGATTTGCAAAAAAACATACTTTCTTTATAGACTCATCGCATTCATATCTGAAAAAACATAAAAATTGCGTCAAGTTCGACACGTCTATTGACTCGTCGAACGGAATGGCAAAAAAATCACTTAATTTAACTTTTTAACCAACTTCAAAAAAAGGAGGAGGTTCTCAATTCGTCTGTATGTTGTTTTTTTTTTGTATGTTTGTTACCTCATAACTCCGTCATTTATGAACCGATTTCAACAATTATTTTTTCATTTGATAGGTAATACTTCAGAGGTGGTCCCATTTAAATTTCACCGATATTGAAGCTTGGAATTCGAAGATACACTAAACAACTCGATCTGGTTATAACCTTTATTTATATTGATGATTCTCTTGTATGTATATCGTTGCGCTCCGGAATTAGAATGAAGTTAAATGCAGACTTACCCTAGATATTAATTTATGTCAAGATCACTCAAAACGGAGAAATAAAAAATTTTTATTAAAAAAATTAAACCACCTTCAAAAAAAACACTGAAAAGTATAAAATAACTGTCCATTACTAATCAAAACTCAAGCACAATTAAAATAACTTTATAAATACGATACACATACTTTTTTTTGAAGGTGGTTTAATTTTTTTTTTCAATTATTATTTTAGATGGCCATTTCATCGTCTCGATATTATATCATTTGAAAGGGGTATAGTTTTTAATTTTTTAGCTTCTTCCGGACTTATCGTAATATTGACCATAACAATGGCAGCGGTTAAAATGACTCTTTCCGCAATAGTATGGGGCTTAGATTTTCTCGCACAGTGGTACTAAGTAGGATGCATGCAGTGCTGCAGTCTCGTTACGGCTGGATTTTTATAGCAAAATGTTGATTTTTCAAACAAGCGACTTATGCTCGAAGAATTCTAACGGTTTGCATTGTAATGACGGGTGTCTCGTCCGGAGTAATTTTGAAGGCTTCATACTTTACGCGGATAGGACTTGAAAACAAACAACATATTGTGACTTGTCATCCAATGCAATAAATCTATATTTTAAATATCCGGTCTTTTACTTCACCGTTTCACCATACGTAGAAGGCGCATTTCGTTTTGTCACAAAGTCCAATTTAATTTAACTTTTTACTGTTATTTATAAAAATTGAACACTCACCCGAGTGAGACAAGATCATTGTTGTATATACTTGCTTTCCTGTGCTACTTCCCTAAAAATGTAAATAACTTTAAAATTCTGCCTCGTATCATTTTTTTTTTAAACTAAGGCATTTAACATGTACGAACATGTCTAGCGCACGTGTCACAGGATATGCGGGCAGCTTATTTGACAAGTTCGTGCAAGTACAACGCAGGTTAAAACCTCGCCGTTAAACTATTAATAAAAATATTATTATAATTATAATTTTGTAGTAAAGGGGTCGCAAGACTTTATACTGTTAAATATGAAATGTAAAAGAGGCACTGATCACTATGAACACGCTATCAATTCTTCATCACAACTATTATGTACTTGACTATTCGACGGCTGCTCGACAACTGATCTCTTACAAAACCAAAATTAGGCTTTTATGCGGCCCCACTACAAGCAGGAAATTCATTCTACCCTCGTTCTTGTTACTAAAATGTTATATAATATCACACGTGGGTAATTTATGTGATTAAAATTAATGTGGAACTAACAATACTTAACGTCTTGGCTTTTTCGTGGGTCGCGACATAAAAATGATTGGGAAACAATGATCTAAGATAATACCTACTCATAAAAAACCCTCTTCGAAACAATTTATTTTTATGCCTTCATCGTGACCAGTCACCATTTAAAATATGTGACCTCTTGACGTTTGCCCACTAAGCCACTAAGCAGTTGATCCTGCCTATCACTAGATAGCGGCAGTTGTCAGAACAGGATTTATTTCGTAACTTCTGTTAACTGGAAATAGAAATAATAGTTCATTCTTTTGGACGTTCTTGCTGTAAAATGTATATAATAGGATCGACATCTACATTTCAATTGATATTTATTTTCTGCAATGGGAGTTACGCGATTAGTCTCGAACCCTTAGAAACAAGTAAGACTATTCTCCACGAAAGTAAAACTCGTTTGCTTTTCTCTCAATTTTGTTACTGATAGGACAATTGCCGTAGTATACGGTTTTTCACGAATTGTGTTTCAGATAATCCGATATGCGGTAGGGTTTTCAATGCTTTGTCATTTTACACGGCGCGGACGACAGCAATTATAGCTCTGTTTACACGAAAGCATTCGAGCGGGCCAACTTATTTTGGTTACTTTCCTTTTGAAGCACACGATACGTAGTCTATTGTTTTAATACGTCTATGGATACTAAGTTATTTTATTAGAATGTTTATAGAATGTCTAAAATACACGATAACTTTATGAAGCTTTGTTCAGTGATCCAGCAATTTGAATTTTTAAATATGCTAATTCAGAATTTTCCAATGATAACACTGTCGATTCATAGGCGCGTGATCAGTATTGAGACTTATTATAATTAATACAACTATTTTTGTAATCTACGAGGTACCTACGTTTTTCTAAAACAAAATTGCGGTCACGTCGCTAATACTGCGTAATTAATATGAAAACTGGAAATTACTTTAAAGTTGAAGAACAGTATAGGTGTTATGAATAATATACATACTTCTTATATTATAAATTGTATAAGAAATAATCCCTGCTCACGCATATGCATTTGAATAGATAAGCATAAGACGAGTTAATTCATAGCCGAGTTGGTGGTGGATTCGCAATTCTCTTTGATCGAATCATAACATTGAATTAAAACAATTGTTTAAAGAAAGTAACGATACAATACGTAGCGTTGTTATTATGCATTCAAATTACTGATTTATCTAAGTGTGTAACATCATAACGTTATAACGTCCTAACGTAGTATAAACCATAGTTTATACTGGTAATTTACGTTATTTATAATACTGCTTGCAATTTTGCTACATTTCAGTTCATTTAAAGCTTATTTGAATTGTATTATTTAGTCGTTATTATCGTTGTTCCTTCGTTGTCCTTTCACGGTAAAATCGTATTCTTTAGTTCTAAAATACACAAACAATTTTATACTTTAGTTCTAAAATACACTAATAATTGTCAGAAGACATTATATAAAGTTAATATTCAATGATTTCGCAGCGACATCTGTCGTAACAGTTATTCAGTGTTTAATTCAGTGTTCTTATTAGTTGATTTTGTTACCTGTATTTTTGATGCATAGTTGATATGGAAAGTTGATAATAAGTTCATTGTTATTATTTTCTTTTCATTTTTATTATTTAATGTCTACAAAACTATTTTATGTGAAAAACAATAGCCAACATTCTAGACAGCAGATGGTTTCTCTCCAAGCTTTTGCGAGAGTAAATACAAGACCATAACACTTGCAAAGTTCTGCTTTGAAACTTACCCGGTCCAACTGAGTTTTCCCGAAGTACTCCGAAGTGTCGTTTCTAAAACTGCATTCTTTGTATAATAAATGTTAGACTTGTATGTTATTCGATGTATCCGAGAAATAAATGAAGAACAATGTTATTAACATTTTACAGATTATATTAGTTTTTTACATTGGCTTATTGGTACAGTGATGAGTAGATCTGCATTTCAAATCCAGAGACCCGATTTCGATTCTCAGTCAGATTTATTTAGAATGAATGAATGAATGATGAATCTTTATTATGATGCCTGCCTTTGCAATTCGTTATGTGGTATCACCCATAGCAAAAGCGTAATTTATAGAAGATAGTGCAGTGGAATTAGATTATCAATTTACATTAATTGTGGTATATTAATGACTTTTGCCACATTTACAGAGTTATGTCTGTGTATGATTACCCTAAATTCGCAACCGATTTTGAATTACGGAAAATGGTGAATATAGATAAAATCTTTTATTTTCGAATAATTCCAAAACAAAAATGGTGGTACTAGTTGCAAGAATACCACGTGTTTGGAGAACCAATACTTACTTACTCAAGTAATTTGGATTGGTTGCAACATACGGAACACACCTAAATTAAAAAAAGTGATTTTTCGTCTGTATCTCCTAAAAACTAAGTACAATAAGCTAATCCAAGGGTCCGATGAGTTCGCAACTAATACCGCAAATTTTGCCTAAGAGATAACATAACATAACATATCTTCACACTGTATCCCTAACGGGGTAGTCAGAGAGGCCGGTACGCCAAGCGTCGCGGTCCTTACATACTTCTTTCGCTTCCTCAAAACTCGTCATTCTCCTAACACATTTTCGCCTAGGTATGCCAAATTGAAAATAGATGGATGTAGGTCCAAATGTCGGACTGGTGGAGTGTTCTTTTTTTATAATTAAGAGAGATAGGTAACAATTTTATCTTAATAAGTTTTGTCAGTAAAAAAAAATTACACAGCGATTAATTTTCGATAAAAAAAAAGTTATTAAGGACTACCGATAGAAGTGGACCCTTAAAATTATGAAATAATGTAAAAAATAATGTCATGTCAAAATCATATAAATTTTCAATTCATATTCATGTCATATTTATTATTAAATATGTATAAGTTTAACCTGAAATTTCATTAGTATTTGCTAATAAATTTGAAATAAAAGTTAATTTGCATAACTAGGTTTGAATTTAACATTTAAAGCTTCTTTGCAAATTTTTCAGTCTAATGTTTCTATAATATAAGGTAATAAGCAATAACTTTGCATTAGTAACCATATTTTTAAAAATTTAACACAAATTTAAAATTATAATAAATTTTAATAGATTTTTTTATTTTAATATCCCCGAGGAAAACATTATCGAGCATCTAGAAATTTGTTCTACCATGCTAGTGAAATAACTCATAAGCCGCTATCTAATATTCATTGCATTATGTATACCAGAGGTCAAATATAAAAAGAAAGAATAAATATCATGTCGTGACGAATGGGTAAGATTTTACCTATTCAAAAATTAATTTAAATTTGAAATTGTAAGTAAGAAAGACATCGACCTTCACACTAAAATCGTAAGTATTAAAAATCGAATTTCATAGGTAAACCCCTATTAAAAAAATCGATTAAGGTTAATGGACTTTTGGTTCTACTTCTTCTTTGTTTTGTATTATTCGTGTACTAGCTGTACCCACGAATTCACCGGTTTAGTATTTCCCATACCCATATCGTTGGTGTTGAAAAAAAAAGTACTTCTTTTCGCGGAGCATCCACTATATTGGATTTATGATGACGTCATGTAAAACCTTCTGTGTATTCCATTTCATTTGATACCCATTATTGTCGGTGTTAAACGAAAAAGTTATTTTATTATGGAACGTCCGCCATATTGGATTTATGATGACATCATATAAAACCTTCCGTGTATTCCATTTTATTTGATATCCATTATTGTTTGTGTTGAACAAAAATATATTTCCTATTATGGTGCATCGACCATATCGAATATATGATGACATCACATATACAAAAAACCACACGGCTTTTTTTGAAAAACAAAATAGCCTACAACTGCTTTGGGCACATACTGTCTCTGTATCAAATATGAATAAAAGCAAAGTAATCATGCGCAACCAACGAATACGGAAATCCGCAACGCTGATTTCAACGCTATTCCCTGTATCGCACGCCGCGCGCCACCCACATTTCCCTCGCAAGACGTGTAATTATGGGTACTTTTTATTTACAAAATAACTACTGTTAAATAGGAAATGTAACAGAAGCACTGATCACTATGAACACACTATCAATTCGTCATCACAACTATTATGTACTTGACTATTCGACCAAGACCAAAATCAGACTTTTATGCAGCCTCACTACACGCAGCAAATCCATTCTACCCTCTTTCTCGTTACTAAAATGTTACAAAATATCACACGTGGCTAATTTATGTGATTAAAATTAATGTGCAACTAACACTACGTTCCGTAGTGTTTTCAGAGGTTACGATCACACAGCAGTTGGAATACGGCCTATAAATAATAATATTGACTGCACTAATTTTGCTGGAAGTAGAATTTTGAAAAAGTATTTTCTTAGTGTTCTGTAGATCATTAAACTTGCAAACTTAAAACTAAGTATAATAAGCTAATATAAGTGTCCGATGAGTTCGCGACTAGTACAACTAATTTTACCTAGGAGATACATACATACATATCTTTTCGCTGTATCCCTAACGAGGTAATCAGGCAGGACGGAGCGCCAAGCGTGCGGTCCTTACATACTTCTTTCGCTTCCTCAAATTTCATCATTCTCCTCACTCCTCTCCTCCTTGGAGATAAAGACAAGAGATCACTTTTTTAGTTTATGTATGTTCCGTATGTCGCAACCGCTCCAAATTGCTTGAGTAGGTAGGTATTGATTCTCCGAACACGTGGTATTCTCGCATCTAGTACTACAATTTTTGTTTTGGAATTATTCAAAAATCAAAGGTTTTCTCAATTTTCTCCATTTTCCGTACTTCCAAATCGGTTACGAATTTATGGTAATCATACACAGACAAATCATAACTCTATCAATGTGCCAAAAATCATTAGTACCACAATTAATGCAAAATCATGCCTTATTTTGAGCTAATTCTACTGGACTAAGGAAACATAATATGCTATCCGCACTAATATCACAAATACTAATGTATGTCTCTCTATAGCCTTCACAGCTAAACCTCTGAACTGATTTTAATTAAATTTGGAATGGAGATAGATTTGATCCAGGGAAAAGACATGTTACTTTTTTAAATTTCATGCTGACGAAGTCGCGAGAAAAATTGAAATTAATTCCACAAAGCAATGTAATTAATTTCAATATTTTTTTAACCTACTTAATATAAATGAAACGATTCACTATTCTTTATATTTTTTAATAATTTAATTAATGAAAAATACTTACCAGTTCCCAGAACAGTCAAATAGTTTATTTCCATATCCTAAAGTTCACGTAGGCAGTCACGAGTACTACTAGTTTTTTGGTTAAAAAGTATCTACAACTAACCACATTACCTTTACTCACAATTTATATTAAGTAACTATTCCGTAAGCACTTCAGTCTATTTACAATGAAATTAACTACAAACTCCATCCAGAAAGTTTCCAAGTTTTGGAATGTAACGTAATGGACTTAAGGCTTCGGCGACCATCTATCAGTTAGACAAAAGGACTATTGTTTCTCGAACCTTCTGTAACTGTTTTAATGGTTATTAACAGTGTGAATGCTTAATTGGCCGTTATTGACTAGTTTCTTTCAATTGTTTCCATTGTACACCTACTGTTTTTATCCAATTAGTAAAAAGTAGGTGAGAATTGAAAATGGAACTTTGAAGTGGTAATTTATTTTTAAATGCTTAATCTCTATTTATTCAATGGTTTTTTTTTCTTTCTTCGTGGCATGGCACAGATTACCGCATTTGCCAATGTCACGTATTAATAAGTAGAATCGACTAGATCACGTTCGAAGTGAATTCGTTTTCTCTTCTGATCGCAAAACTCCCCCAGTAAAGTGATAGTAGGCTTCACTGAAATTTTAAAGGACTTCCTGGAAGAGCGCGAGAACTTCAGCTACACATGTTTATTTAGACCTAATCTATTCTTTTCACTTACACAGAACTTTAAAACACTATTGTGTTTTAAAGTTCTAAGTAATATAAATAAATACTATCACTTTTATACTTTAAAACTCTCAAAAATGTAAATAATAGAAAATCTAAATAAAATGACAACTTCACTTCTTCCATTCCCGCCAAAAAGTCTATTTATTGATTGTTAAATTCTATAACTCGAATTTCAAATTATAAACTAACATTTTTGATTAAAAAGAAACATATCGGCCAGTACCTATTTGTGTCTGTTTGTGTGTCTGTCTGTGTGTAAATAAAAGACTATGCGAATGAAGTCGCGGGAGTGTTAAATAAATTTAAATTTGTATTATTTAATAATATGTTTATAAGATTATCGTATTTTTACATAATATACCGTACCTAAAATTCATTACCATTCGCCAACAACAGATTAAAAATATATGGAAAATTACTTGCATCATATCTTTATCGTTTGGAATGAACAAATACATGTAAGCTTTTAATGTATCGGATATGCCTTTTGCATTAAAATGCGTACTAAATATAGTTTTATTAGGACTGCCGGCAATTACACTATACCATTACTTACTTCGATCTAATCTCTGTGAAAGTGAAGTGCCTGCATCCGCTGATTAATTATTATTTAATTGATAAAATGCAGACAAACGTAAGACATTTTATGACGCGCTTAATGCATTAATTTAGCAAATTCCGTGAAATCTATCACCAACAAGCTCTTGCTAACAAATTTAAAAAATACGTAAACATAATTTTATTCTTTCCCTATTCGGGGTTAGGTTAGGTTAGGTTAGACACGAAAAATTTAGGCGCAATAAAGTTGTGTAGTAGAGCCACGCTGCATTGCAGCACGAATTGGGCCGGCTCGCCCGGTGAAACACAACCCTGTCACAGAATATCGGCGTGAAATAACAGAATCTATTGCTGTTGTGTTTCGGTCGGCGACTGAGAGCGCCGGTGGCCCATCTCCCCCCTGGGGGGAAACAGGGGCCCTTTCACTCCTTTCCCTCTTTTCCTCTTTCCCTTAAGACCGGCAACACACCCGTAATTCCCAGGATGTTGCAGGTGTCCATAAGCGGCGATGATCACTTTCCACCGGGTGATTCGCTTGCTCGTTTCTCTCTTCTTTTATAAAAAAAAAGTCACTTCTTGGCGCAACTTCACGCAATATTTTTGTCTTAGTATTAATATCATTTATTAGCCGCTGTATGACTTTTTACGCAAAAGTGGTTAAGAAATAGTTTACCTGCACATTAGTCAGTTCACTGTTGCCTTTCTCCATGTTTATTCAATAGAAGTCTGCCGATCTCCCAATGTACCACAATAATGTACCGATTTTTACATTGTCCAGATAAACAAACTAGATGCGTTAAAATGAACGTGAAACGAAACGCAATTTAATTAATGCCATCTCACTTACTCTTACTCATAACGTCACTGTCAAAAACTGTCAAAAAATGACACATCATAAAATGATCGCGTTAGTTCCGGTTTTAGATACGCGCCAGAACATTGACGTCGCGTCACTCTGTACACATAATATCTTAAGTTCACAAAAAATGGTACGTGTCAGCTCCGACACGCGACTTGAGTTCATTCCTTTAGAGAACAGTAAGTTGAATATTTGCATGCATATACACGCGTTCAGTATAACCATGGAGGAAGGAGTATAACATGCGCGAATATGTTGTGGTACAGAGGGACAAATTAACGACTTCACTTTTTTTCGTTAACACTATTTTTCTCCCCATTTCATTTGCGTACCGCGGGCCACAAATGAAATTTGGAGAAAATAAAAATTCCAATTGTTACAATGTTAAAATAAAACAACAAAATTAATGTCGTAGAAACATTCAAGCAACTTATTAAACGTGTTGCTACAATGTTGAAGTAATATTAAATTCTGTCTCTCGATTTTATTATTTATTTTTCATACAACTCCCGCCTTTTTCCTGTTACACCTCCCGTATTTTAAAAATTGGATCTCACAACACTGAGTGCAATAGTCTCGCTCTAGACCTTGATACGTGCGGCTCAATGACTAGTTTCCTTAGTCATTGGTGCGACTGGATGAAGGTAGTTTAACTTTAACTAAAAGTATAATAACGAACCGTTGTAGCTAAGTGAGAATTAAAGGCATACAATAAAAAGATAATAATAAAATGCAGTGAATGTATTTAAATAAGTATTTGGCAAAGCAGAACCAGATAATGAGATGTTATTAGACCACCGCCTATTCACGTACCAATTACTAATAATATATAAATCCTATCCTTTGGTCAACTTTCATAACTTACGCGGGAAGATAGGGACGCGACACATTCTTATATTTTTCTTTCACTTCTAAAACAGAATGTAAAAGGTTAAAATATAGAATAATAACTGCTTTTTGTATGATACTCCGATGTTGGGTATGATTTAATCTCAGTTCATAAAGTATCAACCCAAAGATGACACAAACGTTAATTTATTACCAACGGGACAACGGACAATTTAACTTGATATATTGCAAGTTACAACGGAATTATCGTCAAATGAGAATTCCCAGGAATAGAGATAAATCTGTGACAGCTGCGTGCGCGCATGAAACGTTACCAAAACAACACAGCAAAGAGAATAAATGGATATTAAAACATTAACGTTGATCTGAATTGGTGATGCCCTAATTATGTTCAGTTCCACATTTCATTTTATGCTTCGTGTCATTTCCATATTTTAAAGCGCATGACGCAACCGCCACCATTCATATTATGCATTGTATGTATATAAACAATCATTTACAAAAAATAAGATGTTTTTAAAGTAACTTTGTTAATTTTCTCTAAAAAAAACGAACTATACTCTAACACACATAAATTCTCTGAATAGGATACAGTATTTTTTTTTATTTATTCAATTATTCGGTCAACTTAATACAAGAATATTTAAAGCCTAAATATGAAATAGCAATAATGTTTTCATCATTAATTTCAATTTCACGTTTATATATTTTTTACAAGTGGAAAGTATATACTACTTAATTCGTTTGATTCCAACTCAAGTATGTGTAATAATTGTAATAGGTAAACAGTTCGTTAGCTACAGGTATTCTATTTTTTCGTTAACTTAAAAGGGCTTGTCAACGTCAGTGCTCTTTATAACTACATATTTCAAAAGTATATTTGGCGTGCAGCTTTTTAGAAATACGTCTAATTAGTATACCCACTCCACGGTGCCTAGTTCTATGATTTATTTCCATGCTTCGTGACTCAAGTCAAGACGTGTGATTCACGCTCCTGTGCGTATGCGTAATTGAGTTTATGAATCTTCGCAGACAAAACAAAATGCAAAGTCGTTTGAACGTTAGTACTATGTTCGAAGGATGTCGGTATTCTTAACATATGACGAGAAGTTGGAATGAAACGATGTAAAAGTAAATTACAATAGCATTTATGGTCGGTATATCAAAACTATAGGCGTTTTTGTTTTACTGAATTCAAAATAAGGAAACTTTCATGCTAGGAAAGAAAGAATAATATATAATGTCCTTCCTTCCGTGCAGATTATAAAAGCCAGCCATGAAATAGGCCTTATTATGAAAAACCTCTCAGTTAAAATGGCCATCCAGAATGCGGTGTTCGCGCTGACTTTACTGTACATTAGAGAGGTCTGAATATGCCCGAAATCAAGTGATAGTAATATTATACAAATGCAATAGAAATGAGATCTCTTAAGAATATGTGCGGTGTTACTCTCATTTACTCAATTACAAAACAGTTACTCGTTGACAACTTTGGACAACAGTGTTATTGTAACAATGAAGAAACGAATGTTCGTGTAGTTGGGACACATAGAAAGAGTTAGTGTTGAAAGATTAACAAAGACAAGCTACACAACGAAAGTGAGTGGTAGCATGAAGTAAAGGAAGACGAAGACTAACTTATAAAGATAAATGTCAAATGCATTCGCATGCTTAGGCGAAAATGTGTGAGGAAAATGATGAGATTTAAGGAAGCGAAAGATGTATCTAAGAACCACGACGCTTGGCGCTCCATCCTCTCTGACTACCCCGTTAGGGATACAGCGTGAAGATATGTAACTAGGTAGATAGACCTCTTTAGTTTTACCTGATATAAAGCAATTATCAAGCTGAACACTAATTACATTTACTTAGAAAGATCTTTGAAGAATTCAAAAATTTATTGAGTTTTTCTGTCTTTCTGCTGCTAATAATAAGTACAAACCTAGTTAATTACGTGACATCCATAATTCAAACTAATGCAGTTATGCAGTTTGAGCCCCATACAATAGACTAATTTAGTTTAGGAGATTGTAAAGTCTTATAATTATGGTTGAGTTATCTACATTTCACCAAAATTTCGAACACTAATCGACACGTATTTCGCCTCGCATGCTCAGAAAAATTTAAGAGTTTAAAATAGCTAACATGCATGTAGCTAACCAAGTAGTCCATTGATGTAATAGCCTATACTCCCTATTCAAAGCTTTCAAAAGCTTCGATAATTCGATAGAGTTAAACAATAGCTTAAAACTAAATGAACATCAAAGCCTAACCTACTAACTTATTATCCACCGACATCTAGATAGGATACATGACATAGGACTGTACAGCATGAAAGACAGGTAATTTCGTGTTTCGGTATACAGGGAAAACAATAGATGCCGTGTATCTGACAGTCCATTAGGCCGAGGTTATCAGACACTACAATGGATGGGTCTATATCAGTTAATGATTATATCGAAAAACATGCGTAACATAACCCAGCCTTTCAAGGTGCTAATGACTTAAACTTTAGTTAATCACACGTATATCAGTGAATAGTTCATTACCCGTTTACTGGCTGTGTTATAAGGAAATATGTACTGTATTAACCAGAGACATAAGAAAAAGATAAACTGTGCATCACGTACACCAAAATCGAAGTGAAAATCAAATGCACCCACATATTTTGGACTAAAGTCGTCAAAATCTAACAAGCCCGTTTTGACATCTAGTTATGACAATAGAATGTAACTTAGGATGAAATCAACAAAATAATAAAAAATAATTGTTAAGTTTTTGAGCTCAACAAATATTTCTTTTTCACGAGTTAAATAATGTGTGAAAACATATTTCATGCACTTTCTTTTTTTACTTAAATTCCAAAGTAAAATACAATTTAGAATTGCTATGAAATGTCTCAAAAACAGTTACATTCTCAGTCTCTATCTTTTTAAACCATAGTATTAAAACTAATATAATCGCTAATTTTCACCGATAATATTCCATATAAAAATGTTAACATGTTAACATAAATATATATTATACAAATAATATAATTATTATTTGATATGTTTTATTAAGTCTTTAAGTAAACTTAGCACCCAAGGCTTAAAAAAAAATTTCTATTGTACACTATTTCGACGGTATTTTATTTTTTAATTAATTTATGTCGGTTTATGTTTGCTACAAAGCTTAGGTTTTCTTGTGTTCTATTGCATCATTTTCACTTTCAACACACTTCAAACCTAAGGTACTAAATACTCTTTCACTTTAAAAGTTACAATCCAAAAAACAAAACTATTAAAATCTCATACGATTTAGAATCGATTTTTCGTAATAATCGGATACTCAGGTTACTAATTTGTTTAGTTCACATCCCTGATTACGTCATAATGACAGGTGTCAAAGTGGACCTCTTAGATTTTGACGACTTTAGTTAAGAGTCCACCTATGCAGCCCAGTGCAACCGAATTCGTCCATTACCCCCGCGCCCTACGGCGATTACAATAAAGTTGATTTTCGCTGTTGCAGTTTGATCAAATATTTATATAATCTCAACATTTGTTTTTGCACATAATTGCAATTTGCAAGAAAACTACATTAACAATTAAAAAAACTGGTTTTAGAGATTTGAGATATTATATAATAATTGCCTATCCATTTAAGTAAAAATCGTTTTAAAATTCTGTAGAATTTCGGAGATGCAACTGAATCTTTGTGCAAAACAGGGCTTTTTCTGGATTTTTGTATCGAGATTTTTTATCCAATCATGTTTCCACGTTTAAAGATCTCCACGTTTAGAGAATTCAAGATAAGAGTTGAAGTTGTATGCATCCAAATACCTAATTTTCATTCTTCTTAGATATCGAGATCCAGGTCACCAAACGCAGTAAACTCTGTATAGGCAGACTCTCTTAACATTTAAAAATGTTCATAGAAAAATTGAAGAATTGTTGAATGAAAGAAAGGACGAATAAAAATTGAGTACTTGAACTTGAGTTAAACATTCTGCCTTGTCTCCGAAACTACTGTACTTAGAATTTTAAAAATTTCAGGGAATATGAAGTTGTATAAAGTTTACAGGATAAATATAGAACTTATATAAAAATGTGGGTCTTATAGATCTGCTGCGATTAAGTTTAGAGATTTGCCATTTTATAAATATCGAATAGGACTCAGCACACGAATCAAAAACGCACTTATCAATTTTATTCGTATAAAAGAAAGAAACTGGTGCCCGAGACTTCGTCCGCGTGAAAGTCGGTTTTATTACGCACCCTGTAACAGGCGAGCGGCGAATTTAAAACTATATCTTTATTCACTGTCAACAGATTTCAATGAAATAATGCCTAGATGTTGCTCCAAGCTAAACTTAGTCTACTTGTGAAAACCGCAAGGAAATCCGTTCAGTAGTTTTTGAGATTAGCATGTACATTCACGGTTTCTATTGCTTTATTACATTAAAATTATCTTTATGACAACTTTTTTCAACATCATTCATTTTATATGAAACTAAGCCCAAATGTTGCTCCAATTTGAGCTTAATCTACCTATGAAAACCATAAGAAAATCCGTTTAGTAGTTTCGGAGATAAGTGTGTATACAGACGGATAGACAGAATTAAAAAAAAGTGCTATTTTGTGTTCTGTTATTTCTTTTTATCACCTACATTCATTTTTGAATTTATTGAATATACAGACACACGGTTTCTAATGCTTTATTATATGTATAAATAAATAATCATGAGCTTGTATTATAGCTCATATCAACTCGCAATGAATTCAAACTCGTCTTATTACCATTTCTAACCTTAAGGCTACTGGCTTTTGGTAACAATAACATAATAGAATGGTTTGACAATATATTACAATTTCATACGATCTACTAGTCATCTAAGGATAGATTATTTCCACCCAAACTAACCTAGTGTGCTACATAGTGCCTTTGTTGTACTCAAATAAAATATATTCCCCATCGAAATACATTTTCACCGTGCTTTGTATATACGTCGTTTTCTTACTATAAAAACTCAACGGCTTAGAACGAACCCCTTGGGGAAGCACAAAGAAATTTCGTTCGTCTAGTCTGTACTCGACTCCCAGATTGAAATACTAAAGTTACAATAGAAAACTCATAGCATAGGCATCACAAAGGAAATTGATTTATATTGTTTCCATAATAAACCAATAAACTTTATAACATTTTTGAGATTAACTTGATTACGTTCTAAAATGAATGAATCCAATATTGATACATAATAATTCTTATTAAAGGATAATAAAGCAATAAATTTTATAATTTAAAAATCGAAGTAAACTGTTATGAAAATTACAAAAAACACTAACTTAGAACTGAATACGAAAAATATAAGATAAAAATCATTGGCTTTTTATAAACTTTTAATTTTAATATTTAATGTCATAATGTAATAAAATTAGACATTTGAAACTCACGACACAAAAAAATTATCTTGACCCATTTGAACCCAATATAGTTAAGAACATTCTCGAATAATGAAGTTTTCAAACAAAAAAACTGCATGCAAATTAATACAATACACATAGACGCACATAGATATATACATACAAAATAAACATACATTATAGACCTACATAATATACAGTATACATAAACAGATGATGACGTCGTTTTAACATTTCTCTTTTCAATCGGAACTTAAAAAATGGTCCTTAGATACGTCTTTGCGGAAATTTGGTTAAAATGTACATACATTTGTTGAATGTAAATAAAGTACCGTATCATTTATTTCAATATTTTAACAACACTATAAAATCCATAGCTTGAACACTTAAATAGACTCGCAATATTACATTTATTTCTAAGTTTTCTATATGTGTATGAATAATTCAAACATTTCTATTCAAAATTTAACCTACATTGGATTGTTTAATGGTAAACACACATAGAAATACAGAAAGGTATGTTATTGCTTATTTGGTAAACCGTTTGCCACCTGCCGGTAATATTGTATTAATTAATAAAAAATAATTTGGACTAAAATGTAAATTATTAAAGATTACAATATAAGTTGCACGTTTAGAGTTTATATAAGTAAAACAAAAGCAGTAAAGCTAAAAACTGACATAAAATTCATGTCTATTAATCTAAGTGAATATGCAGCACAGTAAAGATCATTCCAGACTACATTCAGTCAAGAAAGTATCGGGAATGGATGATTTGTTTATGGTTCTAAATTCATTTTTTGTTTTTTTTTGTTGTTGTTAGAATGACACATCTGTTTTCCATTTTGGCGCGGAGTTTGAGTTGCATCTGTTATTTAGATTAAATACAGTGCTGTTTTTAGTTATATCATTCTAGTGTATATTGCGAATTTCATAATGGACAAAAACATCGAACAAAGAGTTTGTCTTAAATTTTGCATCGCCAAGGGAATTTCGTGCTCGAAGTCACTGAAAATGTTACAGAAGGCTTACGGTG
The DNA here is from genome assembly GCA_907165235.1 of Zeuzera pyrina. NCBI lineage: Eukaryota > Metazoa > Arthropoda > Insecta > Lepidoptera > Cossidae > Zeuzera > Zeuzera pyrina. The sequence goes on from OU015629.1 coordinate 8,257,574, forward strand.
AATCGACTTTATCAAAAACACGTGCTTATGAGTGGTACAAAGCGTTCAAAAGCGGTCGAGATGTGATGGAAGATTTAGGCCTACTAGAGCCTAGCTCTAGTAGGCCATCAACGTCTGCAACTGAAGTTAACATTGCAAAAGTGAAGGAAATAGTGACTGAAAAGGCTCATTCAAATTTAAGAGAGATAGCCGCCGAACTTTCTGTGTATCACGAGTCGATCCGTACCATTTTAAATAATCACATGGGTATGAAACTTGTTGCCGCTCGGCTAGTCTCAAAAGACTTGAATTTTCTTCAAAAACACAATCGCATAAGAGTCGCCGAGGACATGCTAGAACGAGTCAATTCTGACCCAACATTCATGAAACGCATTGTTACTGGTGACGAGACGTGGGTTTACGAGTTTGACATGCAAACTAGTCAACAAGCTTCGGAGTGGCGTCTTCCAACTGAACCGAAACCGAAAAAACCACGCCAAGGTCGATCAAAAGTCAAAGTCATGTTGACTGTTTTCTTTAACTATCGCGATGTTGTGCACTCGGAATTCTTGCCGGAAGGTCAAACGGTAAATGAAGAATATTATTTGGGCGTTATGCGGTGTTTAAGAGAGCAAATTCGACGAAAAAGGCCAGATTTGTGGAAAGAAAATTCCTGGATTTTGCACCACGATAATGCGCCTTCATACAAGGCCATCATTGTGAAAGAATTTTTGAAACAAAACTCAACAAATACCATTGAACAACCACCTTATTCACCAGATGTGGCTCCAGCCGACTTCTTTTTTTTCCTGAACTCAAATTACCACTTCGTGGCAACCGTTTTTATTCGGTAGAAGACATAAAGGAGAATTCGCGGCGAGCGCTGAACTCAATTCCTGAAAAAGTGTTTAAAAAATGTTTTGATTGGATTATTCGTTGGCGTATGCGTATCGTTTCTGAAGGAGCATACTTTGAAGGTGATAAAATAAATTTGGATGAATAACTAACATTTCGTGTATTATTGATCTTTTCCCGGTACTTTCTTGACAGAGTAGTATGTTTCCATATTGATAAAATCTTTGACTTATATGGTTTCTATAAAATCAACAAAGTTCACTACTGATTGAATACCTTCTTGATGATTTATAAAAACAAATGCTTTTACCCTGCAATGTATTTAAAGGTCGTAGCGTCTCCCGTTCACGCAGTCGTGTAAAAAGTCATTCATTTCGCGCCTCCTTCGTTTATTCAACAAAAGAAGATTAAAACAGCCTAGTGATTTATCTCAGCGACGATTATTATTCACGCAAATAATAATAAGATAGTATAAAGAGACTACACAATCTCCATTACTCAGTGTTAATCATAAATCTAAATGTACAGCAATCAACTCCACACTTTACAGCTGCTATTAATTTGTCTGAATATCTCACACTGGACAGTGTACCCTGTACTGTAAAGGTAGTCTTAGATCTGATCCACTCAAAACTATCCCACACTATTTTTGTACACAACAAAACGAGTATACCAGTTATAACAACAAAACGATGTGCAAACAACAATCTAGTTAGTTATAAAGAAATAATATTTACTATTTATTTAGATCACTTTCAAATACACATCGATATAATTAGGCTACTATTATCGAATTTCTACGATAACAACCTAATCGCTACGATGACATAGGCTGTATTTTAACTTAATCAAACATAAACAACATACTGTTATTTTCTTTTTAGGGTTCCGTAGCCAAATGGCAAAAAATGGAAACCTTATGATTTCGTTCTGTCTGTCTGTCTGTAATATGTTACAAATATTTTTATCAGGGACTGTTGGCACTATATAGATAGACTAGTTATACCCGCGACTTCGTATGCGCGAAAAAATTTTTCGTGACTTTTCCGGATTAGGTTAGATTACATGGTAAATATATATACGCGTATGTACAAAGATTTTTGAAAAAGAGCCTACGTCTAGCCTACGTCTGTCTCTGGGCACAATGATGCTATCTATCTCTGTACCAAATTTTGTCATAAATGTTTCAGCGATTTAGCACTTCCCATTCATAGTTTCATGTCGGAAATGTCAAAAGCACTCGCATGCCTAGGCGAAAATGTGTGAGAAGAATGATGAGATGTGAGGAAGCGGAAGAAGTATGTAAGGACGCTTGGCGCCCTGTCTTCTCTGACTACCCCGTTAGGTTATACAGCGTGACGATATGTGTGGTTGTAAGTTTAATGTCCCTTTACACCTCGTTAGGGATAGATTTTTGACAAAAAAGTAGCCTATGTCCGTTCCCAGGTGTTGAACTATCTCCATGCACAACATAATCAGTTCAGCAGTTTAGTATTTCCCATACTAAGTTTCATCCCCCTTTTCACCCCCTTAAGGGTAGATTTGTGATAAGAAAAAGTAGCATACGTCCGTTCTTTGGTGTCAAACAATCTCCATGCTAAATTTCATCACAATCGGTTCAGCGGTTTAAATAAATCATTTTTTTGTTCAACGCCAACAATATGGGTATATCAAATGTAATGGAATACACAGGAGAAGGTTTCTATATGTGTAACGTCATCATAAATCCAATATGGCGGATGGTCCATAATAAGAAATAACTTTTTTCTTCAACACCAACAATATGAGTATCAAATGAAATGGAATACGCAGGGGAAGGTTTCTGTATGTGTGACATCATCATACATCCAATATAGCGGATGCTCCGCGATAAGAAGTAACTTTTTTTCAAGACCTCCAACAACATTGGTATTGTAACATTTTTTCGCTATTGTACCTTCTTTTTAAGAGCTTAGAGGTTGTCAGAGAAAATAATTATAGAACTGGCAAGTTAAAAATTTAAATATGTTTTTTTTGGAAGAATAGAACAGGATTTGAAAAATGAGAAAAAAAAGAGAGCGAGGTGGTTTTTTTTGGCAGAACAATAATGGTTGTGATGGAGTAAAAAGGAGATTATTTTTCTCCACAAAAAAGAAGGTATTTGATTTTTTTGTAAAAGTAAAATCTGTTAAGAATATTAAAGATGTTGGCAGAGTGAAAAAGAAAGAGGCTCGAACCAGAAAACTGATATCGCCCAAACTTCCAAGGCAAATGGACCCCTCGACAAGAATAAGAGGAGCAATGGTTTCAATCGGATAAAGAGCACATTAATCATGGTGACGCACCAGTTTCATACGAGTTTATAGAAGTTATATTTACAATGACGATGCTGATTGCAGAATTTTACAAAGTCGACTTATAATTTTGGAGATAACATTCGAGAGTGGAGTATAGGACAATACAACCTAATTTAAGCCAGTGGTTTGTGTTTTTTTATCATAATGTGTAAATTATAAGGTGAAAGGTATTTATATCTGATTTTTGTAAACTACACCACACCATCACAACCACTTTGATATCTTTCTGTTTCTATTTTATTTACAAAATTTATTCTGGTTTATTTGTTTCAAATTATATTACAATTTTCTTCTCAAAATAGAATTTTATTTAAAAAGATTTCCAATAAATTTCAAAATTTACTTTATCCATTCCCTTTTTGTGGCATTCGGGTGGGAATGGTATAGTATTCCGGGTAACGTGGGTAACCTGAAGAAGTTACGGACGAATTCTCTACGCGGACGAAGTCGCGGGTACAGTTAGTAATAATATATTTTCTAGTTAAAACTTAAAAATAATATTTGTGCGTCGGATAATAAAGAAGCTGCAAATTGATTCCTCGATTTTCCTCCTTGACTTAAATTACTAGATGCTTAAATATTTCAAAAGAATAAGTTTTACGTAAAGTTCACACAACAAATACAACGAGATTATTTTAAAACTTATTATTTTTATACGGTATGAAAAAGATACTCTTTACGCGCGAGTGAAATTTGCACTTAACTAAACATTTTATTGTATTGTTCACTATAAAGATAATTTCAAAGTAAGAAAACAAATTAAAAAGTAATTTTTCTGTTATTATAACTTAAAACAAAAATTGTTTATTCGAAGAATTATTATCGATTCAAACTTTGAAGTAATGTGTATATACCCTTAATCGCAGTTAACGATCTTTTCATGCCACCTTGTCTTTTTCGTTTTGCCAATCAACAACTGAAGATTGTTCCTGTCAGGATATTTTTCAATCGTGGGTTACGTCGTCAGTTACAACACTGACTTATTTGTTTCAAGGGATAAGGATCATATTTTATCTTCAATGCTTACATTTAAGTACAGAATAATTTAAAATTTAACTTTATTAACTTTCACTTTTTTTCGAAACAGCTTTTTAGGAATGTAGTATGATTTAAAAACAATACCTAAAGACAAAATTAAATTTAAAATTTTCATGGCTACAAAGCAAATTATTCAATGACACGTTTCGCGTAAAAATAAATTGCCATTGCTATTTGTAAGCCAAGTTATTACAAAAGTATGTGAAGTTTGGTAAGATTTTAAATTCTCACAAAAGCTATTAATGATGAACTAAATGAGTCTGGGTGTTTCGGATAATGCATCACAATAAACAATACAAAAGAAAGTATTTCCTATGTGATGATGAGTTGTGTAATTCATAAACAGTATTATTTTCGATCTTTAAACTCTCTAATTTCTAATCTTTCGATTGGATTCAAACTCAAATTCAAAAATGTAATGCGATTAATCTTAATCAGTGTATTTCATGAAATATTAAATTCCCTGCGTAAAACAAGTCAGCCATGTATACTACATTTGAAGTAACATAACATGTTATGTATATAGCATTATGATTACAATAAGTAAATGAAATAAATTATATCCTTTTATAATACACTTACTTGAATATACTGTTAAATACCAAGTTTATCGCATGCTTTTAAGTTACCGAAAGATCGTATTATTAAAGTCCATCAAAATTCTCTGCCTACCCCAAAGATTAGCGTTAGCGTTACAACGTGAATACTGTATCAACATTAGATTTGTGATTCGATTATATCAACATTTAGAAACCTTTCTATGATTATTCGAAAAAGCAAATAAAATTTTCTTCTCTAAATTACATTATAAAAAAAGTATACCTACTAATAAATGTCAAAGCTTTACAGTAAAAACCTTATACTGCTTACTTAATGTTTATAACATAGCAAACTATAACATAAATTGTCATTATGTTGTCACTAACACTTTATCCATTGGTTCGTAACGAAAGGTTTTGCTGTCATTACCTAACAGTCGTACTAAAACACGATTCATATCTTGGAATTTAACAAACAATAGTTGCAGACATGTTGCAATTTATCTGGCAGTATAGGTATTCGAGTCTATTAATAGATAATTTGAGATACCTACATAATGTTATAATGTTAAGTAAATTACTCAGCCTTCATATAATTCAATGCACGTACAGTTTGAAGAGGCGATTAAAACAAGTTAATATGGGCTTAAATACTCAACGTCGTGTTTCTTATCTAAATTCTCCTATATAAAAAGAGATTAAACATATAACACCCCTCCTTTTGTATCGCTATTTAAAAGGCTCTATAGCAAAAAGTATTACAATATTTTCAAAGTGTTTCCATTATACTCCATGAACTCGTGATTACTTAATGAAATGTGTAGACAGAGTAAGTCAGGCATTTCTCTTGAATCAACGATTATTATCTATTAATGAATCGTACGTATGAAAGCTTATTATTTATTTGCAAGCCCAATGTGGCAAGTTTCTCGACAATTAATTATTACTACTTATTTGTATTTTATAGTATATACTATGTACTTATACTTACATTACTTACACGGTACATTACAACTTATTTCGAATCACTGCAAAGGAAACTTTACTAATTTTTTTATATAAAATGTATTAAATTTTTCTATTTCAATGACAATATTTCGTAACTACCTGATCAATACAATTCCACATATTCAAAACTAACATCAGATTCAAGTTCCTAAAGAACAAAACACTACATTCATATCAAATCAGTTTTTTGCATAAAATAGGTAACATACTCAGGATAATACATTAATATTAATACTGTGCAATAGCTTATAACCTATTGACATATTGATTATAATATATCTATTTCTAGGTATTATAAATTTCAAGTTATTTCTAGTTAGGACTAGAGATAACTTGATTACTTAGGAGTAATGACCTAATTTAGTCCTGTATTCCAGAGCGATAATAATCAAACATGATACATGATAAAGTGTTAATCTCTGATTGATCACAAGTCGAAAGGGATGTCACTACATTTGATGAATAGCAGCATTTCTTTCTAATTACTCTCAAGCAGTTTCACACTTGAGTATTGTTTTGGAATACGGGCCTAAGTGCGTTACTTACAAAGCAATCTCGTAATCACGTCTTTCTCCTCTAATTAATGTGTTTTGTGTTATAACTATGATAATACATGTAATAAACTATGATAATAATTGCAATAATCTAGTTGATATTAAATAATAAGTCAAACAAACTCTAATTAGACAAACGCTTACGATTTTACCTCAAAGGTAAAATAAACACAAATCATAAAATCTCCAAAGTACCGTATTTAATACTGGGACTAAAACGTTTCACTTCAACTTAGTACTACTGCAAAATTAATCACAGATCCCTTAAGATCAGCAGGAACATGGAATGATGTAAAAATTGTGTAAGTACTTACCTAACTACTTAAAAACTTTTTCAACATAATTCGATTTGGGAATTTATTTCTTTTAGTGTAGTTTAGTAAAAATAAAGTAAAAGCCCTTATAAATAGTCAATAATGCTGTCTTTAAGTTTTTCAAATAGTTGCTGACAGCGTTTTTTTTTTCTAAAGTATTAATTCTTTATTTCATTTTTAATAAATTTACGAGGTCCCTCTAGATACAATATGTTATGAATTTTATTTTTATAACGCGTCCTATGAGAAGAATTTTGTTATTTATATTAATTTAAGAACCTTTTACATAATACTGTATTCCTGTCAAATCGTAAGTTACTTTTAAAAAAATCCTACGAAATTATTTTAAAAAGGTAATAACGTTTCCTATTTAGTATATTTATCATGCGACAAACTAGAAATAAAGCCACTTACCAGAACCACATGAATGTAGCCGTTAGTAAAGCTAGTTCTTAACTAACAAAAGATTAAACTTTATGCAGTATGGAAACTCAATGCATACGCATCTAGGTAGACTCAAGCTAGTTATTCTAAAAAAATTGGAAAATACATGTCACTAATTATTGGGTAATGTAAAGTTCCTCAGGAAGCCTTTCAATTAACGTAGAAAATATTCAAAATTGCTATTAAACGTACACTGATCGAAAAATCAACTAAAAAATCAACGATTTCATTGAAGACATCGTAACTATAGTATGGAAATAATCGTATTTAGCCATGTCTAACACTAGATAGACCTCATAAATTTATTAAAAATGAAATGGAAAATTAATACTTTCGAAAGAAAAACGCTGTCAACAACTATTTAAAAACTCAAAAACAGCATTAATGACTTTTTGAAAGTGCTTTTACTTTATTAGCTTTCTAGATATTGCACTCTATTAAAATACCTATTGTGAAATAATGATTAAATAAAAAATAATCACTTTGTTTCTTACTCAGTGCAGGTTTTTTTCAAACCGCTGGCGCTGATAGATTTGACGTTCAAAAGTATCTTTTAATTGTGATTAACGTTAACGTTAATCTAACTTTATCACGTTCAAAAGTATCTTTTAATTGTGATTAACGTTAACGTAACTTTATCAATTTTTGATATAATCTTGTGCATGTAAGTTACATTATATTGAGTAATACATATAATATACATGTTCTATATACATATACTAGCTGTACCCGCGACTTCGTCTGCGCGGAAAACTTTTTCGTGACTTTCCCGGATTAGGTTAGATTATATGTAATTGTGCACAGTATGTTTAAAGATTGTTTTTGAAAAAAAGTCTACGTTTAGCCTACGTCTGTCTCCGGGCGCATACTATATCTGTACCAAACATTATAATTGGTTAGCGGTTCAGCATTTCCCATTCAAAGTTTCATCCCCCTTTTCACCCCGTCAAGGGTAGTTTTTTGATAAAAAAGTAGCCTGTGTCCAACTATATCCATGCTACATCATAATCAGTTCAGCGGTTTAGCATTTCCCATAAAAAGTTTCGTCCCCCTCCCTCCCGTCACCCTTTTCACAGATTTTTGATAAAAAAGTAGGCTATGTTTTTTTGATAAAAAAAAGTCTTATCACCACACCAAATTGTATCATTACCAAGTTATAGCGTTTCCCATACAAAGTTTCATCCCCCTTTTCACACTCTTAGGGGTAGATTTTTTATAAAAAGTAGCCTATGTCCGTTCTCTGATGTCAAGCTATCTTCTTGCCAAATGTCATCATAATCGGTTCAGCTGTTCAGCCATTTCCCTTACAAAGTTTCGTCCCTATCCCTCCCGTCCCCCTTTTCACAGATTTTTGATAAAAAAAAGTAGGTAGGCTATATATTTTTGATAAAAAGTCTTATCATCATTATCAAGTTATAGCGTTTCCCTTACAAAGTTTCATCCCCCTTTTCACCACTTTAGGGGTAGATTTAAAAAAAAATTAGTAGCCTATCATGAGCGCAATCACATGTTTCTACTATGTACCGGTTTTCATCAAGATCGCCGTTCTTCAGTTATAAAAGGACATACAGAAAGACAGACAGACAGACAAAATTTTTTAAAGTTCTATAATCGAAGTCAGTGAGTCATAATATGATTATCTATCACAAAACTTGACAGTAAAATTATAATTACAGACAGACGCTAGAGATTTATATAGTAGTATATAGACATAATATGTATTTACGTTACAAGCCTCGGTAATCTTTAATGAAGTATCTGATATACTTTTATTTATTTTCGTTGTGTAAAATATACATAATGTATAATATTATGTAACTATTAGCGGACGAAGTACATATCACGTGTTTTTATAAGACATCAAAAATCAATATACTTTCACTTTGTTTTCAAAATGGTTTTATGTATAAGCGGTTTTACGTATAAGCTTCTAATTGCATTTTAATTATAATGTTTTAGTACAATATCCACGAATTATCGCTGTTTTGTATAACAGAAATGTTTCTTCGGAAAGAGGCACTTATAGCTACGAGCGTAATAGTATTATCTAGAAATAATACCACTTGCGTAGTTAATTGATTCTTGGTATAACGATCTCTGGAACTAAAACAAATCTTTAACACAAATATCTCACTTATTAGTTTATGTCAGCATAATATACTATATCTACAGTTAATAATAATTTTATTTATTTTGAAGTTCATGCTATCATCTCTAAAGGAATAATAATTTATTGAACAATATATTCGAGAAGTTAGTATTGTCAGTGAATACTAATAAATTCTATCCCACAGCAAAAGAGCAGCTCTGATGTAGTCGGTAAGAGAACCGAATTCCTCCACAAAGCTCTAAGGACGGCCACCGCGAGAGTCATAGTGAGTCGAAGTTCCGTGTAATTCAGTCTCTCCCGCGGCAGGCTGGGTACGTTTTGCAGGTTAATCCAGAGTCGAAAAAAAATAAAGATTAGGGGCTTTATAGGTGGCTCGAAAACTGACAGTAGACAAACCACTAGTTTACCACCACCACCTACCACCTTTACCAATTCGTACCAGACGTATGGTCACAATATATACATAACAGTAGGATGTCTTCATAGAAAACTAGCGTACGCGGTTTGTATGTGTGCGCGCTAATATGCACGCGCCGTGCCATGCACACAACGGCAATATTCAAACGAATATGGGTAACTAATTATTGTAGCACCAGTCAGGATCGCGCTCGACGTAAACATGCGACCGCTTCTTTAATTCGTTCCGCACATCATTACAATTACTAAAATGTCTAAAGTGCATAAACGAACGTATTATAATGTCCTTCGATGCCTAAATAATCGTAGTTATTCGAATGCAAAGTTATCATTCTTCAACATAACTACAAGAAATCAAATTTAATTAACACGAAAAACTTATCCGTGTGTATTGTTTTTATTACGATATACTAAACGTATTTAGGAGATGCTCTCCGCATCTCACACCCAACGCAACAACACTACGTAACCGGCCGAGAGTAGGCCTTCTTTTCTACATATTCTATGGTATGGTAGTGCAACATGATACATTTCCTTCTTCCTATTGTTACTGTTGCTTTTTCTTTCAACTACGTATTTAAAAAAACAAATTAAATGTGATCGCAAACATATCACTACTGCACCTCCGGAACCGCTCGGATTTCTTCTGTTATTGCTTTTATAACGATGGCCGACGTAAGTATTTACTAATATGCTAACTTGACTGTTAAATTAGAAAATATCCACAAGACAGATTTTTTATGAAATATGATTACTTTTATTTGTGGCATATTGGGGATACAGCGTGGGATATGTATGTATGTAGAATCTATAACCTATCCAAACTGAAAAATAATGTGTTACAGAGAATGTAATCGAGATATTTGACGACTGAGATTAAACAAATTCATTATAATTATATTTTAAGGAAGTCAGCGTTAATTGATAGTATATTTTTTTGTAATCCAGCTGAGTACGTGGTCTGTATATAGAGTTTTAGCGCACTGCCATTAAAAGTAGGTCGAAATCCAATTAACATACAGCTAATGTCACATCAGAGATCTGGAACAATTGATAGCTATAATACCAAATAAATTATAATATTCGACAGCTACATGAATAGGTAATCTTCTCTGAGTCTGTACTGTTCCTTCGTTTTAATTGTTTAGTGCAACAATAGAGATTAAACGAGTTTAGATTTTGACATTTGTCTAAATAAATGAATGTTCTCACTGAGTAATTGAGTCGTCATGCAAAGCAGTTGAATAAATTGCTTTTATTAAATAAATAACTGTAGAAACATATTATATTTATAGAAGGATATATTTTTGTCACAAGGATCTTAGGAATGATCATCTTGACTTGGGTTCACTGGCCTTTAGTAAATTGTAATTGCAAAATATACTGCGAAATGATATAATGTTGAAAACATTTGTGACTGATTTTCTTGTTGTCAATGCTGGTTCTTTCTTAATCGATGTTAGGTTTGAAATACGAAAAAATCTTGCTCGAAGAATTCAACTCTTAGAAAATATTTCGTAAGTTAGCTTAATTTGCTCAATTTATAGGTTTAGTTGTTGCCTAAAAGCCCTTTGATTATACTGTATTCCAACAACTCTTAACATTTTTTAATTAAATATTCTTCAATACATTCCATTAATGTATATATAAACAAAGTAGTATTTTAATTTCGAACCTATTATTTTTTTAATTAAGAAAATATTTCTTCATTTTTTAAATCTCTGTGATAGACTGTCGTTGCGGCCGTTCCTGAATCCCCTTGGTGTCTCCTAAATACTTGGTGCATATTGCAAAACATGAAAAGCTATTTTTGCGTTGCATTTCTTACTAATTACCTAACACAACCAGCGCTTTCAGTCACAATTCGTATACGAAAATTGTCAATTAAATGCACTAGTACAAAAACATAGCTTAGATTTACGCTAGCAACTAATTAATTTTTATTGGTTTAGATCGTTTTTAAATTGTTTAGGTAATTTCAAATTATTAATTACAGGTCAATTATAAAGCCAATACTTTAAACACACATATTGTTTGCAATAACACAGATTTACATTAATCATTATGTAACATTTACACACATGTACAAATTATGTACCTCAATAATTATAATAGTTAATTGAACGTCAGTACAGTAATATATATATGTAATATGTACCTTCTATTCACAGGTAATGGTATTTATTTCATTAAAATAATATAACTTCTTAGAAAATCGCGTTGTTATTCCAGTATACAATACTGTACGATAAATATAAATGTTCAATATTTCGAAAGAAATTAATATTAACGCAATTCGTATGCAAGGCAAGTGTTTTAACAAGAACACCTTTTATTAGTAAACAATAAACGACAAAGACACTACGATATGATGCATTAGGGACCTTAAACAAAAGCCAGGGACCCTTTCTTCTCGCATTTTTTTTCATTTCATATGCAAGTGTGCCGTGAATAAAAATGAGTTGGAAGTTTTAATACATTGTATGCATTCGGAACCAATTCATTCTGTGCTACAGTTCTTAGTAGAATTCGAAAAAATATTTATCATTTTCCTGTAATGCACACGGTCACGTCGACAGCATCGCATATTGAACATATTGAACATGGGAGCACTCTCCTCATCTTCGCCCTTATACTCCAATACAATCCTATTGGAGTACTATAAAAAATACATACACATATTTTCAATTATTACAATGTATTGCAATGTTTAATTAAAGTTTTCTATACAAGGTAAAGTCTTTCATTAACTATGTCTTTTGTTAATAATTCATCACTATTAATAATTAATTACATATTATTAATATTATTTTTGGAATAAATGTATATGTACAATATATTTGCTAATAATTTCTTTTTTCACACGCAGGTTCTCTGAATGTTTTTTCTTCTTTACCTAAAGGTTGCCTGGAAGAAATTGCTTTAGTGATAAGGCCGCCTAAATTGTACTATTTCCATTGTATTTTTCTTTTTTACTCTCTGTATTCTGTACTGATGCAATAAAGTGTATTGTATTGTTTTATTGTCACATAAAATCCTTGTACATTCTTTACACACACTTGCATACTCTATGTAGTTATGTAGCCATTATCCATTATACATAGGTGAAACGTGTTAATTGATAAGTTAGGAGTTTTGGGTTGAAGATAGCTAAATATTATATGAATTTATCGTAACATAATATGCTTAATTTTCTTTCAATAAATTTCTATATATATTTGTATGCAGACATATATATATATATATATATATATATATATATATATATATATATATATATATCAACACGCTGTATCCCTAAGGGGGTTATCAGAGAGGTCGGAGCGCCAAGCGTCACGGTCCTTACATACTTCTTTCGCTTCCTCTTATCTCAGCAATCTCCTTACGCATTTTCAGAGTCAAAGTCAAATCAATTTATTCAAGTAAACCCAATTGCAAGGCATTTTTGAACGTCATATCTACTTGAGTTAGGTTCGAAAAGAAAACCTGAACACTGAGAAGAACCGACAAGAAACTCAGTCAGGTATCATTTTTTCAACATTATTCTACAATAGTTATTTAAAATTATTTTATATTTCGACTATTTACCTATTTCGACTAGGTATTCGAGTGAGTCACGTCAAACTTTTCCGTCAGCTAACATCAGTCTTTCATCACTCATTCTTTCTATGTGCCCGAACCATCTAACCATTCCTTTCTTCATTTTTACAATAACACTGTCGTGGAACCCGTCATACTACGAATCTCTTCATTGTTGCTTATTTTATATGTATGTAAATATTATGCCTAAAAACTCTCTTCTTCATTAGGGAAGGGATATAGAATGAAATATATACACATAATGTGTTTAACGGTGCGACCGTAGGCACGGCAGTTTGTTCAGTTACAGTCTCGTTGTACGAGCTCTTTGAAGTTGGGTGCTCAGGAAAATCTGTAAAATGCCATAATAACACTAGTGGCGTTTTGCTTTGATTGGCGGCGGTACGATAAACATGACAGATTTGGCGATGTGATCGGTAATAGCGAATGGAGAACTGGCCTCCTGCATCTTCGAATCTATCCACCTGTGGTGATAAAATTAACATTAACGCCAATACTCGCCGTTGACTATACATCACACTTGAGCCAGCCAGTCACAACTGAGCTGTATAGTTGGACTTCTACTGCGATATTAGTTGTCGGTCTCATTATCGATCATGTATCGCTTGTGATTGTGAGGATTTACAACTTCCACGATTTTTTAATAACGCGTGGGATCCTCTTATCTGAACAGATTGCATTGGAAAGGTGAATATTTATCAAATACGTCGATTCGAATAGACTCATAAACCAATTCATCGCTTTGAATTTTTACTAGATCCCATTTTTTTTAAAGTGTAGCCTGCCGTTCCCTATGTATTATATGTATTTGAGACCTCATTCGTCTTCAATTTCATGAACTTGTGACAAAAAAAAATTAATGAAAACTAATTCTGGCAAAATTTGTTACTTCTTATTGTGTATCGCAGTTCTTATAAACCCAATAATAATACCATAAGTCGTTCAATAATTTCGAAGTTTCAAACGAAATCAACGAAACACTTCGTGAAAATAAGTTTTGTATGTCTTTACCTTTTACCACAAAAAATACGACAGCGTCATCAGAAAAAGATATTATAAAAAGTTGTAAATAATATTTATTTACTTACCAATTTCTAATCAATAAACCAATTATATTTAAAAAAATGTAATAAGCATTTCTAATAGTATTAATTTACCCATTTATCATCGTTAGAGGTTATTCGGTTCATTTACGTGTAAATCATACAAACTGTAAAGCTCCTCGTGGTCACTCATGCGAGACAAGATTACAATACCCCGATATAGGATAAATTATTAGCAGTACAACAACTTGACATACATACGTATTACATAATACATCATTTGATTGTTATTAACAAAATATGTTTTTGAACTATTCGAATTATTTGTTTATTTCGAATGATATGTTAACGAAATACACTACATGTAACATTCAGAAATATGTGCTACTTTTACTTGATGCTAATTTCTTATTAAAAGGTTATAAGAAAGACATCGTATTTCTGCTGCAAATATCATGCATCTTACGAAGATAGCGAAGATTAGTCGGACTCATTGTTGTGCCGTCATGAAAACATATCTTCACGCCGTATCCCCAACGAGGTATCCCATACGAGGATCAGAGAAGACGGAGCGCCAATCGTCGCGATCCTTACATACTTCTTTCGTTTCCTCAAATCTCATCATTCTTCTCACACATTTTCGCCTAGGTATGCGAGTGCTTTTGACATTTCCGTCGGCTAACACTCTAGCTATTTGATCTTCATAAGTCAGCCTTGGTCTTCCTTGGACTCTTTTACCACTCACTTTCGCTCTATAGATTTTGTTCGTCAGTCTTTCATCACTCATTCTTTCCATGTGCTCGAACCATTTTAGCACTCCTTTCTTCATTTTTTCAATAACACTGTCGTGCAAGCCTGTCATACTAAGAGATATGTCTCTTTATTGTTTATTTTGTCTGCAAGGATAACACTGCACATATTTCTAAGAGATCGCATTTCTACTGCATTTATCTTACTTTCACTAGATTTCGGACATATCCAGGACTCACTACCATACAATAAAGTTGGCACCAACACCGCATTATGTATCCCCATTTTGGCTGAGTTAGATATATTCATACTGTTTACTAATGCGGACAGAGCACCGTTCACTTTATTGCCGGCTGCTACCCGTCTCTCCACATCCAACTCACATCTTCCATCCCTCGAAAACGCATTCCCCAGATACACAATTTCGTTCACCTGTTCTAGACATTTTCCATTTACACAAATCACACATTTCGTTTGTACCGCTTCTCTTTCAAACACCAGAACCTTAGTTTTATTCACATTCACATTCAATCCTTTCACTTCACAGTCTTCATTCATGCACGTAACTAGTGTCTGCAACTCCGCTTCTGATGATGCTATAAGCACAGCATCGTCAGCGTACAATAGGCAGTTTACCACTGTACCATCACATATCATACCACTCATACTACCTTTCAATGTCTGGAGGCAACTGTCCAAATAAAGGACGAATAGCCAGGCAGACATCACGCAGCCCTGTCTAACGCCTGAACAGACTTCGAACCTTCATCTATCCTTACACAGGCTTTGTGGCCACGATTAATGACCTCGCAGCCTGCAGTAAGGGGACCTCCACGCCATATTCAGGCAGAAGACTCCACAATTTCTTTCACACTACTCTATCAAATGCTTTTTCTAGATCCACGAAAGCGCAGAAAACTTTCTGACCTATGGCCAGAAACTTCCCCACGATAACGCGAAGCGAGAAAATCTGATCTATACAACCTCTACCGTTCCTAAAACCACCTTGCACTTCCCACAAATATCTTTCAGAAACATCATTCATACGTTCAGTCAACACCTTGGTATATATAGACTTTACTTGTTAAGCTGACCAAGCTGATGGCCCTATAGCACACACAGTCCAAATTAGAACCCTTCCCTTTATATAGAGGTACTAAGACTGCGGTGCGCCAATCCTCTGACACCTCTCCCTTCTGCCAACAAAGGTTGCACAGTGCACAGAAGGTATCCCAGGCCCTAAGACCACCATACTTGTTCATCTCAGCAGTCACCTCATCATTTCCCGCAGCCTTTCCACATTTCAGACTTCTTATCACTTTTTCGATCTATTTCATAGTAATGGCATCCTCTAGTCCCTGACCCGAGTGTGGCAATTTATTAGAATCGCTCTCAGAATCAGTCAGCTCTCAGCATACGTCGTCATGAAAAGAATAAATATTGGGTCCTTACATATGAAATTGGCGTTTTGTACGGGAGGAATATAAAGTCAATTTTTTTTTTTGTAAAATATATTTAATTAATCAAAGTATGCACCGTTGCTATCTATGCACTTTTGCCATCTCATGGGTAGTTCATTGATCCCTTTACTAAAAAAACTATGGGGACGGGAATCAATAAACTCTTTGAAGGCGGTGTGGACTGCCGCATCGGAGTTGAATATTTTTCCTTGTAAGAAGTTGTCCAAATTCCGAAAAAAATGGTAATCTGTTGGAGTAAGGTCCGGGGAGTACGGTAGATGTCGCAGACATTCCAATTGTAGCTCATCTAACTTAGTGGTTGTTTGTTGTGCAGTGTGTGGTCTTGCGTTGTCGTGAAGCAGCAGTGGCCTAGAGCGATTGGCCAATCTCGGTTGTTTAACAGCTAGTTCTTCCTTCATGGTTTGCAGTTGCTGACAATAGATATCTACCGTAATCGTTTGGCCAGATTTTAGAAAGCTGTAGTGAACGACACCGGCGCTAGTCCACCAAACACTCACAAGTAACTTTTTCTGAGTCAATTTTCGTTTAGGGCAGGATTTGGCTGGGTCTCCAGGGTTCAGCCATTGCGACGAGCGCTTCGGATTATCGTACAGTATCCACTTTTCATCACAAGTAATGATTCGATTTAAAATCCCTTCATTATTGTGTCGGTTGAGCAAAGTAACACAGCAGTCGATGCGTGTTTGCAAGTTCGATTCACTCAATTCATGAGGTACCCATCGTTCAAGTTTTTTTACTTTCCCGATTTGCTTCAAGTGGATTAATACAGTTTTGTCACTTACCCCGAAGCCTGCAGCTATCTCTGAAGTGCTTTGTGATGGATCCGCTTCCACAATAGCCTTTAATTCTTCATTTTCCATTTTGGTCTCCGGCCGTCCATAGGGTTGGTTCTGAAGGTCGAAATTTCCAGAACGAATACGTTGAAACCAAAAACGTACCGTGCTTTCTTTTGCGACACCAGCGCCGTACACATCATTAATCCTTCGAGCTGTTTCTGCAGCACTGGTGCCACGGTAGAACTCGTACTCGTAAATATACCGATATTTCATGTTTTCCATTGTGCGGTAATAAGCGACGCCAAAGAAAAAAATAATGAGGAAGAAAACAAATGAATGACTGTTTACAAAACTCAAATGTACCAGCTAAATGAATTTATAAATTTGAATTTGGAATTGTTAACCAAAGAGGAGATATTTCAGATCAAAGTGGTCAGTACGATCACCAGCTAGCCTGTGGGTAACTTTCCATCTGAAAGTCCAAATACATAATTAATGTACAATACTATTTTAATTTAATCTGCAGTTGCTTTAATTTACTGAAGCTACAAAAACGGTTCAGCCCACCTACGGATGTACAGACAAACAAACAAGCGATTAACGTCGACAGTATACGAATGTAGCATCTTAGTCATAACAAACGAGCATTTTACTTCCCCAAGTAACTAACATGATGCGTGTGGCAGCTTTTCATGAATCATTGCATAAAATATTCTTAACATTCATTCAAAGATAGATACAGTACATATTATTAATTAATGAATTGTAGTTTGAATTATTAATTCTCTTTCTTTCTCAATTCCTCTTTCTTTATAGGCACTAAGCTATTAATATAAAATATTGTTATCATTATCCCAAAATACATAAATAAACAATATATATGCAATTGTTGGCACGGAATATTTGGGTTTATAGATGACAACGCGAGAGCATGTTTAAGTAGCACATTGGCTTAACCTGTTCCCGATAGATGTTCTTTATAAAATAACCCCAACGCCGTGGCTGATTTCTACAGTACGAGTAGGACGATGAATAACTGGTACGTTCTATACCTTTCTTTCTTTCTCAGAAGAGCATAAAAATATGTATTTCTAAATTGTGATATGTATATATTTCAATATTTATTTTTTTATATCTGATTATCATGTGGATTTATAGCTGTAATCCTTAAGAAAAGAAATGACAAAAGGATTTTAAAAATATTTATGATACAGCATCCATCTGGACACGTTATATCAATAAAAAAATAATGTCAAGTACGTAATAACGATTTCCTCTGACCTTGACCTTTACGTAGTTACATTATAATTTACAATACAATGTTTTGTCTTTGAATAAAAATCTCTTTCGTTTGATATCATAAGGAAACGGAAAATCGGACGTGTATATAAACTGAGCAACATAAAACAGCAGTAAACACAACAGCATTCAAATTGTAACTCCTGAAATCAACAGCCTTGAATAGTAGTACGGAACCCTTTGCCACTGCGTGTAAACCTCAAGGGCCTATTGAATAACGCATTTCTTTTATGGATGCAGTGTAGTTTACGTAAATGTCTCAAAAGGCTGCTTCCGTTCCCGCTTCGCTATTACTCCCTAGGGCGAAAGAGGTGACATTTCTTTTTTAGGGACAGGTGGAAAATTTCGTATGTACCATTTTATAATTCAAAATGTCGATTGTGGTAGAACTTATAACATACTTTTTAAAGGCTTTTTCTCGTTAAATGCAAAATATTTTATCAACTCGGGAACTATTTTGCGAAAATGAACATACGTTATTACGTTACTTGTAAATAATACTGTATATATGTGTATCTATATACATATTTCATTACCTACATTCCAACAAAATTTAAAATTTTTAATCATAACAAAATAATCAAGTGTTAGATAATTGAACTTTTGACGGATTATACAATAACAAAAAAATATATTAGGTATACCTATTCCTATAAAATTAATTAATTATAAATAATTTAAATTATAGAACTCCATGTTTGTCTTATAAAACAAAAATTGTAAGCATAAATACTTATCATAATGCGAAAAAGTATTTAGCAATGCAATTCTGAAAGTTTTCCTCCAATTTAGGTCTTCTCAACGTTCATGACTTTTTTTAGATTTGGTGATGCTTTTTGTCATAATCACTAGAAACTTGGTCATATGTTACGTACTACTTGTGTGTCCCATGTAGTACATTGTAGGTACTTCTACATATAAATGATTTTTAACAAAACTGTAATATGTAAATACAAACTAAATACGTAAGAATTCAATCGCAACTCTATCTGACACGTATTTATTTGCAATACTACTTGATTCACTTCGTTTGCAACATTAATTTCTATTGCGTTGACCCAAGGAAGTATTGAAGTTTAAAAATAATAAAAACACTTCATTTGTCACTTTGTTACTTTGAACGATTTCAATACTTTTAATAAACTAAATTCAGAGGAGACGAGGTATTTTTAAGCGCTTTTTAGCAAATGTAAAAAGTAACAGAAACCAACTTAATACGCATTTTTTAATACGTCAACTGTCATTTGATATCTCACACATTGAGTTAAAAAAATTAACTATTCAAGCCCCCAAAATTAACTCTCAAAATTAAAACACAACTTTTGAAGTTCATGTCTATTACTGCTACGATAATACATAAAATATGTACAATAATATTCGTACAACCTTCAAGAAAGATGTTTGCGATAGACAGACAGCCACAAAGATGTTCTTTAAGTGTTCCATTTTATGAGTTTTGTCATGGAAGACTAAAAATGTCGTTTTTATCAAAAGAATTCCATATTCTTCAATCATCACACTACACTTGAAACCTTTTATTTCAAATATATTAAATTCGATATGTTGAAAAATACTACTACAACACTGTATATTTACTCGTACATCAACTTTGTGTTAGTGATAATCTATTGCGCCCTATTTACTCCGGTTGTCAATTATCACATGATTGACAGTCGTATATTAAGCCTGCGTCAATTAAGTACCTAATAACTGGATGAAATATAGCCTATTTCAAAATGTTAATACATTAGCACATATCGAACGCGTAGCCTTAGATTATGTCCCTAATCACTACAAATAGAAAACAGATCAACACACATTTATTTTACACCTGTAATCCGAATCAAATAAGGTTTGTTTTCGCCTGTTCGTGTGTCTGCACTTTAATTTAATCTAGAAACAGAAAGGCTGTTATTACCAGATATCTGATTCCTTTTTTTAAGTATGGATATCAAAAAGCTGAAGTGACGATTTTGCGTAATAACTGCGAAAGACTAACGTTTGATCAGTAAAAACTATGTGCGAATGTGTTAATGCAAACACGCTTGCCTTTTCCTTTTTAGTTGCAAGATATTCGTCTTCGTGGTAATTCTGACATCAGATTACGAAATCGAACTGTTTGCTAGTTGCAGAAACAGTCTGTATCTATTCAGTTAATGGAGTCAGTATTACCTTTAAGTTATTCTTTTGATTATATGTAATTATGTGAGTTAGAGAACCGGATTTTGAATTGAATGGTTTGTACAAGTGGAATGAAGTGCACTTAAATGAATTTTAAATAAAAATAAATCGCAGTTATAAAGTAACCAACAAAATATAAAAACCAACAAAAATAAAGCTTTTTTAAAATTAAATATATAACATGAGGTGTTCTAGGGATCTAAACAAAAATTTAAAATACAATCTATGGGGTCAGCAAGCCGAACGCACAGAATGAGTCCATTCTCTACAGCCTCTGCAACCAACCAACCAACCATAACTCTTAATTTTTACAAACAACGTTACTGATGCATTCATTTTTCGTCTGAGTATTCGGTATCATTATTGCAAATATTATTTTTATCGATATCTTTCCTCAGTGAGGGTTTCCATGGGCGGCGGTCATCACTTTCCATCAGGTGAGTATGTAGTGTAGAGTACGTCAGTGAGAGTAGTTTGGCCCCGCCACCATAAAAAAAAGTACTAATCAAAGCTTCTGAATGTTACTTGTTCCTGTTCATCTGCAGTTTTTTAATTTCCTGCGCTAGTTCTATACAATAAGCTCCATCGCTACCTCTAAGTTGAAGATTTTATTAACATTCTATATATAGTATCACCGCATTGTAATTAAATAGAAATTATGAATGCCCCTAAATAAAAACACTAATATTGGATAGGCGACAAAAAAGGAATGGAATCGCTGACCTTGTTCGCCTCGCGCTGTTTCTCTCGCGTGCTGGTTAATACAGATGCATCATCTCTCCTCAGCTACTGTTCCACAACTGTTTGCCACTTGCTGAATGTGCCGATTTCCCGCGAGGCAATAGTAAAATAGAAATGATTCGCGATGATTTTATAGCAGATAAATGTCGACGGTGGCGTGCGAAATGATATACCAATATTTGCAGAACCGGTAGAGTAGTACATACCTTGTGCACGAATATACATTCCTTGTGCACGAACAACTGTCATTTCTGAAACCGTATTTCCTCAACTGCCCCCAACTAGCCCGAGAATGGATAGAATGATAGGAAGACGCTAGGAATGCTATTGATATCTGTGGTTACAGATTTAGTTAAGTTTACGCAGGTTTCATAAATTAGTGTTGGCACAAAAAAATATTTAGCCACAACTATCTAATCCAACAAATTATTTAAGATAACGTGTAGTTTTAAGTTTGTAAATAGTTACGTTAGGATATGTACCTATGTACTTTTTTGTTATCTAACAAATATAACGTACAAATAAACCACATTTTATGTGATGCATATATGCTTCAGAAATAAATGTCTGAGCCACATTCCAAATTTTCAAACTTGCCACCGAATATGACGTTTAAATTTCAACGCTGCTTGTCCATTGTATCCAGGATGGTAATAAGTATGCCTGCACACAAAATTGAAAATTGTATGCTTAGAGCAGAACGAAATTACTACATCATATCACACCATTACAAAATAGTAAATTATTGTTTGAAAACATTACGAAAAGGAAAAGTATTGACATTAATATATTAAAAATCGACATATATAACTAAATATAATCTACAGTATCTAATTAAATAATGCATCGATGTCTGCTTTTTTAAATTTCCCGGCGTAAAAAATAAAAAGAGACACAAAAAAATAAAACGTCATTTTCTGCTCTGCTCTATTTTGTAGCATAACTCGACGAATTTATTAATTTGCTAACTGCGCTGTTAAAATACGACAGATAATAAAGAAATCTAACTATTTCTAAGAGTACCTATTTATTATTTGTAGCGTCGAGAGTTTTATTGCTAATTTTACTTTTCTTTGATACTTTTTTAAATTAAATAAAAATAAACGAGTCGTATCTTTAATAATATCTAATGCTGATCACCATCAGGCCTTCGGCAACCAACGAAGATCGAACTCGAAATTTTAAGCAGCAATAATGCCTAAGATCCTTCGCATGTAAGATAATGTATATGAGAATGAATATCGTTAGCACGGCTGAACCGAATTTCACCAAAAATAACTAAGCACATTATCGGGAACAAAAGAAACCGCAAATCGGTTCATCCATTCGAGAGTAAAGTTACTACATACAGAAAACAGCATCTAACTTATATATACATATCTCCATCCTGTATCCCTAACGGGGTAGTCCTTACATACTTATTAATGTTATAATACGAACTTATTATAATACTAACTACTGATTGGAAAAGCATACTACAAAATTAGCGATTTCATTGAAGACACAACAATAAACTGGAAGTGATCCTCTCTGCGTATGCATTTACTGGCTTTATAGATATTGTATTTTTAAATAACTGTTGTAGAATGATGTTGAAAAAATGATACCTGACTGAGTTTCTTGTCGGTTCTTCTCAGTATTCAGGTTTCCTTTTTGAACCGAACTAAAGTAGATTTGACGTTCAAAAATACCTTGCATTTGGGTTTACTTGAATAAATTGATTTGACTTTGACTTGACTTTGAACTTATAATTTCTACAATTCGTTTCACTCGGAAATATAAATTGCAGCGGTGAAAATTTCATCCAATACAACCTAAATACGGCTCTGGCAAGCGCCCAAACACATTTCAAAATGCAAGTCACGAATGTCTGCGACGGACGTTAAATTTGCTTGACGCAACAGCACGACAACGCACGATAATTTCACTATGAATGCACATAAAGGCTAATTGTGGAACCCTAAATGTGAGGGAGAACGAATAAATGTAATTACCGAATGAACTCCTGAAATAATGAAACTGAAATTTTATACTCTAACGGGGTAGTCGTTACATCCTTCTTTCGTTTACTTAAATCTCATCATTCACCTCACACGTTTTCGTTTAGGTATTCGAGTGCTTTTGACATTTCCGTCGGCTAACACTCTGCCTAATGCAGTTTTTATATTATGATAAGAGCATTTATCATAATGTACTTATGCATACTATATTTACGTAATATACAAACATACGTATACACATAATGGTCGATGGATAGAGGCCCAAAAATATTACACTTTGATGTCACTTCTGCGTACAGTAATATTTGGCCTTACAAATCGGTGGCTACGGATGAATAAATATCCTTATACCCATATCCTTTGCAACACTGGTAGATATACATACATCTATATGCAAGTCCACTATGTATCTTTGGTATGAGTTGTCTGTGCGCGGAAGTAGAATGAAACATATGTAGAAGAAAATCGATCGCGTCGTGTGCAATAATATACTCTGCGGCCGGAAGTTATAATAAGCAAATAATTAGCTATCCTATGATCAAACCCGAACAGTAGTAGCTACTGAATATATTATATATATTTATATCTGCGGGTCTTGGATTCCTGGACATGAAACCTGAATGCGGGTCCGCGGAATTGAATTACATCGTTAGGAACGAAAGCGCTCAGTGATCAAAAATTATAGTAGAGTATCGAGACTTCAAAAAAAAAGGAAAAAATAAATGTAACTGAAAATCATAATAACTCAATTCAGAATAGCCCCCTCTTCGATAACTCATGTAGACGTACGTAGGTAGATAAAGGAGAACGTTTATCCTAGGCGCCATCTGTTACACAGATTACTAATACTTCACTGCCTCAAGCTTTTACAGTATATATTTAACATTTTGAAATGATTTACGTTAATATACGTCCTTAGAACTTACCTACCTGCATACGCCTATATGATGAGTTACCCATAATAATTAATTAATTATGATTAATTTTACTTAAATTTATTTTTTATCTTTTAGTTTAGATTTGTAAATAAAAGTTTGTTTTTAATTTTTTTTTTCATTTTCATTATTTTTTCCGCATTTAGGCTATCGATTTACGTATCTGTACCAAATTTCGACTTACTACTTGTAAAAACGACGTCATAAATCATCTGTGATATACGGACAGACTAACAGACGGATGGACTGAGTGACTAAACTATAAAGTTATATAAAACTATTTTAGCTATTTCAGAAACGCAATCATTAAAAGAAATCGAAATATAGATAAAAATATTACACAAGATTCAAAACATGTATAATATTGTGAACAATACAATAACTTAATCCCGTGATGACGGCGAGAAATGAATATTTATAACAAATGTTACTTTAATTGCATTTATGTCAAAGGTCAATAAGAATTAAGGTCGCACTCCACAATGCACGTAACGGTTACGAAGCCTAATACCATAAATAACATAGGAAAAAGTACACCGATAAAATGAACTTTAACCTTCACAAATAAATATGTTTTGCCTGCGGGTATGAGTTCGTGTCTAATGAAATATGCTTTGTTTATTATTATTTAACAAATGATTATTACTGGCAGGCTTTACTAACAAATAAAAACCTGTTAGTAGTAGTACCTATGGTAAAGAATCATCCAATTAAAAAGAAAAATAAACTTCGTGTTAGTTGTTGTTGTAGGTAGTTGTACGACAACACGTGAACACCACATGAAAGAAAATTTTCCAATGTGTCGTCTTTTGTCAAGTATTTTGTTAAAGAACAAAGATTGCCTAGTACATTGGGCGAGTTAGATACTAAGGAGTTATATTATTTAGTAATATCCTTATACCCGTAGATTAGACAGTGAGATTAAAATTTACAAAAATCATTAAAACTAAATTTACGTTTAAATTGTGGACACTAACGAAATAAATTAGCATGTCACTGTAAATTACTGAACTTATACCACATGTATGATGACAATTTAAGGCTATTCTAATTTTAGGCAACATTTTTATAGGATCGAGTAACGTACAACGATAACAGCGTTTCAACGTGAACTGAGTGCACTGGTGCTCATTAGCTCTTATGTAACGCTTCAGAATGTGGTGCATAGGGAGCGTTTATAAAGAAGTCTTTGATTAGAGTAACAATATTTTTACAACAACAACAACATTTTAACAACAATATTACTGTTGTAATGTTTTGGACTCCATACCTTAAAATAAAAGACGGAATCCTCTGCTATACTTCAATAAGCATTCTTTTATAAATACATAGTTATTCAATATTATGAAACAGTTATGGACCGTACCTGAACATTGAAGAAATTAATAAAATGAGAAGCGTCTTATTATGCTTTCCCGAACCAAAAACATAGATACCGTTAAAATTTTCGTATGTTCGTTTGTTCCAATATTAGTCGAAATTACAAAATTTTGACCGTTCATTGTGTTGATTACAAAATCAAACCCTAAGATTTCATTACATAACTATATAATTAATTTAATTACATTACATTACATAATACGGCTGTCACTGAAATATCAGGATCGAAAAGGAATATTTGTTTGGTTACGGTCAAAATTTATTCCGACATTTACTTTCGATTTTCCGAGACGAGAAAAAGAGAAAAATTTTCAATTGAAATTAATCATCTAACGACTGCTCGCGATACCACAGCCGGTGAAATTACAGTTCCTTACCGTAAAACCACTCGATTTGATGAGTTACATCCCTGTATTGATGATATTGGGTTGATGCGCGTGGGTGGTCGTTTGAAAAGATCCGCATTACTATATAATCAAAAACATCCATTTTACTTCCTGCAGGTAACCATGTTACTGATTTCATCATTCAGGAAATTCATAAGAAATTCTTACATGCTGGTATACAGTCTCTATATTCGATTAGAGAAAGATTTTGGGTTCTCAGCGGCAAGGATTAGGTCCGTAGGATTGTGCGTCGGTGTATAGACTGTATTCGGGAGAGACTACAGAATCTTCATGCTTCAATGGCAGATTAACCCAAGTCACAGGTTAACCAGTCTCCAGCTTTTAATCATACGGGTGTGGATTGTTTCGGCCCCCTTTATATCAAAGAGAAAAAATTTAGAAATGAGACGATTCTTAAAGTTCACGGTTGTATATTTGTTTGCATGGCGTCCAAAGCTGTCCATGTCGAGCTTATAACAGATATGTCAGCTGAGGGTTTTCTAGCCGCGTTTCGTAGGTTTGTAGGTCGAAGAGGAGTTCTCGAACTTGTTTATTCCGATAATGGAACTAATTTAGTAAGGGCATGTCAAGAACTTAAAGAACTGTACGATATGTTTGAATCTCCCGAATTTAAAACTTCAATCGAAAATTATGCACTATCTCAAAGAATAAAATGGCATTTCAATCCTCCGCGATCACCTCATTTCGGAGGTCTTTGGGAAGCTACGGTAAAAAGCTTTAAGCATCATCTGAAATGCGTCTTGAAAAATCAACATCTTACATACAAACAACTTAACACTCTTTTAATCGAAATAGAAGCAATTCTTAATTCACGGCCACTGTACACTCTTTCGTCGGATCCCAACGATCCTCTCGCGATAACACCGGCACATTTATTGATAGGTAAAACGTTCAAATCCTTGCCAGACAAAAATTTTGTTTCAGTTCCTGATAACAGACTATCCAAACAGAACTTCAAATTCGTCTAAAATGGCAGAGTTCGAATGCTGACCTTAAAGTAGGAGACGTCGTTCTTCTCATGGAAACCCACGCTACGTATTCGAGATGGCCACTGGGTGTAATTGTCGGAGTCTTTCCTGGGAGCGACATCAAGACTTCGAGTGGAATTTATAAGCGCAATATACTATAATTGACGACCTCCGTGGCGCAACGGCTTAGCACGTCGGAAAGTAAACGGGGGTTGCGGGTTCGATTCCCGTCCCGAGTCTGGGTGTTTATGTATAATATGTATATATTTATAAAAGAAAAGTATATAAGTAGTATATCAGTTGTCTAGTACCCATAACACAAGCGCTATGCAGCTTACTTTGTGACTAGATGGCGCTGTGTGAAATGTCTGAGTATGATATATTATTATATAACTCAATTTGTGCTTATTACCAATTACCTAATTCAATTCAAATTCAAATTCTTTATTTGTCCGTGATCGCAGGTTGTATATTACATAGATACAAAAATAGAAATAAGTCCTCTGCAATCCGCCAAGAGCGTACAGACAGAAAATAAAATCTAAAGAAATCATGCACAATTGATGTAGAAAAAAGTCACAACTATTACAATAAAACTACGCAATCGTTTTACCAACAATGAAAAAGTGGATTCCAATAAATAGGTAAATGTCAAAATGTAAAAATAGATGTCAATATGCAATAAAAAGATTTAAATAACTTAAATGTCAGTAATTAATTAAATGTGAAAATATAGAAATTGGTGTCTATATATAAATTTAAATTATAATCTTTAAATTATGTCAAAAATTCTTGTACTGAATAATATGCCTTTTCATTTAAAAAATTATAAACTTTATTTTTAAACATTAAGATATCATTGCATTGGGTTATTGTTGTGGGCAGTTTATTATAAATTTTAGTGGCCATGGCAAACACGCTTCTGTTATATAGTTCATTCTTTCTTGGTCTTACATATAATTTACCTCGGCGTCTACCTCCAGAAACCCTAGGAAACAAATTTGGATTACGCTTAACAAACATCGCAAGTTCCATAATATACAATGACGGCATTGTAAGTAATTTTAATTGCCGAAAATATTGTTTACAACTATCCGTGATCTTGAGGTTACACATCGCTCGTATACATTTCTTTTGCGCTCTAAATACTTTAACGACGTTAACAGTGTTTCCCCAGAAAACAATGCTATATCTCAGCCTTGAAGCGACAAAGCCGTGATATGCAACGAGTAACGCTTTACTATTCACTATTTGGCTTAGTTTCCGTAATGCGTATGAAAATTGCAATACTTTATCACATACAAAGTCAATGTGTGTCTGCCATTTCATATTATTATCAACGAATAATCCTAAAAATTTCGTTGTTTTCGTTTCATGGACATCCTCTCCACTGTAAATTAATTTAGTATTGTGTTGTCGGTAATTCTTTTGTCTAAAATTCATAATTTTGGTCTTCTCTAAATTTATAATTAAGTGATTACATTCTAACCATTTTATTATTTTCTCGAGACTCGGAATAATCTCTTTTTCGTTATTATAGATTACGGAACAGTCATCTGCGAATATGACCATATGGTTCTTTACGGCATGGGGTAAATCGTTTATGTAAATAATAAAAAGTAACGGTCCTAAGACACTGCCTTGTGGTACTCCTTTTGTAACTAATCTTTCCATAGATGTCTAACTTTTATCAATTTTCGAAATAGGAGCTATTTTATTTATTTGTTTACTATCTTTCAAGTACGACCGTAGTAGGTTTAATGTATTTCCTCTTATTCCATAAGTCTCTAATTTATTAGTAAGTTTATTATGATCAACATAAACAAAAGCCTTCGTCATATCCATAAATAGTGCATAAACTAGTTCACTCTGGTCCATCCTTGTATAGACTATCTAAAAAGTCATATATTGCGAGATCAATCGACGTTCCTTTACGAAACCCTTTCTGTTCAGATGCTAATTTTTTATTAGACTCTAAGTAGCAATACAGATTATGGTAAATAATTTTCTCAAAAACTTTAGAAAAGACCGGAATTAGGGCCACCGGTCTGTAATTTTTAATTTGTTCTTTATTAGCTTTTTTATGTAGCGGTTTAATGATAGTTGTTTTTAACTTTGATGGAAAAACACCCTGTTCTATACACAGATTAAAGATATGACTTAGTATAGGAGATATGATGTTACTGGTGTACTTTATTGCTTTTGTTGATATGTCATCATAACCAGTACTCTTTGTGTTCTTTAGATTTTTTATAATTGTGTATACTTCATTAAGATCAGTTGGTTTCATAAAAATTGAGTTGGGAGAGTCGTTAATACATGAATGATCAAACCTATTATTATTATTAATATTGGATGTATTTACTTGATCCACAAAATAATCATTGAAAGCTTGTGCTATTTGTGCTGCATCGGTAACATATGTTCCGTTAACATTTAATCGTGTTACATTTTCTTTAGGAAAGTTTTGTTTGTTTCTACCATTTATGATATTCCATGTGGCTTTGGACTTATTATTCGAATTAAATATGAAATGGTCGTTTTGTGATTTCTGCGCCAGTTTAATATTTTTTTTGTACTTTTCGGCATAGTTCAAGTATACATTTTTATCAAATGAGTTTTTTGTAATTCGATATTTCCATAAGAGGGACCTTTTGCGTTTGCCACATAACTTAATACCATTTGATAGCCAGTGAGGTCGCTTCTTCTTCTTTAATTCTTTACTCTTACTATGGGAAAGCATAAATTATAAAAGAGTTGAAATAATTCAAAAAATGTAGTGTACGCCATTTCACCATCATTGCATTCATACACATCCTGGAAATGAAGACTACCAATACACTCCCAAAACTTAATAAGATTGCTTTTGCTGTAGTCTCTTTTCATAGAAAACCAGTGATCAAAACTACACGTTTTGTTCACCGGACATTGTATGAATTGAGCTTTATGGTCCGATACTGCACACTTGATTAATTCGAATTTTGAGCCATATGTATTATGTATAATATTATCTATACATGTCCCACTGATAGGTTGCGTTACTTCTTTAAAACCAAATTTCAGATTGTAACTTAATTGAACTTCTTTAAACTCCCTTGTATATTTAGTATCCTTGAGTATATCAATGTTAAAGTCACCACATATTATCAATTTTTTGTTACAACAAATAAGTACATTTAAAATTTCATTAAAATTATTGAAGAATATCTGGTAATACTTCGAAATTTCTATATTTTTAGGTATTCTGTAGATACATACAACTATAAGATTATTCTTAATGAGTTCTATCGCACAACATTCTATAACATTGGGAATATTATATTTTAATATACCGTCAAATACTCTAGCATCTAAGTTGTGTCTAACCAATATGCAGACACCACCTTTTCTATTTTTTCTGGTAAAATATGATACTAATTTAAAGTTATGGATGTGTAATAAATTTATATCTTTCATCGTCATGTTGTGTTCTGTGATGCATAATACATCAATTTGCTTACCCTTCTCGTCCAAGTCATCCAAGCAAACCGTAAATATGTCGCATTTAGAGATAAGTCCACTTATGTTTTGATGTAAAATATTAATATTATTGTACACGAAAAAGATTATTATTTATAATGTCATGTGTATTGTCAGTAGGAATTAAGTCATTATCGTCATTATGTTGAGAGTTTAAGCTATCAATGTCACCGTAAGTTTGTGTACTATTGTCTTTAAAAGTAGGTAGGCATTTATTTTCATTGTTGGTATTACAAAGCCTCTGGTCTTTCTGATATTGCTCATAATCGTTCATGTAACATAAATATAGTATTTCTTTTAAAATAGATCGACTCAAGTGCACATAATAAAATATACCTTTTGGTCTAGCCATTAACATGTCCATATCTATAAATATAACGTTCTCAAAATTGCTACATACATACATATGAACTGAAATATATATTTCAGTTCATAATTTAATTTACTCTCATTAAGATATCTATTATAGTTAACACTACATAAAATAACATTGGTATTTTTAGCTGACGATAACCAAGATAGTACTGTAGATCGTAATTCGAATGGATTATTTTCATTTGAGCCACCTATCACGATAATATAGACATTGTGCGTAAGTTGAGACAATTCAGAAATATGAAACTGTAATATGTTATTGAATTTAGCACCCGGTTTCCAACAGCAGAAAACTTGGTAATTCGTTCCCAACAATTGTTGTAAAGCACGTTGAACACCCCTTCCTTGTTGATCTGCTAGAATAATTACTCTGCTCTTCCTGGCAGTTACATTTTCTACTTCTGGTACTTCTGAGTTATTATCATTTTTTTTAATATTATGAGTATTTCCATTCTGCTTGGCTCGTTCGTCTACAAATAGCATGCCATCCATTTGTTCATGTTCTGTGTCGTTTGTATTAGATATATCGTTACTCTCATTTTCTATAATTGTATCATGTGAGTGTTGTATTTCTAACATTATTTTTTCATTTTCCTTTTTTAATTTATTTATATAATTTATCAGTTTGTTTATTTTTTGTTTTTGTCGTTTTATCTGGTTTTTACGTTTTGTCGTGAAAACAGTTTTGTAATTAAAGTTTTTATTGTTTTCAAAAGCTGTAGTCATCATCTGTGTTGCTTCATTTAGATACATTTGCTTTATAATTTCATTTAAGTTCGTTGGCGTGTTTGCTTGAGTGACATTTTGTATCCCGGGTGGTACTTGAGACCGCGGTGAAGGGATGGTCAAGTTTGGACCAATGCCCACTTTTTTATATAATAATAAGGTACAATTCAGTTTTTCCATTACCTTTTTAAGATCATTATTTTCTAGTAACAAGTTTGTAACTTCCTGATGGGCTGACGATAATTTCGTTTATAGTTCTTTTATTTTGTTTTGCAAGTCATCTCCAAATGATTGACTTAAGTCCATCATACTTAACAGACTACGCATAGTTGTATCTAATAGTGAAGATATATTTACTTCATTTTGAGTCTCCTCGTTCTCGTATATATTTGAATAAGATGTAGATTTCCGCAGTTTATTAACAATAACATTAGGATGTTCCATTGCAATCCGTGAAACGAAACGTAAGTAATATTTGCAAAAACTTAACGCTATCTATTCTTGCGGTAATTGTCAAATCTGTCAAGTGTCAAACGATGTTTCAAACTAGACTTGTCTTAATTGTGTCGTCCTCTCATACAATTTTATCTGTTTCGTGGGTATATTAGGAATGTCACATATACATGAGTATCATTTTTATTCATTTTCAAATTCAACTTAATACTTAACACAATCGCACACCTTTTTGGAAACATATTGGTTCGCTCAAAAACAATGTATGCTTAATAAAGCGTATTCCACGTGGCGCACGCATCAGCGTTGCCAAATCTCTTAATTTAATAATACAAAGAATATTAAACCGAAATGACAAATGCGATTGGGAAGAACTGCTCATTTTCGGTTATAGAACATTATGTTTGGAACAAAACGATAAAGACAAAATTTCCTTAACACAAAAAATTAAACATAAGTGCTCTAACTCTTCAGTTCCGAGCATTCATGTTCGGCCCATTTATAAATCTTTCAATTCTGACAGTATTCCAAAAATAGAAACAAAAATTAGCGACGGCGATCTAAGAGGTGCCGCCCACTTGCTATTTTCCAGCGATGTTTTGGCACCGAATACGGCCGAGACTCTTTTTGCTCTCAGATCAAAGCATCCCTCTTCCTCTGTGGCTTGTTGTCTGCCAGATCCCCCACATCCAAATGATGTGTCCACTCGAGCTACGGAGGAAGATGTGCTTGCCGCAATAAATTCTTTTAAAAGCGGTTCCGCGGGAGGTCTCGATGGCTTAACGCCACAACATTATAAAGATCTGATTACAGGCTCTGTCGGTGATACCGGTAAGACACTCTTATCTAGTTTAACAGCTCTAATAAACGTTATGCTGGCTGGTAAGGTGCCCCTGGAGATAACCGACATCCTGTATGGTGCCAATTTATGTGCCCTGAAAAAAAAAGACGGTGGCGTTAGGCCAATTGCCGTAGGTGCAACTATACGCCGCATTGCCTCCAAAATTTGTTGCCGTCACATTCTCTCTACCGTATCAAACTGTTTTTGTCCTACACAAGTAGGTTTTGGCTCAAAGAGAGGGTGTGAAGCGGCAGTGCATGCGGCGCGTGCTTTCTTGACACATGATGGAGGTGAGGTACTCCTCAAAGTAGACATAAAAAATGCATTTAATTCTGTTGATAGATCCACCTTGTTGACACAGATAAAACAGCATGTTCCGGACATATATCCCTACCTCTGGCAATCTTACAGCAGTCCTTCAAAATTAATATATAAAGATAATTTATTACATTCCGAAGTTGGCTGTCAACAAGGTGATCCTCTCGGACCAGCTATTTTTAGTCTGGCTATCCATCCTGCGATTTGTAATTTAAATTCCAAATTTCATATTGGTACCTTGACGACGGAACAATAGGAGGTAAAGCAATTACTGTTTTAGAAGACTTTAAAACCCTCATTCAAAGGTTTAAAGATATTGGCTTAGAATTAAATTTTTCTAAATGTGAACTCTTTGTTTCCGATTCTGTTCCAACTATTACAAAAAATGAAATAATTAATAAATTTAACAATCTGGCACCAGGTATTAAAGTCTTGTCAAAAGGATCGCTGTACCTCCTAGGTGCTCCCGTCTTAGATGACTCCATACCCTGCTTTATCAATGATCAAATACAAAAATTTAGCCAGTCTTCAGACAAACTTTTCAAAATTAATTCCCACATGGCTCTCCTCATTGTCCGCTTTTGCCTTTTTGTTCCAAAATTTACATATGCTCTTCACTGTTCTCAGCTTTTTAAATTTCAAACGCTTTTAAAATCTGTAGACAATATTCTAAAAAATACATTATCTAAAATATTAAATTGCTCCTTTGTTGATGACAGGGTCTGGAATCAAGCCTCGCTTCCCATCTGTTATGGAGGCCTGGGCATACGTAAAATCTCGAGTGTGTCACTGCCAGCTTTTCTTTCGTCAGCCTACAGCACGGAAAACCTTTTCCTATCTGTTATTCGCCCTTCCTTAGGATCGGTTGAGGTGCCGTGCTTGACTGATGCTCGAAATGCTTGGTTAAGTGTTTGTCCGAGTACTAACCTGCCTACCTCGACCTTTTCTCAAAAACACTGGGATGAGCCTCTATGCAAAAATGTTCATTTACAACTTTTAGATTCTTGTAGTACCGAAAAAGATCGGTCTCGCCTCCTAGCTGTTTCTGAGAAGGAGTCAGGACACTGGTTGAAGGTAATACCTTCAAAAAACTTAGGAACCTTAATCGACAATACCACGCTTTCTCTCATAGTATCCCTTCGTCTGGGGGCCAGGACTAACCTTCTTCACCGTTGCCGCTGTGGTGATCTCGTCGATGTACTAGGTCACCACGGTTTATCCTGTTTACGTAGTGCGGGCCGCATGTCACGACATGGTGCCTTGAATGACGTCATTCGGCGGGCTCTTGTCGCCGCTGGCGTTCCTGCAGTCTTAGAGCCTGTAGGTATTGTGCGCAGCGACGGCAGGAGACCGGATGGTTTGACGCTCATTCCTTGGAAACTTGGAAGATCGCTGGTGTGGGATGCCACTTGTGTCGATACACTTGCTGTTTCCCATGTGCCGGCGACTTCCAAGTCAGCAGGTGCCGCGGCCAGCACTGCCGAGAACTTGAAGCGGCGTAAGTATGCGACTCTCTCTGAGAGTTTCATATTTACGCCCTTCGCAGTCGAAACTTTGGGTCCCTGGGGCCCCGAAGCCCATCGACTGGTTTCTGATATTTGTAAGAGACTGGTCGAGGCTTCGGGAGACCGCCGGGCTGGCAGCTTCTTCCGCCAACGAATCAGTTTGGCTATTCAAAGAGGCAATGCTGCCAGTCTGCTAGGTACCTTGAGCAATGACAGCTTTCTAAGCGGCATCTTTGAGGAAGTTTATTATTTAAGATAATGTGTAGTTGTAAGTTTGTAAATATTAACATATGTATGTACTTTGTGTTGATAAATTATTGGTTTTTCTTTACTTAATACTAAAATTATTATTATTTTAATTTCAAATTTATGTGTATCCATCGCTGCCCTTCAAGAATTCTATTTATTTAAACATCCAAAATATTTAACATTACCGCAAACTATTTATTATTTGTTTGCCTTTTATATCACAAATCAGTAAGTGATAATTACGTTATCGATATAATACTTATATATTACTGTGTTCTTACTATAGTCTTGCTTATTTTTTGTTTGGATAGTGTCTCGTATTGTACCTTAATTTTCACTGTACACTTTTTAATACTTGGAATAACATTCACAGGTGATTATTATAGTTGAATTGATAATTGAAGAATAGATTTGGAAAAATTCAATGTTATTTTAAATTTTATTTCGTATTTGCGCGGAGCAGTTTTGATGAATGTGAAGAGTACAAATTAACATTCATCACAATGTGTTATAATATGTAATTTAGAACCATTTCAATGTGTTATAATATGTAATTTAGGATCATTCACTAATTTATTTGAAATCGATTATATAGCAATTACGTAATTTAGTAATTTAATGATATAGATATTTATCTAAATCTCGTGAAATTCAATTAATCCAGCTCGATCCCTCCAACGGAAATCGAGTGATGTATCGCATTCAACCAATCCAGCTCGATCCCTCCAACGGAAATCGAGTGATGTATCGCATTCAACCAAGCCAGCTCGATCCCTCCAACGAAAACCAAGTAATGTATCGCATTCAACCAATCCAGCTCTATCCTTCCATACGGAAATCGAGTGATGTATCGCATTCAACCAATCCAGCTCGATCCCTCCACCGGAAATCAAGTGATGTATCGCATTCAACGAATCCAGCTCGTTTCCTCCAACGGAAATTGAGTGATGTACCACATTCAATCAATCCAGCTTGATCCCTCCGACGGAAATCGAGCAATATATCATATTTATTGTTACGTTATGTAATCACAATTTATTAATTAATGAATCGCAATTTGTTATTTGTTGAATCAATTACTTTATACTCTGCTTCGCAGATTTGAATCATCGAGAGGGCAATCGTCGAGACGAGTGCCGATTTAGAAACGCTTTTTTTTTGCTATCGAATTCTCTTAGCGTACGGAGCTCCGTCGTATTATAGATTACTTAAACGGTTTCTTTCTCAAATTCTTTAATTTCTTGATTATATATTACTAAATATTACTAAATTTAGCTAATGGTAAGTGCATGTTAGTTCTATAATTAAATAAAATGAGTTAGGTTGACGCCTTTGTTAGGTTAAGGCCACGAGGCCATCAGTTTACCGACTCTCGTGTGTGAGTATCCTTTTTTCTTTAATGTTATATTTTTGTATAATCTGATATTGTAAGAAACTTGTAAATTCAGTGTTTTTCTTATTTTTAATAAAGTGGGTTTTTTTATGCCGAAGGCTTTTTCCCATAAGTGTGTGTATTAATGATTATACCTCAATTTTACTTAACCTAACATTAAGTTCAATAGACAATCAAAATTTTCCTTTTTTATAAGTAAATAAATAATTCATAAGTCGAAAGAGGTGCTTTAAGTGTAAATATAACAGAAAATTGAATATAAAATTTTTAATGAGACTATCTAGCCGTCTACGGTAAGGTAGCCAAGGCGTGAGCCGATACATAATAACATAGTAATTAATATAATATGATATAAATACAACATAATTTTTTATTTATATTATACATTTAATTTTTATACATAATCGTTTTCTACGTAATCAATGCAGACAAAGATGGGAGCAAAAGCTAATGTATATATGAAATGTTATTTAAACGAAACTACTGTTAAATATAAGTCTAGATGTAATAGTACTAAGATATAAAATCTCATAAAAATAACATTAACTGTTCTTTCTCTTAATAAAAGCAAATAATAGGGTCAATTTATCTAAATATAACAGGACGAGATAAATTCCTCGGACCTCAAGACCCTGTCATATCAATAAATTAATTAATTGACATCAACTTTTATCTTGAAAATATAGTACATACATTTTTAGAAACATTTTTAGAAATTCTATATTTCTTCGATGTGACTCCACATTCAGATATAATATATTACAATGTAACAAAAGACACCCAAATCAGATTCACACGGGGTGGTCAACTTAATATTTTAGGTCGATATTTTTCTACTTTTACATATTAAATGTAAATGTTGTGTTCTACATTTAAATCTTTCTCGTCAAATCTTATTGTATTAGTTAAATCTTAATCATTTCGAAACTAAATGACGTTGAAAACTGCATTAAAATCCACTTAGGCGTTTAGAAGTTAAAAAAGTGAATACACAGAAGAAAACGATTGTGTCTATGTTTTATTTTATTTAGAGATCACATCCATTCTATTTTTTGGTCCTCGAATTCATAAAGTCAAGACAACAAAACAAATTACTCGTTTATAAATTATATACATTATACCACCAATGCAGGTAGGTATTTCAAAATTCATTTTCGTGCTTTTGCTTTTTTAATACTCATAAATTATTCTTACTGATATGAGGGACAAATCTCGCTGACCATAGCAGGTACGTGCTCCAAATCGAAAATGTTGAAATTTAAAGTTTAGTTTAAAGTTTAAATGGACAGTAGTGGTTAGTGCAACTATCTTCCTCTTCCAAACCCAGGATTATGGGTTACGGGTTTTGCTTCGGTTGTCCATCCATGTGACCCCGAAAAGGACGACAGTTCGCGTAGTCTATGCTGTCGTAGCACTGCAAGGGTGCTGACGAGTCCTCTGCCCCTTCCCTCCAAGACGTGTTTTGACGCAACCCGAGAAGAGCTCCAGCGCGTTATGTATGTACTCCCAGAGCCCCTCGAGAACGAGAACGCATCGAGGACGACTACTGTATAAGTCTTAGCGAGTAAATCCTCACATAATCTGGTATTTACCTCAGAAGGCTGGATACTTGTGTTCAGTTGTTTCCTACGTCGATAAAATTAGCAATTTTCAACACAACCGAGATAATAAAGCGATAGTAAATATTTCAGTCATATTTTTGGTTTATGTTTAATATATTTCATAATTACTCATTTTCTGGTGTGAAGAAGTGCACGGTCATTCCGGGAAGGCTATGGTGAGGAAGTAGTGGAGGGGCCACCTCTGCCTCCCTCCAACAACACCAATGCATTTAGGGCAATTTAGGAAACTAACTTCTCTAAACTGTTTTAGGTTTGGTGGAAGGAATATTGCCGGCATTTTCTCCAGCTTTTGTTTTATATTATAATACCTCAATCTAATATTATGCAAGTCTAGTAATTTGCCATTTATTTATTTTTATTGTAATAACAGTATTAACATTTAAGAAGGAACGAGGTATTGTAAATACCTAGGTATTACTTTGCGGAAATCCATCCCATGTGATGAATACTTATAATATTTAACTGAAGATATATTGATAAAGATATTTTGATAAACATTTTTGGGCGGAAAATAACCAAATATTATAAAAATCCATCATAGGGAACAAGTTCTTTAATAAAGAATCTTTAATGCGTTACTATTACTAATTAGTAGTGCCAAACAATTATCCATTACTATACTGCGAAATGTCAATAATACATATTTAAATAACCGTCACTATCATATGAAATAAATAGTATTAGAAAAAAAAACAGTATTATAAAGTGGCTCAACAGTTCAAAAGACCTAAAATAAAACGTATTCATTAATCAAAGACAAAATATTCTGGTTAACGTAATTGTGTAATACATAACATGATAACAATCGACCCAGAACGAAATAG
This sequence comes from Zeuzera pyrina, assembly GCA_907165235.1. Classification (NCBI taxonomy): domain Eukaryota; kingdom Metazoa; phylum Arthropoda; class Insecta; order Lepidoptera; family Cossidae; genus Zeuzera; species Zeuzera pyrina. Next base: position 8,296,554 of record OU015629.1, read on the forward strand.
GCCGTTGTCCAACCTTCTTTAACAGTTCGGTTTGATGGATTGGCCCTGAAGGACTTTTGGCCCTACTGATACAATTAATTTGGACAGTTGCCGTCTATAGGGATCCGGTATTCTATTCACGCTAACCTTGAATCTAAAACGTGGTGACAGACAGCAGAATAGGCCCATATCAAACGTTTACAAGCGAATGAACAGCACAGTATATATTTAAAGTGATTTAATTTTAATCAGTATGTATACTACATAAAACTATATTGTGTATACCTGTACGAATGTATTTTGCGTTTAAAATGTGGAAAATTGTCAAGAAATAAGGCATTAACGACTGTTTTCTTGTATTATGTTTATGTTTGTCTACTCTAAAAGATAAACAAAACCATCAATCATGCATTCATCCATCTGTTTGTTCTTTTTTTAATCACATAAAGATTAAATTTCAACACCATAATTTTATGTTGACTTCACTTATAATGTTCCTTCCCAATTATGCACCTTGGATTTTAGAATTAAATAACGAGCAAATGAAACACAGTTGTTGACTTCACTTATAATTTTCCTTCTCAATTATGCACCTTAGATTTTAGAATTAAATAACAAGCAAATGAAACACAGTGTTCTACTTACTTAGGGCTTCTATATCAATATTCATAGCAGCTTTTATGTTTTGTCGACACACACCGTATCATAGTTAAACAAGACTGACTGTAGGGTGTTCGGCTGTGTCGTCTCGACTTGTGCCTCCCCTCCTACGGTCAGTCCAACTGGCCGAAATACAATATTTTGTAATATAATTCTACACGAATTCATAGTAATATATAATCATACAGTAATTATTTTATCTTATTGTTGATTTGCATTTATTAGATTTAATACAGAAACATTTACAACAATATGCAAATTTATATTATTATCTATAATTTGAATAATTAGTTGTTCAACCGAAATATGCCTTAAAGGAAGTAGTACCATTTCTCAAATGGTACTTCCGTTTTAAGATAAAACAATATTGAAACATATTCATAGATAGCTAAGATTATAATAATTTGCTAACAATTATATTTTAAGCATGTTTCTTTTTTTATAATGACAACATCAGTGGAAACATAGGATATAATGCAAATCGATACCAAGTGTGTGTGATACAGCTCCAGACACGACCACTGCGCGTGCTGGGCTCTTTTAATTTCGGCAGGGTAACGAACGTGCCGGGAACTACGACGACAGCGACCGCGATACGCGGCGCTAATCAACAATATTATACAAATAGGAGAGGCTAAATATATTTAATGTCCGTTAGTTTTCAGGGTGGTGGAAGACGAAGGTGTCTTCCGGCGCCATAAAGCCACAAAACGAAAGATATACTCACTTCTCACCTACCTAACCTTTTGGTCTACCACTTTTAAATTATAAAGTAACAGAATATTACAATACAATTAACTGTTAATTTAAGTCGGCGAACACATAACAAAACAACAGAACTTCTTTTAGCTTCAAAACGAATAAGATAATTGAGATTTACAACCAATATTCCAAAAACTTCTCCTTTTTCTTATCACAAAGTGACCGACGCCTATTTTAGGCTTCTCCATTACAACATTCATTTTACCCAGATTAAATTACCCAAAAAGAAACATAGACTAAACCTGAATACTGAATGCGACATCCAGCGCCATCTCCCGGCATTGTGAGACAACAGGAACAATAATACGTAATTATACGTTTTATTCCTAACAACGTGGTTTCTGTAACTCGTGTAATTGTTATTTGAAGTCGTTTAGAAAATTACCAAGTATCAAAGTCATAAAATCATAAGCAAAATTTTACGGCAGTAATATCAAATTATGTTGCTACCATTTGCTAATGATTATAGACTTATAGTTACAATAATTGTAAAACTTATACCAATATTGACAATGGCCAATATTGTGTAATACATCCTTGTCTTAAAGCAGGTCACAAACATTTGTCAAGGATTGATCATAAGAAAGGCTTGTAAAAAGCTGTCGCTGTATGTTCTGCTCTATCTATCCTAAATGGGAAACGGCGCAAAGTTATGTTTGTAAAAAATAAAAATGTTTTATAGCTATGAACTTTAATCACTATGGTATTCGTAATAAAAAGTACCTACTCCTAACATATAATCGATAGTAAACTCATCAAGTTTTATTTCAATATCTATAAAACTTATTTTTGGAAACAGTAAGGAACCAATAGTAAGCAAATCTGAAGAACTGACCTAGTAATAAAAATATTACAATATAAAATAGTACAGATTATTGTTCATCGTCAGGCGTCACACGTTCTGCTTATTACATACAATTTATTGACGACAGTTTTATACCATGTACATACATTAACAGAAGCATAAAGTTACTTATTTAAAATATCAGCTATCAAAATATTTTATTTGTCGTATAAAGCAAGTGCAGATACTTATGTAATAAATACATTCATACATAATACCTTCACGCTGTATCCCTAACTGGGTAGTCAGAGAGGACGGAGCGCCGAGCGTCGCTGTCCTTACATACTTCTTTCGGTTCCTCAAACCTCATCATTCTCCTCACACATTTTCGCCTAGGTATGCAAGTGCTTTTGACATTTCCGTCAGCTAACACTCTGGCTACTTAATCTTTCAGTTTTGGTCTTCCTTGGCTTCTTTTCATCCTCAGTCTTTCATCACTCATTCTTTCTATATGCCCGAACCATCTAAGCATTACTTTCTTTGTTTTTACAATAACACTGTCGTGCAACCCTGTCATACTGCATATCTTTTCATTGTTATTTTGTCCGCATGGGTGACACCGCAGATATTTCTATGAGATCACATTTCTACTGCATTTATTTTACTTTCACTCAATTTCGGGCATATTAGGCCTCACCACTACCAACAATAAAGTTGGGACCATTTTGGCTGAGTTAGTTGTATTCACACTGCCTACTAATGCGGACTGAGCACCGGTCACTTTATTGCCAGCTGCTACCCGTCTCTACATATTCAATTCACATCTTCCATCCCTCGAAAACGCACTTCCTAGATATACAATTTCGTTCCCTTTTTATAGACAATTTCCATTTCTCCATATTTCACAATTTCACAACTTTCAAACACAAGAACCTTAGTTTTGTTCACATTCATATTCAATCCTTGCACTTTACAGTATTCTTTCACGCACATAACTAATCTCTACGACTCCGCTTCTGATGGTGTTATAAGCACAGCATCGTTAAGGTACAAAAGGCAGTTTACCACTGTACCATCACATATCATACCACTCGTACTACCTTTCAATGTTTTGAGGTAACTGTCCAAATACAGCAAGAATAGCCAGACAACTTCACGCAGCCCCGTCTGACGCCTGAACAGACTTCAAATTAGGGTGACAAGTCACCATCTATCCTTACACAGGCTCTGTAGTCTCGATATAATGACCTCGCAACCTGCAGTACGGGGCAGACCACCACGCCATATTCAGGCCGAAGACTTCACAATTTCTTTCGCACTACTATATCGAATGATTTTTCAAGATTCACGAAAGTGCGAAAACATTTCCGATTTATGCCCAGAAACTTCTCCACGCGAAGCGAGAAAATCCGATCCATACAACCCCTACCGTTCCTAAAACCACCTTGTACCTCTCACAAATATCTTTCAGAAATGCCTTTCATACGTTCAGTCAATACCATGATATAGACTTTACTTGCTAAGCTGACCAAGCTGATGGCTCTATAGCACGCGTGGTCTAAATGGGAACCTTTCCCTTTATAGAGAAGTACTACGATTGCGGTGCGCCAGTTCTCCGGAACTCACTCTTCTTATGTAAAACGATCTTTAAAAACCCTATTGATTTTATGTATTACGTTAATGTACTACTTTAATTTATGATGCTGTGCTTATAGCGCACAGAAGCAGAGTTGCAGACTCTAGTCACGTACATGAAAGAAAAATGTTAAGTAAATGAATTTAATATGAATGTCAACAAAATTGAGGTTCTGATGTACGAAAGAGAAGATGTACACACGAAATGTGAAATATAGGCAAATAGGAAATGTTGTTTAGAGCCTATGAATGACGTTGTATATCAGAGATGATGGAAAGGGAGAATGAGAGAGATGGAAGCTGTGAGCCACACGTGATAGCTGTGAACTATCCGCATTAGTGAGCAGAAATTGTCCATTCACGATGCGGTATTGGTGCCGACTCACTACCGTATAATTATACAGTAGTGAGCCTTAGATATGCTGAAAATGGTGTGAAAGTAAGAAAAATGCGGTAAAAATGCAATCTCTTAGAAACATGTGCAGTGTCACCCTCACAGATAAAATAAGATACGCAGTATGATAGGGTTGAATGACAGTTTTATCAAAAGGACGACAGTGTTATCGTAAAAAGGAAGAACGGAATGCTTAGATAGTTCAGCGCATACAAATAATGAGGGATAAGCGAAAATCTTTAAGGAGAATGATGAGATTTGAAGAGGTGAAGGAAGTCTGTAGGGGAAAGCGATACTTGGCGCTCTATTCTCGCTGACTACCCCGTTAGAAATACAGAGTGAGGATATGCATGTTGTTGGGTAAAATACCGCATGTATCATTTAGATACTTCGATAGCACAAGAGTTGAGAGAGAAAGTTGATCTAATTCACCGAGCAGCCGTGACTTGCCAATTTCCAAGGGGGCCCCCAGCGAGTCCTCCACAGAGTGGTTCGTTACACTCCTGTGACCAGCGCCAATTGCCTCCGAATTTAGGGTTCCGTAGACGTAATAAATAATTTTAGTCGATTTTATAGTTTCACCACGCGGAACGAGCGCTCGACATCCTTCGCCATATTTTTTTGTGTGTATGTTGGCTACACCGATGGTGCGAGTGAGGAAGCCAACGATCTCTGCTCTCTTTTTTACTTATAAGTATACATAGGAAAACGAATTTATATATGAAATTTTGAATTTGGAATTCTTTCTGGATTTGGTTCTAAGATACAAACAGAATACTGAACACATGTATATATGTATATATTCTAATTGCATTGGTTAATTATTTCGTAAAGGACCGTTTAAACACTACAAGCTGTTATCTATTTTAATTATTGCATAAGAAAGTTATACGAGTAGGTCTCTTGTCCATTAACTAACAATACTATAAATACCGATTACCAAATGCACAATGAAGATTAACCTTTTTCTCTCAGACAGTAAGCCTAATTAAATAAATCTGCTCAAAGTATACATTTATAATGAAAAGATATATCAGTCAATTTAAAAATCGTATTCACTGTCATTGTTTTGAATCTGAAAATATTTCAATTGATGACAGGCTGACAGGTTATCGAACCGAAAAATTGGAAGTTGCATTTTTGCAATAAATGGTACTTTGTGTAAACACATGCAGAACTGTAATTGGCTATTTGTATGTATTTAGTATTTTAAGTTTATTTTTTTAATTCGTTATTATTCTCCGGAACAAATAAATAAATAAATCGGTCATGAATCTGTTTCTGGAGTTAACTGGGAAAGATCTATGATATTATGGAAATAAGTTTGACTTTGTACACCGATTAAACAGTCTAGAATTGTACTAACGTAACCTATGTGGAAAATATGAAAATAAGAGTATCCATATTTACCTGAACAATAACGTCCAAAATTCCTCACTTTAAACTTATTTGAAACCACTACAACTCGATTAGTACACCTATTAAACAAATTGCTTTAATTTGTGAATATCCGCCTACTGCAAATAAAATAAATTCAACGCTAAATATTTCATTTTCTGTATTTCTCGATTTTAATATTAAAGTTTGAGAAACAACTGCTGTCTAATACAATTAACTGTTATACAGTAAGAAAATTAAATGAAATAATCCTACCTTATGATTATTCCGTCATAACGAATTAATATTTCAATATAAAGCCGAGAATACAAATGTTGAAACCGTAATACAATACAGAAATCATTAACTTAATTCTAGGTAGTATCGAAGAACCTAAATATTGAGGAAAATGTAAGAAATTATCAAATCATGATTCGGAAACTTAGATACTTTTACTGGCATATTATGTACTTAGGTACATATATACATACCCATCTACAGTGGCGTATCGTATACAGGATTTGTCGATAGGGTAGGCAGTTAAAATAACAAATGTATAAAAACAAACAACAATTTTAATAATTGTATTTACTAATACAGCAATACTGACTGAGAGAGAACGTTACCGTTACTTTAATTTATCGTAGTGGTTTTGTTATATTATGTAGTTAACGCGAGGAAAACAAAATAAACTGTTTAGTATGTGATACCTGTCAGCCAATTAAATATTTCGTAAAATTTAGAATTAAAATTTCAATACAACATATTACCTAACTTTCGCTATAAATGCAACTCTGGGACACCTGCCCTTAGCTATAGTTTGTAATTTTTCACCGTATGAAAATTTCGAAAACGCGGCTTCTTTTAGTTTTTGTAAACACACACCTGGCAACATAATTCTCACAGCTAAAATATTCCATTCTTTAAATACAACTGAAATTATCTATTATAAGCCGAAACTTTACTTCAAATACGAATTGTAAAAAGAATAGAATTTTTTAAAATAACTCCTATGAGTTTTCAGATGTGTTTTCTTCGTGCAAATAATTTGTTATTCTATAATAACAAATCATTTGCACGAAGAAAACAAATATGGAGTTTTATTTTGATTCAAGTATAAATCAATAGGTAATGTAAAAGTCGAAATACGATTACAAACAGATGAAGGACGAAAGAACGAGGAAACATGGCGCTATTTTTAAATTGTTGTTTAATTTTAAATTATCTATAAATGGTAGATATCAAAATAACATTCATTTAAGTTGTCAGGGTAGGCAGTGTCTCTGTGTCTATATGGGAAGCACGCCCCTGCATATCTACACGCTGTGTCCCTAACGGGGTAGTCAGAGCGGCCGGAACGTCAAGCGTCGCGACCCTTACACATTCTACAACTCTTTCGTTCTCTCAAATCTCATCATTCTCCTAACACATTTTCGCCTAGGTATGCGAGTGCTTTTGACATTACCGTCAATCAACGTTATGGCTATTTGATCTTTAGAAGTCAGCCTTGGTCTTCCTTAGCTTTTTCTACCACCCAATTCCGCTCTGTAGATTTTCTTATAACTGTTACCATAAATAAATAAATGACTTCATATAAAGAGTCCTGTGATCTATTGTCTTGTCAATATTATAAATTACTACACGATGTACTCGTATAAGTATAACGTATGTATTTGTATAATGTAAAAATAGACGTGATGTAAATAAATAAATGTACACAACGTACATATATATGATAACTTATAATAGTCCAATCAATCTACGGATTCACAATGTTAATTATAGGCAGGAAAAAAATATATGACCGTGAATAACAATAAATTCTTAGAAATATAGCGTTTTTTTCCCGGATTTTCAATGGCACACCTAACCTAAAAAATTTGCCAAATTCCAAAAACGGCTTTTCACTAATAAAACAAAAAGTTGAGCTAGTATCTAAAAAAGTTGAATTAGAAAGTTGTAGGTATTAAAATTATCTTTCGCTCGATGTCCTGTGCAATATCGATTTTTGCCTTATACATAGAGAAAGTAGCATTCCCTCCACCTTGACACACCGGTGACACCTGTGAGATGACGCGGTCTTTTCGAAGGTTCCGTTTTTTGTTGACGTCAAAATCATTTTTTATCAGACAGTAAGTCTTTAAAAATAATTTGTCTCATTCTCGTAAGCGTTCAATAAAGGGAATAAGCTCAGGAATTTTAGAAATAAAATGTTTCTCAGCTGCAGATGGTCGTATGGTAATAAGCCTTTTTTTTAAATTCGTTAAAAATATAAACTTTCTTTAAATAGTAATTTGATTTCGATAAATGTTGAAAAAATTATAGCGAAGAAACCTAAAATCCAAATTTTTCCATTTTTGTGGCGCAATTTTTTATATTTAAAAAAAATCGAATTCTAACTAATATAATTGCACATAATAGTACAATTCGTAACGAAGAAACAGAACATAAAAAAATGGTCTATGATGTCGTATAGCTCATACACAAACAATTTTACGAAAATGCTTTTTTTCACTAAAATGAAATTTTCTTGAACAATTTTCAAAATTACGCGCTAAAATAAAACTACAGATTTCAATTATCGAATACACCATTTCCACCAAGTAACATGTTTCTAAGTTGCTTTGATAAAAAGTTATTATGAATAGAAAAAACGGGATTTTCAACGGTTTTTTGCGTTTTTCTTGAAAAATCGATATTGCATGAGAAATCGATGATTTTTGACGAATGACTATGACGAAAGATAATTTTAATATTTACAACATTCCAGTTTAACTTTTTTAGATACAAGCTCTTTTTTAAGTTAGGTTCGTCATTGAAAATCCGTTAAAAAAACGCTATCTTTCTTAGAATTTATTGTTCTACACAATCATATTATTTTTCCTGCCCTCAATTGCCTGAAGTTTTTTCGTAGATTGATTGGGCTATAAAGTATAAATATTACATATCTACAAACGTTCCTTTTAACTAAAGGAACGTTTGTAGATATGTAATATCTACAAACGTTTATAACTAAAAGCACATAAGAAATTCTTTTTCTATGAAAGAAATATTCTTTGTAGGTACAGGCAAGCTATTTGTGCTTTATGTACTCGTCATTAGCTCAATATAAAACGTCAATATTCTCATCAATTAGGTTCTCCTTTGCCGAACGATTCCAAACACGGTTTACTGCATCTGAATTGCAGATCGACCCTTTTTCTTTTCGCCCCAATATACGGACTAAATGGATCTAATTGGAAATTCAGCGCCTCTCCGATCGGCTGTCGAAGTTTGTTTCGCTAACTGAATCAATTCAACAACCAGCTTTCATTCGTAGATACCATTTGTTTCGACTTGCTGAGTTCATTGCAATACAATAAAATTGATGTAAATCTGAAAAATAATGGTCTTTCTGTATTTCAATGTGTGATCAAATGCAATCGAAACATAGATACCTACATTTTTTTTATTATTCATTTCTTATTTGAATTCGATAAATTAATAAATTAATGATTTACAAGTGTTCCAATAAGAATTGGTTTACATCTTACATTCTTATAAATTTTATTTTCTTTTAGTTAGTAGTTTATGTAGGTGCGACAGAATGATAATAGATTAATAGTTTTTCTTCACACGTCAGTAACTAAATTTTAATTATGTATTTTAGAGCACGAACTTAAATATGATAGAAGTCTGAAGAATGTGCTGCTTAAAAATTCCTTACATTAGTAAATTGAAATACTTAAGTATAATTATGGATATTGTCAATGTATTGTTTTATTTCTAGGTATCAATGGCTGATACTGCTCTTCGCAACACTCTGCTCAGCAAATGATGGACTTTTTGGATCGTCGAAATATCCAAACGGTAATTAAAATTTCTGATATATCCAATAACAAATTATAATATCATTATTTTATACTCTGAACATTAAAAGCAGCAATGTCAATTGTATTAATAACTCCTCGCCCTAACCATATACTTTTATCTGAAGGATTCTTAACAGTTCAGTAATGAGATATGAACTCGAGTCACCTGCCATTGAATTCTATCGACAGACCAATGAACTTTGGTCGTTCCAATTGAATATTTTAACAAAATCTACACTTCAGAATACTTGTTACTTCAGATTACTTACTTGTAAGTGGTTAGAAAAAATATTAGAAAGAAATAAATATTATTTTTGTAAATCGATTAAAAAACATTAGCGAAAAAAATTATAAATAATTTCGACAATATTCTTTCAACAGAATTTATTGGACTGCATATTAGCCATGACAAATGTAGTAGTCACAACGGATATACGTTATCATACTTGAGAAATACGTTTTGAGTCAAAGATTAACCAATAAAATCGTTACCATTAAAAATTGATTTATATATATTTAATTTTCTTTGCGTGATTCTAAATTAGTAGTAACATTAACTCTTTTCTAAGCGATTGATGGATACCGTGATAACCTATATTCCAAAAAACAATTAAAAGTTGTAGATCAGTGATATTCATTTTATCTGTCGAATATAAAGGAAGTAGACATAATGCACGTAAGTGCTTTTACATTATGTGTGACTAGTGACTAGTGGTCATTGGCGTAGACAGCGTAGACAGTCACTCGGAAAAGTGTTTTACCACGTAATTATTTTTTATTTTTCGAATAAAATAAAGATTGTAAATAACTGAATATAATATGTTAATCTAAATACATTATGGACAAGAAAGCAATAACATAGCTGTGTCTGTCCATTAAAGATGTTTTTTAATGTTATTACTATAGACATAATATGAAGCTAATCCAAATGCAAAACAAAAGTTTAAAATGTGTTTATTCCTGCTTTTGTTTATTCCTTCAAGTATTATATAAAAACTACTTACATACACATAACATTATTATCATGCTATCTTCTTTTTTGGGTACACGGTATATTAACAGAACATCAAGCCGCTGCAAAATTACGCAAAAATGTAATTCAAACGTGTATCTAAAATTTTTCCACAACTACTCGGGTTCGCTTGAAAAAAAAATGTAAATTAAAATTACTGTTTTCCTAATCATTCTATAACGGTAAGAGAGACAAAGTTTTAAGTAAAAATTTAGAACACAAAATTGCTTCTCTACCTTTTTATGGCGAGTATAATCCTACTAATATTATAAACGCGAAAGTTTGTGAGGATAGATGATGTATGGATGTTTGTTACTCTTTCACGCAAAAATGACTCCATGGATTTTAATTAAACTTTACAATAATATAAGCTCATACGTCAAAATAATACATAGGCTAAAGATATCGTGTGTTTTTGAACTTCGCGTGAACGAAGTCGCGGGCAAAAGCTAGTAACTAATAACGAAGTTCTAAAGTGTTTAAAAGCATTTAACGAAGGATTTAAGGCGACGCCTTGGAAATTTTGACGGTAGGGATCTCATTTTTTCTAAGTGACTACAAAACGTACGAAAGTGATATTTGGTAACCTGATTTTTCATTTCATTGACTTTATTTTATAAGTTGCGATACACGATTGGTTCTTTTATAACACAAAAAAATATCAAAAAAACCTCTTTTAAAACAGATATTTACATTTTTAGGAGAAATGGGACCGATTTATGTTTCTAAATTTTCTGTATAGTTTTAATTTAAACGTATTCTTCAAAATGCCAGTTGGATTTTTTTAAATTAATTATGGTTTTTAAAATAAACGAAAATAACTACTTTTTCATATTTTTCGTAAGCTAGCCCGCGCACTTTTGCATAGACCAGAAGGTCTATTTTGAATGAAATTATTGTTTATCATGCGTCGCCTTAAAGCGTAAAAATTAAACGTCGTAAACTTTAAAAATGTTTTATTTTTTAATCGGACGGTTTTTTAAAATACGATTCAAATGTCGAACATCGTGATCATGACAAGCAATAAGACAGGAGAGCAGCTCGCCACGTCACAACGCGCATACGTGGCTAGAAAACAATTGGCAAGCTTGGTTCTCTATTAAAGCTAACGCTGAAGATATGTTATTTCACCCTAATTCGCGTCCGCACACGTGAGGCTGACTAGCTGTTCACAAATACATTTTTTTTGTTGTCGTTAATAAAGTTTTTAGTATTTTTATTTTTTAATCCACTAAAATATTAATTTATTTCTTTAACTGATGGCCTTTTGGCGTGGTGGCAATAGGTTATATGCATGTGATTCAAATAAGGGACAAATATTTTTTTTATAAACTTTATTGCATCAAAATTATGCTAGCTAGCATTAATATTTTTAATTGTAATTTCTTTATGAGTAAGAAATTAATTTTCAGAGATGGTAACTCCGAAATCAAACCCCTGCAGCGGGCTTCTCTAACATCTTTAGAATCTAGGTCGCTGCAGTGCTGAGCTCTTAGGTTGGAGTGCTCAGTAGGAATGGCGGCGGATGAACCTTATGGTCAACGGCGGCTTCTGAGTCCTCCAGGAGGACCACAATCTTGGCGTCAGGTGGCAACCGGTCGGAAAACCATATAGCCAGAAACTTTCTCCTAATTATGAAGAACAAGGCAATGAATAAGGGTAAAAATACTAGGGCGTTCCCCACAAGCGACGGAAAAATTGACATGAATCATCATTCGCAATCTACCCGTAGAATTAGAATAGCAACGTGGAATCTGGGATCTCTCACTGGACGCAGTTGGGAACTAGCAGAAACTCTGAAAAGGAGAAACATAAACATATGCTGCATCCAGGAAATACGCTGGAAGGTCCAAAGTCAAAAAGTCAAAGTCCAAAGACCTAGGTTTAGGATATCAACTGGTCTACTATGGAACAAATAACAAACAAAATGGGGTGGGTATAGTGCTTGATAGCCGCTTCAAGGACAGAATAGTAAAAATTGAAAGAAGAACTGATCGACTCATAGCCGTTAAACTAACTTTGGATAATCAACCAATCATAAATGTCATCTGCGCATATGCGCCTCAGACGGGATGCCAGGAAACGGTAAAGGAAGACTTCTGGGAGGAAATTGATGAACTCGTGATGAACATTCCCCCAGAAGAAACAAAAATTATCATGGGCGATCTAAATGGGCACATAGGTGTATCGAACAGCAACTATACAAGTGTCCATGGTGGGTTTGGGTATGGAAGTGAAAACAGGGAAGGATAATATATTTTGGAATTTGGTTCTCGTCATGGTTTAAGTATAGTCAATACCAACTTTAAAAAGAAAACAGAACATCTCGTTACTCATAAAAGCGGAGGAAATACCTCACAAATAGACTTCATATTGGCCGACTGCAATGTAAAGGGACTCTTCAAAGACTGTAAGGTGATTCCGGGTGAATCTCTAACTGCCCAACATAGAATCTTGGTGGGTGTATATGAATTGCCAATACCTATTAAAGAGACTACTGATCGTACGGCGAGGATCAAGTGGAAGGAACTCGGGGGGCATAAGGGTGATTCCCTTCTTGAGATTTTGCGAAGATATCTGGAAAAAGATATGGAAAACACCTACATGTGTGCCGAAAAGATGTGGTGTAACTTTGAGAAGGAATGTAGAAGTCAAGCCAGTGAAACTTTAGGAGTATCCAAAGCACGGGCAAAGATTCAACCTGGTGGAATAAAGATGTAAAGAACACCATTAAGTTCAAAAAATCTGCTTTTAAAACCTGGCAAACTACAGACACCGAAGAAGACCGCATCAAATAAAAACAAGCTAATCATCTGCAAAAAAGAAGGTAGCGCAGGCGATGGCAGAGTCAAGAGAGGGATTTTATGTCAAAATCGAACAGGCAGAGTCCGAAAGTGAAATTTTTAGAATAGCAAAAACGAGAAATAGAGCAGCACAGAATATTAAAGCAAATAAATATATTAAAAGTAAAGACCAAAGATTGTTGACGATGAATGATGATATAAATAACAGATGGTTTGAGTACTATAAAGAACTTATGAACGAAGAATTCCCAAGTGAAAAAATGCAACCCTTTGAACCAGTGAAAGATCCAGTCCAAGCAATTGGAATAGATGAAGTAAAAGCTGCAGTAATTAAGATGAAAAACCGTGAAGCCGTTGGTCCTGATGAGATTCTCGCGGAAATATGGAAGCATAACATAACATAACATAACATAACTTCACGCTGTATCCCCAACGGGGTAGTCAGAGAGGACGGAGCGCCAGGAGTCGCGGTCCTTACACACCTCTTTCGCTTCCTCAAATCTCATCATTCTCCTCACACATTTTCGCCTAGGTATGCGAGTGCTTTTGACATTTCCGTCTGCTAACACTCTGGCTATTTGATCTTCATAAGTCAGCCTTGGTCTTCCTTGGCTTCTTTTACCACTCACTTTCGCTCTGTATATTTTCTTCGTCAGTCTTTCATCACTCATTCTTTCCATGTGCCCGAACCATCTAAGCATTCCTTTCTTCATTTTTACAATAACACTATTGTGCAACCCTGTCATACTGCGTATCTCATCATTGCTTATCCTGTCCGCAAGCGTGACACCGCACATATTTCTGAGAGACCGCATCTCCACAGCATTTATCATACTTTCACTCGATTTCGGGCATATCCAGGCCTCACTGCCGTACAACAAAGTTGGCACCAACACCGCATTGTGGATGGCCATTTTAGCAGTGTTAGATATATTCACACTACCCACTAATGCGGACAGAGCACCGTTCACTTTATTGCCAGCTGCTACCCGTCTCTCCACATCCAACTCACATCTTCCATCCCTCGAAAACGTACTCCCCAGGTACACAATTTCATTCACCTGTTCTAGACATTTTCCATTTACACTAATCACACATTTCGTTTGTTCCGCTTCTCTTTCAAACACCAGAACCTTAGTTTTGTTCACATTCATTTTCAATCCTTTTACTTCACAATCTTCTTTCATGCACGTGACTAGTGTCTGCAACTCTGCTTCTGATGGTGCTATTAGCACAGCATCGTCAGCGTACAATAGGCAGTTTACCACTGTGTCACCACATCCCATACCACTCATATTACCTTTCAATCTCTGGAGGCAACTGTCCAAATACAGCACGAATAGCCAGGCAGACATCACGCAGCCCTGTCTGACACCAGAACAGACTTCAAACCAGGGCGACATGTCACCGCCTATCCTTACACAGGCTCTGTGGTCTCGATATAATGACCTCACAGCCTGCAGTAAGGAGCCCTCCACGCCATATTCAGGCAGAAGACTCCACAATTCTCAAATTCACACAAATATGGAAGCGACTTGGATTAATTGGATTACAATGGCTTACAAATCTTTTTAATATAGTACTGGCAACCAAATCAATACCGGAATCGTGGCGTCTTAGTAACATAATTCCTTTTTATAAAAATAAAGGGGACCTAACACAGTGTAGCAATTACAGGGGAATCAAGCTGACGTCCCACACTTTAAAAATATGGGAACGCATACTCAACCAACGTATCCAGCTACTCTCGTCAACAACACAACTAATTTGGATTCACACCTTCAAATTCAACAACTGATGCGATACAGAAAGAATGTTAACAGAAAAGCATCGCCTCAATAAAGAAGATTTACATCTGATTTTTATAGATCTCGAGAAGGCGTTTGATCGGGTGCCAAGAAAACTAATATGGCAGGCCTTAAGAGCACAAAACCTGCCTGAGTGTTATGTACAGTTAGTACAAAATATGTACCACAATGTACGCACAAAAGTTAGATCGGCAACTGGTCTCAGTTAAGAATTCTGTGTAGGTTTGGGAGTACATCAAGGGTCTGCACTTAGCCCACTACTCTTTAACCTAGTCATAGATCACATCACGAAAAATATTCAAGAACCGTTACCCTGGAACCTTCTGTACGCAGACGACATCGTTCTCGTCTCCAAAACACCCAAAGAATTGCAAAACGCATTGTGCCTATGGATTAATGCTCTGGAAAATGCGGGACTCAAGGCAGCAGAATAGCAGAACAAAAACAGAACACCTAGAATGCCTCTTCAGTAATAATGTAACTACTGACACGACAATATGCTATCCGGACAAAACGCCTGCACCGAAAGTAACGCAATTCAAATATCTTGGATCAGTATTTAACAATACCGCGGGTATAGAGCAAGACCTCGTCTCGTTTACGGGTGGGAGGGCAGAACTCCCACCCTCCGCGCGCGCGCCATCTCGAGGCTATCTGAGGCACTTCCCCGAATGCCACCCCAAGCCTCAGTGGGCTCTCCGCCGCTACTGTCGGCGGCGGAGGAAACGCACGCCAGAGGCGTTGGTCACGTGGGGAGGCCACTAATCCGTGGCCATCCCCTCCAATCCCTGCCTGGCAGGGGCCACACGGGCGGCGGCATGAACCACCCTTTCGCCCTTTTTGGGCTTTGCCCCCGCACAGGACTTACCCCCCGTTAAATGACCGGCCGGCAGACCGCTGGCGGCGCACAGCGTGCAGTTGGGCGCCGCATTGCACCCGCCGGCTTTGTGACCCTCTTGGCCGCAGCGGTAGCACTGTCCGCTGGGGTCCACCTCTGACGTGCAGGAGACCCGCACGTGCCCAATCTTGAGGCATCTGTAGCACCTCCAGGGCCTCGGCTCAAGGAGTTGCACCCCGGCCGAGACCCATCCAACTGGCAGCCGGGCACCCGCTACCTTCTTCGCTGCGTGATGTCAAAGCCTTTTTTTTTTTTTTTTTTTTTTTTGCGTCAGGAAATGCTTTATGCATTCCGTCCTGCCATGGGGGATGGCAGGGGGATATGTGGGACTCCCGGCTGTAAGGTGCAAGGCCGGGCTACCCACTAAAACCTGACGGTGTTCCTCGAGAGCCTTGGTACCGGGGCAACGGGAGTGCGTTAGCATTCCTCCGCGGCCCCGGCGGGCAACGGCCGGCGCTAAACCGCCAGCCTCGTCTCGTTTTGGGTGGGAGGGCAGAACTCCCACCGTAAGTGCTTGAGAGGTGCGCGGGAACACCGCGCGCGCCATCTCGAGGCTATCTGAGGGATGACATTCCCCCGAATGCCACCCCAAGCCTCAGTGGGCTCTCCGCCGCTCCTGTCGGCGGCGGAGGAATCGCACGCCAGAGGCGTTGGTCACCTGGGGAGGCCACTAGTCCGTGGCCATCCCCTCTACTCCCGGCCTGGCAGGAGCCACGCGGGCGGCGGCAGAAGCCACCCTTTCGCCCTTTTTGGGCTTGGCCCCCGCACAGGCTTTCCCCCCCGTTAAGTGACCGGCAGGCAGACCGCTCGCGGCGCACAACGTGCAGTTGGGCGCCGCATTGCACCCGCCGGCCTTGTGACCCTCTTGGCCGCAGCGGTAGCACTGTCCGCTGCGGTCCACCTCCGACGTGCAGGAGACCCGCACGTGCCCGATCTTGAGGCACCTATAACACCTCAAGGGCCTCGGCTCGAGGAGTTGCACCCCGGCCGAGACCCATCCGACCAGCAGTCGGGCACCCGCCACCTTCTTCGCTGCCTCCACTGGGCAGCGGACCCAAACTGCGCCAAGCCCCGAAGGGGCGCGGCGGATCTCTCCCACCTTCAAATCTTCCACTGAGACGCCTCCAACCTTTGCGACGGCTGCAGCCACCTCCGCAACCGTCGCCGAGTCATCCAGACCCGATACGCGCAGTTCTGCGCACTTCGTGGGCCTGGAGACTCGGACGACCTCCGGGTTTAGGCTCTCCCGCAGTTTAATCGCGAGTGAGTCCGCCTTCGACTTGTTATCGATGCCCGGCAATTCCAGTATACCAGCTCCGGTCGCCGCCTTCCTGTACCTCATCTCTGTTATGCCTAACAGAGAGAGGTCTACCTTGTTCTTCGCCTCCGTAAGGATGGAGGCGTACGTCGCACCCTTACGCTCCGCCTCGGGCGAGAGCGTGAGGACCACAGCCGAAGTCCGCGGAATTCGGAGCTTTGGCTTCTTCCTCCTGCGTTTAGCCTTGGGCTTTTGGCCCTTGGCCGGGTCCTCTTTGGGAGGGGGCTGTGAAGTACCCCCCGGAGCTTTCTTCTTGCCCTTTCGGGCGACAACACTGAATGCCTCCTCCATGGAGGCGGGTGCCGGAGGCAGCGGACGGGGCCTTGGGGGTACCCCCGCCCCAGACGACGCCGGAACCCTTTCCCTCTCCTTTCCCCCCTTTTTGCCCTTCTCGACAACGCCGGACATCGATGGTGCGACGCTGGACTTTCCGCAGGGAGTTTCCGCCAGAGATGCCGGACGGAACCGCTTCTCTGGCAGCAGCCGGTCTTCCAGGGCCTCAAACCTGGCATTCATGATAGCGCCCACCTGCGCGATGATCGTACGCGCTAGCTCCTCTTGTGTGGGCACCACAGATTCCATCACTGCCGCGGACGAAGACGGTCCTGGGCGGCTCATAAATTGGAACATTTCCTTTTTTAGTTCCGCCAACTGGGAACGAAGCTCCTCCAATTCCGTTCGCAGGCGCCTGTTTTCATCCTGCAATCTTCGAGTCTCCTCAGTTGAGGACCTAGCACTCAGAGCCTCGGTGGTCGCCTTGATTGAGGCGACGGCATCTTTGAGGGCCTTAATGTACGGCCCCTTCAAATTTTTTGATGTCTTGGCCACCTTTTCGATGGCGGCCAAGTCCTTCGCCAAGATCTCTTCTAGGTCCGACCGGCGTGATGTCAAAGCCTATGGCGACTGTCACCAAGAGCGTAGTCGTTAGGTGTTCGTTTTTGAGTGTTTTCGATTTAGTCAGTTTTATTGCACATTTAGAATTTTTTTTTTTGTAAGGAATAATGCGAGATATAGACTTCACATCAAGCGCGCCAAAATGGCGGGCGTTTAAAGTGCCTTGTCGGTTTGCTATTTTTAACTTTTCTCTAAACTAAGTTAGTTTTTTGACATTGAATATTTTTTTAATATGATGTAGTGATGTTAACTATAGAATAAAAAATAAAAAAATACATGCATATTCCATATTGCATTACTCTCGAACCGAGAGTCTCTGGTTCGAATCTCGGTCAGATAAAACAAGTGACGAACTATCTGAATTATCTTGGAGTCTGTCTTGATATTCACTCAGTTTGCTGTGTGATACCCATAGTACAAATCTAGTGCTGAATTTAGAGTTACCAAATTGGTGTAATTGTTTTAAAAATAAAATTATTACAACAAAGAAAGTCCGAAAGAACACAACTTTTAAATGAACCATAATAACAAGTAAGGCAGGTAAGGTTATAACTAAATAATTAATGCGGAACATTCGACTCTACTATAAATGTAAGTTTAACGTAGAAATGTCAGAAAAGCGAAGGCTTACTTTGTGGCCACTAACAACATGAAAGAAAGCCACTTTGAAATGCAAATACCTACCTGTCTTTGGTTCGTTGATCGTTACACTAAGACGATCAATACGAATTATTATTTCAATGAACGTGGAAAACATACAGTTGAAGAAAAAAGTGTTCTTAAGGTTTTTTGTTACTAATCTTTTTATAGGATATCGCTATTAAGTAATTTTAAAGTTAACTGGCGACCAGCCCCGTATTCACATAATTACTCCAATAGAAGCGTAAAATTTTAAAACAATATAAAGAGTACGTGTTGACCTATGAACACTACCTAAACGAATATAAGCAACGTAACAAAAAGCAAGTGTGCATAAGCAGAGTGTCGATTAAAACACGGTAAGTACTTAATATATTTTTTGATATTGTAAGTCACCATTTCACAGTCCTGTATACTTTTTATGTTCTTTCAAGGAAATGCGATCGACAAGTAGTGTTATCTCGACAAATGAAGCAAATTATGGCTCCAAATAAATTTAAACTACGATTTCGTGATTTCATGTGGTTTCTAAACGTTATTACTCTAAACATAAAACTGCCAAAGAACAAGATATCAAACAGTGAAAACCCCATTCTAATCCGTTTATCGGTTTTGGAGGTTAGGAATAACATCACGACTTTCAGACCTTTAGTTGTTGTCTTTCGAATAAGGCTGAAACATGTGTTTCATTATGTGTTAAGAAATATTTATGTAAATCAAGACTGAAAAAATATAGTCAAAAAAAATTTTCTCCACATAGAAACTTCCATCGCCCATTTTACTCTCTTCGGAGTCAATTTTATTTATTGCCATTAAAATTGTAAATGCTATTTTTATATCTGGAGCTTTAAAAATTTTTCATGCAATAATTTTATGACCTTCTTACCTCTTTATTTTAACGATTTCAACTCGGCGATAACGAATCACTGTTTTAAATATAAATAATGGTTATAACATTACATAGCCTTCTGTTGGTCAATATACATAAAAGCTAGAGTTACACATTCAAATACACAGTGTTAGAACAACCCTTTATTAATTCTCTTTCATAAAAATGATTCATATTGAATAATGTAGGCAATTTTATTATATAACTTTATTCAACATTCACAAAATTGTTTCATATAAAACTAGCTTTTAACTGTAGTATATTTCAAATAGCGTTTTCCGATTATTACATCAATCAAATTATTTATAGGTTCAGGTGAAATTTCTGCCGGAAAAGAACATGCTTTTTGCTTTATGGAATTGCCAAGAAAACTCTCTTCCTCTGCATACAAATCAGGAATGTGTAATTGTTCGTATAGGTCTTGGATGCGCTTAATATATTCAGGTGTAGAGTTCCCATAGCATTTAATAAACTCGGTGCGCTGTTCTTTGTTGCAGAGTTTAAAAGCCTTAACGGCTAGCCATGTGCATTTACCACCAGGAATGTCTGTGTTTCCTTCCCCTTTTCCAGTCAATTCTGACTTACCGTAACAGTCTAAGTAATCATTCTATTTAACAAAAAAATAATTATTAATTTCATCCTTCATAATATGACGCCATTGCCAAGCACCTCGTAGCGTAGTGGTGCCTCGGTGTTCGATGTCGAATATGTATAAGATAATTCATATCGCGCGGGGACATGGGGAGGTCATTTTCAAACATTTTAAGCCCATTAAGTCGGTGCTGTCGTTGACTATTCAAAAACTATGTATATTCAAATAATAAGCAGTTCCTAAAGAAAATTAAATCGATAACGTTGCTAATTTTTACTAGCTTTTTATTTAACTTGCCCCGTTAGTATGTATGTTTGTGTGGGTCAAATCTTGGAAGCTAAATTAGAACTACTTCCTAACATTCGATTAGGCTCAAATTTGGTACCTATTCTTGCGTATCTTCGGTGACAATGCAGTAATATGGTACCATGGAGGTGGTCTGATGATGGAGACGGAAGGTGGCCATAGGAACTCCTAAACTAAATAAGATAAACCCATCGAATTTGGGCTCATTTGTTTTGACTTGGCAAACACTGGTGCTACATGATATTCAGTGTCTGAAGATAAAGACAGTAGGTGGTCATAAGAATTTCTGAACTAAACAAGATAGAAAGTCGCGTTTGGATTCGTTTGATTTATCTTGGCAAACACTCTGGTGTTACATTATATTCAAGGCCTGAAGATCGAGTCGGAAGGTGGCCAAAAGAACTTTGTAATAAAACTACGCATCCCTATCGAGTTTGAGGTCATTTATTTTGTCTTGGCAAACACTGCTTCTATATGACATCTAGGTTCTGAGCACGCCGACGTGCATTTGGGCCCTAAATTTTTCGCCACTAGGCAAGCTTATATTGCCCTTAGTCGAATAAAATCTTTAAAAGGACTCCTCATTGAAGAATTAGACAGTTCGAAATTAACAAGAAAAATACCTTGCAATAATGATGCATTACTAGAAATGTACAGATTAAGACAAAATTAAAAAGTTGAAAATAAAATTATTAA
Organism: Zeuzera pyrina; assembly: GCA_907165235.1. Classification (NCBI taxonomy): domain Eukaryota; kingdom Metazoa; phylum Arthropoda; class Insecta; order Lepidoptera; family Cossidae; genus Zeuzera; species Zeuzera pyrina. Next base: position 8,317,852 of record OU015629.1, read on the forward strand.
TTATGCAAAAATTAAAAAAAAAGGTTTTATTCACAAATTCAGTTGTACTAAAACGAATTTAACATTTTTTACAGGAATTGTGCTGATTAATACTATTTATAAAGATGAATATGTAGACACGACGTTAGGGTAATCACTGAAAAAATAAATGTCCATAATTGTATTTAATATTCTATTACATCAGATAATTTCAAAACCTCGGAGCGCAAATAGAAAACAGAAAAAGAGGAATTTAAACTAAATAAATTTCTTGCGCAATACAAGCTTTTGAAATTATTTTATTGTAATACAGAATATTAGGTACAATTATGGATATTTATTTTTTCAGTGATTATCCTAACGTGCACCACGTTAGGATAATCACTGAAAAAATAAATAGGGGAAGGATTTCAATAATTAGAAATGGTTCAGTGTTCAATGGCCAACTTGCGATCAGAATTGTCCAGCCAATTCTCTTACTTAACTTAACAACGACCGTCATGTAGCAACACGCATTCCGAAATATGGAACGCTCAATATGAAATAAACACTACAGCATCACCCATCCACTAGATGATTGAGTGCAATGTTGCTTAACTTCAGTACTGAGTACAAACATGCACGTTAATTTAAACAACCATCATTATAGCACAAATACCTCTTGTGTTAAATCTGGTACTAAATACATACTTAACACCAATAATATGCAAAGTGAACACATTACAAAGTAAACTAGTACACAATTTAGTAGTCAAGCAATTGTGTTTGTTGTCGGTAAATTGACGAAAGCGTTCTAAACAAAAATAAATAAAAAGTAGTAACAATATCACAATCAAACATCAAAGCATTAGAAATTACAACAATATTAAAAGACGAATTTCGAAATTGAGACGATACCGACGCGACGTGGCAAGCGTTAGGCTTAGGAAGTATTTACACGACGGTTTGTAGATATTGGAGGGGCTAATCGAGTAACGCCTATTGACCTCCCATTGAACTCTTATTCCTTTTCCTATTGCTATTGCTATTGCTAATCCTATTTCTATTCCTATTGCTATTCTTACTCCTATTCCTACTCCTAATCCTATTCCTGCTCCTATGCCTGCTATTGCTGCTCCTATTCCTACTTCTATTCCTACTCCTATTCGTATTCAAACCTAATCGAAATTAAAAAATAGATTTTGATAAAATAGTTACAATTATGATATACAATTACATAATAGCTTGTTTTACTTAAAACTAGCTTTTGCCCGTGACTGCGTCCGCATGGATTTTGGATAAAATGTCACAAACTACTTTTCAAAACTTTCCAATAATTTGTTTAACACAGGCACAGCCCATACCAATATCAATCGATCGAGTGGTATTCGTGTCTGTAAGTGACAATAATCTACCTAAAAACTTGAGTTTTTATGTTCGTATGTTGACGATAATCTTTGTACATTCGTATAAAGACTTGTAACTCCTATATATCAAATGTAAATAAATTCCGATTTCAAAAAGTATTTATTGCCGATTATGTCAAACGTACAGCAATAAATATCACGCCTTCAAAATAAAACTGATTTAATTCAAAATCACCGAATTTTAAGTAGTTATAATAATCTTAATGTACCTACTATTTATATATAATATGAAGTTACGTATCTACCCTCCCATTACCTACATATCACGAAAATATTTAAACGTGTATTTATGAAAAATCCATTTTATTATTTTAATTTCATTCATTGTCGTAACTTGCCAAAATCTGAAAATTTTGATTACGTCAGGTTTATTATAAAAACGCGATATGTACATTAGAGTGTGTTAAATATTGACAAAATACAAATTGGTTACATGCATTTGATAAAGTTTTCCTATATCAGCACAAATATTATTTAATATTTTGCATGCTTCCTTGCTGTATTTGTTTGATAATATCGTCGCCAAAACTAGTGCTAGTTGAAAGTTATAAGCTGTTTTGTATTTAGCGATAGTGTTAAATTGGTCCATAGTAAAGTTATTTACATCTATGTTTTTAAAATCTGATTTGACGTCTAAATGTTGACCCATGTTTTGGAAGAACATTGCCTGTAAAATATTTTGACAATTTTAACAATTATTAAACATCAAATACTTCTTATAACCTAATTAAACAATTGCAGACATTTAAAACTAGTTCGAAATTGGTTATACAAATTCAAAGTCAAGGTTTTATTATTACAAGTGCGTGTTGAACTTGCATCAAAACAGTATTAGCAATAACCTCATGAACCTTTAATTCAAAACTCAATCTTACATATTATGGAGAATGGAGCTGTACTTCTTTGTATAGATAGGTACTAGTGACGTACAAACGGACGGTCAAACAAAATGATAAGGTTCTATTTTAGCCATGCCTCAATTATTATCTATTCTTTTCAGTGGTTAAACAATAATCAAATTTTTTTTTAAATTGCCAAATTATTAAAATATATTTAGTGACGAGCTCTTATGTGGTGAAAAATATAATATAATACAGGATTTTTACCAACCTTATTAAAATGTTCCAAAATATTCGCATAATTACTTTGACCGCTAAAATAAATATCTAATATGTGATATGTTAAACCCACTAAAATGTATGTATCTATAATAGCCTTAAAACCAACATCGGGCAACAAATACCAACAAATTTTGTCCCTCCTTTTTTCACCTCGGTCAATGACATCGTCAGCCATTAGTAGTGAGGTATTGTACTGAAATTAGTTTAAACAGAATTTACTTCGCGAAACCTCCTACCATAAAATATTGAGGAACTTTGAGGAAGTTTATTATTTAAGATAATGTATAGTTTTAAGTTTGTAAATATTAACATATGTATGTACTTTTTGTTAATAAACCATAAAATTAATTTCATTATACTAGTCCTAGCATTATTATTATTAGGGATACACCGTGAAGATATATATGTATGTAGTCCTTATCCTTTTTAAGTGTAAACATAAATAACACGGGAAATTTACGCGACTCATTTTGGCTTCTTGAGTTCGTTCGAGTCCAACCGAATCCAAGGCCGAAACATGGACGAAACTTCAAATCAAAATGAAAGGTAATCGCGTTAATTTTCCGTGTTTTTAGATATTTTATAATGCAATACGAAAGTTTAAAAGTTTGTAATATTACAATATTTTCTTCATAACTTTCTGTCGTGCTGGTCTCCCTACAACGGAAAACGCCAGCTGTTTATATTCCTGAGCAGACCATAAAAGTTGGGAAAAGAATTAGACTTATCATTAGAAACTGGTATAGACGACGGACAAGCAACCCATCGCCAATTAGCTCCGCTTTGGTATCTGTAAGCCCAAACACTTGGCTAGAATATTTAAAGGTGTAATTTTATTGCGCCTAACACTGTCCACCCAAAATGGGAAATTATGTGAATTTAGGTACCAGCGTGCTTTAGGTACGTATTGTAACATTTTTTTCGCTATTGTACCTTCTTTTTAAGAGCTTAGAGGTTGTCAGAGAAAATAATCGTAGAACTGGCAAGTTAAAAATTTAAATATGTTTTCTTTTTTGGAAAAATAGAACAGGACTTGAAAAATGAGAAAAAAAGAGAGCGAGGTCATTTTTGAGTGAGAACAAGAAAGGTTGTGATGGAGTAAAGAGATTATTTTTCTCCTCAAAAAAAAAACATTTAAATTTTTAACTTGCCAGTTCTACAATTATTTTCTCTGACAACCTCTAAGCTCTTAAAAAGAAGGTACAATAGCGAAAAAAATGTTACAGTATGTACCTTTACAACAAAATTAGTTAAAATCAAGAACGGAGGCAAATTTAGGTTATCTGCATGCTTGTGAGGTCATACAGAGGCATTACTGTGGTATAACTCTAATTGATGTCATGAGCAGAATTGAACGACATAGAAAAAAACTAAAACTATAACTGCCTATCGTCATCAGTAGCCACATATATAGTCCACTATTAACTGAAAGAAACTTGAAAGTATCTCGTATAACACGGCAGAAATGTTTTAGGGGAAGGATGAACATGTCCGTCAATGTTCCGTCTTTGCGTGAAGATACTAATTGTATACATGTTCATTTTTTGTATTATTACAATAATTACAAGAGTTAAAGTTTATTTTCCTCCCAATACAGTCAAAGATTTTACTTTAGAAACCACATTCAAACCATGTCGAAATATACAAACAAAAGTCAGCTAAATATAGGAGTACTCATTCTTTAAACGTTCCGTTTCGTTTGGTAATTTTACAAAAGAACACTGAAAATGACTACAATTAAATAAAATACGATCCATAAGAGAATCCTTTTATGTAACGTCGGCAGTTTTCAATTAAAAGTAATCTGTGTAAGATGGATTAATACAAATAAGCTACATACCGAATCCGTAACTTAATCAATGTAAACGCTAGTTTGTCAAGTGTATTTAAAGCACTTCTTAAAAAAAACTTACAATCTCGTTACACCAGGCCAAAACGCAAGCTTTTTCCAAAGACTCATCTGTAATTTTCTTAGGTTTTTCAAATGTTTCATAAGCATGTAATAGAAGTAACACAGTCAATTTCCTTCCTTCGAGCACATTATATTCCATTAACTGCATAGAAATAAAAACCAAGATACGTAATAGACATAAAATGATATAGAGACTAATAAATCATTGGCGATAATTGAACCCCTTTTAACCCTGCGCCGCAACTTAAATCCTATTGAATCGGAAATAAGAGCACGTAAATATATTAAAATATGTCCTTAAAATAGGTTCGTCTGCACAGTGACAAGAGAGAGGATGTATTAGCGCAGCTACACGGCGGAGCGAAATTGTGCTTATTTTTGCAAATACAAGCAGCTTCGAATTGTTTCTTCACAATTACAGGACGTGTTCAAGGTTTCAGAGTTGATGATTGTAAACATAAGATATGAAATATTAAGGCAAAAGGAATGCTCGAATTACTCCTCAATTTCTAGTACGAATATTTTGAAGTATGTGGTATAGTATGTGGGTAAATAGTAATTAATGTATTACTATGCCTTACAAGTTTCTACATAGCATGGTATTTGATAAAAGCTACTGTGATAAATGGACAGACGAATTAAATGATCTTACGACAATTATGTTTTTCAGGATAAGATACTTAACCCTAACAATGAAATAAGAGATACTCACCTTCTTTACGTGGTCCGTGTTCTGTTGCTCGAAAATGTGTCTATCTGATAAAACAGTACTTAAAATTCTTGATATAGAACTTCGAAAGCAGTCGTAAGACTTTTTTGAAATAAATATGTGCCCCGTTTTATCGCCGTAAAAACGAATCCTTAAATTATTTCTGAAAAATAAATACTAAAAATATAAATACTAAAAAGAAGACAAAAACGCAGGAACTTTTTATACACATAATAATATCAAATGACAAAATTCTTTCGTAGTAGGTAGGGGTGTAGAGCTAATGTATGAGTAAGTGTTTTTTTGTATCTAAATTCAAAACAATGTGTCGATGCTGCATCGACACATTCTGCAGTACATTTGAAAACGGTCGACTTGGTTATAAATTAATCTCGTGAACGGAAAGTCTTCTATAATTTTGTTTATTATGCGTATTACATTAACAACTTATTAAATGAGCACTTACATTGTATTTATATTTAATAAGCTACGTGTAATTATTGATTTCATCATAATTTCTTTTTTACAAATATTTTTAAATAGTTCTGGAAATGCTCGTACGTTAAACGCAAAACTGTTTTTATTAGCTTTAATAATAAGTTAACAATTCACGAAAATAATCACGGCCACTGAAAGGAAAAAAAAATGTGTAAAAGTACCAGTTTCAGATCAGGTTAAACGCAATAATTTAATTTTTTGCTACTGTTTTTATTTGTACCAATAAAGTACCATGGAAGTAATATACATAAGCTAACATCTGATTATTTGTTCAATAGAAGCAATACATATGGTAAATAAATTATTGATGTTTAATTAACAAGCTGTAGGCATAATTTTAAAATGCTCACATGCATAATATTTATTAAATTATTAGTTCGTACCAATCAATATAATATTGGTACATAAATACTTCAAATGCACAATTTATTGCATTTCTCAGGAACAAAAAAAACTATAAAAAGATATTACTGTACTATAAATAACTATATGTATAAACTAAGGCTATAAATATGTCTATTACATTAAGTTAATAAAATGTTGAGGAATTAATTCGTTTAAGCAGTACTCCATCATGAGATCTTATTATGTGACCACCCTGGATATTACTCTTTCAAATCAAAAGAGAATAATTAAAATCGGTTTATAATCATTGAAAATATCGCGTAACATATACACAAAAGAAATACATCTCGAATTGAGAACCTCCTTCTTATTTGAAGTCGTTTATGAAAGACATGTAACTTCAGCCATTTAACCCAAGCCAGAGATTACAGAGGTTCTCGATTGCTCGTAGTAGAACCGAGTGATCATCCGTATATGCAACTCCGGGGACGACAGCGCGTGTGGTCTGTGTTGTCGTGGTACTGCGATGGTCCTGGAAATCCCATTCGCTTCGTAAGAGATCCCCGAGTTCTTCGACAACGACAGAACGACCACTGCAGAAATCTTCGTGGGTAAAAGCCCCACATAACCCAATCGCGCCACATAGCCCAGGTACCCAGCTACCTGTGTCCATACTTCTCCTGCGTCACCAAAAATCTCTTACTAGAACATTGTGTACTCTACAGATACCGGGAACATGTGCTACTGTATCATACTGCGTTGTGTTAATAATTATCATCAAAAGAGCCAATAAAATGATGCTATAGACTGTAGCTGTATCGATTCAACACGGCACTGCTTCGTCACAAGTCACAGCATGTACATGTGTAGAATTTTAAAAGAAACTGGTGCTGATGTAACTTACGAGTGAAAAGTAATTCTTTGCATTTTGTTTTTCTTTCGTAAATCTTCTCTATGCGCGCGTCGAACACGCACTTAATCAATTTTTTCGATTAAATTGAAAGTGAATAAGCCCCAAAACCCATTAGTGTACGTAAAACCTTCGCAATTATTCGATAATACGGAAATGTCTGCAATTAAAAGTTTCAGTATTGTTTTATTTATATTTATATTGTTTCATAGTATTGTTTCATTCTATGTCCTACTGCTATAAAAAAAATGTACTCGAAACTCAAAGTTCTTACTTTTCAAAAATTCTAAGAAAAGTATAATACAACGTATAAAATCGATGTTACAATTTCAGAAAAAGTTAAACGTAACCTGACATCGAAACTTATTACATCCGAGATTATGCAATTATAAAAAAATCGATACAAGTACATACCGATTGCAATTCATTTTATCAGGAAAAAAAAATATTTGGGTAGATCAACTGATTTTTATATTGGTCGGTTAATTATTTTTTTCTATTTGGTTTAATATCGAAATATTGATAAAAGTTGATAAAAACCAGTTGTGAAAATATCGAAATATTGGTAAAAGTTTTTATAGGCCAAATAAAACTTTTATTAGCAAAAATCAGTAAATATTTCAATTTTAATATTTACAGACTTAAAACTAAACATTATCTGAAACAATAGACCTCCTTAGAGCGCCTAGCAGACTGGCAGCATTATATCTCTTTGAATAGCCAAACTGGTAAAAGTTAATTTAATGTATTAATGGAATAGATATTATAATATCATTTACAACAAATATAATATTTATATACGAAATGAGTAGATAGGTAACTATATTTTCCGAGTAATTTTTGTCAGAAATTCAGGGAGACCAGTGAGACAATTTAGTTGATTGACCCATTTACTCACATAACTCGAGGTTTTAAAAAAAAAAATTTATTATCACGGATTATTATGGAGTAACAATAATCTTTTTAATTTACTTTTGTATTGTGCAGTCACTTATTATAATGTGTGCAATACTTTTTACCATTAAAATACCCTCACTGTAAACGTTAAATTGATTGCCGTGAAAAGCCACAGCGTAAAATTGAATCGGAATTTATTTATCGCCAGTTTTATGGCTATAAAGGAAAAGTACATTATGAGGACAAGAAAAAAACTGAAAATAACTTCGTTTCATGTTCATTAAATGTACATTGATTTCTTAATCTATGCCAGTTTATAATTAGTAATTATTATAAGCGGTTAAATCGCTGAGGTTGCACATGGGAAACACAAAATATTTACGACCTTTCTTAGTACAATTCCTATAATAAGAACTCATTTTATATTTTTAGCTATAACTTTACTTCTAACTCTGGCAATAATTGACATTTGGCAAATACACAATTTAGTAAAACTTGATAATAAACAAAAGATAATTGCTTCACTTTCTTGTTAACCAGACACTAGTGAAACTAAAAGTAGATTCATTAAATATATCACCTTAAACATTTTAGTGACTGTTTTTCACTAGTATTCTCAATTGACTTTGCCGCATGCGGTTCAGATGGTTGGATGCTTTATACTCACTTTAAATGTGTAGATTATAAGCGTTGCATTTTTAAAACTGTCGCTGGCGGATTTTTCTATTAACTGCGGTTGAATTTAAATGGACTCAGTCCCGTTGAGCGCTCAGTAAATATATCTATTATATTTTTAACAAGCTTTCATGTAGGTTGGATAAAACGAGCTTCATTATTATTGAATCCATGCGTTCACGTTGAATTAACATGATACGAATAGTCTTTGCAGATATGAAGATCTAATTATTGAACGAATTATTATCTGCATCAAATATTTCTTTGCATTATTTATTATTAAAACATCGCTAAATAGGTTAATACCTTTAGAGCACTGGTTCCCAAACTTATTTTATCTACTGAGTCGAGAGCTCATGCAGTCGTTGTCTAAGATGCCTCCTAGCTAAATGAAATTACAAATCACCCCCCAGGCGTCTACACAACGCCCCCATTTTTTTTCTGGGTCTCTTACCGCCCCCCTTTAGGCCTGCAGCGCCCACAAGGGGGCGTTATCGCCCACTTTGGGAATGGCTGCTTTAGAGTGACTTCAAACACTTGTGTGACTTGTGTGACTTTGTGAATAAATGTCTTTTCTTTCTTTCTTTCAAACAAAAGTCGTACACATGACATTTTCATTTCTTTCAGATATACCCGAATACGACTTGCTGCACGCCATCGGAGTTCCATTCAGCAACCCCAAGACTCAATACTTCGACGAAGGTCTCGACGGATTCCCGGCATATGGACTAAAACCCGGCTCCGACATAAAGTCACCATACCGATTATTTATGCCCGAAAAACTGTACTCTGAATTCTCTATAACCGCAACCGTGAGGCCAGCTAACAAGGACGGTGGATTTTTATTTTCAGTAGTTAACCCTTTGGAAACTGTCGTGCAACTGGGGGTCCAACTCGTTCCCTCGGGACCGGGATTGACAAACATATCCCTTCTTTATACTGATGCGAACATCTATGCGCTCTCTCAAACGATTGCTTCGTTCGTAGTACCATCATTTGCAAAGAAATGGAGTAGATTTGCTTTGAAAGTGACTTCAGATAATGTAACTATGTACTTAAATTGTCACGAATTTGACACCGTGTCAGTAAGGAGAAATCCATTGGAGCTGGTGTTCGACTCCGCTTCGACGTTGTATGTGGGGCAAGCTGGACCGCTAATTAGGGGAGCTTTTCACGTGAGTACAATATATCAATTGTATATTATACTACTAATAAGTTAACTTTTATGTATTAATGTATTTATAAAGAAAATATGTAGTTGTTATGTAAACATTAATAATTTCTTATCTAATTATTTAGAATTACATCAACGAAATGGTCCATAAACTGTATATTTATTTGCCTGTCAACTGATATTTATCGACCGTCTGATTGATTACTTGAGTGTTTCCTTTATAAAATCAATTAATCTAGCATTATATACATTGTATAGGATATATAACAATGTATACAAAACATACATTATATAAAATACTTACAATACGTTCTCTGTTCTGAAATGATATATTATAACATATTACTAGGGAATAGTAGAACATTTCAAATTAATGTAAATGTATATCGATTTAAGAAGAATCGGTTCGTATCGTGGTACGTTGTCATCTATCTGTATCCTTTTCCCATGATCAAAAACATTCCAACAAAATTCTGATAATGTCTGACAAATAGGCTACATGCATATTTCTCTCGACACAAATAGTCATCTATTTAAAAAAAAATTTAAATACATAATATACTAATAGGACAAATTTACCCGATTCAGCGTCACCGATCAGTTTCGTTCACTGTTCAGAAATAGCGCAAAGTTTTCGTTTCAAAAACTTGTCATATTCAATCTTACACAATGAATGTTCAGAATGTTAAGAGTAACCACTTTGAATTGAACTTTCCTCTTTGATTGAAGACTCCTCTAAGCTCTGTTAGTTATTATTATAGGTTATTTTCATTATTGGCGCGTAAATATTATCAATACGCGTATAATTACGTATAATTGAAACAGCTTGCGAAACTTTCTTCATTGAAGCACTCATAATTAAATGACTCCTTGTGTATTAATTTTACTTCGTTGAAATTTATTTATTTATTATATTATTTATTGCACGCACAACATACACAAAAAGAATGTTACACATAGAGAATTTGAGCAAAGGGTACAGCTTATTTTTAATAGAAATTTCCTCCAGCAAACCCACGAAAGTTCCAATGATAGAAAGATAGACACTGTATGTACTTACATATTGTAATAAACATATGCCTACTAATTAAATATATATGTACATCTAACCTACAGTATATACATATAATGTAATTATATGTATGTACTATGTACTATGGGCACCACCCGTCTGCCACACCGCGGCATAAGTATAGCTCGAGAATAAAATTTTACAAAAAGTACACTCCCTGCCCGTCATGCCGTAGCTTGCGATCAATTACAAGCCAGTAGGCAAAGTATATACATATAATGTAATTATATGTATATACTTTGTACATATAATGTAATTATATGTATATTATAAGTACATTGCATAAACACACACAAATAAAGACGAAATTAAAAATATAAAAAGTAAATATTAAAAATTTGTTTTGAAATGAAAATGAAAAACATTGAAAACATATGTTTTGTCTAATACACTAATGTGATGAATTCCTAAAATCTTTAGCTATTTTCCGCTCAAACTCCAAAAACCACCAATCGACACGTGTTTCGCCTCTCAACTAAGCATCCTCAGGATATACCAGAGATGTAGTTAAAGATTTTAAGAATTCATCACATGAAATGGATTTCCGCAAAGTAACACCTGAGTCTATACAATAATACACTAATGAAAAATGGCGTAAAAGCTTGATTAAGATTTCCTCGATATTTGGGTTCTACTTCACAAAGACGTTGCAGAATATCCGTACAAACTACAAAGCTAGATAATGAGACCATCAATCATGACGTACGTATAGCAAATATTCCTTTATGCTCGTATCTTTAGACCCTTTATGTTTCAAACCCTTTACTGGGGCCACACGTTTATCGCATGCCTTTGTAGACAAAGCCGCTTTTACTAGAGACAGATAAACAAAATTATGTCGCGTACACTCTCAAAATTTGGATGTACTACCTACTGTTAGAAAGATCAGCCAATTATCTCGCTTCCTAATGAAAACAATTGAATTTCTTTGGAATGAAATACAAAATAACATAGTGCGTTCTGTCATTTATTTGGATTTTTTAAATGTAAATAAAAATATGAGGGCTCCAAACACAAGTACACTTTATAACGACTTATCTTTTTTGAAAATATAAATAAATATTATTCGCTTTTATTTTTATGACGCTTCCTTAGAGAGAGTTACGCAACGGTGGTCATCTTCTTTTTTCTATGCCTTTCAATTTCCCAACTATTTCACAACAAAAATTTGCCTAGTTCCAAATAAATCGCACGAGTAGGTTGGGTCTGAGCCCCAACACCTAGTGTCGAGATGCCAGGGTTAATTGTATAAATTCTATAGACTAGAATGAACGTCGAAATGATGTTTCGGCCTCATTAATGAATGTCAATCAATCATTTCTTGACATTTTATAATTAAATTACCGTAAAAACTGAAAAATTATACATAACTAGCTGTTGCCCGTGACTTCGTTCGCATGGAATTAAAAAAGTAGCCTTACCCTTCCCTAGGGATTAATATATCTCCATTTTAAATGTCATGAAAATCGGTGCTTTGTTTAGCTGCGAAAGCGTAATAAACAGTTTGATACAAAGTTCAACCGTCCCCCTTTTGCAAGTAAAGTTTTACAAGAATATAAAACATTTGTCCCATTGTTATAAGCAGTATTTGTACGCAATTTCACAGCCGTATTCCATGTAAGTTCATATATTATATCTGCCCATTTCGGTCAGCATATCGCATATCTAACTATGGGCACCACCCGTCTGCCACACCGCGGCATAAGTATAGTTCGAGAATAAAATTTTACAAAAAGTACACTCCCAAAGTACAGTCCGTCATGCCGTAGCTTGCGATCAATTACAAGCCAGTAGACAAAGATTTTTTCCCCAAACAAACTTCGCCCCCTCCTTTTTCACACGCTTCCAGTGTTGATTTTCATAAAACCTCTTCTTATTTTGGCACTACGTCATTTAAAAGAAAGCTACTGACCCAAATTTCATGCTTTAGTAATCGCGGTTGGGCGAAGATTAATCAGGCAGTCAGTTCATCCCCTATTTTACACTTTTAGGTTTCAAATTTGATTCTGAAATGGACAATAGATAAAGATTTACGATTAAGAGTACGACATTGGGTGACAAACTCATAGATTTTTCTCATGCAAATAATCTACGTCAACATAACAGCATCAACAATGAATATGACAAAATTCTTGATTTAGTATTTTCTGACTTATCTGACTGTTCTGTTCGGGGATCAAGACATGAGCTGGTTAGAGTTGACTCACATCACCCGGCTCTTGAGATAAATGTTTCTAATGTAACTTCCAAAAAACTCAAGATAGATTCTAACCAGGTCAGACGTAACTTTCATAAAGCTGATTATAGTGCAATTAATGACTACCTTGATAAAATTAACTGGAAAGCAGAGTTTAATAATTGTAAGAACACAGATGAAATGCTCACAAAATTTTAAGGTTTTTTAAAGGAGGTTATTGACACTTACGTGCCGCTAGCAAAGACTCCTAATAGGAGATTTCCTCCATTGGTTCAGTAAATATTATATTAATTGCTTGCGTGAAAAGCAAAATATTCTTAAGAGATACAAGAAATATAAAAACCCATTGGATGAGATTTCTTTAAAAATATTAAGCGATTGTTGCAAAAAGCTAGGACGTGAGTGTTACAGGTCTTATTTAAACAAAATGGAGACCAACATCAAGATGCAACCAAAAATGTTCTGGTCTTTTATTAAGAATAGGTGCGGAAGAACAAGTCTCTTTCCTGCTACTGTGACAGATGGAATAAAAACAACATGTGATGGAAGCGAAATATGCAATCTTTTTGCTTCATATTTTGCTTCAGTCTACAATAGCAACGCATTGCAGCTTGACATGTCTTCCGCAGCCAAATGGCTCTACCACCGGGTAGAGCCATTTGGTTGTGTAACAGTGAACCTATATTTAATGTGCAAATTCACCAATACAGCATCTATAACAAATTAAAGTCACTCGATATCACTAAAGGTAGGGGCTCGGACGACATTCCATCTTCATTTATGCTTACTTTATTTAGTTCATTTAGTTACTTGCGCTTATGTTGGATTGGTCACTCCACTTCATATTATATATAATTATTCTTTAGAAAATTGTCAGTTTCCCTCCGTGTGGAAGGTAGCAAAAGTGGTCCCAATTTTTAAAAATAACGATGATAGCGATGTATGTAACTACATACTTATTTCGATTCTGTCAACATTTGCAAAGGTTTTCGAAGCCCTAGTTTACCCTCATGTACTGAATCACTTTGGGAAGTTTCTTACCGACCATCAACACGGTTTTGTTAAAAGAAGATCCACTGACTCCAATTTGGTTCATTACATTGATTCGATCATAACAGCAGTTGATGCAAAGAATCAAATTGACGCTATGTACACCGACTTTAGTAAAGCATTCGATCGAGTCTCCCACAGAGTTCTTATACAGAAACTGGAGATTTATGGTTTTACAGGCAGTCTGCTAAGTTGGTTCACGTCATATCTGACTGATCGTGTATTCTATGTCGTTGTCAATGGCTACAAATCATCAAAAGAACGAATAGCGTCAGGAGCTCCTCAAGATTCGCACCTGGGACCTCTATTGTTCAACATATTTATAAATGACATTCCAACTTGTTTCGAGAACTCATCTCCATATCTCTTTGCGGATGATCTCAAAATTACTCGAGTAGTGAAGAGTCTAAACGATCAGATGCTCATGCTGGAGGATTTAGATAGATTGGCTATGTGGTATGAAGTGAATGGTATGGACTTGAACCCAAAAAAATGTAAATACATTAAATTTACTAGAAATGTACATTGTATCTCTTCTATCCACAACATTGGTGGTATCTCACTGGCCGAAGTTGACACCATAAGGGATCTTGGAATAACGTTGGATAGTAAGCTAACATTCATTCCACACATAGACCAAACTGTAAATAAGGCATCCAGAGTTATGGGATTTGTTTTACGTAATGCAAAAGTGTTCAAGGATCCTGCAGCAAAAATTATGCTATTCAATACACTTGTGCGCAGTATTCTTGAATATGGCAGTGTAGTTTGGAGACCTCATTACGCAACTCATATACTTCGCATGGAGCGAGTTCAGAAACGCTTTATGTGGCACCTCTCTTACTCAACAGGAGTAGCAAAAACTATACCTTCATATAAAGCAAGGCTCTTACATTTTAAGATGATATTCCTTGATAAAAGAAGGGATATACTTGATCTCATTTTTTTGTACGAAATTGTAAGGAATTATATAGACTGTCCGCATCTGTTGAGTAAAATTCCGTTTCACATGCCACGTCGCTATCCCAGAAATTATATTCCGCTGCTCATTGCATCACACAGGGGAACCGTATTGGGTGCAAATTCGACCATCCCTAGGCTCTGTAAATTGTTCAACAAATTAAGAAGGGAAACCGATTTAAATACTTTCTCTATGAACAAATTTCGATCAGCCATTTTATCTATAGTAGCAAAGTCCTGAGTAAAACAATTGGAAATAGCACTATTATTGTTATTGTTAAAATTTGGTTTTTGTGTTATGTGCTCACTGTATACAATCAAATTTTAATATCAAAGTTTTGTAAACTTATGTATTGTTCTTCTTTTTCTTTTCTTTTTTGCCGCACGAACATTTTTTTTCCAAAATTTTTTGTTTTTTTTTTGTCAAACCATTAACCTATGTATATGTACTTAAATGAAATTAGTTAAGTTTTCCAAATTTGCACGATGTGTCTGCCTTAAAAAATTGTACACTTAGTTTTAGGTATTTGTAATAGTTAAATGTTAAGTTTTGGTGTAACAATAACTGGCTGATCTAATAAATAAAAAAAAAAAGATTATAATTTCTCCGTACAAACTTGATCACTTTCTTAAAGGTTTATCGATAAATACAGTAATTTTTTTTGTGGTAACTATGTGGAAACGAGTACGGCATTTAGTAGAAACATAACATTTAAAAAAAAGGGAAATAAAACTGGTTTAGTAAATTATTAATTAAAAGTAATTTTATAATTAGTTGTCTATATAGAAGTTAGAAGAAGTATTTATATGAAATCTGTATTAATTTTAGTAAAGGATAATAATTATATTAATGCAATATCTTCTTATTATCTTCTAATTATCTTTCTTAAACGTTGATATTCGGAAAAAAAGTCATAAAAGAAAGCTGTTGCCCAAATATCCATGTTTCTAGTTTCAGTAGTTTAAGCTGGGCGATGATGAATCAATCAGTCAAGAATGTTACCTCGGGAAAATTTAATTTTTAAACACCCTCGTACCTCCCCTTTCCACCTCTTCAGAGAAGATTTTAGGGAAACCAATGTTTAATAGATGTCTACGTAACATAATAGACATCTCTACCAAATTGCAATTCTGTAGAAGTCATAATTCAAAAACAGGAATTTTTTCTCTGTGGTATAGAGAAAAACTCGTTCTTTGAAGATCTCTATTCAGCAATAAGAATATACCCGTCAAATTTTAAGTTTCACATAAGCCTAATAGTTCCGAAGATTTCGTGATAAATGAACCACTCTATCGCTTTTCTCCTATATATGTACATAGAATACAGATAGGCAGGTATAGATTATGTCCATAATTTCCTAATGTTACCGCTCTCATCATTTAGTCTTTTACATGTTGTACTAGATTTAAAATTGTTGTCTTAATAAACCAAGTAAAATATACAGTCTACTATCACTCCATAGTTCTCAAGACAATAACAGCTAATATAAATAATTTTGTGTAGACTCAGGTGTCACTTTACGGAAATCCATTTCATGTGAAGAATTTTTAATAATTTTTAACACTGAATTCTATTATATTCGTGCTAGTTAAGTGAATGACTCTGATCTCTAGAATTTCTCAATGAATATGCTTCATCGGAAAACTAAACACAACCATGTCGATTAAGAAGACTCAAGAGATTTTAGGCGGAGCGTAAGGTAGCTAAAAATTATACGAATTAATCACATGAGAAATTTTCATTTTCGTAAGGCTCGTAAAACCTTCTTCTACATACATATGATTAAAAAAAATTTTTTTCTCGCAAACAGTCTCAAAAGTTCCATTTGACTATAAAAAACTGTTAAAATATGAGCTCTTAATATTAATATTAAGATGGTCCGCATCGCATTTCTCGATTTTCTATAAGAATAAAATGGGTCAAGTTATTTTCACGTCTTCTGATTTTTATAACTTGCAAACTACTAATTACACAGAGAATTTCCACATATATTTTTGAAGAGAATTGAACGCTCTACAAAAAACATTCGGAGTCATTGTTTGATAAGTCCACTCATTCAAAAGTTATTCAATGTCAAAGTTCAATTTTTATTTAAGTTCGAAGTTCAAATTCAGTTCAAATTTGTAATAAAATGTTTGGGCACAAGTTATAAATATGAGATAGGTGAACAGGTTAATCAAAGTTTTTTTTTTCTCGGTTTATATCTTGCGTAAGTTATTAAGACTATTACATAATTATTTTTTACCTTTGTAACAAAAGGAAACTACAATTTCTAAGCTAAGGACCGTCATCTTTTTTATAGAGCGTTCAATTCTCTACAAATATATATGTATAGAGATTATTTGTGTGATTGGTGGTTTGCAAGTTATAAAAATCAGAAGACGTGAAAATATTATTTCCCATTATATTCTTAAGGAAAATCGATAAATGCGATGTGGACTAACTTAATATTAATATAAAGAGCTCATATTTTAAGTTTTTTTGTTATACCCAAGTGAAACTTTTGAGCCTGTTTGCGAAAAAGAAACTTTTTTTTAATCACCATAATACGTACATATCTTCACTCTGTATTGCTAATGGGGTATTCAAAGAGGAGCGCCAGGCTTCGCGGCTTTTATATATTTCTTTCGCTTTCCCAAATCTCGTCAATCTCCTCACACATTTTAACCTAGGTTCACGAGTGCTTTCTATCTTCTTCTATTTTGTAATTAATGTCTATTGTTCAAATGATCCGTATGTCTCACGTATAAAGGAATGTATTGTCCGAATACCAACTACATCCCGGAATATTTTAGCTCGCCTCGCACGTAGTGATTATTTTTGGATGTTAATTATATATTGTTTTGTTATACGGAATCGGAAAATATGTCTTATTATTGTCCTAAATGACTATCAAGGATTTGATTTGATTAGTAACCTATAACAATAAGAAAATTCCGGATCAGAGTTGCTGAAAGACCGTATCGGTTACTGATTTTATTGAATGTTTTTTGTCTTCATAAGATATTTTTGTTTGCGACATTTTCGACATTTAATTAAGTCTAATCAGTCTCGAATAATATCAATTTCCTGGGCGACAGGACTTTACTCGGTGTCTTATAAAAAAAAAAGGTCTGACCACAATGCAGGATTTGAACCCACGCACTTCGGGTTGGTAGACCTACGCTCTAGCCATTGTGCTATTGGGAAGGTAAACTCTACTGCAAAATTAAAAAAGTTTCGAGTTTAGACGTTTTAAGTCTGTGAAAGACGGAGAAAATGATTTTTCCCCGAATCCTAGCTTGATCGATTTCTTGCCTCCCTCAACCCTTATATTGTAAATTTTATCGAAATCACTAGAGCCGTTTTCAAGAAAGCGATATCAAATACTTATATATGTATATGTATACATATACTTATATAATATATATACATACGTATATTTATAACATAACATAACATAACTTCACGCTGTATCCCCAACGGGGTAGTCAGAGAGGACGGAGAGCCAGGAGTCCTTACACACCTCTTTCACTTCCTCAAATCTCATCATTCTCCTCACACATTTTCGCCTAGATATGCGAGTGCTTTTGACATTTCCGTCTGCTAACACTCTGGCTATTTGATCTTCATAAGTCAGCCTTGGTCTTCCTTGGATTCTTTTACCACTCACTTTCGCTCTGTATATTTTCTTCGTCAGTCTTTCATCACTCATTCTTTCCATGTGCCCGAACCATCTAAGCATTCCTTTCTTCATTTTTACAATAACACTGTTGTGCAACTCTGTCATACTGCGTATCTCATCATTGCTTATCCTGTCAGCAAGCGTGACACCGCACATATTTCTGAGAGACCGCATCTCCACAGTATTTAACATACTTTCACTCGATTTTGGGCATATCCAGGCCTCACTACCGTACAACAAAGTTGGCACCAACACCGCATTGTGGATGGCCATTTTAGCAGTGTTAGATATATTCACACTACCTACTAATGCGGACAGAGCACCGTTCACTTTATTGCCAGCTGCTACCCGTCTCTCCACATCCAACTCACATCTTCCATCCCTCGAAAACGCACTCCCCAGGTACACAATTTCATTCACCTGTTCTAGACATTTTCCATTTACACAAATCACACATTTCGTTTGTACCGCTTCTCTTTCAAACACCGTATAAATATACATATGTATAAACCGTATATTTATACATATGTATATTTATATACAAATATAGCTCGTTTAATATAATAGTGCATATCTTACGTAATTAATACAAGTATTTTTTGTACAAAAAGGCTATGTTCAGTTTGTGTATAATTATAGCATTTACATGAAATTAGTTTCAATACAGAATTTAGAATAAACCATCGTCTTAAGGCTTGTGATTGGTTTCACAAACTAAGTTCAGATAATTTGTCCAAAACTACTGAAGTTTCTCATTGAGAAATGTATGATATAGCACATAGCCTAAAGAAACTAGTGGAAACTTACAAATTCTATAAGACTGTTTTATTACTTCTTATGTATCTTTACAACCTCATTAAATAGGGTGAATAGCTGTCTAACTAACAAAGCAAGTACCTACTAACAAGTCTCAACTTGGAAACCAAAACCGTGTTACCAAGCTTTAACTCGCTTGTTTTTCTTACCTCTTGTTAAACTAGTACGTAAATGTCTACCTGGAGTTGTATCCAGGTTAAACCTTACACAAAGTTTGGACAAAATTATGTTTACCTGCCGTAAGGTCGAGTTTCACATATCAAATCTCGCGCAACGCTATAATTTTCCGAAGTGCATCTGGCATCGCCACAAGCAAAAATGTTCCTTATTAGAAAGTGAACACTTGCGAATCATGCAAATTGAAATGTAACGCTTTAGTAAAAGTATAAACTTTAGCGACCCCCGTTCCTACGCAATGGACCTCTAAAACAAAGTTCATCAATTCCATTATGAAGTTGTCTGACCCTTTTAACTTCATTAAATTTTATTCGTTCAGAAACAATAAATAAAACAAAGTTGATGTTTGAATTTGAAAGTGCGAAACGGACATTTTGAACACCTAAAGGATCGTATCTCATTTTGATTTAACAATTACTTTATATTGATCTGTTACGTGTATTTAAGAACATCTCAGCAAAAACATGTACAAAATGCAAAGTTCTGTTGACAACAATATCGATCATAAAAATTAGTGAAATGTAATTAATATATGTCACCGAGTTCAAGTTTAAAAGCGGACAACCTTGAATCTTGAACCTTAGTACGGTGTCTGGAAATTTAGTACTCGGAATTTAACAACTCGAAAGTTAGCGTTAAAAAAGTAATTCGAGGGGAATTACTTTTTATAGATGAAATACATAGTTTTCTAAAAAATTTTTTCTGACCCGTTGACGCAATGGCATACGCATCTGCTATCTAAGCTAGGGTTTCAGATTCGATCGCCGGTCAGGTCAATTTAGGAAACGAACTTTTCTAAATTGACTTGGAGTGTGGATGTTACTGGGAACTCCCCTAGAGTTCGTTGCGTGGTACCCATAGTACAAGCTTACTGCTTAGTTTGGGGTCACACAATCTGTGTAATTGTCTGGAGTATTATTATTATTATATTAGATATTATTATTATTATATTATTATTAAAATAATTTTCTATTTCTGTATGTAAATCATTATTAACAACTATGGACATTTGAGAACATCTTAAAATGATGCTTATTACCCTCTCGTTTCCTAGAAGAAAGAAAAAGAAGATAGAAGGTATTAAGAGTTGTAAGGTGGTAGGAACAAAATGTAGTAAATAAAGTGTGGAAGGAAAAGCGACATGTTGTCCTATTTCGAAATATGGAAACAATTATACATGGTTAATTTAAAAATACTAATAACCTCTTAGTATAAAATTCCTGTCAACATACCTAACAACTTTTGTTCTACGACTTTTTTCAAAACTCAATACGTTCCTCAAAAAACAGTTGTTAAGTTTTGTTGTACTGTCTGAAACGTAATTACTCTGTACATATTTCCAATGGTGCAGTGCAAGCGCACCGGGCCTCAGCGCCGCGCTACGCATGTGCCGCTTTAGCGACTGGGTAGAGTAGGTGCCATTTTCAAAAATATTTAATGTATTTTTAGTTTTGTATGAAAGTAAAAACTTATGAATTTTTGAAAGTCGTAAAACAAAAGTCATTGGGGATAATGTTTAGTACAAAATACTAAGAGGTTATTAGTATTTTTAAATTAACCCTGTATATGGAAATATTTACCTGTTCCATACGAAAATTGAAAAGAAAGGCAATACATACCTTTGGTTTGTAATATTAGACCAGTTAAAGAAAGTCTTAAACGTTACAATAAGAAATGAATAAAATGTATTCATAGATATGTATCGTACAATAATGTCTACAATATCTTTAATAGTACTCCATGTATATCTATTATTATTTTGACAAATATGCGTGCAAAGGATGCGTGAGGCGTCATTGGTCGTTTTGTTTTTAATTTTTGGGTACAGAACCCGAAATGTATGCTCCAAAAATCGTAAAGAGGAATAACAACTATTACGTAGTATACTGTATAAAATGCTTATACCAACGCGACAGCTCAAGTTATTTCGACGACTCTTACATCGCCACTTCAAAAGGTCTAGTACATCATAAAGAACCGTCACCACAAAACCTTTTCGATACGTGAAGAGCGGATCTGTACGCACTTCATTATACAAGGAACGCCTGAAAGATATAACACGATCGATGCGTCGAAAACATTCGTATTGGCAGGAAAACGTTCCGGTGCCTACACTCGGCTAACTCGTAGACTGTATACAATGAAGACAATTTTACGTTTGCTGGTGACGAAATAAGTTTACAAAACGATTAAATCCTTATTCCTACGAAATAAAAGTGTACTAGGAATTAATTAACTGTTAAATTAGAATAAGTCGGTTGAAGTGCAATTGAAGTGATGAGACGCGCGATAAAAACTCGACTCGTTGAAATATTTGAAAACGCGATATTTGGTTTGAATTTTTATTGATACTGTAACGGTACTAGTGATTTTTGATAGTGATTTTTATTTCACAAGTGAAAATTGGGAAAAATGTTTGCATACTCAGCTGAAATATAATTCTTATTATGAATAATATATGTAGATGGGATATGCATTTGATTATTAAAGTCTTTGAATACTATGTACTTCAAAAAGTAAAGAACTGATCACATGAGAGACATTGTACGACAAGTATCGTTTATAAAAAATCTTATTCTTAATTTGTAACAAAAATCTCTACTGTAAATGTAATCTATATATATAATAATAATAATAAATAAGCTATATCTAACGATTACATGCAAAAGCGAAATAAACGTAAAAACTACAATGTGGTAATTTGCAATCCATCTCGACTTGACATCGATTAAATAAAATCGTGGACATCCATCTTTCTGTCCTCGTACGGAAACTTTGGAATCAAATAGCCCAACCTAGAAGTCATTATCGTAATTATAATAAGAATGTTACCGTTTTTGTTTTGGCTTATAAATATTTAACTGCCTACCAAATTTAAATAAATTTATTATACACAGAAAAATTCACGAAGAGTAAGCTTACATTGTATTGACTGACCAGTTGGCGCGATTGTAGAGGACATCTTAAGCCCCGTCCGCACTAAATCCGCGCGACTGTGAGGCCCAGCGGAGCGATAGTGTGTAGGCGTACATATTACCGCGCGGTAGAGTTGGGCAAAATGTAATTGTAAAAACAATTACAATTAAAAATCGTAATTTTAAACATATTTGGTATAGCAAACAATTGCAATTATATTCGTAGTTCTAATTGTTTTTACAATTTCTTGTTATAAAGGTTTTGATCGTTTAATGGTCTCGCCTGTGCCTTTTTCGCAAACTGAAGTCGTATGAATATACTACAAAGTAAAAGAAACAAAATAATGTTCCGTAGAAATAAATAGTAACTGTAAAGAGCCATGCTCTCCTGTAAGTAAAAAATATTGATCTTTTGTTAAACTTATTGTTAAACATTAAGTTTTATTTGTATGAACATTGTATGAACAGGTTATCACATTATTCTTTTTATCGTATATCACGAAATCAATTGGCTTAAATATATCATTGTAAGTCGAATTACAACAATCGTAGCATTTCTCTGCCAGAATAAAATGGGTAGTCCTCCATGGCCAAACATAATATTTTAATAATTTGAAGTCGTTTTTGGTTAAAAATTTATCTATATCTGCGACTATTATATTTTATTGTTTAGCTGATTTATTGACTTAAACTTCATCGACTCGTGTTCGGATTTCAGCAAAAGCATCCTTCAAACAATTCCAGAAACTAGATTCGTTACCCTGGCTTCGGTGCTAGCTGACACTTTTTTTCTAATTAAATATTTAATGTTCGTTTAGTATTCTCAATAAGTACTTTAAAAATATTATTCACCGATAAAACACATTCGAAAATTGTGAGAACATTTCCGAACTTATTTTAATTATTTTCTTTTTTATAATCTATTCAATTTTCTACCGATTTTGTTTTGATTTCCTGTCTAATAAATGCATGAAAATTAATCTTTAGTCAAACTCGCATATTTTTACGTGTATCCCTAATTAGATATTCAGAGAGGATGGATCAGAGGGATGGAGCAAGCTTCGCGGTTCTTACATTACTATAAACATATTTATAAATTTTTTTTTTTTGATAGATTGACGAAGAAGACCAAGGCTGACTTACGAAGATTAAATAGCTAGAGTGTTAGCCGACGGAAATGTCAAAAGCACTCGCATACCTAGGCGAAAATGTGTGAGGAGAATGATGAGATTTGAAGAAGCGAAATAAGTATGTAAGGACCGCGACACTTGGCGCTCTATCCTCTCTGATTACCCCGTTAGGGATAGGGCGTGAAGATTTATGTATGTATTTTTTTGTAATTTAACATATCACAAGTATGTCTTGATAAGTAAAGCTTTTTTTAGGATGGATTGAAAAATCGATAATCGATAGATTTTAAATCAATTATAAACAAAAGGTAAATAAGGTTCGCGACTTCCATCTTCTACATACCCAAACTCTATAGCTGGTAACGATGAGAGATTTTTCAGAATGTGTAGTTGTATTTGTGAGAGAAGTCATATAAGACACAGAGCGGTACTTTTAGTGGTATAATTATATACCTACTAAATAAATGTTTTGTGAACATCGTTTTTTTATTGACGCAATAGAACATCAATGAGTATTCATTTCGAAGGATGATATGTTATTTTAATCAGATTTTCGTTATTAAAATTTTATTAAGATGATTGTGATGGTGTTTTCTGTTCACTTCTTCAAAAAATTGTTAAACGGAGACATTAATCTCAATATAAGCGTTACAAATATAATGTTTTATTGGCCTCAAATGATAGGTTGACTTATGTATGTGTACATCATTTGAGGAAATCACTTTAGGGAAAACACCAGTAAAAACGTCGCAAGGTTCTAGGAACTTAGAGATTATTTTTTTTTACTCCGCGGAGTATTTAAATTTTCCTGGGTGTTTCGTAGAAAATCGTTACCGCTTTTGGAAATATTTGTACCAATTGATCTGGAATATTCGTGACAGTTATTGAAATAATTATCAAAATTCTACGAAGGAATATACTCTTTGTACTTAGTATAACTTACGTTTCTGTAGTTTAAATAAAGTCAAAGCGACACATTAGGCTATTAATTAAATAGACTAAAGAAACTGATAGTTAAATATATAGTTACATACTGTAGTTTCAATAAAGTCAAAGCGACACATTAGGCTATTAA
The DNA here is from genome assembly GCA_907165235.1 of Zeuzera pyrina. Lineage (NCBI taxonomy): Eukaryota > Metazoa > Arthropoda > Insecta > Lepidoptera > Cossidae > Zeuzera > Zeuzera pyrina. The sequence continues at coordinate 8,342,535 of OU015629.1, forward strand.
TTAAATAGACTAAAGAAACTGATAGTTAAATATATAGTTACATACTGTAGTTTAAATAAAGTCAAAGCGACACATTAGGCTATTAATTAAATAGACTAAAGAAACTGATAGTTAAATATATAGTTACATACTGTAGTTTCAATAAAGTCAAAGCGACACATTAGGCTATTAATTAAATAGACTAAAGAAAGTGATAGTTAAATATATAGTTACATACTGTAGTTTGAATAAAGTCAAAGCGACACATTAGGCTATTAATTAAATAGACTAAAGAAAGTGATAGTTAAATATATAGTTACATACAACTTCAAGTCATTACGTTCAAATTCTCAAACGTGGATGACGATTGGAGAAAAAAATGTCTACGTATATCTTTGTAAGTACTTAGTACAATTTACATTTCTGTAGTTTCAATAAAGGCAAAGCGACACATTAGGCTATTAATTAAATAGACTAAAAAAACAGAGAATTAAATATATAGATACATACAACTTCAACTCATTGAACAACCTTCAAATTCTCAAACGTGGAAGACGTATCTATGAAAAATATCCAGAAAAACCCTGTTTTGCACAAAAATTATATTGGATCCTCGAAATTACAGGTATTGGTATAGGTAGGTATAATATCCGAAATGTCTCAAACCAGTTTATTAATTAATAAAACAGTTTTCTTGAAAATTACAATTATGTACAAAAACAAATGTTGTTAAAATATGATCAAACTATAACTGCGAAAATGGACCTTATTGCTGCTAGTATAGGACGGAGTGGTGAAGAATGAATTTGGTAAAAAATTGTTTCGTTAACTTTTAACCAGAAATCATGTTTCAGAAGATAAAATTATGCAATTATAATTCTATATCTAATGGGCAATAAATCTTGGGACACAAAGTTAAATAATACCTGTACATACATACATATATGTACATAAGATTGATACTCTGATAACGTCCATTTTATACAATACAAACATTTAACTTTCGCTGTATGCTTGTACTGACAACAAAATATAAACATAAATCACATTATTGACAAAACAGATACTTTCGAGAATAAAAAAACTACGGCTTTAATAAATGTAACCTTTCATAAAATTTAAGAATATATTCGCCGAAAAGGGGCTAAGAAAAGGCATTTTGCCAAGGCGTCTTCCTGCTGACTTGTCCCTATTTTATGTCCTTGTTTGTTATACAATGGCGTTTTTATTCGACTTAGTATATTTGCTAAATGTATGGCGTGAGAAGTAGGCTACATCTCAGTCTAGATCGGTCGGTTGCGCCGTGCGCACGTTGTATACAAACATATGTATAGTCACGTGTCAGTGACATAGTTGTCACATAACAATCTGTCACTCTCCTTCAAAGTGACGCGACGTGACACGACGCGCGTGACATTAGCTGAATTGGGCGGAGCGCGCCAATAACTTTATTTAAACACGTGCTTACACGAATGAAACGCATTGGAATTTTAAATTTGACCACTTTTGCGTGCCAACTGCCAACACAACAATATAATTAATTATACAATAACTACAATTAATATGTCTATGAATTTATATTTTCTTTTTACTATAAAATTAAATTGCTGGATCTTTTCTTTTTTATCAAATAACTTGTTAAAATATGCGTATTATTTTAACGTAATTAGAGTTTTTTTTTATATTACGTCATTCATTATCTTCATCATTAATTTAATTTGTAACAACGTTAACGAGGGCGCTACTAAAGAAACATACCGCTTAATTATCTTAATTATGCGATAATCTCTCAATATCGATCCCTCTACGCCTTGTTCACGAAGTTTGAGGTAACACGTTGTTTAAAAGGGGTAAAATTATTTACGTATTCCCCAATTTTATACTAAATATGAAATGTATTTATATTCCTATGTCCCTCAGTTTAAGGTTTAAATTACAATATCTCGATTAGGCAGGCGTTGATACAAATTCAAAACGTTTCACGATTTCTTTGTTTACGAAAAAGCCACTGCAAGCTCTTAGCCCTATGATAACGCATTTTTGCTATTTAAATTGTTGAACTTTAATTAATTAATCAATTTCAATAATATTTTTAATACTAACCTAAAATACAATTAATTCAATGACCCACAGTTTATTTAAAATTCACACATGACACTTAATCTTTGAAATTCGCTCAAAGTGTAAATGTAACAGTTACGAGTAGAAATAGATACGTAGCATAAGAACGCTCGCATTTTGTAGCGTTAAATACATTACATAACATAATTTATTGCGAAGTAGTGTTAAGATATCAAACTTTTTCATAAAGTTAGATATAGAGCCTTCCTTTTATTGTATAATCTCATTATTTATTTCAATGTGTACAGTGTCTTCGGCTTATCCATTCCGTGGGGCTCAAGACGCTGTATTGCGTAAATAATAAAAATGTTTCTTTCTGTTGTTAGAAACAAAACAAAAACTAACATCAAGTACTAATACCATCACCGAAATGTTTTCGATGTTGTTTATCCTGTAAATATTTGTAATTGAAACAATAGATGTCGCTAGTACCTAACGAAATTACAATGTAATTTAAGTTAACAATTTAAAGACACGATGAAAGAATTTATTATTGTAACGATCGATAAATTAAAATTATGTTTTGCGAAGTAATTAATTTTATAGATACCTAATCGTAATAATAACTTAATACATATCAGTAACGTAATTCTTGCTTTTCTTTTAATAGAACGACGAAACGAGAGGCAAAGTTTTTACACTCTACTAAGCGAGAATAATAAGTAAATTGTTATGCCTGCTATTATAAGAAATGTTTTGTATGTCTACATACAGCCTTCAGGCGCGCCCTTTTTGAAAATTATTCATAATATGACTTTTCACCACTAATTTCCTGGAAAATTATTTTGTGAATAGGTACGCTTGCATATTTCTGTCTATATCAATTTCAAACACCGTGCCCGGAACTCGTCTAAGAATACTGATTATCATTCATGATACGTTCAGCAAGACTACAACTCTTCCACAGACATGATTACATAATAAACATCTAAAATAATTGTTATTATATTATACTATATCAAGATAATTAAATTATTAATTAAACATTCCTTTTGAATGAACTGCCTATTATTACCTACAAATTAAGTAAAACCGTTACGTACTGAAGATTGGTTTACATGCATACTTATATTATTTACGAAAGTGTTTTCATGTAAATCTGAGTTTAACTTCACGCTATACTTCTAACGGGGTACATAAAGAGGAAGTGGAAACGTACTTGCCTTTAATTTCTTTTTCATTTACAATTTTGGTGAGTAGTCTAGGTATTTTATTTAATTACAAAATTTTGCGAAAATGTGTGAGGAGAGTGATGAGATTTGAGGTAGCGAAGAAGTATGCAAGAACCGCGAAGCTTGGAGCTCCGTCCTCTCTGACTACCCCGTTAGAGTACAGCGTGAAGATATGTATGTCTGTACAAATTTTATTTAATATGTCATGAACTAAAGATTGAAATATCATTTAGAAGAATATTCGTAGAAGTGAACGCTCTACATGTGAACAACAAAGGCATTTACTATCATTCTAAAGCACTGGTTCCCAAACTTATTTTGTCTACTGAGTCGAGAGCTCATGCAGTCGTTGTCTAAGATGCCTCCTAGCTAAATAAAATTACAAATCACCCCCCAGGCCTCTACACAACGCCTCCATTTTTTTTCTGGGTCTCTTACCACCCCCCTTTAGGCCTGCAACGCCCACAAGGGGGCGTTATCGCCCACTTTGGGAATGGCTGTTCTAAAGCAAGCGCTTAGAAAGGGTTATAAATAAACAATACGGCAGATATTTTTAGATGAAATATATTTAGTCCTCTCCTACACTCGGTTCACTACGGCATCGCATGATAACGAGGTCATTTTATTTTATATTTTAGAGAATGTTACAGGTGTATTCCTACGTACTTAAGTCGCGAAATTTAAATATCTTGTATTACTTAAGTTAAATTTAAAATATGAGTAATTAGGCTACGGTAACCGTTCAACATCTGGCGGACGGTAGGCTTGTTTGCCACCTTCGTAGTATAAAAAAAGTAAATACACTAGACGTTATTACCATATGAGGAAAATTTACAGGTATCAAAATTTATAGGTATCAAACTTTTCATTACATGATTTTGTTATATTTCCAAAAGCGCATAAAATATATAAAAATAGCGGACTGCGTTTCTAGCTAATGATTATTATATGAATTTCATAAAAAGGAAATCATATTTGAAATAACCATTAACGTCATTACCATTTACTTTGTGTAAATGCGAATGTTGATATGAATTTTGATTGTACTCGGAAATTTGGTATAATAACTAGACGTTTTCTGATAAAGGGTACATTGTTGTTGGTTCTAATATATTAGAGACATTAAAACTTTAGCGAAAATTAGAAAGGAACCGTTTTTTTAATCTCTTTGCAACACTGCGTGTGATTTAGTTATTTAAAATAGAAACTTAAAGAATATGAAGTAAGTAGAAATTAGAGTAAGAAAATGGAAAGTGATTTAATACTGTAATATTAATTAGGATACGATGGAGTGAGGGAGGAAGGAAGAGTGTGGGGAATAAGACAACTACTGACTGGTTATGGAACAAGTTACGGAAGTTAAAAGTTGACACATTTTTTTAAAATGTACAAAATTAAGTACTTACGACTTCACGGTAATGCGTAGTTAAAACTTATAAAAGAAGGCAATCACTACCTAATAGTGCTCAGAATCCAAAGTTTATTTTTACAAATGAATTTTATTTTGTAAAATAAGTTATAATTTAATAAAGATAGGAAATAATAAAGAAGGCGAACCCACTGAACGACGGCGTAATATTGACTGTTCATCAGAAACTGCATTACCACGATAACTCGGATACGAATACGTGTATTTGAATACTTCATTAAAAACGTGTTTATTATTAAATTTCTTATTGAAGTTATATCATGCAATATTTATGTGCTTTATTGCAAATAATTAACTTGAGATGTTATCTGTAGTGACGTCTGATGTGTGACAAAGTTTTCTTTTGCAATTGCTTATCTCGTAAGTAAGACCGATCTTAACTGTGCCGAAACGAGCAGTGATCAACACGACTTAACGCAAAAATTACTATAGCAACTTCATTCTTGAAAATGTAGAGACAGCGATTAACGAGTTTTTAAATGCTTGTTGCAGTTTTACAGCCTTATATTTGATTTCGCAGAAATTACTCCTGTAAAATTCAGTGGTGCTCTACCTACCCTTATCATAAATATATCGTAAACATGGATCCTATTTTGTAAATATAACATTTTTAAGACTGACTTTTCTTTAAAACTGAATTATATGCGTTTATACCTTTTCGACAGTTTTTTTAAATATGACAAATCATACAAAAAAACAAATTGAAATATATAATGATATTCCAAAAATGGTAGTGAAAACTTAAAAACATAGACAACAACATATTTTTTTTCATTTTCTTTACGTTAAAACTCGGCTCTGTTATTATTTTTTATTGATAAAGATAATATTATTGATACACATATTGAATGGATAATGATATTAATTAAAACATGATGTAAAAAAATCCGACTCTACTACAGACCCAGCTATATATACTGTATATTAATCTATACATGTAATAAATCAGTAGAAACCGTCTATACTTTGAAAAAATTTATCAAATAAATGACTGTGGACTATAAAAAAAGAGTAACAGAACACAAAAAAGCATTTTATTTAATTTTTGTCTGTCTATCGGTGTCCGTATGTACACGCTAATCTCCGAAACTACTAAACCAATGTTCTTGTGGTTTACACAGGTAGATTAAGCTCAGCTTGGAGCAACATTTAGTTTCATTAAAATCGGATGACAGTGAAAAAAGTTATTGTTATTTAAAAATTATTTTAAATTCGCGGCTTGCCAGTTACAGGGTGCGTAATAAAACTGACTTTCGCGCGGACGAATTCACGAGCACCATTATGTATAAAATATAATTGGTCATATTACGGTTTATTTTCCAAACAAATCTTTGAACGACCACACATGGTACGCTAATGTATACATAGGTATATGTACACGTATTTTCGTTTTTGGTACAGAGCTTGTAACACATAGTTAAGCACATAATATCCGCGTATGTAATGAGCATTACGTGGCAAAGCTGGAAGCTTTCGGTCTTCACGTCGAGTAACAATTGAGGTCTGTTGAGTGCGACTGTTCTTAAGGAATACTGAACCAAGAAACGATGATGGAGACTATAGAGAGCCCATCCTGTGTTTCTACTATTGACCACATTGTTATAGGCCCTGCTGCCGCGCTGATTTTTATGATGATGATTATATGTCGCACCTATATGTCGCAATGTCACATGAAACGTGAAGTTCAGTCTTTTAATATACGGCACTAACGAATTTGCGTTCACAATATTTTTTGAATGAAATGTAACTCAGAGTAACACCTCGCGTTATTTTAATGCCAAGAAATGTTCATGGATTTTTAGCTAAAATATCGAAAATACTAATGTTTTTTCATATGTTTTTATTAACTTGACTTGCTAGTACATAAATAACATTATTTATAACGTAAAATATAATAAACATAAAACTTGATCATCAAGGAAAATCAGTATACCTATACCTTTTTTTTTGTGCCAGAAGCATACAGCCTGTATATAAAGATTTTTTTCAAAGTCTATGAAATATAATCTGTGATAACTTTGGATAAGTAATTAATTACCAATAACATTGCGTTAAAGTTGCATTTACACGCTATATACATATGTACAGATACAAAAGTTATCTTTCGCAACGCTATTTCAGTTAATAACAGACATGAAGTAGGCTAGCAAAAGGGGGTCAGTCTCCCAGACTAGGTGACGCCAGTGCTATCGACTCGCAAGACAAACAGCTGATCCCACCAACTTCAGTTGAGAGTAAATCTCTATAACAGAAAACGTTTCAGTGCGTATACTGAAGGCCGCGAAGTTCAATCTTCAGTGAGAGTCAGTGATTTTTATAAATTAAATTCTCTGTGCTTTTTATATTTCATAGGTACATAAAAAGTTGGTTTTAACTTAATTAGTTGCCTGTTATTGCCTGTTATTACATACAAACATAAAATGTAATTTATGAAGTGCCAGTGAAGTTACAATATAAGAGAATTTAATACGCGTTATTGAGTTTTTTAAAACGAAAATTAAAAAAGTTATTGACTGACTGAAATGAAAAATGTTCTAATATAATTTTACAATAAGTATCTTTTGCCCGTGAATTCATACGTCGCTCAAATTTACTATCTAAACTTTTCCAGTAATGCATTACAAGGTATATGCTACTTTTTTAATTCCACGCGGACGAAGTCGCGAGTAACAGCTAGTTATACATATTACAACTAAGTTAGGTACTCTAACTAGGTCTGAAGTACTAATAAAATTAAACACATTCTTATCTTATCTGCATATGAATTAAAAAATGCGAAAAACATTTCCTACATAGGACGTAGGATCAATTCATCAATTCTAAAACATTAAATAATGTAATGTTTTTATCTCGGAACAAATATCAGAATGGACTGCTCTAAAAGCGTGTCATGAAAATGTCCTTTTTTTGTTGACCGAGTTTATAGATTTTTACTAATGTAATGTACGTAACTAGGGAAGGTTATAAGTACAACGATACATAGCTGAACATGACATATTTTATTTTTGTGAATATTAGTACCCAACCCTTATGATTTACGAGTATTTTGCAAATAATGATTTCATGACCGACTCATAAAATGACACGAAATACACTGACAGTACGAGGTTGTCATAATTACTACAGCTAACTGTTTTACTCATGGTTACGCTCAATGACATAGAAAGAGACAGGAAAATTCATTTGACACATGGTGGTAAGAGCGGCAACTTATGATGACTCTGTTCATAATGTTTCTTGATCCTAGGTTTTTTAATCAAAAGTAGCTGTACCCGGCGCCCGGCCGTTGCTGTGGCTCAATAGGTATCTATTATTATATTATTATTCCTAAGTGAAATGTTACTCATACAAACATCCAATAGAAATCTTTCCATAAAAACTTTAACCGGACTATTACGAATATGTAAAAAAAAATTTACCAGATCGGCCCAACCGTTCTCAAGTTTTGCGCTTAGCAACGAACAACATTTCATTTTTATATGTCGTACTGAAGCAATCATTTTATTCTACTTATTAGGTACTTATTGACTCTATTGGTCGTGTATTATAAAATGCTCATTATATGAAGAAGAAAAAACGAATTTTGAAAATCTCATTAATTTTGTTTTGAGTTATCGACCTACGGACCTATAACTTTGGTTTAATCTATAGTTATGTACCTAAAAGCAACTAGATGGGCGGGATTCTTCTGGATTCTTTCTATACTTCATATAATATCCCGACTCCCGACAAAATAGAAAATCTCTCCACAATACTAATTAGATACGTAAAGTTTAAAAAAAAATTACTTACAATTTGAGCGGCAGGCAGCAGCGGCTGTATTCCGATTACTATTGCCTTCATGAAATATTCGAATATCTACTTAAAGACAAAGATAAGATGTTGCAGTAAAAAACCAATCAATAATAGCATTTGATTAATTGTTAATTAGTGAGTAATATTGAGTCCGTTTAAGTTAAAGTATGTTAATTTCAAAATAAAAAGTAGCTTTTGTCTTTGTCTATAAATAAAGTTCTTTCATAGACAATATTTGTTTCTACCGACAACGACACCAAAATCTCACATTTTATACAAATTTTTCCCGATGTTTCTGTTTTCCAAATTGACAACCCTAACTATTGTGATTCATTCAAGATTCCTAGTTTTACTATGGAACACCAAAAACTCTCCAATAAATGTAATTTATTAAACCATGTCATATCATAAATAAACGTAGGTCTAAAATGTACTTATATAATAAATGATTTATGAGTATAGATAGTCTCAAAAGCAATCAAGCTCGTGATTTCTGACTGCCGAGCTGAATACGACAGGGTAATTTGCGGTTTGTTATCACTTGTACCTACCCTAATAGATTTTAAGAACAGCTTCGTAAGCGACGAAAATATTGAATTGTACTGTAAATGGACGGAAAACGACATTTCAATGACGTCTACGTAGTTGCTTTTATCGACGCCTTAACTAAAGAATTTACACGATAAATTTTAACCTAATATTGCTAAGAAAATTGACGTAGGCGTTTCAAACACTACTCGTTCCGCTTCTTACAGCGATAAGTAATCCGTTTACAAGAATAATTGTCATCAAAATCTCCAATTGAGTATTAAATATTCAGTTAATTTAAAATAACCTTTTATATATATACTTATTATTATTGTGAAAATCTCTAGGATTTGTGAATTATTTACGTACATTTGTTTAAAAGAGAACATACCTAAGTATTATTGTAGATTATATACGCATTTAATTCTCAAATCTGAATAAAATATGAATAATATAATAAATGAATTCTTAGGTAGGTACCTATTATCAATTTCCGTAATATGTAAATTCAATTAGATATTTTCTTTCTAACACAAAAAATCTCTAAAATTACTTTAGCAATAAAATATTTAACTTATTTTTTTTATTTAAAGTTGACTAGTGCAAACAATATTTATAACGTTAGCTTAGTAAGACTATGCTCTAAAAATACCTAGTTTAATTACAAAACAATGGGTATAATAATAACTAGATACTTGTTCCAAAAATACAAGAACAAGGGAATAAAACTGTATTTTTGGAGATAGCGCATTTGAAGGATTGAAGATGGAGATACGAGTAGGAGCTGGCGATGCTCTATCCGCATTAGCAGGCAGCATGAATCGGCCAAAATGGCCATCCGCAATGTTGTGTTGGTGCCAACTGTATTGTACGGTAGTAATGGCTGAATACGTCCGAAATCGAGTAAAAGTAGAATAAATGTGTGTAGTGGCACCCTCGCGGACGCGATAAGCAGTAAAAAGATACGCAGTACGACAAAGTCAGACAAAATCGTTATTGTAAAAGTAAAGAAAGAAATGAAAAAGAAAGGAATGGCAGATAGTTCGGTCACATGTAAAGAATGAGTGATGATATCTACAGAGCGGTAGTGAGTGGTGGATGTATGAAGATGACTGACATGATGACAATGAAGAGTATGACTAAATAGCAAGTGTTAGCTCACGAAAATGTCAAATGCACTCGTATACCTAGACGAAACTGTGTGAGCAATATGATGAGAATTGAAGAAGCGAAATAAGTATGCAAGAACCGCTATGCTTGTCTATCCATCTTTTCCGGCTTCCCCGTTAGGAATACAGCGTGAGGATACGTATATGTGCATGCATTTTTTTCTTTATTCCCATAATACTTAATTTAAATAAAACTAAAATTTAAATATAATTACTCTTTTAATATTTAAGGCTTTAGAAATGAAAATATACGAGTATCTATAATACAAAAAAGTTAACGCTGACATTGAAAAACAAATTCCTAGTGAACTAAAAAAATATAAAGAAAAATCATTTAAGCTATGTAAGTAAATCAATATGGCGATGGTGGTTTCTAAGAAATCTAAAATATGTGTGTGTACAATATTTGTGTTGGTGTTAGTGGGCGTTTCTTTGTCTGTGATATCAACTCTAAGCTACGTTCAAAACAACTCGGAACATCATCAAGCAAAAGCTGAGAAATACAGCCAGATGAATTCGGCGCCGCAAGTAGTTGAGAGTGTAAGTTCATGAACTTAAATAACTAAGTACTTATTTTAGTGTAACACTCAGTTGTATTATTATCATATTACAATAAATTAATAACTTTATATTTTAATGAATTGAATACTTATTCGCATATTCATTATTTTATAATTTTGTTATTATATATTATACAAATACAAACGAATCACAACATATGTACTTATTTTACAGAAATGTATGCAGACGTCTCTAGAGTCCAAACTAATTAAAAATGTACAAATAACTATAGTCCGTGAGATTTAATAGGTCGGATTTGACACCTGTCACATGGCTGTGACTAGTTATGGGACCAAACAAATATGTCTCGATTCGTTTTAGATCCTAACGAAAATCGATATAATTGCTTGATGTTCATAATAACATCATAATATTTCACTTATGATTATTAGTTTGTTAGATACATAGTACGTTTGTTGAGATATGGTATTTGTTACAGTAAAACATATTTAAGTATATGAATAAACTTAATTCGATATATTTATTTTTTGGGACTAATGTATACAAAATTTCATTATTTAAGACTATAATAAGCACACTACGTATTTATAGTAAATAAGGACAGACTGTAATAAAAAATATTGGTGAAAAATAAATATTTAATCATTTTTTGAGCTTGGATCCATGTCCGTAGAGCTATCTTCGTCGCCGATGCTCGACGAAAAAAGTAAAAGAATTAAACTTGAAAATCATTCAATATTAATTCTGATGTTATTATTGTGGTTTATTTTTAAACGAAAGATCAATAATCGATTTTACTTGGTGTCAAAAATGTATGTCCTTGAATTTTGTGATATACATTTTTACTAAAACGCAAACACAAAAAAAGAATACAGAACTAAAATTATTTAAAAAATATAGTGATATCTGAATTTTAAATTATTCGATTATTAGACATTTCAATCGATTATCGATTTTGTCTGGTAACGAAACGATTACAAATGGTAGCAGTACCAGAGCAATACGCCTCGTGACATAACATTGTAACAACGTCCATTTAGAAAATTCTTTTGAAGATATATAAGAAAATATCTGTGTTTTTAACTAAAAGAAATCAAAGTTAGTAGTTTTATGTAATGATCAGTCGTGGGCAAAATGAATAACATTTTTTTATTCAGTATTTACTTAAATAAATTTGTATTAGGTATCAGGAATGTTGATACAAAGTTATAGCGGCATGAAAATTGAGAAGCGTCAAATTTGACCTATTAAATCTCACGGACTATAACGTAGGTATTTCATATTCTTTTTTTTGACATTTCGCTAGTTTAGGAGGAAAAACCTTTCCTTTATAGACTATGTATGGATTTTTCTATGTCGGGTTGGACTAGATGTCACTCCCCATTACTTTACTTTGAGATTACTTGAAGATATACGTATCGTTATTTACCTTTAACGTTGAAGAAGAAGGTACATAAATTGGTATAATAAATTTCACAGCATATTGTTAATCAATTTGTCTTTAATTTAGTTTCTATCGTACTAAGAATAGAATAAATTACGCAGTTGAATAATTTAAGGCTTAAAAAATTTAACTCTTCCACTGAAGTTGCTTTCGGCGTTCTACAAAGAATTAATAACTAGGTATTTGAAACTTTTTAATTTAAGAGTTTTACAACAAAATGAGAAAAGATGTTTGCAAACGACTTTGCTCTTTTTAAGACATAATAACTAAGTACCTAATAATTACTGTAAAACCAGAATCTTCCCAAACGTTAAGCGAAAAATACAGTACAACACAGTAACTTAGATAAATCTGAATTATGTCTGAAATTATAAATTAATGCGATTAATGTCAGTTGGTAACTAAACTGAATAAGAATTCTTAACCATTTATGAACTTGAAATCCGATAAAATATTAAGTTGAGCTATTCATTCATTTCATTATGGTTGTACCAAATCCCTTTATATAAGATTAAGCAACAAAGTTTAATATAGGGACACTTGACTCCTTATCATCGTTTGCCATACAAGTAATAACAATTTGCAATATTATAAAGGCTAAAGGGTACCCTCAAGGAAAAACAGCACTTAACAAATATGACTGGCCGTTCTGAAGATCTGAAGGGTTCTTCAGATCGTAAAACCGGCTATAACTTATACTCAAATAGAGAAATAGTAAGTACCTCTGTGGACTTTAGGTAGATATTCGTTTTAGGTGCTCAGTAATAACGTTGTTTCTACTTTGGTAGAAAATGAACATTGTAGTATCCATTTTTCAAAGTCATAAATAGAACGAGTATGAACCTAAATTAAGTTTCATACTTTATTACGTCAAAGTAGGAGTAGTGAGCACTTGCGGAACTTATACCTACGGATATCATATTGTTAGTTGTCGCCAAGCGGAAAAAAATTATCGGAGAATTATAAGTAAATAAAAAGTATTTATTAAAATACATTCTGGATAATTTTTTTCCAATCTCCACTTTGTTCTCGATGTTGTTTTAATTTTTTTTCCAAAAAATGTCAAAAGAATAACACAATGCAATTTATTATACCTATTCTTATGAAATTGTAATGTGAAGAGCTTTCATTTAACGCGATTTTTCTATTTATATTTACCCCCATTACTAACTCCGAGGGTTAAAATTCAACTTTTTAAGTTAATTTGTCTTTAGGCCACTACTTAGATATATAAATGATCTCCTCAATGGTTTTGTCCTCAAATGTCAGTCTCTGAGAAAAATGTCTGTGTGAGACAGGCCGACATTCACTGACTAACGTATCAAAGGATACAAAACACAAAAAAAAATACAACAACGCCTTTTTCGTTTCGCGATGCACAAACCTTTTTCATTTTGAAATACTCTATCAAAGTCATCTATTAATTTGTATTGTATTGGCTTTCCGCATCAGCCCCTCCATCAATTTTATTTACACGTCGCGTCGCAGCCATTGTACGGATCTTATCCGATGCGCTCGTAGCACCCATACTGCCGCAGCGACCGAAACGCCCAAAATCCGTTTAGTCCCTAATAAATCATGGCCGTGGAAAAAATTAGCGTTATTTTTTCGAATCGAGGTCACTCGTCATTTGCGAGGGCATTCCATTATCGCCAGCCAAAACGAGCGTTGGAGTCATTTTTCAGCAGCAGCCAAACGCCGCGATAAAGGGGTTAAATCTTTTTAAAACTTTTGTAAATAAATCCGATAAAAATAAATCCAATAAGATTAGAATATCTACTTACGTATAACAATTATAGTATTTGAATAAAAATTGAGCATTTATAATGTAGAATTTTTGTATCTGAATTTTGATTAGTAAAGGATTATTATTTCGTAACTTTCGGTTTTTTTTTTGAAGTTGTTAATTTTTTTATTTATTTTTCCCTTTTTAGTACCTTTATCCATAATAAATATCTTCTCTACTCTATTAGTCTACAACTTACTTTTTCCAATTTTGGAGTAGATCATTAAATAAATCGACCATCAAAATATGTACACCGTCTAGGAGTTTTTGTTAAACCAGTACTCCATCATCAGATCTTAACTACATTTCTGTAGAACCACCCTGCTCATGCACATACCCTTTCAAGTAAAAAAAGGAATCCTCAAAATCGATGCACAAATAGCGGAGAAACCTGTGAATTGAAAATATCCTACTTTTTGGAAGTCGCTAAAAAAGTGTAAAGCAATCGTCTTTTTATATTATGTGATTAACTTGGATATTACGATTACCACGGAAATCTATTAGCGATGTTTATAAAGCCTGCCAAATGTAATAGCATTAAGAGATAACTTTGTTATCCCAAACTAAGATACTCATAAATAAGGGAAAACTAATCTTATCTTTCCATCTTCATTGATGTCCCAAAAGGAATAATCCGTCACTAGTTTCGTTAATATTTGTTATCATATTGCGTGATTGATATTTAGAAACCAACTTTGAAACATAAGTACACAGAGATACCATCTACATTATTTTGTTATTATATAAAATTACTTTTCCTGTGTAGTGACGTCAACCATTTCTTGCTTTACCTTAATAAGTAACTTACGTACGGGCAGAAGTGATAATGATAAGTGTCCAGAAATCATAATGACTGGAGCTAATGTAACGTCAGCGGAACCGCGTCAACCGCTTAAAGTAGGTTTCATTGTTATTATTGCGAATAGAATACAATTTATAGACACTTACATACAGTTCGTCGCTGAGAGAATGCGTTCCTGATAAGTCGTGATCGAATGGACGACGTAACTTTGAAATGGCGTTGAATTTACGATAAAAATATTTTTATTGTTTATTTGCCCAACTAACGAATAATTATCACTAAAAACTATATTTTTATGTCAAATGACAATAAAATATTATAATTTTGTGCTAAATCTAATGTTAAATAAATAAGAAAAAATTTTTTAACCTATACTGCGCTGTTACAAGGTTATACGAACTATTTATTTTTGTAGTGATATTGCAAAAATAACAGGTAACTTTTTGGTGGGAACGGGAGAAGTGAGGTTTCCAATTTGTTTAGATTTACTATTTTTTAAATATTTGGGAGTTTTAAAGTACAAAAGTGATAGTATATCGTGTTCTAAAGTTCTGTACAAGTGAAAAGAATGGAATAGGTCTAAATAAACATGTGTAGCTGACATTCTCGTGCTCTTCCAAGAAGTCCTTTATAACCAGTAAAGCCTACTATACTTTACTGTATAGTAGACTTTACTGAAGTTTTACGATAAGAAAAAACTAATTTACTTGTGATTCTACTTATTAATAGATAACATTAATCAAACATATTCGTCATTCGTGAAGACACAATTTGGTGTCTACTGTCTAAGTATTAAGGGGGAAGTTTTTAATCACAAGCGTTTGACAAGTATATAATGCACGCCATTTGTTACGTTCGGATACGCATTGATTTATTAGGGTGAATTCGTCAAAGTGACAACGATTCAACGTATCTTTTTTTAAAGCAGTTTAATTTTAATAAAATGTAAAGTTATATTAAATTGCAATGTTACTTTGTGAATCAGCAAATAATGAAATTCTATTTCATAATTTTATTGTTTCATGTTCTGTATGTGTGTCAAAATAAAACATTAATTTTAATAATGTACATATATATCACATAAATTTGTGATGAGTATTTTGTTAAATTAAATAATATCTTTACTTCGTATGTAGGTCCTTGACATCATTCATTCATTCATCGTTGTCTTTCATCGGTCATTGATTGAAGTTTATTTCAACTGTCCTACGGAATAGTCATTGATATAGATGAATAATAATTAGCTTGTACATTATTTTTTAACATATTCAAACTTTACCTTCTGCCTACAAACTGCAACATTATCCGTATGGATCCTTAAAACGTTACTAATATCATATTAAGATCAATATTCTCTAATACTAACAGAGTTTTATCGCACTGCCCATATGACCCAACTCATAAATATAATGCAATAAAGGATCTTACAGTTATAAATATCATACCAACAATTCAAAAACACGCAAGAGAGTAGTTTAGCTTATAAAGATTTATTCTTCTTACAAGTATATTATAATATGTAATAAATACATACCTAGGCAGGTATATAAGTTTTCGCTGAGGCATAGAGTTTTGAAAGATACAGAAGAGCGCACAGCTAGCCTGCCATAAAATAGAATGGACGCGTACACAACCTAGTTACTAGCCAAAGCCAGCTGCATTGTATGATGACCAACATTTTTTCCGTATAAAACTATTTTCAATTCACATTTTTTGTTTAAGTTCTTATTTCAAATTAAAAGAAACCATTAATTCAAGGTTCATTGTAAGTACACCTAACAATAAAATACCTCTTTGTTACATTGTATACGAAAATATAACTCTGAACCAAAAATTTAGTTATTTATTTTCGTAACAAATAAATAACTAAAACGATTTAACGTATATAAATTTAAAATAAGTATACTTTACTCAGGAGTCTCAGGAGCAATTGAATATGTTGGTTTTGGTAAATATTTGTGGTCACCCTTCAATACAATATAAAACGCTCGCAGATCGGAGTCCAGGCTTTCGGTGTCATGAAAATTGAGGTGAGGGCGTATAAATTCACTTTTGCTACAATTGTATTTTCACTAATAATGTCAAAAACGGTTTTCGTTTCGTTTGCATTGACATTTTTGATGTGACGAAATTTTTTTGTAAGCGATTATGAATATACTATTTAAACTTTAAATAAGGAAATAATACTTCTCAAACAGCATCTTCGATAATTATTATAAAATGTTCCTAAGTGTAAGTGTACTGTAAGTACTGTTTGTGATTACAGTGATCACATTTAATTGACTCTTATAAATCTCTTTTAACTCTTTCACATTAACTCTCATTGTTAATATCTGTGAACTCCAGTAAGGAAGGTATGTGTATACATACCAAAATGAGAGATTAAAAATGCAGGGCATATAAGCATGTGGATAATCCACTTTAGATAAATCTACAAAAATGATATCGAGGTTCCAATGTGACTTTTGTATTTAAGTCAATAGTTGCCGAGATGTGCGGGAGCGTGTTACCCAGTGCTACCCTCCATAATTTATTTTGGTAGAAAGTGGTCTCGAAAAGTTTACAAACAAAAAAAAATAAGCCTACCGAACTAGGAGACTTTCTGGTATTGTTTGTTGGTTTGGCAACGATTTCGAATGGCAAATTTAATTATGTAGGTATTTATGAAGTTATTTTTCCACTTGAGTTTTGATTAATAAAGGATAATTATTGTGTAGTCTTCAGCGTTTTTATTTCGAAGTCGGCTTCGGGATTTTTAATTTAAAAAGTTATTTGTTTATTTAATGGGCTTTGTCATAAATAAATATCTAGAATAGATCTACAACTAACTTTTTTCCGATTCTGTAACGAAGTATTCAAAGTATATAGAGCGGTGAGGAGTTCAGGAGTGTTTTGTCCAAACAGTACTCCATCAGATCATAATGGCTAATATCATTACTTTTATATTATGATTCATAACAGTAACTTCATTTTTACTATACAAAATGTAAACTTGTAAAGATATGTACTTGTACACAGTAATAAATAACCTTATACCTACTTAAGACCTATAAACCGATGTTCGTTTTTGAAGTAAGTTCTTATCAGTTAGTGCCCTAGCTAAAAACATTTCTGCCGATAGTCTGTTTGATTTCAGATATTTAAGAATTTATAAAGTTCTTATAAAATAATTTCATAGAAGCATTTCATATTTTCGTTGTCTTTTTCTCTTTACTTTTTTACAGAATTCAAACTCAAAACATTTTTATTTAAGTAAACTTAATTACAAGATATATTTGGAAGTAAAGTCTGCCGTTGACGCCGGTTCGGAAAGAACCTGAGAAGAGCACTATGAAACTCAATCATGTACTTAATATTAACATTTGAGAACTAAGATAAAACTCTCTATTATTTCTCAATAGATTTGCTTTGAGTCTCATCCTTGTTTCTCATCAGGAAAAATTGTGACCAACTAATATGATGTTTTTATAGACTGTTTTAATTTTGAATACGATAACTAAAAGTAATAAAGTCTTTGTATTATTCCATTATCTTAATTAATCTGTGTTATTATTATTGCTAGTGTTGTTTCAGTAATTAATTTCGAAAACCAGTAAAATCCACATTTTTTCAGAATTTCAGGATGTTTTTTTCTTATTTCGTTTGAATAGGTAATATTTACGCACTCACATCAACAAAAATATCTTAAGAATTCTATATGAAATGTCTATTTTAAATTATTGTACAGATTCATGTGTTACCTCGCGGAAATCCATTTCATGTGCTAAATTTCCAAAATTTTAGCTTTTTTCTGCTCAAACTCCAAAACCACCAACCGACACTTATTTCGACTCTCAACGAAGCATCCTCAAGATATACCAGAGATCAGATATTCAGCCAACAGCCAACCAGCACCGAATCAGAAAAGGATTCTGAAAGAAAAGGCTGTTGGCCAGTACCGAACCTATTCTGATTGGTGCTGGTTGACATTTTTGGGAACAAAATTTAGGAATTTATCACACGTCTATTTTAAACTTTTAATAAATATTAATTCGTATACAATTTAAAAAATATTTTAAGACGTATGTTAAGAAAGAAAAAACAATCAAAAATCGTTGAAATGATTGATGGATTAGAAAATACGTTCCCGCCATTACAGACAGCGTTCTATATTATCACCAACACAAGTGGACCTATGTTACTCTTATAAATTATTTAACAGGTGCACAGAGTCCAGGTATCGCGTTAAATTGGATGCATTAAGCTATCCTTTAACTTGCACGTTTTATATTTAGTGCCCCGCAGTGAACGCGCGGTTTGACACGCGTGTACGTATACCATGCGCGTACGCATGTTGACAAGTACTGGCCGTATACATGTTGTGTATAAAAATTTTACTAAGCAGTAAAATTTTACTTAATATTACTCAGCTATTTATTATAAATATTAGCGTGTAATATTACTTAATCCAATGTATTGTTTCGTCCATTCCAGTGAAGACATTTGAGTAAGACTTTTATTATATTACTTATGACAAGTAATAATAATGTAATAATATTTCAATTTTGTTATTTTATTCACATAATAATTACCTTAAAGCTTTATTGTAAGTTATAAGTAGTGTTATGTTTCCATAAGTTGAGCAAAGTATTCAAAACAAATTTAAATAATTTTAGTCTTATAACTCTACCTGTATTTGCAACCATATGAGTCAATGACATACTTTAACAGTATTTGCTCATATAGCCGTGGTCAAAGAATTTTTCAAATTTAATTTAAGACAAATAAACTAAAATTAAAAAAAAATTATAAAGATTTCAAATTCATTATATTTCTACAGAGCTATTTGGAAAATGACAAAAAAGATTTTCCGCTATAATGTAATAACAAGGTACAATTACATTATATTTTGCTCGTTATTATGTTATATTTATAAATAATGTACTCTCATTTCATAAATGAATTTTTCTTTTCTACTTTAAACTTTATTTCTACTATAGTGGCGTTTCATATTACAGCGTCCTATCAGGTTTTCCTGAGATCTTACTTTCCAATTACATTTTATTTGTACGTTCCATTACGACAAATACGAATAAAAACTTTATTTTTAAAGCTAACTTCTATCAACCCTGAATACGAATTCACAAAAGTCAATGACATAACAGAACTTGTTCCAAAAACAACTGCGTACCACGATACTGAAACGAAACGGTCGATAAATTGTCAGTCTTTTGAAAATGTGGCGGCGAATCGCAATTATTATTATGGTACAGGGTGCCTTTCAAGAGCTCAAGTTATATGGATCGCCATCGCAAGCTGAAGTGCAGTGTGTCAACACTTTTGAGGTAAGTTCATAAAATTCTAATATTCTCTCTTAAAACAAATCATATCATAAAACAGTTACCAATGTATATTTTACCATATTTTAGAGCTATTTTCCACTAACGGCTAGTCGCAAATGACCCCAGCCTCTAATGGAAACTTGAAATCGATCTGCCCGTTTCAAACTGAGGGTTCCGGGTTCGATTCTTGGTCTGTTAAATTGAGAAAACAATTTGTATTTTCAAATAGCTAGGAATATGGGTATAGCCAGATATTCCCCCAGTTCATTGTGTGGTACTCATAATATCTACAAGCTTATTACGTTATCATGCGTTCAACAGACAGTGTAATAGAAGATTTATAATATTACGTATTTTCTAATTTACTTTCTGTCTCGCATAATCCAGTTCAATGATAATAACGAGCCGAAGTCATGTCATTTATTTAAATATTTATTTCATTTTTAAATTTTCAGTCACTTATTTATTTATTAGATAGTTGTATGGTTGTAGAGATAGTTTTATAGTCGTAATATTATTTTACTAATGTTAACGTTTTTAGTTCCAATTTGTTGACATCATTTTCAAAGGCATTATACAAACACCTAGGTAATTACATTTTGAAGGAACAAGAGTTATTTTTAAATTAAACTGACGTAATGAAAATTTAACGAAGGCAATGAACTTAATTGAGGAACGTCGTCTATTCCACAGAAATATACAATTTTCAATATTTTAACAGGAAATGGGTAAAGGCAGCGGTGGAGACGAGATTGACATAGACAATTTCTTGGTGATTACAATACTATTTTATATTTGGTAGCTTTATGTCACCTAATGACTAACCAAACACACTGTGGTGTCATCATTCATTAATATGTACTAACTTCTTAACTCACATGCCACTAACATTTGTTTGTGAATGTCCAATAATGTAAACGTGTTCTTAAGACTAGCCACTGTCCGCAGCTTCACCCATATTTAATAAATTCTATTAACGATCGATAAATGGAAATAGTGTTTGTAAAAAAGATTCATAACCAGTGCAGTCACAAATCCTAATAAAACAGTTATCGAAATTATTTTAATGGTCAATTAATCAAACAATATTTAAGTTTGTTAATTAACGCTTAATAAATTAACGTTTTTCTGCCGGGCTTTCTTGTTATAATGTAAGCAAATATTTAAACAAAGCATTAAAAAGTACAATTTCAACAAATACTTATTGTTCATGCCAGCATTACTATTGTGTTGTAGTTTTGAAAGGTACAACCTACTTATAGCTCAGGAAACGTGAGTGGTTACTATCTAAATATTTATCTTATAATAATGTATACATGGTTAAATTAATGGACCATTTCAGTTTAACCCACACTAATTTGTTTAATATTTTTTATAAACAATAGCGTCCCGCCCTCGCTTTGCTTCGGTAGAGTTTTTTTTATCAAATTGAAATATAGTGTATATTAGACACGGATAACGTAGCTTCCTTTTGCGAAAACATTTTTGAAATCCTTTCAATACTTCCAGAGCTTACCCCTAACATACAAACAAACACACACTTTTACCTCTTCGTATTATTAGTACAGATTAAATAATTTTTAAGACTGTACAGAGAAATATAAATTCTTCAAAAAATATTTTCAATATACAGACATGATTCTATTACTGTCGTTTCGTTGTATATGTAGACTTTATTCTAAAGTAAACATCAATTTTAACGTAAGTAAAAATAACGTGGCATGTTTATTATACAAATAGACATCGCTTAACTAATCTTGGTGACCAAACAATAGCAGTCATTAAAGGAGTGTAAGCCCCTCTACTTAAAAGGATAATTCGTACATTTATTTATATTCATCGCGGTGTTATCGTATGATATCATTTCTGTGGCACATAAAGATAATCCTTTATTGCAATCTTTAAGTGGAGTCAATGTTCGCTTTAAAGTCTAACCTACTGTCAGCTGCAATTAAATGCAATATAAAAGTTGGAAATATTGGATTATACGTACATCGTACATACATATTATATTGTACACATAATATATTAGGTGCATGTAATAAAAAAATTTAAAATAGCGAAATGGTCATTTTTACTGAAAGAACGTAATCTTACTGTATTTATGTACCTACTTACATAAAATACAGTAATTTCGCCGTAATTTAAGGATTTCGTCGAAAAACCCTTAAGCATTATCTAGTTTTTGCGTCTTAAATGTGACCTAGGTTAAATATTATAATTTATGGCCAAGCCTAGTTTCACCAAAATCCGTTCATTAGTTTCGGCGTGATATGTGCACAAAATAATGTGTACAAAATTTACAAAGACACAAAAAATTCAAAAATGACTGTTATGATCTAGATAGGTAACAAGATTCACCATGTTATTTGTTTTTTACATACATACATATCTTCACGCTGTATCACTAATGGGGTAGTCAGAGTGGATATATCATTCGCTTCCTCAAATCTCATCATTCTTCTCACACATTTTTGCATAGGTTTGTTTGTTTTTTAAAAATATTTAATCTACGAGTACAGCCCCATTACATTTTTATTATAGCTATACATATGAGCATATACTCACATGAGTATATGACTCATATAAGTATAATCCAAGTGCTATAATAAAAGCTAGAATAAAAGTGAAATAATGTCGAGCTTGTAGATAAAATATGAAATTTATGTAAATTTCATAGCAAAAAAAAACGTTCTGTAGAAAGATTATTTCGTGGTTAAATATCAAAATCCTGCATTACGTATTTTTGATTATAGCACGCAAATAGTTATGTTAATAATAAAACCAAGGTCGTGCAATATTCCATCATTAACTGTTAAGAAAACATTCGTTAAGATTAACTGGGTTTCCGTTAACTCTACTCTATCAGGATTCGACAGAACAAACACTAGGTGCTGCTCGCTAACGACTCTACTGTTTGCAGAATGCTTGTGTAATGTAGGTAACAACTAACAACATGTTTACATATAGACACTCTATTCCGATAGTTTTTCCATAACGACAAGAAATTTGGACAATATTTATGTTGCGTAATGAATTTTAGATATCGAATTATAACTCACATTCGTTAATTAAATGCATTTTATTAACATCTACCGGCAGTTAGACAAATTTTAAATGGGTTTAACGCTGTCAAATAACATTTATTATGTAATAACAAAATAAAGTACAAAAAATGCAAACTGTAAGGACAATAGCTTAACATATGAACACAATGCAGTAGGTAGGTACCTACTAAATAGGTATTTAAATTAGGTTTTCTTCCCACGCAATGCGAGATATTTTAAATTTTTTTTTGACATAATTATGTCCAAATGTTTATGGTTTATATATTATAATTCTTAATAACTACACTACTTTTCATTTGGTTTAAGCATTTTTAAGCATTATTCAATAAATAAGGGACGTGGATTTTTATTAGAATAAAGTATAGGCATATATAAGTTACAATATATACAAAATTCATTGAATGACATAATATGAGATTTAAATACGATATTTAATGATCATATGCATAGCACGGAGTCAGAATCTAGTGTTTTAATTTAGCCAAATAATCTATATCTAATTATTCCGTCTGGTAAAAAAAAAATCTTTATAAAGTTATTGAGATATTGTAGGAATACACACATACATACATGTCCACACGCTGTATCCCTAACGGGGTAGTCAAAGGGGACGGAGCGCCAAGCGTCGCGGTTCTTACATACTTCTTTCGCTTCCTCAAATCTGTTGTAGCAATACCTATATAATAATACTTTCGAGTAACAAAGAAATAAATAAATATTCAGTAACAATGAAATATCGAGGTAAATGCACTAAAATAATATAACTGATATCCACATGTTGTGTATCTGCGACAATTTTCTAAGATTTTCGTATTATTTTTCCATTTTCGTTACATTCTAATTGTATTATTCTAATCTGAATCATAAACATTCATTCGAAGTTCTATGAATACTCATATTTGTGTATACGTTGTACATACACAAATTGGTTGGGAACTGGGGGCACTTCCGCAGTGAATTCCTTATACATTTCAGATGTTAGGATTTTTATTATTGTACCAGGCAGCCTAAATTTTATATTACTAATAAAAGACCATACAAATTCAATACGATTTCGAATTTAGTTTCATTAAAAAATATTTTATTAATTAAATTATTATTTCTTTTTGCATACTTATTCACAGTAATATCACAGATTAATTAGTTTACTAACGTAAAGTAATATGATGTTGCTTTAAGTTCTTACGCAAGATATTTTCATGGGTAGGTGTTGGCTATCATTTCAATAACGTACAATATACAATAGATATTATGTACTTATATTAATTTTATCAGCATATATAAATATGTATATGTGTGTAGGTACAAATGTATTATATACTAGCGATCCGCCCCGGCTTCAAATGGATTGAAATTTTTTTGAAAATAAAATATAGCCCATGTTACTCGCTGATAATGTAGCTTTCTATAGATGAAAGAATTTCTGAAATTGGTTAAGTAGTTTTTGAGTTTATCCATTACATACAAACAAACGAAGCTTACCTCTTTGTAATATTAAGTATATATATGATATTTCTCTGTATTTAAATACAGAAGTAATATGTACATTATACCTACAATACATATTATTATAGAAAAATCTTCTGTAAAAGTTTGACGAGTCAACTGTCTCCACATTAAAATTATCCATAAAAAAACTGTATAAAAGTTGCTCTTACGTTATACATGATAATATACTAACACTTGGCGTAATTCATACATTTTTAACATAATAAAATTAAGAAATTTCGTCTAGGATACGCTTAAAAACGACATCATTTTTAAATGCTCTAATTACTTATGTACGAAGTAAACATGTGTATGTATCTGGTAATTAATTATACAGGTGGACCAAGAAGAGGGTGACGCAGAGGGCTCAGGTCGCTATGGGACCATTCCGCCCTTTCCCCCGCCACCGCCGGGATTAGACGGTACGATTAACATGTTTATTTAGGTAATTAGGGAGACAGAAAACTTAATTTAAATGTTTATGGAAGGTTACGATGAGAAGGATTAAGGTCTAACTACGAGCCTGTCGAATAACCCATTGCTATAGAGAACTAGTGTTCCTTATGAGTATTGACTCATAACGAACATTAGTCCTCGTAATGAGACAATCTTAAAATTAAAAGGTTAAAATATTTTTCTATCCAGTGTACATAATTAATAATAAGTCGTGATAAAATTATTAGCTGTTGTAAAGACATTTTAATGTAGCCTATACAGTAATTTGAACTTGCTCTTCCAAAAACCGTCTTTTTACTGAGCTACATTCATATGAAGATTAGTAAGCTTGCTTGCTTTCTAAGCTGTAGGCCATAGGTTTAATGTCCAAAGACCTATTTAAAAAACAAAATTTTCGAATTTTCTGACATTGACTTTAGATCCGTCAAATAGCAAATATAATACATGTTCATAAATTGTGTGTTTATTTGGAAATTATTGTTATTAATATAACTTAGAACTGATTTATTGGTCTCCATTATAATGCTTAACGCATGGTTTCATTAAGAAAAACAATAACCAGGACCAAAGACCTTTTTTCAAAAACTATCACAATTGCTTCGAAATGTTTACAAACGAAGCCAAGTTACCTTAATAATATATCCTTTGATTTCAGGTTATCCTCTGCGTTTGAGGGGTGAAAAGGGTGACAGAGGAGCAAGGGCAAGATATTTCATTTTTTATTTTATTTTATTAACTATTCGTGTTTTTACATTTTTTAATAAAACAAAAAAAGTTTACTTTTACAATAACTATGAACAATTACCAAATACCCGTAGTTACTTCAAAAACTGTAATATTACAGTAATATTAAAGGATGAAAAGCATTTATAATATACTAGATATAAGTACTAACTTATATCTAGTATATTATAAATTTCAAACTTATGATACAGATCAATACAGATTATTTTGATTTACTTAATTGTATAAGATAATTTTATAATATTCAACATTGAAATTTTCAAATCGGAAACTTTGAGACAGTTCAACGAAGACAATTCAAGGACGCTTTTGTGTTCAATTCGAATTCAAAATTCGAATATTCGAATCAATTGCGTTGAAGCATGTCGTTATTTGTCGTTATTACTCCCTACTAGAATTTGAATTGCAGTATAATATACGTAAATAGAAAAAAAATCTATATAGATTTCAAATACATAATTGACGTCAATTGAACGCCCTTGTAAATATATATTATATTATGTAGTTTTCGATACCTCATTATCTGCGTGAAAATAAAATTATTCCTAACGTCATAACGTTTAAAATATCACATAAGTCTGAACAATGTCACATAATTCTCAGTTTTTAAACAAAAGGCATTGTTTTGTTTTCGATTTATAGCTCGCGAATACAGCTTGGTGATTTAGAACTAACGGACACGACACTGTAAATATGAACGTATATTTATTAATTCGTTATAAATTATTTTCTACACTGCACATGCTCAGTATAGTAGAATTCTGTATTAATTCATATTGTTATTACTTAAATCTACAACTAAATTGTTTAGTTCTAAAATCTAATACACATTACCCTTTCTCAAGTTAGAAATATAGTACCTATTTCCAAAGTATTACACCTCAAAATTATTCTTATCGTAGTTATTTAAAAAAATATGAAATGAACATTATCTCGTGACACTTTATTCGAGACACATCATTAAATATATTTCGCTCGTGTATCTTTGGATCATCTTTTTATACATAATGCAGCGTTTTAGGTAGAATTTCTTTCAATCAACCTAAAAATATTTTTATTTACATCACTTTAAAATCAATATAAAATAATAATTATATAATATAACACTTTCAAACCGATGAGAAAGATAATTCTATCATAAGAAACTACGTGACCGTATACTGTAAAAGTACTTTGAACTCTGATCTCCCTTCCGTGTCATTCATGATATAGAGCCATTATAGAACACTTAACACTTTGTTTGTTGATAGTCGCGTGCCCTAACATAGCACACCACTTTAAAACTTTTAGCAGATGGGCCAAATTAAATATTACAAGTTCATTAAACTTATATTACTTACATGTACCTTCAACTTTAACAATATTGAATTCGTATACTAACAGAACGATTTTTCATTTTTGTATTACTCTTTTAAGCTTTTACTTATATTATGAGTATGAGTAATACAGTATAATCGGAATGAAGAAAAATTAGTACCATTTTAGAATAACGAACCTCGAAAAAAAAACGAAACCCTTATAGAATCACTTTGTTGTCAATTCGTTCGTCTGTCGAGACCCTTTCTCTCAAGAACGGGTAGAGGTGTCAGATTGAAATAAAAATCAATAACTGTGGTTTACAGTCTCCTGGTAGTGTAAAAAATCTAAGATAGTTATGAATGCAATCAAAAGATGCGGTCATTTATGTCACATGTTTTGATACCCGTGAACTCACTCATCAAAACCTAGGGTACTTCCCATTGACCTAGAATATGGCAATTGCCCTTGGCATGGCAATACAAACTTACATTTACAGTTAGAGCATCGTTTGTGATGTAGATTGATATACGAGAGAATATTTTTTCCCACTGAAAAGTTAAATTTGTCCTTCAATCCGACTTAGATATCATTTGAGCACTGTTCGGTGCTTACCTTACATTATGAATTTCGGTAAGTATTTTGGCGAAAGTAGATACCTACTTACCTAACTACTTACCTGGTGTCAAACTTGGTTGGTTTTAGTGCAAACTCTGAAGTAAAACAACAAATACTAATAAAAACCAACTAAGTGTGAGTCTGAAGGAAAGAAAACAAAAAAAACAATTTTTTTGGTAAATACGTAACAAGAATAATATATTGTATGGTAGACGGAGCCCTTGGTGCGTGAACTGACTCACACTTAGCCGATTTTTATATTACACCGGCAACCTACCTAGGCTTTGCAAAATTTTTGTCGTACAAATATTAAATCACCTTTACCACCACCACAATTAAAACCACACAATTAAATCACTTTTTAGGGTTCCGGATCAGTTCCGGACAGGATCACTTCGTTGTCCGTCTGTCTGTCAAGACCCTTTTTTCCAGGAACGCGTGAAGGTATCAAATTGAAATCAATATCAAATACTCAGGTTTGCTATCCCTTGGAGCTGTGAAAAAATCAAACTTCTAAGTCAAAGCAATCTAAAGATATGGCCGTTTATGCCGCATATTTTAACACTTGCAAAGGAATCAAAACCTATAGGGCAATTCCCGATGACCTAGAATCATGAAATTTGGCAAGAAGCAATGTCTTGTAGCACAAGTAAAGGGAAACATCCGAAATCTGTTAATTTGTAGTTATATCACGTGAAAAAAAATTTTTTTACGATTACAAACTTAAATTTGCAGTTGGAGAGTATGGAAAAATGTGTCTTAAAACTGCAAAGTTATGTTTGTTTTTAAATTCAACTTATTATTATAATTATTCGATTTAATATTTTTTTGTAAATACATGACACAAATACATTTTGAGCTAGAACGGAACCCTCTTGAAGAACTTGGTCGGTTTTTTAGCTCCATAAAGATTAAATTTAGAAAAAATGCTGAAACACGTCTTTTATTTGGATAATTACTAAGTATGTTAAAAAATATATCCAAGTATCTAGTAATTACAGCCAAAAAAAGTTGTTTCCTCATACTCATAGAGTGAAAGTTCTCACTCTATTTCACCCCTATCATTCGGTTAATAATTTAGTCATTTTGTAAGACAGGTGCGTAAGAGCCTCTGTGCTCCGCCTCATGCATGGCGTTACAAACGTTAATAACAAAATAATAACTTAGACGGATATGTTAAATGTTATTTTATTATAGTAATTAAATTGAAATTAAAATTATATACAATATAAAAAAAATGATTTCCTAAATATCATCATTAAAGAATTCGTCAATGTAATTCGGCAATGAGTAATACGTCTTTTCTAATAGAAATTTCTTGAATCGTTTTTTGTAAGTATTAAAATTATACACTATCATTTCTTCTATACTTATCTTTTATCTATCCAGTAAAATGTTAAAATCAATATTTCACTTAGGACATGTTATTTTATATTACATAAACTGTATGTAACTTTCCATAAAATTAAAATATACGCAATAATATTGCTTTACTGATAATCAAAATCTGCGTATAATTTCCTCATCATTTTCTTGTTTCTGTATGTATATGTATTTATTAGAATGATTGTGTTGTATTTATAGCACGTGACAATAAAAAAATTAAAATCGGAACTGTATTTATGGTTATTTAAATAATCATAAATATCTAATAAACTATTAAGGTTATATTTATTTGATTAGAGAATTGAAACTCAATCCGAACGGTTTCGTATAATAACAAAATATATTAAACGAAGAAAAGTTTTATAGCTTAATAACGACCAAAGTTCACATTTAAAATGCCTTCTTCTTCAACTGTTCTTTTTACGATTTATATTTGTTCAGATTCAGATAGAAATATTCTACTAACTGGCAGTAGGTACCTACATAGTTATGTATAGATAGCATATTTATATATGTAAATAACTCTTAATTGGGAAGTTATTACTGTCAACTTAAAGTCAAGTATTTTCTATTTATATAATAACTCATGGGCTACACATAGCGTTTCAATTTCTCGATACCATTACTCCTGTTTCATATTTATTGTTTTTAATTAATATGTTGCATTACGCAGGGTCCCCCGGGTGAATCAATTCGAGGCCCCCCAGGTCCTCCTGGGCCATCTGGACCTCCTGGACCTCCCGGATCTACAGCTGTTACTGAAATATCTGGTTCTGGTGATGATGTGAGTTATTACATTTTTATATGGTGCTATTTATGTATGTATCTTATTTATAACTTCAAACTTATTTCCTTCTTTTCTTCAAAACCTTTCATACGTTACGAATTTTTAGACTGAAAGAAGTATATGGCGTAAGCCCGAAAGGGATAGGAATACACATATTTCGTGTCTATTGGTATGCTCAATGTTTTAAGACAATAAATATCTAATCTAAACTCTATTATCTATTACTCTTATTTATCTCCATCAAAGCGTTCACAGTAGTTATTAGATAAATTTCTAATACCTGTTGATTTAGAATTTAAAGGGAAATCCTATACATAGGTAGTGGATAAACAGGATAAAATAAATGTTCATACCCACATCTAGCAAACTAGACGGCAATTTTGCCGCTTAGCCCGAGGGTCTCACCTGCCCCTATTGTAAACAAAGCTATCGGCAAGGTTTAATTTAGAAGATACAGCGATTAATTTTGTAACTTTGAAATGGCGTTGAATTTACGATAAAACTATTTTTATTGGTTATTTGTCCAACTAACAAATAATTATAACATAAACTATTATGTCAACTGACAATAAATGTTATAATTTTGGGTTAAATTTAATGTTAAATAAATAAGAAAACAATATTTCTAAATCCATAATGTGCTGTTACAAGGTTATGTGAATTATTTATTTTAACCAAAAATAACAGGCAATTGTAACGTTACCTGCCGTTATACTACAAAAGAATATTTTTTGTTGTTGTTTTGTTTTTTATTGTTGACTAGCTGTACCCGCGACTTCGTCCGCGTGGAAAATTTTTCCGTGATCTCCGAGTTACAGAGGTTACACGAGATACCTATATTGTTGGAGGAGGTCTTGAAAAAAGTTACTCTCGATCGCGGAGCCACATTGAATTTACGATGACGTCACATGTACAGAAACCTTCTCCTGTGTATCCCATTTCATTCGATTCCCATATTGTTGGTGTTGAACAAAAAAATTATTTCTTGTTATGGAACATCAGTCATATTGAATTTATGATTACGTTACGTATACAGAAACCTTCTCTTGCGTATTCCATTTGATTCGATACCCCTATTGTTGAATATCCGCCATATTCGATTTATGCTAACGTCACAAATACAGAAAACTTCCCCTGTGTATTCCATTTCATTTGATACCCATATTGTTGGTGTTGAACAAAAAACTTATTTCCTATAGCTTTTGCCCGCGACTTCGTTTGCGTATAAATTATAGCCTATGTATTATTCTGATGTATAAGCTATATTTTTGTAAAGTTTCATCAAAATCCATTTAGTAGTTCTTGCGTGAAAGAGTAACAAACATCCATACTTCCATACATCTATGCATCCATCCTCACAAACTTTCACATTCATGATATTAGTAGGATTTTTATAGTAGTTCTTTACCTATGAAAATGCCGTTTAGTATACAAAAAGTTAAACTATTTTTTTTATTTTTTTTTTATTTCTATTAACAAAGTATGCACCCATGCTATCGATGCATCTCTGCCAGCGCAGTGGTAATTTTTCAATGCCCTTCTTGAAGAAGTCGGTTTACGGGAGGCAACAAATTCTTCAAAGGCATTTTGTACTGCCTCTCGGATTTAGAACTTTTTTCCTGCCAGAATGTTGTTGCTAAAGTTGTCCAAATTTTGGAAAAAGTAGAAGTCTGTCGGCGCAAGGTATGGTGAGTACGGTGGATGACGTAAAACTTCCAACCATAGCTTAGAGACCGTCTGTTGTGCCGTGTGAGGTCGAGCTTTGTCGTGCAGGAGCAGTGGGGACGAGTGATTAACCAAGGCTGGCTGTAAATTTGTGAGCTTCTCCATCATTGTGTCCAGTTCCTCACAGTACACATCCGCAGTAATGGTCGTGCCGTTTGGTAAGAAGCTGTGATGAATTACACCAGCACTAGACCACCAAACCGTAACCATCACGTTTCTAGGGGTAAGTTTTCGTTTGGGGCATTACCTAAGTGCTGAACCAGGGTCTAACCAACATGATGACCGCTTACGATTGTCAAAAAGAATCCATTTTTCATCGCAAGTGAGAATGCGGTTCAAAATCCCTTTGTTTCTGTATCTATTGAGCAACGTAAGGCATACCTCAACGCGTTCGTCGTGCTGGTGATCGTTCATTTCATGCGGCACCTACTTATCAAGTTTTTTTACCTTGTCAATTTGACGCAAATGGACCAATATTGTTTTGATGCTAACATTAAAAGCTGCTGCTAACTCAGCAGTAGATTGTGTATCGTCAGCTTCCACTATCACCTTTAGTCTTTTGACTTTAGTTTTCGGGCGACCATGAGGTTGATTTTTCAGATCAAAATTTCCATGTCGGACGCGCTCAAACCAATAACGGGTCGTGCGTTCGCTTGTAGTGTTCACTTCGTATACGTCGTTAATGTTGTGAGCCGTTTGTACTGCATTGCTACCGCGACGAAACTCTTATTCCGTAATTACTCGTATTTTTATCCTGTCCATACTGATAAAAAAGATACAATTGTAGTGAAAACAAAACACTAATCAATTAAAAATGACTGAATTTGAAAATAAAACTCCATATTTTTAAAATAGAATTCATTTGAATTTAGAATTTATTGCCAGCCATACACAAATTACATTTCAAATGGCCAGTATTGTAGAACGGCAACTTCATAGGTACGGCTATTATTAAATATTTCTGAATATTAATCTTGCATTTTTATTTTCTATACGCTAGTTACGTACAGAAATTAGAAACCTGACAAACAAGTATTGAAACTTTTGTTACTCTCTTCTTGGGTCGGTTGAAGAAATAATATAACAGTGTTACTTTTTGCTCATCATTAGTCATGATCAAATGACAGACGTCAGGAAAGCATTCTCTCAGCGGTCGGATAATAAATTAAATACAATGCATAACTTTTCTTTAGCAAATTTTATGACCACCTTTTTATAACATTAAGGTTACTTCAGATATAGCTCCTTTCTACAACCAACGTCTGCTATTAGAAGTTCGTTCGTTTGTTGGGTTTACATAACATTATATATTATACCTCTTGTGCCTTAATCCATAATACAGCGTTATCTGCGCCTGCCTCAGTGCCCACAATGCGTACTCCTATCTAACCTGCACTTGAATAGCCTATTGAAAGGAGACTCGTTACAACATGAACGGTCATTTTAAACTGACTAGGTATCTCGTCTCGTCTTACTTTTTATTTTCTGTATATTATTTACGTAAATGCAGAAATCATAATTTTTTGGAGTCAATGAACTCTACCATATATGAATTATAATTTACATTTCAACTCATTACATGTGTACTGAACGTTGTTTTTTTTAGAAATTCAATTTTCATACTTCGTTTAAAGAACCGTGAATTCCAAAAATGAATTACCATTTCAGATTTCCTAATAATATGAAAGTCATGTCGTTGAAGATAAATTTTAATTAACTACTTAGTTTTAGTGTAAATTCAAAATATTTTCTAGGTTCTAAGAACTTTAAAACTTGTACCCCTCTTGAACCATATCTTTAGTGTGTTGGTAATACTAGTAACTATTATTTATTCATCCACATAAAATAACACCGATTTTCTTCAGTAATACCATGTAGTAAGTATTTTTCTTTTGGTCTTTTGAAAATCTGAGACTTTAATAACAAATATCTACCATAAATAAATAAGTAATAATTGTTACGCGACCCTTATAAGCTTTCATCCACGTGTCACTTGTTACGGGCTTATGTTATTTCACATTCTGGCAACAAACCAAATAATTATACCACTAGTACAACTGGTAACAAAAAAAAAACATACCACTGGTATGAATAAGATTTCAGATGGACTTTTTGGCGGGAACGGGTTGAAGTGATGTTGTCATTTTATTTATATTTTCTATATTTACATTTTTGGGAGTTTAAAGTACAAAAGTGATAGTATATTGTGTTTTAAAGTACTGTGTAAGTGAAAAGAATGGAGTAGATCTAAATAAACATGTGTAGCTTAGCTTATTCCTTTACTGGAGGAGTTTTACGATTACGATTCTACATAAGTACATACTAATACAATACGTGACATTGGCAAATACGCTAATCTGTGCGCTATGACATGAAGAAAAAAGAACAAAAGATCTGAGATATTGTTTTCTGAATGGTACAAATTCTAAAAACAAGTATTTATCCATTACTTGTATATTATTTGATTTCAGAATGATTATAGGATATTTTTAGTTGGCATCATAATCAAATTAAAACGCTCTTTAGAAAATCTTATTCTGATAACAACATATTACATTATTTTTCCTTCGGGAAAAAATTTTGATTTATTGATTTGTCGCGGTAATGATGTATTTGTTTAATTGCTAAGAGTATGTTATTTTTGAGATATTTCTTCGTCCACAATGAAAAGTACAAATAGAAGAGACAGACATTAGATGACAAATTATTACTTTTCTAAAATAGTTTTACGCCTCTATATTTAATTACATTATTTTATTGTATAGTCTCCTGAGTCCACAAAGTAACACCTGTGTTATTGTGTAAGTGTGTACCGGTGTAACACCTGTGTTACTTTGTGGAAATCCATTTCTTGTGATGAACTTCCAAATCTTTAGTTATTTTCCCCTCAAACTCCAAAAATCACCAATCGATACGTGTTTCGTCTCTCAACGAAGCATCCTCAGGATATTCCAGAAATCAGACTCGGTCAGCTAACCAGCACCGAAATTTCGGTATCCTGAGAATGCTTCGTTGAGAGGCGAAGCACGTGTCGATTGGTGGTTTTTGGAGTTTGAGCGGAAAATAGCTAAGGATTTTGAGAGTTCATCACTATTACATAATTATAATTAGCTTTTTATAAATATTAAACAATAAATAATTCTCTTTTTTCAACTCACAATTGGATTCCATAGAAGAATGCTATTAAAGTGAGTATCCCTGATTTTGTAAACGATAACAATATTTACATATAAAATAAATACTACATAGAAAAATACTTTTTTTGAATTCCGAACCGTACTCATACTAAATATAATATTATTTTCGATGGATATCACAAAGAATTTTATAGAAACCTTCAATATTCGTTTAAAAAGGTTGTAGTGATACTACATAATTATTAGTAAAATCATTAGACTTAAAATCTGTACTCAAAATACTTCATGTGTATGATTATTTTATTATATGTTTGCAAAAGACACAAGATACAATATGCGCACATATATAAATATGTATACAATATATGTACATATCGTACCTTTAGACTGAAACTGACCTAACTCAAAATTGTGAAATTTTGTTTTGGCAAGTTACGACACTGAATTCTACTAAAATAATAAAACGGATTTTTCACAAATGCATATACATATGTCTTACGATATGTAGCTAATGTGACGGACAGATAGGTAAGTTCATATTATATCTGGCTAGCAGGTAGGTTAAGTTTAATATAACAACTTAAAATTCTGAAATTTTGAATTGAGTCAGTTTCATTCTAAGGGTGCGATATTATATTTACAGAGAGGACTGATACCTTTTCTGTCACCTCAAACCTCCTCATCCTTCTCCTCAAACCTCATCATTCTCCTCACACACCGTCGCCGAGGCTAATGACATTTTCGTCAGACACTCGAACTATTTGATTTAATGTCAGTTTAGTCTTCCTAGACTTCCACTACCATTCGCTTTCGCTCTGTAGATTTTACTTCATCAGTCGTTCTTCACTCAATCCTTCGACATACCCGAACAGCAATAACACTAAAGCTGTGAATGTATCCTGAGATTAAATCACTTAAGGATTGTCATGATAATTTTCGTATTTCGAAAATCATTCTTAATCTGAGGAGTTAATGAGATTATGAAAAAAGTACGATTTATTTATTTTCAACTTTTTTTCAGCAAATATTTGGTGAAAATTACGCATCGCTCGGTCAATGCGGCTGCAATTCAAGTACTATTCTTTCATTGCTTCAAACCGCTCCTGAGATTCAAGGACCACCTGGTCCACCGGGATTGATCGGTCCAGATGGACGAACAGGCGCTCCTGGAATAGCTGTAAGTATAGAAGTGGGAAGTTAATCTACCACCGGTTCGGTGGTGGTCTCTTGAAATACAGGTGGATTTTAAATTATTCAACAAATTTAATATATTCTTAATGCAAATAGTTCGAATCGTTGACTTTAATATCAACGAAAATATTTAAAAAAAATACTTGAAATATTTTTTTCCGTTGTTTCTTATTGTTTAAATCATTCGGAATATTGATTTTCATTACGTTCGTTTATCACTTATTTTCTTATACATATATCGCTATGTCACTGTCTACTCGACTACAGCAAAGCCAAAAGGGGAATAAAATTAATTACTTTATATTTTTTTAGGTTCATAAGATACACTTATGAAGAAAAACGGAATCCTCATGAATTCACTCATGGATCCGTCTACCACAGTAAATTTTCTCAAAAACTGTGTTATACAAAATTGATATTTCTCATTATATTACATTTTGTACTAATTTATGGTTTAAGGTATCCACAAAAGAATTAAAGAACACTTGGGATCCTGTTCCGAGACAAATTGATCATACCCTCGTATCTCAGAGGCTATTGCGTTTAGAATTTTAAAAATTTCATCTAATTTAATGTAAAATAATGGAGATCTATGACACAAAGGACTTACGTTTGTATTATAAGAAATTATATTTAGTCACCATTATATAGAATTATATTGTTACATTGAATGTTTAGATGGTTTAAGCACGTAGAGAGAAAAAAAGATGAGAAACGAGACGAAGAAGATTTACAGAGCGAAAGTGAGTGGTAGCTGAAGCCAAGGACGACTACGGCAGACTTGTGAGGATCAAATAGCCGGAGTGTTAGCTGACGGAAATGTCAAAAGTACTCTAGTGCTTAGGCGATGGTGTGCGAGGAGAATGATGAGATTAAAGGAGGAGAATTTTGATATTTGAGAAAGGGAAAGAAAGGATTAGGATAACGTAACTTGGCCCTCCATTCTGTCTGACCATCCTATTGGGGATACAGCGTGAGAATATGTAGATCATTCTTGACTGATTTTTTGCAATGCTTTTTACATCAGAGAAACAGAAGTTATAACATCAATATATCAACTAAGCAAATCTCAGATTAAAAATGTTGCTCATAGGAATTATAATAATTAAAGTCTCTTTTTGATTGTATCTTCGCTATTCATGATTATTTCAGGGTCAGCCTGGTATGCCTGGAGAGCGTGGGCCGATGGGACCTCGAGGGGATAAAGGAGACCGAGGTGACATTGGCCCAAGAGGACCTGAAGGTCAATCTGGACCTAAAGGTGAACCGGGAGTTGACGGTAGACCCGGTAACCAAGGCCCACCGGGACCCCCTGGACCACCTGGATCTTCTGATTACAGCAATTTTGATGCAAGTATTAATTTCTTCATAGACATAGCAAAGCAATAAAAACGCTATTGTGAGTTCATTACTTTTATTAGTAATAGTTAATTCCATCATGCTTAAGTACTTTATGAAGAACAAACAAGTAGGTAAATAAACTTCAGTTGTTAAATTCAGTAATTTGTTGTGACAATTTTACGCATTCTTTGTTTGGGCAATTACAAGTTGAAGTTGTCGTATAAACACATCTTACGAAAAATTAATGTCACAGACCGTGAAAATATTGTGATAGATTGAAAATTTGCTTAAAGGTTAAAAGATTACATTACTTTTGGTATCATTTTATGTACTATAACATATAAATACAAAGGTAAGTGTTAGCTTGTTCAAAATCTTAAAGCTCCGAAAGTTTTTCACTGGTTACTTTGCAAAGAGACATCGTTGCAGTCGAATCAGGTATCAGAGTAAATTTATATATTAAAACTATATGGTATGTTACATACAATTACATACAATTACAATTGTATGTACTTTATACATACCGTATGTATGAAGTACATACACCTACGCCATATGCTTCAATAGATAGAAATGCTTTGTAATAACCTTTTTGTTTATATAATAATTACGCGTTACCATCAATTATTGCTGTAGATGTAAGCGATATTTGTATTTAGAGTACATAATTAAAAACAATTCGCCATGTTATGAACCAATAACAAATTTCCCGTTCTATAAATTTCACTATGTAATTTTATCATTCTTATGCCATCTATTTCTGTTCATTTAGTCAAATTGGAAGCCTAGACAAATATATAAGGTAAGTTATTGGAAAATGAGTGCTTCTACATACATACACCAACACATCAATAAATAACCTAATAACAAACTAATAAATAGATCACAAGACATGCCCGTTTATGTAATATTTAGCTACCAATAAACGATATTTGCTTACGCTTTTGATAGTGATTTTTGCTAGAAAACGTAGGTACTAAAAAGCTTCTAAAACATTTATAATTTAAACTACTTACATGGATAGATTTTTACTGAGAAAGAATGTGAAAAGCTACGTATAATCTATTTGATA
Organism: Zeuzera pyrina; assembly: GCA_907165235.1. Taxonomy (NCBI): domain Eukaryota; kingdom Metazoa; phylum Arthropoda; class Insecta; order Lepidoptera; family Cossidae; genus Zeuzera; species Zeuzera pyrina. The sequence goes on from OU015629.1 coordinate 8,380,912, forward strand.
TTACTTTGGTATAACCGTGATAAATATGTATTCATACTTGCAAAATTTGGCAAGTAATTGAGTGATTCAAAGGGAATTGATTGACACTTTTCAATTCTTTCCATTGTCAATACACTCAGGCTTGTAACTGAAACGAATGGTTCTCTGTAAGAAGTGATTGTGTCTTCTTTCTCAAACAAACCGCTTCCAAACAACTTCGGTAAAGTGTGAAAGTGACTTTTCACCCTTGATTTATATTGACGACGGGCCAGATAAGGAAATTTATTCGAATCGACTCCGCGGAAAGTTTGTCGTGTGTATTGTCTCAAAACAATTTAAATTTTGTCACGTTGTATTCCCAAGAAGAAATTTCGTAATTTAGAACTGCTATTTTGTCAGTTATGCTGTTCTACCTAATTAAATGTTTTAATAACAACTTTTAAAATGATGTGTTCTGAAATTTAAGTAAATTTTATTGGCACTTCCTACGTAAAATGTCGGACAAACGTTATTATTTCTAATTTAGGAATCGTTACTGGGATCGTATGGCAGTGCGATTGGCAGGCCGGGAGCTCCGGGTCCAAAAGGTGATGCTGGTGCACCCGGACCACTGGGACCTTCAGGCGAAAGAGGTTTCCCAGGACAAAAAGGAGAGAGGGGATTATCAGGACTAAATGGAGCGAAAGGCGATCGTGTAAGTGCATCTCTAATCAACAGCATTCGTACATATTGCATACGTACTTAAAAGTAATCACACTTCTAATTGTGAAGATACAAAACATATTAGAAACACAAAATATTATATGTATGTACGTATGGATGTATATCCTTAGAATTTTTTATGTGAGGAAGTGTTCATTGATTTTTATTTATAAATAAAATATGAACTCCAATAGATCCAATATAATACGAGTATAATAATTGAACTCTATTGATATCTATTAATAAATGTAATTCTATTCATAAACTGGTTGCACAGGGTTATCCAGGTCCCCAAGGTGAACGTGGATTAAAAGGCGATCGTGGTAGCCCCGGACTAGACGGTCGGCCGGGCATACCTGGTGCAAATGGAAGACCAGCAGAAAAGGGAGAAAAAGGTGAACTCATTATTTTCAGTTTCACTTTAATGTTGTTACATTTACTCAATAATAATACATTGATTTTCTCTTTAACAGGTGAACGAGGCTCCCCAGGTCCACCTGGTCCGCCTGTACTTGCTAGTAATGCGTTCAACTCTGAAGACTCTGAATTCTTAGCTACTGGTACCGAAAATATCACACAAAAGTTAATGTTACATTACAGTCCAAGTAAATTATTAATGCATAATACAATTTCATTGAACAGGTCAGCGAGAGATCGGAGCTAATGTTAAAGGAGATAAAGGTGACAAGGTATTAAATACAGATCAGATTTTTACAATCCTAATTTATTTTAATAATTAAATATGGTATAATAAATATAACTGTGACTCGTCGGCTGAAACAAACTTTTATTAACAGGGGGAAAAAGGCAATAGAGGTAATGATGGCCCACCAGGTTTCCCAGGTAAAGATGGAAAGTCAGGCGAGAGAGGTGATATTGGACCATCTGGACTACCGGGTATCGCCGGCCCTCCAGGCCAGCCAGGTCTCAAAGGAGAAAGAGGAGAAAGGGGTCCTCCAGGTCCAATAAGCGTTACTTCACCGGGTTCTGAAATCATTACCATAAAAGTAAGTCACTTCTCTCGTTTACACAGTGAGAAATTTTTCTAGAACAATGGCTCTTGTTTCCATTTGTTTTTAATATCTGAGATATTTTAACCAATTGTGTTGTTTTTCAAAAGGGTGATAAAGGAGAACCAGGCCTGCGGGGGAGACGAGGAAGACCAGGTTCTCCTGGTTCACGTGGACTTCAAGGCATACAAGGTTCACCTGGACCCCCAGGTAGGCCTGGTGACAAAGGAGATATTGGTTTACCAGGTTGGATGGTAAGTGATCTACATACGTTTCTTACTTAAAACTGTAACTTATTGATAACTGTTTTTTTTTCTGCCGCCCGAAGAATACGAAGGTAACATCTTCGATCAATACTTATAAACTTAAGAATAGAAATCAACAAACATTTTAATGTCATAATAATTTTTTAGGGTCGACCGGGTTCATTAGGACCACCGGGTACTCCTGGACCAGTTGGCCCGAAAGGGGAGAAAGGTGACCCAGGAGTCAATATTCTAGACGTCTCGATGGTTAGCAAATATACGGTTTAGTTTTATTTTTTGTTTTGTAATAAAGAACTAAATTGATAATAATGTTAACACAATGTGTTTCGATCCATATTATTTAATATTTTTTAGATCTGAAATTTTGTATCAAAACTTTTATAGTTTAAGGGTGAAAAAGGCGAAAGGGGATTTGAAGGAGTACCTGGCATACCTGGAGCACAAGGACCACCTGGTCTACCGGGTCTTCCAGGATCTCGATCCGATGCTGTACAATACCTACCAGGTCCACCGGGACCTCCTGGGCCACCAGGACTACCTGGCTCACCCGGAGTATCGATCGTTGGTCCAAAAGGAGAACCTGGCAACAGTTACTATGATGAGCGTCCTATACATGGCAATACTAAATATCGCGAACGACCAAGTGAGTTACCTCTAGATCTATATCTATTTTAAGCATCGTCAAGGAGTATTTATGTAATCAATATATGCAATAAATATAAATATCATGTTAGAATACTTAATTACCTTAACGATATCAATCGAATTAATAAAGGAGCCTTTGACCATCATTTAATACCTACATTGCATTTACGCATGCCGCTGGATTGCAGTTACAAAAGGTCGTTTCGATGAACTCAAAGCTTTAAAAGAACTGGTAGACCTCAAAGAAAGAGAAAAAGATAGAGACGGTAAGAAAAAACTTCGATAAGATAAACGTTTATTATTAAATACCAATGGAGTATAAAATAACTTCCTCGTCTTTTTACTTTTATTTCACAATTTGTTTTCCTTAACGAAACGAAAATAACTGTTTAATATAGTATTTTTATTTTTCGTTTTCGAGTTGTGTTGTAATTATTTGCGGCAAATGTGTTTCTGTTTCTATCTGTTTGATCTAGCTATCTAACATAGAAAATGTATACTATGTACTATATTTAACAAGCTATTAAAAGATTATTGCTTAAAGTTCTTTATTGTCTTCTTTCGATGTGTTTTAAAAACCATTTCAAATAAGGTAAGTTGTAAAAGTTACTGAATCGTTCCTCTCGGTAATACGAAGTCAAGATAAAAATATCATAACCAAAATATTCAACCCTTTCCTGACCCCTTGGGCCCACATTTAACTGCTGCTGTAGCAGCGTCATCGCAGTTCAGAATACTAAATGATGTTCTGCGATTTACGAGATACAAATATTTGATTGCATGATAAGTAATTTCATAACATTAAACATTTTATCTTTGCTTTCTTTTTACCGTAAACATTAAAGCATACAATAAAATAGTATAAGTAAATCAGATTTATAATTAATGTATTATTTATAAACGATGTCTACTTTATAATCTTTTAAACGAAACTTCATTTCATTCAATTAGAAACATCATGGATTCATGATTATCTAAATTTAGCATTGGAAAACTAAACAGGAGGGATGTAATAGCTCACTATTTAGGGAATAATAAGCTTAATGTCTAAATCATCAGTGTTAATCTATGATTACAGTCCCACCAACGTCTTCCAACTACGAGCCAAATTCGCCTGGTGATGATTCGAACGCTGGAAAAGCCAATGTACCAGCTGCAGCTGTATTCCACACAACTGAAGAAATGATGAAAGTGAGAGTCATATACAATGACAATGATGTTGTTATTTATCTTTTTAATTTGTCACGTTATTATCATTACAGTTGGCATCTTCAAGTCCAGTCGGAGCACTGGCTTACGTCATCGAAGAACAAGCTTTATTTGTCAAAGTTAATTCCGGTTGGCAATATGTTCTGGTTAGTAAAAAAGAAGTGCAATCAGTATTATTTATCTGTATTATGTATTATTCTAACTTTAAGTCCTTTAACTGAATTACGTCTGCCCCTGTCGCATTCGATTGATGTATTTTCTTCATTTTCTCCAGTTATATTTTCAAATCATTGTAAAGTCATTTTCTACATAAGTTAATCTATTATTACTAATGCTTACCCAGTGGTCGAAATTCGACCGTAATTCATTTAATTTTTAAGCTTGACGTTATTAAGGTATTTATTTGACCATTATTATGTGTACGCGAGTAAATATGCCTTCTTCGCCTCTCAGTCTGATCCGTCAATGTTCTTTGTCGAGACATAATGAAAGTAGGTGCGAAAGGTATATAAATAAGTCTTTCATGAAATTACTGCAATCGAGATAAGAAAAGTTTTTATTTAAATAATAAAATGTACTCACGTTTTGTAACCCAATTTTTTTTATAACATATGTATATAGAGCAACTTGTATTGCACTAATATACACATATAAAGCACAAATATCTATTAGACAAAATATACCACGAAGTAAGCAATACATATTTTATTTCATTGATGATTATGATAATAATAAATTCAGATTTGACATTCAGTAAGACCATAAACTGAATAAATAACGACCCCGTGGCGCAACGGGTAAGCACATCAGAAAGTAAACGGGGGTTGCGGGTTCGATTCCCGCCCCGAGTCTGGGTGTTTATGTATAATATGTATTTATTAACAAAAGAAAAGTACATAAGTAGTATATCAGTTATCTAGTACCCGTAACACACGCGCTGTGCTGCTTACTTTGGGACTAGATGGCGCGTGAAATGTCTGAGTATATTATTATATTATTATTATAAAGAAATAACCTTTTACTTTATTTATTTTAAGTAAAAATTAAAGTTATTTAATTAATAAATTATTAATTACACAATAAACTTCTAATATAAACTCTTGCCGACAATCTCGTGCGACTGTTTGATCCAAGGAGATTACGTATACCATATATGATCACAAACTATTATGACTTTGAAATCGATAGTCTTTTTTACATTGGCAGTATGAACGTAAACAATGAGTTTTGACATTCACAGTATGTACCATAAACAATTAGTTATATATTTAATTTAATTCAATTTAATGTATTTTTAGTGCATGTTATATAAAAGTATAAGGTTTCTCCTGTCCTTCTCCATATAAACTTTAAGTGTATCAAATTTCACACTCCTCCGTCCGTGCAATCTTTTTAAAAAGAGAACTAAAGTTTTCGCTTCACGTATTAATATATAGAAGATATTACCTATAACCATGATACAAAATCTTCACAAACAGAATAATACAAGTAAATAGTTAAGTAACATTGGAGTTAAAAAAAAAATTTATTCATTTATGATTATCGTCTTTCAATAGTTGGGTTCTTTGGTCACACAAGTTGCCCCACCAGCACCGCCTACTGCGGCCCCGGTCCCGCCTCCATTGCCTGCAGCAAGTTTAGTGCACGTACCGCCACCGATTTCAAATATGATAGAAAATTCACCGTCGTCTGTTGGACCCACTGTAAGTAGCTTTAGTTTTACCTACACACTGGCTGGTAACAAATAACAGTAAACGATTATTTCGTAAAAATGAGACGTATTTTAAAATTTAAATAGTATCGGCGTTAATATGACTGTAGATCACCCATGCGCCGCGCGCAAGGCATTCTCGATTATTTATTATATGGAATATTAAAAAATATTTACACATGACTGACATAGCTTTAAATTGGCTTTAACATACAGATATGTGATCTCATTAAAATGAACTGTGATGTGAAATTCTTTTAAGCTCCGACTGATTGCTCTCAATGACCCCCTGTCGGGCAACATGCACGGTATGCGTCGTGCCGACTATGCCTGCTATAGACAAGCAAGACGAGCAGGGCTCAGAGGCACATTCAGAGGTTTCTTAACAAGCAGGTAAATAAGAATCTTTTTTTACGTATACGTTTTCAAATTACGTATTCAGATAACCCCAAAGCAATTTTATCGTCAACCTACAACGTAAAACATTTTAACGTCATATCTTCCGTCGTATCAACATCTTCTTTTCAACATTATCTTACAATTAAGTGTCATAAGCATGATTTAAAAACAGTGAATATGTAAGTACAAAGAGGATTCCTAGACTACGTTTCCATCCTTAACATTTAGCTCATAATTAAGCTTCGTATTGCGTAATTCAGTACTGTACATATATACGTGCTCATTTTTAGACAAATCTATATGTGTGTGTATTATATATATGCACCCATTTCTGGTTTCATGTCTCATGAACTAAACAAGCAATTATGTATTTCCATTTCAAAGAAAATGTACCCAAAGTTTTTCTTAACAGTACCGTATTTACAGAAACTTCCTTTATAAAATGTTTGATCTTTGCCACCGAATTTTCAGTGTTTTATTACAATTTTTATAGGTATTTCACGCAACACAACTTATAAAAACATTAATTAATGGATAAATAAGTGTTAGTATAATAAAAACATTAATTAATGGATAAATAAGTGTTAAATATTTCCAGAATACAAAATTTAGATTCTACAGTACGGTACTCCGATCAACACCTACCTGTAGTCAACACACATGGTGAGGTTATCTTCAAGTCCTTCTCTGATATTTTCGATGGCAATGGTGGGCTCATGGCAGGGGCACTCAGAATATACTCATTCAACGGAAAGAATATTATGACTGATTCGCATTGGTGAGTGCCAATTAATTAAATTAAACATGTATTCACAATACAAGACGTTTTTTTAAGACAGGTTACGACAGGTTACGACAGGTCGCATATCCTAAATATATTCTTGAAATGGAACTTTCAACCCAAAATGTTTCTCTTTGTCTTGTGTGTAGATGTTTCATTTCATTCCAAACGTTCATGTTCATAGAATCGTTATGAAAAGAACGAAAAGAATATGTTATTTTTATTGAGATTATATATTCAATATAAATATATAAATGTATGTATACGTCCCACTGAAAATAGACTTTTCCTACAAAAAATTATGAACGAGACAAGCCATACTCCATCAAACGATACCAGTACGAATTACCGGAAATCAACTAGTGACCAATATAACAACAGTTTTGAAGTCGCTCATAATCATAATGATAATGAAAATACCTATTAATTATAAAAAAAGAATAATAATATTATAAAAAAAAATGTAATAGACCTCAATATTCCGTACAATTACAGCATAATATAATCTCAAATTAGGCTCTAGGCTTTTACTGTAATTACACAATTAACCTGGGTCCAGTAGTCAAGTTTCAGTAGTCAAGCCAATTCAGAAAATATCGTTTCCTAAATTGACCAAACCGGGAATCGAACCAGTGGTCCAGCATGAAAAACATCGCGGCAGCGATCCAGCCAACTGTGTCTGACCTGATTTAATGATTACCGCTTCAAATATGTTGTAATAGCCGTGATTGATTATGTAATTAATGTAATTAGACGACCTAGTTGGCGCAGTGGTTTAGACGTTAATCCAAGCGCGGAAGGTTCCGGGTTCGATTCCCGGTCGGGTCAAATTAGAAAATGAATTTTCCTAGATTGTCTCGGGTCTGGCTGTACTGGGAGACGCCCCCAGTAGTCGTCGTCTGGTTCACATAACACAGGGAAAAACCCTAGTTTGAGATCAGATGATTGGTGTGTATTGTCTGGCGCATTATTTTAATTTTTTTTTTAATTTACATGTCTTACAAAGTATGAAGACGATACGTATGATACTGGATTACCTGTTCGGCGGTTACCACGTGCTTAGCCCTTATCACCGTAATAATCATCAACGCACCGATACGATACTAGCGTATTTCGTAGGCGTTAGTAAATAATTATAAAGTATTTACGGCTTTCACTCAAAAGAATCTGTTAGGAGAAGGGCTAATTGCTAAATTATTATCTGCACCCACTTCTTAGCAAACTGTTCTTAGTAGTGAACATGGGAGGTAAATCTCCTGAGGCAAATTTGAAATATCAATAGATGGCTAAAATAATTTAGGAAAATTCGTTTTTCTACTATGAATGCAATATTGGAATTATCAACATTATAAAATATTATCGATATCGTCCAACTAAATCCTAGACTCCGACCCCTAGGATGCGTAGATGAATTAAAATCCTAGGCACTATTGTATAACATATAATACAATTCCTTTTTTTTAAGTTAAACTTAAAAATAAAAACCAAATTTGTTTGCAACGAGTCGGTTGAATCAGTAATAAGACTTATGATGTCGTATCAGGCCACAGAAGATAATATGGCACGGATCTCATGCTAGTGGAGAGCGGGCTTTGGACACCTTCTGCAACGAGTGGCAGAGCAATGACCCGATGGATCGTGGCTTGGCCGCTTCACTTTACTCGCACAAACTACTATCACAAGAAAGGTAAACAACTATTTGTTATTTTTATTTGAATTTATGATTTTGTTCGTTAGAAATTATGACATTGAGAACTGCATACATGTCCACTGTAAAATGTTGTTTCTATAAACAACATTCAGTCATACGTAAGATGACTACTTGATCAAAGATTTTCAGAGTACCTCGAACACATAACATAATACCTCTCAGGCAAGCTTAGTCTAACTACAAGTGAAATGTTATTTCATTTGTACTCGTTACTGTGAACTGTACAGCGTTATGTGAAACTGTACCTCGCTGAACAACAACTCACATCCTTCATCCAAAAGTCGATATGGAAAATCTGATGAAGATTATATCTGACTGGTTGTAACAGATGATATAAGAAGAAAAAATATAGATAATTTGCATATGTAACGAAACAGTAGTTTTAATTTTGTAAGATTTGTTTGTTTCTTTTTTCCAAAGCCGATTGCATGATTTTTATTTATAACAATTGATATACTTACCTACAGTTTATTTATGTAATTTTATGACTGTAAAAACTGTACCATTTCAGTATTGAGCAAATATATTTCATAATGGCGATTGTACTTAAATATTTTCATAACTTTTTAAGGTACCCTTGTAACAATCACTTCGCTGTGCTTTGTATTGAAGCAACCTCGAATGTGAGCGTTAGAAGAAAAAGGGAGATTAAAAGGTAATTGTACATTTACACTTGTTTATAATATGTTATGTCATATTTAAAGGTTTCATCGCTTATAACTAATGTTGTTTACAGATTTAACGCAACTAACTTATTAGATGATGAAGATTATCTATATAATGCTGAAGAATATCAACAACTACTGAACGAGATATTTGCTCAACCGTTTAGAGTAAATTAAAAATGCAAAAAGCGACTAATGCAAAGTAGTAAATATATTATCTGTACTTCACACAGAACAGTATTTGTACTGCTTAAATTGTACTCTATCATTTTATTGTACTACTCGACAAAGGTAGATACTGCTCGGATTTGAAAATATTTCGGAATGAAATCTATTTTAGTGCTTACCTACCTATAAACAATATTATTTGTGATATCTCAGTAATAATCGGTGTTTGTAGAGATTATTAAAAAGGTGAAAGCGATGAAAAAAACGAAAAAATATTTAGTTCAAAAAATTTATAACACTCAAACCGTTCCAAATTTTAATTTAAACTTTGAAATACATTTATACATATGTACAATGCTAACTCCATTTTCGCTACGCTGAGAAAATTTTGAGATTATTCCAATCGAGTCGCTGAGCTTGGTGTTCATTGAGATTCCTATTAAAATAAGCTCGTATTAAGGGATTTTACCATGTATAAAAATATTAAATTCGTTATTGTCGTATTACTATGCCATTGAAATGTTAACGTGTGAATGTATTTGAACGGTTTTATTTCAGTATATGATTAAGCTATAAAGCTTTAAACACTTATTTACTACATTTTACGCATATTTGTAACATATTAAGTATATTATAGGAAAATAAATTAATTGAAATCAATGTTGTTGAAAAACATCTATCAAAACTGCCATTATTTCGTTAGCTTCTACGCTACGATCAAGAGTTTTACTCTCAACTACATTAGATTAATATTAGTCATAATACAAATCGTCAATCGTAAAACGATTTGCAATATATGTGATTAAAAACATTTATTTGAGACTGTAAATATTATTTTTACTGCTAATTTTCTTACGCGACTATTATTGTCTAAGATCAATCAAGGTATTATTAAATAGTTGTTAGTGAATTGTACAATGTTTAATAACTAAACTTAGGAAATTCAAGTTCGTTTAGAAATTATTGAATAGTGTATTTTATTTTACTCATTGTATTAGAATAATTTCAATATCAATATAATAATTAATAACGAATTGAACAAAATACACTCAAGCGAATTCCCGCAAAGAATATTATTTTATTGAATTATGTTTTTTTTCTGTGATGCTGTATAGGTACATTCTTATTTATATGACGAATTCAGTACATGAATTTTTTGCATAGCTCTTTTCGACTGGTGATTGCGTTAGTGTGTGCATAGATACTTACTATTCTTTAAACTCGCAAAAACCTTTTTTAAGTATATAGATAGATAACGTGTCTCTCTTAGTTCAAAATTTTTATTTTACTTCAAAAACATCACAAACCGTTCCTAAATAATACGTACTGAGTAAATAAACAGATAGGTATTAGGTGACGTTTTATATAATATAGAAACATAATTCTCAAAATTATTATTACGTAAAATTGTGCGACAAAACACTCACGGTTTACGTGCAACATGCTTCTCTATTTTTAGGTCTACTACTTGTCTGGTAATAAATGTTATAATAATGTGTAAGAGTCTGAACTCTGTCGACTGCGAACTCCTTCGTGCCATTGGCAATTATACATGCATACGTATTTGTATAATAAAAGCAAAGTCTGATTTTTTTACTTTAATTTTCAAACAAAAATTACATTTTTTTATATCTAGGCAATTTATTTAACATTACCTTGTAATTGTAGTGAACTAGTCGAAATTTGTATGTTTTACTGTTTTTGTTATAAATGAATTCTAAATATTTTAATGTGATGAAGTGTATTTATAATTAGTGAAAATATATTTAGTTATTTCACATAAGACCAAAAGCAAAAAATACGTACTTTGACGGATTTTGTTGAATGATTATGTTTGCTACCTGTTATTTTTTTTTTAAATTATGTTACTGTATAAACATTTCAAACATAAAGCTTGCATTTACAATCATTTTTAGTTCGTTTTATTGTAGATCTCACGTCTCTTCGCGAAGTCGAAAACTATGATTATGAATTTATGATATTATAGTTACGTGTCGCGTGTTCATAAGGAATTTAGCATAACATACTTACTTATATATGTACTTATCGTGGATGAAACTGAAACCCACAAAATTGTGTGAAATGAAGTCTTTGCTTACTACTAACTAGACAAAGGACTACACAAAAACAGTAAAACCTTATAATTATCTACATGACATACCAACACGCATTTACGAAAAATGTTAGATGTAAGCGCTTTTGAATACCTTCAATGTGTGTATTATAATATGCCCGACTGTATTTATACAATATGTATTTGAAATAAGTCGAATAAATGTTTTCACTACGATTACTAACGCTTTTTACTTTTCAGTGTGATATCTACACTTATTTTCCTTTACTTTTACCTTACATGTACAATTTATACAAACATTTTATGCAGCTTTCCCATTACTTACATAAAAAAAATTCAAAGGCAAATGTCAGTATCAAAATGTGACTTAAAGACCCTTATCTCTTCAACGAATTAAAACGAAAAAGTCTATTTTAACGTGATTGTAAGGTTGTAAGTTTATATACCTCAGTGTTTAGAGTATATTAATATTATATATTATTATTGATAATTTGAACTCATTTCTAAAAAAAAAGTTTTGAACCTGGACAAACAAACGAACAACAAAATAATTTTTAAGATAATTTCTTAGGTTTATAGATTTTGTATAAAATCCTAAACATTTGTTTCTATAGTACGGCTGCATTTAAACCATTTATTGATTCAACTTATCCTGTCCTACAATTGTCGTGGTTCCAACCGATACTACGTGAATCTGCGATTGGCAGATTAATTGATTCCCTGCCAGGTAAAACGTTTCTATGGTGAAATTCCAGACGAAGCGACAGACCATTTAACTGAATCAGTATGTCTAGAACAAATGAATGTAGAAAATTACCGAGTATTGAGGCTTTTCGACTGAAAATCATAGACGAAAAAATCATCTAAACTAGAAAAGTATAATGTAGTACATAAATATTACCCGGAAATTCACCGACAGAGTTAGAATTTCTATTTGAAACGTTATAAAAAGTGGGACAATGAAAGACACAAAAATACGCTAATTATTATTTAATTTCTAAAAAATATTTCCATACAATCACATTCCATATAATTGTGAACACATCTACGTATCTTCATATGTGCTATGTACCTACTTAGTGTTAAGTAGGTATACTATTTGTTATACATAATATGTAACAACACATACATAAGTATGAACGTACATATTTTTACATCTATTCATGTGTAGGTACTGTTACTTAAATATGTACGTACAATGTACATAATACCAACGAATGAAAAAATTCTACGACAGTGAGTTTTGTAATGACAATGTAATATGTATATAATACATGGAAAATATATTTCATATAACATTACATGTTATATACATATGTAATATAATATAGAGATACATGCTTAGTAAATACTTAATCCCATTTTTCCAGCTGATCACCTTCCAGCGCAGAGCGTAAAGGTTGGCTAAAAGGTTAACCTATGCTTTAGCTTCCATAAGCTTCCATAAGCCTGACTGTAAAAAGGTCTTTCAGTGAAGCTTACATATAGGTACTTCAATAAGATTACACTGTAACCTAAAGACTAATAAATAAATTGTATCAAATTTAAATCGCAAATTAAATATGCTCGATAACACTTTTTTTGTTGTCACCTCAGATTTATTTAGTCTGAGGTTTTCGCTATCATAGATAGGGTGCTTTGTTCTTGTGTTCCTTATTATTATTACGGGTAGCACTCACTTCACTAGTTGGCAGTAACAGTTCCCTAAACTAACCTTCTTCTTATGTCCATTGTCAAGGAACTATAGATAACCTCAACATTTACATAATGGTGAAATCTTTGCTAATGAATTCGGTATATTTTTAAATGGTGCCTAGAGGAAAGTAACTTAATGTGAGCTAGTGCTTTAATATTGGCTAGTAACATTTCTAGAAAACAAACATTTGAAATACGTTACATGCGACTATCTTCTATGAAGCTCTTTGGTCCGGCGCGAACTGCCGCTAAGGCAGGACTGTGTTGTTTCGCGGCAGTTAAAAAATTTCGTTAGACACGTAAACGTATATTATTATGACGAAAATTATGGCTCAATACTGTAACTATATGTTTTATTTTAGGTTTTTTTATCGATTAATTGCTTGTGATGTATGACTTTTAAAATACGAAGTCAAGATTATTTCGGTCAATAATTTCGAATATTTGCTATAACATTTGTACTTTTCAGTGTTTTTTTTTGAAAGCGGTTAAATTTTTTTCTTAAATTTTTTTTATTTCTCACTTTTGAGTGATCTTGGCCTAAATAAATATCTAGGGCAGGTCAGCAATTAACTTCTTTTTAATTCTCGAGCGCAAAGATATACAAAAGAACTATCAATATAAATAAAGGTTATAACTAGGTCTCGTTAATTGGTGTATCTTCGAAGTCCAAGCTCCAATACTAGTGAAGTTTTAATGGGACTACATTTGAAATATGCCCTACCAAACAAAAAAACAATCATCGAAATTAATTCATAATTGGAGGAGTAATCATGTAACAAACAAAAAAAAATACAGTAGAATTGAAAACCTTTTTTTGAAGTCGGTTAAAAAAATATACATTTCTAAAAACTTTTTTATTTTTGATCCAAAAACAAAATAGTAGCCCATATTTAGTTACTGTGTTCTATCATAAACAACAAAGTCAATTCTTAGGTTCAGATGAAAATAATCGTTCCTAAAACATCCATAGTGTGTGTGTAATTACTAAAAATAGAGTTCAATATTATTACACATTGATGTTCTGATCAAATAGCTAAATAATGACTTGATACATGACATGTCGTATTCACGCTCGCTGTTTCCTTAACAGCGTAGACTACGTAGATAGACAGTATAGACAATGCACCAAGTATCACGATTCTTATATTCTTCTTTCACTTCTAATTTCATGATTCTTATAAAATGTACTCTTGCCGAGTTTTTTTGTCATTTCAATCAGCTAACACTATAGTTATTCGTCCGTCATAACCCATAAGTCGGCCTTGGTCTTTCTTGTTTCCTTTTACTACTCAGTTTCACTTTGTTGATTTTTTTCATCACTCTTTCGTCACTCACTCTGCGTTCCAACATCTAAGCATTCCTTTCTATAAAGGACTGTATGAGAATAGAGTCAGGAATAATGGAACAAAAGGCAAGAGAACCAGACACGACCGATTTATTCCGAAGCTACCAAAAGAATACATAATTCACTGGAGGGTAGTTTGTGTTGACATTCCTGAGGCTTCGGCTCGACTAGACCGGTACCTTCCCCCATTTCGCTGGGCTGGCCATGCAGTACAGAGGTGAGCCGTTTGCGCAAGTCGGCGGGTCCTTACGAGGGCTGGGGCATTCCCTTGTCACATGGGTGCCTCAACAGCGGAAGCAGGTGAGCTTCCGGTGGCAATTGTGGGAAGAGTGCCTGTAGCCTTGTCAACGGTGACATTGGGCAACACCGCGCTTCCCTCGCCAGGCTTCTTGATCCCGGGTATACACAGAAGCTCCTCTACACCGTAGATAGCCGTCGTGCAGCGAGCTTTCTCGCTCTGTTTTTATTCCCATGTGTTAGACCATACATAGAGGGGTATGAAACTCGCTCAATTTATTGTCAAATTTCACTATGAATTTATGAATAATTACAATTAGGTCGTTAAGACTAGCGGGGAAATAATAACACCGATAGCTAGATCGTTTATTGTTTCACCTATTAATATCATATAACAAACGGCGTAGAATTTATAGTGAAAACTATGACTAAATTTCTATATAAACAGCAAAATACGACTTCTTAAATCTAATATTTACAATGGTATCATCCCGTCGTCAACACTGACATCAATTCATCATCCTACCTTACCGTATGCATCTTCTATCCGCGTAGGTGATACCGGACATGTTATGTTTCTGCGGGATAGCATTCCCAGTGCATTCGACATATGTTGCATGGATGTAATGTATATAGATAAAACCTTAACTTCTATATCCTATTATTTAAATCCTTAGTTTTCTTCTTTTAAATCGTGCCTCAAAACAATCATATCGGAGACCCAGATTCTACACCTGTTTTAACAATAGGTTTGAGTCGTTATTGTTCTCAAATCCTCTTACAAAACTTTGAAACAGAATGGTCGGAACTAAACCGCTTTACCAACTTGTCCGGTCCTCCAAAATCTCCGCAAATCTGTTTTCAGAATCCTCTATTACTTTACAGTTAGCGATAAAACAATCATCGTAAAATTTTGATTAAATTCGAAAGCTTATTTAGCACTTAGCACTTTAAAAAAAACTTTAATAAGCACTTTTAATAAAACTTTAAAAAGCCACAACAATTGCAAAAATGAAACAATAATTAAAAAACATAAATAATAAAATAAAATTACAGAATAAGGACAGTAAAACAGCGTTTAGCTTTTATTAGAATTAGCGAATGGTACTTTGAGATTGGTTGCAATTACCTGTACATATCCATTATTATTTATCGTTATCTATATACTCGTAACGTAGATGTAAATAAAAGAAATGGTTTGCTAAATTTATTATATTTCAAGAACTCATTTCAAAGCATTACTTTATTACAGTATTTGTAGTTGTAAGGTATTGTTGTATATACGTATTTTATGTAAATATACAATTAATAAAATAAAAAATAAGCTAAGTATTATAAATCTAATAAATAGAGTTTCGTGAATATCTCATTTGCACTGTTTTCCTAACGAGATCCTCAAGAGAGCGGACAGAAATGTTCGTGGAAATCTTTTAATTTTCAACGGCTCAGTGTAACAGTTCTTCCATCTTTCAAATGTCAGTTTACCGTCAACTCAAGACGCATCCAACCCATGACAATATAGAAACATAAACGCAACCAGCAATCAAACCCGGATTCTCTTACCAAGGACTTTGCATTCTTACGCGTTGCGCCGCAGAGGTCATTTCAAAAGTATTTTTGTAAGTCATTAACTAATAAGATATCCTCGTCACAAAATGTAAGTATTAAATTATGCAAAAATTTTAATAATTTTTTATTTTATGATTTAATTAAATAATTTTAAAAATTAAAATGCAAGTATTTTTATACATCGTTAATAATGTATTATTGTCTTCCAAAATGTAAATATAACGTACCAAATGTCATGTAGGTACTATTCTACGTATTTTCCTTGTAATAGAGCAACATGTAGGCATAATTTGTAAATTTTGCAATATTCAATGTATGAATAGCTGTAAATTTTCCTTGGGAAACGTCATAACAGGAGTTTCATCTAGTCTACACACGGCTCTACATTATGAAAATTCAGTTCGCGTATGAAAAGTGAGCAATATCAATTCCACGAACTTTTGTAGTATCTATTGCTGTAACAGCCAGACTCCAGAATTTGTAATTTAAAATCAATTTGTTCAACACAGCACAGAACAAATAACGAGGTAGAAGAAGTTAAAATCTGCTTCGTAATCAGCTAGCTTAATTTCAATTTCTGTACACGTTCTTTCCAAAGGCTGTAATTAGCAGTAAGAAAGAAAACACAAATAAAATGATATGACCTTTTTTGTTTGAAACGGTTCTTAAAAGAAATATTTGTCGCATTTATACAGAACCATTCGAAAATTTCGTAATTTATAAGTTTCATGTAATGATCAATGGTACCAAATGACATAAAAGTTGGAAAAATATACTATAAAGATAAAGATTTTAGAATAGCGCTACTAAATATCAATATGAT
The DNA here is from genome assembly GCA_907165235.1 of Zeuzera pyrina. Lineage (NCBI taxonomy): Eukaryota > Metazoa > Arthropoda > Insecta > Lepidoptera > Cossidae > Zeuzera > Zeuzera pyrina. The sequence continues at coordinate 8,397,904 of OU015629.1, forward strand.
ACGCTGACGTCCACAGACTGCTGGGCTAACCAACACTAACCGAAAATAAACTACAGTCTAGAACACCGTCGTAGCGTGACTAGTTTATCAATTATTTTTAGGATATAATTTGGTAAACTAAATATTTCTATCAATAAATATTTAGGCGCAAACAGGGGTTTTATCCGTTACGTTGTGAAAATCAATTTAATATGCACGAAACGATTTTCTTCCTCTTTTATAATGTAAAACTGTTAAAATCTGGAGACCCTACCGATATCGATATTTCCTTATACAACTTCGGCATTTCCAAGGCAAGAGTGAATAGACACATTCTAGCCAAGCGTGATTAATTTTTAGAAATCATCATTGCTTTCTATCAGCAAAGCTGAGGCTATGCGTACGAGTACACATATTAAAAAAAAGTGACGTGAATAAAAATAAGTCAACTCAATTCGAATTTCGAATGCGATTTCGACTCACGCACAGAGGATTCAATATGATATTCAAAAAATTGCAGCTTTTCTAAATTTCCTGTTTAGGTAAGTCTTTATACTACTCGACATGTTCAAAATACTAGTTCTAGTAGTTTTAGATATAAGGGCAATGATCAAATTGAGTCAGAGTAGCCAATTATTTGCCTCATTTTAATTTCTTCTGTGATTATTCTGAAATGTCAGCTACAGAAATAATAATGCACATAAATATACATAAATATATACATATTATTTAGCATAGGTGTATTAGTCAAACGTCCATGCACAAACAAGACAATCGTAGTATTCAGTAAATGAAAACTATTCACGGTGATTAATAAACGGAAGTCCTTTGTCATGAAATCAGCTTTTAACTTAATCCAGGAATTTTAGCTTTGAAACCGGCAACTAGCGCACTCACAACTAACAGAATTAAACGAGGTACCTTTATCTTTAAACCGCAACGACTTGGACTTAATTGAAACTGCGAAATCCCCTGAAATCAAGAACTTCCGACGATACGTTCTCTCCAATCAGTAAAAGTAGTTCAGAAAATTTTAAAAGCTAAATTATCTCTATATTTACACTGACTTATTATATGTAGCGTTATTACAGCTAAATAAGAAAATCAATTCAAAAGTTATCAGGTTAAGTTTTTTAATTCTTAGCGAAGAGCTGATTATTCAGCCTCTTGTCTATTACGTCGACAATGATTTATTGACGTTAATTGCTTAAGAGATAAAGGCACCTGGCAAAAAAGGTCGTTTTGTTCTCGTTTTCAGGAGAACTAATTGATTTTTCAGAGTAACTGTTACTAACTCAGCAAAATTCGGGAATATTTTAATGTCAATAAAATACGCAAGTGCGTAACTAACTCCATTAAACACATACTATTACAAACATACTAAACATAAATTCGACGTTTTGATCTCATTGATGAGTGTCGATCACATATGTTTAAAATAGAAAACATCAAAATAAAATTGCGCATTTATGTCCCAGGTCAAAATTGCTCTCCACTTGCACTAAATACTAAAATAAGTCTACTTATACCGCTACAACTATAACTATGTAATGTCCTTAACATTTTCAATTACTTACACCAGTAAATAATCAATCTGTGCCGAACTGTCTGGGCGTTCACTTATAAATACATAGTTAACCATTTTTTTTGTATGATCCTCAACCAAGAAAAGAATTAAAGCCGCGTGGTTACCGAAAATAACATTCTTACATAAAAAATCCTTTCATGCTGCTCTAGAAGAGAAAGAAAAGTATAGAATGCACCAGCTGCTTAATGTTCCCGCCTATTCTTTGGCCAATAAAAATTGAACAAAGAATAGGCGTTTTAAATATAAGGATAGTAAATATAAGGTTTTTCATATAAGGCGTAAGGAGTAATGGGTTGCTAGTCCATCGCCTGTATGAGCATGCAGGCGATGGACTACCAACCCATTACTATTTAGTTCTATTTTATCATCGCTAAGTCTAAACATTTACTATTGTTGAAAATAGCGTCATAGTGTAATTTTTCCCTTCTGATTTCTCCAACCCGAAAGGTCAATAGCGTAAAAATATATAAATTGTCTATGAATATAATAATAGTCAATGGTTAATAATAGTAATAAAGTTGTAAACCATTTATACTCAAATCAAGCAACGTGCATGAACTTCCTTGAATCTTTTAGCGGCTACATGAAGAGTTCACGGTTTAAGAATTGATACGAAAAACATTTAATGCACGCGTTCAGTATATTACACCACAAACAAACCTAAAAAATGTACGTCAAGTAGAGAATATCACCACTGATATCTAAAATCAATGGAAAAGTTTTTTACTAATTTTTAGTGTAATATACTGTCAACTTATATTTTTTTAATTTCAGATAAACGAGTCCGATGGATATTAATTAAGTAGCAAAATTTACCTTTTCATGTAAAGTCTGTTTTTCGCCAGAAACATCTGAAACAACGCATCAACTCACTCCATGAAGATATCCTTTTTAATCACCGGAGTAATGCTCAGTGATTCACCGTTCGTATCAAAAGTTAGTCTGTCCTAATGTGGCCACGCATTAGCCTAATGAAAACCGTCCCAATGAAATACTTTTGCAATTAAAGTAAGCGTTGTCGGGTAAGAGTGTATTGTGTGGGCACCCTGGGGAAATCAACCGCAGGCGCTGTAGAATGTCTAATTCCACACGAGTCAACCGACGCGTTACAATCTCGTAAAATGACGTTTTTGTAACTGAGGCACAGTCAGTGGTTTCTGAACAGTCCTCAGTCAATGACACTGTAATAAACTTCTTTGACAGTTCATAGTCTGATAGAGAATCTGTTAATAAATAATTAATTAATAAATAATTTTGCCTTATACATTCAGTCAAGAAAGTATCGGGAATGGATGATTTGTTTATGGTTCCAAATTCAATTTTTTGTTTTTTTTTTGTTGTTGTTAGATTGGCACAACTGTTTTCCATTTTAGCGCGGAGTTTGAGTTGCATCTGTTATTTACATTAAATACAGTGCTGTTTTTTGGTTATATCGATACGTCAGTGGTTATTGTGGTTATTTGGGGGTCAACTGAGGAAGCGTGCTCGTCGCGACCCCTGCCAGCCCTTTTCAGGGCTGCAATTCCTCTTCTGTGCATACCATGCGGGACAACGGCAATTATAATGTTAGGGCGTCCCCCGGAAGCGACGTACACCGGTCTGTCCCCGCTGGTGTGTGCAGAGTGCAGTTCGGCGTTGGGGACCGCCACCCAACACGCTGTGCACCTAGCGGCGGGAAGTGGAGGGAGGAGTGCAGAGTAGCTGCGTAGAATGTGAGAGGTGGGATTGAGGAGAAGATGAATGAAGTGATTGATATTATGGAAGAGAAAAGATTGGATGTGCTATGTTTGAGTGAAACTAAGCGAGGCGGCAGTGAACTTGCCGACTTGCCCGGAGGAGGCATCGCTTTGTGGTCAGGGGTACCACAAGGAGATAGGGGATGCCAAGGGGTAGGCGTTTTACTGTCCTCTCGTATGGTTAATTGTATGACTGAGTATGAATGTATAAATCCCAGACTGCTCTGGGTACGCCTCAAGATTGGGTTGACAAGAATTTTTGTTTTGGCAGTATATGCCCCAGTGTCCTCTGTCGGTTTGGCAGAACTAGAGCAGTTCTGGGAAAATGTTAGAGAAGTTCTAGCGACGGTTGAAGAGAACGAAAGAATTGTTGTGTGTGGAGACATGAATGGATGGGTCGGGACAGCTCGAACAGGATTTGAGTCTGTCCTAGGCAAATATGGAGATAAGAGAGTAAATGATGCTGGTAAGATTGTGCTAGGACTGTGTATGGAAAAGGATCTTTTTGTGGCTAATACCATGTTTGGGCACAAAAGGATCCATCAGTACACGTGGGAAAGAAAGGGTGCGAGAAGTATGATTGATTTATTCCTGGTGGATAGCAGACTTAAGAAGCAGGTAATGGACACAAGAGCGTATAGAGGAGCCGACCTCGGGACGGACCACTTTCTGGTAATAACCAGAATAAGGGGTCTGTTCGCAGCATGGCGACATCGCGTAGTGTCCAAACCTGCAGCGGTTAGCCGTATTAAAAGCTGGAAACTGCAGGATGCGACCACCAGGAATGAATATGAAAGGGTATTATCCAGTAAGCTTGATGATAGATTGAAAGTGTCGAGGATGTTGAAGAATGCTGGCAGAACCTTAGAGATAGTATGGTTGAGGCTGCGAAAGAAGTGTGTGGAATGAATAAGATTGGGAACGGCAAAAAGCGTGATGTGTGGTGGGATGATGAGGTGAAAGTGGCTGTGTATAAGAAAAAGAAAGCATGGCGAGACTACCTTGCTACTAATGACTGTGGTATGAAAAATTTGATGAAAGACAGGTATAAGCTGCAGAAAGCAGAAACGAAGGCACTAGTGAAAGAGAAGCGTGAAAGGTGTAGGGTGTTAGATGAAAACAAGATGTCGGACAACTTCGAGGAAAATTCCAAATTATTTTGGAAAGAAGTACGTAAGATCCGAAGTGGTCCGGCACCTTGCAGAATGAATAAAGTGCGTTCGAAAGAAAACAACCTGCTTACAAATAAAAAGGATGTTCTGCAGCGATGGAGTGAATACTATGGAGAACTGTATGAGAGTGGCGACTCCGTCTCTGATACTGAGAGCGATTCTAATGAATTGCCACACTCAGGCCAGGGACTGGAGGATGCCATTAGTATGAAAGAGATTGTGAAAGTGATAAGAAGTTTGAAGTGTGGAAAGGCTGCGGGAATTGATGAGGTGACTGCTGAGATGATCAAGTATGGTGGTCCTAGGGTCTGGGATGCCTTCTGTGCACTCTGCAACCTTTGTTGGCAGAAGGGGGAGGTTCCAGAGGACTGGCGCACGGCAGTCATAGTACCTCTATATAAAGGGAAAGGTTCCTACCTAGACTGTGCGTGCTATAGGGCCATCAGCTTGGTCAGCTTAGCGAGTAAAGTCTATACTAAAGTATTGACTGAACGTATGAAAGGTGTTTCAGAAAGATATTTGTGGGAGGCGCAAGGTGGATTCAGGAACGGTAGGGGTTGTATGGATCAGATTTTCTCGCTTCGCGTTATCGTGGGAAGGTTTCTGGCTTTAGGTCAGAAAGTTTTCTGCGCTTTCGTGGATCTAGAGAAAGCATTCGATAGAGTAGTGCGGAAGAAATTGTGGAGTCTTCTGCCTGAATATGGCGTGGAGGGCTCCTTACTGCAGGCTGTGAGGTCATTATATCGAGACCACAGAGCCTGTGTAAGGATAGACGGTGACATGTCGCCCTGGTTTGAAGTCTGTTCTGGTGTCAGACAGGGCTGCGTGATGTCTGCCTGGCTATTCGTGCTGTATTTGGACAGTTGCCTCCAGAGATTGAAAGGTAATATGAGTGGTATGGGATGTGGTGACACAGTAGTAAACTGCCTATTGTACGCTGACGATGCTGTGCTAATAGCACCATCAGAAGCAGAGTTGCAGACACTAGTCACGTGCATGAAAGAAGATTGTGAAGTAAAAGGATTGAAAATGAATGTGAACAAAACTAAGGTTCTGGTGTTTGAAAGAGAAGCGGAACAAACGAAATGTGTGATTAGTGTAAATGGAAAATGTCTAGAACAGGTGAATGAAATTATGTACCTGGGGAGTGCGTTTTCGAGGGATGGAAGATGTGAGTTGGATGTGGAGAGACGGGTAGCAGCCGGCAATAAAGTGAACGGTGCTCTGTCCGCATTAGTGGGTAGTGTGAATATATCTAACACTGCTAAAATGGCCATCCACAATGCGGTGTTGGTGCCAACTTTGTTGTACGGCAGTGAGGCCTGGATATGCCCGAAATCGAGTGAAAGTATGATAAATGCTGTGGAGATGCGGTCTTTCAGAAATATGTGCGGTGTCACGCTTGCGGACAGGATAAGCAATGATGAGATACGCAGTATGACAGGGTTGCACAACAGTGTTATTGTAAAAATGAAGAAAGGAATGCTTAGATGGTTCGAGCACATGGAAAGTATGAGTGATGAAAGACTGACGAAGAAAATATACAGAGCAAAAGTGAGTGGTAAAAGAAGCCAAGGAAGACCAAGGCTGACTTATGAAGATCAAATAGCCAGAGTGTTAGCAGACGGAAATGTCAAAAGCACTCGCATACCTAGGCGAAAATGTGTGAGGAGAATGATGAGATTTGAGGAAGCGAAAGAGGTGTGTAAGGACCGCGACTCCTGGCGCTCCGTCCTCTCTGACTACCCCGTTGGGGATACAGCGTGAGGTTATGTTATGTTATGTTATGTCAGTGGTTATATCATTCTAGTGTATATTGCGAATTTCATAATGGACAAAAACATCGAATTAAGAGTTTGTCTTAAATTTTGCATCGCCAATGGAATTTCGTGTTCGGAGTCACTGAAAATGTTACAGAAGGCTTACGGTGAATCGACTTTGTCAAAAACACGTGCTTATGAGTGGTACAAAACGTTCAAAAGCGGTCGAGATGTGATGGAAAATTTGTCTCGCTCTGGTAGGCCATCAACGTCTGCAACTGTAGTTAGCATCGCAAAAGTGAAGGAAATAGTGACTGAAAATGCTCATTCAAATTTGAGAGAGATAGCTGCCGAACTTTCTGTGTTTCACTGTCGATCCGTATCATTTTAAATAATCACTTGGGAATGAAACATGTTGCCGCTCGACTAGTCTCAAAAGACCTGAAATTTCTTCAAAAACACAATCGCATAAGAGTCGCTGAGGACTGCTAGAACGAGTCGATTTCGACCCAACATTCATGAATGTGACGAGAAACTGGTGACAAGACGTGGGTTTGCGAGTTTGACATACAAATTAGTCAACAAGCTTCGGAGTGGCGCCTTCCAACTGAACCGAAACCGAAAAAACCACGCCAAAGTCGATCAAAAGTCAAAGTCATGTTAACTGTTTCTTTAACTATCGCGGTGTTGTGCACTTGAAATTCTTGCCGGAAGGTCAAACGGTAAATAAAGAATATTATTTGGGCGTTATGCGGCGTTTAAGAGAGCAAATTCGATGAAAAAGGCCAGATTTGTGGAAAGAAAATTCTTGGATTTTGCACTACGATGATGTGCCTTCACACAAGGCCATCATTGTGAAAGAATTTTTGATCAAAAACTCAACAAATACCATTGCGCAACCACCTTATTCACTAGATATGGCTCCAGCCGACCTCTTTCTTTTTCCTGAACTCAAATTACCACTTCGTGGCAACCGTTTTCATTCAGTAGAAGACATAAAGGAGAATTCGCGGCGAGCAATAAACTCAATTCGTTTATTCGTTGGCGTATGTGTATCGTTTCTGAAGGAGCATACTTTGAAGGTGATAAAATAAATTTGGATGAATAACTAACATTTCGTGTATTATTGATCTTTTCCCGGTACTTTCTTGACAGAGCATTACCTCAAAAATTGTAAATCCAGAAAATGTAAACTCATAAACATACCATCTCTTACAATATCCTAATACTGAAATTTGGAGATCTGGTGAATTGTGTACTTATTTTTTATGTATTAAATAATGTACCTGTTCCTATTTTAGTTTCAACGTTTTAATAAAATAGCAATTGCACGAAAAAACTACAAGAACGAGTACTGTGTAGCCTATTCTTGAAACTGCATTCCATACAATATATAACTGTACAGTATAACTGACACATCCACATAATGTAACTTGTAACATTATCTTCAGATTTGGCATATGGAAGAAACGTGATTTCTTATTATCAGCGATCTGTGTTGTAATGATGCATAATAAAAATTAGTTAAAAATTGTTAAATAGTAATAAGGGAAACCAGAAAGTGATTGCTCACTGTACAGTAATTGCTCACGCAACGGAAATTCTTCGTCTTCATCTGCTTAATATTGAGAAAGGTAGGTAAAATAAGGTAGGTAAGTTAGGTAAAAAGGTGGCTCTGTAGGTTGTACAGTACAAAACAAAATAATAATTTATCAACACAATTCAAAAATAAAAACAATACGGCTGATATTGTGTTACAAGGTGTACATTTTACGGACAAAGGTAATTAATCTAAGTAATTTTCTTAAGGAAGTTGTTATTTGAATATAGCTGTAACACGTTTTTATTAAACTATTAACACAATACTTTTATTTATTGCATGGAATGAAACGCAAATTATCTTTTTAAAGATCATTCGGTACTAATTAATGCTTTTTATGGTTGCTTTTAGGAGTGGGCTGAATCAAATGTCAGGAGTCTTTAGTTATTGCCCATTCATATTCAGTGATTGCCCTATGGCAATAACTACAGTTCTAGCCCGGTCAATAACTGTGAACTGTATTTTTTTTTTGTACAATTTCAAAAGCATTAAAAACGAAATATGCTAGAACCAGTCTGGAGGATGTAATCAAAGAAGTTTAGAATTATGTGAACGGTCTGACTGTACGTCCATATTGCTGAAAAATATGGTGTTTTACGATGAACATTGTGCCATTACGTTAGAATGAAATAGAAATTCTGAACTTAAAACTGCCTGGTAATTGCGCCAGTGTTATCTTAAGGAGAAGAAAAGGATATGGAAGAGTGGATATTAATATTAGCTAACAAAAGATTTTCTGGAAACGAAAACGACATTCTAGTGTTCAGAAATTTCTTGATGGCAATCCGTGAAACTTACCGTCGTGATAATAGACCTATCGAAGGCTAAAAAAAACATGTTAAACTCAGTATTAGAGCAACAGAAAATGCACCTAAAGCTAGTGCCTGTTTCCGAGAATGATATTGGGGGTTGGTTTAAGTAAATAGAAAATTATTATTACTATATTACTTTTATCGCATTTTCGCAAATTTATGGACACGAATTTATCATTGGTTTTCAAAATTGATCAAAGCTTATTTACTCAATATGAGTCAAATCGTCTACAGGCATTCAAAAACATTAAAAAACCAGTCATATGGAAATACTCTCCGGTGACGGAGGTATGTTAATCTGCCTGTTTGCATGGTGGGGGCGGCCGAACGGAGGGGTTAAAAATGGAAAAAAATTCACTCGAGCGCGTCAGATATTCAGAGAGGATTAAGTGAATTCAAACGAAGCTCCCATTCAGAAGACTGACGATTCGGATGTGACGCAAACTTGTGGCGGTTTTTTGAAAATACAAAAAATCGCTGTTTTGAAATACTCGAGCGTCTCAAATTTTCATGCAGACGGTGCAGTTTGATACCCTTGTCGTTCTGATCCATAATCTGAGGATTATTTGGAGGGATTTCCTTAATCCAGCCATTCCCAAAGTGGGCGATAACGCCCCCTTGTGGGCGCTGCAGGCCTAAAGGGGGCGGTAAGAGACCCAGAAAAAAAATGGGGGCGTTGTGTAGAGGCCTGGGGAGTGATTTGTAATTTCATTTAGCTAGGAGGCATCTTAGACAACGACTGCATGAGCTCTCGACTGAGTAGACAAAATAAGTTTGGGAACCAGTGCCTTAATCTGATGGTTTGAAAAAAAAATTAAAATTTTTAAATTGTTTTTATCAATTTCTAGTACTGAACGTCGCGCTCATTGTAATCGATATCGATAGATTTGAATTTTAGGTGGCACGTCTCTATTTTGTTCTTTATCTTGGTAAAACCGATTGTTTTAGAGACTTCAGATTGGCTATTTTGGGTATCTTTTTTTTGACATTGCCACGAGTCCTGTGATCAGCTGTGATGGTGTGATGGCAGACGGAAAATATATTATCTTGAATTAGGAATTAGAGTATAGTGTGAGGATGGTGCGAGAGAGTAAGAGATAGAGAAAAAGTGAAAGGGAGAGAATGGTGTGGAATACATACTTCACTGCAGCTGTGCGCGCTAAACTTTGTTGACGATTTTTGTTACTTCAGCTTGTGGAAATCGGCAGATTATTTTTTCCCGTTATCCTTCAATTATTTCCTTCAAAATGAAAAAAAAATCAACCGCGCTCGAGAATGTCGAGGTTACTGTTTTTCTCTGCAAGTTTGTGACCCTCTCACTTCCTTACGTCACGCTCAATTCGTCAGATTATTGAAATTCACGCTTTTCAGCATGTAATTAACCCATCATACCTTAATTTTTTAATTATCGATTTTTTTTTAACTGTTCTGATCGGCTGCCGTACACGCACGGTCTCATATGGAAAGCTTAGATATGTTGAAGGTACTCAATAGAGTGCAAGATATCTCTCATATCTTAATCTGTTGCGCTTGAGTAAATCCCTAAATCCCCTATTGGGCTCTCCTACTTGTGAAACAGGATATAGTGTTGCTTCATTTCTACGAGATTCAGTATATTACGCACGGTTGCCTAACGGATGGGTGATGTAATGGTATCCATGTTCTCTATCTCCATGCTTCGTAGGGTAAGTTAAGCCATTCCTATTAGTGGCTGTAGTCGTTAGCTTTGATAAAGACCTCATAGGCGTCTTAAAACCTCTGTAGGTTCCACCACTGGCTCGCTTCTATCAATCCGCACTAGATCTGCGTAGTAGACCATGACTGATTTTCTGCTTACCTCATTTGTAAGAAACTTGTGTCCAACAGTGCCTATACAGAGATCTACATAGACTGTTACATACATACTATACCATTCCCACCCGGATGCCACAAAAAGGGAATGGATAAAGTAAATTTTGAAATTTATTGGAAATCTTTTTAAATAAAATTCTATTGTAAGAAGAAAATTGTAATATAATTTGAAACAAATAAACCAGAATAAATTTTGTAAATAAAATAGAAACAGAAAGATATCAAAGTGGTTGTGATGGTGTGGTGTAGTTTACAAAAATCAGATATAAATACCTTTCACCTTATAATTTACACATTATGATAAAAAAACACAAACCACTGGCTTAAATTAGGTTGTATTGTCCTATACTCCACTCTCGAATGTTATCTCCAAAATTATAAGTCGACTTTGTAAAATTCTGCAATCAGCATCGTCATTGTAAATATAACTTCTATAAACTCGTATGAAACTGGTGCGTCACCATGATTAATGTGCTCTTTATCCGATTGAAACCATTGCTCCCCTTATTCTTGTCGAGGGGTCCATTTGCCTTGGAAGTTTGGGCGATATCAGTTTTCTGGTTCGAGCCTCTTTCTTTTTCACTCTGCCAACATCTTTAATATTCTTAACAGATTTTACTTTTACAAAGAAATCAAATATCTTCTTTTTTGAGGAGAAAAATAATCTCCTTTTTACTCCATCACAACCATTATTGTTCTCCCTAAAAAAACACCTCGCTCTCTTTTTTTTCTCATTTTTCAAATCCTGTTCTATTCTTCCAAAAAAAAAAACATTTAAATTTTTAACTTGCCAGTTCTATAATTATTTTCTCTGACAGCCTCTAAGCTCTTAAAAAGAAGGTACAATAGCGAAAAATGTTACAATACATACATACATGTCTTCACGCTGTATCCCTAACGGGGATTGTTTGTAGACTGTTATAAAATAAAATATTGATATAATTGTGTGTGTGTGATATCAATATTTTATTCTGTTTAATGCATTTAAATACTTCTTATTTAATGTATTAGGTAAATCAGATATTTGATTTTATAATTATTCAGATATGACAAAAAAGCTCTAAAATCCAAATAGGTGTAACCGTTACAATTCTACTACATAAAAAGCCAATAAATCGGGAAAGTCATCTAGTAAAACGTCTTACAAATTCTTCGGGAGCAATCGTTCGGGAGATAAGCCCGTCCAAGGGTCCCGTAGTAAACCTCGATTGTAGAGTTCTTTATCGCACTGAGTGGACACTCGACCCCGGACGATAGACCTTAACATCATACGACAAATTACTCTTCATTTTCTTAAAAAATTTCCTTTACGATAATATTTATCACAATGTAGTCTTCGTTTACAAATGTTACATCAATTTATACTACAATAATAATATTTACAAAAAAGTGAGTTACTTTTTAAGTTGTGAAATGGATTTTATACGTAATACGCAAATGTGTTTAGAAAGATTTTAGCGGAAATTGACTGACGAAAAATATCATAAAAATATCCGTCTATTTGCGTTTTAGCGAATATCATAATACGGTTAATGCCTTTCGTTGAGATAAAATTATGTTGAGATTTTTTATAAACCTTTAGAAATGTTGTTTCTCCTTTTTTAAGGTTATAGTTATCCTGAAAAGATCAAACAACTTAAAAAATAATAAACATTTTATTCTAATGAAGTTCGTACGTACTATTAATATTGTCTGCCATACACAGTTTTCTCTTTGGCGGCGCACCTTTTAAAACTTTGTGCGTCAGTCACAGACTACACTCAAAGCAGCAATTTAATATTTCGGGAAAAAAGTGAATGTGTTCGGTTTCAATTCATGTGAAAGTTCAAAGTGTAATTTTGCTTAATATTTCTTTTTTAATTTACAGTGAACGACATGCTTCAAAAATTGACTTCAAAAATTATTTGAAAGAAAGAAGCGAAATTTACAAAATATGAAGTCTGTACATCTAGCTTGGAAAGCAGATGCATATGCATCTGCTTTCCAAGCTAGAGTCCCGGGTTCGATCCCCGGTCAGGTCAATTTAGGAAACGAACTTTTCTGAATAAGCTTGGACTCTGGGTGTTACTGGGAACTCCCCCAGAGTTCCTTGTGTGGTACCCAAAGTACAAGCTTACTGCTTAGTTTGGGGTCACACAATCAGTGTAATTGTCAAAAAGAACACATTATTTAAAATACATACATATGTTAATATTTACAAACTTAAAACTACACATTATCTTAAATAATAAACTTCCTCAAAGTTGCCGCTTAGAAAGCTGTCATTGCTCAAGGTGCCCAGCAGACTGGCAGCATTGCCTCTTTGAATAGCCAAACTGATTCGTTGGCGGAAGAAGCCGCCAGTCCGGCGGTCTCCCGAAGTCTCGACTAGTAGTCTCTTACAAATATCAGAAACCAGTCGATGGGCTTCGTGGCAAATTTAAAATACGATTTCATGCTTTATTAGAGTTTTTAACTCAATTTAATAATTTCCTTTTAACTTTTTGTAAAACGCTGTGTACTAAAAACTGTGCCGATTTTTTAAACGACATAAATAAATAGCAAATGAAGGCAATCATTGATAATGTATCTTAATTTCGTTATATTATATTGACCTTTATTTCCATTTTATTCGCTGATTGTTTTTTATGTCGAAATAAACACTTAAAACTTGCTTTGGAATGCATTTTATGCGCGGTCAACATTATTTTTTTACTTTTTGTGAATGAAAAGATCCTACGGCTGTTTCCTGTGTCGTTCCGTTTTATAACCGGCGTTATGTTTTATTGTTACCGCTTTGTCCACTCACTGTGTTACTGGTGTTGCCTTGTCATACAGTCCCCTTGTATTCTCAATTTTGTTTTGTATTTCTAGTCTCTAAAAAGAACGTTTAAAAACACTGTACTACCTTTTAGCAAGATTTTAAAACATTCTCAACAATGAGTATGTAATAAGTGATGTTGGATGCAGAAATTAAAAATATTAATTAGTTTAAACTGCCTTTTAAGTAACGTTTATATTGTCTTTATTGTATTGTTAAATGAAGAGCTCTATTTATATCAATAAAAGTAAAAGAGATGGACTATAAATAGAAAGGGATGTGGAATCAATGAAGTATTGACAGATGTCATTTAGACGTTCACCTGGAAGGCGAGGCGCCGCTAACGGTGGTCGACGCGAAAGCGTTTCACTTTTGATATGCTTTTGATCCAGACACCGAACGAAGAACACCTGCTCTCGATTGCTAATTCGTAATTGTTTTCTGTTCTCAGAGTTATTAAATCTTTCTCTTAGTGATTTCTAGTTACTAGCAAAATGAATCTCTAAATTGATATTAGAAGTCGGGATAATCATCCTGTGTATAATTTTTTAATAAATCCTACTTTTGATTATAACAGTATATTAATGAACGTTTTAAACTTTAAATATACATTAATGTAGTTTCGTACAATAAATCCTTAGCATAGAAATCTAGAATAGTGTATGAGTAGTACAGTGACATATGATTATAATCAAACCATTTAGTTCAAGAAAGGTCAGAGCCTATCCATTGTCTTAAATCTTAAAAATGATATAAAGACGTTCATTAATAAACGTCAATAAATATATTCCACAAGAAAACACCGGATTAATTGAACCACGATCCGCAAATGAACAAATTGCTATGAGAATTTAATTGAGCTAACGTGAAGTTTAACATGAGATTTAAAACACTTAAAGTTAATGAATGCCCAATACCCTTATTAAATAATCTACAAACATAAATATATCAGTTAGTGATATTGAAAGGTGTATAAATCAGTTATTTCAAGTCTTATTTGGACGTTTTGTGAACCATCATAATAAACATCGTTCGGTTCTTTTTGTCTGTGATTGTGAGATCCTGAGTTAACCTAATATCTAGTGGTAGACCATTAACGCGATATACATCACGTTGCCGAGTGAAACTGCTATTATTGAAAATATTAAAGTGAATTGCTATAATGTCTAATACACCTTTGCAATGGGACTGTTGTTCATCGAAAGCACATAATAACGATGCGAATGCGCCTCTTGTTAAGAAAGCAATTGAATGTTTCACAATTTCCGGTAAGTATAAAAATGTATCTAATGAGTCCAAATCGTCTTAAATATGTCCAAAGTGTGTCAGTTCTAATCTGAAACCTGTTAAAAATAATAATAAACATAAATACGCCAGATGATACGCACCAATCACCTGGTCTCAAATTAGGGCATTCCTTGTGCTATGAGAACCAGATGACGATTACTAGGGGCGTTCCCAGTACACCCAGTCCGGAGACAATCCAGAAAAGTACGTTTCCTAAATTGACCTGATCGGAATAGAACCCGGGACCTTCTGAACTTGGGTGCAACACCCAAAACCACTGCGCCATCGAAGTCGTCAATGTTAAAAATGATAGTACACCCATTCACTCTAACCATAATGTTACCATAAGAACCAACATAAGCTTTGCAGTCGCCCTCTGATCCTGTTGTCATTAATAATCCCTTAAATACATGATCATGATCTAAGGGATTTTTATGTTCAACTGTTATCTAAGCGATGTAGAAAACTGACTAAATAGTGTTACCAAGAATACGTAAGAAGTATTGAAGACAAATGCTGCTGCAAATGTTTAGGTAATAACCACGCCGATCAGATCAGATTCGATTCGATGTCTAATACCAACCCTAAGCATTTTTCTTACCAGAAGTTTTTTATTTTACTTCAATCTCTTAAATGAGATTAAAACAATAACTATAATTAGTTAAATACAAAGATAAATAATAAAAGAGGAGTTTATTACTATACTTGCTCAACGAGAACTATTTTAAGGTTATTGAAAATTCGTAATGTCTCAATTTTCATATTGTAAAAATATAATAAAAACCTTACGGTAAAATGTTTAAGCATTGAAGACCATTGTTTAAATTTAAACATGAAACGACTTGTACTACAACGACAGGATACAGACAACCTTTCAATTAGAGGTCCAAATCCCGGCTGATTAAAACGGAGAGGCACTTTCTATCGAACTTTAATTGGACCAGCTTCAATTATCGTAGAATAAAGAGAACTGTAAATATGATTTCAAATTAGAAATGAAGATAAGTACTCTTACCATCTCTTAGAAACATTTTAATTAAATCTTAACGGATAAACAAATATAATTATTTATGAACCCAACTTATTTTTTTTAACATTTATATGTTTTGTACATACCTACCTATCCTATCCTACATACCTACTTATAACAATTTCCTACAATGGTTATAAAAAATGTACAAAGTTTAAAGAAAAATGAAATTTGTCAATGGTTTTAATGTGTATCATGTGTTCCTTGTAAAATTCTTCTAGGAATATAACACATACATACATATCTTCACACTGTATCCCTAACGGAATAGTCAGAGAGGACGAAGCGCAAAGTATCTCGGTCCTTACATACTTCTTTCGTATCCTCAAATCTCATCATTCTCCTTACACAATTCCGCCTTGGTTTGCGAGTGCCTTTGACATTTCCATCAGCTAACACTCTGGCTATCAGCCTTGGTTTTCCTTGGCTTCAACTACCACTCATTTTCGCTCTGTAAATTTTCGTCTTCAATTCTTCACATTATTCATTCTTTCCATGTGCCCGAACCATCTAAGCTTTCCTTTCTTCATTTTTACAATAAAACAGTCGTCCAACCTTGTCATACTGCGTATCTCTTCAATGCTTATTTTAGCCGCAGCGGTAACACCGCACACATTTCTAAGGCATTTCTAGCGCACTTATCTTACTTTCATTTGATTTCGGGCATATCCAGACCTCACTACCATGTAATAAATTCTAGGAATATAAAACACTATAACAGAATTTTTCTGTATGTAATGGAAGAAAATGCTTAGAGAAATTACCAAAAAAATAATGTGAATTATCATATTCGGTCTTATTTAAAAAAATATAGTTTTTGCGCAATAAATTATTTTTTATTAAAACCATACATCTAGAAGTACTCAATACATTAAAAAGTGTATTTTGCAAGTGACATTACCATAAAATACAAAACTAAAGGCAATTCATCTCAATCGACGTGTTGTCGTGAACTCACGAACTCAGGTATAATCAAAAAGCAATCAGGCCATGGCTGAAGGCAGACATTTTTGCCTGCCAGCGCCCGTAACAATGTAAATCCGGTTTTACTTTATATTCCTTTTTAATAATGACAATCTACTTCAATTTAAAAATAAGTGAAATTAATATCACATTTTAGAAATAAGTATGATATTTTAACACTATATTTAGAACATAATTTACTTATACCCCTTGTGGCCGGCGGAGGTGAAAACTTACAATAAGAGGAAATAAAATCGAACGAAATTTACTATAAAATGACTTTAAAGAACTAGAAACTAAAATATAATACAACAAGCGACCCGACCCGGCTTCGCACGGATAGCAGAGCCAAATCGTCAAATTCGTTCTTAGTGAGCGTCTACGTCGCCCGTAACTATGCTAAATTTCAAGTCAATCGAACCAATAGTTTTGGAGATCTCGTAATGAGTCAGTCATTCAGTGAGTTGTATTTCGCTTATATAGATAAAGATAATTAGTTCGAAACAAAAGTTTTAAAAAAGAAAATTCAAAAATAGATTTGAAAAATTATTTAAATAAAAAGCCAGTGTCTCCAACAACCCTACTACTAAAGTCGCAAATATTATTACAATCAATACCTATGTACCTATGTAACTGTAACCCGCAACTTTACTTATGTTATGGTTTTAGTACTTTTAGCATTTGCTCAGATGACTCAGAACTCGCTTACAACTTACAAGCACGTTTGAAAAAGAGATTACAGCAAGAATCAGTGAAATACTTCTAAGTATTAATGTTCTTCAGTCACATACATTTTATTTTATTCAGATGTAGTTATTCCAGAGGTTTTCTAAGACACTCAATATGATTCGGTAATTTAGTTGGTAATTCCAAAAAAAAAATTAGATAAAACCATAATATGAACGTTGACACTTATATAAAACTAGATCAAGTTATTGTATACAGACTACAAAAAAATGAAACAGACTGCAAAAAAAACAATGCAAAGTACGAACTTCGTAATATGTTCGACTTCCATAACTATCAAATTAAATTCTATGGGTATTTGTAAAGCATGTATAAAGTTATTTTTGTAGTTAAATTTAGATTAGTAAAAGATAGTTATTTCGTACATTGCACTGTATTTTTTTAAGTCTGTTTATTTTTTTTATTTTTTTTTTATTACTCTCTTTTAAGTGACCTGGGCCTAAATAAATATCTAGGGCAGGTCTACAAATAATTTCTTTTCTAATTCTGGAGCACAATGTGTTAACTTCCATTCTATTGAAGAGCACAAACCGTGGGCTCGCATAAAAGATGCGAATAGATCGAACATGGGATATTATTACCCATTATCAATATCAATATCATCAATATTAATATCAATATCAATCAGTTATCAATCAAAAGGTTACATCATAGTTACACCCTAGCAGTATTCTTACAATCCGAAGATGACAGCCAACAGCCGTATTCTCTGTCCGCCACAAGACTTGCACTTATTATAATTTATAACACAGGTAATTTATATCTGCTCCCTACTATCATTATACCATGTGGAGAAAACGATAGTTAACAAATGACATATAAAAGAATCATCAATATAAATAAATAATTAACCAGTTCGTTTTATTTGGTCTATCTCCGAAACCCAAGCTCCAATACCAGTGAAACTTAAATGAGACCAATCTGGAAGTGTATCCTTTCAAATAGAAAAAAAATAATTCCAAATCAGTTCATAAATGACGGAGTAATGAGGTAACAAACAAAAAAAAATTAAAAAAAAACATGCAAACGAATTGAGAACCTCCTCCTTTTTTTGAAGTCGGTTAAAAAGCAATTATAATCTGCAAAATGTTATTTGGTAATGCTGCCAGTCTGCTGGGCACCCTAAGCTATAACAGCTTTCTAAGTGATAATTTTGAGGAAATCTATCTATATATCTATACTACTATATAAATCTCTAGCGTCTGTCTGTAATTACAATTTTACTGTCAAATTTTATGATAGATAGTCGTTTTATGACTAACTGACTTCGATTCTACCATTTTTAAAATTTTTGTATTTCTGTCTGTCTGTCTGCATGTCCTTTTATAACTGAAAAACGGCTTGACCAATCTTGATGAAAATCGGTACATAGTAAGAACATGAATGCGCTCACGATAGGCTACTTATTTTTTTTTAGAAAATCTTATTTTTTTTAGAAAATAAAGGGGTGAAAAGGGGGATGAAACTTTGTTTGGGAAATGGTAAACCGCTGAACCTATTATGATGAAATTTGGCAGAGAGATAGTTTCACATCAAAAAGTGGACATGGATTACATTTTTTTATCAAAATTTACCGCTAAGGAGGTGAAAAGGGGATGAAACTTTGTATGGGAAATGCTAAATCTTGGTAATGATAAAATTTGGTGCGGTGATAAGACGTTTTTTATCAAAAATGAATAGGCTACTTTTATATCAAAAATCTGTAAAAAGGGGACGGGAGGGAGAGAGACGAAACTTTGTACGGAAAATGCTAAAGCGCTGAACTGATTATGATGTAGCGTGGATATATAGTTTGATACCCTGGGAACGGACATAGGTCACTTTTTTATCAAAAAACTACCTCTAAGGGGGATGAGACTTTGAATGGGGAACGCTGAACCGCCTAAGCAATTATAATGTTTGGTACAGATATAGTATGTTCCGGAGAGAGACGTAGGCTAGACGTAGGTTTTTTTCAAAAACAATCTTTAAACTTACTATGCACGATGCATACGTACATGTATAATCTAACCTAATCCGCGAAAGCCACGAAAAAATTTTCCAGGCAGACGGAGTCGCGGGTAAGCTGGTTTAAGATAATACTTAGTTTCATAATATTAAGTTCGTAAATATTAACGTTAAGATATGTATATGTGATGTGTAATGATTATGATTATTACTACATTTTAAAGCATATTATATAATACAAAATTGTTACAGTAACCAGTATTTTTCAAAAATGAATCATATTTAAAACCTTATTAGGCATGTTCTTGTCGACTAAGTTATCTTATATTTTCACATAAAAATATATCATGGGACATCTGCACTGCTTCATTCAATACGCAATAAAAGTGGATGGAGGCAATAAATCGGGAAGAGACGTCCCAATTCCACGCACAGGAGCCTGCAGGGTCATCCTCTGCAGCCATCAAATTGTGATCAGTGATACACGAGAAGAATTTTTATGCGGTCCCTACAAAGCTCCCCTAAATATTATGAGTAGCTCTAGTAAAAAATTTGATTGGTGTCGCATTTCTTTCCTATTGAGGACAGAGTAATATTTTTTCAGTCCAACGTATATTTTTCTTATTGCGCTTCGTTACGCGCATCGTTTCAATAAAAATGTCTAATTGTAAATAAATAATCTTTACAAGTTAGGAATAATCAATTTATAGTTGATTTATGACCCTATACACGAAGGTCATAAATTTAGAAGACACATTTTTAAAATTGATTTAACCAAGTAATGACCCAATACCTCTAGTTTAGCAATATAATACAATACAATCTTTATTGTGCAAGTAAAAAATATACAGAGACAAAAATAATGCTATGAAAAAGTACAATTATGGTTGTCTTGTCGCTAAAACAATCTTAACTAGGTAACCTCAGGATAAGGGAGAAAAAGCATGAGGAAAATTGTCTGAGCCTAAGGCCTAAAGCATAATACTGCAGAATTCATCATATTACGAATAATTATTAAAGAATATAGTATAATCTATTGATGCGTACATACATATTATCTTTATGTTGTATCCTTTACGGGATAGACAGAGAGGACCAACCAAGCGATACGATTCTTAAATATTTTTTTCCATTTACTTAAGAGGGCGTACAAAGGTACACTAGCGCCACTCCTTTAAAAAAATATTATCTCGTGACTGAGAAGGAATTATGAATAACGGCTCAATAAGGACCCTCGGTAAGTGTGTCTAGAATTTTCTGATACTTTTTATAAAGTTTCATATTGAGACACGAACCAACAAAACTCGATCTAAAGAAAAGCAGCCACATTCCTCTAGATCCTATTTTGTTGCTTCGTGTCTCAATATGAAACTTTGTAAAAGGTATTAGAAAATTCTAGACACACTTACCGAGGGCTCTTATTGAGACGTTATTCATAATTCCTTCTCAGTCACGAGATAATATTTTTTTAAAGGAGTAGCGCTAGTGTACCTTTGTACGCCCTCTTAATCTCATTACTCTCCCCAAAGTTTCGCAGAGGCTTGCTAACCTTTGACATTTCCATCAGGTAACCCTATTTGATCTTCATAAATCAGGTTTGGTGCTCAGCTGTTGGTGCTGGAGCGTTAGCAGAAACATGACTTCTGCTAACACTCACTGTCACTGTATAGATTTTCTGCATCATTTTCTTATATCATTTTGATAAATACTTATAGATAAATACATCATTTATTTTTGTCATTGTGCAGTACCTACCACTAAACTAGCAAGTAGTTTTGTACAGACATATTTTAATCTACTCGTAATAAGTCATCGTCTCAAGCCCTGATAAATAATATGGTAGCCCCAACGACACAAAGCTGGTTCTTTAAGCCAGGATCCAATCAATTTTAATATAATTTGCCAAATACGTAAACAATCTTAATGAGTCTTTTTAAATAAAACAAGTGTTATATATTAAATAATGCAATGTTCTTCTATCTACCTATATAAATAAAAATGAATGTTACTTTGCAAGGGTGTCGCCAGCTTATGGCTAAGGGGGGGACAATGGGGCAATATTATGGAGGATAAAAAATATGAACGCCGAGAGCATGAAGCGTTACACTTTGGAAGTCTTTGCCTCGATGACGATTGTAATAAGAACGGTTCTAATATCAATGTATAAAACTTCACAAGCCCTCGACAGCACAATAACTAAATCAAACTTTTAAACACAGTAATAATTATTTATTTTAACAAAAATAATATTTAATTAAAACATAACCTGCGGGGATTTTTTGCAAAACTTTCAACCACTTTATCATTAAAATTATTTAGGTTTTTATTTATTATAGCTCTGTGTACACTCATCATGGCCCGACCATTAAGGCGATCTTCTGCCATGGTGCTTCTTAGCCATGTTTTTAGTCTTCTGAGGCTGCTAAAGGATCGCTCTACTGTACAGGTCGTGCATGGTAAAGCGATCAAAATTTTAAATGCTTTTTCCGTTTCGGGAAAGAAGGAATTTGTTTCTTTTAGGACATCAACAACTGTTAGATTTGTCAGATTAAGCCTATCGTGCCACAATTGCTGCCAAAGTTCGATTTCATTCTTTATGTTCGGTAAATCATAAAACTGGGCAATAGATTCATAAGTTTGTTTCAGATTTTCAGTTGTCATCTTTTGCATCTGCGCCGGGTGTAACTTAGATAATGCGAATGATGGCGTGTTTTCTTCAGCAAAACGTACTTCAAGGTAGGTGATAATTGAATCCAAGTATGGTATTACTAAAGACCTCTTCCAGTATTCTGAAGGGCTTTCCGCTGGATGATTGCTTCTATGACGTTTTTTCCCCGTAATACGCGGCATTGATGTAATGTCCTCCTCCAGTCCGACTTTCTCCGCAACAGCAGTAGCTTCCTTTATAATTTCGTCTGTCACTTTTTCCGGATTTTCACGGTGGTTTTTAATTAAAAGTGAAATCCTTTTAATGTGTTCCGAGGCTTTGACCACGTCCAAAGCTACAGATTGGAGTACGTTGACAACGGGTTCCATCAAAGCCGAGTATTTGGCTACCAACATAATCCCGAGAATGAAAGAAATTCTGGAAGTAGCCGCATGCAGTTGGAAGGCACTTTTCCGAGTTGCACTATTTCCTTCCTGAGATAATGTTTGTAAGGCTTCCAGAATTACTGGAAGATTTTCTTTAAAAACTCTGATAGTTTTGTGTTTCTCACTCCATCTTGTCTCGCAAAGTCTGGAAATATTAGGTATCAACTTCCTCCTCAAAACTTATTCCCGAAAAAAGTTTATAGTATCTTTGGTGGTTCCCATGGCATTTCTAATTTCAGGAAGTGAATTTAGATCATTGATAACTAGATTCAGTTTGTGGGACGAGCAATGAAAGTAGAGGACTTTGGTGTACTTTTTGCGTAAGATCGCTTGTACCCCTCCGTCTTTTCCTGACATCGTTGAACAACCATCAAAACCAAAACCAACGCATTTATTTATATTCAGATCTTCTTTTGTCAAAAACTCATCTATGCTATGTGCAATCGATTTCGCATCCAAATCTTTTAGTTCAATGAATCCGACAAACATTTCTTGAACTTCCTGTGTTTCTTCATCAAAATATCGCATCCCAATCGATAGTTGTTCAGTGCCAGAAATATCAGCTGTTTCGTCTGCTAGCACACTATATGCTGCTGCTTCTTTCACTTTTTTCATAATATCAGCCTTAATAACGCTTCCACAAATACCAATAATTTTATTTTAAATATCCACTGAACGGTAGCTTGCATTCTTTTTCCCTTGCTCAATGTGTTTATTTAAAATCAAATCTCCCGCGTCAATTCGCAGCCTGTATAAATCCTCGAGAATACCTTCACCATAATGTTTACTTCTCAGTGGTAAGTCGTGTGACCCGCAAAACGTAATGCAGGTAATAATAGATTTTATAATTTTGCGATTTTCTTCAATAATTCCCTGGGAATATTTGTTCAGTTGCAAATCGACAGGCACACCTTCGAGAAAATATTTAGCAGCTTTCAATGCCTCCTTATGAAAGTGAGTTTCAATGTGCTTTTTGCACTGCTCGTGAATATCTTTGAACTTACAAAAGGGCCTTATAGTAAATGATCCCAATATGCCTCTAAATGAATTTGGATTTGGTGGGAACAACATGCAATATTTACGAAATGCTCCTTTTTGGCGCCTGGAATATACCAACCATGGAGAGTATGTTTCCAACCAAGAATAATTAAATTTTCTCTTTAAATGTTTTGCATCTTCCGCAAAGTTATAGGTCGCGGAAGGGGACCAACAGTTTTCAATCAATTCCTTCTACTTTTCGGTTGATAACATATGTGCCCTTCCAACATATCGCCCGATATCATTTTCATTGCAGTCATCCATCAATGAATCAGGATTCGGCGCCAGATATGTAGAGGAACTTGGTGTAGGTAGTTCCTGCGGCTGAATATAACCTGTTGTGGTTGTGGTGACCGACGAAGACACATGCGATATTGTCGTTACTTTGTCCTGTTCATCGCTGTCGCTACTTGATCCATCAGTTTTTTTCGTTTCAAACTTCCTGCAAAACAAAACGCTTTGATAAAACTTTATGTAATTAATTAAATTTTTACGGGAGAGCAGTTTTGTTCAATTACTTATAAATATTAAAATAAATACTCGGTTTTATATTTTAGCTTTATTTATATCAAGGATCTGTTTTAATTTGTATTTAATTAAACCACAAATATAATTTATGTTTTGCTTTCATAATTAATTACTGAAAACGAAACCACTGTTTAGTTAACGTTAAATTCATAGAGATTGAATCAATAAACTAGTTTTTAATAAAATAATAGTTTTTCTTAACATTTCCCTTCCACATAATCGATCCTTTCTTTCCACATCAAAAATATGCCAGATAAAATTAAAAATGATATTCTTAACGATTATTATACGTCTCTAGCTAATATATCCGTTACCAAAGCTATTAGCTAAGAGAAATAAAATAAAAATACTAGCTCCAAGTCCAAGATTAAAGCAGTACATAACTTACCAAAAAACTTTCTGATGTCCATTTTGATAAGAGGATGAATGGAGACACACTCAGAAACTTCACAACTCAACACTGAGATCTTATTATTTAATAAATATAAAACAATATTGACTAATACAGGCAAGCCGGTAGTCTTATATTCGCTTTCCAATTCGCTTTTTAGCTTGTTTCGTTGATCGCTTCCAATTAAAAAGTGACTCGCTCGCAGCGGCTCACGTCTTTATATACCCAAACGAACATCATACTAGAATGTACGGTAACATTCTACCTGGTCTAGTAACTGGCTACCAAATTCCAGAGAGTTCATTGAACAAGCGCCATCTAGCGTCAAGTAGCAATACTAGGTTTTACAAGGATTGTAGTCGATTTATTCAACTGTAGGTGTTTCTTATGAACACTTACAGATGGCATTGCCCACAAAACCAATTAAAATTGTATGTTCGTAACAATAACTTCTCCTTTATTTAGGTATGCCGCATACAAATTATACAAAACTAACGTGAATGCTGGTGAACGGCTGTCGTAGAAAGAAATGCAATGCACACACACACACACCATACCTACCTACATATTTTTACACTGTTTAATGGCCTTGCGTTTTGGCAAATCTGATATAGTCGTGATGAAAATGGCGGCGATTTTAAAAACGGATGTCAAAATCTTAATGTTATTCTGAATATTTCAATACTTTCTACAAAATACATTAAACCTTGTGAATTTATTTGTTTTGTCATGCGATGCGGAATTTATTAATAGGTAAGGAAGTCAATTGCTCGCACTTTGGTCGCTTTGCGGCTAGCTACATTTGATCTCTAGGGGGGGGGCAACTGCCCCCCCCTGCCACCCTTGGCGACGCCCTTGTTACTTTGTATGTTTGTCCATTCATTCGATTGTGATGAAACTTTGGTGAGTTGTTCTGCGTTTCTTAATTATTTAATTCAGTAAATAAAAGACTACAAAAATGAAGTCTTCGGCAAGAGCTAACATGAAATAAAATTCATTGAAAAACATCTTAACTGTATAAGTAATTATCAAAAGATATTCTATGTATTTTAATATATTGTGTACTTTTTGGCAAATTGAATTAAAACTGACTTTAGACAGACTTTAAGGTAAATAATTAGGAAGCTAGTACTAGCATGCTGGCCTGTATCACCTGAAGTTTAGTGATGAAACCAAAACTATCTTCATTATTTATTTTTAATACCCCAACAATACCAAAAATAATAAGTTCCATTAAGTACCTACTTTCCACTTATCAAACGCTTACATGCGTATTACGATCAAAGATATTATTACGTAAAAAGAAAATCTAATCCCATAAAATGAAAGTAATATTGACATTATGAAATTGAAAAAGAGAAGATACATTAATTTAATAAGGCGCTCATATATATGCTTTCAATTTTTTTTACCTGCCTATCATTCTCAAAACATCGGTTTATTGATTTTGATATACGTGGCACAGGGGTCGAACGTATTTAGAGACCATGTGATAAGCAAGAAAGAGTAATAAAAACTATAACATACCAGAAGTAGTTCATGAAATGTTTGATTGGTTCTTTAGTGAGATAATTAATTCATCTGCCTTCCAAGTAAAGAGCATCACGTTCGATCAGCGATCGGTCAATTTAGAAAAAGACCTTTTCTAAATTATCTGGAATTTGAATGCTACAGGATGCTTCACCAGCTTATTATTTGGTACTCAGAAACCTAGTAATTGGTCTAGTAATAAAAATTGTCTGAGGTCTCTGTTGTCATTAATGTGTTTTTTCCAAAATGCTCATCATCACGATCATCATCCTTAGACTCGTACTCAACTAAAATTACTCTCACTCAGACCTCACACAATACATGCTACCGAGCACTATCTTGCGCTTGACACATCCAGTTCCTTCCAGTAATTTTACATAGATAATTATGACACAAGAGCTCGCACTACAGTACGCTTGTGTTAGCTATTGTCAGTAATCGTGATTAACTGTTATAATCATAATCGTTAACAAATAGTAACACTATTATTATGAGGGTGTTGCTACTTAATAATAATATGGTAATTTTAATGTCAAAAAATAAGTCAGTCGAGAAATACACGAGTTAACCAAAGCACGACTTTTAATTATATATTTATCTCAATACCATATATCCTACGTTTCCATCTATATCGACATCTTAAAAGAACGAATAGCTTTCACTTATTTGAATGCAACATCTATCGCAGAACTTTTTTTTATATTGTATTATGTTCTATCGTAGTATACGATAATAGTCAGGTTCACAATTTAAAAAGAAATTTTTTGCATTTATTGATATATAGGTACAGAATTTATTGTCTTTTAAATCGCAATAACAGGAACAAACTATCAGGTGATCGTAGTATCTGACTATGACGACACAAACTCGTGACGTTATTGTCCCGCTTCATAAATCGCAAAGACAGAGTTTATCCTTGCTAATTAACTTTAAAAATTAATAACTTCTATATTTTTCAATGTAATTCATTTAATTTTAATGTATATGCTTATGAATAATAAACATACCATTCACTTACTTCATAAACATAAATTAAGAAACAGTCAAAGGGCTTATTATACAGCTACATGACGTTGAAATATTTCTAGCTATTTCCTATTGGAAATATCATGAGGTTTTTAAATTATATCCGCAGTGCAAGTTGGAGAGTTTGTCCGTATCAAATCCGCAGCTGGAGGAAACTTTGCTCTTTACTCTCGGTTAAAGTTTTTATTCGAATCTTCGTTGAAACCGCATCCGCAATGGATCAATATATCTACGTAAGTATAAATATATATATATTATATTGAAAGATTTAGCCTGCAGATATAATATTTGTATGTAGTATTATATTTTTCGTACAAACTACGTACGCAAATTAAATGTTTATTAAATTATATTATTGTGTTATGTAATATTACGTTCCATATACTATAGTATACGTACATACAATACATGTATATGCCTATGTATATCGTATATTTTAGAAAGAGCCACAGTTGTTAGGACAATTATATATCTAGTAGATAAACATTATGTACATCATATTACACAACACAATAACATAATTTAATTCAAGTCAAACTCAAATCAATTTGTTCAAATCAATTTAGGTTTACCCAATTATGAGGTATTTTTGAACGTCGAATCTACTTTAGTGCGTTTCAAATAGAAAACCTGCTAGACACTGACAAGAACCGACAAGAAACTCAGTCAGGTATCATTTTTTCAACATCATTTTACAAAAGGTTCATTAAACCAGTAAATGCAAGTGCAGAGAAGATCGTTTCCAGACTATTTATTGCTTTATCTTCAATGAAATCGTTTATTTTGTAGTATGATTGTCTAATCGATGTACGTTTTATAACCAGTCTAAATTTATTTTCTGATAATTGAGTAACTTCCTGAGAAACTTTATTACATAAACGAATGCAGTTACTCAAAAATGAAACATTTGACTTATGTAATTTAAATTTTGGAATAACCAATTTATCACTACCGCTGGTTTCCATACCATTAATATCGCCTTTCTTTTTAAACAGATCTATATTTTTCTTCGTATTCATAATAATTGCAAAGATGTATAGGGACGGCGAGGTGAGTACATCAATGTCTTTAAAACGATCTCCAAGTGATTATCTTGCATTCATACTGTAGATGGCACGTACGGCTCTTTTTTGTAAAATAAAAACGAAATTAATATGCACCGCTGATTCCCACAGCAGAAGGCCGTAGGACATTAGGCTATAAAATATACAAAGTACACCAGTCTTGCTGTATCCACATCCGTCAATTGCCTAATGCGTCTAATGGCATATGTCGCGGTACTGAGCTTACTAGCCAATGCCCGATATGGTCCGCCCACTTGTTATCTACAACTTAAGTAATTCTAATTGTTTCCCATCCAGTTCTATTTTATCAATAAAAATTTAATTTGTGTGTCTAGTTTGTATGAACAATATAATAATACATACAAATATATCTTCACGCTATATCCCTTACGCGATAAAATGAGAAGGCTGAGCGCCGAAAATCGAAATTGATATGGCGAAAAAGCTGCTTTGGATTTTCTGTATTTAATGAGCCACAAAACTAAATAATTGTAGAAAAACAAAAAAACGTATATAAAGAAGTCCAATCCAGTTGGGATTTATAGTTGCAATGACTCACGTAAGCAATAAGTAGTCCTTATTGAACTACTCAAAAAAATCAGAGAATATTTTTACATAGTCAATTCGAATTATTATTTTTCACGAACTAGATCAAAACTAATTCTAATTATATGTTATAAATTCGAACGTTTGTTTGTCTTTCTTTCACATCATTTCACCGTGATAAAATAAGTGATTCCCATAGGAAACTCGAGTTCATGCTGACAAAGTCACGGGTGGTCACTACTAAATAATAAAGTTAAAAATAAGTTATTCAAAGTTTTCAACTCAAAAATACTCAAAATCCCAATACAAGGAACCATACACTTATAAATCATTCGCACCGAACTACCGACACACATTCGACTTTTACTCATCGAGGACTTAAAATTCAGTTCTAAAATTGGAAAGAGATTTTACTGCAAATTTTAAAATTAAATAGAGGTAGGGGAACCAAGGAAATCACCTTAGCGTATTATATTTTCTTTAAAGGAAACCACGACACGAAAAAGTACATGTCAATCACACTACTAGTAATCACTACTGGTCCATCATATGTCTTTGAAAAATTTAAGAAAAAAATATTTTATTTATTTATTTCATTTGGAAAATGCCTCCTCCAATTTATACTGAGTACCGTTATTGAATTATTACTCTACCCCAACAAGGGCGAAGTATTAATGCCATATCGAGAGAACTATTCATATCGGTAGGCTCATAATAATGTCACTTATCTATCAACGCATTGTTCGCTTCATATTTTTTTTCAAAACTGTTTACTTTATTTTAATAGCGTAATACAGTAAGCTAGTGGGTCAGAAGGTATGCGGAAGAAGGCGACGTGGTAGACCATTGTCAAGGAAATCGTGGCACTGCGGCGTTATCAAACGAACAACGGTTGAAAATGTTACGAGCTTACGAAATAGATGAGTTTATACCAACTAGACATTTTGCAGAGCGTTTCTATGTGCATACTAAGACTATAAGAAATCATTTTCACCACAGATATCCTGCTTACAAAGTAGATCTAACCGAAGCTCATAAAATTGCACGTGTTAATTTTGCACTACAATATTTGAATTTTGATTGGTCGTTTACAATTTTATCGGACAAAAAAAACATTTAAATCAAGTGATCACAGTTAACTGAATCTATGGCGGTATAACCATATACGCTGCCAAGAAACAAACGTTATACGTAATAGAGAGTCGGGGCGTATGTCGTGTAACTTGTGGGGCTGGATGACTTTTGATGGATTGGGAGAACGTCTTGATCTCCTAGAGCAAATGCTATCAATTATGTCTATGCTATATTAATGTTAGAGGAGAGTATGCTGTCCACTTTGCGAGTTGTGTACCCACAGCAAGAAATGCCCAGGGTGTTCTACGTGCACGATAACAATAGAACACACACTGCAAGGATAAACAATGCCTAGTTCCTCCAACACCCTGACATTACGGTGATTCCATAGCCGGCTAAATCGCCTGATCTTAAGCCCATAAAAAAATTGTGGGGTTTAATTGTGCAGAGATAGGACCACCGTAATGAAAGGAGAACGGAGGATCTCTTGCAAGATTGTAGACATATGGGAAAATTTGCGACGGACCAACATTTGCACTCGCTTAGGCAGGGCCGGACCGTGAGTTTAGGGGGCCCTGGGCTAATACTACTTAGCGGCCCACCTATATCACTCAAAGTATAAGAAAAAAATAAGACAATAAAATATTTGATTTATATTATAATATATTATGCCTTAGTGTTTGTTAAATACAACCGTAAATAAATTGACAAATTATAAAGCAACGTTTCTGCACTTTCCTTTGGCAAGTTCTTTAATTTGCTCCTCACATTCTAGGTTCTTAGTTAAATCAACATTTATGGACAAAACGGATAAATGGTTAAGTCGTGAGTTTGACATCGTCGTTCTGTATTTATTCTCTATATATGCCATCCTGTAAAAGGAGCGCTCGGCTTCACAGCTTGTGATTGGTAAGGTTAAATATATTTTTAAGATTGCATAGCAGATCGGGAATACGTTAACAAGCTTCTTTTCATAAATAATCGTAAAAATGTCTACGCAAGACGAGTAGGACTCTGTCGACTGAAGCAAATAACTTTTTAATTGGATGCATTCATTGACTAAAGATTCATCCACATAATCGGGATGATAATATAAACCTTCTATCCTACTAGTTATAAATAATTAAAAATACTAAATAAAAATGATAAATAATGGTACTTAAAAATAATTCTAGCAGGATAGAAAGAGACAGAGTCTGAGAGGGAAATAGCGGAGCACGATCGAGATCGAATGAATGTGTAATGGCAGCCGAACATTTTAACTGTCAGTTCGAAGTACCAACACCTGAACGTAGGCTTGAATTAAATGAATTGAATAGGTTTGATTAATCGCAAGATTCGCAGGGCTGCAAACCTTACGATCTGTTTAATTTAATAAAATTATGGATTTTTTTCGCATTATCGTCTATTTTTGTCTTTGACTTGACTTAGCTGGGGGCCCCTTGAATCCACGGGGCCCTGGGCTTAAGCCCAAAAAGCCATATGGTAGATCCGGCCCTGCGCTTAGGCGAGTCTATGCGTGCGCGACTCCAAGCTGTTATTGATGACAACGGTGCATACACTCGATATTGATTGCAAATGTCGGTCGTTTGTATATTTTCTCAAATGCAAGCAACATTGAACTTGTGGAATGACCTTCCTTCTCTTTTCTGTCATTCCAAAGCCATCTTTAGGAAAAATCTGTTCGAACATTCTCTTACAAAATTTCTAAGTTGTTGCAACTAAACATGATACCAATCTCACTTCATCATTAATCTTTATATTTATTTTTATTATTTTATGAGTATTTATGTATCATGTATATATTTCTTCTACACTGCAGTTTTATATAAAATGTCTTCCACAAATGTTGTCTGGAAGAGGTCTCTTTGAGCGATAAGACTCCCTTGCACACATTAGTTTTAAGTTTAATTATAAACGATTTTTCTATTTATATTTATCTAACATTCTGTTTATTGAACATTTAGCGTATATTGCCGTGCAAAATTAACGTGTTCTATAACGTGTTTCTATAGCTTCAGTTAAATATAGGAAGCAGCATGTCTGTGATGTAAACTCATTGAATTCTTAAAAATATATTGGACATTCCGCTGCCGCAAATGAAAAATATATTATAAACTTTTTGCGTTTTGAATGTTTTGTGCATTCGGTGGAATGCACGCATTTATTTTCTCTCTAGGAATTTGTTTAAAATAAGAGCTTCGACTCTGCATTACTATCTCGAGTAGTTTCTAATTTGGTCGATGAAGTTGTTTTTATTTTTTTTCCCTTATTTTTATTTTTGTGATATTTAAATAAATAATCGGAAATTAACCATGTTAATGACAATTAAATAATTATGAAAGTAGCCTTATTTATTTATTTTTACATACATGAGGAAACACCCATTCAAGGTTGGACCTTGAAACGAATACAAATTTGAGTTTCAAAATTTGAGCTGCCATCTCATCGTCTGCAATTCGTGTCTTTCTATTCGTCATCGATCGTGTTATCTCGTTATTGTATGATACGGCCAATTTAATGTGACGGCCAACCTGCTAAACATTCCCTTTCCGCGATAGTACATAAAAGACTAGTAATATTTAACTACAAGTAGCGATACAGCGATAGTACATAGATTACTAGTAATATTTAACTACAAGTAATTTACAATGTGATAAGCATGAGGTATAATTAAAACATCCTTCCCTCCCTTAAATTATGTCACACTCTCAAAAATATACTTTTAATAACGAATTTTTTAATAAGAACTCATAATTTCATTATCAAAAATTAACTTCACCGTAGTCCACTTAGGACCTTTGTACCATGCAACCTCCATTCTTCAATGACTGTTTGAACACAGGAAGGACAAAGTAATAAAGATAAAATGCTATGTCGATAAATTCCTTGTCATGTTTTAATATGACTAATACAAAACATTTTGACCTGTTCTGATTAAGAAAAAAATGGTTTTAGGTACCGCATACAAATCAATAGGTTATATCTGAATGATTTAACCACCTATAGGGTTATATTCATTAATTGAACTCTGACCGCTATTTCAACTGCGTGAATTTCGAAAAAAATCTGTAACACATTAGAATACCTTCAGAATGAGTGAATCTACTCTTACTTATAACAAGATAGCTTAATAATAATACATAATACACTATTAAGCAACTGAGCCCCCGGTCTTTCGGAAAGTGAAGCCTTTCCATTCCTTTGAAGCTCGAACAAACAGACAACAGCAAAAATGTTTTCTTTTGGAATCGAAAGCTTAAAAAGATTGCCATCGTCAGTATACAAACACAGCTTGTTAGGTAACAGAGCCATGTTTGTACCTTGAAGCCGACTGTTTTAGACTGTTGAGTTGACCATTTTAATTACAATTTCGCTTGTTTTAGATTTTAGTTGCGTACATACACAGGTACATTATTATTACATGTGATTGTCGCACATATTTGATTCAATAGATTTTTTCCAAATTTTCATGTTCATAACAACTTGAAAAACTCACGAAGAGGCAAACAACGTGAAAACAAAAGATGCGGCCTGTTTAATTATTGCTTTTGTTTTGCTACTATAAATCCAACAGGCGCTATCCGCAAGGAGAACAAAAACAACCAATTACAAGAGGAAATAATTACTTTTTTGTTGTTAATTAGTCTTTTATCTTTTTGGAACACTTATCTAAAATCGGAAGAGTTTCGCAATAAAGCATGACGCTATTTATTCACATTTTGCATTTGCGAAAATAGAGATTAATCGAATAAGAATAAAAACGTACAAATAAGATCGTTTGAAATAAGTGAATCTCTAATTTTGTTTTATATATGTAATAATAGTAATATCTAGTTCTATTAGGCCAAGTTTTATGTTACGAGTAAGATTGTGTTGGACTGATTTCTAAATTATTTGTATTAATTTTATATATATATTTTTTTTTTCTTTCTTTCTCTTTTTTTCTTTTAATTTCTTGGTGTTTGAAATGAAAGAGGTACAGACGAATTGTGAAATATGGGTAAATGGAAAATGTCTAGAACAAGTGAACGAAATCGTATATCTGGAGAGTGCGCTTTCGAGGGATGAAAGATGTGAGTTGGATATGGAGAGACGGGTAGCAGTAGGCAATAAAATGAACAGTGCTCTGTCCGCATTAGTAGGAAGTGTGAATATATCTAACTCGGCCAAAATGGCCATACACAATGTGGTGTTGGTTGCAACTTTATTGTACGGTAGTGAGACCTGGATATGCCCGAAATCGAGTGCAAGTAAGTTAATTAGAGTAGAAATGCGATCTCTTAGAAATATGTGCGGTGAGGCCCTTGCGGGCAAAATAAGCAATGAAGAGATACGCAGTATGACAAAGTTGCACGACAGTGTAATTGTAAAAATGAAGAAAGGAATGCTTACACGGTTCGGGCACATCGAAAGAATGAGTGATGAAAGAC
This sequence comes from Zeuzera pyrina, assembly GCA_907165235.1. Classification (NCBI taxonomy): domain Eukaryota; kingdom Metazoa; phylum Arthropoda; class Insecta; order Lepidoptera; family Cossidae; genus Zeuzera; species Zeuzera pyrina. Next base: position 8,431,899 of record OU015629.1, read on the forward strand.
TGACGAAGAAAATCTACAGAGCGAAAGCCAGTGGTAAAAGAAGCCAAGGAAGATCAAGGCTGACTTATAAAGATCAAATAGCCAGTGTTAGCCGACGGAAATGTCAAAAGCACTCGCATACCTAGGTGAAAATGTGTGAGGAGAATGATGAGATTTGAAGAAGCGAAAGAAGTATGTAAAGACCGCAACGCTTGGCGCTCCGTCCTCTCTGACTATCCCGTTGGGGATACGGGGTGAAGATATGTTATGTTAATTTTACGTATCTACTTGAAAAAATGGGCGTCAAATTATTTATATTATTATTTATGTTAAATTGCATTTCAGTGTTTTGTTAGTGAAATAAACGTCCACCTGGTGCTATTTTTCACACATCTAGTAAGTTCTATTTAGTGACCACTACACTCTTTATTTAACTCAATCGGAACGCTATCTCATATTATTTTTAAATACTTTGTAATCTTTTTAAAAAAGGATAAAAGATAACGTATTACACAAAATAATCAATAACTAGACACCTGATAAGATAATCAACCATACAATGTTCTCATTATCAAAATAACAGTGTTGTTGGAATAACGTCATCGCTTAACTCATAACATTGTATTAGCAGTAATCATCTGTCTTACAAATTAAAATTAAAAATAATGCAACAATATAGGAAATATGAAACGCATACTCTTAAAAAAGAGCATTTCGCCAAACTGCACGAAAGAATACAGAATAAATGTGAAGAGATGCAAAAGAAATTGGAGAAATCCAGATCGATCGATACATTGACTACCTTACAAGAAGATTATATACCTGTCAATAAGAAACACATGAGTACTGCGGATGTTAGAGAAGAAAACGAAGTATTCCCAAGCAATAATGAAAACATAGCTAAATACAGCATTGTTATAGAAGCTGCGCAAAAATATGACGCCACATCCCAAGAAATAAATTTCACAGAATTCGATATCTCAGAATACGAGTTGGAATCTACAAGTTCAAATATAGAAAGTGAATTCGGAAGCGTAATTAAGAACAAATTTTTAAATGACGAATTTTCAAAAATCAGCACAGAGTCGTGAGTATAAGTTATTGATTTCACGATTTATTACAGAATTACAGAACAACATTTTTTTTAAAGCAATAATTTTAGTTGAATTGAATTGCCAAACAACTAATAAAAAAAAAATTTAATATGTAAAGATATGCACAAGTTATAATAATTTATAATCATTTAAATTTACACAATTATTGGAGAGTTCTTACTAATGTCTTGAAAATACAATATACATACGCTTAAGTAAAAAACAGCAATTTAAAGGATTATTTAAGGATATTTACTTGCTGACAGGATAAGCAATGATGAGATACGCAGTATGACAGGGTTGCACAACAGTGTTATTGTAAAAATGAAGAAAGGAATGCTTAGATGGTTCGGGCACATGGAAAGAATGAGTGATGAAAGACTGACGAAGAAAATATACAGAGCGAAAGTGAGTGGTAAAAGAAGCCAAGGAAGACCAAGGCTGACTTATGAAGATCAAATAGCCAGAGTGTTAGCAGACGGAAATGTCAAAAGCACTCGCATACCTAGGCGAAAATGTGTGAGGAGAATGATGAGATTTGAGAAAGCGAAAGAGGTGTGTAAGGTGCGCGACTCCTGGCGCTCCGTCCTCTCTGACTACCCCGTTGGGGATACAGCGTGAAGTTATGTTATGTTATTTACTTGTTAATGAAATATTATTCTGTAACGCTTACAGGTTAAATAATGTGATCAAAGAAATCGAAAGTGATTCACTTCCATCTGCAAAAGTTTCTATACGTGACAAAATAGGCTCTCGAATTACCGCTGTTAAGAAAAAACGACGCAGAGAGGAAAATGAAAGAAATGCAAAAGAGAAGAAAAAAGAAGGCCATGAAAAAATCGAAAAGGTTAATGCAGTTTCATTATCAGAGAACACAAACAAAATTAAATAAACTCAAAGTATGAGAGATATTTAATACAGTTAATCTTTCTATAATCTTTCACACGTTGTTTATCTAAAAAAAATAAAAAAATTTGTAATGCAAAAAGTTACTGCCGAAACGTTATATTATATCGATTATTATCTCGTATGGCATAGTATGTATAGCTTCAACAAAATATTACATACTGTTACGTCTTTTCGATTAGTTACGACTATAGTAAAATGAGCCCGAACGAAATTCTAATAATGCAATGAACCAGTAAAATTTTTTTTTGTAAAGTCGTCTATTGTAAATTTGAAAAATGGATACCAAGCGTAATCAAAACTTTATTAAACCAATTTTGATTCATATTAATATTACATTCAATAAATTAAAAAGTAAAAGAAATGACTCTTTTCTCATTTTTCCACAGTTCGTCCTAAGCAATACGACTAAACAAGACGTAAGAGTTACGAAAAGGACTAAGGTAGCAACTGTCACAATAGCTCTTATTGAAGCCACGGGCATAGAATACGATCCATCTGACGACAAATCACACATGCTAATCTGTCGCTTCAGGTAAAATCATAATCCTGATATTTATCATTTTAAACAAGGCTGTACATATTATAGAGACTGGATCAAAGCAAAATATTTTTAACGTGCCAATTAAATAGTTAAACTCGAAGACGGCAATACGAATTTATGCAGTCCTTTTATTAAAAACTATCCCTTTAAATTTTTTATGTAAAATCTTAATAGGCTTATGTATTACATTATTCCCTAAAATCAAAGAGTGAATGTGTAGTGTGTTTAAAATTAGCTTTTTACCTTATTTTTAATAACTAATCAAAGGACTAGGGTAGCTTAAAAATTAGATGCTGGAACACATAATAGCATGTATTACAATAAACGTGTTTCGACATAAATTTATATATATTAAATCCATTTTATGACTCTTTCTGTCATCATGTCATCATTTATTATAGCATCATATTCAACTCGCAACAAAAACTCTAATAAGTACACTTACTTTCAGATTAGGTATGGAAAAATACAAATCAAAATACGTTAAATGCAACGGTTTAGTGGTTAAATGGAAAGAACAATTTAGTATGGGCATGTACGAGGAAAACGTTTTGGATATCTCTTTATGGGATAAAGATATTTTTCTTGGAAAGTAAGTAAAGTTCGATTCAAACTTATTCACAATCATTATAATATCATGTCAAAGTAACAATGTTTTCGTTTAAACGAAAAACAAATATTATCAACTAAACTAAATATCTTGATTGAAACTGGAACAGTCTCACAATTTTCCTCCTGTGAGTCACAAGAAATGAATAATATAAGGATAGAGGATAATTTAAGATCTTTCGTCTTAAGTAAATGTCTTGCAAATCGTACTCAGTGTGAGTTGGAGATTTACTTTTAGATTATTTGCACGAAAAGATTCATTGACTGTACAAATCCGTAGAAACGTGGTTTAACAACAGATGTTTATAGAATATCGATTCTGCAAGGACGGCTATTCCAATCTTACGGACATCGTAGACATCAAATCGTTGACTCGTTTACTCATGTAAATACATGTTTTCGCGCCATTTCCCCTTTTCGGAGTGATTAGAGTAAGAAAGCGCAGCAAAACTACACCTCGATGCTACTTTCAGCAATAAATATTTAGACTTAAAAATGTTAAAAAAATAAATAATTAGAACCAGGTTTTTAACCCCTCGCCTGTTTTTACAGGCTTTAGCTCCGTTATAAGCCTTTTCCTATGCCTGAATTACAACCTGCATGGGAAAATAAGCAGCTGGCACATTCTGTGTTTTTCTTTCGCTTCTTTTTTTTTTACTTCGTAGGAAGACAAGTACTCATCACCCTGAGGGAAAGACTAGGTTATGTGGGACTTTTAGCCACCAAAACTTGGTTTTGAGGGGCTCCGAGTTCTCCTGTACGGAACACACCGGAGCCTCTCTTGCGCTGTGCCGAAGTACTTTTCCGAGGGGCAAAGGAAGAGCCCCCGTGCGCCTTCACGGTGCTTCAGCATAGGCCACATATGCTGTCGTTTTCCTCTGGGTCGCACGTATGTGCATGTAAAGCCCGTTTAGTTGCCTCTTACGAAAGGCGACGAACACAGTAGCCATAAGTTCTGGCCGGGGCTACAGGGACGTTTTCTTTTGCTCCTACTCCAACACAAAAGAAGTATACTTCATTTACCTATTGCAATTCGAAGAACAAAATTATTAGTATATGTACCTATATTTATATTATAGTATCTATACCTAACTGACAAAACAATGATAAATAAATCGTTTTGATCCAACACAAAACTTTTCCTTATCCAGTTAATTGATCTCCACATTTCAAAAAGTTTACGCATTGTTGTGGAACGACTACTGAATGTAAGCAAGGATGTACGAAAAAGTAACTTAGAATATAACAAATGAAATCCACAAACCTACATTACCTATCAGCTCACAACTTTTGAATCTTGTTTACGAAATCGAAATTTAACAGAAGACTAGAAAACCGTACATACTTAAAATACGTAACTGTGATCATAAGAGATCTGGCGGGGTTATTATCTCAAAATTTGCAGACAGCCATAGCCACGCGATCATTGCGCGACCGATGACTAATTGTAACAAAAATTTAGTATCACGTATGACGAATGCGTCTTTATTGCGCCATGACCGTGAAATGCACTTTTCGCGATAAATATAGCGTCACTATAATAATAATAATAATAAAAAACCCTACAGAACAATAGGCAAAACCCTAAAGAACAACAGGCAAAACCCTACAGAACAATAAGCCAGATATCACAGTGTTGGATAAACGTAACAGTACACTTTATTTAATAGACATAACTATACCCAATTCCCACAATATACAGAGCAGAGTGAATAATAAATTTAACAAATACAAAGTTTTGCCTTGAATTACAGATGAAACGGAAAGTACTCAGAGTCCATATAGTTCCTATAATTGTATCATCCACCGGTCTTATACCAAAATAAGAAGCTTAGAAACACTAAATAGAACACCACATATAACACACACGTTTTAAAAATTCGTTATTTTAAATACTTGTCGCATCGTTAGGATTTTCCTTTCTACTTCAATTATAACATGATTATAACACAACGGTAATATTAAAGATAGAATAGGTAATATGAGTGCAGATGAGCCGGCTAGCTTGGCCCAGGCCCGTGTATTGGAGGAAACCCTATCAGAAGACAAGAAAAAAAAATTTGTTAAATAATAGTAATAATGAACGCTATAACTATACAAATGACATTACACTAATTCTCGTTTTGACAGCAGATATCGCCCGATATTTGGTTGTCGCATGCCGACTGCAAGTTAGATAATAAGCGTGCAGTTTAACCCTTACATAAACTCTTTTTATACAGGGTGTATATGAAAACGGGACAGTTACTTTAATGGATGAAAGGGCATAACTTTAGTATGTAGTTACAAAAAGAATTATCGAAAAAAACGTATCCGTTTAAGAGTTATGACCGTTTTTAAAACCATTTTCGAAAATAATGCGTATACCCCAATGGGGGTTTTCAGGCTGTATTTCAGTAACGGATGAAATTATTACAAAATAAAAAAAAACGTAAGATTAAAAATCTGTAACTGTACATGATCAACCCAATTTTACGAGAAATGGTGGGATAACACTTGAAAATTAAAACGGCGACAAGCGACAACCTGAGCCGAGTTTTCATGCTCCATCCCGAGTACTCCCCGGACGGAGGGGCCCTCAAGCTTTGTCGACCTTTCCGGACGGAGGGCCTTCTACTGCTCCCCTCCAACGCGTTCTGTTCTCTACGACGACCTGTAATAGGGTCAAGTGGCGAGTGCAGGGTTGTTTTAGTCGGTTCGAGCCCGACACTGCCCGCCCGATCCTCATGTTCTCTCCTGAGGCGTGAGGGGCGGTTGGGTGCTCATGCGGAGTTTTTTCCCTTCCAATTAACAAAAAAAAAAAATTGTATCTGCTGTGAATCAAAAATTATTAGAACAAAAGGAAATTCAATTTTTAGAACTGGCTGGCTCAGCTTTGATTCAGAAATATCAGTGGAAGTGAAATTGCCTTTTCAACGCTTTTCGGGTACTTTTACTTTCATAAGGACATTTCTGAACTAAATATGTTAAAATTTTAGTTATGCCGATGCCGTAGTAGCCTAAATAATATTTACAAATTACTTTAACGAATAAAGAAATCGTTAATAAATTAGTATAAAAAATATTGTTATAAGTACCTACTAATTTAAAGGCACTCACATCTACACTTTATTAAACAAACATTCGAATTAGTTTCAGGCAGATTAATTACACGGCTGCCTATTTCAATTAATGTAACACGCTATTTTCTTTCCATTCCAGAAATGTAATAGATCTTTCGAGAACAGAAAAAGAAAAAACACATAAGATGAAAATCAACTTGGAAGGTGAAAAGGAGAATATAGAAATATTTATCTTACTCACTATAAGCGGCACTACACTATTTAACACGGTCGTTGACCTCGATGATTATGAAGAAACGCAACGGAAAATCGATGAAATGAAAAAAAAATTCGTGAGAATTAATTATGAATATTTCAATTTTTAGGGTTCCGTATCTATAAAAATGGTAAAAAACGGAACCCGTATAATTTCATCCTTTCCATTTATCCGTCTGTCGGTCCACATGTCATAGCCACTCTAAAAGTATTTTGTACCCCGCTATACGGTAGAGTAGTGAAATAACGTGAAGTAGTGAATGGGAAAGAATTAGAATTAATGAAATCAGCTACTTTTCTTGGTTTAACAGTAGACAATAAGTTACAGTGGGCGGACCATATCGGGATTTTATCTAATAAGCTCAGTTCGGCAATATATGCTATTAGGCGCATTAGACAGTTGACAGATGTAGCTACGGCTAGGCTGGTGTATTTCGCATATTTCCATAGCCTTATGTCTTATGGTCTGCTACTGTGGGGATCAGCGGCGCATATGAAATCTATCTTTATTTTACAAAAGAGGGCAATACGTACCATCTACAGTATGAACGCACGAGAGTCGCTGAGAGATCATTTTAAAGACATTGATGTACTCACCTTACCCTCGTTATACATCTATGAAAACATAATGTACACAAAAAAAAATTTAGATCTATTTCAAAAGAAAGGCGTTGTTAGTGGTGTGGAAACTCGTGGTCGTGATCAGTTAGTTATTCCTAAATTTAAATTACAAAAGTCAAGTGGTTCATTTTTGGATAACTGTGTTCGTTTTTATAATAAAATTCCTCAAGAAATTACTCAATTAACGGAAAAGAGATTTAAACTTGTCATTAAACGCACACTGATTGGAAAAACATACTACAAAATTAGCGATTTCATTGAAGACACAACAATAGACTGGAAGTGATCCTCTCTGCGTATGCATTTACTGGCTTTATAGATATTGTATTTTTAAATAACTATTGTACAATGATGGTGAAAAAATGATACCTGACTGAGTTTCTTGTCGGTTCTTCTCAGTATTCAGGTTTTCTTTTCGAACCGAACTAAAGTAGATTTGACGTTCAAACATACCTTGCATTTGGGTTTACTTGAATAAATTGATTTGACTTTGACTTTGATAACGAAAAATATGAAATTAGGGGTGGCACTCCATACATGTTACCATTGCACATTTGACGACCTCCGTGGCGCAACGGCTTAGCGCGTTGGAGTGTGGACGGGGGTTGCGGGTTTGATTCCCGTCCCGAGTCTGGGTGTTTATGTATAATATGTATTTATTTACAAAAGAAAAATATATAAGTAGTATATCAGTTGTCTAGTACCCATAACACAAGCGCTGTGCTACTTACATTGGGACTAGATGGCGCTGTGTAAAAAAAAATGTCCGAGTATGTTATTACTATATTACTATTACATAAGGTCTTCAAAGAAGATGTAGAAATTTCACACAAACTTTTTTATTTAAGAGTTTAAGAGTTTTTTACGCAGACTTTGTTGTGTTTAACGACCTGGATCTCGATATATAAAAGATTGACAGTTAGATATTTGTATACTCTTTGTCTTGGAAAGCTTAAACATGGAAACTTGATTGGAGAAAAAAATAATGTGACTTATTAAAATGGATAGGTAGTTATAATTTCTGGAATCTCTAGAACCAGTTTTAAAAAATTGGTAATGTAGTTTCTTTGCACATTACAATAATTATGTACAAAAACGAATATCGAGATTTCTCTGCGCTAAAATACAATCAAACCGCAAGCGGACTCAAGTCAATAGTCAATAGAAAATTGAATGCGAGATTTAAAAAATTTTTATTAAAAAAAATTTTCAAATTAAGTCAAATTTAATTATATAGGTATGTGTATCGTATTTATAAAGTTATTTTAATTGTACTTGAGTTTTGATTAGTAAAGGATAGTTATTTTATACTTTTCAGTGTTTTTTTTTGAAGGTGGTTTAATTTTTTTTAATAAAACTGTTTTATTTCTCCCTTTTGAGTGATCTTGACCTAAATAAATATCTAGGGCAGGTCTGCAATTAACTTGTTTCTAATTCTGGAGCGCAACGATGTACAAGAGAATCATCAATATAAATAAAAGTTATAACCAGGTTGTTTAGTGTATCTTCGAATTCCAAGCTCCAATATCGGTGAAATTTAAATGGGGCCACCTCTGAAGTATTACCTACCAAAGGAAAAAAGAATTTACGAAATCAGTTCATAAATGACGGAGTTAAACGGTAACAAACATACAAAAAAAAAAACAACTTACAGACGAATTGAGAACCTTCTCCTTTTTTTAAAGTCGGTTAAAAATAGGGATGGACGCGTGAGTTACCGTACAAGGGTTCCATTTTTCTTTTAAAGCTAATCTTTGAAAGCTTATTAGTCATTGTACCTGCTAATTGTTAACTAAATGCTTAATTAGTACCCAATTTGTAGGCTTGGTATCGTCTCAGGGGCGATTACACAGACGTAGGATGTTTATCTATAATTGTTTACGGCGCGAAAGGACTTTCGGGAAGCGACTGCTATTGTGTGCTTCAACTGGGAAGTGAGAGATTACAGACACATACAGAAGCAAAAACTAACAATCCTAATTGGATGAAAATATTTACGTTGTAAGAATGACATCATTTTTATAGACTTATTACTACATAAATTATAATTTTACCACAGTAATTCTTCAACTTAGATTTAATTTTAAAGTTCCTTATAATGAAAATATAACTAATGAAAATAGTCAGAAGCAAAATAAAACCAGAAGCAATTTATGTCTACAATTAATCTCCTTTTTCAGTACAGTAACTGACATAACAAGTACACTAGAAGTATCTGTATTCGACGAAAAAAAATTGGAAGAAATTGGTAAAATATCAATACCATTATTAAAATTAAATAACATTGAGAAAAAATGGTACTCTTTAAAAGACAGTACACAGAGAGAGAGAACTAAAGGAAATAATCCGAGAATACTGTTGGAAATGCAAGTAACATGGAACTTCGTGAGTAACGAGTATAATATGAGTTAAAACGAGACAATTTTAACCCAATTATGTACAGTCAGACGTAAAAATAAAAAACTCATCTCACCAGGCTTCCTACATATGAAATTGGTGCCTGTAGTCGCGTTAGAGAGTTAATCTCTACTGAACAGTTCAACACTTCTCTTAATCAAAGGTCTAACATATAAGCCATGACAATAAATTTGTTTTCTGTTTCATACTAAAATTAATAAAGCAGAACAGTAATGAAATCAACGCAGTGCTCGTGAATCTGTATGATTGTTTGTCGATATTTACTCGAAGGCCCATAGAAATATGGAGATACATAACATGAAAACAATAACACGGTTATAGACATGTATAAAAATTTGAATATTTGTTTTAAACGTAAAGGTATTGCTAAATTTTATTCAATTAAAATTGTAATCGTACGAGCCCTATTCACATTTTTTCATTTTTATTGGCAATTTTCACATTGTTTCAAATTTTATGTTTATTTTAAAGTGTCATGTTTTAAGCAGATAAAAGCATCTTTACGCGTAATAAATCCTAAGGAAACTAAATATCTACAAACAGAAGATAAATTAGACAGACATGTATTCGCTAGAAACCTCTCAAGATCGAAAGCTGTCTTGGCATGGGTTTTAGATGCTTTTAAAGAGATTAAGTAAGTGTAATATTTTATAGAAATTTACCTGAAAAATAAGACCTTATTATAAAGCAAGCTTAGAAACCAAAAATAGAAAAATTAGAATAGTTACATATTTAGAAAAAGTTTTTCTTAACTAGAATAAAGAATGCGAAGGTTCGTATTCTTTAGATTCGTATTCTTTATTACAGTAAAGAAAAAACCTGTATAATATCTAAATGAGGTCATTCAGATATTTAAGTAACACTGGTTTATTACTAAATAAACATTATTCAATAATATATCTGAAAATACGAGAAATTAACGCGATAAACTTTTATTTGGCTTGACGTTTCGGCCGAGTTGCATCGGCCGTGATCTCAAGTAAACTGTCGCAGCAAGCTTCGCTCTATGTCCATGCTTTATATATATTTGTAAATAACTATTTTTTTAGATATTTTATAATGCAACGCAAGAGCTGAATAGTTTACATAGCAAAACGTTATTCAATTTATTAATTTCTAATTTTTCTAGAACATGCTTTGAGTGGGAGTCTAAGAAACGAAACACTATTGCTTTAACCATATGGCTGCCGTTGTGTTATTTTTTCAAAGTGTGGATGATACCGTTAATGCTACTCATACCATTCATATGGTACAGACCACAGAAATACTATCTCATTAACTGTAAGTATTTTTCAGAATGTATTCTGAAAGTAAATAAAAGTAATGTAATAAAAACAAGATCGTCCATTTAAACTTGATCTGAAATTAATAATTAATTTTTTTAATGTGCCTATTACTTATACACAGCCATCTATTCCAGGGAAAAAGTATCTCAGAGGAGAAGATCTTGGAAAAATTGAGGATATTTCCAAAAATGATAAAGTAAGTAGTAACGCAGGATTACCATTTCATCTAAATTACTACAGTATTTTTTATGAGGATTTTTGTATATACATAATGACTATTATAGTGTCCGTTTGCGGTTGGGCTATAACTCAAGTGCAAATAAGCTAACCGCGATCGCTTATCTTTGAGTGATTCATTGTATATTTAACCACAAAAATATATATATTGTCTAAATTTAAATCATTTGGATCATGTTGAACTGCAGTCTAGATGCAATTTAACTGTTAGTTCCATATACAAACCAAAATTTTCGACTTCTATTTCCCACCAATTATCATAACGTCTCTGGAACACTCAAAATGTATTAAAAATATTGACCTAATTACATTTTAGGAAGAGAAATCATTGAGACAGAAAATAAACAGTTTACAGGAAATGATTCAAAGCGTACAAAACACTATCGGGAAATTTGCTAGCCTTGGAGAAAGTATCAAGAAGTAAGTAGAATTTTGTAACAACAAATAATAAGTCTTTACCTATGAAATTGCCGTTCCACAATACTGGCCATTTGAAATGTAATTTGTATATGACTGGCAATAAGTTCCAAATTCAAATGAATTTTATTTTAAAAATATGGAATTTTATTTTCAAATTCAGTCATTTGTTTATTTGATTAGTGTTTTGTTTTCACTACAATTGTATCTTTTTCATCAGTACGGACACGATAAAAATACAAGTAATTACGGAATACGAGTTCCGTCGCAGTAGAAATGCGGCACAAACGGCTCGCAACATTAACAACGTGTACGGAGTGAACACTACAAACGAACGCACGATCCGTTATTGGTTTGGACGCTTCTAACATAGAAATTTTGATCTGAAAAATGAACCCCGTGGTCGCCCGAATACAACGTCGACGAAGTCAACAACGACGAATTAGAAGCGATAGTGGAAGCTGACGATACTCAATCTACTGCTGAGTTAGCAGAAGCTTTCGATGTTATCATCAAAACAATATTGGTCCATTTGCGTCAAATAGGCAAGATAAAAAATCTTGATAAGTGAGTGCCGCATGAAATAAACGATCGCCAGCGCGACGAACGCGTTGAGGTATGCCTTGTGTTACTCAATAGATACAGAAACGAAGGGATTTTGAATCGCATTGTCACTTGCGATGAATAGTTGATTTTTTTTTGACAATCGTAAGCTGTCATCATTTTGGTTAGACTCTAGTTCAGCACCTAGGCAATGCCCCAAACAAAAACTTATCCCTAGAAAAGTGATGGTTACTGTTTGGTGGTCTAGTGCCGGTGTAATTCATCACAGCTTCTTACCAAATGGCACGAGCATTTCTGCAGATGTGTACTGTGAGGAACTGGACACAATGTTGGAGAAACTTGCAAATCACCGGCCAGCCTTGATTAATCACACGTCCCTGCAGCTCCTGCACGACAACGCTCGACCTCACACGGCACAACAAACGGTCTCTAAGCTACAAGAGCTAGGCATGGAAGTTTTGCGTCATCCACCGTACTCACCAAACCTTCCGCCGACAGACTTCTACTATTTCCAAAATTTGGATAACTTCTTGGCAGGAAAAAAGTTCTATACCCGAGAGGCAGTACCAAATGCCTTTGAAGAGTTTGTTGCGTCCCGTACACCTGACTTCTTCAAGAAGGGCATTGAAAAATTACCACTGCGCTGGCAGAGATGAATAGATAGAATGGGTGCATACTTTGATTGATAGAAATAAAAAAAATATGTATAAAAAATACTTTAACTTTTTGTATACTAAACGGCAATTTCATAAGTAAAGAATAGGTAAAGATTAATATTAGGTAACATTTTACGTACATTTGCTAAAAATATGATACCATAGCCATCGAGTTTAACAGTGGGTACAAGTAAAAGAATAGAGCTTCCAACATACTCGTAACTACTGCGCTAATTAGGTCATCAGAATTTTATTCTTCTTGGGAAAATACTGTTTTATAATATGTAAGTGTTCATCAGCGCAAACAAAAATACCAGGATAACCTAATCTACTAATGCACAATTCTGTGTATTATTTCTTAGTTATTTCCTGTTATTGTAATTTTAACAATTTGTAACAAATTGTGCGATTGCTAAGTCAAATGTCTACATTATTTAAATCTAATCTGGTGAGCAAAAATTAGCAAAAAAACTTAACCTTGTAATCGTCCGTCCATACTGTTTGCTGTTGTCAGACTCATTACTATGAAATACTCAGGAAATTCTCCAAAAATATAAATATAATTATTTTTCTAAATCACACATCCAGACAATATACTATTGAACATATATATAATAACGCACTTGACTTTCAGTTTATGCAACTTTACAGTACCCTATCTCAGTTGTCTGGTCATCTTTATAATCATCATCGTATCATTTATTATGTACCTGGTACCTGTCAACTACATTTTTATGTTATGGGGTAAGTCAATCTTAATTGTATACTAAGTATTTCTATGTAACGTAACGATAACATCTCTAACAACTTTGTTGAAAATCACAAGTCAGGACCTATTAGGTTCCAGAAATCTGTGTCAGAACCTTAGGATCCTGCGGGAAAAGTGATAGCTCGCCGCCTCGCCGAGCTAACCTTGGTCAACCAGTAGAGATTAAATATGTAGATATAGTTATTTCGCTTGGTTAGGTATTTCGATTAATGAAATATACCTCACAGAGGTACAAAAACTTTGCTGTAAATATTACAAATGTTTAGTATTTTCCAATTTTAATAATTTCTAATATAATCAAATATTCTAAATCTATATACTTTCCTCTGCTTTACTCAATCGATATTCTAATTTATCGGTTATAGTGCACAAGTTTGTATGTTAATAATCAAGAGACATACAATTTTCCTTTTGTTGACCAAGTATAAAAAGGAGGAGGTTCTCAATTCGGTTGTATTTTTTTTATGTTTGTTACCTCATAACTTCGTCATTTATAAACCGATTTGAAAATTGTTTTTTTTTTTTATTTGAAAGGATATATATATATTTCCAGATCGATCCCATTTAAATTTCACTGGTATTGGATCTCGGATTTCGTAGATACACGAAATAATGCTAACTGCAAAGTTATATTTAAATCGATGATTTTCTTTCTTTCTGTCATTGCGTTCAAGAATTAGAAAAGAAGTTAATTGTAGATCTACCCTAAATATTTATTTAGGTCATGACACAGGTCATGGTCAAATCAAATGCCAATTCAGCGTGCAACAACAGAAAGTCTATTAGGCTTTGCACCGACTTATGTAACTGACAAAATTTAATTATGTAATTATTTATATGCTTATTTTTGTAATCGAACTTATTAAAGGAAAAGTAGTTATTTTGTACTTTTCAGTGTTTTTTTTAAATCAGTTAAATGATTTCTTAATTTTTTTTTATGGTCTGTTTATACGGCAAACGACTTCACGTCAATTTCGACGAGACCGTTATATATGTCTAATTCTCGTTCATGCTCATCAGTTTAATTATTTCTTAATTTTTTTTTATGGTCTGTTTATACGGCAAACGACTTCACGTCAATTTCCACGAGACCGTTATATATGTCTAATTCTCGTTCATGCTCATCGGTACCTTGTAAACAGTAGATATACTTACACATACCACACACACATACACATCCTGACGGGGTAGTCATAGAGTATGGAGCGCCAAGGGTCACGGTCCTTACAAATTTCTTTCGCCTCTTCAAATCTCGTCATTCCCTAATTCTTCTTAGACACTTTCGAATACGTATGCGAGTGCTTTTAACATTTCCGTCAACTGGTACCGTGGCTATTTGATCTTCGTGAGTCAGCCTTGATCTTCATGGCGGTCGGTCCTCGGTCATGAGCTGACACGAATTACGTCGTCAGTGCGAAGTTGCCACGCTTCCTATCCTATCCTATAGCTAAGTGTTCGACTCATGGTCACGCTCAATGAGATAGAAAGCGAGACAGGAAAATTCGTTTGACACGCGGTGATAAGAGTTGACATCTCATTATGGCTCCTTTCATTTTGGTCTGAGGTACCGTTCCATATAATTTGACTTTAAGTTATAGTTTTACCGTCATTGAAACTGCAACTATACCACTCAGAATGAATGAAGATTTTAATTTTCTGAATTAGAAATATTGTCGTCCTTCAACTAACAGTTTACGAATTTTTTTAAATGGTTATTAAATATTAAAATTAAAATGCCTCTAATTAATATTTATGAGATGTATGAGTTCTATCGATTCCATTCCTGTGATTCCTAATTCAAACTCGATTTATTATGAGTATTTATGACGCAATTAGATTCTTGTTGTAGTTAGAATATTTTATTTGAAGCGAAGCGAAACAAGTGTGTAAGGACCACGACGCTTGGCGCTTCGTCCTCTCTGATTACCCCGTTAGAGATACAGCGTGAAGATATGTATTTATGTATATGATATGTCATGCATAAAGTTATAACAATAAATGAAAAAAAAATTAACAAATTGATGTTAAATAGGTTTTTAATTACATTATCTCAAGTCAAGGGGGTCAACTGGGCAAGCGTGCTCGTCGCGACTCCTGCCAGCCCTTTTCAGGGCTGCAATTCCTCTCCTGTGCACACCATGCGGGACAGTGTAAATATGAATGCTAGGGCGTCCCCCGAAAGCGACGTACACCGGTTTGTCGCCGCTCGTGTGAGCAGAGTGCAGTTCGGCGTTGGGGACCGCCACCCAACACGCTGTGCACCTAGCGGCGGGAAGTGAAGGGAGGAGTGCAGAATAGCTGCGTGGAATGTGAGAGGTAGGATTGAAGAAAACATGAATGAAGTGATTGATATTATGGAAGAAAGAAGATTGGATGTGTTATGTGAAACCAAACGAAAGGGCAGTGAACTTGTCGACTTGCCTGGAGGGGGCATCGCTTTGTGGTCAGGTGTACCACAAGAATAAAGGGGATGCCAGGACGTAGACGTCTTACTGTCCTCTCGTTTGGTTAACTGTGTAACTGAGTATAAGTGTGTAAACCCGAGACTGTTCTGGGTGCGTCTCAAAACAGGGTTGACGAGGTTATTTGTTTTAATGGTGTATGCCCCAGTGTCCTCTGTCGGCTTGGGCGAGCTAGAGCAGTTTTGGGAGAATGTTAGGGAAGTTCCAGCGACGGTTGAAGAGAATGAGAGAATTATAGTGTCTGGAGACACGAACAGGATTTGAGTCTGTCCTAGGCAAGTATGGAGATAAGAGAGTGAATGATGCTGGTAGGATTGTGTTAAGACTGTGTGTGGAAAAAGATCTTTTTGTTGCTAATACCTTATTTAAGCACAAAAGGATTCATCAGTACACGTGGGAAAGGAAGGATGGAAGAAGTATGATTGATTTATTCCTGGTGGACAGCCGGCTCAAAAAGCAGGTTATGGACACTAGAGCACACAGAGGAGCCGATCTGGGAACTGACCACTTTCTAGTGGTAACTAGAATAAGGGGTTTGTTTGCGGCATGGCGACATCGCGTAGTGTCCAAGCCTGCAGCGATATGTCGCATTAAAAGCTGGAAACTCCAAGATGCGACCACCAAGAATGAATATGAAAGGGTGTTATCCGGTAAGCTTGATGATAGATTGAAAGTGATGAGCGAGGATGTTGAAGAATGTTGGCAGAATCTTAGGGATAGCATGATCGAAATTGCGAAAGAAGTGTGAGGAATGAATAAGATTGGTAATGGTAAAAAGCTTGATGTGTGGTGGGATGATGAGGTTAAAGTGTCTGTGTATAAGAAGAACAAAACATGGCGGGACTATCTTGCTACTAAAAATGACTGTGGTATGAAGAATTGGATGAAAGACTGATATAAGCTGCAGAAAGCAGAAACGAAGGCACTAGTGAAAGAGAAGCGTGAAAGGTGTAGGGTGTTAGACGAAAACAAGATGTCGGACAACTTCGAGGAAAATTCTAAATTCTTTTGGAAAGAAGTACGTAAGTACCAAAGTGCTCCGGCACCTTGCAGAATGAATAAAGTGCGTTCGAAAGAAAACAACCTGCTTACAAATAAAGAGATGGAGAAAGTGATAAGAAGTTTGAAATGTGGAAAGGCTGCGGGAATTGATGAGGTGACTGGTGAGATGATGAAGTATGGTGGTCTGAGGTCTGAGATGCCTTCTGTGCACTCTGCAACCTTTGTTGGCAGAAGGGGGAGGTTCCACAGGACTGGCGCACGGCAGTCATAGTACCTCTATATAAAGGGAAAGGTTCCTATCTAGACTGTGCGTGCTATAGGGCCATCAGCTTGGTCAGCTTAGCGAGTAAAGTCTATACTAAGGTATTGACTGAACGTATGAAAGGCGTTTCAGAAAGATATTTGTGGGAAGTGCAAGGTGGTTTCAGGAACGGTAGGGGTTGTATGGATCAGATTTTCTCGCTTCGCGTTATCGTGGGAAGATTTCTGGCTATAGGCCGGAAAGTTTTCTGCGCTTTCGTGGATCTAGAAAAAGTATTCGATAGAGTAGTGCGGAAGAAATTGTGGAGTCTTCTGCCTGAATATGGCGTGGAGGGCTCCTTACTACAGGCTGTGAGGTCATTATATCGTGGCCACAGAGCCTGTGTAAAGATAGAAGGTGACATGTCGCCCTGGTTTGAAGTCTGTTCTGGTATCAGACAGGGCTGCGTGATGTCTACCTGGCTGTTCGTGCTATATTTGGACAGTTGCCTCCAGAGATTGAAAGCCAATATGAGTGGTATGGGATATGATGACACAGTGGTAAACTGCCTATTGTACGCTGATGATGCTGTGCTAATAGCATCATCAGAAGCAGAGTTGCAGACACTAGTCACGTGCATGAAAAAAGATTGTGAAGTAAAAGGATTGAAAATGAATGTGAACAAAACTAAGGTTCTGGTGTTTGAAAGAGAAGCGGTACAAACGAAATGTGTGATTTGTGTAAACAGAAAATGTCAAGAACAAGTGAATGAAATTGTGTATCTGAGAAGTGCGTTTTCTAGGGATGGAAGATGTGAGTTGGATGTGGAGAGACGGGTAGCAGCTGGCAATAAAGTGAACGGTGCTCTGTCCGCATTAGTGGGTAGTGTGAATATATCTAACACTGCTAAAATGGCCATCCACAATGCGGTGTTGGTGCCAACTTTGTTGAACGGTAGTGAGGCCTGGATATGCCCGAAATCGAGTGAAAATGTGATTAATGCTATGGAGATGCGATCTTTCAGAAATATGTGCGGTGTCACGCTTGCGGGCAGGATAGACAATGATGAGATACGCAGTATGACAGGGTTGCACAACAGTGTTACTGTAAAAATAAAGAATGGAATGTTTAGATTTTTCGGGCACTTGGAAAGAATGAGTGATGAAAGACTGACGAAGAAAATCTACAGAGCGAAAGTGAGTGGTAAAAGAAGCCAAGGAAGACCAAAGCTGACTTATGAAGATCAAATAGCCAGAGTGTTAGCAGACGGAAATGTCAAAAGCACTCGCATACCTAGGCGAAAATGTGTGAAGAGAATGATGAGATTTGAAGAAGCGAAAGAGATGTGTAAGGACCTCGGCTCCTGGCGCTCCGTTCTCTCTGATTATCCCGTTGGGGATACAGCGTGAAGATATGTTATGTTATGTTATCTCAAGTCAAGGTTAGATCACGTCATTCATTGTACTTTAAGTGATCTGCAAATTAGTAATTTAACGTACATACTTAGATAACTTTAAAATCGCCCAGTTCAGTAAAAAATAATAATTAAAATTTCAAAGGTTAGAAATGCTATGATTAGAAAAGAATCTAAGTAATTTTCATCATTATTCAAGCAAGCAAGTATAATAAAATTTGTATAGCCAGCTAGAAATAATAATAGATATTTTCAAAATTATGTAAATCGAACTTTTCCGCAACGCATAATTCAACAGTAAAGCAAGCAAAGTATAAGCCTAACTGTAAATAAAATATATATACACATATTATACGATATGCATATTGGATATGCATATTGCATATCCTCAATCTTTATCCATTCTATTCTTATCTAAAGCACATAAACGCACTCAGATACCTCGGCAAAAGTGTCTAAGAAGAATGATAAGATTTGAGGAGGCAAAAGAAGTATGTATGTAAGGACCGCGATACTTGCCACTCCTTTCTGACTACCCCGTTAGGGATACAACTTACAAATAAAGGTGAATACATTTGCGTACGAGCCTACGCACACATTTACATCGCACAAAACCTGTTAATCGCCATTTCACTTGGACAAATCAGTCACGCACCTTTTAGACCATGTGTCGGTCGTGATTGATTCGATCATTTGATTGCAACTATTTCAAAGTATTGATGATTGCAATCACATATGAACGAATATATCATTCATTGATTCGATTCAATCATTTGACCGATTCGATGGCGGTATTCGTCGATATTTAATTGATTGTCTATGCCGCTTATAAAAAGTGAAATTCAAAAAATTACACATAATTTTTTATAACACAAACAATAAAATTTTAAATACTGCAGAATTATAATGAAAACTATAAAAAATATCAAAATTGTAAAAGATCGGATTACTCATGCAATCATTCGATCTTTTATTTCAATCAAAATTACATGTAATACAATACAATCAACGATTGATTGACTCATTTGACTGAATCTTTTTTCATATTAATACTTGAACGATCGAATCTTAGAAAATGAAAGACTGACACAGCTCTGATCACATTTGTTTCTACTAAATAACATGGTTACGTTTAGTGCACCACTACTGGAATGCGGATTCCTTATTTTGTACATCTGTGATACACAATAATAAAAAAATTTCAATGTATTATTTTCATTTTAAGGAATACATAAATATACAAGGAAAATTCTCCGACCGAATCGAATACCAAACAATGAAATATTAGATTTGCTCTCTAGAGTCCCGGACGATGAAAAATTGGTAAGAGATATCACAATTTTTTATGATTATTACCAAGATCTTTGCATGTACAAATTCTGTATTGATTAATAAATTAACTAAAATATTTCAGACCAAAATTAGAAATCTTACCAAAGTTTGTCCACATTAGATAAAATCTATGTACAGTGTCAAAAAGGTCTTTAGATCTTCAGAAAGAAACTTGAGATCATAAAGGGATCTGATATTAGGATCTATCAAAAGTACTTACACTGTGTTTCTATGAATATTGTGTTTCAATTTTTTTTTTCAGCTCGACTTTGAACAGTTGCCACTGGATGACATGTCTGACGATGATGAAAAATAGTCGAGTAATTGAATATAATTATATTAACGGCAAAGAAGGATCTGCATATTTCATTAATATTATTTTTATAATACTTTGCTACTTTTATCGAATTCTTAACAAGTGTGATTTTTAAATTAGTTATAATAATGACTTCGTTCCATTTTTAATTCGAGGTAGACAGATCCATCAAAGTACAACAAAATCACGCCTTCGCAATATATTTGGTACTTCAGTTGGACTTAGAAAAACCAGATATTGACAAGTTGTTACCGGTATAAAAACTGATAGAGGTCATCACCCGTATAAGTTGTTTTTAAAAGACGACCCTATCACTTCGAATTTTACGGAAAACTTGGGAACATAAACATCCTTATACATTCTATATTTTACTAGGATCGACATAATAGCTTCAGTTTTACATTGCTTATTTCAAAATAGTTTACTCTTTGTAATACTGTTCAATTGATTTGTATTAACGGTGAACATACAACAGTAATATATTTTAGAAAAATAAACTAATCAATTAACTTATATACGCTTGAGAAAGAAGAAGAAAGAAATAATTGAGATTTGGAAGACTCTCGTGAACAAACTCATTATCTAATTAAAAATAGACATACATCATATGTACATATCATACTGACCATTTGTCTAACTGCGACTGTACATAGTTTATTAAATATGACAACATTAAACGAGCCTCAAGGGAACTCAATGTATACGTACGAGTAACAGGTAGTATATATTGTTTTGATAGATATCTAGCATGGCTTTATTAGTCACTTGTGTCTAATTTGTAAATGGTCTCATGTTAACACGAGATCAAACGTCTGTATTAAATGTAGATGGAAATTAAGCACATATTGTTTTTATGAAACAGTTCGGCGGGAAATGCATTCCTTAATTAAGCGAAGCTCCATAACAATACAATTGCCCACTAGGTTATTTTTAATCTGTCTAAGCTACTGTTCGCTTTGGTTGGTTGGTTATAACTATGTATAAATGTACACAAAAAATACTAAATTGGTCATTGCCATTGGTCACTCAACAAATCTATAAGTTTACAGTAAATTCGCCGCACACAAACAAGTGGTGCAATAAACTGTACTCTATCTTGCACAACAGAAATATAGAATAAGTGGAGGGGAGCGCGATTTTAGTTTAGACGATCTCTACCACAGTTTACTCAATTATTATGGACCTTTTATACTCATTACGATTCCTACTACACAAATACAACAAAAACCCTATTCAGATTACCGTATTAAAATATATTCGTACACAACATCAAGTAAGACTAATCATGGGGTTCTTAAAAAAGGACACTAAAAGTTTTTACAGGGTCAGTAATGCGGAAGTGATACTCCTGGTGTCGTAGAAGACGACGCATTGGAAATTTTGATGTCGGGGATTTAAATTTTTCTAAGCAATTACAAAACATATGAAAGTGATATTTGATAACCATAATCTTCAATTCACTGACTTTATTTTGACAATAGCATTACACGGTTGGTTAACTTTTATAACATAAAAAAAATATTGAAGAAACCTCTTTTAAAACAGAGATTTGCTTTTTACGGACAAATGAGACCGATTAAAGCCTCTAAAATTTTTATGTAGATGAATCTAAACACACACTTCAAAATGACAATATGATTTTGCAAAATTAATTATAGTTTGTAATTTAAAAGAAAATAAATCTTTTTTCGTATTTTTCGTAAGCTAGCGCGCGCACGTTTGCATAGAACAGAAGGTCTATTTTTGATTAAATTATTGTTTATCAGTGCGTCGCCTTAACATCGGGCGGGCCGTATACTTGTTTGCCACCTTTCTGGTATAAAAATTATGAATGTTTTAAAACTTTTACAACTTGCACACTGATAAAAATGTATTAGATTAAAAGGATAAAAAATGTATTCTACCCCTCACATTCTCACTCATTTTTTACAAATCACCCCGGTTTTTAGTTTATTCTCCCAAATCGACCGTTTTTGGTGTTCCATTCGAAAATCAAAAAACTGAACACTTTAATTACACTTACAATATCACTCTTTTTTTGGGCATCATTTATCTGTATATGTATACAAGCTGTACCCGCGACTTCGTCTGCGTGGAAAAATTTTCCGTGACCTCTCCGGGTTACCGAGGTTATTTGAGGTACTCATATTGTTGATATTAAACTAAAAAGTTATTTCCTATTACGGAACATCCGCCATATTGGATTTATGATGACGTCACATATACAGAAACCCTCGCCTGCGTATTCCTTTTCATTTGATTCCCATATTGTTGGTGTTGAACGAAAAAGTTATTTCCTATTATAGAACATCCGCTATATTGGATTTATGGTGACGTCACATATGCGTCTACCTTCCCCTGCGTATTTCATTTTATTTGATATCCATAATGTTGGTGTTGAACGAAAAAGTTATTTCTTATTATGAAACATCCGCCATATTGGATTTATGATGGCTTCACATGTACAGAAACCTTCCCCTGCGTATTCCATTTCATTTGATAACCATATTGTTAGTGTTGAACAAAAAAGTTATTTCCTATTATGGAACATCCGCCATATTGGACTTATGATGATGTCACAAAAAAACCACATGTCGTTTTTTGAAAAAGAAAGTCTACATGTGTTTTCGGGTACATACTGTACCGAATTTTCAGGTACATCTCTGTAGCAAATTTCATCGCAATCGGTTCCGGGGTTTAGCATTTTCCATATAAAGTTTCATTCCCCTTTTCACTCCTTTAGGTTTAGATTTTTGATATTTATGTGTATATGTGTACCAAATACCATCTTAATCGGTTCAACGGTTTAAAATTTTCCATACAAAGTTTCTTCCCCCATTTTACCCCTTTAGGGGTAGATTTTTTAAAAGTAACGTCCTCTGGTGTAAAGCTATCTCCGTGCCAAATTTTATCAAAATCGTTCCAGCGGTTTAGCCGTGAAAACCAAGCAAACAGACAGACAGACAGAGAGACTTTCGCATTTATAATATTAGTATGGATGGATATGGATAGTATGGATATATATCATCCTCTAAAATAGTCTTATTCTTGGAAATGATGTAATAAATCTTCAACAACAAACTTTGATGTATAAGTGTATTTAATAATAATGCAAATGAATGTAAAATGTATGTAAAAGTATTGGGTTGTAGTCCGATATCAAACAACGAGTGAGTTCGAGGTGACGCAAATGCAGGGCGGGCCGGACATTTCCCCGTGCCCCTTACGTGCCTTTGTACTGGGGTAGCGCAACTGTCCCTTTGTGCCGGCGATGCAATTGTTAACACTATTTTTAAGTAAAAGGTAGATCTTTGACATCTTAAGTCATGCACGCCATTCTTTTGTTTTCTTTGATTCTTTTTTTTGCACGGAAAAATGCAAGTAGTAGTATGATTCTCCCTTAGGAGGGAAGGTAAAGGGTTCTGTGTCCATATAACCGATGTCTTCCAGTAGTAAATAGATAAATTTTTCATATTGTTTCATTAAAATGTCGGCATAATACATTTTAATTGTTTCTTGGAGTTTCTGGCGACAAATATATTGAGGCAGGCTTTCATAGTAGTAGGATCCGCTGAGGCGGACTAAGCTACTAAAAAAATCTCAACATCACACTACTAAATAAGCACTTATTTCAACAATTTCGCCATAAACTCCCGCCAAAAACTTTTTAATTCTTTAATTTAGTAAAGTTATGACAACTTTCACAATCATGAAAATTTTATTAACTACTTAATAAAATTAACATTTAATAAAAATAGCTAAGTACCTATCTACCTTGTACTTTTGATATTATGTATCTTTGCTTGTCTATAATTCATTAGAGCTGATTTTTTTAATAGACAATTTTTTTGACTCTTTTTTTCTATTTCATATTATTTTCACGCGTTGATACCATAAAATACAAAAGCAAAAATATAGATTAAAGAATAAATATATCGAAGATTTTCTAAACGTTTACAGCTTTCTACAGTTTTCCTTACGGTCATATACAGGATACAGCTTTACTTTACGACAGGCTTTGCAACACTGGAAACCATGCAGTAGTACACGATGACAGTGCCAAGTCATTAAAAATGTGTACTGCAACGACCAAGAATCTTTGAATCTAGCTATTTGAGATCTTGAGTAACCTTTGATTACTAACGTTTAATTTCTGTCTCTTTCTAACTACTGAAAATACACCTACTATTACTTATAAGATTACTATATACTAGATATACCGACAGCAAAAGATGAAAAGAGATGGAAAGGATGGATAAAAGGATGATGATGGATGAAAAGGATGATACAGAAATGTTTCAAGGTAAAATTTCTCGACTTCAATTACCTCCTCAGAGTCGGCCTCTAGTTTAAATACTGCTCCATGGCAGTGACTGATGTTTATGACGAATATTTAGCAAACCAATATGTAATTGTCATTCATTGCATGACGCTTATATGCCCCTGAGGCACCGCTAAAATTTCTCTAAAGATGCAAAAAGACCTTAGACCGGCTCTGCTAATTGCTGACGAAGCGGGGACAAATAAAAGTATGTAGACCATCGCTTTAATAAGAACCTTTATGCCCTAATGACAGATAATCACTTGGCACATTCGTATCGAAAAACGTCTAATGATTGTAGTGTCATTAAGTCGTAAGTCGTTGCTCTACTAGTTGGAGTTATATTTACTGAAAAAATAGATTCAAATGTGAGTTCTTTGCTCTATGTCTGGACTCTAGGTTGAACTAATACCAGTTAAAGAACATTAATTGTAAATCAGTTTTAAAACCATTTTCAATGATACTATATTTAGGTACCTACTTACTATGATGTAGAAATTGTCTGTGTTAATTTTATTTTAGATTTTTCCATTATGTTTTGAATAACTTTACTTAACCAGTTACGTACCTATGTACTTAACTTCATTCCAGATGATTTGTTAAACCGAGGAACGACCACCCAAAAATGTTTTGTGAAGTTATAATTAATTTTGTGAAGTTTAAATTATTGCATGCCACATTTTGTACGTATCTATTTGATAAATTTTCATTAAACTGAATAAAAGGATTTTCAATGTTTACATTGGCTATTTATTTTTTCTAGACATTAAAAGTAAACTATACATTACTAAAATGTAAATTTGTATTAAACAAACAATATTAGAATCACAGACTACATTGTACAACAGTCGTATAAGTAACAATAATAACGTTATCGCGTATAGTAATAACACAAACGTTAAACTACGATATCTTTACCAAGCCTTTCAAACTCGTTAGCAAAGTAAACCATATCCTTGTGTTCTAGAGCAGAGTTTTGGAAAACTATACGGAAGAAATTCACGTATTCACCTTGCGGTTGGTACGTGACCATCATACTTCCTTCTTTTATCATTCGCTCCTTAATTTTCGGCGCAACCTTGTGCAGCCTTTCTTTATAGTCGGGCTCGTTTTCGCGACCGCGAAGGCAAATTGGTATATACCAGAACATGACGTTAGTACACTCCGGTTTTTCAATGACTAATTTGAAACCGTCGCGTTGTTTTATGTGTTCTAAGAAATATTCCGCGTTGTCAAACAACTTGTCTATATGTCTTTCAAAGCCTTCCGTGCCTTTCGCCTTCCACATGAACCAGAATTTGAGAACGTCCGCCCGTCGCCCGCACTGAATGTGTTTGTCGCCTGTATCATACGAAGTGTCGTAGAATTTATCTTTTTGAAAGAGATACTTCGCTTCGCAGGAGTGGCCCTCTTTGAGAATGTTCTTGTGACGTATTAGGAACGTTGAGCATTGTTGTGGAGCTGCCAAGAGCTTGTGAGGATTCCAGGTCACAGAGTCCGCCCTGAAATGAATAATTGAAAATATATTCAATTTTATTCTAGATCAAAATCTTATAGTACGTAGTTGAAATGAAATAAACAGTTTATTACCGCATTCCTGAGATATTTTAAAGTACTTTTTCTAACATTGTTTTAATTAGCGATCTATTTACAACTATACCTATAGATTATAACTATGTGACATTCTTGTACCTTATAAAATAGACACCTAGCATAATAATATGAAAAGACATATAAAGTTGTTACATTTTACACGTTTAATTTTAATTCATTAAAATCTAAAGATTCTAATTTAATTTTATTCTAAGCGGCAACTTTGAGGAAGTATTATTATTTAAGATAATGTGTAGTTTTAAGTTTGTAAATATTAACGTATATATGTATTTTTTGTTGTTAAGAAAATAAATAATTCGATTATTAAAATCTCGTAAATCAAGTAGATTTAAAATATACAATTTATATGTGTGTATATTTATATGTACTTATATATATTATTTTCAATATGTTAACTAAATGAAAAAGCCAACATGGATATATGAAGGATTGTATAAGAAATGTGAAGGAAATGTTTGAAATATTCTCTGAGTTTGCTGTGACAGAAAAGTAATCATTAATTTAAAAATTTTTCGCACAACTACTACCATGAAAAATTTGTTATATCGCGGTAAATACGTAATTACTATTTTATTTCTAAATAAAATAATTTTAAAAATATGAAATAGAACTTACAGTTCGATCCCATTTAACAAATGTCGGTGCTTTTTGGAGATCAAAGCACCACCACCCCAGGCAGCGTCCACATGTAGCCAAAGGTTATGCTTTTTACATAGTGCTGAAATAGGCACCAAAGGGTCAAAGGCACCAAAAACCGTCGTTCCAGCCGTGGCGGTTACTAAGAATGGAGTAGCTCCTTGTTCTAAAGCCTCGGTAATCTTTGATTCTAAATCTTCTATGTCCATTCGGCCGACTTCATCTGTTTTCACTAGTATGCAATTGTCGCTCCCAATGCCCATAAAGGCGGCCATTTTCTTCGTTGAGTAATGAGCAAGCTCAGATGTAAATAGGACCAACTTGGAAACTGCGTACACACCTTTGCTCTGTGGAAAATTAATGTTTTTATTCAGCGAATTACATATTTAATCTTTAAATTGTATGTATATTGTATATAAACATAACATAACATATCTTCACACTGTATCCCCAACTCCCCAACGGGGTAATCAGAGAGGACGGAGCGCCAGGAGTCGCGATCCTTACACACCTCTTTCGCTTCCTCAAATCTCATCATTCTCCTCACACATTTTCGCCTAGGTATGCGAGTGCTTTTGGCATTTCCGTCTGCTAACACTGGCTATATGATCTTCATAAGTCAGCCTTGGTCTTCCTTGGCTTCTTTTACCACTCACTTTCGCTCTGTATATTTTCTTCGTCAATCTTTCATCACTCATTCTTTCCATGTGCCCGAACCATCTAAGCATTCCTTTCTTTATTTTTACAATAATAATAATATATTGTAGCATATATTAATAAAAATTAATTTTTTACTTCACAATAGTATATACCTGACTATCAAAATGTTAAGTTTATGTTACTTTTCTAATCATTAAGTAGGTATCTAATAAAAGTACATTTGTTTGTAATTATTTCTCATACCGTTATTTTGTATTAATAATACCTACATAATACAGTAACATTTAACATTATTAAAATTCTTTTAATTAATAGTTACCTCTACCGCCCTCTACTATAAAGTTGATATCTATATCAAGTACTATGTATGTCTAAGCTCGAATTTAAACAGATCGTATGTAGTATACGATTATACTTCTAAGTAAGTGTTATGAAAAAGCAGTTCTCACATACATTCAAAAAAATAATACATGCATAAATATACCGATTTTCTCGAAAGCAATTTAATAATTTCAACGAAAATGGCTATATACTAAAGAATTTTGGCCCCAGAAATCGATCTGTTAGGGTATTTTAAATAGGTTCTGCACTGACAGTAGTATTTTGCCTCCTCACATAAGTGACGTTTCATTTTGGCTTAGGTATGTAATTTGTAAAAATGTATGTGACAACCATGTTTTACATTTTTGTAAGAATAAGCTATTAGTTTTTCAAGCGTTTCTATCTATTTATTAGTCGAGATTTTATTTAATTTAAATATTAATAATAAATTCGTATATACAATTAATATCTATAATACATAAGATTCAACAAAAGCACAATCAATTTTTATAAACTCGTAATATTATTAAATGGTTGCAAACTGTTCCATATAATTTTACATAAACGAACTGTTGATATTAGTTTCCATTCGAGCCTTGACAAAGGTCAGTTCTTTTGCGTAATTTTTTGTGCAAATATTAAATTAATTAAATAAGGCACAATTCAACACTTTATGTATTGTAGATAAATGTGATTCAATTAATACAGTGCTACTAACACAATTTCCTTCATTTTTGTTATTAATAATTAGATATAAAAGTTCTTTATTATAATTTGTACTTATATTTTATTACTTATAACTCTAGCGAAACTAACTACATTCTCTTCTATCAATGGCAAAACTACTATTACTAGAGCTCACTTTATTCATGTGGATAAGTTTGTACGGCTTCTATTTATAATTTTATAATTAATTATGGAAATGTCAAAAGCACTCGTAAACCTAGGCGAAATCTTTTTACAGATTGACGAGGATTGAGGAGGCGAAAGAAGTATGTAAGAACCGCGATACTTGGCGCTCCGTCCCCTCTGACTACTCTGTTAGGTATACAGCGTGAGGATATGTATGTAGGTATATATGCATTATATTTTTTTATAATGCCTAAAAAGATTAACGAACAGTCTGCCTGACTTTTTTCCTGTTAAGTAATTCGTTTGATTGTTGAACCGAGATATTTATAAAATTTACATTTAGAATAATAGTACTTACCAAAGACATTTACAATATCAAGTCTAAAGTCTAAGCCCTTCAAATTGCAAATGCGTTGGCAACCAATAGTACTAAATTGTGCATATTGTGCCAGTTCACGGACTACCCTCCACACCGGAATTGCAAGCACTGGTGTTTTGTGGTAGGATCAAGCGAATACCCAAAGGACCCCGTACAAGATCTTACTACCAGTAAAAGCGTAATATATGCCTACTGGCTAATATTAAGTATTGTTTTTTTATTACTCTTATCATATAAATGTCTTATCTATATCTTTCTTTTTATAATATCTAGTGATTTTCAGAATCGCTTCCTTTTTTTACCCAAATGATATCTAGAAGACGTTAATGCGTTATAACGATAAGTAGCGGCAAAATGAGCGATTTGTACTTTTTTAATACCAACTATCTGTAGCTTTTAGAATCAGATAAAATATTTAATATATTTAGTATCTAATATAAGACGAATCGTGTAAGATTAATCAGTAAACTTTACCTATATGGTGCCCAATTTAAGTTAATGTATTAATCAGCTTGCTGTTGTAGGTACAAATATTCATTGTTAGAAGAAAATTAATTTAATACAGTTGTAAAAAAAAATAATTTAATGGATCTAATAAAATAAGTATCAAGGTTTGAATCATAGGCACGCTAAAAAACACTTATCCGATAGTTCACAATCGGGGTTAAGGTGATTACCAATGCTTTGCTTCCTGCAAAACTATCATGAATCTTTATAAAATTATTAATTAACGTAATTAAACTCTTATGTTAATAAGCGGTAGTTAAACTGAGATTACATTCAAGATACTATCTACGTGTCTTCCAAGGCAAAAGTCTCGCGTCCGAACTCCAGTCATTTAGGCATAATTTTTTTTAAATTGTTTGGGTATTTCTGGATACTCCTCCAATTCGTTCCGTAATATCCATAGTAAACGCTAAATGCTTTCATCGAAGCGTTCATATGAAAAGTTTTAATACAGTATCATGAATGAATTTGAAATCATTCGGCAAATTGTCAATAGACTGAGACTGAGACTTTTTTTTTTGTGGTTGGTTGTAGGCCCTTTTTTACAAATAAAGTAACAACGAGACGGTACAAGCTGCAGAGTAAGATTCCTTCGCATATTAGAATTAGATTTCCACCAAATCTATTTAAGAACACTCTCGACAATTTCAACTTGCGAACAAAAAAAATATTGCATATACCTATCATAAATTTCTCTGTTTGGGAGCTACGATAAACACAGATACACAAACAGACATACAGACACAGAGAACACAGAGACGCAAACACACAGATATAGAAACAGACAAAGGGTTCAAACTTAAAGCACCCCTCTTTTTGCGTTGAAGGTTAAAAAATTATTGAAGTCAAAATGTTATGCAAAAAATCATAATTCAGGGATCAATCCTTTTTAATTTTCAAAGAAGTATATAATGAATTTGTAACAGGATAACCAGTAAACACTCATGACGTAGTTATAAACAGATTGGCGGAAATTCCCAAATGCCAACAAAGCTGCAATTGAAAAGCCTGTGTTCACTTTTTAAGATGAGAGCTTAAATGAATACAAATGTTCAACCACTTATATTGAAAGACATGGAAATTCAAATATCTACTAAATAATAATTATTCTTTATTGATAAAGACCAATGCAGAGTTACGCATCGTAAAATCAAAATTTAAAAAACATTTTTAGTTGATTATAACTTAAATAAATATTAAATTGATTATATTACATTTACCTCATTATAATTAAAATTTCGTAACCTAATTATGTTGCCGACGTAAGCCAAATCCATAGAAATTTCCTAACAAAATTAATCTACCATTGAATATGTATAAATAAACATCCAATTAATGAGCTATCGAAAATATTATGTGAGCGTACGTCTTTTTTGGGCTTCATTGTGAAATAAAATATTAACGGTAAATACTACCTATTCGAAAATGAAACTTACCTTTGTCTCAGGGTAGAAGTAAAACCGGGCGCAACTTATAGCGTAGCCATTAGCTACGGAACCACCAGGACAGAAAATTCCATCACCTTCACCTTCTGTCCATCCCACAATGGCTCTCATTTCCCGCAGCACTTCTTCTTCCATGAGGGTAAAAACTGGAGCAACTTCGTATGTATACACACTTGGGTTCAAAGCATCTGTCAGCCATTGACCAATAAGACCGTAGGGATCCACGGAAGAAAAGAGTTGATTAACAAAATAAGGATGTGCAGTATTGACAGAGTACCGGGCGATCTACAACGTTAAAAAAACAATTATTAATATAGACGATTAGACAACCAAACCCTATCAAACATTATTAAATGTGAAACAATTAAATTTTAAGAAATGACAAATAGACGTGAACTACATAGGCAAGTTTTTCAAATTGCTGAAGGTTTTACTGAAGCTAATGAAGGTTTAAACTTTTTATGGAAAGGTTTTAGTTCAATATATTTATAAACTTAAAACTAAACATTATCTTAAATAATAGACTTCCTCAAAGTACTCGTCGATGTACTAGGTTACCACGGTTTATCCTGTTTGTGTAGTGCGGACCACATGTAACGACAATCTGCCTTGAATGACGTCATTCGGCTGGGTCTTGTCGCCGTTGGCGTTCCTGCAGTCTTAGAACCTGTAGGTATTGCGCGCAGCGACAGCAGGAGACCGAATAGTTTGACACTCATTCCTTGGAAACTTGGAAAATCGCTGAAGTGGGACGCCACTTGTGTCATTACACTTGCTGTTTCTCTTATACTGGCGACTTCGAAGTCAGTACGTGCCGGGGCCAGCACTACTGAAAACTTAAAGCCGCGTAAGTTTGCGACTCTCTCTGGGAGTTTCATATTTATGCCCTTTGCAGTCGGAACTTTAAGATACTGGGGCCCCGAAGCCCAGACTGGTTGAGGCTTCGGGAGACCGCCGGGCTGGCAGCTTCTTGCGACAACGAATCAGTTTGGCTATTCAAAGAGGTAATGCTGCCAGTCTGCTGGGTACCCTAAGCCATGACAGCTTTCTAAGCGGCAACTTTGAAGAAGTCTATTTTTTAAGATAATGTTTAGTTTTAAGTTTGTAAATATCAACGTTAGGATTTATAAAATAAATAAATTACGTTGTTAAAAAGAAGTTCAATATATTATTATGACAATTAAATATTTTCTCACAATATTATCCAAAAATTTCTATTATGAAACTATAAAACTTACATCAGCCATAATCTTCAGCAGATCGTCATGTGTTACAGGACTATCTCTAGGCTTGAGATCAATAGCACTTTTGATATCATCAGGTGTAGCCCACTCTACCACCTTCGACGTTCTTGACGATCTTCCAAACACAACCCTCTCGATTAATAAATCCACTGCCCTTCGTATAAAATCCTCGTGTTTAGATCTCTCTGTGAGGCTTTGAAACAGGTCATTTTTTTCGTCTCCAACCGTAACAATCAATGTAGAGTCGGCCGGCATTTTTTGTTTTTCACTTCACTTCTGTATTTAATCAAAATATCAAAGATCCATTTATTATTAGTATTTAATACTAGTTGTTACTGTTTATTCTTAATTTATTATAAATATTAATAAATACGGGCGTTCGCGAGCGTCAGTCTCGCGGTTTTGGCCTGTCGACCATCGCGTAGCCTTCTTAAATACTGGTCAACGTCAATTCACTTTGTAAGGTTAAAATGTTTTAGCCACTCTAGCAAAACGTAAACAAATAGATATATGTGTTGATATATAATCTGTACGTAATAGATATTTGCGGAAGATTAATTCTAGATCAGTTAATTACTATACAATGGATTTATAGAACTAAAAAGTCGTTTTTAAAGACACGAGATGCACATAAATGAAATTCAAGGGAAATGTGTGTTTCAAGTGAAGTTCAGCAATGACATCAGTTCGACAACTTCAAAAAATCTAAATTGACAAGACATACTAGCATTACATACTGGTGTCTTAATATTCTATCAAAGCTTCAAAAAATTATTGTATAATATGTTAACAAAACATTGCAGTACATCTAATGGATACATATTATCTGTAATTCCGGCTATAATGTAATCCAATACATTATGACGTACAGAGTACATATAATTACTTTTTGTATCGTATTAAAAAGACGATCGTAATAATTAACTCTTCTGCATTCGATGTAACAGTTTAGGTTTTTCCCAAAATGATAAAATTTCTTTAATTTTCATGATGGAAAATATTTGCATTTCCTTTTTTATTTGCCTTGATATTTACTTTTTGTGTGGTACGCTAATTACTGCCTTATGGAGGTCAAGCTCGACCTTTGTTACTTGGCTAATCAACTGCAAACGAAACAACAAAAACCTTAATATGCTTTGCCAAGTACTTAATATTAGCCCTGTAGTTGAATACTAAGAACCGCATAATTAAGACCAGAAAAACTAGGCCAATCATCTGCCAAACTATAGAAAATGATCTAATGAATAAACTTAAGTATTCATGAATATCTCAAATTTTTTAAGTCGAAGCGTAACCAACTTCTAAAACACAACCTGTAATTACCATTATAACTACAAAATACACTTAATAGACTTAGATTAGAACAAAAATAATGTGGCACAAAAAAAGGTTAGGTAATTCGTAAATTACTCGTAAGTAGAACTGCAAAAACTGAGAATTAGACGTTAAAAACAGATTTCTATTACAGTATTCTACTATAAATATCGCATTTCATAAGTACTGAAATACTTAATTAATTTCTTCGTAAGTTAGATATAATTATATTTGTAATAAGATCTGAAGATAGAAATAATTAAACAAAAGAAATCCCTAACGGTTGATGATCCCTAAAAGTTATTTATAGACCTACCCTCGATATTCATTTAGAACGGGACCACTAAAAAGAAAAATTGAATAACTTTTTAACAAAAAAATTAAGCCTAGGTACTTCAAATTGAAAATACAAAAAATATTTATCCTTTATATAATCAAAACTCAAGTACAAAAAAAATTCGTATATGAGACAAATAGGTACTTATCTATACAATCAAAAATAAGCAAGAACAGAATGTCTACCAGTTTACAATGACTTGAGTAACTGCCAAAATTACTTATAAGGTACATGATGTTATTTTTGTAGTTGATTTTTAACCAGTAAAAGATAAAAATAACTTTTTAAGAATAAATTAAACCGACTTCTAAATAAAAATACCGAAAAAATACTCCTTCACAAATCAAACTCAAGTACAAAAATAACTTTATAAGTACCATACATACTTATATAACTAAAGACACTCAATACTAAGTCTATTGAAATAGTAGACTTTCTGTTGCTGTTTATAGGTTTGGCACCAACTTCTATAACATTCAAATTTATTTATGTAAACATTTGTGTCGTATTTATAATGTTTTTGTACTTGAATTACTTATTCAAACTTTTCAGATCTTATTTTGAAGTCGATTTAATTATTTTTTAAAGTTATTTATTTATCCCTTTTGAGTGGCCTTGTCCTAAATAAATATATATTCTGGAATGTAATGCAAAATATTCATCAGCATGTACCGTCGAGGAGTTATTTGGTGTATCTTCGAAATTCATGGACCAATACCAATGGAATTAAAATGGGACCACCTTGAAATTATGCTAAACACAACACAAAAAGAATCATTGAAATCGAATCCTAAACAAAGAAGACCAAATATAAAAAAAATATTGAAATGTAATTACATCATATACGGATGAATTGAGGACCTTCTTCTTTTTTTAAATCGGTTGATTATTTTTTAGTTAACAGAGTTTTTATTTTGAAGTCAGTTTAAATTTTTTCTTTAAAAGTTTCGTAAAACATTTGGTCAGTCGCAGTATTCGAAACCAGGCCGCGCAAGCAGAGTTCGACAAAGTCCGCTGCACACCTTAGTGCCACTTCCAGCAATTAACATTTGAACTTATAGATAAAGCGAAGCAAGATAATAAGTCAAGTTTCTAGTCCATCGCCTATGCAAGTTTCCTAAAATAAGCCCTAACCATCGACTGACTTAATTTATGAGCTGCACCAGAGATGCAGCTGGACTTCTGGTTCCGCCTGTCATCTATAAATCCAAATAGGGTTAGATTATTATCTTACAGAATACTAATTCGACCAATTGACTGCGTCTTTCATTTCAAAATGAAATAATAGTGGTTGTGGTTCGATTTATACTGTCAAACTTACACGTGGAAAAACTTTAATCTTCTAACCCAACTTACAGTAGAATAATAAAGATATAAAGAATAGACACTAATAACTACTCTAAGTTTAGTTTAAAGCCCGCGTACACACACATGAATTGTGCCTGAATGTACATAAAAATTAGTGACGAGATCGAAACTGCACGGCAAGTTTCAAGGTGTTTTGTGAGTCGAAGTTACACAAAAGTAAGTTTGTAACTTTTTAAAACCCTAAAAAACATTTACACACTTAATTTTTCATTAATTATTCGATGCATAATTAAAATTCGAGGTGGTCGGATACCAAAATTCTTTGGTACCGAAGTTCTTTTTTTTTCTTTGGTACCGAAGGTAATTTTGATCTTCGGCCAGGTGGTCGGAGTACTTCTATGTATCTTCTTAACACTTCTATGTTATTAAAGCTTACAGTAATTTATTTTCTTTTAGAATTGTGAATTCATTTAAATCAATTGAATTAGCAAATCAGTTTTCGACCACGATAATAATACATATTTTACGTAAAATATACGATTCAAATATCGGTGGCCGAAAACCAAATGTGTTCCGGTTTTAGTTGAGTATTCGGCCATCCATCGTTTTTAAGAAAAACAATATCGGCCGAAAACTAAAAGTGCAATTTATTATGTCTTAGTTACCGGCCGTCATTGTTTTAAATTTTTCTATTTCCATTTAAAATAATAAAATTTACGTTTTTTATATCATTATTATCTTACGTAAGCGTCCACGGCTGGGACACAAGCCTTCCTTCATTTGAAGGAGCTCAAATCATATTGTCCACTGTTCTTGCCCAGTGGATTTCACGTCTTCTTTCGTAATGCAGATTTCCCCGTGATATTTTCCTTCATTATTATTAGAGAAGCGGATAAGGAAAAAAACTGATCCTAGCTAATACTTAAAATGCGAAAGTTCGTTTGTTCTTTTATCACGTCACAAGTCACAACAGACACTACAAGACACAACAAACATTACAAGAATCCAAACAAGAATCCTCGGAAAGGATTAACGCCATTCAAGCCAGTAAAATCTAATGAATCATTAATACATGATCAAGCGATTTCAACACTTCGTTTATCTGATAGTTAATTGGAAGTCTGTATCATAGTTTCAATAGATGACATACTAACTATACCAACCAAAACTAGTACGCCAATATCAGAAAGTAATAATCTCTTAGGCAAATATTTATTTGTTCAAATGCCTAATGAAAAAGTAAAAAAAATTGTGTTGTTTTTTAATTTATTTGTTTTTACTGTCGTCTTATTCAAAGATGAAAATAAAGAAAAAATCAAATTAGAAAAGAAAGACGCATCTGAAAAGAAACAACTGGAAAGAAATGAGAATCAGAAACGAAAATTGTTGAATCAGAAAAATTGTTAAATCAGAAAAAGAAGACGAAAGAAAATGTTAAGAATAAAATCAAGTTTCTAACGAAAACGCTAATATTGAACACGATGATTACGACATGACTAAGAAGATTAGGTATTATATTAAAACGGCTGGTGAAGCAAACAATAATCGAGATATTGAAAACCATACATCGAAGAATCATAGACAAGAAAATTAAGCTAATCTTTAACTTTAGTAATGATAACAGGGCAAAAGCAATAGGTGGTGATTGTGTTGCTAATAAGATTGAAGAAAATTTACTTATACATGTGAGAATAAAACTGAATTTTGTTATATATGTTGGTCGAAATATATAAAGGTAAATAAAAAAATAAAATGACGTCACCTATTCACGGGAAAATAAATTAATGATTTCGTTGTAAATTGCAAGCTCATGGAGCGTGTGCTTCCCCCATTACTCACTTTAATCGTTACGAGAAAACGTAAGAGGAAGGTAGTGACAAGTGATCTTACTTC
The DNA here is from genome assembly GCA_907165235.1 of Zeuzera pyrina. Classification (NCBI taxonomy): domain Eukaryota; kingdom Metazoa; phylum Arthropoda; class Insecta; order Lepidoptera; family Cossidae; genus Zeuzera; species Zeuzera pyrina. Next base: position 8,468,914 of record OU015629.1, read on the forward strand.
AAGAAAGATTTACGAAACTTCTACAGTAAATGGCATGGTATTTAATTGCAGGTAGATATGGCTGCAGATCTACTAAAAATTATTGACGATATAAGGAAAGAACATTGAAGGCTAAACGATAAAATAATAATAATTTCTAATATGATATTATTTCTGATGCATAATCATGAGTAATTGTTTTTTATCTTATGACGATCTTGTAATGATGCAATATTATCATGCAATCATGCTGCGAAAATGCTAAAAATACTATTAATAAAAACCTCATCTTTAACTTATAATTTTAATACGCGAATTCGTTTGTAACTTCGCAAAACCACAAACGCAGTTAGTCAATTGATATAATTGGCTAATTCCTCAATCAAACTCCCCACTCACTCTTACTATGTACAACATAATTATTTTATTAACTCTAGGACGTTTTAAAGTCATATTTCATGACCGAGGCCAAGGAAATATAAAATATGTATACCACGCGCATAACCTACTTGTTTTTCTATAACTTATTTTTCATTATAACAACGTTACATTTAGCATTAGGCATATTTTCGGTTCAAAATATGCAATTCATGTGAACGTACTGTAGGAGACATTTGCTAAAAATATGCAGCCGTTACGCTATTAGGTAAATTTTTTGAAACCTGCTGATAAATGACTAAAAATATTCTAAAAACTAAAACGCAACGCCTAAATGTTGCTAAACCACAGCAGCATTGGTACAATTTACCTCCATAATACTTATATAGCTTTATTAAAAACAAAAAAGTATATCCATATGTTAATATTTACAAACTTAAAACTACACATTATCTTAAATAATAAACTTCCACAAAGTTGCCGCTTAGAAAGCTGTCATTGCTTAAGGTACCCAGCAGACTGGCAGCATTGCCTCTTTGAATAGCCAAACTGATTCGTTGGCGGAAGAAGCCGCCAGCCCGGCGGTCCCCCGAAGCCTCGACCAGTCTCTTACAAATATCAGAAACCAGTCGATGGGCTTCGGGGCCCCAGGGACCCAAAGTTTCGACTGCAAAGGGCATAAATATGAAACTCTCAGAGACAGTCGCATACTTACGCCGCTTCAAGTTCTCGGCAGTGCTGGCTGCGGCACCTGCTGACTTGGAAGTCGCCGGCATATGGGAAACAGCAAGTGGCATCCCACACCAGCGATCTTTCAAGTTTCCAAGGAATGAGTGTCAAACCATCCGGTCTCCTGCCGTCGCTGCGCGCAATACCTACAGGCTCTAGGACTGCAGGAACGCCAGCGGCGACAACAGCCCGCAGAATGACGTCATTCAAGGCAGCATGTCGTGACATGCGGCCCGCACTTGTAATTATTTTTTTTAATAATTTATGTCCATATCTGGTTTGCTTGATGAACTTGTGTCAATTTTGCCTAAACACTTTCAACAGATCCTCACCAATTCACAATGGCTATGTAAATCGTATCGCATGAAAAGCTTTTTATATACAACTAGCAGCCCGCCTTGACTACGCCCGAATTAAATACTACATATTAAATAATATATCTTTCAGGTGGTGAAAGAATTTTTTAAATAGGTGGAGGGTAATTCTTCGGAACCACTGGGTTCCAAAGAATTACCCTCCACATCCACTTACAAAATCTACTCTCTATCTTTATGATATTAGTAGATATAGACATTAGTATCAAATGTACCTATGAGGTAGGTATATTGATGGAATACTAATAAGACGTCACGATTATGTATTAAAATAAATATCCTCAGGGTTATAATCTAAAAATTTGCAGACAGCGACAGCCACGCGATCACTGCACGATCCGGCTGCGAAATTAGTACATGAATAATGTAGATAATCAAACTCTATTTTTTAAGAATTATTAGAAGTGGGGGAATTCATTTTTCATAAGGTGCCAGCTAAAAATTGCCCGCCAGTACTATTAATTAAAATATTATTAATTGACTTTTGGAGAAATATTTCCTTTATATCTTATAGAAATAAAACCTACACCACTTCACAACAGTGTATTTAAAAGATTTGAAAAGTCACAGCTGCCGTTGATTGCCTAGCCGCAACCTTTAAGCACCCAGGTGTAAGCAGGTATAATTTCGTATAAACTTTTCGTTCATGACGTACATTTGTTTCATCTGTACCACATTGAAGTTAATTTTTTTCTCTATTTTATGTTATAAAGCTGCCTATAAAAAACAAACCGCAAATCGAAGTTTCCAGCCCTTATAGATGCGAGGTCAAAACGCGAATTGTGTAATGTAATTCGTATAGTGGCGCTAAATCTACTAGTACGGGATCCGGCTGCGAAATTAGTACATGAATAATGTAGATAATCAAACTCTATTTTTTAAGAATTATTAGAAGTGGGGGAATTCATTTTTCATAAGGTGCCAGCTAAAAATTGCCCGCCAGTACTATTAATTAAAATATTATTAATTGACTTTTGGAGAAATATTTCCTTTATATCTTATAGAAATAAAACCTACACCACTTCACAACAGTGTATTTAAAAGATTTGAAAAGTCACAGCTGCCGTTGATTGCCTAGCCGCAACCTTTAAGCACCCAGGTGTAAGCAGGTATAATTTCGTATAAACTTTTCGTTCATGACGTACATTTGTTTCATCTGTACCACATTAAAGTTAATTTTTTTCTCTATTTAATGTTATAAAGCTGCATATAAAAAACAAACCGCAAATCGAAGTTTCCAGCCCTTATAGATGCGAGGTGTTGTAAATAAAGTGAGTACTGTAAAATAAATACTGGCTGTCGCATGCTGATTTCAAGTTACGTAATAGGCGTGCCGAAATACACTAAGCATTCTAAATGTTGTTGTAATTTTGTTTATTATTATGTGAAATATCACTAACATTAAAAGGTCCACTCGATATTTATCATCGCAGAACTGTTATCAAACTTTAAAAACCTGTACATGCAAAACATATTCTTTGCAGACAGGTAAATAAAATAAAATACCATGTCGTGGTTTGTGGATCGCCGAGTCGAAATTGTTAAAGTAAGAACTATGAAAGAACAATGGTCATTACATATTATAATACATTACATACATATGGACACATACACATCTGTGTATATGTCCATATGTATATTATGTATATGTATAACGTGTATTATGTAATATGTAGGTACGCAGAAAGTGCATTATATATTATATTATGTTATGTTATATTATATTATGAATATTGTTATTATGAATAGTATAGTGTATTTTTTTTATTTATTAATTTATTTGAATTTTTTTTTTAATTTAAGTACGTATGTCAATATCAAGTTTGTACCGCCTACCGTAAATGTACTCTAAAGCTTTCTGTTACCCAAAGGTCGCCTGGAAGAGATCGCTTTAGCGATAAAGTCGCCCAAATTGTACAACTTTTTTTTTATTCATTTATTTGTATACTTTTAAAGGAACAATAAAAGTATTTGTCATTTGGGTCCTGACGTCTTGTAGAGGGTCTCTGAAAATAATAGTATATGGAAAATTGTGTAATTTTTTGGTAATTCAGATAACACAAATATTTATCCTAGACAGGGTCATGTTAAAAAGATATCCATTTTTTTATTCGTCATTTCTTAAGGTTTTTAAAGATTATGTGTTCTGAACGCAACCCGACGCTTTATTTACGTTCCGTTTCACGGTTATTAAAATACGACCTGCTTGTTATTACAGACTAATTAAAAGCTTTTCTTTGAAATTGTGCACTCTTTTATTACGATAAGTTTCAGAAATAAAAATAAACAATTGTTCAATCAAGTGCAGGTGTTTTATTTCCTGTCTGTATTAAACTATATAAAAGCTCATGTTAGACGTTAGATTCATTAGAGCAAAATAGAAGGTCGAGCTGTGAAATGTCAAAATGCTACACCATCTAGCTTTTGTGTTCTTTGCACGGTTTTTTTTTTTGCCTTTGCTTTGTAAACGTTCTGTGCTATTTCGGATTTTATTTTATTTTTGCGACCTTTGCACTATTTTATGGACTGTGATACATAACGTTTGTGACGACGACCTTGTGCATGTGATTTCTGGACACTGATTTCGGCTTCGCAAGAGCCGAATTTGTGTGTTTTGACCAACCTCAAAAATGTTTTTGACGATATCTTAAAATTGTGGCTGCGTAGAAAAAAAAATTATGTGTTGACCTTTACTATGCTTTGATCTAGCAAACACTATAAACGATTGTTAGACGTTGACTTTAGAATTCAGGTCTACACTAGTATAGAGTTTGGCCGATGCTCTTTAGAAAAAAAGCTTCCTTTTGTAACATATTACCTACCCACTATGACTACCCACTATAAAAGTTTTTGTTCAAAATCACAAAATCGTCTCCTAAGGAAGAAAATCCGTCATATGGATTTTTAAAACATACTGTGGTTAAATACAAACGTAATAGTCGCATTTAGATTGCTTATAATAAAATTCGTTTTAAACACATCTAGAACTAAATTGTTCGTTTTTTATAAATTATTTTTAAGGAAATTAAAGTTTGTATAAACATTAAAGAAACAAGTATTTCGGTATTTTCCAAAATTCATTCTGTAAGAGCAGGGTCGGGCCGCCTTTGTATTTGCTCTGTATGCAAAGTAGACGGCGCACACAGGCATCAGGATACATGGGCGTTGAGAAACTCTATCAAGGGATGCGCTTGACGTCAAGGGATCATAATCTTTATACATATAGAAGTTAAAGTTGAAGCGCAGGTACATTGACTCTGTATCAGGAAGCGTAATTTTATTGCATTTGATTTCATCATGGAGAAAATCAAAACGTGTACGGGCGCCTGAATATAAGGACAGCTAATACCAACTATTACATACTATTGGTGCAAGCGACATGTCAAATCCTTAAATCGAGTTTAAATAGTTGGTGCAAGCCACCGTTAGTATGTTAACTTACTATTTACGTTTCACTGTAGTTATAAGAATTATAGGGAAAAAGAGGCGCTTCATTGTAGTCTTCGCACACAGAAGCTGCTGAGGGTCCTTACGACCCTGTCTAGAGGTCAAAAATTCATAATGTTGTTTTTCTTTAAGTTTTATCAATTGAATACCTTGGTCTTTTAAAAAGGTTTTAGACTGTTTATGAACACGCCTGAGATTTGAGTGAGTTAGGAGAGTCATTAATCATTCAATACTTTTTACAATGTAAATACATTAAAAAATTATTTGAATAATTTAAGAATAGGTGTGCATCACCGCAGAAGTCTGTGCGGGAGACATATTTAGTCGGTGGTGACAGTATATTAGTAAGGTATCTGCTGGTAATAAAGCCTGTCGTCTAATAAGGCCTATGTGAGTAAAATCGTATTTACAATGGGCGCTCAAGGCAACTCACAGACGCTTAACACACGAAGTTATCTTTATGAGTTTACAAACGCGGAATACCCCTTTCCCCTACAGGGTTGTATCATACATTGCGAGAGACGACCGCGCGGCACGAATAATAAAAATCGGTTCGAATCAGTCGCAAGCATTGATCGTCATGTTTCACTTTGCAATGTAAGTTCTTAATCATTTTAAGATTTTTTATAATAAATACTTGAATAACGTACTGTGATTCAAATATTTTTAATTTAATTTCTCATACATACAAAGTCGACGAGTATTAAGGCCTCCCAATTCAAACATAAGTTTTGTTTTCCTCCTTCATCATGAATCAAATTTTATTTGTTTCATGTGTTTGTTGTGTGTAGAATTTGTGTAATGTAATTTGTAAAGTGGCACTAAAACAACCACGAAAAGTGCATTTTATGGTCATAGAATAATAAATACGCAATCGTCATACATGATACCAATTTTTTATTACAATTAGTCACCGGTTGCATAGCGATCGCAGATCGCTGTCTGCATATTTTTGGATAATAACCCCGCCAGATGCCTAATTATCAAAATTTTGGTTTGGAGGGGACTTTTTGGCGGGAATGCAAGAAGTGAGGTTGTCATTTTAATTAGATTCCCTATTTTTTACATTTTTAGGAGGTTCAAAGTACAAAAATGATGGTATATTGTTTTAAAACTCTGTGTAAGTGAAAAAATTGGAGTTAGTCTAAATAAACATGTGTAGCTGAAGTTCTCACGCTCTTCCAAGAAGTTTTTTATAACTTCAGTAAAGCCTACTTTACTGGAGGAGTTTTACGATGACAATTATACTTGATTCTACTAGATGACATTGGCGAATGCGCTAATCTGTGCGCCATATCATGAAGAAAAAAATTTTTTCCTATGTTTTGGGGTGCCTCTTTTGAAAATATAACATCATTGGTCGGAGCAGTATGTATAATTTTCTCCGTGTATCGGAGTTATTGGCAGAATTTTATTGAGAGCGGTTGAGAGTTCATTTTAATTATGCGCAAATTGTTTTAGTGGATATTATGATGTAAAATTTGCGTAGTTTTGCGTTCCAAGTATCTACGCTGTTGTGCATTATATAAAATTATTGAAATAAATGGTTATTTGGTACTGCAATGTTGAGACTGTTTTAGTGACTTAGTCCGCCTCAGTGAATCCTACTAGAAAAACTGCCTCAATATATTTGTTACCAGCAACTCCAAGAAATAATAAAATTTATTACGTCAACATTTTGATGAAATCCCATGCAGAAAATATTATCATGTGTTACTGAAGACGTCGACTGTTATGGGCATAGATCCTTTTGTCTTCTCGCTCAAGAGAGAACTGTATAAAAAAAATCAATCTGTCAAAATGTTGATTGATCGCAACTGTCAACGTATGTATATGCGTATGTATTATCTGTGGATCGCAATAACACGTGTAAATAAAAATTTGGTCATCATTTGCAATTATTACTAAGCTGAAAAAATTTTATTTAATCACGATGAGTGAAGAACAGTTTAGTGATGGTCAATTTAGTGATTATGAAGAAAATATATCAACTAAAATTAAATGCGTTCGAGTAAGTAAAGCTGCAAAAATAATACCTTTAACGTTAATACTTTCAGTGTAGGATCTAATAATATTACCTAACATCTGAAATATATGGAAATACACTCAAATCCAAATGTATTGATAGGTACTTATTTTTCTCAGTGCGATTATAATTTCAGACCAAAAAAAAACAATCTTAGAAGTTCAACTTTCATACTCTAAACTTATTTATAGTATTTAAGTATTTAGATAACGTTCGCATATTTCATTTGTAACAAATTAGGTATATTTTTTTATTTATTTATTTAATATAAGGTTTTAACAATATTTGTTAAAACCTTGTTTGTTATTATATTGTATAGATATCTACATCTTCTCCATTATCTTTAAAAATCCAAGTAGTAGTAGTATGATTCTCCCTTAGAAGGGAAAGTAAAGGATCTTAACTCATACAACTGACGTCTTCAGTAATAAAAAGATAAATTCTTGATATTATTTCATCAAACTGTTGATGCAATACATTTTAGATGTTTGTTGTAGTTTTATGCGACAAACATGTTGAGGCTAATAGGACCCACTCAGGCAGACTAAGTCACAAAAAAAATCTCAACATCACTCTACTAAATAAACAGTTATTTCAACTATTGCAAATAATTAAAATTATCGCCCAACCTCTGCCCATAAAATCCTGCCAAAAAACTTGGCAAAATAGTAAGTTTTTTATAACACTTCTAAATTAATAACAGTAAGATGTATTACTAAAAAATAGAAAAAAAATGGTATTAATTTTCTATAGATAAGTTGTATTATATCTATTTCAGTTTACTTTGCCTGAAGATAAAGACATTAGTGACGAAGATGATGTTAATTCAGATGACTATTTTTATGATTCAGATGAAGAATCATATAATTGTTCAAAAAAGGACCACCTAAACTCACAGGCTGCTCCAACTAAATTGAGCTCATTTCAACCAAATGAAAAATTGATGAAAAAATTTGTAAACAAAATAAATGTAGACAAATATAAGCCTGACATCTCCAGAAATACTGAAAAATTTATGAATCAAAATGACAGAAAGTTAGACAATGAGCGATTTAAAACTAAAGACAAACAAGATAGAGCAACAGTAGAACAAGTATTAGACCCTCGTACAAAACTAATACTCTTTAAACTGCTAAATCGTGGAATAATTTCAGAAATCAATGGATGTATTTCTACTGGTAAAGAGGCTAATGTGTACCATGCAACATCAAATGATGGAAAAGAATATGCAGTTAAGGTTTACAAAACATCAATCTTAATTTTTAAAGATAGAGATAAGTATGTGTCAGGAGAATTTCGATTCAGGAACAACTGGTGTAAATCAAATCCTCGTAAAATGGTAAGGACTTGGGCCGAAAAAGAAATGAGAAATCTTGTGCGTATGCATAATACCAAGCTAAATGTACCTGAACCAATAACTTTACGTGATCATGTATTAGTTATGGAATTTATGGGGGAAAATGGCTGGCCATCTCCAAAACTTAAAGATGTAGAGATATCTCAGACTGTCGCCCGTTTCTTGTACAGAGATTGTATTACTATGATGTGGAAACTATTCAATGTCTGCAAATTGGTGCATGCTGATTTATCAGAGTATAATCTTCTATATCACAATGGGAATGTTGTTGTTATTGATGTCTCACAATCAGTAGAGCATGATCATCCACATGCATTTGAATTCTTAAGAAAAGACTGTGTAAACATATCAGATTTCTTCAGAAAAAGAGGTGTAGCTACTTTGACTGTGAAAGAGCTATTTGATTTCATAACTGATGCAACAATAAATGAAAGCAATATTGAAGAATGTCTTGAAAAATTATCTGAAAATACAGCATCAAGGAATTTTGAAGAAATGACAGCACAAGAGCAAATTGAAGAAGAATCATTCAAAAATATTTATATTCCAAAACGACTTACCGAGGTATGTAATGATTTGATTATATTTCAGCTATATTGAATCAATCATTCATAATGTGCTGCATATAACTTAATGCATGCATAGCATTTTTAAGCATGCATTAAGATCACCTTAATATCCATTAACAAAAAATTTCTTGCGTGCAACAAATAACATGTACCGAACGAACACCTGTCATGCGAATCTGGTACTATTTGCATTGTGTTTTATGTGGTATTGTATGTTGTTACACAACCATTTGTGCATTCAGTCCATTAGAATCTGATAGTCAATAAATATAAAAATATACTGTAATATAATAAATTATCAAAAATTTGTCACTAGCGGATGGTGAAGTGGTTGACAGCAGCTATATTGTCTTTAGGAAGAATAGAGATCCCAGCACTACTAACTGTGAATGTGGAGGTGTGTTTATCGCTGTTAAACGCAATATAGCTGTTGAACCATTGGCTGTGAATAATGGCGGCCTGGAGCAGATTTATGTCAGAATAAAGGGGTTTGGTAATGACATTATTATAGGATGAGTATATATACCCCCACATTCTCGTATAGACGTTTACTCTAGTCACTTATCTGCGATTAAATACATTAACAATAAACATCCTAATACTAAGCTCTTGGTCTTTGGTGACTACAATACTTATAGTAGTAGCTGGAGTGTGAATCTTTGGTAAATGAAAGTTATGTTACTTTTTTCTTAGGTCGGTTGAAGAAATAATATAAGTGTTACTTTTTGTCCACCACTAGTCATGACCAACTGACAGACGTGAGGAACGCATTCTCTCAGTGGCCGGACTGTAGTTAACATTTTAAAATAGGAGAAAGCAAACTATTTACTCATACTCAACCATTCTCCCCTTATCTCTGAAGCTATTAAACCTAAAATTACAAAATTTAAATTCTAGTATTGGAAACTATTGACCGGAACCTTTTTGCCAAAACCAAAACATAAAATATTCATATGTGAAGGCAACTCACTCCAACTGAACCGTTCCCGCCCTTCTCTGAAATTGTTGTGTCAAATATCAATTCTCAATCGTCAATCTCAATCAATATCTTACCTTAGCTTTAAAAATATTATAAAAATATAAAAAATATATATTCAGTCTTAAAAGTCTTATAGATCTCTTGAAATATTTAGATTTTAAAATTTACCATTTTTTCTAAATGTTATATGGACCCTCTGCATGAGTTAAACTCACTCCCACAATTAAATCTTTTTGTTCTAATAATTTTAATATATAGACACAGCTCTCTTATTTTATAATAACTATAGATATAATATGTAATTGGCATCTATGACTTTTTAATTTTTAGTTGTTATTCTACTCTATAATTACAGGTTATAAATTACGAACGCGACATAAAGAAAGCCAAGGAAGGTGACACTGGAGATTTAATGTATAAAAAGATCGCAGGATTTAATGAAGACATAACAGGCACTGCTGACAAACCTGAAATATTGCAAGATAATATTTCAGAAAGCAATTCTGAAGGTTCTGATACTGAAGAAGACGATGGAGAAAGGGGTAAAATTTTAAATTTCATCAGTCAGTTTAAAATATATTATGTGTCACTTGTATGTATATGTATACGTATATTGGTCGTGTGGTGTGCCTTCAGCAATATAGCTAAGACATTGAAGAGAAAGGTAACATCTTTGCTTATTATTTTATTGATGATGAATCAACATACAAATTGAAATAATTTTATGAATTATATACTTGAGTGTGAAAAGAATGATGAGATTTGAGGAGTCGAATGTTGAATGTGATCCATCCTCTTTCTACCACTCTTTGTATTCATTGTTATTTACTTCCATTTTTATTTTCATTGCTGGTCTGCGAGAGCATGAAAAAAATTATGCTTGCAGCTATCTTTCAACTCAGATAGTAAGAGTTGGCCAGGACTTATTATTCTCACTTTTGTCACTTTATTTGCTATTTGTAAGCACAAATAATTACTGCCAAATGAAATGAAGGAGATTTTGTTTTACCTTGACTCTACTCCAAATGGGAAAGGGCGTGAAGTTATATGTACTTAAAATTAATTTAAATGATTAATTAATCCATAGATTCACAAATAATCACAAACATTATTCTATTTTCAGAGTCGAAATTTATAAACTCTGCTCGCCCACGAGACGAATCACCAAACACTAAGAAGGCAAGGAAGAAAGCTGTGAAAGAAGAAAAAGCTGAAAAAAGAAAGATTAAAACTCCAAAACACGTAAAAAAAAGGCGTAACAAGGTTTCTGCTAAGGGAAGATAAGGTTATGCAATATTGTATAGATATATGTATATTACTTTTATATATTATATATTTTCAGTAGTATAATAAACAAAATAAAAATACTAAGCAGTAATTCGAATATAATTTATTTTTATGATACTTTATTATAAAAGTACAAAATCATGTATTTACATGGTGTAATCACATTCTATTTAAGTATTCTATTTATCAATACTTGGTAAAGATTTATACCACTATCTACATTTTACTATTAAAATATTTCTATACTAAATCAAAAGTAACCTTATAATAATTAATCATTGTATTATATCACTTGAGAGTTTTACTGATATTTTAAAAAAAGAATTACATTCAAAAGTTGTTCATTCAGATTATTGGTTTTTAATAAACAGTTTATAATTCTTTTTCTCTCGTCGTAGCATGGCGCACAGATTAGCGCATTTGCCAATGTCGCGTATTAATAAGTGGAATCCACATGAAGCATGTTCGAAATAAATTCGTTTTTTCTTCTTATCGTAAAACTCCTCCAGTAAAGTGATAGTAGGGATTACTGAAGTTATAAAGGACTTCTTGAAAGAGCGCGAGAACTTCAGCTACACATGTTTATTTAGACCTACTTCATTCTTTTCACTTATACAGAATAAAAAATAGAAAATCTAAATAAAATGACAACCTCACTTCTCCCGTTCCCGCCAAAAAGACAGTTTATAGTTTAATATCCATGGAATTTAGTCTTAAAATATAGAGAAGAAATATATTATTACCACTTTATTCCGTAATAATAAATTATTCGTTAATTCAATACAAGGTAAGAAATTAGTACAAAAGTAAGTACAAAATCATGTATTTACATGGTGTAATTACAACATTCTCTTTAAGTATTCTATTTATCAATACTTGGTAAAGATTTATAGCGCTGTCGACATTTTACTATTGAAATAATATTTCTATATTAAATCTGAAGTAACCTTATAATAAATCATTATATATATACCACTCGAGATTTTTTACTGATATATATATAAAAAGAATTACATTCAAAAGTTGTTCATTCTGATTCTTGGTTTTTAATAAACAGTTTATAATTTAATATCCATGGAATTTGGTCATAAAATATAAAAGAAGAAATATATTATTACCACTTTATTCCGTAATAATAAATTATTCGTTAATTCAATAAAAGGCAAGAAATTAGTTACAATTAATAATTTCTTATCTAAGTACCTACTTAAATATACATATTTTTAAATCAGTCCTAATTTTCTGTTACATTGAAAATATCTTTGGCTGGCATTAAAAATCATTCATATTAAAGGGAGAATTTCAATTGAACCCTTATTTTAGTTACCTATGCATTTCAATCCTAATTCTGATGTAAACAAAACGCCCGCAACAAATTCCCCAGCGACAACATGTGTAGCCGGACAATCGATTCCTAACAGTGCGAGAGAGAGGGCGAAAATTGCACGGCAACTTGGCAGAATGGCAGTGTGGTAGAACCATGAACATAGTATACTAGCGTACCTATACTAATTTTATGGGCAGAATGCTTTTATTTGTCTTAAATTTAAATTGTCTTTACGACTACAAGTTCCAGATTTCAGAGTTGATTCAATTGATTATTTTTAACTAATTTAAATAATTATTATTATGAAATTACCGTATTTTAAAAGTATGCTAATGATTTTCAAATTTCGAAGTCACTATATTAATTTTAATTTAAATTAATTTTCAATTTTAATTCGAACGTATGTAAGTACACAATATTTTACCGATAATTTTGTCGTACATTATCTAATAGTATTTGAAAATGCATTTCATTTTGTTTAGCTATAGTCAGACATCAGTCAGTGTGGCCGGCAATGATTGCTAAAAACAAACAATATTATATTTTCTAAAAAAGACCAGTTGAAAAAAAATAAGTCAGACAAGCTCAAATGACTACTTACCTATTTATTTTTATTATTTAGGTATAAATAATAACTCATTTCACTCAAAAAAAAGATCTATAACTTCATTGCAATCGATAATAAATGACAATTATACAACAGTCAAAACTGCAACTTTTACCCAAAAAGAGCAATAATTCAAAATAAAAAACATTATCTTTATTTTGCATTATTCACACGACATTAACATTATCAATTCATTTTAATTATTGTTTTATCATCATTATCGTATTGAAAATTAATATTCTCGTGCTGTGCCCTAACGAAGTAGTCAGAGAGAATGGAGTGCCAGCATCACGATCTTTAAATACTTCTTACCACTCACTTTCGCTAGTATTCCTATCTTCATTTTTAAAATAACACTGTCATCTAACCTTGTCATACTACTTATTTCTTATAGCTTATCTTGTCCACGAGGGTGCCATCACATATATTTGACATTAATAATCTAAAATATATCTACCAATATTAATGAATTTAAAATTAAGGTTAAATTATCCCAGTAAGTCTTGTATTTCTATAAATAAAAACTTACTTATATTATCACATGCCGTCATAATATCTTTGTACTGGCTTGAAATCTAACTATAGTAAAGCATTCGATCCTATCACATAGTTATGTTAGCTAACTGAAGATTCTATACATTACTGTACAGATCACGTCGCGAATCGCCATTTCAGCCCAATATAACACAGCGATCTAAATACGAACATAATACCTAACATAGTCACAAATTCCAACCAGACTGAGCTCTTATCTATGTCTAAATACTTTAATAAAACATCGGGCTTAGCAAAAAAGCAGTAAACATCTTTGCAGTCCAATGGCGTTCGGCCGAAACCGAATATCGTCAATACCATGGCAACTATACCACATCTTATGAAAGAAGTCTTCATTAATATGTTCATGACGAGGGGTATACGGTGTGCGAAGTCAAACCCATAAATTCCTAGCCCAAGGAATGGTGCGATTACCGTAGCACCGATAGTGCAGCCATTCTGAAAAATAAAGCAATATCATCATTGTTTTTAAAAATCAAAATATTTTATCTTGCTTTTCTTATAAATTAAATGTAATCTAAACTTATTTGGAGTAAGATGTATCATTTCATTGAGGCAACAAAGGGTTATTGAAGCCATCCACTAAGCAATTACTATTTGAGACAGACTGCTTAAATTTAAACTATCAAAATACAGAGGCCGCTTTGGCGTTTCTAATTGTATCTTTCAGAGATCAATGAATATACAAACTCTTTTCATAAAGACAGTGTAGTAATAAATAACGGAACCTATGCCGGATGATAAGGAATACACAAACAAACCAACTTATTAAAAATATATTGTAGCCCAAAAAGCCTAATCTCAATCTATATAAATAAAAATGAACGCGTTCCTAAAGAATTTATCTCATAGTAATGAAACTTATAGAGTTGGTCTGCGTACGCCTGCGAAGGTTTCTGAATTATTTAATTTAGTAAATAAAAAAATACGTCACGGGCAATAGCTAGTAACTTTTAAATAACTTCGATGTATACAGACTACAGATACGGCTTATAATTTTATAATAGTAGATGTACAAGGTTATTTCGAAAGGATGTGTAAATGCGAAAGGGTATTAAAGTACCCATGTCAACGGAAAATTTGCATTCTACAACTTCGCCAAAAGTCAATAGTTTTAGTGTAAAATCTCAGTTTAAAAAAAAATAAAGGTGAAGCGTCAGCGTTTTTACGTCGCTAGCAAACATTTGTAATGTAGGGCACAAGGATAGGGTTGTACATTTTTACTATTATATTTTTTTGATTGGACAACAAAATAAACGTATACCGTAATAATTATATCTGCAATATAACAGCCAACTTTGACACGTTGAAACGCTGGCGGATTTATACCCGCTTTCATAATAACCTTGTAAGTGTACCTATGTAGATTTGATTTTATTCTACAATAGATGTAATTTGTTATTAGATTGTACTTACCCTAACATTGAAAACTGAACCAACGGCTAGCCCCATGCCTTCAGCAACCAGTGATACCACATTTCCTATCAGGCAGAACACTACGAATCTTGCAACATTAAAAGGTACGCCCACCATAAAATAAACTATAGTGCAAAATAAAACGTTCAGTGTAATTTGCACTGGTAACTTAGACACAGTGAGTGCTGCATAATACGGTGTCAGACTGTACCAACGATTGAAGTGTTCTTTTTTAACAAGTTTTACTTCTTGAGGGTCTGAAAAGTAAAAAGAAAACCTTTATTGTTTACTTATGACACTGATTTAATTCGTAAATCTGTCACAGATTCTATTTGATAAATAGCATTTAATCCTCATAATATTTCTACAACTTACACCTTATTACTAAAGTTCATGTTTTTTTTTTAATATTCTGAACTGTTGGAGATAAGGTGGCGGGGAGGGCAACATTTTAATGTGTATTTTAGAAAAAAATGAAAAAAGAAGTAACTCGTAGTAAAGTTTGTACATGCATAATTGCATACACACACATTGTCATGCTGTATCCCTAACAGGGTAGTCACAGACAATGGAGCATCAAGCAACGCGGTTCTTGCATACTTCTTTTGCCTCCTCGAATCTCATCATTCTCCTCACACACTCAACTAACACTATTTGACCTTCATAAACCAGTCTTGGTCTTCTTTGTGTTAGCTATAATCAATATTCTGGATTAATCGTTCTAATCATAATCGTTAACAAATGGCAACACTGTTTTTTGAAGGTGTTTATACTTCATAATAACATGGTATTTTTGAATGTCAGACAATAAGTCGGTTGAGAAATACGCGAGCTAGCCAAAGCACGTCTTTTAATTATATCTCGTCATCCAAGTCAACGTCCTAGAAGAACGTTTAGCTTTCACTTGTCTTCTGCTACTACCCACTTTCGCTGAGTATTTCTTAAAACTCTAAACTCAACATTTAAAGTTACTATCTGTCTTTGGACTACTGTTTACTGCAATTGTTCCAAACAATTATTTACATCGAGTATAGTTAAATATGAAAACAACTGTGACAAACAGACACACGGAAACCGAGGTGATTACATATCTAAGTGTTCCATTTTCCAAATTTCGAACACTACCAAAAGAAAATCTTATTTATTCTTACAAGTATGCCTAATTGCAAAAAAGAACCTTTTAATTACTATGTACAGTGTGTAACTTACTTAAAAGTATAATATTTTTAAATAGTGCAACCACAGATTAATTAGTTAGTAGTTCCTATATACAGATTCTATAATAAATATTTTATGTGAAATTAATACTGAATTTCTTAAATGTTTTATACTTACATACTAGTACTGGGACCATAATTTGGGTATAGGCGAAGAATATAATCAAACCGACGCACAACTTCAAGTGATTGAACATCTGTGAACCATCGTTAGCCATGTTGAAGAAACACAGCCCTATTAGCACGCCACACATAACGTGGTGACCTAGTTGGATCCAGAGACCTAAAAGTTGTAAAGAACATCTTCATTCATTACACTAAAACAGTATTAAAACAGTGAACTGAACATTCTATTATTTGCGATTCTTGTATCGTTTCATATGTCTGATTGATAACGATAATATTCTTTTTTTAACAAAACTTACAGAATTGACTTTTATATATTTTATTATTCCATATATTTATTACATTCGATAATCATACATATCTGTTTGCAACCACCTCACTAAATGAATTTTTTAAAACCAAAATATTTTATAAATCGATACATCCTAATCTCATACAATTAATTATTGTAAAAGTAAGTTACATTTCCGGAATGTTAACCATTATATGACATTATTAACATTGTTATTCTCGTAAGCGCGATATAATAAGGACAGTCTCACCTTGACGATTCCTCGATATTTGTTTTAACATTCTACATAAAAGTATTGAAAATTGTTCAAAGTATGTCGTTGCGTACGCGCAGGAATCTGAATACTTTTGTACTTTCATCCAGTTCATGGGCGAGTTAATTGCTGATGTTTGACTTGACAACGAGCTCGTAGAGCAACTTCCTTCTGTATAATTAGGTGTTTTATAGACGCATTTCTCATTTGTCAACATTACTTGCGTTTCCGGCGCGTTTTCTTCCATTTTGTAACATATTTTTAATTGCATACTGTTGACTGGCTCATTGGGTGTTGAATCAAGTTTAGCCGACTTGTACATTTTACCGTTGAGCATTTCTTCACACAATATCGCTATGTTATCTGGGTTTTCTGTCACTTCCATTACTGTAAAAAAACAAAAAAGGATAGTAGAAATCAGTTATAACCACATCTAGAATAGACATTTATTTATGAAGTTGAATTGTAGAATCGATTGCTGGAGATTTGTAAGACCTATAGGACTTCTGTGAACTATATTAATGTTATGTTACCTCTTATTTCAATTCTACGTCCGATAGTAATAAAAGGTAAGAAATGGTAAAATGAACTTCTCTTTAATACTTCCCAGAGCACTATAGGGTTGCTGCAAGCTTGATTCTTTTATTGTAAATTGCCAAGTCAAATATGACGAGACAAGTTTTTACAATTTAACAAATTTGTATTTGTTTGTGTTTTTACAAGTTTGTGTTTTTACATATTGGTATCTACTTTTGTATATCAACGCAATTGCCTTCGGTGTGTCGTACTTGAATAACTCTTAACACGAAATACTGCTCGTTACGTTCATATCTTTGTCACGTGGTAACTAAGAAGTCTAATTAAGAAGAAGAAAACTTAAGAAGTATAACCAATTGCATGGGAAACTTTGTGCACGCTTGGTCTGGATTAGCGCCTAAAATATGGCTTAACAAGATGTACGTGTCTTTGAGTAATCCATAAACTTAGTACGAGTATGTACTGGCGTATAGTGAACAGAGAGCTCATTGACGCGTGACGATTTTTTATTTGTAATGTCACCTATGAAATGAATGATTCTCTTGATTATTGCAATATATAAATCACAATCACATACAGAACACGTAACCATTATTAAGAACACAGTACTTCTTTAAAATTAAACAGGAATAACACGAAATAATAAGAGAAATCAACAGTGTTCTCCACATTGTGACGACCTGTCATTCAAAACGGCACGCTTATTACCTAACTTGCTATGTAACTTGCAGACAGTAAACGACAGCCCAATATAGCGCGATATCTGCTGTCAAAACGAGAATTTGTTTAATATAATTTGTACAGTGGCGTTAAATTTATCGCGAAAAGTGCATTTTACGGTTATGGCGCAAAAGACACGCAATCTTCATACATGATACCAATTTTTTATTACAATTATTCACCGGTCGCGCAGTGATCGCATAGCTTTCGTTGTCTGCAAATTTTTAGGTAATAACCCCGCGGGTTACAATAGCGTCTCGTTTGCTGTCCCTTTCCTAGTCGTGCCAATATCATAAAATGAACATTCTCACTCGCGCTCTTTGTACGTCTATACGCCAGTATATTACTAAACTTGGAGTTATTATCACTATGTCAAACAAGTATAATAGATTTGTAAAAAGTATGTCGCATAGTATCTGAAAAAATTGAATGTGACAAACGGAACGATGGACAAACCAATGGGTAATCTTAAATTTAAACCAAATTTATTAATCACTTACCTACCTGCTACGTAGTACCTACTACCTACTACGGATAAATATCCGTATATTATACCTATGTGCCGTAACGGGTGGGGTGATATTATTTCAATAGATCCTCAAATTTTGGATAGTATTGAATAATTTTTATGTAGTTCAAACAAGTCAGCCGATTAAAGTTTAAGCAAAGATATTATGTTAAAAATAATTGATTTTTGTGATGTGCCATCAAAAATTTTATAAAATATAAGAATATTTACTCTGATTCCCTCTCATGTCTACGGGGCTGCTTTTATTAGTATGGGAAAACATACAAATGAATGTCGGACGAAACAAGACTACGGTAATAATATGCTACTGTGTACATTAGCAAAACATACTATTTTTGAGTTCTGTGCCAAAATAGAATAAGGACACTTTTGCAATCATACCCGTGTCTGTCTGTCTGTCTGTTTTTCAAATGTTGAGTATGCAGTAAATATAAAATATTAGGTAGGTACGTCCTGTATACTCAGTGTATAAATAGCACGTAGTACGAACAGTACGACATTTACATAATATTTGCACTTTTGATGAGGACCGTCCTTAGTGACTGATTAGGCAATCTTTATTGATTTTTGCTTATTTAAATTTTTAATTAGTTTATATTTTATGTTATAAATATGTATTAACAAACAAGGTTTAAAAGCTTTTATCTAAATAGAACCAATTAGAGATTTATGTTCATCGTCACGTGCAAACCATAAGTAATATCATGTATGTTTTAGTAAAAAAAAACAAAAATTTTATATAAATAAAAATGAATCGTCGAAATGTATGTACGCGCATAACTTCCGAACGACTGCACCAAATTGGATAATTCTTTTTTTTTGTGTTCGTTATTGTCAGGACAAGGTTTGCATAAAAAAAAATTAATATCTCATAATATGAAAAGTGAGTTAGTGAATGAGACAGAAGACTGTGGAGATCTTCAATATATTGACAATACATTGACAGATTTTTGGAATAAGAAGGAGGTTTGATTTTTGTTCAACACCAACAATATGGATATCTAATCAAATGGAATTAGTAGGGGAAGGTTTCTGCATATGTGACGTCATCATTAAGCCAATATGGCGAAATGTTCCATAATAGAAAATGACTTTTTTACTCAACATCAACATATATTGTTATATGTGGTATCAAATGAAATGTATTACGCGGGGGAAGGTTTGTGTATAGTATTGTGACGGCATCATAGATCCAATATGGCGGATGTTCCACAATAGGAAATTACTTTTTTGTTCAACACCAACAATATGGGTATCAAATGAAATAAAATAAGCAGGCAAAAGTTTCTGTATATGTGACGGCTTAATAAATCCAATATGGCGGATGTTCTACAATAGGAAATTACTTTTTTGTTCAACACTAACAATATGGGTGTCAGATGAAATGGAATACGCCTGGGAAGGTTTGTGTATATGTGACGTCACATACACAAAATATGGCAGATGTTCAATAATAGGAAATAACTTTTTTATTTAACACCAACGTAAAAGTAACTTTTTTAAGATCTTTAACAATATTGGTATCTCGGGTAACCTCGGTAACCTTAGTAACCAGGAGAAATTACGAAAAAATTTTCCAAGCGGACGAAGTCGCGGGTACCTATAGCTAGTAAGGAATAAAAACGAAATCAGCAGTCTAATTACGTCACTTCCATTTTGTAGAATATGGGTATACGTTTATAAAAATTGCAAATATTTCAAATGAAATAAAATGAATTATCTATTGTTTTTCCTGAAATAAAGTATTATTTTCGTAATTTCTCATACTTGTGTCACATCAAACTTTCTAATAGCTCTCCTGTAAAATTACCTTTTTTTGTTATTTAACATTATAAATACACATATCCTCACGCTATATCACTGACGGAGTAATCAGAGAGGACATAGTGCCAAGCATCTCGATCCTTCTTTCGCCTTCTCAAATATTACAGTGAAAGAAATATTCAACCTCGAAATGAAAGCGAATAAGTTGAAAATTTAAACAAACCTTTATTTTGGCGTGCGGAAGACCGATAAAAAAGTTACATAATCATGTCTGCATCTCAAGACATTCAAGGTCCAAGGTCACGAAAATAGTTATTTCGCAATTATGTCGTTCCCTATGCCAAATATGTCATTTAAAGTTATTCCTCAGACTACCCCGTTAGGGATACGGTGTGAAGATATGTATGTATGTACGTATGTAGATCATAAAATTATCTACAATTTTCATCACGAGCATTTTTTTGTATACGAGTATAAGTATCGTATAGCACAAGGTATAGCAAGGTATATGCGCTATACCTATTTAAAATAACTGTGTGAACTGTGAGCTCATTGTATCCATATAACATATAGTATAGTTACAACTATACTAAATCAACAATTAATAAAAATATGGTTGTTTTTATTCTCATTAGTTACAAAATAGGATACAATTATTATTTATTAACAACAAATGTTAAAATAAAAAATGTGTTATTTATAAGTAAGAAATTTGTGTGAAAATGTTATAGTCTATTATTGTATAGTAAATATACCTGGAGGATTATTCACAAACGCCGGAAACTTTCCGTAGCGGAATAGCCGATCGTCGAATTTGTATAATGCGACTGTATACATATAATATGATATATATATAATATAAATATAATACGATTTCGGATTTGTGAATCGCTCAACAAAATCATCGAAAAGTTTCCTGTCGGATACGGAAAGTTGAGTATCCGACGTTTGTGAATAACCCGCTGGGCGACCGAACTTTACTCGGTGTCTTACAAAAAAAATAACAAAAAAAGTCTGACCACATTGCAGGGTTCGAACTCGCATATTTCAGTTTGGTAGATTTACGCTCTAGCCACTATACTACTGAGAAGATAAACTCTGTTGTGAAATCAGTTTAGACGTTTTAGGTGTATGAAAACATAGACAACAAATTTTCTCAGAATTGGACCCTAGCTAGATCCATTTGTATAGTTTACTGTACAAAGTAAATAATAGAATTTAAATATGACCATTATCATTATTTGTAAATTAAGTATTAAAAAATATGCAAGCACTATTTATATAAGTGAGGAATATACATAATAGGTATGTGAAAATCTAACTCAGCCAAAATGGCCATCGATACTACACCGTGTTGGTGCCAACTTTATTATGCGGTAGTGAGGCGCGGATATGCCCGAATTGTGTGAAAGTAAGATAAATGGCGTAGAAATGCGATCTCTTAGTAATAAGTGCGGCGTCACACGGTGTAGAGATACGCAGTATGGCAGGGTTACGCGACAGTGTTATTGTAAAAATGATGAAAGGAATGCTTAGATGGGCACACAGAAATAATGAGTGATGTAAGACAGACGAAGAAAATCTACAGAGCGAAAGCGAGTGGTAAAAGAAGCCAAGAAAGAGCAAGGCCGACTTATGAAGGTCTAATATCCGGATTGTTAGCTGACGGAAATGTCAAAAGCACTCGCATAAGAACGATGAGAAGAAAGAAGAGAATGATGAGATTTGGGGAAGCATAAGAAGTATGTAAGGACCGCGACGCTTAGCGCTCCATCCTCTGTTCCCTCGTTAGGGATACAGCGTGAGAGTTATGTATGTACATACCTATGTGAAAATGTTGAATAAAATAGCACAATATTATTATTATTTTATCTTTTATTATAAACTAGCAACTCGCCCCGGCTTCGCTCGGATAGGATACTAAACGTCACAACGTGACCATATTTTCCATTTTTTTATTGAGATTTTCATACAAAAATGTTATCCAAATTTCCGACTTTTGCGGTAGATTTTCCCAAAATTTTCATTCATACAAAACTTGTCCTATGATTTTTATATATATAAGTAGGTAGATTATAGAAGATGAGAAATGAGAAGAAATGCAAATTATGTAATGTAATAGGTTACAAAATTAAATAATAATATGTATTCGATACATTCTGTTTTTTTTACATGATCTGTTGAATATCATCACCTGATATCCATATATAAAGACGAATCTAGAGCTCTAGAATCTAAATGACCTCGATTCTAATTTTATTTTGAAAATTTCGAAGTTTCAGGACGTACCGAGACTTTGATCCTGAGATATCTCGAGTCCCGGGATTTTGAGTACGTCGAGACTTTCCAAACTCTATTGATTGATGAATGATTATAATATCTACTGTATAAATCTGTAGTTTTAAACTTTTGTTTTTTTATAACTTATTAACCAAGTACACATCTGATTAAATTGAAATTTTTCATTCGTATAGAACATACTTTGACTTAAAACATACTAATTTTAGATATTCCCAACGAAACGGTTGCTATGTAGTAACTTACTAAAATCAGCAGGATTGTGATGCCTCGGACAAGGTAGGCCTACGCTTTGTAAGTAAGGGACCATGGCTGTTGTGTCGCCCTGGTAAATGCAATGACCGTCTGCTATCACGTACGCCTGAAATATTAAAAAAATATTTTTTGTAAACCATAAGTTTTCAAAACAGTAATTGAAAGAACAAAAAAATCGTATTTAATAAGGAAAAATTACTAAAACTTAATTTCAGTTTATAATCCGCTTTATTCCTACACATGCAAGAATCAAAATTCAATTTTTCATTATTATTACATCTGTATTGAGCGTGTATTGAGTTATTTACTACATTTATTGCATATTAGTATACACAATATTATGTGAGTGTATATGCACATAACATCTTGAATTGTAGACAGATAAACGATGAAAAATTATTTAAAAATTGATAAAATATATGTGTATATTAGAAATTCTTGTACTTTCCGTCATTGCAAACTAGCCACAATATCAACAAAGCTATAAAATTGTTGAATATACAAATTATATTGAAATTATTGATATTATTTGTGCGCCAAGAAAAAACTTCGGAGATGCCTTCTAGACAACAACAGACATCAACAACAATAGACTCAGTTTAACTTATAAATTCAAACATGGAAATTTACGATCCCAATGTTACTTTTATCGTAAAATAATATGATATGTAGGATTTTTAGACCACCTTATAGACAACAACTGGCTACAATTTATATTTTAAATAAAAACGTGAAAATTTCAATTTCAAATGGGTAATACTTTTATTGTATGTAGGTATTGTACTATTTATTTAAATTACAATCAAATCATCTATAAATAAAACGCATAGAATATTTTTTAACGCAAAAAATGTGAAAAGTTATTTAGTAAAACATTTAAACCATTTTCATAATTATTTTTATAATAATATTCTTACATACATTATAATTATATATGTACATCTTGTACACACAAACCTTCGACATAGGAATATATTAAAATTAACTATTCATAACAATAATAAATCTTTTCAATAACTGCATAAACATGAATCTATGATCGTATCATTCAAACGAATAGACGTTGATGAATTGTTTAATTGTGTAATTACTAATTGTCTATTTATTCGCAAAATATTATTATGCAGGTTTAAATACATAATACAAACACCTATAAATATAACCTATAAATTACATAGTGATAAATTTTATAATACATATTAACTCCAATACACAAAGCTGAATAAAAACAGCACGCTAAGTATGCGTTCTTCATAAGATAAGTGCATTTAGGTGAATTATCGTTTTCGCAAATTCCTTAAAAATTAAAAAATAACTATTATCTTTATCCATGTTCAGAAAAGTGAAATCTGTATTAAAAAAAGGTTATACATACGAGGAAACAATAGCCAATGTTATGTTATTGGAAAGTCCATAAAATAATCAGTGAGGCTATGAAGCTTCAACAAAATCAATCGAGTACCTATTGACATTTAGTAAGGCAACTAGAATAAACGACAAGCTTAACATACATGTGTATTGAGCAGGTTAGTACATAACGTCACGCTATTTTTCATTTGGGCGGATAGAACATTAAGACAATAAATTCACTCCTCTTAACACCAGTTTCGGCAATAAATACACGGCTCGCAGATGGCAAAGCTGAAATAGTGAAAGATTGCTAGCCTAGCCTGCTGTCTGTATAAGTTCATTAAAATATTATGCCTCATATTGACCTTGACCTTAGAAAATTTCGTCGACTTGTGCGGAGGAGGCGCAACAGGCACATTTTGTTGATATTGCTCTGTTTTTTTTAGATATGTACCTACATGTATTTTTTTTCTACTATGACACGGATATTGTGTCTCTCTCTTGAAATACATAGATTGATTCAGATTCTTAAATTAGATTAAATTAAGAGATATATATAATGGAGCTATAGAATTAGTTATTTTATCTACAAATTTCAATATTAAAAATTAACGGTGTTCTCTATAAATTTCCTACTTTTGATGTAAATCACATCTTCTTTAAAATTAATAATCTTTGCTACAAAAAAATGGTAAACTTCAAAATTAACAGTTTTCACAATAAAATTTTGGTTACAACTTCAACATTGAAACTTTAATGTGGTGTAATGGTGATAAGGAATGCTTGGGAGGAAATCATGAGGACAAATGCAGGCTAAGGTTTAGATTGTTTCACATTGGGTAAAATTTTACAAATTTTTTTGTAACTATACAAACACTACGATATATTTATAACACTTTTTTTGGTTAGATTAGCTTATGTCTTTCTAGCACAACGAGCGAACCGAGCGTGCCGCGGCAGCGTCCGGCGAAGCGCCAAATCGGAATCCGCTTTGTACATGGAGCAGTATCGAAACAAGAGTCCGCACTCTAAAGAGATACTTGAAGTCGAGAAATTAAATCTCAAAACATCTCTACAATACTCCATCTCTTTTCATCTTTTGCTGTTGGTATATCTATATATAGCAATCTCATATAAAGTAGTAGGTGTATCTCCGTGTTATTTCCAGGAGTTAGGAAGAGACATTCCGCAATTGCATTAACTCCATCAATGAATATAATACTCTTCTAACTCCATTCACTGCGCCGGATGTGCCGGCATTGTCAAGATGACAGCTTGTCAAGTTTATTTATTTAGTTTATAGAAAATGTTATAGCACAATCTATTATTTAAATAATTGCTTTTTTTTTAATGGCAGCTGTGGTGATCTCGTCGATGTACAAGGTCACCACAATTTCATCTTTTTACGTAGTGTGGGTCGCATGTCACCAGACATTCTGTCTTGAATGACGTCATTCGGCGGGCTCTTGTCGCCGCTGGCGTTCCTGCAGTCTTACACCCGTATTCACAAACGTCACTATGAGGTCTCACAGTGCACACCAGCGCATAGGGTCATACAATACGATTCATAAACAATACTTGAGCGACAAGCATCACTATGCGTTAGGATAAGTGAACACATAGTTAGGGAAGCTAGGGAGCTACTTTACGCAACGCATAGTGTCGTGAGTATCGAATTCGAATTGTTGCTTCCTATCTAGTTGTATCATATTTATGTTCCAAAAAGTTGAAAATTAGTTAAGATGGGTTACAGTAGCGAAGAAGAATTTGATAATTATATAAACAATCAGTTAAATGAATTGAGGACAATAAATATTAGAAAAGTAATACGCGATTTTCAAAATTCTGTGGATTACTACTGTTGTATAAGGTGTTGGCAACATTTATGTTGGCAACACTTACCAAGGAACGCATATAGTCTTTAGAGTGGTAAGAGTGATCTGTGTAAAACATATATTCTGTGGAATACATCCAGGACATTATTATGTTTATGATTCAGTTAAGATATAATATAAATAATTATATGTCGTTTCGATTAAGTGAATGGGTTTTATTTAATATCAGATTTACAACAACTACAATTCTGAAGAGTTTAGAAGACGCTACAGATTCACGAAAGAAGTTGTCGTTTACACTCTTCTACCGCTGTTAAACGACAATTTAATAAAATTAACGGAATGAGGCTTACCAGTACCTCCGATGTATCAGTTACCGGTAGCGTTAAGATTTTATTCGTCAGGGAGTTTTCAAATACTTAATTTGTCAAGAATAAAAAATTAAATTCATAGTAACCAATTGTGGTAGGTAAAAAAATACATAACAAATAAATAAGTAAAACGATATTTTAATGTTTTATTTAGTTTCTAGGTTATAAACGGTTATCATTTGAGTGTTGAGTTAGGTTTACGTTGAGTCATTTCAATTGTCAAGCCGTAGAGTGAACTTTGCAACACAAATGGACCAATCGCAGATCTGCATTCTACGCAGTGCGTTCACTTACGCAGTGTTACTTAGCTTTTGTTTGTGAATAGAATGGCTTGCTATGAGGAACGCACTGAGAAGTATAATACTAAGCACAGTATTGATGCTTTACTCAAGCTAGTATTGTTTATGAATACGAGTGTTAGAGCCTGTAGGTATTGCGCACAGCGACGGCAGGAGATCAGATGGTTTGACGCTCATTCCTTGGAAACTTGGAAGATCGCTGGTGGTGGCGACTTCCAAGTCAGCAGGTGCCGCGGCCAGCACTGCCGAGAACTGAACGAGAACGGCGTAAGTATGCGACTCTCTCTGAGAGTTTAATATTTACGTCCTTTGCATTCAAAACTTTGGGTCTCTGGGGCCCCGAAACCCATCGACTGGCTTCTGATATTTATAAGAGACTGCTCGAGGCTTCGGGAGACCGCCGGGCTGGCAGCTTCTTCCGCCAACGAATCAGTTTGGTTATTCAAAGAGGCAATGCTGCCAGTCTGCTGGATACCTTAAGCAATGACAGCTTTCTAAGCGGCAACTTTAAGGAAGTCTATTATTTAAGATAAGGTGTAGTTTTAAGTTTGTAGATATTAACGTATGTATGTACTTTTTTGTTATTAATAAATGTCCATAATTCAAATAAAAAATAAAAAAATGGCAATAATTATTTTATAGCGTATTAAAATTTAATTCATTAAGCCGATATTTAAATTAAATTAAAATATCGGTTTAATGAAGAAGTAACATATTTTTTTATTACATTCTATTTTTTTAGCAATTCATAGCAATTTTGAAGTGCCGTTAAATGAATCCCTTAAATTAAGTCTTATATTATATTGGAGATAAAAACTATTTATAAACTGAAATTATATCGAATCAACGTTTTTAATTACACTAACCTGATCAAACATCTCTAATAAAGAAGCGGCTGGCTGATGTATGGTGCAAACAATAGTTCTTCCTTGTCTTGCCAGTTGCTTTAGTAACTTGACGCACTGCATCGTCGTGACAGTATCCAGACCGCTTGTCGGCTCGTCCAAGAAGAAAATGGGTGGGTTGTTCACCAATTCCAAAGCTATTGAAAGCCTGTGAAAAGTGTAAATTAGTTTATAATTTTTGGGAATGAAAAAAATATAGTACCTGCGCGGAAAAATAAGCAGTTCGTGCAGATCTTCTTGCGCAGATCGGAAAAATCAGCTACGGAGTAGAATTTTTCATATAGTGTTGACATACGCGATGACCTAGCAAACTTTCGCTATCTGATTCCACTTTGCCATCTGGAAGCCCAAATACTTATTGCTAGAAGTGGCCTTTAAGTATATTATATTATGTGTCTTGATGGTCCATCAGTTCCAAATGGTAAGTGACGGAGTCCCTACCATACTACCCATATTGATATAATCTTATCTTATCCCCGCCCCACGCCATAGTACATTTTTAGCATCTAACACTTTACCCATCTCGACTTAATCTTATCTCATCCCCACCCCACACCATAGCATATCTTTAGCCCCTATTATTCGCACATTTAAATATAATTTTATCTCTTCCCCACTGCACACCATTGCACATCTTTGGTCCCTAACAATAGATCTCTCTCTGTAAGAAGACCACTGCCACCAGAGCCTTATGCAGTTAATGGGGGTACCCATTAACTGCATAAGACTCTGTAGAAGCGCCCAGAAATATTCTCCCTACCTTTTGTAGTCACCCCCTTCCTCGGGAGGGAGGGAAACGTATCCCACAAGCGTCGCCTCCCTTCTCCCTTTCTGGAACCCTTTACGGATATAATCCAAAAAAAATTGAACGTGACGTGAAAATATGTACGTAGGTACCAACGTGTGTAGAACTTTCGTCTCAAAAACAACTCATTTTTAAATCAACATACAAATATTTCTGAACGATTTCATTTATGAAGAACCTTGACATGTTTAATTTTTTTAATCGCTTATTGATTCAAAATTAGAAAAATTACAGATAAAATTAGCTTAACAAAATTTTTTTTCTTTAAAATTCATAACCTACAACCATTGATCCTTCGATGAGCGTTCAAGTTGTAATAGGCACAGTAAACAGCTGTAGGTAGGTCATTTACATGTTAAAGAGTTTTTAACACTCGGTGTAATTGTTTGCTAATAATACCTTATGGTGCTGCCACAGTGCCGTTATAAAATGTTTTAAAACTTTATCGAACATTTGTTAGTTATCATTTTGTCACAAGTTGTTGTAAACGTTACCAAATGTTGTCATGTTATATAACATTATGTAACATTAATGTAATTAAACAAATTGCAACAAAGTATAACCATTTATAACATTAGTTAAGTAACATTATCTTGGAGCTTGGCGCATTCGGTGAGAGCGCTTTTTCTTTTTTTTTTAAACAAAAAATAAAAGCCAACCCAATGAGTAAATCTTCTTACACTGCGACTAGCCTCCTCAGATCGTAGATCCGAACTGATAGTTATAAAATGTTATGCGATGTTATACAACAATGTTACAAGTTTTTCATCAGTCTGAGAGCGTTGAAAGCATCTAACGAATTGTAACAAAATCTAGCAGATGTTAGTAAATGTTATAGTGTTGGATAATGTTCAATAACGTTTTAAAAAAAATTATAACGGCAGTGTGGCAGCACCTTTACTGTGCAATATTTTTTGTAACATTATATAATTAACACAGATTGTTTTAGCTACTTTAGCGCCTAGTTCCTTCATAAGTACTAACTATTATGAATTTCTTTAACTTTTGTTGTGTTTACAAAACGAACGAACGAGGTAATAAATGGATCGATCCTTTATTTTTTCAGTGTTGCTGAAATGAATTTTTTCATTAGAATCGCTTTTAGCATGTTGTTTTCTTTCAAACGCACTTAATTCATTCTGCAAGGTGCCAGACTACTTCAGTACTTACGTATTTCTTTCCAAAATAATTTGGAATTTTCCTCGAAGTTGTCCGACATCTTGTTTTCGTCTAAAACCCTATACTTTTCACGCTTCTCTATCACCAGTGCTTTCGTTTCTGCTTTCTGCAGCTTATGTCTTTCATCAAATTCTACGGTAAATATTGTATTTACCATAAAGCCAATATTTATCCCATCGATATGTCAAAGTAACTTTTAACAATATTTCGATATGTTTCCATACTATAGTTATAGTGGTTGTCCAAGAGACAAAACACTTTCAGTTGTTCGAGGGACAAAGGGACAATTTGGACAATTTTACTATTCTTTGAGATTTTTTGGATTTTATAATGCTTAATTCCTGTTCTTTAAAGTACGTTGCTCAGCACAGATTTATAAATATGTAAATTATTATTTTTCCTTATCAGTTACTACGACAATAAAAAATAATAATTCACCAATGTAACCGACCAGTACAAATGAAAATTGATCAATCCAAATACATACATAGGCTTTTAAGTAACGTCCTGCCATTTCGCATTCAAGGTGAACAGAGCATCAAAAGAAAATCACACGACAACTCCACTTCTGACATTAAGTACCTTTAAGTACCTATTTATTTGGGCTTACAAATGCCAAAACTGAATGTGATAGTGTCGGATTGTTATCCTATCACCTATATAAATTATTTATTTTGTTATTTTGTTTGATTTTGTTTATTTTTCGACCTTTCAGGGAATACAAATACAAACAACAGACATAATGTTCTATATATTTTTTCTCTGCCAGTGCAACATGAAACTAGTATTTTTCTCAGTAAGTATAACAGAACTACGTCAGTAACAGCTATTCATTGCCTATACAGATTCCAATAAACCCTGTGTCTTTGTCGATTTTTTCGAACCTGCACGGATTGATATGCAACTGACATATTCTACTTATATTTTTCTTTCTTTGTCAAAGTAACAGAATATTAGTTCTATTTATATATCATTACGTAATACCTTTTCTTTTGCCCTCCGGATAATTGATCAGTTTTCGTATGTTGATGTTCCAATAGGCCTAGTTCCTGCAAAATTTGATCTGCGTGTGCCTTAAATCCTTTAGATAGTTTGAGACTGGCTGCCACATCCATCGCCTCCCGCACAGTGAGGAGAGGTTGAAGGAGGTCTTCTTGTGTTATATAACAAGATGCTCTCTGGAACACATTTTCATCGCGGGGCTGTCCGTTGACCAATAACTCGCCGCTTACACCGGCCGAGCTGATGGAAATTATGAAGTTATTGAAATCATATATTTAGGTAGTGATGATAATTGTGTGGTACTGTGGTAGTAATTTATACATTTAAAGAGTTGTTATTCAGTATAAATCTATTTTAGGCATTGTTAGTATTACAGTGGCGAAGTTTAACAATCACAAAATGGTTGCTATTAGATGGCGACAGCATTGTTTGAAGACAAGGTAACATTAAAGATATCACCTAACAATAATTAGTTCATTAGCATTTGTTTTTTTTTTTGCATAAGTATTAATTTTTATAACAAGTTCAGACAAGAATTGTAAGACAGAGAAAACACATCAATTCATTATATACTCCATGTCTACCTACTTGACATGCAAAAGAAGGAAATTTACAATATAGTGTGAGATTAGTGGAATTTCATTTTCATAAATTAATGTTACGTTTAAAAAATACTTTAGCTGACCTGTAACCAGATATGGCATTAAGAAGAGAACTTTTTCCAGCACCTGATGGTCCCATAATGGCGACCAAATTTCCGGACATAAATCTTCCATGAACACCTTTGAGAACGTCTCTAACTTTTCCTGCAACAATAACACAAAATTTTATAAATATTTTTTCTTAACAATAATGTAAGGAGCCAAATATTGCATAACCATTTAAATTGACATAATCTTTTTATATCTATGTACATATAATATACATATATGATATCGTTGGTAACGGTCGAAGTCATATTCCTATTTGTTTGTCGATATGATGGTTCATAGTAGCTATGCTACGATCTGGTAAGTTGCGTTGCTATCAACTTATTATAATCAAATCTAATTCATCGCGCCACCCACTGAAAAGGACGGGGCAATATTTGCCGGACCAGTTAGTATGATACAAAAAATTTATAAATAACTTTTAGGAATAAAATTAAACTGACTTCAAAATGAAAACATTGAAAAGCAAAAAATTCAAAAACCATGCAAATTTCTTAGATGTGATTAACTTTGACAGTTACTGAAATTGTCTTGGCACCGAATTCAATAACTATCAAACTTAATTATATTGTATGATAAGTATTTATGTTGTATTTATGAAATAGGTAATTTTTGTACCTTGGGTTTAGATTAGTAAAGAAATAGTTATTTTGTACATTTCCGTCTTTTTATTTTGAAGTCGTTTAATATTTTTATTTATTCAAAGTTATTTATTTTTTCTTTTTGGGTGATCTGTTCTAAATAAATATGTCCAGGTTAGGTCTACAACTAAACATTTTTCCAATTCTGGAACGAAACATTAAATAAAAGCAAAGATTTTAACTATATTTCTATGGAACCATGGACTACTCTGGTCCTATAACTTTCGAATAAAAAAAGAATCGTCGAAATCAGTGCACTAATGGCGAAGATATCGATAAATACATAAAAAAAGTTAAAAAATGTTTTATTAATTGAGAACCTCCTTTTTCGTGTCATTTAAAAATGGAACAAAATATTAGAATGTATCGCTAATCATCTCAAAGAAATACCTAAGAAAATACATATTAGGCATCGATAATTTCAAAAAAGCAACTTGTTTTTATTGCTTATTGCTTCATATTTTATTATTTTCAAAATATTGAATATGGAAGAATACGTAATGGAAAAATACTGTAACGTCTTATTAAATTGTTTTTTCGTTCTGATTTCAAGAGAGTTTACTCACAAACAGCAATCACTGACCTTGTACATTATAAAACATGGCAATTAATAAATAATTTACACAATGAACCTTTTGTATACTTTTGTACGATAATATTAAGACTAGCTTTGCCTCGCCGTTTCACCCGCATTAATATTGGTATTTTAAAAGTCTGCTTGCCAATGTAAATCCTGTCAAAATCGGTTCAGCCGTTCCGGAGATTAGCCCGGACAAACAAACGGACAGACAGATAAAAATTTTAAAGAAACGTTTTTGGGATTTGGTTATGTGCAACTAACCATATAAACTTATAAAGAAGTCTTTATTTCAAAATCACAGATAGACACTAATTTTATTTGTATGTGCAGATGTATATAGATAAGACATTTATTCTAATCTTTATTGCTATGGATAATTATATGAAAAAATGAGCTGTCGCGGGACGCCTGACAGATGTGAAACATCGAAACTATTTTGTTTAGAAAATATGCATTAAAGAAAATAAAAATGGCATAATTAAAAAATATGGCATAATTATAAACAAAATATTCAGATTTTTTTAAAGAAAAAAAATTGTTTTTTATTTAAAAAACAGGCAGTGTTCCGAAGAGAATGACATCACTGCATACGCTATAGGTAGGTAGGTATACGAGCTCAGTACAAGCGCGTGGCGACGTGTCGCCGCGTCGTCACGCCAACGGCCGGCCTGACCCGCCACATAAGATGTTTCACATCAAAAATTAAAACTTTTTAACATACGTAACACCTTGTTGCTTTTAATACTTCTCAAAATATCATACGCTACTAGCAGTATCAATGTCTACAATTAAACGAATTCCTAATTAAATAATTAAAAATTATTAATTCGTAAATAAATAATTCCTAATTAAAGGAATTCCTGAAAATGATCCGATGAAACATATTAGCTTGTTTGATAAAAAACTAATAAATTAACATGATGTACGGAGTACGTTTGAAGCGACACAAAATAAGTTATATTTGGCGATTTATATACAATAGTATATTTTCGTCAACAATACTACTTGTAAAATATTTATGAAATGAAAACACACACATAACTAGTACGAGAATTTGATAAATGTACCTTTTATACAAAGTTTAGTATAACCATAAATACATTTAATGTTACTTGTACAATAATTATGCAAATGCCATTAATTGCTATTTAAATAAAAGTAATATGAGGTACCCACTTCTTAAAGATTGCATTCCGCGTACGCGTTCTGAAAGAATACTATCAGATACTCGCATGATGTATCAAATAAGAGTATCTAAAGTAGCAGTTGCTGACAACTCTACTATTTTTAAAGTGACGCATGATTAATCTGACACCAACTAAAAAAAACTTTATTATTTTTAGTGTTCCTTTTTAAGTTGAAAAAATTTTTATTTATTCCTTTTCAGTGATCTTGACCTAAATAAATATCTAGGGCAGGGGCTGCAGTCCCGACATAGCGATTATTTTCGTAAACTACCAATCTATAAAAATAACGAAAAAGATCGCTTGCCATAACGATAAGCACGTACACTTTGCGAGCTGTCAAATTTGATCGTAAAAACATTATCAGCAATCGTAAAGTTGACAGTTAGATTCGATATGATTCCAATCACAATCGATAGTTTTAATGTAGAGACTTTCAAAAATCGTTAAAAATTAATCGTTATGACTTAGCACCGAAATCGGTCGTAAAGCGATCGCTATCTTTGTCGAGACTGCAGGGACAGGTCTGCAATTAACTTCATTCTAATTCCGGAGCGCAACGATATACAAGAGAATCATCAATATAAATAAAGGTTGTAACCAGGTCGAGTTATCTAGTGTATCTTCGAAGTTCAAGCTCCAGTATCGGTGAAATTTAAATGGGACCACCTCTGAAGTATTACCTACCAAACAAATTTTTCAAAATCGGTTAATAAATGACGGAGTTATGAGGTAACAAACATACAAAGAAAAAAAAAGAAACAACATACAGACGAATTGAGAACCTTCTCTTTTTTTTGAAGTCGGTTAATAAACGCATGTTCTTGTTTCCCCCCAATTGGACCAAACCCTGGGTACCCCCACGCTAGTGTTTTTGTAATATTTCCTTCAAAGTGAATATTTGTCTATCATTTATTTACATAACAATTAACTGCTAAGGTGGACATGAAAGGATCGCATGCCACGGAATTAAAATTCTTTATACATATTCCAAGGTTGATTTACAATTCAAAAATAAACTGAATGATATTCCGATAATATACTACCACAAATGATCTTACAGTAGGCCTTCGAAATGAGACTCGCATACTTAACTCCAGTACTTACTAACACCACAGTACAAGTAAGCATACAGTATGCTATCTTCATACAAACGCTCCCAAACAACGCGCTTTAAATCTCGACATATCTCGACATACGACAGTCGCGAGCGCGCCGCGGTTGTCGTCGGACGGTATGAGACGCTCCTGCGCATTTATTGACTAAATATTATGTCAATCAAGTTTACGAGCACAATGTTCAGTGTATAGATGTTTGAATACATCTATATCGAAACCAGAAATATTTCTCTGTTTCTAATTTGTAGGAAATATATTATCATAATGATCTAGTTAATTTATTGCTGATTTTTAATTATACTGCATATAAAAAAGCATTTTTTTTGTCGATTTCCACCATACTAACTCTCAAACTTTTGAAACTAGATATAAAATACTAGTAAAATTATATAAATAAAAACGTATTAAATTTGCAATAATATAAAATGAAAAGATAATATGACAATTTAATATAGTACCTATTATCAAATAAGTAACCCAAGAAAAACATTCAGTCCAAGTCGGTAGCCCTATTGCGCGTTTACGTACCAAGCGACCGTAGGTAATTATCTCTAGGACACTGCCGAGATAGCATACTGTATGCTTACTTGTACTGTGCTAACACTATTGTTATTACAATAAGTTATAAGCATGTATAAATAATGTGATGGGTCTATCTATCTAATCACGCGTAAAATAATAGAACTGTAGGAGAAACGCAAATATTTTGCTATTTTTATCGTAAAATTATTGTTACATCTGTTACTGTAATCTATTTGTAATAATACGTAAGTATACTATATATATACTTACTATACTATATATATACTACTATAAGTGTACTATATATATACTACTATATATATATATATATACATAATCTATGTGTAATAATATGTAGATATTTATGTATAAGTACATTTTATATATATATATACTAGCGACCCGCCCCGGCTTTACACGGGTAGAATTTTTTTTTTAAATACTGCCCATGTTACTCGCTGATAATGTAGCTTTCTACAGGTGAAAGAGTTTTTGAAATCGGTTGAGTAATTTTTGAGTTCATCCATTACATACAAACAAACAAGATTTACCTCTTTAATTAGTATAGATACTAAATATAGAATATGTACGACTAAAAAATCACCGTATTTAATGACGATAATATTGTTATGTATTATTATGCATGCCAATATTATCGGTAAACGTACCTACTATTGTAGTTATGTTTAAATTTCCGGTACGAACTCAATCCATTATTCCAGTATAATAAACGAATATAATAATGTCACTTAGGTACACATTGAAAACAACAATGAATAAGATACATACGTATTTCATATTAAAAGTCCTCATTCACCAACCTGGCATCCAACCAGCACCATTCGTTGATAACAAGTTACACATGTCTAACTTTAGACATGTTGTGTCTCTAACTTTAGACTTGTTGTGTAACTTCGGATTCAAAGATTCAAATGATTCGGTTCCGCACGCTGAATCGAAACCCTTCATGATTCCTTTCAAATCTTATCAACACCGAAGACTTACTGACTCGAAACTTGCGTACAAGTCCGGCAGGATTCGATAGACCCGTCGTACAAAATCGATTCCGAGTTTCTGAGCTTTATCAGGACATAAAAAGAAAAGAGACTAAGGTAATATTAGATTGTCAGTGCTAAACATAGAAAACTATCGAGAATTCTAAGTGTTACAACATTTGATTTAGTTATATATTATCTACTAATAATATATGGTGCAGCTATATACATACATACATACATATCTTCACGCTGTATTCCTAACGGGGTAGTCAAAGAGGACGGAGCACCAAGTGTCGCGGTCCATACGTCCTCCTATATAGTACTGATAAATCATAAATCATAATACATTACTAAATGCAATGTACCTTGAATCTACAACATGAGTAACAATCAAATATACTATTTGTTAACTGAAAAAAGTATTGCAAAGTATATATAAATGTAAAGTAGTAACGAGGCCCTAATCACATTGAGAAAATAAGTAGGCAATTCAAAATAGTCAAGGATATTTTTTTCGCAAACTCAACACAAATGATGAGCCGGCCGCTGGTCATTATAAGGACTTATTATAAGAAACTCGTGTAGGCGACAACCTAGCAACTTGTCACTATCTAATGCTGCTTCGCCATCGTAAACTCAAAAACTTATCGTTTGAAACGATGTCAAAGTGTTATTATGTTACGCCTTGATGTTCTGTCCACACCGATTGAAAAACGGCGTGATGTTTATAAATATATACGAATACTACTCGAACTGTGTAACTTTCTGATCGCGTGTGTAAATCTTTATCAGTTTGCTAAACATGTTACAAATTTATCAAACTGCTGCGGAAACACGCGCATCCACTCGAAACCGGTTACAAAAGAAAACGAAAACGTATGTTCATCAAAAGCACATTCAAAGGCGTGTAAAATGCGAAATAGGGAATATAATATTATAAAGTTCATACTTTTTGTATTATAAACTTATTTCTTTGTAAAAGTCAAATTAATTCAATTAATATCAATAACAAGATATTTTTGAACGTCGCATCTACCACCGGTCAACAAAAACATTTAGTATTTTCAAAATGTAATTTACTTAAGCTCTATAAGTTATAAAACTTTTTTATTTTTAATTTATTTTTATTTGTTTAAAGATATATACATAACATCATTACAGTGAAGACACCAATTCGATGCTACGAGTAACAATATTTGATATAATTATATTAATTAATAAAATAATATTTTTGTCATTTTCAAGATGCTTTCTTGTTATTTCTATGCATGTCGGCACACTGTAGTGAAACACATCAATATCCCGCGATACGATATTAATTAATCGAATGGCACGCGACAATGGGGCGAAGCTACGAATCTTAGTCCTAGACATATGTAGGTAGGCAGAGAGTGTCCGGACGGCGGCGCGCGCGCACATACACGTCCGGCGCGCACAGCTGCAACTCCTCCAGTACCTCTGGGTGGTACACTTCACCACGCAGCACCTTCACGACGTATGTCAAGAGCGCGAGGTCC
This sequence comes from Zeuzera pyrina, assembly GCA_907165235.1. Classification (NCBI taxonomy): domain Eukaryota; kingdom Metazoa; phylum Arthropoda; class Insecta; order Lepidoptera; family Cossidae; genus Zeuzera; species Zeuzera pyrina. The sequence continues at coordinate 8,506,951 of OU015629.1, forward strand.
CTCCTCACACCCAGCTTGTTGTACCCGACCATACCCATTACGAATAGACTCGGATACATCAACGGGTAGTATGGATAGACACCGTAATCTTTAAAATATAGGTACCGAGTACATTTATTTTGTATTTTTCCACCATATTAGCATATTTAGCTTTATGTTCATTCCAAACTATGGCACTAGTTTCGAGACGGTTTCTTACGAGTGTATTATATAAAATTCTAATGACATTTGTATTGTTGAAATCCTTGCATAGTCTCAACATGAAACCTAAATTTCGGAAGGACTTCTTACAAATGTCAATAATATGGTTACGAAATATCAGTTCGGCAACTATCTCGACACCGAGATCTCGTACGCACGACACCCGCGGCACCTCCTCACCTGCCATCTCATACTGGTAGATCAGCGGTGATCGTGCGTGACTGTACGTCAAGCGCATTTGCAATATAAAGTACAGTTTATTTCTGTAACTCCACTGTACTACTCTACTGATGTCACGCTGAAGTTTCTCACAGTCTGACAAGTCTGTAACCGACCGAAATAATTTGAGGTCGTCAGCAAACATTAGACAATTAAACTCCTTTACGACCTGCGGAAGGTCGTTAACCATGATGATGAACTCCAAAGGTCCTAGATTACTTCCCTGACTTACGCCTGAAAATGTGAAGTAAGGCTCCGATTCGTGCCCCGCATAATCGACATATTGCCCGCGATCACTTAGATAGCTTGAAAAAAAATTTTACAAGTGCGGAGTGAAGCCGATTGCGGCAAATTTCATCAAGAGGATGTCATTATCTACGGTGTCGAATGGTTTTCGGAATTCAACGTACGCAGAATCCACCTGCTGTCCGGCATCTACCGCGGGTGCCACGTATGCCATAAACGAAAGTAAGTTACTCCCCGCACTTCGAGCCGGCCGAAAACCGTGCTGCGCATCAGCTAACTGTGACTTAACTTGTGTATAAATACATTCATACAACGCAGACTCATATATTTTTGCAACTGCCGACAGCACTGCTACCGGCCGGTATTCACTAACCTCTGGACTTAAACTACCTTTAGGTACGGGGATAACCCGAGTGGTTTTCCACATATCGGGGTAATGCCCTTCCCTTAGACATAAATTAAATATATGCAGCAGAGGTTCTTCAAATACTGAGCGGACAGTCTTTGATGACGTACGGCGGATATACGGTCCTATCGGGACAAACGGAGTGCTTGGGCTTCATATTATATTCCATTAAAAATATCGAGACGAAATGGAATAAGTCCTTAAACCGACTCTTTAATTGTTAAAAACCCAAAGATGCCTTCGCGGTTAGGATTTAAAGCTAAAATTAAGCTACCACTAACAAACACACACACAGAGGGTCAGACAACCTCGTCAAACTTACAGCTCTATTTAAGGCTCTACTCTTTTCCGACAGTCTGTTACCACATGGCGACAAAACCGCTTATAACAAAAAGGCTCTACATAATATTTTATAGTAACCATAATATATTATAGTATGTGAGTTCGTAATCAGCAGCTTCATTAATTTAACTAAAAATTAATATGCGACATATTACTAATAAAATACTTATCAGAAATAAGTATCGATTAATTAATCATGGTCATAAAACTGCTATGAAATAGACGTACAGATAAGACGCAAATATCGAACATCTGTGTTATAAGCTTATAAGATCTTTGTTTGACGGTACGGAGATATTGTTAGCTACTCAAGAAATATGTAATTAACACATATCTGAACAAGTTATAACATATGTAATATCTTTGACGTATATAATTACGATGATGTCAATGTAGAGAAAAAGTTGACATAAACACAATAGTAGTAGCGGAAAACATTACATTACGTGTCAAATGTCAGAAAACAAAGTTCATATACTCATAATTAAACACTAAATAATAACTTATAATAAAATTAAAGGAAAGTGTGACATAGATGACGAAAGTAGAATTCTCTCTCGAATCATCAAGTTGCGGAATGAACTCCCTTTTGAGGTTTCCGCAATGATTACAACACGCAGTTCGTCAAAAAGAGAGTGAAGAAGTAAGAAGAGCGTACATTCGCACTCGCTGATGTCGCGCATGCGACTGTAGTCAGAGGCTACGGTAATCGCTTAGCATCAGGCGAACGGCGGGGTTATTACCTAAAAATTTGAAGACAGCGACAGCCTCGCGATCACTGCGCGACTGGTGATTAGTTGTAATAAAAAGTTTGTATCATGTATGACGATTGCGTATCTATTATTCTATGACCGTAAAATGCACTTTTCGCGGTAGATTTAGCGCCATTGTACAAATTACATTACACAAATTCTCGTTTTGACAGCAGACATCGCGCGATATTGGCTGTCGCATGCTGTCTGCAAGTTACGTAATAAGCGTGCCGATGCTTGTTTGCCAGGTTTGTCGTATGAAAAAAAGTTATTGGTAAAATAGACAATATCGCAAATCGCAAGTTTTGTTGATTTAAATATATAAAAGCTTTTATTATATTATTATCAAGATAAGAAACACTTATTAAATTTTTAGACTTGCCTTTTGGTATTCCTTAGCAGACACGACACAGACAAATTACTTCATTTTGATATTTTAGCCGTTATTTTGGCTTCTTTTATCTGTATTCTATTATTATAAGTAAGTGCTATACTTACAAATAAATAACACGCTTTTGAGGGATTCAAGGGACTTAACGTTAACATTAAGGTCATGATGTATACAAAAATTATTACCAAGACTTATAAAATGCTGTTTTAGAGATCTTTCTTTTTACCAAACATAATACGAGTAAAGCGTCAAACCGAGTGGCTAGAGTTCATAGTTGCTATTCTAAATTTTTTTTAAAACCGATAACTTTGTTGGAGTATAAGTGCCACAATTCGTTGCCACAAATCTAGAATTACTAATTTACTTCAATTCATATCTCCAAATAATTTTACACATTACACAACAACAGAGTTTATTATCTGAAAAAAATTCACATAGTCTTATATTTTTTGTCATTTGAAGCTTTCCTATTATTTCTCAAAAGATACGCTGTATGGTCTACGATGGCATCATAAATCATAATAGAATTACTGTTTAGAACGGTCTTTTGTACGTTACTCATAATATTTAATAATATATCCTGTTAATAGCATGTTGCACACCCATTCAAGGACAGATCTAGATTCGAGCAGGGGGGAGGGGGGTCACAAGAATGGTCACCTAAAAATTTCTACTCAATTATTTTTATCAAAAAAAAATCAGTTTAAAATTCATATGTCAAACACCACATAAACATTAGTTGCAAAATAAACTTGCTAATAATCCTGTGAAAATAAGCACATTACATGTGCTGAATTCCTAAAATCTTTAGCTATTTTCCGCTAAAACTCCAAAAACCACCAAACGACACGTGTTTCGCCTCTCAACGAATCATCCTCAGAATATTCTAGTTAGCTGACCGAGTCCCTGATCTCTGGAATAACCTGAGGAAGCTTCGTTGAAAGGCGAAACACGTGTCGATTGGTGGTTTTTGGAGTTTAAGCGAAAAATAGCTAAAAATTTTAGGAATTCATCACATGAAATGGATTTCCGCAAAGTAACACCTGAGTCTATACTATATCTTAAACACATTACTCTTGATAGATTAATTTTTATAGACGATGTCATAGTGGATTTCAAAAAATTGAAGATAGCCCTTATTTTTTAGTTTCAGTAGGTCCGTAAAGAAAAAGTATTGTAAATATTATATAAATGTAACATAGAGCCTTCATTTTTCAAAAAACGGAATTTGTGTCTTATAAAATTTAAACCAACCATTTTTACACAAACATTAATTAATAAAATCAGAGATAAATCAAATTGACATAATTCATCGCGAAATATTATACCACTATACCCCCGTAATCCCCCCTGGATACGTCATACATTAGCACTTGTAGGCTAATTATGTCTCTCCTTTCCCTTGTGCAATCGCTAATAGGCACTTACTACAAGCAATTAAAGAGTTAAATGACCATTGTTACTAACTACACTATGCCTAAGCTACAACGGTGACTTTTAAATATGTATTACCTTACCTATATTTTTTTAAAGCAAAATAGTAAGACGGTCTTTATCATTATTTTTTTATTCATTCTCCAATTCAACGAATCCTTTGGAGAAAGAAGTAAAAAATTATTATTGTCAGTATTTATTTACATAGTAATATTATTAAAGATGTATTGAATGACTAAATAATGTATCTCTCTGACATTATGAATAACTATCTGCTAGCAATGATGACTACATTACTCTGACAGTAAATCACACAAAAACATTGCTACTAATCGTATTCCGGCCGATAACGACTGTCTCATTTTCCGCGCAAATCGAATGCGGTCGGCGTGATTCACCGGTCATAGTCCCTTCCCTATAATATGTAAAGACAGTGAACACAAACATACGCGAAAGCGATTTCACCCAGTCGATTGTAATATCACCGTTTTTTTGTTAATATTATGTATTCTATCAGTGAATATTATGACTGTCATTAGAGAATTTAAAATCACATTTAGGTTCGAAAAAATAAGGGATGATATAAAAATAAATACTATAATAAAATAATAAAGCTACATTCATATCTACATAGATACCTATACGAGTATGAAAATAATTTAAAGAAGTGGGAGTCGAATTTGTTTTTCATTTGAATAACTATATCAAGGATATCAAGGAAGGAGGAGGTACTTAATATCGAAAGATATTTCTATGAAAACTAGTCTTCAATTAAATTATCTTGTAATCATCTGGTATATTTATATATAATGTTATCGAAAACCCTTTTTGCAAATAACAAATTTTATGAAATATTGCAATATTGAATTGTAAAATTACGAACTATAAATGATAAAACTGTAATCTAAAATAAAAGATCGTGAGCAATCTATAAATATGTATACAAGTAAATCCTGTCTAAGTCTATCTATAAGTATCCAGGTAGGAAGATACAAGGTTGAATTTATTAGTCGACTGCTAGTTGACTAGCTACTCTTAAAACTGGTGTATTTGTAATATGTCAAAGTAATTAAACTTTTATAATGCAATTGTGAAAATAAAAACTTGTAATTCATTGAGAAAATAGGTGATAGGTCTTAAGTTCCAATAGTGGAGACGGAGTAGAATAAGTTAGAGAGGAATGATGGTGATAATGGTCATTGCCCCAACCTAGGAGCGACAGAGACGAAACTTATTGCCACCTTATTCCCACTACTTGAGCTTAAGAACTAATAACTCTTATATTTTTCTATCTTTACTAAAACTATCTCCTATTAATTAGGTTGTACGAAATTCAAGTAGTCTATAATTGTCGTCTTTGTTTTAACATATGTAACATTCCATCTAAAATGAAACTGTATTGTATTGTAATAATCCATTAATCAGTATTTTTCCGCCTTTTGATTGATATGTAGCGTTCAACCTCAACTCTGATTAAAGTATCCGCTTATCACCACGTTCTGATGTTTCAAACTTAACTGCGCAGTCGAAGGTGAAGTAATGTGCAGTGTAAATTATAACCTTGATACACAAAATCATAAAGGTCTTATTTACATCTCATATTCGTAATAAATAGTAGTCCCATTTTTGTTTTTTATAACTGTCAATGTATTTTTATCGCTTAAATTCAAATTATGTACGAGTACATAAAATTATTAATAAACAAAACGCGTGTCGCACGTGAAACAATTTATTCACAGGTCCCTTTTTTTAACTGGTTTTATACTATCTTAGTATGTATGACATAAAACGGAAGATAATATAAAACCTTACGTAGATCTCATTCGTTTACAGAGAAATATGTATATTGTATCATAAACTATTTTATATGCAACCTCCTTTTTAGTATAAATTTAAAATACCTATAAAACTTAGAAACATTTTAAGTTTTTTTAGCTCAAGAATATTGTATATGTATATAATATTGTATATGTATATAATACATATACCTACTATATTCTTGAGTATACTATACATATATGACAAACGTTAGGAATCACATAATTAAATGCTGTTTGCCAACCATAAAATACACATAACTGACAACAGAAGAATATAAAATTATTTCAGTCACTGCGACTTAATTTTTAGGTTTTGAACATTGAAGCAATTACATATATGTAAGAATTCAAATGGATTTTAAAAATTTCATTCGTATACTTAGAGATTTTTCACAAAATTATACAAATATTATGTGTTTAATCAGAAGATTACGAGTATCAAGAAAATTTCAGTCTTAAGACTTTTCAACCTTATTACGAATTACCCTTTTATTCGAACACTCGGGTAAAACTAAAAAGAAGAAAACAAGCAAAAAAAAATTATTTTTCCGTCTAGGTCCTTTTTATACTTTAGATTAAGTTCACGTATTGCGGTGGATGGAATTAATTAACCTCCAATTACGGAAACAATATTGAACGTTTGTCTCAACTTCCTCTTGGTCGGTTTTAATTTATTACTCTCATTTGAAACCTATTTTGTTTATTCAAATAACAATAATGACACATTATGATATAAAATTCTAGTGATCCGACGCTGTGCTTCGCCCGAATACAATTGAGTTTACAGACATGAAATATTTTATGAGAGCTCGCTGGTAGTAAAATTTTTCGCGACTTAATTTACTAGCACCAATTTTTTTCTCCTATAGATAAAGCAAAAAACTTTCTTCAGAAATGTAAATTATAACAGTAAATAGAGCGTACAAATCCGCTCATTGGTCCTCAAGATTTAGAGCAGTCATACAGACGACTGATAGACAGAGATACACCGAGGACTCTTTTATACTTTGAAGTTAAAAATTTAATGACAGTGTTATTGTAAAACTGGCAAAAGGAATGCTTAGATAGTTCGAGACGTAGAAAGAATGAACGATGAACAATCGACGAATAAAATATGCATAGAGCGAAAGTAAGCGATAGCACAAGTCAAGGAAAACTAAAGCTGACTTATAAAGATCAAATAGTCAGTGTTAGCTGAAATGTCAAAAGTACTAACATACTTCAGCGAAAGTGCATGAGGAGAATAACGAGATTTGAGGAAGAGAAAGAAGTAGGTATGTAAGGACTACGATGCTTGGACTCCATCGTTTCTGACTATCCCTGTGGCCTTGTATGTATAATAATAAATAAACTGTATTCACAAACCGTTAATTTGTGTATCGTTAGCACTTTTAACGCGTTTTCTGTAGGTTGTACAATCAAGTATTTACAAAAGACGTTCAGTTTCATTATGTTTTCCTCTTAGCCTTCTTTGAAAGCCCAAGCACGTTTTGAATCAATTGATATAAGGAATATATGAGTTCAATGTGACATTGTACACATTACGAACAATTCGCGAAAATATTCAATCATTCATCTTATTGTTGGTTTAATATGTTGTATCAAACGGTGACATAAAAAACAGTTATCGTGATGAAACTTTGGTTCTGTTGTTGTTCTGTGTACACCCGCGAAGGTTTCTAGATTATTTAATTAAGTCCATAAAAAACTACGCAAGCGAAGTCGCAGACAACAGCTATAGTTTGCAACAAAATTTCATCTATCGTTTTTGGACGATCACAAAACTTTCTGTAGTCAAAGTCGCCGAAACCACCGAATAATAAAAAGAAACAAAAGTACCGTCCTTATTCTTTAGCAGGAGTAACACGCTGAATCTCATTTATTCCAATGACGTCAATTGTTCACACAATAGTGTAGCGATATTATGTATTTAGTTTCAGACTCTTTGAAAGTCGCTTTACATGACAAAAACTTATTAGCATGTGGACAAGGGGTAAACAGTGTTAATAGCAATATTTACATAACAATACTCGAACAATTTTTCTGATACATGGCAGCTTATATTGTTAACAGCGTAACAAAATATCCCACAAAAAAAAGATAATGTTTAACAAAAGATATTTACTCATGTAAACCTCGTTACGAGATATTTTTAAATCTTACTACCGATTTGGAAATAAGCTGTACTGAGAGGAACCGGCAAGAAACTCAGTGAAGTATATGAAGACACTCCGTTAAGGAAAAGATGTGAAAAGATGCATATATGTGTGTACGTTTAATACTAATTTTAAATCTAATTCGATCTGGATTTTTTTTTTAAATTGAACGCTATGACCTAATAATGATTTATTTGACTTTTATATTTCTTTTAAATAACCAATCTTTCTCTATTTCGGATCTATATGACATCGATGTTATTTTATTACAACGATTCTAGAGGTATATAATTAACGATACACATACACGCTATGGTATTACAGGTAAATCTCATAGAAATATAATAATTTTACCCTATTCACATCGTAATTAGCCCGTTATAAGCAAAATGAGAACAGCTTTTTAGAAAGAAAATTTTTTAAAAGAGGAAAAATAATGCATTTTCCTTTTTCTTCCAAAAAAAAGAAAGAAATGAGTCCTAGGCTCTTCTGAGATCCTAAGTAAAATGTAAAACGTCAAGCACTTGTCAAATAAATATGCACAGTCATATGAATAATACAACTAAAATACATTACAAATGTATTTTATATGACAGATATTAAGTGGTTAACCTAGACTTGTTGCAATATTTGTATATGTAATTTATCATTTATTGTTGTAAATAAATAATCATTGAAGTGATTAAGTATCTGTCATATAGACTAAATATTGATGTTTATCAGAGATCAAAAGTGCATGTAAAATCATATTTACGTATTTAAAGTGGCTTTACTTAAAGTAATTTTAAATACGTAAGACTTATCAGATGTTATCAATTAATAGTAGTATGTAATTGCAAACATTTTAATTTGTTTCTGGATTTTATCTTGACATATGTGCTTACTGCTCACGTATTTATATGGGTATATTTTGTATCATCTAAAGTAAAACGACACATGAAAGCCTGGTAGGTCGAGCCGCCTCTGTGTGCATTGTGCCACGCCCACAGACGTCGGGCATCAAGGATAGCGTTAGTGCCAAACATCTGAACTAAAAAATAATTTTGACTTACACCTCTGTTTTTTTGTGTAATAAGTTGATGCTTATTTTGTGGAAGAAATGCAAGGACGTGACGTTCTCTATATTTACATACTTGCATATGTAAAAAAAGTTTATTCACCGCCCCACCACTGGAAAAGTTCAACCACTGGGTACATACCACATACCTCGTTTTATAAGTATTAAGTACGATATAAGTATTCTACCTTAAGACGACTGTATCTTTTTTGGGGCACCCACTTTTCACGTCTTTAGAAACGCATATCTTATCAACTGATGACTTACATAAAAGAGCCATTTTTAAACCTCTATATTATTCTTGAAGACCTTTCTAAAAATAACTTAATGACAAGGGGACTGAGGCCCATAGTCATTTACAATATCAAGGCATGAAAGCATTTCAGGTTATAAATGCGTTTGGCAACCCTAAGACCTGATGACTTGTGCAAGAAATTTCACTTCCTTTTAAACGTATTATGGTATTTATGCTCTTCACATCTGAACACAGCAGTGCAAGCTCTGCTGTTTGGCAGCAGGATCGGTATGTAAGATAATATGGTAGTATGTAGTATGGCATAGTAGTAGCGATCTGGACGGATCCTAAGGTCCTACCACCCACAAAGCATTTACCCGTTACACCATAAGCACCGCCACCACCGCCTTAACGTGAACACCATTGACCTCTTCCTAGTAGGTGCACGGGCTAAAATACTTCAAGGCTAAGATTTTATTTCTAACTAGAGGTCGCCTGGTGGTCGAAATTCGACCGTAAATGTAAACATAAACTTATAACATAAACTCTTTGGTGACAATCTCTACTTTGTGCGACCCAAGGAGGCACAAAGTAGGGATTCAAGCAGGCTACATATATTTATGATCACACACTATTATGAGTTTGATAGTCAATCTTTTTGACATTGGTAGTATGAACGCAAAACTATGTGCCAAATCTTACACTTCTACGTGCCTCCGTGTGCGCAATATTCTTATAAAGCGATCCGAAGTTTTCGCTTCACGTATTATAACTCGTCAATAGCTACTAAACAGAAAAAAAAATCGGTTGACAAATAAAGGAGGAAGAGGTACTGAACTGTTTTGTCTTTAACTAGTTATATGTAGTTATGTATTATAGATATTGCACATACAAACTGTCAATTCTTAGAGTGAACCATAGAGAGTGAACTTTACTGCTTATAAATTGATTTTCCTATTGACACGGTGGTAACTGCTTCAGTCTTCCAAACTGAGCGTCCCGGGGTTGATTCCCATGTCAATTTTGGAAACTCACTTTTCTAACTAGCTGCGTTCCGGTTAGAATATTGCAAATTTACCCATAAGCACCCCCTGCCCGACACACCACAGTCCGCGTATTATAAAAAAGAAAGTTCGACACTCCAAAAAGCTTTTGCGAGTGAAATTTTACAAAAAGTGCACTCCCCGACTGCCACATCTCGACCCGCGTATAAATAGATAGGTAATAAGTCACATACGACGTTCAAAATCCTTGTTTTATAGAAATAAGTTCAAGTCATGCATTGAAGACTTCGTATCATTATATAACAAAATCTATCTAAGGTAGCAAAACTAGCATAATAAACAAACGAGTCCGTGAAAATTCTCAAACGACTTAAATTTTTTTGGCGCAAAACCAATAGAAAATGTTTTAATTCTCAATGGATATTGTCAGGTTAAATGCTATTGAATTCAAATACATAAATTAATGAAAAAGTGTATTTATTAGCTTTGTATTCTAAAATCTGTAAATGTTAAATTATTATTGTTCCAGCAGCGCAAACCGTGTGAAGTATTACACAGGTAATGTGGAGACAACGCCATTATATAGGCAAAGATTATTATCTTGATTTGAAAGACATTAGCATATACATCGTTACATTATCACTCAAGCTGCTTATAAACGATTTATAATATCTGTCGCTTCGACAGTGACCTATATTTCCATATCAATATTAGCACTGCAGATAATATCGCAACTTATTATTTATTTATAGAACTACTTGATATTGTATGAAAATCGAAGTTATGTATTTATAAGCATAGTTGTAATAATAATCTTTCTCTTCTGTAGTGACTTAAGTTAATATTTTATCTACTATTTTTAGATTTTTGACAATTTTGTGAATAAGTTTTATAGGATTTTGATAACTAAGTATTCTAAATTATCCTAAAGCCAATATTCTTAATTTTTGTAATACAAAGTAAAGTTTTTTAATAATTTACGTTTAAAGGCTAGGCTATATATTAATATTAATATTGCGCGCTAGCCCCATACCATTATTGAAATACTTATAACTTACGCATAGCTGGAGCAATTTAAAAAAAATTAATAGTACTAATAATGTTGGTTTTACTTTAAAAAATAAATAATAATAAATAACACGTTTAAAAAGATATCAATTTAACGCAAACTTACTACATCAATTATTTAATATACAATTATTATTGAACGTGCAGTACGTAATGCGATAATAATTATGCAGAGAAGAACTCGTACCTTTATATAATGTCTGCTTCCGTAATTACTCAAAGTTCATAATCCGTAGTGGGTACGCTTTAGATACAATTATCTATTGTGTAATAGAACCCTATTGCCCTAAATGAAAACCGTTTGCAATGGAGGCCCCTAATACCCTTGAACGAGAGATAACATTTATCATTTAATGACAATATTGTCTGTAATTAGTGGTAATGGCCACTGGGTCAATTTTTATATGCGAATACATTTACGATTACATATGTGTAAACACAGAACGCAAACGGGTTTGAAAATTTTTGTTCGGGGCTTGGCGTACTTAACAGCCGCCACTTTCTTTCAGTTTCAATTTACAGCACACGATGAAACCTATATAAATCGATTGGGGACACTTAAACTTAACTTAAACTCATACAGAAGACAGAGGAGTACAAACGGCCTGTAGCGTATGTGGATTACGAGAAAGTCTTTGATTCCATCGAGACTTGGGCGGTGCTTCAGGCCCTCGAGCGATGTCGTGTAGACTGTTGTTAAATAGAAGTATTGAGATGCTTGTACAATACAATACGGCCACAATGACAATCCGAGTACAGGACCAGACTACAAGGCTTAACTGCAGCAAGTTTTGAGACAGGGAGATGTGATTTCTCCAAACTGTACACTACTGCCTTAGCAGATGCCTTTAAACTTCTGAACAGGAAAGTATTTGGCATTAATGACAACGTATCACGAATAATGGAAAGAATGAGTGATGAAAGACTGACGAAGAAAATCTATAGAGCGAATGTGAGTGGTAAAAGAAGCCAAGGAAGACCAAGGCTGACTTATGAAGATCAAATAGCTAGAGTGTCAGCCGACGGAAATGTCAAAAGCACTCGCATACCTAGGCGAAAATGTGTGAGAAGAATGATGAGATTTGAGGAAGCGAAAGAAGTATGTAAGGATCGCGACGCTTGGCGCTCCGTCCTCTCTGACGACCTCGTTGGGGATACGGCGTGAAGATATATATGTTTATGAATCACTAATTTTCGGTTTGCTGTCGACATTATAATGATTGTGGAGTATCTGGGGGATCTAAATATGCTCAATGATCTGAGTAGTTTCCAACTGGGCGGATCTAAGAAAAGGTCTAATGAACAAGAGAAAGACGACAATCATGTCAAATGTCCATGTTACACCTATGCCACTGGTGGTTGGAAACTCTACCCTCGAAGCTGTAGACCACTACGTATAGGACGAAAAATCCAGTTTGGTACCAGATTGGAAAAAGAGATCAGTCGAGGAATTCAGCTCAACCGAGTTGCATTCGGGACGCCGCGTTACATTTTTTCGTCTGCTATGCCTCAGTGTCTCAAAACCAAACTATTTGATCAATACGTGTTCCCAGCAATTACTTATGGCTATGCCACATGGTCTTCGACTGTCGGACTTATGCAAAAGCTCAAATTTGCACAAGGCGCTATAGAAAGAGTTATGCTTTGTATTTCTCTACGTGGCAAAGTAAGGAATGAAGTAATCCGTAGAAGAACTTGCGTATTCGACATAGTGCTGAGAATTAGTAAGCTGAAATAGCAATGGGCAGGCCACATAACACAAAGAACTGATAACCGTTGGAGAAATAAGGTTCTTTTGTGGCGACCGTGAACCGAAAAATGCAGTGTAGGACGGACTCCTACGAGATGGACTCATGACCTTGTCAAAATCAAGTAGTCGCTGGAACCAGACGGCATAGGTCCGTGAGCTTTAGTGGCATAATATTGGAAAACCTATGTCCGGCAATGGACCGTCTTCTAGCTGATAACGATGATGATGATGACGTCACTGGTTCTACTGTAGAACCATTGACGTATTACGAATAGAAAATTGTTTTCTTTTCATGATTTTGTGAGGAATTTCTGTTTCGCTTTTTGCATTTTAAGTTTTTACATCTCATATTTTTTTTTCTACATATTTCAATTTTCACCACATTTTGTTATTCAATTGTGAAAAAAACAAGCAACCATGAAACTAAACAAGTAGGTTAATAACAATACCGGCTACTACAGGCTGTATGTTAATAATGCACGTCAACGGAATTGCGCAAGTTTTTCAAATATAGCTTATGATTAATTGTTGTATGATTATTGATTATTATCATACAATGTAACGAAGAAATTATTACCCACTTTGTGTTAAAATAATATACCTATTTATGTCTAAAGCCAACTAACAATATTTAATTATTTCACTGAATACTCGGTAGGGGCTTAGAGAAGGCAAAGGGAAACCAGGCGTAACCTATAAAGGTCAAAAGTCATTTACAACTGCCGCCGCGCAGCGTCCACTCATTAGGAACGGCTCTTCAACCAAGCGACTGCGCGGGTGAATAGTCCAGTCCAGAATTAGCTCAAAATAAGGCGTGATTTTGCATTAATTGTGGTACTAATGATTTTTGGCACATCGATAGAGTTATGTCTGTGTATGATTAACTTAAATTCGCAACTGATTTGGAAGTGCGGAAAATGGTAAAAATTGAGAAAATCTTGGATTTTTGAATAATTCCAAAACAACAATTGTGGTACTAGTTGCGAGAATACCACGTGTTTGGAGTACGAATACCTACCTACTCAAGCAATTTGGACCGGTTGCGACATACGGAACATACCTAAATTTAGAAAAAGTGATTTTTTGTCTTTATCTCCTAGGCAAAATTTGTGGTACTAATTGCGAACTCATCGTACACTTCTTATAGCTTATTATACTTAGTTTCAAATTTGCGACCGGTTGTGACCTACGGAACCCTAAAAAAAATACTTTTTCAAAATTCTACTTCCAGCAAAATTAGTGTAGTCAATATTATTGCTTATATCACATTTATAGGTCGTATTCCAACTGCTTTGTGATCGCAACCTTTGAAAACACTACGGAACCTAGTCTATTTTGTAAATAAAAAGTACGTATAATTACAAGTCTTGCCAGGGGAATGCGGGCGGCGCGCTACTGGCGATACAGGTACGGGACTAGCGTTGAAATTAGCGTTGCGTATGATAATTGTTTTTAATATTTGAAATCCCGTCTTATCTTAATTTTTATTGGAAATATATTCCAATAAAAATTTAGTTAAGACGGGATGTCGGTGAGTGATGAGTACTGTTTAAACAAAAGACTTTTTATGTCTTCTTTTTTTTCGAAAAATAATTTTGATTTTTTTTGTTTTAACAAAAATTCAGCGTGTCTGTATTTTACTGACTGTACAGGACAGTGATTTAAATAAAAGCGATTTATTGTCCTAACTATAGTCTAACGTTTTTACAGAGCTTAAAGAAGCATCATTTAAAATAACAATTAATTCATTTTATACGCGTATTTGAGGAAGCTAAAGAAGTAGGTATCGATCGCGTAGCGTGGTGCTCCGTCCGCTCTGACTACCCCGTTAGGGATACAGCGGTAAGATATGTATGTATGTATGTATAAGTGTATATTTATTTTAGTTTACGTTTATTTTTATTATCTTTTCATACATCTTTCAATATGCAAAATTTAGTAATAATTAATTTACGTCCAACAAGTCAGCTTGAAATAAAATTAATTGAAACAGAGTCCACTTGCATCAAATTTTTTTGAATAATCTATAGACGTAATAAAATCGTAGACTGTCTTCATTTGTAATCACATCACGCATATACCACTAATTGAATTAAAAATATAATTTCTGACAAAAATGAACCTTCTATCTGAGTAACATATAGTGTCTATTTTATCGAAATCGACCCACTCAATCAAAAGATTAAAATAAATCGAAACCTCACAGACCACCGTGCAACACGTCACCGGGAGGAAGTGCTTTTTTCGTATATGTATGTACAATGAAAATGTAGTACGTACAATGAAAATATATTTGGAAATAAAACTGAGACGGCGTATGTATGTTTTGTCTGAATGGAAATAAATAAAAAATTATCTACATCCATATTATAAATACGAAAGTCTGCGTTTTCACTGTTAAACCACCGGACCGATAGATAGTTCGACATCAGAGGACGGACATAGGCTATCTTTTTTTTTTTTAATCTATCCCTAAGGGGGATGAAACTTTGTATGGGAAATGCTAAACCGCTGAACCGATTATGATGATATTTGGTACAGAGATAGTAATTGCTAATTTTTCAAAAAATTTTGTGATTGAAAAAATGATATGGCTTTTGTATATGTGACGTCATCATATACAATATGATATGCCAATATGGCGGATGATCCACAATAGGAAATAACTTTTTTTCAAGACCTCCATCAATATGGGTATCAATGATAAGAAATACACAGAAGAAGGTTTTTGTATATATGACGTCATCATAAATCCCATATGGCTAACTTTTTTGTTCAACACCAACAATATAGGTATCAAATGAAATGGAAGACGCAAAGGAAGGTTACTGAACATGTGACGTCATCATAAATTCAATATAGCGGATGCTACGCGAAAGGAAGTGACTTTTTGTTTAAAATCTTCTATAGTATCGGTCTGTGGTATCGGTATCCAATGTAATGGACAACACAGGAGAAGGTTTCTGTATATTATGTGAGCTGCGCACGTGCGGCATTGCAACACATGCTGGGTACTCGGCCGAAATTATTTTTTTGTATAAAGTGATAATATGGGTGAAATTTATAGGTTCTTCGGGGAACTAATTATGACAAAGACGTCTATTTTCAAATCGACGTCTTTGTCATAATGAAAAAAAATTAATAATGCGTGTTAATTTTTTTAAATGATATGACATGGGTATCATTTTCGAGGTTTCTCGGAGTACTGCTTACAAAAGTCTATTTTCAAATCTGAAATGGCAGACATTACTATATTCAATAAATGGATATAGGCGTCATTTCTAAGGTTTTTCGGGGTGTAGATTACGAAAATGACGTTGATCTTAAAATCCAAGATGGAGGACATTATTCTTTTAGTAAAATGATATGGGTGTCATTTTTGAAGTTGCTCCCGGTGCAGATTACGAAAATAATATTTTTTTTTAAACATAAAATGTACATTAAAATGTATATAGTATGCTATACGATCCATACTATCTCATAATAATAAGTATTATTCTTGCAAAACTGTCTGTCTGTTACGTTTTCACGGCTAAACCGCCAGTTGGATTTTGATTGAATGGATCTCCGTGCCATCAAAATCGAACTGGAAATTGAAATCGAATCGAACTTCAAACTTCTTAGTTTGAAACCGGGAGTCGAACATAGGCTGCTTCGTTTATCAAAAATCTTTTCATAACGGGATGGAAACGGGGATAAAACTTTGTGTGGGAAATGCTAAACCGGTGAATCGATTACGATGTTTAAGTCAGTGATAGACTTTTTTAAAGGAAAACACAAAGGCTACTTTTTATGAAAAATCTACCCATAAAGGGGTGAAAAAGAAACACTAACTCGGAAAAGTCACGAAAACTTTTTCCACGAGGAGGAAGTCGCGGGTACAGCTAGAACATCAATAATACAAAAACAAAGAAGTAGAACCCAAAGTCATTAACCTTAATCGATTTTTTTATTAAATCTTTACCTATAAAATCGATTTTTAATACCTATGATTTCAGTGTGAATATCGATGTCTTTCATTATACTTAGAATTCCAAATTTAAATTAAATTTTGAATGAGTAAAATTTTATGAGTTCGCGTCACGACAGTATATTTATTCTTTCTTTTTATATTTGACCTCTGCTATACATAATGCTTATGAGTTATTTCACTAGCGCGGTAAAACAAATTTCTGTGTTCGATAATATTTTCCTCGAGAATATTAAAATTAAAAAATCTATTAAATTTTATAACAATATTAAATTTATATATTAAATTTTCAGAAATATGGTTACTAATGCAAAGTTATTGTTTATTACCTTATATTAAACAAATTTTAGACTGAAAATTTGCAAAAAAAGCCTTAGATATTCAATTCAAACCTAGTTATGCAAACTGACTTTCATTTCAAATTTTTTTCTACTGTCAAAAGTTGTTAAGATAAAATTATTACCTATTTCTCATAATTATAAAAAGAAAACGCTCCACTATTCCGACTTTTGGGTCTACGTCCATCTATTTTAAATTTGGAATAATAGCTTGCTAATGCGTTAATATTTAACAATGTATGAATGAACCGCGCGGCGAGTCGTAGTCGCTCGAGCCGTACCCTGTCTCCCGCGTCGCTCACATTCCCCTCAAAATATGCGTAATAAGCGTATATTTAATTTACAAAATGGACTATGTTTCGCAGTGGTTTGAGAGGTTGCGATCACAATGCAGTTGGAATACGACCTATAAATGTGATATAAGCAATAATATTGACTACACAAATTTTGCTGGAAGTAGAATTTTGAAAAAAGTAAATTTTTAGGGTTCCGTAGGTCACAACCGCTTGCAAACTTAAAACTAAGTATATTAAGCTAAAACAAGTGTCCGATGAGTTCGCAACTAGTACCACAAATTTTGCCTATGAGATAAAGACGAAAAATCACTTTTTTTAAATTTAGGTATGTTCCGTATGTCGCAACCGGTCCAAATTGCTTGAGTAGGTAGGTATTCGTACTCCAAACACGTGGTATTTATTTCTCAATTTTCACCATTTTCCGCACTTCCAAATTGGTTGCGAATTTAAGGTGATCATACACAAATATAACTCTATCGATGTGCCAAAAATCATTAGTACCACAATTAATGTAAATTGATAATCTAATTCTACTGCACTAAAGCCTTACGGTCGATAAATGGACGCTACGCAAGGAGTATGTATAAAAGAAGACAAGACTCCCGTCTCTCACGCAACGGAATTGGCTACTTTCGGACGGACATATAGGGTTGAGTGTGTAAGTATACAATGGTAAAAAAACAATTCACGCGTATAAATAAGCATGTTTTTCATGTTTCTTAAATTAATTTTCTTTTAGTTATATTAAAGAACGTTACCTATAAGTTTGAAGTTTGTTTAAAACATAGTGCTAGTGGTGCATGTATGTACTACTAACGAACCCGACAGACGTTGTCCTGTCCGAAATGAAAATAAATTCTAGAACCCGATTGCAGCACCACCAACCGGGCCCAATTGTGAATCTAAACTATCCAGAGACCCATTCAAACCTATATTCAAACAAATAAAAAACTATTTTTTTTTGAGTCGAGTGAAAAAATGTTCGTTTTTGATGTTTTAAGAGCTACCTCCAAATGACAGCTCAAAAAAAAATTGTTAAGAGGTCACTCAAAATTTTTTAAAATTTCAAAATCCGTCAAAAATCAAATTTTTTTTTTAATTTTTTTTTCTCGTTACAATATAATTTTATAGACAAACAAAAAATAAGTTTCTGAAAGTTTCAATTTAAAATTTGAGTTTTAAAAGGTCGCTCAGAATTTTTTTTTATTTATTAATGCAACACTGGATTTTTTCGAGCGACATTTTAATATTCAAATTAAAATTTCATACATTTTTTTGTATTAATTAGTTGTAGATGGTTATAGGCTATTTTTTTTTTGAACTCCATAGACCCTTCACCATTTTTCAAACAAAAATATATTATTACGTACAAAATTTTCACTTACGCCCAGCGTAGCGGGCGGGAAACGGCTTGTAGTTTTATAATAAGTAATTAAAAAAATTGATCCTCAGTTTAATATTAGATTGCAAAATATACATGGATTTTTAATGAAGCAAACTTAATTTATTATAAGTACAATTAAAACGATTTGCCATAATTGACGATTTGCCCATTTGGAGTGACGACACAATAGCACTGTCTTGCTTTTACTTACAACGAAGGCGGCAATCCCCGCGCCCCGCTCTAGCAGCTTAGCGCCACGATTATTGTTTTGATGTTCTATATTATAGTATAATATACTCTATGATATACTATAATATTCTATTGTAAGGAGCCATTCATTTAATTACGTAAGGGTCCCGTCTACGGTCCGTAAGGAGGAGGGGGGATCTCAAAATCTTTACATGCCCTATCTCGGGGAAAGGGGGGGCCAAAGCCAATCTTACGAAATATTTTTTAAATCGAAATGTGTGATTTTTAATAAAGAATGATGGATATTTGAGAGAAAAGTGTTGGGAGAAACAACTATGAGATCTATTTTTTCTTATTAAATGTACAATTCATTATTCTGTGGCGATACAGTGTGGTAGTGTGGGTGACAGGTTGCTGGCCTATCAGCACCACCTACACCAATTCTTTATAATAAATCCTATCCTTTGTTTTTTAATTTCAATACTGCGAACCAATTCTCCTATTTGCAAACAATTACATTATACATTTTAATTTTGTACTTTATTGCAAAACAATGACAAATCAATTGTCATATTGATGTTCTAAATCGTTATTGATAGGAAGTGGTCACATTGCGTTTTGACTTTATTGCTGACTAAGTTTCGCCAATTTTTACAGATAATATATTACAAATAAAATTTTAAGGCAGCAATTAATTACAGAACAAGTAATCATATAAAAAAAATACAAAAAAATCGGCTAATGGCATGTTGGATAAGTGTTGGATGTTAAAACTCCGCAATAATTTCGGACAAAGTAGAAATTAAAAAAAGGAAATTTTAAAACAATTGCATCTAAAATATCCATTATTTAATATTTTGGTTCTCTTTCTGGGTTTAAGTTATCAATTTCTGTCTCTATACCAAGTTTTAGTAGATAGGCGCAAAGATAATACAATGAATCTTATAGACAGGCAGACAGACAAAGGGACAGACGGCCATGAAAAACTATAAGAGTTCTCTTTTGACTTTTTAGCTACAACATGATAAATTGATAACATATCTTCGCGCTGCATCCCTAATGGGTTAACCAGAGAGGATGGAGGGCAGTCCTTATAATTCTTTCGCTTCCTCAAATCTCATCATTCTCATAACACTTTCGCCTCGGTATGCGATTATTTTTGGCAGTTCCATCAGCTAACACTTTGGCTATTCGATCTTTATATTTAGCTGTGGAACCCTAAAAAAAAAATTACCTAATTGGCTTGGAGTCTATGTGCTGTTGTAACTCATTTCGTAATTGAAGCTTATTCATTATTTATTTATTATGGGTCAGAAATTTGGTGCAATTGTGTTTTAAAAAATCATAATAACATATATATTATTAGCGATATTTATTATTTAACTTTTTAACACAATTTATGCGATTAATTTAAAAAATAGTACGAAATACGTGTTTGCACTGTATTTGAAATTCAGATATTATTTGTTCATTTACAGGCTAGTTACAATTTTTTTTTTTATAAAAGAGGCGGCAAACGAGCCAGTGGGTCACCCTGATGGACAGTAACCAACTGCCGCCCATGGACACCCGCAACATCCGGAGAATCACGGCCTTTAGGGAAATAGGGAAAGGAGGAGGAGGGGGTGATGGGCCACCGGCACTCTCACTCACCGAACGAAACACAACAGCAATAGAAGCTGTTATTTCACGCCGATATTCTGTGAGAGGGTGTTATTTGACCGGGCGAGCCGGCCCAATTCGTGCTCTACCTTTAAATTTAAATTAAAATAAGTAAATTAATAAATGTCGATACTTTTTGTATAAATACATGACAATTACAATACAATAATATCGACAAATTATTTAAAATTATTGTTTTTACAGAAAAATAAATCAAATGTATATAAAAAATCTCTTTATATCTCAACTAAAATACGTCAATGTACTCCTTAATTTATTGAATTTTTTTACATGTACTATAATGTATTATAATTTAAATGTCACTCCAATAAAGCTAACGAAATATTTATTAAACATACTTCAATATTTTAGATGAAATCTGTGAATACATTAAAAGTTAACAAATTTTGTAATCCATTAAGCAATTAATAATTTTATAGACGTCAGAATTACTTTGAAGTCGATATATTATTTTAGTGAATTTAGTATGTAATGATTTATCTCCAAGCCGAGGACCCTGCATTCACTTCCAGTCAAGAGAATTTCGACATATAAAATAAGTATCCTTTACAAATCAAAATTTAAGTGCAAATATAACTTTATGAATACGATACAAATACCTATGTATATAATTAAAGTTGCTGGCAGCTATTGAACTCGCTGCCAAGCCTACCAAACTAATAGGCTTTCTGTTGTCTGATATTGGTTTGGTACCGACTTCAATAACAGTCAAATTTAATTATATTTACAAAAGTATTTAATTTAGGTACTAAAAATTTCTTATTTGAACATAATACACAAATATCTCTTATTAACATACATATTTTTAAAAAGAAAATTATACTCCGATTTCATTGTAAATAGGGTTAACCCAATCCATATGTAACAACATCGTTACATAACGCACATAACTTGTTATGTAAATAGATACTTAACGGTGATAGGTACCGGTTTGTCAATACGAATACGATACATGTACCACGAACGTAAACATTAGCGTAATAGTTTATTTATTTGCTCTCCATTACGTTACAACCATTCTAAGAATATTATTTTCCTTCACTGACACGTAAATCTACCCAAATTTACAGAAATTTCAGTTATATATGTATGTATGATAGTGACGATACTCGTGACATTGTGAAAATATATCGTAGATATTTGTTAGTGAAATGTAGTGGAAATTATGAAATGTTTCGTAGTTTAAACATACGTAATATTTATATAAGTATGTCATCTATAAATATAAAAAAGCGTGTTAAATAAATTAAATTCTGTTTGTTGGTAAGCGCATCACTTGAGAACGACGGGACCGATTTGGTTAATTTTTTTTAGTGTTCGTTAAAGTCCATAGTTCATAGTAGTCTTTGTGTGGTAGAGCCATGGTGTGTTGCAGCACGAATAGGGCCGGCTCGCCCGGTGAAATACCACCCTCACAGACAGAACAGAATATCGGCGCGAAATAACAGCATCTATTGCTGTCGTGTTTCGTTCGGTGAGTGAGAATGCCGGTGCCCCATCTCCCACTTCCTCCTCCTTTCCTTAAAGGCCGGCATCGCACCCGTGATTCCTCGGACGATGCGGGTGTCCATAGGCGGCGATGATCACATCAGGTGACTCGCTTGCTCGTTTGCCTCCTCTTTTATAGAAAAAAAGTCTGAATAAAATTTTAAGTAAAGAACAAATGAAAAAATTACCCGGAAAATTGGAAAATTCTGGAAAAATTTAGTGCTTTTCTCCGAGGAATTTTTATTTAAGTACCTACTTAAATTTGGACAGTACGTCTGTGGGGTCAGCCAGAAAGTAATAAAATATCAAGTGTTCAGTGAGGGGGTTTCTTCATAACGACATTTTTTACTACCTACCTACAAATAATAATCGATCAGTCTCTGCTAATATTTATTTTCCCACTATTATTGTATAGTAAAAACGAAATGTCGTCTGTTTCTTTCATTTTCATAAACTAGTCCCATTGACCTCAACTTATGCACGCAGTGACTTATCGACATAGTACGCGGAAATCCAAATAAAAAAGCCAAAAAAGTAGTAAATAGTAAAAAAGATTAACTCTCTAAAGTTATGGTGTAAAATGGTAAATTCAGATATATGTTTTAATTTATATTGCATAAGGTACCTTTTTGTGGTAATAGAGTATTTCAAAACTAACCTATAATGACGTGAACTAAGTCGAACACAGTTATTTCAATGAAGGTAAAAAATAATTCCAACAATAACTCGTTAAAGTGCGCTTTTTCTCGCAACCGAGACAGACATTTGCTGTTATGAACCCATTACAAACATTTGCAGTGAAAGTGTAACGCCTTGAATCGCGCTCACGAGATCGTTACTTGCTATTGTTTATAACGATAACTTTATCAATGCCATGAGTTCGAAACGCGGCTGTGCCAAGGCTAACGACCTCTATTGTTTCTAATCGATACTTTCGGGATTTTGTAGTCTATGGTCTATGAGCACTGAATGTTTTTTAATAAAAGAGTTATTTCAGAAAAGTTTTTAAAATATTTTTTTATTTTATAATACTGTGACAAAACAATATTTCATTGAAATATTTAATGCGATTGACATACAAATAACATGATTAAAGTACTTGGACTGTATTTCGCAGAATTATATAAAAATAGGTAAAATATTCTTTAACAATCTCTCTCCTCAGCAAAATATTAGGTATTTAGCAGAGTAAAGACGAACGTTACTTTTTATTACGTAGGCGAATACACAAACAAATATATACCTACAAGTACGATGTACTTACGTGGATACGTATTACGTTTTTACGAACTTCAAAAAAAAATTTAATTTAAATGGCCAATGAAATGCTACATGGTAGAGAAAAAAATATTATTTGCAAAGAAACCTTAATGAAATAACAGAAGAAAAATGCTTCCAGAAATGTTAAATATTCTTACTTTTACCAACCATTGTATTAATCTTTTTCGGCCTTACTCAATGACAGTAAATAAAGAACTTTCTCCTACGCCGACTTTTTATAATGTGTGTTCTAAAAATTTCTCTTGATGTTTGTAAAACCAATTCCGCTCACCAATAAATGTTTTAATTACAATACTGATTAAAAATAAATGAAAGAAAATGATCTGATTGAACATTTTACACACCATAATTTTCAAATTTGGAACGCTGTAAAACTCTTACAAAAATACAAATTCATCGCCAGTCAGTGATCGAGCACTATCAATTTTTATAGTCTTTGTACTCCAATACTCGTGGGGTTCCAACTTTATTAGGTACATGGACAAAGTTTTCATTGCAGTTTTTTAATTCACCAATCAATACTAACTGATGCCCGCAACTTCGTCCTCGTGGAATTATAAAAAAGTAGCTTATGTCCTTTCCTAGGAGCTTAATTAGTTTTCATTCTAAATTTCATCAAAATCGGTCCAGCGGTTTAGCCACGATAATACGTAACAGACAAACAGTTTTATACAAAGTTCAACTCCTTGGCCCCTCCCTCCCTTTTGCGAATGAAATTTTATAAAAATGTGAAACACGTGTCTCATTATTTTTAATAAGCAATATTGTATTCAGTTTCACAGCCATAATCTGTTCCAAATAAAGGTTTCATACCAAGTTCAACCCATTTGCGCTCTTAAAACGTAAATTTTCAAAAATCCTTCCTCAGCGGGCTCCACCATTACACTATCATCAGAACAAATTTCGTGACCCTGGCTTTAGCATTTTTTGAGATTTCGAAAATATCGATAGGTGTTACCTAAAAATATAATTATTATTACTACATAGCAACGATGTGCCGATTAACGTAACGATTTTAATTTTAATACATTCGTAAATTCGTACATTCTTCAACGATTTTGACGATTGCGAGTATATATAAGAACCTTGAAAGTTTACTGAGATATGGCTGTAAAATATATTAATGGTTTTTATGCTAGTCTACATCAAAAACTTCAAGGCTTCTATATTTTCCTGTCGTCTATTTCTTTTCTTCACATAAAATACAAAAAATATATATTATGATAATAAATAATCGCAAATACATCAACAACAACATATGAAAACATATTGAATAATATATGAAATAAGCATGCGATTGCAAATTAAAAGTAAAAAAGTATTAGAACCAAATTAGAACGAATATAAAATTTATTATTACTAGTTTTAAAAAACATGGATGTTAATTATATTGTTGTGGGTCTTGTATCTCTCATCATATAAGAGATAATATTAAAATAGCGCTGGACGAGACATATGATGAGAGATGCAATAGATAAATGTACAAAAAAAGTAACAGAATGATATCCAAGAGACACGAAAAGGAAAAGAGGAAGACAGCTGAAAATATGAGAAGGTGACCATACGAAAGTATGGAGTAGATTATCATCTAATCGAGTTCAATGGAGATTTATCGTGTCTTCAGCCAGTCTGAGTAGTTGGAAGGTGTCTAAATTGTGCACATTAATCAGCTACATTAATAATCAGAAATAAAGGCTTATTTTATATTAATTATTTACAAGTGTGTATAATGATACAGATAAAAACTAGTACTTAAATACAAATTATTACCTTTTGTTATACGGCTGTACACAGTGTACCGCAAGTTACGAAACTCCAAGTCCATGTTGGCTGCAACAAAAAAATTCATAATGTAGGAAGGCATTTAAAGTAATGTAGTAAATATTTAATACATAGTAATAGATCATTCAAAACCTTTCATATACTTTAAAAAATATTTTTCATTGAGCATAATGTGCCTCAAAGGCAATAAACATTTTACCATAAGCTTTTACTTATTACAAAAATGTTTTAGATGACACAATTAACAATTAGGGTGGCTTGCACCCAACTATTTCAACTCAATTTAAGGAACGCTTGTACAAATTATTTAATAGGTAGCGCAAGCAAGATGTTAGTTCCTTAAATGGAATTTAAACTGTTGGCACAAGGCACCCTTGCGCCTTGAAGAGACGGATCAGTACATATTCCTATGTGTTTACAGACCTCCGTCATCTGATTTTAGCCAAATTGTAATTTCTATGGAGGAGAGTCTCACAAGACTCAGCAAATGTAAGAAGTCGGTAATAGCGTGTGGTGACTTCAATGTAGATATATTAAATAGTTCGAAGGAAAAAGATATGCTCATCTCACTCTTTCTCTCATTTAACTTAGTGCATATTTTCGATGAACCGACCAGGGTTACATACCATTCCGCGACATGTATAGATAACATTTTTATGAATAAGTGTGAAATTATAGAACATACTATTGTTAGTGGTATCCGTTCAGATCATAAAGCTCAGTTAATAAAAATAGAGGACATGAAACATAAATCAGAACAAATATTTGAATTTAGGCCATTGGGAGAGAGTAGGCTAAAAAATTTTAGTCATGATGTAGCCAAATTTGCAAACACGGCTCTTCTGGTTGATGAACCAAACATCATGTATGAATCTTTAGTCAAAAACCTATCCAAAATATTTAATAAGAATTGTCCAAAGAAAAAGAAAGTAGTCGTTAATAACAAGTTACCTTTTGCGGATTGGGCGACGAAGGGCATAAGAAGAAGTAGGGATAGGCTTTATGAGTTATATGATGAAAAATCTTACACTGCAGATGAAAATTTTCATAACTATGTTCGCACTTATTCGAAAATATTTAAAAAAGTATCAAAACACGCGAAAGCGATCTATATCGCGAATAAAATTAAAAAGTAAGACAATGCGATAAAGGCTACATGGAACACTATTAATAACGAAGTTGGTAGTAAACGAAATAGGAATAACGAAGATTTTCAATACAAATTGGTAATAAAGTTGTTACTAATAAAATTAAGGTTGCTAATGCTTTTGAAAATTATTTTTCGAATACATCTCGAATACATTTCGAATACATTCGGTTTGGGAGCGTCTTCGCAAACAGCAGAGACGTTTTTGAGAAAAAATGTTGGTAAATGGTTCCCTAATTTTCAATTTAGGTACATATCTTCACTTGAGATAGAAAAAATTTTCAAGCAATTACATAAAAAGAAAAGTGAAGATTTATGGGGACTATCAGTTCATGTCATGAATGGTGTAATACCTTTATTATCGCCAATTTTGGTAGAGATACTTAATAAATGTGTCGATCAAGGGGTGTTTCCCAATTTAATGAAACACAGTAAAATTATTCCATTATTTAAGTCAGGTTGTATGTTGAATCTAACAAATTATCGCCCGGTGTCAATATTGCCAGCATTGAGTAAAATATTCAAAAAAATAATACTCAATCAAATGCTGGCACATTTTAACATTCACGGGGTGTTTCACGGTCAACAGTACGGGTTCACGAGAGGGCGGTCAACAACTCATGCGGGAGCAAGCTTGATCAAGACTGTACTTCAGGCTTGGGAGGGATCTCAGGATGCCATTGGTGTTTTTTGCGATCTTTCCAAGGCTTTTGATTGTGTTAGTCACGAAATTTTAATTTGCAAGCTTAAATACTATGGAATTCGTGGTAACGCTCTCGATCTCGTGGTCTCGTATTTGTCTGGCCGGGAGCAAAAAGTGAGTGTCAATGGGGTTTTGTCTGTTGGTTCAAGGTTAAGAATGGGCGTTCCCCAAGGATCAATTTTGGGACCTTTTCTGTTTCTAGTCTACATTAATGATCTCCCATTTATGCTCAGGAACTTATGCGAAATAGTATTATTTGCTGATGACACTTCATTGCTATTTAAACTGAACAGAAAGAACTTAGATATTACCTGGGTGAACGGGATCCTGGCGGACGTCTCGGGGTGGTTTGCTGTTAATAATTTACTACTGAATGCACAAAAAACCAAATGTATTAAATTTCCCCTTTCTAATGTACCCAGAATCCATGATAAAATAGAATTGGGTGGGAAACAGTTAGAATTAGTTAGGTCTGCCAGTTTTCTTGGTTTAACAGTAGATAGTAAATTGCAATGGGCGGATCATATCGGGGCATTGGCTAGTAAGCTCGGTTCCGCGATATATGCCATTAGACACATTAGGCAATTGACGGATGCGGATTCGGCTAGGTTGGTGTACTTCGCATATTTTCATAGCCTAATTTCCTATGGCCTTTTGCTGTGGGGATCAGCGGCGCATATTAACTCCATTTTTTTTTACAAAAAAGAGCGATACGTGCTATTTACAGTATGAATGCACTAGAATCATTAAGAGATCGTTTTAAAGACATTGATGTACTGACCTTGCCGTCCTTATACATCTTTGAAATTATTATGTATACGAGGAAAAATATAGATCGAATTACAAAAAAAGGCGATATTGGTGGTGTGGAAACCCGAGGTCGTGATAAATTGGTTGTTCCAAAATTTAAATTACATAAGTCAAATGTTTCATTTTTGGGTAACTGCGTTCGTTTTTATAATAAAGTTCCTCAAGAAGTCACTCAATTAACAGAAAATATATTTAGATTAGTTATGAAACGTACATTGATTACACAATCATACTATAAAATAAACGATTTCGTTGAAAATAAAACAATAGTCTGGAAATGATTTTCTCTGCACATGCATTTACTGGCTCTCTGAATATTGTATTTTAATAAACTTTTTGTAAAATGATGTTGAAAAAATTATACCCGACTGAGTTTCTTGTAGGTTCTTCTCAGTGTCCAGGCTTTCCTTTCTCTTCTCTTTGAACCGAACTAAAGTAGATTTGACGTTCAAAAATACCTCGTGATTGGGTTTACTTGAATAAATTGATTTGACTTTGACTTTGACTTTGACCCTTAGTTTCTGAAACCATGAGGTGTATATTTACCTACTCGTATGAATCTAAAATCAATTACAATAGATTGTAAAATAATACTGATCAAAATTTTTAGTAAAAAGCAAACTGACTGATTTACAAGTAGGTGGCAACACCTGTATTTTTTTTATATCAGTAATCATCTACTTTATTAACATACTTAAAGTCGTTTCAGTTTAATTCCGCTTTCGCCTTCGTCAATAATCATTTCCTCCTTCGAAGATATAATATTGTCCTACGTTTAACAAGAGTTCAATGGCGGTCAGTACTCTAAGAGATACCATTATTTATTATGTTGATTACGCGCAATGGCTTTTACAATCACACTCGACTTGTAATATAATATAAGGCTTAGTTCACACATGGTAATCGTTTACTTTTATTTTTTCTTGATAAAAAAAAAGTAATGAATATCAATATAAGTACCATATTCATCAATTAATAAAAAAATTACATTAATTTCAATGTTAACATCATTTATTCAGTTCTAATGACAATTCGAAGTGAACTCTTCTTTTCTAATTTTCTAGTTGTTTCACAATGTAATTCAAATGAAATGTGATTAAAATTAAAATAAATAATCTATTTTTTTTATGTTTATTTATTTAAACAAAAACTTTTTTAACACCAACGTACGTTGTAGCGCGCAGCTTTTTTTTTCTTTCTTCCTTCATGGCATGACGCATTTGCCAATGTCACGTATAAGTAGAATCGTTGTCGTAAAACTCCTCCAGTAAAGTGATAGTAGACTTTACTGAAGTTTTATAGGACTTCTTGGAAGAGCGCGAGAACTTCAGCTATACATGTTTATTTAGACCTACTCCATTCTTTTCACATACTCAGAACTTTAAAACACAATATACTATCACTTTTGCACTTTAAAACTCCTAAAAATGTAAAAAATAGAAAATCTAAATAAAATGACAACCTCAATTCTCCCGTTCCCGCCAAAAAGTCCAATCAGCAAGCTGCTTATTTTGACGTGATGTTTCGCGTGATATCATAATAATCTTTCAAAGGCGTAATATATTTTTATTGCAAGTAAGTATTATCGTTACGAATTATCGAATACAATAATATTACTCATAAATCATACAACTTTAACGCATGAAGTGTAAAATTTAACCTGTATAATATGCAAATAGAACACAATATCATTGAAAATGAACTTAACTTCATTTTTGTAGCAAAGTACTACAAAATACGCTTTTACAAACACGATCACATTTACAAAAAACTTTCTTTTATTGCAGTTAGCTTCATAATAAATTATCTTACATGCATACATACATAATATATACATATCCTCACGCTTTATCTCTAACGGGGTAGTCAGAGAGGATGGAGTAGCAAGCATGATGATTCTTGAATATTTTTTCGACTTTTCAAAATTATAATACGTACATACATATCCTTACGCTCTAAAAATATATCTATTATAAATATATCTACATCTCGTATCAATTATCGTATAGATAATAATGAAATATTTTTCTTACGAATCACATAACATATAGTTTTATCGAAAAAATATGTACAAAACGGTATATATTTTTTCAGTTTCGGTATATATTTAACATATATAAGGTTTAAAGACAGAGCTTTTACAATACATATTAGAGGATCATAGCAAAATAAAAGAAGTATATCGTCTAAGAAAAATTCATAGTAAAAAAATTATGTTATAATCGGGAATAACTTATGTTAGTCATATACTCAGCCACAAATCTGAAGATTAATTTATACTTTTGCCTTAGATAAAAAAAAATACATAGAGCAACAACAACGAAAAATGAAGCATTTGTAAGACAGTGAATTCACTTAGTTGTCACGTATTCTAACAATGGCGGTCACATAATTCGCATGATTTTCGTGCAATTCGTGTATGTTATATTTACGCCCAATATGTCAGATTCTAGCTAACAAACATAAAATTAGATCAAAGAACGCAAATAAAACCGACGGAGTGACAAATCATACCTTAAACATCATTCCAGATTATTATTTTTCAAAAAAACTAAATTTTAAAATACAGACAAGAATTTGCTCAGTGATGTACTATTTTAATTTTTTTACCCAGTTTTACATTTTATTTGTTAAAGTACTTAACTATTATTAAGCAATAAGACCAGGTATGTCCAGATAATGAACGAGTTAAGAATGTGAGACAGATGTGAAGAAACAGTGTAGAGATTCATAGAGCAGAATGAAAGCTCACAATGTGTTTTTAAAACGTTTGAAAACGATAAACTTAACAAGAAATGCAATTACTAAATCATTTAATTCAATAGTATACAGTTCATATAAAAAAAAACGTGTAGCTATCGCTCGAACAGACGAGAGCTTAAAAACGAAACTTTTTTTCGGCTAATAAATTGTATATTTTATTTCTAATTAATTTATTAAATATAGTGTTTTCATAAACTCTATTCGATAAAGTATTTAATTGAGTAATTTTCCTTTCTGTATGTTTTTTCTAAATGTTTTTTCGAATTAATAAAACTGATAAAGTAGGTACTTACCTATCTTTTGAAAATAAGTTATCGTTTATTTTATTCTAATGTATAAAATAAAGTACTTATTAAAAATTTTATATATTTATTAAGGAAACTAAAAAATTACTTAAAATCCAATTACTGGTGGGTAATAGTTGAAAAAAACAAAATTAAGGCACTGTCCATATTCTTATAACATTTTTTATACCCGACAATAGAATACCGATTAAACGTTTGTAGAACTGTTATATTGTTAATAGAAGTCGCCTGGTGGTCAAAATTCCAGCATAAATATAAATTTATAATGTAAACTCTTTGACGACAATCTCTACTTAACGCGACTGTTCGATTGGACCGAGGTTTAAACCAAGGAGATTACGAGGTTGTCATGATCACAAACTGTTATGAATTTGACAATGTCAGTCTTTTTGACATTGGCAGTATGAATTTAAAAATACGCCAAATCGCACACTCCTTCGTGCGCGCGATGTTTTTAAAAAGGGATCCGAAGTTTTCGCTTCACGTATTAATATAACTATCTCCAAAATTTTTTTAATTGATAACTCTGAAGCTCGTCAGTAACTACTAAAGAAAAAAAAGAAAATCAATCGACAGAGGAGAAAAAGACAGTGAACTGTTTTGTCTTTACCTATTTATACACAGATATCTGGAGCGACAACCTAATTCATATTAGTAATAGCCTGTAAGAAAAACGTAAAACATTGTACATAAACGGTAAACACACAACAGTAAACAATAAATATAACTCTAAATCCCTAATTTCAAACAAATCATTTTGTCAAATTACCCCTAATTTCGGGTAAACAAATTAGTATTACAATACTCCCATATTGCTTTTAGAGATACCAGTTATCTTGCACACAGTTTGTGATTTTAATATGGTTGCGAGAAATATTATTAACCTTTTCTTAAATGCTTGTAAAGGTTTCCTTCAATAAAATACATATTTCCGTATTTTTATGCAACTAAATTATGTTAGAACAGAATGTAATACTAGGTGAAGCAAGCTTATTGTGCAAAATATTTTATTTTAATTGTAATCCCTTCTCGATTAGTTGTCTTCACTTGTTTTGTGTGGGAGGGTCTATCTATGTATTTTTTTTAATCTAAGACTTTCGTATAGTCTCTCAATTCGATGCAGCATTCCAGTATTCCACACTATATCATGAATAATCACATAACTACCAAACAAAGTATACATTCCTTACTTCAGTATCTTCATTGTGAGTTATACTTATAATCGTCACGTTTGCGTTCTATAAAAAATCTTCAAAAAAGCTTGTCATTAAAAACAACTGTCGGTGCTAATGCGATGTAAGCTTAGAATAACTAAATGACGGATCTAAAAACTACTACTTAATATTCTCACTTTACTGTGGTAAAACAGTAAAAAGTTCTATCGTTCACTTTCATCATTTTACTATTATATTTATGGCCTACCCCAAGTAACTAAAAATCTATCATTACTTACAATACATATTATATTATGTACGGTACTTAGGTATACACAATATTATTTTTTACAAAATATTTGAATAAACACAGATTATAACTTTTAGAATACAACCAAAATAACACCTGAATAAATACAAAACATTTAAGCAAGTATTTTTATTTGGCATGTCATTTTTGCCTGGTATCCCTGTATTATTCTGATATATTAATTGACTTTTTACATTACTATTCACCATTGTAAGTAAATTGTCCGATGTCGTAAGTACAATAAACAATCGGTGCCACTTAAATAATTAAAATATTAAGTAATAATATATCAACTGTACCAGTGAGCAAAGTGCATTTTCAGCGAAATAATTACTTTTCCATAATAATGAGTAATGACACTATGCATAGTGTAAGGGATGACTTGAGGAATAATAAGACAATTTGAAATAAGAATTATTGTCATTGCACTTTATATGCGGTTGACTGTACACATTCAATATTCATATTGAGAATAAATGCTGTCATTTTCCGATAAAAACTTCACAAGTTTAACATTGGATTTTCACAAGAAATGAAACAATGATCCAATAACGTAACCTACATATCCCATGTTGCTATTATACAAAGTTAAATATGTTAAAATTATTGAACTGAATAATAAAGAAAATAAGAACTGAATCATCTGAATCTCTAAATAATATAAAGCATAAACCGCATTGTGTGCTCTCTATAACTTTTAACTTCTAAATGACATTTAATCTATGTAAGCAGAAAAGTGACGCCAGAAGATATTATAAATTATAAAATAATGCAACATTGATTAAATAAATTTTGTTCAGAGTTGCGTAACTAGCCAAATTACAAAAAAGGAGCCTTTATTATTTCATCCTGTCTGTCTGTTTTTCAGTATGTCTAAGTTCGTTAAGTGTAACCCTCTCTAACTTTTCACGTATGGGGTTGAACATTCTGAAAAAATATAAATAGTAGAAATTAAAAAGCTCTTTGAACGATAATTGGATTGAATATCATTGTGTTACGTTATGTACCATGTAGTTTTCGAGATACGGGGTATTTTCGGTTAGACGCTTAATAATCGCAAAAAAACTTTGTTTTTTACAGTTTTCGGTAAATGCTATGAAAAACAAACTTTTTCAATATGAGATGAAAAGGCGACGAATAAAAGGGCTTGAAAAACCGGCCAGGTGTGTGACGGACCATGCACAATAAATATTATTAGTTCCACATTAATTTTAATCACATAAAGTACCCACGTGTGATATTTTGTAACATTTTAGTAACAAGAACGAGGGTAGAATGGATTTCCTGCGTGTAGTGGGGCTGCATAAAAGCCTGATTTTAGTCTTGTAAGAGTTCAGTTGTTGAGAAGTCGTCGAATAGTCAAGTACATAATAGTTGTGTTGAAGAATTGATAGCGTGTTCATAGTGATTAGTGCTTCTGTTACATTTCATATTTAACAATATTTTCGAAACCGCGATGCACAATATTCATTTAATCGTCAGCAAAGATAAGTTTGTATTCATAGCGTTTCTCAATAACACCGAGAAATACACAATTATGTATTTTTGCGTTCAATGAATGTTTCACCGAAAAATCACATATCTCAAGAACTATTTAACTACTCATACATACATATCTTATTCGAACTAATTTTCGTTGAAACTACTTTTTAGGTTCTACTATCTTAAATTTTTTCCAAGTTTCAATTCAATCCCATACTTGAAAAGATAGAGAAAGCACACACTTTTTACGACGTTAGAGGCGCATATCTTAGCAACTAATGACTGAAATAAAAAGCCACTTCGAAACATCTACTTTTAAAGAACAATCTAAAAATACCCCTCACGCTTATGTGTACTGTATTTTTTTAATGTTTAATGGCCGTATACTTTATTTTAGAAAAGCATTTAACGGCACTTCAAAATTGATGAAAATATAGACTAAACTGCTTTGAATTGCTATTAAAAAATATAATTTCATGCAATTAAATGTTACTCCTTCATTAAAAAAATTTAAGACGCAATAAAATATTATTGCCAATAAAAAAAAATAAGCTATCCTTTAAAATAATAAATCGTGCAATGAAACATAACATTTTCTGTAAACTAAATAAATAAACTTGACCAGCTGTCATCCTGACAATCCCGACATATCCGGCGCAGTAAATGGAGTTGTTGCAATTGCGCGACGTCTCTTCCTAACTCCTGGAAATAACACGGAAATATACCTACTAGTACATACAAGATTGCTATATATACATATACCAACAGCAAAAGATGAAAAGAGATGGAAGGATATAGAGATGTTTCTCGATTAAAATTCTCGACTTCAACTATCTCCTTAAAGTGCGGACTCCTATTTCAATACTGCTCCTGGAAATAACTCGGAAATAATTTATATAAGATTGCTACAGGTAGATATATACCAACAGCAAAAATGAAAAGAGGTGGAGGATTATAGAGATGTTTCGAGATTAAATTTCTCGACTTCAAATATCTCTTTAGAGTGCGCACTCCTGTTTCAATACTGCTCCATGTATAAAGCGGATTCCGATCTAGCGCTTCGCCGGCCCGCTGCCGCGGCACGCTCGCCTCGCTTGCTCGGTTGGCGCATTGTGGTAAAAAGACCTAACCTAACCAAAAAAAGTAAGATATATCGTCGTGTTTGTATACTTACAAAAAAATTTGCAAAATTTTACCCAATGTAAAACAATCTAACGCTTAGCCTTAGGACAAATGCACCTCACGATTTCCTCCCAAGCATTTATTATCACCATTACACCATATTAAAATTTCAGTGATTGAAATTGCAACCAAAATTTTATTATGAAAACTGTTAATTTTGATGTTTACCATTTTTTTATAGCAAAGACCATTAATTTTAAAGAAGATGTGATTTATACTAAAAGTAGCTTTATAGAGAGAACCATCAATTTTATTTTTTTAATATTCTTCTTTTACGTAATACCTTCGATTAAAAAAATATATAGATAGAGCATAACAACCGAAAAATGAAGCATTCGTAAGTCAGTGAATTCACTTACTTGTCACGTCATTCTAACAATGGCGGTCACATAATTCCCATGATTTTCGCTCAATTCGTGTATGTTATATTTACGCCCAATATTGCAGATTGTAGCTCAGAAACATGCATAATTAGATTTAAGAACGCAAATAAAATCGATGGAGTAACAAATCACACCTCAAACATCATTCTGAATTGATTAAATGTTTTTTTCGGAGTGTATAGCTGGTGTCGATTCTTCGTCGTCAAATTAATATCTCATAAAATAATATGTCTATAGTTGAAAAAAAAAAAATAAGGCACTGTCCATATTCTTATAAGAATTTTGTATACCCCCCAATAAAATACCGACTACACATTAGAACCGTTATATTGTTACTAGAGGTCGCCCGGTGGTCAAAATTTGAGCATAAATATGAATTTATAATGTAAACTCTTTGACATCAATCTCTACCCAGCGCGACTGTTCCACTGGTCCGAGGTTTAATCCAAGGAGGTTAATTATATTTTATGATATGTCAAGTTTGTCGACATTTGACATTGGCAGTATGGACTTAAAATTATGCCAAATCTCACACTATTCAGTGCGCGCAATGTTCTTAAAAAGGGAAGCTAGTCAAAACAAGAAAATCAGTTGACAAACAGTGGAGAAAAAGACGCTGAACTGTTTTGTCTTTACCTATCTATACACAGATATTTTGTATGACAGTCTAATTCATATTTGTTCGTAATAATAGTCTGGAAGAAAAAGGTAAAATATTGTATATAAACAGTAAACACACAACATCAAACAGTAAATTTAACTCTAAATCCTTAATTTAAAACAAATATTTAATAACAAGTCATGTTGTCAAGTTTCCTTATTTTGGGTAAACGAATTGGTATTGCAATACTCCCACATTGCTTTTAGGGATACCAGTCGTCTTGCACACAGTTTGGGATTTTAATATGATTGAGATACTATTATTAAGCTTTTCTTAAATATTTATAAAGGTTACCTTCAATTAAATGCATAATTCCACATTTTTTTATAACTAAATTATGTTAGAATAAAATGTATTACTAGGTGAAATGAGCTTATTGCGTAATAGTACATTTCGATACAAGTGTGCAAAGTATGTCATTTCTTCACGCGTCCCGGTTGGTTGACCCAAGCCGAAGGCGCGGGTTAACAATAGGGACGAATGGAAATGACAATTCCGCACGTGTATCGAACTACGTTTTTTAATGCATTTGCGAAAAAAAATATAAATAAATAAAAAAAATGCAAAAATGTAATTTCGCGGGAGTAAGTTTCTTTGTTTTTTAGAGGACATGGCAGTGCAACGGTTTCTATGCATTCAGCCAATTCAATGACAACAATTTATCTAAATTCAAAATAATTTTAATTGTGTTATATATTTATTTACATTATACGTATAACATATTAAAAAAATAAATTTATTTTAAATTTAATTCATGTTTTAATAGTATTTACGTTGTAAAATAGTCATTTCATACAAAAATTTTGTACAGATAACTTTTTGATTAAAAACCTCCTTCACGCATTTGGATGTTATATGCAGGAGGAAAACAAAAAGCACTAGTGTGGAAAAGAATAACTTTCCGCACGCTAATCACACATGGAAAAGTCTACTTTTTGAGCAAATGTATTAAAAAATATTTTATTTTAATAGTAACCACTTCTCGATTTGTTGTCTTCACTCGTTTTTATGGGAGGGTCTAATCTATGTATTTTTTTTATCTGAACATCGAACTACATCGAAATTTAAAAACTAACAAATAGCGGTATGTCAATGCCGGTCATTCCACTATAGACTATAGGATCGATTCCGGTTTTTTGCTAACACGCAACGGAAAAACAATGCTAACGAGTCAGAGTCGCTTTTTAAACCGTTATTTACTTTTACTTTTGTTAATACCTATAAGCATATGCTTCATTTTACATAACATTAAGATTTGTTTATTTTTATTTTTTCTAGTGTTAGTTTATTAAAAAAATAATAGTTTACTTACCTACACAAATAACAGATATTAAATTTTTACACGTAATTGTGATAATTACACTTGTTTACAGCAAATCAAAATAAATATGATGAAATGTATAATATTAGACCTGTAGGTATGTACGTAATAAATTTTGTGGTTAAGTAGAGATAAATATGTAGGTATATATATTATATATATGTATATACATATCTTCACGCTGTATCCCTAAGGGGGTAGTCAGAAAGGACGGAGCGTAGGTATATACGTTATTTATATACGATTTATACATTGTACATACATACCGATGACTGATAACATTTCGAGTGGGACTTACACAAAAGTGACCTGATTCAAATCTTACCCGTGACATATTTACCATTTATGAACTAAAAGAATTCACAGGAAGATCATCAATGCAGTACAAGAATTCATCATTTTTAAAATTTCTATTTTCACAGGTTATAAGTAGTATCTTTTTACCCTTCAAAATACTTTTATTGCATACATTTATTATAATAGTGCACAAAAGGATTATATTAACCGCAAAAGCATAGAAAAAGTTATCTTAATAAAAATAAAACATACACGGTAAATACCAAAATTCTACCCAATCGACTAAAGACCATATTTTTATTTTAGAAGGAATAATAAAGAGACCGGTGTTCTCGATACTTTTCTTTATTATTTATGTTATAGGCGCTTCAAAAAAGACCGCAACTCGCGATGGAGTAAGTACTTTTGGCGAGTAAAGAAAGTTCTCTAACCAGCTAGTATCTCGGAAGGCCTGTTCCTAAAGCAAGTGTTCTGTTACTTTCACATAATGGTTTCCACTCTGTAGTTGCAGCTAATTCATTTAATTTTACATAATTTGTCTAGAGCTAGACTCAAAATAAACGGATTTTACGGAGAAAGAACATTTTGCAACATTTTTTTAATAGAAATTTGGTGGTAACGGGTAAGCACGAAAAATTATTTTCTTATGTAATACCGAGTATTTTCACATTATAGCCCTAAACGAGGACAATCAAGAGCCAAACATCGCGATTATTTTATTTTGGTGTATTTTTGAGCTTTCGTACACATTCGCTTAAAAGCATGCGAGTTATTTTTTGACGACCTCCGTGGCGCAATGGCTTAGCGCGTTGGAAAGTAAACGGGGGTTGCGAGTTCGATTCCCGTCTCGAGTCTGGGTGTTTATGTATAATATGTATTTATTTACAAAAGAAAAGTATATAAGTAGTATATCAGTTATCTAGTACCCATAACACAAGCGCTGTGCTGCTTACTTTGGGACTAGATGGCGCTGTGTGAAATGTCTGAGCATATTATTATTATTATTTTAACATTTCTATCTTCTGATATTTGTTTTCAGTTTTTTTATGACATTTTATTATTAAGACAACCTATGAACTCTACAAACTGTTTTAAAATGAAAGCTATTTGCAAAGCTTACAGCGTTTATTATAGCCACTTAAAGTAATTACTTAGACCTATCGTAAAAATGTTTATGGATGCATAAATCTAAACTTAATATTATTTATAACAAATGCATTCATATTATTTTAACCACATCAATCGCAACGACTATTAGACATGATAAGAATATAGACACTGTCTCCGTATACTTCAAAAGTGAAGCAAACAAAACAAGGCGGCCCGTTTGTAAATACGACATGCGTTTACATCAAATAAATCGTGGCATCTCCTCAGCTGAAGAGATACGCAGTATGACAGGGTTGCACTACAGTGTTATTGTAAAAATGAAGAATGGAATGCTTAGATGGTTCGGGCACATAGAAAGAATGAGTGATGAAACGAAGAAAATGTACAGAGCGAAAGCAAGTGGTAAAAGAAACCAAGGAAGACCAAGGCTGACTTACGAAGATCAAATAACCAGAACAAATTAGGCGAAAGTGTATGAGGAGAATGATGAAATTTGAGGAAGCGTAAGAAGTATGTAAGGACCGCGATGCTTGGCGCTCCGTCCTCTCTGACTACCCCGTTAGGGATAAAGCGCGAAGATATGTATGTATGTGAATCGCGGTAAATATTTGAAATTGTCGATGGACTGATTTGACGTAAATAAATGTATATCATATTATTGATAAGTCGGTCCATTTTAGTTGCTTCACATTTAAACAACGCGACTCAGAATCTGTCTTTTCATCATGTCTACGATAGGAAAAACCAAATATCAACTGTTATATACCTACATAAATAGACAACTAAAAAATATGACCTATAAGAATCACGAACTTCCTCATTGCGTACGAAAATGTTTCTCTACAAATTAATGCAGCTAATCTTTAAAGTAACGCAATCTCGATTGTGTGCGCGCGCGCATATCTCGTAAACTGAAATAGCGTTCCAAACGCACGCAGTAAAAGTGCCGAGTTCTACCGCCTTCGGATCTTTCTCGAACATAGCTCACTTTCACAAGAGAACGAGTCTGTGAAGCAACACATCCAATGTATTAAAACAGGTTTTAGTAAATAATTAAAGCCCTTTTTATAACGACCCTGAGAATTGAACCACTCATACTTCACATGTTTAGAAATCAAATCAAGGTTGAATTTGCGCTGTGTAAAAATTCCGACATAGGATTACGGAATACTTCCTACCTAGTACCTCTTATGAGCTAATTACAAATTTAGTAACAGTATAATAAATCTTATCAAAAAATCACCGATGCATACATTAAAATTATTTGAGAAATAAATAGGTACTACTGTGATAAGTAATTTATCCCTTCATTAAATACTTCAACATAATGATATTGTAAAACTAACTAGAAAGCAGAAACCACTTTGTTTAGAACATGAAATGAATCCATTTCAACTATTTCTATATCTGTTATATTTTTTTTCAATCCTTTAAATTAAATTATGGTTGCGTGAGTTTATATTGATGAAACTAAATCTTACTCGGAGTCTGATGAAGTTCATTTTTCAGACTAATCTATATCCTGTTTTTTAATTTTTTTATCTTAATGTAAACAAACAAGAAGCTAACCAAAATTTCGCTAAATTTTCAACGTTCGCTGAATCAGGATATTACACTTAATACTCTAATAACACTGCTTTTCTGTTAAGCTATAAAATATGCACTAAGAACACTAATATTATCCACTATAGTACAGCCTGTACAACATTGTCAAAATTGAGGTTATTTGTCAAGTGTTATGTGTTTAATTTGTTGTGTTATGTAAAGGTTGCCTATGTTCCTATAGATCAAATTAGTATCATAAAACACTCTAATACGTGAGTGACACTATTCATTCGAAATGTATGATAAAATAATAACAGAAGAATATTATTGCTTTCGATATGCAAACAATAACATAATAACCTCCTATTCTTTATTTTTAAGCGTGTTTTAAAAATACAAATTTTTACACTTTGATACTTGTGTAAGACGTTTATTATTCTTTTAATCCTTGGTAGTTTTTATTGAAGCACAAACACACAAACGAACAATTCAAAAAATTGTCATTTTACTAATAACTAATAAGTATGACAACTGAATCAATCATTTGCGAACCAGCCCTTCTCTAGTTATATTATAAATGTCATAGTCGCCACATTTGTGTAGAAGTGTAGATAAAAGATAAAAATGAAAAAAATGTGATGTACGTAAGTGTAGTGTGAGCTGTATTTTCTGTGTAGACCGTATTCAGCAAGTCTCTTTTCGTCGTGTGGACCTTCTTTTTCGCGAATAATCTAGTAATTGTAATAAAATATATATTAAGCACATAATTCTATAGCAGCAGAGAATTTTTCGGGCTCGGCTTGTTTCAGCAAATATGCGCCCCGAAACCTATTGTCGAGAATGTAGAGCGCGCTTTAGTCAGAGTGTCCCTAAATGTCTTAATAAATGGAATTAAATAACTAAGATTGAGTTCATAAAAAATATATTTTATTAATTTAATTCTAATAAAATTGATTATTAGTAGGAGCTTCTTGGTAAGGTCTGTTAGGCGACATATAATAAGTACTAGATGCTAGAAATATCAATTTTACTAAAAAGTTACTTGTAAGCTAAGTACATATAAAAATATTCAAACACTAAAACTACCCTCTTTTATTCCAGAGCGATTTGAATTTTGAAAACAACAAATAGACAAAAATTCTAAATTGAAATGTAATAGAAATTATTCTGAAGCATTAAAATTTTCCACCTACTTCACATAATTATCCAATCAATACAAATATTGAAACATAACGTAAAAATACCGAGGTGATATTATGTTAAGGCTTTGGTGCCAATTACAGAGATTAAGAATAAATTGTACCTTTTTTATAACGCTTGATTACACAAGGGAAAGAGAAACTATCTATTTTCCATCTTTTTCTTCCAACTATCATCTCTATTGCTAATATCTCTACGAAAAATACACAGATGATGCAACACAACAAAAAAAAATCCTAATTAATAATATTAATGCCAAAATTGATTTCACAAAAAAAGACCTATTGGATCCTAAGGCGATTTTCCTGTATCTTCTATGCGTTACGATTTCCCCGTACTGTATGTACTGTATGAAAAAGTATAGATTCTAGTATTTGTTTGTAGTGTAATGGAAAATCTTGACGTGAGCTTTTATTACAAGTAAAAAAGGGAATTAGTATAGAACTTCTGTAGGTCCAAAAAATTCTCTACGTCATTGTGTTTTATTAGTCGTCACTAAAAACGAATAATGATTATAAATAAATAATGAGCAACATCTTTAATCACTTAATAACACACACAAAAAATATCCAAGATCAAAGGTCTAAATCCATTGAGGTAGGTACTCAATGGTCTAATCAGATTAAATAAAAAGAGACGTGAAAGTAAAAACACGTCATCTATTTTATTTACGGTGACGCTGTCATAAACAATAATTTAATCTAAAATAGAC
Source organism: Zeuzera pyrina (assembly GCA_907165235.1). Lineage (NCBI taxonomy): Eukaryota > Metazoa > Arthropoda > Insecta > Lepidoptera > Cossidae > Zeuzera > Zeuzera pyrina. Next base: position 8,549,528 of record OU015629.1, read on the forward strand.
CTTCTGCACCGTACAAACGTGCGCGAGCTAGCTTACGAAAAATATGAGAAAACAGTTATTTTCGTTTATATTAAAAATTATAATTAATTTTCAAAAATCCAACTAGCATTTCGAAGACTGTGTTCCAATCAGTAGTAACACTTTCCGGCTGTATGAGAAGACGATAAAGAACTTTATTTAAATATTTAAATTAATCGATGTTACATGAAGACACTCATTGCTTTAAATGTTTAATTCACCCTGCGTAATTTATTCGTGATAAATTATTAGGTATAACTTTTAGCTTAAGATCTCCGATCACCGCCCCAAGATCTCAAGCTTCTTAATCAATATCTGTTTTGCCTCTCAACGAAGCATGCTCTGAAAAATTGAAGAGATCAGACTCAGCTAACTAGCACCGAATTTTGTAATTTATTTGTTTTTAAAGAGGACAACAATTTTACATTTTCACGTAGTTATCAATAAGACGTGTTTATTATAAAGGAATTCTTCTCTCTGATTTGAATGCAGCTCCCATAACTATCACCACAATCAAAAAGAACTATAACCCACACGCGACTTTGCCAAGAAAAAAAAAATTTAAAATACTTATGATGCAGTATTTTATGTATCATGCTAGTTTAATATATCGCCACCTTTAACTACAAAAAACCTATACATCCTATAGTAACGAAAAACTAACGAACCGACGTGACACCGTGACGCGTGACGTATTACGTTTTTGGTAAATCCAAACGTTAGTTATTATTATTATAAACTATTGCAATATTATTCCACCTTAATCATCATAAAAACTTTTTTTTTTAAAGAAACCGAGGTTATTTCCATCATTTTTAAAATTCTTTTGAATTCTTTTACTTGTAATTATGAAGTGAATTCACCACAAAATTATATAACAAGCAATTATGTATAGATGTATTACTTGTATTTTTTTTAAAAACGTGAATTGTTAAAAAATAATTGAAATATTGCTTCATAAATATTATATATTTTCATTAATTACAGATAGTAGGTACCTGCGATACCTAGGCGTACCTAATATAACTACACGAAAATATGTGAGGAGAATGATGAAATTCGAGGAGGTGAAATAATCTCTCTCAGTACCCCATTAGGGATACACCGTGAAAATATGAAGTACCGCAATATTTCATTTATTAGTTTTCTTTATCACTTTTTTATTGTGTCGTTTTCTCCCAACTTTTAAAGTCAATTAATAACATTGATTAAACAACACTACGTGGTTATGAACTATCCTATCAGCGTTAACACAAACATGAACTTTAAGCTCTGACTTCATTGTTATAGAAATCTGAAAAGTATAATTAACTGAATGGTGATATCTAATTAATGTTTTATATTGAGTTGGCTAATTAAGTGTGTAACATGTATATTTTTTCATATTCCATACCGCATATAAAGCATAATTACTAACGTTGTTAATAATAAATGAGGCAAATAAAATAATATTATTGCTTGTTAATCTATATCTAAGGTCTAAGGCCATGTATACAATTTCTTTATGTAGGTATATATTATGTGACATAAGAAAGAACAAATAAATTGTTGCTTAAGAAAGAAATGTTAAAAAGCTGGAAAACTAATATTATTCAATAAAAGTTTAAATAAACTTAGAAAAGCCTAGCTTTTTCGTATATTATGTAAACCTTCCGTTTCAACATACTAAAATACATAATATAAAAGCAAATCCTAACCTTGCTTGAAGTTTTATAACATACTGCCTAGACAGATTTAGGCAAATAAAAATTTGGTCGCAAAATTTAAAAAAAAAATTCTGGTTTTCGACAACAGTGCTATCTACCGGGTCCAACCATACTAAGAACCATCCAGGTGAACCCATAAGTTAAAAAAAACATCAAAATCGGTCAAGCCGTTAAGAATGAAAGGCTTTTGTTTTTCAGTTTAGCTTCTAAGTAAAGTAAATTGGTCAACAGTGATAATAATTTCTGAATAAAAGTATAAATTTTTCATCAATACTACTGTTAAATATGAAATGTAACAGAAGCACTGATCACTATGAACACACTATCAATTCTTCATTACAAATATTATGTACTTGACTATTCGACGGCTTCTCAACGACTGAACTTTTACAAGACCAAAATCAGGCTTTTATGCAACCCCACTACACGCAGGAAATCCATTCTACTCTCGTTCTTGTTACTAAAATGCTACAAAATATCACATGTGGGTACTTTATTGTGATTAAAATTAATGTGGAACTAACACTACGTAATACAAAATAAAGTCATCCAGCACCGGCGCAGTTGTCCAGCGGTATACTAATCTCAGAAACTACTGATTGGATTGGGACGCAGTTTTCACTGTTATGATCTACATTCTCGAAGAATATTTACGTATGTATGGGTTAGCTCATTACGGTATTAGTGAAACAAGTCGGAGTAAACCTTTGCTTTGCTACCAACGCGTTTTCATGGAATTTCCCAGAGCGGAATTCCCGAACGTGATTTTATTGACAGAAAATTCTTTTAAAATACCGTCAAATACGCCAACTTTCTCAACCAGGGGTAACTTTACCCGATGAACGACAACTTAACAAATCCTTTAATACGGAAAAATGTATCAGATATTTGGCAACATTCATTATTGCAATGGACAAAAATGTAACAACCTGTGACAACGCTGAGTATGGCATTTCTTTCTAAACTCAGTAATCTGCAAAAACTGGTTGAATTCGTCGTATGTTTTGCGGGCAAATTTCTATGGTAAAGCGTAAGTCAATTTAACATGAATGGTGAAAATGTAAGTTAGTATGTTTTGTTGTATTTCATTATGTATGTATTGTAGAGCATTTTAGCTACATCTTTAGTATAGTAGGCTTAATAATTCAAAAATTGTGATGATGGGCAAAGTTATCTGGTAATGTTCAGACCTATGATTGTCAACATTGCTCGCCATCAAAAAAGACTTCGGGTTGTTATTTTTAGATTTTTTAACAAACGCATACATGAGTACATTTTAAGTTACCAAATAGTAAAATGGATTTCTTACTTATCTGAAACAGTTATTTTTGATCCAGGAAAATAAAAATAAATTTAGATTTCAACAAAGAAGTTAAAACATAAAATAGGTGTGTCAAAGGATATTTATTCAAGGGAAGCAAATGTAGCCATTAAAAATGTTAATTGATATCATTACTTAATTATTTTACTATTGCTATATTAAAAAATGTTTAGAATAGTGCTCAGTCGATGATACTAGCTATGATTAAAATGATGATATGATTAAAATTATAAAGGTTTATCTTGTAGAATCAGTGCTGCTGTTTTTCAGAAACAAATTTTTAGTTTTTATTTCTTAGTTATTCACTAATTAACCTATAAAACATTTTTTAAACGATTCTTTATGACGCACGTCACAGTTTGTTTCATTATCCTATTATGCCGTTCCGTTCTTGAATATGCCTCTACTGTATGGAACCCACATTATAATACTTATATCTCCAGATTGAACAGAATTCAAAATATATGTATTAAATGTCTTACTTATAGGTATAAATCTCAAACTTTGGAAATAGTTGGTCTCGAAAATCGAAGGAAATTAAGAGACCAATTATTCTGTACAAATTAATAAATAATGAAGTAGATTCACCTTATTTACTTAGCAAAATACATTTTAGATGTACTCGAGTCAGTAGACGTAATAAATCGCTTTTTAGTTTACCAATAATTAAAACCAATTATGCTCGTAACATCTTTATTTTTAGATCTCGTTATAATCATAATGAAGCGTATGGCAACGGTGACCTGTTTTGTAATCCTCGAAAAATTTAAAAGCTTCTTGATGAGTAAGTAGTTTTTCTTGTTTCTTTTGTTTTTTTATTTGTCTATTGCTTTTTATTTTTGTCTACATCGCAATTTATGTATATTATTTGTAAGTGGAAACTTAATTGGTTTATGTATTATAACTTTAGTCTTTTACACATATAATGTATTATGTATACTGTGTTTCCCAAATAAAATAAAATAAAATAAATGCCTTATGTTGGGTACATAAATTTTCCAATTCATTTCTCAATGAATGTTGATCGTTGATTGATCTCAGTTTTGATATTGTAGTTTTGAACATACATACATGCATACATACATACATACATATCCTCACGCTGTATCCCTAACGGGGTAGTCAGAGAGGACGGAGCGCCAAGTGTCGCGGTTCTTACATACTTCTTTCGCTTCCTCAAATTTTTGCCATTTTGGCATTGTTAGATATATTCACACTATCTGCTAATGCGGACAGAGCACCATTCACTTTATTGCCAGCTGCTACCCGTCTTATGAAAAACGAAACATTAACAGCTATTATACTTAAAATGAATATCGTGTTTTATTTTACATTCATATTCCTGTTTATTAAGGCCTCCCAGGCCCTTTACAAAAATATCAAAACGTGATTAATTAATGTGACAGCCCTAACAGTTTGCAAATTGCTTGATACGTCTTGTATGAAAAATAGCAAGGTAACATTGTTCATTCAATTCTATACGAAAGTTTAGATGATTCTGATTGGATTTTCAAAATGAACACCATGATTATTCAAACACTTGTACTGGTGCTTATTTCAACTTCATGTGAGCTACCTATATTTACGTCAAAAACTGACATGGGCAATGTTGGCTAAGAGTCAAGAAAATTTTGCGCGCCATCAAAATCTATCGAATTTTGTTTGAAATTATGATTTACTTTGAAAGCAATTTTGAGTAAGCAATGAGTAAAGACGATCTTATAGTTATGGTAGATAAGAAAAATATTTAAGTCCCCATAGAAAAATCTTGACAAATTTTCAAAAAGCGGGCAAACTTGGCATTATTGACGGCGTTATTAGTATGGTATTTGAAGAGATATCGGAATTTTCCTATGAGTTACAGTACATAAGAATATTTTCAATTTACGGCTGTAATTGTTGTTACAATCTGAGGCCCTTATAGATATTATCATAACCTTCACAATTCACACATATTATTGTAGACTTATGACAATGATGTTATAATTAATTATGATGTCGTTGACTTATGAAGAGTTAATTATATTGTTTTTTAAAAATTGCAAAAGCCAAACTGTCGCCTTTTTAAAGTTACAGCGTTTATCTTTGAAATAAAATGCTTTAGAAGACACTCAATTAACAGAGAATATTTATAAAAAATTATAGCCAAAAATATACACTAATTAAAACACCTACTAAGTATGAATTTAAAGATTTTATCAAAACGGAAACGTAGTCTGGGAATAATCTGTATGTACTTGCGTCTTATACATTTTGAAATAACATTATAATCCAACACTATTGTGACATAACAATAAAGAAAATGATGTCAGACTGAATTTCTTGCTGGTTCTTCAGATACCTGTACAGATGTTTGAAAAGTAGATTTCAGTTTCAAAAATGCATTATGTAAAATGAAGTCTATTGAATAAATTATTGTTAAATTAAATTTCAAAGTTAAATGTTAATATTACGACACCGATTTTTATTCGTGTTGTGTTCGGTTGTGTTCGTTCTATGGGTATAATTTATAATTTTTAAATAATAATGTTTAAGTTTCGTCTCGGACACATTCATATTTATTTTTGAGGTCGACCCTTTTTTGTGAGATTCGATAGCATCTTGTTCGGTCGTAAAGAATGTAACATAGCGATACAGTAGGTAGTGTGTGTTTTGTCCGGACCATATTGCTTTAACTTTGTAGTAAACCACATAGATTAAATAGTTAAGTAAAACGATAGTTTTGTTTATAACCATGTGTAAAATATATATACTATTGTACATGGGTAAGGTCATAAAAAAAATGTACTAACTGAATTTTTTTCAAATGAGCCCATGTTTCCTTGAGAATTCAATGCGCTTAATGAATAATATATTATTATTGTTTCATTAAAATAAAATGACAATATGGTTAAAATAATGGAGAGACCACCAGAACTTGTGAGTGACTTCAAATAAAAAAATAAAAAATATATTTATAATTCTACAAAGTGAAACTACATACATAAATTACATGTCTCTTAACCACTCAGAAGTAGAAATATTTGCATTACAAAAAATGTATTGAGTTACGGTTTTCAATTCGTAGTTTACCCATAAAGTGATAAAAATATCATGTTACAATGTATACATTTTCAAAATAAAACAATACTATTAAAAAAACATTCTCTCATTTATATCTCCAAATATTTTCCGGCGTGTTATTCTGATTCGATATGATGCTAATTTTTTTATTACAATAGTAAGCAACATAATTAACTAATTTTTGATGAGGAAACACTTTACTGCATCCGTTAAATGTCACTTTTGACGTTATTCTTTCATTTGTGGTCGCGACAGTTATCGGTTATGTATTTATCATTTTAGTTCCCAAATTTCGGGCATTTAATCTGTAATTTTTACATGGAAAATACAAACAATATGGTTTATTAGATCCCTAATTCTAAATATACAGTCAATAAACAGAGTAAGTCGTGTTTTAAAACAAAAATCCCACCTAATTTGTGACCGTTATTCATTGTAGAATTTAAAATTTTCGAGTGTGTTTGTTCCAGTTCGTTATGTGTGTTATGATGTATGCTATGTCACACACTAGAATTTTATAAAGCAGACTATAAAAACAACTTAACCGATAGAGGCGAAGTCCAAAGTAGGGTTACGTTATACTCGCGTATGTAAGTTGAATGTGAAGCTATTCAGATATATACAATTGTTATGGTATGTGTGCTGTTAATTGAACTGTGTATTTAAAATAGTCTGTAAAGAGCTAAAATGTAGGTTTATAAATTAAATGTAGTTAAATTTAGCAGCTGCTACAAAAGTTATAAAATTATTTGTGGGATCTCGTAAGTCCTGTATCATACTTGTTCATAAAACTTTTTTTAAATTTCTCTTCTAATATTGTTCAAGTTGTATTATTTCGATAAAATAGCCAAATAATTGTTTATTAAAGGCATGAGAAACTATTTTTTTGTAGATTTTAAACTATTTTATTAGTGGATTCAAATTTATTGCAAATAAATAAATAAAGTAAAATTGCCTTTTTTTTAACAAGCCCAGTGAACATTCTCCTTTACATTATTCCAGTGTGTTATTGTGTGTTATATCTTCCAGTATGTTAATTTACATTTTTTTACGACCTTACCCACATACACACAGCACATATAAATAAGTACTGCATATTATGACTTTCTGTAATGGGTGCGACAATTTGTCTGTATTTTTTGGTTGGACTTGCTGTAGAGGTGTATGTAGAACATAGATTTGCAACGGCGGCGAGCAAATGGGGAGTATTGGGTCAGTCGAGAGAGGGGGTCGAAAAAATAAATAAAATTAATTGAACATTTTTTATTTGCTATTGAGTGTTTATTTTTAAAATTTTAATAAGCAATTTTATTGTATATTTGGTTGTCGTTTATTAATTTCTGCTTTATGATTTTGAATAGATAATAAACAGATAAATTAGGTACAGATAATATGCAACAATATTTTAATATTTCATATAAAATTAATTACTATGGACCAGGGACTAGGGGGAGTTTAAATTTTTGTTCTCTTCTAAAAGGGGCGATGGTCCAGAAAGATTGGGAATCTATGCTACAGAGCGTCTTTTGTATAACAGTGAAATCAAAACCTAATATAAATTTATTTCTCGCAAATAGAAAATTTAAATATCTTTTAAATGGATTGACTGAGAGGCGCTAGACTGAACATACCGATTACACATTTAACCTTTTTTTTTTAAACTACGCATTAGAATTTAGAATCGATTTCCATTGAAATGTCGTACCATTTTTGACAATTAACTCACAACTGTCGTCTCCAATATAAATAAAAAATCACAATATTTCTAATACAGTAATTAGTAAGTATCACGACTTACCGTTTATTATATGCCTATTATTACATGGATAACAAATGATAAAAATATCTACTTGTATACATTATGGAACTTATTAGATGTTTTCTGGGCGATAAAACTATTGATGCAAATATAAATGAATTACGCTGATTATGACTTATAAAAATTAATTTTAATTGTTACAAGAATGTCAAGAGAAATTGCGTAAAATCGTGTGATTGCATCAAACCTTAGTATTATTTACAGAGATTGCAAACGACAAACGTTTTTAAGGTAACGGCAGATTACACAATGCCTCAGTTTCAAGATCGAGCAATAGACAAGTCGATTCGATCATTACAAAACCTTTGTAGATACTGTTATAATAACAGTTTGAAATCTATTTCATTAAAAATACGTACTTGCAAGTTGTTACATATTTCTCATAAAATATCAACAAATTTTATGAGAAATATGTAAAAGGTGACTTTCTCATACATCATACTAGTTTATATATTATATTTAATATATAGTCCTCCTGATCTCGAATACATTGAAGTCTATGGACATTTACAATACCAAAGCTAAAAGAGCACTTAAAATATATCTTATCTGAAGTGCTCTTTTAGCTTTGAGTGCCACAGCAGTCATCGCAGACTTTGCATATTTCTTTCGCCTCCTCAAATCTCCATAGATTCATAGACTCCATAGTTTAAATTTTAATGCGGTTTTCAGTCTCATACAGAACATTTAACGAGGAAATTTTTAATGTAAACAATTCACATTTGGTCTACAAAAGTAGCGAAATATTGACTTTCCTAATCAAGTCCCTGCGCAAAGATGGGTTCAGGTCGCTAACAACACAGATGAGCACTTATGATGTAACGATATGATTGGAAAACATATTTTTCACACAATAATAATAATTTGTAGCTACAGTTAACTATATCATATCAGCTTATCACTGTCAGTTTTTCTTTTCTTAAGTATTAATTTGTAATATTATTTCATTCATTTACGTATACAGAATAGTAATAATAGTGAAGTGCCATTCAATACTTATGACGGAGAAATAATGTGCGCAATCACCACAAGACAACGTTTCCATTGTTTCTCACATCCGTCAATCACAAACCTTCATATTATGTAATATAATATAATATATACAACACTATCACTAGGTGTCACAAAAATAATTTACGTCTAAATACTGTTGCGATTACTGCGTTTTGTTTTATAGTTTGAATTTTTGCTGTTTTTGCCACAACACCGAAAAGAACAATAAGCCATTACATAAATATATAAATATCTGTGGGAATATAAGAGATGTACACACAGGTCCAGTATTGGTTATATACTGCTTAAAAAGAGCGAGAGTCGATATTCGTTAGTGTAAATAAACTGAGCAGTGGTGAATAAAATAATCCGATATTTCGTCTCTATAGGTTGAGTGCTCTATGTTCCAGCCTTACAGTCTTGTAGACCGGGTCAGAGAATAAAGCTACGGTATTCTCTACTTTTTTTTTTTATAAAAGAGGGGGCAAACGAGCGGCGAGCGGGTCACCTGATGGAGAGCGACCGAACGCCGCCCATGGACACCCGCAACATCCCGCAACAACAATCACGGGTGCGTTGCCGGCCTTTAAAGAAATAGGGAAAGAAGGTAAATGGGGTGATAGACCACCGGCACTCTCACACACCGAACGAAATACAACAGCAATAGATGCTGTTATTTCACGCCGATATTTTGTGAGATATAATACCACCACCACCAAATACCACCCGTATTTCACAGGGCGAGCCGGCCCTATTAGTGCTGCAATGCAGCATGGCTTAATCACTCGGAGCGCCGTGTGCTTGCCGTATGAGGCGACTAAAGTTTCCTTCAGTCGTGGCCGATCAGAGTAAAGACTCCTGTTGTCCATCCATACCATACCGAACAGGACAGCAACAGATGTGGTCCACGCTGTCGTAGTATTGTAAAGGTAAAGAATGGTCACTGTTCCCATGAAAACGAGAATGGAGAACGAGAGGTGCTTCGGCACAGCGCAAGAGGGGCTCCAGTGCGTTCCGAGTAAATCCTGGATCGCCAGAACCACCGCAGAAGCTTCGTTGGGCAAAAGTCAAACATAACCCAGTCTTACCCCTAAGAGGCTTAATGTCTATGTTCAGGTTTCTACTGTGTTACAAAAAAAAGTGGCATGCTTAAACGCGTATTTAATTTTCGAAACAATGTACCTAATTAATACATATTTCGTTGTTGTAAAACGTGTCTTGTAAAAATATAGGCTGCTCTAATATACTAATTAAATCTATAGTCTTGACAATACAGCATGACATATGAAAATAAACTACGATTGCACCAATATCAACAAGTGAATAACAATGCGCAATAGATAAACAAAGGAATATAAAAGAGTGACACTGGAAGTGGGATGACAAGGGAATGGCCTAATATAATATTAATAATTAATTAAATCAGTAACGTAACACTATGACACTGCTATTTTTATGTAGCAAGTCCTAAAACATAAAAAACAATGCCCTATCATAATAATGCATCTGTATCATATACACAAAGAAACGATTGTGCGTTCAGCGTTGTACTGTGAGTTCTGACATATTTTCATTGAGTCATGCGCAGCATTCTCATAAAAATCAACCGCGATGATGTCACGCGACGTAATTTATTGCAGCCGGCAGCCCCAACCCTACACAACTAATATTACGTTTCAATTTAGACTTGATGCATACATTGTATGTACGCATCAAGCACGCAATATTTTTCCACTCAAAGTTTTCACTCATCGAGTATAAATAATATTTTTATGTAAACGACACCACAGAAACAAATTGGTTTTTTTCTTGCTTTTTTCATGTTGTAGGTACATACAAATCTTCACGCTGTATCCCTAACGGGGTCGTTAGAGGACTAGAGGACGGAGCGCCAAGCGTCGCAGTCTTTATTATATTTCTTTCGCTTCCTCAAATCTCATCATTCCCCTCCATTTTCGCCCAGATATGTGAGTGCTTCTGATATTTCCGTCGGGTAACGCTCTGGCTATTTGATTTTCATAAGTCAGCCTTGGTTTTTCTTGGCCTCTTTTAGCACTCGCTTTCGCTCTGTAAATTTTCTTAGTCAGTTTTTCATCAGTCATCACTCATCACTCATTCTATGTGCCCGAACCATCTAAGCATTCCTTTCTTCATTTTTACAATAACTGTCGTGCAACCCTTTCATACTGCGTATCTCTTCGTGACGTTATTGATAAATAAACATAATAATACTTACTATAATTACTTGATAGTATTAATATCAACAGTACAATAAATATATAAATATTAATTTCATTTCTTCACAAACATACTATGACACTGTAATTTTTATGTAGCAAGTTCTAAACATAAAAAACAATACCCTATCATAACAATGCATCTGTATCACACAGGGGCCTAACTCCCAATTAGGATCAATTTAAAAAGCGAACTTTCCTGAATTGTTTTGAAATCTGTGTGTTATAGGTGCTCTTCTAATTCTAGTTGGTGTAATTATCTGGAGTATTTATTATTATAAGGTAATGTTTGTGCCTGATCCTGTGATCAACCTGTGATCAACACGAACAATATACGCGACAAAAACTTTATACTTTTCATTAAATGGAAACAAATTCATCAATTTACAGTAGAATCAATAAAGTGTATGTCAAGTAAGTACCTTATATTTTTTGTATGATTTTCGTTGAAGTTCATAAAAGGATAAACGTAAAACCCGATTTTGCTTATTTTAGGACTCCATAAAATACATGTTAAGGTTTATCAAAAAGGTTTAAAAAAGTTTGAGATCCGTTGCTCCAGGCTATTAGTTATTATTATACGTCAGTATAAACAATATACATACATGCATATCTTCACGCTGTATTCCTAACGGGGTAGTCAGAGAGGACGGAGCGCCTGGAGTTGCGGTCCTTAGATACCGCTTTCGCTTCCTCAAATCTCATAATTCTCCTCACACATTTTCGCCTAGGCATGCGAGTGCTTTTGACATTTCCATCTGCTAACACTCTGGCTATTTGATCTTCATAAGTCAGCCTTGATCTTCCTTGTCTTCTTTTACCTCTCACTTTCGCTCTGTAGATTTTCTTCGTCAGTCTTTCATCACTCATTCTTTCTAAGTGCCCGAACCATATAAGCATTCCTTTCTTCATTTTTACAATAACACTGTTGTACAACCCTGTCATACTGCGTATCTCTTCATTGTTATCCTGTCCGCAAGAGTGACACCACACATATTTCTGAGAGATCGCATCTCAACTGCATTTATCATACTTTCACTCGATATATATATACACATAAACAATATACTTATTAGAATTCACTTTGTCAATACAAAATTGCATTGATTTCACATTGACACATAAAATGTGTATTTAATATAGGTACAATTCGTTATATGAAAGTAAAATTGAAGTACAATAGATATATGTATGTATATAAATGAGTATATATGTATAACATAAGTACACATACCTAATTCAGTATTGAGGCTACCAGTCCAATAACATGAGTCACGAGTTCACGACTCACGAATTTATATCCCTGAACTACTTATAATGTGAATTTGTGAAGTACCTACATATCGTGTGGAGTTCCACACAGGCCATAAATTGACCTATCCCTTTGGTGTGGGCTATCAACCTGCTACTATATTGTTTCGCATTGCCGTACCTTGACGCCATCTATGCCTCGTATGGAAAATGGAGTGACATTTTTACTCATATTTATTAATGCATGTATTACATGTTGTGTAATTTTTTTGTACAAAACATTGAACTTTTTATGCAATAAGGAATATCTCTACATTTGATTTTTAATACTATTTTACGTAATTATAATAATATAAGTTACATATACAAAAGTGACTAAATACCATACTCGTATTTACTGAGACACGAATTAATATTTCCTGTCTTAGCTGACGCAAAAGACTTTCAACCCATCTGTTTACATAACTAAAATTTGCGTTAAAGATATTCTGATACAATTTTCATAATTACGTATTTGGAACGAAGAAGAAAGTAACGTATTCGTATTGATTTATTTTTAAACTGAGCTGATAAGCAAAAGTATGAATCATAAACTGACTGGTTTTTACAAACTGGTTCTTAACATATAATATTTAAGTATATTTTAGACTATTATTTCAGATTATTCACATCTTTTTATGTAAAGATTCCATGTGTCTAAAATAAATAATATTATTCCGGTAATTTTTATTTTTTCAGTAGCAACACAGCCCGACTTTGCCTTGGCACAATATAACATTTGGTTTTCGGAGTGATGGCAACAAGTTTTTTTTCCGAATTGATTCCATAATACCGCACACGGCAATTTCTAATACACGTAAACGTTCCCCGAGAAATACAGATCTTTAAACCCTTAACCGTTCAACGCACGCCGGGTAATATGTGTGTTGTGATGTAATTATAAAACCACGAACTCACGTCCGATCGTTCATGTTCACGTGAATTTAACACGTTAATAATGGAGTAAATCAAATATTCGATTATAGTATGTACTCCTATACGTTCTTAACGTAATAAATAAAATTTAGGAAATACATACCTGTATTTTTTAAATAATGTAATAATATATTCTAATTCAATCAAATGTGTATGTACCAATATACTCACAATCCTTTTTGCTTTATAATGTTTTTTATTCTCTTTGTTTTGGCTTCACAGATTGCATTTAGCCATTGACCAAGTAAATATGAGACGAAAGTTAGGGAAACGAAGTTTTCTGCCCTTTTTCTTTTCTTCTTCTTTCTTTATGGCATGGCACACAGTTTAGCGTATTTCCCAATGTCACGTATTAATAAGTAGAATCCAGTGTAGAATCACAAGTAAATTAGTTTTTCTTATCGTAAAACTCCTCCAGTAAAGTGATAGTAGGCTTTACTCAAGTTATAAAGGACTTCTTGGAAGAGCGCGAATACGTCAGCTACACATGTTTATTTAGATCTCCTCCATTCTTGTCACTTACATAGAACTTTAAAACACAATATACTATCACTGTTGTACTTTGTAAACGGGCTTGTACTTACTTTAATACTTGTTGTACTTTAATAAAATTTGTTTTATTTATTACTTCGTTGTAATACTTCAAGTTGACTACTTCAATACATGAAACGCCTTCTTCCGCTTGTGTATAATTAAAAATTAATTACTTGGTACCAAAGATAATAAGTAGATATTTGACATTGAAATAAAGAACCGGAAATGATTATATGATTAAAACAACAATTAGAATCCGTTTTCACAGTAGTTGTCAGTGAATTGTTTTTTATTTTACGTGAAACAAAAGTTGTTAAACTAATTAAAATTTAGTAATGTTTTACTTTATCCCATTTATGGCTTAAGGCGACGTATTGATAAACTATAATTTAACCCAAAATAGACCTTCTGGTCTATGCAAAAGTGCGCGCGTTATCTTACGAAAAATACGATAAAACAGTTATTTTCGTTTATTTTAAAAACTATAATTATTGCCTTTCTATATAAAAATGCCTTTGCAGAGTTTGTTGCCTTCCCTTACACCTGACTTCTTCAAGCAGGGCATTGAAAAATTACCACCGCGCTGGCGGAGATGCATCGACAGCATAGGTGCATACTTTGATTAATAGAAATAAAAAAATATATAAAATAATACTTTAACATTTTGTATACTAAACGGCAATTTCATAGGTAAAGACCTAATATTTAGAAGTCATAACAACCAATTATTCTGTCTATGCGTTTGTCCGTGCTAATCTTGAAAGTAATGTCATCTGACAACCTGTCTTTCTTTAGTCTTTAACATACATACATACATATCTTCACGCCGTATTCTTAACGGGGTAGTCAGAGAAAAGTCTAACATTATTTTATAATCTATATCAATATAATTTGTGAAGACATGTTATAATTTATAATGTACATGCGTATACGTAATAAGTAAGTGCGAATGGAGCGCTATAGTATGCAGTACGAACAGTAAGAGGAAGCTATAGGCTCGAATCGCGGAAGCAACAAGCTAGGAATGCATTAAAATTTTTTTTTTGCAAAAGCGTCTTCAATTCTATTGGCAGAACAATGGCTGCCGACCACCAATCACTTCATAATTTGTATAAGCCAACCTTGGATTGCGTAGTATAAATCTATAACAATCAGTACCTCGAACAAACTCCAAACCTAGGTACTCGCAGTAGGATAAGATCCAACAATGGAATATTTATAGAATATAATGGTATTATTAAACGTTTTTTTATTGATCGAGTTCTATTACACGATTATATTAATGACAGGTTTTTGTCTGTATTTGAGTAAAAAGCTTAAAGCAATTTTATAGTACCGGAAAATATATGATTATATCAATTATATACAAATACATATTGCGTTATATATTTTAAAGTATAAAAATAGTAATTCAGACAATTACAAAAATTATGTAACCTCAGACAAAGCACTAGGCTAGTACTATAGCACACAACGAATACCACCAAGCTACCAATAAAACCTAGAAGAACATTGAATAAAACCTCGAATTGATCTGACCGCGAATCAAATCCAGGGTCACGGTTTGGAAGGGGGTGACGTCCTATCACCATGCCGTGCATAACAAGAAAACCGGCCAAGTGAAAGTTATAGCTGCATAAATAATGTTCCGTACAGTCGCTTTTGTACCAACAGACCAACAGTTACCATAAAATAAGTTTTGTCATAAAGCTTTCTTTTTTATGTAAAAAGTATTTAAACAACGCAATCTTGATCATTAGTAAACAAACGTAACGTTACAGTAGATTATTGTGAACTAAGAAAAATAAGTTATTAATAATAAATTCATATAATCGTTGTCATTATACTATTAATTACATTGTATAAGTTTTAAATAACTAAATATTTCAAAATGCATCTGCTTATTGTAACGCTGTTCACTGTCTTTAAAAAACATATTAATTTAATTTTCTGTCAATTAATAACGGGATTAAAATTTAACGCAGCCAATTAATAATTAAATTTTATTTAAGAAGAAGAAGAAGAAGAATGTGAAGTGAAAAGATTGAATATGAATGTGAACAAAACGACGGTTCTGGTGTTTGAAAGGGAAGCGATACAGGCGAAATGTGAGATTTGACTACAGGGAAAATGTCTAGGACAAGTGAATGAAATTGTTTATCTGGGCAGTGCGTTTTCAAGGGATGGAAGATGTGAGTTGGATGTGGAGAGACGGGTAGCAGCTGGCAATGAAGTGAACGGTGCTCTTTCCACATTAGTAAGCAGTGTGAATATATCTAACATAGCCAAAATGGCCATCCACAATGTGGTGTTGGTGCCAACTTTATTGTATGGTAGTGAGGTATGGATATGCCCGAAATCGAGTGTAAGTATGATAAATGCAGTAGAAATGCGATCTCTTAGAAATGTGTGCGGTGTCACCCTTGCGAACAGGATAAGCTATGAAGAGACGCGGTTACACGACAGTGTTATTGTAAAAATGAAGAAAGGAATGTTTCGATGGTTCGGGCACATAGAAAGAACGAATGACGAAAGACTGACGAAGAAAATGTACAGAGCGAAAGCAAGTCGGAAATGTCAAAAGCACTCGCATATCTAGGCGAAAATGTGCGAGGAGAATGATGAAATTTGAGGAAGCGAAAGAAGTATAAAGGACCGCGAAGCTTGGCGCTCCGTCATCTCTGACTACCCCGTTAGGGATACAGCGTGAAGATATATGTATTAATAACGCGAATGTTTTTTAGTTATTTAGATTATTGTTGAATTTAATAAATATTAATAAAGTTAATAAAACAAAGTGAGATTTAGATTACTATTCAAATAAAAAATTTGGCTGCAATACTTAAAATCAATACAAATATTATTATATTGTTTTTAGGTCAATCAGAGAAACAGTGATGGAGTGGCCTGTAATTAAAACATAATCGAAAGTGAACTCTCTGTACATCGATGCCGAGCTAAGGACATTTCAATTTACACACGTGCTCATCAGCGTTGATTGGAACGCGCGACGCCGACGACGTTCTAATTAATGCTTATCAAAGAATCAATGCAGATATATCATGTATCTAGGTTGATACTGTACCGATATTGGTACCGATATTGCTCAAAAGACGTAGGTAGACAGTATGCATTAATCACTGTCACTTATAATAAATTCAATTTTTAAATTGAGACATAATGTCAACATTATATCGGTAACGGTAATATTATATGGGATGCATTTAACGGCACTTCGAAGTTGGTGAAAATATAGACTAAGTTACTATGAGTTGCTAATAAAAAATATAATGTCATACAAAAAAATTTTACTCCTTCATTCATACGATATTACTGTATAAAACTGTATAAAAATTACAAAATAAATGAAAAATTCAGCGAAATGCTTCGTTGACAGCAGCGGCTCATCGCAAGGTAAATCTAACCTTTATTTGTTAATGATAACTTTTTTCTTACTCAAATCGGATTATTTTGTGCATTTCTGTTTTTTTTTCTTTTTATTTTATCTTTTTATGTTACCTCTGAAGTCTGAACACCTTACAGGTATTTATTTATTCCATACATAAACAATATGACATTTACAATGTTTACTGTTCTAATGTCATTATATCCGTAACTAGGCAACAGAATAAAAAAATATACTCCCAAACGGAGATTGAAAATGCCTTTCAAATGAGGTATCACAAGCCTACTCTTCTAATTTGAAAAATTAGGGGTGGTAAGTCTCATACTGAGGGGGTGTCAGTAAGGGGTGAAAAATTTAAGTTACTAAATTCAATTTAAAGAACAAAAATTTACCTGTTTCAGGGTTTCTTCATTCTACGAATATTAACCGAGAAAACGAATTTATTCATTACACACGGATCACACTGAATAGTAATTATATAGGTATTTGTATCATATGTATAGTTATTTTTTTTACTGGGGTTTTGATTATTAAAGGACAATTATTTTGCATTTTCAGTGCTTTTTTTTTTGGAGACGGCTAAATTTTCTTTTTTTTACCTCCGTTTTGAGTGACCTTGGCCTAAATAAATATCTAAAGTAGGTCTATAATTAACTTCTATTGTAATTCTGGAGCGCAATGACATACAAGAGAATCTCCAATACAAATAAAGCATATAAACAGTTAGCGTTATTTTCCAATCTAGAAGTAGGTATATCCTTTCAAATAAAAAAGATTTTTCCAAATTGGTTTATAAATGATAGAGTTCTGAGGTAACAAACATAAAAAAATGCAACCGAATTGAGAACCTCCTCCTTTTTTTGAAGTCGATTGAAAAGGTGGCTCTACTCTTGTCAAAAAAATTCAAAGCAGGTATCGAAAAATTTCAACTTCATAATAGATCGTGCTACCTCTAATAAAATTAACAGTACTTAGCTAGCTAAAACGCTTTTTTTGTATAAAGCAAACAGATGCTTTATCTATGAATTGTTAATTTCGGTAAGTAGCGAAACGAAAACCTAAATTGCTGTAGTGTTGAATAAATAAGCAATTCTCTAGTTGTACAATTATAGTTTAACGCATATTACATACTTATCTACTGAAAAATTGTTACTTAACTTGTTTTAAATACCACCAAAAATGCAAAATTGCATAGAAATCTGCAAAGTTTAAAAGTGTTAAGGAAAAACAAAAAAACTACAAATGATTCAGTTTTAATTAGCTTTCCCATATTTATGTCCTTTTGTTTATTGACATAATTATGTGGGATTATATTTATTTGCAGTTGATAGGCCTCGTTACAATACACTACAAAGTGGACTGAAATGTAAATCATGAAAATTGAGATATTTATACAGTAAAGATCTATTTTTCACAGTTTTTACACCATTGAATATATGTACAATGTACATAAATGCATATTTCATACATAATAAATATTAAAGTACCCAGAGAGTTTACGTTATTCATAGATCATTTTCCAACAAATGTTGTGTCTGTAAATCAATAATAATCGAATTCTCGTAATGAAACCTTTCCTAAAGCCTTGAAAACGTTCCGGTATTTTAAAACATTCCGCATTTTTCTGATGTAAGTACAACTTTTTGTAAACGAAAATAATTAATGTATAACAAGAATTTGTGATTAATATCGTGATGCAGGGGAAGCGTTTATGTAAATACGCCAGACAATACACACCAATGTATTGTGATAATACAATTATTGCAATTGCACGATTCATTCGTAGTGTAGCAATTTTTATAATCGTAATGTTTAACATTTTTAATGTTTAATAAAATAACTTACAGTTTGGAAATCTGTATAGTTATAGTTTATACTAAGTCAATAACTACAAGTATAATTCAAGTATTTGTAATTAAGAAATAAAGGCTTTCTAATCTCATGCAGTTATTTGAACGTTATCAAAACCCAAATACGCGTCACTTTTTATTTTTTTTTTAATTTACTCAAATTTTTAATTCTTTTTCTATCTGCCCGTTTATTTGTTTGGGATGATCCTCAAAACGGCTAAAAGGATTTTGACCAAATTTTCATTGGCAAGTAGAGGACTTGTCAGAGAATATCTTGAGAAATACATTGTACAAAATATCTTTCAGAACCAACACTTCGTATATAATTCTCAATAAATCGTTAATTATAATCAGCATCTAAAAATATACCTTAACATTTTATGTACCTATCTACATATATACTAGTATATACATATCGGCACGCTGTATTTCTTATGGGGTGGTCAACAAGTATAAGATGTGTGCGCGCTAATACCACATCGCGGTCCATACATATTTACTTCTTTCCCCTTCCCTAAATCTTTCATCATTCTCCTCACACACTTACGCACTGTAATTATCAAAAACCGTGTACAGTAGTTATCAATAAATATAGATAAAAATACACTAACAGTGAAATAACTCCAAAGTAATTTGAAATAACTACAAAGTAAAGGGCTTTTTGGAAGAGCGTGAGAACTTCAGCTACACATGTGTATTTAGACTTCCTCCATTCTTTTTACTTATACGGAACTTTAAAACACAATATACTATCATTTTTGTACTTTATAACTCCCAAAAATGTAAAAAATAGAAAATCTAAATAAAATGACAACCTCACTTCTCCCGTTCCCGCCAAAAAGTCCCATAGAAAATTTTATTTTTCATAGTACAAGTTATTATTTTAAAGGATTGCTTATTTTTTTTAATAGGCCATAATTATTTTATAGCATCTTAAAATTTTTTAAAGCTAATAATTTTTTAATGAAGAAGTAACATTTTATTGTGTAACTATGTATTTTATTAGCAATTCATAGCAATTTTGTCCTACATCTTCACCAATTTTGATGTGCCATTAAATGCATTCCATTTAAAATTACTCCTCTACTCATACATGTCATTGCCTCTAACGCTATGATTGTGAGGATGAGAGAATCATGAAAGGATATAAACATCTTACTACTTAAATTACATAGTTACAATTAATAATTATTTCAGTTGTTATAAGTAATATCGATACGATAATGTTATCTTATCAACATTCCGATTTTATCCATAAGGAAATAATGATGTACACGATAATTTAATATCGAATCCTACAGAAACTATGTTACGCGGACGGAAAAAAGAAACTGAACTGAACTGAACTGCGTAAATAGTGAGGCGGCCATAGTAAGCCGGTACGCGTATCACGCCATAGGCCGATTATATAATTTACCGTTGAACGTTTTTATCGCCATGATTTTGTTGTCCACGATACAATAAGGAAGCAAAGCAAACGTATGCAGTTGTATGAGGACGCTTTTAAATTTCCGTCCACGATAACGTAATGACGTGGACGTTGAAAAAGCTTATTTTTCAGCGGCGCAATAGAGAAGAATTTTGCTTACCTATAGATACTATAGGTAATCTTATAGGTATAGGTATCGTGGACGGTAATATTGTAAGGAAATAACGTTCAACGGAAAATTATAGAAGCGGCCATAAAAGTCTAACATACGAGCGTATGCAAACATTTACATCACAGCAAACCACCATTTCGCTAAAGCAATAAATAACTCACAGATTTTTATTACTAGTGCGCATGTGGTTACTTTAAATGTTTCACTAACAAATAGGTGATTCGGAGCCATTTTATTTAACGTATCGTCGTTTGTTAATATATTGTCTTTGTGAATTTTATGCTAATGAAAAACAATGATAAAAATCATAATAAGTGAATATTTCACATGATTTTTCTGTAAAAGCGAGTAAAGGCAAGAATGTCTACTGTTTATGAGGTCATTTAGTAATTTAAAGCGTGTACTGGTAAATGATAAATTAAACAAAGTAACACGATAACGATGACATAAGTGCGTAACCACATGGTTCTACTATTGTTTAAAAATCGAGTTACCAACCAAAGTTCCCTATAAAACGTTATCTACGGTTCTTTATCTATACTAGAATAAAAATACATTATTTGCAACTAACCATTTAACGGTAGTTGTTTTTTTATGCATATCTACCATTTATCTATTCATTCAATTGTAAAAACGTGCTCGCACCGAATGATTCATTAACCATTGTCACTTTCTTCTTTTCAAAAAATACCTATTTCAAAAGGCAAGACAAGGACTACTGTTTTATCAGCACAATCATATTTCCGTTTTTTCTGTAGTGTTCGTTTTTATATTGTGATTTATGATTAGAGCTCACTAGTTTAGTTTGTTATAATTTATACAATGACTGAATTTTATGTTAATATCCGACTGGACTTTCGGTTTCGGCGCAAAATTGAAATTACGATTTAGTTTAAGCTCTCGTTTGACCTTTTTACGTGGAAAACACATACCATCTCTGCTGAGCCAGAGATTACGTCAGACTTCTACTGACCATAACTACACGATGACCTAAGACGGTGCTATTCAAAGGCTTCCGAAATCTCCAGCGGCACGCAACCGAACAGTGATTACAACGAAATGAGTCCATGCACCACGTCGTCCTCCTCGTACTCCCTATGTGGAAGACCGGCTTTCAGAGCTTTATCTAAAATTTGCACAAATGTGACTACCTTCTAGGAATTTTATAGCCACCACGAGTGTGGATGTGTGGTCGACCAGAACCCGACGTTCAGTTTCACGCAGGGTTCTCCTCCAGCATATGTTGGGCTGACCTAACTACCTAACCTAACACAAATTAGTCGAATTCACTTCTAAATCCGCGGTGATATTGTCAACTGTGAGCTGGCATTCTCTAAAGTCGACAGACAAACATAGCAGTGAAAGAATTTTCGAGATTGAACAAAAAACAACAAAAATATCAGCAAAAAACCGAAAAAATTCCAGAAAAACGCGTGCGACGCCGAAAATTGAGTGACAACCCCGAAAATTTTTTCAATTGAAATGTGAGTTTTAGTGTCATCAACTTGGTAGAAAAATTTCAAATTAATCTGACAAGAGAAAGTGGAGAAAAAAGAGAATTTATTAAAAACACGTGTTTCAAAAGTGACGAAAAGGAAAGTTTTTAGTGAAAGTGATACCTGGGAAAGTTAAAGTGAGTGTCTACGAATAACCCCCAAAAAAGAAAATTCTGAAAACTCCAAGGGTTTAGCCGGGAACACTTATTTGCGGTTGGCCTAAAACTTGCTCGTTTTTGGGCCAGTCTGGAGAGGATTTTGAAGCGGTGACCTGTGCTGGAAATCTAATAGAGGATAGTTCGGTTCATTGACGAGCAAACCAGCGAGTTTCAGAATTTTTGGTGTAAGAGTATACCCAAAGTCGGGGCCGGTAGGCGGATAGGATTGCCTTGGTGGACCAGGGAACTCACCCGCCTAAAAAGGGAGGTGAATCGCCTGAAGCGTAGAATATCATACGCAGCACCGGTACGGAGGGCATGGGTGGTGAAGCAGTACCTGGCGTCGAAGCAGGAGTATCTGACCGCGGCGAGGAAGGCTCGGACCACCAGTTGGAAGAGCTTTTGTGAGAAGCAAGACAGAGAGAGTATGTGGGATGGGATCTATAGAGTGATACGCAGCACAGCCGCGAAGGAGGAGGAATTGCCCCTCGTCCGGAACGGTGTTGCGCTTCAAGGTGGGGAGTCAGCCAGATACCTGGCAGAAACCTTCTATCCGGAGGATAGCGCTGATAGCGACGGCGCAGAACACATGAGGATTAGAACAAAGGCGAATTTTGTAAATTCAGATGGACAAGACGGATCATGTGATCCACCTTTTACAAGACACAAACTCATGTGGGCTGCGTCGAGCTTCAGCGCAAAGAAGGCGCCAGGGCTGGACGGCTTCACTGCCGACATCTGCAAGGCAGCTATCACTCTAAAACCCGATATGTTTGTAGAGATGTTTAATAGGTGCTTGGACTTTGCGTGTTTTCCCACCATATGGAAGGAGGCCGCGATAGTGATTCTTAGGAAACCCGGTAGGTCGGATTATGCGAGTCCACGGTCCTATAGACCTATAGGATTATTGTCCGTAATGGGAAAAATCCTAGAAAAACTTATGGTCAATCGCATCAAGTATCATGTGCTGCCGGACCAGAGTTCGCGTCAATACGGTTTTACACCACAGCGTGGAACCGAGGACTCCCTCTATGTCATGGTCAACCATATCAGGGAGCAGGTGCAACGAAAAAAGATTGTGCTTGTTGTATCCCTGGACATAGAGGGGGCCTTCGATAATGCGTGGTGGCCGGCGTTACGATGCGAACTCGCAAATACAAATTGTCCGGCAAACTTAAGAAGGCTCGTGGACTCGTATCTGACCGACCGGAAGGTACGAGTGAGGTATGCTGGTGAAGAGTGTACTAGAGCAACTACGAAAGGGTGTGTGCAAGGTTCGATAGGGGGACCGACATTTTGGAATATATTGTTGGACCCCCTATTGAAACAGTTGGAAGAAAGGGGAGACTATTGCCAAGCATTCGCAGACGATGTGGTCTTGATTTTCTCCGAAGAAGACACCCAGAGTCTCCGAAGGAAGGCCGAGTCCGCGCGCCGCTATGTTGGGCAATGGGGGAATCGGAATAAGTTGAAATTCGCACCTAACAAGACTGAGGCCATGTTAGTTACGAAGAGACTGAAGTACGATCCTCTAGTGTTGGACATGGCTGGGGTGAGCATCGGGCTTTCAGAGGAGATCAAGATCCTGGGGCTCACGATAGACCGGAACCTTACGTTCAGCGCTCATGTGGAGAACGTGTGCCGCAAAGCGCTGAACGTATATAAGCAGGTGTCGCGAGCAGCCGGGGTCAACTGGGGGTTAGAATCGGGGGTGATCAGGACCATATATATGGCAGTGGTCGAACCAATTGTATTGTATGCGGCGAATGTATGGGCACCGGCGTCTAACAGACTGGGTATACGCAAGCGGCTGGGCGTGGTACAGCGGGGTATCGGGCAGAAGATCGCCAAGGCATATAGGACGGTCTCTCTCAACTCGGTGCTGCTGCTCGCGGGGATGCTGCCTCTTGATGTGAGGGTGCGGGAAACCGCCCTTCTGTACGAGATCAAGGGGGGGTACTCCCAGCGGGTGGTGGCTGATCGAGATGTGGAGAGGCCGGTACCTTACACCGAAATGCCACATCCTGCGAGCCTGATAGAGCTAGAGTACGAACGCGTGGAGGACAGTGCAGAGCTAGAAAAATGCAAGGATAGTCGGTGTAATCTTTACACCGACGGGAGCAAAATTGATGGTAAGGTTGGGGCGGCGCTGTCTATATGGGATGGCGTCGTGGAGTATGGAAGGAAAAAACTAAGGTTGGAACGCTACTGCACTGTCTTCCAGGCGGAACTCCTGGCTCTGTCTAGGGCTGTGGATTACGTGCGCCGCTGTGACACGCCTAGCTGCTGCATCTTCACTGATTCCAGATCTGCTCTGGACGCCGTGGTAGGATGGAAGACTCTGCATCCTATAGTGATGAAGTGCAAGTCAGACATCGTTGAGATGAAGAATGCAGGAAAATCTGTGAGATTATTCTGGATTAGAGCGCACGTTGGGATGCAGGGCAATGAAAGGACCGATGAGCTGGCGAAGGACGCGGCACTTAACAGGAAGACGAGGCCGGATTACGATAAGTGCCCCGTCTCATTCATCAAGCGACAGATCCGAATGGAGTCGATTGATGAATGGGACAGGAGGTACGTAAGTGAGCAAACGGCCTCTGTCACCAAGGTGTTTTTCCCGGACGCCACAAAAGCTCATTCGGTAGTAAGGAAGATTAGTATGGATAGTGTGATAGTGCAAGTGTTCACGGGCCACGGGGGGTTCTCTGAGTATCTGTACCGTTTCAGGTGCAAGGAGAGCCCGGCGTGTGCTTGTGACGAGAATGAGAGTGAAAGTGTGATGCATGTGTTGTGTGAATGAATAGAGTTAGACAGCAAAATAGATAAGTTTTCGATAGGACACTTAATGCAAGATAAAGGCAAAAGAAACACATTTATAAAGTATTGTAGAAAGGTAGCAGCCAAAGTTATAGCCAGAAATAAGACACTGTGATACATTAAGACTGCAATTACATTAATAATGTTACAATTAGAAATAAGAATTAGAATAAGACGATCTGTGATATAGGTTAAGGCTCTTATCACTGTGATATAATTTTAAGAATGACAAATATGTGCTAGAATAAGACTATATTAAGAATGTAATAATGTGATTAAAAGTGGAAAATGTACTGTGATATTAGCACGTAGGATAGGTTAAGATGTAGTTTATTGTAACATTAGTAGTAAGATATAAATGTATTGGCAGAGATTTTTTATGAAATAAAATTTATAGGACTTAGCTAATCAACTGTTAGGCTAGAATGGAAGGGAATTATACCCAGAGAGAGAAGTATAAGAGAGAGAACTGTAGTGATAGACGAAAAAGGGCCCTGGCTTTGCCCATGCTAGGGGTACGAGTATAAAAAAAAAAAAAAAAAAAGTCGACAGACATACTAGCGCCGCCTCGATGAGAGCGGCAGCGAGTCGTAGTCTTACTGTAAATGAATTTTTAGCGCTGTCTTCAGTAGCGATTGGTACAGTAGGAATAAGTCACCTCACCCCGTAATATAAATACTAAAAAAGTATTTTATTATACAATAAAACAGTTAATTTATCAAATAATTATTTCTAAGAGTTTAGTCATAATACAATTTAAGCGTGGTATCTAACTATTGGTAGTACGTACAGACCTACGTTACTTTCGCATGTTAAATGACCGGGACATGAGCAAATTAGCAGTTATTTGCTTAAACGCTTAAATTCATGTGTACCTATACAGTGTACAGAGAAACTAGTTCATCTATTTCGCTTGTTATCGAAATATAAACAACGAATAATATTAACAAATGGTTCATTACAATCTTAGTGTTCCGTAACGTAAAAGGAAAAAGACAACCTTGTATTACAAGGACTTAATATATACATAATATGATTGTTTGTGTATCTGCAAGAGTCGATTTGCTCATAAATAATATGACGAACAAACTTGTATACCATAAAGATCATGTTGTATAAAAAAGGCCGACTCCCACCCCGAGCATGACTGAATTTCCTGCCCTCAGCCTGGTACGAACTAAAGTCCTTGTCTGCATCTCATTTAGTTTTATATATACGCGAGTATAAAATAGTAAAAAAAACAATGCACACGAATACGTTTCATGTCTGTTTGTGACACTTGGCAGTGGCCGTGCGAAGCAATGGTGTGTAGATTATGTTCGTATAACCCTGCCTAGCACCGTCTTATTCATGCTAAATATTTCCGTTGTGTGCGTGCCATAGTGCGTGTGTATTAGCGCGCACACATATAATCCGCGTTCGCTAGTTTTATATAAAGTCATCATAATATTATTTTTAATTTTGTACTGACATAGTGATATTTCTTGTTAAGTTCCTTATGTTGCACTACTTAATATTAATAGCAAATTGAATACTTACTCAAATTCGACATGAGCGTTCCTTTCCGTCTCCGAAAATAATGGACCCTTTATTTTAAACATTTCAAGGAATATAAAGTGTTACCTACACAAAGTTTATAAGAAAAATACAACAAAAGTCCTAGACTATAGATCTATAGAAATTATGCTCAGTAAATACTATTTTATAAATATCGTACGCAACCCTATGTGCGTCGAGTCACCGAGTTGAATTTGCACTGACCATTTTTATGAAGTACTGACGGTCCGCCTCGACTTCGCTCGGGTTGAATACATAATATACATATAGCCTATCTGGAATAATGTACTTTTCAAATGGCGAAAGAATTATTCAAATCGATGCAGTGGTTCCAGAGATTACCCTCCACATATAAACAACTTAGGAAATCCTCTCTCTCTTTATATTATTAGTAATATGTAGATTTGTAACATGCCATAAAATTGCGTAGTATCATTTTTCGGCTCAATTTAATATTTCCGTTACTCATGTATTTGTTGCACAATTTAATTTGTAATTGTTGTAAAAATAAAGTATGTATCAATTAAAATAATCTATCCGTAATCAACTTAGCCTACCTGTATTTTAGGTTAGTATGCTCAAAGCATCAAAACAGAACATTCACGACCAGTAAGTACTCTATTCATCTCTTTATGGGCTAGTCAACCTACACATTCTGTACATTATT
Organism: Zeuzera pyrina; assembly: GCA_907165235.1. Classification (NCBI taxonomy): domain Eukaryota; kingdom Metazoa; phylum Arthropoda; class Insecta; order Lepidoptera; family Cossidae; genus Zeuzera; species Zeuzera pyrina. The sequence goes on from OU015629.1 coordinate 8,577,000, forward strand.
ATTTAGACAAATTATGCTAAATATGTCTGTACCTTCGTACAATGAAAGCCAGAACCTAAGTATAATATAAAAATAAATTGTTCAGAGTTCTGTTAATACAAGTGAAGAAGTGAAGTGAAAAGAACGCATCGAACTAAGTACCGAAAATAGAACAGTAGCGTTTACTCTTAGGCTATTATTACTCTCTCGTATAACACAATTTTTGTCATAAATGTTCCTTTATCCTGCTTTTCCGAAAATGTATGAGTAGATAGGTAGGTAGATAACAACTATTAAATAAAAAAAAGCCATTTCTCAGATTTTTATGAAAATTTCCTAAAAAACAAGTTATAAAATATAAATGTGCCAAACAATACACACCAATCATCTATCCTTAAACTAGGGCATTCCCTGACCTATGAGAACCAGACGACGACTACAAGGGGCGTTCCCGGTACACCCAGACCCGAGACAGTCTATAAAAGTTCGTTCCCTAAATTAACCCAACCGGAATTGAACCCGGAATCTTCCGCGTTTGGCTTGAACACCAAAACCACTGCACCATCAAGGTCGTCAAAGTTACAATTATTATTTCACTCACAAGTAAAAAATGTAGACAACATTTAAAATAAACATATTATATATAAACAATTAAGAAGTGATTACCTGAACAAAAGAACTGAGAATCCATCGTGTCTCTATCTATGGAACTGATTTCGATTATGGAAATTATAAAACAATATTATTATCAATCTGACTTATCACAAGCGAGCACTGATCAATGTTATTCGTAATCTATGCTTATCCTAGAATGTTAAACATATTATAACACGCAAGTACGCAACGTACTTATTGAGACTGAATGACGCTCTGTTCATACGAAGCCATTGAACTTTCTGCGACGCAGCATGTCGCAATAAACTGTCAGCTGCAGTGAAATTGGATCTCCTTTGTTTTTGGGTTCCGTAAAATGGAAACTATTACATTTTTCCGGGCACCGTACACCTGTTTGTACATCAATGTGTTCTCACACAACGACATAATAAATAGCTCTACGTCGCGTAGGTACTTCAAACGTAAAGCAGCCAAAATAAGCCAGCCCGCCTGTAAACACGATTGATTAGCCGTTATTTCACTAGAAAACAGCGGCTCTACAATTATTTCAATATTTGCAGTGCTGATGTAGTGAAATAATGCCGGTAGGTATTATTTTATATTATGAATGTATGTCATATTCATAAAAAGTCGATTTATTTTAATTATTTCGCTTTTGAAATGTGTAAACTATATTTTATGTCTACGTAACAACGTCTGTAACTTTTAATTCCAATATAAAATATTTTGGCATTATTATCCCACCCTGTTATTAAGTTATATTATGTCACGGGAAGAGTTGGTTTTACATGATCTTTTACATATTAATTTATCTTAACATGACATGTACCTTATTATGTTATTAGGTAATAACGAACAAAAACACAATTTTATCTTGGGCAAAATCACTAACAATGCTTTTCTGTTTACAGAGAAAATACATATGTGTATACATATACATAGTATAACACAATAGGTGCATTCACATTTAGTTTAATTATGTTTTATTATAATATCGAAAATATTTTTGGCATGTGGATTCACATTCTTCAATAATAGTTACGATCATTAAATTATAATATATCTCACTAGTTATATTATAATTTAGAGACCCACCTCGGCTTCGCGCGGGGACTAGATTACAAAACGTCAGTATTTCTCTACTTCTGCAGACTTATCAAACTTAATGTGAATGTGTTATGTGTTATTTATGTAAATATGATAATAGCGAAAACTGCATTGAAATCCAGTTTAAGTTGTAAGCAAATACACACACAAACGTAAATCGTGACTTTGTTTTTTATGTAAGTATTTACAGATAAACAATTTGAACAAAATCCAAACATGTGTGGTCTACTATGGTGTTTATTATTGTGATCTCAAATATGGAATTAAAATGACATTCCATTTATTTATTATTCATACAATTTTAACATAAGCAGGAACTATAAATAATAGAATATAAATAATAGAACTATAAATAACATTTTCAGAATCTTTATTCCTTCCAAATTACATTTGTTTTTATTTCAGAAAATATTCGGAACGCTGAATTTTAATTAATATCCACAAAAATTTTAATTATTCATAATATGGGATTATTTTATCTCTCCAAATATATTTGTACCATTAAGGTACCTATGAAATAAATCCATGACAATCGCAGTAACATTATAAAGAGTTCTCACTCAATTTAATGTATTATTTCGTAAAGTTTAGAGTTTAGTTTCCATAATTACGTACCTACTCATTTAGCAATTTTGTAGTATTATTTGAGTTTTTCTAAAAATGAATATACCGTAGTAGAGCCAAACGGACAACGATGTTAGACATTTTGATAATCAACTTAAAGAAACATGTTTTTAAATTTTTAATACGCTTAGGCATACATTAAACTACAGATTTTAATAATCTTTCATGGACTGCATTGAAATTTTGATAATTTAATGTACTATATATATTTCAAACGTTCTGTTTGCGCTCATTGTGCTCTGGTTCAAAACACTTAAGGACTCTAGCTACCTTTATGCTACATTATCTACTACGAGTAGGTACTATACGTATATATCAAATCAAATATTAATTTTTTGCACAAATTAACATTTTTTCCAATTAAGTATGTTTTTAAATTACATATGTAGTTGTCGTTGTTATATATATAAGTATCTTATACTATTTGTATTAAATGCATAATATTAGTTGATACCACCAAAATATAAACTTGTTGAATGACACGTATTTCTCTTCTCATCGAAGAATCTTCTAAAAAGTTTAAACTCGGTTTGTTAATCTGGTTATTCGAAATACTATATTGCGAAATACCACTTTGATGACAAAAAGTCGACACTTCTACTGGAGCTATAAACCCAGAGAAAAACGTGGACGAAGAAAAAATACTCAATTAAACAATTTACCGAATAGAACTTACAATAATCTTATATTAATGGGATATAAAATCTAAAAGCTGAAAAAAGTATCGTTTCGAAGTTCCTGTTTATTTGAGCGATAACCATAAGTTTGTTTTTTTAGAAATATGAACTGAATAATATTGAATTTTATCGATTATATTATTTTTTATTAAGCTTATCGTTTTTTTCAGAATTAATGTAACGAAAACATTTTAAAAAACACACTTCGTCATCCAAATGTCAAAGGCTCACATTTCACATTTTAACTTTACGAATCTCAACCCTATTTTTTTACCTGGGAATACCTGGCCTTAACTCGCATCACGTACTAACCGAGTCTCCTGAACTCCCGAAAATGCTTCGTTATTAAAAGGAAACACGTGTTCATTAATAAGTTTGATTTTTAGCGGAATACAGCTAAATAGCTAAAAATACCTATAAAAATATAAAATAAATTTAAGTGACATATAAATTAATAACTATATAATCTTGGTTTAAAGAAATAATTTATTAATAACATCACTAATTGATAATTACTGCAAACAAAAAATACAACGTGTTTTACACAATATTGATACTAATAACACTGACGGCTTACTTTGTAGTTAATCACTAGTCAATTAAACCATTAGTACTAGCACAAACAATACGTTAAAAGTCACTCAATGTCAATACAAATCCGCCTAATTGTCATTATCTTGCCTAATTAAAAGTAGCAAATAGCAATTATTAGTAATTAGGTTTAATGTTTTCTACGTGAGCCTACGTGACTACTTTCTTTCCATTCCCTCTACATTAAAGAACAGAATAATTAAAAGTCAAATTAAAAACTTAACTCGAAAACAGCAATTTAATAAAAGTACATGAGAATTGGGCTACATTACCAAATAATAGATAGACAAACAGACAGACAATGTTATTAAAGTTACAACACCCCTATTTTTCATCTGGAGTTTACGAAGATTTCTCTATTCAGTCGTTCAGTTTAGCAATTCCCAAATAATACATACACAATAACATACATATTATTTACATATATTTATTAAATGAATGATACCATTACAGTGGATCCAACTACAGGAGCCAATTTATTTACAAAAATATTGTGCATCAAGTTTTGTTAATGTAATGCTAAATCGCTCATAACTATTTAGGTTGTCTACCAATTGTTTGTTGTTTTGTCGAGATTCTACAAGAGACAAGACTGCATTGCATCGTTATTAAGAAATCGGAAGAAATACTAAACCATTTCAGATACTATATTATTTAGCGAAAGCGTGAGAAAAAACTATCACAATTTCACAATTTGTAAATTTTATACCTTTTACTATTTAGTATTCCCTACTATTAGCTACAATAGAAGATTTATTTCGCACAAATTTTGCATGAAATAATCCTTCGTACACAGAGTATGGGAGTCATAGGAATACTTTTCTTCTATTAAAACAACGATTTTATCTTTAGTTCAACTTAATATACATTACGTATAGTACAATATAAAAATTAAAAATGTACACTAATTTTCTAATCTCCGTTTTATAGAAATGAAGGTCACCTTAAAACATGTAATTACTAACAATCACTTTAGCAACGACGAGCACAATAAGAAAAACTCAAATAAAAATATAACTTTCTTCTTCAACGCGAATGTAATATATATTGCAATATATATTTGTTTAGGTACGTAGTAAAAATTTGTAGCATGATAACAGTACCACGGTCTCGGTACCCGATAATTATAGCGGTAATTTGGATAAATACTAATGAAAACTTTGATAAAAAAAATGACATTGATATTATCTGTAACTACAAATTGTTTATCATTTTTACTCCTACATTTATATAATCTACCAATACTATTCTCTCTCGCTTTCTCCAAACTTACAATAAATAACTTGAAAAATTAGTTCTTACAAAACTAAATTAAAATAAGAATGTTCACAAATATTTCAAATAAGTACTGAAATTCCTTACTAATTATTAATAATTAAATTATGTAAAAAAATTGCCAATCATTTTATGGCCTTACTTTGATTGATTCGATCGGAAAACTCTCACTAGTAATAATTATTTTAAATAGTATCTTTTGACATGCGCAGTACGTTCATGCTATTTTATTTTTAGACGAAATGTGACGCAATGCTTTTTCAGTAACAGTATCATACAAAACATAATCGAACGTAAATTATAGGCTTACCTTTCTTTGTCGATGTCTCCTGAAAATTACGTTGTGCACGAAAATACGACACCGACTTACATGAAAACGTCTCACAAAATTTCACTGAAAATTTTAACTTGGGCGCAATTTAATAATTTCACTTGAAATAATATTGAGGACGCGTATTTACAATTTTATTTTCATTGACAATTCGGCGAACGAAATATCGAACGATCTGTTGTGATAGTACTAAATGCCGCACACAACCAACGCTCTTTGGCGCACAGCGGTGTACTGGCAAGCGTAGAGAGCTTGGCGTGGAAGAGTATGCCAACATCTGATTCTGTCAAAATAATCGCACAAAACAGGCGTGTGGACGCCTCGGGAAGGGCGCACGCGCTAATAACTCGCAACGTGAATCATCCACATTGAATTGTAATGTTGAGACTTGTGACATATACAAATATTAGTGTAAAATATAATTGTGTCATATTATGAGGAGTCCCTTATATGTCGCTCGCAGTTCCCAGTTTCAATTATTTATTACTAATTAATTTTATAATTATAGTAGTATTTTACCTGTTATACCATTTCCTCCCGGATGCCACAAAAAGGGAATGGATAAAATAAATTTTGAATCGAATTTGGAAATTTTTAAATATAAGTTCTATTTGGAAAGGAATACAATTATTCTAATTTACCAATACAAATAAAAAAAAACAATAATAAAAAAATTGTAAGTATAGAACGTAGGTGTGATAATATGGTGTTTAAAACAAGTATAAATACCTTATAAATTACCCTTTGAAATTATACTTTACATATAATTAGAAAAGATACTTTAACCACTGGCTTATGGTAGATGCTATTGTTTCATATTCATAAATTCCACTCGCGAATGATATCTTCGCATTTAGGCAAATTTTTCGTAGTTCTTTACTTTTTCACATAAATCTTCTGAACTGGATTATCCGACATGTCACGGTGAGGTGGCAAAATAAATATATATAGATACCATTAATAATAAATATTATACCATTCTTGATTATAGAATTATCTGTTAATTATTATTTTCACATCATGCTCATTTTTCACACATTCACAGCATGTTAAATTCTTTACATAATCTTTGTTTGGACTTGATCGGTATCTCTTTTCAAATTCTTTTTTTTTCCTTTTTACATCTCACAAAAAATCAACTTGTCTTTACCCCATCACATCCTTTTTTTTCCTCGTTTGTTCTTTCTCATTCCAAAAATTCTCTTCTATTCTTCCAAAAAAATATATTCAGATTTTTAACTTGCCAGTTCTACAATTAATTTATCTAACAACCTCTAAGCTCATAAAAAAGGGTAGAATAGAAAAAAAAAATGGTACCCAAAAAAGTGGTTCAGTACTAGTCACATTGTCTTGCAACAAAAGAAAGAGTATTATTATATATTTTTATAAATAGACTAGGTAGACTTACCTATAACCATTTTATATTCTACATAATTATAGCAGCCAACAATTGTAATAAAAGCACCGGTCATATTCGTTGTTCTACTCGTACTCGTAATAAATTGTTTATATTTATTTGCTTCAATTCGGTTTAGAAAAGCATGCATGCCACTTTTCTGAAATATAAATTCTTAAGCTAGAAATAGGTGACCCAGAAATTCCTAAAAGTAACGACGATTGTGGATTTATTGTAATGTATTTATACCTAATAAAAAATTACAAGATATTTATTATATTATACTAGCAATCAGCGTTTAAGTATGTATCCTCTCCACCAACGAGGATAGCATAAAGTGCGCGTATAGTATAACAAGTATTCTGTGACGTAGTTAAGGCGACGCATTGATAAACAATAATTTAATCCAAAATAGACCTTCTGGTGTATGCAAAAGTGCGTAAGCTTACGAAAAATACGAAAAAGTATTTATTTTCGTTTATTTTAAAAACTATAATTAATGTTACAAAATCCAACTGCATTTTTAAGAATATGGTTAGATTAAAACTATACAGAAAATTAAGAAACATAAATCGGTCCCGTTACTCCTAAAAATGTAAACCTCTGTTTTAAAAGAGGTTTCTTTGATTTTTTTTGTGATACAAAAGTTAACCAATCGTGTATCGTAACTGTCAAAATAAAGTAAATGAAATGAAGAATCAGGTTACCAAATATAACTTTCATACGTTTTACAGGCACTTAAAAAAATTGAGATCCCTGCCGTCAAAATTTCTAATGCGTCGCCTTAAATGGAAACAATCATAATTGAATAAAGTTGAAAGTAAGTTTTTCTACCATTATGAAAATCTGAAAGAGAAAGAAAATGATGATGATGGTGACAGATAGTAACTTTTCACTGTGTGGTTCCACTTTGCCAATTGTATAAGCTGGAATATTTTTTTTCAGAAGTAGCACGAATATGTGATTTTTGCTGCACCTTAATGCTCCGTCTACACCTAATGAGATATGGCTTGAAGTTGTGTGTTGAAATGTTTTGTGCTCTTTTTGTAGGTCAAAGTCACAAATTATTTTTAAACATTGAATCTACCACGTAAAGTAAGTTAAACATTTTGTTTGCGATAACTGAAAATGCATTAATTTATCTCAGCGGATAACATTATTGTAAACAACGTACAAGGCACAAACAAAATCTTGTAATTAATGGAATATTTTCACGTAATCATAACTGGATTGTTGCTTTCTGATACTTCTCATATATTTCTAGTACATGCATTTTTAAAATCGGTTTACCATATAAAGCTAGTCACAGATGGTAGCACGCGAAATTAATAATTGTAATAAGAAAAGGTTATACAGAATACATTGTAGGTACATATTATTATTTATATTATTATTTACATATATATTACACCTGAACTCCAAGGACTCATCCTTGATCGTCTCTATAATTTAAAGTATCTTATGTACTCAGGTGCTAACCGCGTGCTATTTCATATATTTTCATTTAGTTTTCGTAATTCATTTGTACTTATATTATTGTGATACACCCGCCAAAATTAAAAAATTGAGACGTATTTCATCTTAAAGAGTAATAATAGCAAACAGTCGTCTTAACAATCCTAAAAAAGTTTAAAGCAAAGACACGGTCCACTAATCTATTGGGGGAGCTTATTATATACTACTCTGTCAAGAAAGTACCGGGAAAAGATCAATAATATAAGAAATGTTAGTTATTCATCCAAATTTATTTTATCACCTTCAAAGTGTGCTCCTTCAGAAACGATGCGCATACGCCAACGAATAATTCAATCATCAAAACATTTTTTAAACGCTTTTTCCGGAATTAAGTTTAGTGCTCGCCGCGAATTCTCCTTTATCGAATTATCCTTCTACCGAATGAAAACGGGTGCCACGAAGTGGTAATTTGAGTTTAGGAAAAAGAAAGAAGTCGGCTGGAGCCATATCTTGTGAATAAGGTGGTTGCTCGATGGTATTTGTTGAGTTTTTGGTCAAAAATTCTTTCACAATGATGGCCTTGTGCGAAGGCGCATTATCGCGGTGCGAAATCCAAGAATTTTCTTTCCACAAATCTGGCCTTTTTAGTCGAATTTGCTCTCTTAAACGCCGCATAACGCCCAAATAATATTCTTTATTTACCGTTTGACCTTCCGGCAAGAATTCCGAGTGCACAACACCGCGATAGTCAAAGAAAACAGTCAACATGACTTTGACTTTTGATCGACTTTGGCGTGGTTTTTTCGGTTTCGGTTCAGTTGGAAGGCGCCACTCCGAAGCTTGTTGACTAGTTTGCATGTCAAACTCGTAAACTCACGTCTCGTCACCAGTAACAATGCGTTTCATAAATGTTGGGTCGGAATTGACTCGTTCTAGCATGTCCTCAGCGACTTATGCGATTGTGTTTTTGAAGAAAATTCAGGTCTTTTGGGACTAGCCGAGCGGCAACATGTTTCATACCCAAGTGATTATTTAAAATGGTACAGATCGACTCGTGAGACACAAAAAGTTCGGCGGCTATCTCTCTCAAACTTGAATGAGCATTTTCAGTCACTATTTCAATCACTTTTGCGATGTTAACTTCAGTTGCAGACTTCGATGGCCTACCAGAGCGAGATAAATCTTCCATCACATCTCGACCGCTTTTGAACGCTTTGTACCACTCATAAGCACGTGTTTTTGATAAAGTAGATTCACCGTAAGCCTTCTGTAACATTTTCAGTGACTCCGAACACGAAATTCCATTGGCGATGCCATATTTAAGACAAACTCTTTATTCGATGTTTTTGTCCATTATGAAATTCGCAATATACACTAGAATGATATAACTAAAAACAGCACTGTATTTAATCAAAATAACAGATGCAACTCAAACTCCGCGCCAAAATGGAAAACAGTTGTGCCAATCTAACAATCTTAAAAAAAACAAAAATTGAATTTGGAATCATAAACAAATCATCCATTCCCGATACTTTCTTGACTGAATGTATGTAATATAGCACACTGCACATATCGATTAATAGGAGGTAGATAACCGAGTCAAACCTAAGGTTAAATTCTTGCGAAATATAAATAAAGAATATAAATAGAAAATAAATTTTAATAACGCATTTTGTTTTAAAATAATTCATACATTACTCTGAAATTTTAGTGACCATAAAATACATTCAGTGTAGGTTCTTTCCTAAAACTTTTTATTGTCCCGTCTTGTTGGAATCACTTCATAATAAATTTATTTAAACTTTAAGAGAATAGATATAAAGGAATTTATAGTATGCAATCGAGAATATTATCTTATGTCCTTTACGCCACTTACTTAATTTAATTCATTGTTGTTGTTTCAATGACTTGGCGGTCGAAGCAATATGATCACCTGCATTTTCAAAAATCCACAACACAATATTTGTAGCCGCTAAAGGGAACTGACATACAAACTACTTTGCACTCCAACCTCTCGTTCCTCAAAACAGTTTAGTGAATAACAAACATATCGTGTTTTAAATCTATAATTTACACGCAAAATAGTTATTTACGATAACTTAATTTGACATTATATTTATCTTAGGGGATAAGTTTATCACAAACGACGCAACGTGGTTTATGTTTGTCTTGTAAAACTGTAAACTAACTGTAACTGTAAACTAGATCTTACAAATATTACATTTCGTTCAGTGGTTCTTTATCTTTTTCTTTTGCTTATGCAAGCTAAGTTTAAGTCGATTATACATAATTAATCTAAAAAGTATAACGGATACTACTGTTATAATAGCTAGAAAATACATACATACACATATTTACTAGTAGATTTTGAATAAATTTCCTTTCCCATAATTGATTGATTTTGCTTTGATGCTCTATTCACATCGGTGAATAGAGCATCAAAGCAAAATCACAGCTTATACATAATATATCTAAAACGGGAAATTTATTGCGATTACCTTTTATTTTGGCTTGACGTTTCGAAAAATTCCCATTTTATTTATATTGGCGCTCCGTCCTCTCTGACTACCCCGTTAGGGATACAGCGTGAGGATATGTATGTATGTATATATTTTATAATGCAACGCGAAAGTTTGAAAGTGTATAAAATCCACAGACTTTTAAATGGGAGCAGACTATACCTATCGGTTCAAAATGCGTGGCAAATTTAACACTAACAAATATTACTCACACACATACAGAACTCAGGGTCGCATTAAGGAGTGGGTATCTATATTATGTATTATCTTAGAGCGGGACTATTTGGGACACTCCAAATTATATTTTTCGTGTGATAAAATAAAGATAGTGTAGTTTTAAGTTTGTAAATATTAACGTATGTATGTACTTTTTGTTAATGTAAATAAGGATAAAATTAATTGATATACATACTAGTATTAGAGATTATTACTTTATTATATTCCTTCTTTTTGTAGATTGTTTTTGTCACATGAAGGATGTAATTTGGAGTGTTCCCAATGGCTCCACGATACAATATTATGATTGTTCGTTCGATACATGAGGCCTGACGGCTGTGCGCTGCTGGTCTTGGGCCGCATGTGATGACCTTGCTTGCGGTTCGATTTATGTAGGTACATGAAGTTTAATGACATAAACGATATATTTCTAAAAGTCGGGAAAGTTGATAATCAGGCAAGTGAAAGTTTTGAATTTAGACTTTTTGGCGCGAACAAAAGAAGCGTGGTTAGCATTTTATTCAAAATTGAGATTTGCTATTTTTTGTGCTTTTGGGAGTTTTAAGTGCAAAAATTATAGTATATTGTACGTTAAAGTTGTGTACGAGTGAGAGGAGTTGGAGGAATTTCGTTTAACAGTCCTTTGTAACTCCAGTAAAGCCTACTTACCATTGCTTTACTGTAAGTATTAGAGACTTGGTTATGAGAAAATAGAACAAGTTTTATATCAGACGAGTATTATAGTTAACTATTTTTCTAAGGAGATAAGCGTCAGTGAATGTTTTATAAAATTATTAAATAACTCTTCATCGCTATGCTTTGTCCATTATTATTTTCTCTAAACTACGCATAAAACTCAAAAATTAAAAAATCGGGAGATAGTCGATGGGTGATCTATCACATTGAGAATAAAAACTAAAATATCTTACACAATAAAACAAAGAATGTTTTCAGTCTTTTATTTATTAATCGGATTGTTTTCTTATTACATTTTCTAAGAACTCATTATAGATGTGCATCAAACACATCATTTCACTGTTTTTCAATGTGTACCACAAGTACTCGTAACTAGCGCAGAATGTCAGATATGCTAAGGATTACCATTGCAAGTAATCGTAGGTATTATTTGTCATTATTCGCCTCGAGATATCCATATTTGTTTTCACCATTTTTACATGTGAACTCACAATTTATGCATAATAAAGTCCATCTTCGATTACCTGAAGCAAGAAAGTTGTATTATTTTATAAATAAATTAAAAATAATTTTGTAATTATGAAGTATGGATTCCAGCGCTAGCTTTTTTCTAAACAACACTGGTCCAGGTTCAGCCCAGCATAGCGACTAGAGATTAATTTGACGATAGCATGTTCATTTTTAATAGGTATGTTAAATTTCATGGTCAAACAACAACAGGGTTTTACGGGTGTCTCTTTTACATAATAAATGGGGTTCAAAATGTTTTGAGCACAAAACACTGCCAGAATTGGTCTGTTCTTTTATGTAGTTCTTTAACCAAAACATTTAAAGATTTTCATCCTTTAGAAACCCGAAATTAACAAGGTATACATCAAAATCAAAAGATAGTTGCAAAAAATAGATAGTTGCTTAACCTTAGGCACCTGTCCGTTAATATTTAATTTTATTACGAGACTCAGTTTTCTCTGAATTCGGCCCTCTTTAAGTACAAGTACTAATAATGTCAAAATTGGTTAGGTACTTGGTACAAAAATATAAAAAACCTATAGAAAAAACATTAAACAATATAAGGAAACTTTAATTTTAATAGTTTTCAACATATTTAAGTGTCGGAGTCACGAAATACAAAAATATCAGCTAACTGAATGCAGTAATCAAACAATTTGCAACATCAGATTTACTTACCGATGTAACGTGATTTTCGGGGCTTTTGTGTATGAGGCGTTGCAACTATTGAGGGTACAACACTTTTGTACCTTTTTTTGCACTTTAAATAACCAAAATAATGTTTATACACCAAGAAATATTTAATCATCGAACATGTGACGTACTACACAAGTAAACAGACGCCATACTCCGCTTATTTTGACTTAAGCGGAAGATGGCGGCTGCCACGGTTTCGGAATTGTCTATGTGTGCCATTGTGTTGCAACAACTGAAAGAAAAGGATAAAGATATACAATTTTAAACTACAATGAAAGTGACAGTGTTATTACTTACACGGTATATATGTGTGAGTAAATTATGTTTGATCTGCTTCCATTTATAAATCTGTGATAAAATCACAGCTTGATATCATTTCTAACACAAATATATAGCTCACAGATACCAAAAATAAACCAGAGATGACTACCCATCACCGTTAGGGCCGTCAATGTCAAGGTCAAATCAATTTGTTCAAGTAAACCCAATTGCAAGGTATTTTGGACGTCAAATCTACTTTAGTTCGATTCGAATAGAAAACCTGAGCACTGAAAAGCCAACAGGAGTCTCAGTCAGGTATCATTTTTTCAACATCATTCTACAATAGTCATTTAAAATACAATATTCATAAAGCCAATAAATGCATGTCAGTGAGGATTATTTCCAGGCTGTTTTTTTTTCTATGAAATCTCTAATTTTGCAGTATACTTCTCCACTCAGCGTCCGTTTAATAACGAGTTTAAATCTTTTTCCGTTAATTGAGTAATTTCTTGAGAAATTTTATAATAAAAACGAACACAATTGCCCAAAAAACACCCACTTGACTATTGTAATTTAAAATTAGGAATAACTAGCTGATCAGGATTTTGAGTTTACATCGTATTCAAAAAGCATTTCTTTTGAAATAAATCTATACTTTTTCTAGTGTACATTATGTTTTCAAAGATGTATGACGAGGGTAAGGTGAGATAATGAGCCAACCTTCGGAGTTCGACCTGCAGACTACTTATTTGAATGGCCCATGCATGGGCTACGGGTTAAAATCGTATTCGCAAAAAAAAATTATACGACTAATTAAGATTTAGTTAATACTAAATGAATGCATTTTGTAAAGCTCTCTACGAATAATGCATCTTATGTACCTAATGTCATTACATACGATCATTTTAGTCAAATCGCTATTTTTGTATTCCGTTCGTAAAATAGCGAACTTGTCTTCAAGTATACCCAGGGGAATAATTACCGCCGTATCAGCCGTACCAATGGTTCTAGGGCCTCGAGCTACAGGGGCCCCGACATGTATAAGCAAAAATTTATCTATTTGCAATAGTATTAGACTAATTTGGATTCTAGGATCATTGTTTTTAACTTTTATAATACAAGATATATACATGTAGTCGTAATATAGTACCTACATGTTTTTTTTACCTTGTACATACTTATAAATATAGATACTTCTTTTGGGAATGCGAGCGTTTTTATCTATTATATAAAAAAAGCCTTTTGGGCTCCGCCATATTTAGGTTAAATGGCTTCCCCAAGAAATATCGATACAAGGCTCATTTAGGACTAGCTACGCCACTGAGTATACCATTCACAAAGCAACGGCTTGGCTTATTATATATTAGTTATAAGCTCCCAAATATATATATGAAATGTCATATTATGTATGCATACTTCGCGAAAAATTTGGTTCCGACCACCGTCGTGCCTAAAAAATACCGAATCTAAATACATCTAAAGATAAATATGTTGCTACATCATGATCTGGCCAGGCATAACATAAAACCCTGAGCAGTTTGCCCAAACCACCCAGATCTTGGGCTGCCCCAGGCACACCACGATCTGACCATACGACGCATTTGATGCCACTAATGGTGCTGTTTCCACGCTCTATGTTTTACGCATGTGCAAGATGACTGCATCAAAACAAGTTAAATATTGTACCAAAAAAAAAAACCAGAAATTACAAGAGTTCTTTGCAATTGACACAATTAATTGCACTTAATTTTTGTTTACTAATACTTTGGATATGCTCAACTATTGCTATGTGAACCATCAAATATTTTGTATTGAATGATACGGCAAGTGTCAGTAAGGCATTTCATAAAATAGTGACGTTTCGCGAAAGCCCAATATAGCCCTGGGTCTACGATTTTCCGAGTTGGGGCAAGATTTTGACATTTGCGGCCCTCATGCTTATTATCTTTTCGATAATAACCTCACACTACGCACGCGCTCAAAAATTCACATAGGTTGCGTTCCAAAATCCGCGTTTCCGCCTGGGGCAGGAACCCTAGTTTGCCCAATCACCCAGATCTTGGGCTACCCCAGACACACCACGATCGGACCGTACGACGACATAATTATATTATAAAATTTTAATAACTTGTGTTTACTAAATCTCAGTAAGCGATAACACTAAAAATGTTTATTTGACTTTGTTTTAATATTTTAAATTCCTCGTGGTTGAATATAACTTATTGCAATTGAAATAATCTTTAATAGTAAACAGAATTCGATTTCGTTTTGAATCAATCCTATATTACAGCTACGTAAAAAACTCTCAGTACGATTATAGGTATATTAATGTAACTATGCTGTCTTCAATTAAACATATATATTTTATGTATACTCGTATATTTTCTTTAACCGACTTCAAAAAAAGGAGGAGATTCTTAATTCGCCTGTACATAAGTTTTTTTATGTATGTTCAGAGATAACTTCTTTACTTATGACCCGATTTCAATTATTTCTTGAGTTGGGTTCAGTATTTATATTGGTATTGGACCTTGGACTTTGAAGAATAAGGGCTCGGGGTAGATAATAAGGCTAGGAGGTTCCCGGCCTGTTGTAACAGGCATCTAAAGGAGTTTTAGGGATCGCGACTGATCGCAGATAAGTATGAGGTTGTCCACCATGTAACCCAAAGGAGGACTACATAATATGACATTTGGCACACTTACTTTTACCTCGTGTAAAGTCAGATTTATTTGGCAAAAAAAAATCAAATAAATGACAAAACTAAATATGTTTTTGAATTTGGTCACTGCGCTTTCTTTATATTTCCATTATTAGATTTACGTTATAAATGGTACATGATTCATGTATATCGCGGAAGAATCCACTGGTTTCGGTTTGTCGAAGGATATCCTCATACAGCCTCAACAGCAGGTCTTATAAAACAAAATACCGCGAAAAGTTCAGTAGCTCTTATTAATAATTTCCGGTAATTAAATCGTGTAAAGTATTCTGAAATATTTTTCCTTATCCGCTTATAGCTATTATGGGACTGATTCTCTTTGTACTTTCTGGCCTTTTAGCAATTGTAATTACCAAAAGGCCATCTGAGTTTCTTTTCGGTTCGACACGAAGCGATTTCATTGTGCATGCGTTGGTACATTCACCTATCTGACATTAAGTACACCGATTAATAAAAAATTTAATGCAAATTCCAATGAATAAGTAATATTATATTATAATTGAACTTTGGGTTTCATGTTAATGTCGAAAGGTTGTCTTATTTAAGGGCTGATCCAGCCTCGGACTCATGTAAGTTAATTGACTTCAAAATCACACATCTATATTACCTACATAACACTTGACACTTAAACATCATTTGACCTCATAAAAATCTTATATTTATTTGGAAAAAGTCACCTTTATGGTTTGGTTATGTCTGTATGTACATTTTTATACCCGTCCGTGTCACAGCCGATTTATCGCCATCTTTAAACCTGAAACGGACTTGAAATTTAGTACAGAGAGCATTAAAGCAGTGATTTAGAGACGCAAATTGCATTAGCGTATTTAGGGATATTTTCCAGGGGGGCCAGGCCCAATTTCAGTGAACACGATTGGCATCACAATTCATAAATAGATTTACACTTCTTATGTATTTTGTCACTGTAACGTCATGTTACACGTGTTTGAACAATAAACTGAATTCTACCACACGAATTTATCAAAAGCGTTAAAGCCACAAAGTATAGTAGTATACTATATCTATTTGATGCTGACCGTACGTACTAAAAGTAATTTCCACTACAATTTATGAGCTAGTGTATTTCAATCATTAATTTTCAGAATGTAATTTTTTTGTAAGTTTCGTGAATCGTGTTAATTTCGATTGATTAAAAAAGTATCAAATATTAATTAATTAAAATAACTTTAATTCACGTTTCTTCTCTGCGAAACTATTTAAAACTTTTTCTGGTGTGACGTTTTCCTTGACGCACTTATTTTTTACTCCAACGCAAAAAAAGAGGTGTTATAAGTTTAACTTGTGTATCCGTGTGTCTGTCTGTGGCATCGTAGCACCTAAACGGTTGAACCGATTTTGATTTTGATTCTTTTGTTTGAAAGGTGGCTTGATCTAGAGTGTTCTTATCTGTAACTCAAGAACATCCGCTCAGTCGTTAGAAGACCATTAGCACTTTTCTAGTTATTGAAAAGGTGCGAGCATCTTCTACTGGTCTGATCGATTAAAAATTTAGTATTGTGTGACTTCAATGATATTACAATAATATGGTAACCTTAACTTTATGCTGCAGCATCTTCTGGATTCAGCAGTATATCCAACTCCTCAAAAATTTACAGCATAAGTATCGTGTTTGGGCTAATTAGAATGGTTATAGATATAGATAGATAGATCGTGATCGGAGTCTGATGATGGAGCAGGAAAAAGTATTAGAAAAATACAACTAATTTTGCAATTTCGAGTATCATCTTGGAAAGTATTTATGTGAATGTGGGGATAGAGTGTCGATTGCAGCGTGTTTAAAAAGCATGAAATAAAACTTAATAATTTATAAAACGCCAGACCCGTATAAGAAACATCTAAAAAGTTAAAAAAAAATATTATATGTAGCTATTGGCCCTTTAAGTATATGATAAGTTGTAATGTAAATAATAGTAGTAGTAGTATATCCAAATATCCAAGCGTTCTCGAGTCGGGGGACCGCTAATTAAATAAGGTAAAACAGAATGCAACTAAATCGCCAAACACCCCCCCTATTTACTGAAAAGTAAATAATGCTTATATTGGACCCATTTTTTTATGTTTTTAAATTTAGAATTTATTTAGGGGTAGTATGGAACTTAAAAACAGCTTGTTCGAACTTGGTACAAAATTCAATGTTAAAGCGCATCTGACGCACTCTTTGCCAGATTTTTTTAAACTTTATGATTAAAATTACTTTTATTACGGAAGTGACTTAAAAAAGAAAAGAGGAAACTGAACTATATTTTAATAATCTTGCATTAATAATAATGGGCAAAAAATATCCATTGTTTTGAAGTCTTTGTATTTGGAATTTAAAACAATAGATAGTTTTCCTTTTGACATGGGCCTTTTTGGTTAGGTCAAAACAAAAATGATGCAAGTAAGGAGGTACTTGATAAATTAATGTTGTTGCCATATTTTCACTAGCTTTTTAGACTTTAAGCTAATCATTAACCTAATAAACTGAATTAGCTATTCAAAAACGCTCGTATTTATTTTTGAGAATTTGTACTGAAATAGAAAATAAAATATTGCTCACAACGACTCTGATATAAATTGAGACAAGACTTTAAATATTTAAAAAGTTTAAACAATAGATCCCTTACCTATTTAATTATTTATAAATAAACTAATCGTTACGAGTTATTATCATATAGAGTAAAGAAAATAACTACAGCGTAATAGTAATAACATTACGAAATGACAAAATAATAAAATTAATATATTACCTAGTATCAAATTGTGTCTGCGCATTATAACTAAGTCATTTAAGATCATATATTATTTCAATTAATAAATGACAAATAATCACAGGAATTTATAGAAATATGTACCTAATATACTCGTATCTACGTGATAAAATCAAAGACATCAGAAGTCTTTGGATAAAATAATATGTTACAGTTATAAAAAAAAGTCAAGGCGAGTTAGAGAAAGGCTCTCTGCAATCTACACTAGATCATGTGTGCAGGTAACAAATTTACCTGAAATGGAGAACAATTCTAACGGTAATGTAGCATGGTAATTTTTTCTATATAGGATAAAGTCAAGAGTACATGCTTGAATCATGTTTGAATGGTGTAAGAGGTGTTGATTACGGATTTAAAAAAAGTAGAAAATAAAAAATTCAAACATGATTCAAGCATGTAGACTCTTGACTTTATCCTATATAGAAAAAATTACCATTATAAATTATAGTTTAAAAAAACTAAAAAAACCCGCTTTAATGGCAAACCGAACTAAAAAGTATACAATAATTTTTAAGTATCAAGAGCTTGTGTTACAGCAATAGAAAATTACAACAATCAATTACGATTAATGAATTTGAAATAAGATTAAAATAAAAATTAAATTATTAATAAAATAATTCAATTGTAGTAAAAAAAGTGTGGGGTGCAATTTACTATATTATCAAGGGTTTTTTTTGTTTTTTTAAACTATAATTTTTTATTTTCTGCTTTTTAGTTCGGTTTGCCATTAAAGCGTGTTTTTTTAGTTTTTTTAAACTATAATTTTTTATTTTCTGCTTTTTAGTTCGGTTTGCCATTAAAGCGTGTTTTTTTAGTTTTTTTAAACTATAATTTTTTCCGCAAAATTCAAATTATTTCAAAAAAACTTAGTGTGGTCCATTGTAATACGTTTGACTTAATAATGTAATAATTTCAAAATGCATGTAGAAACGTTCCGTAGCGACATCTATGGTACCATAATCGTAGCATTAATTTTTTAAATTTCTTTTTATCCTGATGATTCTAGTCAGGACATTAGAACAAAGTTATAAAATAATTGTATTGTCATCAGTCCTTGACCCCTGTGCAAATTTTCAAGGTGATCAGACTTCTGGAAATTGGTAAAAATTACGCTGAAAGATTCCGTGACATACATACTTACAAGTGAAGCTAATATAAAGCGTGTAAAAAATAAAAAATAAAAAAATCCTAAAGCAAAAAATAAAAACTAGGTACCTGCCCTTAAAAAGCGATAAATAATAATTGTATTAAACTATTGTCCGCTCCCTGACACATTTATTAGTTGGCTTCTCCACTGGTGAAGTAGCAGTCTTTCGCAGGACAGTTAATAGTATCTTCTGAATATCTATCTATCTTTCGTTTTTAAACTTGTCATACATTAAATTGTTGCAGTAATTATTTCTGATTCTGTACTAATGAATAATGATGTTTTATTGCAAAAAAAAATATCTTCTGAATTATAATACGTGAGCGAAAATATTGGTTCCCTTTTTAAGAAAATTGCGCGGACGGGGTACACTTAAAGTTTATGTGGAGGAGAACAGGAGTAAGCTAATATTTTTATATAATATGCATTAGAAATACATTAAATTTAATAAATCACTCATTGTTTACGTTCATACTGCCAATATCAAAAAGACTGTCAATTTCAAACTCGTAACAGTTTGTGATCACATATACATAGGGTTCCCGACTATACTGTTAAAAACAGTATTATACTTTTTTTCGCTCGTTAATACTTTTTACTGTTCTGTAAAAAAAAAGTATACAAAAGATATAAAATACTGTTTTTATGACCGCTGGTATTCAGAGCTTCGGAGCCATAAAACCTAAAAAAGGAAACGTACAAACTTCATTTCGGAACGACGGAACTGTTAAATATTTATCCAGTATGTAATAGTGTTTACATTGCTAAAAGCTCATCATTACTGGATGAGTAAGTTCTATCGCATCGTTCAGAGCGTCACGCGTCAGTTCGAAACCGACCATATACGTAGATACTTGCCTCATTATTTTCTAATATTGATTTAATATAAATAAAATACTTATTCACTTCAGTAAATTCTTTTTTTTAAAGTGATTTTAACTATACCCCCTAACAGACGAAACTGTCAATGTCAAGCAAGTGCCAATGCATGCACAGCACCGCAGAACAACAGAATACTAATATACTCGCAGAACCGTCGCAGAACGCAGAACACAGACTGACAGAGCATAATCTTGTTTGTTTTCGACATTTTCGTTTAGTTTTCGTTTTGTCGGTTTTAGTTAGTGTTTTTAATGCACAAAAATGGAAAATAAAAATGAGTCAAGTTCAGATTTGCTGGTGCACCGTCTACTCCTACAACACCTAGGAAGAAAGCCAAAGTAACTAAATTGAAACAAAAATATTATCAAAAACGGGAATGTCAATTTGATTGGTTAACGTACGATCCTGAAAGTGTTTATTCTGCCAAATGTAAAATATGTGCTCTAAGCTTTACTATTTATCACGCAGGTGTTGATCAGGTTAGTTATTTTGGTGGATGGGTGGATTCTTTCTTGTGGGATTATTCTGGGTGTTTTTTTTGCTGTCAGCTAATTAGAAGACGAGTAAGTATATGTACTTAGCTATTTTTTTAAATGTTTTTTTGCTTCTATATTTAGGTTAAACATCATATGGACAGCAAGAAACACAAAACAAAAATTGAATTGAAGAAATCCAGTGGATTGTTACATAAGTTTTTTCCTAAAACATCTCCTTCTGGATCAGCTCCACCTTCCACTTCTAGTGACGATACCAAATTAAAGGCGACCGAGTTAGCGACGATAATGAATATAATAATGACTTGCCAATTGCACGACAACATAATAACATAAGATAATCTTCTACTTAAAGTACTCCTAATCGAACATAGTGCTAGCAGGCCTAATTTATGCAATATGTAAACAAGCACAAAGCGCTCAGCTCGCTAATATTAGGTAGATGTTATTATATTGCCGTGCAATTGCTAAGTCATTATTTAGTATAGAAATAAAGATGTCTAATATAGATATGGTCACTATAAATGTTGATAGATAATTGATTAGATAACAATTTAAAACAAAGTTGTTGAATAGGTGCTTTCATAGACACTAACTACAATAACTGACTTGGTTTTACATGAGATCTCACAACTTTTTTTAGTGGATTCTTCCACTATGCGTTGCGAGACTTGACATTTTTTTTATATTCTTTATTTTTGATGGGATCTCATTTCTTTTTGTAGGTCATCCACCTTTTTTTTCTCGGGTAATATATCTTGTCTGTCAGTTCTACCTAAAAGCGTAGATAAGTACC
Organism: Zeuzera pyrina; assembly: GCA_907165235.1. Lineage (NCBI taxonomy): Eukaryota > Metazoa > Arthropoda > Insecta > Lepidoptera > Cossidae > Zeuzera > Zeuzera pyrina. The sequence continues at coordinate 8,598,760 of OU015629.1, forward strand.
GATGCCCTAAAATTATGCAAACAATATTCAAATAATATCAATTTTATATTATCCAAATAATATCAGTAAATAAATAAATAAGCCTTTCAATCATCAAACCAACAATAGCAATCAAAATTATAAAATCGTAAACTTATAAGTAGAGTTCGGGGCACATCCGAACAGCATGTGGGCGCTCGCAGCATTTAATGAATAATGAATTCGGGATTTTTCATATTTTCCTTCCTTTATAGGCTAAACGCTAACAAAATTCTAAATTTGAAGTTTGTGGGACTGCTAGAAGTACCTCAGAATTTTGATGATCGGTGAGAGAGTCAGTGACAAAATTAAGGAAATTTGAAAAATTTCGAGATTTTTCATTTTTCAAAATTTGAGGTTTGTGAGACTGCTAGAAGTATCAGTGACTAAATTAAAGAAATTTGGCTTGCAATGGTTTTTAGACTACAAGTTCAAATTGAATGTAATTTGGAAATACGAGTATAACTGACCTCTTAGTCACTGAAAATTCAGACTTCTAGTGTTATCCGCAAGGAAGTTACAGGGGGGTCAAAAGTGTCGTGAATTGCTTTGAGAAAAGATGGTACGGCTGTGCTCGACTTGGCGTGGGCACTGCTGTGCTCTCAGATTCAGAATTAATACAATTTAAAGTTATTTATGAAAAAATATCTGAGGACAAAGATTTTCTTGGTATGAATACTGGCCAAAAATGGAATCGTTTGTTAGTCAACACTTCACAAGAATTTAAAAACTTCTGTAAAATTATTTCATGCATACTTTTTGTTCCCGCCACTTCAGCCTTCACAGAAAGAGTGGATCAAACAGTCGCACAGAGTTTGAAAGATTGTCATCAGAGTTTATGTTATAAGTTCATATTTACGGTCGAATTTCGACCACAGGGCGACGTCTTATTAATAAATGCGTCGCGTAGTGGACCGCTAACTTTTAATATTAATGTTTTCTTCTAATTTTGTAGCGCTCCCTGACGCATTTAATAATTTGCTAACTCTACTGCTGAAGTAGGAGTCTTTCACAGGGCAGTTAAAAGTAAAGTATTATTAATTATCGCTTTTTAGGGACACCCGTTTATTATTTTTTGTGTCGTTTTTATTATTTATGTGTGTATTATTCTAGGTTATTTCAAGCTGTATATGCCCGAATGTACTTGCAAAATAAGCTTCATATTGGTTCTAATGTGGTGCCAGAGTTATAGCTATCTTCTAAATCACAATCAATAAGTAAATGTTAGGCGGTCACAATCCAGCACTAAACCATATTACCTTATCAAAAGTTAAATTTTGTAGTTACTGACAGTCATGCAAACAAATATATATGCGTAGTTTTACTTGTCTGATATACCTATTTCTTTACAGCGCCGACGTACGACTATACTTAATATACAAAAAGTCGCTCACATAATAAACTGAAATCATAATTAATAGTTCATACCCATATCCCAACAAAGATAAAACTACCACCCTCGCTAATCCTTAATTATTTCTATCTAAATATACAGCGTAGGATATCGAGGATGATAGAGGAGGATAAGCGTAAGATGAGATGAAACGTCAAGTCTATTGCATATTTACGTAAGTATCTACAAAAAAATCTGTATTCTTGTAAATGTTATATTTAGATACATAAATGCGTATATATCGAATTCGGATATAATAACTATAATAACATTTATTTGACTTTTCTTAGATTACAAACTTTTTACATTTGAGCTCTGATACCCACGCTAAGATTAAACTTGTGTTGTGGGTGTCAGTGCTCTCTTGACATTGTAAAACTTATAGTTAATTTGACGATAAAAAAATAACAAATATTACTTTTATAATAATTTGTATGCAAGTAAATGTATGTATGTTCGAGTGAATGTGTGGATATAATATATGTGTTTAAAAATCTTTAGTACTTTAGCAGTGACTCTGTCTCACGATAATTAAGTTTTTGTAACCAATTATTTACTTTAATTTTACAGTCATGTCTGTTGTCGATGAATGTTGCAGTGTTTATTAGCTGTATTGTATAAATGACTGCCCGCAATTAAAAAGTGACGTTTAGTAAGAGCAACTCTAAATCGCTTAACGTGACAAATTTTATGTGTTCTAACATTTATAGTGCCATGCTTCATGTCAGAATCAAGATGTTTCATTAAGATGGTCTGAAGAACGAAAAGCTGTCTCACAGTGAGGACCTGACATTCTTGATACAGTAATTGTGTAGGGTATCTGTAAGATTTGAAAGACATCACCTTCAAGACTGCACGCTGTGCACATTCCAGAGGCAGAATAGTTGTTTTTGTTGTACCCCCCAAACAGTAATACAGTAACACAGAATTAGAGTAAACAATTTTAAGGGTGGCATAATCGGATGTAAATCTAAGAGATTTAAAAATGGCAATAAGTTAAGCAATCAATTTGTACTCCAAGATATCGCGTGCTATTAGATCTCATTAAGACTGGGCATGAACAACGTGAACTATCGGTGCAGCTATGTGATTTAATATCAAAGTTACCTGCACTACGTTGAGAATTAGATTTAATGGCAAAAGTTAGATAAATTGTTTTATTGAAATTGAGAGTAAGTTGGTTATTGGAAAGCCAAATTAGCACGGTACTGAGAGCACTCTCAGCAAACCTACGGGTTTCATCCCAATCTCTCCCATGAATCAATAAAGCCGTGTCATCAGCGTAAGAGAAAATAGAACAATTAGTAAAAGAAAGATTACTCAAGGAATTAATATTAATTAAAAATAAAGTGGGACCGAGAATTGATCCCTGAGGAACGCCATAGGAGACAATGCTTCGTCACTAATGCACGACTTAATTTTTACACACTGGGTTCTATCCGACAAATAATCTCTGAAAAGCTCCAGATAACAACCTCGAATACCTATACTCTCCAATTTGAACAAAAGTATTGGGTCAGAGACAGTATCAAATGCTTTTGTGAGGTCTAAGAAGATACCCACACATTTCAACTTATTATCAAGTTCATTAATGGTACAGTCAGTGAAAGCCGCTACGGCATCTTCAGCTGATTTTCCATTACGAAAGCCATATTGGTTGGGCGATAATAAATTATTTGACTTCGAGGAACTTCACCAAACACCTATTTAGAGCTTTTTCCATGACTTTTGATAAAGTAGTTAGGACTGACATGGGCGTATAATTATCGACACTCTCTCTGTTGCCACTCTTAAAGACTGGATAAATAATAGCTTTTTTGAAAACCTTGGGGAAAACGCCTGTTGCAAAACAAATATTACAGACGTGTGAAATAACCGGAACTAAAAGTGGAGACAAAACTTTTAAATTTTTGGAGGCTATGCCATCCCAACCCACAGCACAATCATCCTTTAAAGTCAGTAATATGCTTTCAATTTCAGCATTATCAATTGGAAAAAGAGCAAAGGAATCACGTGGAGAGAAACTCGTTGCTTGCTTGAGTGGACTGTAAAGAAAGTCCCTTAAATTTGTCAGCTAGACTTTTACCAACATTTGCAAAATAATTGTTTAGTACGTTAACAGCTAGTTTATCACTGATAGCGATCCGTAGAGGGTCACTTGGGGCAGAAGGTTTGAATTTGGTGTTAGTTATTTGTTTAATAATATCCCATGGCTTTTGTAATAAACATTTTTCATAATTATGTTTCAGATTATTCAATAATTTATTACAAAAATTACGATGTATTTTTAGATAGTAATTATTAGGATCTCTTTTAAGCTTTCGGTTCATGTTGTCTCCATTACGAATACAATGAATTATTCCAGTTGTAATCCAAGGCTTGATAATTCTCAACTTAGGGGGTGTTTTCACAAGATAAGAGTTCTTTTGTATTACAGTTGAAACAATAGAAACCAGTGCTTGAGCAGCTTTATTACCGTCTGTCATGTTCATAATAGGTTTGAGGTCAATATTGGATATAAAAGTATATATAAAGTATAGTTGATATACACTGATGCTTCTAACGAGTGACAACAACAATTTCAATGAGAGTTATAATTAATACCTATAAAATTCTTTGCACAATAAGTTCATTTCATTTTAAAACAAAATTTAAAATAAAATATTATTTATGTATTATAAAAAAAAGAGTAACAGATAAAAGCATTTTTTTAAATTTTTGCCTGTCTGTCTGTATGTACACGCTAATCTCCGAAACTACTAAACGGTTTTTCTTGCAGTTCCCACAGGTAGATTAAGCTTAGCTTGAAGAAACATTTATGTTTTGTTTTATTGAAATCGGATGACAGTGAAAAATGTTATCGTCATTTAAAGGTTCTACTCCTAAACGACTTGACCAATTTTGATGAAACTTGGAATGGAAATAGATTAAGCCCCGGAGAAAGACACAGGCTACTTTTGAAATCCACGCGGACGACGTCGCAGGCAACAGCTAGTAATATATAAATAATAATATGTAAGTATGACAAGGTTGGACGACAGTGTTTATGATAAAATCGAAGAAAGGAATGTATAGAAGTTTCAACCACATCGAAAGAACGAGTAATGAAAGACCGACCAAGAAAATCTACAGAGTGAAATTGAGTGATAGCAAAAGCCAAGATAGACCGAGGTTGACTTATAAAGACCAAATAGCCAAGAGTATTAGTTAATGGAAATATCAAAAGTACCTACTCGCATCGCATACCTAGGTGAAAGTGTGTAAGGAGAACGATGAAATTCGAGGAGACGAAAGAAGTTTGTAACGATCGAGATACTTGACGCTCTGTCCTCGCTGACTAACCCGTTAGCGACACATCGTGAGGCTATATACTATGTACATATAAATGAACTGTAAATAACAGCTTTTATTGTCTATTTTAATTTAGCGGGTAGCAAAATAAATAATTTCTTTTTGATTTTTTTTTATTAATACTGATCGAATGAAACAAGTTAAACTAAATGTGCCAGCGGCTGTGCCAAAGTATGCAGTAGGTCGTAAAAGTTGGCTATATACTATGTACATATAAATGAACTGTAAATAACAGCTTTTATTGTCTATTTTAATTTAGCGGGTAGCAAAATAAATAATTTCTTTTTGATTTTTTTTTATTAATACTGATCGAATGAAACAAGTTAAACTAAATGTGCCAGCGGCTGTGCCAAAGTATGCAGTAGGTCGTAAAAGTTGGCAAAGCGATAAAGATAAAGGCGATGGATTAGCAATCAGTCGCAATCCACTATCTAGGTGCACTTTACCATCTTTATATCCAAATACTTATTACTAAAAGTAGCCTGAAGATTTAATTTTCTAAAGCCTTGCTTTGTCAACTCTGAAAGGGAAATTGCTTGTAATTATGCGTATATGCACGTATTCTCAATAAATAATTAACTATACATAGTATACCATTCTCACCCTGATGCCACGAAAAGAGAATGGATAAATTTAGATTTTAATAAAATTTGGAAATTTTTAAATAAAAAATCCTGTTTGAAATCAAAGACAATAACATAATTTAACATAAAAAATTACAAGATTATAATATCAGAAACAGAAAACAGTTAAAAACAGAAAAACGTGAAAATGAAGAGTGATGGTGTGGTTTTGTGTAATTGTATATGGTTACCTTTAAACAACCCTTGAAACTATACTCAACTAACGTTACAATAAAAATACTCTTTATCAATTGACTTATGTTAAATATTACTGTTATTTATACTCGAATTTCACTTGTGACTAGTATCTTCACAATAACACAACCTGTAGTTCCTTGTTCGTTTCATAAAATATTCTGAATTGGAAGATCCGTCATATTAATGGAAGGTAGAGAAATAAATAGTTAATAAATACCTTTTGTTAATTATTGAACAATTAGCTAGTTATTCAGGTATTCAAATAAAGTGTATGAATCAGGCTTAGGCAGGCTTCATTATTAAATTAATTCATTTTTGTTAATTACTTCAAACCCTCTGATGTATTAGGTCTTGTTATGTTATCTTTATTAGATTTGGTTTCAACTTGGTAGGTATACAATAATTATCTCTATGGGTCTACATAATGACTTTTTATAAAATATTTCTTTTTCTCTTAAAAAGGCATTGTCCTTCTTTCCTTAAAATTCTATACCATTTTTCCAAAAAAAAATATTTTCAAGTTTGTCACTTACCAGTCCTTCATTTTATTTTTCTGACTGAACCTCTATGCTCATAAAAAAAGTAGAATAGGGAAAAACGCTGCAATAAATATATAAGAGGCTACAATTAGGTTTGCCTGGTGTCTGAGTTTAATGTCTGGTCTCTTTACAGTTGTGTCCAGAAAAATATTTACGAGTCCAGCCTGTCTGGCTTTTCATCACTAAAAAGCCTAGCTTTTTAGCGATGAAGAAAGAAACATACAATTAATAGACAACATTCTCGGACCCGGAACACAAAAAACTATGGTTTATTTTATTTAATGGATAACTTGTAGTTTGACACAAGATTTTATCTTTTTGAGAAGACTTAAAGTAGACTGAACACCTAAGTGTTTTTCTTCTTCTTCTTTATTTGGCAATATTATTTGGTAACAACGATAACGTAATTGCTATACAGCAATTCGGAATGGCTAAATACAACATGGTCCGGCATTTCTATTTTTGAACAACCTTAACGACAATAAAATTCTTTGTTGAGTTCGTAATTAAAGAAACAGATTCATGTAACAAAGTACCTACGTTTGCTCTATATTTTGTTTAATATCTCAAAACGGTTATAAAAACAGTAAACATTGCAACGTCATAATTAATTTCATATAGTACCTATACTCTTGACTTCGAATGGAATATTCTGATATCAAAGTCATATCTGCAAAAAAGTCAACGAACTTAATCGTAAACGTAAAAGTAAATTTATTGCATTATTATCTCTAAGCTTGGAGTTATATTATGTTCTTTATAAAATATACCATTTTTTTTAATACAGACACATTATCATACATAGGGATTTGACTTTTGCAAAAAGTTTATATCTATACTTACTCAATTTTTACTGGACAGTGTAATAAGCAATTATACTTAAATAACAAAACAGTCTTGAAAGTTAAAACCTCTATAATCGTTAATCATAAAATGGCCGTGAGTCAGTCAAGGTAGTTGATCAAAGGACTTATGGTAAGATACTGGTAGGCATAAAATACCACCTCTTATTGTATCTTTTATCCAATCTTTTAATGCAAGGGCTAGGTTTAGGAAATTACGCGAAAAGCTTTTGAATCGTATAAGACCATGAACGTACTGATTGTTATAGATCGGTGATTCCCAAAGTGGTCCAAGTGGACCCCCTGGGGTCCACAGGAGACTCGACGGGGGTCTACGTTGGCGCGAAAAAAAATGAGGGTTCACAAGTTGTAAGTGGGGGTCCATGAAAATTTATCTGGTTTCGATAGTAAAGAAAAAATTTTGTTTTCGCTTGGCTTTATCTATCAATGTCAGGTCAGCGACTGCTACTTGTAAAAACTTGCATATTCGATATTCAGTAGAACGCGTTTCGAGACTTACAAATCGCCGCCCGCCCGTAACGCGTGCAAAGGGACGAAATACGACTTGTGCTGTGCTTGCAATCTTGCATGAACTTGTTTGATTGTTCACCAATATAAATACGAATGCCAAGGACAATCGTTACTCATTTGTTTCCGGAATTTTGAAAAGAAAAGTGTAAGTTAAGCGATGTCAGTGTTTGCCAGTACCGGAAAAATGTAAGTAATAATATTATATTTGTTATGTGTGCGTGTAGTAGGTACGCAATAAAAATTAAATACTGGGCCATTATTAAATACTTCTATAAAAGAACAGAAAGCCGAGAAAGATTGAACTTTTAGTACTTTTTATTTATTTACCCGACTGTGGCGATACACTAAAGGAGATATATATGATTGACCTGCATGTTTGTACATATTTCAGTGATTAATGATTAAAAATATTTTCATAAAGTGTACGTGTCTTTATGTACCACTCGTAACGTATATCAAAGTAATAAATAAAGCATTAAGACCGAAGAAGAAATGTCGACAGTATAGTGTTGATTATTTGAAATTTGGTTTTCTTCCATCAAAAGGCAGACAAACAATTGCACATGTGCCTTTTATGCAACAGTTTTGAGCAATGACTCTATGAAACTATCCTAGCTCGAAGATCATCTAAGAAGGTGTCATCCTGATAAAATAGGTAAAAATTTAAAATATTTTCAAACAGTGAAAGAAAAATATGAAAAGAGACCCACCGTGCACAGTATGTTCGCTTCAACATCTCAAAGTAACGATGAAGGCTTTTGGGCATCTTATAATATCTTATTGCTTATAGCGAAATCTGGAAAACCTCACACCATCGGAGAACAGTTTATTTTACCCGCTGTTGAAGAGGTTTTAAAAACTGTTCTGTACAAACTTCCATTTGACGTACTCAAAAGAATTCCTTTGAGTAACAACACTGTACAAAGACGTATTGATGAAATGAGCTCTGATATTGAAAGCTTCTTGTGTAATTATCTGCAAACAACTCATTTTTCTATTCAACTAGACGAGTCAACTTTACCTGGTAATGAAGCATTATTATTGACATATGTTCTATTTGTTATGGACGAAGAAATCCATGAAGAACTCCTATTCGCGAAAACTTTGGTGACGGACACTAAAGGCGAATCAAAGCCCTGAGTGATTTTTTTAAGGAAAAATCGATTCCATTTACAGACATTATTTGGTGGCAGCAGATGGAACTCCTGCCATGTTCGGGCGATATCGTGGGTTTATAAGCCATCTTAAAAAATTATACCAGGAGTAACTGCAATTCACTGCGTCATCCACCGACAACACCTGATAGCGAAAAATTTGAGTGATAGATTGCAATAATTGCTTCAATTTGTGGTTAAAGCAGTTAACAAAATTAGAAAGCAATGCGTCGAATATCCGTATATTTGCACAAGAACAACGAGAAGAAGAAGACTTCCAACGATTGCTCTTACATACTGAAGAACGCTGGTTGTTTCTCTGTTCTGTTCTGTTCATGTTTAACAAGATTTACTCATTGTTTGAATCAGTTTTAGAGTTTCTGGAAAGTAAAGATCCAGATTTAAAAGAAAATCTGATCAAATTGGAAGCAGACATCGCGTATTTGACAAATTTGTTTAAAAAATTTAATGACATTAACTTGCTGTTACAAGGGGACAGCCTAAATTTAATAAAAACAAAGGATGTAATTTCGGTTTTTCCTGGAAAATTGAAATTTATGAAGAAAAATATTAATTCTCCCAGTTTCCAAACTTGTCATAGGCAGAATGCCTTGATTAGGATATTCAGACATGCGTTCAACATTTAAATGCCCTGCATGATGAATTCAAAAATAGCTTTGAAGATATTCTGACGATGGAAATACCACCATGGATCATAAATCCATTTGATGAAACGGAAATGGCGAATGTGCTATTATAAGAGGAGCTACTCGAGCTTAGCACCAATGAGAAGCTGAAGGTGAAATTTAAAAAAGGTTATCAAACATTTTGACTGCAGGCAGAAATACCCAAAAAAATCCTGGGCTGTGGGAAATTGTGAGAAACCTTTTGATAGCGTTTCTCTCATCATACCTTGACAAAAAAAGTTTTAGTGTCGTTACAAACCTATTAACAAAAAAAGAAGCAGATTGAACATCACAGAACGGGGAGATTTGCGGTTTTTCTTTACAAAACTGAAGCCAAATATTGATAATTTGCTGTCAATCCATCAAATTCTTCCCTCATTAAAATAATGACTATTTTTTTTTAATTTTTGATTTGCATTGTTGAAGTTACGGTACGTTATAAATGTTTAATTTTAATTCTGTTAACTCTGTAATCATATTATTTTAATAAGTAGAACACCAGAAAATATACTATTTTTGTTTGTCTTTTTACCACTGAATTTAGGGTTGGAACTCAGCCGCGACCTAAATTTCCATCGTTAAGTCTAATCTTCACATTTTTTGACGAATTTGGGAATATGGTAGAAATGTAGCAGCAGCGAGTCCACCGAAACCGGTAAAACTTTATAAGTACCTCTGTTTATGTAGATAGTACGTGTCTATTTATCATACTTTGGCGATGACGCTTATGTAAAGCAGCCATATTAAACCATTTCGTAGATTTGGGGTTTACATGATATCTATGGGTTTTATGAACTCCTTGGTTTATTTTTTTCTTTTTGATGCACTTTAATAAAAGCTTGTTTTTAAATAATATTTTTTTTTTACTTTTCATTTTTCGTATTCTTCTCAGTAAATGCTTTCATTTGATATGATAACAGACAAGAAAATTTTGTCCGCCATCTTGGGGCATCCGCCATATTGAATTTAAGCAAACCCTTTCAATTGATATCCATATCATGGGGACTGAGCATGGGGGTGCATAAAAAATAACTGGTCCACCTTCTTTGGGAGTTCACCCGCCTATATTAGATTTAGAATGACGTCAATCAAGCTGCATGCATTGACAATGCATGCAGCCAAACTAAACGTGTATGCAAAATTTCAGCTCAGTCGGTTGGGTATAACTGTTTTGAAATTCAATAGCAAGATTTGACCCATACTAATACGAGGGCAATTCAGAAACTAACCTCCGATTGGTCACAGTGCGGGTAGTGGGGGGAGTAGCGCGCCATCTGTGCATTCACGCGCTCAGCAGGTCAGTCGGCATCAAGCCGTAGTCGAGTGAACATCGTACCTGCGCTAGTTTAGTTTTTGTGGCAGTTTGAAATGTGTGCTGCAATAGAAAATCCCGCCAAATGTGAAGTGCGTGCTGTTATAAGGTTTTTTACAGCCAAAGGATACTCTGCAGCAGCTATTCATCGTGAGCTTTGTGCCGTGTACGGACCAAAAGTTATGAGTGAAGGAGTTGTCCGTGAATGGGTACGTTTATTTAAAAGTGGACGAGAAAACGTTCATGATGAAGAGAGGAGTGGTAGACCATCCTTGGTGACTGACGAACTCGTTCAGACAGTTGATGCAAAAGTTCGTGAAAATCGACGTTTCACAATGGCGGAGTTGTCTACTGATTTTCCACAGATTTCTAAGACTCTTTTGTACGAGATAGTGACAGCAAGATTGGGTTACCGTAAGTTCTGTGCACGATGGGTGCCCAAAATTCTTACCGACCACCACAAAACTCAAAGAATGGCCTCTGCATTAGACTTTCTGTCACGTTATGAGGACGAAGGAGAACCATTGTTAAACAGAATCGTGACTGGTGACAAAACCTGGATTAAGTACGTGAACCCTGAGACAAAAGAACAATCAAAGATGTGGGCACATTCAGATTCGCCTACCAAACCAAAAAAAGCCCGGCAAGATTTTTTTGCCAGAAAACTGATGGCAACGGTGTTTTGGGATGCCAAAGGGGTGTTGTTGGTTGAATTCATGGAACGTGGGACGACCATTAATCAAGACGTGTACTGTGAAACACTAAAAACATTACGACGGGCTATACAGAACAAACGCCGTGGTATGCTGACTTCCGGTATCGTTTTTTTGCACGATAACGCCCGTCCTCACTCTGCTCGCAGAACAACAGCCCTTCTTGAGTCCTTCAAGTGGGACGTTTTCAACCATCCACCTTACAGCCCAGATCTGGCGCCAAGCGATTATCATCTCTTCATGCATATGAAGAAATGGCTCGGGTCCCAGCGGTTTGATGACGACGAAGAGCTCAAAGATGCGGTCACAGGCTGGCTCAAGGCACAAGCGGGTGATTTTTATGCAGAAGGAATTTCAAAGCTTGTGAAGAGATACGATAAGTGCCTCAATCGTTATGGAGACTATGTCGAAAAATAGTGCAAAGATGTAGTTGTAAGATGTATATATTAAAATATTTTTACTTAACTTGGTGTATTTTTTTCAATCAACCGGAGGTTAGTTTCTGAATTGCCCTCGTATATTATAACGTATAAAAATCTTTACCTTGTCTAATATTGTGTTAAGCATCCGTTTACTTTGTCACTTATTGTTTTACTTTACGCTTACATCTGTTTACTCTGTTTGTCATTCTAAAATCTGTATTATTATCCTCTTATTAATGTACCTTTATTTTAATTTATTTGTGTAATATTTTTTATATCATTGTGTACTAAATTATGTGTTTTGACTTTTTATATTTGACATATTCAAGCATGTTTATCTATGTTGTGATACCAAAATTCTCTTGATATAATAGTATATTGTGCAACAAGTGCGGTAAGTTGTCGATAGCCCACTCGAACGAAGTTGACAGAACGAGCGAAGCGAGTCGCTCGAGTGGGCAATCGAAAACACCGCAGGAGTTGCAGATACTATTTTTTATTACTAATGCGGAGATAATTTCGGTACAAAGAAAAATTATAGAAAGTAATAACTATTGCAAACAATGGACATGTTGTTTAACAAGAGCAATTAATTATTTTTTTTCATTTAAATGGTTATATTTGAACAATTTGAAAACGTAATGTTGATATTTTTTGAGGTTTTTTTTGTGAAATGGAATCTAAAACTTCGAAATCAAGATTTTCTTTATCTTTCACACTGATGTCAATGGGTACTAAAATCGATTGTGTTTTTTTTTTAGATATTCATTTTACATTCTTTTTTTAAATCGAGAATTTGCGTGTGCAAAGAAAAATTTGCGTGCGACAAGTAAACTTAAAGCTCGTTGGTGGAAGAAGCTGTAAGCCCGGCGGTCTCCCGAAGCCTCGACCAGTCTCGTACAAATAAACAATAATAACCAAATAAACAATAATAACCATAATTTTTATAAAAAACTTCTAAAACTTAAAAAAAGCGAACCCCTAAAACCGAAACTACTATGAAAATTTCATCGTTAGCATATCCCTATCCGGGTAATCCGGGTTGAGGGATTCGGTGAAATCGGACATTAGCCTCATGGTAATAAAAAATATTAATATATTAAAAAAAATAACGAATATTCAACGATGTCTCCGTCATCCACAGGATAAAAACCGATAGTGATCACAGAATCGTCCGAGGCAAACTGAATATTAACGTTAAACTCGAAAGGTCCCGTCTGATGAAGTCTACGCTCCGACCTACTCATGCTCATATACAAAACCCCGAGAACTTTCAGCTCGAGCTCTCAAATCGCTTTGCTTGCCTGGAGAACTTTGCGTCGGTGGACGAGATTAATAACGGGCTCGTAGAAGCTGTCCAAACGGTAGGTTCTAAGTTCTTTAGACCCCGCCGTTCAGATAGACCTCAGAAATTTTCCGATCATACTCTAAATCTCATGGCCGAGCGACGCTCGCTAAGACTGCAGTCTTCCGATGATGCAAAGTCATACAGGCGGCTCAATAGACAAATTTCTAAATCAGTGCGGTGCGACATTCGTCTCTTTAATACTAAACATATTGAAGAGACGATAGAGCGGAACAAAGGCTCCAAAGTGTTCGCGAGGCATTTGTCTATTGGGCAAAGCCAGTTGACAAAGCTGAAGAGAGAAGATGGCAGTATAACGTCGACCAAGGCAGAGGTATTGGAGGAGATCGAAAGGTTCTACGGACAGCTATACGCCTCGGTAGCAAAGCCTGTAAACAGCGCGGCTAAAGACCCAAGAGCCAAGCTGACTGGACACTTCACCGAAGACATCCCGGACATCAGCCTGTACGAGATTAAAATGGCCCTGAACAAACTTAAGAACAACAAGGCGCCGGGTGACGACAGAATCACTTCAGAGCTTCTGAAAGCGGGTGGTAAACCGGTACTTAAAGTCCTTCAGAAGCTTTTCAACACCGTCGTCCCCGAGGGCATAACGCCGGAAGCATGTAACAGAAGCGTGGTGGTGCTATTCTTTAAAAAAGGTGCCAACACCTTATTGAAGAATTACAGACCCATCTCGCTTCTGAGCCATGTTTATAAGTTGTTTTCAAGAGTCATTACGAATCGTCTCGAACGCAGGCTTGATGACTTCCAGCCTTCCGAACAAGCCGGTTTCCGAAAAGGCTTTAGTACCATGGACCACATACATACGCTGCGGCAGGTTATACAGAAGACCTAGGAGTATAACCTGCCACTTTGTTTAGCGTGTGTGGACTATAAGAAAGCCTTTGATTCGGTCGAGACATGGACTGTGCTTGAGTCTCTTCAACGATGCCGTATTGACTATCGGTATATCGAAGTGTTGAAGTGTTTGTATAATAACGCCACTATGTCGGTCCGAGTACAGGAAGAGAGCTCCAAGGCGATCCCTTTGAAGAGAGGCGTAAGACAGGTCAGGTCGGTCCGACTTCAAGAAAGAGGCCAATCGCCGAATCCAACTCGGCTGGGCAGCGTTCGGAAAACTGCGTAACGACTTCTTGTCCGACATACCTCAGTGCCTCAAGTCGAAAGTTTTCGACCAGTGTGTGTTGCCAGTGATGACTTATGGCACAGAAACGTGTTCTCTCATTATGGGCCTTATTAGTAAGCTTCAAATAGCCCAACGAGCCATGGAGAGGGCTATGCTCGGAGTTTCTCTGCGAGATCGAATCAGAAATGAGGAGATCCATAGAAGAACCAAGGTTACCGACATAGCCCAGCGGATTGGCAGGTTGAAGTGGCAATGGTCAGGGCACATCGCGGAGGACTGATGACCGATGGGGTCAAAAAGTTCTCGAGTGGAGACCACGTACCGGCAAGCGCAGCGTAGCACGTCCACCCACAAGGTGGACGGATGACCTCATTAGGACCGCAGGATCGCGCTGGATTCAAGCCGCTACCAACCGGTCTTATTGGAGTCTTATTGAAACCCCCATTGGGGTATACGCAGTATTTTAGAAAATGGTTTTCAGGCTGTATTTCAGTAACGGATGAAATTATTACAAAATAAAAAAAACGTAAGATTTAAAATCTGTAACTGTATACGATCAACCCAATTTTACGAGAAATGGTGGGGATAACACTTGAAAATTAAAACGATCATAACTCTTAAACGGATACGTTTTTTTTCGATAATTCTTTTTGTAACTACATACTAAAGTTATGCCCTTTCATCCATTAAAGTAACTGTCCCGTTTTCATATACACCCTGTATAACTGTAAGTTCATTAAACAATATTACCTAATTTATCTATTCTTACTGAACATCATAAACAATCTTTAAATCTTTTAATAAATAACATAATCTGATATAAATCGAATTAATTAGCCTATCACTTTTGTTAGTTAAAACCTCAACAACAGCTAGTAACTTTATTCTCATTCATCTTACCTAAATAACACCCCAGAAAAAATAGTGTTATGCTCACGGATTGACTAACGTATTATAAATTGAAGTGCTGCGCGCGAGTGGATCGGACCCAAATTTGTTTGGGTCTGAAACTCCTTATCGTGGCCTGGTCCGTTTGGAATATTTTAATATTTAAAGAAATTTCATGGCTCGAGTCCTCTGCTAAGAGAGACCTCTGCTTATATACTATTTACCTACGTCACACTTAAATATTCTTCCGTTGTGTCTCGTCTGTGTCAGTCTCGTTATTTATTAGCCAGATCTCGTATACTTCAAAGTAAAATAGCTGTGGCAGACGAACAGGACGAAATTATCTATGCGTTTTTTGGTATTTGTTTACAGAACTCTTATACAACAAAATAAAATTATAATTGATGTGTATCTCTATTTCATTTTAATTAGTGCAGACGTACGTAGTTCCTACTACATTTAATTTTGTCTAAAATTAAATTATGATTATAATTTGTCATGTAAACACATAATGCTGAGACACGAGTTTGTGACAACTGTGGTTCCACTATGTGGAACTATCTGTGTGTGCATTTGTAGTCTGTGACTGTATGCGTAGCGTCTTGTGCAGAATTTTGCCTACTTTTGACGACGGGCCGTGGGGACTTCGACGCTTAAATATTTCGTAAATTCCAGATTAACACACAAGTGGGGGTTTTTGGCTAAATATTTGGCATAACTTTTATCATTTTCTTCTAACCTTTCTTTATGCTCGTAGTTTCTCTGTCACATCAAGTTCCTTTAATTGTTCTCTCGTCTTACGAGAAAGCAAATTGAACAACTATATACATTTTATTAAGAAATATTTGTCCTTTTTATTCGGTGCTCGTTGCTTCAAAGGATATTCATTCTATAGATTCTCTCATTAAGATTTGTCAGAAATATGAACAATTCTTAGTCAGAGATCGAAATTTCAAAGAAGTGATATTAGATAATAATCCGTGTGCTGTTGAATTTAAGTATAAATCTAATTCAAACCATTCTTCAGCGAGTTCTGGCACGAATTCTACTAGGTCCGTATATCCTCATTGTTCGTTTAAACAAAGTATTTACAATTCAAAACAGTTTGTTAATACGATTTCCACTAATAATACGACTTTTCAACCACATCGTTTTCTTGTTCGTTGTCGTACCAATGGCCACAGTTTTGTATCTTGTACTCAAACAAAATTTTTAATCTGTTTCAAACGTGGTAAAAATGATGTGAAAGTACAATATTTAACTGTCCTAACTGAAATAAAAACATCTCTAACTTTTCAAAAAAACGAACTACGGACTTGGTTAACAGTTTAAAATTTAATGTCACGGAATAGCAAAATTGGCTTCAAACAATTCGTCGAAATCTTTTTTCCTCTCTAACAATAGTACTATAGATTTTCACTACTAGGTATGTACATTCTGCAACCTACTCGTATTACTATTAACAGCGCCAAATTGTCGAGAACCAAGTTGCTTCATTTCGATGTCTAAAGCCTGTCCAACGTACTAGTTACTCTAGTCAGTAGAGGTTACCTTTGACTTTTGAAACAGACTGAGTCTAAACTTTTTGAAGATGAAGATGTTGAGACTTGAGATGCAAAACACGTGTTGTTTAAAGCTTAATGAAATATAGCCAAAAATATCTAAATTAATTGAAAAGAACGAGTGCGGTCGGGAGAGCTCCATCAGAGACGAAGTTCCTTTTCTGTTTCCGTTCTGTCAGCCGCAGTTTCCATTTCTCAAAACTTAATTGCAATAATGAGACCAATAAAACTCACATATGATTTAATAAAAAAATTAAAAAAAACCCCTGACTAAAAAAAACCTCCAAAAAGTATAAAAATAATATGTACCTCATAGCCCTTTAAATTTGTAATAAGATTCAATATAAATTGTAGTAGCAATATATCCAAGTGTCGTCACGTCGGGGGACCGCTAAGTAAATAAAGTAACAATTAAAAACTAAAACAGAGCTGATATTCTTCAAACGGCTGAACCGATTTTGATAAAACATGACTAAGAACCACCGCTAGAAAATCTGCTTTCAAACAAAAAAACCGCATCATAATCGGTCCATTCGTTTAGGAGCTATACGATGCCCCAACGACATACACACAGATACGTCAAACTAATAACACCCCTTCTTTTCCGTCGGAGGTAAAAACAAAAATAAAAATTTTGATACTCGTATGCACGCATGTAGTCGTATATAATAGAAAATATCGCTGCGAATCTGTGCATGGAGCTAACGAACCTACCATCGCGCAACATGCGGGTCCCGCCCCACGTAACGCTTTTTCCTTACGTGACGATTTCTGAAAACTCAAACCTAACTTATGCGTGTTTACGTATTTCTAAAATACTTCGATACCAACAACCTGACACCTATATACCTTGCGTAGATTAAAAGAAAATGTACTTACTAAATAGCAGTTTTTTGAATCAATTTCTTATATAAAATTCCAGTTTAAATGAATAGGTATCTTATTGATGGCAAAAAGTTTCCATTAACCACAGAAACAAACTCCTATTTAATTAGATTTAAAGACACACACGTGTGCGAAATAATCTTCCGTGACCCTTCTATCTTCAATATTCTTTATCAAGTACTTAACACAAAACACTAGGAATAAATTAGAGATATAAAGAAAAACTATTTTAATTAAAACGCTTTAATTATAATAATTTTGACTATAACCGTGAAAATTATTTTTAAGTTTTGCTAAATAAACAGATTAAAATCAAATCAATATTTCAAGCTGTTTCTGCTAATTCATCACATTTTTTTCAACTTACAATATCGACATAATGTCGGTAGTTCAATATCACACATATACTTTCTAGTCAATTAATAACAGAAAGGTAATGTTTAGGGCCAGCCATGCGATTTTGTAAAAATTCGAATCGCTCAAGCGAGACTCGCTCGACAATTCACCCCACTTCTTATTCGAATTCACTCGACTTTCACATGGAATTTTCTAAACAAAACGTACTAGGAGCAAGTGAATCGATCTTGTATGCGAGTTTGTCTGAGTTGCTTTAAGAGTTAACGTCTCAGTCGATATTTCGTTTTATTGCATTTTAACTTTTTCTGAGATAATTACATTAAATAAAACTTATTTTATTTAAATTGGATTGTTATATTTAACGAATCGTTAAAAAAATCATTTACGATTACGAATTACGAAGCGACACTAGTATCTCTGTCGACTTTAAATAATACCAGTTTGCAGTTTCTGAAAGATTCAGAAGCGAATTCGACTAATTTGCGTTAGAGAATTGCACTGCAGTTTAGAGTGCGCTGATCTTGCGCTGTTAGCGCAATTTTTAGCGTACCTGATAAATAGAAATCATAATACTGGGGTTGCCACATTTTTTGTTGATTAGATAAAGCACATTTAATTTCCTAAAATATAAACATAAAGTACACAACGCGTTCAAATAAAGTATTACATTATTTGACTTGCTACTTTTGCTGTATGTATTTTTTGTTACTACTTAAAAAAAAATTGCCACTTTATAGACGTGAATTGGCATTGGCACTGACATTTTAGGTAGCATTCAAAAAGGAAATCAGTACTCATTCTCTTTTTTATCGTTGTATCGTACCATTCAGTGCCGGCTTTACCTATGGTGCAGGGTGTGCGGTGTACACGGACGCAGAATCTTAAAGAACGCTGAGCGCCGCTCACGACGCCTCTGAAGAGCCTGCGTCGCTCAAGACGCTCTCATGCACAAACTCTGCCCCCGTGTTATAGCTGATACCGGCGGCGGTACAATTTAGTATATCCAGAGGATCTTCTTAAGTTTATAGTTTTAATTTCCGATAATAAACTTCCTGTAGCGTATAGAGATCGCGATGCTATCTAAAAAATAATTATGGATATTTTGCGTCTTTTTAGAGGTCTGATTAAATTTAATTAAGTAAGTTACCTATGGTTGCCCTTAAGATAAGCTAACACAGGTTTCGATGTACATATTTTACAATTATTAAATTACCAATGTGAATTCTGTCTGCGAATATCCGTATCTATTACCTACTTTATCCTGTTATATATATTTATCTTTTAAATGAAATATTTTTGAATTAACGACAAAGTTGTGGTTTTTTATTCTTGTAAGCACTCTCTTCCTAAAAAATAATTGTTGCTCTCGAGTCTATCCCGCGGGTCACCGGGGGCACCTCAAGCGATGTAAACGAGCTATTGCTTCTTAACTTCATTTATAATTGCAGCATTTGCACCTGAATTTCGGATCATTGGTGAAAATATAACTGTAAGTATTCCATTTCAATTGCGCGCCTATGTACCAGAGGGCGCCAGGGCATTGATTGCATCCGGGCGCTACATGTTTATCTAAAATAGCATACATACAATGCTTTGTTATAAAGTGTGGCAACCCTACATACTACACATGCATGGTGGGTCCAACAGACCCACCATGTATATACCATGTTATGATTGTACTAGAAATGTATATATATAAGTACGTATACGTGTATCCATATTTTTCAGTATAATATTAGTTGAATTATAACATAGTATATATATAATTTATGTTTAAATGAAAGACTAAAGATTAATAAAGTTTCGCTCTCAAGTAGTTAATTGTCTCTGAATATGCATATTCGTTTGCAGTATATTAGTACGAGTACCTATGCTCTAACGCAGAGATAGCGAACCTTTATTAATCTATGTGCTATTTTTTCTAAAGAAATATTTAACGAGGCCATGGCGTGCCATCACCACAAGCTTGACTTAATGATCAATGAAAAAAAACAACAAATGTATTTGAAAAAACTCAGGTACAATTAAAATAACTTTTTAAATGCGATACATAATATGATACTGAAGTCGGTGCCAAGCCTACCAAATTAATAGACTTTTTGTTGTTGGACACTGAGATTTAAACTTGTTATTAAACGCACACTGATTGGAAAAGCATATCTACTACAAAATTAGCGATTTCATTGTAGACACAACAATAGACTGGAAATAATCCTCTCTGCACATGCATTTACTGGCTTTATGGATATTGTATTTTAAATAACTATTGTAGAATGATGTTGAAAAAATGATACCTGACTGACTTTCTTGTCGGTTGTTCTCAGTATCCAAATTTTGTTTTCGAACCGAACTAAAGTAGATTTGACGTTCAAAAATACCTTGCATTTGGGTTTACTTGAATAAATTGATTTGACTTTGACACGTTTTCCTCTCAAAAACTACTGAACCGATTTCTATGAAATTTGTAGTTATCTCTTAAGAATTTTTGCAATCCGACTTATAGTTTTTGAGAAATGCGCAGACAAACATACATAGGTACACTTATGTTTGGCACACGTTTAGAATCAAGTATAGACTAACATATACAAAAACTGTGCAATTCTGACAATATTCCTATCGAGATACTGGTCGAATTGATAACTTCTTTTTTTTGAAGTCGGTACAATTTGCTCCGATTAGGTACCTACCTAAATCCTTTCTTTAGAGCCGTGCTCCAACTGTTTTGTCACGTGCCGCCATCAATGGCACGTGTGCCATTGGTTGGACATCGCAGCTCTAACGTCTTTGTTAACGTGTTTTCTTTACACTTTACACATATTTCTTTTGCATTCTGGATCTCGAGAGAGGTCATAAAATGACCTCCGGTCTAACACGTAGCCACAGTGGCGCGGGATAGAGTAATAAAAAGAAATGAATGAAAGGGATAGTACTAATGACGCCACAGTTGAAAAACGATGTGACCAGAGGCCAGCGCGACATCTATTCGCTCTACACTAACGACATTCTAAAAATCCCCTGGTCGAAGTCGAGATGTACAACGACCAGCCGCCCACGTCGCTTTAATACCCTCCGCACAAGTTACACTGTTCGGACAGGATATCCCATGGACTAGAAAGGTCAAATACTTGGGAGTTACACTTGACGGTGCCATGACCTTCCATCATCACGTCAAAATGGTCCGCAACAACGCCGCATTCGTCCTCAGCAGTCTTAATATGCACATCTGCACGACAAGTAAAATGTCCCTCAAACATAAAGTAACTTTGTATGAGACGTGCGTCAGGCCTATGACGCGCGACAGCGTAGTATTCGCTCACGCTGCGCGCACCCATATCGTCTCCCTTCAAATAATACAGAATAGAGTCATGAGCAGAGCCACTGGTGCCAATTTTTACGTGCGCAACGTAAGCCTGCATTACGACTTTGTCCACTGCCCACAATAGCTCACTATCTATAAGAGATGTCCGAACGCTTCTTTCACCGTTCTTCTCTACGTCCGAATCCCCTAAAGGTCAAGGTGTCATCATACACCCCCGAGCCCATGTTCGCAAACGCTATCGTAGGTCTACATGTATTAAGCGACAGTGACATTACACGTTAGAACATAAACATGGCCACATTCGCACTATACAAGCGCACTGCCTCCACTGGCGAAAGCGAGCACGTTCCCCGCGACATCCATAGGGTCTCACGTTTATAAACTCGATCATGTCGTACGAGGGCTGCTATTTATGTATCCGGAACTGGCCAGTTACAGAATAATATTAAAAAAGTAATTATAACATTTAAAAATGGAACTCTTTGGCTGAAGAATACAATTTGTTTAATGTAGCTGACATTTGTTCATCCTTTGTGGCGTCATTTTGAAAATTGCGAGTTTATCACCGTGGATTTCAGTCGTGAAAATTTTCGTGCTATGATTTATTACGATTTTCGGCGAGGGCTAACTCAAAAACAGTGCATCGATCAACTCACTTCGACTTTTGGGGACGAAGCACCATCGAAAACTACTGTGTATCACTGGTTTAGTGAGTTTAATCGTGGGCGGTCTGTGCTCACGGACGAAGTTAAAGAAGGTCGCCCTAAATCGGTTGTTGTAGTTGTTGGTTGTAGTTGTTGTAGTATGACGAGTATATATAAAATATTACACGAACATTTAGCTGTAAAAAAATTTGTTCACGTTGGATTCCGCACAACTTGAGAATTGACCAAAAACGGGCTCGTGTCGATTGGTGCGAAAAAATGTTACAAAAGTACAATCAGGGTGCGTCAAAAGCTGTCTATAATATCTACACAGGTGATGAATCTTGGATATGTGCGTATGATCCTGAAACTAAACAACAATCAACGGTTTGGGTGTTCCAAGATGAGCCGAACCCAACAAAAGTCATTCGTTCAAAAAGCACTTTGAAGCAAATGGTCGCTTGTTTTTTTGGTATAAATGGACATGTAGCTACAGTGCCACTAGAGGATCGTATAACGGTTAATTCTGAATGGTACACGACCATTTGTTTGCCAGATATCTTTGAAGAAATAAGAAAGAACAACCGACAACGCAGAATCCTTCTTCATCCTGACAATGCAAGTTGCCACACATCGGCCAAAACAACTCGGTATTTGTAAGATCAAAAGATCGAATTAACGGGTCATCCGCCGTACAGCCCCGACTTGGCCCCCAACGACTTCTATTTATTCCCAACCGTGAAGAATAAATTACGTGGTCAACGTTTTTCGAGCCGTGAAGAGGCTGTTGATGCGTTAAAAATGCACGTTTTGGAGATATCTCAACCGAATGGAAAAAGTGCTACGAAAATTGGTTCCAACGCATGCAAAAGTGCATCGATCATCATGGTGAATATTTTGAAAAGCAATAAAACTATAATAATTGCTATATGTTTGTTTCACTTTGTTATTCCGGATACATAAATAGCAGCCCTCGTACTACACACACACACACGGGCCTTAAGCCACATTGTAAACTTGCCATATAAAACACTAGGCACACGAATCGGCCTTCAGCCGACACACCGGCCGGGCCTGTTATAGGCCCGGCTCACACCCGAATAGGATGCCTGTTAATATGCACGCAAGTGCGAAAACTCCTCTAGTGATACCCTGAGCTGAGGTTCACCTTCCAGACGCGGTATCCCTCTACTGAGAGAATCCTCATGCAGTCGACCCTCTGGCAGGGCGCCTTCTGCGCTCGGCCCATCTTGCCCTGTGACGCCACTGTAAAATCCACTAGGACCAACAGCAAAGAGCAGGGTTTTTAGTCGGTTCGAGTCCGATGCTACTCAGTCGGCGTAGAGTGCGGATGAGCATCTGTGGCGATTTATTCCCTTCTCAAAAAAAAATACCAACGCGACATAAGGATCACACAGGAAAGCAGGGTAAAGATTTAATATTTAAAAAATAACAACGTTTTAAGCAGTGGTGGACCAGCCAGACGCTAACAGGCATGCCAAGGGTAAATTAGCTGATAAGACGCCTAATGGACATACAATAGCAAAATTTGTTAATATGTGCTTTAATGTATGGTGGATGTAAGATGTCCTCGTATAAGTCTAATTTAATGACTGATGAGGTATAACCTATGATAACAATATTAACATAACATAAAAAATATTTATATGAGAAATACGCACTTGAAAATTGCATATAATTTTTATCAAGGCACCTAATATCTAACAATAAATTAACATTTTGTTGCGAAATTATTATTTATGTTTGAGTAACATTTAAAATTATTTCCAGTCATAAACAGGTGCACAAGAGTTCGTCACTTCTTGAAATTATTCCTAATCAGTCTGTTTTGTTCGTTATGACCTATAAAATAAAATTGTCTGAACAACGCAAACATGAATACTAAACCGAGATAGAAAATTATTATTAACTTTGTTGAATGTTTGTGTCACAACAGTTGCAAAGTTCGTTACATGTTCGATCACTTATTTTTTTTACTTATCATTTATTTTTAATAAATAAGCAAATAAATTGACGAACCCTTCTAAATGTTCAGAAATCACGTAAATTCATCATCTAATTCTTTGTACTTGCAATAATCCGTTAAATCCGTTTGACTACTATCATCAACCCTGTCACAAAGTAACAAACTGTAGAGTAATTTATGCCTGCACCTCGACTTCCTAGTGGGCATGGCGTACCGTTCTGTTTATATAGACAGATAGGTCATTAGATAAAAAAATATTGTGGCCGATAAACACTGGTGCTCCGGTTATTTATAATAACATGTTTACGCTGTATTTTTAGCGTTACATTATACCCACTCATGTCACAAATCAGTTACATTCATAATTAAACTGAGGGCGAACGTGCCACAAATAGCCTAATGTTTGTTAAATCCGAAAAGAGAATACGAAATTTTGCGTGACGTGCCGTTAATGAAATTACTTTTGAAACTTTTCGTATTAAAATTTCGTGGACATCGGATTATTTTGAGGAATCTCATTAAACATTATTGACGGTGAGCTCGTGTAAACTTGGTATAAAAGGCTGGAATAATTTTATTTTTCCATCAGAAATTGTAATAACGTGAAAGAAGACGTTGGACTGAAGTTCTTGAAGCAAGATTTAAGAAGGTAAGTGCGTTTTCAGATATGTAACTGCTTTAGAGCTCTGAGACGATAATGAGATACTTTGCGTTGATAACGTGGGCATCCTGTAGTTAACGAACTTTAAAAAAAAATGAGCTTATCTTTCATTCACGTAATTGTGACTTTTTGGCGGGCACGTGTTTCCTATTCCCTAAAATCATTGTTGAACTCCTATTTTTTATTTGAATAAAGTAAATGTAACGTTCATCAAACGAACTCGGTTGTTATTTCGTTACGAATAATTCGAATTTGCAAAAAAAATAATTCGACTTTCATAATACTTTATACCATTCAATTCACAATTAAGATTTTGTGCTACTAGTCTTGTATACTCTTGATCTTGCATTGCTAAATTGCTCATATAATTATTATGTTCACACGTAATTATTATTGAAAGTTATTCAATACCATTCAATCTTAAAACATCATTTTTAACCACCACCTTTAAAATGTTTCTAAATCCGACATAATAGACTGATGATATTGATCACGTAGGTATGTAATAGGTATCTACAACTTGTCGTAGTTGGTGGTGCCTAATAATATAAAGTAATAGCGACGAAGAACAGACCATAAATCGTAAAACAATATTAGAGGTAGGAACCTAATAAATGTTACCTATGTGGGATAAAGAAATTTTTGGGATTAACTACAAACTGCTTTTTATCGTTAACTTCTCTTGTTAGTAGGTGAAACAAATTCGAATTCTTTTATTACGATTTTTACTTATCTACCTACATATAATGTATTTTATAGCCCTCTAAACGGTATGAGAGTAACCTACCTTAGTAAGCATTAATTACATACGCCGAATATTATATTTTTGTTTTAAGTTTATAATTAAATTATTTAATTTCAGATTAATCATAATGAAATTTAATCACGTTCTAATAGCAGTAATAGTGACGTATAGCTGCGCGAATGTGTCTTCACACATTGTAACATCTGCGCATGTGGATCGACCTTTATTGAACTGCATGAAATCTTTAAGCAACGTGTTACAGACCACTTTATGCCCTATTTACGGAATATCATCGGGTAAGTTACCAACGAAATAACAGTTAACGATTAAATTGCCCTCTTAGAAAAAAACAGTAACAGTATTATCGTATAAGAAACTGATATCAAATTTAACTTCAGTGGCTTATAAAGTACAATAATTTTCTTTCGGTTTCATTCATGGAAAGAGAATAGATATTTTTGTTTTATTGTAATTATAACTTCTTCTACAAATCGAGCTAATTTCTAATAAATAAAATGGCAATGTCAACATTCCAGCATAAGTGTTGCAATTTATTATTTAATAATACCTCATACTTACCCGTTACAGACACACTTTTTTACGACTTTGAAAGCGCATATTTCAGCGACTAGCTGAATTTTAAAGTCACTTCGAAACCTCGCCATCATTTTTGAAGATCTATCTAAAGATACCCCCACACTCTTATGTGCACTAGAATTTCTTTTTTAATCCCTCAGTAACAATTATGGAGCGCCAACCCTAATTTTAATTTATTTTAAATTTTATTACACCATTGCATAGCGGTTCACAGAATACATCTAGCTTCAAAATTTCATCTATATAATGCCAATATCCGAGTAAAATGGCTGTAACATACTAACAGACAGAACGAAATTGTAAGGGTTCCGTTTTTTGCCATTGCCTACGGAACCCTAAAAATATGATGCCATATCATCCAGTAAGTTTTTTAAGACGTTTTATACTTTAACTACTATTTGATATAATTGGCAATTAGAAACTGTGTCTACACCTTATACCCATTATTTTTTTATTAGGATATCGCCATTGCCTTGAAATATAATTTATCTACTGTTTTGTAACTTTTTTAATTTAATACGATCATCACACAATAACAACGTGATACGAGTTAATGCTACGCTATGGTAGGTACTATAATACGAAAAGTCAATTAAAAATCTTAGTAGTAGTTTTGTAACGAGCAAAATAGTAGTTATCTTTCAAGACGAACCGCCTTCATACGGAGACATGAATATGTTTCATGTTGGTCTGGGAGAGGAAAAAAATATACAATGTTGTTTCAGCTCCTTATCTTCTCGTAGATCTTAGCTGTCTTAAATCTAATAAAGATTAGGACTTATCATAAGAAAATTGTGTAGAGGGGCTAGTAGGTAAATAGTCAACGTAAGGTTCCGATTTGTCATCAAAAATGATTGTGATTTTCCTTGGTACTCTATCCACCATAAACGGAGTATGGTGTAACGTTATTTATATAACTATTAAATCGCAGTGAGCGAAACAGCTCCGTTATGTATAACTGCTAAATGACATTCAGCTGGATTGCCATTGCCTTATATTATACAATGCCCTTCGGTATTGTATAGGTAATGTAAATTACTTGAATTTAGATGTAGTGACTTTAATGCATCCGAATTAGCCTTCGGCGTAGGGTCACCATATTGAAAAAAAATTAAGTGAATTAACTAAATGTTTTCCATTGGACAGCCAATTATTAAGTAACTATAAATAAATTGCTTTAACGAATTGTACGTACATTTTAGAAAAAAGAAGAGAACTAAAAAATCAAATTAAATTGGAGAAAGAGAATGGAAATAATCAAGTATGATAAATTATTAGTAGTCGGGAAAATATCGGACACAACAACTAGCAAAAAAAGGTATTTGCAATTGTCTCCGAAAACCAATCAGCAGAATCAAGAAAACAACAGAACACAGGTGCCGAATCTTGCGCCTTCCCCGATACAAAGATCATCAAGTGTATCGGAAGGAGTAATAAAGCTCGGATTACGGAATTATTTGTTAAATAAAAAACAAACAACAAAGAAAACCAAGACATAAATAAAAAGCAATTAGCACATCGACCCTCCTCAAATGAAACAACAATTTACAAAAATCAATAGAAAAATAAACAGAATACACATCTTCCAACCCGGCTGGTCCCAGAGGAAGATTACGACCACTACCCTCCAAAGAGAAATACTACAAATCAAGAAAAACAAGTGCAAAAACTTCACCTTATTACCTACAATGTCAGAACACTTGCGTCTTACGAGGGTCTTATAGAATTATTTGAAGCTCTGAAGACAATAAATTGTGACATAATGGGAGTAACTGAAGTGAGGCGGCTTGGGACTAAAATCGAAGAATACAAAGACTACATTCTATGCTATATAGGCTATACCTGGCGGGCACGGAGTGGGCTTTATTATAAACAAATCTTTTAAACAAAATATAGAAAGTTTCAGCGGCTTTACAGAACGAGTAGCCCTGCTAAACCTCACCTTCGACGAATACAAAATAGCACTAACATACAAACACACATACGCACCCACAGAAGCAGCAAAAGATGAAGAAATAACGCTGTTCTACAAAACGATTACACAAGCTATAGAAGCAGCTCTCAAGGATTATATCTTAATGGGTGATTTTAATGCGAAAATAGGTCAACCGCAGCACAATAAATACCTGATAATGAGATCTCATGGTTTTGGAGAGAGAAATGGTAGAGGCCAAAAACTAATCGATTTTGCTATCGAAAATAAAATCTCCATACTGAACACCTTCTTAAAGAAAAAACCAAACCGCAGGTGGACATGGCGTTCACCAAACAACGAACACAAAAACGAGATAGATTATATTTTATCAAACCGTCCGAATGTATTCCAAAATATGGAAGTTCTATATATCAACTATCCCTTGGGTCACAGACCAGTCACAGCGAGTATACTTCTAAGTAATATAAGAAAAAGTAGAGACAATTATAAAAATAACTCAATGGTGTTATTAAAGAACGAAGATGAAACACTGAAGTTTAGACAGAGACAGCTCTCAATATAGCTGAACTACCGAGCTGGCACGAATCTAATTGTGTACAAACATACTATACCAAGCTAACCAGTACAATTATCAAAAGCCTACGAGAAGCTCATTCAATCAGCACCGATCCCAAAGCCCATGGAATACTATCACCGCGCACAGTACAACTTATAGACAGAAAGAGAACACTACATAAAGCAAAAAATAAATCCCGAAGTGAAAAAAACTAAATAACAGCTATAAACTTATTAGCAATATAAACTTATTAGCAAGTACATTAAAAACGACTGCGCTAAACTCAGGCAAGATACAATTACAAAACATTTGAAGCAGTCAGCAAGTATCAAAAAAGCTTATAAAAAATTAACACCAAATAAAACATGGATAGAGGACTTAAATCATCAGGAAAAACCCAACACAATCGCAGCGAGATCATAGAAGTGGCTACCAAATTCTACAAGAACCTATATAGTGAAAAGCCCCCCACAACCTATTCATCGAAAAGCACTGGCGAAGAAAGCGAAGTAAATCAAATAACCGAATTAGAGATTCTAGAGGCAATAACCAGGTTAAAGAGAGACAACAGCCCAGGGTCAGATTATGTACACAACGAAGCCCTAAAGATAGGCCAATCAATATTAGCTCTACCTTTAGCAAACCTGTTCAACCAAATCCTGAAAACAGCTGAGATACCATCACAATCATATATCTTAATCTATAAGAAGGGCGACTCCATAGATATTTCACACTACAGACCCGTAAGCTTACTATCATCTATCTACAAACTATTCGTACTATTCGTCAATCATCAAAAAAAGGATAAGTACATCACTGGAACTAAACAAACCAGTTGAGCAAGCAGGCTTCAGGAAAGGGTTATCAACAATAGACCACATTCATACATTGGAACGACTTATAGAAAAATACCAAGAGAAACGTATGTACCGTCATGTCATAAGACTTATTGCGTGATATCTTGGGACATGACAGTCTATACGTTTGATCTTGTTCGAAAGAACTCAAAAGCGTCGAATGCATATGTGCGTGTGGACTCAGCATAATATGTACAATCCAATGTTTCATTCCACGCTGTTTTCTAAACCGTAAAACGTTGACACGCCACATTGATTAACGTATAACGTCTATACAATCCTGCGTATTAAAGTACAACCACTTTGTTAACATATTTAATATCATATCCATAACGGAGATATTTTGGAAAGCAACTAGTGGTTATGTACAAAAGCATATTATGCTATAATCCCACTGTAATATATGAATATATTTTAATTTATATTGTTAAAATTAAGCTAAATTGTATGTGAACTTTTTTATGTAATGATCTAGTATACCCGTTAGTAGGAGCATAGTGCCCAAAGTACCCAAACAGTTCTTTTAAATCAAATTAAAAAGTTTACCATTTGCCAAATTAAAATAAGGCTCAAGAAAATCCTTCAAATCCTTACGAATCTTGTCATATATATCAGATGATAAGATTACTTAGGTACATAAATTACCATATTTCTTCCTTTTCAGAACAAAGCGACTCATCCTTTATACCTAAACTGGCTAACAATAGAATTTGGAAAACAGATGTCATCCAAAGATGTTGTTTACGACCATGTGCCGTTATGGAATTAGTAGCAGCATGTTCAATTTAGTTTCACATTATCAGTTATGATGTTATGAATAATGTAATATAAAGCTTTAGTACTCACGTTCAATTAGTAACATTTTATTTAAATTTAAGGACTGGTTACTAACTTACTAACAGACAATTTTAACATTTCTCAATTTAAAATGATATTTATTTTTTTAAAAGCCTGTGTTTGACTTGCAAAGCAGTGTCTGTTAATAAGTACCTGACTTTCATTACATCATCACAAAAGACACTGTGTTTTTCAGCTAGGAGAGTTGGCAAACCATTATCATTTATTGACATGTTTCCTTCTGATCTGTAGTTTTGACTACATTTTGCATTGTAAATCGTTTATCGTTAAATTATTATTTTAGAATAAGTGTGTAGTTTATACATTGTAATTATATTTAGCAATAAAATGTTTTACTTTTTGACTGATTTACTCACTGATATAAAGGTTTATAATTTAATTGGTTCCATATCGAACCGAAAAATTATACAACAACACGCTGAAATAAATTCTTATGTAAGCCTCTGCTTTTTCTTTCCTAATGTGAAATCCTGATAAAGAACATTATCACCTTTTACATGTACCCATTTTTGCTCGCATAGGGCCGAAGCGGAAGCAATCACACGATCATGACCCCCAAAATCTCTCTTTTTTTCTTCCAAAATCCAAACGGAATAAAAGACTCCTTAGATGCCCCAAGATATGGTCTAGGACCGCCCCTGCTTTTGAATTCGCCGTAGTTATATGAGTTTCTAGAATCCTTTTTTTATCAACAGTACCTGGGCGACCGAGCTTTACTTACTAGGTATCTTACAAAAAAAAAAGAAGTCTGACCACATTGTAAGAATCCAACCCGCGTATTTCTGCTTGGTAGATCTATGCTCTAGCCACTGTACTACTGAAAAGATGATATTAATTGTGAAATCAAAAAAGGGAGGAATAAAAGATTTTTATTAAAAAAAATTAAACCGCCTTCAAAAAAAAGACTGAAAAGTATAAAATAACTATCCTTTCCTATAATCAAAACTCAAGTACAATTAAAATGACTTTATAAATACAATACACATACCTATATAATTAAATTTGACAGTTACTGAAGTCGGTGCCAAGCCCACCAAACTAATAGGCTTTCTGTTGTTGCACATTGATTTGGCACCGACTTAGAAAAATTGTAATTTAGAAAAATTGCAATTAAAATGCACAAAGGTTTTACGTAACTTATAAGGTATATTTCATAATTAAGAATCATGTTTTAGACTCCAATACTAACACTAGCTGTCACCCACGAGTCCGTCCGTATTTAACCTATAAGGTACCTGCGGGTAATAAGGCCTTTCGTCTAATAAGGCCTATGTGAGTAAAATCGTATTTACAATGAGCGCTCCCGCTCAAGGCAACACACAGACGCCTAACACACGAAGATATCTTTATGAGTTTACAAACGCGAAATACCCCTCTTCCCGTGTCCAGGATTGTATCATACATTGCGAGAGACGACCGCGCGGTACGAATGATAAAAATCGGTCCGAATCAGTCGCAAGTATTGACAGTCATGTTTCACTTATCTGTACAAATTTGCAGTGTAAAGTTCTTAATCATTTTAAGATTTTTTTATAATAAATACTTGAATAACGTACTGTGCTTCAAATATTTTTAATTTAGTTTCTCTAAATTAACTCTTAAATTGAAATTAATTGAATTGCTTTAAACGCCTATTAAGGCCTACCTAATTTAAACATAGATTTTATTTTCCTCCTACATCATGAATCAAATTTTATTCGTTTCATAATGTATTTTATATACATTTCGAGGTTTTACGAATGTAAACAAGTGTGTGTAATTTAATGCTAATTGTACAATCGTTAATTTTAGTGTCTATGACCACGATGCCCATAGAACGAGCATTTATTCAAATAAATGGTTGTTATGGGGAGAAAATACAGATTTTTAAATAATTTTTAATGTAATTGCTACGTTTATGCAATTATTGATCTCAAGTATTAAATGTATAACGCATAGCTTGATTATTTAAGTATATTGGAGCTGTAGGCTTTATTACTCTACCATAGTAAAATAAGGCCTATTGGCAAGGTTTTCAAAAATGTTTAATTTTGATTTTGTTTATGGTAAAAAATGCCATTTTCCCTCCATATTTTATAGTAACTGAACTTTTAGACTAATTATTATTAAAGTCTGTTGATTACATTGGTTATTTTTCATTTAATTTCAAATCTTCCTTAGCTAGGCCTTAATACCCGCAGGTACCTTACTTACTTCTACAGAGCTTAATCTATTTCCATTCCAAATTTCATCAAAATGTTATATTGGAGGTTTTGTAGTCATGTTGAAGGACGATAACTTTGGATTCACACATGATTTACATTACAATATGTTCATTTGTGTGATGTAGATATTTGTGTATTTGTGATACGACGAGCGAATTAAAAAAAACTGCAGCTTTTGCGCTATTGGCGATTGTCGAGCGGCGCGGCGACTTTAGTATGTACATGGTTAACCGCGGCGACCCCGACTGGCGCTGTCATAATCTTACTAAAATTGCCGTTGTTGCGTTGTTGTGTGTATTAGCGCGCACACATATAAACCGCGTTCGCTAACTTTTAATGAAGTTATTATATTGTTATATTTGTACTGTGCCGTCGCGTTGTGAACGAGTGGACGGCAGGTTGTCACCGAATGATTTACTCATCGATCATCATCCACAAACCTACAGACTACTTACAAACGAGGCGTTCCAGTCACGATAATGAATTAGTATTTTTTAATACATAAATAATTAATTATATTATAAAATATGTATATATTATGTATGTAATACGTATAATATATTATGTATAATATGCTTAAGTCTGGAAAGTTATTATAACCAAACACAACCACTTGAGAAAAGACAGTGCTAGTCGGGTACCGGTGTGGGTACCGCCTGGGTGAATCAGCATTGATCTTTATCCCTAAATGGCAATTAGCGTAAGTAAACTATTATACAGATATTTATGAAGAAAAGACTGGTTTTGTCGAGTATATTTACACGATGGGCGATGTAGAGACTCGTAGCAGTTTATAAAACCAAAAGCGGTGAAAAGTGGTCTCGAAGATATCGATCAAGAGTGTAAGTATTGTGACACGCTGTCAGTGACCTTCTAAGTTGACCTTGTCATCGTATTTCTGCTGTTCGAGTACCGTACATAATAATTAGTAATGAATTTAAATATCATTAATTACAATTAGAATTCAAATCACGAATATACATACTATTTTTATGAGTTTTCCAAGTTAACAGAATACGAAGACGTTTTAAACGTTAATTTTATGTTATTATACAGTAAGGCTAACAAAGAAAATCTACAGAGTGAAAGTGGGTGGCAGCAGAAGCCAAAAAAGACCAAGGCTGCCTTATGAAGATTAAGTGTTAACTGACAGAAATGTCAAAAGCACTCGTAAACCTAGGTGAAAATGTGTGAGGAGAATGATGAGATTTGAGGAGGTGAGAGAAGGATGTATGGACCACGAATCTTGGTGCTCCGTCCTCTTTGACTATCCCGTTAGAGACGGTTAGAGGGACATAACATGAAAATATGTATACAGTATCTATGTATACAATAAGTAATTAATCTTATTAAACAATTTCATGAGAGCTTTCCTTGTTAACTGGTTGCATGAAGATGTTAGAAAAATGCGTCACAGAAAGTCACGTTACATCATACATACATACATTTGCTTCTTCTTAAATTACTCTAAGAATGAATATTCTTATAGTGATTATTGCAAATGTGGGCTATAGCGAATACGATGTATGACGAAAACGACGTCTCATGGTATCTACACAGACAAACGCGCGAGTGATTCTATAAGGATTCAGTTTTTTCTTTGAGATATGTAATCCTAAAAACGTTTCGATTTGTTTTAAATATTTAGAGCAGCGATTCCTAACATGGTTTCTGCGGAACTCAAGGGTTCCATGTAAAAGAAACCAGGGTTCCGCGGATGTTACATTGGTCGTTAAATCGTTGGAATATTTTAGCTACCGTCGTTTGTAACATTTTTTTTGCGCGGAACTTGATCTATGCATACACATTAACAAACACTGAACGATTTTTATTCTATAGTAGGTCCTACGCAACAAAAATGGTCGATTTCAGATCTATTACAGTCTGGCCGCTGATTCTCTCAAGTCGTGATCCTGACAAGTCGTGATCGAATGGACGATGTAACTTTGAAATAGCGTTGTATTTACGATTAAAATATTTTTATTATTTGCTCGACTAACGAATAATTATCATTAAAAATTTTATTATTACGTAACTGACAATAAATGTTATAATTTTGCACTAAATATAATGTTAAATAAATAAGAAAACAATTTTTTTTTAATCTATATTGCGCTGTTTCAAGGTTATGTGAACTATTTTTGTAGTGATGTGCCAGAAATAACAAGCAATTGTAACGTTATCTGTTATACTATAAAATAATTTAAACTTGTTCATTTATCAGTCGCAAATATTTT
Source organism: Zeuzera pyrina (assembly GCA_907165235.1). NCBI lineage: Eukaryota > Metazoa > Arthropoda > Insecta > Lepidoptera > Cossidae > Zeuzera > Zeuzera pyrina. Next base: position 8,633,330 of record OU015629.1, read on the forward strand.
TAAGGTATTTTTATTATTGATTTTTATACTAAATACACCTGAATATTCTTCTCGCATTTTTAATTTTCTTTACGCAAGTTACATTCATAAATTAGAAAGAAAGAGTATTGAAATGTATGTTACTCTTTTTTTGGGTCGGTTGAAGAATGATCAACCAACTAACAGACGTCAGGAACGCATTCTCTCAGCAGCCGGACTTTAATAGTTTTTATAGGAAGCAGTGAAATAACTTCATTCATCATATCTTCGACACATGAATCTTTACTTCAAATTAAAAGGATTTGAGTCTAGGAACCGCTGATTTAGAGAATCTACGTGCCGTACGATACGAGGGCAGCCTATACTATATAATTTAAGTGTTTTATATATTATAATTGTGGTATCAATAGATAGATGAAAAAAAGTCTCATTTATGATGAAAGTAGAACATTTATCTATTTCATAACATTTTTTTCGAGATATCAGAGTAAATTGTAAAATTTCTGCAAAATGTATCTGCCCACTGTATCTAATTTATTTCTGTTAGTAATAGTATAGTAGAAGTATATTTATACTTACTTTAGTGACATCCATACTATGATGGGTTATAGTAGTGTGTAATTAGGGAAAAATAGGCGTTTGTTTGTCGCGAGAGCAGACGTCTATAACGTAACCGCCAACTACACCTTCGACTAAATGAAAAAAAAAAAACATTTAAAAGTGATTATGAAGTTATCACGACTCTTATTTAATTTCCTAATAAAACATGCCAATATACAATGTATAGATCCACACATTATAACAAGCCTTCCATTTCTTTCATAAATTGCATATACGCGTCGTCCTTGCTGGGGGCCGGCTTCGGCATGTCGGCCGGCCGCTGCATTACAGGTTTAACCCCCTGCTTCAATTTCTTATCCTCACGTTTCACACGCAACGCTGAAGGCACGAATCTCGTAACATCGGCTGAAAGGTTCCTGATTTGTGGTTTGGCACTGATTGTAGCACCTACAACAAACATTATTAATTTTAATAAATATTCTAATACATACCTAGGCGAAAATGTGTGAGGAGAATGATGAGATTTGAGGAAGTGAAAGAAGTATGTAAGGATCGCGACGCTTGGCGCTCCGTCCTCTCTGACTACCCCGTTAGCGATATGGCGTGATCATATGTATGTATGTATGTTCTAATACATTATAATATATAACTAATACGTTTTCTCTTCTTATATTAATATACAAGAAGAGAAAACATAATAGTTATATAGATAAAACAAAAACCCTTGACACAGTAGTTCAGTTCCCAGTGAGAAGATCAATTTAAGAAAAAAACTTTTCTAAATTAGCTCGCAGTCTGGATATTACTAAAAGCTCCCCCAGTTTGTTATGTGGCATGTAAAATATGTTTAAGCTAGTCTTTAGCATTTTAATAAAAATTGTATAAAATGCATCTTGATGGAATTAGCAGACATGAGTCAGAATTTTTGCTTCTTGTAAGATGTTCATTTTGTTCCGTATTTTTTTGTGAGATTATTATAACACAAATTGTTTGCTGTATGAGAAATAACTACCTATAATAACTCTAACATAATACTAGACAAGAACTCCGGTTTCAGTTCCCATTCAAGTCACAAAATCAATTGTAATTGTCTGGAAATTATTATAACAATTAGCCGTTACCGCGGTTTTGAAGATATGAAACAATGACATCTAGTTCTATTTATAGACAACAATGTCCATCTTCAAGACTACGCTCACTTTAAAGTTAGTAAACTCAAGAACTGAAAATGATTAACTCCTACATTTTTCTGGAAACTCAACTCAAATACGTTTACAATAATTATATTATTATATGATGATCAAATGCAATATCACTTTATGTGATACTGCATGTGATATTTCTATTCCTAAAATTTTCTTTTCATAGCTGTTATCGACCACGCGTTGTTGTGGAGCGCGTTGAACAAACGAACATTTACATTTTTATTCATATAGATATTAGTAGGTAGGTATATACAACGCATATTTGAATACAACATTGTCAGATAATATGTATAAAAGAAGCCGACTCGCGCCTCGTGCGTATTGAATTGCCTACTCTCGATCGGATATGTAGGGTTATTGCGTTGGGTGTAAAACACGGAGAGCAACTCGTTTAGTTATACATATTATAGTATGTAATAATAAAAATGCACACAGATATATTTTTCATGTTTGTTAAATTAAATTTCTAGTAGTAATATCGAAGAATGATAACTTTGGATTCAAATAACTAAAATTATTAAGCATCTAAGGACATTATAATACGTTCGTTTGTGCGATTTAGAACTTTTTGTTTTTCTGACGATATGAAGAACAAATTAAAGAGAAACGAAAACAGTCTCGTGTTTACGCCGCGTGCGACCCTGACTGGCGCTACAATAATTACCCATGTTCACCCAAAATATTGCCGTTGTGTGCGTGCTATGGCGCGTACGTATTAGCGCGCGCATATACAAACCGCGTATGCTAGCTTTTTATGAAGACATCCTACTGTTATGTGTATACTGTGGCGTTGTGTCAGAACAAATCATAGATTAAATTATATTTGTCAGAATTCTTCACATCAAAAACCTTAAATGCATTTATTGGGGAAATCTAGATTTTATTTACTACCAATTTACGTGTATCAATAATGTTACAGAAACTAATCATAGTATCGATTCGACAGTGTGTAATGAAAAAATATATCGATACTAGACTTTCTTATTTATTTAAATATTTTTTTGCGCGTTTATTTTTTTCTATATACTACCACTTTTACCTTTTTACAGAGAAGTCTGATTTTGATAATATTTTTTTATCGGATAAGCACTCGAATTTTTGTCTCATTTAATTTGAAAAAATTTTAAGAAAACAATTGAACTTCAAAAAAAAATCACTGAAAAGTACTAAATAATTATTCTTTACTAATCAAAACTCAAATATAAAAAAACACTTTATAAATAAACTACAAGTAGCTGTATAATTAAATTCGACAGTTACTGAAGTCGGTGCTAAGCCTTCCAAACCAATATAGTACATTGTTTTGTGGCTCTTTAATTTGGCACCGACTACAATAATCGTCGAATTTAATTATATAGGTATTTAAATTATTAAAACTTTCGTGAGACATTATTAACGCACTAATTATTAAATACGGCTTTACTTACGTATAATCGGTATAGGTACCGACTAGTTTCGGACCTATTGGAGGTCCATCATCAGGGTGAGTGGGAAAGTAGTGTGTTAAATCTATCATCACACGAAGTGTCAGTTGAGGCTCAGAAAGCGCTGGCGCGAGGCTTAAATGTTGCGATTGCACCAAACAAGGTACCGGTAGAGTCAGTAATTTCAAGCGTCGAGAACTGTCTTATGCGCAACAAGGTGCCCGGGCCGAAAGCTGAATGCCTTAGGCATGATATATCTGCTATCATACGGAGACACAAAAGTCCAAAACCAAACATCCCAAGGCAAGAGTTCCAGGCACTGATGGCTTTACGCAGAAATCCAGATATCCTCGTGTTACCGGCAGATAAGGGTAATGCAACTGTCATAATTGATACGGTGGAGTATGAACAGAAACTTACACAGCTAGTTAGTGATATCGGTATTTATAAAAAGGTAAACTACAATCCAACAGCTCGTGTAGCTTCCAAGTTAAACAAGCTTTTATCAACGCTGCCAGACAGAGAGAAAAAACAGTTGTGTCCCTTGAACATCTCCTAAAATATATGGACTGCCAAAAATACACAAACCGAACTGGCCTTTACGTCCCATTGTGAGTCAAATCGACTCTTCGCCTACTTACAAAAGTTCACGTCACATGGCAAGCATCTTGCAGACATTGACTGGAAAAACAACGAGCTTTGTAAGAGATTCCACACATTTCATCCATCTGTTGGAGGACGTCAAAATCCAAAACCATGAGTTAATGGTGAGTTTCGACGTGGCATCTTTATTCACCAATGTACCGGTAGCAGAAACTATTGACATAATAAAACAACAGTTAATAGTGAACAACATACCTACTGAGTACCTGGGATTGATGGAGTTTTGCCTTACGAGTGGCTATTTTCTCTGGAGAGGGGATTTCTATCTGCAAATGGATGGAGTGGCGATGGGCTCACCAATAGCATCAGTCACGACTGATGCTATTGGTGAGCCCATCGCCAACATTATAATATTCATGGAACATTTCGAGGAGGAAGTGTTGAATTGTGCACCATTAAAACCAAGATACTGGTGGAGATACGTGGACGATGTGTTTGCTATAGTTTCCAGGCAGGGTGTAAGGCAGCTATTGGACCACCTGAACCAAATACATCCAAAGATATGTTTTACAGCAGAGGAGGAAAAAGACGGAACTCTCCCATTTTTGGATGTACTAGTAAAGCGGGAATCAAGTGGAAGCCTGGTACATACGGTATTCAGAAAACCGACACATACCGATCGGTATCTAAGAGCAGATTCCCATCACCATCCGTCGCACCTATCTTCGGTGCCACGCACTCTCATTAATCGTGCACTTCGTCTATGCGATTCTCAATTCCTAGAGTCGGAATTGACACACGTACGGCAGGTGTTAGAGTGCAATGGTTACAACTGGCGACAGAGTTGCCGACTAGCAAACAACGGCCTCAGGTTGTAGAGCGAGTCCCGGCATATTTACCATACATGCGAGGGGTAACGGATCAAATTGGACACCTGTTACGCCGTAGATATAGCATCAGGACAATTTTCCGCCCCATGACACAGATTAGAGGTCTTCTACGATCCCCTAAGGATCGGGACCCTCTAGATAGCCCTGGCGTCTACGAAATTCCATGCGATTGCGGCAAAAGCTACATTGGAGAAACGGGACGCAATATCAATACGAGGCTCACCGAGCACATCCGCAGTGTACGTAAAATGGACAGCAACATCTCGGCGGTGGCAGAGCACGCCCTCAACTCCGACACCTCACATTATATTAGGTTCGAAAAGGTGAAAGTGTTGGCTCGCGAAAAGAACTTTGTATCACACAAGTTCCTTGAAGCCATCGAAATCGACCGCCGGCCTAATTTTAATAGAGACAAGGGATGGGCCCCGCCGCTTACTTGGAAAACCGTGTTGTTAAACGCAACGCGGAATAAGAACGATAGTGCTGACGAGTATGTAGCGGACATCGTGAGTACATTTTGTGCGCCCGTAAGCACCAATATTGACATAGACGCATCGGTCTCGCGGAGTTCGTCACCATCGCCGGCGCACCCCGCGCCCCCCACCCTGTCGCGCCGCACCCCGCACGTTGCGAGCTCAGGCGAAAAGTGCGAGACGGGGCGCGGCCGCGAACTCATCCCACTCACCCTGATGATGGACCTCCAATAGGTCCGAAACTAGTCGGTACCTATACCGATTATACGTGAGTAAAACCGTATTTAATAATTAATGCGTATATAGGTATTTATATCATTTGTACAAAGTAATTTTTTTTGTGCTTGAGTTGTGATTAGTAAAGAATAGTTATTTTGTACTTTCAGTATTTTTTTTAAATCGGTTTAACTTTTCCTAAAAAAAATTTTTTATTTCTCCCATTTGAAAGACCTTAGTCTAAATGAGTATCAAGGGTGGATCTACAACTAATTTTTTTTCTAATTATGGAACGGAATGATGTACAAAAGTATCATCAATATAAATAAAGCTTATATTCAGTAATGATTATTTGGTGTATCTTCGAAGTCGAAGGTCAATACCAGTGAGATTTAAATGGGACTTCGGAATATACCCTTTCAAACAAAACAACAAAAAATTAAATCGGTCCACAATTGACATGGTTATCGGTGAACATACGTAAAAAGCATACAGACCAACACAGAAACTTCTTTAAAGCTTTTCAGTTTCGTTTTTTGTCAATTTGATTTCCTGTTATAAAGTTTTTTATTAACATAAACACCTACCCTAACGAATTGGATTTAAATTTGTATTTCTATTCCAAATTTTAGATTTTTAGGGTTTCTATTTTAAAATAAAGAATTTTGTTTTGGTTACATACATACATTATATTATATCTATTATTAAAATAAACTTATAAAAAGAATGCTCATACCTACAACTTATCGATATATACAATATCTACGAGTACATCACTTTTTCGTCTAGTACAGCCATTCCCAAAGTGGGCGATAACGCCCCCTTGTGGGCGCTGCAGGCCTAAAGGGAGGCGGTAAGAGATCCAGAAAAGTAATGGGGGCGTTGTGTAGAGGCCTGGGGGGTGATTTGTAATTTCATTTAGCTAGGAGGCATCTTAGACAACGACTGCATGAGCTCTCCACTCAGTAGACAAAATAAGTTTGGAAACCAATGGTCTAGTACGTAACGTTACCGTGCCGCCCGCTTACGTCTCATTCCTCTAACCTTCACAAAACAGTTTTATTAGAAATTCGTAAACATTTCTTGTCTCATAGGATAGTTTGTCTGAGTCCGTTACGAACGCCATCTACTGAAAGTAATCTGAAGTGGCAAAATAATATAAAATGACAATTCCTTTACAAAATTACCAATGTCGACTTTTTCAATTTTCGGTTATTCTTTTGGGTTTTTTCTAATTTTCTTTTTTCCTAAATCACCCCAGTATTGAGACGAAAAAAAAAAAAAATATTGAAATCAGTCGACCCATTTTCGATTTTTTGCGAACGCACGGCAATTACATACATATATACATATCCTCACGCTGTATCCCTAACGGAGTAGTCAGAGAGGACGGAACGCCAAGCGTCGCGGTTCTTACATACTTCTTTCGCTTCCTCAAATCTCATCGCGAGAGCTTTTGATATTTTCATCCGCTAACACTGACTATTTGATCTTCAAGGGTCAGCCTTGGTCTTCCTTGGCTTCTTTTACCACTCACTTTTGCTCTGTATATTTTTTTCGTCAGTCTTTCATCACTTATTCTTTCTATATGCCCGAAATATCTAAGCATTCCTTTCTTCATTTTTACAATCACTATTATACATTACACTTGACTGACTGACTACCCCGTTAGGGATACAGCGTGAAGATATGTATGTATGTATGTATACACTACACACTATAATAAGTGATTTTTATACAGGCTGTCCCGTAAATAATGGATAAACCTTAAGGGAAAGGTAGAACACCTAATTACGTAAAACCTATTTGACTAGTTTTAAAAAAAACAGGGTTATCGAGAATTTTTTTTTCATTATTTTGATCATTTTCTCCGCCAGGCTTCAGTTTTTTTAATGCTGTCGTTCCATATGATAACATTTTTTAAATCTGATTCTTGTAAAATATTGCTGAATAGTTAGCTTATGTAGCTTAATAACGATTTGGTTAGTTTATCTTTATTTCTAAAAAAAAAAACCACACACGAAGAAATTATTTTATTCAAATTATAACCCAAATTGGATGAATTCTCCTGAAAAAAAAATGTACTACAGTGAAGTGGCCTATTATTTTAAAAACTTGTACCATTATTAAGGTTTCTAAAATAGTATAAAACTTTTGTCTAGTGTTTCTCATTACAAAGTCATTGGTATTAATCTGATGTAGGGGCTAATTAGACAATTTTTTTGTTATAATTCAAAAATGTAGACAAACTGTGGATTCCGTGTTATTTATTCCTAGTATTTTTTTTAATGTCTGTTATGCGTGCGAGCTCAGTCCAAGAAGTGTTCCTGTCTCTTTTTAGTGAATGAGTTCGCAATCTGGGCAGCTACCTGCACCTGAGCGGGACGGCGATAACAAAAGACCTTTATGACTGCTAATTGTAGATAGTACCGGTTTTGTAGGACATACGGCTATTCATCGCATAGTCGCTCGCTTAGTGCGACTTGTACTATTGATTACGACAAACGTTTTGTGTTGATCCCTCTCGATTTTTACGTGCTGTGAATTTGGACCTTGTTTTGCTTAACGATTTGGACTCCGTTTATTGAAATTACGACATGGCGATCTTAAGGACTCTGAAAGCATTGTGAACGACTATCGATTGTAGTATTTTAGTACACATTCACAGAAATGCCGCGTCAACAGTATATGGCACGAGACATTTGTAACATCCATTTTATTTACGGAGAACGTAAAGGTAATGCGAGAGCCGCTGCAAGATTATTTCGTGAAAGATATCCGCATGAGCAACGTTACCCCGACTATCGAATATTTATTAGAGTACATAACTCGTTCCTCGAAGGAAGACTTCCTGGTTCCGGAACTAGCACTAGCACCACTGATTAGTGGTGCTAGTGAGGGAAGACCGCAACGAGTCAATACTCGAATATTAGAGGAAATTGAGAATGACCCGACGACTTCGGTTCATGCCATAGCACGACGCACTGATGTGCCTAAAATAACGGTGCATAGAGTATTAAAAAGCATCGGTTGCACCCATATCATTATCAACGTGTTCAAACGTTACAGCCGAGAGACTACGCTCTAAGAGTTACGTTTTACCGAAGAATGTTAAGAATGATTCGAGATGATCCGCAATTTTTCAATAAAATTTTGTGGTCCGACGAGTCTTCCTGCCGACGCGATGGCTATATCAACATGCACAACTTACATAGTTGGTAATTAGATAACCCCCATTTGATGAGAGAAGACAGGAGCCAACCCCAATTTAAGATAAATTTATGAGCTGGTATTATCTGTAGCCAAATAATAGGTTCAAACAACTCTACTCAAACTGCTTCAACTTCAACTCTAACTGCTGATTATTATTTGCATTTTTTACAAAATGAATTGCCCACACTGTTACAAGATGTCCCGGAAGAAGTGAGAGAAACGATGTGGCTAACAAACGACGGATGTCCCGCACACTATGCAACGACAGTAAGGCGACACCTAAACGCAGCCTATCCTGACAGATGGATCGGCCACCTAGGACCGATTTTGTGGCCGCCAAGGTCTTCCGACCTAAATCCCTTGGATTTTTTTTATTGGGGATGCCTTAAAAATTTGGTTTACGAACACTCAATCGCGTCAATAGACCAATTGCGCCAGCGTATAAGCGATGCCGTGGAGTTTATTTAACCGTAGAAATTTCATACGCCGTGTAAGGACTTCATTCATAAAAAGATGCAGGGTGTGTATTTTAGCAAGGGGAAAACAATTCGAACACCTATTGTAAGTTTTTAGTAATAAATAATTTTTTTATAATTTTATGTTTTTCTTTCCGAAGTAACTTTTTAGTAATAAATACTTTTTTGTATTTTTTTGTTTATCACGCAGATAAAGGATAATATAAAACATACAATAATAAACCTGATAAACACACAGTTAGACCATTTTCTTTAAATTAAAACTTTTGGTGATATAGCCCCTTCATCAGATTAATAGCAATAACTTTGTAATGAGGACTAGATGAAAGTTTTATACCTTACATTTTTACAAGTACACATTTGTACATTTTTTTTCCAAGAGAATTTATCCAATTTGGATTATCATCAAATGTTATCAAATCAAAGAATGCTATCAAAAAATGTTATCATTTGGAAGGACAGTATTGAAAAAACTAAAGCCTAGCGAAGAAAATGGTCAAAATAATGAAAAAAAAAATTCTCGGTAACCCTAAGGTTTTTTTAAAACCACTCAAATAGGTTTTAGGTAATTAGGTGTTCTACCTTTCCCTTAAGGTTGATCCATTATTTACGGGACACCCTGTATATATAGATATATGTTTCGACTACTTAAAAGATCAAACCTTGCGGTCCGTCCTTCTTCGGTATCAACTGCGGCGCAGCTGACAGCACGGAGAGCTGCGGTAAGACCTTGGGCGGCGGCGGCGGGACCAGCGGGCGCAGCAGGCGCGGCGGCGCGCCCGGCGGCGGCCCGGGGGGGCGCAGCGCGGCTCCCGGCGGGGGGCCGGGGGGCCCGGGGGGCCCGGGGGGCGCACCCGGCGGGGGGCCGGGGGGCGCGCCCGGCCGGCCCGGCGGCGGCCCGGGGGGCAGCCGCATCAACGGGGGGCCCAGGGGGGCCCGTAGCGGCGGTGGCCGCAGACCTGAAATGTCATGGACAATGTGCAGTCTGTACGGAACAAAACCTGCCCTATTATAGACACTAGTTTGTCAATAATATGGCTGACATTATGGACAAATTATAAACAATTGTTAGCTACGATAAAATTAAATAGTTAGATATTTATAGCAATGGAACACCCCAAACTTTAGATAAATTATCGATTAATCGATTAATGTTTCATATCAATTAATAACTAATTAATTTGTATTCGAACACTTCGTGCTGCAGTAGTGAAGGTAAAAACAATAGAGACGTGAAGCGCTCGAATTTTGACTTATGTAAATCTCGAGCGGTAGTGGAGAACAAGCCGACAGTCGTTCTTTTCTATGACGTCACGAACACCGTCGCGCTCTTCTAGAGGGCGCCAGTGTTCGCCTTTATGTTTATTCGTCGGTGTTGCTAACACAATAAAAAAATGTTAATTTTCCATTTAAGTCCTCAAAACTACTCTCAAAAACGGAAACTCAACATTTCAAGTCCATGTCAGTCTTTGGGCTACATCTTACAATAACTATTCCAAATAGTCAGTGAGAAAAAAACGAGAAAATCTGCGAAGAATACGAAGGCGAAGAATTTATCTATTTATTACTGAAGACCTTAGCTCCTTTGGGAGAATCGTACTATTACTACTACTTAAAAAATTAAGTAATTTTAGATTACATATGATGTTTAAAAAGTGTTAAATCTTGACAAATGAAGATTCGAAATTTGAAAACTTATTGGAAATGCCTTTTTTACTAACTGTGTTGTTTAATTATTCATTAGCGGTCAATCCAAAACGTAAGCAATTTTATGTATTTTTCAAAAATGTTTTATAAACAAAGCATTGATTATCGTAATTTGCCCCTTTATCAGGACGCTAATTACTTATTTTTCTATCGTCCTACGCCTCCTCAATCTTCATTTATGATGGAAGCAACATGAAGCACTTCCATAATCTATTCTTTATTTTTGAATGTTTTTTAAAAATACAAATTATTACACCTATCGTGACGTTTATTATTCTTCTAATTCTTGGTGGTTTTTATTGAAGCACAAAAACACAAATGGACAAAGCTTCTAAAAATGTTTTGTTTTACTAATAAGTATGACAACTGAATCAATCATTTGCGAACTAGCCCATGTCTAGTTATGTTATAAAGACATAGTCGCCACATTTGTTTACATTCCAAAAATGAAAAAAATGGGATATATATACATATTCTATAGGCATATTCACATCTAACGGCTAGCATGTGTCTGCGCATATACGCTATGCTTACATTCGTTAGACATGAATACCCCTATAGAATTGTTTTATGTCTGTGTTGGTACGGGCTGGACACGCTACGTAGGTTTGAATGCTCGTTCATTCGTACGCTATTAGTTCCAAAAAACAATCTCAATAATAGTTTTACAGATTTCCAGCTTTCTGCAGTTGTTTTTTCATTAGAAATACTGTGACTTCTACAAATGTCAATATTTCTGGTATTTTTTTTGTGTATCTCTAGAAAATACAAGTATTGAATAAAGTTATGGGATCTTTTATATATTTTTTTTTATAAATGATGCAACATGGTTAAAAACATATAGTTAAGGTTAGCGGATATCAGTGAAACTTACTGAGGTTTCTTTTTATACTAGCTGTGACTTGCGGTATCGCCCGCGTTAAACTTGGTATTTTCCCAATATCAAAATATGATGGCCTGGATCACTTTAAAAAGTCCTCTACCTGCCAAGGAAAGCCCCAAGTTCGGTCAAATGGGGTCAGTCGTTTCGAAAATTAACCCAGACAAACAAGGTGACAATAATTAAAAAATATCATGTGTTTGGTTTGGTTACGTGTAAATTACCATACGAGCCTAACAAAATGCCTTTATTTCGAAATCACAAACTACGATTGAATTTGTTTATACTCATAATAATATAGATACAATAAAATATTATGAATAGAGCTATTTCTGATATATTAATGTTATTCTATTATCTATATTATATTATCTATATCTGTATACTGGAGGCAATTTTAAGTCACATTTAGTTAATTATTCAGTATACACGTTTAAAGTCTCAGATAGAACATTATTCACGAATGTCACTAGACTAAACAATTGTGTGAATTTCCAAGCAAAATTTTTTTCGTTGTTTGAGAATAGGTTAATGGGTAGTTTTTTTATTACAAAAAGATATTATTAAAAATATGTTACGTCTAAATGATTTAGATTGGTATTTTTGTTATATGTAATAACAGTATATGTTTTTTATTTTTTTTTTATTGGACTTCAAATAGTACCTATACTACTAAAGAGATCATAAAATGTTGATTTCAATGACATCACAAAGTGAAAATTAAAAAAAATGGACTTAGGATGGTATACCCTCCGGTATACATATATTATATTATCTATTAATGTTAACTAGCTGAATCTGAACTCAGTTTGGCGTAAGGTTAATGGGACACGCTGCATTTAAGAAGCTACACTAACGCCATTTTTGCGGTTGCCTCCTTTAGAATACACTGCGTATGTCTATAGAAGGATAAGCATAAGTACGGAACGAACCTACTTTCTAAAGACTCGTGTCGCTGAATTCGAAATAATAATACGAAATATTTATCTCTACAGGAACAAATCACAATACCCGGTGGTAATAGAGGCGGTGGCATCTGTCTTATATCAACGCCGGGTGGTTCCAACGCGAACTCGGGCAGCTGTGGCTGTATCTGTAGCTGTGATTTAGGCGGCGCTTGAATGCCCTCGGTATCGCTGTCTGAATCACTGTCGCGACCACCGGTGCTACGTTTCAACGCGCTTAATCTGTAAAATGTTATCAGATACAGCTACATTCAATTTATTCAATTTTAATTCATTGAAATTAATACAAATTACACCTTAAAAAGTAATACAAATCTTAATTAGATTGGTTGTTACATTTAAACAAAGGGATGCAATGTTAGGGAGGTGTATTAACAGTTCTCTCTTTTCAGCGGCCGCTGCACTAAGCTCGAGGAATGTATCGCAGGTGCTAGTGCATTTATGAAATACCATGTAGATATTTGACGGGCACTACGTTTCTGAACTTTAGACATCGAATTACTGCACCTTGTATATCTTAAATATCTAAGCTAAGTGTGTGTGTGTGTGTCTGTGTGTGTGTGTGTGTGTGTGTCTGTGTGTGCGTGTGTCTGTGTGTGTGTGTGTGTCTGTGTGTGTGTGTGTGCGTGCGTGTGTGTGTGTGTGCGTGTGTGTACATGCGCGCGTTTGTTTTAACATACATTAAACATAATGTATATGACCTAGCAAGTCCTAGCACTTACTACACTTTCAAATGATTTTAAAAACGATATGTTATCTTTTAAATAAGAATAAACATAGCTTTCGACGGTTGATTTTTCTCGCCTACTTCTGTACATATGTTACGTATGTTATCCATCAATTATGTAAGTAATAAAAAACCCGCTGAGTATGTCTCCACGAACAATGAAAAAATCTGTAGTCGGGAAGCATAATATTTATTTAATCAGCAGCTAATATAAGTTTCTGTTTCATAGCTTCTCAAAAACACCAAAGCTACATTTTGTGGACTTTGTGTAATCAAAAATGTACACAATATCTAAGAACTAAACAACATATCTTATTCAAACCAATTTTCGTTGTTTTTTAAGATCTACTTAATTAACATGTGGTTATACTATTTTTTTATTCAGAATTTTGCTCCCTATACTTGAAAAATTAGAGATGGAAGACATTTTGTATGAATTCAGAAGTGCGAATCTCTGTAACTATCAACTTTAATAAAAAATCTCTATATCATTTTTGGAGACCTGCCTAAAGATGTCCCAAGCGCTTACGTGAAATGGAATTTTTGGAACGAAGTTCTTTAATGCGGCTTGCGAGAGCTTTGAGTTGGTAGAAATCATCATGTAAGGAAAAAGCGTTACGTGGGGCGGGACCCGCGCGCTAGGTTCGTTAGCTTTATAAATAGATTCACAGCGATATTTCTGTCTCTTTCTATTATATACGAGTATATGTGCGTGTACGAGTATCGAAATTTTTATTTTTTGTTTTTGTTTTAAATCATACGTGAGTTTTATTGGTCTCATTATTGCAATTAAGTTTTGAGAAATGGGAACTGCAGCTAAGGAACTTCGTTCTTGGCGGGGGTTCCCCGACAGCACACGTAGTTTTTTTTTATCCCTCAGGTGTATGGAGTGCCGTACTTAATTCGATTTTTGTTCTTTAAAAATTTCAATACATCATTGTATATGGTAGCAGTTCATAGAATAAACATACTTTCCAAGTTTCATCGATATAAAGTCAAAGTCAGATCCATTTATACAAGTAAACCCAATTATAAGGTATTTTTGAACATTAAATCTAAGTAGATTTTAACGTTAGCTCGGTTCGAAAAGAAAACCTGAACACTGAGAAGAAACGACAAGAAAACTCAGTTTTGAACTCAGTTTTGAACTCAGTTCATAGCGCCAATTGATGCCAATAGTCTTTAAGTAGGCTGTGAGGCATTGGAAGTGTAAGGCTGTGCCATATGAACAGACAGAAGGACGAAGCCATCTGCCTGTCTGTATATCACAGCCATTTTTTTTTTAATTTCATGTACGTGGCTGTGCAGGTCTCACCAAACCTGTATCACTTCGACCATATTGATCTATTGTGATCGCCACTATGTTATAAAACACCACCAAGTCCCACTGCAGTCAAAAACTGCAAGGTATTCTTTGGAGTGATATGCTGAACCTCTTTCGGACTGAGAAGATACTAGCCGAGACAGGATCGACGAGTGCGCATCAGTGGTCCGCAGTCACATAAAATGTGCATAGGCCTTTCATCCGCCTCTTGGCAGTACCGCCACGTTTTTGTGTAGGAGAGCCCCATGTTAAACATGTGCTTGTTTAAGCAACAATGCCGGCCTGCTTCACATCGATGCTCTATCAAAATGGCACAAATAGCGTGATATTATACATATATGTATGAATATCATTAATTCAATGTAACACAAGATATTAATTATCTAAATAAAGAAATAAATAAGGAACTAGATATTTTAAGTATATTGTCCTCGTTTGTATCAACCTATATGTATACTTGAAGGACTCAAGGTTATTCAAGTTGGTTTGAAAGAATTGTAGTGCAATATCCAATACGGTTCTAAGATTCTTGGCTATTGCATAAAGAAAAGACAATATAGACAAAATTTAAACTGGTTAAATATGTGGTGGTGATTCAAACAAATAAATAGTTTCAAGAAACATTCTCTATAGACGCTGTAAACATTTCTAAAGATCATTCACTGTTCTATATTTACCATGCTCCTCATGTATTTAAAAGTTTGACCAAAAAAATTAATCACCTGGCGTTCAAATCGGCTGCTCTGTCTCTCTCTCGCTTTCTGTGTACCTCCTCCATCTCTTTCATGAAGTCATCTATATTCTGTCCAGAAAGTGCCAACATGCGTTGCTGCAAAGAAGTGGGTTTCGGCGCAACAGTCGGCGGAGGAGTAGCCGACCGCTCCGAGCCAGGCGCGTTCATCTCCATCGCTTCGCCATCTATATCCTCCGACGTTCGCAGTTTAAGTGGATCCTATAATTTTTATAAAACAGTTAAAGTATTTAGAAGTTTCTAAACATACGAGTCTAACTTTCAATTCGATAGAGTGATTTTACGTTTCAATATGTCAAAGTTTTAAACAATGTGGTCAGCTAAAATAGTGCTGTCGAGTGATAGAACTGAGTCTAACATTTTATTTATTTAATTTGATGTTGTAGGGTCGTCATTTCATAATAATTTGAATAAGTAAACACCACAATTTATTTTTCCTTTATCTATTATTTTACCCACTTTCTTTATCGCTACAAATATTCATATATTTTCGATGTTACCACTATTTAAAAAATTACAAGAACTGGTCACCCTAGAAACGTCAAATCACTCGCACAAATTAAAAGCTGGACTATAGCTTCGTCACTGAAATAGCACAATGGAAATATACAATGAGATATTTGTTACTCTGACCTCTGTCTAATCTCCCTTGCCGCAATAAAATGACCATTTATTTTTTTGTCAGAGCGGGACGCTTGCGAAATTTAGAAAAAAAAAGTTTACTTTACTATTTATTAAAATAAAAAAATGAGAATAATGCATTAATAATTATGCAATTTGAATTAATCAATATTAGATTCAGTTGCAGACGCTTTTGTTTTATATTTGTCGGCGGAGCAAATCTGTTTCAAAATGTCGAGTCTAGTTTTCAAATAGGAATAGAGCTTATCACATGATTTGAATATAGGTAGGTAGGAGTATCCGTACGATACGTATTATTATCGTTTAATCTGTTTGCAAAAGCGGGACAACTTTGCTTTAGCTGGGGACAACGGGACAGGACGCCTGAAAGCGGGACGTATGGTCACGTTACCCTTGCCGCAAGAATTCATCCACTGTTCGAATCCATCTTCATTAGGTTTGGAAAAATTTTCAAAAATATACAGCCCATAGTAAAAATAATCTCAAAATAATCACAATGATTGCATGACTCAAAACGAAGCTCAAAAGCTTAAGAGTACGATACAACGAAATTATAATTACCAGTCTCCATACCAATTTACTTAAGCATCTTCATTTTAGAAGTGATTAGAGTTCAAACCTACAAACAGGGCTTGGAAGCAGTTTAAATCAATGTAAAATGCTGGTAATTTTATACATCCCTATCCTGCTAGTGAACGGCGAGGACGGTATGTTGGACTCCTCACGAATCGAGTCTACCCACTAAATCCGTACTGTCGAACGCCCATCGCTTTGGATGTGCCGGGCCTAACCTTTACTAACCAACATTTTTTAACCGCTTCCAAGCTTTCTCTACAAAAAATGATATGGAACAAATATAGTTTTGTCTACAATGAAAATATTACTTCAAGCCAATGATTACAATATACGCATAAATATTTCAATACTTATTACTACTTCCAAAATATCGATTACAATAGCAGTAATAACGCTATGTTAATATGTAATTTAAACACACGCAAATAATGTTATAATTATTGGTATGGCATGACCTTATCAAACACGAAAAAAATTTTTCTGTTTGTCTTCGTTCTCGGAGCAAGTAATGTCATCTGAGGGGAAATTGAAATACAATATCATTATGCATAAAAAACTTGCAACCATCTTCCTTGAAAAAGTTATCAATATTAATGTTTTGCTTACGACTTATAAATTTCAATTCAATTAAATTTATTCTTTCTAGTTCAATTTATTCAACAAAGCCTATCCTACGGGTACCTACATTTATCATTTAACAATGCTGAAAATGAAATACATAATATGTCATCTTACAATCCTAGAATCGGCAAGATCATAATGTGCCTGGACCATTTCGTGAAACACCTACATTTGAATCGGTCATTTCAAAAACCACATAGTAAGTAGAATTTCTTCCGAACCCGTGTTTTTGTTGCGAACGCTTCCACAAAGGTAGACCCACAATCTGGATACAAACCACCCAATTCAGTACATTCCTTCTTCTTCAAACAACACCGCGTAATCGTTGTTGATTGCTTAAATAATATAAGTCAACTTGACTTAAGTGGTTCTTGCATGCAACACCAGGCGACGATAGCAGATATAACAGTGTCACTGATGTTGAATTGCGATGATTTCATTATGTGAATTTAATGAGTAGTTTGATGACAATGTTCTGGAGTTGTTACATTCTTCAAGATTTGAAATTGAGTTGCGTTGCTTTTGAAAAATATCTTTAAAAATTTACAAGCGAAACAGAGACATCCAATGAAGGACAATGGTACACAGAGGCAAAGTGCCTTTCGGTTTTATGTTGTGAAACATTTACAGTCGTAGAACTGAAAACCGAAGATATTTTGGACTTCAAGAAAATGTGTCCGAAATATAAAAAACATGTTTGCCAACAGAATCATTTGGGAGGTGTTTCAAATGAAAGAAAAATACATTCAAAAAGAAAAAAAATAGATTATTTAAAATGACTTCAGGACCTGGACATTCTGAAGGAGCAGATATACTATTTTATCAAAACATATTTAGCAGGCTAACTGCAAAATGTTGAAGATAGTTCAGATGAGAATGATGAATTATTTATCATAATGATAGAAAAACATGAAATCGATATGTCTGAGTGTTTGATAAAGTTGTGGTTAACATGACTGTTTTGTTCAAATTAAAAGCCACGTAACCCTGTTTCTTGCTAAAACAACATAAGTCCAGAAATGTTTTTCTGGTTTTTCTTCTTACATTATTAACGAATTATATAAAAATTTCGATATTCAAGACTTTTAAGTCCAAACTAAGACAACAGGTGCCATTTAATGATATGGAGACGTTTCACTAAATATCCAGGTAATATTACCAATTCTGCGATCATACGACGGCATATAATCTGTTATTAAAGATAACCTTTGCGCCTTTTTTTTATATAAGATTGACATAGGGTCCCAAATCGCATACTTATACTCAAATATATTTTAAACCCAACACTTTAGAATATTGTAACTTCAAGAGATTGATTGATTGTGCCTATGTATAATATGCATCCACTATCTATTTACGCTTGTTTAATCGTAGCCCGCCATTTTAGATAAAGACTATGAGGACACTATGAGAGGTTATCACTATCTCCTAAGAGGAAAGCTCAAATCCCTTTCGTAGATCCCTTTTTGTGTGATACAATCATACAAGTAATATAGTTATATAGCATATAGTTAAAATTAAGAGATAGGGTCTATGAGAAACAGCATATTAGTGGAGCACGGCACATTTCTTTTACAATTTATCAAAATTACTATTGCTGTGTAGGGAAGATAAAAATTACATACATCGTCGTTGTATTCTCCTGGTGGCCCTTCGTCGAGCATATCAGAAAAGCGAAGTGTTTTCTTCTCTTTTTCCTTTTGTGATATCTTCTGTTCCAGCACTAAAAAGTGAATATCAGGTGGGGGTCCAGGAGGTACTCCAGGAGGCTCAGCGCCAGATGGTCTTTCCTGAAAAAATAACATAGGAACTGTTTCCTAATTTTATTTAAAACATTTGTATTTTAGCTGGCATTTTTGAAAATACTACTCTACAAGCTTTAGATAAAGAGAATGAATAAATGTGAGGCTCCACAATGCAAGGGCGGGAGTTTATTTTATTGACTCAATTATTGTTTTTGATGTTTCTAACATTCTCATTTTGCCTATTTAAATACTCGAATGCCAAAATAAGCACTGTATCTGCATGAAACAGATACAATATTGTATAAAATAATATGTATTTTTCTGTTATAAAGTGTAAATGTGGTAAAAAAAACTGGTATTAGCTTGACGAAAAGAAGTTTTTTTTTATTATTATAAAAATAAACTTGATTTTTAATGGTATTTAGATGTAAAACTTACTTTATACACGGTGTCCTTCTTCAATATAGGTTTCATTGGCATACTCGGATGTGCAGTATCCATTGGTAAAGGTATCTGTGATGGCACATTGCCATATATGAGATTATCTGGAACCTAAACAAAATAAGTGCTCGTTTGCGGATATGAAAATGAAGAATTTTTAGTTAAATGTGTTTCGCCTCTCAACGAAGCTTCCTCAGGCAAAACTCTGTCAGAAGTCTTACTTGAAGTTAATGCTAGAACTTGGTGTGAGCAACTAGTTGAATCTAAGTGTTCTGACTTCTTGGATATACTTTCCTAAGAGGCGAAACAATTTTTATTAAAAGTAAAAATATTTAAAATATAACACACCAATGATTCCAATTCTATCAAACATTTTCATTTACTTTTATTATCAACTAGCTGACCCGACAGATGTCCTGTTCAAATTTAAATAAATAAATGTCTCATACAAAAAGTGCTTTCAGTATTTTGCGAATTTTTCAATTTTCTGGACAACTTTTCCAATTTTTCTTTCCCTTAAAAACTTATTCGGACTATCATGAACACAAAAAAAATTTTGCTAAATCAGTCCAACCGTTATTAAGTGATGCGTTTACTAATGAACACCATTTAATTTTTATACATATAAAAACAACTTACTTGCAGTGTAGGCAGAGGAATGTCATCAACTTGAACAGACTGTGCATGTTTTACAGACTCATAGTATGATATTAGATGTGCTCGTCTCTTTTCGTATTCCATTTCCTGTCTTTTAAGTTCCACCCACTTCTCTGGATCATCTTTATCCTAGTACAAAAAAATTACACATATAAAAAGCTAGTTTAAGTTTAAAAACAAATAATATGACGCTAATTACTAGTTCAATTTTAGTTTTAAGTTAACATTTACATAGTATCCAGTGGTGGTCACAGAAATAGAGCCAGTAATAAAAGTATTATTTGTTAACTTAGTTGTTGAAATGTTGACTACATTCACATCATTGGAATATCCTTGAAAATTGTGTTTCTTTTATTGTTCAGGTACTACCTTAATCTTCTTGGCTATGTTTGGGATCACTATTGTGTCGAAATCTCAGACATATCAGCAGCATTTCTTCTTTGACAAATAGCAGCATTATATTTACAAGGATGTGTGAGAATTAATTGGTCCATAATATTTCTGATCCCTGGTATTGATCCAGCAAAGAAAACACATTCCATAGCATTATATTGCCTGCTCCATGCATTACGAGTTTTGGTGGTCTTCTCATATGCTGTCGATCATTCAATGTACTTCAGTAAAAGTAATTCAATACCTAGAATATTCATACTAATGTCATTTTTTCATTAAATTGTTGGCAGAAGGAAGAGTTTCCGGAGGACTGCCGCACCGGAGTCGTAGTATCTCTTTATAAAGGGAAAGGTTCTCGTCTGACTGTGCATTGTACAAAGCCATCGGCTTGGTCAGCTTAGCAAGTAAAGTTTATAGCAAGGTGTGAACAAGGTGAATGCATGAAAGGCATCATATATCTAACTCCGCCAAAAAGGCCATCCACAATACAGTGTTGGTGCCGACATTATTATATGGTAGTGAGGCCCGGCATATCCAGATATCGATGTTGGGCTTACCCAACATCGAGTGAAAGTAAGATGAATGTAGTATAGATGCCATCTCTTGGAAATATGTGCGGACAAGATAGGTAATGAAGAGATACGCAATATGACAAGGTTGGATGACAGTGCTATTCTAAAAATGAAGAATAGAATGCTTAGAAATTTCGGACACAGAAAGAATGAGTGATAAAAGAAAGCAAATGAGCGATGAAAAAAATCAATAGAAAGACAGAATCGAAATTGAGTGGTAACAGAAGCCAAGGAAGACCAAGGCTGATTTATGAAGATCGAATAGCCAGTTTTAGCTGATGGTAATGTCAAAAGCACTCCCAGACCTAGGCGCAAGTGTGTGAGAAGAATGAGATTCGATGAGAAGTAAGAAATATATAAGGACCAGGATGCATGGCACTCCATCCTCTCATGAGTAACCCATTAGGGTAACGATGTGAGGATATGACATACATACATTTCATTAAATATTTCTCCATTTTGATATGCGCTTCTGCAAAGATGTGTACTTTCACAGTCTTGAAAGTTAAGAATGGAGCTTTTCTGGTAGCTTTCTCATACAATTGTATTCCTAGAGTCTCAGTCGCACTGTACTCGTATGTGAGCTTATTCCCAAATCCAACTACTTTTCTATCTCATTATTAAGAACATAAGGGTTCCTATTTGAATGTACAAGCAATTTATCTTTTAGCCCAAGTTATAACTCCTCTAAATCTTCTCTTAAAATCATAAGTTTCTTCATCTTTCTTAGATTATAATTTTGTGCAGGATGCACATCGATGACTATGAGTAGTGGAGTAAATGAAATTCTACCGAAGGACTTCTTTCTTTTTCCTTTCTTGTTACTCGGTCGATTGCTGTAGTCGAAGTGGCTTGCGTCTTTTTTTTTTGTTTATCGGAAGGGAAAAAACTCCGAACGAGCACCCAACCGCCTCCGACGCCTCAGGAGAGAACGTCGGGCGCAACCGGGTAGTGGGTAGTGTCGGGCTCTAACAGACTAAAACGACCCTCCACTCGCTACATGACCATAGAGGCCGTCGCAGCGAACCGGACGTGTGGGGGAGCTGCAGAATGGCGCTCCCTTCGGAAAAATGACCAAGCCTGAGAGCCCCTCGGAGGACGAGACCTCGGCTCAGGTTATCGGTAGGGAATACAGCACATGTGTGCGTCGAGCTCCTGTACAGGTGAGGGCCGGTCCCAAAGTGGTTACGACCGGCCGGCATCGATAGGCCGAAGGCCCGTAATGGTGAGTGCCTATCTTGTAACGCAGCGCAGGCGGAGGGCCCGCGCTCGAGTGTGGCACTAACGGAAGTGATGTTACAATCGGACAGAACCTAAAAAGGCTAGTGATAACATGCAAGACGTCGACGCGCCCCGCGGGGGGGCAGAACGGTGTTAGATCATGGTTGTTAGTGTTAAAATCTGAATGTCTCTATGCGCGGCGGCCGCGAGGGCGCTCGCCAGAAATGGAGGTCGCAGGTTAACCGCGTCCTCCGGTCGGAATGGAGTGCGGCTTGCGTCGATTAGCGGTCCCGTATTTATTCGATATGGGCCGATTTCAAAAAGCTGGAAACGGTAACAGAATTTTCTGACCAATCAGGTGGTAGAACGGTATCTACCAATTACGTTCCTTTAGTTTAGACCCACTACAATACCTTAAAGATAAGCCATCCAATACTTTTCACTTCGATTACATAAGATTTATTTGTTTCTTATTGCAAGGGTAATAAAAACGAGAATATAATATTTATTTACAAATAATTAAATATAAACTTAAATAAAATACTACTAAAAATAAATAAAATATATATCTGGAACAAATTTTTTTTTAACTACTTTTTTTAATGGTTAATCATTCTCGCTATTTGCCTTTCTTAATTTGTCTTGAAGTAAAATAATTATTTGCATACTCTGTTACATGCTAACAATATTGATAAGCCTTGTACTAAGACTTATCTTAATCATTTTTAACCGACTTCGTAAAAAGGAAGAGGTTCTATGTTCGTCAGTGTGCATTTTTTTAATGTATGTTCACCGATAACTTCGTCAATTGCGAACCAAATTCGAAAATTATTTTTTTGTTTGAAAGTGTATACTTCCGAGGTGATCCCATTTAAATTTCACCGGTATTGGAGCTTGGACTTCGAAGATCGACACGTAATAACGCGAACTGCTTATAATGTTTATTTATGGTATATTGATGATTCTCTTTTAAGTCGTTACGCTTCAGAATTTGAAAAAGTTAATTGTAGACCTGCCCTAGATATTTATTTAGGCCAAGGTCACTGAAAAGGGAGCATTAAAAAGTTTTAAGAAAAAAGGCTTCAATAAAAAAAAAACAGAGAAGTACAAAATAACTATCCTTGATAATTAAATACCTATGTAATTAAATTACCTATATAATTAAATTTGACAGTTATTGAAGTCAGTGTCAAATCAATGTGCAACAACAGAAATTTTATTAGTTTGTTAGTTTCGCGTACTAGTTATGCTTAATTTTTGTTGCGTTTTGTAGGTTTAAAATGCCATCAGCACGGGAAAATATGAAGAAATATATACAATATGAAAAACGAAAGTAAAAAAAAATTCCTTTAAAAGTTAATGAAAAAAAAATTAAAAAAGAAAATAAAAAATAATACCTTTAAAAAAAAAAATTCCAATTATAAGGAAATTATACATACATACATATCTTCACGCTGAATCCTTAACCAGGTAGTTGGAGAGAACGAAGCGCCAAGCGTCGCGGTCCTTACACACTTCTTTCGCTTCCTCAAATCTCATCAATCTCCTGACACATTTTCGCCTAGTTATGCGAGTGTTTTTGACAGTACTGTCGACTAACACCCTGACTATTTGATCTTCGTAAGTAAGACTTAGTCTTTCTTGTTTTTTTTTACCACTCGCTTTCACTCTGTAGATTTTCTTCATCAGTCTTTCATCACTCATTCTTTCTATGTGCCCGAACCATCTAAGCATTTCTTTCTTCATTTTTACAATAATACTGTCGTGCAACCCTGTAATACTGCACATCTCTTCATTGCTTATTTTGTCCGCATGGGTGACACCGCAAATATTTCTATGAGATCGCATTTCTACTGCATTTATCTTACTTTCATTCGAGGTTGGGCATATCGAGGCCTCACTACCATACAATAATGTTAGTACTTACACCACATTGTGTATGGCCATTTTGGATGAGTTAGATACATTCACACTGCCTACTAATGCGGACAGAGTACCGTTAACTTTATTGCCAGCTACTATCTGTCTCTCCACATCCAACTTACATCTGTCATCCCTCGAAAACGCACTCCCCAGATAAACATATCCATATTTCACACTTTGTCTGTACATTTTCCCTTTTAAACACCAGAACCTTAGTTTTATTCACATTCCTATTAAATCCTTTCATTTCAGTCTTCATTCATGCACGTAACTAGTATCTGCAACTCCGAGTCTGATGGTGCTATAAGCACAGTATCGTCAGCATACTAAAGGCAGTTTACCACTGTGTCATCACATATCATACTACCCATACTACCTTTCAATCTCTGGAGGCAACTGTTCAAATACAGCCCAAATACCGAATAGAATAGAATACACTAAAAATACTTTATAAAACATTAAGTTTAGACTGGTTCTGTTTAATGTGTATGGTAGACGATGGATTATTCATAAAGATACCCTGTGAATTGTATTTTGATGTAAAGTCTAAGATATTTTCGCAGATTTTTATGAATTCATGTCGGACCTTATGAAGAGTAGAAGGAAAATTGTGTAACATCTATGACTTATATTCAGAGCTAAATGTAGCTACATATAATATTAATATCAAAAATGTTTAAAGTAAATTAGGAATAAAATGGAGCTGATGAACTATTGAAATTAAAGGTTTTCATTCATAAAATTACTAAGAAATTAACTACTACTAAAGATTGAAACACCTGTTACAGGAATGACCCGCATATATGTATTTAATTTTTAAATGATAAAAACAGACCTCTGAAATAAGGCACTGAAAAGTACAAAACAACTGTCTTTTACTAATCAAAACTAAAGTACAAAAATAACTTTATAAATAGGATACAAAAACAATACCCATACAATTAAATTTAACAGTTACTGAAGTCAGTGACATATTTGTCATAATTTATGGGTGGATATCCGTAAATGAAAAATTTCATGTACAAAGCATTTTCATACTTACATACATCTTGAGAACCCTGTCAAATGTTTCCCGTAATTTTTTTCGCTTCTCCTTAAGTACCTTCTCATTTAATGGTGATGGCTGTAGTACATTGTACTCTATAAATTAAAAGAAATCAATATATGTAATTAAGCTAAAACAAATTAATATAATAGTTGGTAAGAAGTAGGAAATTGTTTCACAAAATCACTGGACCTATGTGTAGTTGTGGTGGATAACTAAGCTTTTCTAGCTGAAGAAACAAGCTGTTCTAAGATGCCATGAAGCCAGCATCCCTATTGGGTGCTCCCGCAGTTTGTTAGATAACGTCACAAACCAGTGAGTAAGATGACATTTTAAGTAATTTTATAATGAAAACAAACATGTCAAAATGTTATAGAGCATGGGACTGTGCACCATGGTGGATCACATTGAAATCAAACATTGCATATATTTGAGAGCAAAAAGACAGAAAGCTGTGTGTATCACAGCAATCACAGGTTCTTTCATAAGGGTTGTCTTGGGGTTTACTCATCTGTGTATGACATTCACAGTACAAAATTAATGCTTAATTTGAGGACATGCGATTGATGAAGAGCTCTGGAAATTGCTATATTTATTTTTCCGTTCCACTTATTAATATCAGTATTACTAAGAGGAACTAGAAACACCTGTGCACAATCTGTGTGATTTGCGAGTACTGAAGTGCAGTCACTCATTGAACCTGTTTTGGCTAGTATAGACCAGACAAATAAATAAGACAAATAAATACCCATTTCATCTATTTTCTGAAGTTCCTCCAAAATTTGAGTAGGATCTTTCATTTTCAGAACTGCTGCTCGCACCATTTGTCTTTGTCTTTTATTTTTCTTCAGTTCTTTTTTCCTAGCTTCCTTTCCTAATAAAAAATAAATGAGAATAAATCTGTTATATCTATAATATTTATGATTTATACACTTATTACCTTAGGTTTGAATATCTGCTTTTTGTGTTAAAAACCTCATACAAAAAGCATGATTTTTTCACGTGTTTGCGAGACTATTATTTATTAAGACAACACATAAATAAAATATCAGTTATATTGGTAAATAGGACTAGTAAATTATAAACAAATACCAAGGTAACAAAAGAAATGTTTCGAAAAAGAAAATGTAACCAAATGTACTTACTTGCTTGGTCAGTGGGATTCATATATTTACCACTTTTAGTGGTGTTAATTGATCGACGCCCCATTTTGACAAATAATACTTTAAAACACTGATATTTATTACCTTACGTAAAGCTAGTCATTAATTACATGAACTAAAATTTATAGAAACCATTTCTCAGTTGCAAATTAAACACTGAATAATGTAACTGACTTTGACAACTTGACCAAAGATTATATAGTAACTATTACTTGACAACAATGCTTGACAACCCCTCGTTTTTTTTTATTCCTTAAGACATCGGCACAGCACTGGCACAAAGCTATCAGCTTAAGAGGAAGTAGTTAAGGAGGACCGTGGCCACTTGAGAAAAAAAATGTACTACAGATTTCGATATAACTATGCTATTAGAGTTGTATTCATATTATAATATTTATTTCCGTGTAGAGAGTAGGTTACTTTATGACAATGCGGCCGAAAGTTAATAATGTGTTTTACAATAACATTATAACGGTGTGACGGTATTTGGTAATGGAACATCTGACATACGTGTGGATAGATTTACATACAAGGTATGTTTTTCTAATCATGAAATCTCGGACCAAGTAACAGTGGACAAAGCATTTGCTCTAAAAGTGCGTCCTTTAAGTGCTTTTATTTATTGATGGACATTCTAACTTTTCGCTAATAAACATGACTAGAGAAGGTTACGGTACAGACAATACGCAGCTGAACATAGCACATTTTTATTATCGTGAAAATAAATTTCGTAACCAAGACACTTAAGATTCATGAGTATTTTGCAAATAATTATTTCATGACCATCATCATCATGACTCATTAGCTAACAGTAGAAAATACAAACAAAATGACAACCTCGCTTCTCCTGTTCCCGCCAAAAAGTCTGACAAGTTACAACCTTTGATTTGTGGCAATATGGTTAAACCTAGGGTTAAACTGCTTCATAACAGACCTGTGTTGGTTGTGATTGATTCAATCATTTGATTGCAATCATTTCAAAATACTGGTGATTGCAATTACATTTAAACATCGATTTGATCATTTGACCGATTCAATTTCATTACTTGTCGATATTTAATCAATCATCTATACCATAATGAAAAGTGAAGATACTTAGGATAAATTTAAATAATAATATTATAATGGTGTGACGGTATTTAGTAATGGAACATCCTACATACTATTTGTGAATAGGTATACATACAAGGAATATTTTTCCAATCATAAAACCTCGGACGAAGTAACAGTGGACGAAGCATTGCTCTAAAACACTGGTTCCCAAACTTATTTTGTCTACTGAGTCGAGAGCTCATGCAGTCGTTGTCTAAGATGCCTCCTAGCTAAATGAAATTACAAATCACCCCCCAGGCCTCTACACAACGCCCCCATTTATTTTCTGGGTGTCTTACCGCCCCCCTTTAGGCCTGCAGCGCCCACAAGGGGGCGTTATCACCCACTTTCGGAATGGCTGCTTTAAAAGCACAACATTGAAGTGCCTTTTTTATTGACAGACTTACTAAATTTTTACTAATGCGCATAACTAGGGAAGGTCACGGTACAATGATACACAACTGAAGATGTAATTTTTTTATTTTCGTGATTATCAGTAGCCAAAACACTTAAGGTTCACTAGTATTTTCCTAATAAAATTATTTAATGACCAATTCGTTAACTGACACGAAGTACACTGACAGTGTGAGGTTGCCATACCTACTGTAGCTAGTTGTTTGCCTGGTGGTTACGCTCCATTAAATAGAAAGAGACAGGAAAATTTGTTTGTTACACGGTGGCAAAAGCGGCAACTTATTATGGTTCCGTCCATTATATTTATTAGTCTGAGCAAAAAAATTAATTAATGTTCAATAACATTTATTTCTGTTTTCCGACGTTTATTTTTGAGTATTATGTTACTGGTTTTTGCATTTACTTTACAAACTTGGCATAAATCAGATAAATAAAAGGTGACATTCGTATAGCAAATTGAAAGCAATTCTTTGAATCGTAATTTGTGTAAAAGTTAAGTACTACTTTGTCTCATACTAGGAAAATAATTTTAAGTGTAACAAAAACAAAAAAAAAATTCTACGGTATTTTCTCTTCGCTTATTTTATATTGTATGGGGAAAGTGGTATTAAAAGGCTGGTAGCCCCAACACGAACCAGATTTAGTCTCTTGTGTAAATGAGATGGACAGTATGGCGTAGTCTGTGGCGTAGTCTATAGAATTCTCTATCTACGGCTTAAGGGCTGTCCAAAATGCAAAAATTAGTACATACATATCCGGACGTTAATATTTACAAAATTAATACTACACATTATCTTAAATAAAAGACTTCCTCAAAGTTGCCGCTTGGAAAGCTGTTACTGCTTAGGGTGCCCAGCAGACTAGCAGCATTTCCTCTTTGAATAGCCAAACCGATTCGTTAGCAGCAGAAGCTACCAGCCCGGCGGTCTCTCAAAGCCTCGACCAGTATCTCACATATATCAGAAATCAATCGATGGGCTTCGGGGCCTCAGGGTCCCAAAGATTTGACTGCAAAGAGAGTCTTAGAGAGTGTTACATACTTACACCGCTTCAAGTTCTCGGCAGTGCTGGCCGCGGCACCTGCTGACTTGGAAGTCGTCGGTACCTTGGAAACAGCAAGTGTATCGACACAAGTGGCGTCCTACTCCAGCGATTTTCCAAGTTTCGAAGGAATGAGCATCAAACCATTCGGCCTCCGCTGTCGCAGCGCGCAATACTTAAAAACTCTAAGACTGCAGGAACGCCAGTGGCGACAAGAGCCCTGCGAATGACGTTATTCAAGGCAGCATGTCGTGAGATGCGGACCGCACTATGTAAACAAGATAAACCGTGGTGACCTTAGACATCAACGAGATTATCACAGCGGCAACGGCGAGGATATATCCTGACCCCCAGCCGAAGGGATACTATGAGAGAAAGTGGTATAGTCAATTAAGGTTCCTAAGTTTTTTGAAGGTATTACATTGTAGCATTCAAATAGTGTAACCTACAGAGAGAACAATGGCTCTCAGTACTAATTGATACACGTAATTATTAACAAAAATTATAATAAATCGTTCCTTGTTTAGCTTAAATATTCACCAACATCATTAACTGTGACAGACTGACATTGACAACATACAGTAGTTTAACTTTTTTAACAACTTTGAAGCATTGGCCGTAAGCCGCCACCACCGTCACCAAGAATAAACTTGTTGATAAATATAATGCCTTTGATCATTAGGTAAGGCTAATATAAAAATAAAAGCCTACGAATTACCTAGGCGTACCTTAGAAATGTTATTTTTAATAATTCGTTTTTAGACAGAACTTTCTATAACTTTGTAGAACGGCACACGGCGTTGATGACAAATGTATCGGAGGTCTAGATTATCTATGCTTAGGAGTGCAGAGGTAAAGGTACGTTCGTTAAACATATCGATAGATCATAATTATGTAGCCTTTATTCTGATATAAATAATGAGCTCTAAATTAATGAAACGTTAGGTCTTAAGTTCATTAATTTAGAAGTATTAATGAATAGTAATAAAACTATAGTTGACATATACGTCATACACTAATATATTATTAATTGATCTTATCGACTCGCTAGGTAGATGTAATTTTGGATAGGGTTTATCGACCACCGTCTCTTCACTAGTTGTTCCAGGAGTAGGAGCATAGGTGGCCTTTGTCGTGGGGTATATAAAGCGTTTCGTGTCTGGCTAGTGCCTTTTTCTTTTTATTGTTCTTTTTATTCATTATTTGCACCTGGGATTAGCATCCCAACTAGAAATAATGTTAGTGTAGATTAGGTAATCTCATGGTGGATCCCATGGTGAGTATTTTATCTGTAGAGAAGGGCGAGCATTAGAATGATAGGGCTAAGGAATAGGATCCTAATGTCTACGTGTGCTTGTTACAGAGTTCTAAGGACACCTAACAAAACCAGGTGGATCTCCTGTTCCTGTAATCAATGAATACCTAGGAGTAGTAATAAAAACTATTCTAAATCATCTACAGCTCAGTATAACTTAGATATCCAATGAGTACCTAGAATGTTTTGGTACACAACTATATGTACTTTTTAACAAGTTTGAATCCTCTTCGCTCTGGGTGGAAGAACGCGTGGCCAGGTCACAGTTCCTTTTTAAAGGGGCATTCTAGAGGACCGGGGCACGTGGGTGCTATAATTGAAGTAGATGCTCTACAAAGGGGAAGGCTGAGGAGTAGGTACAGTGGGTGAATGTCCACCTCCTTTTGGTTTATCAGTGATAAAACTGATAACACTTGCTATTAGAAACTAAGGACTCCGTTAAATATTAGCTCCACGTAAAGATATTGTGTTTCTAATATGTTGTTCTCTCTAAATTGAATATTAAATTCTAATGTATAAAATATACTTTGATTTATTTATCTGTACTACTGAGAATTTAAATGCAGTACATAAACTATGCAATGGTTTCTAAACCTTTATAATTAAGTATATTTCTCTGGAATTTAGGATGACATAAATAAATTATATTGTTGTACCTATAACAAGTAATATCTGAGTTCAATACTTATGAAACTTTAATACTATTAATTACTCTGTAAACTTATTAATATCTAAGTGCTGTTAGATAATAGATGTTCTTCCTTTATAAATAAACAATAATAAACAAGGTAATGTTTATAAAATTTCTTTATAAAATTTCTCACTCGCGGGTCCGCTGGGAGAAATTTCTTATAGAAATAAGCGGTACCTTTTGCTCTTTTTTCTATATGTATCTCTCTTTGTATATGACGTTGTGTGTGCAATAAATTGTTAAATAAAATAAAATAAATAATGTTGTATTACAAAAGCACTTAATCTTTTAAAGTTGTTAATAACTTTTAAAGATAGTGAACTCATTGAATCCACCAATGAACCTTAGGTATAAGAAATAAATGTTTTCTACGTGTCAAGGGCGTCGCCAGCTTATGACTAAGGGGGGGCAATGGGGCAATATTATGGAGGATAAAAAATATGAACGCCGAGAGCCATGAAGCGTTACACTTTGGAAGTCTTTGCCTTGATGACAATTGTAATAAGAACAGTTCTAATATCAATGTATACAACTTCACAAGCCCTCGACAGCACAATAACTAAATCAAACTTTTAAACACAGTAATAATTATTTATTTTAACAAAAATAATATTTAATTAAAAGATAACCTGCGGGGATTTTTTGCAAAACTTTCAACAACTTTATCATTAAAATTATTTAGGTTTTTATTTATTACCTATAGCTGTGAATGTGAATTTATTTACGTTTTGTCATGTGATGCGGAATTTATTAATAGGTAAGGAAGCTTCCTTCTCAAACAAAGCCAAGAGGCGAGACTGATGGTTTTCGGTACTAGAAGAATCTAAAAGTTGTAAATAAATATTTTTGCATAGAGGCTCGTCGCAGTGTTTCTGACAAAAGATACGCAGGTTAGTTCTCAGACAAACACTTAAACAGATATTTCGAGCATCAGTCAAGCACAGCACCTCAACCGATCCTAAGAAAGGGCGAATAACAGTTAGGAAAAGGTTTTCCGTGCTGTAAGCTGACAAAAGAAAAGTAGACGGTGTCACACTCGTCATTTTGCTTATGCCCAGGTCTCCACAACCAATAGGAAGTGAGGCTTGAAGAGCCAAGCGTCGTGGTCTCTACATACGTCTTTTGCTTCCTCAAACCTCATCATTCTCTTCACACAATTTTGCCTGGGTATGCGAGTGCTATTGACATTTCCGTCTGCTAATGCTCTGGCTATTTGATCTTCATAATTCAGCCTTGGTCTTCCTTGGCTTTTTTTATCACTCGATTTCGCTCTGTAGTTTTCTTCATCAGTCTTTTATCACTCATTCTTTCTATGTGCCCGAACCATCTTAGCATCCCTTTCTTCATTTTTACAATAAAACTGTCGTGCAACCCTGTCATATTGCGTCTCACTTCATTGCTTATCCTATCCACAATAGTGACACCGCTCCTATTTCTAAGAGATCGTATTTCTACTGCATTTATTATACTTTCACTCGATTTCGGGCATATCCAGGCCTCACTACCATACAATGAAGTTGGAACCAACATCGCATTGTGGATAGCCATTTTGACTGTGTTAGAAATATTCACAATGTCTACTAATGCGAACAGAGCACGGTTCACTTTATTGCCAGCTACTACCCGTCCCTCCACATCTTTCATCTCGAAAACGCATTCCCCAAATACACAATTTCATTCACTTGTTCCAAACAATTTCCATGTGCCCAAATCTCACGTTTCGTCTGTACCGCTTCACTCTCAAACACCAGAACCTTAGTTTTGTTCACATTCACATTCTTTGCCTTTCATGTCTGGAGGCAAACTGTCCAAATACAGCACGAATAGCCAGGCAGATATCGCGCCGCTCTGTCTGACGCCTGAACATACTTCGAACCAAAGCGATATGTCACCATCTATCCTTACACACGCTCAGCGGCCTCTATGTAATGACTTTAGAGCCTGCAGTAGGGGGTCCTCCACGCCATATTCAGGCAGAATAATCCACAGTTTGTTTCACACTACCGAATCCATTTTCGAGATCCACGAAAGCGGAGAAAACTTTCTGACCTGAGGTTGGAAACTTCTCCACGATAACGCAAAGCGAGAGAATCTGATCCATACAACCCGTACCGTTCTTAAAACCACCTTGCGCCTCCCACAAATATCTTTCAGAAACACCTTTCATACGTTCAGTCAATACCTTGGTACAGACTTTACTTGCTAAGCTGACCAAACTGATGGCTCTGTAACACTCACAGTCTAAATGAGAACACCTTTCACGCTTCTTTTTCACTAGTGCCTTCATCAGTGTCTTTCATTAAATCCTTCATACTATAGTCTAGCAAGCTAGTCTCGCCATGCTTTCTTCTTCTTATACACAGACGCTTGGACCTGGGATGATGATCCCAACACACATCACGCTTTTTATCGTTCCTAATCTTACTCATTTCACACACTTCTTTCGCAGTCAATCATACTATTCTTAAAGTTCTGCCGACATTCTTCAACATCCTCGCTCTTCACTTTCAATCTATTATTAAGCTTACCGGATACTATCCTTTCATATTTATTCCTGTTGGTCGCGTCTTGCAGTTTCCAGCTCTTGATGCGACAGACTACTGCAGGTTTTGACCCTATATGACGTTACCACGCTGCAAACAGACCCCATATTCCAATTCACACCAGAAAATGGTCTGTTCCCAGATCGACCTTTCTGTGTGCTCTTGTGTCTATAACCTACTTATTGAGCCGGCTGTCCACCAGGAATAAATCAATAATACTCCTTTCATGCTTCCTTTCCCACGTGTACTGATGAATCATTTTGTGCTTAAATATGGTATTAGCAACAAAAAGATCATTTTCCATACACAGTCCTAAGACAATCCTACCAGCATCATTCACTCTCTTATCTCCATACTTTGTAGCATTCATATTGGGTATCTCCGCCTACAAGGAGAACAATAGCTTATAACAATAATTGATACACGCAATTACATAAAGCATAAATTAACATTTAACTTCTTTTATCTTTAAAAATAAATCATTCCTTGTTTAGCATAAATATTTACCAACAACATTCACTGTGACAGACTGACATTGACAACGTAGAGTAGTATAACTTTTTTTTACAACATTGAGCATTGACCGTAAGCCTATCAGCAAGGACAAACTTGTTGATAAATATAATGCCTTTGATTATTGACTAATGTTAATGTAAAAATAACAACCTACGAATTATCTAAACTTACTTTAGTAACATTATTTTTAATAATTCGTTTGTAGATAGAACTTTCTACAACATTCTAGAACGACACACGGCGTTGATGACAAATGTACCGGTTGTCTAGATTATCTATGCTTAGGAGTGTGGAAGTAAAGGTTCGCTCGATGAACATATCGATAGATCCTAAATATGTAACCTTTGTTTTCAGATAGAATGAGCTCTAAATTAATGAAATATTGAGTCTTAAGTTCATCAATTTAGTAGTACTAATAAATAGTAATAAAACTATTGTTGACATAAACGTCATACACTTAAGTAGATATTATTAATTAATTTTATCGATTCGCTAGGGAGATGTAATTTTTGATAGGGTGTATCGACCACTGTCTCTTCACTAGTTGTTCCAGGAGTAGGAGCATAGGTGGCCTTCGTCGTGGGGCTATATAAAGCATTTCGCTTCTGGATACTTCCTTATACTACCCCACCGTAGACGTCCTAGGGACTTTTTGACGGACCCGGACGACCTCATAACAGTGGCGAACGACGCCCTGTTAAACAGTACAAACAACGATGCGACATCACACCGCCCCCTTCAGAGAGGGCGTCGACGTCTTGCGCGTTAACGCTAGGGCCTCTTTTGTAGGTTCTTTTCGACGATTACATCACTCACGCACAGATAGGACCTCACTTGAGCGCGGGCCTTCCGCTCGCGCCGAGTTACAAGATAGGCACACACCATTTCGGGCCTTCAGCCGATTGTACGCCGGCCGGTCAAAACCACTCTGGGACCGGCCCTCACTCGTATAGATTTCTCGACGGCACGCAGGTGCATACTTTCCCGTCGACAACCTGAGCCGAGGTTCCGTCCTCCGTCCCGGGTACCCCCCGGACGGAGCGGCCCTCAGGCTTTGTCGACCTCTCTTGGGGGAGCGCCCTCCGCGCTTCCCCGCTACGCGTTCGGCTCGCTACGACGGCCTGTAGGGTCAAGTGGCGGTGGAGTGTAGTTTTAGCCGGTTCGAGCCTGGCACTACCCGGTCGCGCCCGACGTTATCTCGTGAGGCGTCGGAGGCGGTTGGGTGCTCGTGCGGAGTGTCTTTCCTTCCGATAAACAAAAAAAAAAAACACTTCCTTTTTTCTTTTCTTTCTGCTGCGGAACGAGCTGCCTCTTATGAAGAAATTAGTAGTTAGGCCACATGTCACCTAGTCTAACTTTGTGTGGGATTAGCACCCCAATTAGAAATAATGTTTTTGATTTAATAATGTGTAGTTGTGTAGAATAGGTAATCTCATGGTGGATCCCATGGTGAGTACTTTAGCTGTAGATAAGGGCAAGTAATAATGCTAGGACTAGGGAATAGGATCCTAATGTCTACGTGCGCTTGTTACAAAGTTCTAAGGACACCTAATAAAACCAAGTGGGCCTCCTGTCCCTGTATTAAATGAATACTTAGGAATAATACTAAAGACTATTCGAAATCATCTAAATCTCAGATATCCAATGAGTACCTAGAATGGTTGGGTACTCAACTCTCTGTGCCTATCAAGAAGTATAATTCAAGTAGATGCTCTTCGCTCTGGGTGGAAGAACGAGTGGCCAGGTCATAATTCCTTTTCTTAAAGGGACATCCTTGAGGACCGGGGCACTTGGGTGCTATAACGCGTGGCCAGGTCGCAGTTCCTGTTAAAGGGGAATCCTTGAGGACCGGGGCACGTGGGTGCTATACTTCTAGTAGGTGTTCTACAAAGGGGAAGACTGAGGAGCAGGTGCAGTTGGTGGATGACCACCTCCTTCTTTTGGTTTATCAGTGATAAAACTGATAACGTGATAACGTTTCTCTACATGTAACTAATAAATGATTCTCTGTTAGATATTAGCTCCACGTAAAGATAATGTATATCTAATATGTTTTTCTCTCTAAACTTAATTCTAATGTATAAAATGTACTTGGGTTTATGTATCTGTACTACTGAGAATTTAAATGCAGTACATAAACTATGTAATGGTTTCTAAACCTTTATAGTTAAGTATATTTCTCTTTAATTTAAGATAACTTAAATAAATTATGTTGTTATACCTATAACAAGTAATATCTGAGCTCAATACTTGTAAAACTTTCATACTATTAATTACTCTATAAACTTATTAATATCTAAGTACTGTGAGATAATAGAGGTTCTTTCTTAATAAATAAACAATAATAAACAGGGTAATGTTGTATTGTAATAGCATTTAATCTTTTACAATTGTTAATAACTCTGTGTATATAGTGAACTCATTGAATCCACCAATGAGAATTAGATATAAGTAATAAATGTTGTTTCTTCGTGTAATGTTTTTCTTGTATCTAATTAATTAACTTTTCAATACATATCCCATTAGATGTCGATTGCAGGGGTGTACTAGGCACCCTTAAACAAATTAAGTACACCACTCTCCAGGTAATAGTAATGATAAACATCTTCTATTACTCAACCCACACCTCACTCTGCCGGCCTGAGCAAGCCACGTTGCAACTTGCCTAGGACAAACTCAAATCCTGTTCAAGCTGTCCCGACCCATCCATTCATGTCTCCACGCACAATAATTCTCTCGTGCTCTTCAACCGTCGCTAGAACTCCCCTAACATTCTCCCAAAACTGCTCTAGTTCGCCCAAACCAACAAAGGTCACTGAGGCATACACCACTAAAACAATATCCTCGTCCACCCTGTCTTGAGACGCACTCAGAGCAGTCTCGGGTTTACACACTAATACTCAGTTACACAATTAACCAAACAAGACAGTAAGATGCGTACACCTTGGCATCCCCTTTTTTTTGTGGTACCCTTAACCGCAAATGATGCCCCCTACAGGCAAGTCGACAAGTTTACTGCCCTTTCGCTTGGGTTCACTCAAACAAAACAACACATCCAATCTTTTTTCTTCCAGAATATCAATCGCTTCATTCATCTTCTCTTCAATTCCATTTCTCACATTTCACACAGCTATTCTGCACTCCTCCCTATACTTCCCGCTGCGAAGTGCACAGCGTGTTGGATGGCGGTCCCCAACGCCGAACTGCACTCTGCTCGCACCAGTGGAGACAAACCGGTGTACATGACTTTCAGACGTTCAGACGTTCCATGACTTTGGCTTGCTTTCAGTTAGTTAAGTCAATAACTGAAACTTTAAATTTAGGTTCTCATATTGTTGCTATTTTGTTGTTATGAGCAAAGCATTTGATCGCGTTGATCATAATATACTATTAGTCAAGTTATCAACCTATGGAATCAGAGGTAAGGCTTATGAATGGATAGAAAGTTATTTATCTGAAAGGGAACAGTCCGTACAGATTTCCTCAATGAATAAATCACAAAAAAATGTACACAAGTCGACGTTTCAACCGAACAATTTCGGAGAGCCAGAAGGCAATATACTTGGGCCTCTGTTGTTTCTTTTATACATCAATGATCTACTAGGTGTAACATCACACGAGTGTATTTTGTTCGCGGATGTCACTACATTGATATTAAAGGGCACAGATAATTCGACATTGGAGGGAGAAATCTACGGTGTGCTTGAATCTCTTGTGAATTGGTTACGCACTAATAATCTTAACCTAAACGTATCAGACAAAATTAATTGAATTTCAGACATTTAATAGTACTTCTTTTAATATAGATATTATTTTTAATAACAGAAAAATGGAAGCCATCGATGATACCACATTTTTGGGGATAAAAATAGATAAATTTTGCAATTGGAAATCTCACGTAGAAAAGATTTGTTCGAAGCTTAATAGATATGTTTACGTATTGAATCGTTTAAAACTAACAGTTTCAAGACAAGCTGCTCTCTTAGCATACCATAGATATGTTTCTTCCATTTTAAGATATGGTATAGTGCTGTGGGGATTTTCTGTTGACTTTGATATCGTATTCAAATGTAAAAAAAAGTGTATGAGGACGGTTTGTGGTGGACATTAACTCGATAGTTGTGTACAACTTTTTAAAAGCAATAAAATTTTGCCGCTACCCAGCCTTTATTTATTTGAATTGTGTGTGTTCGTACAAAAGAACATGTCATTATTTGAAAAAATGCAGACCTAAATACTAGACAATGTCGAAATCCAAATTAGTTGTCTGTGTACAGTAAAAATGCGTACTATATGGCGGTTCGCGTATACAATAAATTACCCGATAGTTTCAAGAGTCACAGCTTACGAGTTTTTAAAAGAAATACTTTTGACTTTTTCATGTCTCGATGCTATTATTCAGTAAAAGGTTAATAATAATAATAATAATAATACTCCAGGCAATTACAGATTGTGTGACCCCAAACTAAGCAGTAAGCTTGTACTATGGGGTACCACACAACGAACTCTGGGCGAGTTCCCGGTAACACCAGTAACAGATTATTTATATGACACGAATTTGTAAATTGTGTTGTTTTGTTTTTATGACTGTGTTAAATTATGTTTATTTATTTTTTATGTAAAATTGTGTGACGAGATATTTGGATAATTTTAATTTTAATGTAACTCTTGTGACGTATTATTATATTGTGTACAAAAAATAATTTGTTAAACGTTTGCACGCCAGTTTGGCAGAATGATTACCTGATGTAACTGTTCCAGCAAATAAATAATTACTTACTTATTAATTACTTACGTCACTTTCGGTGGACGCCGAACTTACTCAATTGACCCCCTAAATACTTTATTATACGTACAAATATATCTATTGTACTCCTTTTTTACTTATCCGGCTGAAAAGTATGTAATTATGTTCTCACTACTTTTTTAGCTATGAACATGGAGTGCCCTACAGTTTGTAATCACTACGTTCAGTTTGCCCAACTCAGTGTAACAAAACTTGGGATTCCAGCGTTTATGAAAACGAGTGTACCATTTCCTCGGAGATTGTAATGTTTTTTGGAGTTTCTGACGACACATATATTGAGGCAGTCTTTCTAATAGGATCCGCCGAGATAGACTAGCCACTAAAAAAATCTTAACATCACACTACTAATCCACATATTGCATATAGGTAAGCAAGCGATTGACCGCTTTGTTATACTCATATCGTCTAGTTATATCGTTGACGAAAAGCATATTGCTTCTCTGTTGTATCGTGAACGGTAAAATCGTGACTACAAAATCTTTTAATTATGAACATTGATGGTAAATTACAAAATAGCCCGTTTAATGTTAACGGCACTGAAAGTCGCCTCCGATTAAATTTTCGTGTGAATAGAACTTCCGCAGATTTTTGCATAATATAAGGATATCAATTTTGCAATAATTTTTCCGTGTTTCGATTTACGCACGACACACATTTTTTTGAAATATTTTCCAGGCAATGACACCTAGTGTGTAATCCCATAATAAATATAATATGTATGTACCTATGTTTACACTTTGTATTTGGACAAGCTTTGGAGGCCATACAACAAACTGGGGAGAAACCCAGAAATATTTAATAACTGTTATATAGACTTCAAGCCAACTTAGAAAACTTCGTTCATAATTATTACAATTGGAGATCGAACACGGGATCTTCAGCATCAGAATGTTTCAGCCACTTCTTTACTTCAGCACAGATGTATAACAAGTTAATACATACTAAATTAGTATGTTAAATTGTTAACTATATAGGTATATATTTAATAAGTATACTTACTATAATATTCTCTGATAATAATCATAAGTTCATAAGTTATAATTTCATAGGCAAATACATAACTGAAAACCTTTGTAAATGTAGATTTTGTAGTTCCTACGTACGCAAAAAGCCCACAGTGTCACGTAGCAAATAAAGCAGTTTCACCATTGTTTCACTTCAAAAATAGCCATTAGGAATAACAGTGACAATATTGTGTTTCAATTATGTATTTATATACCTACCTAGGTCCCTACCTACTATACATAATTATTACATCACAGTCTAATAGGTACCTACATATTTAATATCCTTCGCAATACGCGGTGAAAATTGGAAAAAGCTGAAAATCATGAAGATAACAATTAAAATTCTTCTAGACTTTTAGTTTGACATGGTCTAAAAAAATTTAGTAAGTATGTGATTAGTACACGAGTAAATAGCTATTGTTTACAAAAAATAACGTAATGTGTATGTACCTATAGACTACTAGCACCAAAAAACGAACTTAGGCCTAAAAGACCTCTATATACATATCTACATACATATATATATTTAAATATATATATAAATACCTACCTAGTATTTACGCGAGACGGCTCTTGTGTATTTACGTACTACGACATACTCACACAAATAAGGTTTTACGAGACATTCACACTACTCAGCGAATTCATTCATGTATCGAAACTAGACCTCTCTATCTTTTTCGTACTAATGTAAATTTCACAAGTATGAATGAAATAGCGCATTGTTCACACGAAATGGCGTTTGTTGAACCGATCCGCTCGTCGCCTCGCGCGTCGTTCGTCGTCGGTCGAAGTTGGTCGAAGTCTCCATAGTCTCGTTTCCTCGCGCAGTTGCAAAGAACGCGTTCGACTTTCGAACAGCGAACGTACGCTACCGTGTATGTCTTCATTATTGATGCAAAAGTTCCACGATGGTCGATCATAACGAGAAATTGTTACAGGAGTTACAAAAGAAAAGTGGAAACAATGTGTGTGCAGATTGCGGAAGCGAGGGTACGTGGTTATAGTGATATTTTAAGTAGTGTTAATATTTTCCTTGTGAAGCATGGTATTCCATAGGGTGTTGAATAGGCGGGGGGCGTAAGTGCGTCCATGCTTTGAAGTTCAGTGACCTCGACGTAAAATGCATTCAATGAAAACAAATTAAGTATCGACTGACTGCAATAAGAATGAAAACGATGGTTCCAATATAGGCAGAATAATGCCAGTGAAGTTTGTTCTGCTCATGGTGTACGCTAATTGAAAATTGATTTTGTGTGACCAATAGCAGTCAACGGCGTAATTCGTGTTTGTTTTGTAAAATACTACGCACATGCTTATAAAATATTATATGATCGACAAGAAAAAGTAAAAGTAGGCATTAACCAGGAGACATTCCTGTATTTTGGAATGATGAAATAATATTGTTTACTAATACGATAACATCGTTCCGATATGAGTCTTTCTCAACTCGTAAACTTTCGGAATAGTTGTTATCAGCTTGAAATAGAATTTAAGATTATTCAGACAGCTATTTTATTAATTTAGTATCTACATATACGTATTACACAACTGTTATGACCAAAACATGGCATGCTGTGTTGTGTTATTTACGAGTGGCGCAGAGGCCATTTTTATGTGTGTGAGTGCGGCGCGGTGACGTCGTGTCGGTGTATTGTGTACTCGTAAACACGGATGTACGTAGTAGTATACCACCGTGGGGTAGATAGACGCATGTTGGCGCCCATTGATTTTCCCGGGAAAACTCAAATTTATAATGGTCTTTGTAATTTGCCATTTCATGCAATAAATGTTTCAAAAAGGAACTTCGCGTGGACCTACAAGTTCTATTTTAAAACGACCATCGCGAAGTACATTTTTACGTTGTTGAGACAAGAAATAATTTCATTCAT
The DNA here is from genome assembly GCA_907165235.1 of Zeuzera pyrina. Lineage (NCBI taxonomy): Eukaryota > Metazoa > Arthropoda > Insecta > Lepidoptera > Cossidae > Zeuzera > Zeuzera pyrina. The sequence goes on from OU015629.1 coordinate 8,675,041, forward strand.
AGTAGATAGGTAGGTAGATGCGGAACAACTAAAACGCACACACTGACAGAGTTTTGCGAAAGTTTATTGATTTGTTGCTTGCAAGTTATGTACTGCAATCGTTTATTTTATTTATCTATCTACTTTTAAGTATTTATACTTATGTTATGACTTGTTATTATATCAGGTATGGAACCCACTTCTCGGTTTATTATTTGTGTTACAGTCTGGTTACAATAGTTACTGCATTTAATGTTGTGAGTACCTAGTTATGTACTTAAATGATTTGCGTAATTATAATTAATCAAATCCTTTAGATACTAACAACATTAAGTGGAGTATTTGTTGTAATCGATAGGTATAAAGAGTAAAATGTCAATCAAAGAACTTTACATTTTTTTCGACAACAAATTATGCTTATTTTATAACAAATAGATTAAATAAATGAATAGTTTAAAAGACATTACATTTTGTGACTTATCAAGCTAACCTACAACTACCTACATCGACCTAACTTACTAGTACTTAGATATCTAGATTTGTTAGTTAGATCTAGATATATATATGTATACTAGCTGACCCGGCGAACTTCGTACCGCCTTCTTTCCGTAAATATTTTCAAAATTTCTGAATTTCAGAGTATCTACTGTTTATACCCGCCTCAGCATCACATAGGTGGTGTACAGTCGTGAACTAAAGAAATGTAACACTTCCGGTAAATTCATATCGGTTATATTGCGTCAAACAATAAAGTATAGTATTTAAATATTTACAACATACATATCTATTGTAATGCTTTGTAATGTACAATATTTTTCGTTTTTCCTTCTGGAGAGAAAACAAATAGTGCCGATGGTTTCCCGACTCTTGAGCACGCAACGTACAACTGCCCATGCGAAAAACACGAAATTCAAGATTTATTCCACACACTTCTAACAATTGCCCTTGGGATTTATTAATTGTCATTGAGAATGCAAGGCGCACTGGAAACTGGAGACGTTTAAATTCAAAAGGAAAGTCAGTTGGCATTAGTGGTATTCTTGGAATGAGCACAACTGTATGTATTGTGGAACATCCGCTATATTGGATGTACGATGACGTCACATATACACAAACCTTCCCCCGCGTAATATATTTCATTTAATACCCATATTGTTGGTGTTAAACAAAAAAGTAATTTCCTATTGTGGAACATCCGCCATATTCGATTTATAATGACGGCACATATACACAAACTTTCCCCTTCTTATTCCACTAATCTGTCAATGTTTTGTCAATATATTCTCTCACAGTCTTCTGTCTCATTCACTCACTTATTTTTCATATTATGAGATTAAAAATTTTTTTTTTTCAATATTTTTTAAAATGTTCTGTCAATATATTGAAGATCTCTCACAGTCTTCTGTCTCATTCACTCACTCACTTCTCATATTGTAGATTTTAAAATTTTTCTTTTTTTTCTAATTTTTTTTTATACAAACCTTGTCCTGACAATAACGAACATAAAAAAAAAGAATTATCTAATTTGGTGCAGTCGTTTGGAAGTTATGCGCGTACATACATTTCGACGATTCATTTTTATTTATATAGATATATATTATATATATACAAGTTTCATCATAATCAGTTCAGTGAATTAACATTTCTCATATATTTAGTATAGATATATAGATTTTTAGTAAAAAAGTAGCGTCTTTTTAATAAAAAAGTATAATTCTGTACCAAATTTCATCATAAGTGGTTCACTGGCTTCCTATACAAAGTTTCATCCCCCTTTTCATCCACTTGACGGATGATTTTTTTTAAATTTAGTCTTTCTCCGTTCCCTGGTGTTAACTATCTCCATGCCAAATTTCATCAAAACCGGTCCGCGGCGTTTTAGCCATAGAAACGTACCACACAGACAGACAAACTTTCGCATTTATTACTTTAATAAATGGTACAGGTATCTGCTTTTATTTATTTTTATTGCTTGAAATCATTAAATTCTCAATTTAAAAATAATCATTCAAAAATGTATGTAATAAATATTTCTATTACCTAATTAAGCTTGTAACAATAGTGGGAAAATAACAAGATAATAACTAAACGAGATAATAGCTAAATAATAAATAAACAAGATAAACGATTTTAATTTTCAAAATTAATAGCAACGATATTTATGTAAATATCGTATCGTTTACATATCTAGACGTTTTTTCGCGTCTCTACTTAAACGTGCCACCTTGCAAGAGTGAGGACGCAACATATGATTGCAGCATACTAGACAAGGACAAACGCTGACTCGAACTAGCAGCAACCAGTATCATTAGACCTCTGCTTTTTTCTGTTATAAATTTGTATTATTAATTTAGTACGTACGATGAAACATGACGTTGTCTTTCTTTAAACTATTTTTACGACTGTCAGTTCCATACCATTTTACAGCGCAATTTCGCATTATTTACGTATTTAATTCTATATTTTTTGATACCGTTCAGACGCAGGTCACAGATCTGCTTCCTGGATACTACTAAACGAGCGCGCGTTTGTGTTTGACTTTATATGAGCATTTGTGCAGATCGATGGCAGTAAACGATGCCTTGTTATATCGGGTCTCGTAGGCTAGTTTGTCTGTGTTGTCAGTACTGCCCAAAAGGCCGGTGCATACGAAAAACTGCTCCAGCGACTTGCCATCCCGTCACCGCTGCCGGTTACTGGAAAAACGCTCTTCCTCGCCTAGATCAGCTTAAAGAAAAATTATAATATACCTATTAATTATTCTTTACATTTATATTACGTATAGTCAGATACGGATAAACTTCGCACTTCCACAACGAAAATCACCTACATATTTTGGAATTTTAAGTTATAAGATAAATAAATCCGCATCCAAATTGCGATATAAGGAATACTGGCACATTTTAACATTTGCAAGATATTTCATGGTCAACAGTACGGTTTCACGAGAGGGTGGACAACAACAGATGCCGGAGCAAGCCTGATAAAAAATGTACTAGGGACTTGGGAGGGATCACGGTTACCATTGGCGTGTTTTGTGATACTTCCAAAGCTTTCGTGTTTGTCACAAAACTTTAATCTACAAGCTGAAATATGGAATACTTGATAAAGCTCTCGATCTCGTGATTTCATATCTGGCTGACCGAGAACAAAAAGTGAGTGTAAATGAGGTTACATCTGGCGGTTCTAAATTAAAGATGGGCGTTCCCCAAGGATCAATCTTAGGACCCTTCCTGTTTTCGGTTTATATTAATGATCTTCCATTTATGCTTAAAGACCTATGTGATGTAATATTATTTGCTGATGACACATCGCTATTGTTTAAAATGAATAGAAAAGGCATAGATATTAGCGGACCTAATAGGACTTTGGCGGAGTTATGGAGATGGTTCAATGCTAATAATTTACTACTAAATGTACAAAAAATCAATTGTGTCAAGCTTTCCCTATCTAATGTACCCAGAATCCATAGGACTAGAACTGGGTGGGAAACAATTAGAATTAGCGAAATCAACTAATTTTCTTGGTTTAACTGTAGATAATAAGTTACAGTGGGCGGACCATTTCGGAGTTTTGGCTAATAAGCTTAAGTTTGGCAATATATGCTATTAGACGCATTAGATAGTTGACAGATGTGGCCACGGCTAGGTTGGTGCACTTCGCATATTTCCATAGTCTTATGTCTTTTGGCCTACTACTGTGGGGATCAGCGGCGCATATGAATTCTATATTAATTTTACGAAAGAGGGCAATACGTACCATCTACAGTATGAATGCATGAGAGTCGCTGAGAGATCGTTTTAAAGGCATTGTTGTACTCACATTACCCTTGGTATACTCTGAAAACATAATGTATACTAGAAAAAATATAGATCTATTTCAAAAGATAGATGTTATTAATTGTATGGAAACTCATGGTCGTAATCAGTTATTCCTAAATTTAAATTACAAAAGTCAAATGGGTCATTTTTGAGCAACTGTGTTAGTTTTTGTAATAAAATTTAGTGTTTAGTTTAGTTTAGTGTTTAATTCTGTAACTTACAACTATCATTACAGTTTTACCCAATTCGATAATTGTAATACATCCAAATAATTAAATTATAACAATTTAAACATTAACTTACAATATTAAAATAATTAAGCATTAAAAGAATATTGAATACTAAATAATAATAATACAATTTCAAATAAATTAATTTCGATTTTAAAAGTGTAATGTTCCTCAAGAAACTACGCAATTAACGGAAAAGAAATTTAAACTTGTAATTGTTATTCTGATTGGAAAGGCATACTACAAAATTAGCGATTTCGTTGAAGAAAAAACAGAAAAAAGCCAGTAAATGCGTGTGCAGAGAGGATTATTCTCGGACTATAAACGTCTCTGCACACGCATTTACTGGCTTCATGAATATTGTATTTTAAATAACTTATGTAGAATGATGTTGAGAAAATGATACCTGACTAATTTTCTTTGTCGGTTCTTCTCAGCGTTCAGGTTTTCTTTTTGTATCGAACTAAAGTAGATTTGACGTTCAAAAATATCTTGCTATTGGGTTTACTTGATAAATCGATTTGACTTTGACTTTGAAGAACAGTAAACAGCAAGGAATTAGTACCTACGCAATATTAACCTATTTGTTACCGATAGAGCGAACCGAGAAATTAGGAGGAAATTAAAGGTGGACCTTAAAACACGCTGTATTGCATTGCAATACAGCGTGTATTAAGCTCTACCTTTGATTTGAATTTGAGATTATAAGTCCCTATATATTTTTAAATGCTTTTATGTCCTTGTATACAAACTGATACACAAATTACAACTTACGATGTATGGCAATTGACAAATTGTTTTTCCCGTGTCTTCAAAACAATCGGACGACATAACACATAAATATATGAAAACATTAATCTCCTAGTCGCTTTTTCGCGATTTATGTCAATTTAAATGTATCTATATATTGTAAAAGGACAGTACAGTCTAACTTTCTGACTCTAACTATCCTAAATTAAATTGGATACTCTAACATGAAGATTAGGATCCTTGACATAAACTTTATGTGCACCAATGTCTACCAATCATATTATGCCAATTATTTTGTCATTTATTTTGTGCACATCATGTCAAAATGTAATGTTTTTTGCTTACCCAAGTTATAATACTCAAAATAGTCTTAAGCATTTTAGAATGAGGTGCTCGAAGCACTCTCTTTACACTTTTCAATATTTGGATTTTTATTCGAATGGATTATATTTGATTGGCCCGTTGGCGCAGTGGCTTATGCATCTGCTTTTCAAGCTCCCACTGCACCGGTCCCGGGTTCGATCCCCGGTCAGATCAATTTAGGCAACCAACTTTTCTAAATTGGCTTGAAGTCTGGGTGTTACTGGGACCTCCCCCAGAGTTCATTGTGTGGTACCAAGCTTACTGCTTAGTTTGAGGTCACACAATCTGTGTAATTGTCTGGAGTATTATTGTTATTATTATTATTCAGTATACGGGGAAACACAATGTTAAGGTAAAATATCACAGTGAAGGTTTTAAACTGAACGACGCGCGACTACTAGCTTTGTGAACTTTTAAGTGCGCTAATGGCTAATACATACTAATAATACGTCAATCGTTTTATCATTTAGATCCTGATTGGGCGTCGTACAACTTGGGTATATTCATATGCATGCGCTGTGCCAGTATCCACCGTGGAATGGGAGCCCACATCAGTAAAGTAAAGCATCTCAAACTGGACCGCTGGGAGGACTCGCAAGTGCAAAGAATGAAAGAAGTCGGCAACACAAACGCCAGGATGAAATACGAGGCGAATGTGCCACCATGCTACAGAAGACCGACTAAGCATGACCCACAGTGAGTATAGAAATAATCCGTTTTTTTTCGTACTTGCAGTGACATCACTTTTTACCTCCTTAGAGGTTGATTTTTCATAATCATTAAAATATACGAGTTTATTTATTTTATTCGATTACGAAGTTCTTGTTCGATATTTATATTATTTATAAGAACAAAGTTTTGAGATATTGAAAGCAAAGTTTTTTTTCAATACTAACTTCGAGGCACCACTATTTCAACGCTTCAGGGATAGAATTTTAAAAAATCTACAGTTAGGCCTAGAGTCGAAGCCTACAGTAAATGTGTACTATTTGTACCTTAATATTAGCTTACAGATACCTCATTATGAAGTGACGTTAGAACCAATATTCTAGAAATAAAAATGTTTGCGTGAAAACGAGTATTTTCAGAGATAACTCATATTCTTAATAAATAACCATGTAAATGAAACTTCGGTACGTAAGTACCGAAGTAGTCCGGCACCTTGCAGAATGAATAAAGTGCATTCGAAAGAAAACAACCTGATTACAAATAAAAAGGATGTTCTGCAGCTATGGAGTGAATACTATGGAGAACTGTATGAGAGTGGCGACTCCGTCTCTGATACTGAGAGCGATTCTAATGAATTGCCACACTCGGGCCAGGTACTGGAGGATGCCATTAGTATGAAAGAGATTAAGAAAGTGATAAGAAGTTTGAAATATGGAAAGGCTGCGAGAATTGATGGGGTGACTGCTGAGATGATCAAATATGGTGGTCCTAGGGTCTGGGATGCCTTCTGTGCACTCTGCAACCTTTGTTGGCAGAAGGGGGAGGTTCCGGAGGACTGGCGCACGGCAGTCATAGTACCTCTATATAAAGGGAAAGGTTCCTATCTAGACTGTGCGTGCTATAGGGCCATCAAGATCAAGTTGGTCAGCTTAGCGAGTAAAGTCTATACTAAGGTATTGACTGAACGTATGAAAGGCGTTTCAGAAGGATATTTGTGGGAGGCGCAAGTTGGATTTAGGAACGGTAGGGGTTGTATGGATCAGATTTTCCCGCTTCGCGTTATCGTGGGAAGGTTTCTGGCTATAGGTCGGAAAGTTTTCTGCGCTTTCGTGGATCTAGAGAAAACATTGTGGAATAATTGTGGAGCCTTCTGCCTGAATATGGCGTGGAGGGCTCCTTGTAAACCTGTGTAAGGATAGACGGCGACATGTCGCCCTGGTTTGAAGTCTGTTTTGGTGTCAGACAGGGCTGCGTGATGTCTGCCTGGCTGTTCGTACTGTATTTGGACAGTTGCCTCCAGAGATTGAAAGGTAATGTGAGTGGTATGGGATGTGGTGACACAGATAGTAAATTGCCTATTGTACGCTGAAGATGCTGTGCTAATAGCACCATCAGAAGCAGAGTTGCAGACACTAGTCACGTGCATGAAAGAAGATTGTGAAGTAAAAGGATTGAAAATGAATGTGAACAAAACTAAGGTTCTGGTGTTTGAAAGAGAAGCGGTACAAACGAAATGTGTGATTTGTGTAAATGGAAAATGTCTAGAACAAGTGAATGAAATTGTATATCTGGGGAGTGCGTTTTCGAGGGATGGAAGATGTGAGTTGGATGTGGAGAGACGGGTAGCAGCTGGCAATAAAGTGAACGGTGCTCTGTCCGCATTAGTGGGTAGTGTGAATATATCTAACTCAGCTAAAATGGCAATCCACAATGCGGTGTTGGTATCAACTTTGTTGTACGGTAGTGAGGCCTGGATATGCCCGAAATCGAGTGAAAGTATGATAAATGCTGTGGAGATGCGGTCTCTCAGAAATATGTGCGGTGTCACGCTTGCGGACAGGATAAACAATGATGAGATACGCAGTATGACAGAGTTGCACAACAGTGTTATTGTAAAAATGAAGAAAGGAATGCTTAGATGGTTCGGCCACATGGAAAGAATGAGTGATGAAAGACTGACGAAGAAAATATACAGAGCGAAAGTGAGAGGTAAAACAAGCCAAGGAAGACCAAGGCTGATTTATGAAGAACAAACAGTCAGTGTTAGCAGACGGAAATGTCAAAAGCACTCGCATACCTAGGCAAAAATGTGTGAGGAGAATGATGAGATTTGAGGAAGCGAAAGAGGTGTGTAAGGACTGCGACTCCTGGCGCTCCGTCCTCTTTGACTACCCCGTTGGTGATACAGCGTGAAGATATGTTATGTTATGTGTAAATGAAACATTTATCTGAGTACAAAGTTTCATTCATCTAGCTGTTTCCGAGATATACCTAGCTAAGTTATTCTGCGGTCGCTTAGCATGCAACATGCAACCGAAACTATCCCATATCTCAAAAACTACACAACATATTTTACTCGGACCAATTTTCGATTCGGACCTTTTACGATTTCAAAAGTACATGTTGTGCCAACTATTGGCATAAATAAACAGTCACCTTGAAAACTTTACGTCATTTTTGAAGACCTATCTAAAGATACTCCACGCGCTTATGTGCACTGAATTTTTTCATCCTTAAGATACATGTACTCCTAATTTTTTTTTTTCGTAATGTCACCACCATTTCATAATACAAGTACTTTCCAAATTTCATCCATTTATTAATGCCAACGGTCTTCGAGTAAAATGACTTTGACATACGGACTGACAGATGGGTAGAGAGACAAGGCGAAATTACAGGGTTCCGTTTTGCTATTTGGTTACGGAGCCCTAAAAATTATTTAAATAAAAAAATAATGTAAGTACCTACCATGTTTTTAAAATGAGCTAAACAGTATATTATAATATTTGAAATAGCTATGAAAGTACTTGTAAGATTTAAAACAAAAAACGTGGGACGCATGATAGGCGCATGCAATAGGTCAGGGGTCACCAAATGGCGGACCGCGGTCCGGATCCGGACCGCCAACGTATTTTGTGCGAACTTAAAAATATAAGAATATGAAAACAAAATAGCCTGCGTTTTATATCTTGACAATTCGATGAGAGATGATATCGACAACAAATATTGAACCAAGGTTTGATATGATATGGTTGCTAGTCATCATCTACCAAACGGACCGCGATAGTCTTACAATTTCAAAAAATAGACCTCTAATGAAACTAATTGGTGATCCCTGCAATAGGTAATAAATTATTACTAATATTTGATGCATGAATAGATCGCTTTAAGTCACAAACGGTTTTACTGCACTGCAAATGATATGAATGGCTGTGTGAGTTTTATCGACTATAACTGTACTCTGGCACTCCTTTTACATAATAAATATAGCTTACGCCCCACATTTTTCGTTTGAAATCTTAAAAGTATGCATTTTCATTTAAAATTATTTGATACTTTTTAATCCATATTAAAAACGCAGAATAATTTTTTTTTGGGATGGCACTTCAAGGTGAAAATATAGACATAATTGCTATGAATTGGTAATAAAAAATATAATGTTATACAATAAAATTTTACTTGTTCATTAAACAGACATTAGCTTTAAACAATTTTTAGACGCTATAAAATAATGATCGCCAAAAGAAATAAGCAATCATTTAAAATAATAGATTATGCTATGAAAAATCTTCTATAAACGATCGAAAGATCTTCTATAAATTCTATAAACTAAATAAATAAACTTGACAAGCTGTCATCTTGACAAAGCCGACACATCCGGTGCAGTGAATGGTGAATGGAGTAGGTGCAATTGCGCGATGTCTCTTCCTAACTCCTGTACAGTTTTCACAAACGTCGCAAACTCAACTTCCGTATCCGACAGGAAACTTTTCGATGATTTTGTCTGAACGCTATTCACAAATCCGAAACCTTTCCGCAACGAAATGATTTGACTGTTCATTTTGGGACGAAACCTTCGGATGCTTCCGACGACTTGTGTCGGAAACGTTTCCGAGACAACTAAATTAATAATTTTGGAAGATAAATATTTATCGTCGATTGCTAATTACATTACGTTTAAATCATAAGGACAGGATATCGCTAATAATTTGTACCGTGTCGGGGCACTGGCATCACAAAGACGTCGGTTCTCATATATGTATATAGATGTCCAATGTATGTATAATCTATGACGTTTGTCGTCAAAAATCTAAACAAATTGCTTGCACGTATGTAACCTAGACAAATTTTGTGCCCTTTTTAAATACATGCCTAAGGATTCATTCGCCTTATATTTTGATACTCGTAACATATTTTATTAGCTACGCAATCCATAGCTAAACATTGTATGAGGAATTCGAGGTATTTTTAGAAACAACAAGTAAAAATAAAAACGCAATTGTATTTTCTGTTGTTATTATTTATTTTTTCGTTTTCACTAAAACATCTAGAATAATTTGTTTGAACTTGTTGAACACACAGACCATAAACACAGACAGTATGATTCGTGTTTACAAAGCCCGTTTAGTTCTTCGAATGTAAGAAAAATAATTTACAAAAAATGTTTACTCTTAGAAAAGACTAAGTAATTTCTTTTTCATAATTATTATTTATGACATTTTAACTAATACATTGTGATTGTCAAAATGTTATACATTTAAACCACACTGTTATTTTCTACCAAAACGAATACAATTTCTACCATATTGTAACATGATTCATAAATGCATTTTCTTTCGGAATCGTAAAATCTTTTCCGATGAGATTCCGATAAAGTTCATGAATACCATTTTCCAATCCGTCGGATTGAATTTATGCTTTCCGAAGATCGCCCTTTACCTCCACAGAAAGTTTTCGACGCGTTTTGTGAATAACCATGCTGGAAATAATTGGGAAATACACCTACTAGTATATATGAGATTGCTACATATACATCATATACATATAGCATATACCAACAGCAAAAGATGAAAAGAGATAGAAGGATATGGAGATGTTTCAAGATGTAAATTTCTCGACTTCAACTGTCTCCTTAGAGTGCAACTCCTATTTCAATACTGCTTCTGGAAATAACTCGGAAATATGTACACCTACTAGTTCATATAAGATTGCTATATATAGATATACCAACAGTAAAAGACGAAAAGAGATGAAGGATTATAGAGATGTTACGAGATTAAATTTCTCAACTTCAACTATCTCTGTAGAGTGCGGACTCCTGTTTCAATACTGCTCTTGGAAATAACTCAGAAATACACCTACTAGTATATATAACATTGCTATATATAGATATACCAACAGTAAAAGATTAAAAGAGATGGAGTATTATAGAGGTAGAGATGTTTCGAGATTCAATTTCTCTACTTCAACTATTTCTTTACAGTGCGGACTTCTGTCTCAAAACTGTTCCATGTATAAAGCAGATTTCCACCTAACCTAACCTAACCAAAAAAAGTGTTATAAATATCGTTGTGTTTGTATAAACTACAAAGTTACAAAAAATTAGCAAAATTTTATCCAATGTGAAACAAACTAAACCTTAGCCTGCATTTGTCCTCACGATTTCCTCCCAAATTGTAACCAAAATTTTATTGTGAAAACCGTTAATTTTGAAGTTTACCATTTTTTTTATAGCAAAGACCATTAGTTTTAAAGAAGATGTGATTTATATCAAAAGCAGCAAACTTATAGAAAAAACCGTCAATTTCAAATATTGAGATTTGTAGATAAAATTACTAATTCTATAGCTCCAATATACATGTTTATGTCATTTTCCGTTAACTTCGGCAAATGATTCTACTATTAATATGGATCAAAACTTATGAACACGTTGTATATATCCCCTTCAGATATAACAATATTTGGAGGTTAAATTATAACGATTAAACGACGAAACGATATACATATATAAATTAAAAAAAACTTTTTTTGGCTTCGTAGTGTTGGATATCACACGAAAGCTCTTTAAACCACAAATTTTAATCTAAGACCACAAATTGAAAAATATGTGACACGTTATTTTCATATCTTTTATACACTTTTTTAAAATACACGTCGAAGTTGTTGTCTCCTCGTATTATACGGAAATAAAAGGTAACGTAACAACACTACAGTGAAAGTTCTGTAAAACTGCGTTTATATTAATTATATGAAAATAAGCGAGCAAAGCAATAATAATAATACTAAATGCGTCAAACAATACACGTCAATCATTTTTGGTCTTACACTAGAGGCTTCTCTATGTTATGAGAACCAGACGACGACTACTAAGGGCGTTTCCTAGTTGATCAAGACCCGAGACAATAGGTATAGAAAAGATTGTTTCCAAATGGATCCAAGCGGGAATAGAACAAGGCACCTTTCGCGCTTAGATACAAGACCTAAACCACTGCGCCATAGGGGCCGTCAACAAATACGAACAATTAATACGGCCAGTCAATACGAACGTTTTCTTTCAGAAATTATTACGGAATTGTTAATCAGGTGTAGGTACTTACATTTAAAATTAAAAACTGCAAGGAAAAACAAATGATATCGATTCACTGTTGATGAACATTTATAGTTCTCAATAGAATATCGAGAATTACAAAAAATGTTCATTGTATTGGTTGTCAACGAGTTAGTTGAACGCTGCAATTTCAATACTCATGGCTCATGCACAATAATAATGAATACACTGCGTGATAAATTCTAGTCACAAACAATATTAGTCTGTTTCTAAGAAAAAAAGAAAAAATATCTGGTATCGTACAATCTGTTTTTCAGTGTGATTAAGAAGTATGTGACTATAGATAAGTGAAATTTGTAATACTGTAACATTAACGTCATAATACGCAACTATTTTAGTGATAACAATTAATATTAAGTACATAAATCACTTTACTGCTACAATGAAATTCTAAATTTAGCTCCAAAAGTTAATTTTTACGTACATACATACATATCTTTACGTTTATGTTACACAAATTGACCTTTTCAATTGTTTTGAACCATTTGAACGATTTGTTTATTTTCGTTGGAGTTCAAAACGTAATTTAGATTTAAATAGATGTTTATTTTGCCGCTTTTCGCGTCGTATTTACTTTATCTGAAAGTACTTGCTAATAATTCTTTCACAATTCCAAATCTGAAAATAATTCTGAAACATATACTTCAAAACCAGTTTTTAAAGAATATGTCAATATCAAGCACTATTTTGTAATACTTGCTTGGATAACAAAAGGATTGGTTAAGGGTAATGGGCACTTTTCTGTGACATCTGGGTGTAGAACCAACAGAATTGAAATTAGCGTCAGGTAGTAGATAATGATGTAAGATGACACGTAGTTATCGTATAGTAGATACATAATGTATATATTACATATTATTATTAGTATAGTTTATACTTAATGTTAACGCCTAACATAATCTGATAGCAACGCTGGTTGTGATTATGTGCGGTAGTTAAATATTATTAATTTTTTTGTATTGTCAATAATTCTTCCATTAACCTTGTCATGAAATTATAGCTTAATATAAAAAATTAAGTTCTTTTCTTTAGAAACTATATTACGTCTAAAATACATACAAAGTTCTTCACTTAATATCTACCGGGTTCTGTCACCATAATGAAAAAACCAAACAAATCTGATAACTCGACAACATAATTAAGAAATGGAACAAATCAATTTTAAAATACAAACCCAATCAAATAACCAAGCAAAGGTCAAGAAGTTGCGATTTTATTGATGATCCGATAGCAGCGTAGGCAAGTAACACGTAAATAACAACTGATTGAAAGAGCGTCAAAAAGTCAAGACTGACTGTTTCCTTTCACAATATAGTTAATACCTATGTCGCAGAGTTATTGTATGATGAAATTCAAGATAATAAAGACCGTTGCATCTTATAAAATCCATTATAAGTCTTATTAGTAAATTTCGTTCGTAAGACGTATTGACAAAGCCCGTAAGGTCTGTAATAGGGCTGTATTAACAAACCCCGATTTGAGTCCCTCACTATTTATCAAAGTTCAATATGAGCCTTATTAAAACAATTTTTGTTAATGATCTTATTTAGTAAGAACCGTTAAGAGTCCTATTACAAAACTGATAAAGATATTATTAATAAAGCCTATTATATTTATATAAATTAAATTTCCGGGCAAAGGGGAGTAGGCTTTCTGATTAAGTCAAAACTCAAAAGCATTGGGTTTGATGGCATATCGGATCGCTTAACAGCAATTCATATCAACATAACAGAATATACAAAACATTGGACAATCATTCAAGTCTATTCATCGACGGAACAAGCTACTAAAAGAGACATAGACAACTTTTACAACAATCTTAGCGAAGTTACTGAAAAATACTCTGACAATAATGTGGTAGTCATGGGAGATTTTAATGCTCAGGTGGGCGCTCGAATAGCTGGAGAAGAGCATGTAATAGGGAAATATGGAAGTGGCAAAATAAGTAGAAATGGTGAAAAACTTGTAGAGTTTATGCTAGAACATAACTTAACGCAGCTCAACTCCGTATTCCGCAAGAAACACAAAACTAAATGGACTTGGATATCTCCAGATGGTAAAGTTAGAAATGAGATAGACAACATATTGACCAACAAAACAAAGTTGTTCAGCGACATGAGCATTATACAAAATCTAAACTTCAATACTAACCACCGCATGGTACGCTGCTGTCTGTCTGAACATGGTCCAAAAAAACATAGGCCGAAAGCAATCTAAACGCACTACCTACAAATGTCTAGCAACGAGAGGGCCCCAAAGGAGTCCACAGAGGACCTAATGGAAGTTGTTACCTCCATTAAGAATTTGAATGAAAAATATGCCAGAGTAGAAAGCAAGCTCAAGGAACAGATAAGAAGACCAACAATTAAAAGCAAAGAATCCTATCTAAGTCAAGAAACTATAAACCTAATTGAAGATAGAAAAAATTTAATATCAAGAAAGAATAAGAAGGAAAATCAAAAAGAAATATTGAGCCTTAGCAAACAAATCCGGAAATACATAAGAAAAGACAGGAAAAATAGAAGAATAAAAACCCTAGAAAACCATATTACCAAAACGTACACGAAAAGCTCTCCAGGAACTGCGTAAAAAAGGAAGAGAATGGATACTAAAGTCAAGAGATAAAGATCAGCCAACTACTACACGCAGCACAATCCTGAACATAGCACCAGACTACTACCACTTGTTATACGCAAAACAGACAAACATAGCGTCGCCCGAAAAAGGACTTAGACTGGAAAATTTGATAAGAGATATAACAGAAGTACCAGAAATATTGCAATCGGAAGTAGAAAAGGCTATAAATTTATGGATGGAATTCTAAATGAGCTCATCCGAGGAACAGTAGAAGAATTAAGCCCGATACTAACAAAGGTCTTCAATGAGATATTATTTACCGGCAACATCCCAAGCCAATGGACAGTATCATACATAATACTTCTACACAAGAAAGGTCCAAAGTATGATATTGGAAACTACAGACCCATATCTCTCGTTTCAAATGTATATAAGGTTTTTGCAAAAGTTATTCTGGAAAGAATATCAAACAGGCTCGACGAAAATCAACCGGTAGAACAGGCAGGGTTTAGGAAAAACTTCAGTACATTTGACTAAATACACACCATCAAACAGCTCATACAAAAATACAATGAATATAACAAACCCATATACTTAGCCTTCATAGATTACTCCAAAGCCTTCGACAGTCACAAACACGAATTTGTATGACAAAGTCTTGTGGAACAGGGGATCCAGAGTATTTATGTAAACATCTTAAGAAATATTTACAGCGAGAGTAAAGCTAGCATCGAGTTGGAATCTCTAGGGAATACCTTTCCAATCGACAGGGGAGTCAGGCGAGGTGACCCACTCTCACCAAAGCTATTCTCAGCAGTACTCGAGCAAATGTTTGGAAATTAGAATGGGATCATTAGGACTAAACATAAACGGATTGCGTCTGAACCTTCTAAGATTCGCTGATGATCTGATTATATTGGAGAAAAATCCAAGATTACTAGAATGTATGATACAGTCCCTAGCAGACAGAAGCCGAGAAATAGGTCTGGAAATGAACTCAAGCAAGACAAAAATGATGACAAATTCAGTGCCTGTAGAGATAACCATCAACGGACAAAAACTGAAATATGTAGAGGAATATCTGGGTCAAATTGTATCGTCAAGCGATCAAATGTCCAAAGAAATTGAAAAAAGGATTGCCACTGGGTGGAAAAAATTTTAGGCTTTGAAGGAAATCATGAAAAGCAAGGAACTCGGCATTAAGATCAAGAAAAAGACTTTTGAAACCTGTATTCTCCCTTGTATCACATATGGCTGTGAAACATGGGCTTTGACAAAAAACCATAGGGACAAACTCGCTAAATGTCAGAGGGCTATGGAAAGGAGCATACTAGGACTGAAACTAAAAGACAAAATCAGGAGTACAGAAATCAGGCGCAAAACTAAATTAACCGACATCCTGTTACGTATTGACCAACTGAAATGGAGATGGACTGGGCATTTGCTCCGTCGTAAACAGGAAAAATGAGTAAACAAGTGACTGTCTGGTACCCAAGAGATGGGTTTAGGAGCCGAGGTCGCAAAGTGAGAAGATGGGAGGACGAACTGAAAATGACCTTAGGTCCTCATTGGCAAAGAGTGGCGACAGATAGAGAACAGTGGAAGACATTTGAGGAGGCCTATGCCGTAAGGCACACCGAGCAAAGAGACATCTTATGAACAGCGTAACATAAATAGTTTTAAGGCAAAATTGCTTGAAAGCTCGGGACAAAATAAGGCTTTATTATTATTAAAGGCAGCTCTAGATGGGTAATGCAAAAGGTTTTAGACTTCGCAAACGAATTCAAGGAGTTATAGTTATTTCATCTTGATGTTAAGTTTTTCGGAGCGATCAAATTAAAACTGAAGCAATAATACAATTTATTAATTATTATATTATATTTTCATTATTTTTAGCTGCACTTGGAAAAGATACGCGTATGGTGAACCGACGTGCTCAAAATACACGCGCTATGGTGTGTATTTTTTTTCTTGGTGACGCATGGGTTGTTCGCAAAGGATAACCAGCTCCATTTGAAGACTGTATTATTTGAGGCTCTTACCCGTTAAAACGAGCGCTGTGATTGTCTTTGACGCATGTCGGAGTATAATCCGGTTTCTGCTACATAATGCACCGAAGGCAACTAATGTGCCGGCACACGTCTCAGGGTAGTGTGGAATTTTCCAGTACCCTTGAAGTGCTGACCACATGTGTCTTCTTCTCTTCGCGTCGTGTGAATTTTGAAGTGGACGATCTGAGCCTTCCGAACCTCCAACTCTTCGCGACCTCGAAAGTCCTTTAATTGTCTCGTGCGACAGGTGGCAATATTATTGTATCCTCAGCCTACCCTATATTTCTACTCCTGGATAACAGTGTTTAGACATACGTATGGACAGGCTCTCTGGATGAGTAGATATCGGATTAATGCTTTCGCTCGTTGGCATATGCAGACACTTCATATAAGTCGATATGTCATATTTACTCCCTAATCACGCCTAACCGAGTCTTGAAACGATTATTCGTCGTTTTCCGCTTATTACACGTTTAATATTAGATGACTAACGTCATAAGTTTGCTCTAGAAAACATTGACCTTAAAAAGTCTCGAAAATTATGTGATAGTAATTGCAATTGTCTATTTACGAGTTTTCACAAGCTTCCCGAATGTGAACTCGAAAATATAAACTAAACTCTTTACGGAACTTTCAGCTAATTTTAATATGATAATTTATTTATTTATGTGATAAGTTGTAACCGCGTAAACCACGAGTAAACTCACAAACTGATATAATGGACTCGACCGTTGTTGGTGCGATGGTCAGTGCTCGCCATACGTAATGAATTTTTCTAAATTGTTTTGTTACTGGACACTCTAAGGTAGTCCCTAGTTTCTCAACCTGGAGGTCGCGGCCTGTGGTGGGGTCGCGTTAAAAGGGGTCCTAGTCCGTTAAAAAAAATAAGACCTATATACAAACGATTCGTTTATTAAAGAAATGAATTTTGGTGTAGTCTTATAAAATTAAATATTAATTTAACTTTATTACTGTTATTTATAAACATTATACTTGCTTGCTTACTTCGTACTTGCTTCCCTGTACTACTTCCCTAAAAATGTATAAAAATGACAATGAAACTCTGCCTCGCGTGCTTTTGTTTTTATAACTAAGGTATTTAACATGTAACCTGTCTAGCGCACGTGTCACGGGATGCGCGGGCGGCTTATTTGACAAGTGCAAGAAAAACGCAGGTTAAAATCTCGCCTAGACAGTAATTTTAGATCCTCAGACAGGCGGGCGCGATTTACACGCGATAATTTATATTTGTAATGCGCGGTTTTGCGTTTTTATCGCCTGAGGCAAGACTTGAAAATTTAAATTAAACATATAATTATAAATTATTAATTAAAATATTATTATAATTATAATTTCATAGTGAAGGGGTCTCAAGACTTTATACTTTATAAACTTTATGGCTTTTTCATGGGCGCGACTCGCGACATAAAAGTGATTGAGAAACAATGCCTTAGTCCATTGTTTGGCACCCGTAGTACAAGCCTAATTCTTATAGTATGGATAACGTTTTATAGATTCTTACATAATATTATGTTCATATAGTCTTATAGTACACATCTATATCTATATATATAATATAAGTGAAATATCACTCACTGAACTGACTGATTCATCACGAGATCTCCGAAACTATAGGTCCGATTGATTTGAAATTTAACATAGTTACTCCTTTTGCGGTGTAGCTAACACGGATTTTACGAAAGTCCTGTCCAAAATGGCTCTGCTACCCGTGCCGAGCCGGAGCGGATCACTAGTTTATGTATACTGTATATGTTTATCTTACACTCTTCCAAATGATTGGTACTCATGTATTAGGTATGCATGCATGTAGTAAATAATGTACAATATCTGTAAATTACATCATCTACGCTTGCACTTCCATGGCGGCTTGACTTCAATAACTGTCGAATTTAATTATATAGGTATTTGTATTGTACTTATAAAGTTATTTTTGTACTTGCATTTTGATTAGTAAAGAATAGTTATTTTGTACTTTCAGTGTTCCTTTAAGAAAGTTTATTTTTTTTTGCCCTTTTGAGTGACCTTGGCCTAAATAAATATCTAGGGTAAGTCTACAATGAACAACTTTTCTAATTCTGGAACGCAATGACATACATGAGAGTCATCAATATAAATAAAGCTTATAACCAGTTAGCGTTACTTCGTGTTATTTGGTGTATCTTTGTAGTCCAAGCTCCAACACCGATGAAATTTAAATGGGACCACCTCGGAAGTATACCCTTTCAGACAAAAAAAAATTCGAAATCGATCCACAATTGACGAAATTATCGGTGAACATATATAAAAAAAAACATATATACAGACGAACATAGAACCTCCTCCTTTTTTTGAAGTCGTTTAAAAAATATGGAATAAGCCAGAGTCATAATACATACTTATCTTTCCGCATTGATTGTAAATATCGGCCATAGGATATAGACTTGTTATAAGGAACTATATACATAGGCGAGGGGCAAGCAACCTCATTATCTGGTTCCTCTATGTCTATTTTAACTGTAAGTCTTAATAATTATTATTGCTAGAAGTGGCGTCAAGGTGTTAGTTTTTTGTGCCTTGATCCTTGATGCTCTGTCTAAGTATGTATGTGTGGGGTCCTTACATATGAAATTGGCGTTTTATACGGGAGGAATATAAAGTCAATTTTTTTTTGTAAAATATATTTAATTAATCAAAGTATGCACCGTTGTTATCTATGCACTTTTGCCATCTCATAGGTAGTTCATTGATCCCTTTACTAAAAAAACCATGGGGGCGAGAATCAATAAACTCTTTAAAGGCGGTTTGGACTGCCGCATCGGAGTTGAATTTTTTTCCTTGTAAGAAGTTGTCCAAATTCCGGAAAAAATGGTAATCTATTGGAGCAAGGTCTGGGGAGTACGGTGGATGTCGCAGACATTCCAATTGTAGCTCATCTAACTTAATGGTTGTTTGTTGTGCAGTGTGTGGTCTTGCGTTGTCGTGAAGCAGCAGTGGCCTAGAGCGATTGACCAATCTCGGTTGTTTAGCAGCTAGTTCTTCCTTCATGGTTTGCAGTTGCTGACAATAGATATCTGCCGTAATCGTTTGGCTAGATTTTAGAAAGCTGTAGTGAACGACACCGGCGCTAGTCTACCAAATACTCACAAGTAACTTTTTCTGAGTCAATTTTCGTTTAGGGCAGGATTTGGCTGGGTCTCCAGGGTTCAGCCATTGCGACGAGCGCTTTCGATTATCGTACAGTATCCACTTCATTACAAGTAATGATTCGATTTAAAATCCCTTCATTATTGTGTCGGTTGAGCAAAGTAACACAGCAGTCGACGCGTGTTTGCAAGTTCAATTCACTCAATTCATGAGGTACCCATCGTTCAAGTTTTTTTACTTTCTCGATTTGCTTCAAGTGGATTAATACAGTTTTGTCACTTACCCCGAAGCCTGCAGCTATCTCTGAAGTGCTTTGTGATGGATCCGCTTTCACAATAGCCTTTAATTCGTCATTTTCCACTTTGGTCTCCGGCCGTCCACGGGGTTGGTT
Organism: Zeuzera pyrina; assembly: GCA_907165235.1. Classification (NCBI taxonomy): domain Eukaryota; kingdom Metazoa; phylum Arthropoda; class Insecta; order Lepidoptera; family Cossidae; genus Zeuzera; species Zeuzera pyrina. The sequence continues at coordinate 8,695,404 of OU015629.1, forward strand.
CTGAAGGTCGAAATTTCCAGAACGAAAACGTTGAAACCAAAAACGTACCATGCTTTCTTTTGTGACACCAGCGCCGTACAGATCATTAATCCTTCGAGCTGTTTCTGCAGCACTGGTGCCACGGTAGAACTCGTACTCGTAAATATACCGATACTTCATGTTTTCCATTGTGCGGTAATAAGCGACGCCAAAGAAAAAAATAATGAGGAAAAAAACAAATGAATGACTGTTTTCAAAACTCAAATGTACCAGCTAAATGAATTTATAAATTTGAATTTGGAATTCTTAACCAAAGAGGAGATATTTCAGATCAAAGTGGTCAGTATGAAAAAACGCTAATTTCATATGTAAGGACCCAATATTAACTAAATCTTCACTTTCAGTACTTACCATTAGGAAATATATTTGACTATGTGTTCACATATTTATCGTTGTTATTCTGCCTATTCTTCCCCGACGAGTTAGTTTTTCTGTCTGTGACTTGTAAATTGGTTATTAAATCGATTATTTTCATCGAATTCAGATAGTGTCAACAATAAATTATATAGTTATCTGTTATCTGACTAGTGTTCTAAATTTTTTATATTGTTTATATGTCTATTTACGTAACGAGACATATAATAAAGTAGATTGAAAGATACAGAAACATATTTTAATTGGGCTGATAGCAGTATTATACTTATTTACTGATAACTTATACCTACCTATAAAAATATAGTGTTACGCATATCAAACGTATATCAAAGTTATAAAAAACTTAAAAGCTAGTGATCCGCCCCGGCTTCGCATAGGTAGGATTTTTTTTTAAATAAAAAACAGGCTATGTTACTCGCTGATAATATAGCTTTCTATAGGTGAAAGAATGTTTGAAATCGGTTGAGTGTATTTTGAGTTTATTCATCATTACAAACAAACAATCCAATTTTTCTCTTTGTAATATTAGTATAGACCACAGTAACATAGCAAGTGTTATTTGTAGATTGAAAATTATTTTAAAAATTATGCTTTTCTAATCAATGATTTTATATTTTTGGATTTAAAACAAACATTTTTAAAATGCTTGTCTGATTGTGTCTGTGTTATTCGTTCAAGCTTCAACTGATAAACTGGTGAATGGATTTTAGTGAAAATTGCGTTGTAGATACATATCGTAAGGCTATTTTATAAAGGGGGTAGAGCCATTGAGAACACTGATATACTGATTTGATTAGGATATTTACTCATTTTTCTCTGTAATCTACGCAAACAAAGTTGCGGCCAAAACTAGTTGTACTTGTACTATTATGTACTTATTCTGTATACCATACATGTATAATATTATAAACATGTTATGAGTTCAGCCTCCAATTACATTGTTGTTTTGGTAAACTGTACTTACATTGGAATTATTTGTTTCAAATCCTTTTACTGATACCTACTTATTTTATGTGTAACATTTCAAATGCGCTGTAATTATTTGATAATGACGTATTTTTGTCGAGCATTGTATGAGTAACGTAGGATTAAGTAAAACTAAGTGCTTTATTATACTTTATTGTGAAACTATCAGCAGCGTGTAAACTATAATTAACCGACTTCAGAAAAAGTAAAGGTTTTGAATTCGACTGTATGTTTCTTTTTATTTTATGTTTGTTACGCGTTTACTCCGCCAATTATGAATTTATTTCGATTATTCTTTTTTTGTTTGGTAGGTCATACTTCAGAGGTGGTCCCATTTAAATTTTACCGGTATTGGAGCTTGGACTTCGAAAATACATCAAATAACGCGACCTGGTTATAACCTTTATTTATATTGATGATTCTCTTGTATATCGTTGCGCTCCAGAATTAGAAAAAAGTTAATTGCAGTCCTGCCCTAGATATTTATTTAGGCCAAGATCATTCAAAAATAAAAAAAAATAAGAAAAACATTAATCGCCTTCAAAAAGAATCACTGAAAAGTACAAAATAATTATCCTTTACTAATCAAAATTCAAGTATAATAAAAATAACTTTATAAATACGATACACATACCTATATAACTAAATTTGTCAGTTATTGAAGTCGGTGTCAAGTCTACCAAACTAATAAACTTCTGTTGCTGCACATTCATTTTGCACCGACTTCAATAACTGATAGTGATAACTGTCAAATTACTTTTATTGTTTTTTTTTTCGAATGCGGTTTAATATTTTTTCTTAATTTTTTTTTATCAAAACAGTATGACTACAAGATTACATATTTTTGGTTGCATCTCTAACCGGGTATACAGAGAGGCCGCATTCGGTTCCTCAAACCTCATCATTCTCCTAACACTCTTTCGTCGAAGTATGTGAGTGCTTATGACATTTAAGTTAGCTAAAACTAAATCATAAATCAGTCTCGGACCTTAGTTTTCGTTGCCTTCTATTACCATAGACTGGCGTCGTCCGTAATTGATTCGGTCCCTTGATTGCAATCATTTCAAAGTGTTAATTGCAATCATAATAGAACAAACGTATCGTTCGTCGATTTAATCTTTTGACAGACTGGATCTCGATACTAGTCGATATTTAATTGATTGTGTATATCGTGTACAATTTACCGGCATACACAATAAAAGGTGTAATTCTTAATATTAGTCAAGTTTGTAATAAACTCACACATACACATATTTAAAAATATAAACAATAAAATTGCAAATACAGCAGATTTATAGTATCTTAAGGGGTCGATTGACTATTTTTTTGTATTGGTTGGTTAGATCGGTAGAATGTTTTTTATTATTTATTTATTGTTTTAATAACTGAACATATTAGATAATAGTTACGTAAATCTGTGCCGAGCAACGTTACGAAATTATTATAAAATCGAAAAAAATTTCAAAGAATAACAAAATTGTCCCTCGGAAAACTGAAAATGCTGTATATTTCTTTTAAGGAAAACATTTCCTTTGTTAAATTTTACCTGAAAATTAGTATTTAAATATGTATATTAACGAACTAATTATGCTTAATACGTACATACATATCTTCACGCTGTATCCCTAATTATGTCAAATGTCGGAAATGTCAAAAGCACTCTTATACCTAGGCGAAAATGTGTGAGAAGAATGATGAGAGTTGAAGCGAAAGAGATATGTAAGGACCGCGACTCCTGGCTCTCCGTCCTTTCTGACTACCCCGTTAGGGATTATGCTTAATGTTTTCCAAAATTAACGCCTAGGGCCTAGGGGGTTAAAAAGAAGTTATAAAGTTCGCGTGACAAAAATGAAGTTATTAACCGCGGCAAGGTTTAAGCTTGTTTTAGATTGCTGGTCAAGGAATTTTTCCTTCATAGGCTGTAAAAAAACTCACAATGTTTATGGTGTAGATACTTTATCAATATAAACAGCACTCTCATTTTCGTCTGAATTGGATGTGCTGCGCTTGATACAAAGAGAAGCTCGTTACTTAGGTACCACCACGATTGGAAAAAAAGTTTTTTTTTAATTTTGTTCAACAGACTGTTCAAAATTAAACAAGTGTTTTTTGTTTTTTAATATTTTTTTCCTCTTGAGTCATCGATTACCAATTCAACAGGGCCAATGTTATTCATTTAAGATATGGAATCTATTCTAAAACACGACTGAAAAAAGATTTGCAAAAATCACGAAAGCATTTTAATATCGATACTAAACCGATAGTATAAACTCATAACGCACATACGAAATAAAGTTGATACCGAACAGCAAGACATTTCATAGTATCTAAATACCTAAATAAAAAGAAATGGTGTTGTCTGACAAACAAAATATTGATGGTTATCTCTCCCAGATTAGTACCGTTTGATTGTAAATTGATATTAATAATTTTTTGTATAGATTCAGGTGTTATTTTGCGGAAATCCATCGCATGTGATAAATTCCTAAAATCTCTAGCTATTTTCCGCTCAAACTCTAAAAACCACTAATCAACACGTGTTTCACCTCTCAACGAAGCATCCTCAGGATATACCAGAGATAGGAGTCGGCCACCTAACCAGCACAGAATTCAAATTCGGTGCTGGTTAGGTGGCCGAAACACGTGTCGATTAGTGGTTTTTAGAGTTTGAGCGGAAAATAGCTAGAGATTTTAGGAATTTGTTACATTAATAATTTTTGTTTCTTGTTTATTTATAGAAGATTATAAATTACACAAAAAAGATAGATATTTTAATTTCAAGTTTCTTTTTAAATAAAATACTTTTAATACGTAATTCATTACATACATATCTAAACGTTAACATGTATAAACTTAAAACTGAGTATTATCAGTTTATCATTTATCGTTGATATGATTGTATAATTATTTCCCTTAGAAAACTGTCATTCCATTTGGATGCCTTGCAGACTATCTACCTTTTCGAATAGTTAATGTAGTATGGAAAATATAACTATTATAACATAAATTTAATTAAATAAAAATCAATTGCCACTAAGCACAGCTCGACCGATTTGGTTGATTTCTTTTTTTTGGGTTCGTAATTGTCAGGACATTGTTCGTATAAATGAAATTGTTTCGAAAATCTACGGAAATGTACGGAATGTAGAAAATTTGGACGATATTTTTGTATGAACAGCTTAATAAAAAAAAATTGGTAAGTTGTGAACATTCAACATCCCAGCGGGGCGAAGCCGGGGCGGATCGCTAGTAAATTATAAATTACAATTCCTTACTCAAATGATGCTCAAATGACATAGATCCGACTTTTTATAATTTATATTATTTCAAGTCGTAAATATTTATTGATTTTCGTTTATTTTCATTTCATTCGCAACTAAACATTTTTTTTCTTGATGTTTTAAACATTCTCAAAACTTGTTTTAAATTATAATTTAAACACTGAATAAAAACACTTTTATTTCAAACAGTTTTAAACACTGATAAAAACATGTATTAAAATAACTTCAAAATCAAAATCAATTTGAACACGCCAACCTTAGATGTACCACATGAATTAACAGCGAAAAATTTAACGGACTGAAACCATCTGTTAATCGTGCTGAAATGCAACCGAGCCATTTTCGAAGAAATTGATAACGGACGATGAAACGTGGGTCACATGTTTATGTCGCAGCCAACTAACTTAATTAGCCCTTCGCTTAACAGCCTAACCTTTTTACTAAACGGCGCCGTTTAACTAGACGCCTGAATGATATTCAGCCGATGCGTCTAACACAACATTTACTGAACTGGCTGGCCATTCGTACAATAAGGTAACCGTGTAACAAAAAAAAGGTGTAATATCGGACATTAGTAATTGTTTGTTAATTATTTTAAAATATAACGTATAATTTTAATTTAACAATCGATTTGCGACAGTAATAGTAGCAGTCATTTATTAATTGGTAATCATGAGATCAAGTAGCGTAACTTAATAACGTAGTTATATATGTAATTAAGTGGCCTTGTTAGACTAACCTACAAAATAAAAACAAAATGATTTATTATACTCTTTATCACACAAAACAATAGTAAACTTAAATAAGTAAAGAAGTGAGTGGCAATGAAGTGGCAAAAATATTATATTAGAAACATTTATAAACACCTTAAAAAATTATTTTGTGTAGGTAAGGTTAGGTTATGTTAGTATGTTTCCCACAACGCGCGAGTCGAGCGAGCGTACCGCGGCAGCGGCCGGCGAAGCGCTAGAACATAGTCCGCCCATAAGAACTTTTGTGTAATTTTACAAAACTAGGCGTGTGGTTGAATAACGTTGTTCAATGAAAGGGCTAGCCGTCCAATTAAACGGCTATTGCGATTATATGGAAAAATATCTGGACAAGGCAAGTAGTTAAACGTTATCGATCCAAGTCATTTACCTAATTGTTTGATTGAATGTCCGAATATCATTCAGGCCGCTAGTTGAACGGCGCCGTTTGATAAAAAGGCTAGGGTGTTAACTGAAAGGCTAATTAAACTATTAAGAGACACTTCTGTTTACAAACCAGTGTCATATGATCCGACAGCCAGTCACGAAGAGAATACGCGCACTGATCAGGGACTACAAGAGTATTTTTACGGACGATGCGTTTGAACGCCTCTTTAGACCTAGGAGCTTTCAACCACCGAAGATATATGGTTTGCCAAAAGTCCATAAGAACGACATACCACTCCGTCCGATTGTGAGTCAAATCGATTCTCCCACTTATGATCTGGCGAAGCACATTTCCACGGTACTACAACCATTGATGGGTGAAACTGCATCGTTCGTGAAGGATTCTCGTCATTTTGTAGACATCATCAGGAACGTGAAAATGGAACCGGACGAAGTAATGGTGAGTTTTGATGTTGAGTCACTATTCACCAATGTTCCTATTCAGAAGTGTCTTGATGTCATCGAGAGGAAACTAAGGGAAAATGGTCTGTCCGACAAGTACATTGTTTTACTGAAGAACTGTCTAGAAGGTAATTTTTTCATATACCGTGGACAATATTACCTCCAGATCGACGAAGTGGCCATGGGTAGTCCAGTAGCACCGGTAATGGCCAATATCTGGATGGAACACTTCGAAGAAATGATAAAACCACAATTGTCACACGTGAAACTCTGGAAGAGGTACGTAGATGACGTCTTCTGTATTATGAGCGGAGGCAGACAGGAGGTGGAACAATTAGCTAGCCACTTGAACTCCATACACCCTAACATCAGGTTCACATTTTAAATCGAGATAGACAGACCGTTGCCCTTTCTTGATGTGAAAATAACGGTGAAAAACAATGGTACCTTGGCTCACACTGTGTATAGAAAACCCACGCACACTGACAGGTATCTGCATGCGAATTCGCATCACCATCCGCGACATCTTCAATCCGTGGTAGCTTCACTGGTGAACAGAGCGTACGACCTATGTGACCCTGAACATTTAGAGAGTGAACTCGCACATGTTCAGGAGGTACTAAAGCAAAACGGATATAGAGGAAACATACGACGTCCGCGGAGAAGGGAGCGTCGCCCCGAGGTCCGCAGAGTGCCAGCATTTTTGCCGTATATAAAAGGAGTAACGGACAAAGTTGGAACAGCACTAAAGAAATACTCCATTAAGAATGTGTATAGTCCACACTCTAAAATGGCAAAGCACCTGCGTACTCCAAAGGATGTCATTCCCTTCCAGAGACCTGGTGTCTACAATGTGGATTGCAGCTGTGGTAGTTCCTACATCGGACAGACGAAAAGAACAATAGCAGAAAGAGTCAAAGAACATATCACAGCTGTCAGAAAACGACAGACAAATAGGTCAGCCATTGCCGAGCACTTGCTGGAGTCAGGACCCAATCACTGGATTGAATTGCATCAGCCACAGGTCCTTTCCACCGATCGACTCTATTATTCCAGAATAGCACGAGAGGCGGTTGAAATCAAGAAATACCATAATTTCAACCGGGAAGATGGATACCGCTTATCAACATCATGGAATCCTGTCATCAGTGAGTGTGTCCGGAGCCGGAAAACCGGACGTCGCCAGTGTGTAGATGTCGTTAGTGTGGTGTGTCGAAGTACCGACAGTGACAATAACAAAAATTAAGAAATGCGTTGAATGAGTGTGGGTAGTTGCAAAAAACCACACGCTACGAAGACGTCATTCATCCTCAGCAGTCTGCCCGTGACCACGATCGGTGCAATCCGGTCGAAACGTCGGGATAAAATATGTAACTAGCCTTAAAGTATAAATGCGACTAATTAAACTAGTTGGCTGTGACATATATACAATAAATATTCCTAAGATGGATGATGCAAAAACGGTGGCAAATCCCGGAATGACGCCACGTAAGGTATTATACTTTGTTTTTGATGGGATTAGAAGCGAATCCTGCAATATGAGCTGCTCCAACCTGGCCTGATGCTGGATTCCACACACTGCTGTCGACAACTAATGTGCAATTGATGCAAAGCGGCCAGAATTGATCGATAGAAAAAAAATGTTGTCTTCCCTCACGACAATGCCAGGCCACACAATTATTTCATTACTTAGCAAAAATTGATTAAAGCTGGCTGGAAAGTTCAATGCATCAATTTTGTGGTTCGGAGCCCAAATCTGCCCCGTTCAACTGCTTACTATTAATTTCACTCTCTGCAGAACTCTCTAATAGTGTAAAGTTGCTGATCACTTAGTTCGGTTTTTCGTCCAGAAATCCTAGTGCTCCAGTGATATCATAATGGTTTTACCAAAAAAATGGCAAAAGGTTATCGATCAAAATGTCACATATTTGTTTTAATAAAGTTCATTTAAAACTTTTTCTTAACCCATAAATTAAATCGTTGGCGATATTGTATAGACTCAGGTGTTACTTTGCGGAAATCCATTTCATGTGATAAATTCCCAAAATCTTTAGCTATTTTCCGCTCAAACTCCAAAAACCACCAATCGACACGTGTTTCGCCTCTCAGCGAAACATCCTCAGGATATACCAGAGATAGGATTCGGTCAGCTATCCAGCACCGAATCTGACCGAATCCGAAGCTGACCGAATACTATCTCTGGTATATCCTGAGGATGCTTCTTTGAGAGGCGAAACATGTGTCGATTGGGAATTTATCACATAAATCCGTTGCTTCGCACGGATGGGTACATAAACAATAAATTATACGCATTGCATATCCACCCGTGCGAAGTCGGTGCATGTTAATAGTATCCCATATTGATAGTAATGTCATATTGAAATTTCAGGGTATTGATCGAACAATGGATCCGTGCGAAGTATGAACGTGAAGAATTCTACCGCAACGACCGCCCTGGTTACGTCTCTGGTTTCATGGAGGGATTCCTTATGAAACGGGGCAAAGAGGATAGTCGGTATCAGCTCAGGAAATTCGTGTTGAATGAAAATGAAGACACACTCAAGTAAGTACAATATTTAATCCAAGAATTTAATATCAAAGATTTTCTAGGATTAGTAGCTCAACAACATTGAAGGGTTAAATTGGTTACTTGAACTCAATTTGCAAATTTCAAATTAGACGACCTCGGTAGTGCAGTGGTTTAGGTGTAGTATCCAAACACGGAAGGTTTCGAGTTTGATTCCGGTCTGGTCAATTTAGAAAATGAACTTTTCTAGATTGTCTTGGGTCTGGGCGTACTGGAAAACGCCCCTAGTAGTGTAATCGTCTGGTTCTCATTGCACAGGGAATGCACTAATTCGTGACCAGATGATTGGTGTGTATTGTCAGGCTTATTATTATTGATTTCTTTCATTCTTCCCTTGATTGAAGTTTGCAAGAAAATTAAGACGAAAATCTGGATTATAACCACCTATAAATTATTAATTTCACGCCTACATGCAATTCGAATTCACACTTGGCCATATCTTAACTACCGTTTTAATTATCTTTTTGCAAATATTTGAAATATTAAACTGTATTCTGCTTACCTTTTACATTAGAATATAATTTTTTCACCTTTTTCTACCTCCCAGTGGCAGCGGAAATCCCGGATTAAAACAAACTTCTGCATTGTCTTGTATTCTGTGTGCTAAGTATTTTTGTCATCATTGTATAATCCTATAGTTTCCTATTGTTACTGTCTTTACAATTTTAAGCAACTATTAATTTGCCTTGGAATTGCCATATCGCACTTTTATAATCAAACTGACCTAATTCCATATTTCAGAATTTTGAATTGTAATAATAAACTTAACTTACCTACTATCTAGACATCGTATTAATTTACTTATCTCTCAGCCCCACTAGCTACATTCCGTAAAAATATTTAAACTTGCAATTGTGAAAAATACATTTCATTATTTTCTTAGATTTCATTGTCGTAACTTGTCAAAACAAAATCTCACTGTTTTGAGTTAGGTCAGTTTCGTTCCAAAGGTGCGATATATGCTCCTGAACTAAGAACTACCAAGCTGATCTGAGAGAAAAAATACAGTAGTTCCCACGTGCTTCCAACTACTCAGCACATCGTAACAGTTAGCTAAAGGAATATAAGCTTAGTGAAGTTATCACGTATGATAAGTACCTCTGTAAAAATTTATCAGAAACAAAAATCAAGTATTTAAACTTTTGAAGTATATTTTCTTTATCAATTAATAAAATAAATCAAAAGTAGTTATTCACTATTATAATTAAACATTAAAATTATGCATGTCTAAATTGTAACTAATGTTAGGTAATTAAAAATTATCCTATAAAATATAACCTACATAACAAAACTGTCCTCGAAATTTCATTTTGTTGCGCCACTGTGACGTGACCTGACGTGACCACTGTCTATTGGTCTGATGTGAAGTCCTGTATAAGTACCATATTATGTACCTACTTATCTATCTACAAAGCGTAACTTACTTATGGTCTTTAATAAAACTTGTCAACAAACATTTTTATTATCAAGTTAACTATTGCGTAAACGAATAGTTGTAGTTTCCTACACAATTTAATTTCTGATTTCTGATTGTATTGTTATTAAAAGCTTGGTATACCAGTACCAGTGACGCATTTGCCGCATATCGCTGGATACACGTGCAAAGATGTTCGTAAATTTAATAATAATAAAAATACAATTTGCAAATCAACATTAATCTTAATAGGCACAAATACTATTAATTTCTTTCATTGCGTCATTGTGATTTTATTATGTCACTGACATGCGGCTTCTGATATTATGATGTATGCCAGTAAACATTAACATATTTTATTACATAACCCATTATACTTTTACAGTATTACTAGATAAAACTGGTGGCTTTATTTGTATTTTGTAAAATCACGTGATGTTGGTATCTAACATGAAAAAAAACAACAAATATGTAATGACATGACTAAGATACTTATTTATTATGCCTGTAGTGTTGTTAAAAATAAAATTCAATGTTTTTTCGTATTTTTATCTGAACATTATTTGCCAGTACCGCTTTTATCTATTTTGTTTGTCGAAAGTAGGGTTGCCAATCATACCATGTTTTACATAATATTTGTACTATATTATATTTTTATGTGACGTGTGTGAAATTATTATGTTATTGAAGAAATATTACAAATATCATTGCGCAATAATGCCATTATTGAAATACGTAAAAAATGTACAACTTTTTATTGAAACATTTTTACATTTCTTCTATTAATATTAATGCAATTATTAATACCTTACTTATTATCATATCTCTTGAAGAAGAACCATAAATATCACTTGAAAATATGTAGTTGGCGAGCGGGGTAACCATAGTTTAAGAAGTACATTTTGCTCTTTTTTCATGAGTGTTTCATGCTATGGAATGATTCATTTATTAGATACTTAGAATAGAAGTACATATTTACGTTAGATAAATAGAACTAATGTACATACGAATAACTTACATAAGAACGTAGTATTACTTAGATACATGGTATGTTCTTATTTCTTTTTATAACTTCATTTCTTCCTTTTATAGAGGGGTGATCGGCTTAGGCGATATTAGTACGCAATTGGATCCGGTATAATTACATATATGTACACATGATATGCATGTATTGATTTATATTGTACCAATACAATACAATACCCTCTATTGCACCAGTAAATTGCAAATATAGGAATAAACACACTAAGAAAGTACAATTTGGGCTACCTTATCGCTAAAGCGATCTCTTCCAGTCAACAATTTGGCAAAGAAAGGCTAGACATCGGACGGTAGGCGGTGCAAACGTCTACCGTCGGACGCTAGATTACGGTAGGCGGTGCAAAACTGGCATTGATTGGATGAATGTGTACATTAAAATTAAATAAGTAATAATAATAAAACAATAAAAAAGTATACTATGCATAATATATTATAGTACACTCTATATATATACATATGATATAATACATGTTATACACATACATAATACACGTATATAAATGTAATACCTAAGTACACAACTGCACATACACAGATAAATGAAAAAAATAGCTAGTGGGAAAGATAATAAATCGTAAGTCGATGCGCGATGTTTAAAACTTAAAAGGGTGTTGGCACGTCTTATAATACTAGGTAGAGAGTTCCATAATCGAACAGCCTGTACTGAGAACGATCGAGAAAAGAAGTAAGAAGTACGTAAAGGAGTATCAAGACGAAGAGTTTCACTACTTCTATACCTACGTGTACTACAACGTTCTTCATCGCTGCAGAACTAGAAAATATCTTTTAAATATGTCAGTGTCGTGGGGTTAAATAACACAGAATAAAGGAGAGAAAGAATTTGTGTTTCGGCGAAGACGAATAGGGAGCCACTTGAGTTGTGCACGAAATCTAGAAGCATGATCATATTTGCGAAGACCGAATCTGAAACGCGTACAGAAATTCTGACGTAACTCATGTTTAGTGAGCTGCTCTTCGGTAAAATCACGATAGCTGACGTGTGTATAGTCGAGAATTAGTAATAACAGTGATGGTACAAGAGTAACTTTAACGACAAAAGGCAGAATGTTACGTAATCACTTTAGCGATCTTGCAGCAACAAACAGTCTTCCGCTAACCTCAGCGATTGATGTAGATCAAGACAAAGTGCGATCGATATACGAATAATATGAAATCATATTACGTATAGTGATCGGGTCCATCAAAGAAAACTAAAGGAAGCGATTTCCCGATCTTTGAAATCATGCACACTGATGTTGCCAACAACAATGACCTGAGTCTTAGAAGGATTTACCTTTAAACAAACCGTATGACTTGCTCTATCGAGATATATTATTTAAGTCATCGTTATTGGAAGCTACAGCATTGTGAAAGTTTTCTAATGTGGCATGTGTGTAAATTTGAAGATCAGATGAAGATCAGAAGAAAGATGGTAGGAAGAAAAAATATGAGGAGTACTAGAATTGATGAAAATAGCAAATACAAGAAGAGACAACACGCTACCTTGTAGGACATCGATATTACACCGGGTAGAAAATGAGTCATCTATACGAATGCGCTGTCGGTGTCCTTACAAGTAACTATGAAACTAGTATGAAACTAATAGCCGTTGAAGATATATTAAGATAGCGAAGCAGCATTAGCAAAATGTCAAATCCACAGTATAAAAGCATTACTAAAATCTAACAATATTAACACTTGAGTTCTCTGCTCTCCATTGCTAATCTTATGTCATCAGAAATTTTCATGACAGCAGTAGCCGTACTGTGTACCAGAACGGAAACCAGACTGGAGAGGATATAAAATGTTGTTATAACTAAGGAAGTAACTTAACTACTGTAAAACAAGACGCTCAAATACTTTGGAAAGGAATGGTAATATTGAGATGGACGGTTAAAGCGGAATGTTTTGCTTTTAGGAAGAGGAATAATTTGAGCACTTTTCCAGACAGAGGGGAATACACCAGAAGAAATTGACGTATAAAATATTATTTTTTATAGTATGACGATTATATTTAGAAGGGGAATGATAGACATAATGCTATTCTTAACATCACAAGCCGATAACTGACTAAAAGAAAAAATTGGAAATGTAGGAGAAGGTAGAGATGAAATATAGTTTAAAGTACGTGTTTTAGTGTCACTATTTAAAACAGTGGCAGAAGAAGAGAAGTATTGGTTTAAGAAATGGATGTCGAGATTATCGTTGATGTACTTCGTTACGAGATTTTCCAAATCCTAATGATCTCAAAAAATTCCAGACCTTTGCTGGTTCTTCATTCTCTACAGTTTGATGGATATGGTGTCGTTGTGTATTCCTATTGCAACGAAAGTTCTATACCGATCTCTAAACTTGTTAGGGTCATGTCTGAATTCGGAATTTGCTCTGTTCTTTTTTCAATTAAGGATCTATTATGTACTTCAAAGTTAAAGTCAAATCAATTTATTCAAGTAAATCCAATTGCAAGGTGTTTTTGAACGTCAAATCTACTTTAGTTCGGTTCAAAAAGAAAAACTGAACACTGAGACGAACCGACAAGAAACTCAGTCAGGTATCATTTTTTCAACATCATTTTAATAGGATTATTAAAATACAATCTTCAGAAAGCCAGTAAGTACTTACTTAAGCACGATGGGATACTCAGACTAAATATTGACCATACATCATCTCTACGTAACCATAATGTCACAGGGAAATCTTCACAATGAACTATATTGGACGTCCTGGAGGAGAGAATAGAAATCTTTGGAGGATTTTAACCCACCTTTAAAATGGTCTACAGTGCCAAAAGGGGGTTTCTCCGGAATTATGGTAGAAGGCATTGGAACCTCTGTAACACTAGAATACGCGCCGTGCTCTTACGGTAGCGCCACAAGCGCCACATCACCTCTCGCGACCCTGAACCTGAGTACTCCTTTTAGTGGCTTAATAAGACAGACAGAGTTTGTCGGAAATATTCACTTAATTTACATAAATATTTTTATATTTTTTCGTCAATACATTTACCCACATAATTTTTCCAATAGAAAACTAAGATATTAATAGTATTAAAATTTGTTCAGAACTCATTTTAAAAACAATGAAGAATATTTTGAACTTGTTTAGAATCTGGTTACTTTGCGATCTACATAAATTTAATAGAAGGCTTTTATTACAAAATTATTTCAAAACGACAACAAAATTAATTAATGTGCATGCATATATTTACATCATGAATAGATACATACATTGATAAGAAAGATTACAGATTACACTTCGGTTTCGTAATAGAGTTGGTAATGGTGGGTAAAGCCATGACGTGTAACAGTACGAAATCCTCCACGCCTCCTCTGTATTGGTACTTGGTAGTCGCTAGTCGCTACGTCAAAAACCCTTAAGCAAATATTGACACGTTAGCTACGTAATTTAGCTCTTTATCGTAATTTCACTGCGATATCATATTTATAAATCGGTCGCAGCCGTGTTAAATTCTTTTAGTAATGTTCAAACACATCACTCTGTCATTATTATCATAATTCACCTATATAGTAAGTAATAAGTAATAACACTTAAATCACTAAATACGTGGCTTATCGTAACATTAAATTTTTTGCAATTAAACTTATTTTTGTGCCTGAAAATATACAATATTTTTATTCTTGTAAATATACGTTATTTTTGTACCTGTAAGTATACATAAAGTATGTCTCCACTGATGAAACATTATCGTAGATCTATAGTCTTACCTAATACAGCTTTTTCAAAAAATAATGTTTGAAAAATATAGAAATATAATACTTACTAGTATGATTTTTGCCAACTTCCATTTGTCCATCCAAATAAAAAATGTTTTCGTACCTCGTTAAGCCAATATCTTCTGAAATAGGTCATAATAATAGTAATAGGTAATGTAGATACATCGTAAATTTTATTAATAACAAAAAGTACATACATACGTTAATATTTACAAACATAAAACTACACATTATCTTAAATAATAGACTTCCTCAAAGTTGCCGCTTAGAAAGCTGTCATTGCTTAAGGTGCCCAGCAGACAGGCAGCATTACCTCTTTGAATAACCAAACTGATTATGTGCTAAATTACTACTAATTGATAGTACGTAGACGTAGGTACATCATTGAACTTGAAAAAATGTAATAAATGTAATAAAAATTATAAAAATAATATTACAGATTATAAAAAAAATCGAAACAATCTAAAATAATTGTTTTCTTATATTTAAAAATTATATAGGTTGTTACAAAATAGTTTTTTCGTTTCGTTGATTCGTTTCGTTCAATCACAATAGATCAATTTTGGTCGCAGTGATACAGATCTGGTAGGACCTGCATAGCCACTTAGTCTCTGACAGTGCGTTAATTTGAGTAATGTTTACTTAATAATAATAACATTAAGTAATTTATCCTATATTGTTTACTACTACATTATCCACGATACTACAAACTCCGCTAATATTAGCGAAAAAATTATGCAATTTACTTGGCATACTAATAACCTGAAGCTAAAGTTTCGTGTCTCAAAACGTAACACATTTCGTGACCAAGTGCAAGTAGTAGTTGTGCAATTAGTGTTAGTGTAGGTGCTATCGGTTGTTATCAACCGCCAACTGTGAAACAAAGTTTATCGTTACGCTTTCTGTTTATGTAAAAAAAACTTTTATAAAAAAATTAAACCGACTTCAAAAAAGAACACTGAAAAGTATGAAAAAATAACTATCCCTTAGTCCCTTACCGATCGAAACTTAAGTACAAAAATAACTTTATAAAAATACGACACGTATACCCATATAATTAAATTGACAGTTACTGAAGTCGGTGTCAAGCCTACTAAACTTAACAGAACTTTCTGTTGTCGAACATTTATTTGGCACCGACTTCAATAACTGTCAAATTTAATTATATAGGTATTTGTATCGTATTTTTATAAAGTTATTTTTGTAGTTAAGTTTCGATCCGTAAGGGATAGTTATTTTTTCATACTTTTCAGTGTTCTTTTTTGAAGTCGGTTTAATTTTTTTATAAAAGTTTTTTTATTTCTCCCTTTTGAGTGACCTTGGCTTAAATAAATATCTAGAGCAGGTCTACAATTAGTTTATTTTCTAATTCTGGAGCGCAATGTGTTAACTTCCATTCTATTGAGGAGCACAAACCGTGAGCATTCACAATAAAGGATGCGAACAGATCGAACATGGGATATTATTGCCCATTATGGCCATTATCAATATCATCAATAAAATATCATATCAATATCAATCATTTATAAAAGAACAGTGTAAAGGTTGCATCATAATTACACCCTAGCAGTATTCTTACAATCCGAAGACGACAGCCACCAGCCGTATTCTCTGTCCGCCAAAAGACTGACTCTATTGACTGAATTTATTATATCACAGCCAATTTATATCTTCTCCCTACTTTACCATTATACCATACTATCATTATACCATGTGGTGACAACGATAGTTAACAAATGACATACAAGAGAATCGTCAATATAAATAACCAGGTCGCGTTATTTGGTGTATCTTCGAAACCAAATCTTCAATACCAGTGAAATTTCAATGGGACTAATCTGGAAGTGTATCCTTTCGAACAAAAAAGAATTTTCCAATTCGGTTCATAAATGACGGAGTTATGAGGTAACAAACATAAAAAAAAAAACATACAACCGAATTGAGAACCTCCTCCTTTTTTGGAAGTCGGTTGAAAATACTGCTAACCATAAAAGTTAGCCGTGGCGTTTTCTTTTTATGTAAAAAATGCAGCTATTGTAATTTGATCCTGATCACTCTCATTCTTAATTTTTATGATATTTTCCTGAGTCATATTTAGTGAAGGTTAGGTGGAGTGACTGCAACTTTGATGCATATTTTGTAAAAGTTATAAAGTTTCTAAAAAATATTAAAAAATAACTCAAAGTAACGTGATATATATTTTAGAATTCATGGTTTATAGAGCTTTGATCGGACATGACGACCCCAAAGAAAATGCTTTGTTTATTTTATTGCTATTTCTATTTAAACCTCCAAAATTAACCACGTTATAGTGAAATCTCATCTTTTGAGGTTCACGTCTCTACGGGTTACCATTTGCAAACCATGTACATGCAACTGTTCATAATTTCAGTTGTGTTCATTTACTCTATTTTGAATTGTCAGAGCAGAACACTGACAAATAATTACTTTCAAAAAGTAATCCTGTAAGTCTTGTTACGTGTATTGGAACTGTTTAAGCATTATTTTACGACTCAGAACAACCTAATATTAAATTTGTATCCGCAACGGAATAGTCAGAAGACGGACCGCCAAGCTTCGCGGTCCTTACATACTTTCTTCGCCTCCTCAAATCTAATTCATTTTCCTCACACTATTTCGCCTAGTTATACGAGTACGTTTGACATTACCGTCAGCTAACACTCTAGCTATTTGATCTTCAGCCTTGGTCTTCCTTGGCTTTTACTATCACTCCCTTTCGCTCTGTAGATTTTCTTCGTCAGACAATATACATATATATATTTTTTTACGTAAGTAATTAGGCCAAACCGTAATCATATTAGCGGTTTCACTTTAGAGCGCCGAACGTTACTTATGTCTTTACTTTTTAATTGATCTTGTAACATTAAAATACAATTACGTATACTTATAATTATTTCTATTAATTATAATATAACTAGCGACCCGCCCCGACTTCGCACGGGTGCAATGTAGATACTAATTCCTGGTATCGGTCCAAATAGCTTCCCAAACTCCACATAATTTGTATCCATTTTTTTAAACATTAAACTGGTTATAGAAGGCTATCCGTATAATATAGACATATGCCATCCCTGACTATTTTGTAGTCCTAATAAAGAGGAACAATTCCATCATACATTGTTTTGGAATAAGACAGCATTTTCGATGAAAGCTCTCAGTCGGCTTGAGTTTTTCCGACATCTTGAACTATTATCGTCATATTTCAACAAATTCACACAAAACAACATTAAACTATACATATAAACCTTCCTCTTGAAGCACTCTATCTATTGATGCAAACCGCTTTAAAATCCGTGGCGTAGTTTAAAAGATCTAAGCGTACGGAGGGACAGACGGCGGGAAGCGACTTCGTTTTGTACTATGTATAGATATATAGATTATTTTTATTAATTACTTTATCCTAATTAACTCTACTTTGTATACTTATTTATCTGAGATATATATGTATGCCCTATGTGTTGTATATTTTTGAATTGACCTTCTCAAGTTCATCATGATGGGGCCCGATAAAATTATTTTTTTCGATTTTATGTAGTATTTACTATACAGACGCCATACTATAGAAATTTTCAAATACTTACATATCCTGTGCCACCCACTTGATTGATCCGATTTCCATGACACTTCAATGAAAACGATTAAGTGGTTTCAACACTGACGGAACAGATGAACTTACATGCATATACACAATGATTATTGTTATTATACTACATAGTACATACGTGCGTAGTATATACGTAAATGTGTACATATGTATGATATATGTACTTACATCTGTACGTATGCACATTTAATATACACATACATAAGTTAATAATTTTAGCAGCGTGTATTATATACCTACATATCTTCACGCTGTATCCCTAACGGGGATAACGTATATTATATGTTCCTATTAAATCAAAAATTATAATCTAATAACCTCTTTTTACATTGCCATCGGTGATCATTTTTGCTAATTTTTGCACAGAATTAAAAATATGAATTCTATTGCATACTTACTATGTTATGTACTTATTCTACAAAGCCACGCACAAGCTATATCTTCTGTACAAATAAATCAATTTGAAATGAAAGATCACCTAAGCTCATGATATAGTTATTCGCTCGTCATCAAAACCCAAACACGCCATTCTAAAATTGTTGTTTCTGTTTGTTCTCCGGGCTATTTCCGATACGACAGCAGGTAGAGATTTTTCAAAGACTAAGCTACTTTTTATCCCGGAGAAATACCAAATTTAACGCTGGTGATACCGCGGGGCACAACTAGTACTACCAACAAAATATAACAGTTGTTAATAATGTAGAGTACAAAGCACGTCATGAGTGACGACGAATATCCTTCACCTTACTACTGCAATATTAACTATTAGCGAATACATAGGTAGGTACAGACTATGTCTACGTAATGTATTTACGTCCATACTATAATATGTACCTAATTACCTACTTACTTTTTCATACACTGTCATAACTCGTAGTGAGTACATAATAACAAACAGGAAAATTGTTATAGAAGTTCTTGAACAAATAGTTCTTTGTCACCGCTTTATTTTGGTTTATTACCCAACTCGTATTGACTTAGCGGGTTTTACTAAGTCAACAAAAAGATTGAAGAGTAAGCTTCAATTAGCATTTTCATTTTTATCTGTTAAACACGAGATCTTTCCATTGGCAGATATTTAATGTTCCATCGGCTAATTTCTGGGATACATTTAAACCATCTTCAAAATTGGTGAAACTGCGGACAAAATTGCTTTCATTAAAAATATACTAGCTTTAAAAATCTATGGACGGTATTAAATCATCATAGGCAATAAAACAAATAAACAATCATTTAAAATGTTAGATTGCACCAAGAAAAATAAAATTGTCTGTGGACTAAATCTCGGACCAAGTATCACATCACAATGCATGGAGAATTTGCTCTAAAAACGTGTCCTTAAAGTGTCCTTTTTTTGTTGACTGACTTTCTAGATTTTTACTAATATGTGTGACTAGAGAAAGACTAGAGAAAGAGAAGACTAGAGAATACTAGTACCCAAAACACTTAAGATTTACGACTATTTTGCAAATAATTATTTCAGAATCCACTCATAAGCTGGCACGAAATACACTGGCAGTGCGAGGATAGTACACTAGTTGCTATTACTATAGCTAACTGTTTTACTCGTGGTTACGCTCAATGAGATAGAAAGAGACAGGAAAATTCGTTTGACGCACGCTGGTAAGACGTCAGCTTATTTTGCTCCGTCCATTACGTTTATTGGTCCGAGAACTAAATGAATAAACTTGACAAGTTGTCAAGTTTATTCATTTGTCAAACTTTCTGAAGTGGTTCGAATTCTCTAGGCCACTTTACTCGTTCCGATTTAAGGTGCATTTAAGAAAAAAATAAGTAGATATATAGAATAAAATAATAAAAACGGTTTAAAACCTGTTGTTACATTTGTATTTGTGATGTGAAACAGTCTAAACCTTAACCTTTATTTGTAACATACCACATTAAAGTTTCAGTGTTTAAATTTGTAACCAAAATTTTGTTGTGAAAACTGTTAATTTTTAAGTTTACCATATTTTTATTGCAGAATCTAATAATTTTAAAGTACATGTGATTTATATCAAAAGTAGCAAACTTATAGACGAAACCATTACGTGTAATTTTAAATATTGCGAGTTGTAGCCAGAATTACTAACTCTATTGCTCCATTATATATTAATCCCAAATTTTTTGTGTTCCGTCACCATATTATTGAAGTGAAATAGATAAAAACTTTAACATGCGAAGAAAGAAGAAAAAATGTAAATAATAAGTTCTGCTGTAATTTCATATTTTTTTTATATCATGAAGATATTATCATACCGTAAAATTAACCAACGGAGATATTATTAATTGTTATTAATTAATAAAATAAAATATCTCAATATGTATTTGTTCTCTCAATATAATCGATGTTACCTAAAAGGATATTTTGTCTTATTTATAACCCAAAGATTATTTTCGGAAATTTCACAGTATAGCATCGGATATTTATTTACATGTGGTATCCATACACATGACATCGATGACATCGATTTTCTATTTTAAAATACTATTCAAAACTTATTGAGTTCTAGTTTGTCTGTGGGTTCTAGCAATACTAGATACTCTACCCACACAACCTTACGTAAAGTCCTTTTCATGAAAGAAGTCCCGCGGTGATTTTTGGAACTAAATTTGACAGGTCGGCCATGTTGTCGTTCGTCGATGTTATCAAGTTCGTTTGTTGTGGTAGATTTTTGTGAGTTTTTAACTAGCTTAGTGCATTTTAAAGATTGTTTACAATGCCAAAAGTTGTAAAAAGTTCGGCTCGAGAAATGATATTGAAGGTGAAAGAGTTCTGTGAAGCAGAACAAAAGAATCAAGGTGTTTTAATACCACTAAACAATGTTCGGAAGAGAGTCGCCGCCATAACAGGTACTTTTTAGAGTTGCCATATAATAATTTTTTGCTGTATTGATGAGACTTTTATGATATAAATTCATTTTTGCGACAAAATTTAACAAATACATAACGTGATGAAACTAGGTAACTGAAATTAAAACATATATTACATAGTACATAAGCATTATAAACTTAAAGTTACTGTTATTTTTAATTGTTCATTATTTAATTGCAGGTGTGTCAGAGAAAACTGTAACAATAATTACAAAAGAAGGTATAACAGCGGCGAGTACTTCGAAAAAAATTGTCACCCCGGGGAAGAGTCGCCCGCATCCGAAAAAGTTCGACTTAGACGGGTTCGATTTGTGCACTATCCGGCAAAAAATTCACAGTTTTTACGTTGTGCATAAAGAATTACCAACATTGGCTAAATTACGGGCAGCTCTGAGAGAAGACATCAATTTTCAGGGAAGCATCACAACATTGCACAGGATATTAAATAGGATTGGTTTCAAGTACAAGCGATGTCAATCTAGACGCAAACTACTTATGGAACGTCACGACATTACCGCATGGCGTGCAAGATATTTGGATAAAATACGAATAAATTGCACTGTGGAAAAACGACCTGTTGTATACTTAGATGAGACCTATATACACAATACTTATCATACAAAAAGTTGTTGGCAGAGTGAGGAGGAGCCAGGATTGTTCGTCTCAGAGTCATCAGGGAGTCGCTGGATAATCGGTCATGCGGGAACAAAAGATGGATTCATAAATGGTGCATTATTAATGTTCAAATCCCAATCAAAGTCCTCAGATTACCACGATGACATGAACTCTGCAAATTTCTTAAAATGGGTGACGGAAAAACTAATACCTAATCTACCTGAAAGGTCGCTTGTGGTAATGGACAACGCTCCTTACCATTGCACTCAATTAAACAAAGCCCCTTCATTGTCAAATATAAAAAGTAGTATGCAGGAATGGCTCCGGCAAAACCGTATATATTTTGAAGACACCTAGAGAAAAGCTGTGCTGTTTGAGCTAATCAAACAAAATAAAGGTCCACCGACATTTGCAGTGGATGAATTATTAACAGCTCACGGACACGAAGTATTAAGGTTGCCGCTTTACCATTGCGACCTCAACCCGATTGAGAAAATCTGGAGCCTTGTAAAAAGAAAGGTGGCGGATAAGAACGTGGCACAAGATCCAAAAGAAATTGTAAAATTAACTGAAGAGGCCTTTGAGTCTATAACGGCGGAAGATTGCACAGCTCAGTGCACGCATGTCGAACATTTAGAGGAGGAATATTTAAAAAATGACGGCCTTATGGATGAAGAGATGGACCGAATAATTATATCTACGGCTAGTGATACTGAAACAGAATCTGATTCTGTTTCCATCCACTCTTCAGACAGTGATGTTCCTATGGCCGCTGATCACAATTATTCAATAAAACTCTGAATAAAAAATTGTAATGCTTTTCTTTACCCTATTTTCTCATCTTTTCCCTGTAAGTAGGTAGAACACCGCTTATATAAGTAAATAAAAATATACTTTTTACATAACAGAAATATAGTAAATGTAGGTAAATGGGCATTTTTATCAAAATGTCTACCGACCCACTCATGGGTTGACCCATGCAATAAGTCCAAATAACTAACGTTATTATGACTCTGTAAGTGTCGTGTTATTATTAAATAGTTTCAAATGACTAAAGTTTTCTTTTTACTATGTTGTTAGGTGAGAAACTTAAAACAAATTAATAAAATTAAACTCGGAAATGTGGCATCCTACGTTTCCCAGTACTGTCCCCTATTTTCGGTAACGGTCATGACCAAAAATCGTCGGCTTTTATTACTTTGTTTTAAGTTTCTCACCTAACAACATAGTAAAAAAGAAAACTTTAGTCATTTGAAACTATTTAATAATAACACGACACTTACAGAGTCATAATAACGTTAGTTATTTGGACTTATTGCATGGGTCATCCCATGAGTGGGTTGGTAGACATTTTGATAAAAATGCCCAAATATACTTTTGACTTATCAGAAATATACATGTTTCACTAATCTGAACTATTGTTATAGTATGGGCTTGAGTAATGAAATTACAGCCTATCTAAAATGTATTTATTTCTTAATACAATTTAAGAGCTTATATTGTTTCATCGAAGTATGCAGGAAATAGTATTATTTGATAAATTACATATGCTAAATTTAAAATAGGTAAATTTTTTACTCATAAATGGCAACATTATGTCACGCGAGTACAGCGCTGCGTCTGGGGGACTTCTTTCATGAAAAGGACTCTAATACGAAATGTGTGTGAGAATTGGTTAGAATAATTTTGCGAGAGCGTAAAAATCCGCCTTTCTTTGTTGAATCATTCACGTGACTCATGCAGTCACCCTAGGCCTTCCGACAAACACATTATTCTCGTAAATTTATTGCACTCTCCTTTACAAATTCTGAACGAATTTATGTTTTATCAATGACACAATTTTTATGAGTAATTACGAATTATCTACATACAGCATACATTCAGACTTAAACAATTTCACGCCATTTTCCATCGGAGATAAAAAGGCACCACTACGGTGAAGTAAAAAAGAGGGATATGATATTAACAGCGTATGTATTTATATATGTATGTATGTATGCGCATCAGAGCGGCTAGACAAGGGGCAAATGCTTCGTGCAATTGATACGCTTGCTGGCGTTATCGCTCGCCAAAGGTTTTCACGCGACTTTACTTTTCGTTTGATTGAATAAAAAATTAATACCGTTTGACTTCGTTACACTTGATTGCGTGGTATTTGTCATTCTCTTTCTCATTCTACTAGCGTTTACGACAATTGAGACAGTTGTCTAGGCCCCCAGTTCATCGTATGCAAAATCATCCTATTCGTCTGAGTTACGTGTGTGCTTCCCGTGTGAGATAGGCTAGGTTGTTTATTGAAAAATTTAATGCGGCGTCTATATAGTACAATACAAAGTTGATGGGGTCCCGCCTTCGACGGCCTACTCGATGGAACCTTATCTTGCACCCGCGGCATATTTTTTTTTTGGTACATACATACATAGAAATGGATGTATGTTCAAGTATATATATGTAATCGCTAAACTCCACCACCGTTTGACCCCTCGCCATGCAAATTGGTACATATTGATATGTATATTTTCATGGAGAAGATATTTAAGCTTTCCCCTTTGTTGTAAATAGCCACCACGCTAGCAAAAGCTAATAAATTCTTGTTTCTTAGCTTTGGCTCAGTAAATATTGTAGCTGAGAAAGGAACGGTTGGTACTTGGTAATAAACGATCTAAGGAGGCCAGGACTTCTATTCCGCCTCTGATTCTTGTTGATATCCCTTGCGATTTATTATTTTATGTAACGCATGCTGCTAAGACCTGAAATATATTCGATTCGACCTGGAAACTGATATCGAAACTAATTCGTGCTAGGCCACGCCATCGCTTTTCATCAGGCAAGACTGGACCTGGATCTTGGAGCCAATTTGCCTTCATTTTACGAGTAGTATAAACAAGTAAATCCACACTAATATCTATACTTCTATACTATTGTAAATTATGCGACAGTCTGTTTGTTACGTTTTCATGGCTAGACCGCCAGACCGATTTTGATTGTCACAAAGATAGTTTGACACCCGGGGACGGACATGGCTACTTTTTTATCAAAAATCTACGCCTGAGAAGGTAAAAAGGGAGATGACACTTTGTATGAGAAACGCTAAACCACTGAATGATGAAATTTGGTACAGAAGTACCGAGTGCAGATGTTTTTCAAAAAACTACCTCCTACGAAAAATTTTCCACGCAGAGGAAGTCGCGGGTATAACTACTAAAATATAAACATTACCGTGTAATAAAATTGATTCATTTTAGTTAAAAAAAAATTACATATAATAATCTCAGTCCTATATTATAATATTGATTAGCGCATCGGTGCCAAGATTATTAGATCTGCTTGCTAGCCCAAGGGTCCTGGGTTTGACGAAGGTCATAGAATTGCAACGAATATTCGGCATTCGGCATGTGTATTTTTTCTATACGGCTTTTTTTGTATATGGCCGAATACCGAATGTTAAAATAATATTCGATCGATTACCGAATACCTCCGAATACCTACCTATAATTTGATTCGAAAACACATACATTTTAAAATGAAACCAAACACAATTATATTTAATTTCCAAGTAAATTATTTTCCTTATCACAATCAAACCGGCAAACAAAAATGAATAAAGTTCATGTGATTATTACAAAAAATAATAATATTCTGGTTCTGTTGTTTTATAATTATTTTTATTTATATGACATTATGACAACCTCCGTGGCGCAACGGCTAAGCGCGTCGGAAAGTAAACGGGGGTTGCGGGTTCGATTCCCGCCCCGAGTCTGGGTGTTTATGTATTGGGTCCTTACATATGAAATTAGCGTTTTGTCGTACTGACCACTTTGATCTGAAATATCTCCTGTTTGGATAAGAATTCCAAATTCAAATTTATAAATTCATTTAGCTGGTACATTTGAGTTTTGGAAACAGTCATTCATTTGTTTTTTCCTCAGTATTTTTTTCTTTGGCGTCGCTTATTACCGCACAATGAAAAACATGAAATATCGGTATATTTACGAGTTCGAGTTCTACCGTGGCACCAGTGCTGCAGAAACAGCTCGAAGGATTAATGATGTGTACGGCGCTGGTGTCGCAAAAGAAAGCACGGTACGTTTTTGGTTTCAACGTTTTCGTTCTGGACATTTCGATCTTCAGAACCAACCCCGTGGACGGCCGGAGACCAAAGTGGAAAATGAAAAATTAAAGGCTATTGTGGAAGCGGATCCATCACAAAGCACTTAAGAAATAGCTGCAGGCTTCGGAGTAAGTGACAAAACTGTATTAATCCACTTGAAGCAAATCGGGAAAGTAAAAAAACTTGAACGATGGGTACCTCATGAATTGAGTGAATCGAACTTGCAAACACGCGTCGACTGCTGTGTTACTTTGTTCAACCGACACAATAATGAAGGGATTTTAAATCTAATCATTACTTGAGATGAAAAGTGGATACTGTACGATAATCGGAAGCTCTCGTCGCTATAGCTGAACCCTGGAGACCCAACCAAATCCTGCCCTAAACGAAAATTGACTCAGAAAAAGTTACGTGTGAGTGTTTGGTGGACTAGCGCCGGTGTCGTTCACTACAGCTTTCTAAAATCTGGCCAAACGATTACGGCAGATATCTATTGTCAGCAACTGCAAACCATGAAGGAAGAACTAGCTGCTAAACAACCGAGATTGGTCAATCGCTCTAGGCCACTGCTGCTTCACGACAACGCAAGACCACACACTGCACAACAAACAACCACTAAGTTAGATGAGTTACAATTGGAATGTCTGCGACATCCACCGTACTCCCCGGATCTTGCTCCAACAGATTACCATTTTTTCCGGAATTTGGACAACTTCTTACAAGGAAAAAAATTCAACTCCGATGCGGCAGTCCAAACCGCCTTCAAAAAGTTTATTGATTCTCGCCCCCATGGTTTTTTTAGTAAAGGGATCAATGAACTACCTATGAGATGGCAAAAGTGCATAGATAACAACGGTGCATACTTTGATTAATTAAATATATTTTACAAAAAAAAATTGACTTTATATTCCTCCCGTACAAAACGCCAATTTCATATGTAAGGACCCAATATAATATGTATTTATTTGCAAAAGAAAATTATAAAAGTATTATATCAGTTGTCCCATAACATAAGCGCTGTGCTGCTTACTTTGGGACTAGATGGCGCTGTGTGAAATGTCCGAGTACATTATTATTGTTATTATTACATTATTTGTAAATAGCGACCTGCCTTGGATTCACACGGGTACTTGAAATAAACCTATATATGTATATATATTTCTCAGGGATAGTGTAGCTTTCTATTAGTTATTTTATTATATAGAAACAAATTTTACCTTTTCATAATATTAGTGACATGACTATTGACCAGTACATATATATTTCCTTAACGTTTTGTCGAGATATGTATGTACTTGTAGAGACACATTGTGTATGACGTCTGGCGCGCGACTCAGCAATTTCAAGCGCCGCCCGCGTCACTCGTCCCCTTGAGCTCGCGTATGTTAACTGCGGCCTTACTTTCTGAATAAAACATTCCTTTGTGTTGAGAATAATATACAAATTTAATTATTTAATAAGATTTTTATTGAGAAGATTAATCCTATAATACATACACACATATCTTCACGCTGTATCCCCAACGGGGTAGTCAGAGGATGGAGCGCCATGACTCGCAGTCCTTACATACCTCTCTCGCTTCCTCAAATCTCATCATTCTCCTTACACATTTTCGCCTAGGTATGCGAGTGCTTTTGGCATTGCCGTCTGCTAATACTCTGGCTATTTGATCTTCATAAGTCAGCCTTGGTCTTCTTTGGCTTCTTTTCTCTCACTTTCGCTCTGTAGATTTATATTCCTATAATAATATAATATAATCAGTAACAAGAATAATTCTTAAATACTGATCGTCAAACTTAAAATTAAGCATTGTTTTAAATAATATTGACTTTCTCAAAGTTGCCGCTGCCGCCGCCAGCACTGCCGAGGGCTTGAAGCGGCGTGGCGTAAGTATTCTTATTTACGCCCTTTGCAGTCGATATTTTGGGACCCTGGGGCCCGAAGTCCATCGATTGGTTTCCGATATTTGTAAGGGACTGGTCGAGGATTCGGGAGACCAAGTAGATGGCAGCTTCTTCCGCAAATGAATCAAATTGGCTATTCAAAGAGGTAATGCTGCAAGTCTCTTAAGCAACTTTCCAAGCGGCAACTTTGAGGAAGTCTATTATTTAAGATAATATTAGTTTACCTACATTAAAATTTAAAAGTAAGTTGCGATGTAAAATTATTAATTTTTCTGCCAATCTCAGCATCGTTGTTCAGCTTTTTGAGAATATACCCACTATTTGTTACAACTCTACCGGTACCGGCCATCAATTTAGGAAACCTATCTATTCTAAATTGTCTTGGAGTCTAGTCTCAAGGAGCGCTCTACTAGTTTGTTGTATTCTTGGAGCAGGAAAATAGTCACAAATTGTCTAAAGATTACTCATTTATTTATCTATATGCAAAAATAAAATCGGAGTGTCTGTCTGTGATTTTGAAATAAAGGCTTTTTCTGTTCACACGTAATCAATACACAAACACACTCTTTTAAATTTTTGTTTGTCTGTTTGTTTGTTTAATCGGATTAATCTAAATTAAAAGTACCTTTAACACGGGTGAAACCACGAGGCACAGCTAGTCTTATGTGTAAAATTTCTAATCCTAAACAGCTTAACCGACTGATAAAATTTTTGTATACTACTTCTGGGTTCACCTGGATTGTTTTTAGCTATAGTTAGATCCGGTAGGTGACTCTGTTGTCGAGATCCAGTATCGCACTCGAGCAAAGGAGGCCGGCCGATCGTTAGTAATTTATAATAATCTCTTATAGTTATAATATATTATTACAATGTTTATATTCACAGATATCATGTAAAAGAAAACAAGGAGCCGAAGGGTGTACTAAGACTGTCCGAGATAAATGTTTCGTTCGCACCACCGAAAATCGGTCACATGAACTCTATGCAGTTGACATTCACGAAGGATGGCGTCACCAGACATATCTACGTTTATCACGAGGACCCAGAGGTTATTAACGCCTGGTAAGTATACACAGACGTGAAGCGTTTTGCCTTGGGGTTTTTAATAATTATTGTATTGATATGAAGTGAACGCGTTTTGTACTACACAACAAGTGAGTGTGTTTTAAGTACAGAACAAATACCTACGCAATGCCATAATAATACCTACATAATACATAATACCTGAGATAGTTTTACTACACTTTACTGTACTTACTCCAATCAAAACGTGATTATTACCTAGAATAAGGGTGGTTTGCACCAACTATGTAAATTCGATTTAACATCTCAAACTTTGAACAAATCCTTTGAACAAATAAAATATAAAAAAAATTAAACCGCCTTCAAAAAAAACACTGAAAAGTATAAAATAACTATCCTTTACTAATCAAAACTCAAGTACAATTAAAATAACTTTATAAATACGATACACATACCTATATAATTAAATTTGACAGTTACTGAAGTCGGGGCCAAGCCCACCAAACTAATAGACTTTATGTTGTTGCACATTGGATTTGGCACCGACTTCAATAACTGTCAAATTTTATTATATACGTATGTGTATCGTATTTATAAAGTTATTTTAAGTGTACTTGAGTTTTGATTAGTAAAGGATAGTTATTTTATACTTTTCAGTGTTTTTTTGGAAGGCGGTTTAATTTTTGTTAATAATTTTTTTTATTTTTCCCTTTTGAGTGGTCTTGACCTAAATAAATATCTAGGGGAGGTCTGCAATTAACTCCATTCTAATTCCGGAGCGCAACGATTTACAAAAGAATCGTCAATATAAATAAAGGTTATAACCAGGTCGTGTTATCTAGTGTATCTTCGAAGTCCAAGCTCCAATATCGGTGAAATTTAAATGGGACCACCTCTGAAGTATTACCTATCAAACGAAAAAAGAATTTTCGAAATCGGTTCATAAATGACGGAGTTATAGGTAACAAATATACAAAAAAAAAACACAGACGAGTTGAGAACCTCCTTTTTTTTTGAAGTCGGTTAAAAAGAACGCCGCCACGAACAACACATTAAGGTCGCTGAAACTACGCTTCGCCATGTACTCATATAAATCAACATGCAACACATGAAACCAAACTACGACTCGCATTATTAGTTTCAACTTGTCTGTTAAAGGAGCATGACGTACCTAATGACAGATTACATTAATTTACCTCGGAAATGTTGAAATGTATAGAGTGCAAGGATCAGTCTTAGAAAGATAAAAAGCAGGATGGAATCATGTTTCATACATAAATAAACTTAGAAACCCATATTTTCAATAAATCTAAATAAAAACTGCATGGAACATAAAACCTCAACAAGTGTTGCCATTATTATAATTATTCTGATTGTTGCTTGTGGTACATAACATTACTTGATTCCTTGTTTGTTTGAAAGGACGATGGACAAATTGTTCCAAGATGCAACTATGTAAATTGCGGGCAAATTCTTATACTATTATGAAACTGTACGAGAACGTATCTGTACAATGTACAATACACAACGTCGCATTATCGACACTATTTTATTATAACTAATAAAATTTATTTTTTAGTTATTTTATTACTACTAATAAAATAATGTTATCAGTAGAATAAAGTTATCAACGGTAATGTTATTTTTAAAGTAACGGGTACCGTACTAGGTATCAATATGGCAACATTGGCGGCCTACGTAGGTACCACACAACTAAAAATCTCACTGTGTTGTTCGCAACGTTACGTCTTTATTTCGTCTGAAGATTAAGTACGTCAAGACCTAAAACACATAATACGATTCTGATAAAATGTAACTTTTAAAGCTATTTTTATCTTTAAACATATAAATAAAAGGCCTAAAAGACTTAGATTGACCTTGATACTACTTAATCACTTCCTTAGTATGACTATCATCTATGATATCTAGGGCGATGTTCAAAATTGGAGATCGAACCTGATTTTAAAGATCATTATTTGTAGATCATGATTAATAATAAATCTAATTAATAAATCTAAAATTGAGTGACTGACAGGCAGCCTATACCTGTTGGTCTAGAAGCATGAAAGAGAAGTTCCTTATGTAACGTAGGCGAACACTAAGAAATATTTTTTGGAAGTGCTGCCCCTGAAAAGGTTAAATAGGGGATGAAAGTTTGTGACTTTTTAATTAGAAATCATAGACGTTATAAAAACTCTAAAAACTTATAACGTCTACGTATGTCACAAATATAGAAATGGGTGTGTGGGTTTCTGCTTCTCACCGCGACCAAAGAGTACAAAATAGGCAGAGAAGGTAACTCAAAAATAAAAAAAAAACCTTTGAAAAAGTCGGATGGCTCCCTGAGATGTTAAAGATGAGAAATCCCATCGTGCGGCACATGGCTAGTCTCATACACTTAAGTTCTGCCAGTTCTTTAACAATTAGATATTATCATTTTATCATACACTAGAGATCCGCCCGGGTTCACACGGGTGGACATTCTTTTGAAAATAAAATACAGCCCATGTTACTCACTGATAATCTTCGATCACATTAATATAGCTTTCTGTTGGTGAAAGAATTTTTGAAATCGGTTGAGTTGTTTTTGAGTTTATCCATTACATACGAACAATAACCTCTTACACGCGAAGTAGGGTTTTTAGAATAGAATTAGGTTACTGCAAAAGGTACTATATTTTTATTACTTTTTTAATAGTAATTAATAACAATAACATAATATAGGTAGGTAACGAGAATTAATATGAGTACAATACTCACTTCATGGACATAACAATGGCCCATATTCCCATATTTATTATTTTTGTGACTTGTGTATGTTTGGAGGTATATCAGGGAATTTCTTTATACTACCTTTATACGGTAGCAAAATCTACATTTCCGCGATACCCTACAGTAGGTATCGTATCTTCTTTGGGCGATATTATTATAATTTATAACATAATAACATCACACGTCTATATGCATTAATAATTTTTAAAATAAACAACCGCCATTCATTTATAATGATTTAAATACATCCATCTTCATTAATCAATATAGGTAGCTGGTAGAACACATTTAAATATAAAATCTTTATTTTAAATTAACGAATAATGATATTGCTATATTCATAACATTGTCTGAGAAAAATTCTTCTCTACAATGTTTGTTTACCTATAAAGAATCACTTATAAAGAATTAATTAGGTGGGTAATCGATTTTATTGTTCATTTTTTCCATACTTTTTTGTAAAAATAATTCTAACATTGACAGTAAAAGAAGATGTAAATACCCAGTATATCTTATTTTTTCATTTTAATATTTCGCTAAATTTTCACTGTTCACTGGTCCCGGCGTATTACATGTACTCTAACAATATATAATTTTCTCTATGCACTCTAAAACATTACTTTTCCATTAACTACAGGAAACTATGAAATATTAACAAATAACACTAAATATTATCCTACGTAGTACAACCAGTACATTGATAAATTTTGGTTATTTGTCAAGCGTTTTGTTTTTGACTTGTAGTATTACCTAAAGGTTGCCTATGTTCCTAGATCAAATTAGTATCGTAAATCAGTTCACTTTAGTAATATGTGAGTGACACGATTCATTCGAAATGCGACAGAATAATAACAGAAGAATATTATAGTTTGCGATGTGCAAACAATAACAATCTCCTGTTCTTTATTTTTAAGTGATTTTTAAAAAGACAAATTTTTACATTTATCATGATCATGTATGCTTTTCATTCTTGGTAGTTTTTATAGAAGCACAAACACACAAACGGTCAAAAGTTCTAAAAATGTATGTTTTTGTAATAACTAATAAATATGACAACTGAATCAATCCTTTGCGAACTAGCACATCTCTAGTTATTTTATAAATGTCATAGTCGCCACATTTCTTTACATTGAGGATAAAAATGAAAAAAATAGAATATACTTAGTTAAAAATAATTATTTTACCTTGTTAAATATACTATTTTAGCATGACTACATATAAGTTGTCTGGAATCAAATACATCCAAATTATTTTGAATAAAATTTAATAACATGTTTTCAGGTATATGGCAATACGTTGTGCAAAGCTTCACCTACTCCAGGTTGCTTTTCCCGCCATCCCCACTTCGGACCTCGTCCATCGCCTACCCAAAGACTTCGCTCGCGAGGGCTGGCTCTGGAAGACTGGCCCACGACCTTCGGACGTCCACAGGCGGCGGTGGTTCACGCTTGACAACAGGAAATTAATGTACCATGATGAACCCTTGGACGCTTATCCGAAAGGAGAGATATTCGTGGGTGAGTCACAAACTGCCACTCTTGAGCTGCCTGTATGCTTAGTCATCGATATTATAAAAAAAGAAATGTTTGTTTATTTTTCTCAAGTAATCTTAAAAAGCACTTGACCGATTCTGATAAAATGTTCAACAATAAGTTGTTTGGATCCTCCGATAACGCCTGTACAAGAATGAAATATATATAAATGTAATACCTATAAAATCCGTAATAATTACAACAATCTTTTAAGTATTCAAATTATTCATACTGTTAAAAAATTAATTAAACTCAAGGTATACAAAGAAAGTTATATTTTCGAACGTAAAAAAGTAATTAAAAAGTTTTGTAGAAATCACTCAATTATCTTTATATCTGCTGCATACATTGTTACACTAGTAGATAATGTAAAATAGATAGTATACACATCAGCGACTAGACAAGTGGCAAACGCTTGGTGACATTATTGCTCATAAAAAATGGCATTTGGCAACGTTTTATACGGTGGTTTTAACGACTTTACTTTTCACGCGGTATTTGTCATTGTATTCTACTAGCGTTTACGACAATTGAGCCACTTGTCTAGGCCCCCAGTTTTGTTATACGACTATAGGAAAATTGATTATAAATTAAGTATAATTATAAGGTAGTTATATTGTAACAAATTGTAACACTGTTACATAATATCTACTTTACATACCTACTTTCGTACATAATAAGTAATTAAATTTTATTGACATATGTACACTCGGCCAAGTAAGTGATTGAGCACTTTTGAAAGCTTTGAAAGTATGTTCTAACTAATGAAAATATTGCTTAGACTGATATTTGATATTTGAAATTTTGTAAGTATTAAAGTGATTGGCTGATTAGCATCCAATCAAAAAGCTTAGGTAAAGGTGCATACTATTTTAACCTCTATTAACAAGCATTAAACATTATTTTTTACAAGCACGCTAATATGTCAAAGGAAACCGTCAAATGTTATAAAAAAGTTTTGTTAGGTTCACTACCTTCATGCTTGTTACATTTAAATTTAAAAAAGTATTTTGACAAGCTTTCTTTTGAAAGCGGTTCATTGAAAGTATATTATAGAGATTTTGGCGGGATTTTATGGGGAGCGGTTGCGCGTTTATTTTAATTTCTAGTGGATTTTGTGATTTAAAATTGGCGTAGTTTTCTGTCACAGTGTCTACACTGTTGTGCATTAAGCGGAATTGTTGAAATAAGTGCTTATTTATTAGTGTGATGTTGAGTTTTTTTTTTGTGGCTTAGTCCGACTCATCCTACTAGAAAGCCTGCCTCAATATATTTGTCGCCAGAAACTCCAAGAAACAAAATCAATTACGCCGACATTTTAATGAAATAATATGAAGTATTTATCTATTTATCACTGAAGACATGGTTGTATGGGCTAAGATCCCTTTACTTTCCCTCCTAAGGGAGAATCGTACTACCAAGGAGCATAATAATATACGTACTACTACGAAATATATAACTTGTATTTTATTTAAGATTAATTGAACATAATGCCTTGTAATTTATCTTTAGCTGAAAGGGCATAAATCATAGCATTCCATAGAAATGGTCAAAATAACCGTGAAATTTCAAGAAAAAATATATCCGTAAGTATGATTGTCTGAATGTTATCTTTTTTGTTTGTAATCGGTTTAGTATACAAAATGCAATAATATTAATGTCTCGGTTTTATAATTTCAGCGAAACACCGTTTCCCTTTGGATTTCGCCTTCGAGATCATAGAAGAAGTGGTCTTCAGCCTAGCATCAAAGAGAATGTAACATTACTACGTAATAACTAATATGCATAGGGAAACGATGAGACGTGCCTATGAAGAAAATGACACCTACGTCTCATTTTACGAAAGAATTAAATGTCAGTACTGAAAGTATACGGCAGCAGTTGCACGGTATAGGATTGCACTTCAGACGTCATTCCAAAAAGGTTTATTTGACAAATAGCCATAAAGCAGCTCGTTTGAATTTTGCTAGAGAATTTTTAAATTTTGATTAGTCAACTACAATATTTACGGATGAGAAGACATTCAAATCCAGCCAACATGGCCGGTTAAATCTGTGGCGTTACAATAACGCAAGATACGATAAAACTAATTTAAGTCGAAACATGGAATCTGGTAAAATTTCTCTTAACATATGGGGCTGGATGTCGGCTGACGGAGTCGGCGACTCTCAATATTACCTCCACAAGCAACCGCCCTAAATTATATTGACAACCTCGAAAACTTAATGTTACCATCTGTCCGGGTTGTCTACCGAAAATAAGCTACCTGAATTTAATTTTTAAATTTTTACTTGACAACTGTAGGTTACATACGGCTAGGGTGATCCGCAATTGTTTCAACGACATCAATGTATTCGACTGATTCCATGACTTTCAAGATCTCCTGATTAGAACCCCATAGAAAACCTTTGGGGACTAATGGTGCTGCAACGATGAACTAACTGAAATGAAAGAATGTGAAGCAATTGAAAGCCATTGCATTGAGGTATGGGATGCCATGCGGGGTACGGACATATGTTCAGGACTTGTTGGATCCATGAGGCGCCGACTATTATATTATTCAAGCTAATGGTGGATATACTGGATATTAATTTAATATATTTTACAAAAAACAAATATAAAAAACTCGTTTTATTATCGTCCTTTTAAGATTAGCACACACCACAAGCATGGTGAGGCGCATCGCAACGCACTGCAAAATTCTAACAGCCCATAATAGAGGCGTACCGCGCCGCAGTGCATCACAATTTTGATTTCATTAATAAATAAAATACGTGCGGCTGTGCTGCAGTTATAACGGCTTATCTGTACTTATCTGTAAACGATCTATGCAATATGTATCTAAGAGATCTAGCAGAATTTTTGCAATGTAATGTGTAATGATATTCCACGCCTACATGAATGATAAACTTTATCAAACGCCTAAATTTTAAGTCGCTTTTTGTGGACAGTGGCATCACTACTTCCATCTCTTGCTTTTTTCTTTGGTTCTATCTCATTCACCCTTACAAATGGATGACAAAATTAAATTCTATTAGTCCCTCAGTCAATAAAATTCTGACAATTCTGTCAAAATGAAAATTGATTTTGTTTGTAGATTTTGTAATTTACCTTTCTGCACTCAAATTGAAACCAACACGTCACAGATGTCATAATATGATAGCAAGCGAAAATAGTCCTTGTAGTTTTATGACGCGTAAACGATAGTCACTCTCAAGGTGTTCTACCAATTTCTTGGCCGACTATACATAAATTAATATTTAATGTCTGTAATTACAATTTTACTGTGAAATTTTGTGATAGATAGTCATTTTATGAAACACTGATTTCGATTCTACCATTTTTAAAATTTTTGTGTCTGTCTGTCTGTCTATGTCCTTTTATAACTGAACAACGGCTTGACCTATCTTGATGAAAATCGGTACGTAGTAAGAACAAGTGATTGCGCTCATGATAGGTTACTTATTCTTTAGAAAATGTTGC
Organism: Zeuzera pyrina; assembly: GCA_907165235.1. Classification (NCBI taxonomy): domain Eukaryota; kingdom Metazoa; phylum Arthropoda; class Insecta; order Lepidoptera; family Cossidae; genus Zeuzera; species Zeuzera pyrina. The sequence goes on from OU015629.1 coordinate 8,732,378, forward strand.
CCTAAAGGGGTGAAAAGGGGGATGAAACTTTGTATGGGAATTGGTAAACCGCTGAACTGATTATGATGAAATTTGGCAGGGAAAATTGGCAGTTTGACATCAGAGAACGGACAGGGGCTTTTTTATTAAAAATCTGCCCCTAAGAGGGTGAAAAGGGGGATGAAACTTTGTATGGGGAACTTTTGGGAAATTTTGGTAATGATGAAATTTGGTGCGGTACCCAATAAGACTTTTTTTTATCAAAAATACATAGGCTACTTTTTTATCAAAAATCTATGAAAATTTTGGACGAAACTTGTACGAGGAATGCTAAAGCACTGAACTGATTGTGATGTAGCATGTATAAAGTTTGACACCTAATTACGTCCATAGGTTACTTTTTTATCAAAAAAACTACCTCTAAGGGGGTGAAAAGGGACATGTTACTTAGAACTGGAAATGCTGAACCGCCGAACCAATTAAAATGTTTGGTACAGAGATAGTATGTGCCCGGAGACAGGCGTATGCTAGACGTAGACTTTTTTTCAAAAACAATCTTTAACCATACTATGTACATCTTCATATAATCTTTCCTAATCCGGGAAAGCCACGAAAAAATTATCCGCACAGACGAAGTAGCGGGTACAGTTAGTAACATATATAGTCGTACATGGCAGGGCACGAGTCGAACGGGTACTGCATTAAGGTGTCAAACACGGGCAACGGGTGCAAGGAGGCGCGCTTCCCCTTCCACTTGGTGACGCCGGAGCGCACGTACTGCCTGGCGGCGGCCTCGCACGCCGACCGCGCGGGCTGGCTCGCCGTCATACAGCAGGCCATCAAGCGCCCGCTCACGCCGCAGGACTCTGTCGGTGAGGAGCGACTAGCGACTAGCGACTAGCGACTAGCACTGGCGACTAGCACTGGCACACGTACCACTCACACGAAATGACGAAATATAACTTTGACTTTTTGGCGGGAACGGGAGAAGTGAGGTTGTCATTTTATTTAGACTCTATTTTTTACATTTTTGGAAGTTTTAAAGTACAAAAGTGATAGTAGATTGTGTTTTAAAGTTCTGTGTAAGTGAAAAGAATGGAGTAGGTCGAAATAAACGTGTAGCTGAAGTTCTCGCGCTCTTCCACGACGTCCTATAAAACTTCAGTAAGTCTATTATCACTTTACTGGAGAAGTTTTACGACAACGATCTAGATTCTTACATATTAATACAATACTTGACATTGGCAAATGCGCGCCATGTGCGCCATGCCACGAAGAGAGAGAAAAATAAATAAAAAACTAAACTTTTAAATGAATCTTAGAATGAAGATGGACGTGGTGTGCAAAAAATAGACATGCTTAGATACATACACTCGAAAAACATTACCCTCCTTCCTCCATAATCCTCCATAAACAAGAAGCAGGCTAAGCTTTACAGTAACTACTGCTTCCCATTTTGACACTTGACGACATGTATTGTTAACTAGTTCTTGGGAGCTAAAACTATGCCTATATAGAATGTGTTTTTGGCATTTTTTGGTATTAATCGAATTCCATAAACAAAGTTTCGCTTTATAAAATCTTTTATACCCAGAAACGACTTCTAGCAATTAGATCAGAAGGCTATAGCGATCGCGAGGCGTAGCTAAGCGATTGCCTTGGACTTGGATGTTAATTTTTTTTTAACTATTCGAAACTCTTCTATAAAAACCAAATTCTATCACTGAAACCACTTCATGAAGTATAAAAACACGTAAGCAATAGTTATTGTAACGTGCTTCCTAGTGCATTTAATCAGTATCTAAGCATTATTTTACGCTAGTAACTAATTAATCTTTGGCATTGTTATTCTAAGCAATGAAGGGTTTACATACTTTTTTTGCTCCCGCCAAAAAATCCTCTATTGGTAATAATGAATTATGGCACCATGTACTTTTCTTATTATCGTACATAGTGCAAAAATAATCATATGCCACAGACAACAAAAATGTAACTTTTTAATTTTGGGTCCTTATATATGAAATTGGCGTTGTGTACGGGAGGAATATAAAGTCAATTGTTGCGGTTATTAAGAACACACACTCGTATATTCATTTTTACATTTTATTTCTTAATAATTAATAGCAAATTGCAAACACGTTGTCAAGAATAGCCGACGACGAACAATCAACAGCTAAACCCGCAGAATGATATAAAATTATCCATATCTTGGCACGCATCGGCTTATATAGACTTGCTGACGTCATTTCTCCCACACCTTGGCGACAACAGATGTGGCAGGCAGGATGTGATGTCAGCTAGGCAGACCCGGTGACAGTGACGTTATCGTGCTCTGTTACACAATTTTTTTTTTGTAAAATATATTTAATAATTCAAAGTATGCACCGTTGTTATCTATGCACTTTTGCCATCTCATAGGTAGTTCATTGATCCCTTTACTACAAAAACCATGAGGGCGAGAATCAATAAACTCTTTGAAGGCGGTTTGGACTGCCGCATCGGAGTTGAATTTTTTTCCTTGTAAGAAGTTGTCCAAATTCCAGAAAAAATGGTAATCTGTTGGAGCAAGATCGGTGGTGGATGTCGCAGACATTCCAATTGTAGCTCATCTAACTTAGTGGTTGTTTGTTGTGCAGTGTGTGGTCTTGCGTTGTCGTGAAGCAGCAGTGGCCTAGAGCGATTGACCAATCTCGGTTGCTCGGTTGTTTAGCAGCTAGTTCTTCCTTCATGGTTTGCAGTTGCTGACAATAGATATCTGCCGTAATCGTTTGGCCAGATTTTAGAAAGCTGTAGTGAACGACACCGGCGCTAGTCCACCAAACACTTACACGTAACTTTTTCTGTGTCAATTTTCGTTTAGGGCAGGATTTGGCTGGGTCTCCAGGGTTCAGCCATTGCGACGAGCGCTTCCGATTATCGTAAAGTATCCACTTTTCATCACAAGTAATGATTCGATTTAAAATCCCTTCATTATTGTGTCGGTTGAGCAAAGTAACACAGCAGTCGACGCGTGTTTGCATGTTCAATTCATGAGGTACCCATCGTTCAAGTTTTTTTTACTTTCTCGATTTGCTTCAAGTGAATTAATACAGTTTTGTCACTTACCCCGAAGCCTGCAGCTATCTCTGAAGTGCTTTGTGATGGATCCGCTTCCACAATAGCCTTTAATTTTTCATTTTCCACTTTGGTCTCCGGCCGTCCACGGGGTTGGTTCTGAAGATCGAAATGTCCAGAACGAAAACGTTGAAACCAAAAACGTACCGTGCTTTCTTTTGCGACACCAGCGCCGTACACATCATTAATCCTTCGAGCTGTTTCTGCAGCACTGGTGCCACGGTAGAACTCGAACTCGTAAATATACCGATATTTCATGTTTTTCATTGTGCGGTAATAAGCGACGCCAAAGAAAAAATACTGAGGAAAAAACAAATGAATGACTGTTTTTAAAACTCAAATGTACCAGCTAAATGAATTTATAAATTTGAATTTGGAATTCTTAACCAAAGAGGAGATATTTCAGATCAAAGTGGTCAGTACGACAAAACGCTAATTTCATATGTAAGGACCCAACATTATTACAGTATAGTGTAGCGTTATTTCTTTTTTGTGATGTTTGTTTTTACTTTTCAGTTGAGGCGAATCTCGTTCGGAAACGCACGACATCAAATTCTATCAGTATATTCTCAGGAAGGTAGTTGCACTTTCTTTTGACATAACCTTGGCATTAAGACATACAGTCATTTGCAATTACATTCTCAATTTGATAATGAGTTAATTTATTTGTATCTCGACATCAGCTTTCAACATACTGCTCCAAATATTCATAAAATGTAAATTTTATCATTTCGGGTATTACTTTTTTAAAAGGTTTGTTTATGTAAATAGTCGATTTAATTGATATTTTAATTATTATTAAATTATATTACGATTAATTTTCGTCCTATTTTATAATGAAATGTTTTAGTATTGTATGAAATTTTTATTTGTAAATAATTTTATGTTTTAATTTATCAGTCTTATAAATATAACTGAAAGCATTGTGAAGAAATATTTAATTATTAATTAGATACTTTTTATGATTTATGATATCTAATGTTTTTCATATTTTAACTATATAGGTAAAATGGCATATATTCTGGAAATACGCACAATACAAGAATAATATTATTACACTTATACGAAATGGTAGTAACTTAATAAATAATAATATAATTCAACATGTCTCTAGTGACAAAATAGTAATAATTCTTATTTATATATTTAATACTTAAATACATAATCCATTTAATGTTTATTAGTGAGTTAATGAATGAATGGAAATATCAATAAATTAATGTTTACAACTTATTATAAGAACAGGATTAAATCCATGATATTGGAAATTTCTGTAATAATTGCTTTAAGCTTCGTTTAATTTAGTATCCATATACTTTTCGTATGATTAACTATCGTTATCGAGTAATTTAATATTACATTAGATGCAAAAATTAAATGTATTTCAAAAGCATTTTATTTTTGATATCGAAATAAATGCGATCTAGAGTAAAATGCAGACACCTACATCAAATTAAAAAAAAAATTGTTGGTAGTTAATTAGTTTTGACAAATTAATAAGTTATTGATCTCGATAGTCATTTGTACTGGAAGTGCCATCGATATTAATTAGTGTCGATTTATTAATTGGATGTAATCTGTAAAGTATTATGCTCTCTCATTCGTGGTAAAAGACATTCTACAGGGAATTTGTAATCATGTAAATTAGTTATACATGAAATATTAGTATTGTACTAGGAAATACTACATTTTATACGAGTCACAAAGGTTGATAAGGTAATGAAAAAACACATACAATCTGTGATCACAAAAAAATGTCTGTAAATTGTATTAATTTCTGCATCACATTTAAATGGAAGCGATTTAGATCAACTACAGTTTATATGTTTTGACATTTATTGAGGTGTCAATTTACTGAATTTATTTTTCGGTAGGAGATATAATGTTAAAAAACCTAACCCTACCTGGTCTTACCTACCCTACGTAACCTACGTGGTCTTAAACTTTCGACCTAACGCCAGAAGTCGTTGTTAGGTAGAAAGGTGTATCAGAAAGTTAGTGTCAAACGAAAAACATAGTCGATCCAAAATTTAGCTCGTTTAAGATAAAATGAAGCACTTTGTAGTCTGATGAACGATATCTATTTCTTTGCCTATTTTCTATCAAAAAACAAGCGCTATCAAAGATATTTTCTCTTTAAAAAAAAACTACTTGAATCGCCAACAGGTGCGTTATATGAATAGTACTGGTTTTTACCAGGGTAGGTTTCTGAGGAGGATAGATTTTAATTTTATACCACCGCTTCCGATCGACCACAGCTATTATGAACACAAAGAAAATATCATGGCTGTGGCGATTCGCTTTAATTTTGAAATAGATAGGATTCTGACTAGGATCCCCTGCCGCCTTCACCTCACCCCTCCTTTTCTTGTTATGCCCATGCATCACATTAAAAGCTATAAGTTTAACACATTTTTTGGTATCAAATTCTAAGTAGATCCATTATGTATATTGTAGTATTTCCTTCAATAATAATTGATATAATACTCGTACCAACACGTGTTAAACCAAGAATTGATTTTTGTATTGAATGGTGTAGATAGCGTACTTATTGTGATATGATGACGGAGACTATCTGTACTAAATTCTTAACTTAGACGGGACGGTATTTTTATAAATTTTAGAAACGAGAGAGAGAGCTAGTATGTTATAATGTTAGGTTGTAGATACTTTAACCTTGCTATTTTAGGTTCATTCATCCCAGATTAAAAACAAAAAAATAGGCGTTAAATACACTGTTCTGCCTAAAATTTATGTTATTGGGATGCCAATGAATCAGAATTAGAAAGTACTGAAAAATATCCTAAGATAAGCAATAGTACACGTAACAGTGTCGCATTGTATTTTAAAAATAATATCGAGTGTATAACGTGCAACTAGCAATGCAATAAATTAGCGGTTACTGTGTGACAGTATAGCTAATAGGCAATATGTGGTAATACAAATACTCTGGAATATTATGGGCTTTAAATTTTGATGTATTGCAATTTTTAGATAATCTAATCATTTTCCGACCATCTGTAGTCTTTCGATTTTGACTTACATAAAAGGTTGTTGTCATACTAAAATTGACAACTTTAATATCATATATTTCATATATATGTGTATGTAAAATAAATAGTGATTAAATTAGGCAAAATTGTGAAATCGCGAAATAAAGGGTCTTTTACGTGCTTCATTGCTTTGGGTGCAGATAATCCACGAACCACGCATTCAATACCACGAGAAATTAAACTTGTTGTTGCAACATTTATATCATCTGTATTGTATTGTATTGTAATCGTCCATTACTATTTAACAATATTCCGTTATACAGCTAAGAATTCAAAGAATAATTAATTGTGTAGAAGACCGTTTTTGCTCACAGTACTATACAATTGATGACCTTAAAAGGAAAACAATTTAAATCAATATAATATTGTACTTATGTGTATACACAAATAAATCAATTTTTTCACTGTTGCTTTAAAATATCGAGACCGTTCTCCCTTTACCAATCTCTTTTTGCTGTATCAGTCTTAGTTGAAAGTTGGTCTGCCTGTGGTGTCATTAATGGGTATAATTTTATTTTATATAAAATGACAAAACATTGTTTTGAATTTCGTTGCTCATTTACGGTTTTGATTTCGAAAACTGTATTAGTAGTACTTATAATATAAACAAACCCACATAAAATCGAATCTATTTCCAGTCAAGGAAGAAGCAAAAAAATTGATACAGCAAAAATCGTCGTTATCTTTCTTCGATATGTTTCTGTTCGGCTCGCAACTATTTCTTTGGCATAGGTAGTCAAATTTAGTTTTGTAAGTATGCAACCAACCAACCAACCTATGCACAAAAATCGTTACAATTTCAACATTTAAGCTAAGCTTTAGATTAACTACTGCTTTCTGTGTTAACACTTCGTCATATTTTGTAACTAATTTTTAGAAGCATAAAAGAGTATATATCATTAACATTTTCTGTATTAATCAAATTATAAAAGCAATGTTTAACTTCATGGATTTTTCAAAAATCTGGCTGTTAGGTTAGAAGTCTAAAGCAATCGCGAAACGTGGCGGAGCGACCGCCTTAGACTTCGATGTTAAGTTATTTGTAACTTTTCGAAAGTCTATCAATGAACAATTTCTATCGTCGACATCTCATATAAAAACACAAGCCGTAGTTAATCTAAATCACTTCCACCACTTATTCTGTTATCTCTTTGACCTTAATCGTCTGTGTCGTGAACATAATAATTTATCTCTAATGAATATAACTATTATATAGCAATATTTATTTTGTTCAAATAGTGGGCGATTGAAGTAGGACCAACGCAATATTATACAATACCTGGTAAAATAAAATAAAATTAAAAATAATGTTTTAGTTAACGTTAATTTTAAAAAATATAAAGAAGAAAGAAAAGAGGTTTGCGCGTATACAACGTACAGGGTGGAGTATAAGAACCACGAAAGCGTAACGTAATTTATAAATGGCCTCTTCAAAGATAAAAGTTTATTTTACGCGATAGTGCTAAATCACTTTTTATTTCAAGTATATACTTATTGTGTTTTATCCAGAAGAATCGATAAAATACATTTAGAATAAAATTGAGATCGTATGTCTATTGCGAATAATGTTAATATTAATATTACAGTACCTCTCTGTGGTTACACAATTCTTTTGCAGTTATTCCTTATGTAACAGTGTGAAATACAGCAATAAATCGATAATAATATGATAAAACTCAAAAACAGAGTAAGCACTGTTCTTGAATTTTGTACACTGAAAATTTTGTACATGAGTAATGCCTAACTATTCGACTAAAATGAAGTACCTATATGACATGTCTACGTATTGGAGGTAATACAACCATAAGTCTTGAACTATGTGTTAAGACTTCAATAAATAATATCTCTTTCAAACGTTTTCTAAAAATTAATTAAAATCTATTGGATGATTGACCTACTGAAAGAAGAAAGAGAAAACTTCGTATTAGAAAAAAAACAAACTATATATTTGTTTTGAGGAATTTAATATCGTCAGTTTTATATAGACGCTCGTTAAGGTTATTATTTCTTAAAAGCTTGTGAGAGCTAGGAGGCTACCAAAAATATGGTAGAATAATTTGTATACTAATATTATGAGAAATTCTAATACAGGACTACAAAGTTTGATTAAGCTTAACGATAGTATGAATATAATTCAATCAAATGATTATTTAGTCAGTATCATAAGCATTATTGAAACTATAGTAAAATTTTAAGACAACATTGCGTATTTTTCATCAGTCGAGCAAGCTCGAACGGTCCGGCATTTATTTTCATTATTAGAAAGATGACTTAAACGAGACATGAAAGTGTATTGTTATAAGTTTATAACTAATATAATGATTAATTACTTGCGGACTAGATTCAGATCTGACGCGGACGGTAGGAATCACTTGAGCATTGAATATAAATTTCGTATTAATATTTCTGATTCTGACTGTTGCTGTTTAGTGAATATAGATATGGGTGTTCGAATTTCTAATTAGATTATATTTTTAAGTATTTATAAGTTTGATCAGAACTCACCGTCGTGTAAATGTATTTTATACACCCGTTACATAACTTATCTGCATTGTTTCGTGTAGTAATTAAGTATCGGGTAATATAATTATTACGTATTTAATTAATAAATCAGATTATAATTAATTTATCAATACAGTTGTGACGTGGGTGTAACTGATTTCTTATTAAAATAGAATATAATAAGGATTTTAGGAAAATGGAAAACATTGTTATAGATGAATAATTGAACCAGAAAAGCAATTAATGTTTCCTAGGTAATTCGCAAGTATGTTTTATAATTTAGCTTGATAATTAATTAATGTCCCAATCTTACTGCCACTATAGCTACCCATATTGTTTTAGATGCTGTTGTAAAGGAATTATTTTAGAAAATGTAAAAGTTACTTCTATAATTTAGTTTTAGAATAATTATTTAAACAAGTTTTTACCAAAATATTGCCTCGCTGACATTTTTACGTTATGATTTGTTGTAAATAATTTATGTAATACACAATATTTTAGTGTGCTCTGGCATAATATATATAGTTATTATGATAATAATACTTATAAAATAAACTTTTCACCAGCAACATTATTGTGTTATAATTTTCCACTTGAAAAATTTAATATGAGTCTCTATATCTAGTAGTGCGATTCTCTAACGCAAATTAGTCAAATTCACTTCTGAATCCGCGGTGAGATTGTCAATTGTGATTTGGTATTCTCTAAAGTCGACAGAGATACTAGCGCCGCCTCGATGAGTGGCGGCGGCGAGTTGTACTATCCTAAATGAATTTTATAAAGTTTCGCTAAATATAACAATCCAATCTATATAAATGAGTTTTATTTAACGTAATTATCTCATAAGACGTTAAAATACTCTAACACGAAATATCGACTGAGATGTTTACTCTTAAAGCAATCCCCGAGCAATTCGCATCTAAGATCACTTCACTTCGCTCCTAGAATGCTTAGTTTAGAGAATTCCATTTGAAGGTCAAGTGAGTTCAAATGCGAAGTGGGGTGAATTGTCGAGAGAGTCTTGCTTTGGGTGATTCGAGTTTTTACAGAATTGCATGGCTGATCAGATACTATATAGTCTCCCATTTCACCAAGGATTCCTACCTTGTCACCGAACTGCGTGTCAACTACACTAAGTAAATATCTAAGCCGGCTGATAAATAATATTCGTAGATTGTTAAGGCTTCCACCATGTAGTACCTACCAGCCGGGCGGCTGGTACTACATGGCTTAAAGCATGGTTACCCTCTCAACTCTATCATTTACTAAAACCATAATAAGACATTATGTTATCATCAGTGTACTTTTTGTAAAGATTAACTGCCCCAAATATTTGGTTGCCCTAGGTACCTACTCAATGTGCAAAATTCAATTTAAATTTGAGTCCCTCTTTACTTCCAAAATTGCAGAAGCAAAATTTTTGAAAATTTCAGGGACTATCTAGCTTTGCCTAACGTTGTACAGGAGAAATATAACGAAAAAACTAAGTCTTATAATATCTTTAGAAATTGAATTTAAATAACCATTTTATAAAATTAATATCGTACTTGAAACCCCCTGCGCATAAGTTGAACACCCACTTGACTAATTTTTCCTTTTGCTTTATTAATCAAAGAATTTGTTATTATCGTAATATAGCGCTATTTATACCTGTAAATAATACTGACTTAAAATTATTCTGAGTAACCGAGTTCTGTGTAAGTTCTGAGTACTCAGTTCTGAGTAAGCTGAAGGTACATACATATATATTGTTGAAAGTTTTAATTGAATTGCAATTTCCGCAGGGAACTAATATTTTTTACACCGACTCACTACTACTTATTTCTGTTTGTTTTGTCAGGTTTAGAAGTGTGTGATGTGACATCTACTTTGTTAAACTATCGAGTTACAACTCCGGAGCTGCGACATTGAAATGGAATTTCTTTAGCACAATTTGAGGAATAGGTAGGTACGATTATTTTAGGAGGTAATGTTTTTACTAAATCTACTCTAAAAAATATCCAGTGTAGATAATGTTTCAAAAAATATTGTTATTAGCTTTTTAATTTTAAAAATGTTAATTTGCAAGTATAACCTGCAAGTATTAACAAAAATAGTTTTAGAAATAGCCATTAATATTACTTAGCTAGGTTACTATATCATTTTTACGTAATTATTTTTATTTCTGTCTTTCAGTTAGACAATAAAAAGATAAAACCGCGCGTTAGATGGTCTGGTCAAATATACTTTTTGGTGGGAACGGAGAAATGTACCTTACATTTTCTTTGGATTTTGTATTTTTTACACTTCGGAAGTTTTTAAAGAACAAAAGTGATTGTATTTCTGTGCAAAGTTAAAGAATTAGACACGTTTAATAAAAATGTGAAAGCGCAGTCGAAATTTTCTTGTTCTTTCATAGTCTAATATCAAATACCTGGGGAGTGTGAGGGACTTAGTAATAAAAAGACAGACATTTTACATCAAAGATACACTCATACAATTTTTACATGATAATGGCATGAGTGTTACTTATAAATATGAAACAAGTAAAAAGAATATACTTAACGGCCTGTTCGTGAGGGTCCGTCAGTACCTAAAGTAGGCACAACACACCTATGCAATTTACATTAAATAAGCCGATCTGTCGGCCGTCGTTTCGCTAGGAAACAACGCTGTAAATACTATAGCATTGCTTGATGCCTGGTCTATCTTTTTATATCTGTGATCTTTTTTTTTTATATCTATATATTGTAAGTAATTCAAATTCTGAAGTTTTGTTTCTCTTTCTCAATCTTGAATGTAAACCAATAGCTTTATAGAACATCTCCATTATTTTGCTTTGAAGTTAATTGCGTTCGACGGTCAGCGCATTATTATATTATAAAAAATATTGAAAATGTGTTTAAATATTTATTTTTAGCACTTTTTAAAATATAAGAGTAAGTATAAGGTTTAAGATATCAAGACTAAAGTTTTTGCATATCTGTTTAATTCTAGGCTCTAGGCCCACTTTACTTTCAAAATACGTAGGTAAATATTTATTATCTAAGTATATAAGTATTATACGATTTACGATACAGCTTTTGAAAACTTTAGTATATTTAAATATTATTGTTTAATAAATTATCCGACGAATAACAGGTTCTCATTTCGTAACAATTCTCTTTAAATCCGTAATTACAGTACTGCGTGGGTACGCAAGAGTCTGCATCATTCGTTATAATGTCATCGTAGTTTCTCTCGTCGTAATCGTTCTCATATTCCCGTCCATAGTTGTCACTATGGTCACTGCTGTTTTGAAGGCTTTCTCTAATTTGAATATTGTTACGATTACTTAGAGAAGAATCGCTGGATTGTCCGTTAAAATTCCACCGTTGTGAAATAGTGCAACTGATAGAGCCGCCATGTTGGAAAGCGAAGGGCCATGCCTGCAAATATGAAAAATAATATTATTTTTAGTAAAATCATAAACTCAACCCTAAACGGACGAAAAAGAAACAAACCAACTAAGAGTGTGTCGTGTGTATGCATTACCTTAGGGTACACACGCAAGTTGACATCTATTTCTAGTCCTAAGTTGCAATTTCTCACGAAGTAGAAGTTTCATAAATTAACGTGCATTATTAACAAAAAATAAAAGAAAATGGATTTAAAATACATACATACATATCTTCACGCTGTATCCCTAACGGGTAGTCAGAGAGGACGGAGCACCGACCTTCCTCACATACATATTTTTTTCGCCTCTCCAAATCTTATTATTCTCCTCACATTTTTGCCTAGCTATGCGAGTGATTTTGACATTTCTGTCAGCGTCAGCTAATACTGTAGTTATTCAATCTTCATAAGTCAGCCTTGATCTTCCTTGGCTTTTGCTAGCAGTCACTTTCGCTCTATCCAAAATACCCTAGCAAAGTACCCATTATCTAATTGTTTGCTTCTCGTTTCTGATTTTCGGTTATCAAATTACATTTTACGTAGGAATAGATACACAGGTAGAGTCGTGACGAAACTATTAGGGTTTCCATTTTTGCCATTTTGGTTATGGAACCCTAAAAATGAGAATGAAATGTGTGAGAAATATTGAAACAACGTAAACTTAACCGCACTTTTTTATGTTCAGACAAACTTGAAAGTGGTAAACCAGCGTGAGCACATGTCTTTTTAATGGATGGGTACCTACCTATGTTATATATCTAGAAACTTTTTAACGATATTACGTGTTTTTATGATTTTAATACGAATATAGTATCTAAGTAAGTACCTAAAATACCTGTCATTGAATCAATTTCAAACAAAGACAAATCTACATTCCACGCGTGACTGTCTACAGTAGGTATCTATTCATTTATTTATTTGCTATTGTTTATCTATTCATTATATCTTCTCTTTGTCCTCTCTGACTACCTACAACTACAACTTGAAGATATGTATGTAGTATATCTTCGGTAAAATAATTATAGTTAGTGCTTGTGAAAAGTCAAGAAAGTGATTTTATTTATTAAAAAAAAAATTGTACTCGAATATTCAAAAGCTTTACAAACTTATTTTACATTCTTTACTGTATCATTGACGGAAACAGCAGGATGGAAACAAAAGAATAATAATAACGGTAAGAAAATCTTTCTTGAATTTTATACACATCGTATAGGTAGGTACATATACGTACATATGTTTTACAGAAGGTGGTTTTGTCCTATAATAAGTATTAAGTATCTAGGTACAAGTCGGGTCAACTCTTTTCGGTTTTTCTTTGAGTTATCGCTTTAATTAAGTATAAGATTATGTTTTAGTTAAAGAGACAAAGAATCCAGATAATAAAAGTGTAGTATCTCTTTTACGCTCTAAGAGATAAATTTTATTTATACTCGTAACAGCTGCGAACTTTTGGTCAGCGCGTGCGCGTGTTGTAAAACTCGTGTTTGTTATTATAACCTTTTTGTTTCTATATCTTCGACTTTATTCCGCTTGGCCCGTTATGCTTTGTTTATGTTTTAGCAAGAGGTTCCGAAGAAAAGTGGTGGTTGTTTTTATACCCATTAAATAGAAGTCCCTTTTTGTTTAAACTGTTTATATTCGAAAATTATTTCGAAGTAGGACACACAGGACGATATTCATTTAAAACCACATTCCTTAAGAATTCAGAAGGTTTCTCTGTTAAAACATATTGAAATATTTTTAAAGTAACACTTTTGTTACTTTTTTATTTATTTTTAGAACCAAAGTTTTATACTTTTATGTAGTTCGATGGTAGGATGTAGAGTACTTACAACTTTACAAAGCTTTCATAACAATAAATTACCTACAATTACTTAGTTAAATACATATATCCACGCTGTATCCCCAACGGGGTGGTCATAGAGGACGAAGAGTCAAGCGTCGCGGTTCTTACATACTTCTTTCGCTTCGTCAAATCTCATCATTCTCCTCACACATTTTCGAATGCAAGTGCTTTTGACATTTCCGTCGGCTAACACTGACTATTTGATCTTCATAAGTCGGCCTTGGTCTTCCTTGGCTTCTTTCACCACTCGCTTTCGCTCTATATATTTTCTTCGTCAGTCTTTCATCACTTATTCTTTCTATGTGCCCGAACCATCTAAGCATACCTTTCTTCATATTTGCAATAAGACTGTCATACAACCCTGTCATACTACGTATTTCTTCATTGTTTATCCTGTCCGCAAAGGTGACACCGCACATATTTCTATGAGATCGCATTTTTCCTGCATTTATCATACTTTCACTCGATTTCGGGCATACTCAGTTGATTTAGAAAATTCTTGATTACCTGTTATTCACTCGACTTATTTTAATTACTTTGTATGTGTGAGTAAAATTTTGCAACTGAATTTTAAACTAGTTGCACCTAACCTAACCGATTGAACTGATTTGAGGCTGGTGGCAATACAATCTGGTAAAAGCTTAGTTTTGGAAATATTTTTTACAACCTTTTTAATGGTTATAATCTGTTAATTACAATTATTTAAACTATCGAAAAACTAAAAAATAAATAAGTAATCTAGTCAAACAGTTACTAGTTACAGCTTAACTTTTGAGAATATAATATACGAGCGACTCGCCCTGGCTTCACACAGGTGGAATTTTTTTCGAAAATAAGTTACTCGTTGATAATGTAGCTTTCTATGGGTGAAAGAATTTTTGAAGTCGGTTTAGTAGTTTTTGAGGTTATCTATTACAAACAAACAGTTTACCTCTTTATAATATTAGTTTACGGTAGTAACTAATTAATATGTGATATTAATATAGATTAGATAAATATAAGTATAGACTACATAGGTGCTACACATGTACTACATAGGCTACCTTATTCCGTGATAGATACGTATATAGATAAGTATATCATATTTTGTTGTTTTTGGTTATTAGTATTAACAATTGCGACGCCGTTTAAATGTTCCGAAAATGTTAATCTGGCTATAGATCAAGCCCGAGACCTTCGTGGAACGTGTCTCTTAATCCTTGGACGTCAGCACGTTCTTATCGGTGGCGTTTGGCAATACGCGCTCTGATTCATTGCGGTCTGTCGTGCGGTGCCATACGAATTAGGGGGATGACAAGTGTGACAGGGAATAAATTGTGAACAATTATGTGATACACCGTGACATGTGGGCGGGTGTTCAGTTTTTTATTCTAGGAGCATTGTGGTCTTACGTTTTTGCGAGAGGTACTTTGTGTGTAAACTTTCAAGCTGATTGGTTGATTGAGTACTTAGTTTTCGGTTGTTGCGTGAAAAAATAAAATAAAATAAACATAAATGAACAAAAGGATAATAACCAGTTTTATATTATATCAAATACGGATGTCACCGTCGGCGACAAACTACTTCACGACGCCTCTTTCGTTTTTTAGAATAAGTATATAGTACATATTTATCTGTGTCTAATGAGGTCAAATAATCTATACACCAATATGTTTTAGATATAAATGCTTATATTGTTACAACGGCAGCTAATCACAGATCTCAGCACTAAATTTCTTTAGACTTATTTCAGTTACAATCGAAAAAATATTTACTGTTGCGACTGTCTTGCGAGGTCCGCAGGCTTAGAAGAATAACGCGAGGCTGTCGGCATTTGCCAACATAATCCGACGTCTACCGCAACTTGAAACAGCTACCAACTAGGGATATTGCCCGGGAGGAGTCGATTGATAAGTGGCACAGAAGGTATAGAAGAGAGCTAACGGCCTCTGTCACCAAAGTGTTTCTTCCGGACGCCAAGAAAGCTCATTCGGTAGTGAGAACGATAAGTATGAATCACGTTTTAGCGCAAGTGGTAACGGGGCACGGCGGATTCTCAGAGTACTTGAATCGTTTGCGATGTAAGGGCATCCCGCACGCTTATTAAGTAACTTGCAGACAGCTTGCGACAGCCAATATCGCGCGATATCTGCTGTCAAAACGAGAATTTTGTAATGTAATTTGTATAGTGACGCTAAATCTACCGCGAAAAGCGCATTTTACGGTCATACAATAATAGATACGCAATCGTCATACACTATACTAATTTTTTATTACAATTAGTCACTGGTCGCGTAGTGATCGCGTGGCTGTCGCTGTCTGCAAACTTTTAAGAAATAACCCGCCGGTGTGTACCTGTTATCCGCGAGTGAGTGAAAGGGTGATGCATGTATTGATAGAGTGCCCCACTTCTGACAAAGACAGATGTAACAAAGAAAATGAAATAGGTCAAGAGATAAGTATTAATACCGTACATACTTAGTTGAGAATATATTGACTAGACAAAAAATTCTAAAATACTCCGAATTAGTAGCAAAGAAAGTTATAGAGAACGAGTAACCAATGGATAAAGGGACGAATAAATAACTACAATGTAAATTACATTGAAAAATAGATAAATATAAATAAAAGTAATCAAATGTACCTCATATAAATTTCTAAAATCATGTATACGAGTGAAATGGGTACCTAGAAATTAATGTATATGAGTGCAATAATAAATTGAGATAAACAATGTGATAAAAATGTGATATTAGATATAAGTAATAGGTTATTTGTAGATTATTTTATGTATAGTATAGAATGATATGAATAAATAGATATAGTATATAAATGTAATAAAAAAGATCAATACAATAGAAGGAAATATAAAACATGTAATGTAATAAATAATAATGGTAAAGAGTAGAAAAGTTAAGAAATATGTATAAATTAGGACAAAGGTAATAATAAAGATAAGAAGAAAATTATTTAAAATAAAAGTAAGAAAGAAGTAAGAAATAAAGATATGGATGAATTAGAAATAAAGAAATGGATAGGAGCGTATGAAAGGAATGATAAACCCCAGATGATAAAAATGAAAGTAAGAAGAGAACGAATTATGGATAACAAATGTAAGTATAGCTGACAATAAAGGATAGGATCTACACTTGGCGCTTAAATTCACAACAGTGAAATAAGGGATATTTATAAAAATAGTACAAAAATATCCTCAATTAAACTCATTGCTATTCAATTTACAAGTGCTATAACGAAATAACATTTATTATCCATGTTTTAAAAGTACAATAGACGGTGGGTGTGCCAGTAATTAAGCTTAATACTTCACATATAGAGATCGACGGACTTCCAAAATTAATAGGTATATATAGGTATCTGAACTTCTCACCGCTAAAACAAATACTATAATTTTTTATCTTGCTCGGGACTTTGCGAAAAGCAATGATTACGCTTAGGGATTTATGTAATGGAGCTACAGATTTGACAATTTTATCTACAAATCTCAATATTTAAAATGGACGGTGTTCTCTATAAATTTGCTACTTTTGATATAAATCACATCTTTAAAACTCATGTTCTTTGCTATAAATAACTTCAAAATTAACAGTTTTCACAATAAAATTTTGGTTACAACTTCAATCACTGAAACTTCAATGAGGTATTGGCAATAATAAATGCTTGGTAGGAAATCATGAGGACAAATGCAGGTTAAGGTTCAGATTGTTTCACATTGGGTAAAATTTTGCAATTTTTTTGTAATTACTTTTTTTTTGTTTTAATTTTTTGTAAACATGACGAAATATTTATAACACTTTTTTTTGGTTAGGTTAGGTTAGGTTTTTTACCACAACGTGCGAGCCGAGCGAGTGAAGCGAGCGTGCTGCAGCAGCGACCGGCGAAGCGCCAGATAGGCGGGGTTATTACCTAAAAATTTGCAGACAGCGATAGCCACGCGATCACTGCGCGACCGGTGATTAATTGTAATAAAACATTAATATCATGTATGACGATTGCGTATCTATTATTCTATGACCGTAAAAGTCACTTTTTGCGGTAGATTTAGCGCCACTGTACAAATTACATTACACAAATTCTCATTTCGACAGCAGATATCGCGCGATATTGGCTGTCGCGTGCTGTCTGCAAGTTACGTAATAAGCGTGCGGAATCCGCTTACACATGGAGCAGTATTGAAACAGGAGTCCACACTCCAAAGAGGTAGATGAAGTCGAGAAATTTAATCTCGAAACATCTCTATAATCCGCCACCTCTTTTCATCTTTTGCTGTTGGTATATCTGTATATATAGAGCAATATTTATACCAATACAAGCAATTCCTTGCTGAAAAGGGAACTCCAGCCCATGTAAATTAATCTAGGAATCAATGAATAAACTATTTTTTTATTTATATAATAATAGGTGTAAATCTGAGTTATTTCCAAGAGCAGTATTGAAACAGGAGTCCGCACTCTACAGAGATAGTTGAAGTCGAGAAATTTAATCTCGTAACATCTCTGTAATCCTCCTTCAACCTTTTTTTCATCTTTTGCTGTTGGTATATCTTATAAACAGCAGTCTTATATACAGCAGTCTTATATAAACTAGTAGGTGTATTTCTGAGTTATTTCCAGGAGTTAGGAACAGACGTCGCGCAATTGCACCAACTCTCAGTGCATACACCAACTCCATTCACTGCGCCGGATGGGTCGGCATTGTCAGGATGACAGCTTGTCAAGTTTATTTAGTTTATAGAAACTGTTATTTTCCATGTGTGAGGAGAATGATGAGATTTGAGGAAGCGAAAGAGGTGTGTAAGGACCGCGACTCCTGGCGCTCCGTCCTCTCTGACTACCCCGTTGGGGATACAGCGTGAAGTTATGTTATGTTATGTTATGTTATTTTCCATAGCACAATTTATTATTTTAAAGCATTGCTTATTTTTTTTTATTCACAAGAATTATTTTATAGCGTCTTAAAATTTTTTAAAGCTAATATCTATTTAATGAGCAACATGTTATTGTATGACATTATATTTTTTATCAGCAATTCATAGCAATTTTGTCTATATTTTCACCAACATTGAAGTGTCGTTTAATGCATCCCATAAACTAGTAGATGCATTTTCGCGTTATGTCCAGAGGCAGTATTGAAATAGCAGTCTGCACTCTAAAGGAGATAGTTGAAGTCGAGAAATTGAATCTTGAAACATCTGTATATCCTTCCATCTCTTTTCGTCTTTTGCTGCTGGTATATGTATATATAGGAATCTTATATATACTAGTGGATGTATTTCCGAGTTATTTCCAGTAGTTAGGGAACAGACGTCGCGCAATTGAACCAACTCTCAGTGCATACACCAACTCCATTCACTGCGCCTGTATAATTCAGTCTGTATAATTCAATAGATTCCAATATTGTTTGTGGTGAGTATTTGTAGTAAACAGTTTTATCTTTGAATAGTTTACATTTGTGTGCTAGATATTGATGTATTATGGCGGCAACTCGATCATGTCTATGCTTGTGATCAGTTTCAGTGATCGATTTGCATACTCCTGTTATATGCTGTATAGTTTCTGAACTATTGTAACAACGACGGCATAAATCACCTTGGAGGTTATGATCACGGATAAAAGGTTTTCTTTAGTTTTTAACCGGTTTTTTAGTGTCTATGATTTGTGGGGTTATTCACAAACGTCGGAAACTTTCCGTGCCGGAAAGGCCGATCGTCAAAAAGCATAAATTCAATCCGACGGCTTGGATTTGTGAATACGACTGTATATAATATGATATATATATAATATAAATATAATACGTTTTCGGATTTGTGAATCGCGTATAGACAAAATCATCGAAAAGTTTCCTGTCGGATACGGAAAGTTGAGTTTCCGACGTTTGTGAATAACCCGCTGGTCTTGTATTGCAATCATAAATCCCTCAGTTTCAGGGAATAATTGTCCTTGTTTGAGACACGCGTTTGATGCTACTTTGTCAACGTTTGGATTGATCAAATCAAGTCGATGTCCTCCAAGAAGAGATTTTTGTGTCCAAAATTCCAGTTTCTGTGCTATTGTTGTTTTGAGTAATTTTATAGCGTGGCCTTTTAGGTTGAGTGGGGTGAGTTTATCATCTGTTTGTAGGTACTGTGGCTAGGTGAAGAGATGAATTTTGGGATTTGGTATGGAAGAATATTCTTAGTTTATTATTATTAAAATGGTATAAAGAACCTAGATGATAGCATGAAAGATAAAAGATGGGAAAGAATAAACAGACTGATTAAAGATCCTCACTTTAAACACGTCAGGGGAAGCAGATAAAAAAAAATAGGGATGTTGCGTATGCAGAATTTATGACATCCGCAAATGCGGAAGCGAATGCGAATACTTTAAGGGTTAAGTATCTATCAACCGACCAGTTTGGGTAATCATAGAGGTAATACCGGCAACTTTGAGGAAGTCTATTATTTAAGATAATGTGTAGTTTTAAGTTCGTAAATATTAATTTTAGGATATGTATGTACTTTTTTGTTATCAATAGATGAATTAGATAATCTATTTTGTCCTTGAATTCATTGTAATGAAATTTTAAAATATAATTATATTTAATAAAGAGCAATGTCCTTGCCTTTTCAGGTTCTAGCCAGTTCCGCAGAGGTTCATAAATTAATCTCGAATAAATCAAAATTACAGTTTGAGTTCGTGGTGATATTGTAGATGCACTTGTCGAATAGATTATCCATAGCGACACATTTAAACAATAGTAAATTTGGAAATAAATAGAAAACGTTCATAATAATAAACGCCTTTAAACCCGTTGACACAAATCTGTAAGCTCTTGTGTCCTGTGAGTGCATCGAGTGACCGAAGCGGTGAGGATTCCTATTGGTTAATCAGCAAAAGTATCATATGTGCAAGCAGTAGGTACGTGCCAATCGATGGTCCAGTCGATAATTACTAGTCGCGACTTGCAACATCCTAGTCCGCAAAAGCTCCGCTTTTATAATATTGCAGATGCGAATGATGAAATTAATACGGAAGTTCCACGATTGCGGATGCGAATATCTGCAACCTTCCTACTGTCGATTACTAAACAACCACCTAAAACCATCTAAATTCGGCGTCGACTTTCGAACAATTTATTCTTAATTCTTTAATAATATAAATAGTCAGCTTATCGCCTATCAAACCAACTATTCAAACATGTAGCTTAAGTAAAACTAGTAAACTAAACTATTTTTTCTAATTGAGCCGTTTGCTAACCTTTGTTTCGTAGAGGCATCGAGAAATATAATATTTATCTATCGAGGTTAGTATATTGAGTGGGTAGGTACTGAGTACAATCAGCAAGAAAGTGTTGATCCGTATCAATAAAAACATCAAGTATCAAGAAGAAAAATTCAAGTATCAAGAAGAAAAGTTGTATGTTCCAGGAATATTTAGTATTTTGTCAGGTTCGATATATCAAAATTCGAGACCGAATGTCAAAAAACTCCGGTTTTAGTTTTGCAAACGGGACAATCAAAAAAATTTAACTAAAAAGTATAAATTAACGCTTCAATCAAAAAATCAAAAAGCTCACCTAGTCCAGCTGATTTTCATGAAAAATTCTTAAAATTAAGTAATCTATAAGACATTTTAAGTAGTCTTATTATTATTATAGTACATGTTGTATTTCTTTTTATCAATGATTAAGTATAATGAAAACAGAAAAGAGATTGACATAGATTAAAGACCTATTATTGACAATGAGACAGTCTAGAGTTGGTCTAGAAAATGGTAATTGGTAATGGTCAGCAATATATATAATATATTTTTTGGCAGATTTCTCTCGTTTCAGAAGTGTTTACAATGATCGATTCACGGTTTCATAGAAATCAGACATTTCGTATCCCCATATCAGAGGCGAATTAGGTATGTGTGAGTTCACAGACCCCTCAAAATCGGGCTGTCTTGTGCAAGTCTGTACCTACACCTGGCAGCGCTATTTAGAAGTCAGATCATTTTACCCTAGAAAGTTTCATCTTCATAATATGTCAAAACGAAGTTCATTCATTCGTCATAATATGTTAAAACTAAGATTAAAATTAAGTTTATTGCTGTATATAGATCAAGAGTCAGAGAATTCCCAGTTTCTGTAGACCGTTGTTTATTGAATGGATAAATTATTATTATTATGAATTATAACTTCAAATACTCACTAGGTTCAAGGGATGTGGTGGCGTATGCGCAGATCGCGGTTCATGTAGTAGTGCTCTCAAATGAGCTATGTACGAGGCCGCCAGCCGTAACGTGTCTAGCTTTGACAACTTGGTGTCCGCCGGCACCCACGGTAGTGTTGTTTTGAGTCTTAATACAAAGAAAACTTAATTATTAAAATAAAACAATAATACATCAATCTTGAAAAAAAGTTATTCCGTAACTTTCCAATTTGTAGAAGAGATCCCGTATCACACAAAAATAAAAATTTTATGTATTCAATGGTCTATTATAATTTAATTTGGAAGTGACAGCAAAGGAAGAAAACATTTACAGGCTTTTCTTAATGAATGCACGATTAAGAAGTCCGCCTTCATCAGGGTACAGTCGGAGCGCGCTGGTGAAAACATTTTCACCAACTCGTTTCACTAATACCGTTAATATTGAAAATATTTTGACCAACTTGATTTACTAAACACCGTTAATGCTCATAATTTGATTGATATTTTTTTATTTTGTATGGCACGATAACAGATAATTATGATTTACGATTGTTGAATTGTTACTTAGGTAATTCTAATATTACTTTAATTGCCTACATTCAAAAATGTATTAAAAATCTTATATCTCGAGGAATGCAGATCATAATCTCATTCACATTGAAAAGTACACCCAAATCTGTTTAGTGGTTCTCGAGATTAGTGCAGTATTACCACAGAAATCATACAGACTCTAATACAGACAGAAAAACATCTGTAGACAGACAGGAGCGAATCGGGTAAGTAGATACTTCTTTTTATACTGTGTAGTGTAGTAATAATTCCTATACCCGTTTTTTGACATTATCGTTTAGTACAATGTTAAAAAATTAATTATATTACCTGCAAAATGCTTTAGAAAGAACTCTCATCCGGGCACGTTCCCTCGCGTTCGCTGCATTCCTGTGTTGTGGTTCATGAATACTTTTTCCTATTAATTAGAAATAATACTTTCAACTAAGGAATACATTTTATCTCATTCAAAGAAATGAATTTATAATTAGGAAGAAGTTAGGAACAATGTACCAAGATATCCATAACCGATCAGAGATTACTTGCAATTTCAAACCATAACTTGACAAGCTACTACATAAAATATTCATTAAGTATTATCATTGAAATAATTAATTTTATTTTTTGTGTTTTACTCTAAATACAATTATAATTAGTTATTTTTATAATCTTAGTCCTAGTGTCACCTGAATTGGACT
This sequence comes from Zeuzera pyrina, assembly GCA_907165235.1. Lineage (NCBI taxonomy): Eukaryota > Metazoa > Arthropoda > Insecta > Lepidoptera > Cossidae > Zeuzera > Zeuzera pyrina. The sequence goes on from OU015629.1 coordinate 8,755,709, forward strand.
GAGTTTCTTCGAAGAAAAAATCATCGTCTTCTGCATCGGATCGCTTTTCAACAGGTGGAGATCGATTAACTCGTTTACGAGGCATTTTATGTAAATATTGCACAATATGATATCACTCTTTTATAAACATAACTACACATAACCACACATTTTTCAATTCACGTTTAATCCAGTAAAATAAATTGCACAATAGTCGAACAAACTCTCGGCGGATTTAAGGGTGGTCGTGCCCTCATGCGTGATGTTTATCATTTGAAATGCGCGGGCGCAAGGCGGGCGGCTGGAGTCAAGTTTGGGCGGCGCTTACAGTTGCTCCTCCCTTGTGAGATACAGAATTGTTTCTCGGCAAATGAACGCTATGCTAATTTATTAAAATTACGCGTCATTACTTTTACATATAAATTTAGTCTTGGTTATTTACATATAGCTACAATATTTTTATTTTGGATATTAGGTATATAAAAAAATAATTGAAATTGAGCTTGGCATTCTGAAATCGGTACATGAGTACTTATTGTATTAATAATCCTATTTGTTATCAATAATCAAGTTATACCAATTCTGGTGTACCTTTTTGTTTGTTTTACTTACGTGTATGTATTACACAATGATAGGCGCACGTTAATTGTTGTTGGTATGGAATTGTACAATCGCAATACCTACTTAGTTCATTTTCTTGTGTCGTGAAAAAGTATCAGAGCAATGCATATTTTTAAAACTTTGTGCTAAGTACACTAAATTACTCTGAAGTAGTTGCACATGAGTTCTTAGTAAAATGTATTGGTTGTAATGCATTAGGCTTTACATTACATTACAGAAAAGAACCGTACAACGGTAGATGGAAATGTATCCACAAACAATGTAGAACTATTTACAGCTGAAGATGAGCCATGAGCACCTCTACGAATGTAATGAAATATACTAGAAGCAAAACCTAAAATCAAAAAAACACTGCATCAGTCATGCGGAGTGAGTGTTATTGATCTTTCCACTCAATTTGGTATTCCTCATTCCAATGTCCATAGGGTATTGACTGAGGATTTAGGCCTGGTCAATAAAATTTTAGTACCTTTACCTAGGTCAATGCCTGTACCTACCTATTTTACCCCATATACTCTGAACACAGAATAGAGAGAATTTCGGTATATAATTGCACTTATTTAGTACTTAATTAGCGTGGTACCATCGTTATTAGAAAAAATATACTTAATAGTTTTATATGTATAAATGAAAGTTGGGTCGGGTTTCATATCTACACATTTTTAAAGACATCAATCACGATCTTTACTATACTTGGCTATAAAGCTATATGACTGAGGAGCGTTATAAATCAATCTTAGAGGAAAGTATCCCTAATTATAAGCACAAGAACGTCAGCATCATGTAACGAATACTAGATATAATTTTTCTTATAATTTTACCCTAGAAATCAAAAATAGTTCGGTAAATAATTAAAGATAAAGAATGGACAGAAATATTTCAGCCGGATTATTCGCATAACAAGAATCAGTGTGATTTCAATTGTTTTAGTCATGTGAAGAGGAAATTGTCAGGTAGTAGATGATACATCAGCAAAATATTTTTTTTGTATTTGAGAATTACCTAAATACAAGGATTTGCCAGCGGCATGGGAGCCCTGGCAAATCTTAACACTGTTAAAAGTAGGTATCTTCTTTTTTCTTCTACCTGGGAGCACGTCATAAATTATTGCGGGAGAGTACTACATTTAACTACTAAGTATAACAAGGTTTTGTAATACAATGGTTAGTTTTTGCAAAATCATAAAAAATAAAAATTATGACAACAGAAATTATGGGATGACCTAGGATTATATTAATCTCGTAAAAGCTTTCTGAAATTTTAAACGTAGGATTTCTAAAATTGCCAGTTCTAGACTCAGTTTAACTAAAATTGATCTGAGTCTAGACTCTAAACTCAGATCAATTTTAGTTAAACCGAATCTAGAGCTGGCAACTAGAGCTATTTAGAATTATTTTGAGATTCTAGATTGCTGAATCACGAACTGAAAAACTCCAAATCGAGAATTTTTGGTATTATTTGTACAACAAAAAAATCTTTTAGATTTTATAATGGATTACTTCTATAGTTGAAGTGTGAAGCAATTAGCACCGTCAGAAGTAAGCACAAAAAGATTGAATGACTGTCATATAGGGTCACGCTTCCGCGACACATAATACTTTATTTAGCGTTTCTCTATCTTCACACGTGCTAAGCATCCCATCTTTTCCGGAATCACAAAATAAGTATTTAACTGCCATGGGATTTTTTTTAAATTTTAAGTACCTATAAGTAGATACTAATATTATAGAAATTAAATACAACATGGAATAAAGGTAAGTACTTATTATATATAAATTATTTTTAAATGTGGTGGCTAAAAACTACACTTGCCTAACTTTTTTATAATAATAGTTTTACTTTTGCAATGCATTACATAAAATTATTATGCATGTAGGGAATCACTTGGGTATTTTTTTTATAATCAGTAGATATAAGATACCCGAAATTATATACATATATACATATCTTTACGATGTATCCCTAATGGGGTAGTCAGAGATGCCCGAGAATAATTGTGAAAAATGGAAATTCATAAATAAAAAGTTTTGTTTGTAATCGTAAGTCATTCCTAATTGTAGAAGTGATCGAATATAACGCTTCCAACAGTGTTAGGTAGACGGATTGCCGCAAATAGGATGTATCTAGGGTTGCTTCCTTCTGTTTATTTAACAGAATAGTTCGTTATTAGAGAAATGGTAAAACATTCATTTTAAAAAAAAAGGAGGAGGTTATATAAACCTTTAAACTTTTGCGTTGCATTATAAAATATTTAAAACGGAAAATTTAACGCGATTACCTTTGAGTTTGCTTAGGACCATGGCCGATGCAACTCAGTCAAAACGTCAAGCCAAAATAAAAGGTAATCGCGTTAAAGGAGGAGGTTGTCAATTTGTATGTATAATTTTTTTTATTGTATGTTTGGGCATAATTTCTTTCTTTATGAACCGATTTCAATGGTTCTTTTTTCGTTAGGTTCAGTATAGCTCCAAGCCTTCCGAGATAGTCTCATTTAAATTTCACTGACATTGAAGCTTGGACTTTAATGAAATTTAAATGGAATTGAAGCATCGAAGCTTGACTATGTCCAAATAATTCTAACTGCTTATAATTTGTGTGTATTGTTTATATAGATGATTCTTTTATTTCTCATTCCGTTCCAGAATTTATAACAGAAGTTAGTTGTAGACCTACTCTAGATATTTATTTATGCCAAGGTTACTCAAAAGAGAGAAATAAAAAAAACTTTAAGAAAAAATTCAACTGACTTAAGAAAAACACTGAAAAGTACAAAATAACTAATAAAAACTCGAGTGCTAATACAAATATCTACATAATTAAAGACCAGTTACCTACTGAAGTCGATGTCAAGCCTATCAAACTAGCAAACTTTCTGTTGTTGCACATTGAATTGGCACCGACTACAATAACTGTCAAATTTAATTATTTGTATTTGCTATGTACTAGAGTTTTTGTTAGTAAAACATAGCTATTTTGTACTTTTCAGTGCTTTTTTTTAAATTAGTTTAATTTTCTATTAAAAAGTTTTTATTACTCTAATAAATACTCTATACAATTACACCACTAAAGTTCTTGTCTGGTGACAGAGGGAGCTCTAGTAACACTCGGATCTCTTTGACCCGCGGTTTAAAAGGCAAATTAGCCACCGTGCCAACACAACGGACCAATTACTTATTATTTTGTCATCGACATATCGAAATCGCTAAAAAGGCCATTTTACTTTTCAATAATTTAGAATAATATTAATTTAAGTACAGATATTACAATGTATTCGTCGCATTCCTAAAAATTATTTTTGATTGACATTTAAAAAAAATGTCATTACTAGGTACCTGCCTATCTAATTTTAACATTATTTAATTATAGAATTTATATTATACATAATAATAGGTTTTTTGTCGAATTCATAGATTATTTTTATTCGTAACTAGCGACCCCCTCGGCTTCGCCTGGGTGGGAAGTTGAATAATTGCGACACACCGAAGTGATTGAGATTGAGTTCATACAAAAAAAACCATCCTTTCTGCCTCTTCCGGTGGATTTTCCTAAAATTTTCCTTTACGTAAACCTTGCTTGACAATCGAACACAACAAAACAGAAATCAGCCAAATCGGTCAAGCCGTTTTCAAGTGATGCTTCGTCATACGTGTGGCAAGTGATTTTTATAATACCTGAGTACTTATATGGACACGTATTTTAGTAGAGATACCACCACATACATATATAATCTTTAATCTACCTACGTATAATATTTGGTCAGCAGAAAAATATAAGCTGACGTATAAATTACGCATTAGTGTAAATACCTACTTGCCTAACAGCAGGAAGAAACTAACTAGTGCTTCAAACGAACGTGCTTCCGTGTATTTCGATTACATTAATTGTTAACCGATTATCATAATATATTGCACTTTTAATACCCTTGAATATAGTTTTATACTAGTTTTCCTATAAAAAATAAAAGTTGAAGATGAAAGTTTGCGGAAGTGGTGCATAAGAATAAAAGCGGTAACCCTACATATCCAGGTGGTACATATCAGAGCATTGAATTTAACCGCTCCGACGAAAAGCTATTCGTTTAAAGCATCATCCAGCGTGACTTACAGTGGTGCCTAATGTTTTCTTTACAAATATTATTCTCTGTTTCACTTACTTACATGATTTAATATTCAGTTTAATAAATAAGTAAATACCTATTATTTGTATAATGGTCTTCGTAAAGGAGTTATCTATTTTAAAATGTTGAATTATTATACCAAATTCTTCTAAACTTTTTTTGTGTTTAGCGCCTTTTAGTGTCAGGTAAAATATTAGTACTTACAATAAAGTGAATAACAGGTAACTACTTACCCAAAAGAAGTAAAAAACTGCAAAAAATATACTTATAATCAAATCGTATTAAGAAATATACCTGGTAAAAAAATTAAAGATTTGTGGAAAGTTTGTATTTTACAAAAGTTGATCTTTTTTTGGAAAAATTATAGATAAAAATATATAAAACTCGAGAACTACCTATAGATTGTCTTCCGCAAAAAACAGCTTTTAATAATATTATTTGATTGAAATACGACGAAGACGCCGCCCGAGGTGATGGCAACATAATATGATAATAAGAGAGGCCCGTCAACCCTTTAGCACGGAACAGAAAATAAGGCTACGTAGTTTATTAGTTCCCCGTTCCCGCCTGTCGTAAAGGGCAACTATAATAAAGGGGCCTTCGTGGTCGCGGAAGATCGTAGCTTGGGGGCTTGCGCGTACTTGCGACCCCGAAGAGGACGAAAGTGTGTGCCAACACTGCGAGGGTGTAAGGATTTCTGTAACTGTCGCCTCGAGACATACTTCGGCACAGCGCGAAATAGACTCCGGTGCGTTCCGTAGGAGATCCCGGAGCCCTTCGACCACCACAGGAGTTTTAGTGGGTAAAAGCCCCCATAACTTAGTTTCCCCTCCAGGAGGCAGTGTCTGCGTTCAAGTTTCTCCTACGTTACCATTAAATAAAATAAAAAGATATAAGTGTTTAATATGAAATAAACGACACTGTTTATTTAGATAAAATCAGTTTATTTAATTAATATGCACAAAGCCACACCCAACAACACTATCGTTAATCAACGTCATTCTGGTGTTGTCATATCAACTTACTAATATCGAACAATAGGTACCGTCTAAAATTATTACACTCAATAGGTACTTACGAATTCTTGGTTTGAAGGTAAATTTCACTTACCTATGTTTTTCGCTGGATTTGTATTTTCGTCATTATGATCTCATGAAAATTAGTTCTAAACATACCTACTTATTCTTATCACCGATGCCACAACAACAGTGTTGGGCAAAAATGTAATAAAAACAATTACAATTAAAAATTGTAATTATAAAATGTAATTCTAAGAACATTTTGTTACACAAACATTTACAATTACATTTGTAATTGTAATTGTTTTTACAATTACATTTTGCTCAACACTGCACCACAATATATTTAATATCAAGATTGAGAATGTGTAATGACCCAGAAATAGATATATGAAAATGGAAGTCACAAAATCACGGGAAACGGGACCGCGTCTGATAATTTTATGAAAGGTGCAATATACATACATATACATACATACATAGTTTTAATAGAGCTATATTTAAATCGGAAGTATGCAATTAAGAAATGAGCCGAAATCAATGATGTTATATTTAAAAAAGAGGTAGATAGGTTACGTTAGTACTAAAGCTTGTAAAATATTGTCCCGGTTACGCACACACATAAGCCACACACTTTGTTTATACACACTAATAAAATGATGAAGTTTAAATAAGATAGCATGACAATTATCATAACGTCGGCTTAGAGTGTAAACCTGCTAAATCCATTTTTTACCGCTATTACGTTTTACCTATCATTCGAAAGAGAAAAAAAAAATACACACCATAGCAAAAACAGCTACTATCAATTTTGACTGTAAATGGATAAAAACACGTGATGAGTAAAACTCTCAAATCCACTGCATCAAAAGTTCGCGGCTAAATCCATCTTAGCCGCCATTTTGTACGGTGTTTTTGATGCCGGCGCGTGTCTTCTTGCAAATAATTACTTAGTTTGGTGTTAGTAGTGCAAATGGTGGATTAAGAATTTGAATATTGCAGAGGTCTGTATTTTTATTGTTTTTAATTATTTTATTTCATAAACTTTCTTGGGAAGTGAGTAATACTATTGCTATTAAAAAGTGAGATAACCTATTTAATATAAAGACTGGAGTTAGCAGTTTTTCTGTAAAGTAAATTACAGAATTATTGTATTTAGCAGGTATTATGTATTGTAATAATTATTAACTTTTTAGAAATGTATTAGTTTTAATTGATATCGCGCTTTTTATCTGTCTGTTTATACACATAGTAAAGTTGTTTATATTATTATTCTGTTTCAAAAATGTGGTTTCAAAAAATATTTTTATAATTAGGCGAGATATTCGTGATTGAATGTAGTTTATAATTTTATACTTACATTTGATGTTCTTTAGATTATTATTTACATTACATAATCTTTAATTTTTGCTTCATTTTTTAGATGTCTTCAAGGATTCATTGGCGAGGACAAAAAATCTTGGACTTGTGTAATACAAGTAAAAAACAACAAGATGAACTAAAACAGCTAGAACCATTTCAAATACCAATTTCTGAAGAATGTTCTGTAGTGAGTGATGTTGAATTTAAATATATAAATTTATCTGAAACAGTATGTGATGACTTCAGCTCAACGTTTAATGACGAAAATATAATTTTGGATTTAAACATAAATAACAATATTGTTGCTCAAAATGTTCAAGAAGAACAAGAAGTTCAATTCAATGACAAAAATGTGATTTCTTATTTACCTTCAAACTCGCCTTTGTCCACCTTGATCAACTTTACAACAACAAAAATCTGGTTTCTGAAGATACTGATACCATCAAGCAATGCTCTATACAAGAAAAGCAAAACGGCCTTGGAAACTCTTTTACAGGTGTTATTGATAGAATTGGTCGTAGTTCATCTAATCAAATAGAAGACCTCGTATCAGATGGAAGTATACAAGAGGATTTAGTACCATATAAAATTAATTCTGGCTCAGAATCTGATTATGAAAACTATCCAGAGAAAAGCAAGAAAAGAAAAAAACGTGTTCAAATTCAAAAATCAAATTGGTTTGCTGAAAGAAATAGAAAGTTAAGAGAAAATGGAAAAAAATATTATGGAAGAAAAAAACAAGAAAAATGGAATTACGAAGTACCAAGGAAGCCTAGAGTATTGGAAAATAGGTGCCAATGTAAAGAAACTGAGAAAGGATCTTTAAAGTGTTCCACATTTACAGAAATAGATAGGCAGAATATTTTCAAAGAATTTTGGAGTATGAGCTGGCCAGAAAAAAAAGTGTATGTTTATAATCTCGTGACATCCTTACCTGTCAAGAGACCAAGGGGGAGAAAATCCGATAAAGAATCGAAAAGAGCACAATCTTTGTTTTACTATTTGAAAAAAGAAGATCAGCCAATTAAAGTCTGTAGAACTATGTTTCTTAAGACTCTTGGAATCGGAAGATGGATAGTTCTCAATTGGAAAACTAAACAAGTACATATTTCTAAAAGGAACAACAAAGATTCTGATTCGCTTACAACTAAAAATTCTAATTCTAAGCCTTTTGAATTAGAACGTCAGAATCTTACAAGTTTTTTTAAATAATTGCCAGCAATCGAATCGCACTACTGTCGTGCTAATACAGAGAAGAAATATCTGTTGCCAGAATGGCGATCTAAACGATCTCTTTATGACTTTTACGTAAAAGATGTATAGGTAAAAGGTGTAAAACACGCAATGTACGTGCTTTGTCGATCTGTAAGTTTTGTGAAGAATTTGATGTCCAAAATCTCGCATTGTACTTTCCTAAAAAGGACCAATGCGAGACATGTGCTCTATACAAAGTTGGCAATAAGTCTCAAGATGATTATTTAGAACATCAAAGTAAGAAAGAAGAAGCTCGAGCAGAAAAAGAAAAGGACAAAGCTGAAGAAAGTTTTGTTTTTACAGTTGATTTGCAGGCGGTTCTGATGGCACCCAAATCAAAAATTAGTAGTTTATACTATAGAATCTAGGTTCCCAAACTTATTTTGTCTACTGAGTCGAGAGCTCATGCAGTCGTTGTCTAAGATGCCTCCTAGCTAAATGAAATTACAAATCACCCCCCAGGCCTCTACACAACGCCCCCATTTTTTTTCTGGGTCTCTTACCGCCCCCCTTTAGGCCTGCAGCGCCCACAGGAAGGCGTTATCGCCCACTTTGGGAATGGGTGCTATAGAACAAAGCTCCAAATACATAATCTTGCTTTTTATAATTTGAAGAACAAAGATGGCTATTGTTATTTATGGAACGAAACCGAAGGGGACGTCAATTCTGAAGAATTTGCAAGTGTATGGGTAAGTTTAATTGAAAAAAAGCTTTTACAACAAAATGAATAAAAAAAAACAACTAAAATAATTTTTTATAGCGATGGTTGCACCTATCAGAACAGGAATTGTATAATGGCTAATGCATTGTTACTGACGGCTATGAACCACAAAATAGTTATAGAACAAAAGTTTCTAGAAGTTGGGCATACCCAGATGGAAGCGGAAAGTATCCATTCCAGTGTTCAACGAGCTCTTAAAGACAAAAATATCAATGTTCCTGCGGAGTATATCTCTATTTGCAGATCGGCAAGAAAAAACCCTAGACCTTATGACGTAACATACCTAAACCATACTTTTTTTTAAAGTTTTGATGAAGTAATTTTTTTTAAAAGCATTCGTCCTGGACGTGGTAAAGGTGATGCTAAAGTTACTGATATAAGAGCTCTTCGGTACGCTCCAAACGGTGATGTATTTTTTAAACTGAGATTCACTGATGAGTGGAAAATACTACCACAAAGAAAATCACCGGCTGTAATTGCCTTGCCGTTTGATGCCCTACGAAATCAGCACCTAACAAAGATAAAAATTACAAAGAGGAAGTTTGAAGACTTGCAATATTTGAAAAGCACTTTACCTGAAGACTGCCGTAGTTATTATGATAATTTACCTCATGACTAGTTATTACTCATACCTATTAGGTATGTGATTGTTGAGACTGATTATTGTGTATCTACTCTAAATATCTGATGTGATTTATTTTGTTTTTAATTTAGAAAAAAAATATAAACATAAATGTACACTATGTTCAAGTTATTGTATGTTAAAAGAGTATAAAAGACTAGAAAAATATTTTTTCGTTAATTTTGAGAGAATTTATGTTTCGTTTTTAATTTTTTTTAATTAAGAGAACCTAACAAAATGTTCATTCAGTAGCAGAATTAAGTTTTGTGATAATTAGGTGTTATTGAGTCCATTAATATAGAGACTGAAAAATGGATTCCAATTCTATGTGATTATAACGTTGAAATTATATACATACATTACATAAATATGTTTAAGTTGCTTAATATTAGAAGGAGAATACAAAAATATTTATTATTTTGTTTAAATGAAAAAATGCTAAGTCCATTACTAAAAATATATTTGATTACAAAAACCTGCTAAGTCACAATACTGTTAATAAAGAAATAAATACCGAATGAAGTATCTCTTTTTTTATTTTATATTATAAAGAATGAAACAATACACCAAATATATGAAAGCCATTTCTTCAAATGAATTTATATATTTTTAAGAAAGTTTTTTGTTTCTCTTGCAAAGTTACCTAATATGGCGTTAGCAGGTTTACACTCTAAGCCGACGATAAGCGAAGTGAGACAAATATACATTGCACTGCGTCACTATACAATGTAAGATTTCAATTGCATTTCAAACTAACAAATCACACGGCTCTCAAAAACCGTTGTGATTGGTCAATTTCACTTTCTTACTGCATTTTAAGCGAATCCGTGACTACTTCATAGAATATTAGTAATTAATGCCACAGAACAGACATTTTCGAAAAATATGATTGATGCTTAATGGGTTTAGACAGTAAAAAGGATTTGTTTGATTTTTAAAATTAATTTTTCTTGAGTCATGTACATTTGGAAACAGAATTATTTAAGTACATACATTTATAAAACACGTTTGTTATAAATTTGAAAATGATAAAAATAAAACACTAGGTATTTTCATGTAAAATATTTTTTATTGTGTGGGATTATTGGGATATTAGACTCTGCTAAATCTTCTGATTCGTTTTAAAAAATACGTATATTATATCTTATATACCAAATAAATAAACGTAATCAAATGTTTAATAGGCACTGCATGAAATTGACGGTTCTGTAACATAACTTTTTATATTCTTTGACCACATATAATATATTGCTCTCTGTCGCACTTGGTAACTGGGGTATTACCTATCGCATTTCAGTTTTTTATGATATAATATTTTACTGATATTTTAGATTTTGGAAAAAATGGTGACACAAATGAAATAAGTAAGTAAGATTCGTGAACCTTTGGAAGTTTTGCTAGTATAGTTTCTGCAGTATCTAATAACACAGGACGGCATTTTAATATTAATATAAGGAACGCACATACGTTTTGACACTGTCACGTTGTTACACGAATGAGCTCCAGGTTGGTTAATTAGAAAAGTTTTAGGGTGCCAGTTTTCGAGAGCAATAACTCATCTACCTCTTTTGTAAATATAACATCATTGGCCGAAATCGCTGTTTTGCCATTATTGTTAAATAGATCAGAGATGTAATTAAGTTCTTTTCATTAAGTTTTGTCCATTAAATAAATTCTGAGCAAAAATGGAAGAATTAAAAAATCTAATTAAATATTCGCAATTTCTTCCAAAAAGGCCTCTTTCATTCCATTTAAACTTATTATTACTTCCTTACTGAGAGATATTCAAAGACTTAGGGATATGAAAAAATAGGATATTTTCCCTTCAGACTTGTGCCGTATGGAGAAAACAACAAGAATTTTTACAAAAGACAAGCACTTTTTGGAATCTAAACAATACTGAATATATCGGCTATATGCCCATATGTAGTTCTTTTAGCCACCCAAGAATTGGAAAACTGTACTTACAAAAGGACTTTTTGGCGGGAACGAAAGTTTGTAATTTATTTAGATGTTTTATTTTTGTGCTTTTGGGAATTAAGAAGTGCAGAAGTGATTTATAAGTACTTATGTTTTGTGTGAAGAGAATAATTGGAAAAAATCTAAATGAACATGTGTGTTGTAGCTAAAGTTCTCGCGTTTTTACAAAAAGTCCTTTTTAACTCCAGTGAAGACTAGTGTCACTTTACTAAAAAGGAGTGATAACAAAAGCAACAACGTTATACTGAGTATTTTATTATTTATTTTATTGCACACAAACAAAAATTACATATAATTTAAATTGGAAGCAGTAATCTACAAAAAGCAATGCTTATCTCTTTAAGAGATCTCTACCAGCACACCTTAAAAAAGAAAATGTATGAGGGTAGTGTGTGCTCTTAAAAAATAATAATATGTATTATGCATAATATACACATAAACATACATACAAATTCAATACATTCTTATAAATATAACATATACTGTAAACAATATATAAACATATACATGTGTAATACAACCTACATACAACCTACATGTATGTATATTATGTAAAAAAAAATATATATACAACATAACCATACCTAACAAAAGCATTATAAATATAAAAAACATGATAATATATCAGGTACATATTAAATACAATAAATCGATATTATGCAAAAGACAGATAATGTAATTTCAAGTGTCTTTTGAAAGACACTAGCGTATGACAATTCCGTATAGATGTGGGCAGAGAATTCCAGTCTGACAGCTTTACAGCAAAAGGAACTATTATAAGCAGCAGTGTTGTGAATAGGAGTTTTCAAAGGGGTACAAGTACCTACTGTTTCTGAGATTGTGATCTTTGGAAAAAAGAGAATGAAAATGATCATGAAGATATGAGGGGTAGGAAGGATTACGAAGAATATTAAACAAAAGTGTAAGGATATGAGAGTCCCTGCGCAAACGGATAGGGAGCCATTTTAACTGTTTGTGGAAAATGGAAACATGGTCCTATTTACGTAGTCCGAATATAAACCGAATACAAAGGTTGTGTTATAAACTTAGTGATAAGAGAGAAGAACTTTACACATTAGACATGTGCTTCATGAATTATATGTCTACCAGGATCTGATGACAAAAAGGGAAAAAAGAAATTGACGCTAGCAATACTGGGGAAATTGGAGTAAAACGTTTTGATACTTTTTTTTCCTTATAGCGGCTGATTCTGTGTGTGATACACGCAAATATAAAAATTTATCCAATGATCAAGGATAATTTTTGAAAATCTTACTGTGGCGAATGTGGGGTTCGAAATTTAGATGAAAACTCCAATTACTCTGTTCATGAGTTTATTAATTAATTATAGGCTATCAGAACTTGAAAATGGTTCCAAATACTGCACATGCATAAAAAAGTCTTCATCGGAAGAGGAAGACGAGGAAGACGCAGTATTTATGATAAACCTTTTCTCCTGCATCTCGATTAATCGATCTTGTTCTATGAACTGATTTTCAATTTTTATTACATGTTCACAAGATTTTCGCCATTCATCGATCCCTATATGAGAGAAAGCTTCTTCTGTTAAAAATTTTATATCACTTGCAGGTCTATTTCGAAATTTAGATGAAAACTCCAATTACTCGGTTCATGAGTTTATTAATTCATTATAGGCTATCAGAACTTGAAAATGGTTCCAAATACTGCACATCCATAAAAAAGTCTTCATCGGAAGAGGAAGACGAGGAAGACGCAGTATTTATGATAAACCTTTCCTCCTGCATCTCAATTAATCGATCTTGTTCTATGAACTGATTTTCAATTTTTATTACATGTTCACAAGATTTTCGCCATTCATCGATCCCTATATGAGAGAAAGCTTCTTCTGTTAAAGATTTTATATCACTTGCAGGTCTATTGACGTTTTTACCCGCAACTTTTTGTTTCATTATTCCCCAGATTAATTCTATGGGGTTTAACGTACAATGATATGGTGGGAGCCTCAAGACTTCGTGGCCGTGTGATTTTAAAATCTCATCTATCTGATATTTAGGTTCAGACTTATGATTTTTCACTGCTTCTAGTAATTGACATTTACGCCAATTATCGTCGTAAGGGATATTGTTTGATTGAAGCCATTCTTTTATAACAGCAATACGGTCGGCTTGTGTAGGCGGTTTGTTTAATTGTACAGAATGGTACTTGGCGTTGTCCATGACAATTAGAGAAGGTTTTGTAAGGTTGGGAATCAACTTCTCCGTAACCCATTTTGTAAAGTTATCTTTTTTCATATCATGGTGGTAGTCAGCAGATGTACTCTTCGACCTATACACCAAACAACAGTTTGGCACAAAACCATTTTCTCCACCAGCATGTACAATGATCCATCTAGGCCCTGCCAAAATACTTTTAGATGGGCCTGCATTATCTTTATTTTGCCAGCATTTGTTCACTGAACATGAACCGTGTATGTAGGTTTCATCTAAATAAACCACATCTAGCTTATCATCGGCTTCTCGATTCTTTTGCATACGCTCCAAATACTTGAATCTGTGTATCTTTATGTCATGTCGCTCCATTAAAATAGTCCATTTTGATTGGCACTTCACGAATTCGAATCCGATGTCTTTCAAAATAAGTCTGAAGACAAAATAAGATTGTTATTTTTAGATTACTATGTTTTTAGATTATATTCAAACTGAAAGAAAATGAAATTCATTTTTGTTACCCTAATGATTCTCTTCCTCCATTGAAATTGATTTCCTCCCGAAGAATTTGTAGTAATTTCATGACAGTGGGTATTTCTTTTCGTACAGTGTAAAACTCATTTATCTTGTTTCTGATCAATTCTAAATCAAAACTATCCAAGTTTATTTTTTTTTTGCCACCTTTCCTCTTTTTACCGGGCGTATTAAATATGCCTCTGTTAGATCTGTCTTCAGTAACAATTCGTCTTATGGTAGTATTAGAAATCCCTGAAATAAACCAAAGTTTAGTATACATAATATAATACACACGAAAAATGCAATAAACCAAAGTATCAAGACGTGTCATTCCTACTAACCAGTCAACGCTTGCACATGGCTCAATATCGATGATTCTGTTTGTTCTGCACCTTGTTCATCAAGTATTCTTTGATAAACATTGAAAACAATATTTCTTGCTTGCGATGGAAGAGGTTTCTTCGACATTTTCACCACTTTTTAAAGGAAATTTGAAGCCAAACTAAAAACAATTCCTCGAAATTTCAGTTGACAGATGACATTTTTTTTGTTGTCATATGAAAATCGCTATTTTTTTAAACTTTTTTTTTGCCATCAGATCCTGGTAGACCTATAGTACCGAAGGCGTCGGCTGTATGGATAAAAATTCCTTTGCCTTTCCTCTCAAGTGAGAAGGTGAAGTGAGAAAACATGGAAATTGTCTATCTCCAGACAGGCGAACGCTATTTTTTAAAGTCTATAGGTATCAAACTTATTTTTTATGATATTATATATCAATCGTCAACTGTTTTTGCTATTTAAACATCAGTAACTGTAATCAATTACTTAGAAAAGACTTATCTTGACGCGAAAATTCAAATTTCCTTAGCATGTCCATCTCATTAATTTCGTAACTCCCACGCGTATATCAGTAAATCATAATAATGTTATTCACTTCGTAATATTCTTACTTTATATTTATTAAACATATGGCTTTACGGTAGTAAACTAATTAATCTGTGATATGGCTATTAAAAATTAAGATTGATATTATTAACTAGGTTAAGGAAAAAGACATTCAAATATATACGATCCCAATCTGATCCCAATAGACGGGACAAAGCGAACAAATTCGGAATTTTCCACTTATTACCACTAGGTAATAAGTCACTCAGTCCAGTGTAAAATATTCGCATGACAGGTCGCATTCGTGTCTTAAAACTTTGACTAAAAAAAATATTTTCAAAGCAAATATGCCGAGTTGCGCGTTACGATATTGTAAAACTAGATACGGTAAAACGACTGTAGCTGACTTCAATTTATTCTCGTAAGCATTTTTTATATTTACCTATAATTAGAATAAAATAAATATTTTTCCTAAATGTTTCTAGAACATTTGCTAGTTTTGTAAAAACACTGGGAGTCAACTGAGAAAGCATGCTCATCGCGACCCCTGTCAGCCCTTTTCAGGGCTGCAATTCCTCTAATGTGCTTACCATGCGGGACAACGCAGATTTGAGAGCTAGGGCGTTCCCCGAAAGCGACGGACACCAGTATGTCCCCGCTGGTGTGAGCAGAGTGCAGTTCGGCGTTGGAGACTGCCACCCAACACGCCGTGCACCTAGCGGCAGGAAGTGGAGGGAGGAATGCAGAATAGCTGCGTGGAATGTGAGAGGTGGGATTGACGAGAAGATGAATGAAGTGATAGATATTATGGAAGAGAAAAGATTGGATGTGTTATGTTTGAGTGAAACCAAGCGAAAGGGCAGTGAACTTGCCGACTTGCCCGGAGAGGGCATCGCTCTGTGGTCAGGGGTACTACATGGAGATAGAGGATGCGGGTGGGCGTTTGGCTGTCCTACTCAGTCATACAATTAACCAAACGAGAGGTTAATTGTATTACTGAGTATAAATGTGTAAACCCCAGACAGCTCTGGGTGCGCCTCAAGATGGAGTTCACGAAGTTCTAGCGACGTTCTAGCGACGGTTGAAGAGAATGAGAGAATTGTTGTGTGCGGAGACATGAATGGATGGGTCGGGACAGCTCGAACTGGATTTGAGACTTGGAGTAAATATGGAGATAGGAGAGTGAATGATGCTGGTAGGATTGTTTTAGAACTGTGTATGGAAAAGGATCTTTTTGTTGCTAATACCTTATTTAAGCACAAAAGGATTCATCAGTACACGTGGGAAAGGAAGGATGAAAGAAGTATGATTGATTTATTCCTGGTGGACAGTCGGCTCAAAAAGCAGGTTATGGACACTAGAGCACACAGAGGAGTCGATCTGGGAACGGACCACTTTCTAGTGGTAACTAGAATAAGGGGTGTGTTTGGGGCATGGCAACATCGCGTAGTGTCCAAGCCTGCAGCGGTTTGTCGCATTAAAAGCTGGAAACTCCAAGATGCGACCACCAAGAATGAATATGAAAGGGTATTATCCGGTAAGCTTGATGATAGATTGAAAGTGATGAGCGAGGATGTTAAAGAATGTCGCCAGAACCTTAAGAATAGTATGATCGAGGCTGCGAAAGAAGTGTGTGGAACGAATAAGATTGGGAACGGTAAAAAGTGTGATGTGTGGTGGGATGATGAGGTGAAAGATTATGTGTATAAGAAGAAGAAAGCATGCCCAGACTACCTTGCTACCAAAAATGACTGTGGTATGAAGAACTTGATGAAAGATAGATATAAGCTGCAGAAAGCAGAAACGAAAGCACTAGTGAAAGAGAAGCGTGAAAGGTGTAGTGTTAGACGAAAACAAGATGGCGGACAACTTCGAGGAAAATTCCAAATTATTTTGGAAAGAAGTACGTAAGTACTGAAGTGGCCCGGCACTTAGCAGAATGAATAAAGCGCGCTAGAAATAAAACAACTTGCTAACAGATAAAAAAGATGTTCTGCAGCGATGGAGTGAATACTATGGAGAACTGTATGAGAGTGGCGACTCCGTATCTGATACGGAGAGCGATTCTAATGAATTGCCACACTCGGGTCAGGGACTGGAGGATGCCATTAGTATGAAAGAGATTGAGAAAGTGATAAGAAGTTTGAAATGTGGAAAGACTGCGGGAATTGATGACGTGACTGCTGAGATGATCAAGTATGGTGGTCCTAGAGTCTGGGATACCTTCTATGCACTCTGCAACCTATGTTGGCAGAAAGGGGAGGTTCCAGAGGACTGGCGCACCGCAGTCATAGTACCTCTCTATAAAGGGAAAGGATCTCATTTAAACTGCGCGTGCTACAGGGCCATCAGCTTGGTCAGCTTAGCAAGTAAAGTCTATACCAAGGTATTAACCGAACGTATGAAAAGTGTTTCTGAAAGATATTTGTGGGAGGCGCAAGGTGGTTTTACGAACGGTAGGGGTTGTATGGATCAGATTTTCTCGCTTAGGGTTATCGTGGGTAAGTTTCTGGCTATAAGTCAGAAAGTTTTCTGCGTTTTCGTGGATCTAGAAAAAGCATTCGATAGAGTAGTGCGAAAGAAATTGTGGAGTCTTCTGCCTGAATACGCCGTGTAGGGCTCTTTACTGCAGGCTGTGAAGTCATTATATCGAGGTCATAGAGCCTGTGTAAGGATAGAAGGTGACACGTCGCCCTGGTTCGAAGTCTGTTCAGGCGTCAGACAGGGCTGCGTGATGTCTGCCTGGCTGTTCGTGCTGTATTTGGGCAGTTGCCTCCAGAGAATGAAAGATAGTATGAGTAGTATGATGTGTGGTATGAAATTGTGAATTTATTAAATGATCATTGTTTAATTTGTGACAGATTTAAAGTAAATTTTATTATTATTTAATTGTAGTCTGCATTAAAATTAACGTTACAGTAAAAACATGATAAAAACAGCATGAACCCTATACTACATTAATATACACTGTACAGATTTATGTATTTATACTAACCACAGAGCAAGTAAAGTTTATACTAACTGTAGACACAAATCACTCATAATAAACACTAAAATAAAAAGTTCCAAATACGTAGGACTAAGTGTCGTGGTCGCGAAGCACGATAGCGCTGGAATTCTATGGATATATAATACCATGCACTAAAAAAGTCTAAAACATGCGTAAACATCAAGCTAGCACACTTGTGAATAAAATTCAATTGCTGAAATGTACAAGTACACCATTTTGGTTATGATCACAGATTACTATGTAATATATGAAATCATAATAGCAAATTAGGGAGGTAGGTGAAGCTAAACTATCTGTAGAAAAGAGCTCTTTAATTATTTAAAATATATGTAATCAGTTATTATAATAAATAATTATATATGTGTAATTAAATTTAAGTTCATAATATCTGCCGGTGAGCAATTTCCTTAAAATATACCGAACTAATCTCTTCATTTTGGCAATTCACTTTTACTTACTGATACTGTACAATATGGAGGAGATTAGATACACTATAACGGAAATGCGGGCTTTGTTCACTCGAACGATAGAGGAATTCATTCAAGAGCTTCATGGGGCGCCATCTACGCATACTACTAAAAACTCTCTAGTCTGGCAGCGGAGTTTGTTGTTTTTAAGGCATTTGTTAAAAGCGCTTTTTAAGCACTTCAAGGACAGATAGATATGCTTGATCGCAAAACTGATGCTTTTGAATCGTACAGTCGTCGCAAGATATTGTTGTTGTATGATATAATTATGTACATTCATTTTTTATAATTTGTAAATTATCGCCTTCCATATTAGTTTTCAATGCTACTATGCAGCCTATGGTTGTCTGGAAGAGATCGCTCTAAGCGATAAGACCGCCTGAGGTTACACTTTTATTTTGTAAACGTTAATGTTGATTTTGTTTCTACCCTGATGTTTTTGCAATAAAGAGTTATCTATCTATCTATCAAATTGTGTTGAGTACATGTGCAATATGAGGGCTGCTATTTATGTATCCGAAACTGGCCAGGTACAGAACAATATTAAAAAAGTAATTATGACATTTAAAAATGGCCTCTCAACCTCTTTGACTAAGGAATACAATTTGTTTCATGTAGCTGTCATTTGTTTATCCTTTGTGGCGTTATTTTGAAAATTGCGAGTCTTTAGCACCATGGATTTAAGTCGTGAAAATTTTCGTGCTATGATTTATTACGATTTTCGGCGAGGGCTAACTCAAAAACAGTGCAACGATCAAATCACTTCGACTTTTGGGGACGAAGCACCATCGAAAACTACTGTGCATCACTGGTTTAGTGAATTTAATCGTGGGCGGTCTGTGCTCTCGGACGAAGTTAAAGAAGGTCGCCCTAAATCGGTTGTTGTACCTCAAAATATTGATGCTGTGCGGGAACTAAAAACCACCTTAAAAAAAAACACTGAAAAGTATAAAATAACTACCCTTTACTAATCAAAACTCAAGTAAAATTAAAATAACTTTACAAATACGAAACACATACCTATATAATTAAATTTAACAGTTACTGAAGTCGTTGCCAAGCCTACCAAACTAAAGACTTTCTGTTGTTGCACATTGATTTGGCACCGACTTCAATAACTGTTAAATTTAATTATATAGGCATGTGTTTCGTATTTATAAAGTTATTTTAATTTTACTTGAGATTTGATTAGTAAAGGATAGTTATTTTATACTTTTCAGTGTTTTTTTTTGAAGGGGGTTTAGTTTATTTTAATAAAAAATTTTTGTTTCTCCCTTTTGAGTGATCTTGACCTAAATAAATATCTAGGGCAGGTCTGCAATTAACTTCATTCTAATTCTGGAGTGCAACGATATACAAGAGAATCGTCAATATAAATAAAGGTTATAACCAGGTCGTGTTATCTAGCGTATCTTCGAAGTCCAAGCTCCAATATCGGTGAAATTCAAATGGGACCACCTCTGAAGTATTACCTACCAAACGAAAAAAGAATTTTCGAAATCGGTTAATAAATGACGAAATTATGAGGTAACAAACATACAAAAAAAAAACAACGTACAGATGAATTGAGAACCTCCTCCTTTTTTGAAGTCGGTTAAAAATATTGATGCTGTGCAGGAACTAATAATACAAGATCATCATGTTACATATCGCGAGATAGAGGCGTCTCTGGGCATAAGTATGACGAGTATATATAAAATATTACACGAACATTTAGCTGTAAAAAAAATTTGTTCACGTTGGATTCCGTACAACTTGAGAATTGACCAAATACGGACTCCTGTCGATTAGTGTGAAAAAATGTTACAAAAGTACAATCAGGGTGCGTCAAAAGCTGTCTATAATATCTACACAGGTGATGAATCTTGGATATATGCGTATGATTCTGAAACTAAACAACAATCAACGGTTTGGATATTCCAAGATGAGCCGAACCCGTCAAAAGTCATTCGTTCAAAAAGCTCTTTGAAGCAAATGGTCGCTTGTTTTTTTGGTATAAATGGACATGTAGCTACAGTGCCACTAGAAGCTCGTAAAACGGTTAATTCTGAATGGTACACGACCATTTGTTTGCCAGAAGTCTTTGAAGAAATAAGAAAAAACAACCGACAACGCAGAATCCTTCTTCATCATGACAATGCTAGCTGCCACACATCGGCCGAAACAACTCGGTATTTGGAAGATCAAAAGATCGAATTAACGGGTCATCCGCCGTACAGCCCCGACTTGGCCCCCAACGACTTCTATTTATTCATCCAATCATCATCATCCATCCAACCGTGAAGAATAAATTACGTGGTCAATGTTTTTGAGCCGTGAAGAGGCTGTTGATGCGTTCAAAATGCACGTTTTGGAGATACCTCAATCCAAATGGAAAAAGTTCTACGAAAATTGGTTCCAACACATGCAAAAGTGCATCGATCATCATGGTGAATATTTTGAAAAGCAATAAAACTATAATAAATGCTATATGTTTGTTTCACTTTGTTATTCCGGATACATAAATAGCAGCCCTCGTACAATCGACATTAAAACGTAATTTAATTATGATTTTTGTGCAGTTGGTGTTGAAATGCGGTCCCAACCAAATTATGATTAGCAGCTGTTATGAACTGTGCTAAGACCGAAAGATGTTTATAATTTGCGTTCGGTTTTCAAAAATTTGTAATTTTTCAAGGCAGTGTCCATCCACTGATGCTGTCAATCTGACTCATACTCTGACTGCCTACTATTTTGAGTTGAGTTTTGGTTTACCTTGTGTTTTCTTCGCTTTCATGCTTGAGTTGAGAACCTCGAAACGCCTATTCTCCTCAGTCTTTTGATGCAAATAATCCCCTAAAGCTCTGTGGTGGTGGTTTTTCGGAATCACATACAGATACATAAAAAGTATTGGTACCTACGTGTAGTACGGTTGCCGAAAAAGTAGGCGACAGAGAGCCGCCAAAACGCAACATACAATACAACATAGCAATGACAGCAAAGCGACTTCCGCATCTGTAGCTTGCTACAAATACTTAATCTGTGGACTTTTTGGCGGGAACTGGAGAAGTGAGGTTGACATTTTATGTAGATTTTCTATTTTTTACATTTTTGGGAGTTTTAAAGTACAAACGTTATTGTATATTGTGTTGTAAAGTTCTGTTTAAGTGAAAAGAATGAAGAAGGTCTAAATAAACATGTGTAGCTGAAGTTCTCGCAATCTTCCAAGAAGTCCTTTATAACTTGAGTAAAACCCACTAACACTTTACTGGAGGAGTTTTACGATAAGAAAAAACTAATTTAGTTGTGATTCTACTTATTAATATGTGACATTGGCAAAGACGCTAAACTGTGCTTCATGCCAAAAGAAAAAAAAAACCTAATTAGCATCTGACATCTGCTAATCATATCACAAATTCACAATTATTTTTATAAATAATGTGTGTTTGTACTTCATATATACAATAGTATATCGGAAACTAATAAGAAAACAACAGCTCACTTTGTTATTTAGAAACTATTAACTTTAATATGTATAAAAAGTGTAATTAATGGTAAAATGCTGCCCGGTATAGGAGTTTTCGGAACTGGTGCAATAGCCAAAGTTTTAGTGCCATTTTTAAGGGAAAAGGGATTTTCTGTAGAAGCAATATGGGGTGTGACATCACAAGAAGCTGAAACCGTCGCAAAAGAGCTCAAAATTCCTTTCTTTACAAATAAAATAGATGATGTTCTACTCAAAAAGAATGTTAATCTTGTTTTCATTGTTTGTGCACCGAATTTACATGCACAAATATCTGTTAAAGCTCTTGGCATTGGTAAACATGTA
Organism: Zeuzera pyrina; assembly: GCA_907165235.1. NCBI lineage: Eukaryota > Metazoa > Arthropoda > Insecta > Lepidoptera > Cossidae > Zeuzera > Zeuzera pyrina. The sequence goes on from OU015629.1 coordinate 8,778,259, forward strand.
GTGTGTGATAAGCCTGCTGGGCTCTGTCAAGCAGAAGCTCTGAAAATGGTTCGGGCAGCTCAATATTATCCTACGCTTATATCTATTGTTAATCACTCACTGAGATTCTTGCCAGCTTTCAGCCACATGAGAAAATGTATTCAAGATGGTTATTTGGGCAATCCTGATGACCTTACACTTATAGATGTTCGAGTACAAATGGGATCTCTGTTAGGAGAAACATATAATTGGTTGTGTGATGATACAATGGGTGGTGGCACTTTAACATTGGTTGGTAGCCATGTTATAGATTTAGTTTCATTTTTAACCAATCAAACGGTTGTTAAAGTGCATGGAGTTTTGAGAACATTTGTAGAAGAAACCACAAAAGTCAATGGTATTAGGAAAATTACTGCTCCAGACTTCTGTACATTTCAATTGCAAATGGATAAAGGATTATTAGTAACTGCTACACTAAATAATCACTTGCCTGGTCCTTGTTTCAATCAAGAGATTTATGTATGTAGTAAAAAAGGTTATTTAGTTGTTAGGGGTGGTGATTTACATGGTAAACTACATAAGACAAACTCTACGAAGAATCCAGAGGAAGAAGGAAAAAGGCCTCATGATAAGGAAGATGTGATTTATGTAGACATTGAGGATCTCAGTTGCACATTAAGCATTGTCCCTAAACCATATATAAAGGGCTTGTGTAAAATGATAAGTGCATTAAAAGAAGCATTCTTACCAGTAAAAGAACAAATGGATTGGGTAAAAGAACCTGTAAGAGCCGCAGCAACATTTGAAGATGGTCAAAGAGTGCAGGCAGCAATGGAAGCTCTTCGACAGTCGAATGAGGATGGTTGTTGGACTTCAGTCCAATTGCTGACAGAACCACCTGACCCCAACCCAGCATTGTCAGCTGCAGTGCGACGTACTGCCATATCTCTGCAGTAGTTATTTATTTTAATTATGTTTTCATATGCCATTATTTATGTACCTTTGTTGTTGTAAGCATTATTCGTGTTATATTATCTAATTGTAGTCTTTATAAGATTAGCACATGTCAATAATAAGATGCAGGAAGCAGTTTTTTGTTTCAATGCTCATACTATATTATTTATTCATTGAGGGCATTATTGTAAGGCAACATATAAGCAGTAGAAAACTTTTTGGTTTTTAGGCAAAAATGTTTATTTTGAACATATTAACAATAAAAAAATAATAATGCACATATTAAATAAAATAATAATTTCTGCTTCGATATAATTGAATTGGTGTGAATATGCTGCATAGTCTAATTTATATGAAAGAACCACACTATGTTTTACTATGTATATATTGTCATGTTTGTGTTTTACTATGTTCATATGATCCATGATTATCCATTCCTTTAGCAGTCTAAATAGAAGTTTAGATAAAGCATCTTTACTGCATAGTAAAAAAAATGCAATTTTGCAGTGTTATGTCAATAAAAATTCTTCATTACACCAAATTTAGTGATGTTACACTTGGTAAGAGTGTAAACATAGCAAGTTGATAACATATACAAATAAATTTAAATTACAATATTTACAATTACAATAATTACAATACATACCATCAACAGTATGAACGCACGAGAGTCGCTGAGAGATCATTTTAAAGACATTGATGTACTCTCCTTACCCTCATTATACATCTATGAAAACATAATGTACACTAGAAAAAATTTAGAACTATTTCAAAAGAAAGGCGTTATTAATGGTGTGGAAACTCGTGGTCATGATGGTCATGATGAAGTTTAAATTACAAAAGTCAAGTGGTTCATTTTTGGGTAACTGTGTTCGTTTCTATAATAAAATTCCTCAAGAAATTATTCAACGGAAAAGAGATTTAAACTTATCATTAAACGCAGACTGATTGGAAAAGCATACTACCAAATTAGCGATTTCATTGAAGAAAAAACGAGTGAAAATAATCCTCTCTGCATATGCATTTTACTGGCTTTGTAGATATTGTTTTAAATAACTATTGTAAAATGATGTTGAAAACATTTTACCCTGACTGAATTTCTCTTCGGCTCTTCTGTGTCCAGGTTTTCTTTTCGAAACAAACTAAAAAGTAGGTTTGATGTTCAAAAATACCTTACAATTGGGTTTACTTGAATAAATTGATTTGACTTTGACTGAGATAAATTCATGTTCTTTTTTTAAATCATGGGAAAGCTAAATGAACAGTTCACCTGATGACAAGTGGATTGAAGCCTATGGATGTTTACAGTATTGAAGCTAGAAAGAACTTGAGATTGTAAATGCGTTGGCAATCCTGAGAACTGTCCTGGCCTAGCACTTTGGTAATGTTCTGAATTTGTTGCGAATTTATAGGTGTGTAAGTAAATAAAAAATAACTATCTACCTTGCTGTTGTACAAAGTTCGTAAATGTCTACCAATTAATATAATAGAATTTACCTGTGTTCAAGCCTCATGTGATCACATGTATGTGTTTTAAGATATTAAAGGTCACAAATATGTCTAAAATCGATAGGAAACAATGTATTTGCGAAAAAACTATTTTCATTCTTTGACCTTATGTATCTTAGAATGTGTACATGTGATTATATGAGACTTATGAGTTGGTTTCCAGAACATGAAGATAAAAATGTTTACAAAAGTTCAGCCTCTTATTGTAATCCCATCCAAGTTTATCTCATAATTCATCTAATTTGATCAGACTATATAATGTGTAAGAAAAAAAAACAAGTTTTGGAATATTTTGCAGTGAATATATTCATGAATATTTAACCTTTGGTTGTTATTAGTTATGCACTGATGTAATACATGAACATACTTATTAATAATAATTGCTAAACTGAATAAAATTTTATTTTCCTATATATACCTGCATAAGTTCACGCCATTTCGCTTTGGAGTGGACAGAATAGCAAATGTAATAAAATTTATCACAATACCACATCTTTAAAAGTATTTGGGGCCACATATATGAATGGAAGTAGTTATTGAAGTTTATTGTTACAAAAAAGGTACTCATTTTTAACTTCAGTCTTTTAGGTTATAAAATAACCAAGCTGATGCAATACCTTAAGAATTTTTTTTTAATTCCGGAAACAGAAATAAAACAAGTTTTTTTTATAACAATATTATAATAACGGAGACAATATTAAAACCCCACAATGTTCAGCATTCAACACGCATCGTGCACTACAATATCTAAGTTAAAACTAACCAAATCAGAATCACGGAAAATTAAAGCTATTGACGAATAATTCAGTTTTCGATCTTCGCCAATATGTCAGACTCTCTGAATAAGTGGTATTCTTTTTCATCATTCTCAAGATTCACTTTGGTGCCGCCGTATTCCGGTAGGAGTACCCTGTCGCCCACTTTTACTAGTAATGGAATGAATTCGCCGTTATCTTTTCTAGCACCGGGACCCACAGCGATAACTTCTCCGTGTAGGACTTTAGACTGGGCCTTCTCTGGAATGACGATGCCCCCTGCAGTCTTGGTCACAGCTTCAGCTCGTTTAATGAGAACGCGATCGAGTAGAGGGATGAGTCGCTTTAGTGCATTGGACATTTTGTGCTTACTGTCAGGAAATTGAACAAACAAATGAATAGACTGATCACTTAATGGTTATTACAAATCTAGAATATTCGCAACAAATGACTGAACCGGCAGGATTACACTTGAGTGATAATTTTTAATTCCATGCGTTTCCAATGTTGCTATAAGAATGAAATGGAATGGTAATGGATGACCTCTTAAAATGTTTTAGTATATAAAGAGCTCATCCATCAAATTTTAAAAACAAAATATAAATACAAAGTAATGTTCGTATTATATACAAAAATTAATGTATAATATTTTTAATCACGTGTATATTTATAAGCACAAATTCTACAGTGTTGACAGTGGCCTCTGTTGGCGAGTAGCAAAATTATTACAAAACAGCCACTATGACATAGTTAATATAACACAACAGATGGCGCTACAGGTTTGCAAATGATTTAGCAAATTATATTTAAAAAAAATTGTATGGTATTTATTGTTGCCCGAGTACTGGGTCAGCGTGTAAACGGCTCTTTGTCGTAATTTTCTCTAAAGGACTCGTACGCGTTGGCCCACACGCTGCGTCGATGTGTAAAACAGTCCCACATCGTGGTGTAGTTTTGGCTAGGGTCAATAGCTAGTCGGAGTCGGTCAGCCAACTATTGTCGGATATTTTTTATTTATTTATTTATTTATTCATTAAACAAAATACAGAACGGAGTCACTATACATCGTAAAAATAAAATTCAGCCATACAATACTGAACAAACTGAGTTCCACTATAATTGTGCAAACAAGTTCAAAAAAAAAATAATGTATATATATAAGTGAATGTGGTAACAAAATATGTATTTACAAATAAGAAAATATGATACAATACATATTATAACAAAAAAAAAGAAAAAGAACACAAGATAAAGAAAATAAACTTAACAAACAAAAAAAAATAAAAAACAAACAAAGATAATTAATTTATACAAACCCTAAATATTCATTTGGAAATAAAAAGCCTAATTTTGATGCAAAAGTTCTTGGTACGTTATTAAAAATATCAATGTCAACAGATGGCTGGTGTTGTCAGATGGCGAAATTTTGTGTTGGTGTTAAAATTCATAAATCTATGAGAGAGTGTATAATTTTATGCAAAGTAATTAAATCATACACTTTTCGCCTATTTTATAAAGGTAATAAATGAAATTCGTTCAACCTAACCTTGTAAGAATTTAGTTCACGACTAATATTGAATCGATAACACAAGACTCTCAGAAAAGATCTCTGCACCCTTTCTATGTAATCCACATGAACACTATATGAAGGCGATCAAACGACACAATTGTATTCCAAAATACTTCTAACCAAACTACAGAAAAGATCTATTAAACTTGCAGACCTTTTGAATTCCCTGGTACACCGAAAAATAAAACCAATCAAGCGCAAACTCCTGCTTACTATATCTGCGTAGTGTTCTCTAAACGAGAGTTTTTCATCAAATATCACCCCGAGATCCCTCACAGACTATTTACGTTGCAAGGTTTGATTATGTAAGGTATAATTGTAAATAATTTTCTTCTTTTTTGTGGTGAAAGATATTACATAGCACTTACTAACGTTCAGTGACATCTGATTAACAGAACACCATTTATGAATCTGATCAAGATCTTTCTGCAATGACACTGCATCATTAAAATCGGAAATAGAAGAAAACATTTTGAGGTCATCAGCATATAATAGACAATTACAGGAAAGAGACTCTATCAGATCATTAATAAAAATAATAAAGAATAAGGGATCCAAGTGAGAACCCTGTGGCACACCAGATGTAATAGCGATTGAAGATGAAACCTCGCCCCCGAGAGCCACTAGTTGACTTCTTCGAGACAGATACGATTCGACTCGGCGTAATAAATTACCGTGGACTCCCATGGCACTGAGTTTGCGGCAGAGTATCGAGTGGTTCACCTTATCGAAAGCTTTAGAGAAATCAGTGTAGATAGTATCCACTTGTGCACAACGAGCAAAGACACTACAAATAAAATTTTTATATTCTAACAAGTTACTGGTAGTAGATCTGTGCCGAACGAAACCATGCTGCCTGAAAGATAGAAGCGGCTTGATATGAAAATAGAGTGCATCATAAATCACTGATTCAAAAAGTTTAGCAAAACAAGAGAGAATGCTGATTGGTCGATAGTTTTCACAACGAGACTTATCGCCAGATTTAAAGATTGGGAATACATGAGCCATTTTCCATATTGTTGGAAAAATTCCTGTAGATAGCGATTTATTAAAGATTACTCCCAAAGGTACACTAAGTTGAACACCACAATTCTTAACAAAGATAGCGGGTATACCATCTGGACCGGCACCTTTACGAGTATCCAATCGATTAATTTTGTATAAGATATCATCTCTGGAAACAGTAACACTATGCAAAATGTTATTATTGTTATGCGAGGAAGGAAAGTCACTTCCTAGCACGCTAACCTTGCTATCGAAAACCGAACCAAAATACCTAGAGAAGAGTTCACAAGATTCCCTACAATTACTGATAGATAAATTTCCATAAGACATGGTTTCGGGGACAGAGTTACCCGATCCCCAAAAATATTTGATATCACTGCCTAAGGAACTCTCAATAGACGAGATAAAGTTGGTATGACATTCATTAATAAGTTTTTAACTTCGTGTTCGTAACATAGCGAAGGTATCATAGTCTCGCGGATTCCGAAATCTTTTGTATCGCTTATGGAATTTATTTTTTTCCTCTATGCACTTTCTCAAATCAGGACTAAACCAGGAGGGAAACCCTCCATAAACCATGGCAACCTCCCTTAGAAGTTTAGGAATGTTTTTTTATATTATGTCATTAAGCACATGATAAAATCTGTTAGTAAGGACATTGACATCACCGGAGCCCAAAATCTGGCCCCAATCAATATGATCAAGTTTTTATTGATTTTTATGTAATTACATTAATTATAATTTGGGCGTCGTACATATTTAATTGGCAGGGTCTTAAAGTTCTGTAAATTAACTCTAACGATAAATGCTTTTATCCACGCAGATAAAATTAAAACACACATTAAATATTGTGGTGTCAACGCACCAAGAGCATTATTACTATTTAGCGACTTTGTCGCTAGAAATGACGACTTTTGCTTGTCTCAGCGACAAAAAAAGTTTTTACTACAAAAATGATTTAGCGACTTATCTGACGACTTTTGGTATTTTTAATGCAATCAGAACAGTTTTAGAAAATGGGTACTTTTTTGTCAATTTAAAAAAAAAAATTCAAAATTTTCGAGTATTTAACTATAAAATAGGTACTACACTGACTAGACGGCACCCATTCCCAAAGTGGGCGATAACGCCCCCCTGTGGACGCTGCAGGCCTAAAGGGGCGCGGTAAGAGACCCAGAAAAAAAATGGGGGCGTTGTGTAGAGGCCTGGGGGGTGATTTGTAATTTCATTTAGCTAGGAGACATCTTAGACAACGACTGCATGAGCTCTCGACTCAGTAGACAAAATAAGTTTGGGAACCTAGAGACTAGAGTAACAATACACTGACTACAGAACTACCAACTAGTGTATTATCGCTCATCGTCGATAACTTATTGATCTGTACTTGAAATTTTCTACTCTAATTTGAAATGTTTTTCGAGTTGACGAAAAACGTATGGAATCCCACAATTACAATATATTTTATCATACTTCGTGATAAAATATATTGTGATTTAAAAAACACACACGATGCGTTATTTAATTATAATTTAATTACTTACCAACAACTTTCAGACCGCCATTTATCTTCTTGAGCCACTCCAAGAACGAAATCTTGATCGCGCCCCTAGTAAAATCAGACCCTGTGGTACGTCACTGGAGATGATAGTCATATTTTCATTGTAAGTAAACTGAAACTGAAACGTTGTACTATGGTAAAAAGGCGTACATTTCGTCTCGAAAAATTGTAAATCTATAAATTGTCATTGACATTTTAATTTTATACACAACAATATATTAACTATGGACTTATGTAGTCATTATGGGAGTGAACACTTAAAATTGGAATGTCCTGCAAGCTGGCGGGGCGAGGTGCCCAACTGTAAAAATTGCGACAAGGCAAAGATGATTAATAAAGGGCATAATACATTTGACAATGAATGTCCGATTAGAAGGAAATGGGACGCCATGGCTAGGGCCACTACAGCGTCTTGCTAAGGGGGTCCCTGGTAGTATACAGGAGGAAAAATTAGTGGTACAAGCCAACCTTCAGCGGAGCCAACAGGCTACCGCTGAATTGTTGATGGCGGCACAGCATAGAGGGATAGGCATGGCACTAATATAAAAACCGTACACTGGGTGTATAGGGAGAGTGAAGAGCTACCCGGGGGTCAGAATCTTACAGTACCAAAGATACCCCGCAGGCTTAATTAAAGCCGCCATCACTGTCTTCGACAAGGGGATCGACATCACTCAGTGCCCGACATTAGCAATCTCAAAAATCATGGCTGCCAAGGTGAAAACCGGACTCGGAGAATATGAATGCGTGAAATCCGTGGTGGGGAACCAAAAAGATAGACGAGAGAGGAGAACAATTGGCTGGAATGTTTGATGAGAGGGATTTACAGATCCTCAACAGAGGGTCGGAGCTGATCTTCGACACGGTCAGAGGAACGAAGAGATTACCAGTTGCGTTCACCTCATGGTCTGCTTCGCTGACATGCTTTCTGCGGTGCGGAATTGGAGGTCGAGGCGGTTGTGACGACTTCGGATCATAGGGCAATCGTGTTTGATCTAAAGGAGACTGCTCAAATCTGTATCGCCTTTAGGTAACCAAAATTCCATAATCTTTAAAATTCATGTCATATTTATACAAATACTTTTTCTTCAGTTTGTCAAAATCATATATGGGATTTTTATTTTTATTATAATTAGTACCTACCAATAGACTTCCGAGTTTTATTTCGCTATGGAGGTGTTTACAAGTACACCTAAGTTTATTTAATAATTTTAATGTACCATATTTTCAGTAATTAAATTAAATCAATGTCTATAATTATTAACTACATTTATGAAACAATTTCCATAATATTCATTTACTTTTTTACTAAAAATCTAACAGTCGTGTTAAATAAAGTTCGCAAAGAATCTTATATTTGTGTGATTATCAAACTCCGCAAACATTACCGATAGTGCATAGTTTTTTCACTATATAATATGGGTTAGTGACTAATGTATAATCACTATAAAATCAATTATTGAAATGAAGCGATTAATGTACTTACTTACAAATAATTTTAAAATGCAAATACTTTTTAATTTTTCTATTGAAATAGATAATGATATGATGATATGAAATAATTTGATATCTTACTATTTAAATACAAAATACGTATTTTAAAAATAGGAACGAAAAAAGGAAAGATAAAAACAACAAAAACGACCTGTAAGGTTTGATGATCAATGTTGGCAACATTTAAATTTTTGTATTAGGTATGTATTTTGTGTTCTGAAACAAAATTTAAAGTTTGTGTGTCTGCTAGAAGTATCTTAGAATTTTTATGATCGGTGAGTGTATCAGTGACAAAATTAAAGAACTTTGACTGATGTAGTGGTACTGATAAAACTATAAGGTATAAATAGTACGTAATTTGCGAATATAGCTAGTTATAATTAGAGTTGCCGCGAATATTCGCTATTATTCGCTATTCGTCATTATTTGCCATTTTTTTATTATTCGTCGAATAGCGAATAATTGTGTCTATTATTCGCTATTCAACGAATAATTAATTAAAATATATAAAATTAATTCAAACAGCTCATTAATTTGGATACAAAAAGTACATATTTTTTAGAAAAATCAAACAATATTTTTTATTTCTTACTAACTATTATGAAGACACAAGTATTGTATTATTATTGTTAATTAAAATACATACATCAAAAGTGTCTAGGGATCAAATACGTTTTAGAGTATCGCCGTAATTGAGAATTATTATTTTAACTTTTTTGGATCGTTATTGATTCTTTTTAGTGATTTTCACTATTTGAATAAAGAATTTTCTTTAAATTTTGATTAAAAATAGAAAATCAACTGTCAATCAGGATTCCTATAAAAGAGAGTAATAGCGTTTTTACAAAACCATTAGAATTACTGCATGGGAACTGAAAAAAATTGCATCGATATGGAGCGACGACATCATTTGACACGAGAAGAGATCATGAGAGCCGTCGGAATGTTGCAAGCTGATTCCGGGGAACATACTGTGGCTGTCGCTCTTGGCACTACATAGAGCATCATAAGCCGTCTCTGGACACGCTATCGTATCACGGGCAGCGTGGCCGAGCGACATTAAGTACGATCTCGCCTCACCACTCGCAGACAGGACCGGTACATCCAAAATACTCATGACGGAATCGTCATGATGTTGGCTACGAGGCTCCACAGCTCTTCAGGCTTGCTGATAAGCGACCAAACCATCCGAAATCGTTAAGTGAAGTGGGTCTGCGTTCCCGAAGGCCGCTGAGAGTTCCACCTATAGCACCCGGCAATCGTAGGGCCCGTATACAATGGACTCGCGAACACAGAAATTGGGAGGTAAAAGACTGGCGTTGTGTTTGCTTTTTCGATGAACTTCGTTTCGGTGTGAGGCCGGATACAAGACGTACTCAAATTTGGAGGACCTCTGGACGTGAGGAACGTTTGAAATTTTGGCAGGAAGTTCATTCATATGGATCGGTGGGCCGGATTTGGATCGGTGGAAGAACAGATCTCATTTGGATCAGGGGCAACCTCAATGCTCAGATTTATGCGGAGAGGATTGTTTCAGACGTGATCATCCCTTTGCGAAGCTGGTTGGATGATTCGGTTCGACTAATGAATGCACGACAATGCACGTCCAGACACGGCTAGAGTCGTAACACGCGCTCTTGCCGATGCTCGCATCAACGTTCTACCGTGGCCTGCTCAATCGCCAGGCCTCAACCCAATTGAGCACGCTTGGGATATACTCGAAAGAAGAGCTCTGCCGAGTATGGATGCCGTGCATACCCCACAACAACTTTTTGACTTGTTAGAATGAACTTGGGCGGCCATTCCTCAAAGTAATTTTGATGAATTTTTTTTTACAGACAATTACACAGACTGTGTGACCCCAAACTAAGCAGTAAGCTTGTACTATGGGTACCATACAACGAACTCTGGGGGAGTGTTCCCAGTAACACCCATTTGATTTTAAGCATGCCAAATCGCTATGATTGTGTGATTCGTGTCAATGGTGGAAACACAGATTATTAATTTTTTTATCTTTACAATAAAAATTTAAAAAATCATCATTTTTGCCTTTTTTGCATTTAATTGACGATATTAACATGTTAATTTCCCACAATTTGCAAACATTGCAATTTTTTTTAATTTTTACAAAATATAGGGATAAGTTGTTAACTTAAACATAGGAATCAAAGTAAGAAGCCAGTCTGGAAGACTAGATTTGATAAATATTAATTGGATAATTTTTTACAGTTAAAAATGTACTCGATCCCTAAACTCTTTTGATGTGTGTAAATCCACAACATATTATCATTCGAAATAAAGAAAATGGCTTATTAATATTAAAAATCTATTAGAGGCAGATTGTGGTGCAGAAAATCAAATTTTTCTGTTAAGTGTTTCATCGTTACATCAACCGTGCTTCTGAAAATAGTCTCTCCGAATATACACTGGAGTGGTTAGGTATCTATCTAGATATAATTGTTAGATTCTCGTAAAATAGAAAATAATTATTTATTTTATATGTTACAAGAATCAATGTAAAGCATGCTATTATAATACATAAAATAATAATTTATATTTTACAACCTAATATCATTAGATATTAGGTTAATAATTTACATGGTAAGTATCGTTTTGATGTCGAATAATTTTGGCGAATAATTCGACTATTCGCAATAGGAAATGGCGAATATTCGCTATTTAATAATTACTATTCGCGGCATCTCTAGTTATAATATGTTCTTTTAGTCACTGAAAATTTAGACTTCTAGCTTTATCCACAACGAAGTTAAGAGGGGGTCAAAAATGGTCTGAGTGGCTTCGAGAAAAGGATGGTTACGGCTGTGCTTTAGTTTCCTTTTGCACGACTTGGCGGGGGCACTTGCCCTGCCCCCAGATTTTATGTTCCGGCAACAAACAAGACAGATTGAAAATGAATATAGAGATCATCACTAAATCACAATCGGCTTTTAAGCCCTAAGAGGACAAATAGGGATATTATAAGACTGATATTAAAGAACAGATAAATTCGCGGCCATACCTTGTATTATGCGTTAAACTGATTGATAGTGGAATCCAGAATTTTTCAGCGACTTAGTTTCATGACAAATCCACCACAGCCGTCGAAAGTACAATACATAATATTAAAATTATTATACGTGAAGAGAAAACTTTGTACCCTTTTTTAAGAAAATTGCTTTTAAGAAAAGAGATTCCTCTTTTCTTAAAAGCAATTTTCAGCAAGTTTGGTACACTTAAAGTTTATATGTAGAAGGACTGGAGAAAGCTAAAATTTTTATGTAATGTGTGCTTCGATCACAAATTATATTGTGATCGAAGAATGTGTGTTACAAATAAGTAGACATTTAATTGAATTCAATTCAATTTAATTGAGTTGAATTGAGATGAATTGAGTTGAATTGGGTTGAATTGAGATGAATTGAGTTGGGGCCGAGTGGTGTGGGTGACCCGCCACAGGGGGTGGACCAACAGGCGCTTACAGCTCCCATTAAGTGGAGCCTTAGCCTGACATCCCAAGACCGCAGTGCGTAGACTTCATGTCTACATCCTTCTCGAGGTGACCCTGTTTCTACTGAACACTGCGGATCTAGACTGGAGAATGTCCCCATTTATGGGGACAAGTTGTGTTCCCCGTCCTCTGCGTGAGGGCGGGGTCAGGTGTCGGGGTCACTTGCCCCTCTTTCAGGAAGGGTATTGTGACCCCGGAGGTGGAAAAAAGGAAAACTTTTAAAAACCCGTGAGGATACACGTAAAAATCTGAGGTGGAGAGAAGGAAAACTCGAAATGAAACCCGTGAGAAAACACGTTAAAACCAGAGGTGGAGAGAAGGAAAACTCGAAATGAAACCCGTGAGACAACACGTTAAAATCAGAGGCGGGAAGAAGGAAAACTTGTAAAAACCCGTGAGTAAACACGTAAAAATCAGGTGGGCGTGCTGCCGTGGTGTAGGCGGGGTGCGGAAGCCGCCACTTCGGAGGCCTGGGGTGTCCTTCGGGGGAAGGCGCCTCACCAATGGCCTCGGGATGGTGCGCGCGGTTGTTCCCGCGCGCCTCCCAGGAGAGCGGGCAGATAAAACTGTCCGCAAACGGAGGAGGGCCCGGCTCAGGCTGGGCATAGCCGCCGGAGTCGCGGCAGAATGCCAACGCGCTCCCGTTGCCCCGGCATCAAGGCTCTCGAGGAACACCGTCAGGTTTTAGTGGGTAGACTCGGCCTAGCACCCTAATGTCGAGGAGTCCCACATACCCCCCTGCCACCCCCCTACGGCAGGACGGGATGCATAAAGCATTTCCTGACGCAAAAAAAAAAAAAAAGATGAATTGAGTTGAATTCTGTTGAATTGAGTTGAATTCCATTGAATTGAATTGAATGGAATTGAACGTTCATTGTTTACGTTCATACTATCAATTTTAAAAAGACTGTCAATGTCAAACTTATAATAGTTTTTTTCTCTCTTTGTTTTGGCTTCGCAGATTGCATTTAGCCATTGACCAAGTAATATGAGTCGAAAGTAAGGGAAAAGAAGTTTCTCGCCCTTTTTTCAAGAAACAATGTTCTTCTTCTTTCTTTCTTCATAGCATGGCGCGTAGACCAGCGCATTTGCCAATGTCACGTATCAATAAGTAGAATCACAAGTAAATTAGTTTTTTCCTATAGTAAAACCCCTCCAGTAAAGTGATAGTAAGCTTTACTGAAGTTTCAAAGGACTTCTTGAAAGAGCGCGAGAACTTCAGCTACACATGTTTATTTAGATCTACTCCATTCCTTCCACTTACACGGAAATTTAAAACACAATATACTATCAATGTTGTACTTTAAAACTCCTAAAAATGTAAAAAATAGAAAATCTAAATAAAATGACAACCTCACTTCTCCCATTCCCGCCAAAAAGTCCCTCATAATAGTTTGTTATCATAAATAATGTAACCTCCTTGGATCAAACAGTCGCACAGAGTAGATCACAGACTTTTTATAAACTAGCAGAGTGAACATTGCTGCTCAAAATGCGTGGCAGCTTTGCACACATGAAAATGCACTCACACCAATCTTGGTACATCTTGGAAAAAAAAAATAAAACAAATGCAAATTATTACAAGTTATTTATTTATCAGTTGCATGCCTAGGGCTTCAGAATATAGCAATCTCCACATATGTATATGTATGTACTTTATTGTTTTTTTATACTAATATTATAAAGAGGTAAACTTATTATTAATTAATTATTATTAACTCAAAATTATTGTAATAGTCTGACAAAAATAGTAATTCAAGGATTATTACGTATTGCATAAAATATGAAAACAATCATCACAGGATAATAACTATATAAAATACTAGACTTTACTCGCGACTTCGACTGAATTTTAGAAATTAAAAGCCTATGTTTTATGTGATTCCAGCTCCTAATCTATCTCCGTGCCAAATTTTGTCCAGCGATTTGGGTGCGATTGAATTTCACACTCATAATATTAGTAGGTTTTAATCTTACTAATACTATAAAACATAACAATTAACAGTATAAAGCTTGATTTTGAAACAACTTTAGTTCTATTCGAGGGCCCAGGAACATTTTCGGGGTGCTGAAAAAATTAATAATGTGTTACGTTTATAATAATACTTTTATTCAAAAACTCGGACCATTTGATTTGCTTTCAATAATAAATATTTATTTTACTGGACTTAAATAAATAAAGAAACTTAGTTCTCAAACAATATACGCGAAGGTGAACTTATGTATGAGATCTCTTTCAGCTACTCTTTGGTGATGATCTTTATCTGGTGATCTTAAGCTGATGATCTGGTGGTGAATTATGAGTGTGCTAGTGTGCAACAAGAGTGCAAGCTAAGAAATGATAAATAAGAAAAGAAATTAAAAATATAACTACCTACTTAAAGAAAGTAGCTCACGTAATATAATACTGACATATTATGTACAGTCAACAGTACATCAATCACAGCGTTTTTATTAAAATAAAGTTCCTATTCTGATAACATTATAATGCAAGGTTGTTACACTTGATGTGCCGTTGACTGTACATTACAAGTACCCACACATAAATAAATGAATGTATAATATTTAAAATACAAAAGTGAGAGGATTTTAAAAAGATTAACCAGATCAAGCAAGTATTTAATCTAATGATAATTAAGTACAATAAATTTAGTTTATCAATACTCGTCCGGAGTGCACACATCTTATTTTGATCACTCCACTATATGTTTTAAAAACTCATGTTTAACTCTTATTATCCTGACTGGCCTGTAACAACTATTGTAAAAAAACTATTATTCGTTTTCTCCAATATGATATACTTACTGCATCTGATGATACTGAAAATTTTTTAAACAAAGTTGGAAGGGCTCCCCTGCGCAAAACTGCGGAAAGTACTTCAATCCAGTAAATTAATTTCAAAATGCTTTAAGTATAAAATGCTCTTTGCATTAGGCTGACAATGGGGCCTATTAATATTTTTAATCCAGGCATTTTTAACCTGTGGGGTCTTCAGTAAATCTGAAAAATATAGGTACACGCTTTTATATTTTGTTCACTATGTGTTATTGTACACTGTCTCTTGGCTGTGGACTTCAGAACAGACTAAAATATTAAATTTGTAGAAATCATCCTGAGTTCAGCCATTGTAAATTTGTCTAATACCAGAAATGTCAAACAATATTCGTAATCACAAATAGCTCGTAAAATATCCTTTCCAAACTAAATTATGGTTTGTAATAATAAAAGTCACAGTATACAATTTGTAAAATTACTTCAATGTAGGAACTATTTGAAAAGTAAACGAATTAAAACACCAATACTTCATAGCAAGAATTCTAGATTAGGAATTCACTTAACGATGGAGTTATATTTTTGTATGTGGCACTATCACACATCAAGGCACAGCACTTAATCATCGTATTTAATAGTTGCTCAAATGCTTATTCAAATAAACTCTATTGCAAACCGTTTTAGAATGTCAAATTTACCTTCGATTCGAAAAGAAAACCCGCACACCGAGAGGAACCGACAAGAATCGTAACATCATTTTACAATAGGATTACTAAAATACAACATTCAGGCAGCCAGTAAATGCATTTACAGAGAATTATGTTGTTTAGGATATATACAGACTATTATTTTGTCATCAACGAATTCGTTTACTTTTAACAGACTTCAAAAAAGGAGGAGGTTCTATGCTCGTCTGTATGATTTTTTTTTACCGATAACTGCGTCAATATTAAATTGATTTCAATGATTTTTTTCGTTGGGTTCAGTATAGCTTCAAAGTGGGCTCATTTAAATTTCACTGATATTGGAGCTTGGACTTCGAAGATACACTAGTAACGTTAAATGTTCATAAGCTTTATTTTTATTGACGCTTCTTGTATATCGTTCCTCCTTAGAATTGGAAAAGAAGTTCATACCTTAGTTATTTATTTAGGCTAAAATCAAAAAGGGAGAAATAAAAACTTTTTTAAGGAAAAAATGAAAACGATTTCAAAAAATAACACTTCAGTATAAAATAACTAAATAATTTTATAAAATACCAAGTCGCTGTCAATCAAGGCGCAACAACATAGCAACAACAGAAAGTCTGCTAGTTTGGTTAGCTTGGTACTAACTAACTAGCTTGGTAACTGAGCTTTATGAACTGACGATAGTATATTCTTTAATTTCACACTTGGATGATAATAAAAATCCCATAAAAATGTTATCTGTTCACGTCCACGGTATGTGATCATTGGCGGTTTATTTACGCTATTATTAACGTCTTACGTTTACTAAGTCTTGCCAGAGTCTCCTCTATACAAGTTAAAGCCTGAGAAGAATGAGACAAGGGAGGATTGTAATTACATGAGAATATTATGTATTGATATTCGTTTCTGCATACGACATTTCACATAGACGTTCAATAGAGCGAATATAACTTTGTGTTTTTTTTCAATTTAAGATAATTTTTATACAAACTCACAAACAACGTTATCGAATTGTAGTAGTCTTTTATCCAGAGTCGTCGCAGTATTCGTCATAGTAGTCTTAGTAATTCGCGTCGATATCGCCTTGCTATATCGTTTCGATCGATACTTGAAAACTGACTCGCTGTCTCAGGTAGTCATCTAGCCGATGGACTGGCAACCTTACATTACGTGGCAAGCTAATGGGTTTTACGTTAGAGGGCGTGTTTAGGGGGTCTAAAGAAACCCCCTAGCCCAGCCCTTTTGTTCCCCGAATATCTACATACCATTTGTAACCGTATATGCCTTTATAAATGTATTTTTAAGCCGTGAACGCAAAAGTAAAAGCTAGTATGCCGTTATCGGATCCCCCTTTGTGAATATCTACCCCCTATAGCTACGGCCGTGCGTTCTACGTCGTCATCTGTAAGCTCAAATACTGCCACAAGTGGTATCAAGGTGCGATTTTGCTGTACCTGAAATTCGCTCTATCACGAGTATTCATCAACTTAAAATTTATGTTAAGTAATGAGGTCTAAATATAAGCTTATACATGTGACTTTCTAATTCGAATTATGGCTTTTCAAAGCTTATTTTGATACTATCAGATCGACTCACTGAATTATCATCACGATCTATAGAATACTTTATGTTGACCTAGAATCTCGTTCGGCACAAAGCAAGTGTTCCGTTCCGAAATTAACTGTAAATTATACAAATGAACTCTTTAGATTAACTATCCTATTCCAATGAAGTGATATATTTTCCAAAGTATCGAATCAATTCATTATTTGCTTTCAATGTCGATTAACGGGTGATTACTTTATCCATAGCAAGCAATTAGAGGAAAACGTTTTTCTTAGATGTTAGAAAAATAAAAAGTAACAGATTACCAATAAAAGATTTAAACATCAATGAGCATGATATGCTGCTAGTATTAGGTTTTCTGTTATTATATCTCTAGTTTGTAATACAGCATGATCATTGCGGAAGCATTATAATTTATAATATGTAACTAACGTAAATTTTGTCATGGAATCAACGATACGCATATAATGCATGGAATACTTACTTTTGTAATCGTCTCCGTTGCGGGCGTCGACCTTACCTATCAAACCAATAAGGCCGATAACGACTAATACAATCATACCGTCTTTTTTAATTTTTTTTTGGTTTCTAAGAGGCTAAATGAAATCCCCACGGACACTCAGCCGGTCTCTACGCGGACTGAGTATAGTGTTGGACTTGAACCGACTAAACAAAACCCCTCTTTGCTGTTAGCTCTAGTGGCTTTTACAGTGTCATAGATCGCATTGGGACGAGTGCTAGAGGCGCCCTGCCAGATGGTCAACTGCCTGAGGGTTCCTCCAGCCGTGGGATACCTCGTATGGAGGGCGGACCTCGGGCTCCAGGTGTCGTCAGGGGAGCTTTCCGCACTTGCATGCATCTTAACGGGCGTCCTATTCGGGTGAGGGCCGGGCCTCAAGCGGACCTGATCGGCGTTGGGTGTAAAGAGGAACGGTGAAAGAAGGGTTGGGTCGCCTCTTTTAGATACTAAGTAATTGAGGGTAAGAGAGAAGGAGCATTGAAAACAGTTTATTTATTTAAATATTTATTGCACTCACATAATACATAAACAGAAAGGGTACAGCTTATTTCTATTAGAAATTTCTTCCAGCAGACCCAGGAGAGTGACAGTTTCGTTTAAGAAAGATAGGCACTGTGTGCATTGTGTGACTATGCATACTATAATTAAATATATAATACATATACATGTACGTTCATATATGTATATACCTATAAATAAATATAAATACATATGCACGCACATTATAATATAATGTAATATATATTTATTCTAATAAAACAAATTATGTAATATTAATCTTAACTTTGATGTACATTTTTCAAGTATAGTAACTAACTACTCGGTTAGAAATGCCGTCTCTACCGGGGGCTTTTCTAGGTTTGAGAGCCTTGACAATGTCCTGAACTTCGTTAACCGTCGCGGGTTTGAGTTGGCAAGGAGCGGTCGCGGGCGGTAGGGAGCCTACTTCGCGATTGACTAAATGACACTAAAAACGGCCTTTCCCTCGAGGGAGAGGTCAAGTACGACCAATATGAGGTTGAAGGCCTCCTTCGAATGGGGCTTATAAAGGCTTATAAAGGCGATGAGCTCTTCGGGGAGCTCCTTGGGTAGGCCGCGGATGACCACGCAGAGCTGGCGCTCCTCCGGTAACGCATAAGTGTGAAAACCTATGCGCTCCGAGCATAGAAGCACCGTGAGCTCCCGATGGTCAACCGGGGTTGATACCTGCACCATAATTCCCTGTGCAGTGTTGCGGGCGGAAACAAATTTGATGCGGCGCGGGTCTAAGGCTCGAGAGACCCTATCCCACGACGACAATAATACTGCATTGTCCGCATTAGTAATTTATAGTGGTATAAAGTATATTATAATAAGGTTGGTTTGCACCAACTATTTAAATTCGATTTAACGATTTGTCATCTCGTTCGCACCAATTATTTAATAGCTGGTGTAAGCGAGATGAGAAATCCCTAAATCGAGTTTAAATAGTTGGTGCAAGCCACCCTGACAATTTCTATAGAGGTGAGACATGGCAACATTAGACAATTACTGAAAATCATGAATAATGTTTATCAGTTATTAGTATGCAGATAGGTACTTAAAAGTACATTAAATCGTTGCGATGATTTTTATAGCACACTAGCAAACCCGGCCCGTTTCACTGGGCGTTAGTTGAAGTTAAAATAAATCAAACAGTTTTAAAAAAAAAACAAAAAAAAAATCTACTGATCCGATCGCTACCAAACTTTACAGGAACACCCGCTAGGGCAATCTGAAGATTCCCTGAAAATTTCATCGAAATCGGTCCAGCCGTTTCTGAGTCCATAAGGAACATACATACATACATCGCCTTTTATATATATAGATAGATAACGCTTTGGCAATATCCCATACTAATATTATAATTATATATCCTTCAGAAATATATCCCTAAGGGAAATTGTATACGATAAATTATATACCAAATTATATACCAGTAAAATACCAGCAGTTTTTTGCTTTGAAGAGAAATAATATTTCTCTTGGGATGAAATGGGAGAGATGCTCATTTCCTGCTAACTCTTTTGATTGTTTTACTAAAATTCGTCTTCGTCACCGCCAATGTAAGATATTTTAATCTTACGGAGAGAGGGATTTCTTCATCTTTTATAATTTTACTTACTTAATAATAACAATTATACATCATACGTACCTATTATCTAATTACAGCATATTATTTCAATATACCTACCGCTAAGATAAGTCAGGAGGTTTTGTTATTTGTTATTTAGATATTATTTTCAACAATGTTGTAAGGTAGTTTTTTTGGAATATTTATTCTCCGTAATATCGAGTGTCTATAAATATCGAAAATATGAACCAGTGAAGATAAACTATTAGTAGTAAGTTAGCGAGTGGCATCAAGTGATGAACTGCGTTTGGTGTGTTTGTGCATTATTGACATGATTGATTGAACCGGACCAAAGTGATTCATTCCATTTATTCGAAAAACGATGATTGGTTCCTCGATAAGTGCGACCAAAATTGGTCTTTTCTTTTAGACTTTCATAGAAGGCAGAAACGAGTTCGAAAAAATGAATTGATCAAATGAAAATATTGTATGAAAAATGTTACTGCCTGATGATTATCTGGGCGGCGGCCGACGGTAATCGGGCGCCATAAAAAAGAGAAATTAAAAAATATAAAATTTCTTTGTACTTTTACATATCGAATAGCCGCTCTAATTTTTTTATATCTCATAGAGAGAAATGAAAAGTAGTGTATCACTCGGTAGTAAAATTAATTTTTTACCTCGGCAGCGTACATTGAATCTTTGACTCAAAGCGCCTCGCCGTAAAAATTTTATTTTACTCCCTTGTTATACAATCTACTATTGTCGACCTATTAACAAGTAATAAATCGATTAATCACATTATCATTGCATTATTGTGTTTCTTCGCATTCTGATAGAAACGATAAGATACCTGTAAGTCAAAGCAAATAGAATAAGCAAATTTATAATTAGCTACATGTAGCTTTCACCTTAATTAGGTAGCTATCAATTCGAACAATGTAGCGACTAGCATGCGTACAACTAGTACATAATCGTGTACATACATAGTTACCAAATCGCAGGCGGGTGTTTTTCTTCTCTGGGGGGTTATTCACAAACGTCGGAAACTTTCCGTGCCGGAAAAGCCGATTGTCGAAAATCATAAATTCAATTCGACGTCTTAGATTTGTCAATACGACTATGTATAATATGATATACATATAATATAAATATAATACGATTTCGAATTTGTGAATCGCGTATAGACAAAATCATCGAAAAATTTCCTGTCGGATACGGAAAGTTGAGTTTCCGACGTTTGTGAATAACCCCGCTGGTATATTTTCTCTGCTAGAAACCTTGCCAGTGTCCCCGTAGTTATTGTATAATTCACTACTACCATGGATCGTAATAAGTAGATTTTTACATATAGGTTTACGTTAGTAACTAATTAATCTGTGATATAGGTATACTTACTTTTGAATGTTGGCGTAGCATGGATACGCCTAGACAGAATAATTATTTCAGGAATTTGGTAAAATAAAATTATATGCACATTTTTAAAAAGAAAATCTTGTATTATATATATTATAGTTTTGTATGTATTATATAAAAGCGAACTGCAGAATAAATTCTAATTTCGTAAACAAAACACGTACAAGTCAGATAAGTACGTAGATAATGTAAATATGAACAAAAATGGAATAACTACTGCGACATATGCGATAAGAGATATATTCAAGTTTACACTGTACCTATAGCTGCGCTTTGTCACTAACAGGTAAGAATTTCAAAGAAGTTTGGTAGCGTCGTATTTACCCCAAAAAAGTTGGCATGGAACTGTAATAATTGCCAATATTTCTTAAATGCTCCTAATTGCTCATCAATTGCTCAAATAAAATCCGCAATTGCTCACAGTATTAATTAATTATTTAATTAGTTATTAACAAATGAAAATACAAAACGTTTTTTCTCATTTACGGGATGACCATTTAACTTTTCTTATAACTTTTTTATCTAATAAATTGCTCACTATTTGCTCATCTTATTTTTAAGCAAAATTTCAGTAAATTTCTTTTATTTATATTTAATTAATTAAAAATAATCATTGAAAGATTCCGACCTGGCGCTTCGCCGGCCGCTACCGCGGCACGCTCGCTTCGCTCGCTCGGCTCGCGCGTTGTGGTTTATACACTTACCTAACCTTATGTAACCTACCCCTAAGAGAGTGTTTTCATTAGGCGGATTCCATTCTGTATTAAATTCACTAATAACGTAAAAAACATTGGCTGTAAAAGTATATAGTTCCTTTGCCTCCCAAAAATTAGACATAAAAATAATATTGACAATTATTATAGTTCCATGCCAACACCATTTTAAATCACAATAGTTATTTTTAATTAATTAAATATAAATAAAAGTAATTTACTGAAATTTTGCTTAAAAATAAGATGAGCAAATAGTGAGTAATTTATTAGATAAAAAAGTTATAAGAAAAGTTAAATGCTCATCCCGTAAATGAGAAAAAACGTTTTGTATTTTCATTTGTTAATAACTTATTAAATAATTAATATTACTGTGAGCAATTGCGGATTTTAATTGAGCAATTGATGAGCAATTAGGAGTATTTAAGAAATATTGGCAATTATTACAGTTCCATGCCAACTTTTTTACAGTGTCGTATTTGGGACTTTCAAATTCCGTTTCAAAGTCAAAAATGTTTTCATCCCTCTCGCTCGCATTTAAGAAGATCACTGACCCGTTTATTTTACTGTTGGGCGTGTAATTACTAATTAATTGATCTATTTTGACCTTGGCTCGTAAACTAGACTTGAAATTGAATGTTCTCGCGGGGATAATTTGGGTTGGATCTACGAATTTTCAATTAGCACTTTGTAGTTTGGATGACTTTTTTTTGGATTTGTGATTTTGTTAAGTTTACTTTGCATACTAATAGCACTTTGGAGTTTGGACGACTTTTTTTTGGATTTGTGATTTTGTTAAGTTTACTTTGCATACTAATTTAGAAACATAAAATTCTGTCACTTACTGGTCTTAGTGCAACTTACTAAAGCTAGAAGTCTATTCGCACGTAGAAGCGCTTCCGATACCAATAATTGCGGTAGCCAATATTTATCACGATGGGCACCTAGTCGAATCTTTCTTCTTTCAGTAAGTTGTACGACAATTGTGTCAGAAAAGCTTCTTTGTTTCCGAAGTCTTTTTCAATAGACGGTACAAATCCAAAATATATGTATATATACACAGTTGGGATTACAATAGATTTATTGCTACCGATAGGGTAACGGTCAATTGTTATAATGAAAAAAACCTTGAACAAAATTGAGTGTCATGCAGGTATGATTTAAAATTTGTTAGGTGGTTTTGCGTAGAGTATTTGAAGGAATTCTACATATTTAAATCCACTTTCAGTTTCTGTTTTCCGTCTTTTTAATGTTCCTTGTTGTAATATTGCACTGAATTATTAATATTACTTAAGGCATCAAAATACCATCAAAAATATTTATGTTAGGTCGAATAGAGTTGTTCAACTTACGATCTAAATAGATATTAAACAGTATTTATGAATACAAAAATCAAGATGACTGTATTATTTACTAAAATTGTTATTACGATTTACTTACATACGCCATCTATTAGATATCTCGAAGCATGGCAGATAGCAGTGACAAATTAGATGTATAAGATGTAGGAACATGTAGAAACAACAAAATAAGTGACGCCTGATATAACGGTCAGATGGCGCTGGGAATAAATCTGAAACTATTTTAAATATAAATATTATAATTTTAAACCTGTATAATGTATTCAATCGTGAGAAATCAATAAAAACATAGTTATAAATACAAAAATATTTTCTTATTTTACGTTTTTGGACATTATGTTCATGAAAGAAGCCACCAAAAACATAGCAAAGATTCAAGTCATCCATCCGAGCCCACGGTAACGTGGGTGACAAGTTGATAAAAGGTAATAAGGCCGTCTTAGAATATGCCCGGCCCCTTGAGAACACAAGAATTAGGGGCTCCGTTAGAAAGTAAAAAAAGTGAATGACAAGAAAATTATACATATTTTTTAATTATTAAAATATAAACTGTTCAGAAAAAATGGCGGCGAGTTGTAATATCGTAAATGAATATTTTGAAGTTTCGTTAAATCTAATCTAAATAAATAGAAATTTTATATAATTTATATTTATTTAGATTAGATTTAAAATTTTATATATATACTAAGACAAAATATCGATGGAGATGATTGCTTTTAGAGCAATCCCCGATAAACTCGCATCCAAGATCACTTCACTTCGCTCCTAGTATATTTGGTTTAGTTAGAATTTTGAAAATTCCATTTGAAGGTCAAGTGAGTTCGAATGCGAAGGAAATTGAATAGTCGAGCGAGTGTCGCTTGAGCGATTCGGGTTTTTTACAGAATTGCATGGCAGTGCGATTAACATTTCGATTTAGAAATGTCAACCATGATGTTTCGTAGGTATCTACTTAAAACAGAAAAAAGCTGCTTTTTTCCATGTAAGAGAATGCATGGGCCTTTCTGGCCCCGTGAGGACGGGAGCTCTGGGCACGGACTCCGTGTGCCCTTAATAGTAAAGACGGAACTGGGGATGATCAAATAATCTACTAAAAACCCACAGATCGAAGCCAGTAATGTGGAGCGTGCACTTTGTCATTTATCATTATTACATTATATCATCGTCGGCTTTACTATACGCACTTAAAAGTTTTTTTATTTAAAACACAAAATCCGTTATTTTATTTCCATGAAATACTAAAGATATTTGAAGGTATTTGAAACTAAGTATTTAGCTTACATTCGTAGAAATAAGCAGAACGTTATGTGTTTTTTTTGTTACGCAGGAGATATTTTCACACACCAGTCCCTTTAGGGAGAAAACAGGTTACGTGAGGGAGAAATCGGTTACGTGAGGGAGAAAATAGTGGGTTTTTAGTAGTTTTTTAGACAGACTGGAGTCCCCACTGCAAAGGCCTCTTCACTTATTTATTTCCTTGTCTGGGCGACTGGTCAGAGAACGTATGTGCCATGTCTTGTCTATCGTGTAGCGAACCCAATTGTGCATAATGTAAAATCAGGTGAATCGATAAGAGCAACACGATTGTCGATATTCCAAGCTCAATACTTCGCCATATCATGATCCGACTGTGCTGGATTGGTCTTGGTAAAACATCAGTTCCGCTTAGGTACGTGCGCGCTAGATGGCTAGATCAAAACGAATTCATTATTCTAAAAAATGACAATAATGAAGTTTATGAAAAAGTGTTTTTCGATGAAGTTATGCGTAGAAGTTATGTGTTATGCAAACCAAACTATTGCATTTAATTTTTATTTACTAGTACTTTGGACATTTTAATCAAAGTTAGGACGCTACAGAATCGGTGCGTCTAACTATAGCTGAGTGAATGGTCTAATTACGAGTAATTGCACAAGACGAATAGGGGGGTATTATTAAGCTATTCCATGAAATTAAAACATTAATCAGAACGTTCATGCACATTGTGATATGCCTAATTCTATATTCAGTACGACGACACATAGTTCACTTCGTAGATGTTCTATCTTCCGGTTCATTGCCTTTATGCTTCATGTGCCAAATCTTTTCAAATCAAAGTAGCAAAACAAAATGTGATGACATTGTTATATATAGTCAATCCCGATTGCCTTTAAATGTTAATGTCTCATTATCTCATATTAGTTTTATTTTTTTAACATTTAAAAACTTATTTTTGTAAAAGGATAAACATAAAATGCTAAGATAATTCTGTATTATGGAATATATTTATTTTTCAACAAATGTTTCTTAGTATCATTTTTTAATATCTTAGCCTTTTTATAAAGTTTGCTTAGCATTTTTGTGCATTTACATGCATATGTAAAGATATATAAACGCCATTTAAATTTGGAAGTGGCCAACATTTTGCGCAAAAAATACTTTAACGGTCGATGACCTTAATTCTACATTCAGCAATATAGGTATTTCGGTTTACATACAAAGAAGTAAGTACCACATACATAATGACAGGTTGCTATATCGCCAATACAAACATACTCTCACGTCGCACGCTGTATTTATTCCCAACGGGGTAGACTAAAAGCCTAATGTCAAGCAAAACTATAACAAAATAGTGTCCAATAAAAAATCAGTGCTAATAAATAAATAAAATTCTTCTCACCCACTCACCAAGGTATAATCGCTTATGCAAAATACTTGGAATAAATCTTAATCTTCCCAAAACATATGTACATATAATAACATAAATTTAATTTAATTGACGACATCGATGGGGCAGTAGTTTAGAAGTTGCGTTAAAGCGTGGATGGTTCCGGTTTCGATTCCCGGTCGGCTCAATTTAAGAAACAACCTTTTCTAGATTGTGTCGGTTCTGGGTGTACTGGGAGACGCCCCCAGTAGTCGTCGTCTGGTTCTTATAGCACAGGGAATACCCTAATTTGAAATCAGATTGGTGTATATTGTCTGGCGCATTATTATTATTATTATTACAATTGCTGATATACATACGCATAACAAATATGTAGTAACTATCTCAAATAGATTTCGCATAGGCACTGTCTGTATAGAACTATAGACATGTGTGAAGTGTACTAAGCAATGTGCAACACTTGATACAACCACACGATCGCATTATATCTATTACCTAAGTGAAAATATAGCATTTAGTTAGATTTTGGTTGTTGCTTAACTGATAGAGGTGGTCGGCCTAACAAGCCGTGTCCGCAATCATCAAGTACGTGCAGCCGCGGCGCCGTGACCGCGGTTGGAATGCTCGCCGGCGCCAGCCAGTCTCGGACACACCTGCGCGCGCACGGCTCACACACACAGCAGCATGCACAGACTCGTACACAGATTTCTCTATTTAAACGTATTGTAGAGTCAACTCACACAAAAGGAGTCTGGCTGCGCGCACGCATCGCGATTTATGGTCGCCTACGCGCTCGCGTCCACTTGAAAGCGTGGTCCGCACCATTGTTTGTTGCTAGTACGTTTTGACAGTTTTTGAATGCGTAATTGAGAGTTAATCGCTGTGTACTCCTTATATGTTATTCCTTATTATAATAATTTAATTTTATTATTACTTTATGAAACATATGCAGGATCATATTTATCGTATATTTTAAGTATTATTTTAAGGTTTCTGTCTTACACAATTTTACTCATACTCAATTTTGAAGTCTTTCTATATTATGACTTACGAGCGATTATATAGAAGCGCAGCGCGTTGTCGCTGGAGAATCACCGCCGCCGCGCGGCCTCGGCGTCACGTCGCTCGCGGCGCCATGTTCGTCGCCGAATCCAATCAGCTATCATCACATCATATCCATATACATACATAAATATTCATACATACATATATACTTGCACTGTATACCCAACCAAGTCAGTGAGGATGGAGTGCCAAGCATCGCAGTCTTCATAAACTTCTTTCGTATCCTCAAATCTCATCAATCTCTTCACACACTCACGCTCAGTTTCACTTAGTAATGCGAGTAATTTGACATTCCCGTCAGCTAGCACTGGCTATTTGATCTTCATAAGTGCTTTGGTCTTCCTCAGCTTCTGCCGATCTTCGTCAATCTTTCTTCAGACATTCTTTTTATGTGGCCGAATTATGTAAGCATTTCGTTCTTCATTTTTACAATAACACTGTCGTCATATCATACTGTGTATCTCTTCAGTGCTTATTTTATCCGCGAGGGTGACAGCACCACAGCATGTACCTAATATTTCTAAGATGTTGCGTTTCTACTGCATTTATATTATTTTCACCCGATTTCGGACATATCCAGGTCTAGCTGCCGTACATTCAAGTGGGCACCAATATCGCATTGTGGATGGCCAATTGGATGGACAAAGCACCGTTAATTTTATTGGTAGCTGCTACCCATCTCTACATTTAACTCACATCCTTCTATCCCTTAAAAATGCACTCCTACCTATTATCTCTGTTTTCACATTTTTCAAGATATCGACCATACAATGCCCGTGACAATATCTATATATAAACCAATTTTATTCTCACATGTGTTTAAGCAAGGTATGCATAAATATTTGTACCATATTATGCCAAAATGTAATTGCATAAAAGGATAAAAGATAAGGGAATCTAAGTACAAAGTGAATTCAATAGCGCATAAAAAGTGTTTTATAGTTCTGGAAAATATAAAAAGAACAGACCGATCGGGTTCACACGACCGTCTATGGAGCCGAATTTTGCACACATCTCACGTGTATAATTGTAGGACAACCACAATTTATAGAAGGAATTATAGATACTTCAAAAATTGAACATTGTGTGGCTAATATAATTTCTTTTTTGTATATAATGTTACATTTTGCTTTTCATTTGTCATATACCTAAGACAGATTAAAAGCATAAATAAATGAAACATGTGGGGTTGGGTGGGTATTGGTATAATGTAGTCTTTGGTTGGTTTATAAAGAATGAATTTGAATTCATGTGATGATTGGCAGAAATCAAGGGAGATTAAGGCTGACTTATAAAGACAAGAAGACAGAGTGCTGGTGTGTTATTTTGATACTTGAAATATATTTTATTTTTACAAAAGTATGTTTTTAAATTTGGAGTTGTACAAAATGATATTATAATATCATTCGAGGACCATTTTGTGACTGTTAGGTACTTTTACAACTGCTTTTTTGCAAGATCTTGATTTGCTAAATTACTTAATTCGAGCAGTGTTTGCTTTAACTTGGTATATAAATACTATATGATTGCGTATCTCCATTTCTTGCGTTGCGTATCTTGCGTGTCTTATGTATATGAATTTATAATAGTTTACACTTTGTAATGAATGTTACAGTGTCTAAGTTTCAATTATTTTACCTACGAGATGGTCACAGTACGATAAAAAGTTGCGATAATAGCCATACACGGATGTTCGAGGCGTACAAAATAACATAACAAAGTCTCGTTTGACATGAGTTTAAGTTTTGAACTTTATTTGTTGGTATTAAAAATTAAAGTAGTTTGCTAGCTTGCATCAGGATGATAGGACATGTGGATCTCTGTGTGTTTAGTAGAGATCACGTTTGGTTCTCACGACGGCACACAGGTGCGCATCCGGCTACCTCAGGTGGATAGGATTTGAACCTATTGATTGAGTTCTAATGATGCTGCCAAAACAAAAACAGATTACTATTAGCAAGGTTTTTTATCCACCTCATATCTCTTGAAAACTAAATAGCAGGAAGAAAACCCTGTAAAATTTATTGTACTAGAAACGAACCAGTTT
Organism: Zeuzera pyrina; assembly: GCA_907165235.1. Lineage (NCBI taxonomy): Eukaryota > Metazoa > Arthropoda > Insecta > Lepidoptera > Cossidae > Zeuzera > Zeuzera pyrina. Next base: position 8,807,476 of record OU015629.1, read on the forward strand.
TTTTTTTATTAGGATAAGTTTCTAAGAATCTGAAACAAATATTTATGATGATTTTTTACTTTTCGTTTGCTTTATTAAAATTAATTCGATATTCATTGTAAGTATGGGGTAATTGGATACTTAGGTATCGTCTCTTCCTCATGAATTATTTTGTGATACAACTTCGTTTGTAAGTATTGAACCTACTTTTCATATTTAATAATGCTTTTTGTTTTTATAACTATAAAAATGGTCAGAATGAAGAAAAAAGACGAAGATCTATTGGATTAAATTTCTTGTTCAGTTTTTAGTTAGTTAATAGCTACTTATCAACCGCAAAAATGTGCATTTAGATATTGTTCATCCCGCATGAGTAATAAAAAATAAAAAAACATTTTTCTGTTTTTTTTTCTGATTTTGGGTTACTTCCTAATTTCATTCTATGTGCCTAATTTAAACTTAGTAAGTGTAATGATAATGAAATAAATTGACTAAGATATAAACAAACAGACAGACAAATTGAAACTGTAAGGGTCCTTTTTTTATTTTAGTTTTAGTTACAGAACCCTGAAAATGTTATTATAAGATGAGGTTATTCTTCATAATATGTGCTCGTTTTGAGATCACAGCTCAAAACTTTTGTCTATTCGAATGGTTGTGCGCTGTGCGGTCTAAACACAGTACCTACTCGATCTTGTTGAAACTGAAACGTTGATATTTGATATAAGCACAGTACATTGCAGCAAGCATACAGTATTCTATCTTCATACAAACGCTCCCAAACGACGCGCTCGAAATCTCGGCATTTCTCGGCATACGACAGTCGCGAGACACTCTTATCTATAGTCGCGAGTGCCCCGCGGTTAATGACGGACGGTATGAGACGCTCCCGCGCATTTACTGACTAAATATTATATCAATCAAGTTTACGAGCATAATGTTCCGTGTATGGATGTTTGAATACATCTATATCGAAACCGGAAATATTTCTCTGTTGCTAATTTGTAGGAAATATATTATCATAATGATCTAGTTAATTGATTGCTGATTTTTAATTAAACTGCACACAAAATCCATTTTTTTGTCCATTTCCACCATACTAACTCACAAACTTTTGAAACTAGATATAAAATACTAGTAAAATTATATAAATAAAAACGTATTAAATTTGCAATAATATAAAATGAAAAGATAATATGACAATTTAATATAGTACCTATTATCAAATACGTAACCCAAGAAAAACATTCAGACCAAGTCAGTAGCCCTATTGCGTGTTTACGTACCAAACGACCGTAGGTAATTATCTCTAGGACACTGCCAAGATAGAATACTGTATGCTTACTTGTACTGTGATATAAGTACTTGATATAAGTGATGGATAATAATGGATTTCGAAATGAATGCTGAAATAGTCTGGCTCTGTTTTACAACGTCCATAAGTTCCGACATAACGTTCTATTTAGAATAATTAGTAACAAAGTTCTGTGTTGTTAAAAAGTAATTGACCGTTTTTTAAAGAACGCCACCTTACGTAGATTTATTGTACTACTAGCTAACTTTGTTACGAACTTCCTCTTACAATCCCCTTCTCACGATATTTCAAGGATATATCTTTCTATTCTCTGATTATAAAATTGAGGTTATACGTGTACATTGCTGTAAATTCGAGTGTTTGAGAATAGTGTTTGTATTGCTTTTTTGAGAAAGTTAAAACTATGACTACTCCTGAAGTTCAAGTTTTTGAAGGAAAGTTGAAGGGAAAAGTGTGTCAAAGTTTGAACAATTTGCAATATTACACTTTCAAAGGAATTCCGTATGCAAAACCACCGATTGGAGAATTGAGATTTTCGGTGAGTAGACCTCCACTACAAATTCGTTTCTACGGTGATCTAAATTAATACGTACTAGCTGTGCACCGTGGTTTCAATATCGCTAAATTTTACATATTTCCAAGATAAAAAGCAGCCTAAATTACTATCTGAAAAATCCTCGACTAGCCAATGAAAGTCCCATCAAAATCAATTCGGCTGTTTCAGAGATTAGAGCGGACAAATAGACAGGCAGACAAACATTTTGGAAAGATGTGTTTGGATGTTGGTAATGTACAAATAACGACGCCTTTATTTCGAAATCGCAGACAAATATCGCCATTTTTATTAATATAGGTGTATAAAAATAGTAATGTACTTAAAATGCATTTTTAAATAAATACGAGTATGTGCTGATTGTGATGTTAGTGACATAATCTTTAAAATATTTAAAAAAAAATTATGAACTAAAAAAAACAATAAGATATGGAGGAAATGTTGATTTCTATTTAAATAATCATTAAATTTTATTTCTTTGGCTTTTTAAGAGTGCTTCATAAAAGGGGTTAAGGGTTCATAAGGGTAATTGCATATTATTTATATTTATTAACTAATTATAAGTATAGTACTCGTATGACAGGGTTGCACGACACTGTGATTGTAAAAATTAAGAAAGGAATGCTTAGATGGTTCGGGTACATAAAAAGAATGAGTGATAAAAGACTGACGATGAAAATCTACAGAGCGAAAGCGAGTGGTAAAAGACGCCAAGCAAGACTAAGGCTGACTTAAGAAGACCAAATAGCCAGAGTGTTAGCCGACGGAAATGTCAAAAGCACTCGCATACCTAGGCGAAAACGTGTGAGGAGAATGATGAGATTTGAAGAAGCGAAAGAGATATGTAAGGACCGCGACGCTTGGCACTCCGTCGTCTCTGATTACCCCGTTAGGGATACAGCGTGAAGTTATGTATGTATGTATGTACATAACAATATTATTAACATAAAAACGTATAAAAAAATACATAAATCGGAGGGAATTTACTGGTTTCACAGTTACTTGCATGGACGCCAGCGTTGCATTCGCATAGCATAGATGACTTCTTTTCTACCTGGTGTCATACATCTGCTGGCGTCCCGCAAGGTGGTGTGTTGTCTCCTCTTTTGTTTTCTATCTTTATTAATACTGTTACTCTTCATATTTCTTCTTCCTACCATCTATATACAGACGATCTTCAAATTTACACACATGCGAAATTGGAAAATATACATGATGCGTGGCTGCCATCAACGGTGACTTGAGTAAAATTTCAGAGTGGAGTAAGTCTTACGGCTTAAAATTACGTCCTTCCAAGACTCATGCCATCGTTGTTGGCAGCTCCTATATGATTTCTAAACTTGACTGGAATTCCATTCAATCCATTTTTGTTGGCGGAAATTGTATTCCATATTGCAAACACGTGAAGGATCTTGGAATTTATATTGATCGTTCCTTGTCCTGGTCACCACAAATCGCTGAGGACAGCAGGAAGTTGTTTGCTGCTGCGAAATCACTCAGAAGACTGCGTAATTTCTTGCCTGTGGGCACAAGAGTGGCGCTTGCCCAGTCATTATTGCTGCCTATTCTTGATTAAGCTGATGTCAGTTACCTGGATTTCACAGAGGAGCAATTAAACAAACTTGAGCGTCTTCACAATTTTTGTATCAGGTTAATATTTGGACTACGCAAATATGATCACATTTCAGAGTTTCGCGCACAGCTCAAGTGGCTTCCAATTCGTCTTCGCCGTAACACACACATCCTTAATGTTCTTTATTCCATTCTGTTCAATCCTTTGATACCGGCTTATCTAAAAAAATATTTTAAATTTCGCTGTGGTCGAGATCGAAGCTTACGACACTGTGAAACTCTCCGTCTTAAAATTCCTTCCTACACTACAAAGATCTTTTCTGATTCCTACAGCGTTCAAGCAGTTCGTTAATGGAACTTGCTCCCACTGATGTTAAGAAGTGCTAACACACGTGCTCAATTTCAACGTGAACTCAAAATTTACTATCTTTCTCAATAGCTTCTGACATTGCTTTGTTGGTAATTCATCATTAGTAATTTTTATATATTTATATAATATTTGTAATAAATGCATATGTATATTTATTAATATTTTTATTTTCGCACCACCCAGCAGGTTTGCTGGAAGAAATTGCTCTAGCAATAAGGCCGCCTAAATTGTACATTTTCATTATATTTTTCTTTGTGACTTTGTCTATTTGTACTGATGCAATAAAGTGTATTGTATTGTATAAATCGGAAGGAATTCTAACGAACTAACGAGTTGTTAAATTTTATATTAATTAAGACAAGCTATTCTCCGCGGTTTCATTCGCATTAAATTAGGTATTTATCCAGGATAAATAAAACTTATATTACTCTCTAAAGACTGCTCTACCTGCCAATGAAAGTTCCATAAAAATTGATTCTGCCGTTTCGGAGATTAGCCCGGACAAACAAACAGGTACACAGCTGAAAAATTGGAAAACGCGTATTTGGCTTTTAGTAACTTACAAATAATTCAAATATGACTAATGAGAATGACTACATGAGCTTAAGAATAAGTCTTTACTTGGAAATTACAGATAGTTACTTCAATTTTATTTAACGCAACTGGTTTGTACGTAAATATAAAGGTGTTATCATTCAACGATTTTTGTCAGTAAGTACTTGTTTATGCAAACGAACTACTATTCTGTCAAGAAAGTACCGGGAAAAGATCAATAATACACGAAATGTTAGTTATTCATCCAAATGTATTTTATCACCGTCAAAGTATGCTCCTTCAGAAACGATACACTTACGCCAACGAATATTCCATTCATCAAAACATTTTTTAAAAGCTGTTTCCGGAATTGAGTTCAGTGCTCACCGCGAATTCTCTTTATGTCTTCTACCGAATGAAAACGGGTGCCACGAAGTAGTAATTTGAGTTTAGGAAAAAGAAAGAAGTCGGCTGGAGCCATATCTGGTGAATAAGGTGGTTGCTCGATGGTATTTGATGAGTTTTTGGTCAAAAATTCGTTCACAATGATGGCCTTGTGCGATGGCGCATTATCGTAGTGCAAAATCCAAGAATTTTCTTTCCACAAATCTGGCCTTTTTCCTAGAATTTGCTCTCTTAAACGCCGCATAACGCCCAAATAATATTCTTTATTTACCGTTTGACCTTCCGGCAAGATTTCCGAGTGTACCAAGGAATATATTTACTCACGGACACCGCGATATTTAGAGAAAACAGTCAACATGACTTTGACTTTTGATAGACTTTGGCATGACAAACTCGTAAACCCACGTCTCGTCACCAGTAACAATGCGTTTCATGAATGTTGGGTAGGAATTGACTCGTTCTAGCATGTCCTCAGCGACTTATGCGATTGTGTTTTTGAAGAAAATTCAGGTCTTTTGGGACTAGCCGAGTGGCAACATGTTTCATACCCAAGTGATTATTTAAAATGGTACGGATCGACTCGTGAGACATAGAAAGTTCGGCAGCTATCTCTCTCAAACTTGAATGAGCATTTTCAGTCACTATTTCCTTCACTTTTGCGATGTTACGTACCAGAGCGAGGCAAATGTTCCATCACATCTCGACCGCTTTTGAACGCTTTGTACCACTCATAAGCACATGTTTTTGATAAAGTCGATTCATCGTAAGCCTTCTGTAATATTTTCAGTGACTTGAAGTGAGAGTGAACACAAAATTCCATTGTGATGCAAAATTTAAGACAAACCCTTTGTTCAATGTTTTTGTCCATTATGAAATTCGCAATATACACTAGAATGATAGAACTAAAAACAGCACTGTATTTAATCTAAATAACAGATGCAACTCAAACTCCGCGCCAAAATGGAAAACAGTTGTGCCAATCTAACAACAACAAAAAAAAACAAAAAATTGAATTTGGAACCATAAACTAATCATCCATTCCCGATATTTTCTTGACTGAATGTATTTCAATTCTTTACAGAAAAATAAATATTGTCTACAATTCTACATTTCTGCAACATATATGAAAGCAAATATTTCACAAATAGCTAGTCGATATTGCCTCAAAAGTCACGTTGTTTAAATTTCAAAGTTCTCATTTCTGTCTGTTTTTTCCCTAATTCTTTTTACCCTAACTTATAAAAACTTATAAAATTTAAATAAAACTATGCTGAATAAAGCTTCAAAGCTGACTATTTGCGTTCTCGTATCCAAATGATGAAAATGAAATGATATTTGAGCGTAACGAACATACTTAACCTCTTCTTCCCTAGTGTACTAAATTTTGCTTTCGTAAATTGCATTATTTTTATCTAAACGTTAGGCCGTGATAAATGTATTACAAAAATATTTCTTAAAACGTTCATTGTCGCACAGTATATATATTTTGAAATTGACTTCAAATTGAATTCTTATACTTATTAAAATTGACCTTACCTTCGTATTACTTTTTTAGGCACCGGAACCGCCAGAATCATGGGAAGGTGTGAGGGACTCCACAAAGGATTGCAACATTTGTATTCAATTCGACAGAGCAACTCAGACGATTATTGGCGACGAGGATTGTTTATATCTCAACGTTTATACTCCTAAATTGCCTACTTCAGAACCGATTTTATTACCTGTAATGGTCTTCATTCATGGAGGAGGTTTTGTTTTTGGACATGGTACAGATGATTCTGCCCATGGTCCAGACTTTCTAATAGAAAAAGATGTAGTAATTGTTAGTATGAATTACCGGCTTGGTATACTGGGTTTTCTATGTCTAAACCATAAAGACGCTCCGGGTAATATGGGATTAAGAGATCAAGTTCGGGCACTAAAATGGATTCAACAAAATATTAGACAATTTGGTGGCGATTCAAACAACGTGACAATTTTCGGTTTCAGTGCCGGCGCTGCTTGTGTAGAGTACCTCTTATTATCGCCATTGGCTAACGGTCTTTTCCATAAAGCTATTGCACACTCAGGATCCTCATTATTACCTTGGGCTCAGAATGAAAAAATTACGGAGTTGGCTTCTAGGATACCACTGCAGAAAGGAAAAGTTATAACTGATGACGAACAACTTCTAAAATACTTTAAAAGCTTACCTGCGAAAGATCTCATAACGTCATCGATGTTAGTATTGGCAGAAAATAAGTTTAAAGGAGGCATTAGCTTTGGATTCGTACCTACGATTGAAAAGCAAGGTGATTGGGTGCCGTTTTTGGATCAATCAACTTACAAATTGTTAACTCGAGGAGATTTTACGAAAGTACCGTTCATATCAGGATTTTGTTCACATGAGGGCCTCTTAATGCTGCCCCTGGGCTCGCAAATCCTTGAAAAAATAGTAAAAGAAAAGTCTTTCATTCCTTATTTACCTTTTAAATTTGACGATTCCGAGAAAATAGTGTTGGATGCACAATTTAAAGATATCTATTTAGAAAAAGAGAACAATGAAGACTCCGATGCTTTCGCTTTAGATTTTTTTTCTGACATAGATTTTATTGCCGGAATATATGTTGCAACTAAACTTATTGCTAAGAATAATTCACCAGTATATTTCTATGAATTTTCCTATGACGGCGGGCAAAATTATATGAAAAAGAAATGGAATATCAATCGTGAAGGCGCATGCCATGGAGACGATGGAGGATATTTAATAAAGATTGGTATCCTATCAGAATATATTTCGGACAAAGATAAGATAGTTCGAGACAGATTGGTGGAGATGTGGACCAACTTCGCAAAATTTGGGTTAGTGAAATAATTACCTAATCATTTTGTATCTCATACGTAATTATATTTACGCTAATATTTGATAATGTTTTAGTACAAGAGTTCAAACGTTACAATTACTTCTGTATTGTTCTTATTAAATTAAAATGAAACAATTTAAAAATTTGATGAGTAAATGACTAATGAATTTTTTATGACAGTACAAATATATTGTTGATGTTTTGTTTTCATTGAGTATGTGAGCTTATGTAGTAAGTTATTAGAAATAAATTTTATTAGTGTTTCAAAAATTCAATAATGTATTAATAGGTGCAACAAAGTCAACAAAGTCTAGGGAACAAGGGTATTGTAGTGTCCGTTTTAATTTTTTTTGTCTTAGATGTTATGCATCAATAGAAGCATAACATTATACTCGTTTAAATTTTGTAATTTAATGAATACCTTATTAGGGATAAAGCAATAATTTATGACGAAAAACCAAAATAGTGCCAAACCTGAAAAAAGTTTGTACTCCTCCCTCCACTTCCCTCCTCCTAGTGAACCCACTAGTGGATGGAAAGAATAAGTGATGAAAGCCAGACGAAGAAAATACTATATAGAGCGAAAGTAAATCGTGGGAGAAAACCAAGGAAGACCAAAGCTGACTTACAAAGATCATATGGCCAGAGTGTTAACTGACGGAAATGTCAAAAGCACCCACATACCTAGGCAAAAATGAGGAGAATTATGAGATTCGAGGAAGCGCAAGAAGTATGTAAAGAGCGCGAAGCTTGACCCTTCGTCTTCTCTGACTACGTGTATGTGTGTGTGCTATAAATACAAGTTTACAAAAGAAAAAATCTGACGTACAAGACCAATAAAAAATTTAATTAAAAAAAATATTTGATAATTATTTAATAATCTGTCCGACCTCCCAAGGTATTAGCATTAGGTTATCAAATATCACCTGTGGAATAAACCTCAATTCTCAGGAAAGATGTAAAAAAAGTTCTTCTTCGATGATCGAATTTCAGCAAAGATCATTGAGATTCTCCCGAACAAATTCCCCGCATGTTCAGTGAGATTGAGATCAACCTGAGCAGGCTACTCTAATATCGTGCAGATATTGTTCGTTAAACAAGTCGTCACCAACCTTGCGGGGTGTACAAGTGTATTATCACGACTACAACATTTTGGTCGAGCTGCTGTCGGTGAGATACGAGGAGCACAGTGTGCACAAGCTTGTTGCGGTTCCTAATTTAAATTCGCTCATATCCAAACGAGATCAGTTTTTCCACCCATGCGAATTCCAGCCCACACCATGATCGATCCACCTTGATAAGGATGAACTTCCTGAGGATTCTGAAGTCGACTCTGGCGACCAGAAACACGCCAGACACGCACTCTCCTTGAAATGGGATAAAATCCGAAACGAGACTCATCGGAAAATAGAACAAGTGCCCACTGATTGTCAGTAAATAATCTTTCAATCTTTTTTGTCAAAAGACCCCGTATTCTGCGACCAATTTAAATTTTCCCTTCTTATTTCAAAAAGCATTAAGATTTTAAGTATTTTGGGTCTTAGTTTTAATTTTTTAAATTTCGAACGATCGTTTAATGCAATTTCAATTTTCGTTTATAGTAGTGGCCAGTTCTTTTTTTAAAGAGTTCACATGAATAATAATATTATATACTTATGTAGTTAATATGGTTGGCTCGTTCCACAGACTTTGTTGAGACTTTGTATTAGATGTATAAAACCACGATTTTCAAGTCTACAAAATTAGTTTTAAGTACCAAATACAAAGTGTATAAACTCCTTGTGTAGATAGAATTTATAATACAAATAAAATACCGGATCTTTCAGTGACCCGACGCCGAAAACGGATAATCTAATTACTACGAAATGGGAGCCTATAGCTGAAACGGGGATGGCTTATCTTCATATCGATGACAATCTGACGATGCAAGAAAACCCCTATCCAGAGAGAATGAAGTTCTTAGAAAAACTTTATGAGAAATACTACGGTTAGAATTGAATCTACATAATTTATAGAACAAAATGTGTGTACAAATTTATATATCGTTCCTCTCTAATAAAAAGTAAATGTATGTACCTAATTGTTTAATAAAACATGTATTTATGCACATTACTGATAGTTAATTGAGAATAGATGATTCTGTATTGCTAAAAGTATACGACTATGCTCGGCGGTACAACAGGTAAACTGTAAATTTAAGTTTTAGTTTTGTATATTTTTGTTAAACTGTATTGTTACTATGTAGATAGGATTAAATTGTCCGCGCAGTCTTGCACAAGCTGATACATCATACTAAAAACACAGATTAATTAGTTACTACCGGAAACTAAAAAGTTTGCAATAAAAAAATAGTAAATGAAATAATCAAAAATAATGCTATAATGAAGTTTCTCCTAAATAGGCTAAAAAAACAGTAATTAAAAAAGTCTGATTCCAATAAATAAAAATGTTAAAGTTAGCTTATACCATAACCTGAAAAGCAAAAACAAGTAAATACCGAGATTAATTATATAGGAGAGGAAACATTAATTATGTTACTTACATTTTTGAGAAATTTGATTGAATCGGTCTAATTTGATGACTTAATTGTTTAATTATCTCTTGGTGTTTAGTTTCACATATTCACGTTGCAACCTTGTAAAGTGTCACATCGATTTGGCGTTGTTGATTAATCTGGAAAACCACAACGCGTTTGTGGTCGATTCTTACTTTCAGTGAGTCTTTAGAATTCGGTTTTAGTTACTAGTAAATTGTGTATGTAAATAAAATGAAATAATTTACACAGCATCGAACAGACGATTTGAAAATGTTAATATAATACATATATCCTACATAAAGAAAGAGAAGCGTGAAAGATGTAGGGTGTTAGATGAAAACAAGATGTCGGATAACTTCGAGGACAATTCCAAATTATTTTGGAAAGAAGTGCGTAAGTACCGAAGTGGTCCGGCACCTTGCAGAATGAATAAAGTGCGTTCGAAAGAAAACAACCTGCTTACAAATAAAAAGGATGTTCTGCAGCGATGGAGTGAATACTATGGAGAACTGTATGAGAGTGGCGCCTCCGTCTCTGATACTGAGAGCGATTCTAATGAATTGCCACACTCGGGCCAGGGACTGGAGGATGCCATTAGTATGAAAGAGATTGAGAAAGTGATAAGAAGTTTGAAATGTGGAAAGGCTGCGGGAATTGATGAGGTGACTGCTGAGATGATCAAGTAAGGTGGTCCTAGGGTCTGGGATACCTTTTGTGCACTCTGCAACCTTTGTTGGCAGAAGGGGGAGGTTCCAGAGGACTGGCGCACGGCAATCATAGCACCTTTATATAAAGGGAAAGGTTCCTACCTAGATTGTGCGTGCTATAGGGCCGTCAGCTTGGTCAGCTTAGCGAGTAAAGCCTATACTAAAGTATTGACTGAACGTATGAAAGGCGTTTCAGAAAGATATTTGTGGGAGGCGCAAGGTGGATTCAGGAACGGTAGGGGTTGTATGGATCAGATTTTCTCGCTCCGCGTTATCGTGGGAAGGTTTCTGGCTTTAGGTCGGAAAGTTTTCTGCGCTTTCGTGGATCTAGAGAAAGCATTCGATAGAGTAGTGCGGAAGAAATTGTGGAGTCTTCTGCCTGAATATGGCGTGGAGGGCTCCTTACTGCAGGCTGTGAGGTCATTATATAGAGACCACAGAGCCTGTGTAAGGATAGACGGGCACATGTCGCCCTGGTTTGAAGTCTGTTCTGGTGTCAGACAGGGCTGCGTGATGTCTGCCTGGCTATTCGTGCTGTATTTGGACAGTTGCCTCCAGAGATTGAAAGGTAATATGAGTGGTATGGGATGTGGTGACACAGTGTTAAACTGTCTATTGTACGCTGACGATGCTGTGCTAATAGCACCATCAGAAGCAGAATTGCAGACACTAGTCACGTGCATGAAAGAAGATTGTGAAGTAAAAGGATTGAAAATGAATGTGAACAAAACTAAGGTTCTGGTGTTTGAAAGAGGAGCGGTACAAACGAAATGTGTGATTTGTGTAAATGGAAAATGTCTAGAACAGGTGAATGAAATTGTGTACCTGGGGAGTGCGTTTTCGAGGGATGGAAGATGTGAGTTGGATGTGGAGAGACGGGTAGCAGCTGGCAATAAAGTGAACGGTGCTCTGTCCGCATTAGTGGGTAGTGTGAATATATCTAACACTGCTAAAATGGCCATCCACAATGCGGTGTTGGTGCCAACTTTGTTGTACGGTAGTGAGGCCTGGATATGCCCAAAATCGAGTGAAAGTATGTTAAATGCTGTGGAGATGCGGTCTTTCAGAAATATGTGCGGTGTCACGCTTGCAGACAGGAGAAGCAATGATGAGATACGCAGTATGACAGGGTTGCACAACAGTGTTATTGTAAAAATGAAGAAAGGAATGCTTAGATGGTTCGGGCACATGGAAAGAATGAGTGATGAAAGACTGACGAAGAAAATATACAGAGCGAAAGTGAGTGGTAAAAGAAGCCAAGGAAGACCAAGGCTGACTTATGAAGATCAAATAGCCAGAGTGTTAGCAGACGGAAATGTCAAAAGCACTCGCATACCTAGGCGAAAATGTGTGAGGAGAATGATGAGATTTGAGGAAGCGAAAGAGGTGTGTAAGGACCGCGACTCCTGGCGCTCCGTCCTCTCTGACTACCCCGTTGGGGATACAGCGTGAAGTTATGTTATGTTATGTTATGTTATCCTACATATTTTACAGCACTACCATTAATAATAATATAATAATAGACTCAGACATTTCACACAGAGCCATCTAGTCCCAAAGTAAGCAGCACAGCGTTTGTGTTATGGGTACTAGACAACTGATATACTACTTATATCCTTTTTTTTTTGTAAATAAATACATATTATACATAAACATCCAGACTCAGGGCGGGAATCGAACCCGCAACCCCCGTTTACTTTCCGACGCGCTTAGCCGTTGCGCCACGGAGGTAGTCAATAGTATTAATAATTTCAGTACCACTGTATTTGTACGTCTATTGGCACTTTTATTTATTTATATATATTGCCCACACAAACATTATAAAAAACATACAGAAAAATGAACAAAAGGTACAGTTTATTTAAATTTCTTCCAGCAGACCTGCAAGAGTTTCAAATTCAAAATAGAAAAGATAGACAAGATATAATGATAATAAAATACCCTAATATAAATTACATATATTTACTATACACAAATACATAACATATCATGTTTTAAATACATAAATATAAATATATACTTAGAGACAGATAAACATACTTGAAGCTGTAAATAAATAAATAAAAGTTTAACGTATATCTTTCATGTAGTGCTCCTTGACAGCATGCCTGAAACAAGCAATGGACTGGCTTTCCCGAATATGTGAAGGAAGAGCATTTCACAGTCTTCTACTTTGTTACATAGTTTATAATTTTTTGTACCTATGTACTTCTTTCGATTCGTATAATTTTCAGTTCTAATAGAACAGTTAATCAATAGTGCCAGGTCAGACTGGCTGTCGCGACCAGCAGGTCGCGATGTGGAATATTCAGGTGCATCCGAACCTGCCCTCGGATTTCTCATACGGATACCTTCTCTTCTACAATTTTTTGAAATTAAAAGCGACCAAATTTTTATGGGCTGTTTCTTTTTTCAGGAAAATCGTTACATTTAAACAAAAAACATTTAGTATTTGGTAATCTAATCTTATTGTTATATCCATATTACATATTTTGAAACAATAACAAAGCCGTATCTACACATAAAAATATTTTTGAAAAAATTATTGGGATAGACTTTTTAGGCTATCTTAAATCCAAAACAAACATTTTGTATTTTTCTTTGTTTGTTTGTACAAGTCTTTTTATTAAATCCATATCATTTTGTAACAGTAACCGAGTCGTAACTGTTTTTGACAAAATTACTGGGATAGACTTAGGTTTTTTGAATACAAAACAAACTTTTTGTGCTTTTATTTGCCTGTCCGTTTGTATGTTAAGTTTCACTAAATAATGTACTTACCTTTTGTGTGGTTTCTATGATTTTACACAAATTACTAATAATATATACAATATGTATATACTATACTATGATGTCGTAGTGACAAGGGTAAATAGAGCAAACTAACTTAATTACATTTTCTAAATGTAACCTTATTAGGAAATCAGACATTTTTTTCTAAATCTATGTGAACTAAGTAACGGGCAAAAGCTAGTTTTCATACATACATACATGATTTATGTTCGCCGTTCGCCGTATTAACGCCGTATCTCTAACGGGGTAGTCAGAGAGGACGGACTAGTTTTCATAATAATGTTTATTATTAAACAGTATGTATTCATCATAATTTTTTTGTCGTTGATGACAACTTCTTTTTATCTAATTGTCTAATTATAATTACATACTCAAAATCAAAAACGATTTGAAATAATATTACGTACGAGTAATTAGGCTCTCGGACATACGTATGTATACGTACATATGTATCTAGGGTAACTTTGTTTTTGGTAACGGAGGAGAAACCAGCTCACAGGTACCCCCAGGTACAGTCCCGTGGGACTATGGTATATGGGGCATACTCACGTAAATTCCTGCGATATTCGACCTCGGCGCGCTGTCAAGGGGCTCCAGGATCTCCTACGGAAAGTACCAAGCCCATCTCACACTTTGCCGAGGTACTTCTCGGGAGGCAGCTACAGAAGCCTCCTGCACCCTTGCAGTGTCACGACATCGCGCACCAGACGCGCTGTCGTCCTCCTCGAGATACCGTGGATGCGCGACCGGAGCCTGTACTCCGTTCGGCCGTGATCCCTAAGGCTCCTTTGGGTCCTTCTAACGGCAGACGGAGATCACATTAGCCTCATTTTCTGAACCGGGCTACAGGGCAGGCATATGATTAACCTATTCTCACTTAGTTCCACGAGTACATAACAGTAATCGATGAGTGTGATTATCGCAGATTTAAGGATTACGTCGATTACGATAAGATCTCGGTTACTATTTTAACCTTGAAGGTTATCTAATATATATGTGTCGTATACGTACGTCACCTATCTATACGTATTCGTTATTTTTCAAAGACTTAATAATTATGTGAAAGGAACTGAAATATTTATGTCATCAGTTCTTTATGGGATATATATGATGGAGCTATACAATTAGTATTTTTATCTACAAATCTCAATATTTAAAATTGACGGTTTTCTCTATAAATTTGCTACTTTTGATCACATCTTCTTTAAAATTAATAGTCTTTAAAAAACTTCTAAATTAACAGTTTTCACAATAAAATTTTGGTTACAACTTCAATCACTGAAACTTTAAAGTGGTGTAATGGTGATAATGAATGCTTGGGAGGAAATCGTGAGGTCAAAAGTAGGCTAAGGTTTAGATTGTTTCACATTGGGTAAAATTTTGCAAATGTTTTTGTAACTTTATACAAACACGACGATATATTTATAACACTTTTTTGGTTAGGTTAGGTTAGGTCTTTCGGAGAACAGGGTTTAATGGCTGCCCATTGAGGAAAACCGACGGACGTCCCTACACAGAATCTACAATCTAGGTTAGATCTTCATACCACAACGAGCCGAACGAGCAAAGTGAGCGTGCCGCGGCAGCGGCCGGCAAAGCGCCTGAACCGAATCCGCTTTATACATGGAGCAGTATTGAAACAGGAGTCCGTACTTTAAAGAGATATTTGAAGTCGAGAAATCACATCTTTACGTGTGGAGTGGTACGTCGTTCTTATGGACTTTTGGCAAACCATATATCTTCGGTGGTTGGAAGCTCCTAGGTCTAGAGCCGTTCAAACGCATCGTCCGTAAAAAGACTCTTGTAGTCCCTGATGAGTGATATGACACTGGTTTGTAAACAGAACTGTCTCGTAGTCGCTAAAATTAATAATTACGGTGGCGTTTCCCTTTATCGGTCTTTAGCACTAAAATATCGGGGTTCTTTCGAATTTCTTGTATTGCTAGACGCTCTTTCGTAGTTACGTTTGGTTTACGAAAACTCCATTAAGACTGTGTATAGTCCGCACTCTAAAATGGCAAAGCACTTGCTTACTCCGAAGGATGTCATTCCCTTCCAGACACCTGGTGTCTGCAAGGTGGATTGCAGTTGTGGTAGTTCCTATATCGGATAGACGAAAAGAACAATAGCAGAAAGAGTCAAAGAACATATCACAGCTGTCAGAAAACGACAGACAAATAGGTCAGCCATTGTCGAGCACTTGCTGGAGTCGGGACCCAATCACTGGATTGAAGTGCATCAGCCACAGTTCTTTTCCACCGATCGACACTTTTACTCCAGAATAGCACGAGAGGCGATTGAAATCAAGAAATACCATAATTTCAACCAGGAAGATGAATACCGCTTATCAACATCATGAAATCCTGTCATCAGTGAGTGTCCGGAGCCGGAAAACCGGACGTCGCCAATGTGTAGATGTCGTTAGTGTAGTGTGTCGAAGTACCGACAGTGACAATAACAAAAAGTAAAAAATGCATTGAATGAGTGTGGGTAGTTGCAAAAAACCGCACGCTACGAAGACGTCATTCATCCTCATCAGTCTGCACGTGACCACGATCGGTGCAATCCGGTTGAAACGTCGGGATAAAAAAGGTAATTAGCCTTAAAGTATAAACGCGACATAGACCCGTTAGTAAATATTGTAAGACACTAGTAGATGTATTTCCGTGGTATTTCCAGGGGCAATATTGAAATAGGAGTCCACACTAAGGAGATAGTTGAAGTCGAAATTTAATCTTGAAACATCTGTGTATCCTTCCATCTCTTCATCTTTTGCTGTTGGTATATGTATATACAAGCAATCTTATATATACCAGTAGGTATATTTCCAAGTTATTTCGAGGAGTTAGAAAGAGACGTTGTGAAATTGCACCAACTTCATCAAGGAATATATTACTCGTCTAACTGCATTGGTTGCGCCGGATGTGCAGGCATTGTCAGGATGACAGCTTGTCAAGTTTATTGACTTAGTTTATAGAAAATTCATTTATTTATTTATTTATCTATCTATAAAATGTTATTTTACATAGCACAATCTGTTATTTTAAATGATTGCTTATTTTTTTTTATTGGCAATAATTATTTTATAGCGTCTTAAGATTTTTTAAATCTAATATCGATTTAATGAAGGAGTAATATTGTATTTTATTGTATGACATTGTATTTTTTATTAGCAATTCATAGCAATTTTGTCTACATTTTCACCAATTTTGAACAGCCGTTAAATACATTTCGTTTTTAATCATCTCAATCTCAATGGTGTAGAAAAAAGCAAAATATTTTGTTTCAACCATGCTTCGACCAGAATTTTAATGACTATTCTCGATGAACAGCTAAATTATCGAATGGCTGACATTTGGCTCGTTGAGTCTACTTAGCTTCATCAAATATTGTAGTGTGTTGTACACGATTGTATACTTATTTTTTAACAGTAGATCTACTTTATATTGACATCAAGGGGGGCTATTCACAAACGTCGGAAACTTTCCGTGGCGGAAAGGCCGATCGTCGAAAAGCATGAATTCAATCCGACGGCTTGGATTTGTGAATACGACAATATATAATATGATATATATATAATATAAATATAATACGATTTCGGATTTGTGAATCGCATATAGACAAAATCATCGAAAAGTTTCCTGTCGGATACGGAAAGTTGAGTTTCCGACGTTTGTGAATAACCCGCAGATGGGTTGTTATTTTGCAACACTTGCTAATTACATTCCGAACATCGCAATTTCAATAATAAATTTTATTGCTACCCTTTAGAGTTTATTATAGATCAATAACACTTATAATTAAAATCACATTAATTTTAAAATATATATTTTGGGTTATGTGTTAAAGTTCATTTTTCTATAAAATTAGTCCGAATGTTAACATCTCAATATATTTCCGAAATTGCCACTTATGACGAAACAGCCGTGTTACTGAGGGCAACAGCTTTTTGTGTATTTTACCAGTGAGTGTAAACATGATGTAATTTATTGACGTTTAGATAATATTTTCATTGAGATGTATCATGCGATTCTATTTATGTTGATGTTTCATTAATTGCTTGAAAAAATTAAAGATAAGCCATAAATAGATATGTTACCTATCTTACAAATTGATTACATTATTATAGCTTGTCCAGAAGCACTAGAACCCGCCTACGGTATCGTGAAGAAACGGGAGGCGGGAGAATGGAACAGTAACACGTACAGTCGCACACGTCAGAAATTTTCCTCTGATTATAATATTAAGAACGTATTTACTTAAGTCAAAGACAAATCAGTTTGTTAAAGTAAACCCAGTTAAAAGGCACTTCTTACAGTCAAATCTACCATCGCCACGGAAGACAACCTATACTGAGAAGAATCGACCGGAAACTAGGTACAATTTTCAATATTGTTTCGCAATATATTAAAATACAATGGTCAGAAAGACAGATTAAACAGGGAGGTTTATTCGCAGATTAATGAAATCGTCAATTTTAGTACTGACCTACCTTATAAAAATATTTTCTTACGAATTTTCGTCTCGTCACAAGTTAAAAACCCATTTTGCCCCATTGGCTCTGCACACCAAATTCTTTACCGTTAAGTAAGAATTCAAATTTGGCGCGTGTGAAACGGACTCCGAAAGTTGAACTTAAAAAAAACAAATTATTCTCTCTTTTGCTGTTGTTGTATTGATACATACCTATTGCTTTTCATTTGCACTTAGGTAAATACTGTAAATGTTTTAGTTCGAGGACCACGAAAAAATTTCTTTTATTAGAGATAAGGGCATATCTACCTCAGTATATTTGAAATCTTTGAATACAAGGTGATCATAAACTGTGTTCGACCAGCAGCAGTTTCGCCCAGCAACACTAGCCCGTGTGCATAACGAAACAGTCGATAAACGTAACGACAAAAGGAACGGTTTCTTTTTTTCGTTTCGTCTCATTTGATTCAAGTGTCTATAAAGTAAATCTTACCAGTGTCTACGTAGTTACTGCGTTATTCAT
Source organism: Zeuzera pyrina (assembly GCA_907165235.1). NCBI lineage: Eukaryota > Metazoa > Arthropoda > Insecta > Lepidoptera > Cossidae > Zeuzera > Zeuzera pyrina. The sequence continues at coordinate 8,826,079 of OU015629.1, forward strand.
CATTACGTAACACAACACGATCTCAAACTCTCGTGTGCTCACGTGTACGTGTACGTGTACGTGTGCACAACGAAACAGTCGATAATATTAACCGATTATTTGTGTTTCATATATTTGTGTTTCAGAGAAGAATATCAATGATTTTAGGTATATCAATTGAAAGCAAGACATTGTTCTCTCTTTTGAAAATTGATGATAGTTTTCTAGACTGTTTCTTCTACATGGGCGAGTAATGCTTTGTTTCTCCAAGCTAAAAAGAAAGTGCTTAGAGTAGTGAACGATACAGTTGAAAGAGCGGTCAAGTTGATGCAGGACTTCCGTGGTTTGTTTGATTACAGTTAAGAAGAAACAGAAACAATGTTTGTTACGTTGCGTACTTTTCCGTCCGGACACAAGAAGCTCTGCCCGACAGTAAAAAGCAAACTGAAAAAAAATATCCTCAATAATATCAATTTTATGTAAAATAATATTAAATACCTTTTTTAATACAGTTGTCTTATTTCACCAAAGAAACATAGAATCTTAAATCATTCCATAGTAATCCTTATACAACTAATTGACTTAAAGTCTTACCTCAAGTCGGCACGGGTTATTGTTATCCTACTGCAATTATATTTTTTTATTTATGTTATTAATATCAAATAGAAAAAATTAAGAGGGTATGCATATAAAATTTTGCAAAAAAAATTTTCCCTTGTAGCTTGGGACACCCTAATGCACATATATTGTAATAATCTCCGAAAAAATGATTGTGACAGACGAACAGCCAGACAAATTGGACCAAATTACAAGGGTTCCTTTTTTGTCATTTGGATCCGGAACCCTAAAAATAATGATTTTTCTGTGATACTATAACAACTACATAATGTTATACAGAATATAATAAATAATTGAAAAGTCTGATTACGGTTCAACATCAAATCGCCATAGAAAAAGTTATTTTCTGTTAAGATTTTTTTTATAGTAGGAAATGCAACTAATAAAAAACTGCATGTCATACTATGAATCTTGATAGTCTTTTTCTACTATCGCTAACAACAGCATGACTTCTTCATAATCATAAGACATGTTTCTTCATTGAAGAACCAACTCGCGGGAAGTCCGGCTAAGCGAACGAGCGACTCGCGCTAACTGTCATCCCGCGACCCGCACGGAATTCGCCTCAGTTTGAGTACAGCTCTACACTTGGATAGTAAACATATTTAGTAAATATAACGAGTATATTTCAAATAAAGCGTATAAAAATCTGGGTTTTGTGATGCGAATTTGTAAACCATTTAACAATATTAACTGTATTAAAATTTTATATTATGCTTTCGTGCGTAGTGTACTAGAATACTGCTGTCACATATGGGGGATTATTCGCAAACATGGGAAACTTTCCGTGGCGGAAAGGCCGATCGTCGGTAAGCATAAATTCAGTCAGATGGCTTGGATTTGTGAATACGATTATATGTAATATAAATATATTACGATTTCGGATTTGTGAATCGCGTATAGACAAAATCATAGAAAAGTTTCCTGTCGGATACGGAAAGTTGAGTTTCCGACGTTTGTGAATAACCCGCTTGGTCTCCTCAATATGAAAATTATAAAACACAAGCAGAACGTCTACAGTGAAAATTTTTGAAATGGCTGGATAATAAAGGTAAAACAGCAGCCACGGCACATATGGGGCAAGATGTATTTATTCACCATAAAATGTTAACGCTTCATGATAGAAGACTATTACATGGGTGTCATATTCTCGGTTTCTCGGGGTGCAGATTAAGAAAAGACCTTTCTTCTTCAAATCCAAGATGGCGAATATTACTTTTTTGAATATATCGATGTGGGTGTCAAATTCTAAATTTCTCGGAATACTGATTATGAAAAAGACATTCATTTTCAAATCCAAGATGGCGAATACGGCTTTTTTGGATAAATTGACATGGGTGTCATATTCTAGGTTTCTCGGGGTACTGATTAAGAAAATGACGTTCATTTTCAAATCCAACATCTTCAGCGGCGGGTCGGACCGGTTGTTGGCATGGCAACGTGGCGACGCGTCGCCACGTATTTGTACTGAGTTCACATACCTATAGCGTATGCAGTGTTGTTATTCACTTCGAAACACGTTGCCTGTGTTTTTTGAATAAAGAATAATTTTTTTCTTTAAAAAATTCTGATTAGTATTTTGTTTTTGATTATGCCATATTTTTTTATTATGCCATAATTTCCTTTAATAAGCCATGCGTATTTTCTATACAAAATAGTTTCGATGTTTCACAACGGCCAGGCGTGCCGCGACGGTTCATATTTTTTCTAAACGGCCTTTTTTAAATTGTTTAATAAGTATGTATCTAATGGACAAATTACAGACATTAACTTCAAGTGTGAAACTTTGAATTTTTAGGGACTTCGACGAAAAGTTAAAAAAAACTTTAATATCACGTTGTGTTGATTATAAACTTTTTCGAAAAAAATACTAAAGAAAGTGAAAATGAGCGACGTAAAGTAAAACGTAATATGAAAGAAAATTATTAGAATTGCACATTCTCTACAACAAATTTATTTAACGGTTGGTAACATTACAACTGATAGTACGAGTACCTATACTAATTGTGCTAGTGTAAATTGCACTGGCTAGTATTCATTCAAAGAGTTGTTTGCTATATACTATTCAAAGGTTATATACTAGTTATAAGTATGCAATCGATCAACTACGTGAAATATTCGTATTAAATAAACTATATACAAGACGATTATGCTTTTTAAATATTAAACACACTGAGCAGTATTGTTGTTTACGGGTGTATGCGGGGGCGCGGTCAACAATGTCGAACATTGAAGTCGGATCGGAATGCGCTAATACCATTATGGGGCACAAGCACAACACACAACTCGCTGTGAGTACGGAACTAAACTTAAAAACTTTTAGACTGGACACAATAGAAATAAAGGAAACGATATAGCGGCTAAATGACGCCGCACAGTACACTAATATAAGACTACAACAATTTTGCTATACGAGTAAATATGAACTATGCCGATACATCATAATAATGAACTAAAAAGCTGCAAATAAAAGAATAGTAATTAAAAAAACTAAAAATAATGTCAGTTTCTCCTAAATAGGCCATAAAACCAGTAATTAAAAAAACTAAAAAAAACCCGATTACGATACATAAAAATGTTAGTTAGTTTATAAACTAAAAAACAAAACAAGTAAATATCGAGATAAATGCATGTTCGCAGTGATAAAAATATCTTTCCCCTAAACTAACTAAAATTTTTGAGTGCCGTAATCGGGTTTTTTAGTTCTTTTAATTACTGTTTTTTTATTTTATTTATTTGAAACTGTAATTATAATGTAATATTTATAAACAGAATTGAAAGATGTGTTATGGTAAATTATTTATGTCAAAACTATTTTATTATATTTAATAGGTCTTGTTCAAAGAGGAAACGTTAGTTATGTTATTTACCACTTTTTTGGCTAATTTGATTGAAACGGACTCATTTGATGACTTCATTTCTTAATTGTATCTTGCTGTTTTGTTTTACGGTTGCAACTTTTTTAAATTGCCAAATTGTATTGCGTTCTTATGTAGTGTCTCCTCACATCGATTTGGCGATTTGATTTGGAGATCTAGTACCAATGTTTCTTGATCCTGGGTTGTGGTCGATTCTTTCTCTCGGTGAGTCTTTAGAACTTGTTTTTAGTTAGTAAATTATGTATGTAAAGAAAATAAAAATATTTACACAGTAACAAACAGATAATTTGAAAATGTTAAATTATATATACAGATATTTTACAGCATTGCCATTAATAATTTCAGTACCGCTGTATTTTTACGTCTATTGGCACTTTATTATGCAGTTTAGAATTTTTTGTATGTACTACTTTCGATTTGTATAATTTGTCAGTTCTAATAGAACAGTTATTCAATAGTGCCAGGTCAGACTGGCTGTCGGCGCCAGCGAGTCGCGGTGTGAAATACTCAGGTGCATCCGAACCTGCCCACGGATTTCTTATACAGAATGCATTTTCTTTTCGACAATTTTTAGAAATTAAAATAAATCGAATTTTTATGGAGTGTTATTTTTCAGGAAAAACGTTACATTTAAACAAAAACCATTTCGTATTTTGTAATCTATGCCTATTGCATATTGTTATATCCATATTACATATATTGAAACAATAACAAAGCCGTATTTACACATAACAATATTTTTGACAAAATGATTGAGATAGACTTTATAGGCTTTCTTGAATCCAAAACAATTTTTTTTATTTTTGTTTGTTAGCCCGTTTGTATGTCAAGTTTCACTAAATAATGTACTTCTGTGTGGTTTTAACGATTTTGCACGGATTACCATTAATAGAGTATAGAATATGTATATACTATACTATGCTATTTTTGTGACAAGGGTGCAATACTACATAGTATTAAATGTAACCTTAATAGGAAATAGACATTTTTTCTAAATCTATGTGAACGCAGTTACGGGCAAAATATAGTTTTCATAATACGAGATAATTATCATAATAATATCATATCATAATCTCCTAATATATATTTTTAAACAGTATTCGTTGGCGATGACAAGCAATATAAAAAAACAGTTATTGCTTAGTCATATATTTGTGTCATACTGATGTTTTTTCACGCTGGCACGCTTTATCTAATCGTAATTATTATTTTAATTAGGCAAATAATAATAGAGACTTCATCATATAAACCGTATTTCATCATTATTACCTTGTTACAGCAAACCTTAACTTTTACCAAAAGTAATATAAGATGAAACACATTGTTAACAATATTACTGTTAATATTATTACTCAGTTTTAGAAATACTTACATAAATATATAGTTTCCAGTAAGATATGTAATTCCTTTTTACTATTCTAGACTTTTTGACTTGTGTTCTATTCTAAAGCTAGAGTTTTCATCTACTTCAAAATACTTTTTAACTTTCATCTGATAAGAGGAACTAGTTTTTTATTAACAATTGTTTTAAATAAACATCGCTTTCAGTATTTCATCAATAAAAATATTGCAATGTATGTTATTTGCCCACGTTCCTATATACAATACACATGTTTCATGACGCAGAGCATTACATTGCATTTATGCATTGGTATCTAATAAAAATAAATAAAACCGAAGTATAAATAATAAATTAATTATTTATCTTAAGCTCATATAATTATAAGCGCGTAAACAAATCATAAACTTCTTAAAATTTTTATTTATCTCCCTGTTCATTTTAGCGGGTTAATATCCGAAATGGCTTAATCGATCTTAGATAAAGAACGTATCACACAGTAATCTAGGCTACTTTTTATTAAGGAGAAATACGAAGTTTAATGCGGGTGAAACAGCGGAACACTACTAGTATTTAACGAAAATCGACAAGTCCGTTATCATACGAAACCGTTTTTTACATAATACTTTACACTATGTACTTAGCACAATTTTGCAAATATTTTTTTTATTTCGTAACGTAACTTTATTAAAAGAACATACTGTACGTGAAAGCATCCAGAGATCCTTTCACGGCACTACGCGTGAGTCGTGATTTAATTCACATCGATTAAGTTTTGAATTCTTTTTCTCATATTATCACTGTAAATAAGACGTACATATTTTTAAAATAATTCAAAGCCGAAAACGAAATCATATAAAAAAAGTTGAGTTTTTAGGAAAAATAAAATTCTTAAATCTTCAAGATCATGCCTCAGTACATTAAACATTTTAATAAATGCTTTGTTTAATTACATACTCAAAATCAAAAACAAATAAACAAACGTAATTTAAAGTAGTATTTCGTAGGAGTAGTTAGGGTCACGGACATATGTATGCACATTACGTATCTATGGTCAACTTTATTTATGGTAACGCAGGAGAAAGATGTGGAGCTTTTACCCACTTTAATTCCTGAGGTAGTCTAAGCCCTGCGGCAGTCTAATTCCTGCAGATCGTCTACGGAAAGTACCTGCCAGAGCCTATCTCGCACTTTGTCGAAGTATTTCTCGGGGAGCAGTTACAGAGGCCTCCTGCACCCTTGCAGTGTCACGACAGCGCGGACCACACGCGCTGTCATCCTCCTCGGGGTCCCGTGGATGAGCAACCCGGAGCCCGCACTCCGCAAAGGGTCGTTTGGCCACGTCTTACGAGAGACGAACACCGTAGCCTCTTTTCTGACCTGGGCTACAGGGCAGACATATGGTTAACCTATTTACACTTAGTTCCACGTCTACATGAGAATGATTGATGAGTGTGATTATCGCTGATTTAGGGATTGCGTCAATGAAAGACTGACTAAATTCAATGAAAGACGTGTTCTACTAAATCACTGGTTCCCAAACTTATTTTGTCTGCTGAGTCGAGAGCTCATGCAGTCGTTGTCTAAGACGCCTCCTAGCTAAATGAAATTATAAATCACCCCCCAGGCCTCTACACAACGCGCCCATTTTTTTTCTGGGTCTCTTACCGCCCCACTTTAGGCCTGCAGCGCCCACAAGGGGGCGTTATCGCCCACTTTGGGAATGGCTGTACTAAATTATTAGTGTAAAAAAAAATATAAAAGAAATAATATCGAGTCTGCGATAAGATCTCGGTTACTATTTTAACCTTGTAGGTTATTTAAGATATGTATTTGAGTTGTATACGTATGTCGTATGTGTTGTATACGTTTGTGTTGTATATCTATGTCTAAATTCTCTATATATATATATTTATACTAAAAAAAATGAAAGATTTATGTCATCAGTTATATGCCCCAGTGTCCTCTGTCGGTTTGGCTGAACTAGAGCAGTTCTGTGAGAATGTTAGAGAAGTTCTAGCGACGGTTGAAGAAAACGAAAGAATTGTTGTGTGTGGAGACATGAATGGATGGGTCGGGACAGCTCGAACAGGATTTGAGTCTGTCCTAGGCAAATATGGAGATAAGAGAGTGAATGATGCTGGTAAGATTGTGTTAGGACTGTGTATGGAAAAGGATCTTTTTGTGGCTAATACCATGTTTGGGCACAAAAGGATCCATCAGTACACGTGGGAAAGAAAGGGTGCGAGAAGTATGATTGATTTATTCCTGGTGGATAGCAGACTTAAGAAGCAGTTAATGGACACAAGAGCGTATAGAGGAGCCGATCTCGGGACGGACCACTTTCTGGTGATAACCAGAATAAGGGGTCTGTTCGCAGCATGGCGACATCGCGTAGTGTCCAAACTTGCAGCGGTTAGCCGCATTAAAAGCTGGAAACTGCAAGATGCGACCACCAGGATTGAAAGTGATGAGCGAGGATGTTGAAGAATGCTGGCAGAACCTTAGAGATAGTATGATTGAGGCTGCGAAAGAAGTGTGTGGAATGAATAAGATTGGGAACGGCAAAAAGCGTGATGTGTGGTGGGATGATGAGGTGAAAGTGGCTGTGTATAAGAAAAAGAAAGCATGGCGAGACTACCTTGCTACTAATGGCTGTGGTATGAAAAATTTGATGAAAGACAGGTATAAGCTGCAGAAAGCAGAAACGAAGGCACTAGTAAAAGAGAAGCGTGAAAGGTGTAGGGTGTTAGATGAAAACAAGATGTCGGACAACTTCGAGGAAAATTCCAAATTATTTTGGAAAGAAGTACGTAAGCACCGAAGTGGTCCGGCACCTTGCAGAATGAATAAAGTGCGTTCGAAAGAAAACAACCTGCTTACAAATAAAAAGGATGTTCTGCAGCGATGGAGTGAATACTATGGAGAACTGTATGAGAGTGGCGCCTCCGTCTCTGATACTGAGAGCGATTCTAATGAATTGCCACACTCGGGCCAGGGACTGGAGGATGCCATTAGTATGAAAGAGATTGAGAAAGTGATAAGAAGTTTGAAATGTGGAAAGGCTGCGGGAATTGATGAGGTGACTGCTGAGATGATCAAGTATGGTGGTCCTAGGGTCTGGGATGCCTTTTGTGCACTCTGCAATCTTTGTTGGCAGAAGGGGGAGGTTCCAGAGGACTGGCGCACGGCAGTCATAGTACCTTTATATGAAGGAAAGGTTCCCACCTAGACTGTGCGTGCTATAGGGCTATCAGCTTGATCAGCTTAGCGAGTAAAGTCTATACTAAAGTATTGACTGAACGTATGAAAGGCGTTTCAGAAAAAGATATTTGTGGGAGGCGCAAGGTGGATTCAGGAACGGTAGGGGTTGTATGGATCAAATTTTCTCGCTTCGCGTTATCGTGGGAAGGTTTCTGGTTTTAGGTCGGAAAGTTTTCTGCGCTTTCGTGGATCTAGAGAAAGCATTCGATAGAGTAGTGTGGAAGAAATTGTGGAGTCTTCTGCCTGAATATGGCGTGGAGGGCTCCTTACTGCAGGCTGTGAGGTCATTATATAGAGACCACAGAGCCTGTGTAAGGATAGACGGGCACATGTCGCCCTGGTTTGAAGTCTGTTCTGGTGTCAGACAGGGCTGCGTGATGTCTGCCTGGCTATTCGTGCTGTATTTGGACAGTTGCCTCCAGAGATTGAAAGGTAATATGAGTGGTATGGGATGTGGTGACACAATGTTAAACTGTCTATTGTACGCTGACGATGCTGTGCTAATAGCACCATCAGAAGCAGAGTTGGAGACACTAGTCACGTGCATGAAAGAAGATTGTGAAGTAAAAGGATTGAAAATGAATGTGAACAAAACTAAGGTTCTGGTGTTTGAAAGAGAAGCGGTACAAACGAGATGTGTGATTTGTGTAAATGGAAAATGTCTAGAACAGGTGAATGAAATTGTGTACCTGGGGAGTGCGTTTTCGAGGGATGGAAGATGTGAGTTGGATGTGGAGAGACGGGTAGCAGCTGGCAATAAAGTGAACGGTGCTCTGTCCGCATTAGTGTGTAGTGTGAATATATCTAACACTGCTAAAATGGCCAACCACAATGCGGTGTTGGTGCAAACTTTGTTGTACGGTAGTGAGCCTGGATATGACCAAAATCGAGTGAAAGTATGTTAAATGCTGTGGAGATGCGGTCTTTCAGAAATATGTGCGGTGTCACGCTTGCTGACAGGATAAGCAATGATGAGATACGCAGTATGACAGGATTGCACAACAGTGTTATTGTAAAAATGAAGAAAGGAATGCTTAGATGGTTCGGGCACATGGAAAGAATGAGTGATGAAAGAATGACGAAGAAAATATACAGAGCGAAAGTGAGTGGTGAAAGAAGCCAAGGAAGACCAAGGCTGACTTATGAAGATCAAATAGCCAGAGTGTTAGCAGACGGAAATGTCAAAAGCACTCGCATACCTAGGCGAAAATGTGTGAGGAGAATGATGAGATTTGAGGAAGCGAAAGAGGTGTGTAAGGACCGCGACTCCTGGCGCTCCGTCCTTTCTGACTACCCCGTTGGGGATACAGCGTGAAGATATGTTATGTTATGTTATGTTAGTTCTTCATCAGTTGTATAAAAGTTCGTTTTTTCTTCGAGTAAAAACTAAAACCTCGTCTCGATTTCATTTGTAAACGTTCGAACGTTAAATGTTCGGAATGCTTTTTATAATACACTAACTGTACCCGCGACTTTGTCCGGGAAAGCCACGGAATTTTGTTCCCTGGCTTTTCCAGATTAGAATAGATTACATTTAAGTACATGAATGTTGTACAAAGATTGTTTACGTCTGCCTCCGGGCATTAACTATCTCTGTACCAAATTTCTATACTATCTCTGTACCAAATTTCATCACAATTGGTTCAGCGGTTTAGCATGTCCCATTCACAGTGTCAATCCCCTTTTATCCCCCTCAGGGGTGGGTTTTTGATAAAAAGTAGCCCATCTCCGTTCCCAGGTGTCAAACTAGCTCCACGCCACATCATAATCAGTTCAACGGCTTAGCATTTCCCACACAAATTTTCATCACCTTTCCGCTTCCTTAAGGATTTTTGATAAAAAAAAGTAACCTACATTTGTGCAGTTATATATTTTTACTATACACCAATTTTCATCAAGACCGGTCAAGCCTTTCTGAGTTATAAAAGGACGTACAGACAGACATACAGATAAAAGTTTAAAAAGTTTTAGAATTGAAATCAGTGAGTCATAAAACGAATATTTATTATAAAATTTGACGAAAAAAATTATATTTACAGACAGACGCTACAGATTTATGTAGTAGTAGCATATGTAGATTATATACCTCGCAAGAATAACAAACAAAAAAGAGCTGAGCTGAAAAATCTTGAATACTGAAGTCTGCCTACATTTTTATTGTTTTTTATGCATTACCGTAAACAAATGCAGTTCGATGCTATGTAGATATATTAGGTCTTTTTTTTTATAGAAGAGGGGGCAAACGAGCAAACGGGTCACCTGATTGATGGAGAGTAATCAACCGCCGCCCATGGACACCCGCAACATCCGGAATTTCACAGGCGCGTTACCGGCCTTTAGGGAAATAGGGAAAGGAGGGAGAGGAGTGATGGGCCACCGGCACTCTCACTCACCGAACGAGAAACAACAGCAAAAGATGCTGTTATTTCACGCCGATATTCCGTGAGAGGGTGGAATTTCACCGGGCGAGCCGGCCCTATTCGTGCTGCAATGCAGCATGACTCTACCACCTTTAATCTTTAATTTCATGGGTCTTTACTTATGAAATTGCCGATTAGTATACAAGAACTTAAAGTATTTTTTTTTTACTTTTTTATATTTATTAATCAAACTATGCACCCATGCTATCGATGCATTACTGCCAGCGCAGTGGTCATTTTTCAATGCCCCTCTTGAAGAAGTCAGGTTTACGAGAGGCCACAAACTCTTCAAAGGCATTTAGTACTGCCTCTCGGGTATAGAACTTTTTTCCTGTCAAGAAGTTGTCCAAATTTTGGAAAAGTAAAAGTCTGTCGGCGCAAGGTCTGGTGAGTACGGTGGATGACGCAAAACATCCAACTCTAGCTCTTGTAGCTTAGAGACTGTCTGCTGTGCCGTGTGAGGTCGAGTGTTGTCGTGCAGAAGCAGCGGGGACGAGCGATTAACCAAGGCTGGCCGGAGATTTGCGAGCTTCTCCATCATTGAGTCCAGTTCCTCACAGTACACATCCGCAGTAATGCTCATGCCATTTGGTAAGAAGCTATGATAAATTACACCGGCACTAGACCACCAAACAGTAACCATCACTTTTCTAGGGGTAAGTTTTTGTTTGGGGCATTGCCTAGGTGCTGAACCAGGGTCTAACCAACGTGATGACTGCTTACAATTGTCAAAAATAATCTATTTTTCATCGCAAGTGACAATGCGGTTCAAAATCCCTTCTTTTCTGTGTCTATAAAGCAACACAAGGCATACCTCAACGCGTTCGTTGCGCTGGCGATCGTGCATTTCATGCGGCACCCACTTATCAAGCTTTTTGATCTTGCCAATTTGACGCAAATGGACCAATATTGTTTTGATGCTAACATCGAAAGCTGCTGCTAATTCAGCAGTAGACTGAGTATCATCAGCTTCCACTATCACCTTTAATACGTCGTTGTTGACTTTATTGTAGAACGTATAACTTCTTAGGTAAAGACCAATAGGTCTATTATAATAATAATAATTGCACTTGCAATAGGTAATTATAATAATAATTGCACAGAATGAACACAAACATAGGTACATAACGTCACGCCATTTTCCTATTGTAGTGAACAGAGCATCAAGGCATAACAAAATTACGCCACTTTCAGTAATAACTATTTGAGGTTACAGATGGTAATACGGAACTACTAGTTGGTGACAGATTACTGGTGTGTCGTCTACACAAGCTTCTTATAAAAATATAGCGACACGTAGAAATTCTTTTGAAAATAGAATGCAGCCCTTGTTACTCGCTGATAATGTATCTTTCTATACGTGAAAGAAAATGTATCTTTCTATACGTGAAAGAATTTTTGAAATCAGTTGAGTAGTTTTTGAGTTAATCCATTAAAGTCAAACAAACAAAGTTTACCTCTTTTTACACGCTTTATATTAGCTTCACCTGTATGTATGTATGTATGTAACGGAATCTTTCAGCGTAATTTTTACCAATTTCCAGAAGTCAGCTCGAAAATTTGCACAGGGGTCAAGGACTGATGACAATACAATTATTTCATTACTTTGTTCTAATGTCCTGACTAGAATCACCAGGATAAAAATAAATTTAAAAAATTAATGGTACGATTATGGTACCATAGATGTCGCTACGGAACGGTGCTACATGCATTTTGAAATTATTACATGACTAAGTCAAACGTATTACAATGGACCACACTAAGTTTTTTTGAATGAATTCGAAATTTGCGAAAAAAATTATAGTTTAAAAAAACTAAAAAAAACACGTTTAAATGGCAAACGGAACTAAAAGTAGAAAATAAAAAAAATTATAGTTTAAAAAAACTAAAAAACACGCTTTAATGGCAAACCGAACTAAAAAGTAGAAATTAAAAATTAGCTTAAAAAAAATTAAATTATTAATAAAATAATTCAATTATAGTAAAAAAAGCGTGGTATGCTTGATAATATAGTAAATTTCACCCCACGCTTTTTTCACTATAATTGAATTATTTTATTAATAATTTAATTTTTATTTTTAAACTATAATTTTTTATTTTTATAATATAGATAAGTGCAAATACATTTTCATTGAACCGTACAAGTTTTAATTAAACTTCAAAATTAACAGCTTTCACAATAAAATTTTGGTTACAACTTCAATCACTGAAACTTTTATGTGGTGTAATGGTGATAATGAATGCTTGGAAGGAAATCGTGAGGATAAATGCAGGCTAACGTTTAGATTGTTTCACATTGGGTAAAATTTTGCAATTTTTTTTTAATTTTATACAAACACGACGATATATTTATGACACTTTTTTTTGGTTAGGTTAGGTTAGGTCTTTATACCACAACGCGCGAGCCGAGCGAGCGAAGCGAGAATGCTGCGGCATCGGCCGGCGAAGCGCTAGAACGGAATCCGCTTTATACATGGAGCAGTATTGAAACAGGAGCACGCATTCTGAAGAGATAGTTGAAGTCGATAAAGTTAATCTCGAAACATCTTTACAATACACCATCTCTTTTCATCTTTTTCTGTTTGTATATCTATATATAGCAATATTTTTCCCAATACAAGCGATTCCTTGCTTAAAAGGGGACTCCAGCCCATGTAAATTACTCTAGGAGTCAATGAATAAACTTTTATTTATTTTTATTTATATACTAGTAGGTGTAAATTTTAATATTTTCCAAGAACAGTATTGAAACAGGAGTCCGCACTCTACAGAGATAGTTGAAGTCGAGAAATTTAATCTCAGGTTCACACGATGGCTAGAAGCAATTTCCATCAAACACGTCACTGCAGAGACCTGTGCAGCTGCTCTCGTATCTGGCTGGTTTGCCAGATTCGGCTGTCCTGCGGGGGTGACTTCAGACCGTGGTCGCCATTTCGAGTGCCACCTCTTCAAGGCCCTTACTACTTTGATTGGTGCCCGCCACTTCCGCACTATAGCTTACCATCCTGCTGCAAACGGCAACATCGAGCGTCTTCATCGGCAGCTCAAGGCCGCTATCATGTGCCATGTCTCCTCGTCACAGTGGACCGAAGTTCTTCCACTGGTACTTCTAGGCATGCGTAGCGCTTGGAAAGAAAACCTCCATGCATCTCCTGCCGAGCTTGTACACGGGGAACCACTGCGCTTACCTGGTTAATTTCTGTCTCCAGAGCCGGATTTAGAGGTCTGGAGGCCTCGGGGCAACAAAGGAGTGGAGGCCCCCTGGCCCCAAATTATTTTCCAAATAAAATGACCTATTTTTTTCAGTTGAGTTTTTCAATAAATAATTTATTGTGAAACCAAGTAGATTCTTTTAGTATTTAACAAGCATATATAAATATTATCGGAAACAAGAATTATCTGAAATAAAATTTTAGTGTTAACGAACAGAACCTTCCGAGCTTTTTTCGCCGAAAAATCGTTGATGAGTTCGTTGAAATCCAGTTCCCGAAGTAAATCACTTTCAATGCTCAGGAGAGAAAGTTTTGATAGACGGTTTTGTCCCATCGTGGTTCGAAGCCTATTTTTTATAATCTTCATTTTTGAAAAGATTCATTTTTGAGAGATCAATGATTTCTGTTAATATTTAAGAACAATATAATCATGTTTGTACAAAGTACTGTAGGTAAAGGTAAAACCGCGAAAAAAAATATCAAAGGAAAGATGTTTACTAGTGTTTACTAGTCGGAATTTGAAAGATTTTTTTTCGAAGTCTCTATGGTGGGGGGTCCCTCTTTTGTGGAGGCCCCGGGGCTGTCGCCCAGGTTGCCCTCCCCTAAATCTGGCCCTGACTGTCTCCCGAAATTAACTACAAAACAGCTGACGTCACAGAATATAAGACGCGCCTACGCTCTTCTAAGGCCAAGCTCACACCGAGACCAACTTCATGGCATACTTCTACTTCGCCATTTTACATACCACGTGATCTTCAAACTACATCTCATGTATTCCTCCGACAAGATCACGTGAGAAGACCACTTGAACCACCTTACGCTGGTCCATATAAAGTACTGGAGAGAACACCAAAATACTTCAGAATAGAAGTCTAGGCCAAAAGTGCAACTCGACAGACTGAAACCGGCCTACCTGAGTAAAAATGTAGTAGATGCTCAACCTACAAGCGCTACAATACCACCACCGGCAGTTCTGAAATCTCCTGAAGGAAGCAGAGATGACAAAAACGTTCATCAGCCTTAGGTGAAGCGCACGCGCAGCGGTAGAAGAGTCCACTTCCATCAACATTACCGACCATGGCCATGATCTCAGCGGGGGAGTGATGTAGGCCACATAATATGCACACTACACTACATACATATATACTGTTAGTTCCACATTGATATTATGTAACATTTTAAGAACGAGGGTTGAATGGATTTCCTGCCTGTAGTGGGGCTACATAAAAGCCTTATTTTGGTCTTGTAAGAGTTCAGTTGTTGAGAAGCCGTCGAATAGTCAAGTACACAATAGTTGTGATGAAGAATTAATAACGTGTTCATAGTGATCAGTGCTCCCGTTACATTTCATATTTAACATATCAGAAGTGTGATTTTACCACGTGTCTAATGAGCGGTTATTCTACTTCTCATCACATTGTTTAAAGTGACAATGGTGACGAAGGTTTATCAGTGTAAGAAAAAAAACAGGTGGTATTTAATATTATTGTAATTATTAATATTGTTCAATGTTCAAATTCATTTATTTACCATTACGTGTTATTGAATTTCATAGACGTTAGTTCGTCAGTAACAAAAGTCCTAACACATAGTTACAGTATGATTTTTTTTGTCTTAAACCATGATATCTTAAATTGTAGTTTCAATGTAATGTCAATGCAATGTCAATAAAGTAGCTGGATAATAAAAATTAATGTTCAATATTATTCTATGTATTTGATCAATTCTGATTGTATGATGACATTGTTCTGCTTGTTGTGCCACTGCAGTGTTTTAGTTGTAACCTTGGTTTGTGCCAATGGCCATACATGAACATTACTATGTGAGTGTATTCTGTCTACAAATAAAAGGATGTCCCGCAAATAAAAGGGTGTGTCCCGCAAATAAAAGGGTGTGTCCCGCAAATAAAAGGGTGTGTCCCGCAAATAAAAGGGTGTGTCCCGCAAATAAAAGGGTGTGTCCCGCAAATAAAAGGGTGTGTCCCGCAAATAAAAGGGTGTGTCCCGCAAATAAAAGGGTGTGTCCCGCAAATAAAAGGGTGTGTCCCG
The DNA here is from genome assembly GCA_907165235.1 of Zeuzera pyrina. NCBI lineage: Eukaryota > Metazoa > Arthropoda > Insecta > Lepidoptera > Cossidae > Zeuzera > Zeuzera pyrina. The sequence goes on from OU015629.1 coordinate 8,841,838, forward strand.
CAAATAAAAGGGTGTGTCCCGCAAATAAAAGGGTGTGTCCCGCAAATAAAAGGGTGTGTCCCGCAAATAAAAGGGTGTGTCCCACAAATAAAAGGGTATGTCCCGCAACAAAAATAAGTGTCTTACAGCGACAATAAAAGGGTTTCCATCTCAGTTGAAGTAAAAGGTGAGTTTCACAGTTACATCAACCTAAATTAATTGTTTGAAAGTGATACTTGTCTGGATTTGTCGTCAATTCTTCTCAGATTAACTTTCCAAAGAATTGGTGAATCAGAATATTTTGTGACTGGGTTTCTCGAATAAATTTATTCAAAAGAGAAAACGTTCCAATATTTAAATCTGAGGGTATGCCGATCCATTAGAAAGCAAATTTTTGACTAGTGAGTAAAAAAAAACAAAAAAAAAGTTTTTGACCAATCTAAATTTTGTGCATCTGTAAGTACATATATTTCTTTTAGTGTTTAGTCTTTACTTGCTAACCATTGTATTGGGTCCTTACATATGAAATTGGCGTTTTGTGCGGGAGGAATATAAAGTCAATTTTTTTTTTGTAAAATATATTTAATTAATCAAAGTATGCACCGTTGTTATCTATGCACTTTTGCCATATCATAGGTAGTTCATTGATCCCTTTACTAGAAAAACCATGGGGGCGAGAATCAATAAACTCTTTAAAGGCGGTTTGGACTGCCGCATCGGAGTTGCATTTTTTCCTTGCAAGAAGTTGTCAATATTCCGGAAAAAATGGTAATCTGTTGGAGCAAGGTCCGGGGAGTACGGTGGATGTCGCAGACATTCCGATTGTAGCTCATCTAACTTAGTGGTTGTTTGTTGTGCAGTGTGTGGTCTTGCGTTGTCGTGAAGCAGCAGTGGCCTAGATCGATTGACCAATCTCGGTTGTTTAGCAGCTAGTTCTTCCTTCATGGTTTGCAGTTGCTGACAATAGATATCTGCCGTAATCGTTTGGCCAGATTTTAGAAAGCTGTAGTGAACGACACCGGCGCTAGTCCACCAAACACTCACAAGTAACTTTTTCTGAGTCAATTTTCGTTTAGGGCAAGATTTGGCTGGGTCTCCAGAGTTCAGCCATTGCGACGAGCGCTTCCGATTATCGTAAAGTATCCACTTTTCATCACAAGTAATTATTCGATTTCAAATCCCTTCATTATTGTGTCGGTTGAGCAAAGTAACACAGCAGTTGACGCGTGTTTGCAAGTTCGATTCACTCAATTCATGAGGTACCCATCGTTCAAGTTTTTTTACGTTCCCGATTTGCTTCAAGTGGATTAATACAGTTTTGTTACTTACCCCGAAGCCTGCAGCTATCTCTGAAGTGCTTTGTGATGGATCCGCTTCCACATTAGCCTTTAATTCTTCATTTTCCACTTTGGTCTCCGGCCGTCCACGGGGTTGGTTCTGAAGGTCGAAATTTCCAGAACGAAAACGTTGAAACCAATAACGTACCGTGCTTTCTTTTACGACACCAGCGCCGTACACATCATTAATCCTTCGAGCTGTTTCTGCAGCACTGGTGCCACGGTAGAACTCGTACTCGTAAATATACCGATATTTCATGTTTTCCATTGTGTGGTAATAAGCGACGCCAAAGAAAAAAATAATGAGGAAAAAACAAATGAGTGACTGTTTTCAAAACTCAAATGTACTAGCTAAATGAATTTATAAATTTGAATTTGGAATTCTTAAGCAAAGAGGAGATATTTCAGATCAAAGTGGTCAGTACGACAAAACGCTAATTTCATATGTAAGGACCCAATATTACGAGGGCGTAATCAGTAATCAGGAAGGCCGATGCTAAAAGAGTTAATTGTTTTGACGGAAATTTTCATATTTTTATACATCGTGTGCTGACATTTATTCTCAATAGTTTTCATCCTAACAGTTGTTTGGGATGATTGTTGCATATCCGATATCGACGAAACGGTTTATGTTATACATATTGTTACCTTTATTAATTTTAATCGTTTAATATTTTGATTCGAATCTAATAAATCTCTTGGGCATAGAAAAACTATTACGAGGACGTAATTTGTACTGTCAGGAAAGGCCGAGTGTTAGTTCCACATTAATTTTAATCAAATAAATTACCCACGTGTGATATTATGTAACATTTTAGTAACAAGTACGAGGGTAGAATGGATTTCCTGGGTGTAGTGGGGCTGCATAAAAGCCTGATCAAACAATTACAAGACCAAAGTCTTGTAAGAGTTCAGTTGTTGAGAAGCCGTCGAATAGTTAAGTACATAATAGTTGTGATGAAGAGTTGATAACGTGTTCATAGTGATCAGTGCTCCCGTTACACTTCATATTTAACAATACTTACACTTTATTTTTGTTTTATGTAACTATTTATATAACGATATTCATTAATATACATACACACAAACATACGCAAATATAAAATTTATATATTAAAATAATTAAATATAATTTATGAACATGCAAACATTTTATATACGTATTTTATTTTACATCTACCGACACTTTTAACATTTTACATTACACTGTGCACGCCCGCGCTAACAAATAACGGTCGCGCCAACACTGTACGACACACAATTCATTCTGCGTTCGTCTCAACGGCTATTACAAGTTGAAATCGTGCTAATTTTAGTCGCCTTATTTATAATCATTAATATCTATTGTTATTTATATCTTAATTATTGTCATATCTGCGTATCGCTTGTATATATTATAATTGTGACTGTAAATCGTGTGTCTCAAGAATATATTGTTACCTCTGTGAAGTGTTCGTCTTATTTACTTGAGCCCATCTACTAAGTGCCATTTTTTTATGTGTGTGGTGTTCTTTATAAATTGGATAACCATATCTACACCCCCACAATAGCAATTTTATATAAATTAGTAAGTTTATTTCAGAGTTATTTCTAGGGGCACTATTGAAATAGGAGTAAGCACTCTAAGGAGATAGTTGAAGTCGAGAGATTCAATATTGAAACATCTCTATCTCTTTCCTTCTCTTTTCATCTTTTGCTGTTGGTATATGTATATATAGCAATGTTATATATACTAGTAGGTGTATTTCCGAGTTATTATCAGGAGTTAGGAAAGGACATTGTGCAATTGCACCAACTACATCCAGGAATATAATACTCCCCAAGAATACTCCTCTAACTCCATTCACTGCGCCGGATGTGCCGGCATTGTCAGGATGACAGCTTGTCAAGTTTTATTTAGTTTATAGAAAATGTTATTTTACATAGCACAATCTATTATTTTAAATAATTGCTTATTTTTTTTATTGGAAATAATTATTCTATAGCGTCGTAACATTTTTTAAAGCTAATATCCATTTAATGAAGGAGTAAAATTTTATTATATGACATTATATTTTTTATTAGCAATTCATAGCAATTTTGTCTATATTTTCACCAATTTTGAACTGTCGTTAAATGCATCCCTTTTATTAAATTTCTGTTTTGTTATGAACTTTACGAGAAGTTGTTTGTCAGGACCTCCTGGACACGCTACGTGTCTATAGATGCGAATGCTCGTTAAGGGTTTATCAAGGCCAGTGGATCGAAAACATAGCGATAGGAAACTTCAATTTCTATAGATTAGATCCTAATGTATGTTCACCGATTGGCAATAAAATTCTAAAGTTATGTAGATTTTTGTGAACTTTTTGTATTGATATTGACAAGTTCGTTTTCGTATGAAAACAAAGGTCGTAAAGGAAAATTGCTCGTATTTCTCGTATAAGTATCTCATGCTTGACCAAAAAATTTATTATACCGAAATTCATGTCACAAAAAAAGACCAAATAATTGTTCTTAAGACAGTATCCATGTATCTCCTATGTATTCGGATTTCCCCATACTATGTCCCAGTTAAAAAAAATACTGTATTATTCCTCTTGTTTCTTTTTGTTAGCAATTCACTTTAAAGGTAAGCGAATTAATTTATTGCTTATTAACCATCTCAATCTGAAAACCGTTGAGAAAAGTAAAATATCTTGTAAAAGCGCACTAATCAATACGTATATTTAATGCACTATAAAACTCACTAATCACTCATTAAAACACTACGTATAAAACTCACTGAATAATTCACTGCATACTGAATAACTCACTGAACACTAATTTTGCCTATATTTTAACAACGACGGTTCGCGGATACTGCTAAAGATATACTAACTCTGATTGCACTAGACTACTTCTATTTAACAGCGCATGGCGGAGGGTATAGTTAAATTATTTCTGACTACCTCCATTCAAATAAACTGTACACGATCGCTTGTTGCTACATGATAACTACTACCACAAAGACTAACGACAGATTCTTTTATAAAGGCTCATTAATACGTAGGCAAAGTACACACATCAAAAAAGTCTCAGCAACACGCATTATTTACAGAAACTGCATGTTTTATTAATTGATATTTTATTTTTTTTCTTTGAAAAGTAGATTGGTATAAAATCTTTTTTGTTCTCGATACTGGCTTATTTTAAAAATAGAACCTTTTCGGTTGTGTTTTCTTTTCATCTTCATTTTTTCTCGATTTCATGTGTTTTTGTTGCTTGATAAATTTGGTATTTATCGCAATTTTATCATTTTGAGATATACACTTTTTGAAAAAATTCAGTGGAGAGTCATTTTTTATGTTATGGAGCGACGCCATTTGACTGCTGATGAAATGCAAAGAGCTGTAGGTATGCTACAAGCTGTAAGAATTCAGTCCCGCAGGTGTCTCGGAATTTTGGTGTCAATAGAAGCGTGATTTGTCGTCATTGGCAGCGTTACATTTATACAGGGGATCCTGCTGAGCAGCACCCAGGACGTGGAAGGAGTAAACTGCTTGACAGGACCGATACATACAACTGACTGCAAGACGTCAGCCGATGTTAACCGCCTGGGAGATAGAAAGTGAGAAATAGGCTGCATGAATACGGCCTACGAGCACGACGCCCAATTAGGTGCCCACCTATACGCCATAACGCCCGTCGAAACGAATGGTGTAGGGAATACTAGACATGGACCCAAGAGCAATGGGATAAAATTTTATTTTGTGATGAGTCCCGGTTTGGATTTAGGCCTGATACGAGAAGGGTAAGAGTGTATCGTCGTCCCGGAAATGCCGAACGGCTGAGATTCGTCCAGGAAGTGCACCCTTACGGTGTCTCCACAGTGATGTTATGGGCGGGTACTATAAAAAACAGACGAACTGAGCTCGTTTTTGTAGATGGCAATATGAACGCTGAAAGTTACGTTGAAGATGTCCTCGGGCCTTATGTTCACCCATTTGCACAAAGTCTTGGCTCAGATATCACGCTGATGACTGACAATGCGCGTTCGCACACAGATAGGTGGACCAGAGAGTACTTGGCAATGGAAAACATCTGGATATTACCGTGGCCTGCACAATCGCCAGACCTCAATCCCGTCCTGCACGCATGGGACATGCTCCAGAGACGTGTTCTAGAGAACCTGGGCGGAGTGTCGACAACCCAAAAACTGAGACTTGTTAAAATTCCATTGGGACCGATTACCGCAGGATCAGATAAACAATCTTATAAATTCAATGAAAAATCGCTGTCTACAAGTTTTCGACAACAGAGGCGGTCACACTTCGTATTGAATTACCAAATAATTAAAAAAATGTCGTTATTTAATTTTGTAAAACATGAAAAGTTTAATTTCGTTTTAACTTTATTTTATACTACGTATGTGGCGTTACACATATTGTTAATTACTGTGATTAAATGAACAATTGAATGAAGGACTTTGTTGTTTTAGTCACTAATGCGTCAAAAAATGCTTAGTTATTATTTATAAAAGAAATAAAAATATATTACTGTAGTAAAAATCGTTCAAAAGTTCAAAATCGTACATGTTCCTTAAACTTTTTTGATGTGTGTATTTTGACCCCACTTTTGCTATCAAAACGTTACAAAATTGTCATAGATGACTAATTGACGTGATTAGAATGTAGTGAAGCTAACACTTGCTTTAACTATGATTCAACTAAAATTTTAATGAATATTTTCAATGAATATCTTCCCCTAAGGAAGTGAAAAAGGGGATGAAACTTTGTGTGGGAAATGCTAAACCGCTGAACTGATTATGATATGGCAAGGAAATAGTTTGACACTTGTGAACGGACATAGGCTACTTTTTATAAAAAACTCACCATTTTTGATAAAAAATAATCAACATTTTAGAGTATTCTCGGTGAATACCTCAATTATCAATTGGCTGACATTTTGGCTTGTTGAGTCTATTTACCTTCGTCAAATATTGTTACGTGTTGTATTCAATTGTTCACTTATTTGTTAACAATAGATCTACTTTGTATTGACATCTGGTGGGTCGTTAATTCTCATCACTTGCTAAACTACATCTGGAACATCGCAATTTCAATAATAAATTTTATCGTTATCTGTTTAGAGTTTATTATCGACCAATAACATTGAACTTTCAATTAAAATTACATTAATTTTAAAATAGATTTTAAGGTTTTACGTTAAAGTCCATTTTCTTATAAAATTAGTTGTACAATATATTTCCGAATTGCCACTTATGACATAATAGCCGCGTTACTTAGGGCAACAGCTTTTTGTGCGTAAACATGGTGTAATTTATTGACATTTAGTCGTTTAGATTATATTTTCACTGAGCTGTATCATGTGATGAAAGAAAAGCGAAAGTGAGTGGTAAGTAAAAGAAGCCAAGGAAGACTAAGGCTGACTTATGAAGGTCAAATAGTCAGAGTGTTAGCCGACGGAAATGTCAAAAGCACTCGACGAAAATGTGTGAAGAAAATGATGAGATTTGAGGAAGCGAAAGAAGTAGGTAAGGACCGCGACGCTTGACGCTCCGTCCTCTCTGACTACCTCGTTAGGGATACAGCGTGAAGATATGTACATATGATGTATGTATCATGTGATACTATTTATGTTCATTTTTTCTTGATTACTTGAAAAAATGAAGGCCAAGTCATAAGTAGATAAATTGATTACAATTATAGCTATTCCAAAGTTTGTCCAGAAGCACCGCGGTATCACGGAGAAGTGGGGGCTGGAGAATCGAACAGTAACTTTTATAACACGTACACGTAATAAATTTTCCGTGATTATAATCTTAAGATTGCTAACGCAGTTACTTAGGTCAAACTCAAATCAATTTGTTGAAGTAAATCCAGTTATAAGGCACTTTTTAAAGTCAAATATACAATTTCAAAATAAATGTGTGTGTTTCGCAACAACTTTATGCTAATGTAAAAAAATATAAAACAATCGGTAATAAACTTTTGTACTACATATTATTTAATGTGTTATAGTAAATAATATGTTAAGTGCTGTGTACGTCCGTCCTAAATAACATGGAGCAGTCTTAGCAACCGCGTCAGCAATAATAACTATTGATATCGAAATCATTGCAAGTGAACTTTGCTCAGGCCGTTTACGCTGTTGAGGAATGTTGCATTTTTATAATATAATTTATGTTACAATTAAGTCAGCATCGAGCTGGAGTAGTTTAGTCCTAATTTTATTGTAATACTTTTATAATTTTTATAATATATATTTTTAAATTAAACTTGGTTTTTTTGGGTCTGCCGACCGCAGTCTTCGTAATTAATGCAAGGTATAAAGATTATAAATCAACAAAGGTATATCTTGTTGATATTCAGCAGGATTTAGGTCCAGTTTTCTTCTTCTAAATTATTCGTACACGTTAAAAGCCATTTACTTGGATCGACTAATAAGTTTGTGTCCGAAGATATTTCGACTTATCTTGAGTTTGTAATCTCATGTATAAATCTCATAAAGCGCCCGCAACTGTCAAGACGTGTGATCGTTAACCGCGTGGTAATTACACATATTGCACTACAGCGTACAATCGTACATACTTGGGACGCAAAACTACGCCGATATTACGTCAGAATATCCACTAACAACAATTTGCAAATAATTAAAATTAGCTCCCAACCGTACTTTTCTTCTTCTTTATATTACTGGCATCTTGTATATACGAAATCTGCCAATACATAAAATCCTGCAAAAATTCTCGTATACCTAACATTGGTTTTTTCATAATGCCCCTAGATTAAAGACATCGACATCCATTTTTTTCGTATTTTCTTTGGGCAATTTAGATAAGCAGAATAGTATTTGCTGTGATTTCTGCGAAATGTTTCTTCCCAGAATCATTCATTTTACACTACTCACTGAGAATATAATAGCTTTGATACAAGTTTATTTAAATTAGTATCACACGTATTCTTTGTTGTTTTTATACATCTCTCTATCGGAAATATTCCTAATTTCTGAACACATATTTAACTTCACGTTTTATGGCTTGACCCATCGTGAAACGAGAAATATTTGGTCTCGTGTTAAAAAAACCAGACAAGTACGAGTCGGGCTCGCGCCACCGAGGATTCTTTATAATATTCATTTGATTATGTATGTGTTATAAGTACACATAGCATAACAGTGTACGCCGTTGGGTAATTGTACTGCTGCTTTCACCAAAATCATTAACATTAATCACGTTCATAAACTACTACAGTACCAAAAATTGCTTTAACCAGAAGATACATAAGTCACACTGAAAGACAAACTTAACTTTGTAGTTGAAAAAATGTTTACCCATATATGTTACATCCACAGGTTATATCGATATATGTCTCAGTTAATTCTCCAACTGCAAGAGTAAAGTAATCGCAAAAATTATTTTAATATGTAATATTTTACATACATACATACAAACACACATCTTCACGCTGTACCCCTAACGGGGTAGTCAGAGAGAACGGAGCGCCAAGCGACGCAGTCCTTACATACTTTTTTCGCTTTCTCAAATCTCATCATTCTGCTCACACATTTTCGCCTAAGTATGCAAGTGTTTTTCACATTTACGTCACGCATCAGCTAACACTGGTTATTTGATTTTCGTAAATCAGCCGTGGTCTTCCTTAGCTTCTGCTACCACTTATTTCCACTCTGTAGATTTTCTTCGTCGGTCTATATTTTATTTTACAAATTAACAATTTTAGATTTTTTCCTTTACTTGCTTCTTGTCAAATTTCATGATTCTAGGTCAATGGCACCCTATAGATTTAGATTTACTTGCGAGTGTCAAAATATGAGGCTTAAATAGACGTATTTTTGATTACGATGACTGAGAAAGTTGATTTCTTTAAAGTTCCAAGACACCGTAGACAAATATTAATTTCAACTCGATATCTCCGCGTGTTTCTGAGAAGTGGAGTCTTGACTACAGACAGGCGGATAGACAGATGGAAAACGAAGTAAACCTGTAACAGTTCCTTTTTTCCTTTTGAGTTACGGAACCCTAAATAGCGCTAGCGCAGGTGTCAGCTAAATTGCACTTTATTGACACATCTTCGAAAGTAGCTATTTATAAACAGTCTTTGCAGAACAATCGTTATGTATTATGTAGTACTAAATTTTAATTTCCGCGATACTACTTACCCTATGTCAATTATCTTATTACTTTTAACAATATCGAATCTATTGAGTGTAGGATTAGATTATTTCTAGTAATCGTTATTTGTTACTTGTCTCATTCTGCTCAAAAGCGTCTATATATCTTACCAGTGTCTACGTAGTTACTGCGTAATTCATTATTACGTAACACAACGCCATCACAAACTCGTGTGCTCACGCTCGCCCGGCAGCAGGTTCGCCCGACACTACTAGTACGTGTGCACAACGAAACAGTCGATAATCGTAACGATAAAAAGGAAACGGCGTTCTGTGAATGGCAACAGTGTTTATTTTGATACTATAGAAAGTATATTTAAGATTCGATAAAGCAAGATAGTGCGTCATGGCTCGCGTAGATAAAGTTGACAACGAAATTAAGTCATCAGCACTCGAACTCATTGGTAATACTCCTATAGTGGCTTTAGATAGATTATATACAGGGCCAGGTAGAATACTAGCGAAATGTGAGTTTATGAATCCTGGCGGGTCAATTAAAGATCGTTCCTCTTTGTATATGATAAAAAAGGCTCAAGAATCCGGAGAGCTACCACCAAATGGAACAGTTTTAGAAGTGACTTCAGGGAATCAAGGTTGCGGTCTGGCAGTAGTATGTGCGGTGCTCAATCATCCCTTAACACTCACTATGTCGGCAGGTAACAGTGTGCAAAGAGCTATACACATGGAAGCTCTCGGCGCAAAATGTATCAGAATACCACAAGTCGAAGGAACGTATGGAAAAGTTACCTTGGCTGATGTTCAGGCTGCTGAAGCAGAAGGTATGAAAATAGTGGAAGAAACCGGCGCCTTCTTTGTGGGACAATTTCAAAATGAAGATAATTCTTTATCACATTACGAAACAACAGGACCAGAGATTTGGAGGCAGACAGGAGGGCATATAAACGCGTTTGTTGCTACAGTTGGCACCGCTGGCACTTTTGCAGGAACCGCAAAATATTTAAAGAAACAGAATCCCAAATTGTTAACGTATGTCGTGGAACCCAAAGGTTCAGAACCCATCAAAGGAGAGCCCATAACAAAGCCTCTACATTTACTCCAAGGCTCTGGATATGGCTGGGTTCCAAATTTGTTTAAACACGAATATATGGACGGAACACTGAGCGTGACAGACGAAGAAGCGGTCCAGTATAAGCAGTTGTTGGGAGAAAAAGAAGGTCTTTATGTAGGATACACGAGTGGTGCTAACGTAGCTGCTGCTGTCAAACTTTTAGAATCCGGCAAGTTACCGGAAGACGCATGGGTGGTGACAATGCTTAATGATACTGGTTTAAAGTACACCCCTGTACCCGAAGACTTAAAAAAGTAATACAAGTGGATATTTCTCTTACAATTTAACGTTTAATACCTGTTGCTATTTGTAATTAGCATTACCGATGACTATTTTATACTGTTAATGAACTATTAATATTTATGATACAAAAATAAAGAATCAGTATCAAATAATTTCCTACTAAAGATTGTTTTTAAATTCTAAACGTATCAACATCAATTTTAATTTTTAAAATGAATTTAGTGTTTCACAACATTATTTTTTATTCTCCCTTCCAGTATAAGTAACTTGGGAGACAAACAAAATATTAACAATATTTAATTCTAAATCACTGCTCAAAATGCAACAAAAAGAAATTTTAATTCTTAGTTCGTTTTCGCGAGAAGGTTTCGACTAAGGAGTGCATGTTGTATCCTGCATAATAATGATGAGTTGATAATACCTATCGATTATATATTATATTACTATTACATATCCTCACATTGTATTCCTCATGCAATAGTCAGAGAGGATGGAGTATAAAGCACCGCGGTTCATAAGTTGAGTATTGAGCAATTGTTTGGAATTTAATATTTTGTTTGATTGATATGTTACATGTAATAGCTAAAGTACTATTAGCACAGTACAAGTGTATTCTATCTTCAAACAAACGTTACCAAACGACGCGTTCGAAATCTCGGCATTTCTCGGCATACAACAGTCGCGAGTCTCGCGCATTTACTGACTAAATATTATGTCAATCAAGTTTACGAGCATAATGTTCAGTGTATGGATGTTTGAATACATCTATATCGAAACCGGAAATATTTCTCTGTTGCTAATTTGTAGTAAATATATTATCATAATGATCTAGTTAATTTATTGCTGATTTTTAATTATACAGCACACAAAATGCATTTTTTTTTGTCCATTTCAACCATACTAACTCACAAACTTTTGAAACTAGATATAAATTACTAGTAGAATTATATAAATAAAAACGTGTTAAATTTGCAATAATATAAAATGAAAAGATGATATGACAATTTAATATAGTACCTATTACCATATACGTAACACAAGAAATACATTCAGTTTAAGTCGGTAGCCCTATTGCGTGTTTGGGTACCGAACGACCGTAGGTAATTATCTCTAGGACACTGCCGAGATAGAATAATGTTTGCCTACTTGTATTGTGCTATTAATATAATTATACATGCGTATAGGTATTCATAAGTTAGCGATTCTCAAACGGGAGCTCAAAAGATTAATAGAGACAATTTAGATCAGTGTTGGATCCCACTTCTGTCCAATTTATTGTCAATTCCTGAAAGTGACAGGTGGTTAAAATCAAAGTCAAATCAATTTATTCAAGTAAAATCAAATTATAAGGTGTTTTTGAATGTCAAGTCTACCTTCTGTTCGAAAAGAAAACGTTCCACACTGAGAAGAGAATCATTTTTTCAACATAATTTTACAATAGGTATATTAAAATACAACATTCAGAAAGTCAGTAAATGTAAATGCATGTGTAGAGATTATTATCAGACTATTGTTTTGTCATCGACGAATCAGTCATTGTATGGTACAATTTTCAAATCGATGTATCCCTAACGGGGTAGTCAGAAAGGACGTATGTATGTACGTTTTACAACGAATATAAATCTATTTTTTGTTAATCGAGTATCTTCCTAAGGAACTTTATTATAAAGACGAATGCAGTTGCCCAAAAATGAAACATTTGACATAATTAATTAAAATTTTGGAATAGCCAATTTATTATGACCTTATTACGACATGACCTCTGGCTTAAATACAATTGATATCGATTTTCTTTCTAAATAGATGTATATTTTTCCTCGTATACATTTATAGGTACATTATTATATTCTCAAAAATGTCTATAGACGGTGAGTTTATCAATGTCCTTAAAACGATTTCTCAGCGACTATCGTGAATTCATAATGTATTGCCCTTTTTGTAAAATTAAAACGGAGTTTATGACGCCACTAATGAAGATGAGACGAGTGAAGTCTGTAAACACAATATTGCTGATCCGTCTCTGCATACGACATTGCACATACACGTTCAATAAAGCGATCAACTATGTCACTGCGGTTTTTATATTGTTGACCATATTAAAATATTATTTACATTAAAATACATCTTATCTGCCCTCAACCACGTCTCGGTGAGGCACAATCAAAGGTCAGAATGTCAGTAACTTAGGACACAAAATCTGACGCAATATTTAAAACAGAGGTTTTCAATTTCATTGTTTGAACCTGGCACTTTAGTTTCTTAATGATTACGTTTCAAAGCTGAAATATTAAAAATCAACTGTAATACTATGTAATAATGTAATTATTAATGTAAACAGTAATAAGTAGTTAATACACAAATTATTGAATACGGCTTTACTCACGTATAATCGGTATAGGTACCGACTAGTTTCAGACCTATTGGAGGTCCATCATCAGGGTAAGTGGGATGAGTTCGCCACCGCGCCACGTCTCGCACTGCGTGCCTGAGCACGCAACACACGGCTTGACAGGGCGTAAGCGCGGGGTGCGCCGGCGATGGTGACGAACTCGGCGAGACCGATGCGTTTATGTCGATATTGGTGTTTACGGGCCCGGCCCGTTGTGTCAAGCCGCGCGTTGCGAGCTCAGGCGCGCAGTGCGAGACGGAGCGGGGCCGCGAACTCATCCCACCTCACCCTGATGATGGACCTCCAGTAGGTCCGAAACTAGTCTGTACCTATACCGATTATACGTGAATAAAGCCGTATGCAATAATTAGTGCGTTATAATGTCTCACGAAAGTCTTAATAATTTAAATAGTTAATAATTAATAATGTAATTACGAGAAACCTAAAACGCAATCTAGGTAAGTTTAAATAAAAATTTAATAAATAAATACCGACCAAACGCATGTCATACTTGGATTTCATAATTAACATTCCGTACTGTCAGTTGTCATTAGCCAACAACTGCAAACTGAAGTTCGTTGTTGTAACTTATACATCAATGTCGTCTTTTTTGTTCATGTTTAAAAAATTCTGAAAACCTAATTCAACCGTTTCTACAATCTTCTATTTAAGTCTTCAAAACTGGCTGAAGTTAGGTAATAAACGTGCCGTTTTTCCCAGTTTCGAAACAAAATTTATAATTTGGCAACAGTAAAAATATTGCGCAAACCTAACTACAAACCGCGCAAAAATCACGAACAATAAGGTGAAATATTAACTGTGATTTATTTAATTCACTACCGGAAAACAGGCCATGACATGAGCAAAGGAGCAACGAAAAATTTAAAATAGGCCTCCGACTTTGATATTAAATTCAATGGAGTCTAACAATTTTACTATGGAATGATTTTCATGCGGGAGTTCTCAGAACTTTCTTCTACTGTATAAGTAGGAATTATGTCCAATACAGTGTTCCTAAAGTTGACTGGACCGCGACGCACCTAACATAACAATTCAAATTCGGGGGTCTCTCTCCATGTGGAAAACTGTTCAAATAAAAAAAAAGCGTTCAGTTACAATCTAAAATTTTAATGCTTAATTAAATACAGGGACATTGGTCCTGGGTTCGCCTATATGGTAAACTATGGGTAGCGACCCATTGGTGGGTCGTGACCAATAGTTACCCAAAATAGAGGTATGGCACTGTTAATGATAAAATTGAATTCACTAAAATTTCAATTAAAAGAAATATAAAGATTAAAATTAAGCTGCTAACTTAAATTTTAGTGATTAAATTCCATTAATATTTCTTATAAATTCAAATTTATATGGTTTATTTAAAACATTACATTTTCATTGTAAAAATAAAATATTAATTTTTATAAATATTTAAAGACAATCTTATCTCCTTAATATCTTCAATATTATGCTCTATAAATATAAGCTATTTAAATATATTAATAATAAAATAAATATAAAGACCCATAGTTTAGTTTGGGAAATGCTGGTCTAATAGCTAATATGGTAATGATATTTAGTTACCTATCACATTTTGTAATATGCCATTTTGAGAGCAACCTTCGGACACGCAGGTCTGCCTAATTCAAGAAAATTTGCATACATCACAAATTGTATTGTTGAGTGTTATATATTTACGTTGTCTTATATTTTTCAGGTAGAAATCATAAATTTTGTCGTTCAGCGGTTCAATATAATACATATAAAGATAAATGTGTTATTGTTGTTAGTCAGAAATAATAAACAACGAAGTCAATGTCTTGTAAATGAATGATAACAATGATGAAGTATAATAATTTAATAATGTATTCACAATAATTGTGAGTAAATTTCTTTGTGCGTTTTATGTCATGTAATGCGATAATTTATAATGTAACAGAAGGTCACAAACAAATTTAAGTTTATATTACAAGAAATCACCAATTTGATATGTCGGTAAATTCTTGTAGTTTAATAGATATCAAGACTATAAGTTAACGTTATTTGTTTGATAACAATCCATTGAGGTAAGGACCACATAAAATTAGCAAAATTATTCTTTTGTTATTTATTTCACTAATGTATTCGTTAGTGAAATAAATAAGAATCTCCCGAATCTCCACTAGTTATGAGGGCGTTACACAAAAGTTTTACAATCACAATCATGTTGTTGTATTTTTCGTAAACGATGCCAATCCGTGTACAGGATTTGGTTTTTATTGGAGTCGCAAAAGTTACAAAAAACACTTAAAACCGGCTCGCTTGTTTCGCTAATTGTTATATATTGAGGACGGTCTGATTTGCAAGGACGCAGATCCCTTCTCGGAATTTAACAAGTCAGGCGGCACAAAGGATAATGACAAAAAAATTACATGTACGCATTTTATACAACGTGATAATCATAAACTTTATATTTATTATGATAATAATATTTTTTTAATTCAATGAAGATGAATTTTAAAAAATAAGCGTACAAAATAGACAGCGTTAATTAAGCTAAGTAGGGTATATTTGTTTTATTTTTATGGACACCCATTGTCACGCTGTATCTGTAAAATAAGTGGGTGATTTTCCGCGTTTATTTGCACAGATCAAATATTTGCGGTAGCACAGTGATCCCGTCTTTAAAGGATATATCACGTAGTTATTAGCAGATTGTGTATAGCTAATAGTGTTAAGTAAAACGTATTTCTTGTAATATGTATAAAAATAATACACATGGAGTATTATTTTATTATAATATGGTATAGTGGGACATTCATAGCCCATAGCTATGTTAACATATTATGGACAATTATGTTCTTTTCGGAAACTATTAGATAAATTATGAGGTTAAAGTAATGCTTTTTTACTATATCGACAATAAATAATTTCTTATTGTTATAGGTATAGTTAACTGGTGACTGTCTCGGGTGACTTTGAAAACTTACCTACACTGTAATACACTTAAAACTTATATTAAGAGAACACTATGGTGTTCCAGGTGTCCAGGTGGTGGTCCAGGACCAGGACAGGACAACATTTAGCCTGTTGTAATTTATCTCACAAAAACTTGAAGAGCCATTCAAAATTACTAGTACTTTTGTACAACCATGAATGCAAGCTCTAATGAATAAATCGTTTGTTTTATGGGATTCCACACAGATGTAGCACAATGGCGTATAGCATTGAACATTATGTATATGTTTACTAAAAACGTATTACAACAATATTGACTGAATTCAATGGGATTAGCAAAATCGTTATATCAATACTAATTAGCAAAATCAAACATTGTATTTTTGAAAACTAGACTCTAAAAGATTGATTTCATGCATAATATTCCCATTTCAAAGACAGTGAGTTACGGAGACATCATAAAATTAAAACAGTTGGGTAATATTTATTGAATGTTACAATTAAATTCGAATTTAAGATGTCGGTATTGTTTACAATAATTTCGAAAGTTATTTAATTTTATTCTCAAAATTTATATCGTTATATAGGGTGCATTACTTTACTATTTTGATGACTATATATACTACTATTTTGATATTTACATGACGTCGTTTCCTCTGGACAGGTCCGACGTGAGATAGCGCGCATCCAGGGAATTGATTTAATCTTTGTCAATATTTACGCGGAGGCGGTGTGGGAACTACACAGTGTGCACAGGTGGCCTGTCTTCAAATTATACAGGATATTTATTTTTTTTGAGATACGCTTTGTTATTTAGCACTGATCTCATAATCAATAAACATTAATAAATAATTATGACGTTAGTCATATGAAATTACTTATTTAACTTTTTTCTTACGTCACGTAGGTGATTTTTAAAAATAAATACATACATCAAATTAGTTTTTAGAGCTTACAACGAACAACATTACGTGATTATAATTGTACTAAATATATATTAAATTTCTATTAAACATATTATTTGTCATTAAAGAGTAAGTAAAAATGTAAAGTAGTAATTATGTTATAACTAATTCATTTTTATTTAGGTAACATACTGTGTACGAATATAGTGACTTTTAAATGTTAAAAATAAAATAAACATGTAATGTACACGAAATACCTGAAGTCAAGTTTATTGGCCACTTTCAGTAAACAACTGTACTTGTATAACATAACATAACAGAACTTCACGCTGTATCCCCAACGGGGTAGTCAGAGAGGACGGAGCGCCAAGAGTCGCGGTCCTTACTCACCTCTTTCGCTTCCTCAAATCTCATCATTCTCCTCACACATTTTCGCCTAGGTATGCGAGTGCTTTTGACATTTCCGTCTGCTAACACTCTGGCTATTTGATCTTCATAAGTCAGCCTTGGTCTTCCTTGGCTTCTTTTACCACTCACTTTCGCTCTGTATATTTTCTTCGTCAGTCTTTCATCACTCATTCTTTCCATGTGCCCGAACCACCTAAGCATTCCTTTCTTCATTTTTACAATAACACTGTTGTGCGACCCTGTCATACTGAGTGAGCAATCATTGCTTATCCTGTCAGCAAGCGTGACACCGCACATATTTCTGAGAGACCGCATCTCCACAGCATTTAACATACTTTCACTCGATTTTGGGCATATCCAGGCCTTTCACTTTATTGCCAGCTGCTACCCGTCTCTCCACAGCCAACTCACATCTTCCATCCCTCGAAAACGCACTCCCCAGGTACACAATTTCATTCACCTGTTCTAGACATTTTCCATTTACACAAATCACACATCTCGTTTGTACCGCTTCTCTTTCAAACACCAGAACCTTAGTTTTGTTCACATTCATTTTCAATCCTTTTACTTCACAATCTTCTTTCATGCACGTGACTAGTGTCTGCAACTCTGCTTCTGATGGTGCTATTAGCACAGCATCGTCAGCGTACAATAGACAGTTTACCACTGTATCACCACATCCCATACCACTCATATTACCTTTCAATCTCTGGAGGCAACTGTCCAAATACAGCACGAATAGCCAGGCAGACATCACGCAGCCCTGTCTGACACCAGAACAGACTTCAAACCAGGGCGACATGTCACCGTCTATCCTTACACAGGCTCTGTGGTCTCGATATAATGACCTCACAGCCTGCAGTAAGGAGCCCTCCACGCCATATTCAGGCAGAAGACTCCACAATTTCTTCCGCACTACTCTATCGAATGCTTTCTCTAGATCCACGAAAGCGCAGAAAACTTTCCGACCTAAAGCCAGAAATCTTCCCACGATAACGCGAAGCGAGAAAATCTGATCCATACAACCCCTACCGCTCCTGAATCCACCTTGCGCCTCCCACAAATATCTTTCTGAAACGCCTTTCATACGTTCAGTCAATACTTTAGTATAGACTTTACTCGCTAAGCTGACCAAGCTGATGGCCCTATAGCACGCACGGTCTAGGTAGGAACCTTTCCCTTTATATAGAGGTACTATGACTGCCGTGCGCCAGTCCTCTGGAACCTCCTCCTTCTGCCAACAAAGGTTGCAGAGTGCACAAAAGGCATCCCAGACCCTAGGACCACCATACTTGATCATCTCAGCAGTCACCTCATCATTTCCCGCAGCCTTTCCACATTTCAAACTTCTTATCACTTTCTCAATCTCTTTCATACTAATGGCATCCTCCAGTCTCTGGCCCGAGCGTGGCAATTCATTAGAATCGCTCTCAGTATCAGAGACGGAGTCGCCACTCTCATACAGTTCTCCAAAGTATTCACTCCATCGCTGCAAAACATCCTTTTTATTTGTAAGCAGTTTGTTTTCTTTCGAACGCACTTTATTCATTCTGCAAGGTGCCGGACCACTTCGGTACTTACGTATTTCTTTCCAAAATAATTTGGAATTTTCCTCGAAGTTGTCCGACATCTTGTTTTCATCTAACACCCTACACCTTTCACGCTTCTCTTTCACTAGTGCCTTCGTTTCTGCTTTCTGCAGCTTATACCTGTCTTTCATCAAATTTTTCATACCACAGTCATTAGTAGCAAGGTAGTCTCGCCATGCTTTCTTTTTCTTATACACAGCCACTTTCACCTCATCATCCCACCACACATCACGCTTTTTGCCGTTCCCAATCTTATTCATTCCACACACTTCTTTCGCAGCCTCAATCATACTATCTCTAAGGTTCTGCCAACATTTTTCAACATCCTCGCTCATCACATTCAATCTATCATCAAGCTTACTGGATAATACCCTTTCATATTCATTCCTGGTGGCCGCATCCTGCAGTCTCCAGCTTTTAATCCGGCTAACCGCTGCAGGTTTGGACACTACGCGATGTCGCCATGCTGCGAACAGACCCCTTATTCTGGTTATCACCAGAAAGTGGTCCGTCCCGAGATCGGCTCCTCTATACGCTCTTGTGTCCATTACCTGCTTCTTAAGTCTGCTATCCACCAGGAATAAATCAATCATGCTTCTCGCACCCTTTCTTTCCCACGTGTACTGATGGATCCTTTTGTGCCCAAACATGGTATTAACCACAAAAAGATCCTTTTCCATACACAGTCCTAACACAATCTTACCAGCATCATTCACTCTCTTATCTCCATATTTGCCTAGGACAGACTCAAATCCTGTTCGAGCTGTCCCGACCCATCCATTCATGTCTCCACACGCAACAATTCTTTCGTTCTCTTCAACCGTCGCTAGAACTTCTCTAACATTCTCCCAGAACTGCTCTAGTTCAGCCAAACCGACAGAGGACACTGGGGCATATACTGCCAAAACAAAAGTTCTTGTCAACCCAATCATGAGGCGTACCCAGAGCAGTCTGGGATACACATTCATACTCAGTCATACAATTAACCATACGAGAGGACAGTAAAACGCCTACCCCTTGGCATCCCCTATCTCCTTGTGGTACCCCTGACCACAAAGCGATGCCTCCTCCGGGCAAGTCGGCAAGTTCACTGCCGCCTCGCTTGGTTTCACTCAAACATAGCACATCCAATCTTTTCTCTTCCATAATATCAATCACTTCATTCATCTTCTCCTCAATCCCACCTCTCACATTCCACGCAGCTACTCTGCACTCCTCCCTTCACTTCCCGCCGCTAGGTGCACAGCGTGTTGGGTGGCGGTCCCCAACGCCGAACTGCACTCTGCACACACCAGCGGGGACAGACCGGTGTACGTCGCTTTCGGGGGACGCCCTAACATAATCATTTCCGTTGTTCCGCATGGTATGCACAGAAGAGGAATTGCGGCCCTGAAAAGGGCTGGCAGGGGTCGCGACGAGCACGCTTCCTCAGTTGACCCCCTACTTGTATCATGTATATTTATGTACCTCATACCTACATAGTATTACATAGTGTTTTTTTTTAACTGGGACAGTATGGGGAAATCCTAATCCACAAGAAATACAGGGGAACTGTCTCAGAAACCATTCGGTCTTTTTTGGGAAATAATTTTGGCATTATAAATTTTTTACTCAAGCATGAGTAGTCTATAAACATAACATAACATAACATAGTCGACTTACTCGTGAATAATTCATTCAGCGAACATTTAACCGAATTTCGTGTCGAAATTGCTAATTAAAAATATAACCACATAATGTTACTCCTTAATTAAAAATTATACTATCGACGAAAGCGGCAACTTTGAGGAAGTTTATTATTTAAGATAATGTATAGTTTAAAGTTTTTAAATATTAAAATATGTATGTACTATCGACTTATAATTATATTTTAACAATTACATACGACTTTCGAATAGTTAAAAAAATTTAACACGTGAAGTCGTTTTTGGGTAGAAAAATTTCGCTATCTACAATTGCGGCAGCTAAGTTCGAACCGTCGCGTCGTATCCCGTTGGGAGACATAAGCATTGTCATTCATTTATGGTCATTTATTATTAGTTAAATAAAATGTTATAGACGAATTGAGTTTTCATATTTTTGAAGTGAAAACTTCTACAGGCAGGCTCGGCGAATTTTAGATGGGTAAAATCTAATGGTTTAGCGTCACCGACATGCTGTGCGCGCGCAGATAGTACACATATACATATATACATTTTTTGTATTTATATAAGTGTATAAGTTTCTTAATATATGTATAATGGTAGGTGTTATATTTTATATATTTATGTATATTTATTTACATAAATATGTGTATTTATTTATTTTATATATGTATATATTATATTTTTTTATCTATAATAATTGACATATATTTCTACGGTACCGCCTTGCGTTTTCATAGACTTTGTCCTGTAACCCAAAGGTTGCCTGGAAGAAATTGCTGTTCAGCAATAAGGCCGCCTTTTGTACTGTAACTACATTTTTATTTTTGTTCATATTTATTTACTTGTGGTGCAATAAAGTGTTTTGTATTGTATATACACAAATACAGTGTATATACTCGACTGTAAGCCATCTATAGATATATGTATTTTTTTTACATTATTTCATAATTTTATGTTTTCACTTCTATCGGCAGTCCTTAATCACTGCTTTTTTGTTAAAAAAAGTTTTAATATGAAAATAAAAAACATTTTTATTTTTTAATCTATGATTTTAATATTTAAATGGAATATGTTTCATTGATTTTTATGTTCATTTAATTCTTTATAAAATTTACTAAGAAAATGCCCTACGTATTATCCTAACTATTATAGTAGGGCAAATAAAACCAAATTTATATAATAAATAAATCTTATAGTCCAGCACTCGAACAAATTTCGAACTGAAGTAGTCGTCTGAAATTTTGAGGTAATACTTACAAATATGTTCTAAACATACACATGAAATTTTATCGTCCTAACATCCCGGATTCGCTTGACAAAAAAGGGGTGAAACAAAACTTAATATCTCTCCTGAACGATGGTGAGGAGTTGGGTATCCTGCTGATTCCAGATGATGCTGCAGCATCAGTTCAAGGTTACGGTTAATGTTGTGGTAATATCATTGAAGTCATAGGATACTAAAATTCGAATCGATCAGACAAGTATGAGTTGCTAACATACCTTCTACTACTAGAAAAGAGCTAATGATCTTCAAACGGCTCATCCGTTTAGAACTACTATGCTTACACACACAAATACACAGATAGGAGATACACGCGTTAAACTCATAACACCCCTGTTTCTGCGTCGAGGTTAATAATGTAGTGTATATAAAACGCTTACATATATACTGTGCGCGCCAGCGGCGGCTGAGCAATTCAGCCGGTGACACGCGCTTGGCGGGGTGAGTTGCTGGTTATAGTTATGACAAGAAAAGCGTACCTTCAAAAATGCTACACCAGACAACTACGACCGTTACCTCAGATGTTCGGAGGTGTGGATGACGCGTCGTGTCGTGATCCTGGACCTGGCAGCGCTTCTTCTCGGCCTCTCTTGTGCAGTGGTCTTCTTATTAAGTGGACTGTATTTTAGCGTAATTTAATAAAGCGGAGCGGCGCGGAACCCAAACAATGTGGGTGTGGTCAAAGGTGACCGGAGCGGTGCGGACGGTACTACGACCAACACGCGGCGACGTCAGAGGTCGATCGTAGACTACTAATAACAACTAGCAGGAAAGATGCAGCGGACAGAATGACATAACAAAATTATTGCGGGTAGAACAAAATAAGATAATAATAATAATAATACTCAGACATTTCACACAGCGCCATCTAGTCCCAAAGTAAGCTGCATAGAGCTTGTGTTATGGGTACTAGACAACTGATATACTACTTATATACTTTTCTTTTGTAAATATATACATATTATACATAAACACCCAGACTCGGGACGGGAATCGAACCCGCAACCCCCGTTTTACTTACCGACGCACTAAACCGTTGCGCCACGGAGGTCGTCAATATGAATAAGATATATATATTATTTGGCGTTAACATATACTATAATGACAATAAACTATAGTGACGTTTTCATCGAAATCCATGTGGATGAAATCGTGGGAAAAAGCTAGTTATGTGTATAAATAATTCTTCTGTACGTGTGTATGTCACTGAAGTCCTAAAGAGCAGGACGGATTTTGATGAAATTTTTTGTGTGTTTGAGTTGGTTCCTGGATGGTTTAGATTCACAATTAGACCCGGTGGATGGCGCTGCAATCGGGATCAAGGGTTTTTTTTTTTGGGAAGTCTATTCCAGAACGATGTGAATATTTACTTATAAATGTTGATTGACGAGTGATTACCTTATGCATACAAAGGTGGATAAAAGATAAAGCAATTACCCATTACATATAAGTGATATATAAGAAGAATAAAAAATAACAGATTGCCACAAAAATTTTAAACACCAATGAGCATGACATTGGTAATAATGGTAGCTCTGCTAGTAAATGCCACTCGTTTATAATAAAGCTTGATAAAAAATTGCGAAATCACTATGTAATGTTATTTTCTTGAAATTTTCTCATGGAAATTTTTTTTTAATTGTCTTCGTCGCGAGTGTCGACCTTACCATCAAATAAATAAGGCCGATAACGACTAATACAGTAATACCGCATTATTAATTTATGTGATAAAAAGTATAAACAACGATAATTTTTATAGTGGTGGGTATGGCATAATTAGATAATTATCGAAAATCATTAATATAAGTCGGCACTTAAAAATACATTACATTATTTCGATAATTTTTATAGCACATAAAGCTTTGGAATTGGCAACAATCTATTTACTAATGTTATAAATGCGAAACTCTGTCTGTCTATCTGTCTGTTTGTCCGATACGTTTTCTCGGCTAAACTGCCAGACCGACTTTGATGAAACTTGGCGTGGAGATACCTACATAGGTCATTAAGTCCCGGAACTGAACATACAGATGGCGCCACCAATGCCATGCCGCTTTTATTTTTCGGTAATACCAATCTTCAAAAGATACGTGTAAAAATTTCATGACATTCGGTTTAGTCCTTGAAGGTTAAGTGACGCTACATTTGTTTTTGTTTAAAGGGTGGATAAAAACATCTTTTGTGTATTAATCGAACCAATCGAATCGAAATCGTTTTTTAATGGGAATAAATACCGTTTAAGGTGAGCGATGACTTGAAAAGTGTCCATCCGGGAAAAGTAACCATCGAAAAAAAACGATTTGCCGATGGTATGCGGATTTTAAGCTCGGTTGAACAACCACCGAATACACGGAGCGCCCAGGTCGTCCCATTGAGGTGGCTGCGTCCGAAAACATTCAAAAAATTCTGAAAATTGTTATGTCCGATCGTAAAGTTGCAAGAGATAGCTGAGAGACATCCGAAAGATATCTAAAGGCACCGTGTTCAAAATTGTGCATGAAAATTTGGGTATAAAAAACTGTTTTCCAGACGGGTGCCGTATTTGCAACAACAGTGGAACAAAAGCAACAACGCATCGATGACTCGGAGTGCTGTTTGAAGCTGTTACGCGTGATAAAAAGGATTTTTTGCGTCGGTACATAACAATGGATGAAACATGGATTCATCACTATACGCCGGAGTCGAAAATAGTGTCAGCCGAGTGGAGAAGAGATGGCAAAAAGCGGCCGAAACGTCCGAAGACTCAACAGTCAGCAGGAAAGGTCACGGGTTCTATATTTTGGGACACGCACGGAATTTCGCTCATTGACTTTTTTTCGAAAGGCCAGACGATCAACAGCGACTCTACATTGTATTATTAAATCGATTGGATGACGCAATCAAGCAGAAAAAGCCTCAGATGGCAAAGAGAAAACAGCTGTTTCACTAAGACAATGCACCAAATTACAAGTCGGTGAAACCGATGGTGAAATTTAACTCCTGGCGGACACGGATGCCAGGATGTACGTCCGTCTCCGAGACAACAATGGGCAAATCGCGCCAACGACGGTGGAAGAAGTGCACAGGTAGGCACACCGACGCACAGTAGAGAAATGGCGCGAGGTGCTGGAAGAACCGCTAAGCTCGCGCCAACACGTTGTCAGTGCAATTCTGCCGAACTTTGAAACCTGGTTTTTTTTTTTTTTTTTTTTTATATCCTTCCCCTGACTTTAATTTTTGTCAAGGTCCTTGTTTGCTTTTGAGTCTTTCATTCTATTCTTCTTACATCTGCACCTTTCGGAATCATACGACACATTTATCCATCCCTTCCATACTTTGGCCAAAAGGTTTTATGTGTACCTATTTTATTTCTTTCTTAATTATTCTTTATTTTTTCAGCTTCTTATCTATTACATCCTTATCTATAACCTTTATTAGTTCCCTTCATATACATTTTCCTTATCTCTATTACATTCTTAACCTATACATTTAACCTTAATTTTAATTTATAATCTTACTTATTTATGTTTTACATATTAACACCTCCTTATCTGTAACATTTATTGGTTTCTTACATATTACATTTCTCTAATCTCTATTACACTCTTAGTCTATACATTTGAACTTAATTTTCATTTTATAACCTTTTATTAATACTTTTCATACTAACGCCTCCTTATCTATAACATTTATTGATTTCTTACATATACATTTCTCTTATCTCTATTACACTTTTAATCCTTACATTTTAGCTTGGTTTCTATTTTATACCCTTACTTATTTATACTTACCTACTAACACATCCTTATATATAACATTTATTAGTTCCTTTTCATATCTAATCTATTATATACTTAATCTATGCATTTTAACTAAATTTATCTTATAGCTAACATAATTTCGGCTTACATCCTTAAATCCTTTATATATAATTTGAGTATATATGCACTATATACTCCTTATATGTTTGTTACTATACTTATTTATCCTAATAATTAATTACTTTATGCTTCTTCCCTTACTTGACATTTATTTATATATACATACATTAAACTCATGTTAACAATATAGTATATATCGTCTCTATGTTTTATTTCTTTCTACAACCTTCTTAGCTATCTTTTTGCAGAACTTCATGAACGTATTCCTTTTTTCCGTGTCAGCCATTATCTCACATACAGTATTCTCCTTTATTTGAATGCCCATCTCTATCTCTGTTTCCATTCTTTCCCTTCCATACATCAAACATTCCACAATCACATGCACAATACTCTCATCCTTGTTGTCATCACATGGGCACGCCGGGCTCCCCTTCCGCTTAAAGCGGTGGAGGTACTCAGAGAACCCGCCGTGCCCCGTCAGGATTTGAGTTGTGAGCATGTCTATCTCCATCTTTCGCACCACCCCATAGGCCGCCACCGCACTGGGAAAGAAAACCTTTGTCACTTTCGCTACTTCATCTTCTATATATCTTTCATTCCATCTCTCTATACTATTCATCCGTATTTCCCTCTTCACATACGATACCGGACACCTTTCATAGTTCGGCTTTGTCTTCATTCGTAAAGCTGCCTCTTTCGCTAATTCATCTGCTCTTTCATTTCCTTCCACCCCCACGTGAGCCTTCACCCAGAACAGCCTGATTTCCACTCCGGCCTTCATTGCCTCCTCCAGGCTGCTCCTGGCTTCAGCCACCAAGGGGTGGAGGGAATTCCCATTCACAATTGCTTCCAACGCCGAACGAAAGTCGCTGAATATGTCACAGTGGGGCTTCCTGCTCTTACGAGCTTTTTCCACCGCTTCAGCCAGTGCCAGGAGTTCGGCCTGAAAGACGGTGCAGCAGCCCCCCAGTTTGAGCTTCTGGGGTTCTTCCAGCACCTCGCGCCATTTCTCTACTGTGCGTCGGTGTTCCTACCTGTGCACTTCTTCCACCGTCGTTGGCGCGATTTGCCCATCGTTGTCTCGGAGACGGACGTACATCCTGGCATCCGTGTCCGCCAGGAGTTAAATTTCACCATCGGTTTCACCGACTTGTAATTTGGTGCATTGTCTTAGTGAAACAGCTGTTTTCAAAAGAACAGAATCCTAAATTATTAACGTATTTCGTAGAACCCAAAGGTTCAGAACCCATCAAAGGAGAGCCCATAACGAAGCCACTTCATTTACTCCAAGGCGCTGGATATGGCTGGTTACCACATTTGTTTAAATACGAAGATATGGACGGGACGCTCAGCGTGACAGACGAAGAAGCGGTTCGTTATAAGCAGTTGTTGGGAGAAAAAGAAGGTCTATATGTAGGATACACGAGTGGTGCTAACGTAGCTGCTGCTGTCAAACTTTTAGAATCTGGCAAGTTACCAGAAGACGCATGGGTGGTGACAATACTTAGTGATACAGGTCTAAAGTATACCCCTGTAATGGAAGAAAAGTAATACATATTTATCTTACAGTTTAACGTTTGATATACCTCCTATAAGACACGTGAAGTCTACTTCTAACTTTTCCAATACAAGGTCGAAAATTTAAGAATAATTCAAGTTAGTATAGAACCAAGCATTTCTAACTAAAATTGGTTCAAATAAGATATTACGCCAAGTATAGTTTTTAAGATAGGTGCGGGACATTATCAATTACAATCAGAATCGGTATCGGTAAAACCAGAAAATGTAAATGAATTGCCAAGTTCGTTTCTTCCATTTCCCAAAAAGCCCTTTTTAAATATGTACCTTAATCATTTTTCCCCCAAATTGTTTTTAATGGCATGTAGAATAAAAAACGAACATGTGAAGCAATAAATTTAGTTTAAAAAATAACATTTATACCTTTACAATTTCAAAGATTACCAAATTGGTTAAATAAATGTTATATTTATTTAACACTAAGCTTTTAATATGTCTTTCAAACATTTATTTAAGTATCGCAAATATTAATTGTTTCATTATCTCTTATCAGTTATTACCTGTACAAACATGGTAAAAATAAACGAAATCAAGTGTATGTATTAGTCTGTAATTTCGAAATAAAGGCCTTATTGTTATTTGCACGTTACCAAAATTCAAACACGCATTTTTTGCGTTCCTTACCTCAGAAGGAAAAAACACGGGATGCCGATGTCATTGTCAGTTCGTGTTTCCGTTTGTGCGACCAGTATCAAGTTGAAAATATCAAACACTGAGATCTACAGTATCACACCTTCAAGTCGTAAATTCTGTAACGTATTTCCCGTAGATCAAGATGAAATTTGGCAAGAGAAAAATCCAAAAATTGCGAATTTTTAATTATGATATATTTTATGACAATTTTTTGCCATTACAAACTTACATTTGCAATTGTCGAGTATGGGAAAATGTGTCTTTCAATTGCAAAGTTTAGTAAATTTTTCAATCAATGAACTTACTATACTTATAAGCGAATGGGCTAGTAATCTGTAGATGTTCTACTTTTTCGCTTTTATTAATCAATTAATCGATTCAATTAATTTATAATTTATTTATAACAATTAATTAATCAAATAATGTACTGGACTGCTGCAAGTTGGTGTAGATTATACTTATTACGTAGGTAAATTCTGTATGCGCCATCAACTAATCTTGAACATGAATAAACATATTTTTACACAATTAAAAATAAAATTAATCAACTTTTCAGGAAAAGAAAAATAGTCCCTAGTTAAACAGTCGATTATTCAATAACTTTATACTTTTTATAAATGTCGCTTGTAATTTCAAATAAGTAGAAGATGGATTGAGTATTGTCAGCTTCGAAGTGACAGTAACTATGTTTGAATAGTAACATTTTTGTTACTTTTAGTGAATATTTGCTTTGCAGTCAAACTCAGCTTTTTATTGAAATAATTTGGTAAGTAACTCAATTATTTGAACAAGAAAAAAATTCTAAATGTTACTAATCTGTAATAAAAACTATTTGATTACGTTATTAATAATCTACGAAATGTGGAGTTTGTGTGGCCCGTACATGGCTGTAGATACCTACAAGGGAAATAACTTGCTCGGATATCTATAAAAATATCTTGAATGCGTTGCGCTCCACGTATAAGTACGCGTAAGTAAGACTTCTTGTATGATTAAGTGACTCGACACTCACATACAGGGAAAACAAGAATTTATTACAATAGGAAAGACAGGTTCGGTAATCACAAACAAAACTGTGAAAAAATATTCGAAATACTATATAAAACATAAGAGTTATTCGCTTTTAAAATTTAGTAGTGGGAATAGAGTGGGAATATTTTCCATCTCTGTCACTCCTAGGGCTCTACAATGTCATTGTGACTTTGTGATACCACAGCTTTGCAGCGCTATCTCCCTCTAGCTTATCTCCATACTGTTCCCACCACTGAAGTTTAACACCCAATAACTCAATTTCTGTCAATGAACATCAATTGCTTTTTTTCAATTGTAATCAAAACATTTAATTATTTTAATACAATGTATAAAATATACCTCATTTAATAGCAGTCATGTAGCCTTATTAACAACAAAATTCTGAAAGGCATTCCGATAAAAGTTTATTTAGGTATATATACTCTAATTTATAAAATTCAATAGATATTCTATGTAATTATGTAATTACATTATTTAAAAGTACTGATATTAAAAACGTCAATAACTACTTAATCATTCGATATACAATCAACATCGTCAATATTATAGTTATATACATAAAATAAATTCGAGATCGTTTTATGGTAACTAGAGAAAAAGAAAGAAAAATTCATTAGAATGTTCTACATATAGCTGTTTTCAATGTTAGTGTGATCGTAAGGCAGGTGGTACGCGACGCGTTTCCTATTAGAACCGCGTTAGAGATACCATTCTGTAATTATTGGCCGACAGGTGCAACGGTAGGTAGGTACATACATCAATACATATATTATGCTGTACTTGATACGTCTATTTACAAGAACAGTGTCTATTACAGATTTACTGCTTTGAACTAAGAAACGATTCCTATTATGTCCATGAATAATAAAAATCTCGTTTTAGTGTTATTACCGTTGTGGCTACGTACATACATGATTTAATTGTGTACTTGGACAGTATTAAATAACTTGTTTCATTTTATATTCTTATTTCGTACAGGAAGACCAATGGCATTGTAAATCCAATCGCAATATCCAAAGTCGAGTCGTCACCTGTATGCCTTTATGATTGTTATTATTAATCCATTATATACATATTACAAAAGCTTTATGTACTTATTAAGTATTTACATAATTAGGTAGTAATTAATAATTGAAATTGTGTATGCCTTTATGATTGTTATTGTCAATCCATTATATACATATTACAAAAGCTTTATGTACTTATTAAGTATTTACATAAGTAGGTAGTAATTAATAATTGAAATTGTTCATTACATTTTGACTGGTTAATAAATTGCAATACTTGCGACAAGAAAACACAACGGGCGGAAAACAAGCATGCGGCTCGTCTGATATCATTGTTATGCAGATTACCGCAGGATATTTAGAAATTGAAAGCCTCCTAAGCCCCACATAACTCAATTTCACCTTAGGAGCTGCGCTGGAGCCTACCTTTGTTCAGTTCTCTCCTGTATCACCACAAAAAAGGTTACAAGAGGCTACAGCCTATAGGTATTTGCAACATAAATAACACCTGTGCCGTACAAGTCCTGTAAATTTTTTTTACATCTGTTTTAACCCTCGACGAAAAAGTCGGATGTTTTAGGTGTTAAGTTTTCAAGTAAAAAAATGACACTTCACTCAGTTTCTCATCGATTTTGCTTAGTGTGCTGCAAATTTTCTCTTCGAACTGCATAGATAGATTCGATGTTTAAAAGCATATTCCAACGGGATTTACTTGAATAAATTAATTTGATTTTGAACTTTGACGCTATTACATATCTGTTTGTCGTTTCTGGTAAGTAATTCTTGAACAGAGGAACTGATTTGCGTGCGTCTTTTAAAGTCACAGATTTGAAAAAGCTGTTCAGAGCTGTGATCGATATAACGATCGGCCCAGATTAATTTTTGTGCAGGGGTTTTTTTAATTTTAGTTATTATATTTAGTAAACTACTAGTTTAGTAGTTAACTAGTTATTATATTTACTAAAAGTAAACTAATTTTAATTAATAGGTAAGAAATTTCTTTTTGTCTCTTATGCTTCTGTTTTAGAATCATAATTTACAGAAATATAATGATATCACTACGAAAAATAAGAAGAAATAATATTTTCCTATGTTACAAATAATTAAGTACAAGTTTCCATTTAATCATGAAGCCACTTAAAAAAGAAGAGATAAATCTTTATATGGCCTTCCTCCACTTATTCGCAGTTACATACATATCCAGTGAAGCTTGCCTTACTTGCACCTAACGCTTTTCTAACACCGGCCACCTGTCGCGGTACTTTTTAATCTTGTTACTTATCATACCTTATACGTACTCGTCTAGAATTACGCCATTACACCGGGCGTAGAGCTCACAATAATTGTAATAATTATTTTGTATATTTTTAATGACATTTTTCCTATCATAATTTGTATGTAACCCGCCTTTAATTATTTACAAATATGTAAAAATATGTTGTAAATCAATTGTCGCTAGCCATACATATTAAGGCAATACTAAAACAATAGATAATGGCGACGTATTTTTCACATTTTGAAAAATTTATACTCCTTGTTTTACATTTAAATTAAAATATTAATATTGATTACGATAATTATTGTTCTAGTAACAAATATTAGTATTAAAGTTTGTAAGTTTTTAATAACATTAACACATACATAAATGCAAGTATCCATAAGTGGCTGTCTTTTAGTAGCAATGCTATAATAATTCTGTAAAAACTACATTAATAATATAAAAATGAAATTATTGTTGAATTTACTCTATAAGATTCTTATGTCTACATGCGGTCATAGTCCTGCCCCTGCGGTTAATAGACGTGATTTGAGCTCTCTAACGCTGCGGGCACAGAACATAAAGCCAGTGTATACATACATAGAAAGCAGTACATGCTACTCTTGTCACCTGCCCCCACATTCCTTGCCGTGATTATACGTACACCTGCAATGTACAGGATCACTTTAAGGATGTAACTATGTTTATATTTTTATCGACCAAAATAATTGTTCTATGAAGTGTAAATTAGGACTGATTATTACAAAATTACTATTAGTTTAGACGTTGTTTAATTGAATGGATTGTTTGACGAATTATGTAAATACATAAGTACAAAAATTGTACGTGTTATTGTATTAGCTCTACAGCATAGAGCTTTCAAAATACAACTTGTAAGTATTTTGTATTTAAAATCATACTTCTCAATGGGTGTTTAAAATTCAATCCAATATAACAATAAACACTTAAAATATTTCAAAAATAGTAGCCTAGTAATAGTACCTAGCATGCCACTATAAAACTTGTATGCGATATATTAAACACATATTTATGTACACACATTCATTAAATTCTTGAAATATTTATAGAAATTAATATTCATGATAATCTGATATATAAAACAGTTAAGCTCCCTTTAGTTCAAGCTAAAGATTAATGAGATTAATATAATAATAATGTACTCAGACATTTCACACAGCGCCATCTAGTCCCATACTAAGCAGCACAGCGCTTGTGTTATGGGTACTAGACTACTGATATACTACGTATATACTTTTCTTTTGTAAATACATACATATTATACATAAACACCCAGACTCGAGGCGGGAATCGAACCCGCTACCCCCGTTTACTTTCCTACGCGCTTAACCGTTGCGCCACGGAGGTCGTCAAATATGTTTACCTCATTGAAAGATAATCGCGATATACTAATCTGAGTGCAAAGACCTCAACTAAATGTGTATGTGTGAAAGTTTGTGATTTATTAAATTCTAACACACCTGCTAGTGCGTATCACACGTACCTTATAGTAAATATTTGTGATTCTGTGGTAGCGTTAAATATTTGATATCCGCGCTCGATTATGATAGCTAATTAGATTAATAATTTCATCTCTATTTACGTTAGATTATAATTATTATATTATGGACTAGTTATAATAAATTATACTGTTACAATTCTTCAAACTAGGTTGTGTTAACCTTTTTCGTTCTCTATGTCATTGGTAAACATATTATAGTAAATATCAACTCTACAATAATACATATCTTCACGCTGTATCCCTAACGGGGTAGTCAGAGAGGACGAAGCGCCAAGCGTCGCGATCCTTATATACTTCTTTCGCTTCCTTAAATCTCATCATTCTCCATACACATTTTAGGTATGCGAATGCTTTTGACATTTCCGTGTTCTTCCAACTTCATGTGTTGTAATTTTTTAAATTGTTTAAAAATTCTAGTCTTTAATAGTGAATTGGATGCACCACATGAGCAATAAAAAGTCTTTATTTCCTGTCGGCTGCTGTATAGACTACTAACAATGTACGAGGTTCCTGGTTTGATATACGTACCCCATCAAATAATGTTGCATAGTTAAGATGTACCTACTCTTATGGTAGGTCAACAACTAGGCTACCTGTTTGTAATTAGACGTATCAATTTAGTGTTTCAACATTTATGTTGCTTGGACATCGATAATATTCATTGACAATATTTGATATACTCGTATTAGTGACATTGATAAGTATACACCAAGAGATATATCTTGGAATGTCCCTCCACACCTTTAATGAGATTCTGTTGAGAAATCGTCAAGACTGTACACGTTATTAAATTTTTAATATTTCAAGACGATTCCAAAGTTATTAATGAAGCGTGTGGTTACTTCTATTTGTACATCAATATCTACCGTGTCAATAAATTCTAAGGTACCTACCTGTGTATCGACGCCTGCGCATTTCTAACTTCAATCTCTGTAATTGAGACTGGTTCCAGAATTATGTGGAAATCGCGTCACATTATTATTCACAGGACAAACTGACAGCAACCGGTACAACTTGCTGTTTTACGTTGTCTTCATCTTCATTACTTCTAAAGAAACTTTGTAACAGGAGGCCTTAAAAAGATATTCATTAATCGTATTTGTTACAGAAAACAAATATTTGTTTCTTTATTAATATTAAAAAACTAGCTTTCTTCCGCGACTTACAACGAATGGGATAGCATAAAAACCTACTGCATGAAAAAATATATACGTATACGTGCCCACTTTCATGGTGATCGCTCAAACGGTGTTGGACTTTAACAATTACATGTATATACATTATGCATACGTCTGTGTTTATATAAATACAGATCTTACAGATGAGACATAGGGTATGTGTACCAGGACTGAAGGCGATAACTTATTTTATGTTTTTTAAGATGTTTTAACATTAAATAAAACCTAACATGGATAGAGACAAAAAAATTAACAATATAATCATGTTTTTTAAAACAATTTATGACGCGAAGAACAGCAGTGAAAGTTTGTTTACTACTTTGCAATAAATTACTATAATAATATACCTACTTACAAGTATGTTACCTGCGTAAAATAAAATATCACATGTAGGAAATATATAATCTTTATCTACTTCCACTTATCCACTATAAATGTCCTATATAAAAATTTATATAATGAAACAATTTTATCCAGATATTTTTTTGCTGTATACAAAAATTACAAGTCGAAATTTGTGACAACTTTGTGATGTTAACTACATAATATACCGCTATGAAACGACACACATTTTAATAATCCGACCACTAATTTAATGGTGAAAAAAGATATTTTAATGACCATAAACTTTTAAAAGCCCGCCATGCACCGACACCTGTACTTATTTATACGTCGCGTGGCCGTCGACACTTATTAGTGGACATCCATAAAATGTGAATACCGTGTTTTAACTTCGTTAATAATTTATAAATTACGTGTTTTTTTCTGTAGAAAATAAAAATAATTGTTTTTTAAGGCTATGATTTCTTCTAAGGCCTTATTTAGATTTCTATGGCTACATTGTTAACGATACGAATAAGTGATTCTTTGCTCGAAGTTTCTTGCAGAGAACAAAATAGAGGCCTAGAGTACATAAGAACAAGTTTGGAAATGCTTGGAGACAAAAATATTAAAAAAATACCACATTACTTGATTGATTTTTAGCGTTATTTATTATTTTGCTTATATAGGAATGTTTTGTATATTTGACAAAATGTATCTTCTTATACAGGTTTGTCATCGACACTTAGTTTCTTTACATTATGGTTACGTAATAATATACAATACGATACACACCCATATTATATACATTTCAATTACAAACTGATTCATACATAACATACCTTCAAGACACGTATTTGTAATTATTGAACTATATGAAGTAATTGACTACTACTACAGGTATACTCTGACTAACCCGTTAGGGATGTACGATGTAGTAAGTAGTAGTGTAGTAGTAATCTATATAAATATGTATATATATATTAATGTCAACAAGTACCGCGGCTAGCACTGTTGAGAACTTGAAGCGGCGTAAGTATGTCTCTCTCTTAGAGATTCATATTTACGCCCTTTGCAGTCGAAACTTTGGGTCCCTGAGGCCCCGTAGCCCATCGGCTGGTGTCTGATATTTGTAAGCGACTGATCGACGCTTTGAGAGATCGTCAGGCTGACAGCTTCTTCCGCCAACGAATCAGTTTGGCTATTCAAAGAGGTAATGCTACCAATTTATTCGGCGCCCTGAGCAACGACAGTTTTCTAAGCGGCAATTTTGAGGAAGTCTATTTTTTAAGATAATGTTTAATTTTAATTTTGTAAATATTAACGTTAAAATATGTAGGTACTGCTTCATGTCAATAAAAAAAATAAGTATAATATTAATTAAAATGAAAAAAGTTTTTGCAAAAATAATATTTCTGTACTTAACAAAAACATTGTTCTCCGTATGAGAATGATACAGGTATTTTGTTACTTACTCTCAGACAATGTTTATTTATATATGTACATACCATTTTGACCACATCCACAGTTCGCGGGTTTTTCCGTCGTGACTGGTTCGTACAAAAACACAACTGGAATTCAACGGCAGAAATTCATACAGTTCCGCGTTTGGCGACCTGCAAAAAAATGCAGCCCGTATGGATTAAAATATCGAATGAATTATTCACAGCTGTATTGTGTACGATATCTGCAAATAAATATGAACGCTAATTACTTATTATTATTATTAAAAGTAAAAAAAAGAAATGCCTACCCTGATAACTACGGAATAATGGAAACAACAATTAATTAAAAAAATCAATTTCCGAAATATTCAATTAATTACTGTTAAATATGAAATGTAACAGAAGCATTGATCACTATGAACACGCTTTCAAATCTTTATCACAACTGTTATGTACTTGACCATTCGACGGCTTTTCAACAACTGAAATCTTATTTTATTTTTTTTGTTTCTGAGAGGCAAAATGAAATCCCCGCGGACACTCAGCCGGACTCTACACCGATTGAGTAGTGTCGGACGTGAACCGACTAAACAAAACCCCTCTTTGATGTTAGCCCTAGTGGGTTTTACAGCGTCACAGGTCGTGTTGGGGCGAGCGCTAAAGGTGCCCTGCCAGATGGTCGACTGCCTGAGGGTTCCTCCAGCCGAGGGATACCTCATATGGAGGGCGAACCTCGGGCTCAAGGCGTCGCTAAGGGAGCTTGCCGCACCTGCGTGCATCTTAACAGGCTTCCTGTTCGGGTGAGCGTCGGGCCTCTAGCGGATCCAACCGGCGAGGCGCCTGAGGGCCGGTTAGTGTGCTTAGTGTTTCGCGTGGCAATTTACAATGTGGTTTAAGGCCTGCGTGTGTGCGTGTAGAGATACGTGATCGAGCTTCTAAGCCTGAGACCTTACGGGTGCCGCGGGGTACGTCCTCGCCTCCGCCGGTGCGGTCGTAGTGTGTATGTGGGCATGTTCGAGTTCGAACGTGTAATATCGTCGTCACTGTCGCCTAACACATGTCTAGGCCTTCGATAGCGTTTGTGGACGCAGGGCTTGGGGGTGTACGATGACGCCCTGACCACTAGGGGGTTTGGGTGTAAAGCGGAACGGTGAAAAAAGCGTCAAGACGCCTCTTTTATGTACTGAGTTATTGAAGGCAAGTCTAGATCGTAGTGCAGGTCTACGCTGCGCACGTAAGGAGGGGTACCGGTGGCCCTGCGCATGAATCGATTTTGAATTACTTGGAGGGACTTGATATGAGTGAGCGCAGCGTGAGCGAATACTACGCTGGCGTACGTCATTATAAGCCTGACGCACGTCTTGTATAAAGTAACTTTATGTCTGAGGGACATTTTACTTTTCGCGCAAATGAGCATATTGAGACAGCCAAGAATGAACGCGGCGCGGTCGCGGACCGTTTTGATGTGGTGGTCGAAGGTCATGGCACTGTCAAGGGTGACTCCTAGGTATTTGACTTTCCTAGTCCAGGGGATACCTTGGCCGAAAAGTGTGATCGTACGGAGAGTGTTAGCGCCGCGGGCTCGGCTGGTCGTCGTGCCACTCGATAAATACACGGTGGCGCTTTTCTCGGGGTTGACCTCGATTCTCCAAAGACGGAACCACTCGTCTAAGCTCGTGACCGCGACTTGGAAGAGTTGAGAGACTCTGAAGCGACTACGGTCTAACGTGAAAAGTGCGGTATCGTCCACGAATAGGGCGCGCTCTACACCGGGGGTTTTGGGGACGTCGTTCGTGTAGAGCGAGTAGAGAGTGGGTGATAAAACGGAGCCCTGTGGGACGCCTGCCCCGATGGGGCGGGGAGACTGAACTCTTACAAGACCAAAATCAGACTTTTATGCAACCACTACACGCAGGAAATCCATTCTACCCTCGTTCTTGTTACTAAAATATCACACGTGGGTAATTTATGTGATTAAAATTAATGTGGAACAAACACTACGTAATTATTATTATTATTAATAAGGAACACATAATGTCTAAAATTACTGGCACAAGAGGCACCACATCTTAGTCCTCAGGGTTGCCATCAATGATGTTATATTTTTGGTTGCCATATACTACAGTTGCCAACACATTTGCAATCAAAAGTGCTTTCGTAGCTTTGATATGTTCATAGGCTTCAGTCCATTTAGCATCAGATGAATTGTTTGCTTATGTATTTTGTCTTCTTCTAGGAAGAACCTAACAAAAAAAACATAATTATAGTATTGAGTATACTGACTATTACAAAACAGTAAAAGAGTCGTGTTCTGCAAACTTATTTAAACAAATATTTGTTATTACTACTTTCTCTACTATTTCTATATATTTTATGTACAAATAAAATAATTAAGAGATAAAACATTTACAAATTTTTTGAGTGTTTTTGTTCGAGTTACACTAAAAAACTACTGAATAGATTTCAATATGCATTGCGTTGTTTGTAAGACTAAGGGTCCATTTACAAGTATATACTTGATGGGGCGTTGTCATGTAGGTGCTGTATACGTTAACTATAATTTGTACACTATGTACACAATATATTTAAAAAAAACGTAGTCATTAATCTGTGGAAGTGTAAGACTGAATTCGACCAGTTACTTCATGATTCACAATTATTTTTTTTATAACACCAAATAAGAACGAGTCCACCGTGCGCCGAGGGTTCCATACCACCACACAATATATTTGTTATGTAGGTATTTAATAAAAAAAAACTTTTTTTTTTCATTCAGTTCGGGATTCTTAGCGCAAGTGCGGCTCACACTTGACTGGTTTTATTATTTGTTAATTTACTTTAAAAGTTTGCACTATGATCAAACTAAATTTGACGCTTGTACGTATTGTCGATCTCACGAACAAAAAGAGCCATAGCCGTATCGAAGGAAGCACAAATTTTGCAAGACGCGCTCTAAGTGTGGCGGCGTCGACGACGGAGTCATACAAAATCTTCAGAAGAAAGCAAGCGTGGGTTAGCCGACGATGCAGCTTAGTATAAAAAGACCACTTTATTACATTAGCTTTCTCAATT
Organism: Zeuzera pyrina; assembly: GCA_907165235.1. Lineage (NCBI taxonomy): Eukaryota > Metazoa > Arthropoda > Insecta > Lepidoptera > Cossidae > Zeuzera > Zeuzera pyrina. Next base: position 8,880,715 of record OU015629.1, read on the forward strand.
CTTATGATCAATTCTGCAGGTTCTGGTTTGGAAAGTCATAGTTTAACCCACTAGTATTTTAAACGAGCAATATATATATATTTGATATCGCTTTCTCGAAAAGGGCTCTAGCGATTTCGATGAAATTTATAATACAGGGGTTGAGGGGGGCGAGAAATCGATCTAGTTAGGTCTAAATTCTGGGAAAAATCGTTTTCTCCGTCTTTCACACACTTAGAATTTCTAAACTCTAAACTTCTAAATTCTTAAAATTTGCAGCAGAGTTTACTTTCTCAATAGCACAATGGCTAGAACGTAGGTCTACCACGGAAGTGCGCGGGTTTGAATCCTACGATGTAGTTCAGACCTTTTGTTTTTTTAATAAGTTGAAATAATATGTCTAAGTTGTACCTATAATAAGGAAATAAAATAAAAAATAATTATAAAAGCCTAGACTTCATAACTTCAGACAGCCTGTCCTGTACTACTAGTGAGGCAAATAACATCAGATAAAATATAGATGTGTGATGCTGTTTTCTAACGAAATGGCGACCGATCAGCTCATCTGATAATAAATGTGTGTCGTATGTATAGGTGAGTCAGGTTATCTGATTTTGCTCACCTTTGCTGCTCGGACACAGCGTCTAGCTTTGGAGTTATTTATATAATCTATGGTTAAAAGTCATGCAGAAAAATCCATTATTTATTTTCCTGAACAATGAATTTAATGTTAAATTTCATGGACTTCCTTTATTTTAAGATACTATGTTATTTGAAAGAGTAGTATTATTAAACAAGCAATGTTTGTATATTTGTAATCGCGTCTCGAAAACAGCTCTGACGATTTCTATTTTTACAATAATAAAGCTTTACGGTGGTCAAAAATCGAATTAGCTAGGGTCCAATACTGAGAAAACTCGCTTTCTCTATGTTTTCACACACTTAAAATTTCTAAACTCTGAACTCTTCTGATTTCACAACAGAGTTTACCTTCTCAGTAGTACAGTAGAGCGTCGATCTACCAAGCTGAAATACGCGGGTTCGAATCCTGCAATGTGGTCAGACTTCTTTTTGTTGTTTTTTTTTTTTTGTAAAACACCGAGTAAAGCTCGGTCGCCCAGGTACTAAAGAATAATACGGATTACGTCCTTAAAATTCAATAAAACCGTTTGAAATTTTTGCCACAAAAGCTGTTATCCAAGTTTGAGCACTTGGGTACAATTGATTAGAACGAAAATTATCTAATATATAAAACTCAATGTTTATTTGTTTGTTCGTATTTTACGGGCTGCAACATCGTTCATTCGATTGCGATGAAATTTGGTATGGGGATAGATTAAACTCCGGGGAAGGACATACGCTATTTTAAGATTACAAAATGTGAACGAAGTCGCGGGCATCAGCTAGTAGATTATAAAATTTCGTGCAAAGACTCGTTGAAGCGATTGAGTCTTAAATGTGAATTAAGTTTAAGTTTTCTTTTACGTAAAAAACCGTTTCTGGTAATTTTTGCCATTTTTTTATCATCTTCTTGACACTCATTTCTTTGAATCTGAGGGATCAATTAATGATATCATAATCTAACGAGAAAAATGTTTAAGTGTAAGTCCGAATCCTGGCAGTGAAAAAGCTACTTCGATCGGATTATATCACCTAATTTGTTTGTTCGATCAATCCAATTTCTATTTACTGTGAACCTCAGCAAGTTAACTTTAGTCAAAAAATGTAATTTCGATTCAAAAAGATGTACAAAATATTAACAACAATGTTATGTTATATTAAAGATTGTCGTTGTTAAAGGAATTTGAATGTAGAGATCATTATTAGTTTCTGAACAAATTCGATTTGTTCTGATGATGATGACGAATATGATTTTGCGCTGTTAAAAGCGCAAAATAACTAAGGAATTATGTTTGATAATCATCGTCAACAAATTTCAAGGCATAAAACTGAGCTGTTGTTAGGTTTTATAAATCCAGTTTCCTTCAACCAATCTACGCAGGTTGTAGGTCGTCGCGCCTTTGAGCAGGAAGCAGAGAGCTACGTTTGCCTAAACGAGGCCGCCACTCCAAAACTCGTTAGCTCCATCAATTGTCAGTTCTGTTTCTACTACAGATGTGACACCTACTTATGTGTAATGCCTTTATGTAATATTTATATAGGAAAACATTAAATATGATAGGCACATTAGGTCTCTAATTTTAATAATAAAAATTGTGTACAGAGCACCTACATATTTTACGTCGATTGAGATACATATAATATGTCTATATACATACATATCTTCACGCTGTATCTCTAACGGGGTAGTCAGAGAGAACGAAGCGCCAGTATTATGCTAATTATATGGCTATATAATTAGCATAATACTAATTCTATGCGCGATATATATTAATATAAAAAGTAATCAGGCTCAGAGAACAAACAAGTCAATTTTAGTATCAATATCAAATCAAGAAAAGCGACTAAAAATGTAAATGAAAATTTCATATTATATAGGTACGTATCGTATACGAAAACTAATATAACATGTACTTACCACTACCATTATGTTTTTGAAAGCTATATTTCAAGTATTTCCAATATTAATATCCTATCTGCTACGTTATTTATTATGATTGTGTAAAAAAACTGCCGTTAAAATGAGGTATAAAAGTTATCATGGCTAAAATAGATAATTATATAATTTATTATTATGTATATTATACCAGGCGTTGTTTAGGTAGAGTCAGATCTACCTAAACAAAACGCCTGAAATAAATAATTAGCAGTCACTCTATCATGACTTTATTAACTCGTCTCTTTCTTACGTATACATATCTATGAATACTAAAAATCTAATGTACAAACTGAAAATACTTGAAACACATACCTATCAACAATGATGTTATATTTCATCATTGCCTATCAAATTGTACTCACTTTTACTTTTCTCTGCCTTAGTAAATTACTGATTTAAAAACAGTGAACTGCTTTCGCACAATTCTGATTTTATCTCAGTTATTCGTCTGTGTTAAATGTATTAGCGCGTCAGTCAGCAGAAGGCAAATTAATAAAAGAATACCATATCTGAGAGCGGTAGCCATGGCGACGGTCGGGCGGCCGCACACCTGCGTCCGCGCATCTCTATATCAACGGATAAATATATACTTTAACATAAACGTTGTAAGTTCTCAATCATTTAACAAATTTAATGAGTGTGTTACAAATCACAGACGTAACAAACAAGCTATTTAAAACTTTGGAGCCTTTGGGATAAAGTTTAATATTATAAACATTAAATATGTAGAGTAGCTCTACAGAGATTATTTCGGCGAGTTACGATTACTATGTTATATTATCTTGTTCGACATATAAAAGCCGTAAAAAAATCTTATAAAACAGCTGACTAAGTCTTTACTAAAACATAATTATGTCAAATACGGTCTAAGGCGACTTATTTTGTATTGAAGTAATGTGCTTCACATTAAGTCTGAAAACCTACAGTGAAAACGAAGATTTCAGTTTACAACAAAATCAATAGATGGCGCTGCTACAGCAACATTGTATTTATTCATCATTTTCGAGGCTTAGACAAAAAACGAAATACAAAATTATATGCTGAATACGTTAAGTATATTAACCTCATTATATTAACAATATATAACGTATCAAATACAAAAATATCTTAACATTTATTATTAATTACATAAAACTTCTACATCGCACTAGTACTATATTTTCATCTTACGAGACATAATGTAACGAAATACATATAAGTTTGTAGGAGTTCTAACCAGTTCAACTTTCGGGGTTACATACAGAGTCTTTATGACTCTCTCACCCTGTGGAAAGTCCCCGGAGACAGGACAGAAAGTGTCATATCGTAGAGATATATGCTGGACGGGTGTCGTAGGGTAGGTTTAACCTGCGCGATGCATTGTCCATAGCGTTGCTCAGAGCAAAGTTAATGTTGCTTCAAGGCATTTCTGCTGCCTAACATAATGGGGCTTACTCGGTTCAGGACCCCCCTACTCTTCTTTTTAGTCTGTCCCTCCTTTTTATTTTTCATCCGATTTTTTTTACTATTCATTAATTCCTTGCGTGTTATTTAATAAAATTTTGCTTTTTCCTAAGTTACGTTTGCGCATTATGTACAGTATAATATAAAAATAATGTAGCTCAGTCGTCAGCTGTTTTACCCGGTATTAGTAATGATATTTTTATGTAGACATTTTTTTTCTAAACATGTAATAGATGTTTTGTTGTGTAAAATATTTTTAAAATATACCATAACATTATTTAGGTTACTGCTAATACTAAATTATGCTACATTTTTATCAATCTGTAATTATTAAAAATAATAAATGTAAATGTATATGATTATGACATGAATGAAGTAATATGAAATGAATACGCAAATAGAAATCAATTACTTATTAGGTTTGTATTTTTTACAAAACAGCGATTTTGAAAAATCAACTCATAAAGAAGTAAAAAGAGTGACAAAGTTGAAATAAAAAAAAATTTCGAACTACGCTCTTAAAACCTCGTTTAAAACTAACAAATATTAGTAAACTTCCTCAGAAGCACGCATCACTATTTATAAAAACTTTCGTGCAATAAAAATAATGATAACGATACATAGGTACGTACCTACTAAAAATATTGTGTTACTAGAAAAAAAATTCAAAAAATTTAAGAGAATAAACTTAAGTATCAGTGTTGCCCCCAGAGAGATTTGAACTCTCGACCCCTGGTTTACAAGACCAGTGCTCTAACCCCTGAGCTATGGAGGCTTCGCGATGATGCGTTATAATAAAGTTTAAAACCTGCAGCTAAATATTGAAGTGTAACTATATAAATTAGACATCACCTTTTGATTAACGGACTAATCATTTTCTAATTATTTTTAGTATTATGTAATTTTCTACAAATGTTCCATGTTTATTTAGTTATAATTTCTTGTAATTAAAATCAAGACCTTTTGTTTTTCACTGTAATGACGTAAAAATTTAAATATGGACGCACGATATTTGCCGTATTAAAAGAACGTAAATATTATTAGGTACGTTGATTATGGTTGCCATTGTCACATACATACCGAGGTAACGTATGTATGTGACCGTATGTATGAGAGGTATATACTTAGTAGATACCGCATGGACAAATTCAAAAATAAGTAATACTTAGTACAATGTTTAATTTAAAAGTGGTAACAATGAATAACATAATAACTCAGCATTCATGTATGTATTATATACGTAACGAACATCAAAAGTTTGAATTTAACGATAATACTTTTTGGTAAACAGCATTCATTACCTCACTGATAATTTGTTTTCTTGCGTTGGTGGTATCGTATTATCAAAATATAATTTTATTTTATAGTTTGTGGTTTAAACATCATCTTATCATAGGAGCGAAAGTATTATGAATGTGACCGACAACCCTGTGCGAAATGCTCCCTGACCACTAACCAGTTTCAGAATACAATATCTTCATATATGTTATTAATGGATTACAAGAACCTTGCTAATTATTTATTGTCATCGTAAAATGTTAATAACAGTAATAAACAAAACATTAATTTATAAATATTCACATACACGCTTTTATGTATACAGCTCTACCTCATTCTATTCGCAGTGTCGCATTACTCCATTGTACAAATTTCATTCATTATTAGGTACGTTGACTACCATAAAAAACTGAAATACTCAGTATCGCGACACTCTTTTGCCGTAAAAGTTCAAGATCTCACGTAGCGCCAACTCTATCGTTATTTTTACCTTTGACGAGAGTCGAAATAATTAAACAGAGATGTTTAATTAATTAGTTACTTGACGACTGTACCAAAAGTTTTATTTACTTATAACTTATATTGAATATTCTGTGGCTAGACAATCGCAGCACGAAAATAAATTATCACGCGCATTCGTATCAAAAATATCATTTGTCAGTAATTACTTAAATTCAGAAATGTTTTTGGTTACATTTCATGTTAAGATATTAAATACGCATAAGTCCCTATTTGGTACCTATATTTATATAATGTATTTACGACTTAAGTAGCCCAATACAGTACATACATACAATACTAATCCTCAATTATGAATCATGACATGCATATGTATGAGAGGCTCAAAAGAATTACTTCGAAAAAATGGTGCATGACCGTACTTGCTTGACTTGTCAAAAACACCTACCACTGAGCCCCCTGTTTCATTTATTCCTTTTTAGAGATGAAGAATGATTTTGACGAAAAGGAATAATAATAGTAGTAATAAAAAGTAATAGTAATAATAATTACAGCCTTTGCATTTCTTATGTTATTATTTTCATCGACGTAAAGTTCAACCTAGAGCAAATACTTGTTTTTAATAAAATATAAATATTACATGTACATAAAAACTCACAAATGATTTAATTTGTCTTTAGCTAACCTGTAAAATAACTGGAAAAAATATGACTGCAATAATGACACACATAGTTGTCATGTCATCTGTTTAATAAAACATTTAATTACAGTTTTGTTTGGAACATTTATTTATTTAAAGATGCATTATCGCGATCTCATTACATATCTAAAAGTTTCTCCTTTTGTCAAATTTATTTATAGGTATATTTGTTAATTATTTTGTTCGTCAAGAGGATCAAAGGTTTCATTTATTTTTACTGAATATCGGTTGAGATTTCCCAATTCGGCTTCAAAAATGATATCGTTGATAAACTTCTCGGCGTACAGTCGTTGAGTAGGATCAAGGGACTGCAACTTCTTTGACCACACCAATGCTTGTGGTGTAGCGATATCGTCCTGGTCAGAAGACGATGCCTCCTGAACTTGACTCCAACGATTGCAACATTGCTCAGGTACTTTTTGTTTCGATAGATAAACTTTATTCTCTGGCGGGGAAGAAATTGGTGACGAAATGTTAATATCAGCTGACGACGTTGATCGAGGCGACAAAGGTCTTTCTACTTTGATTTGAAACTCAAGGTCAGACGTCACTGACTTTCTCTGAAAACAAAAAAAACTTACTTTGACTACTAATCACAATAAAATTTAAACTGGTATCTAGAAGTAGAAGCCTACAAAATATTAAAAGTTTGAACAAAAATATTGCTTAATTGCAGCTACTAAAGTACATAAAAAAAGGCAAATAGACTGTGTTATTTATTATCAACTCACACAGACTACCTCAAAAAGAAATGTAAAACCAATTTTAAATTTTTGACTTAAAACTCATGGAAAAGGACATTGGTCAAGCTATTTTCATTATATGATTCGCAAGTATGACTATATTTTGCAGTATATTTTTGTGAAATTACGCACATAAATGTAACTAACTTTTTTTTATTAAAATATATGAATATACTAGATTGTTACTCGAGACATCGCGAGGATTCCGGAAAAAACGTTACTATAGACAGTCTTATTGTAGGGGTTTTATATACACTACGTCGCATAGTCATGTTTTTGTCAAGGATGCAGATATACGAGTAGAGCTGAGTGCGAACGATCAGCATCAGGAGCAATGATGTTATATTTACAAAATCGGGCGTATTAATATGATGCTTAAATGACGGTTAGAAAAACATTTTGTCACAGTCAGAACTAATATTCTATTATAATCGATTTTACATTTTAAAATTTCATAATACTAACACTTTCATCAACAAGATAGCGTAAGAATGTATCATAAGCACGATCAGTTTTTAATTTGCATCCTAATCTATTATGTAATTGAAACCGCAAATAAATTTATTTTGTAGTTTCTAAGTAATTTCTGAAAAGTCGATCTGATAAACAAATAGCAACAATTACATAAGCAACTCTCATATAATGAGGACTATTAAAACACGAGTTTCACAATAGTAGGTACCTGATTATGTAGTTGCATTACAACCATATCTACACCCATGACATAAAGTATGTATTACGAAAGAAAACAGAAAAATAGAACAATTATTTATTATTATAATGACTTATTTACATTGTAAATAGTACGATTATAGAAACCACGCATGCGTGTGAATTTTTTAATGTTCTTTTTTTAAATATTGGGTCCTTACATATGAAATTAGCGTTTTGTCGTACTGACCACTTTGATCTGAAATGTCTCCTCTTTGGTTAAGAATTCCAAATTCAAATTTATAAATTCATTTAGCTGGTACATTTGAGTTTTGAAAACAGTCATTCATTTGTTTTTTCCGCATTATTTTTTTCTTTGGCGTCGCTTATTACCGCACATTGGAAAACATGAAATATCGGTATATTTAACATTACGAGTTCTACCGTGGCACCAGTGCTGCAGAAACAGCTTGAAGGATTAATGATGTGTACGGCGCTGGTGTCGCAAAAGAAAGCACGGTACGTTTTTGGTTTCAACGTTTTCGTTCTGGAAATTTCGACCTACAGAACCAACCCCGTGGACGGCCGGAGACCAAAGTGGAAAATAAAGAATTAAAGGCTATTGTGGAAGCGGATCCATCACAGAGCACTTCAGAGATAGCTGCAGGCTTCGGGGTAAGTGACAAAACTGTATTAATCCACTTGAAGCAAATCGGGAAAGTAAAAAAACTTGAACGATGGATACCTCATGAATTGAGTGAATCGAACTTGCAAACACGCGTCGACTGCTGTATTAGTTTGCTCAACCGACACAATAATGAAGGGATTTTAAATCGAATCATTACTTGTGATGAAAAGTGGATACTGTACAATAATCGGAAGCGCTCGTCGCAATGGCTGAACCCTGGAGACCCAGCCAAATCCTGCCCTAAACGAAAATTGACTCAGAAAAAGTTACTTGTGAGTGTTTGGTGGACTAGCGCCGGTGTCGTTCACTACAGCTTTCTAAAATCTGGTCGAACGATTACGGCAGATATCTATTGTCAGCAACTGCAAACCATGAAGGAAGAACTAGCTGCTAAACAACCGAGATTGGTCAATCACTCTAGGCCACTGCTGCTTCACGACAACGCAAGACCACACACTGCACAACAAACAACCACTAAGTTAGATGAGCTACAATTGGAATGTCTGCGACATCCACCGTACTCCCCGGACCTTGCTCCAACAGATTACCATTTTTTCCGGAATTTGAACAACTTCTTACAAGGAAAAAAATTCAACACCGCTGCGGCAGTCCAAACCGCCTTCAAAGGGTTTACTGATTCTCGCCCCCATGGTTTTTTTTAGTAAAAGGATCAATGAACTACCTATGAGATGGCAAAAGTGCATAGATAACAACGGTGCATACTTTGATTAATTAAATATATTTTACAAAAAAAAATTCACTTTATATTCCTCCCGTACAAAACGCCAATTTCATATGTAAGGACCCAATAATTAGACAAATTGTGCGAATAAAAAGCGTGATCCTGAGACGATAAAAAGATCGATAAATGAAATTTTGTCGAGTTGTATAATAAAGTATAATATTATAACACTGCTCTTTTACTATGGACTATGATCTAACCTTTATTAGATAATAGTTAGTATGACACTGGTTAACATAATGCAGGCCATAGACTACGGTTTCTGAACTCGTTATAGAAGTTTTACTGCATCGGTGTAAGATAAAAATTATCAAAATAGTAACTTTAGAATCAGAGTTCAGATAAAAAAAATTCATAGAGCAGAGAAAACTAAAAATGAAGCATTCGTAAGTCTGATATATCTTTTTGTTACTTATTCAAACAAAGGCGGTCATATGGAGTAGCGCGTGGTTTTCTGCAATTGTGTACATGTATATATGTAATATTTACACCCACAATCTAAGATTCTGACTTAGATACATGCAAAAATGCAATAACGAAGGCAAATACGTCCAATGGAGTAATAAATTATACATAAAAATCACTTCATTTCATTACTAAAAAAATAACACGTAACGTGAATTCGTGTTTAATGTTGCCGCAATTCCGACTGAAATTTATACCCATTTTTACTTTCTGTTTGAAGTAGTACCTATAGAATATTACGTTGTAATATTACATAGATAAGAAAGTGATTAATTTTTAAAATAAAAAAAAAATCATTTAAGTACATGTATTTTACTATTAACCGAATTGTATTTTACGCTTATCCGAATATTATACATCTTAAAAACCCTAAAATATGTACTTATTTTCAAAAGATTATCATCACAGGCCAGCTTTAAGTTTTTCGTACCTATGAATAAAATAAGTATAATAGATCATTTTCTGTAAATGAGACTAAACTGTCACTCAAAATACAATTATTGGTGGGTAATAGCTTAATACACACTGTCCGTCCACTTTATTAAGTACAGATTTTTTTTAATCCACCAATATCAAACTATTTCCACATTATTTTCTAATTCAACTATATGTTAAAACAGAATGTATTACTAGATGAAATAGAACATATTGTGCAAAATATTTTACATTAATTGCAACCCTCTTAGAATTTGTTGTCATCACTGGTTTGTATGGAAGAGTCAAGCAATGTATTTTTTGATCCGAGTATTTCGCTTAGGTATAATTACAATTACAAGTATTACATTATTAAACTTCGCGGAAATTCGTAGTTATTATTACATACCTATTACCTACACAGGTATCATAACAAATTAGCGTTAACATTACTTATGCAAACGTAATAAGCAGTACAGTACAACAAAAATAGATTTCATTTTTGATTATTTACTTGTCTAGATGGAACGTTGTGAATAATCCACATGCACAAAAACGGTTCAAATTGCGGGTTATGTGTGCGTAACAGCGGTGTACTTAATTTCATAAAAATGTCAATATGTGCGTAATTGGTGATCACAGCATATATAGCAGTATTTTCCTTAACCTCTAGCAATTGAAAAAACTTAAAATGTTCTTTTTATACTTTTATATTATATAATAAAGTTAAAAAAACAATATAGAATTTATCTCATATGAAAATATAAATTAAAATCTCTTCTTTTGGAAATAAGTACTCTTTCTTCTTTTGTATTTTATTTCGTGGGTTATATTGTCTTATTTATAAATATAGAGGCATCCTATTTGTAAATATTTATCTATCTCTTGTCTGGTGATCTATATTTGTCGCTGATAAAAACAAACACTGTAACAATATAACTTAATATTAGCCCTTAATATAATAAAAATGAATTATTACTTGTAAAAAATATGGTCAATTAGGAAACCTAAGGCTAATTTGACAATTTTTAAAATTTTTTAAATACACAACATACAGTCTTATAAATTTTTCCTTTTGTCTTATAAATACCTTGCATGGTACAGATCCTTTTTTTAACATTTGTAACCTCTTATTTGTAACATAAAGTCACTAGCATTAAAATGTACAGACTACACAACAGAAGTTATGTAAGATATCCATTAATCTTCACCTCGCATTTATCCAGCTCTTAGTTAGTACAGAATCCACAGGAAATCTAAAACATTTAATAACTTGTGAAATTAGTACTTGGTAAATTTTTTATTTTTGTAGTAAATTGTAGTTACTCTGATATTGTTTCGACAAATGGCAACTTGAAATCATAATTATTACAACAGTCTATTAAATAAATAAAATACTGTTCTATTCTGTCGATTAGTCACACTAGAGACAGGTTGATGGAAAAAACCTAATCAGAGCATTATGTAATAAAATTACAGTAATAATATTTGTTTCACACCTAAAACCAAAATTACCAACAGTTGTAGCGATTTTCCCATTTAAAAAAATGGTATCACGAGGCTAATTCAACTGACATAAAAAATATGAAAATAAGTACCTAATCGTTTTTCTCAAAAAAACGTGCATAAATTTTATGACTTACCGATGGAAATATATCTTTGGGTTCTTATAAGATTTATTTGCATAGTTGCTACACAATTTCACAGCACAAACCGACATAATAATTTATAATTGGCAACCTCAATGACGTGTAATGTTTTAAATAACACTAAATAAAGTGAGAAGCGAGTCAACCATTTTTGGTTCTTACACATTTTTTTGAGTGTTTCCGAGCAACCTTGGTAGTATCTCAACAAGTAAATAATCAAAGTTTCAAAGTTTATAATTAAATACTACATCATAATACCTACATAATAAAATAAAATTGTACCAAAGCTTGTTCTTATCGATGTCATAAAATGTACAACACCATGTATTGTCCATAACAGTTCAGTCTGTATGGCCTTTATTCTGTCTGTAGTACACACTATTGTTTACCTTTTAGCACCAACAAAAAAATGATACTTTGTTGTAAGCGGTACCTACCTGTATGATAACAGACTTTGTAAAATATAATAGACATTTAAAAAAAAATACGGTAAACTAAAGTTAAGTAGATACCTACTAAATTACTTTATATAAACGAAGATAATGTGTAAAAATATTTGTGGATTTTACTTGCGACAGCTCCTCTCCGATTTGAGTGTATATTTCGGTATGAATGGCCCTGAGGTGTGATCGCAGCGGTGTGGTGCTTCGTCCTTTTTGCGAGTAAAGTTTATTGCAAATTTTACATTGTATTGTACCCTTGGATATTGGATTAAAATACTTCCATAAGGGGCTTGTTTTGGACTTCATTTCGTTTAAAATGTCAACGACAGTTAGTAAAATAACGCGATAAATAACACGTACAACAATAAAGCGCGCTGACGCGGTACTGGCGGTCGAAACGATCCCTCTCGCCCCGCGGCACCGCACAACGTGACGCGGTATCGGAAATTAACTACACGCATGCGAAAGCGGAAACGAATTTAGAAATTATAATGTAAGCATCGTGTTGAAGAAAAGTAAAAATTCACATAGTAGGTACCTACAATCCGTGTCTATTAGAAAAGTTTACAGTCTGTTTATTATATATGCCGTACAATATTTATCACTTGTTCCTAATTGTGTTAGATACTGACGTCATATACATGAATTTGTATTTATTTTAAACAGACAAGTAGGTGTCTTTGATGAAAATTATTAAAAATATTTACATACATACAAACTAACATATCCTCACGCTGTATCCCTAACGGGGTAATCAGAGACGACTGAGCGCCAAGTATTGTGGTCCTTACATACTTCTTTCGCCTCCTCAAATCTCATCATTCTTCTTACACACTTTCGCCTAGATTTGAGAGTGCTTTTAACATTTCCATTAGCTATCGTCCTGGCTATTTGATCTTCATAAGTCAGACATTGTCTTCTTTAACTTCTGCTATACCACTCACTTTCGTTCTGTACATTTTCTTAGTCACTCTTTCCCGTATGTGGATTTTTATGTTTTCTCCATACACATAAATTAAAAATGCAATGCAATACAACAGAATATTTTAAAATCGAACATAGTAATCGCGCCTTTAGAATGAAACTGACGTAATAAAATTAGTTGTAATGATAAACTTGACCTACCTATTATCTAGACATAATATTACCTGTCTGTCCGCCCCATTACCTACATATTGTGAGAATATTTAAACACGTATTTGTGAAAAATATATTTCATTATTTTAGTTGAATTCATTACCATAAGTTGCCAAAACCAAATCTCAAAATTTTTAATCAGGTCAATTTAATTACAAATGCGATGTACGATTTTACATAATGATTAAAAAGTCTATAAAAGCTAAAATATGTGTCTTAGCAGACGGCAGAATGCGACCACTAATTTAGATCAGATCCATATTTGAAATCGAACTTTGCATACCACAGCCTAAGCGGGTAAACACTAACTTCGAGTCTTTACCACGACACGATCTGTTATAAAACATGTTACTAACAAAGATTGAATATGTTACCTGGCTTATAATACCTGGCTATTTTAAGATTGTTTTAGTTTTAGACGTTTTATTTTTTAAATATCTGTTGGGCACAGATTACACACATACAGAAGTTACATTTAAAGAAGCGCTCTGCTTATTACTATTAGAAATTTCCACCAGTAGACCCACGAGAATAAAGATAAACACTGTGTGTATACATACATACTATGCATAGTACAATTATCTATATAATATAAAAATCAATTGATGTTCGTTGTTCTCGCTAAAACTCAAAAATGGCTCGACCGATTTTGATGAAATTATTTGTGTGTTTTAATGGATCCCTGGATGATTTAGATTCATAATTGGACCCGGTAGATGGCGCTGCAATCGGATCCTAAGATTTTTTAAATTTCAGACAGGAGAACGTCTGTCGGGTTGAGTGGGTGGGTCCCTGGATGGTTTAAATTCACAATCGGACCCGGTAGATGGCTGGCCCGGTAGGAAATTTTCTTTTTATTTCGGACAGGACAACGTCTGTCGGGTCCGCTAGTAAATATATATATGTTCTTAATGTTATTTTATTTCTTTAACAAAGTGCTAATGAAGGTATGTAATAATAATAATAATATTCTCAGACATTTCACACAGCGCCATCTAGTCCCAAAGTAAGCAGCACAGTGCTTGTGTTATGGGTACTAGACAACTGATATACATACTTTTCTTTTGTAAATAAATACATATAATACATAACACCCAGACTAGGGGCGGGATCGAACCCGCAACCCCAGTTTACTTTCCGACGCGCTTAACCGTTGCGCCACGGAGGTCGTATGTAGTGGATATGATTACTGATGCTAAAATATTTTTACGGATACCCTATTAATAGTAATATATTTATACCGTAAATGCGCGAAGCAATTTAAATTATTCAAACAATCATTAATCGTCTACATAAAAATTAGGAATGTGTTCATTAATTCAGATAGAAAACAAATTATAGACTAATGGCATATTTGGCGCTACCTCAGAAGTTGAGATCAGCAATTTGTTCCCGGCCGGATTGGAAAGTCTTTAGATAAACATTTGAATGAATTGGTTATAACATTAATGTCGCTATGTGGAACAGTATATTAAAATATTTCTTTTACTTCAAACGTAAAATTTATTACTTAATTCCCTCAATAAATGCTACTTATCACATATATCATCAGCTGAGTCTCGTACTTTTGGAGTTTTGCACCGAAACTAAAAAATGGAACGCTTATGGAATCAAGTTGAAAAAACTGGAATTACGATCAACTGTAATTTTAGTAAGTATATTGAAGTGAACTTCAAGTTTTAGTCAGCTTATTGGTTCTGAACCCTATACCGCTGTTGAAACCTATAAGTTAGCTACATAGTTGTACATTTTAACCGTAATTATGAGTAGTGTGTCAAATTCCGATAGTAATTTTGTAATTACTGTTATTTAAAAAAATACTGCATGACCTACATACTTTGGACATTATTTTTGTAGCTCGTAATTGCCGTAGACTCGTACAGCTCTGGGAAATTCTTGTGAAAAAAACAATATTAGTCACGTTCAAATATCAATTAAATTTTCATACAGATTTTTGGAATGAAAGTATTATAATATCGATTTAAGAAAATATAATTATAAAAATGTCGATTTGAATATTTTAACTTTTATTTGTAAATACGTTGTATTGTGATGTACCCATTATTCTATTTAAAATAATATATCGCTTGTATAAGAAAATATAATCAGCATTATAGTGAATGTTAATATTGTGAAACAGTATAACGAGTTTTAATGAACACAGTGACATCATCACTTTATTTTTAAGTAAAACTTATAGGTTCAATTCCTTTCATTTCTTTGTGGTTGATCTCATTCGGAAATTGACCATCATTACCGTCGCCGCTTATGGACGCTGGCGGCTCTTTTGCTAAGAGTGGATTTCCATACACACGGAATTCGTCATGTTTTTTTAATACCTTTTTACTGAAATACTGATCTGGAAGAAAAAGAAAAATACAGAATACACCTTATGGTTAAGGGTTCGGTCAAACGAGATCGGACTTATTATTGGATATTAAATGATGAACTAGTATAATTTGTTAAAATTTGATTCTCCTTAGTCATGCGTATATCCAAATCACAAATAAATATACATATCAATAAAACCTAAGCATCACCTAGGCACCTATTGAGATTGGAAGTTTTGAAATTTATTATCGTTTTTCTTATTATTTCTCTTTTATTTTACTAAATGTATATTGGATTGGATTGGATGGATTCAAACCTCTTTTGTAAATATAATATCTTTGGATTCAAACATCATAGTTTGTGAATATTTCTTTACAACTCATAGTAAATAACTCTCAGTACCAAAAACAATATATTTCTTAAATGTTTTTTTTTTATAACAAAAATAAATAAAAATAGACTCTCAATAAAAAAAATTAATAGAGATAAAAATAATGTTCCCTCCTGCATGGGTTGTTTGAAATATGTCTGCATAGATTCTGCATAAAATCGAGAATGTTACTGATATCCTCCTAAATCAGCGGTGAAGTCGTGCTCAGTGGAATTTGAGTATGTCTGTTAGCTGTTGTATCGTTGAAATCTTATCGAGTTCTTTCAGGACCCTCCTCTGTAGCATATTCCATTCATGCTCGATTCAAAAGTCAGGCGACAGAGCTGGTCACGATAAAATGGGAATGTTTTCCCGTTTTATCGTGACCGTCGTCGTCCCTTGTTTTTTAGTTTTATTCAATATGTATAGAAAAAAAAACACCCAGTTTTGATATTCAAAGACGGTTTATATAGAAAAAACATTTTATTCTAAAAAAAGATGATATGTTGCGTGTCGCATAAATTTTTGCCATCAAAGTGTGATTTTTTTTCGCTGTCTACCTTGCGTGGGAAATGATGTGAAGTTACACACTATTGGTATAAATTACATTTTTTTTTATAATATTTCTTAAAATAATATTTTTGCATCCTTTTTACGGTAGGTAGGTATGTCATTGTAGCATTAATTTTTATAAACTTTCGTAAATTTATTTAACTTTAAAATTTAATAAACTTCAAGTCAATAGCAACATGCCATAAGCAACATACTATTCGAGAGCAGTATTCGAGAAGTTGTGGAAATCACTCTCAACGGAGCAATCTACAACTACACCGGTAATGTTCTAGTTATTTTTGGTTGCTTTCTCTTTGTAACAAGCACTCAAATGATTAAACCTTCGGTTACTTTTTCTGTAGTCGTATTACTGATATACCCAGTCATCGATTAATTACGTAGCAGACCTTAAATGCATAGTTGTACCACCGCTTACAGATAAATGATGCAATTTATTCTTTAATTATAATTATTAAATGTATATTCCTCAGTTTAGTTGTTTGGTCATTTCAATAATATTAATTTTATTATATTATATTACATTAATTTTTTAATGAAGTGTTCATTACTTCGTGGAAGGAGATGATTCATTCTAATTTCACCACCAGACTCCTGTCATGAGTTCATTACATAACATAACAAGTAAAAGTTGATTTGTCGGAAAACGGAAAACGGGAAACGCTTTGCTAACTGACGACGTACCATAAATATTACACTTAACTATTTTATTGTAGTTAGAAGTGAAAAATTACATTAAGAAAATATTCTTCATTTTCAAGGTGGAATCCTGGAAATGTTAATAGTCAATTATTTATAATGATATACACAGTTACACAGTTACAGTAGCAGTATACACTAGCGGTGAACAGGAAGCAGTTTTATTTAATAAGGAAGTGCATACTTTGTAGTGTAATGACGTCATCCAATCTGCATAATGAATAAATTACTTGTTAATTCATGTTAATTTTGTCAAGAGGAGCATTATCTGTTTGAAAATAAAAAAATCCGTGTACAAGTACATATACATAATACGCGTCCCGCGGCTTCACCCGCGAAAGAATTATTGAAATCGGTTCAGTAGTTCCAGAACTTACCAACATAGGGAGCATCCATTAATTACGTGAGCTGTTTTTCTTTTCATCTGGACCCCTTTGGTGAGATTTTGTGGTAAAATAGGACCACCTTGGAAGTATACCCTTTCAAATAAAAAAAGAATTTTCGAAATTGGTTCAGAATTGACGAAGTTATCGGTGAACATACATAAAAAAAATAAAAATGCAAACAGACGAACATCGAACCTCTTCCTTTTTTTGAAGTCTGTTAAAAATAGCTAGAGAATGTGTGATAAATTCCCTACCAATACCGAATCCTATTCGGTATGATTCGGTGCTGGTTGGCTGACCGTATCTAATCTCTGGTATCCTGAGAATGCTTCGTTGAGAGGCGAAACACGTGTCGATTGGTGGTTTTTGCAGTTTGAGCGAAAAATAGCTAAAAGTTTGGGAATTTATCACATGAAATGTATTTCCGCAAGGTAACACCTGAGTCTATACAATTACTAGAGAATGTAAGTATTTATAAAAATATCTTCTGTTTTTAGTTTGATTTTTTATACCTGGGAATCGCAGGTATGTCTGAAACAACAAGTTCGCTACTTGATTAAGGTGACATAATATTAAGCCACATTACATTTTAGTAGAAAGGTTTTTACTTTTTACATAGGTACATACACATTACGCAATTTCCTATTTGGGGTGGACAGAGCATCATATTTTCTTTTAAAAAATATGTGTATTTTCTATCTATGATTTCTAGCAACACCAACAAAGTCGCGCTAGATACCGACAGTTTTCTAGTCCGTCGTTGATTTTATTGTAATTTGCATAAAATTACAATAAAATCAACTTTCGTGATTTCTTCTGTAATTTATTTAAATGTAATTTTTTGTTAGGATCAAATCAAATAGCCAGAGTGTTAGCAGACGGAAATGTCAAAAGCACTCGCATACCTAGGCGAAAATGTGTGAGGAGAATGATGAGATTTGAGGAAGCGAAAGAGGTGTGTAAGGACCGCGACTCCTGGCGCTCCGTCCTCTCTGGCTACGCCGTTGGGGATACAGCGTGAAGTTATGTTATGTTATGTTATCAAATCAAATTAAAAGGATTATGGGTTAATTTTGTATGAGATCCAACTCCAAAAATAAAACTATTTATAGCATTATAAGCAATAATGGAAATTTTTATCCTCATTGAGTATTTTAATTTATATTAAGACAGCATACTGGATTTCAAACGAAGAAAAGAAAATATTTACATTACAAGATAAAAGTTTTTCCCTGTATGTACCTATGTACATACCTACTACCTACCGCTACCATGCATTTTAACTAAGATTAGACTAACACTTGCTAACAAATTATTTTATCATTTCTATCATTTTTAGAACATAAATACATGACTTTGGACAAATTGAAGTGATACAAGATACAAGAAACAATAACAGTCATTGTTAATAATGCTACAATTTTTATTGGGGCGTTATTACTCCTTCTTTTTTGTCGGTTTGAAATTGTACTTTTGCCATCAGTCATGTGGTTCATAGCACTTAAACTGTAATATGTTAGGAATATTTCACAGTTTTACCTATGCAGTAAAGAGTCTAATTGATAATGGATTCGTATTGAAATTGATACATAACAGTTAATAATAATAATAATAATGCGCCAGACAATACACACCAATCATCTGATCTCAACTAGGGTATTCCCTGTGCTATGAGAACCAGACGACGACTACTGGGCGCCTCTCCCTGTACACCCAGACTCGAGACAATCTAGGAAAGTTCATTTTCTAATTCGACCCGACCGGGAATCGAACCAGGAACCTTCCGCTCTTGGATTAACGTCTAAATCACTGCGCCAATTAGGTCGTCTGATTACTTCATTAGTTGCCTGTAATATCTTGCTTTTAACATTGGATTTTCTCGGATTAAAGCAGTCAAAGCAATCTCCATTGTTATATGTATCAGGTATAATACCTTTGTACATAACTACATACGTATAATTAACAACTTACATACTTCAATAAATTTCGCGCAAGTCATCTTTTTCAAGCAGACTAAACATGTAAACGTTCAAAAATGCGTGTTTTGGCATCTAGTTCAGTCTAAAAATATTTTAACTAATTAGGTTCATCATGCGTCGACTTTTGTTTTGTAAGCGTACATATCTATTTATGACAAAAAATTTCATTACATGCATATTTTTTGATATTTTGTATCAATGGATGTCATATCTATATACAAATAAGTATGTGGATAATAAACTTGATAAGTAACTAATTAGTATAACAAAAAACACTTGCCAAAATAATTTTATAGTAACAAACAACACTATTCTACAATACATACATAATATATTCTGATCATTTCCATTTTGGGACATACAGAGCATCAATGTTAGGTACTTTCAGTAATAATAACATCAAAACATTCACACTTACAGTCACTCACATACGTATGACTTTATGACTTTTCTATAAAATAACTAATAAATATATAAATAATAAATAAATAAATTAAACCGACTTCAAAATAAAAACACTGAAAACTACGAAATAATAAAAATTTTAGTGCTATAATAACTTCATAAATACTATAGGAATACCTACATAATTAAATTCGACAGTCTAGTCGGTGCCAAACCTACCACTATTGTGTTTATTAGTTTGGCATCGACTTCAATAACTGCAAGTTATTTTTGTTCTTGAGTTTTAATTAGTAAAAGATACCTAAATATTTTCTAGTTTTCAGTGTTTTTGTTTTTAATTCAGTTTATTAATTTCTTAAAAATTATTAATTTTTAAGGTGAGGCAGGCTAGTAGGTCTGCAACTAACTTTTTTCCCGTTCTGGAACGGAACATTACATAAACGGATCATCGAAATAAAACGTTGAAGAGTACTTATATTCAAACAGTACTCCTTCAATAGATTTTACCTAAATATTTTCTTTTTTTTTTTTTTTATTTATTAAAAATACATACATAACATCATTACAGTGAAGACACCAATTCGATGCTACGAGTAACAATATTTGATATAATTAAATTAATGGAAATAATACATTTTACATTAACAAAAAGTACATACATATGTTAATATTTACAAACTTAAAACTACATATTATCTTAAATAATAAACTTCCTCAAAGTTGCCGCTTAGAAAGCTGTCATTGCTCAAGGTACCCAGCAGACTGGCAGCATTGCCTCTTTGAATAGCCAAACTGATTCGTTGGCGGAAGAAGCTGCCAGCCCGGCGGTCTCCCGAAGCCTCGACCAGTCTCTTACAATTATCAGAAACCAGTCGACGGGCTTCGGGGCCCCAGGGACCCAAAGTTTCGACTGCAAAGGGCGTAAATATGAAACTCTCAGAGAGAGTCGCATACTTACGCCGCTTCAAGTTCTCGGCAGTTAATAAATATAATTGTCATTTTCAAGATGCTTTCTTATTATTCCTATGCATTTCGGCAGACTGTAGTGAATCACACCAATATCCCGCGATACGATGTTAATTAATCGAATAGCACGCGACAATGGGGCGAAGCTATGAATCTTAGTCCTAGACATATGTAGGTAGGCAGAGAGTGTCCGGACGGCGGCGCGCGCGCACATACCCGTCCGGCGCGCACAGCTGCAACTCCTCCAGTACCTCTGGGTGGTACACTTCACCACGCCGCACCTTCATGACGTATGTCACGAGCGCGAGATCCCTCCTCACACCCAGCTTGTTGTACCCGACCCTATCCATTACGAATAGACTCGGATACATCAACGGGTAATATGGATAGACACCGTACTCTTTAAAATATAGGTACCGAGTAAATTTATTTTGTATTTTTTCCACCATAATAGCATATTTAGCTTCATGTGGATTCCAAATTATGGCACTAGTTTCGAGACGGCTCCTTACGAGTGTATTATATAAAATTCTAATGACATTTGTATTGTTGAAATCCTTGCATTGTCTCAATATGAAACCTAAATTTCGGAAGGACTTCTTACAAATGCCAATGATATGGTTACGAAATCTCAGTTCGGCTACCATCTCGACACCGAGATCTCGTACGCGCAACACCCGCGGCACCTCCTCACCTGCCATCTTATACTGGTAGGTCAGCGGTGATCTTGCGCGACTGTACGTCATCGCAGCGCATTTTGCAACATTAAAGTACAGTTTATTTCTGTAACTCCACTGTACTACTCTACTGACGTCACGCTGAAGTTTGTCACAGTCTGACAAGTCTGTAACCGACCAAAATAACTTGAGGTCGTCAGCGAACATTAGACAATTAGACTCCTCTACGACCTGTGGAAGGTCGTTAACCATGATGATGAACTCCAAAGGTCCTAGATTACTTCCCTAACTTACGCCCGAAAATGTGAAGTAAGGCTCCGATTCGTGCCCCGCATGATCGACGTATTGTCTGCGATCCCTTAGATAGCTTGAAAAAAATTTTAATAAGTGCGGAGTGAAGCCGATTGCGGCAAATTTCATCAAGAGAATGTCATTATCTACGGTGTCGAATGCTTTCCGGAAATCAAAGTACGCGGAATCCACCTGCCGCCCGGCGTCTACCACATGTGCCACGTATGCCGTAAACGACAGCAAGTTACTCCCCGTACTTCGAGACGGCCGAAAATCATGCTGCGCATCAGCTAGCTGTGATTTAACTTGTGCGATCTAGTCGTTAGGGATTATATTCATATAGGCCTGCTAGAACATAAGGCTACGGGTATTCCCTATCTGTTTTGAGCGGTGAATTACCTTCGGGGTAATTCACCGCTCGGGGCCTTCGGGGTCACGGCCGATAGGAGTGGGGCTCCGCTAGTTCATCCACGAGACCAGTGCTGCCAACCTCATCCTAGAGTAAAACTGCATACACGTTTTAAAAAATCTGTAGAAAACTGTAAATGTTGATTAAAAAATCTGCAGTTTTTCCTCATTTTACATTATTTAATTGCAGTAATAAATAAAACACGTATGGGGAAGCGATTATAAACAATAAAAATCATGTGATCATAAAACTTTTAATCAGATGAACGAAATAAACATGGAAATGAAACATATGATAAACAATATCACCAGCTATCTCATTTTCAATTTGCAAAATCAATAGCTGAGTTACGGACTATACAGTAAATGAAATAGATGGCGAATTAATATATAACTGTAGATTTGGAGGTATAAAATAAAAACTGGGAAGATTTCCAAAAAACTGTAAATCTGCAGTTAAAACTGTGGGGTTGGCTACACTGCACGCGACTCTGATGAAGACAACGGTGCACGTGTTCGCCAGAAGCGACAGGCGTCTCGGTACGGTTAGGGGAGTAAGCCACGAGTTCGCTCCGCATCCCCCGCCTGGACGCACATCCCTCACTCAACGTGGCGTAGCCCAACGCCACGGATACGACCGATCTTCTTGACGACGCTGAGTTCGCTGCATATTCACACGCGTTCCTCAAGAATCACCCGTACGTCTCTCTTTTAAGTGGAGGTGTCTCCGACAATAACGCCTCGATTGCGGGGCGCCGCTACTCCTTTTCGATCGGAGGTCGCGGTCGACTACGGTCTCCACTTCTGGGGCGCAGCCTCCCCCGGCCGTCGCGTCTAAAGAGACAATCAGATTAACACTAACAATCATGATGTGACACCGCAGCGCCCCCTCAGAGGGGGGTCGTCATTTTGCGTGTTATCACTAGGGCCTTTGTAGGTTCTATTGTATTACATCATCACACACTCAGTGCCGCACTCGAGCCCGGGCTTTCCTTCGGGCGGGATGATAGATGATAGGCACTCACCATTTCCGGCCTTGAGCCGATTGATCCCCGGTTATAACCACTCTGGGACCGGCCCTCATCCGTGTAGGTTCTCGACTGCACGCAGGTGCACAATTTCCTGGCGATAACCTGAGCCGAGGTCTCGAACTCCGTCCCGGGTACTCCCCGGACGGAGGGGCCCTCAGGCTTTTTCGACCTTCCGGGCGGAGCGCCATTCGCTGCTCCCCCCTATACGATCGCTTCGCTACGATAGCCTGTAGGGTCAAGTGGCGAGTGGAGGGTTTCTTAGTCGATTCTTTAGTCGGCTCTTTAGTCGGTTTTTTCCTTCCGATAAACAAAAAAAAAATTGGACCTATGTACATTTGTATATTATATACATATACGTAGGTTTTTACAAATCACGTACATGTATACATATTATATTTAAAAAATATATAATAATAACATTAATGTTATTTGATGCCTTTATATAAACTAATCGTATAATAAATACTTGTATATTTAGCAATATCTGGACTTGTGTGTACTGTTGAAAGCGTAGCGATACATTCGAAAGAAACTATATGAAACACAACATTGATTGACTAAAGCATGTAAAAATTCGTTTTGAAACCGTTTTATAAAGAAAATATATACTCTCTTGCTTTTATAAAAATCTATATACTCGTATTATACATAGTGTTTTATTATTCGTTGATAACACGTTTATATGTGAACCAATTCCCGTTTAGGTAATTCTAAATTCAAAAGAGTGAAAATTCAAAATAGAAAAAATTCTGCTTTTTTGGGAGCCGTAGCCAAATGGAAAAAACGGTACCCTTATAATTTTGTCCTGTCCGTCTATCTGTCCATATGTCGCAATCATTTTACTCAGAGATTATCGACTCTACCTAGTTGAAATTTTAAACGTAGGTGTATTCTATGGACCGGTACACAATGCCGCAGTGAAATTTAAAAAAAAATAGGGGTGACGCTTCATACATGTAACTGAGGATTGAAAAAAAAATTCAGAGGACATAAGCGTGTAGGGTGGGTTTTTAGAAATGTAGTAGAGGTTTCAAATTATTTTTTTATTAAATCAAAAGTTGCTGCAATTATGCGCTTCTGTAGTCATAGAAACTGTGTTTCCCCTCCAACTTTTCAACTACGGCGTAGAAAATTCTGAAAAAATTGATAATGGGATTTGAAAAACACTCATTTCTATACTTAAAATCTAAGGTATAGTTTGGGTTTAATGTAGACGTTAAACTCTTTTGTATCGAGTTTTCTTTTGGGAGCTGACACATACATATATATATAGATCTTAGAGATGCTACGTATGTCTCCAATATTATGAAATCTGCCATTAATTTGCAATGGTATTTTTTTCGATCGACGTTACAATTTCATGAGATCGAACCAACTAATATCGCTCAAGTGCGTTCTAATTTTTTATCAACGTGAATTTTTTATATTACTACTAGTACAATATTAAGTCTCATTTGTTGTATTTTTAGTCCACATAAATATCTATAAATTATGTAAATCGCGGGTGTATATTTACAAGACATATCTAAAATGCATACAGTGAAAAGTAATAAATAGTTTGAAATTGCGTTTCGCTTCATTTAGTAGGGCTAATGCCTTATTAAATATGTAGACTTCGCATTAGACGAGTGATGTTGTGTAGTAAGTAATAATATGAAATTGTATTTTTGCATTTACTGCAACAGCATTGCGAAGTTTAGGTATCCAAATTTATAAAAAACATTTAATAATTATATATATATATATAATATATAGATTTCTATAGAGAAATATTTCAATAATATTATTTTCGTTATGGGTGGTCAATCCTGCAAAGAAGAATCGCAATCGCTCACTATTTTGGATATAACCGTACTTATTGTGATAGGACTAGTATTAGCAATTGCAGGATGCTTTTTACTAAAACTACTGCAAAGACAGTGTATGGATTACGTACGAAGTGAAATCAGATTGGAAACGGAGGCTGCTGAAGTTATCTCTATTTAGCGGCTAGTGTAAATTCTCATCTCATCTCAGTTCATAATTTTTATGCTTAAATTTAATTTTTAATAGTGTATGTGATTGTGTTTAATTTATCTTAACAAGGTATGTAGAACCATTGTTTTTGTTTTGGAGTAATTGCAACATTGTCATGTAAAGAAAACAAAGTTAATTTCATGCTTTTGGATTTGCTACTACTTGTAATTCTATAGTCAAGTTCTAATGCAAACCACTTTTAATGTGTTTTGATTAAAAATAGGAAAAAAGGCTGCGTTTATTATTGAACCTTTTTAAAATGTTTATGTATAAATATTCACGCTGTATCCTTAAAGGGATAATCAGAGATGACGGAGCGTTAAGCATCGCGGGTCAGATTAAAAATTGAGAAGATGATATAATATGCGAATAGATCAACATAAACAAACACAAATACATACATAGATACATACATATCCTCACGCTGTATCCCTAACGGGGTAGTCAGAGAGGACGGAGCGCCAAGCGTCGCGGTTCGTACATACTTCTTTCGCTTCCTCAAATCTCATCATTGCCCTCACACATTTTCGCCTATATATGCGAGAGCTTTTGACATTTCCATCCGCTAACACTCTGGCTTTGTAAACAAAATATATACATATAACTGGTAACTGGGAGTTTGAGTACCGAGATAAATACACGCACACTTACCGATGAATATTATTTTGGGTATCTTTGGGTACTGCATCAATTTTTAATCTCTTTATTAATAAATCCAGTATTTTTCAGTGATTAGAACAAACCCTAGAATATTTCGTCGGTTTCTAATTTTCGCGCCATACAGCTTCGATCCACTAATTTCTGATATCAGAACATTTGGGAAACCTAAAAAGAAAGTTCACCATTAAAAATCACGAATTCCGATGTAACTAATTTCGATATAAAGAAACATTACTAGAAATGATGGCCAAAATAATGAAATTAACACGAATTATTGCTTTATTACCATCAATTTATTCTTATGATTTTTAATTATACAAACACACACGCAACACAAAACATAGTTATCTTTAATATTAATCTCTTGTTTCAAAATTCAGAACTTTTAGAGAAAATTACGTCAATTATTTATTTACGAAATGATAATTGTGAGATTTTTACTCCTTCTATTCTTATGAAGAATGCTGATCGACTGACAGTATGTACGCAAATAAAGAATGTTTTATTTTATTTAATGTAAGTCATTTGCAACACATATTATTGTACATAAATTTTAGCTTTCCGCACTTCTCCATGTAAACTTTAACTGTGCCAAATCTGTTTTCACCTCGCGTATTATATGTAATGATGTTTGGAAAAGATAAAATAGAATTAATGTAGTGGGTAGCAGCATTTTTTATGGTGTTATATTATAGCACATTACGATGTATTAAATATGACCGGAATAACATCTATCAGAGTAAATTACTTTGTGATAAAATGTGATTTTAATGACCAGTAATAATAAGCTTAATCACTCGGTAAAAACCAGACTTATGCTTTATGCCGCGTATACATGTAAGAAAAAAGAAGGGTGTTGTAAATTTGAGGCATTTGTTTATTTGTTTTATTATTTATTATATTTGTTTATTTGTTATATTACATGTTTGTTTGTTGTGCCTATCGTAGCTCAAAAATGTATGGACAGTTTTCAATGTAATTTTTTTTATCAGAAGGCTGGCTTAATCGGAGTGGTTTAAACAGAACTTGTTCAGCCCTTTCAAAATCATCGGCTCTTTTCCTAGTTGGCGTAGGGATGTCAGGATGGAGTTCTTCAAAAAGAGCGCGGAAAGGTTTTTACTTCATTGCTACGCAAAAGACAAGTCCGAATGCTTGTTGGCCGCCTTTGCGATACATTAAAAAGGCCAGAAATTTACTTAAGTTTTATGCGTCAGATCGAATTGGATTTTGGTAAAATATGTAAATCTGATGGCTCCGCAGTAATGTGGTAACTGTTGGTGCTGCTATCAAGGCAGTCTGCAAACTACGAATGAAGCAGATGTATCGCGTTTAGGCTCATTTAATTGATTTTGATGAGTAGGCTTACAGATGGTGAAAAGAATCGTTAAGTAGTTACAGGAACTTAGGTTTAATCATTGATCTGTCGAATTTGGACTCATTAAATGGGTCTTAACAAGTAATTGATAAAGAAAGGACGAACAACGTCTGATGATGTTTGCTTGTGGATCGATTGAGTGCCCTAGAGGTCCGCCAAGTTCGTCCCTCTGTCTGTCCGTGGTATAACTCAGATACTCTTGGTATTAAAACGTAGTAATTGGGCATGTTTGTACATATTAATCTCGCCTACAAAGTTGTAAAATAAAATCTTAAAAAAAAATTTTCTTGGGTACATTCCTTACCTACACGTAAAGTGTGGATGATTTTTTAATTGTATATTCCATTGTATAGGATGTCGTTGGATAGTTCATTCAAAAATATTGCAGTACGTGATAAATATTGTTTGGATTCAGAGATCTGTTTGGGGAATATTATGCTTGAAAGTGGTTATTCTTGTTAGAGTCGTGTGTCCCCTCCTACCAGCTAAACAGCCGTTTTTGGATATGTGAAAAGCATTCACGATAGTAATATACAAATATACGTATAATGAAGTTAAAAGCAAAACTATCACAGTGATAGTCAACCTTAGGTCGAATTTAGGTACATATCTTCATTTGAGACGGAAAAAGCTTTCAAGCAATAAACAAAAATAAAATTGAGAATTTATGGGGACTATCAGTGTATGTAATAAATAACTAATGTAATATCTATATTATCGTCAATTTTGATAGATTTTGCTTCTTATCCTAATACTCCTCCAGTAAAGTGATAGTAGGCTTTACTGAAATTATAAAGGACTTCTTGGAAAAGCGTGAGAACTTCAGCTACACATGTTACACATACAGAACTTTAAAACACAATGTACTATCACTGTTGTACTTTAAAACCTCTAAAAATGTAAAAAATAGAAAATCTAAATAAAATGACAACCTCACTTCTCCCGTTCCCGCCAAAAAGTCTCAATAATATGAAAACTATTAAAGATATAAGATTTATATCGATAATTTTTCATAAATAATGAGAATAATCCAGCCGGTCATATACCCACGGGCGACAATTGTATACTGTTATTGTATACTGGTTGTTAATAGCGATTTCGTCTGCGTGCAGGAATTTAAAAAAAGTTTCCTATATCCTTCTTCAGGGTTTAATCCATTTCGTTTTTGAGTTTCATCAAAATCGGTCTCGGTATAATATGGATGAAGGAGATCGACAACTGTGTATACTATCACTTTTGTACTTTAAAACTCCCAAAATTGTAAAAAATAGAAAATGTAAACAAATTGTCAACCTCAGTTTTCCCGTTCCCGCCAAAAAGTCCTTTATCAACTTTTAAACTTTCGCGTTATATATTAAATATATGTATAAAATATATATATTCAATATATATATTAAATATACGTAATAAATAGATATATATTAAATATAGGTTTGTTATAAAACGCACATCATACTGTAAA
The DNA here is from genome assembly GCA_907165235.1 of Zeuzera pyrina. Classification (NCBI taxonomy): domain Eukaryota; kingdom Metazoa; phylum Arthropoda; class Insecta; order Lepidoptera; family Cossidae; genus Zeuzera; species Zeuzera pyrina. The sequence continues at coordinate 8,909,692 of OU015629.1, forward strand.
ATCATACTGTAAAATCAAATCATACTGTAAAATAAACAATTTCGTTCTAGACATAACAATAGTCTGGGAATAATCCCCTCTGCAAATGCATTTGCTGGCTTTCTGAACATTGTATTTTAATAAACCTATTGTAAAATGATGTTGAAAAAATGATACTTGACTGAGTTTCTTGTCGGTTCTTCTCAGTGTCCAGATTTTCTTTTTAAACCGACCTAAAGTAGATTTGACGTTCAAAAACAGCTTCTAATTGGGTTTATTGGAATAAATTGATTTGACTTTGACATTGACCTAGTTATAAAATGTACTTGGATAAGAAATAATTTCGTAAAAATTCCGTAGAAAACCAAATCGCCACTTTGGTCCATGTTAAAAGACTCATCGATATTAATTCTGTCATGATTTATTTTTGAACAACATTTTTTTGGATAATTTATTTTTGTCGTAATATTTTTAGTATTTAATTGAACTTCTTTTTGCAAAGATACAAAAAACAATACACTACTAAAATTTCGAAAATTGTCAATTGGAAACGATAATACTTAATTAGCGTTTACAAAAACTATGAAGCTGGTTCCTTATTTATCCCGTGAAGCTGATGCTTCCTCACAAAACTTTCTCGTCGTTATCACTAGATCGTACTATTTAAAACTTAAAGCTATTTTGCAGCCAGCAGGTGCTATTTTATTATAACTCTTGACCCTACGTTTCACTTCAGGAGTTTCGATGTTCATCGTCTACACTCTACATCAAAGAAACCTTCATGTGTTTAATCAGTGTGGGCATCCTGTAACCGACGTAACGACATAGGGACGTCGTTTTAGTTAATTCTCAGAAAGTTGTAAGCGGTGACTGAACTTCCTTGCTGATTTAAAGAAATTCTGATTTCATATATAATTTGGTCTTATTGAACTGCATACATTATAGATATTTATAATACATAGATTACCTGACTGTTCACAACATCATGAACACAATTGTGAAGATACTTAGACATTTGAAATATATTCAAATACATAACAATTATTTATTGGCTTTTAAAATCCCGTATTGGCTTTTACCTATTACCTACATTCTTGTAGCGAGAACAGACCGGGACAAGTTAGAGGAAGATGACGTTGTTGAACTGTATTTTTCATAGTATACAAAATTTTTCAAAGTATTCAAAATATTTTTTCACTGTTTATATATATATATATATATATATATATATATATACATTATATAGCTTAAATTGTTATTTAAGCTTCAAGTTTTCCTGCATTATTACAATGCAGGAAAGCTTGAATTCCATTAATGTTTATTGAAACTTGAAGCTTTGGATGTTTTAGACATTATGCCGTAGAAATCTTTCTCTTCACAACCGTGTACAAATTAACTATACCTACAGTAAATTGAAACTAAACCATAAAGTAATATCCGATAAAGTAAAAAAGTAACTTAGATGATCATCGGAAAGCAAAGTTAGTTAAAATTAGTTTACGTGATTCTCTATTCTACATTTCAACCTTCTCGTATTTTTCCTATCGTCATTCAATAACAATTTCTTCTAGCATAAGAAACAGCGGTAGTTTGTTGAATCAGTCATAATTACGTCAATCGTCCAAATTAGACTTCCTGTGAGGGTGACCACTCTCCACAGTTCCTCCCTCACCGTCTTTATTCAATTGTTCTGTCTGAGTCAGTACCGGCCGTGATTACTTATATTCACTTCGATATTAGGGTGACTACACACCGTGATTCCTCAGCGCACCTTTATTTAAGTTTCTTCGTTTTGCTCTAGTGACTTTTGGTGAATGACCGGTGAGAGAAAAAAAGTGAATCGCAGGATTCATGGTGATTAAGCATCGTCGTTAGAACGTTTAACTGATTTTCTGGAACATTTTTTAATTTATAAACCACTTTCCAATATAAGTCAGTGCCATTTCATAACCGAAACATTTTCAAATATAATACATATCTATAATATACCCTTTCATGGTGCTATTTATTGCCTAACTCTTGGAAGACAAATAAAGGTTCATATGTTCTTCCTTCATGGAATATAACGAAATTGCATTATAACAGCTTCGAATGGATAGTTAAAATACTTATAAATTTAAATAAAATTCACGATAATATTCACGAGTGTCAGTGCGAAACGTGACATTTATATCAACCAATCAACGTGCAATTTCAACAAATGTCGTCCAATTACGCGAGGGCGTCGCGGTGTGCGCCAATTAGGTGTCGCAGTGCGCGCACCTGGCTCACGACTCTTGCGGTCACGCGCAATCTTTGATTACAAATCCTTTCTCAACACAATATATGGAAAACCTGAACATCCTTTCAAATTAACATAAGTATAAAAGTAAAAACTTATCTATTTTTTACACCTTTTTTATTGCTGTTTCTTTTAGATATATTTACTAAAAAATAAACATGAATTCTAAGTTATATGTAAAATAGTGTACATTGTACTGTAAACTATTTATGTAACAATACCAATAATTTAATTTATACAGATACGATGAATCGTTATTTCAAAACTATTCATGTGTTCAGTTATCGTGCAATCTCAGTAGCGAGTTATTATTTATCAGCGTTGCGCCTTGCGATTAATTTTTTTTTGTTTCCAAGTTCTTTAAAAATGCATTTCATTTTTTTCGTCTTTCTTCTTTTCTTTTCAAGTCTTTCTTTCCGTTCCACACGTTACGTTTTAGACTTTATTACTTATAAATAAGTCGAGAGAAAACGGTTGTATTTATTTATTTATGTACTTCGCTACAGTTCAGTATAACATGTTTACAATTTTTTAAAGATGTCATGTTTCATAAAAATGTTTCAGCACACAACATAGCTTTATAACAATAAATAATCGCCAGCATCAACGTATTTTAGCATCTGTCCGTAGCAGCCGCCAATGGCATGTGTGCCTAAAACAAAATCTACCCCTCATGACTGAGGGGTGAGATTTCTACCACCAGGTGAGTCACATATGTCGCCACGTGGGGATTGGGGAACCCCTCTACAGGTGGTTGAATGGATGGTCCTATTGTCGGGCACTCCATTGATAAACGCCGATGTTAGGCGCGCAATTTTAGCGGGATTTCATTCGTGTTACAAAGAGATTATTTACTTTAACGTTTCGCCAAAGATATTGTTATGTTTGTTCATAATCTAATAATCGATTTGTTCAAATACATAGTTAAACATCGATTAATATTGTTTAATGATATGTATTTTTAAAAATATTATGCTTCCGTGCCGAAATGAGTTAGAAGAAAAATATATTAGAATGTGGCAACGCAGAATGTCCCAACTGCTACATTTTCCGTGCAAGCAGTAAAAGTTAGTTTAGAGCTAGGTTCCTGTAGGACGCGGTACTGCACTCCTACTGGTGCTGAAGCCATCTATGGTGTTGATAGCAAATTTAGACGCAAATGGGAGGCGTTATGACGGCAAAGAAGGATGGCTGCGGCGTACCTAAGCGGAAATTATAATATAACAACAAGAAAGGACGTCACAATTTTTTTTTCTAAAGGCAGTGAGTGGTTTGAAAAAGGTTGAGAACCTCTGCATCTAGAATTCATATAAGTGATGATTTAGGAACCTGCTATTATCGAGTTCCTCTTGGCCACAAACACAAAGAAGTGACGTGGAGCTAATTTTGTGATAGACGGTATGGTGAATGAGAAAATGTGAGACATAATGTTAAAATAAGTATAACATTTGGAACGTTTTCTTAAAGAACATCTTCATTTCCGTTTATATTACAATGTTACTGACCGTAAAAATATCCAGGTGTTCACTTTTTAATATTCACTTCATCCGCAACACAATAAACTTCATTCCCATAATTATGATTCCCTCAGAAGTTCAGCGTGGCACCCTAAACAGGTGTTCATTGATTAAGGTCAAGGAATTCCCAGATAGACGAGTCGTTGGTTCTTGTCTTGAATAAACCAAGCGTGAGGTCATGGTTGACCGTTGGTGTAATTAAACCATACTTTAAAATGTATGTTTTACTAAACAGATTTTTTAAAGTAGAAAGTTAATAATTACTGACCTGAATCAAAATAATTTCTGAGGACTGCATATTACTAATGTACTCTAACATTATAAAGAATGAGTGCGAATTTTGTGAGTTTGCGTATAGGTATGTGGAAGGTAATCACCGGCACCTATTTGAAAAATTCTTTTGCCATTTGAAAGGTCCATTCTACATGGACGTAGGCCATATATTATACATTCAAACCGGGTGAAGTCGGGATGGGCCGCTAGTCATTAAATAAAACTAATTTAATCACTTGAACTATTTAAAATACTAGTAGACAAAATCTATTTCAATAATAAAAAAAGGCACAGAAGAAATAGATACACGTGATTTTCGGTACATATTGGTATTAGGCGTAGTCCCTGAAATTTTCTTCTCTTATTCAATTTGAGTACATTCTAATTTACTTTACAGGTTTTGTTACATATAGTATATATAAATCAATGGCGTGCGTTAGTCTCGCAAAAATTTGAAAATGGCTCGACCGATTTTGATGAATTTTTTTGTGTTTTAGTGGGTCCCTGGATGGTTTAGATTCACTAATGGACCCGATAAGTGGCGCTGCACTCTGGTTCTAGGATTTTTTTTTATTCCAACGTTGGCGCAGGACAAAGTCTGTCGGGTGAAATAAATATAATTTATATTTTGTAAATCATATTTTTCCTTATAGCTGCTATTCATTTATTTTACTTTTGTTCTTCTGGAGAAAATCGTACATATTAATTAAGTATATTATGTCACAGGAATGTTTCATGAATCAATAAACACGTTTAATGTTTACGGTAGAAAAGCACCAAGTGTTTAACAAGCACAGTACGGAACCGGGCCAATAGAGTCGGACAGGATACAATACCCCACTTGTAAATGCTTCCTCATTAGTGGCGATAATCAACACTTCCGTTAAGATGTTAGTGAAGTGGTACGACAAACGACTCCGCTAAGATTAAATATTGGAGAGACATAAATGCTTCATTTAAGAGAGATGAGAGAGAAAAAATGTTCATACATATTGACATTGCTAATCATATTTTAAAGACTACAATTAGATTAGAAGAAGAATACATATTTGATCCAAAAATGAATCAAACTGACAAGTTCGTAAAAAAAATGTTATTTGAACATAAACTGTTTAATTGCTATCTACGTTATATTTACATAGTACATACATATAAGGATTTCACTGCAGGCTTTAAACACAATATGGAAATGTAGATAAAGTCATTTTTATAGCACAGACATATTTAGTAGCTTTATTTGTAGGATAAACCAAAAAAAATTACACGAGGCGGTATAACTAATACGTAATCGATGACGAGACTACTACAAAAAATTGTTCGTGACATTTTTTTAGTTAGCAGTAATAAATTTTTAAAAGTGATAAATTAAGTTGTACATTTAGTTTGCATTATTTACGAGGCATTTAGGCCTTTCTGGTGCGTATTAATAACGAGTTTCATTGGAGACAAAAAAATGACACTATCGAACTTGAAGAAATACGAATACTTACACTGATGTAAGCAAAAATAAATTTTGAAACTTGTTGCTTTATGACTTAAAAAAATTAATTTAAATAAGCAATTATGAAATAAAAAAACTTTTTGTTCAAGAATTCTAATAATAACATAATTCCACGTGGACATTTATTAACAATATTTGCAGGCAATGTTGACGGTTGCTGATCTCAGCAGCTGTCGAATCAAACCCATGACATCTACGTATACACAATAAGTATTATTATTATGATGTATAATTTGACATGCTTATGATAGTTCCGGTATTGACATAGTCGTCAAGTCTAACTACGTATAGGTAATTTATACATAAATTATGATATTTTCTGAGTGAGTAAAAAAAGAAGGAGTAGTAGCATATGTATATATATACACCTCATAAGTGAGATTTTTTAAGGTGCCTAAATATTGACCTTAACGAGATTACAGTTTAGCTTAAAAATTTACCATATATAGTTTGAATTTCCTCAAAACTGCTAATCAGAAAATAAAAATCGTATTAACATGTGACCATCATTAATCTTTTTCTTATCGTTACTTAGTTCTCGTGCTCTTTACGGGTAGCACTCGCAGACGAGATTACGAAAAAGGCCAAACACATTGTGATCATTTTTTTTGCCTCAATCCGGGACACGCTACCTTAATAAGTATAGGAGATGATGGTGTGCGTTATGTACATAAACATACATACACGAAAATATTTTTATATAGAAGATATTTTTATTGAGTAAGTTATGAAGTTTACAAAGACTACACTACAAAAAAATCCTAAATATTTACCTTAAGTATGCAGTTGAGACATGATTTATTATAGCTAAATTTAAAAGTAATTTGAGTCTATTTTGTTTTGATTTTCCCAATTCAGGACATTTTTCCCAATCCGGGATATTTTCGGGTTTACTCGGGGCACCGCCACAGGCACTCTTAATCCGGGACGTACGGTTACGTTAGCCATACACCACCATGCACCGCGAGAGCTTACTGCGGGTTGGTGGTGGCGGTTTATTTGTGGCTCTTCTTCTATCTTACAGTCTACTTGATTTAACGCCAATCGCCAGCCTCATGGCAATATCCAAGACCAACTGCTTGAGTATTGTATAATAAATCATTAAACATGGGTAAACATTTATACCGAATAATTGTGACCATTTCCCACGCCCGTTTCATGGACGAACAGTTTGTGAAGGGATATCCGTGGCCGTCGTTCAACCACTTCGCTTTTTATATTGACTTTTTAGATTATACTGAACCACACCTTTTACATATTTAAATAATAATATATCTTTCTACATATTTTGTAAATATTTTTATATATATAAATGTACCTATTTAACCTATATTTTCACAAACATATACCTACATACATACTTTGCGCTGCATCCCTAACGAGAGAGGCATTCTGAGAGGATATGTAGCGCCAAACTTTCCTTTACCATATGTATATAATTTTATCTTCGCGCCATCTCTTAAGGAAGTGGACAGAAGCATTTCAAATTACCATTAGGTATAATTAGCAATACCCTCTGCTGCCGAATCATTTAAGTCATTACTACATAAAATCTGATCTTTTTGCTTATTAAATTCATGTCGGCCTATATAGTATGCATTTATTAATGAAATTAGCTTTAAAAAATTAAACATAAGTAAATAAAAAATAATTATGATTACAACCTATATTAAAATATTTTATCCTGATTAAATAACGGTACTAAAATTTATAGATGATCTTCGCTAAAAGTTATTTTAATTAAGAAACTTTTACTATTTAATTTTTACCAACTTAAAAATATAAGAGTGTATAAATTACAATTCGAATATGGTTTGAGTCAAATGACATAATATTTATAAGATTACAAATACTTAGTAATTACCTTGTTATTACGTTACAATACTTCTCAAACAATGTTGACGATCAAATGACGATAGAGAATATTGATAAGACGAGTCGCAGTGACATCGTGGCAGACATAATATTATAGATATGCTAAACGAATATTATTCATTTATCATTATTGCTGTAATACACATAATTTGTTTTATTTGTTACATAAAATAAATATTTAAATAAGTAAATAGTACAATGCAGATACAAAATAAAATAATAAACAATAGTTATTACGTTTACGTGTTACTCAAATAAAATTACGAAAAGTAGAAATAAATCTGACGTTCACGTAATAAATTCGATTTAATTCGTAACTTTGTTATCCTGCCCTGCAGTTAAAACGGTCCGATCAAACATCTGACAGGGTAAATGTGTTTTCAGTACAAACACAGACGGTGCAGTGCAAGACGTGGAAATTAAGCGTGGACACCCACGTGCAGCTTGTACGAAAATCGTCTGTTTCACCAACACCTATCTATTAATAGCATCTGTTATGTACAAGTTATGTGCATATGTAAATGTAACAAAATCAATCCAAGAGTCGCCGACGCGTGTGGTCAGTACATTATGCGAAGTGTTTGACTGTTTCGTATGGTTATTTAAAGTTGTGACCGAGTCCTTGGAACACATTTAGGCGTCAATGTGTAATAAGATTCCCATACAAATAGCGCGCTCGCATATTTAATGTAGCGTTACATTCATATATACACATAGTACGTACCTATGTACTGTAGATACACATGTTTTGTGTAGCTTTGCAGTAACTTATCTGAGAGTAGTGTAACTATAAGTTATTGAGCTATGAGCACGACGCATAGGTATATCGATTCTGAACACCAGAAGGTAATTTTTTTGGGAATGTTGCATGATATTAAATAGGTATTTTAGCAAAAATGTTTAGGTATTATATCATCTGTGGCAAAAGTAACTTTTATGAATATCAACACAGAAATTTGAAACACATACATGATTATAATATCAAACAAATTGAAACATCAAACAGGTAGGGATTTCTTCTCAATAACATACGTAATATTTATAGAATCATTTGAGCTTATTTCGAAATCGTTTTAATAAATTCGAATGGTTTAAAAACAATTGAAATTCAAGTGTTTTCTGTAGTTTCAAAGAATTTTGTAACTGATAGAAATTAAAATGGCAATGTAAAAGCGAATTTTTTTATAAGAAACACAGGGTTTTTATTTTTCTATTTCATTTAATCTAATTTAAAATATTTGTATGCAAGGACACTAATTTAATATAGTAACACTACCCAACATTGCCCAACTGTTTTAAATCCATATTAACTATTATGAATAACAATATCAAATAAGAGAGTCCTCGACTCTTAGGGCAACTTTACATTGAGTCGGTTACTGAACGAATTCGATACAAGTCTGTGCTGACACGATACTGCTATCGTGTACTGTACTGACTTGAAATCAAGTTACACGATAGTAGTACCCGGGTCAGCACTGACTTGTCTTGAAAGAAGTCAGTAACTGATTCAATGTAAATCTGAACTTAAATGTTCGAGGTCACGAGGTCAATTTATAATCATAATGGATACATTCATCTATTAAATTCACTTGTGTAGTGTGATATTGAGTATACAGCTATATGTCATTTCTTACATGGGTTTGCAAAGTTATTTATGATCCTGATAAAACGAACCAATTTTTCATACTTAATGCATACACGTGCACTAAATTGCAAGAAAATCACACCTTGACATCGCTTTTATAAGTAAGCCTTTACATATTATGCACCGTAAAGAGGGTATTAAAACTGGACCAGGGGGGTGTCAAAAGTCTTTCCTTTCGAGCGCTCGACCATTTCACTCGAAAATTATCAAAAACGATAAAATGGTATTTTTGACATACGAGCGATATAAAATTTAAAAACGAGTGGTGTTGACCACTTGTATTCAATTATATCAGTAGAAGAAAGTAATACCTACTTTTTCACATCTGTCAAATCAAACAACATCTTAAAAATACTTGTTACATGTATATTCGGTGCTAGTTGGCTGACCGAGTCCGATCTCTGGTATATCCTGAGGATGCTTCGTTGAGAGGCGAAACACGTGTCGATTGGTGGTTTTTGGAGTTTGAGCGGAAAATAGCTAAAGATTTTATGAATTCATCAGAAAATTTTTCTTTGTGTAAAAAATACTACAAACCGCAAAACGAAGTTTAAAGTCTAATGTAATCTCAATAACTTTCTTTAAGTACGCATCTTAAAATCAAATTTTCTAAGAAATACTTTTGGAGATGGAGGACAGCTTTGACGCGTATTTAACCAAATAATGTTTACAAAAAAGTAACGCAAAGTCATGTCTTATACATTTTTGAATTCGTGGTTTAAAGAACTTTAATTTGATATCTTACGCGATGACTCCAAAAAAAGACTCTTAATACCTACTTTTGTTTATGTACGTTACGAAACTGGTCCCCAAAAATCCCATTACTCCTTTTTTAAATTTCTAGGTCTAGGCCATCGTTTAACTATTCCAAATATCAGCTGTTTACGCCAATTAGACTTCGCGATAAACGGCTGTGACAGAAAAACAGACAGACAGGTCGGAAGGACACCGAGGTGATTCCATAAGTGTTCCTTTTTTAAAATTTGTGATAGAAGACAAAAAAGAATAAGATTTATGGGATTTACTTAATTACATACTAAATTCGAGTGCGTGTGTCCATCGCATGTAAATAGATTAACAAAAATTTACACACTTATGTGTAATATTTTCCACTTTTATTTATAAACCTGCTTTAAAATAAAAACATTGAGAACTACAAAATAATTATAGTTTACTAATAAAAACTAAAGCAACGTAATTACATATATTAAGTAATCTGTGACCTACATAAATAATATACCTATAAAATAGTTGTGCATTTATGGTTCCTGTTGCAAATATATAAATTGTCTGTAATGTAATGCATTTCTATTTGTCATTCCAAATAAAATAAAAAAAATAAAAAAATAAAAATTAGATTTGACAGTTACTGAAAATCTACTGGTTTGGTATTGACACCAAACCAGTAGATTTTCTGTTACTTCAATAACTGTTTTTAAGTATTGATATAGTATTCATGTAGTTTTTTTTGTACTTCAATTCTTGATAATTATTTCGTACTTTTCTATGTTTTTATTTCGATGTTAGTTTTATTTATTTTTTATTTTTTTTATTATCCCTTTTGAGTGGTCTTATTCTAAATTAATATCTGGGATAGGTCTACAACCAAATTTTTTACTTTTCTAGAATGAAACTGAAATAAAAGGATCATTAAGTATATATACCGTTGAAGAGTTCTTTAGTTTAGGCAGTACTCTATCATTGGATCTTCACTAAATTTCTATAGGACCATCCTGGCCTTTAAAATGAAAAAACAATCATCAAAATTGGCGATAAATGGCGGAGAATTCAGTGAACATACATAAAAAAAAAAGGAAAAAAGATTCCGACGAATTGAGAACTTCCTTTTTTATATATCGTAGAAACATTAACCTAACTGAACAGCCTTTAACAAGTATTATTATAAAAACCTGAATGATGACTGTAAAACTTCAACGTGTTCCAAAATGGAACAATCTGCGAGAAATATAAATAATTATACTAGTGTCTTTTTACAGAAAAGAATTGCTTTAAGAGGTAAAACAAAACTAATGAATAAGCAGTCCAAGTGAAGTTAATGCTGAAGCTGCGTGCTGGAGCTGTGTTGATTTCCTGAGGTGGCTACACCTGTCCGTCGTTCCCACACATACATTACACAACAAATGGGTTTGTGTATTCGCGATACTTTTTTCTATAATTTTTTAGAACTTGAGATGTGTCTGTATGACTAATCATTAAAATCCTAGTTGTACAAGATATATGTGAAATATTATATGCAGCAAACAATTTTAATAGCAATGTAATAAATATTAAACGAGGATGTGGAAATGCATAAATTCAAATCCTGTCTGATGTTTGCTCTGAATTATTTCTTTTTGCATGATGGAAATATGCAACCGGGATATCAAAAAAAGGAATACTTTTTTTATCTTTGTTTTGTTACTCGTACCTACATACATAGATTGCAACAAAAGAAAAGGCGGTTTCAGTGATTCTAGAATGGCTATCAGATGAAATTAATCTAATTTTTTTATATTACTATTAGTCTTTTTCATAAATTTAGGCGATTAGAACCATTACTATTAAAAAAGAAATGTAATGAATTTCAAAAATAATGTATTTGTTCAATAAATACGATTCCTTATTGTAATTCGTAATTCGGCGTAGAGGTATATTGGCATTATTATTACGAAATTATTATTGGAAATTATATTGTATTGTATAGACTCAGGTGTTACTTTGCGGACCCCATTTCATGTAATAAATTCCTAAAATCTTCAGCTATTTTTCGCTCAAACTCCAAAAACCACCAATCGACACGTGTTTCGCCTCTCAATGAAACATCCTCAGGATATGCCAGAGACAGGATTCGGTCACCTAACCAACACCGAATCTGATTCGGTGTTGGTTAGCTGACCGGTTCAGTAGATGGTTGAACGGCAAATAGCTAAAGATTTTAGGAATTTATCACAAGAAATTATATTGTTTTAATACTAATAAATATATTTCTATAACAACTAAACGACTTATCGCAGATGTTGCTATGTATTTAGAACCTGTACAGACCTATTTATTTACGCAATTCTAAATCTACATACATTAAAACCGTTGTTCAACTTCTTCTTACTGTTAATCAATAAATCGATTTCAATTAATATTATTATAAAATGCTGAAATAATTAGTCAAAATGATAACTTCTTAACAAGGTCAGACACCGATTATTATCATCTCCATAGAAATCCAAACCACGTCATATCTCCGAGTGGAGGTGGTACTCTTACACCTGTTCATGTTTCCCACGGTTACCGCATCTCGATTGCTCATATCAACATACAACAAACAAATCGATATCACGTAAAAAACGAGTTGATTACATATAAAAGTGGTTATAACAACTTTTTTGCGACAAGAAGAATTTGTTCGAAATGAATAGTTTTAACTTTTATTTCTATCGTAATTTGACTTGTAGTTATAACATTAATATCGCACATTACAAGAATTTATAAAAAAAACCAGCCAAGAGCCTATAAGTAACCTATATGCCTATTTATTCTGTATTTTGTGGTTAAAAGATAATAAAAAATAAGATACATTTGAAAAAAAAATGGTGTCTAAAATAGTCATCATTTAATTTCTTTATTTTTCATTTCTGGCTTTGGGATACGAATTTACGTCGCTATCGGTATCTACGAATTTTCGGCTCAGTTAGAGTAAAAATGACGGAATAAATAAGTTGTGAGTTGTGACATATGAACAGATATACAGATAGATAAACAGACGGACTGACAGACGTAACGAAAGTATAGAGCTTCCGTTTTCGTTATTTTAGCCACGGAATTCTCAAAACCGATACTAGCTAGTTACAAGCTAATTAAGTAAAAAAACTCATATCGTTTATCGAACTCGTAATACCGTAACATTCAATTATCTCCAATAAACTTTTTAATGATAACATAAACTGGCCATGAACGTAATATTGTATCTCAGAGAAGCGTTTTACTTTTTTATGAATAATAAATTAATATTCACGAGCATTTGCAGTCAAACCTTGAAAGATAAGAATTGCACGAACTTGTAACCGCAAATGGAAAACCACAGAGATATTGTCCCTTATTTTGTCATCGCACAACTATGCTGTTGGTTTCGGTCCATTTGTTACAGTTGAGTTTCCTGTCTTCCTTTGCAATACCTACCTATTGCCGCTCGCTTTGCATTTAATTTACAGTAATTACATATATTTGCATGATTGCATATCATTTCATTATCTGTATTAAACATTAACAAGTCATCGTTAGATCATATTTTGTTAATGTTTAAATTCGGGCAGCTCAGTTAAGAAATGGTTCCTATAGGACTCACAAGTCAAAAAGTAGATCAAGTAAAGGCATTACACGTCTATTTTATAATATAATATACTTACCACAACAATTTTTAGAATGAAATAGACTTATTTCAAGATTGTGAGACTTTTTTGAGCTATAATAGTAAATCTTGAAACAGGAAACTGCCAAGCGTAAGTAAGACCAACCATCGATCTATCGTTAACCAACCGTCAACCATAAAACAAAATTCGTTGCAGAGGTTTCTCTTTGTGTAAAAATATTGTCAATACGGAGACACAATTTATCGTACAGTTTCCTTTTGGCAAAGTAAAAAGAAGGGCAATGATATTAGCAGCGTATGTAGGTTTGTTCATTTGTTGCCTACAGAATCGAAACTCATGCAACAACAATTTATACGTATGAGGATAAAGTATTATTAATATTAGTTTCAACTGAGTTACGCGCGAGACATAGGCAAGGTTGATTTTTGAAAAATTCAGTATGGCGTCCATAGTAGGTATAACCTAACGTTAAGAAATAAAAAAAATTCATGGAACACCCTCATGTCGGTTATTAAATATAGGAGCTTGAGAAGAGAAGAAAATGTAATTAAATGTAATCTAATTTTTCTTGTGCAAACCTCATTTTCAATTTTATAATTTTTTCAATTTTTTTTGTATTATTTCTGGTTTTTATAACAAAATAATTATGATTTTAAAGAATAATATTAATTACGATTATTTTTTATATTTTTTTATATTTAAGTAATTATTTATGTTACTGCAGCGTTAGAGTGAACACTATATAGTAATGGATCAGAGTAGCGGCTCTGCAATTTCGACTCGCGTCCCCATCTTCATGTTCGATAGTGCCATCCCTTGGGTCCGTGAGACCAAATACTAGGGTGTCACCATGGACCGCTCCATGTCTTTCGGCCCGCATTTCAAGCGGGTGCGTGACCGGGCGGCGTTCAACCTCGGCGGAATCTACCTCCTTTGCCCACGTAGTAAGATGTCCCTTCATAATAAATAAGGTGACTCTTTACAAAACGTGTATCCGACCGATTATTACCTAAGTAGGCGTCGTATTCGCGCACGCCGCTAGGTCCTATCTCCGGCGGCTCCAGACCATACAGAATAGGTTCATGTGCACCGCCTCCGTGGTACGTGCGCAACGTAGACCTTCATCGCGATTTGGATCTACCTTCCGTCAAAAAGTGCCTCGAGGAGGCGTCTGAGCGCTACTTCGGGGTTGCTTCTCGCCAGGCGAACGCTCTTATAACGAATGCCGAGGATTACTTTCCTTCTGGGAGCTTCCGACCCTACCGTAGACAACCGAGAGACGTTCTTATTGACTCGGACGACTACACAACAGTGGCGAACGATGCCCTGTTAAACATCAACAATAACGCCGGTGTGCTATACACCGCCTCCCTCGGAGGGGGCGCCGAGGTCTTGCGCGTGTTATGTGAACCCTATATAACTATTACTTAAATATGCTCTATTATATATTTATATAATTTTAACTGTGTATTTTAACAATGTATTATTTTAGAAAATTTTATTTCATAAGAAGGGAACATCGGTGCCACTACGACGCTCGAACGGAGGTGCGGCAGACGCTACGTTGCAAATTCTTACGATAAGCGCCCGACACGTCGCTAGGCATTGAGGCTCGTACTACAGCATTCGGGTATTAAAAATCGACCTAAATCATTGTAGTTTAGTTATTTAATAAATAATTAGTTTCAAATCGTATTTTTTTAATTATATAAAATAATCTAACGAGTTCAATCGCGTTAACATCAGGGCCTCTGTAGGTTCTATTCGACAACATAACTCACTCCAATAGGGCCTCACTAGAACGCGGGTCTTCCGCCCGCGCTGCGTCACACGATAGGCACTAACCATTTTGGGCCTTCAGCCGAAAGATCGCCAGCCGGTTATAACCACTCTGAGACCGGCCCTCACTCGTATAGGTTCTCGACGGCACGTAGGTGCATATTTTTCTGGCGACAACCTGAGCCGAGGTTCCGTCGTCCGTCCCGGGTACTCCCCGAACGGTGAGGCCCTCAGGCTTTGTCGACTTTTCAGGGAGGAGTGCCTTCCGCTGCTCCCCCCTAACGCGTTCGATTCGTTACGACGGCCTATAGGATCAAGTGGCGAGTGGAGGGTTGTTTTAGTCGGTTCGAGCCCGACACTACCCGACCGGTCCTCACTTTCTCTGCTGAGGCATGAGGAGCGGTACAAAAAAATGTAAGAGCTCAGTTTGTCGTGAATCCGTCGAGGAGTCAAGTACACAGTCAGTAGTTGTGACGGAGAATTAATAATGAGTTTATAGTGGTCAGTTATCTCGTTACATTTTATATTTAACAATAGGTTAAATATATATAAAATATACGTCTATGTTATTTACATCTGTCGTATAATGAGGGATATTAAAACACGAGTGTAAGGTTATTTTTTTAAATACGAGACATAAGATGTTTCACATGAAAAATATAAATTAAATTCTATTTACTGATATTTCGAGACTATAATAATATGAAACTTGATACTTTGTAAACATGGAAGTAGGAACCTAGGAAGTAGGAATTGATCCTATTTACATGTTGGTTAAGTTCCTAGAGATAATATTATAGCATTAAAATACTTCATAGAGCGCATCCGCAATTTATGCAAAGTATTAACACTAGAAAAACGGGCGAGGGTCTTTTGACCCATTTTGAAGTTTAGCGTTCGATCATTTCGGAACTATTTATTTTTATGTTACATCTTCTCGTTACTTTTAACAAAAAGGTTTATATTTCAATATACCATTGATGTTATGGCCATATCATCATCTTATAATAAATAAACATAACATTTACCTACAAAGACGGCGCCGGTCATTTGACCCACGCGGCACTTATTGAGATAAACTAAACAATCGAAGGTAGGTTATAATGTTTATATTATTCTTGTATAGCTGTGGTTATTACGTGTTATACTAATTTTGAAGCTTCATATCAATGGCCGTTACTTTCGTGGTGAAATCAGTGTTATTTAGTTATTTTACAATGCCTAGGCTTAGCGATCATCAAATATCGACCGATCTTTATCGAATTTTTGCCTGAAGATCAATCAGATGGTGAGTGTGAAGATGTGGAAAGTCAACGTGATTGGGAAGAAGAGATAAATACTCCCCAGACGAGCTCCTCAAGTAGAAATGAATCAAATGACAACTTGCTACCAGGTAATTATCTACTTTACTATAGGTACTTATCTGATAAAATCATTTACGTACGATTCCTAGAATAGCCGATGTGGATAATTTGATATATCATACAATTACTCTTGCCTACACTTCTTTCTCCCTTCAGCTACGTGTGCAACGTCAGCAACGATGTAGGGGAAAAGGGCAAAGGAGGCGAGTGCGTGGAATTCGCGCAATACACATGTCCGAAACTCTTACTGGATAATATTTTGTGTCACATCAAAAGGTGCACAGAGACGGAAGCTCAGCGAGTATTTGGTCATTCAAGTTGGTGAATCACATTAGAAGAACTCGAAAAATTCATCTCAATTTTATATGCTAGAGGTGCATATGATGCAAAAAATATTTCTGTAAATGAACATTTACAAAAATATTTCTGTAAATGAAATTTCTGGAACAAATCTAGGTGTACAGCTTTTTTTTCGAAAACAATGTCTAGGGATCGATTCAAAGAGATTATGAGATACTTATTATAAGATTTGATTTACGATCTGAAAGATCTTCAAGATTGCAGGATAACCAAGTATGCACTCATTTTAGAGGTTTGGAATCGTTGTATACTCTACTGTATTACTCGCTACAAGTCAGGTAAAAATCTATCGAGAAGATCATTTGTAATATATTAGACCTTGCTGCTATAAATGCTCGGACTTTATGTCAAGAGGTGACAAACAACAAAGTGCGCAAAAGGGATTTTATACGCCAGCTAGCTTTAGAACACAGCAACATGTTGGAGGAATCTTCAAATATGGCTTCAATACAACCATCAGCACCAAGGCAATCAGGTGTAGCAACAAGAAAAAGACGCTACTGTTCTATTTCTAGTTGTCGGAATAGATCCAATAAAATGTGTGATATTTGCAAAAAAAACCATTATGTGGACAATGCAATCAATCAAAAATTGTTCGAAATTGTAAATAAGTTGTTATAGAGGTCATAGAGGTCAGAGTCATTATAAACGATATTTCAACAAATCAAGTTAATGTTTGAATGTTTATCCTGCTTTTTCTATAGATTACAATTATTTTGAATCAAAGGCTCATTGCATAATATGTTAAATAAAATGTTTTTACACGAGGGGTCATTTGACCCCTCGCCGTCTTTTTCAGTAAGAGTATTTTTCCGTCTTTCTAGTGTTAAGGAATTACCAAATTTTGATTCCGTTATAATTTAAACATGATTTCTTGAAAATAACTAGTTAGTAATTACTCCCCATTTAAATAGAGGATATAATAAAAAAACAGACATATCACCAGTTTTTGTACATTATTTTTTCTTGTAAATAATATTATTGTGAATAAATATCAATGGAAAATCTAAATACAATAGGAAGGGTACTAAACTCAGACTAAATGGGATGAAACCACAGCTTGCAGGTGCGTTGGTGACGTCAAGACGACCATGAGAATATCCCAAGTTGCTATTCTCACGCCTCCGCAAAGCGACAATCGTAAACCAGTTTCACTGCTGAAACAACCACACGAATGCCGTTAATGCAATTGCATGCACCTACTTAAAAGTCATGGAAAATTATTATCCGTACTTGGCAAAAAAACCTAAAACCTGATTAATTACATGGCCAACTTCCAATTACCAAACAGCCGACACTCCCGCTATTTTGATCTTGCCAATGAACAATTATAGAATTCTACCATTGATTACCCAACTGCTCAAGGAGGGTAACGTTTTTTCCAAAAGTGCGAAGCCAACATATCGTTTTACCTTATTAAAAAAAATACATTTAGCGTGATTGTAATTATCGTCAAATGAAATCATTACCAAGAGTCACCCCAATTTACAAATTACCATAAAATCAGTCCCACGACGATGTCAATAGTTTGTTAAAAACGGGGGTGTAGCCGTGTGAATGGCCGGCAGGAAACGGCGTTGATGCGTGTAATCTATTCCAATTTCAAACAATGCACGTGCGCAAGCGCAATCGAATTTCAACTCGTTCAATGTTACAGAATGCACCGATTTGTTTTACGATTACGAGTCCGTTTGATGCCTTTGTGCGAATCTGATTTAATCTGCGAATTGTCTTATTGAAGTTTATTGATATTTTAATTATCCTTTCCTTGTTTCGTTTTACTGCGTCTATATTACTACACTAACTGTTATGCTCTACCTCGTTCATGTGAATCCTTTTCCATACTAATTTAACACTTTAAATGCCTTATGGGTTGATTTTTCAAAATATGACAAACATATTGAGGTTAATTTTTTTGATAGTTTAGAAACGTTATTTAATACTTATTTTTCTAAGTTTGATAGATTCTTCATACAAAGTATATATTTTATTTTTTGTTCCATACCAAATTTATCACTACTTTTTATTTTATTATTATTTTAAATATTTATTGCACACACAACATACGCAAACAGAAAGTTATACATAGAGAATTTGAGCAAAGAGTACAGCTTATTTCTATAAGAAATTTCTTCCAGCAGACCCACGAGAGTGGAAGAAAGACACTATTTTTAATCCTGTAGGAGAATGGTTGTCTACATTTTATAAAAACAATGTAAAGTTTAAATACTGTTCTATTACTTTTATTACTTATCAGAATGTAAAATAAGAAGATAGTTAATGATGTAAGAACTAAGACTATTATCCAGTTTTTCTTAAAAATATTATTTGAAAGCTGTTAAACATGTGGCACCTCCTTAGCATTCAAAAAAATATTTAGGTCAGTGTTTACGAAAATTTGTATTTATAAAATTATTTTCCTCAATAACAGATACATATTTCCGTAAGCCCTGAACAATCGTTAATAATCATTTTTATTTTCAAGTATTTGTATTTTGTTCCGTTTCCTTACATCCATTAGTCGAGAAGTACTGCAAATTTTTTAAAGTTTTCTAAATTGTATTACAATATTGTGTCGTATAAAAGATCTGATGCACATCGGATTTGATGGAGATGAGAGAACTCTGTAAATCGATATGGCGTCAGTCGGTAAGTCAGTTCTGTGGAGCTGGTAACCGAAGCTTGGCCCTTACGGCGCGGCGCACACGTCATGCTGCGCGCTCCGCTCTACTGGACAAACAGACAGCCCGCCGACGCGATTGGCATATGGACAATGGCTTGAGGCACTTTATAAGGTGATAATATCAAATCGTAATAAACATTGCTAAGTAAACAAATAAACCAACATCTTGATTGATAATCAAGTTGTAATTTTTTATTATTGAAGAACTCGAGTCTATTGCACAGTAACAAAATCATTGTAATTTAAATTGTAATTTAAATAAAATAAAATTATACAATATGGCACAAAACTTTAAAGTTTCTTTTCGTAATCAAAAGCGACAAAAGTGTTTAACAAAAAGTGTGTAAAACTTTGAAATGAAGGCAAGATTTAAGTACCTATTTGACTTTTAAATTGTTTTTTTTTTACCATTATTTCTGTGTTTTTGTTTTTTATCTGGTTATATCTGAAAAGATAAGGTGAACTCTCATTTGCCAAAACGTTTACTAACTAGCACCGCCTTGTTTTGAAGAGACTTGTATTATGAAGACGCCGTTGTTTGAAGGAAATATTTCAGAATTCAAAGGTTCTAACCACGGAACAAAAAAAGCTACTGGTATTAGCATACCGAACTGTTATTAGGAAAACCAGCGTAATTATCATCAATTCATAATTGATATCAATGTGCGTCTTTTTTAAAAAAAAAAGGATGATTCATTTAAAATAATTACTATTGTCCAAGACTTTATTGCACTTGAAATGTTGCACAATATTGTCGAATTGTAGTTTCGACGGGTAACTTATTGTGGAATCGGCTAGAGACGACTCGTTTATCGATAGGAGCGATTTTATCTCAACTTAATAAAAAATATCGAATTTTTTAATTAATTGCGCTTATGATTTCCGCATCAAGAATTAGTAGTTATTAACCGACTTCAAAAAGGAAGTTCTCATTTCGTCAATATGTTTTTTTTTGCTTTTCATGGTCATATGCTTAATAAAAAACAACAAAATCTTGTAAGATTACTAATGCTTCGGATTCTATTCGGTATTCGGATTTGACTTGATTATTCTTTGCGTTCCTCTCCGCCATCTCCGAAGGTACCACACCAAAAATTTTAAAATTTTTGGAATATTAAGCCTTTCTTAACTTCATAACCCAAGTTTTAAGAAAAAATGTAAAAAAGTCTTCTCCGTTTTACAAATATGTATGGTTGAATTACACTCTTATTTGATCGATTTTTGTCTATATTACGCCACTTGTGAAAACTGATTTTGACTATTTTTTTAAGGATATCTTTTGAAATTGACTAATATTCCAGTTTAGTTAGTATACTATGATAATAAACTAGGTATTAACAAATATTTTAAACAATTCCTTAGTAGTTTGAAGATCATTCGATATCTACACCGTTTGTGTGATTTTAATGATAATTTCGTAATTAAAAAGGTACATTCCCGAGTAGCGCATAATTGAAGATCACAGGCGATTAGCTTCTTAGGGACTAAGGGACTTAGGGACTAAGGGACTTAGGGACTATTTAATTATTTCAGTTATTACAGTGATTGTTAACACATCAATTTCTAGCGCTGTCTTTCCTAACATGTGGAAAGTTGCATTAGTGAGGCCAATTCCTAAAATTAATAACCCTGGTGAATACAAAGACTTACGCCCTATAAGCCTCCTACCGTGTCTATCTAAAGTGCTGGAAAAAGTAGTCAGTGAACAGCTTATTGCATACCTTGAAAAAGAAAACATTTTACCGGAGAGGCAATCAGGCTTTCAGCAGGGGCGGAGTACAACTACAGCGTTGCTTGACGTGGTAGATAATATAGTAGCTGCTCGAGACCAGAAGAAAGGGACTATTCTGGCATTATTAGATTTCTCTCGCGCGTTCGACTGTATCAGTGTCTCACTTCTGCTGTCTAAGCTCTCTTATTATGGATTCGACTCCTCAACGTTGAATTAGTTTGATAGCTATCTAAGTAATAGAAGCCAGTTCGTGGAGTTGCGAAAAAACGATGGCACGTCTGATTCATCCTTACTTCGACCTGTGAAAAGAGGTGTCCCACAGGGCTCGATTCTCGGTCCCACTCTTTTTGCAACATACAGTGCTGATATTATTAATAATGTAAAACATTGTCATTACCATATCTACGCAGATGACCTCCAGTTGTACATTTCTTTTGATCCAGCTGACACTGACTCTGCTGTAAACAAACTTATAAGCGACTTACAAAGTATACATTTATGGTCCAATGCTAATTGTCTGGTGTTAAATCCGAAAAAGTCAAAATATTTAATTTTAGGATCTAAAAAACAAATCGACGATATTTGTTCACACAACCCTGTAATTACAATTGGAGGTCAGACTGTGGAACGGGTAGACGAAGCACGTAATTTGGGACTGCTTTTGGATGGCCGATTAAGATTTGAAAGTCACGTTCTGGAGGCTGTACGTAACTGTTTTTACCGCCTCAAGTTACTATATCGGGTCCGGAAAAATCTGAATGAGGAGCTGAGAATAAATCTATGTGAGTCACTGGTACTGTCGAAACTGAAATATGCTGATTGTGTATATGGTCCTTGTATTCTGGCAAGAACAGATCGTCTGATTCAACGCGTGCAAAACGCTTGTGCCCGCTTCTGTTTCACAATTCCTCCTAGAACACACGTCACGCCTTTTTTAAATAAAGGTAATAGACTCAAAATGTCAGATAGAAGACATCTGCACTTGGCAACACTTCTGTTTGGTGTAATAAAATCTGGCACACCGTCATATTTACTCAAGAAACTAACTTGGTCACGAGACACTAACCAGTATAATACAAGAGCCTCCCAATATTTATTAGTCGCGCAGAAACATAGGACAGTTTCATTTAGAGGAAGCTTCCGGCATTCGGCAACGAAGTGCTGGAACAACTTACCTCCACCAATTCGTTGCTTGCAAACTGTCGGCGCATTTAGAAGTAGATACAAAGCTTATTTACTAACTAACCAAAAAACTGTAGTTAGGACTTAATAGCTTGTCTGACTTCAAAATGTAAAGAAGCTTTTAATAATATTGCTTTCTTTTTTGCGATTAACCACACTATCATAATATTTCTATAACCTGTATTAGTTAGTGTATTCTATAGTATAATAATAACAACAATACATAGATCTGTCACCTACACGCACACACGCTTACTGAGATAAACAACATTGTGTCTGTACATAATATAAATTTTTGATATTGTGTATCTTGCCCGGCATACGTGACGCCACACTAGGGCTCCGCCGAAAATCAGCGCGACACCTTCGATAGATGGTGTCGCCTCAGCTGAGTCGGGGTCCGTTTTGTCGCCAACTGTTCAATTTGTAACTTAGAAAATAATGTATTTGTAACTTAATTGGTGATGAATAAATATTTCTTTCTTTCTTTCTTTCTTTCTAATTGATGATTAATTGGCGATTGACTTCAAAGATATGCCATGAAAATCCTCATTGAAGCATATATATCGAGATTGAGTTATTTTATCGTAAACTACAAACAATAACTTACTAAATAATGCCTATTCGCGGATTACTGGCCGTGCATTACAAGTTACTCTATGGAACTTTTAACGACAAATAGCACGCGTATATTGATTAAATTCCATATTGTGAAAGATATTATATTTATTAAAGACCACAGGCAATAGTTGATATAAAATTTTACATTTTGTTTTCTGAAAGTATTATTTAATTTTTTTAATTACCTAATATTTACATTACTTAACAAGAAAAAATTTTATTTGCGTTTGGTTTCGTTATATGCATTGATACTCATTATAGTAATTTTTTTCATGTCTATGGCGAAGCAAAGGAGGTATGGATATGTCAATGTGTAAATTTTTGATGACTCGTAACCGTAGTAGTAGCAGCATGGCTCTACGACTCTTACCAGTATGAAAGGCCCTACCAGTATGGAATCAACAACTTACATTTAGGTACTTTTTATTTATATTATAATAATTACAAACTTATTAACAATAAAGCTACGTTTGTAACTGGCTTTATCTCAAGCAACTTGCACAGGCGACATACAAGAAAGCAATCAGACTAATTACAATCAATTGTACAGTTTGTACAATCCTAGTACTTAGCACATTTTATGGCAAATCCATAACTAACTTATCGTTATAATCATCTAGTTTATGTCACTGTGTTACATCACTAATCGAGCGACTGTGCAAACTGCAATGTCTATGGTCGGGAACTACTTACCTATTTAGTTCCGTTGAAAGTAGATCTTATGCCTAACTAAATAAAGATAGTTTCCATTTGCTGTCTTTGTAATGTTGAACGTACTAGAATACGCGTTTACCTGAAGTGAGTGGAGACCAAAGTGCCTAATACAGTGGTTACTAGTGGTATAAGGGCACCATCCACTTGGCCTTTGTAATAGTTTTCTTTCTTCTGAGGTTCTGACCATGATATTGTACCGTGTTACATAATGTTGATAATGTTGTAGTTAACACCGCTTGCCTATTATTTCTTGTCTTATTTAGTTGATTTCGCGGTAGTAAATTAATTTCTAAGGTAATCGCGACTCCACAGAAAAAAAAGATGGCGTCTACTCTGATGACATGCATTTGGCAGACGAAATGTCAGTGCAATGATGTTTTGATATTATATTGGAAATTTATAATGACTATAATTCTTTGAAGTTATGTATCATGTTCAAATTATCTTGTTTCTTACCTACTATTAAAATGTTTTAATTAATCAACATATTTATTACATACATTTTTGATTTCAGCGACTGTAAGTTAAAATTTTTGTTATACAGTCCAGTTTTGTATTCATATTTTAGAATCAAGGGTTTCGTTTCGATTATTATAATTTTTCTTTTTTTTAAGAGAAACTCATGAGAAGAATTTTTGTACCTATGAGTTATCAATATGATAGAATATCGACATACATAATTTATTTTTCCTCTGCCTAATACGCGACGTTACTTGTGCCGTTCGCTCACATTCCATTCCTCTAATCTTGACAGAATAGTTTGCTTAGAAATTCGCAATATGACTTATCTCGTAGCTGGTCTGTGTCCACCCACGCTACGCCCGCTTGTCGCCAGCAGGTTAATCACGAGAGATCTAGTAATAAATTCAGTACAATTCATTGATCATTGCCCGTGCGGCATGCAGTTGGCGATGGCGCGGCGTCAATTATTGTCACCTATTCGACCATCTGTTGACAATGAGTGGAGACGAGGCGGTGCTAGTCGGGTGCCGATGTGCTAAATGAGCGTTGACCTTTATTGTTTGAACACTTTAAACAACTGAAGCACTTGAAGTAGTTAATAATTTCAATCTTTTATATCGTTTACACCGAAAAGTTTTATAATTAAAATTTGAAGTATTATTGTTTCCATAGTGATTTAAGAATTAAAGAAAGAAAACATTGTTGCAGCTCAACTGCAAATCTCCTCATACAGCTCATAAAATTTGGCCAAAGGAGGGGCGGGGCTCAAGTACGTTACAAACACAGTTTTAATTTATACATACATATCTTCACGCTCTGTTCCTGACGGAGTTTGACAGAGAACGCGTCAACCGACTTGTAATTTTTATTAATTTAAAATATATAAATTTGCATATATTACGATATAATATCCATATAAAATTTGAACGACTACACACGGCACACTATAATAATTAAGTACTCGTATTTACATACTTCTATTCAATTTTTTTAGAGAGTGACTACTGCCGCCCATGGACACCTGCAACGTCCGGGGAATCACAAATGCGTTGCCGGCCTTTAGCGATATAGAGAAGGAGAGAAAGGAGGGAAAGGAAGGAAAGGAAGGGGAGGGGGTGATGGGCCACCGGCACTGTCACTCACCGAACAAAACAGAACAGCAATAAATGCTGTTTTTTACGTCGCCTTTCCGTGAGAGGGTGGTCTTCACCGGGCAAGCCGGCCCAATTCCTGCTGCAATGCAGCATGGCTCTACCACTCTTACCAGTATGGAAGGCTCTACCAGTATGGAAGGCTCTACCAGTCTGGAATTATCAACGTACATTTAAGTACTTTCTATTTATATTATAATAAGTACAACCTTATGTACAATAAAGCTACATTTGTAACTGGCTTTATCATAAGGAACTTGTGTAGGCAACATACAAGAAATCAATCAGGCTAATTAAAGTGCTTTTTTTATTACAACTAAAGAATAATTTCTTCTTTCAATAATAATATGAAATCCACAGGTCAGTATTGTTAAAGTTTTCTGTTTACCGTTAATCATTTCTTAATTTTATTTTTAACCTTTCTTTTAATAATATATGTTCATCGATTTCTATGCTATTTGTGTACCCATTTGATGATTCTTTGTTACTTGAAAGGGAACATATCCAGGGTGGTCTGGGTGGTTCATTCATATATATAATGTTGAGTGATGAAGAGTCTGCGGAGTGTTTCGCTTCCTACTTCCATTCAGTGTATAGTGAGGTACGGCCGGTATTGGATCCGGAGGCGGTGGAAAGGAGAGCGGGTGCGAGGGCAGGAGCGGCGCGAGTCCACGTCGGCCAACTTGGTCGGTGCGAACTGCGAGCCGCGCTGCGCTATCTGAAGCCCAAGCACTCCATTGGCCTCGATGGGATTCCGCCGTACGTCATCAAAGACTGTCGCTCAGTATTTGAAGAACCTCCGCTGTATATATTTAATTATTTTTTTATTTAATTGGGCGAATAGTGACCAGTAGATACCCCGATAGCCTATAAAAAAAACCTCATGATATGCCTTACTTTGTAAGAAGTAATGGCCTATTTTTGTAAGATGATAAATAGCAGACCCATTCTATATTTTTCTTTCTTTCTCAGACCAGAATGGATGAATACATTATTCTGATTTATTTCAACGATAAATCAACTTTAGACATCATAGTAATTAAAGACACATTTTTATTTTTTAATGCATACGAAACCAGTTTTCACAAATTCTTTGGCGACTCTTGGGTCAGCTTCTTGAGAATGTAATAAGAGCAAAAATAAT
The DNA here is from genome assembly GCA_907165235.1 of Zeuzera pyrina. Classification (NCBI taxonomy): domain Eukaryota; kingdom Metazoa; phylum Arthropoda; class Insecta; order Lepidoptera; family Cossidae; genus Zeuzera; species Zeuzera pyrina. The sequence goes on from OU015629.1 coordinate 8,936,322, forward strand.
AAAAAACGCTCTCAGGGCTCGAAACAAAAGCCTTTGTTAGGGTTCCACGTATCCAGCTCCAAAGTATGTAGTATTGTGTTTCTAAAACTAATCGAAACCTTATTGTTCTTTGAAATCAGAAATCGCTCTTTATTCGCAGCTCAGCTCAGCTATTTAACTTATTGCGAGTAAGCAATTTTTTTGCAATCGTTTAACCCAGTTGTTACTAGCGTTAAAAATTAATATGTTGATATATGTAAATAGCATCTATTACACTAATTAAATTAAAAATGAATTTAAGATTTTTATTGTTGTTTTATGTTGACTTAAAAATATTGTATTAATTATCTGTAATATTCTTATTAGAATTGTAGTTACGTAGTGATATTTCTGCATATTAATCATTTTGCAATTGGTTATGTATCAAGATTCATGAGAAACGAAAAAGAAATGAACAACAAAATACTGTAACACATACGAGTATTTAAACTTCTCATTCCGATTTCTAAGATTTAAGTCTACTGTTCCTTGATTAATGTGTTATATAAATTAAGCGACGATCATCAAAACGCGTGATAGCTCACAATTAACACTAATAAGTACGAACAGCTGTGTGCTGCTGACATGAATGGAAGCGGTGCGCTGGCGCCTCATAGGTTATCATGGGTCAGCCTATTCGCTAGGGTTGCGATGTTAACAGTAATCTGTTAGTCAACAAAAATATCGAAGCTCTTAACCTCATAAGCTCATAACCTAAGTCAGAATCTAACACATACTTAAGACATTTTTAACGTTTAACCTAAGACGGTTTATTATCACTTGGATTAGATACTCATAATTAAAGTTCTTTATAGGAAGTTCAGTACTTTGACCGACTTCTGCGATGTGTGTAACAACAACACAATAATCGAGCCTTTTTTTTAGACAATTGCAAATAATTTATATGAACTTCGCTTTTTAAAATTAGCAACCCTAACCACAACTGCTATCAATGGACGGCGCAGCTGGTATACACGGAACTATTTATACTGTCTCCGTTGATAGTTGTTCGCTGATACTGATACAGATGTTTCATCACACGGTATTAGCGATTGTGTGTACACTTAAAAAATGATATGTCGTATTAGATAAATCCCTATGCCACCATACTTACAAGTTTGCGTTAGAAAATAGAAACGTCGTCTAAATAATAAGCGAAAGTAATTTGATTCTAAGTACTTCTATTATTTAAGCCACAGGTTCTAGGTTCATATGTAGGTATGTAGGTATTCTGACTGTTACTGGTTCAATACTTCCTATTTCGTGTATGGAAGGTATAGTCAAGCTAAGCGGTTACTTTGGGATAATTACATGATTCAATTGTTGTGTTACCTGAAAATATAATTATTATATCAAGAACGATTCCCCGTGCAATTAATTACTACAAGTTTTCATTGACATTTTATCACTACATGTACGAGCAAGAAGCTAGTTCTGAACTTAAAACAGCAGGACTATAGTGCGTACTTTTTTGCTCTGCCATAGTAAGTACTGCGAGAGTATCATCTGGGAAGAGCAACAGGCTGTTTCTGACACCTGCGTGGACACGGTACTGAGGAGGACAATAATGCGTTCTGTAAGAGATTCCGGAGCCTCTCGATATACGACGAGCATGACCATCGCAGGACTATTAGTGGATAAGTATCCCACATAACTCTCTCTCTTCCAAAGGGCTGCATATAACATCCATTGAAAAAAGTCTGCCAAAAAACTGAATGCGTACCATTATTCAGTGCATTGTTTTTTAGCGAAGAAGAGAAAACTCCTCCTGCTTTTGTTCCTACTGCTTCAAAAGTTTACACTGACTAAAAGTAATCTCTGCATATATCCATTTCAATAATATTACTAATAACCCACAAATCGTAATAAGTACCTTATAAATGTAAATAGACAGTTTTTGCCATATTTTTGTGGTTTTTTTAACGTATTTATAGGAAATAAAGAGGTAAGTACTATATTATCACATAAGGCACATAATAGATATAAGAATAATTATATAGCGAAAATGTTCTAGTCTGTAAGGAATAAAATACTACTTTTTCATATTTTATTTTGAGCAAACATCCAAATAAAGTTAATTTAATTTTTGATATTATTTTGAACTATTTTCAATTTTTCAACATGGATCGTAAAAGTAGTGTGAAATTCTGTTACTTTAGTTGGGAGTGCATACAAAATGCTTTCAGCGAAAGTTTCGTTAGCGCAAGAAAACGGCAGAACGCATTTGCTTTTGAGAGACAGAATTTTTTTAAAACCGTTATTATTTTGAAAATAAACATAATACGATACACACATACAAAACGTCACACCAATTCTCATTCGGAGTAGAGACTAATAAACACGAAGGTACAAAATTCACACCTTGATATCACTTCTGCCACAAGGTTTACTTACAAGAGGAACCCGATACTGATTGCGACACATCGCTTGTATAAATTACTTACAATATTTTATAGATTCCTGCGCAAAATAATAGCACTTCGCACATTCAATGTAATTTTTTTGTTATCAGTCGAGTATGAAAGCAAAACAGGAACTCGTGAGCATACCTATTATAAACTTAAAAACAAGTGATATTGCTAAATATTATTTGTAATATTATGTAGATGGTTCATGTTACCATTTATTGTAGCATCATATTACGGGTACCACCTGATTGTGCAATAAACTAGGTTAAATGATTCGAGTGTAATATTTATGTGCTATATGTATCAGGTTCGGCCGGCTGCTTTAGGTCCGGTCACCGCGGCGCCGTCTTACCCACGGCTTCGTCACAGTTGCGTCGACGCATGCAGAAATGTGAACCGTCGCCTACATTGCTGTATCACATTATAAGACACGTTCTAATATCATCTACATATATCTATATAAAAGGCAGTCTTCATCATCATCGCCTAGTCTAAAATTGCTCAAGATAGAAATTTGAGAGAAATTTGATTTAGTATTTTAAGCATCGTTTACAAAGACTTTTCTCGAAATTCAACTCCTAAATAGGTGGAAAGAAGGTAACAAAGTTTGTAATAATATTTTTTTGGTCAGATCTATTTGAAACTTGGTATTAACGATCATTGACGCAATAAACGAAACACGTATTTTGAGGTTTTCAAAATTCAACCAGTGCGAGTGCAGGGGTGCGAGATTGTTTAGGAAAATATAGTTTAATAACGGTAAGGAGAAAGAAAATAGGTAGGTACCTACTCTTTAATAGTACAGATTGAGCTGAGTTTCTTCCTGAACGCGGGTGGCGCGAAGCGACAGGTTGATTTAAAATTGAAAAACTGTACAAATCTTATGGTCTACTACGCACACGAAGCCACGAGCTAGTATTATAATATAAAACTAGTAACTAGTCTAGTAAACTAGTCAAAACTAGTATTATAATATAAGAGCCCGGCAGTGACGTGCATAGACATTAGTCCGTAGATCAGTAGGGAAGACAAAAAGAAAACTCACCAAAATCGCCACTTATCGTATAATTCGTATGTAATAAATAACGTTAATGTGATTTAATTTTACATTATTTAATCACTGGAACTACTTTGAAAAATATTTCAACGATAGCAAAATTGTTACTTGCATATTATAAAGCTACAACAACAAAGAAAAATCAAATAAAGTTAACACATACCTATATTAACGTTACTCTAACCCAGCCTTTCCCAAAGTGGGCGATAACGCCCCCTTGTGGGCGCTGCAGGCCTAAAGGGGGGCGGTAAGAGACCCAGAAAAAAAATGGGGGCGTTGTGTAGAGGCCTGGGGGGTGATTTGTAATTTCATTTAACTAGGAGGCATCTTGGACAACGACTGCATGAGCTCTCGACTCTCAACTACAACTTGTGAACATCAACTAATATTAATTAAAAGATTACTCAAACTCGGTTCGATATTTCTCTCCGCGTAGTTCATATATCTGTTATGTTTTATTGAATATACAAAATAAAAATCATGTCATTCGGTCGTTCCGTTTCGAAATGAAAGTAGACATAAACAAACAAATAAAAAGGCAACAGACACACTTTCGCATTTTAATAGTTATTAGTACTCCCCAGTTAGGTAATTTTCGTAGATAATAGACCGCGGGCAATCATGTTTTAACAAGTTTTTGTTAAATAACCCGAATTGTGCATTCCTGTATCAATCGGCTGGTTCATAGAATACTTGTTCTGACTTGTTGAGTACGATTGAGCGTCGAATGAGATAAACGAGTTTATGCATGTTTGTTTTATTCCTGTCGGTGCGTGCTGCTTATGCAATCCTATATAAACAACGTAATATTTATTTTATTTTCATTTGCGGTTTTGCGCGCAGTAGATGAGCAGTACTTAAGTTCAACACTTACTTACGTATTTCTCAAAACAAAACAATGTCGGAAGTAAAAAAGAAGAGACGGAAATACTGTGCGGAATATATTAAATTCGGATTCATTGAAAATCCGACAAACCCAACGTCGCCTTTGTGTCTTCTATGTCTAAAAACATTTTCGAATGAAGCAATGAAGCCTTCAAGACTGCAAGATCATTTGAATAAAATGCATCCAGATAAGAAAGACAAGAATGTAGCATATTTTCAAACCTAGAGAAGAAGCATAATACTCAGCCAAGTGTAGCAAAACTATTTTCGGCGGCTGCTAAGCAAGATGACGACGGACTTCGAGCTTCGTACAATATCTCTTTGTTAATTGCTCAAAAAGGCAAACCACATAACATCGGAGAAGAGTTAATTTTGCCAGCAATAAAGGAAGTAATAACTACTGTGCTTCATAAACCAGCCGCAGATATTATCCGAAAAATTCCTTTGAGTAATAATTCTGTGCAAAGACGAATTGATGAAATGGCTGAAAACATTGAAGGATCATTGTGTGATCACCTGAGGACAAGTCAATTCTCAATTCAGCTCGATGAGTCCACTTTACCAACTAATGAAGCATTGTTGCTGTCTTACGTGAGGTTTATTAAAAATGAGAAAATATGTGAAGAACTATTCTTTGCTAGAAATTTAGAGACCGATACAAAAGGCGAAACCATATTCAATACATTGGAAAAGTATTGTGATGAGAAAGAGATTCCCTTGAAAAATATTATATCAGTTGCTACGGATGGCGCTCCGGCTATGACAGGGTGCCATAAAGTCTTCATAGCGTACTTAAAAAATAAAATTCCAGATGTCCTTGCTGTACATTGCGTTATTCATAGACAACATTTGGTTGCTAGAAACTTAAGTGAACGACTATTTCAATCACTGCAATATGTCATCAAAGCAGTCAATAAAATCCGCAACAGCTCTTTGAATGATAGATTATTTCATCAGCTTTGTGTTACTAATGACGAGGATTTCAACCGTTTGTTGTTTCATACTGAAGTTCGTTGGCTATCAAGAGGCAATTGTCTGAGTCGATTTTACAACCTGTTTGACTCTGTTATAGAGTTCTTGGAAACTAAAGATACAGTATTGCACAACAAGCTCATTACATCAAAGAATGATATAGCTTACATGACAGACCTGTATAAATTGTTCAACGACATGAATCTCCTAGGAACTGAACTAACTCATATGAACTGCTAGGCGATGAACTAAATTTAATTAAAACAAAAAACGTCGTTGCTGCTTTCGCAGCCGAACTGCTTCTACACAAAAAGAATATGGGCAGACGTGAGTTTCACAGTTTTCCGAGTTTATCAGTATCATGCAGTAACGACGAATTGTTTGCCTACTGCCAACATTTAGAAAACCTCCACATTGACTTCACCGAACGATACCAGGACATTTTGAACTTGGAAATACCAGACTGGTTGTTGGATCCGTTTTCAAATGTCAACACAGCAATGTCACCTCAGCTGGAAGAAAAACTTATAGAATTTCAACAAATGAGGAAATAAAAATCAAGTTAAAAAATGGTTACCAAGAATTTTGGCTACAAAAACCGATCGCAATTGTACCCTGGATTGTGGTCAATCGTTCAGCTATTCTTGATAGCATACCCATCGTCATATTTGTGTGAACGTGGATTTAGTGCTGTGGCAACACTGCTTACTAAAACAAGAAATCGTTTGCATGTTACCAAACATGGCGACTTGCTGTTCTTGAGTAAATTGGAACCTGATATCAACAAACTTATTAAACAGCATCAGATTCATCCTTCACATTAGTTTTTATATAAGGATCGATTATATTTGTTTTATTTTGAATAAAAGATACTCTGTTTGAATACTATAAAGTTGCGTTTCAATAATCATTCTCATTGGCAGGTGTAGCCCGTAAGAGTTAACTTGAGACCTGAGCGCCGTTGTGTATTATCTACTGCGCTCAGGTTTCAAGTTAACTCTTGCGGGTTATAGTAAAAGTCTCGTTTGGAATTAATGTTTAATCTCCGCTAATATAGCTCACAATAATTAATTAATTTCATTTGAAGTTATAATGGTTTTTCAGTAGGTGAAAAAATGGGGGCGCTAAAAAATAATTTATTCTCAAAGTGGGCAGTAGACAAAATAAGTTTGGGAACCCCTGCTCTAACCATAGATAATAAATATTATAATATAATTTACTGTAATGCCGGTGAGCGCCATCTGTTGTTTTTTTTATCTATTAAAAACTCCATATAAAGTAGAGAATGTCACTATAAAATTAAAATTAATTATTATTAATAAAACAGATAACTATAATATTTAATGAACGTTAATATTTTTTTATGTAAGTAATATGTTATTTTTTATAATAGATTTCTTTTCCGGTGCTGTTATTGGCTAGAGACGCCGTCTCTTTATTAACTTGTGTGCGTGTTTTGAGCTAAGTAAACATTCACAACCACTACAGATGCACGTGTGTAGTTATGCAAAACACAGTGTTAGATAACAATTACTTGAAACATCAATAATTTTACTTTCAAAATTAAGAGATAGGAAACATTTCATTTACTTCGTTCACGATTAATAGCTTAAAAAGATAGTCAACGTCCCACTGACTGGCGCCAAAACAAATGCACAGCTGCACACCTATTTGCGGAATCTAATATCAGATACAGTGTAGTAAACACGACTGCATTATTTGTGCAATACAGTGACCTTTGACTACCGTTACATGACCCAATAGTCACGAGAACATTGAAATTAACTTCCTCGATTTACGACAGCGCAGAACAAATTTCATATGATCGTAAAACAAGAACATTAACAAAGTTTTCAATAAAACTTTAAAATCTGTGTTATGAATTTGTTACAGCCTGCAAATGTGATTATATTGGTTGTGTTTATCGTACCAAAGTAGGTATGTACATTGAAGCTATATAATCTAACAAAAAAACTGAACCCAACTTTTATTTTGTAATTAAAAAAAGTGTTTTAGGATTTTAAGTTTTGATATTTTAAATTAAATGAAACCTTAAAGTGATGTTAACTTCTAATGCACATAAAATATACAAATAAATTCAAAATAAAAATAATTGTTACCTCAGTCTTGTACAGTTGCTTCTTTTATTCAGATATGAACGATATTCTTTCGTATAACATTATATTAGGCATGTAATTATATACTTAAAAGTTTGATAATATGACGCTCGTCACTCTCATACATTTCACTCTAATAATCACTCCATCGCTACAGAACACTTTTTTTTGTCTATTAGCAGATGATATGCTTTCGAACGCACTTTATTCATTATGCAAGATGTCGGACCACATCGGTACGTACGTATTCCTTTCCAAAATAATTTGAAATTTTCGTCGCAGTTGTCCGTCTATAACCCTACACCTTTCATGCTTTTCTTTCACTAGTGCCTTCGTTTCTGCTTTCTGCACTTTATGGACTTTATGGACGAAATCAGATAAAATGTATAGTGCCATATATAATAAACGAGTTACCTGGCGAGCTAAAACAAATATTAACGAAAAAAAACATTAAATGCAAATTGAAGCAGCATTACTGGATAACCTCTAAATAAAAAATAAAAAAAATAAAATAGGATATATATAATATGTTTGTGTGCATGCATATTGCAGATTTAGTTATTTATAGCGTATAACATTGGTGAATTTATTAATCTCCTCTCTCTCAAGTATTTAAATAAGTATAATGTTCCAAACACCCTTTACATTGTATACACTTGTCAGGTTGTAAAGATCAAGACGCACACGGCATATGCACGCACGACACACTAACACATCATAATAATATTATATGGCTTACCTCATTTTTAAAATTATAACTGTAAGTGTGTTAGCGAATTGGCGATACACAGAAAAACTTACTTTTTGAAGTTTATGCTATATCGTCACTATGGAACAAATTTTGTAATTTTTCTTTTGTGGAGATTTAAATAAAAAAAATTAAATAAAAAAAATTAGTTCCACACACTTCTTTTGCAGCCTCGATCACACTATCTCTTAGGTTCTGCCAATATTCTATTATATATTTTCGCTCGTCACTTACAACCTATCGCCAAGCTTACCGGATACTACTCTTTCTCATATTCATTCCTGGTGGTCGCATCTTGTAATTTCTAGCTCTTGATGCGACAGACCGCTGCAGGTTTGGACACTACGCGACATCGCAACGCTGCAAACAGACCCTTAATTCTAGTTACCACAAAAAAGTGGTCCGTCCCCAGATTGGCTCCTCTGTGTGCTGTCGTGTCCATAATCTACTTTTTGAGCCGGCTGTCCGCAGCCGCAGCAGGAATAAATCAATTATACTCCTTTCACTCTTCCTTTCCCACGTGTACTGATGAATCCTTTTGAGCATAAATAAGGTATAACAACAAAAAGATCCTTTTCTATACACAGTCCTAACACAATCCTACCAGCATCATTCACTCTCTTATCTCCAAACTTGCCTAGACCAGATTCATATTCCGTTCGAGCTGTCCCGACCCATATATTCATGTCTCCACACACTATAGTTCTCTCATTCTCTTCAACCGTATCTAAAACATCTCTAACACTTTCCCGAAACTGCTCTACCTCGTCCAAACCGACCCTGTCTTGAGACGCACCCAGAGCAGTCTCGTGTTTACACACTTATACTCGGTTACACAAATAACTAAACGAGAGGACAGTAAGACGCCTACCTAACGTAACCTAACCACAAAGCGATGCCCCTTCAGGCAAGTCGCCAAGTTCACTACCCTTTCGCTTGGTTTCACTAAAACAATATATCCAATCTTCTTTCTTCCATAATGTCTATCACTTCATTCATCTTTTCTTATCCCACCTCTTACGTTCCACAAAGCTATTCCATACTCCTCTCTCTGCTTCCCGCCGTCGGGTACACAGCGTGTTGGGTGGCGGTGCCCAACGCCGAACTGCACTCTGCTTGCATCAACGGGGACAAACAGGTGTACGTCGCTTTCGGGGGACGCCCCATCATTATCGTTGTCGTTCCTGTGCATACCATGCCGGATGCATGGTGTGCACAGGAAAGAAATTGCAGTCCTGAAAAGGGCTGGCAGTGGTCGCGACGAACACGCTTCCTCAGTTAAATAAAAATAATATTTATAATAATATTATTTTTATAATATTTTTTTTAGCTGCGTGATAATAGTTCTCGGATTTGTCTTGTAAACGACAGATTTTAGATATCCCCATATGAAAAAAGCATACAGTCTCAAATCTGGTGACCTGAGTGGCCACGGTATATGGTGCCACAGCGGAAATCGTTTTTTCTGAAAATAGCTGCCGCACCGTGTTCATAGACACATTAGCTGTATGAACTGTTACCCCTTCTGCTGGAACCACGTATTTATTTCGGTTGAAGTGGTGACTATTCTGTAATTCCAGCCTGAAACAATCTTTTATCGTGCCACTATATCTTTCCGAATTTACTATCACAGTATGGATAAGCTGGTTTTAAAAAAAAAGGTCCGATAATCGCATATGCAGACATCATTGCACACCACCCTGTAATCGTAGGCTTGTGCATTACAAAGGCTTTTGATGTATTTGTCTTGGGCGTTAATATCCCAGTAACGATAATTCTACTTGGTCACATATCCTCAAATGTATAAGTGAAAGTACCTGATGAATACGGTATCGATGGTTAAATCTGCGGCGCGCTTAGACAGCAAAAGCACGGTGCCTTCTGTTCCAGGCTACTAAAAAAATTAGAATCGAAGTTGTATTTCTGAACGAGCCAAGTTCAAGGAGCGAGCAGGACGTTCGTGAAAGCCGAAATGCTGCTAATTAATGTATTCAAAGTCCGAAATCTGCCCCTGGGCAATCTATATATAAAAGATGATCAAGCGCGAATGTGTTTGTTTGACATACTCGTTATAGAATTTTAGACTGGTACCTGTAATGCAATATAATTAAGTACATACGTTCAATTTAAAACGTTAGATCATCGCTATATAAGAAGAAAGTCATGTAATAAAGAAAAATCAGAAATATGGATCGTTACAACTTCTAAGTCTAATTATCTACTTATATCGTTCTCATAAATGCAACATAAACCTAATATTAATCTATCAATTGACGAATAAAAATGTCCATTTGCTTACGTTTATATGTATATTATGTCTATTTACTTACATGCAACAACGCGAGATTTGAAAAAAAACACTTTCATGTATTTTTTCAACTTAATGGATCCGGGATCGGTTCCGGTATTCCTTGCGGACAAAATAAGTAATGAAGAGATACGCAGTACGATAGGGTTGCACGACAGTGTTATTGTAAAAATGAAGAAAGCAATGCTTAGATGGTTCGGGCATAGAGAAAGAATGAGTGATGAAAGACTGACGAAGAAAATCTACAGAGCGAAGGTGGGTGGTAAAAGAAGCCAAGGAAGACCAAGGCTGATTTGTGAAAATCAAATAGCTAGTGTTAGCTGACGGAAAAGCAAGCAAAAGCACTCGCTCAAAAGCAAAATACCAAGGCGAAAATGTGTGAGGAGAATGATGAAATTCGAGGAAGCGAAGGAAGTATGTAAGGACCGCGACGCTTGGCGCTCCGTCTTCTCTGACTACCCCGTTAGGGATACAGTGTGAAGATATGTATGTATGTATAATATGATGCTGCAAGAAAAACAAAATCATTGGGCGTCCAGTCAAATCATTAAAGCGCAATAACAGCGGCGCGGGCGTAACAAGTGCGGCAGCGACCGTCATCAAAACAAATTGTTTACTGAAATTAATGCACGTGTTCGTACCGACACTTCTCGCATACACAAGTCCATATTAAGTAGGTATAAAACGCGTATGGACATTAAGTTATCAAGTTGACATAAATAAACGTCAAGCAGTATAACGGACTCCAGTCTTTACGCAGTTAAAAATTATTAGTCAGACGTATTCATTCGTAGAATCTCAAACAAAAGTTCTTTTCAGTGGGAATTGTAAGAAGATATAATTTAACTGTTTTACATTGTTCTTTATTCCAATTATTATTATTAATAACACTTTTAAATTGTATTGTCTGCAATTAATAAATTAAACCTAAGAGTTATAAAAGATAAGTAAATGAAAACTCTATCTACATCATTATACATACTCTAAAGATTAGTGGTTATAAAGCCATTACTTATTAACTCTGTGTGAACTATACCATTAAATTTAAGGTACCTACCAGTTAAAAAAATTGATAGAAAATATATAATTAACTGAATCAATGCGTAGTTGTAAGCTTATGTTGTCATCGTTCGTAGTAAAATTATATACTTACTTATATTTATACTGGAAACTTTGACTTTTCGTAATATATGATCGACAATTATGGGTGATTAGGATTACACGCGCTTTTTATAGAGGTACAGCATAATACATCCGATAGGCATTTCAATGCAAATTTGAAATAATATTGAGGTCAGAACATATAATGCACTACATTTTGCATCTACTGACCTCAATAATACTTAAAACTTTCATCTACAATTTTAATGTAGGCTTCCTTCAGTCCGTTCCTCTCCCGTCTATTTAGGCAGTTAAGATCTAATTTTCCTCTTTTCATGATGAAACCATGAGCTTCGTGTTTTCGTTTCATTTGCAGCTTGCCCACTTCTATCTTTGTTTTTTATCACGCCACCTTCTGGCCTTGACTTATTTCGGGGTTTCGGTCTCATTATTCACTGTTTCTGCTTAATATGGAAAAACTAGACTAAGACTTGAAAAGAAGTAATATGAAAGAAACGAAAGTAAAATTTAGTGCAACCACTGGCAGTGGCTATTCTACAATACCAATAAACGACTTATTATTCGTTTTATTCATATATAACATGCACGTAAAAGAACATTTATTACCCTGTAATTTTGTAATGTCAACAAAAACTTACGAGCCTCAGGCAAAAACTCGAGAAAACAACACGATCTTAATAATCTTAATGATAATGATTTATTTTGGTCTACAACTTCGACGACCTTGCGGGTAACTGTTTTTATGGTATTTGGAATAACCCGGCGCCATTATATTGCTTTATTATGTAAATCATTGGTGACTGACTACGAGTTGATAAAGACAAGTTGTGATATAATATTTTGTATTGTCACTTTCAAGCAGAAAAGTGGCTAAGGAACATGAGATCGTGTTGTATGGATAGAGACAACGAGTTTTCTTCAAAGTATTGTTCGTAAGGAAACTTAAATAATTTTGTTGTTGGTTTCATATGAGAATAGATCTCATTTTGTGTATAAAGATGTTGTGGCTGTCTGTTTAATAAAAATACAAAAAAAGTCGATAAGTAACCAATAAAACAAAGACATAATCAATTTTGTATTCATAAGTAGGACGAACCTTGCCATGTTTTATACTGGTAAATTATTCGCGATACTTCGCAGTTTTCCTATAATTCTTAATAGATAGTAACTTATGAATAATGCAAACGATCCAAATAAGGCCTCAATCCTTTAAAATGTTGTGTGGCCTTGCACCTGCCAGCTGGCGCTAAATCTCGGTCAACTGGTCATGATGTCACACACCCGGAACTACACAACAAAGATACGAGATGTTTACTTGCCATTCCGTGATAAATTTTTGAATCACGACTTTTATTGGCATTTTAATTAATGGTATAATTTAATTAACCTATATTTCTGCTGTCCAGTTTTCTATATATGTTCATTTATCTGATACCAAGCTGTTTTCATGGACGCCTACTATTATTATTATTACCGCGCCTTAATAATATTTGTTTTCTACATATTATTTTCATTTTATTTGTGTAAATGTTCCGTAGATAACGCTCGCTTATGATTATTTCGATGTAGGTACTTATCACTTCTTTCGTTGTTTAAAAACTAAACACAAAAAACATTGAAAAGCTTAAGTCACACATACGTACAAATATAAAAATATTTCGGCAAACGTTTTATTTAAATGGCTTGTCACGTTTAGAAATGTCAACAAATTGTTTGACATGTGTCAGGATTATGGGTCGTAAAGTGGCTTATTTATGGCAAAATGTATTGAATTTTAAACGCCTGCAGTCAGTGAGTCGGAGACCTCGGAACCGATTATGTGAAGCATAAATATTATTATCGGTTTGGCAACTACTTAACTGATGGCCTGATAAATACAGAAAATGAAATAGATATGAGGCATATTATTTTAAAAACAACCATGGTTTTTGTGATAATAAATTATTAAGCATAAAAACTTTGATATTTACTCTCTAGATAAGAGCCTGGTAGTACAAAATGCGTCGAAAAATACGTCGTTGTAACTTTAAACCCGACTACTTGCAAACAAAATGAAATACTTGTAATTCTTTGAATTCATTGCCGAAGTTGGAGGTCATAAGCAAGGGAAAATATATTTAGGTCTCGGACTTCGGCAATGTTTCAAAGAGTTACAGTTATTTGATCGTTTTATGGTTCCGTACATCCGATGAAAAACTTAAGTCATATAGGATGTCTGTCTGTCCGTTTGTCACATCCTTTCTTATTGTTTCCAAATTAACTGGATGATAAAACTTGTCATTGTTCTTTGAAACTTGGTACATATTATACAGCGATAGGTGACTCTGTCACGGACGTGTAGTGTAAATAAACGAATTCTGATTTTGGGGGATGAATATAGGAGTAATATGAATATTAAAAAATTTTTTTGAAATACAACATGTGACATATCATACAAAGGGACTGGTTATGAGGATTATAAATATAAAAATATTGAAGAAATTATAAGAAAATCAAGCATTTCCTCGCCTCTCTTTTATCTCCGAAGCTATTGAGCCTAAAATTTTTAAAACATTGTGGGATATACGACCTCGTTCATTACTTCACGGAATATTTTAACGAACATCCTAAGTCCTATGGTATTTTACAGTTTTCTTTTTTTTTATATTTACTAATATTTATTAAGATATAGAAACTAAAACATAATTGCTTCAATGTCGACTGTCACGATGCTAAAACACCTAATAATAAAAATCAAGCATTCCCAGATTCCTTATCTCAGAAAGTACTGAGGTTCTATATCCATAGTATATAACATTAACATAAATTCAAAATCTTATTTTGAATATATTATGAATATAGAGCCTTACTCAGGGCTTACAGGAAAACCAAAACGAAAATCTAGTCTTAAAGATTTAAAGAATTTTGTACGATATTTACTAAAATCGGTACTAAAATAATGCTATGATTACAACAAAATTTTATCCTTTTTTTGTCATAATATTGAAGCTCATTAAATTTTTTTAAAATAGGAATAATAAAATATCAGATTCCCATCAGAATCCTTTTATCACTAGGTCTCAGTCCACTTATGCAAGAATATGCAACAAGACAGAATTCAACAATAGACAATATATTCAGCAATTTTCTTTCACAATGTGGTTCCATAACAACTTTTCCTAACTACGAACAAATTTGGGTCAGTTTTAAAAAAACATAGGTAATGCGATGATAAAAAAAATAGTATGAACGCGGAACACTCTCCATTAGAGACTGACTCGCACTTGACCAGTTTTTTTTTGTAAGTAGTCGGTTTTAGCTTCATGATTTTCTTTTCTATTCAAGTTTTTTAAATAGAGGTGCCAAAACTCCCCAGAAACCTTCTAGGCTACATACTTAGTCCGGAGTAAAACACGCGGAAGAAGGGCAGGCGTCGTGAAGAGTAAGGAGAAGAGTCCGTCGACAGACGGGGTTATTACCTAAAAATTTGCAGACAGCGACAGTCACGCGATCACTGCGCGACCGGTGACTAATTATATTAAAAAATTGATATCATATATGACGATTGCGTATCTATTATTGTATGACCGTAAAATGCACTTTTCGCGGTAGATTTAGCGCCACTATACAAATTACATTACACAAATTTTCGTTTTGACAGCAGATAACGCGCGGTGTTGTCTGTCGCATGCTGTGTGCAAGTTACGTAATAAGCGTGAGGGTTTGATAGGTTGTATGACGTAAGCAAACAGGCATCACCAAGCAAGGCACACCAAGCAAGTGTGAATAAAATACGTGTTTACGTAGGTACGCCTCCGTGGACGATAGGCCTAAGAGAAAACGTATGCTTCGTGGACAAACTTTAGTGCGCCAGGCTGCGTAAGCTGAGGAGCGTATTTTCAAACGTGTATGAAGTCTCTGTAGACAGTAGGCCTTAGTTGTAGTCTTGGTTATACAATGGTATACACTTTATACCATTGTATACAACTACCACCATGCCATTCTATGTATGCAGACGTATTGCATCAATCAAATGTGTATGTTATTATATGTATATATAGTTATTGCAGATGTATTGTATTCTGTAAGACGTATATCTACACAGCTATCTTTTCCGCCCGCTTTTCGATTTCATTTCAATCCACCCGTCGTTTTTACACAAAAATATTTCTATGGTAAGATAAAATTATGTTAATGTTGTAATAATAAAACTACTTACAAATATGTTTACCGCGAGACTAATCCCACAACAAAGAGTTATTCTACAACACCCATAAAGTTTTTGTAAGCACAAAAATTTAATGTTTCCACAAACAATCGGTTTGTCCTAGTATTCAAGTGAGAGGAAGCCTCGTAATTAGAACTCGGTTGTAAAATAACCATCAAACTTATTCAAGAGGAGTATGTAGCTGTTAAATCTATGACAAACATTACACATGTCGACATAAAATTTCACATTTCTGTACGCCCATAGTTACAAGAATTAAATTCGATTGCACAGGAGTATATTTACAGCAAAGGTTTTGTGCTACGTGTGTAAAATCCGACCGCTTCATAAATTACGTTCCATATGACAGAGCGCGTTGTTGCAAGAACTTTTACGATCAAAAACATCAGCATAGCCTGATTAACTCAAGGCGTGCTAAGGTCAGGTGTTTCAAATTTGAAATAAAATCCTTCGGTACTTAAGATATTACAATATCCATTTCCTTGTACATATACCATATTAATGTACTTATTATGAAATTGTTTTCAACAGTTTATAGTAACTTAATATTAAATTATTAGTAATGAATTAAGAATACACTCAAAGGCACTTCTAACTAATGGTTAATTCAAGCAAAAGTTTTTGCTTGAGACCACGGCGGATACAACTCGGTTGAAACGTCAAGCTAAAATAAAAGGCAATCACGTTAATTTCCCGTTTATTTTATAATGCAACTCGAAAGCTTAAAAGTTTATATGGTTAATTAGTTTACATTTATATACTCTAAAAGTCGGATAAGAATGTACATATGCAGGTAGTGAAATTTTAGAAGAAAAGGCCTACATCAAAATGTCAAATCTTTTAAGTAGAACAAATACAGGAAACTAAGAAAGTATAAGACTAACTTATGAAGATCAAGTACTCGGAACATAAGGTGATATAATTTCAAAAGCATATCTCCGCGAAGATGTGTGAGGAGAACCTTGATCAGATATTACGATACTTGACGTTCTGTCTTCAATGTCTACTTCGTTAGGTATACAGCGTATGTGTGTATGTACTACTTATGCGTAATTTACAACATAAGATTAGGTATACTCGTATCTCGTATGACAGAGTTTATTGTAAATGACATTTTTTATCTATACTTCCATATTACATATAAAAAGCAAGTTGTAGATAAGTCAGTAAAGATTTATTTCGAAATTTGAATAAATAAAATATATATCTAAACGGGCATGGGCGGCACTTGAAATTCTAATAATTGACGTAAGCAAATAGCTTCGTCTGCTGTATTCAAATCATATCCATATTATACTTTTGACGTTACAATAATTACAATAACAATGAATTCGATCGCAATGGACACTTGGACAGCAGCTGGTAGCTCCGCAGCTGGGTGAGACACGTGCGATGGTCACGACCACGACCACCGCGCCTATGAGGACCTCACGAATTTGAGCTATCACGATCTGTACAGGTTACGTCTAAAGTAAGTAGAAAATATTGTTTTTTTTTTTTTTTTAATAAATATGTAGGGTATATTGAATGGCAAAAGTTCTATGTAATAAAAAACCTAATATCCGGCTGCGATTTTCCTCACGATACCTATTTATAAAATTGTAAATTTGTAAAATTAATATCAGACCACCTATAAGACCTAGGATTTTCGTATACAAATATACGTATGCTCACGCTATGTCCTTAATGGAATAGTCAGAGTGGATGGAGTGCCAAACATCACGGTCCTCACAATCATACATATTTCGCCTCCTCGAATCCCATAATTTTCGCCGCACGCTTTCGCCTAAGTACGTAAGCGCATTTGATGTTTCTGTCAGCTAACACTGATTATTTCATCTTCATTGGACTTCCTTGGCATCTGCTACCACTCACTTTCAATTTGTAGACTTTCTTTATGCTTTTCTTGTCAAACGTAAGGTTTCATGTACATTGAAAGATTCAAAAGTTTATATCTAGTAATTTTTGAGATAAAGAAGGTGAGACATATTAAAGTTGAGTTCTAGTATTCAACTTGTACCTAATCTTTAATTATCACGATATGAATTTTTGAAATGTTAACTAGTATGAAATACCAAATAGCTTCATAAGATGACTAACAATAAGACGAACAAGTTAATAAGTTGTATAGTTTCTGAGAAAAGCGACAGTTACAGACTGACAGAGAGACGGAAAGAAATCGTAAAATAAACGTACGTTCTATTGATAGAGAATCTTTCAATTTGGCAGAAAGGTAGATAGATCGATTTGTATAAGATCAAAGGTATGCAAGTATGCAACGGCTGCGACGCCGTTACTTACACCGTCCTCTCTAATTACCCCGTTAGGGATATAGCGTAATGATATCTATGTATATATCTTACGATGTTTTGTCTTTGATTTATGGAACCCTAAAATTGTAAACAAGATGTTAGACCTGTGGAATCGCATTCCATGTAATGACATAAAAACACTCAAAACACATCACGGAATTAGAAGCCCGTAAGCCTGTAATTGTCAAAACTTCAAGGGCGTTCGCCTCTGGTAATATAAATAATATGATATTATGATATGTATATGAGGATTAAGGTAAAATTGAAAATCGTCATCAGACTGACAAAAGTGACCTCCTACTTTCTACTGCTAACGAAACTAATGCAAAAATACATGAAATTTGACGTCAGCTGTCTATTTATCGCGTAAGTTATCATCAAATTATGAAAATACTGTATAATGCAATTTATTGTTTTTAATGCTACAAAAATAAATATTTAATTTCTTTACGGCCTTTGAAATATTTTTTTATGTAAAAAGGGGCAAACGAGCAAGCGAGTCACCTGGTGGAAAATTATTACTGTTGCCCATGGACACCAGCAACGTCCGGGGAATCACAGGTGCGTCGCCGGCCTTTAGGCAAAGAGGGAAAGGAGGGGAATTCCATCGGTACTCTCAGTCACCGAACGAAACACAACTGCAATAGATACTTATTTCACGCTGATATTTTGTGAGAGGTTGGTATTTCACCGGGCGAGTCGGCCAAATGATAACACCTCCTCAAATCTCTTCATTCTTCTTACACACAGACGCCGAGGTTTGCGAGTGCTTTTGATATTTCTATCGGCTAACACTCTCAATACTATAGTTTTTATGTCATCTTAATTATTTAATTATTAGAAAATATAATAGTTTTTATGTCATCTTAATTATTTAATTATTAGAAAAAATAATTAAAAAATATAATCTTAATGAAATAAGTAATATTAATGATTTTTGTGCAAGTACGCATAGTTACATCTCATTTACGAGTTTTACCTTACAGTACGCTTTGTTTGCATCATGTTCGGTTTTGCAAGTATATTCCTAATATTATTTTCATTTATGCCTAAGTCCCCAATTCTTACGGAATAATAAAGTTAATTTAAGTTATAAGTCTAACATTTAAAAAAAAGTTATGAACATGGTTATCGATTTTTGTTAGTTATTGTACTTCACAAAAAATTCTTTTTGTTATAAGAAATACAAGATCGCAAATGTACTTTATCTACTTGAACGTATCATAAAGTATAAACGATAATATCAATACAGGCAGTAACTAACGGATTCGTCATTATTCTTTATAATATAACCCATGAATGTTTTTTTCATGTATTGCGCATGAAACATTTTCCGGCGAATAACAATAACGTTAAAAGTGATGATTTTATAAGTAGCACAAATTTATATTACTGATTGATATACCTAATGTCAATAGTGTTACAAATACTTAGTACATACATACATATATATCCTCACGCTGTATCCCTAACGGGGTAGTCAGAGAGGACGGAGCGCCAAGCGTCGTGGTTCTTACATGCCTACTTCTTTCGCTTCCTCAAATCTCATCATTTTCCTCACACATTTTCGCCTAGAGTTGCGAGTTCTTTTGACATTTCCGTCTGCTAACACTCTGGCTATTTGATCTTCATAACTCAGCCTTGGTCTTCCTTGGCTTCTTTTATCACTCACTTTCGCTCTGTATATTTTCTTCTTCAGTCTTTCATCAATTAGTAGTTATGTTTATATCTCACCAACAGTTAGGTATATACATAACATACACACATAATATACATAGAACGAAACTAACCTAATTCATAATTTTGAGATTTGTTTTAGCATATTACGCTTACGACAATAATGTATTCACTAAAAATAATACAGTGGATTTTTCGCAAATACTGCTTTAAATATTCTCACAATATATAGCTATTGGGAAGGACTAATAAATTCATACTGTATCTAGATAGCAGACATTTTGATATTTGTCATTTTAACTCAAAATTCTAAAAAGTTGAATATATCAGTCCCATAATGGAATAGTTAAAGCAAAAAAGTAATACATATTTAAGTATATATTAGAATGGAGCTTTAATTCTAACGGTGCAATATGTACTTAACTATTGTATAGACTCAGGTGTTACTTTGAGGAAATCCATTTCATGTGATAAGTTCTTGAAATTTTTAGAGATTTCCCGCTCAAACTCCAAAAACCACCAATCGACACGTGTTTCGCTTCTCAACGAAGCATCCTCAGGATATACCAGATATAGGATTCGGTCAGCTGACCAGCACCGAACATTTCGGTGAAGCTAAAAATTTTAGGAATTTATCACATACTATTTGCTTTTAAACTCAGATATATTTTCATTAAATAGTTTTACATCAAATTTAACTTATACCTACAAATGTTACCTAAACATATTTTATGTTGATATGCCTATGTATCGCTGACAAACAATATTTGAACAACAAATGGAAAATATGAACGTCGCATAGAATTAGAATACGATATCGACTTGGCAATAATAACAAGGGCACGCAGTCTGAACTCTGAATATGGTTAGAATTTTAAAATAACACTACTAGTGGACTAAAACAATGATATTAGGCGGGCACGATTCTTTTTGATACCTACTTAAATCGTTATCCTATCATTCTCATGGGAAATGGCACACAGTTATCTATACATATTCTATATATACAAAAATGGTTGTTTGTAATATATCATGTGATCACTAAACTCCAACACCATTTGACTGAACATCATGAAAGTTGGCATAATATTTATTTTTTAATGGAGAAGGTTTTTATGCTATCCCCTGTTTTATAAGTCGCTACCACGCGGACAAAGTTGCAGGAAAAAGTAAAAAGTATATGTGTACACATATAATAGATATATGCATACGAATATCGAAAATAAATATTGATTATGACCGAAACCTACTTACAAAACTAGTAGTAGAGGAGATAATTTTTTACAGTCACATTTTATACAAACACTTAAGCATGCATTCTGCACAGTGTACAGTGTACACCTAATAGAACGAATGGATTCCAGTTTTACATGGTAATAATTTGAGGAATTTGAGGAAGCGAAAGAAGTATGTAAGGATCGCGATGCTTGGCGCTCCGTCCTCTCTGACTACCCCGTTAGGGATATGGCATGAAGATATGTATGTATATATATATATATATACACTATGATGATATGTATGTTACATATATATGTATGTATACATACACAAAACAGTTTGTCACACTCCATCAGACAGACGTTGCCGTTTGGTCTACTTACCATAAATAGTAATCATTTCATTAGAATTCGTCCTCTATGATCCCGTTAGTGATACAGCGTGAAGATATGTAGATATAATTCGAAAGCATAGTTTGTTATACAGACTGATGACGCCGTTTCCTCTACCTTCCTTAAGTAGCAGAAGTTACATATTAAAAGTTCAGGGTAGTATGTCACTCTAGCTTATTCAGACTGATGCCTCCTGAAATAGAAGGTACATATTTGAAGTTCAGAGCAATGCGTTACTCCAGCTTATAAAGACTGATGTCGCCGTTTACTCTACCTGCCTCAAATACCAGTTGTATTATATTAGAAATTCACGGCCGTGTGTCACTCCAGCTTCATACACTAACGCTGCCGTTAACTCTTAACTACCTCAAAAAATAGTTCTCATACTCAATCAAAACTTTTTCCCCTTCTTTCTCCACTGAAAAAGCGTGAACTTCATGTTGTTTCCTACTCATTCCTCTTGTAGTCCTGCAAAAACTTTATATTTCACCTTGGCTATGAGTTCAAAGATAACGTTATGACCTCCGAATAATCTCATGTTTCTACTAACACACATTCTGACTTTCCTACAGAATCAAAAGTACGTTCTATAAACACTTAATAACATATAACTCTTGCAACTCGGTGGAGAGGTAATCATAAACACTATTTCGTAAATAAATTAGTGCCGAAATCTGACATTGCTTTTATTCTGATAAGTTCTTCTTAATTCTTGAGCTATTACTTTGACACCAAGCGGACACCTCAGAAATTCCCTTTACGGTCTCTGCAATTATTTCTTATAAGTATTTTATCAAAAACTATTAAAAGCTGAGCAGCGCCAAGAGTATTGAAATCACTGTTTGGTGCATGGTACCTGTGTCGTATATCAGCTTATATCGGTTGTTTTGCTTTAGAATCAGCGATAGATGAGGAGTCTATCTTTTATAAATCTATGCATATAGATACATACATTAAATTATTCAGTAGGACTACGGCATAGACTTCATAACTTCAGACATCCTGACCCATACTACGAAGTGAAGCAAATAAAATAAGATAATATGTTGATGTGCGGATATTGCTTTCTAACGAAATGTGTGTCGTATGTACAGATGATTCAAGTTATCTGATTTGTCATTTGCCTCACCGTTGCTGCTACGGCATCTGGAGTTATTTTTAGACTATGGACTACAACACGTTTACTAAGTGCGATACAGAACGCCTGCACTTGCGCCTGCGAGTCCTCAGCTCGACCCATAGCACGTGGCCCTGACAGCACCCCAACAGAAACCAGAACTACCCACTATTTATATTTGTGCCAGTCCCTAAATAATGACGTTACACAGCTACTAATCAAAACTAACAACGATACAGTACAGCAGGTTTGAACTGTGCACTTTAAATTCACCTACAATGACATATTTATTTATTTACTTACTAGTATAATAGTTACAAAGCTGTACCTATATCTAAACGTTAATAGTTATTTATAAATTTAAAACTAAATATTATTTTAAATAATAAACTTCATGTGATATTTGTCTATTTTCGAATGTGATATCTATTTAGTCTTAAAAATACATAAATAAGCAAATAAATATTCTCTAATTATTGTTTTAGAATAAAATGGTATGGTTTTGGCCCAGTTATTCACTTATGTATAACTGTTTATTTTAATGAAACGTTAGCACAGGTTTCATCAATAAAATCGAAAACTGAATTATTATTACAGGTTCGTCAATGTAGCATCTTTATCTTACATTGCTTCATTGACATTGTAATCAAACATGAACAAACATCTATGTAGCTTGGAACAGTTCATTTTTATAAGTTGTTTACTTATTTAACTGTAGCTATATTATCTGCTGTAGCAAAATTTTTAATTACATTTTAACAACCTCGCACCAGTTCATTTGAAATTAGTATTTGTTTACAGTTCACGATTGAAGTATGATTTACGCATTTTAATATTAAAAAATAAAGTCGATAAATTAAAACAGTTTTAGAACAGTATTTATTTATGTCGTGGTTGTATTTCTAATATACATACAAAGATTCGGCTAGTTATTTTGCAGGCAGACAGTCCTTAGCTCCGGAAGCACGTGCCCTGTTTTGCATACGTGGAAAACAATAGAGGATGATTGTCCATTTGATGGAATTGGATGTGTCATAAGCCAGTATGATGGTCGATTTAAAGTTTATGCGATAAAATTTTCCATTGTTAATACTTTTTATTATTTTCCATAAGAACAATGTTTTTTACTATTATTTGTATTTTTTCGTTAATTCGTTTCAACTGAGGAAGCGTGCTCGTAGCGACTCCTGCCAGCCCTGTTCAGGGCTGCAGTTTCTCTCCTGTGCGCACCATGTGGGACAACGATTGTGATAT
Source organism: Zeuzera pyrina (assembly GCA_907165235.1). Lineage (NCBI taxonomy): Eukaryota > Metazoa > Arthropoda > Insecta > Lepidoptera > Cossidae > Zeuzera > Zeuzera pyrina. The sequence continues at coordinate 8,960,134 of OU015629.1, forward strand.
ATTTAAGGCGTTCCCCGAAAGCGATTTGCAACGGTCTGTCCCGTAGGTGTGCAGAGTGCAGTCCGGCGTTGGAGATCGCCACCCAACACAGCACCTCGGGCAGCACCTCGCGGCGGGAGGGAGAAGTGCAGAACAGTTACGTGGAATGTGGGTCAGGGGTACCACATGAAGACAGGGGATGTCAAGATGTAGGCGTTTTATTGGCCTCTCGTTTGTTTTTATAAATGTGTAAATCCTAGACTGCTCTGGGTGCGGCTCAAGATGCATTCCGCTATCGCTGATTTGCCTGTTAGGTTCTTTAACCCTTTCAGCAATAGTGCGTTTCGTTCGGCCAATGTCTGAACTACTGCAGCTAATCTATTTTATTAACTTCTGGTGTCTACAACGGCAAAATATCCTTCGGTGTGCCCAGTATGTTGTTCACCTTTGTTCCAAGGGTGTATATGGTGCGGATAGAGTACTTTTTTCTGATCTAATTTTATCAGTAACACCTTTCACATAGGGTATGTAGGCTGGTTGTCTGCTAACCTCTGAATATCTGTACCTCTTTTTAGCCCTACACAGTCATCGGTTCTCTCGGTATCTGTTCTTTGCCAGAACCTGCTAAACATAACCGAGCTCCTGTTCCATATGTTCCGGGTCACATATATCGTACGCTCTGTTCTTTAATGAAGTCATAACGGATTAGAGATGACTAGGATCGTGGTAAGACGTAGCGAGCAAGTATCAGTTCGTGTATATCGGAAGCCTATACAGGCTTCCGATATACACTCCAAGAAATCCAGTTACATCCAAGAATGCCAGTGACCTACCACTCCCCATTTCATATGTGAACCTCATACTTTAGTGAATGGATTGCAGGTGTTCCGTATATTAGTGTACTTCCTGCGTACTTCCCTTGATTATACAGAAGATATCATCCACGTACCTTTTCCAAAATCTGTATGTATGACTGAGGTTAAGTTATTTGGAAAATCTTGCAAACAAGATTGCTTGACAGGGAGGCCTATTATTGTACTTCCCCTTGCTTATGGCCTCCGGCTGTGGCAACGAACTTAAGAAATTACAATTATTTCACCTTGTTTGTAAGTTTTATAATTTTAATTTTAGTTTTTTTATAAATGTTTGTAATTTTATAAATGTTTTATAACTTTCTCAAATATGTCGTCATACTTTTGCGTTAAGTAAAACAACTATTATGAATTTTTGATATGGACTTTTCTTAAGCTCTCGAAGTTGGTATCCGTCACTAAGGAGTCTGATAAAATTTTATTCATTTTGTTCATTTGATGAGCGCCATATTGAATTTTCTCATCATATGTACGAAATCACACTTTTGGAAACTGTGGCATCAGGTCACTTTTGTCTGGCACTGATGTCGATCTCCCAATTTGTTTTATATTTTTACTAGCTGTCGCTTGCGACTTCGCCGGCGTTAAGTTAAAAAAAAAGCTAGATTTCGACAACATCGAGGTGACCCCCTAAGTACAAAAAATATTTCATCAAAATTGGCCAAGCCGTTTAGAAGAAGAATAATTACCAACACACGCGCACCGGAATTTTATACGTAAAGATTAGCAACGTGCCTCGGCTTTGTACGGAGATTTGAGATTACGGAACGTCAATATAATATTATCTCTACTTCTATAGACTAAAAGTAACTGTGTTATACATTTAAAACTTTCTCGTTGAATGTTATAAAAATGGTGAAAACCGCATTAAATTTGTAAGTTCAGAAGTTAAAAAGGAATACTTACACAGATAAATGCTTATACTATTTATAGAATATAATTTAGCTACTTGTAATATGTATTCAGTGATCAATATAAATACGCATTGTTCATACAAGGCGTTTTATCAAAGTTCTCTAAGTAATATTATAATAACATTGATTCCAATTTCACGGTAAGTTGAAACACCTTTGTGTATGATAAAAATAATTTATTTGGAAAATAATACAATAACAATTTAAAAATAACAATATCTACATAATAACTGAAATAAATTTCTCGTAAAATGATATTTCCGTGTAAAAACCGGTGTGAAACGTCAGCTGTCAGTTACTACTGTCGCCGGTGACTACAAAGGGCTGACTATCGCGACATCTCGCTATTGTTTCTCCACTGGCAGCGCGTGCGCTATCTGAAATTCTTATTGCTTTGCGCAGTAGAGACGTGACGAAGATGGCAAAGATTACATCCTTTATTATTTGAATGACGTAATTTTTCGTCTTGTTATTTTGAACGAATCGCAGATTCTCTATTCGAAAATTATTTAAGAATGAATGACATCAGAATTATTTACAGATTTTTATACATTCATTTATATACATAAATGTGTTACGTACATACATACCTTCGTAGATTCAAAGAAGCAAATGAATTTATTATATATAAGAATTTATTTCAAAAGAATTTATTATTCACATTAAATATAAAAAAAAATGGTGCTCATCCATCTCCATAGATTTACATAATTATGTCGTAAATAGATAATCAAAGCGCACTTTATTATAGGTCATTTACGAATGCGCTGTGATTGCCATATGTCCAATCTGCACAGCACGTGGCAGCGCACAACGCTGGTGTTGCTGGCGCTGAATGCCGTCGTTGTGCGTACGCGCACATTTGATGCCCACATGCGTTTACAATTCGCTCAATAAAAACCACGCTTAGTTTAGCAGATTAGCTGCAATACACATATCGACGTGATATTCCTTCTTTGGTAACCTAGGGTTTGGTAACAGCAATTACGTAATAAATTATCTGATTATAAATATAATATTATATACGGTACTTCCCTGCACAACGAGCTTAGTACTGACACTTAGGTACTCAGTAAGATTTGTAAAGCTTTATTAAAAAGCTTCGTTTTTAGAGTTCTGTAGCCAAAATGACAAAAACGAAGACTTCAGTTTCTTCATGTCTGATTGTCTATTTGTAAGTCGGAGCCAATTTGTTCCATCATCGTTACAACTAGTGAGATGTTCTTGTTCAGCGACGTGAATTGGTAACCTAAACCCAGAAAAGAAAGCCAAAAAGTAAAATAAGTTTGGACGCAGTTTATTTTTTCGCTAAGCTATTATATCTGGAATTGCACTACAACCCAAAGCTGATACATATCTGACACATTCTTAAGTTGATCTGATTGGGAATCAAACTTACGACCCTCGGGTTAGATGTCATATTCACATCGACAGATCAGTGAAAGTATTATTTAAATTATAGCATATCCGCAATTCACCTATAAAATTTAGAGCGAACTTCGACAAAATGTTTCCGCTAGTTTTATATTTTATATTTTTTTCTTTTACTTTTAAATATTCTTATATTTTATCAAAACGTTAGTGGAGACATGCTCTTCATAAATGAGTAGTTGTTTTAAAGAAAATCGAGGGGGATACAAAATCTCACCTATACCTACCTTTGCGTACATGCTCACTACTACACCTCAATGAAATTGTTCCCAATGCATAGTACTTACGACAAGAATACTGACAATGTTAGTCTAAGTATGAGTGTCAATCGCTAAAAATAATCATACAATATTATCATGTGACATCCTGCGGACATAGCCTGTGCGTGCTTGGTATGTATATGAGTATTAGAATACGAAGCTGTTTGCAATTTTAATTAACTACAATGTTTTAACAGTTAGTATTTACATTTTACTTTCAGTGAAAGGAAAATAGTGGCTATAAGAATATACGTACATACATACATATCTTCACGCTGTATCCCTAACGGGGTACGTACGAATATGTTATACGTAATAATCAAATCAAAAATATTAAATTCTAAATATTATTTTGTGAAATCGGAACTACCTAAAGACAACCTTTGCCAGTCTGTCTATTTGTCTCTCAGTCCACATGTTAAGGTTGATTTTCTCAGAAATTATATGTGATATAAAAAAACTGTTTGGTATAACGATACATCTTGTAAATCCACATAACTTGTTGACATTTTAAATTACTCGTGGGCTAATTAAAAAAGCACAATGGATACTCGAAGTCAACTTGACCATTAACTAACTAAACTACCCTAACCCTAACTAAACTAAAACTCCCTAACTAACTAAAGCCTTACGTATAGGTTACAACGAAAGTCCTAGGTCTTCACAGATCTCCCATAGGCATTTAGTTCAGAAATCTGTAATTTAATAAAAGTCTTATGAAACCTTTTTTATACCCAATTCATGACCATTTTTTTTATTGTAAATAGGTAAACAGTTTATTGAACGAATTTTTTTCCCGAATGGAAAATTTATGCTACTTAGGTATGCTACTAGAACAGTTTACACGTTGATGTGCCAAAATATTCTGAGAATATTCATTAATAAAAAAATGTAATCAACATATTTCAGTTTTTCAGTTGTGTAATTTCTAGTCTAGTAAATAGTTGAAGTCATCGCTCTAAGCAAAATTGCCCTCTGTATTTTATTCTGTTCATTCAGTGAAAAATTAAAAATAATAGACAACTGTTAAAAATGGCTGATGAAATAATACATCGGGTACGTCGTTAAAAGAAAAATAACGTATAAATTTGAAACTCAATGTCACGTGAATTTTTCTCTTTCAGTTTGTCACTGATCCACATGTGAGATGAGCGTTGAGATCGTCTGCCAGCTCAACGCGTCTTCTGTCTGATTAACTACGCCGATTCTGACATTACTTTTGATAAACTAATGTCAGAATCGGCGTAGTTAAAAAGTGTAGTTCTGATGAACTAAAATGTACTTACTTTATTAAAGAATAAAAAAAACTTTAGGCCGCTTTTTAAATAAGGTTGACAAAATATTAGAAATCAAAATTTCTAATACTTTATCTATAAAACTTTAAAGAGTTCATCTACTGCCTTCTTGTTTTATCGTAGAATTAAACCGATTATTTACCGTAACGTACCAAATTAAAAAGTTTGACCAATTTGATGATGATTTTAGATTGCCTAAAACATATTAGGTATACGCTACAACGTACACTTTTAATACATGCAATCGAAACTGTAGAACGTCTTGAAACTAATAAACTGAATAACAAAATACGATCGTGGAAGCCTACATTTTTTTTTTATGTCATTTCCAACACACTTAATGATTAATTTTATAATTATTGTGGTGTCGTGTCCTTATTTACATACATACATCCAAACTACGTATATACATACATTCAAACAACGTAGATACTTAGATATGCGGTATGTATATGTGGTAGGTACAGATATGTAATTCCACGGTTTTCTCATGCTGCAGAAACTTCACTTCTAAAGCAAGCAGTGTATAGAAATATTTCTTCCCTGGAATCAATATTTGTGGAACTTTAAAGATGCCGACATCTGCATGACAGATTCCTCTTAGAACGATTGCCCAAAACCCTGCAGTACACATGGACGTGGGAACTAAGGACACATTTGTTTCCGTAGAAAGGACAGTACAAATATTTTTACGATAAGCTGCCTCCTCATTATTGCACGAAACATATGGGAAGCTACTTTCTATTGTCTTCCAAAGCCTTTTAGAAGCAAATTACTTTATTACTTAACATCTGTTTACTAAAATAAGTATGACAAATGAGTCAAAATATTTAGTGTAAAGAATTGTAGCTCTGCCAGTTACTTCGGTAAAAGCTTTTTTTAGCACTTGATTTTGCTGTTTGGGAAGAACAATAGAAAGTTCCGCTGCTGAGCTACTTTTTGTAATAACCGACGAGGTTATAATTTTGTATATTACCATTGGTAACAATAAAGCTATCTAATATTTACTTAAGAAAATCTCAGGTCAGAATCCAGAAACCATTAGGTACACAATAGTATCCACTAGCAATAATTGTAATATCACATAATTAATACAAATACGTTACAGTTTAGAAAGAAAAAAATATTTAGAATTCACAGACAGATTTTTAGATATGAGTCAAAGAATAATACAGAAAAAAAAAATCTCTATGTATGTTTGTTTATAATTTATAACTCGGGGTCTATTGAATGGATTTTTGAACAGCTTACAAATCAATGTTTTTTAGAAGTCAAAATATGTTCAATCAATGATTCCTTAGGATGTGTAATTTGCTTGATTTCGTTTAAAATTAGGAAATTACTGATTCAATCTGTAGATCGCTAATTAATTATATACGAAATCGTTAGATTTATACACATATAACGCTAATAAAAAATAACGGGAATAGCGGTAAATCTGCTTATTTTTATGTAACATTAAGATTAAATAAGTACATAATTACATGAATCTTTAATATTTTTATGATTTGTTATATACTATATACACATATTCAAAAAATGTAATAAGATTGTTATGTAAAATTATGGTATGTGCCAACTGCTTGAAATTACAACGAATATTGTTATAAATAGAATACATTATTTCAATATAACACCACATTTCATATAGTACATTATTTCAATCGCGATATAGACCAAAAGTATTTATGGATATTGTTTATCTTCTGCACGTACATACATCTCGTTATTTACCTGGTATACTTTATAAAATATGGTAGATGCGCGCAAATCATCTGAACGCACGTGCACGCAGCTGCGTGTGCGCAGACGAACACACGTGTGGGACGCAGACGCGATTATCTCCTGGAATTTATGCGCTTTTGTTACAGTCTCACCTAGATGTTCGACTTTATATTCTATTCCAACCCAAGATTCTAACAGAAAGTTCCATAGTGGTATACAAATCCTACACTGAATAATTCAGATTTATCTCCATACAGCTCGTTTACGTTATTATGCATGCATAAAACCAAATCTTATGTAACATATTATAACTCTCGAAATTATATTCGTCATTTTACCTCCTTTATTGAGGACGTGGACAATAATCGCTACCTTTACAGTTATTAAAAACTTTATAATGTAATGTACTCGTACATAGGTACAATGTAACATGTATGTTGTATACTATATTTTTATAATTTATATTTTATTGAAATAATTATTTCACATAAGTTGTTATTATGTAAGCACTATAAAAAATATTTGGATCATAATAATATATGTATTACACAAGTAGGTTTCCATAACAATATCTAACAAAAATTTGTATAAATTAATTACTACTGTAAATTAAAATTCTGCTTTTAGTTAGAAAATAAACCAGACATGACTTTATTGAAATCACAGTAGCCGTATCGCCACAACCACCGCGAATCTCTCATTACACAGATAGCGATATCGCGCACATCTGTCAATGTATTCCACACTTCGCTTATTAAAACGTACTAGATAAGTACACAGAATAATGTAGTTATTGATTCCTAATGGATACGCCGCCGTGCGTCTTTATTACCTTAGTAAATTTTAAATATAAATGTACACTTGAACAGTTCCACTCACGTGTCAAACAAATTAATTTCTCTTCTATGGCTCCGGTCACATTACATCATTTTACAAAACACCTCAAAAATTAACATAACTCTGTAACCTTAGCGTAACTAAAGCCTTAGCGTAATTAAAGTAAACTATAAAAATACTATAAACTATATTGAAACTACATCAAAACTTGTCAAGTAGAACTCAAACCAATAATAAAAGGCAAATTGACATTGCGTTTAAATAATCTATGTAAATAAAAAATATATGTTGTTCGTTGCTAAGCGCAAAACTTGAGAACATCTGGACCGATTTGGCAATTTTTTACATGTTAATAATAGTCCGAATAAGGTTTTTATGAAAAGAAAAATTGGAAAAGTTGATTGGTAATTTGAATAATCCTGGAAAAGCAGAGTTTTTTTCTGAATTAAATACAAAAAATGTTTGTATGAATTCAAGACCATAACTCATTAATGATAACATATTACCTACAAAGCCACAGCAATGCTTGACTGGGCACAGCTAGTTTAGACTTAGAAATTATTATTTTTAACAATTAAGGCGACGCATTGGAAATTTAGACGCCAGAGATCTCAATTTTTCTAAGTGACTACAAAACGTATGACAATGATATTTGGTATCCTGATTCTCCATTTCATTGACTTCATTTTCACAGTTGTTATACACGGTTAGTTAACTTTTGTAACACAGAAAAAAATATCAAATAAACCTCTTTTAAAACAGATATTTATATTTTTCGGAGCAACGGGATTGATTTATATTTCTAAATTTTCTGTACAGTTTACTTTAAACATATTCCTCAAAATGACAGTTGGATTTATAAAATGAATTATATTTTCTAAAATAAACGAAAATCACTGTTTTTTCATATTTTTCGTAAGCTAGCGCGCGCACGTTTGCATAGAACAGAAGGTATATTTTAGATTAAATTATTGTCTATCAATGCTTCGCCTTAATAACAAAAAATCAAATTAATACTCAACTTTGAAAATATTGTTTTATCAATATTGAATATTGGATGTTACAGTGTTCTTTAGAAATCTTTAGAAATCAAACCGCTAAGGCCGATTCTATATGAATGCAAGCAAAGTTCGTCTCATTTTGACAGCTGTTGTTATTATTGTACGTAAAGTTCTTGGATACTATTTGTTCACGTTTTTCTTCAAGTAGTCAGTCAAAAGGCAAAAAATAGTAATTTCCATGATGAAATTATTACTATTTTTAAACTAGAAATAATCCACACTGTACAGTTTGTGGTCTCATAGGCATGGAGATCCAAAAATATAATAAAACACTTCTCGGTGATTTTATAATTTTATTTAATTAAAATAGAAAGTCAGCCTTCTTTGGATATCACGTAACAAATTGACATATACAAAAATGTAAATTATTACAAATGACCACGTACGGATAATTACATGTAAGGACTGCGACGCTTGGCGCTCCTTTCTCTGTGACTACCCCGTTAGGGATACAGCGTGAAGATATGTATGTATAAAATTAGTACAAATACAAAGCTACGAAAAAAAATTAACTTGAATTTTGTTTCACAATATTTCGTACTTGCTAAAAGAAAAACAAGTTCCGTAAATAATACAAAATTGAAGACACATGTGATAATGGTCAGGAATATAATTTGGGCATTATCGATACAGAAACAGATAATGAACACCTGAATGTACCTTAGTATGCACGTGCACTGAGACAATATGGACGTCATTAAAAACATCTGCAACAAAAAAAATTTTCAATAAATAATCACAGGTAGGTACATATAACATATGGTATTTACATATAACATAATGATAAACAATACATTTCGTGGGCAACGAACGAAAACTTCGTAAATGAAGAATTTTGATCAAAACGTTCTGCGCCGTCTTTGAAAATATCATGATACAAATTCAACGTGAATGCAAAGTTGTCCACGTACATAACAAAACAAAAAAAATCACTGAAAAGTCGCGTACAAAATTTTGAGACTGTAGAGTAGAAAATGTGTGAGGAGAATGATGAGATTTGAGGAAGAGAAAGAGGTATGTAAGGACCCTGATATTTGGCGCTCCGTCCTCTCTGACTACCCCGTTGAGGATACAGCGTGAAGATATGTATGTATGTATAGAGTTTTTTCTCCGTCAGATATATGTACCTCATGAGTGATGAGTGATGACTTACACTTGATCATAATATTATGTAGTCATAATACAATCTAGTAATTAAGTAATCTAAAAAACTAAGTACATAAAACGAAATTACTTCCATACATTTAGATACATAAAGGGTGAAATGATTTTCTTTAAATTGCGATGAGCATGTAAAAGATACAGGTACAATACGTTACTTACTTTACTTAAGTATTCCAGACGTCTAATCCGACTGTAACTCTGACCATCCTCATACAAGATTATTGTATGCTCGTAAAATCGGTGTATGTAATTTTCTATGGCCTAATTCAAAAAAATTTGATGTGACATCATATCGGTTTTGCATGGGTTCTACTCCTGTTTGCATGGAGTATAGACTAATCCAATTGTCATGCTTTAATGAAATAAAAGAATTTAAAAAAATGTTTTAAATTACAACAAATTAAAACACTCATCTGGAATATTATTATCCATGTTAATCCCATTCTACATCTAGAAACAATCATTTGCTTCGAGTTTTTTATTACGTCCAAATAAAATTACGTTTAAACTCGAAATATAATTATTACTGAATACTCAACTCAATCTTATTTTTCGTAAACATTATTACCCAAAAGAAATGTTTTATGTACTCAAACTCAACCCAAAACAAAATATATATAACAATAAAAAAACCGCCAAAACTAAAGTCGTACTTTCATAATTAAGTCTTTTGTTTTCAACCGTTAACCGCTAAACGAAGTTTGTATAGTCCCTAAATGTCTTATTTAAATACATAAAATAGTTACATACATACATATCTTCACGCTGTATCCCAAACGGGTTGTCGAGAGGACGGAGCGCCAAGTATCGCGGTCCTTATATACTTTTTTTGTCTTCTCTAATTTCATCGTTTTCATCACACACTTTCGCCTACGTATGTAAGTGCTTTTGATATTTCCGTCAGTTAACACTGGCTATTTGATCTTTATTTATATTATATATAAATAAATTATTTATAAGTCCGCCTTGGTCTTCCTTGGCTTCTGCTACCACTCACTTTCACTCTGTAGATTTTCTTTGTCAATCTATCATCACTCATTTCTTCTATGTGCCCGAACCATATAAGCATTCCTTTCTTCATAAAATACTTTTTGACATAAATTACTAAGACATTTCCCAATAAATTTCATTTCATGTAAACACAGCCTTAATTCGAAACAATCGTTTTATCTAAAAAGATTCAAAAACATTTTTTAGCCAAAAATTGCATTGAAAAGTACAGCTTTTTTTGTCAAAACAAGTATCTAACTTAGGGAATCCTGATATTATTTCTTCAATCTAACGTAATTCTCAATAATATACAAAATTCTTAATGAATGTGAATATTCATGAATGAATAATGAATGGCTTAGATATTCTAAGTGTTGATTTTCAGTGCTTTTTCCAATTGTAATAAAAAATGCGTAAAATAAATAAAAAAGACTCAAAGTGACGTGTTACTTTAAGTTCGTAAATTAAATACTTTAAAATACTTTACTATTATGGCCACACGAACACACGATGACCTTGAAACATTTTTTTGTCATGCTTTTTTAGGCACGCGGATCTACATCCAGATTCTGTGTTCGCGAACCTATTTGGGTCCGACCACAGAGTATATATATATACTTCGACTAATTTTCTTCCCGATGATGTATATCCCGCTCCACGAACCTACGTACAAGTTCCGTGTCCGTGGACCCAAAGCCAAAGACCATTTTATTATAACTCTCGAGTTCCGACCACAAAGTACTTTTGGCTTTTCTCAATAGGTATGTATGTACATAAATATATTAACAAATTATATTATACTTAGGTATAGATACAGATAATCAATATATTAGATACTAGTGTTTGAGTTCGACTTGATCCAACCATAGAAAACGACTTTAGACTTTATTATAAGCTCCGATTACAGACAATTGCACTTGATGTACGCGATCCACTTACATTTACACAAATTATATGGACACTTTCGATTCTGACCAAAGGATACTTACATTACACTTGTATCCATCAGTATCGAGAGGCTACGGGTCCACGAACATGTACCTATTCAGACAGACACTCTCCAACGCCTTTTTTACACGCACACAGATACCCAGTCCGCTGGAGACGATAATGTGGGACTTTTAACCACCAAAACTCCTGCGGCGATCATTCTTAGTGGTTTCATCTGTAAAAATATCAATATCTGCAAAAATTAACTTTAGCTGCATTTGTAATAACTAACAACGTAAGCTTTATTCCTTCAGGTACTAGCCACAATATTGCTAATAGTAATATAATCTATTTCATCCAATAAATTTTCTACTGGATACTAGTATACCGTTTCGCAATATATGTATGCCATATCCAATTTAGTTAACTCTTTTTACACTTTAGCGTATACTGTATCACTTTATCATAACTCAGTTAGGGTTACTACCAGGTAACTTGACACGAGATAAATCCATTGTCATAATATTTTGACTAAAGTCGACCACACGATCCGTATAACTCTCATTAAGATTCGCAGAAATTATGCTAATCTTTTTGTCAATGAATATTTATTAATATTAGAATAAAAAGTTTTAAATAGGCGTAAACCTTGTTTTAACGGACTTAAATAATAGATGTAATGAATATTTGCATTCACATTATTTGTGAATATTCGCGTTTTTTTATATGCACATTCACATTCGTGAATAACGAATATTATTCGCATTTTTTGCATTCGCATTAGGAAATCTGACAATCTAATATTCGTTACGTCACCACGACTTCAAAAAAAGAAGGAGGTTCTATGTTCGTCTGTATGTTTTTTTTTAATGTATGTTCACTGATAACTCCGTCAGTTGTGGATCGACTTCAATGATTATTTTTCCAATAGCTTCAGTATGGTTCCGAGGTAGTTCCACTTAAATTTCACTGTTATCAGAGCTTGGACTTCGAAGATACACCAAATAACGCTAACTGCTTATAAACTTTATTTATATTCGTGATTCTTTTGTATGTCATTCCGCTCCAGAATTAGAAAAGAAGTTAAGAGTAGACCTACCCTAGATATTCATTTAGACCACCCATTCCCAAAGTGGGCGATAACGCCCCCCTGTGGGCGCTGCAGGCCTAAAGGAGGGCGGTAAGAGACCCAGAAAAAAAAATGGGGGCGTTGTGTAGAGGCCTGGGGGGTGATTTGTAATTTCATTTAGCTAGGAGGCATCTTAGACAACGACTGCATGAGCTCTCGACTCAGTAGACAAAATAAGTTTGGGAACCTAGAATTTAGACAAAAGTCTCTCAAAAAGTAGAAATAAAAAACCTTTTTAAGAAAAAAATCAAACCTACTTCAAAAAAACACTGAAAATTACAAAATTATTTCTAATCAAAACTTAAGTAGAAAAATAACTTTATAAATACGATACAAATACCTATACATATGTATTTAAATTTGACAGATATTGAAATCCGTGCCAAATCAATGTACAATAACAGAAAGTCTACTAGTTTGATAGGCTTGGCACCGATTTCAGTAACTGTCAAATTTATTATATAGGTTTTTGCTCGTATTTATAAAGTTATTTTTGTACTTGAGTTTTGATTAGTAAAGGAGAGTTATTTTGTACTTTAGTTTTTTTTTGAAGTCGGTTTAATTTTTTTTTAAGTTTTTTATGACAAAAGTAGTAATAATATGTGGCAATATTGTACTTTTATTACCATTTTAATCGACTATTAATTTAGTTCAAAATACGACGAGAATACGAAAATGACAATATCATAATTTTACATATATCTTCACGCTGTATTTCTAGGTATATAACTAGGTATATAACTAGGTAGGCAAAGAGGATAGAGCACTTCGCGGTTTTACGTACTTCCTCAAACCTCATTACCTCCTCACACATTTTATCCGAGGTATACAATCAGAATCCACCGATCGTCTGTCTATCTGGCTATGTGACCAGCCCAGCGCCATTTAAGTTTTTTTTTTTGCAATGGTATAGAGCATCTAACTTTGGTTATTTTTTGTTTTATATTTTTTTTTATGTTTAGTTTTTTTTAACATACTTCTCTCCACACCTCTTTGACATGATTTGATTTTGGATTTAGTTTGATGTGAAAACTTCCAAGTATGGCTAGCGTAGGTTAATGAACGCAGTATACATATCCATAACTTTTTGCCTAACTTTTGCTAACTTTTGTGGACTCTCAGGATAACAATTTGGAAAAGACCATCGGGCGCTAGAAAAAGAGGTAGATTAGCTGTACGGTGCGTAGACGATATCATAAAAGTGGCTGGCGAAAATTGGATGGAAACAGCGACGAATAGGGAGACATGGATATCTCTAGAGGAGGCCTTCACCTTCGAGAACGAGGGGTTCTTATAAACGTAGCTAAATTAATATTATATTTTTTCATAATTAAGTATATTAGTAGCCAAGCGTTTACAAATATTTATGTCTTTTTTCTTTTATTATTTATTTTAGTAAGAAATATAAGGCTTTTTTATTTTATTTATTTATTTATAATGCAATCCGAGGTATACAGGGACCGGTCCGGTATCGCCCTCAGAGACTTTTAAACGCGTTTTTAATAAGGGTTTTCTTACCAAACCTATGTCTGTCAAAAGCAGTTCAATTATTTTTTTACCGAATGATTGGAAATAATAATCTTATCATCTATACAAGGTTACCTACAGCTTCAAAGCAAATGCTTTTCGCCTCTATAGGTCTGGCGCCCTGAGCCAAAGCCAACCCTTTCGCTTTTAAAAGTTGGATAGTATTAAAATATAAGTGTGACCCATTGGAATTATTTGGACGTGGTAATCAAGTTGAATAGGTATTCAATATTTAGAGCTACGCTGTTGAAAGTTTTTTGCACGGGAATGGGTTGTTCGGTCCTTACTTGACATTTCCGTTAATTAACAACTGTGCGAGTTAACCTTCGTAAAGCTTTGGTTCCTCGGATAAAACAAGACAATACTAAATAAATGTTATCATTCAGTTTCTGCAATATATACGTATTACAAGCTTACAGAACAAAGTGCTTTTGCTACAACTAGTCGTTATCACATCGCCATATGTCGGTTGTAGTTGATAACTGCAGCAATGTGCCACACAGATTTGCGACTACATACAAATGTGTTCGCTTCCTTACACGTGCGCCTACGCCGGTATATGGGAACAGTCCTGTAGCCCACATGTCGAACGATAACGACTTGCTTTATTAAACATTTTACAACTAATACAGCTTTCTAAAGAAAGGTGATCTCCAAATGTGGGAGTTTCCGGTACTGACAATAAACAGAGGTAATAAAAGTAATTACTCATTATTTACTTTTTTTTAAAATACAGAAACATCTGTATGTCCAACAAAAATGTGTAAAAAATATAACCAAATGTTTTGACATAATTTTTAAACGTGCACAAAATGTGTCGCGCACCTGGACTGTCAACACATTGTCTTTTTATTCTTGTTTATAGATAAATGGTAAATATTTTGTTCAATAAAATAAGCTTTATTGAAAGAATAAAACTTCAGTAATTGTTATCATCAACCAAATACTAATAATCTGTGATATCTAGCAGTCTTTAAATCTAATTATAAAAATTTGGTTAATAACGCGCACGAGATAGATATTCTTTAAAATATTATATTCTATATTCTTAAAAAGAAACTTCGAAGTCTAAATTAAAAATCTGGAGCAAGAGTAAAATGAGTCGTTCAAAAATAACAAAATGATTTGACAGCGACAAATGAGTTAGACGGACGGACAGACAGAGCCTGCAGCCGGACACCTGGCTAACGAGCGACGCTCGAGTAATCATTCGATGACGAATGTACGCCAGCTTCATTACCAACTGGCGCATTACCTCATCCCATTGCATTAACCATTGTTTATTATAACTGAATACCTCCGTTACTGCCACTACAGTCTAAGGTGAAATTCAATCAAAATAATAGATTGAAATAAAATTCAAACTATTCTAGGCTGTGTATACTCTTAACAAATAAATATTAACAATTTAAAGTCTTCACGCCACTTTACACACGCTTTACTTTTTCGGGTGGACAGAACATTAAACCACAACAAATTACATGCTGATGTTACTTTCAACAATAAATATTTGGGCTCAGATATTGTGAAGTGAAGAAATAGTTAACTCGTCGCCTGTATAAGATTTGATAAATGCTCCTCATAATAAACTCTATTCTTTAGCTCACTTTTATGACATAGGTAAGCAGCTGGCACATTCTACGTATATTTTTCTTTCTGTCCCAGATCCATATGGAAATGACAGTATTTATTTAACTTCAGTAGGAAAATATAAGAAAAATAATGTTAATTACAAAAGTTCTTAATATATAAGCGGACGTGTCCACTGAAATAAGACGTAGATAAATGATCATTACCGACCAGACGCAAGGCGACAGCTCATAAATGACGCGTCGAAAGCGCAACGCTCAGCTCCCTAATCAAGTGTTCCAACAAAGCGGTTTATAAATTCGTATCGTACTAAGCGAATCCGGTTCTTACATAGCGCGTTATATTAAATTATGCAAGTAATAAAATCCCATTCTGCTTCGACGACAAAACTGTCCGTCTCAAGCACGCAATTTCTCAAAACATTGTAGCGTCATTTCTCATTGCATCAATCAGAAGGTCGTTTGTGTGTAAAGTTTTACTCAGGGGTGAAACATTCTTAGAAATAAAAACAAAATATACTTATATTGCTACTTCTTGAAACGCTCGTTTAACTTATGTATGAAAATAGAACAAGGAGTTGATTTTGAACTGTAAAACATCTCTACTCTTTCGGTCCATCCAGTCTTCTAGTTGCTGTAAATGTTTATGTAATACCAGTTAGTAGCTACTGATTATTAGTCTCATCTGGCTCGCGTTATATTGGCAAATCATAGCCCATTTTTCTATTTTGGCCAGTGTACAGTAATGCAGTATGTGCAAAATTTTACGATGATTGGTTCACTAGTTTTATGTAGAAGATAATAAGGTAACAAACAAACAGTCTCACCATATATAATACTTTAGTAAAACCTCACCTGGAGTATTTAATAGAAGTCTGGGGCTCTACATCAAAATCAAATATAAAAGAACTGCAAACATTGCAAAATAAAATAATAAAGACGCTATATCATTATAATTACACCTACACACGTACTTTATAAAAACATATGACTATTTAACATGAAGCCACAGTGCACATACGACATGCATTCTTATTAGAAAAATACTCACAAATTCAGTCCACGCTCAGATACACTTTACCATTAAAGACACTAAATACACTTTCAGAAATGAAAACAGCCTTAGGTTGAATACACCAAATAAGACATCATAAGAAGTTATTAAGGATTCCGTAATGTTAGCCACATTTAAACACCAAATTAACAAGCAAGAGAAATCAGACGAATACTATTATTTGGGTATGTTTAGACTCCATGTCTGCCATTGTCATCACTTTGGTCGAATGCATAAATGTATAAATCATGCTGCAAATTAAATTTTCTCATTTAAGTAAATGTAACATATTTTTATGAGAAATAAATATCTTTAATCCGAAATCGTAATAGAAAACAAACGTTTCATTGTAATTATACTGTAGTTGGATTTATATATATTTTTACTACGCCTATACATTTTTTGGTAAATTATTCAAAACAATTATAATACGTTAGCACAATATCTAAAGGTCCTGGTAAGTCGGTACCGGTATTATTCCTAAATAATATCTGACATGGAACCTTTTTTCATATGTGTCATCCCTAATCATGATCACAGGGTTGTCTCATCAGCTGTTAAATAGAGTATGAGCCAATGAATATTTTTATTGACGCGTCCAACAAGTTTACTACGGATCTCTACAATAAACTACGTCGTTGCCTGTGGCGACCAATATATATTATGCTACTTTAGATTTTATTTCGTTTCCTTAGAGTTTGTTTCTGCAAGGTGTTCATGCAATTGAGTATGCAATTAATTATCAGCTTTAAATTTTAGTGCAAACGGTTCAAAATTCAATAAATCCGTGTAAGCTATAACACAATTCAAGAAAAGTCATCAGAATAACGTATTCGTTCGTATGCGGGTATGCAGACAAGGAGATTTGCAAGACGATAAGTTTCTCTCTTGTTCATTTCTTATGCAAATATTGACACAATGTTGCAACATTAATCAGATGATGCCAGGAGTATTATAAAAGGCATAGAATGTAACCAAAGCTTCACGTGCACCTTTTCATTTGTTTCGTTAATGTATAACAAGAATCAAACCACTTACTAGCTAAAACTTACTGACTAAATTAGCGTCACGAAATACATTTCTATCGGATGTAGTGGAATAATAAATAACCGAATATGATATATGTAATAGACATTTATTATGGTCAACCCAATTCCCATTTCAATTCGACAGAGCATCAAGGTACGACAAAATCTCATCTTTGAACCACTTTTGGCATTAAAAAGTGATATCAAAGCTTTCGGATAGTTATTGCTACAATTTTCACGAGAAACTATTGAAAAAAAACACTTAAATCAGTCATATAACATTTACAAGCTTACTAAAAAATTTTAAACTGTGCACATGCGCAGCTGAATTCATAGTTCTGTTTTGGAAACGTGGTGGTAAGATCATTAAAAAAGTTCATTGTCTTACACATAAAACGGTACCTTACATTTGTACGTGTATTTACAAGCCATTATTTATTTTTGAGAATGTATTTTTAAGTTTGTAAATATTAACGTATGTATGTACTTTTTCGTTATTAATAAAGTTTTTGAGAAATATGTGAGTATCTAAATATCGTAATATCAAAAGAATTACTGTTCTTATTCTTTATTTGTTATTTGAAATAAAAAAGTACTAATATCACATATTTACTCTGTTTTGATATTGAACCTTTACTAAAATACTCTTACATTTCTAAACATACTCGTACATAGAATATGTAGAATAAGTAGCAGGCATATAGAATAAGTTTTATGTTGGTTTAGTCTTTCGTCTATATAAATATTTTATAGTCTTGTTTATAACATATTTATGTATGACTTACATCATAGTTGCATACCGAAATAACTACGCTATTATTATCTATTTTTTCTTAATTGGCCAAGACAATCTGGAAATACTATAATTAACAATAATAGAAATAATTCCACGCTAACTTCTGTTTATGTCTGTATAGTTTGTAAGCTCGTTTTTATGTAAGTATTTGTCAAATTATATGTGCTATAACTATATATAATTGTGTCATGTACTGTGTTATGCCATTGAAATAAACTTATCTTATTCTTATTCTAACTAACAATAACATACCACGTTTATATAGTTACAGGGGTAAAATTTAAACGCATCGTACCGTTTTGGGCGGGCCGCCCTCGCCTGGATGCCAAATGTTTTCGCCACGTGCTCACTAATATAGCTTAGAGGAATTGTTTTATTATAACTAGTTGTGAACATACTACTAACAAAGAAGCTTTGTCTGTAGACATGTGTTTCAGAAAATATTTGCCAAACATGTTTACACTGAAATATAACGAAGTTTGAAAACAACATTAATTTAATCGTTTGAAAATATAACAGATGTAAGAAAAAGGAAATTGCCTCATAAATCTTTATGTTTTGTTAAATAAATTTCAGAAAACTTTTAACTCTATACTGCATCATTATGGCTTCCTACCACTTCTCTGAAATTGATTATATTGTAATAAAAATGCTATACATATATTAAGTAATCTAGTGTTAATGTTTTAAGCAGAAATAGAAACGAAGGGTAGTAGAATCTGAAGGAAATTAGATTTGACTTAAGAAGACCAAATATTGCGAATGTTAACAAATGAGAAAGTCAAAAGTACTCCCACACCTCGACGGACCTGAATGGGAATGATAAAGTTTGTAGGCGGTAGTTGGCGCTCTACCCTTTCTGTCTAGTCGTTAAGGACGTAGCGTCAAATAAATATTATTTTTAAAAGAGTGTCATAAATCGTTTTCATGTATAAATTGTTTTCGTTTATAAATACTTCTACCTGTTTTGAAAATATACCTACGTCGTCTATAGACAGTATACTGTCTATGAAAAAGTTTAGATATTTAAACGTAGACTCTACCGGTTTACTTTGGCTAACACACTTTTCTCGCTTCATCTACGTTTTCTATATCATTATCGGTAAAGTTAAACTTTCTACCTCACAAAATTACAAAAATGGTACACTCTTTATATTACGTCAGTATGTATTCGTCTGTCACAGATGTTTTTCTCAAAGACTAAGTGTATTTTAAGAGAATTACAGAATTTGAAGAAACGACCCTAACACAGACGTTAACTCACACATTTGAATTTTTCACTTTTAGTTTTAGAAGCATAAATAGAAAGCTAAAAAAAGGAGATTGTGAAGTGAATAGATTTAACGTGAATGTGAACAAAACAGGTGAAAGAGAAGATGTACAAACGAAATGTCTGTCCTCTATCCATATTAGTAGGCAGCATGAATATTGTACAGTAGGGCACGTGAGACCTGGATATGCCCGAAATCAGGAGAAAGTTAGATAACTGCAGTAAAAATGCCATCTGATGGAATGATAAGGTTACATGAAGAAAGAAATTCTTAAATGGTTCAGGCACGTAGAAATAATGGGTGATGAAAGACTGACGAAGAAAATCTACAGAACGAAAATAAGCGATAGCAGAAATCAAAGAAGACAAAGCCTAACTTAAGAAGATCAAAAAACCAGTGTTAACTGACAAAATGTCAAACGCACTTGCGTACCTATAGTAAAATATGCGTGGAGAATGATGAGATTTGAGGAGGCGATAGAAGTCTGTAAGGACTGTGATGCTTGGCGCTCCATCCTCTCTATCGACCCCATTGGGAATACTGCGTGAAGATATGTTATGTTTTAAATAAGATCTGTAGCTCCTTGTGTAGAGTTTCAAATACTATAAAAGATCTATCACTCAGAAAAATCGAAAAAGTAATAAAGAAAATTTTGATTTATGTTAAATACCTTTTTACATACATTTCATACATTCATTGTAAAATGAGTTTCGGTATTTGTTCACGTGAGAACTGTGTCATCAATAGAATAACGCATTTTTTGTTCTTAAGGAAATGAGATCTGCTACAAAGCAAGTTAACTTTTACGATCTCTATTTTCTTTTTAACTTAGATTGAGTGCTATCTAAATTCACAGTAATGTACAGCTAATACGCCCATCCAGCTTTGTTCAAACGACCTTCAGTAATAAAAATGTAAGTTAGGGTGTTTGCATATGGCAGATGTAGGTAGCCCGCAGCTGCAGTACTGCGGCACAGCTATGTGAAAAGCAAAACGGCGCGATTCACATAACGCAGTTGGTGCTAGAGATTTTGTAGGGGAGCTACCCTGCTAGCCTAACAGCTTGCATAAACAGATGTCACAATGTTACAGAAAGAGCGAAACAGTGGATTTCCCTAAATTTTCTTCTTACCCATAGGTATATAGTAATATTGTAAACATCTGAAAAGATATACAATACGTGTTTATACGAGTATAACAATTAAAAAATGAGTCCTATATTTCCATTAGATTATATGGCTGTAAAGTACCTACTTGAAAATGATAGATAATATACATAAACAGTGTAATTTAGGTAGGTAAGTATTACACTAATAAATATACTTTTAATAACAATGACAGTATGACAGAGTTGAACGACGGTGTGATCGTAAAAATGAAGAAAAGAGTGCTTCGACGGTTCAGGCACACAGACAGAATGAGTGATGAAAGATTGACAAAGAAAATCACAGATTGAAAGTGCCGAAAGTGCAGAAGCCAAGGAAGACCAAACCTGACTTATGAAGATCTAATAGCCAGAGTATTAGCTGACGGCAATGTCAAAAGCACTCGCAAACCTAGACGAAAGTGTGTAAGAAGAATGATAAGGATTAAGGAGGCGAATGAGGTATGTAAGGACCGCGATACTTGGCGCTCCGTTCTCTCTGACTGCCCCGTTAGGGATATGTATGTATGTAAGTATTATAACAATATGGTTTCTTAAAAATAAATTTTTATAGGTAACAATAAACCCTAATGTCTGGTATTTTAACAAAATGGAATATCTATATGAGACAAGGGTTTCCTTTCGATTATTAGGAGCATCTACTAAAAACTCGATTTTTTTTTATTATAAAAATTAGGAAATGGCCTTCTGCAATGAAAATAGCTTTACGAACTTCGCGATTTCTTACGAATATTTTTTTTCTTACACTTCCAATTATACCAATTGTATGATCTTAAATCAAGCATTAAGTTTGTACTATGAGTACCATACGAACGGGAGAATAGCCTGTAACACCCAGGCTCCAAAACAATTTTCTTCACTCATTTGATTTGAGTGAAAGTCAAAACTGGGCTTGGAAGGCAGATGACTAAACACTGCATGAGCAGACCAGTCGCAAATAGCACAAATGATTCCTCGAAAGCCACGAAATATAAGTACAGATATTTTGCAGAAAAGTTACCAGTCTTCAATGAACCAGCATCACAATAACGCACCTTTCAGACAACAATAACTAAGAAAGCAACAATAACACCAAAAGCCCAAACAAACGTTTTATTGAAAAGTACACAAATCAACCGATGACGGGATCAACATACAATACGGCCGTATCACATCATCAGCAATTAGGGTCAGGAATAATTGACGCAAAAGTTAAAGGGCGTTCCTAGCGCCGAAAAAATCAACATTCATAAAACCCTCATAAAAGAAGTGAATCAAGATATCGTGCCCCGTATGCACCTGGCTTTCACCCCGGCTTTGCTTACACTATTTCATTATCGCGGTCGTTTCGAGCTACTTGAAAAAATTCAATAATGCTTTCCACGGCTCATTGGTTTCGTGAAAGAGGCACTTACAAATGAGAATACGGGACTTCGAGTTATTATTTTTTTCCCTAGCAATTTATATTCGCATATCAGATAGTGATCTCCAATTATTTGATAACTAATACACAGTACTTTTAAGAGTATGTATAACTAAAGTAGAACAATACCATAACAACACCAAAAATATAAATAACCGGAATATTGTGTTAATTATTATGTATTTGCACTCTATGGACGAAATACCTTTATTCATTTCCACATTTAAAGTAACGGAAGAATGATGCAGTTTGAGGAGTTACATATTTAAGAACCGCGATACTTGATAGTCTGTCCTCTTTGTTTATCCTATTAGGGATACAGCAGGAAGATATAGTGTCTAGCTTACAGTATCTATACTTTTGTTATATTTTTCCTGTAAAGTTTAAGTAGCAGGACTTTATAGCCTCTAAAAAAATGGTAGGTCCAGTAACTTCGAAGATAAGATGGGGACTAGTCAAGTTTAGTTCGAGCTCTCAATTTGTGGTTTCTTTCTTTATCCTATAGATTTTACCTATAGATTTTCTTTCTTTTTCCTTTGTCTTATGATTTTTTTTAAAATGTTAACTAGTGCAAAATATGTGGTTTAACAAAATGTATCACTGTGCCAAACTTGAAGTTAGCGCGTCATACAATTTCTCAAAAGTGAGTGTGACAGATAGACCGATAGACGCACGAATATAAGGGTTCTGTTATTCATTTAAAATACGGAAACTTAAAAAGTAGCACGAAGTAATTCGTATATTTTTGAATTCGCGAAGTGAAGAGCTCACATTTGTTTTGAAAATCAACACGACCCCCAAAAAAAATGTTTTATACTCTCTATTTAAGTTTCCAGAACTTCACAGAACTCCAAAAGTTAAAGGTCGACTTTTAAGTTCATCTCGGTCTTTAGACCACTTACTATAACTGTTTCGAACTTCAGTTGTTTACGTTAAGTTCTGCAAAAATCACTGCGATAGAACACACCAAAGCGATTTCATAAGTGTTGTTTTTTGCAACTTTGGAACAGCATACTATAGCTATCATACTGACACTATAATATCGCCGTCAAGTTCGTTCCAGTTGAATCCATTTGCAATAATCACTTTACATCATAATCCAATGTCCATTCATCAGCGACGACGAATGAGCAATGCGAATCCGGCTAATGGTTGTATAGTTCCTTTATCAGGCTGAGTTAAGTGCCTACACAATAGAGGCAGCTCCCACGCCATGTCACAACACCCTATATAACAGCGCCATTTAATTGTGAACCGCCATTCCCCCGACTTTATCAATGTTAATAAACAAAATAATAAACGTAGCACGCGTAATCAGAGCTCTTGTTATATTTGTTCACAACTGTTACGTCACAGGGTGATTCAATCCGCGTTGATCCCCAGCATTAGTTATTATAACGATTGTGGGAAAATCGACACAGTTTTTATTATAAATCTGTGGGAGTTTCGCTTTGACGGCAATCGAAACTCTTTGTTCTACTGTTTTGATACAGTGTTCTCATAACTGCTGTAACAATTCTTTGCACCACACGCTTCTATGATTTAATAACAATATTAGAAACTTGCTCAAATGTATTGCCTACTACTTCACTTAAGCTTATTCTATATAACTATTATGTGTATCGAGAAGTTATATAACATTAAATAATGTAATATACATATTAGGTTCAGGCGTGTATGTAAGTAAATACAACTACGAGTACATAACCAATTGTACAGTTTTATGCTTCGAATTTACTTAATTTTCTTACCCGTTTGTAACTTACGGTTACAGAAAAATAAAAGCAAGGATGAAATTCATTCACCAAAGTACTACTCAAATTCTCTTGATAATTGCACCTAATAAGCTCCAGGCTTGTTTTATCAACATCGAACTGGTAAACTACCTAGGAACACCCAGACTCCAAGACAGCATAGAGAAGTTTAATTCCCTAATCCATCCAAAAATCGAACTCAGGACTCTCATTGTGAACGGCAGATGCACTAAATACCAACTACCTATCTGTCAGTTAAATCATTAAAATTGAAAATCTAGTAAAGTAAGTTCGTTAGACTCGAACTATTGCACAAGTGGACTACAGTACATAAATAAAATTTTGTGAGTACGATGTGAATATTTAAAAACATGCTAAGAGCGTGTCGACACGTACTAATTTCAGATTCCGTAGTAATTTCTGAAACAGCTGAAGTTTAATTTTATAAAAAATTAATTAGACCCAAAGAACCTATTACTCATTTCAGGTGTTAGTTTGTGGAAATCCATTTCATGTGTCGAATTTTTGAGTAAGTAAGTAAAAGCGAGACATTGCTATTGTGTCGTCGCTTCGAATAGGCAAGCTCTGCTCCCGTTTTCATTTTACGTACAACGAATGTAATGAAATCAGTTTAATTCATTGAAAATCCATTTTAAATATATATTTTGCAGTCTAACATTAAACTGAAACTACTTATTATAAAACTATTACACAAGTACTTTAAACATGAAATGAAGTAAAATGCGCTTCGTTGTTCACTACTCAAACGACGAATTGAAAGTGAGCTAGGTGTGGTCTCCGAACCTCAGTTGAGCGGAACATAATGATCTCTCGAACACTGAATCTAGTAGGTACTACACAGATATCGTTGTTGGCTACAGAACCCTAAAAAATAACCCTCACCCGCATAATAAATATAAAACTGGTCACGTGACCGCCACGTGCCTCCCCCGCACCCCCGCCGGCCTTCATTACTTCGATTGCTAGGTATTTGTTCATGGGGCACGCACGTGGTCGGACGTCTGCATTATTAAATGGCTTTTACGCTTATTGCAAATTAAGCCTCCCTCTCCCTGCATTGTAGCTGTGTTATTAATCTCTCAGGGTTGTAACGTTAACATTGATATCAAAATGTAAAGTAAATGAGCATTCGTGAAGTATTATAGGTTACAGTCCTTTACATTTTTCATGCAATCTTTATTACAAAACTACTTATATATTTTGTACAGAGCACTTCGAGAATCTGGGATTACTAATTACTAATTTTTAAAATGTATTCTCATCA
The DNA here is from genome assembly GCA_907165235.1 of Zeuzera pyrina. Lineage (NCBI taxonomy): Eukaryota > Metazoa > Arthropoda > Insecta > Lepidoptera > Cossidae > Zeuzera > Zeuzera pyrina. Next base: position 8,985,592 of record OU015629.1, read on the forward strand.
TTAAGGCCTTCATACCATCTTCGTATAATCCAATTAATATTAAGACAATACAATAAATATGAAGGGTATTATTTGGAAACTTAAAATAATGAAAAGAATTAGTTAAAATATCAGTGTTATTTTCCCATGACCCTAGTACCTATCCCAAACGCGAAGGCTCTCACGGTCGGCGATTCACACAAGAAACCTCCATTCTCACGGGATGTTCATGCTTGGTCCTAAATTATGCCGCACTTTACTTTTGAAATTCCAACACTTTAAATTACCGCATGCCTTGTACGTTTTTTGTCTAACGATTTGGAAAACGTGGTGTACATATAATTTTACTGCGTACGTAATCTATTACTCCACGAAGAGTCACTTTATACAAAATATACACACTTGAAATATATAGCATACGTACCTATAATTACACAATCTACTGTCTTTATTATTAAATAATAATTAAAGATTTTAACGCACTTAAAAAGTCATAAAAATGTTAATGTACAATAAATACAACATCGCAATTTCTTTTGTCTGTTTTCCTTAGAGAAATTGAATGTTCTTAAGAACGAATTAATATTATCTCATCCTTTTGAAATAATTATTTTATCGTACTGGTCGCGTGCTCTTAATCACCTCTTCAGTTTACACGCGGCTATTCACGTAGGGCGATCGACTCGTAATTATCCCGACGACCTGTGACCTGTAGTTTCCCACGCAGAAGGATTCACATGAGAATCTAAGCCTTCCCATCGGAACAATCGGTACAAATTTTTATAAATTTGTGTATAATGTATACATAAAACATACAATATATGTACATATTTTCGCAAGTCACAATCACTAGTTAGTTTTTTTTTGCAGAAGAAATACAAATATTTGCTTGTGATAGATAGCATGTTGACTGGGAGAGAAAATAATAATAATGATAATACTCCAGACAATTACACAGATTGTGTGACCCCAAACTAAGCAGTAAGCCTGTACTATGGGTACCACACAACGAACTCTGGGGGAGTTCCCAGTAACACTCAGACTCCAAGCCAATTTAGAAAAGTTTGTTTCCTAAATTGACCTGACCGGGGATCGAACCCAGAAACCCTAGCTTGGAAAGTAGTTGCATATGCCACTGCGCCAACAGGCCAGTCCAAAAAGCAAAATAAAATAAAAAATGGACAAGGCAAAAATAAAATATAGAATAGATTCAGTTGCATATATCCCAAACGCAAATGTATAATAAGAATCTAATATAGGCGATGAGTTAGCAACCTACGACTGTATTGTTATGCTTTGCCATCCGCGAGCTCATATACTTATTGCTAGAAATGATGTCAGAAGTGATTTTGTTGTGCCTTAGCGCTCTGTTCACCTCAAAGCGAAAATGGCAATAAACTTCATATTATATGGATGTACTGTACTTAGATATGTTCTGTTTTCATTTTGTTCTGAAATAAGCTAATGAAGTAGCTTACTACGACAACGAAAGAAGAATTATGCAGTATAATATAATAGAAGTCTAATCTTCAGAACCATTTATCTGCTATTGATCAAAGCATTTCAAATGCGTGCAACGTATTCGATCTATGTGAAACAAAACATAATATGCGCACACGCTCGACACGTGTCGGAAAAGCGCGTAATGAGCCTGCACCTGCACGACACGAATTATAGGATTTCTCACGCCCTCCCGTGGGAGTGGGAATGTATGGAATAGAAATCGATGTTTGCTCTGTCAATAAACCTACGAGCAATAACGACAAGTCACTAATATGGGGTCGTTTATAGCGTGTGGCTAGAATGACACTTAGATCAGTAATTATTAATAGAACTGCTATGAAATTTGTGAAGTAACAGTACATATAATATGCTATGTTTAGAATTTAGATCTATTTCGTGACGCTTATGAGAGCCTATCTCAAATTTTGATTGGTCGATTTGTATATAATAAATTTCATCCGCTTCAGCTTTAAACTTGTTGAGCGACACTCGTTTCGCTTCTGAATGAGGCATCCCCAAATTAATTCCGTGATGGGCTGACCGAGTCGGATCTGCTGAGAATTTTTTTGATTTGCATATTTTGATTACCTGTGGTACTTACACCCACCCACACCTACACGCACACACACACACACACAAACACGCACACTTGCTTACACTCACGTCTTTCGAATACATCATATCTTTCATGTTAATTTCTTGTTTTTTCATAATAATCTTTTCTTATATTTACTTTGTGAAGTTCACTAAATTATATTCTTTGTTTTTTTTTCTTTCTTATTGTTATTTTAATTAGGAACTTAATTATCGTGTAGTCTTTGTAACTGGGAGTGGACGTTGTCAATTGCGACACAATTTTTAAATAGTGCAGTCTGTTGTCATCGTTTGGTAATCTAATATAATGTATAGTTCCTGTAAAGAAATTAATACATAAATTGTATGGCATACATATATCATATTTTGAAAGCCCGTGGTATTTACCTAATGTTAAAACATAAAACCTAAATGGGAAATGTTATTATAAAGCTATGCATTAAACATTTGAAATATTCTAAACTTCATATCAAGGTTAATGAAAAATCTCATTCACATGATATCCTACATTAGATAGAAATAAACGATAAGAAATAAAATGTCGTTTTAATTAAAGTTAGCACAGAATACTTAACACCCCATAACTATTGTTCTTTAGAGTATTTAAACCGCATTTACACAATGAAAGTAGTAATATCGAAGTCTAAATAATACCCTGATCAATCAGGGTGTATCACGCGATGGGAGCGGCACGCGCGCGGCACTCCCACGACACGCGCGAGGGTAAACGGGAGGCAAGTCACCCGCCCCGCGTCTAATGTATGTGCCTTAATGAAAGTACAGTAAGTGAATAATTAATGAAATGACGTCATTTTCTTTAAAATATACTTCATCTTGGGATCAAAGCTTAAAAATCGTAAGAGTTATCACAGTTTTTGCGGGTGGATACAATTACCGTTATAAATTATAAGACAACATGTATTTATTTATATTGTACTTTATTATTTTACATTTTATCATAATATACATTGTACATTGTATTTTATCAAATAGCCAGTGTTAGCTGACTGAAATGTCAAAGTACTCGCAAACCTAGGCGAAAGTGTGTAAGAAGAATTATGAAGATTGAGGAGGCAAAAAAAGTATATACCTAAGGACCGCGATACTTGGCGCTCCATTCTCTCTGACTACTCCGTTAGGGATACAGCGTGGGTATGTTATGTATTTTATGCCTACACATTGACTAGCTTTCTAAATAGTGTATATTGTATAAGCCTATTATAAAATGATGTTGAAAAAATGATACCTTACCGAGTTTATTGTCGGTACTTCTCAGTGTGCAGATTTTCTTTTCGAACTAAGGTAGATTTAACGTTCAAAAACACTTTGTAATTGGGTTAACTTGAATAAATTGATTTTACTTTGATGTTGTACAAACATACTTACAGAATACAGAAATGATCTAACAGAATGCAGTATTCCGCATTACATAGGTAGTATATGAGATAATTGGGTATTAAAAGTTTCTTTTTAATTTTATATTTAATCGTGTTCATTATACAGCAAAGATAAATAAAAATGAAACTTTGTTCTTATTTAAAGAAATGAATAGTACCTATAGTGGGAACGGAAATGAATAGAAATGTTACAGCATCACTTTAATTGTCACTAATTTCACACTTCAAGGTTTTGAAGGATCCTCCATAAATTAACGTTAGACACCTGCAAGAACAAATACTTGAATGTTTTTTTCGCACGCAATACCTTTTATATTAGCCATAAAAGCACCTTACGAAATGTCAAACAAAAGACGTTACCTGTACACCTAAAACAATAATCCACGTAGCAAATTATACAGAGATGCTTTTGATACTGTTCGGGTGACAGTGGACAAAAACCAATGTACGTGAGTAGACAATATATTGACCGATAAAATAAAATAAATTTTAAGGTAACCGTGAAGACAGGTTTTGACAATCTAGTAATGGAATGAATGAGTCTCTTGTTCTATAGATTAGAAACTGAGTATAAGTATATAATAATCATGTAATACTCATTTTTCATCTTTTATTTGAAAATAGAAACAAACATAACATATCTTCACACTGTATCCCCAACGGGGCAGTCAGAGAGGATGGAGCGCCAGGAGTCGTGGTCCTTACACACCTCTTTCGCTTCCTCAAAACTCATCATTTTCTTCACACATTTTCGCCTAGGTATGCGAGTGCTTTTGACATTTCCGTCTGCTAACACTCTGGCTATTTGATCTTCATAAGTCAGCCTTGGTCTTCCTTGGCTTCTTTTACCACTCACTTTCGCTCTGTAGATTTTCTTCGTCAGTCTTTCATCACTCATTCTTTCCAAGTACCCGAACCATCTAAGCATTCCTTTCTTCATTTTTACAATAACATTGTTGTGCAACCCTGTCATACTGCGTATCTCATCATTGCTTATCCTGTCCGCAAGCGTTACACCGCACATATTTCTGAGAGATCGCATCTCCACAGCATTTATCATCCTTTCACTCGATTTCGGGCATATCCAAACCTCAGTACCGTACAAGTTGGCACCAACACCGCATTGTGGATGGCCATTTTAGCAGTGTTAGATATATTCATACTACCCACTAATGCGGACAGAGCACCGAAAATAGAAACAAAGACATATTAATACGAGAAACATATTATATGTTATGTTAATGTTATTCCGTGGTTAATAATTTCCCTAATTTACAAAAAAAAAATCTATCAAAATCTAGTTCTCGACAGTATTCTCTAATATAACAGCGTAAACTAAAAAATAATCATAACGAGTTTCAATATCTAGAAGACTACTGAATGGATCACCATGTGTACTAATGGTATCTAAACTACTGTTAAGATTTTGATGGTTATCAAAATTTGAGGAACCGCAACAGTTCCGTCTTCAAATGAGTTCATTGACTTCAAAAATAAGTAACTTTTACAATAAACAAAAACACAACCGTTATAAATGTTAACAATTCACAAATTTATTTTTAAATAAGCACTATCGACATAACGTACAGCAATGTGTCAATTACTCTATAGGAGTATAATATTATTATTAAATCTGTCAAATAAACTAGCTACCTAAATAACATTAAATTTTATTTTAGGCTTTGAACTTACTACAAATAAATTATGTATCAAAAGCATCATAACTTTTCACAAAATATCTCTCAAGCAACTCTCTTAAGTTAACGATCATATTTCGTCACCGTTAAATTACATGAAAAGATCAAATTTACCGATCACGTTGTAACAATAAATGTGGTCCAAATAACTCAAAATTAAGCAATTCACTACCTGGGCCTCTACTCCGCCTCCAAGGTGACTTGACTTTTTGTCGACTTTTTTTGTGTCTAATAATAAGTTATAATTACGATTCGAAGTTATATTTGTATGGTCATTGCTTATATTTATGCCTATTAGCCTATTAATGAATTTAAAAGAAGTTAAGCATTAATTAAGTTTGGTATAGGTGGAGTTAATTGGTCTGTACCTACATTCAATAGATATCATTAACAGCCTATTGACCTATCGATTATTATTACTTGAAGTATTAATATTGTTTATTTACTGCCAATTTATAAGTGACTGACCTCTTGTTAGATATCTAGACAAAAAGAAATGAATAATCACTAAATAATTTTTCATTTTCTACCTAAATACTGTAATATTTTTTGTATCGAAGTTTGGATTTGGATTTGGTTTGGCATCTAAATGGACTCACGAATTTTAAGATTTTTATTTGGCTGGTAATCATTAGTTACCTACCTATTTTGACAAAAATCTTGGGCAAAATACATAATAAAAAAACATAACTCACATATGTGACATATAATGAATAAGCGTGACGTGCCTATCTAAACTATTACTACCTACTTAAATTAGAAGACTTCATTCCATTTTTTTTCGAGTAGGTTCTGAGTTCGGAAAAATTGCATTTAAGAGCTCCATTTAAATATTATAAACTAGTTTCTCAAATTATTTATTTCATATCATATTATTGTTCCTAATTATTATAAATAATACTTCTACATTATACTTCTTTAAAAGGAAAACGCTAGAGAGGAAGGCCCCATGCAAGATGGCAAGACGACATTACAAGGACAGCGGGCCCAAAGTTGATGCAAGTGGCCAAAGACTAGGCTTCTTCGGAGGAGGCCCTTACCTGAGGACGGGTTCTTGCAGACTAAACTAAATTAATGTATTAGTATATCATTATCGTTAGAAATAAATACATTATTATTAAATTAGCCAATATATTATTATATTAATTATAAATTAGTATGAACCATACATATTAGCAATAAAACCAGTATCAATAATAATTCATTTCATAATTAGTAAAAAGTCAATTAACCATTAGCATTATTAGCTATCAATAAGTAAATACCTAGATATTACATAGTTAACATTGAAATACATTAGCAATAAATAGTTACTATGTAATTTGTAAAAATAGTAATATGTAACTTCAACCACTAAATATAAATGAAAAATATACATTATACCAAAATTCTAGTTCAAGTGATCCAAAATTTAAATTACATTTATAATATCATTTAAAATTAATTTTTACTATGACATATTAGATCATTGTACTGTTATTTTCTTGCAAGAAATACTAGACTTTATTTTATTTATTATATTTCTTCATTATATATAAATGTCAAGTGTTAGCTGACGGCAATTTCAAAAGCACTGGTATTCTATAGTGAATGTGTGTGAGGAGAATGATGAAATTGGAGGAAGCGAAAGAAGTATGCAATTATGGCCTCTCTGACTACCCCGACATGAATACGGCGTGAGGATATGTATGGGTGTATACAAAATGTATACAAATGTACGTTTGAAGCTTAAATGATAAATAACAATAACTATGAACCTACGTACATTTTCCTTAATAAATATGTAGATAAAAAAGATTAGATAATTATTAGTTTATGAAGTTTTACGCAATACACAATATATATATAAGACGGTAATATAAAATAACGTACATATACCTAATTAAGAATTGGCGTAATTGGTGGATATATAATATACACCTACATAGAGAGATAACTGATAACTTAACATTGGTTATGGTTCGGAATTGTGTGTATGAATGTACCGATTGATCACAATATGATATACGCAGTATGGCATTGTTGTACGATACTGTTCGTATGAAAAACAAATAGTGTCAACTGACAGAAACGTCAAAAGGAGATATAAGAACCGCGATGCTATGCGCTTTATTATCTTTGACTACAGTGTTCGGGATACAGCGTGAGGATATTAATGAGTTTGTATGTACGAAAATCGAGTCCAAACCATTTAAATCCTGCTGTGATTATTTTTAGATTATCAAGAAAGTCAATGATCTTAGAACATTGCTAGTTTCTATAATTCAATGTGATTTTCGATAAAAAGAAAACATTCAGATAATATTTAATCAATATGATAAATACATTTAAAACGAACAATGTTTTTGTCGTTTTTCGATAACTTAGAAGTGAATCAATGTAATGTTTTACTAAACACATATGCAGGCGCAGCCTCCAGGACCTGTCGCCGTGGGAGCGCGACAAGTGGATGCCGACACGTACAACCATTGTTACGTGCACCCTCCATCCCGCTCCCCGGACTACCCCTCACACCCTAGGATGATACAGCCTTATTATTACGCGTATAAATTAAAAAAAATATCGGATTTTTTTGTTAATAGGCAGATAAAATATTGAGCAACTTAAGTTAATAACGAACACAACGCTAATAAAGTTTTCAATTAGATACTTAATTATTATTGATTACCTAATATGAAACCAGATTTGAAATGAACGTGATCGTTTTGAAAACATTTTATCGATGACAATCTTATGTTTTCGATAATACTGGTATACTTACATATGTATATTATCATTTGTCACAAAAATATTGAAGTAATTTTCGAGCTTCGAATGTTCACAATCGTGCTTTGAATTATTTCTTTATGAAAATTTGTGAGTGAAGCCGACGACAGTATTTTTAATAAAAATGCTTTATTGTTAACAAACAAACCAGGACGAAACAAAGTGCATGTCACGAGCGCAACGGCCTTAGTCAGGGCCGCCCAGCGCAGGCAGACGCGGCGCCCGCCGCCATGGGAAAATCAGGCTTTGACCCCCGCCCCGCGCGCCCATTGGCCCGCCTCGCCCCGCCCCGCTCCCCACCAGACCACATAAATATAACGCACCACCGCGCATCTCCTCATTCCGCACTCTCAGTTTGAGCTTGGTTGACGTGTGTGATTTCTTCCCAGTGTACAATATCGTGTTAAGTGACCGTCACAATGAAAGCCATAACAGCAGTGTGCGCAACCGGCGCTTCGGTCCCAGCGATCGCCAGTGGCCGCATTCAAAGACATCGGGATGGCGAAAACGCAGAAATCCAGATGTACCTGTCGAAACTACAGGACTTAGTACCATTCATGCCTAAAAACAGGAAAATTTCAAAACTTGAAGTGATCCAGCACGTCATTGACTACATCTGTGATTTGCAATCGGCGTTGGAAAACCATCCTGCGGTCGGTCAATTCGACGCAGAAGGTGCGTTGGCTTCACCTCCTTGCGCATCCACGCCGCAGCCCCGACCGCTCCGACGCCCACTTGGACCTCGGCCTGCGCCCAATACCATCCTCCGCAAAACACAAAAATCTAGCCAGGAGCACAGATCTCAAACGGTAAGTTTTAATAAATAGTGATTAAGTAACACTAACCAACATAACTATTCTGCTTTATACCGAGTAGGTAGGTATGTATATTATATTAGGTGTTCTTTTCAAATAGTAATATAGATTTGAGCATTAATATCTAAATTTGTTGTAATTGTATCCTAAACTAAATATCTTTAAAATAAGTAATAGGTTGGTATCTCTATCGTCGTACAAAAAAATAAACGAAATCAATTTAGTTGCTGTTTTTGCGCGCGCACCTGCGTATTTCGCAAGCAAAGTAAAAGCGGAGATGCCGAGTTGAGTTTCACAACCATAGTGGCACGCACAAAGTCCGTAAACACGGTTTTAAATATGCAATTAGATACGTTACTATTCGGTTGAAGAATTCTATAATGAATCGCCACCAAATTTAGAGATAGTAAACAGGATAGAAATTTCCTTTATGCTTTTATAATCGTGCAAAAATATCAAAATAATAAAATAAGCTGTCGCAACCTAAACCACTGCTCATGCATGCGTGACGGCTGTTTTGAATTTCAGCCTTGAAGCGCGGCCACCTGCGCCGGCGCCGCGTAAACGACCGTGTACTGACACACAATCTGAATATTCAACACGTATTTATGTTGCCTCGTTTAACATTCCAACTCACACCTGCGTGTTTGTGATTGTCATTTCGTCATTTGGCATGACGACGCAGTTGTCGAGTACGTACAAGTTTAAATTCAAGAGGTCATAGTTCTAAATCCATACGAGACTATCCTTAAGCGGCAGGTGCATCATGCAGGATTTATTCATTCGTCTTGCGATTACAAGCCTGTGGCCATTCGTGCTCGTTAATATTTGGTCGCGCCACGTAAATTTTAATCACTGCCAGTTGTTGGATCTGAAGGAAAACGTTCAAAACAAACTTGATTTAAGCGACGCAAGGTGTTGCGCGGAATTTACAGCAATGCAAGTGACATTTACAATTCGTTATTTGACAATTTAATTTAAGTCCACACTAATAATAAAAGCTAGTAAGGACTACAAAATAAATTTCATTTCACAAACATCTCTCTGATCTTTAATATCATTATAGTATAGACATTTACTAAAAAGGGCCGCGCCGGCACCGACCTCCCGCTTGTAAGTCGATTAACACTAAATATTAATTGTGATTATCTAATTTATGCATTTTTCTTTAAAATAATCAGTTACCGAATTTTTCGGTCTACCAAAACTTGCGCTATTCATAATAATATACATGGTTTCATGATATAAAATTCTCATAGATAAAGATAAAATACACATAAAACCAAAACAAATACAACTTATTAGTTATGCAGCCGCGGGCGCCGGCGATATCACACTATATTTACTAATATTTCGCCTACAACATGGTATTGGAATGTTGACTAATCGGACCACATTCTTGTATACAAATGTGGGATTTCACCTAAAAGGACGTTGGACTTAGAATTTCTATTCACCAGTTATATTGTTTCGATAACAAAATATCTTCAATAAGATTAAATAATTCACAAGAGAATGCTTAGGAAAGAATGGATAGTGCCTGCGGCGATCGTGACGGAATCTGACGCTCCGAAGCGTGAGCGTCGTGAAGAGGCATTTCACGACGATATCTCTCAGGGCATCGCCGTGTGCCATAAACTTGCGGTCACGACCATACACCACGGCTGCTATCGTAATGATACTTGAAATTACATACCTCCGAACATTCATAATCAAACCAAACGTTACTGATACTGCACGTTATTAATCTCTTCCTAAAATCTGTAGTAAAATATTTTAATTCACATCCGCCTTAGACTAGACTCGCCCTTTCACCTTCGTGACTATTAAATGTCAGCACAAGCACGACCACATATTATAGCGTTGTCTGACTTTTCGCTGCGAACATAATAAGCCGTCAACACCATAATTGACATGGTTAGGCGTATAATCTGCTGAAACACCCTCTTTATAACTCACAAAGACTACCGCGAACATTGGGTATTCATATCACTTGAAACTTTCACGTTACGATAACAATTATTATTTATTTATTTTCTTTGTTTGCAGAGAAAGTCTTATATCTTCAATCTCCATAATTTTGTTACTGTATGTCAATATCACTTAGTCATCCAATTACTGGCCCCGCATACTGCCTTTCGAATTCAATTTAAAACCCTTATGTACCGTTAACTGATGTGGTACGAGATTGAACTGTGATAATTGGGTGTGGTATAGAAAGTAATTTTAAAAAATTTTTGTTTAAATATGCCTACGTAGACGTTGTGGTTTGTTAATGACAGATTAAATACAAGTAAATTGTATCAGTGCATCAGGTTTGCGCCCACACGACCTGTCCGTCTGGCGACTTGGGCGTTCAGTAACACTAACGAGTCACCAGGTGTCCGCGCCCACGCTCGGTCTTCTGAATACCTTTGTCTCCGCGCACCACGCAGTGTATAAATCGTGCACGTGAAAGTTTTACGAGCACCTTTATGTTTCTCCGAACTAATAAACTGTGTAACATCGGCGAGTAGACAATGCAGCTCCACCGCGAAATTGTCTCCGCAAACCTCCGCACACGTGCAGCAATTTCGCCGATCGTCGGATCGACGACGGATCGATCGAGGGCATTGTGCGGGTAACGGTCGCTCGCAGCTGCGCGTGAGCACACGTGACGGCGCCGGTGGCCGGATAGCTAAATAAATGCGACGAACAGTACACACGATTCATTATACGTCCAACAATACTCGTCTCATAAAGGGATTTCACGTGTGCTCTAACGATGTACCGATCCACACGGTACATGTGTGTTCTCCCTTCGGTATGTGTCCGTAAATAGGGTGTGGCCACGTGCGGCCGCTCAGCTGCGTCGCGGATGTGCGCACAGCGGACGGGAAGCGGTAATCTAACACTTGCTGTTACTTGGAACATCACGCTGAAATCGCCAATGGAGTAAGCACCGTAAACATTCACACGCAACAGCATCAAACTGAGCCCTTACCATGTGTTGCGTTTAATTAAGCAATCATTCCAAGTGATATCGCCTGCACTTTAATTAGAGTAGCGAATAACCGGTCCATTGTCCGGACACTAATGAATTAAAAGTGTTGAAACAGAGCACATATGCGGTGACAGATGGCCCGACGCGGGCGCGTGATGTGTGCCACACCACTATTTGTAGCACTCGCTAATAACTACTAAAATAAAGGGGAGTAACTATTACACTTTATACGTAATAAACAAAATACACGTAACACATTTAATACATTTATTCGTTCGTTATAATCTGATTAATTGCAATATTCATAGACTTATCAGTAGGCGAACGTTTGAATATTAGCGAGACATGTGCGCGCGCATCTGTGCAACGATTGGTGAGTGCACCCTCATCAACTGTACAGGGACTTACCTTATGTCGTCGTGTTATACTAAACCCTTTATTAACAAATGGCACTGCTATTTTGTATACTTAATTGTGTATGATTCTGTTTCGATTCTAAGTTTGTGATTTTTTTTTGTTACAGACGCCAGAAAAGCAGGATCAACCAGACAGGCCTATGTCGTGCTAAGTGATTTTAGAATTTAGAAAGACTGTTTATTATGGTTAAATATTAAAATATACCTCGAGAAGCACGGTGAGTGCCGGGTAAAGGAGGCGAGATGATGACCCCTTCAGTGAGTCAGACCAGTCTCCGTCATCAGTTCCAGTGAAGATCATCGTTTTGATGATATCCTAAGTACGATCTCGTTACGATCAATATACTACGTTAATATATATTTTATAATTGTAATTTCGTGGCATTACACGCAAGACTTGAGCATTACAATGCAAATATCTGTTGGTCGCCAACGGTTTGTTTTGTTAAATGTTTTTATGTAAAAAGCTTTACTAGTTATGTATTAGTTCGAAGTGTGTACATGTTTGTAAATATGTTGTGTTTTGGGAACACTTTCAAATAACCGGTAAAACTGCCACTTCGCTGGGTTTTAAAATAATTCAGACGTGTATATTGTACGTTAATTACGTTGGACACATTTCGTACAAATATTAACGTTTCATCTCATAAGTTGAACTATAACTATTGTGTTTTTTCTATAATTCAGTCTTAGTTTCTTAGTTTTAAAACAATGCTTCCATTTATATCAAAGAGGTAAATCAATTCAAAGTTGATTTATATAATATAAAATTTTATTAATATTTTAGTTAGATTAACTTGAGTGTGATTTTGTTGCTGATAGAGTTTTTGAATTATTATTTTTGTGAATGCTAAACGCAAATCTAATGGTTAATTTATTATTTGCGTTAAGTACACTTTGTAAATATTATAATGTACCTAATAATTGAGAAAATATAAAAATTTAGCTGAAAAATTATCAATTTGAGACCTTTATTATTTTATTTGAATATAAGGTGGAAATGCTTTAATTATCTTATATGTCTTATTATTACTTTACGATGTATTATAATTTTAAATAGACTGTTATAGTTTTAGTTGAGGGCGTTGCTAGTGATGGAACAATTGTATTGTGAATAGTATAACAGATGCGAAGGTATGATTGTCAACTCGTATTGTTACTTAACCATGAACCACTAAATTCACACGTAATGTGTAGCTAAGTTTTACAACAGGTCACAAATTGTATGATGTTTTCCTATGTATTTTCATACTTTTATTTAGTTATAATAATTATATAATTATGCACTGATTTTTTCTGATACATACAAACTGAAACAGAAAATAAAAACATTACGATAATAAAAAGATTTTTCATTGACCTCAATATAAACATCGAAATTGCACCTAAAATTAATATTTCATGTTGCAATATATTTAGGTAAATATTTGCTAAATAATAAAGACATTCAGAAAGATTACAAGGCTTAATATCATTGTTGTTTGGTCAAATAGTCGTCATAAGCTGCTATTTCTTTTTAAAAAAATGTTGAAAGTCAACAGCGAGATCACGCGATTGCATCACGGCACCGCCAATTATCGCGACTACAGTATTTGGTCAGCTGCGAGTAATATGAACACAGACTTTAACATAATAGCTACTATGTCACGCAAAAGACGACTCTACGGTCATAACCTAAAGTTCTTTATTTATTATCAAGAAATATAAATAACTGCAAAGGAATTCAAACTTTAATACAATAGATGTTACGTTGAACTAAGTAAAAAAAACTGTTAGTTCATGACTGTTAGCAAACATTAGATCATTAATGTAAAATTGTTAAACAATAAAGGTAATTACTATATTCATGTACGTAACACTTAAAAATAAAAGGTCGTGAGAAAATAAACAAAAAATTTACTATACGAAACGATGCCAGGATTAGAACCTGGCATTTTCTGATTCGTAGTTAGACGCGTTATCCGTTGCGCCACAGGGACTATTTAACCTTTTTTGAAATTATGGTAGCATTTCTTTAGAACTAATTGTTAGAATATTCTTATAATTATTGAGACGCTGCAACAAATTCGCTGGAATAGTAATATTTTTGATTTTCAGATCTATAATATTTTAGCACGAAAAGTCTCGTTTGTTTTAATCCAAAACAATTTGGAATAAAGCTACCTGTATACACATACCTACACAGACTTGAAAAATATTACCAAAATCATTTTTTGAAATCAGTGTCTTCAATGTGTTTAAATAAAAAGAATTTTTGGAGAATGCAATGTCGACTTAAATGTAAAGCAAAATAGTTTCGTATTTTGTTGTCGACGGGGCTTTATTTATTTTCACAATTCACAAAGAATCATGCTAAGCATGAATATCATTTAACAATATTAACAACTATTTCTAACAGGTATACATTTTTAAATCTGCGAACCTGCAAAAAATGTGTATATCATGCACTCGTAGGTACACTAAATAACAATCAGAAACGCGTTCTCGTGGAATATTTAATGTCTCAAATTAAAATATCCATGAGAAGGTTTGCCGGCTCGTTAATATGTAAGTATATGAATTTGAATAGGTAATATGAAAACCTATAGACATCGGCGAGTAAGTTACTAACACATCAGATTCGCAAGTGGTTAACAAATGATACTAACGGATATTGTTATCACAATTTGATAACTAACTTGATTACTTGGTATGTGTGTACTAAAGTGGACGGCCTTCATTTCCAGTGCGTAAGCCCTGAAATAACGAGAGCTCCAAAATTACACGAGTAAATCTATTTATACCAGCGTTATCAAACGTCCCGATTATGGTGGGACATCCCGAATTTTTGCCCAAAATTAAATATCCCGTGCAAGCTCAATCCTGCTTTTCGGAGATTCAGGGATCCCTCTTTTCGCGGCCGATGCGACGTAGTCTCTTTTATTAATAATCAATCGTTCCTTTGTTTCTATCTATTTGACGATCACGCACGATTACGTACGAAAGATTATAAATTTAGGTACCTGAATATTGCATTTCTTTATTAATTTTGTTTCAATGCATAAGCACTGAGCTCAGCATCTGGAACTATCCTGTGCAGAGTTCATTAACAATATTAAATAAAAGGAAATTTTAAAAGAAGTTAAACCTTCAGAGAAATATAAATAATTAATTAAATGTAATAAATAAGTGATACATTAATGTATTACTTACATAATATATTCCTCTGTAGTTTTAACTACCTTACAGCGTAGACCAGGGGGGTTATTCACAAACGTCGGAAACTTTCCGTAGCGGAAAGGCCGATCGTCGAAAAGCATAAATTCAATCCGATGGCTTGGATTTGTGAATACGACTATAAATAATATGATATATATATAATATAAATATAATACGATTTCGGATTTGTTAATCGCGTATAGACAAAATCATCGAAAAATTTCCTGTCGGATACGGAAAGTTGAGTTTCCGACGTTTGTGAATAACCCGCAGATAGTTATAATTGTTATTATTATAGTATAATAACGTATTTTCAATAAAACATTTTCTATGGCTATGTATCATCATTGTAAACTTAATTTGAAGGGGTAAGTAATAAAAAACTACTGATTATTTACGTTTTTTTATTATGCCCCGCTTCTGACGAAAAAATCCCGCTTTTTTTACTCAAACGTTTTAAAATTCCACTTTTTCCGAAAAAAAATCTGGCAACGCTGATCTATACACATGGAACTACGAATACTAATATACATACCTCTTGTCAGTGGTAACATGTGAGGCATTGTTACAGCAGAACCAATATCAGAAAATTGTACCTAATCAACTTTCAATTAAGGAATTTCATACTACAGTATAGCTACATTATTGTACGGTGACGATGCTGTGCTTATAGCACCATCAGAAGCAGAGTTGCAGACACTAATCACGTGCACGACAGAAGAATGTGCAGTGAAAGGATTGAATATAACTGTGAACAAAACTAAGTTTATGGTTTTGAAAGAGAAGCGGTACAGACGAAATGTGACATTTGGCTACATTTAAAATGTCTAGAATAATGTGAATGAATCTCGGGAGTGCGTTTTCGATTGATGGAAGATGTGAGTTGGATGTGGAGAGACAGGTATCAGCTGGCAATAAAGTGAACGGTGCTCTGTTATCATTAGTAGGTAGTGTGAATATATCTAACACAGCCAAAATGGTCATACACAATGCGATGTTGGTTCCAGCTTTATTGTACGGTAGTGAGGCCTGGATATGCCTGAAATCGAGTGAAAGTATGATAAACGCAGTGGAAATGCGATCTCTTAGAAATACGTGCAGTGTCACCTTTGCGGACAGGATAAGGAATGAAGAGATTTGCAGTATGACAGGGTTGCACGACAGTATTATTATAAAAATGAAGAAAGGAATGCTAAGATGGTTCGGGCACATAGAAAGAATGAGTGATGAAAAACTAACGAAGAAAATCCACAGAGCTAAAGTGAGTGGTAAAAGAAGCCAAGGAAGTTAGCTGATGGAACTGTCAAAAGCACTAGCATACCTAGGCGAAAATCTGTGAGGAGAATGATGAGATTTGAGGAAGCGAAAGAAGCATGTAAGGACCGTGACACTTGGCGCTCCGTCCTCTGTGACTACCCCGTTGGGATACAGCGCGAAGATATGTATGTATGTAGCTACATAATAAAACAGCAATGAATTCTTTTATGATAATATGGTTTCATTCTACTAATTTTCAACTTCAATTTTTAAATATTGGCTTCTGTTGTGACAAACACATTCATTCGTCCGATGTTATGTATTGCAGAAGACATTAGTAGAGGTCAACACAAATTTAAAAATTTTGATTTGCTGTTTTCAGACAAATGAATGTATCTAAAACAAAAAGAGACACATCACACATGACACACACATTCACAATTATATACATAGATACGATTACTTTTAACACAAACAAAAACAGACAGAGCACAGCACTTAATGGAGGTGGGGAACTAAACATCCTAACTTGATAAAATTATGTAGGAATTTATCCAGCAAAGTGTGCATGGTATTGGCACTATATAGTTTATCTGAAATTGTCATTGTAAAATCAGTACTTTACTAAACAAACGAACAAAAAGAATCAAGTAATAATCAGGGCATATTTTTGTATGTAGACTACCTGTACATTGAATTCATTTCTATGTTGATGTTCTGCAACTATATTTCAGATAATTAAATTTCACAAGAATATTAGCACATTTACATGTAAATGTTTATTAATTTAACTAAAAAAACTACATAGAAACAATTCCAAATGTTTTACTTAAGTCTCGGAGTATAATGTATACAAAATACATACTACATACAATAAAGCTATTGAGGCATGCGGAAATGTTTGTGCGCATTTATTATCTGCATCATGATAGAACATAAAAATATAATCATAGAATAAGTGTATTATGTAGCGGTACGGAGACAGGTGGCCCCGACAGGTGTTTGCACTTGCTCGGTATGACCGCACCGAGACTGATAAGAGTTGATAAGTAACACTTAATCGTGAAGCACCGACAAATACTAGTAATACCGTAACGCTCTAGATTTCGTTACTTGATAAAGAAACTCTACAAGGCAGGTGAATCGACTTTTTACAGTCGAGAAATAACGACAGCAACAAACTTCATAAATAGTCAAGTAATTTGAAAATGGAAATCATACAAAATTGATTCGAGTTTAAATCTAAAAAAACTCAATGAATTTCAAGGAAGATGTATATTCTATGTAGGAAGTAGAGACGAGACATCCGGCGGCTACAGACATGCTGTTGGGCTCTTTCTCTTAGAGGCGACTATCTAGCCTCGATCAAAATACATAGTATAAAAAAAAATTCAAATTAATTCTGAAAAAACGATACTAGTGAAGTTATAAGACAGTTCTCTTTTTAAAAAGATAACGTGCGTGAAACAGCAAAAAAGGACTTTTTGGCGGGAACGGGAGAAGTGAGGTTGTCATTTTATTTAGATTTTCTATTTTTTACATTTTTAGGAGTTTTAAAGTACAACAGTGATAGTATATTGTGTTTTAAATTTCCGTGTAAGTGGAAGGAATGGAGTAGATCTAAATAAACATGTGTAGCAGAAGTTCTCGCACTCTTTCAAGAAGTCCTTTGAAACTTCAGTAAAGCTTACTATCACTTTACTGGAGGGGTTTTACTATAGGAAAAAACGAATTTACTTGTGATTCTACTTATTGATATGTGACATTGGCAAATGCGCTGGTCTACGCGCCATGCTATGAAGAAAGAAAGAAGAAGAGCATTGTTTCTTGAAAAAGGGCGGGAAACTTCGTTTCCCTTACTTTCGACTCATATTACTTGGTCAATGGCTAAATGCAATCTGCGAAGCCAAAACAAAGAAAAAAAAAACAGCAAAAAAAATTAATTTTGGAATGATAATGTTGTTTTATTACCACATGTAACTATTTCATAATTACAGTTGAATAATTTACGCAGAATGGTGTATTTAATTTAAATAGTACTTGTTTACTTTGTCGGAAAACGTATAAAAAACACAATACAACGACATTTCATGCCTTCGAAACGTGCTTACAAATGCAATCTTTTACATCGTTGAAAGGAATAAAAATAATCTTTGTTGTCTGGTTTTAAAGGCTACAGAAACTGAAAGAAGAATTTAGCTGCAGACGATTAAATAACCACAGCGAAACGCGAATTATTGCAACAAGAGGCATAACTAGGCAACGCGGTTATGCTAACCATAACAATAAGCCGTTGTTAAGAGAAACGGCTGTACACGTAAGTTTACATACGCAATTCGTGACCAAACAGTACTTGGTCTTGGTAATACCAACACACGAACACCACGTAAACAACAGGCACATAACTATCTAGTTTAAAATTACAAAATTACGAAAGTGCATAATCTTCTTCTTTAACTTATTTTACATAAAACTTAAAAAGTGCTAACTGAACAACAAAACTAGATATACATGACATTTAAACTTATGCAGATATTTTTTATACAAATAATAACATTCTGAAGATAATATTAAAATGACGCTAGGGCAATCACTGGTCTGTTGTCGTTAAATTATAATTATTGTATAGATTTGAGTGTTATTATGCGGAAATACATCCCAAGCGACGAATTGGTATATATTTTTTAACTATCTTCCGCTTAAAGTTTAGAACTTTAGAGTCTCAACGAAGCATCTTTAGGAAATTCCAGAGATTAAATTTGGTCTGTTAACTAGCAATGAATGTTATTATATAAATACATAATATATGCTATTCGGTGATAGTTGTAGATTCAAACTGTTCACCTTTTTGTTCTATGGACTATGAACAGGTGATAAAGAATTTCAAGTATGTATTACGATTCATCGTTGATGCACAAACATTTTTAAAATTTCAAAATAAAGTTTTCAAAGATAAGCGATTTTTATAAACATATTCTGTACATAAATATCGGTTGATTTGGTGCATATGTCACAGAGAAAGCCTATTTTTATTAACTAAACAATAAGCAATTACATGATGTACTATTTTTTTGGAATTT
Source organism: Zeuzera pyrina (assembly GCA_907165235.1). Classification (NCBI taxonomy): domain Eukaryota; kingdom Metazoa; phylum Arthropoda; class Insecta; order Lepidoptera; family Cossidae; genus Zeuzera; species Zeuzera pyrina. The sequence goes on from OU015629.1 coordinate 9,005,277, forward strand.
TTAAGAGTTAAGTTATATATACTTTTATTTATTTCATTTAAAATATTTCCAGGTATTTTCAGGTGGGTTCAGTAAAACTAGTAGTAACCATCAATTAAAAGTAAAACAATAAAAGTAATAACAATAATAACCTAACCTAACCATTATAGGCTTTTTGCATTTCACCATGTACATAACGATGTCATAACTTTACGGAGCTATATGAAGTGCCACTCACCCCTCACCCTTAATTTTTTTTAAAATCTCTATTCATCATATTATTATGTACACAAACATATTTAAGAAAAAGTTTCACAGTTTTTCTTTCATAATCCTATTGGACAGGGAAATAATTCATAGCAGATATCTTGTCTTATGTTTTGTAGTCAATATTAGTCGCAGTTTGATAAACGACTGTTATCAATTTTACAGGTGTTTGCACGTAATGTACTGGATGAACTGAAATGTTCCACGAATTGTTCTTAAGTACTACAATTATACCTACATGAAATAGCAATTGAGATGCGTAATGTTTAATGTACCTTAGTGAAAGTCAGACCTTCATACATCTTAAATATTCTTAACTAAATTTTTAGGTAAGTATACCATTCAATAAGGAACTTGAATACACATATTTATGTTTAAATGCGTAACAAACATTAGAAACTTATATAAACATAATAAAAGCAATAAAATTAAAACGCACAAATAATGATAATTTAAAAGACGGCAATTAAATTAAGACTTTACAACACATCAACTTTAGGAAGGTTTCACACTACTTTATTACTGCTTTTTTTTTTCATTTTTTCTTATTTTGTCCATGTTTACACCACTAAAGTACGTAACCGTGAACGATGAAGTGACGTCAGTACTTGATGTTTGGTGTTTCAAATTACGTTCCTTTTTACTTAGTTACAAAATATGATATTTTGTAAAATCAATATTTGAAAAAAACTTACAAAAACATAACATAACATAACATAACTTCACGCTGTATCCCCAACGGGGTAGCCAGAGAGGACGGAGCGCCAGGAGTCGCGGTCCTTACACACCTCTTTCGCTTCCTCAAATCTCATCATTCTCCTCACACATTTTCGCCTAGGTATGCGAGTGCTTTTGACATTTCCGTCTGCTAACACTCTGGCTATTTGATCTTCATAAGTCAGCCTTGGTCTTCCTTGGCTTCTTTTACCACTCACTTTCGCTCTGTATATTTTCTTCGTCAGTCTTTCATCACTCATTCTTTCCATGTGCCCGAACCATCTAAGCATTCCTTTCTTCATTTTTACAATAACACTGTTGTGCAACCCTGTCATACTGCGTATCTCGTCATTGCTTATCCTGTCCGCAAGCGTGACACCGCACATATTTCTGAGAGACCGCATCTCCACAGCATTTATCATACTTTCACTCGATTTCGGGCATATCCAGGCCTCATTGCCGTAAAACTTACAATTTTTGATAAATCTGCCCATAAAGCAATTTTCCCAGTTTTCATTAATGAATTAAAGAGATAAAATGAAAGGACAGAAAAATACAAATCGAGGAAGCTTTACTAACAAAAATGTAGCATTATAAAAAACTAGCTAATTGCAAATCGTGCTTGCGAAATTAGTGTTTCCTACTGCCAATTGTTTCAATACACTTTACTCTAAATGTTAATGATTTTTCGAGTAATATTTTTACATATATAAATGGGGGGAGACAGAATTTTAAAAAAATTAAAAAAAGTTGCTTAGTAATAGTAAAGAGTAGGTACTTAGGTAATTTAAATTATTACGATACAAAACGAAATAGGCAAGTGGGCTTAGTCTGTATTAAGACGTTTTATACCAGGAATAACTACGATCCGTCAGTCACTAATATGTAACTAATTCTTGATTGTAATATTCAACCTTAAGTTAAGTTAACAGAAAAGACATAGATATTAGCGGACAGAATAGGATCTTGGCGGATGTCTCGAGATGGTTCGCTGCCAATAATTTACTACTGAATGCACAAAAAACCAATTGTGTTAAGTTTTCCCTATCCCATGTACCCAAAATCCATAATGGACTGAAACTGGATGGGAAACAATTAGAATTAATGAAATCAGCTACTTTTCTTGGTTTAACAGTAGACAATAAGTTATAGTGGGCGGACCGGACCATATCGGGACTTTATCTAATAAGCTCAGTTCGGCAATATATACTATTAGGCGCATTAGACAGTTGACAGATGTAGCTACGGCTAGGCTGGTGTATTTCGCATATTTCCATAGCCTTATGTCTTATGGTCTGCTACTGTGAGGATCAGCGGCGCATATGAAATCTATCTTTATTTTACAAAAGAGGGCAATACGTACCATTTACAGTATGAACGCACGTGAGTCGCTGAGAGATCATTTTAAAGACATTGATGTACTCACCTTACCCTCGTTATACATCTATGAAAACATAATGTACACTAAAAAAAATTTAGATCTATTTCAAAAGAAAGGCGTTGTTAGTGGTGTGGGAACTCGTGGTCGTGATCAGCTAGTTATTCCTAAATTTAAATTACAAAAGTCAAGTGGTTCATTTTTGGGTAACTGTGTTCGTTTTTATAATAAAATTCCTCAAGAAATTACTCAATTAACGGAAAACAGATTTAACCTTGTCATTAAACGCACACTGATTGGAAAAGCATACTACAAAATTAGCGATTTCATTGAAGACACAACAATAGACTGGAAATGATCCTCTCTGCGTATGCATTTACTGGCTTTATATTATATTTTTAGATATTGTATTTTTAAATAACTATTATAGAATGATGTTGAAAAAATGATACCTGACTGAGTTTCTTGTCGGTTCTTCTCAGTATTCAGGTTTTCTTTTCAAACCGAACTAAAGTAGATTTGACGTTCAAAAGTACCTTGAATTTGGGTTTACTTGAATAAATTGATTTGACGTTGACTTTGACGTTGAACCTAAAACTGAAACTCAATAAAATGTTATATGGGGTCAAGTCACTTGACCTTTCACGCTACACGCTCCTTATTTATTATTCAAGACAAAATTGAACTAAATGGATTGCACTTTATACTCGAAATAAAATAAGGTACCTACCTATCTTGAATAAATAAATATTTAAAAGAATACATAATTATTTGAAGCTCCGATAGAGTTCACACAATTAAAAATTATAAATTATAAATAATGAGAAACTAGGCATTACATGTATGCCACTAGAAAGCTGCACTGCAAAGTCTTATCGCATAATATTTTAGAATTAGCGCTGATACACGTCTACAGATCCGAAAATATAGGTACACAAATACCGGTATAGAAGTCTCCATACCCTACATATTATGTAAATAAAATTGAAATCTACCTGTAATTAATTAAAATTACTTTCATTTTTTATAAATTTACCATGCTCTATTTTTGTGCGTCTGTACGATTTAATCTTGAGAACGGCTAATCTAGAGCAGAGTTTTCATTAGTCTAAAGGTGAGTATAACCAAACTATATGTTTGTCGCATATAGCGCTAAAATGTGAAATGTTTTATTATTTATGCCTAAAATCAAAAAACATTTAAAATATATCAAGTTCTCATGATCTGACTAGATTAACTACTTTTCTGCAGCGCCAAATGTGGTTCGATTATTTCATATGAAGTTTCTTACTATAAAATGAAAAATAAACGTTAAAACTTTGAGTCCCTGGAGCCCCGAAGCCTATCAACTGGTTTCTGATAAATATCAGAGACTGTAAGAGACTGGTTGAAGCTTCGGGAGACCGCCGGGCTGGCAGCTTCTTCCGCCAACGAATCAGTTTGGCTATTCAAAGAGGCAATGCTGCCAGTCTGCTGGGTACCTTAAGCAATGACAGCTTTCTAAGCGGCAACTTTGAGAAAGTCTATTATTTAAGATAATGTGTAGTCTTAAGTTTGTAAATACTAACGTATGTATGTACTTTTTATGTACTTTTTTGTTAATGTAAATAAAGTCATTTCAATGTCAAAATATATTCAAACACTGCCAGGAAGCCCCACAGGTCACAACTAAGTGAAATAGGCAACGAAGGTTTTAAATATTCAAACGGTGTAAAGGGCAACACTGCGCATATTTCCCCTGAGAGTCTGTGTTTACCCTACCTCCAAATTCATTTCTGTATTCACTATGCATGTCACATACATACAATTTGTTTATATGTAGATATAATCCAGCTCAGGTACTAACAGACTTCTTTATAGCAAATATAATGGGAGCGTCATATGGATTTGCGCTAATTATTGAGTAATCAGTAATTCGTTTAAAATTGTCCTGCTGTATCAATTAAAAAAATGAATGTTATATATTTTTGAAATCACTACTTTTCTGCTACTTAAATTTACTATAATTTGTTGCACAATCTTCACTGACTTGAAGAGTGAATCAACACATGTTGTTTCAGCAGTACAGTCGAGTTTTTATCTTTTTGTAAATACGTTATTAAATTATTAGTTCGAGAGAAATTTTAACAAAATGAGCCACATTTGTATTTATTTCAATCATACATGCATATAGCATGCATATGTATAGTATTGTGTCTACGTTATTTTAGAACTTGCTTCCATGCTCACTGTGGAGATAGACAAACAAAGAATGTACCGATTCTAAACAGTAATGAATCAATCTAACAAACAATCTATTCTAAAAGAAATAAATGTAAGTAAGTGTTCTGTATTCAGTTGTACTCGTACTTATACTTTATTCACCTTTACATATGTACTAGAGGATATCTATAGGTATGTAAGCAAGGTTACGTCGATTGCAACGGAAATGATGCCCCAGTCACCTCATGCATTAAAAACACGTAACTGCAATGGGAACCTCGATGCGGCGAGCTATTTTTAGTGATGATATGAAAATGCTAACATTTGTATATAGGTTGGTACTTCACCTAATCTATTGTTTGAATACAAAACATTGTAAATCTTGAGAAGTCGTGTTATTGTGACATGCTAATAAAACTTGAATATTTGTTATCTACCGTAAAGGTTACATTGTGTTCCTACTTGAAATATAAAAAGTTAGGTTAAATAATATGCTAGTATAATTCAAACTAATTAAGAAAGTAACTATTGTATTGGAAATTTAGATTTATTTTTGAGTCTGCTTGCAGTGGTGAGCAATACAACCGTTCATACAAGCGCTCGAGGAAGATTGAAAATGGCTCAATAAATACCTTTAGAAGAAACCGTACCGAAGATCTACGGCCTAATAACATGTTCCGAGTCCTGGTGGCAGCTCTTCTGCTCTCTGTCCTTCTAATATGCATAGCGGTCTTCGATTATAGCAGACGATCTTGCGTGGCAAAAAAGATATCGTAGTGAACAGGGCGCCGCGGTAAAATGACCGTATAGCGGTGGGCGGCGTCAGAGGTCGATCATAGATCCGTAGAGTAATAATATTCCTTGATCATAGACTTAAAAATGAAAGAATTAATGGATAGATCGAATCCATGGAAAATGAATGACCTAAATGGAAAAGTGACAGATATTTCGACAATAGTGGTTTTTAGAGATCTAAGCATTTGACTGTAACAATTTTTGTTATTATTTATTATAACTACATCTATTTACAATACGTACTTATGTCTAATAATTATTTTTCTTACATCACCGTGATATATAATTTACTTAAAAGAAATATGTTATTTATATACCTACAGTCCTACACCAATTTTATGTTTGAGATTATTTATACCAATGTTTGTCAAAATGTGAGTCGCGACCCCCTAAAGGGTCGCAAAGCCTCTTTAGGGGGTCGCGATTACTTTGAAATTTAAAGTCAATGCGACCCTCTTAAATGGGTTTTTAAGGATCACTTAAGTATAAAAATAAAACCATTATAATTCATAACATGGAAAAGGTATTTGTTATTTGTTGTAACTTACTATGATCTAATTAGTTTGTAATAGGTAAAAACAAGTTGACAAATACCTAGGCACGCGCGCTTGCTTGCTATTTTCGCGATTGTTGAGACGTTTAGCGACGTAGTTGATGTACAAATGTCTTGTTTAGAGAAAATAGATTAAATTTTAAATGATGTACGGATTATATAATCATAAAATAAAAAGTGTAAGTTAGAAATAGCGGAGGGTAGGGGGTCGCAAATTATTTATCCATGCTAAAGGGGTCGTGTCATGAAAAAGGTTGAATAACACTGATTTATAAAATGAAGAATATGAATATGAACACCATTTCAATTGTTTATTTTACATAATTAAAATTCAAGTTCTTCATTTGTCTATGATTTAAGGTTGTACATTATACAGATACAAAAAGGGATGTATATAATGGAGCTATAGAATTAGTAATTTTATCTACAAATCTCAAATTTGCTACTTTTGATATAAGTCACATCTTCTTTAAAATTAATGGTCTTTGGTATAAAAAATGGTTAACATTAAAATTAACAGTTTTCACAATACAACTCTTTGGTTTTCACAATACAACAGCTTCAATCACTGAAATTTTTAATGTGGTGTAATGTTGATGATAAATGCTTGGGAGGAAATCGTGAGGACAAATGCAGGCTAAGGTTTAGATTGTTTCACATTGGGTAAAATCTTGTAAATTTTTTTGTAACTTTATATAAACACGATGATATATTTATAACACTTTTTTTGGTTAGGTTAGGTTAGGCTAGGTGTTTTTACCAGGGGGCCGAGTGGTGTGGGTGACCCGCCACAGGGGGTGGACCAACAGGCGCTTATAGCTCCCATTAAGTGGAGCCTTAGCCTGCCATCCCAAGACCGCAGTGCGTAGACTTCATGTCTACATCCTTCTCGAGGTGACCCTGTTTCTACTGAACACTGCGGATCTAGACTGGAGAGTCGATAAACACTCCTGAGGGTGGTGCTTCGGCGGCGCCCTCAGTACCGGGTCGGGGCCGATGAGGCTGCAGTGCCGAAAGGGCCTGGCCCGGACCGGGGGGGGGATGTCCCCATTTATGGGGACAAGTTGTGTTCCCCGTCCTCTGCGTGAGGGCGGGGGTCAGGCGTCGGGGTCACTTGCCCCTCTTCCAGGAAGGGTATTGTGACCCCGGAGGTGGAAAGAAGGAAAACTTTTAAAAACCCGTGAGGATACACGTAAAAATCTGAGGTGGAGAGAAGGAAAACTCGAAATGAAACCCGTGAGAAAACACGTTAAAACCAGAGGTGGAGAGAAGGAAAACTCGAAATGAAACCCGTGAGACAACACGTTAAAATCAAAGGTGGGAAGAAGGAAAACTTGTAAAAACCCGTGAGTAAACACGTAAAAATCAGGTGGGCGTGCTGACGCCCCTGCCGTGGTGTAGGCGGGGTGCGGAAGCCGCCACTTCGGAGGCCTGGGGTGTCCTTCGGGGGAAGGCGCCTCATCAATGGCCTCGGGATGGTGCGCGCGGTTGTTCCCGCGCGCCTCCCAGGAGAGCGGGCAGGTCAAACTGCCCGCAAACGGAGGAGGGCCCGGCTCAGGCTGGGCATAGCCGCCGGGGTCGCGGCAGAATGCCAACGCGCTCCCGTTGCCCCGGCATCAAGGCTCTCGAGGAACACCGTCAGGTTTTAGTGGGTAGACTCGGCCTAGCACCCTAATGTCGAGGAGTCCCACATACCCCCCTGCCACCCCCCCTACGGCAGGACGGGATGCATAAAGCATTTCCTGACGCAAAAAAAAAAAAAAAAAAAAAAAAAAAAAGGTGTTTTTACCAGGGGCCGAGTGGTGTGGGTAACCCGCCACAGGGGGTGGACTAACAGGCGCTTATAGCTCCCATTAAGTGGAGCCTTAGCCTGCCATCCCAAGACCGCAGTGCGTAGACTTCATGTCTACATCCTTCTCGAGGTGACCCTGTTTCCACTGAACACTGCGGATCTAGACTGGAGAGTCGATAAACACTCCTGAGGGTGTCGCTTCGGCGATGCCCTCAGTACCGGGTTGGGACCGAGTACGTAGTGGAGCCGAAAGGACCCGGCCCGGACCGGGGGGGAGGGGGTCGTGTTCTCCGTCCTCACAATGAGGGTGGGGATACGGCGTGGGGCCTTCGGCCCCGAGGTGGTAAGATGGAAAACTTATTAAAACCCGTGAGTAAACACGTTAAAATCAGGGGTGGGACCGGGCTGGGACCGAGTAGGAGGTGGAGCCGAAAGGACCCGGCCTGGACCCGGGGGGGATAGGTTTGTGTTCCCCGTCCTCTGCGTGAGGGCGGGGGTCTGCCGTGTGGGTCGTCTTTCCACTTGCCCTTCTCCTTTGAGAGGGGTATTGTTGGCTAAGTGTTGGTTCCGGCGTCCTTCGCGGAGGACGCGGGTCAAGAGGTGGAAAGAAGGAAAACTTTTAAAAACCCGTGAGGAAACACGTAAAAATCAGAGGTGGATAGAAGGAAAACTCGAAATGAAACCCGTGAGAAAACACGTTAAAATCAAAGGTGGAGAGAAGGAAAACTCGAAATGAAACCCGTGAGACAACACGTTAAAATCAGAGGTGGGAAGAAGGAAAACTTGTTAAAACCCGTGAGTAAACACGTAAAAATCAGGTGGGCGTGCTGACGCCCCTGCCGTGGTGTAGGCGGGGTGCGGAAGCCGCCACTTCGGAGGCCTGGGGTGTCCTTCGGGGGAAGGCGCCTCACCAATGGCCTCGGGATGGTGCGCGCGGTGTTCCCGCGCGCCTCCCAGGAGAGCGGGCAGGTCAAACTGCCCGCAAACGGAGGAGGGCTCGGCTCAGGCTGGGCATAGCCGCCGGGGTCGCGGAAGAATGCCAACGCGCTCCCGTTGCCCCGGCATCAAGGCTCTCGAGGAACACCGTCAGGTTTTAGTGGGTAGACTCGGCCTAGCACCCTAATGTCGAGGAGTCCCACATACCCCCCTGCCACCCCCCTACGGCAGGACGGGATGCATAAAGCATTTCCTGACGCAAAAAAAAAAAAAAAAAAAAAAGGTGTTTTTACCACCCCGTGAGACAACACGTTAAAATCAAAGGTGGGAAGAAGGAAAACTTGTAAAAACCCGTGAGTAAACACGTAAAAATCAGGTGGGCGTGCTGACGCCCCTGCCGTGGTGTAGGCGGGGTGCGGAAGCCGCCACTTCGGAGGCCTGGGGTGTCCTTCGGGGGAAGGCGCCTCATTAATGGCCTCGGGATGGTGCGCGCGGTTGTTCCCGCGCGCCTCCCAGGAGAGCGGGCAGGTAAAACTGCCCGCAAACGGAGGAGGGCCCGGCTCAGGCTGGGCATAGCCGCCGGGGTCGCGGCAGAATGCCAACGCGCTCCCGTTGCCCCGGCATCAAGGCTCTCGAGGAACACCGTCAGGTTTTAGTGGGTAGACTCGGCCTAGCACCCTAATGTCGAGGAGTCCCACATACCCCCCTGCCACCCCCCTACGGCAGGACGGGATGCATAAAGCATTTCCTGACGCAAAAAAAAAAAAAAAAAAAAAAAAAAAAAAAAAGGTGTTTTTACCACGGGGCCGAGTGGTGTGGGTGACCCGCCACAGGGGGTGGACCAACAGGCGCTTACAGCTCCCATTAAGTGGAGCCTTAGCCTGCCATCCCAAGACCGCAGTGCGTAGACTTCATGTCTACATCCTTCTCGAGGTGACCCTGTTTCTACTGAACACTGCGGATCTAGACTGGAGAGTCGATAAACACTCCTGAGGGTGGTGCTTCGGCGGCGCCCTCAGTACCGGGTCGGGGCCGATGAGGCTGCAGTGCCGAAAGGGCCCGGCCCGGACCGGGGGGGGAATCGTCCTTTCAAAGGACGAAAAGGGGATCGTTGTCGTCACCTTACCCCTCTGCTTTCAGAGGGGAATGGTCGTCGAGCGCTTCGGCGCGGAGTTGTGTTTTTGCGTCCTCTGCGGAGGACGCAAAGTCTAGGTGGAACGCGCTCGGCGGCACTAACCCTGTCGCCGGGTGGCGTATGGAGGGCGGACCTGCACCAACCGCCCTCCCCGGGACCCCGCGCAGGCACTTCAACGACCCCCGTGTCGGTGCTAAGGGGGTACGTCGTGGCTGCGCGGACCGACGACGGGCTTGCCTTCATTGGCCGGCCCAAGAGAAGGAAAACTTGAAACAAACCCGTGAGCGAACACGTAAAAACCTGTGGGTACCTGGGGACCCCCACAGTATTTACCCTTCTCCTCGGAATGGACGTCACCCGGGGAGTGACCTTTATTTCGTTCCATAAACCGTAGTCCCCCGTGAAAAGGGGACGTTTATGAATGATGAACAAAAACCCAAATGAAAAAGATGCAAGGAAGGTGGTTGAAGAGAAGGTGGTTGTCGAAAAGGAGCAGGAACCGGAGGTGACATTCATGTCAGGCTCAACGTGTGGCAGCGTGGAGAGTTTAGTACCTCTTCATGGGAGCGCATGGTCGACTCATCGTCGGACTCTGAGTTGACCAGAGAACAGTTGAAGTGCCTTCCTTGGTACCAAGACCTCCAGGAGGATAGGGAAAGGAAGAAGAGGAAAACAGCCAAAAATCTGGCTAAGAGAGGCAGGGGCCGGCCGCCGACAACCGGCCAATACGTGGGCTTGGCGAAGGCCAAGCAGGCCCTCGTGGACGCCGAGAGGCAGGAGATGGAGCTGCGCGCCGAGCAGGAGATGGCGGAAACGACCCGAGAGCTCGCGCGCGCCAGGGCTTCGCGTTCGGCAGCCGCGTCATCGGCTGATGGAGGTGGCGAGGGTCGGTCGGACCTAGAAGAGATCTTGGCGAAGGACTTGGCCGCCATCGAAAAGGTGGCCAAGACATCAAAAAATTTGAAGGGGCCGTACATTAAGGCCCTCAAAGATGCCGTCGCCTCAATCAAGGCGACCACCGAGGCTCTGAGTGCTAGGTCCTCAACTGAGGAGACTCGTAGATTGCAGGATGAAAACAGGCGCCTGCGAACGGAATTGGAGGAGCTTCGTTCCCAGTTGGCGGAACTAAAAAAGGAAATGTTCCAATTTATGAGCCGCCCAGGACCGTCTTCGTCCGCGGCAGTGATGGAATCTGTGGTGCCCACACAAGAGGAGCTAGCGCGTACGATCATCGCGCAGGTGGGCGCTATCATGAATGCCAGGTTTGAGGCCCTGGAAGACCGGCTGCTGCCAGAGAAGCGGTTCCGTCCGGCATCTCTGGCGGAAACTCCCTGCGGAAAGTCCAGCGTCGCACCATCGATGTCCGGCGTTGTCGAGAAGGGCAAAAAGGGGGGAAAGGAGAGGGAAAGGGTTCCGGCGTCGTCTGGGGCGGGGGTACCCCCAAGGCCCCGTCCGCTGCCTCCGGCACCCGCCTCCATGGAGGAGGCATTCAGCGTTGTCGCCCGAAAGGGCAAGAAGAAAGCTCCGGGGGGTACTTCACAGCCCCCTCCCAAAGAGGACCCGGCCAAGGGCCAAAAGCCCAAGGCTAAACGCAGGAGGAAGAAGCCAAAGCTCCGAATTCCGCGGACTTCGGCTGTGGTCCTCACGCTCTCGCCCGAGGCGGAGCGTAAGGGTGCGACGTACGCCTCCATCCTTACGGAGGCGAAGAACAAGGTAGACCTCTCTCTGTTAGGCATAACAGAGATGAGGTACAGGAAGGCGGCGACCGGAGCCGGTATACTGGAATTGCCGGGCATCGATAACAAGTCGAAGGCGGACTCACTCGCGATTAAACTGCGGGAGAGCCTAAACCCGGAGGTCGTCCGAGTCTCCAGGCCCACGAAGTGCACAGAACTGCGCGTATCGGGTCTGGATGACTCGGCGACGGTTGCGGAGGTGGCTGCAGCCGTCGCAAAGGTTGGAGGCGTCTCAGTGGAAGATTTGAAGGTGGGAGAGATCCGCCGCGCCCCTTCGGGGCTTGGCGCAGTTTGGGTCCGCTGCGCAGTGGAGGCAGCGAAGAAGGTGGCGGGTGCCCGACTGCTAGTCGGATGGGTCTCGGCCGGGGTGCAACTCCTCGAGCCGAGGCCCTTGAGGTGTTATAGGTGCCTCAAGATCGGGCACGTGCGGGTCTCCTGCACGTCGGAGGTGGACCGCAGCGGACAGTGCTACCGCTGCGGCCAAGAGGGTCACAAGGCCGGCGGGTGCAATGCGGCGCCCAACTGCACGTTGTGCGCCGCGAGCGGTCTGCCTGCCGGTCACTTAACGGGGGGGAAAGCCTGTGCGGGGGCCAAGCCCAAAAAGGGCGAAAGGGTGGCTTCTGCCGCCGCCCGCGTGGCTCCTGCCAGGCCGGGAGTAGAGGGGATGGCCACGGACTAGTGGCCTCCCCAGGTGACCAACGCCTCTGGCGTGCGATTCCTCCGCCGCCGACAGGAGCGGCGGAGAGCCCACTGAGGCTTGGGGTGGCATTCGGGGGAGTGTCATCCCTCAGATAGCCTCGAGATGGCGCGCGCGGTGTTCCCGCGCGCCTCTCAAGCACTTACGGTGGGAGTTCTGCCCTCCCACCCAAAACGAGACGAGGCTGGCGGTTTAGCGCCGGCCGTTGCCCGCCGGGGCCGCGGAGGAATGCTAACGCACTCCCGTTGCCCTTAGCCTGCCATCCCAAGACCGCAGTGCGTAGACTTCATGTCTACATCCTTCTCGAGGTGACCCTGTTTCTACTGAACACTGCGGATCTAGACTGGAGAGTCGATAAACACTCCTGAGGGTGGTGCTTCGGCGGCGCCCTCAGTACCGGGTCGGGGCCGATGAGGCTACAGTGCCGAAAGGGCCTGGCCCGGACCGGGGGGGGGATGTCCCCATTTATGGGGACAAGTTGTGTTCCCCGTCCTCTGCGTGAGGGCGGGGGTCAGGCGTCGGGGTCACTTGCCCCTCTTCCAGGAAGGGTATTGTGACCCCGGAGGTGGAAAGAAGGAAAACTTTTAAAAACCCGTGAGGATACACGTAAAAATCTGAGGTGGAGAGAAGGAAAACTCGAAATGAAACCCGTGAGAAAACACGTTAAAACCAGAGGTGGAGAGAAGGAAAACTCGAAATGAAACCCGTGAGACAACACGTTAAAATCAGAGGCGGGAAGAAGGAAAACTTGTAAAAACCCGTGAGTAAACACGTAAAAATCAGGTGGGCGTGCTGACGCCCCTGCCGTGGTGTAGGCGGGGTGCGGAAGCCGCCACTTCGGAGGCCTGGGGTGTCCTTCGGGGGAAGGCGCCTCACCAATGGCCTCGGGATGGTGCGCGCGGTTGTTCCCGCGCGCCTCCCAGGAGAGCGGGCAGGTAAAACTGCCCGCAAACAGAGGAGGGCCCGGCTCAGGCTGGGCATAGCCGCCGGGGTCGCGGCAGAATGCCAACGCGCTCCCGTTACCCCGGCATCAAGGCTCTCGAGGAACACCGTCAGGTTTTAGTGGGTAGACTCGGCCTAGCACCCTAATGTCGAGGAGTCCCACATACCCCCCTGCCACCCCCCTACGGCAGGACGGGATGCATAAAGCATTTCCTGACGCAAAAAAAAAAAAAAAGGTGTTTTTACCACAACGCGCGAGCCGACCGAGCATAGCCAGTGTGCCGCGTAGCAGGCGGCGAAGCGCCAGATCGGAATCCGTTTTATACATGGAACACTATTCAAACAGGAATACGCACTCTAAAGAGGTATTTGAAGAAGCCGAGAAATTTATTCCTGAAAGATCTCTATATAGAGATAGGATAAGGATATCCTTCCATCTCTTTTCATCTTCTGCTGTTGGTATGTATATACAGCAATCTTATTTACACTAGTAGATGTATTTTCGAATTATTTCCATTGTCAGGATGTCAGCTTGTCAAGTTTATTTATTGTGCACTAACTATTTAAACTCGATTTAGGAATTTGACATCTCGCTTACACCAACTTTTAAACAATTGGTGCAAGCGAGAGTGCAATTCTTTCTCTATATAGAGAGGCACTATGACTGCGGTGCGGCAGTCCTCTGGTATCTCTTCCTTCTGCCTGCAAAGGTTGTGCAGTGGACAGAAGGTATCCCAGACCCTAGGACCACCATACTTTATCATCTCAGCAGGTACCTCATCATTTCCCGCAGCATTTCCACATTTCAGATTTCTTATCACTTTTTCAATCTCTTTCAAATTAATAGCATACTCCAGCCCCTGACCCGAGTGTAGCAGTTCATAAAAATTGCTCTCAGTATCAGATACAAAGACGCCACTCTCATACAGTTCTCCATAGTATTCACTCTGTCGCTGCAGAACATCTTTTTTATTTGTCAGCAGGTGGTTTTCTTTCGAACGCACTTTATTCATTCTGCAAGGTGTCAGACCACCTTGGTACTTACGTACTTCTTTCCAAAATAATTTGGAATTTTCCTCGAAGTTACTAGTGCCTTCGTTCCTGCTTTCTGCAGCTTATATCTGTCTTTCATCAAATTCTTCATACCACAGTCATTTCTAGTAGCAAGGTAATCTCGCCATGTTTTCTTCTTCTTATACACAGACACTCACCTCATCATCCCACCACACATCACGCTTTTTACCTTTCCCAATCTTATACGTCCCACACACGTCTTTTGCAGCCTCTAACATGCTATCCCTAAGGTTCTGCCAACATTCTTCAACATCCTCGCTCATCACATTCAATGTATCATCAAGCTTACCGGATACTACTCTTTCATAATTCTTGGAGGTCAAGTCTTGCAGTTTCCAGCTCTTGATGCAACAGGCCGCTGCATGTTTGGAGGCTACGCGACATTGTCAACAGGCCCCTTATTCTAATGCTCTTCTGTGTGCTCTCGTGTCCATTACCTGCTTTTTGAGCCGGCTGTCCAACAGAAATAAATCAATCATACTTCTTTCGTCCTTCCTTTCCCACGTGTTCTGATGAAACCTTTTGTGCTTAAATAAGGTATTAGCAAAAAAAGATCCTTTTTTATACGCAGTCCTAACACAATCCTATCAACATCATTCACTCTCTTATCTCCATACTTTCCTAGGACAGACTCAAATCCTGTTCGAGCTGTCCCGACCCATCCATTCATGTCTCCACACACTATAATTCTCTCATTCTCTTCAACCGTCGCTAGAACTTCCCTAACATTCTCCCAAAACTGCTCTAGCTCGCCCAAGCTGACCGAGGATACTGGGGCATAACCATTAAAACAAATATCCTCGTCAACACTGTCTTGAGACGCACCCAGAGCAGGCTCGGGCTTACACACTTATACTCAGTTACACAATTAAACAAACGAAAGGACAATAAGACGCCTACCCCTTGGCATCCCCTTTCTTCTTCTGGTACCCCTGACCACAAAGCGATGCCCCCTCCAAGCAAGTCGGCAAGTTCACTGCCCTTTCACTTGGTTTCACTCAAACATAAACATCCAATCTTCTCTCTTACATAATATCAATCACTTCATTCATCTTCTCTTCAATCCCACCTCTCACACTCTACGCAGCTATTCTGCACTCCTCCCTCCACTTCCCGCCGCGTGGTGCACAGCGTGTTGGGTGGCGAAGACAAACCGGTGTACGTCTCTTTCGGAGGACGCCCTAGCTTTCAAATTTACGTTGTCCTGCATGGTGTGCACAGGAAAGGAATTGCAGCCCTAAAAACGGCTAGCAGGGGTCGCGACGAGCACGCTTCCTCAATTGACCTGCAATTGTTTTGTTTGCGTTCTTTTCGTCTTCATATAAATTCACGCGTTTTTACGTGTCTAAGAATTAAATTTTACAAGCTAGAATATGGTAACTTGTGATACCCTATTGTGATTTTTATTAATTTGACTAAATTGAGAGAAATAAGTGATATTCTGTTCCACTTCATTCTATTCTTCTCCAATCAAACTGAGGCTCTAGTAAATCCTAAATCTGATGACCCGTTTTAGGGACTGTATCATTCCGCAAATGAAGTTTAGGTATTTATGCTCCTTAATTTCCGATCCGTTTTGTCGTTTTTAAACACTGATTATTTAATTATATATTTTACTCTAAAACTCGCCGCGAATCTGGCGCGTCAACAGCCGTCGCCGGTCACACCAGCATTTATCTGTCAACGTCAAAGTTCTGTTCGTCAGTAGAAACCCAAACTATTCACGGTTTTATCAAAAAAAATGTTTACCCTTATGTTCAAATTCTCCTGATTTTGTAAATATTATACCACAGACGGAAAATCATTTTAAAATATCTTGTAATATTCCACGTTCTTTATTTTTTATCTAAAATTTGTTTTCCATTACATACGGTTTTGAGCTACCTACTTAAAAACATGTTTTTTCACGTCTCTTTTTTTTTGTTCAAGCAAACCTGGAGAGCTAGTCAAATTTCACATGTATGTTTAGAATATATTTATAAACATTACTTCATTTCAGACGTCCGTATTTGTTCAAAATTTCGATTTTAATCCTCATTTTACTGCTGGTCTATAATAAGACAAATTTGATGTTATCTGCCTAATTATAATAGTAAGGAATTACAATTTAGAGTATTTTTTTCGAAAATTTTATAAGGAATTAAATGAAATAAAAAAATAAAAAATAATCCATTTTAATATTAAAACCGTAGATTAGAAAATAAAAATGCGAAAGACTTTTTTTTTAATTATTTAAAAATTCTATTGATCTGAAAAGAAATTATAACATAAACATAAACATATTATCTTCACGCCGTATCCAAACGAGGTAGTCAGAGAGGACGGAGCGCCAAGCATCACAGTCCTTACATACTTCTTTCGCTTCCTCAAATCTCATCATTCTTCTCACACATTTTCGCCTAGGTATGCGAGTGCTTTTGACATTTCCGTCGGCTAACACTCTAGCTATTTGATCTTCATAAGTCAGCCTTGGTCTTCCTTGGTTTCTTTTATCACTCAATTACGCTCTATAGATTTTCTTCGTCAGTCTTTCATCACTCATTCTTTCCATGTGCCCGAACCATCTTACCATTCCTTTCTTCATTTTTTCAATAACACTGTCGTGCAAGCCTGTCATACTGCGTATCTCTTTATTGCTTATTTTGTCTGCAAGGGTGACACCGCACATATTTCTAAGAGATCGCATTTCTACTTCGTTTATCTTACTTTCACTAGATTTCTGGCATATCCAGGACTCACTACCATACAATAAAGTTGGCACCAACACCGCATTGTGTATGGCCATTTTGGCTGAGTTAGATATATTCATACTGTTTACTAATGCGGACAGAGCACCGTTCACTTTATTGCCACACAACTCACATCTTCCATTCCTCGAGAACGCACTCCCCAGATATACAATTTCGTTCACCTGTTCAAGACATTTTCCATTTACCCATATTTCACACTTTGTCTGTACATCTTCTCTTTCAAACAAGAAAGAAAAAAGAAATTATATATTCTTTCAAAAAAGAAATTATAGCTTTTTGGAAACCGATTATAAAAACCTAAGTTAAAAATTATCAGTTCGTTACGGTTCTATTTCGTTTCAAGAAATTTCTTATTTCTTGTGTTCCATCAAACCGCCTTAACTCCGTTAATATGAGACACTTACGACAAAATGGCATGGAAGGAATTTTATGTAAAACTTTATGTTCTATAATTTGTGCCTTGGATTCTTTTGAATATGACTTACCGTTGTAGAGTTATTTAAAAAACAACGCTATTCAGAGTTCTTTTTATTAGTTTATTGAGCGAAGCCGGACTAGATTGTTGAAATTTTACATGCATGTTTAAAACACTTTTATGAACATTATATCAAAAATTCAGCCTTATTATCGAAATTTCAATTTCAACCGTTATTTGATTGGACTATAATGCTTTACCGACGCACTAAACATTGTTAGTTAAATGATCACACCGAAGATGTTACGATATGCTATTCTAAAATGCATTTACAGTAAATGTATTTAGTCAGTTAAATGCACTTACCTAAACAAGAAAATAATAAAATTTAACCAGATGTCCCGCAAGCCGCCCATGTCGCCAATGTCTAATATAAAAATAGGTGTCAATAAATAGACTCCAAGTAAAGAAAAAAGTGAGTCAATAAATAATTAAATTAATAAAAAAGTGAGTCAATAAATAATTAAATGTCAAAATATAAAAATAATTGTCAATAAATACATTTAAAACTCGGAATTTAAAATAATCAGTTGCTATTATCTATTTACAATAATTTTTAAATTATGTCAAGAATTTTTGTAATGAATATTATTAATGTCTTCATTTAAATTATCAATTAATTTATTTTCATTAATGATTGTTAAAATAATGTCTATAGTTACTTAAATTATAAATATCAACATAATATGCATGTACATTTATTTTCTATCATAAAACTTTCCATTACTATAGAATGTAGAAAGAACTTACAAATATTTACAATAAAAGTAGGTACTTATATAAAATAGAGACAACTGGCATCTGACGTGACAGTAACATATGTAGAGTAGACGAGTCGCAGCAAAATGAAATGCAAACTGCGTTACAAATTACAATCATGTCTCTAAAAATAAAACTATTACGTTTATTCGTGCATCGTTTTTATTATGCACCGGCGCCGATGCATTGTATCATTTCACAAAAGTATTATTTCTCGTTATTATTTACTAGCAGTTGACCGAGACATTTAAATCCAATTTTCTAAAATGGCAAATAAGATTTAATGTTTAAATCAACGAAACATATGTCAATAATACAAATAAAATAGTTTTGACTTAAATAACTTAGCACCTTATGACATTTTTCAGTAAGTTTTATTTTATATAAGCATAAATATTTCATATTAGCTATAACACCCGTTTTAACAAAAAAGAATGAAAAGGATTGTTTACCTTTTTTTCAAATTGGAATGCCTATGACACGCATCATACTTACTTTTATAATCTACAAATTTGATATACATAATGCGCGTTAAAACACTTATAAAACGAAATTGTAATCTCATTTCCTATATACAAATGTGAAAACTGAGATTATAATTTCGTTAGGTAATAGTGACAAATCGGTGAGTGTGACAAAAACTTCCGTTAGATTCAGGTTCGTTGTTGGTGTTGTGAGGTGCAGCGGATTGCAACGCCACTGTGCATTGTTCGCGTCACGGTGCATGCCCCTCGCACAATGAACGACGGTATCAGAGCTCGGTAGCCATTCACGGATCTACAGAATTCATGGAATAGCATATTCACAATTCACAAAGATGCCTTCAAACAAAATACCTAATCTAAATAACGTTTTGATCTTACGAAACAGAGCATAGCATATAAAAATATATCTGCACCGTGATGGTTGACGCTTCACTCTCTTTGACTGGGCAGTCATTGAGCATATAGTGTGAAATGTATATGTCTATGTGTGAATTGTAAAAAAAATAACGGACCGGTAGCATCAGTGTTGAACACTGAATATTGGAGATGTTTCTGAATGAAAATAGGCTTTTAAAATTCTCTGAATACAAAAGCACACAGAAACGTTTCTTACACAACTGAAGAAAACTAGCTTAGACTTAGAAGTTTGACGTTCTTCTTCGAATGTAACTAGCTACACTTACATATTAATTATAAATTATGTATATCATTATCTTTATGTGCAATAAACAGTTATGAAATTATTTGAAATTGTATTTATTTTAACCATAAAAAAGCATTTTTAACGTAACAATGACAGAATGTTCCATATTTAAAAACATTTGTGAAAACAAATTTTTGTCACATCAGACTTTAACACAATCATAATAATCCAGTCGTCAAATAAATTTTATCATTGAACTACACACATAATATTTAACTTTAAATATACACGAGTACATATTAAGTAGGTATGTAAGCAAGTCTGAATGTGAGTTATAAAACCGCATTCAGTTATATGTACTTACATATTTGTTCGTAATGTACCTGTGTTGCGAGAAAAGTTTATTCCGTATAACTTATTCCATTTTCTACATTTCAAAATATTTCATTCCAATGAAATTCAAATAAATCAGTAAAGCCAACAAAACAAATTAAAAATTTACTTTTATTGAACACGTAATGAAACATATTATTTAATCAAAACAACTGTAAAACACTAATTTATTAGGAAAATCAATTGTCAGAACATTTCATTATTTTTAAGCATTCGATTCACAGCAGTCGTGGCCGAGCGGTTAAGGCGTCTGACTAGAAATCAGATTCCCTCTGGGAGCGTAGGTTCGAATCCTACCGACTGCGGTCTTGAAAGACATTTTCTTTTATTGGATTTCTCGATTTTTTTTAAATGCTATGAGTATAGTGATCCCTTATAATTCAAGAAGAGAAAGAATTAATTTACTTGAAGACAATGGTCAGTAATCATAAAATTGTAAAAGTATTTTGCCTTACTTCCAAAAGCTCTACATTTCCTTTGAAAATCATTAATTTATACCTGAAAACGTAAAAAACTTATAGCAGACAATTCCCAGTTCTTTTTTTTTACATTCGAGGATGGCGATGACCGACGTCATTGTCGGTTATCGTCTCTCATTAAACGGAGTACACGTGCGTTGCCAGGGGCGTTGCAGCTTTTACCTAGTAACTAGGGTTGCAACATCAGAGATCTGACTTCGTGATCACGACACGGTTACATTGGAGATCTGATTATATCTTATTGTTAGCCACATAATGAAGTACCACCAGTATATAATTAACCGAAAAACAATAACAACTCCCTATAACAATAAGACCAAAATTTGTCGAAATACAGATTTAATTTTTTCCATAATATAATAGCTTCACAAAAACTTGCTTGAAATATATAGTCCAGTGTTCATATCACAATTTCTTTTTTTCTGTAATCGCAAATCACCGTATCATTTGTAAGATAGGTAATTATTTCTATCTTAATAATTATTGTATAATCAACTCGAATATAATTTTGACATGTACTACAAATTTTAATCGGATTAAAATAAAAAGACAACAATACAATTGGATAAAAACACAATTTGGTCTCGAAATGAAACACTAAACCACATTAGCTTCGGCCAACTGGCACCCCTGCGCAAAATAACTTTTCGTCATGGGATTACGAGTCCGTACCAGGGATTTAAGGTTTCATTACTTTGCTAGAGTGAAGCCCCTCTCTGTGCTCGTGCCTTACTAAGGATAATGCGACGACCATCCAGAAACCAGATTTTTTTTAAAGTATATTTTACAAATAATAATTATTTCGTCGTATCTCTAAGTTTTTATCAAAAAGGGCAATTAAATAAGTTACGGGAAATCTTTCTCTACTCATTTGTCTCTACATTTTATCTACGTCACTTTCAAACATATTCTGGGCAACTGAAAAGAAAATTCGTTATTATGAAAGATATTTTTTTATAGTAAATTGACTAAATCAAAAACCCGCCTGCTAACGACTTTAAAAAAAGATGGAAATAACCGTTATATGAAAGTATTAACGCGATGTCCTACTTCTCTCTCTGATCTCACATCCCGCGAGTATACCCTAATAATCAGAGCTCCCTGCTTGAGTAATGTCAGAAAAATTTAATATAAAAGATTAACTATCAAACTTCATACTGTAAATAATATCATGCAGTCGGAGCCATTAGTTATTCCCGCCAAACTTAAGAAGATGTCACAATATTATGGCATCTGATTGTCACCATATCACCTTTTGATTACTGTCATGTCTTTAGTGACACTCACAATTTTAAGATAAATCGATTGTCGTAAAAATCATCAAAATCGGCCAACGCATTTCGTCTCTAGAGCGCCACAAAGGAACAAACATACATACTTATGTGTGTATTTATATATATAAATAATAGATAGAGTGACAAACACATTATCCTCCTTTGCATCACGCAATCGGGTAAAAAAGCGAGATTCTAAAAAATGATATTAGGTACATTCTATCCATTGTAAAGTTGTTTGTGATTGTAACCAATGCTGAACAAAAAATTTATCTATAATTTTATCCTTTCGTATTCCTTGAGTTGTCCTCTGTAATAGCACGTTAAATAAAAAAGTTGCAATACCTAAAAATCACAGCGTGATCAATACTGTAAGTGACTAAAACTTTAAGCCCTATGATTCGATTTTGAAACAAATAGTAGTGGTTTATTTCCCTCTTAAAGAAATGAAGGCGCGGAGTCAAACTTAGGACAGCAGGGAGCGAATCGAGGCGAGACCTCTAATGTACAAATATTGCGGATGAAATGAATATATTCGAACCCTCAGCCCTCTGTGTCCCTCTGTGCTGGGGGCTGTACAAGTGCACGTTTTTGATTAAGTCGCTAGATATGAATTGATGGAAAAAAAAATATGAGCAGACAGTGAATATGATAGATTGATCTTCACATTGGACGACTGCGAGAGCAACTACTTCAGTAATGAATAATGATAAATGTGAGTCTGGAATAAGACATTTACTTTATAAATACCTAATAATAATTACAGTTTATTTTCTAATTGCTCAACTGTATAATATTTATTTGCGTTCATGTGTTTATTTTTTAATTTGTAACTACCATATATAGGTAATTATATTTGTGACACACAACTCTTATTCCTATCTACGACTACAGACGGTCGGTCAATACTAAGAAAAACAATTACTTAATATTAATAGAGTCAATACTAAGAAAAACAATGAAACAAATTTTTAATAGTAAAAGTAAAAATCTTACATTTTTCTTCTATTAGAAAAATATCGATGATGTTTTAAAAACAGCAGTGCCATAGCAGCGTAGGTAGCAAATATGATTAGATTCATTTGGTATAGCATAAAAGTTAATGAAACAAAATATTCTTAGCATTGCCTTGTTACTATCTGTCAGTTTGTGCCAATTACCAAACGAAGTTACACAAGCGAATGTTCCTAAAACAACGTTTGCCAGTTATTATAGCCAGTTGTTCTATTGGAAGCAATCCCGCGCACCATTCCCAAGTGTCTTGCTAATACTCCATATGGCGTTACACAATACGCAATGCATAAACAACCAGTCATAGTTGATCTTTTCTACACTAATCCTAAGCCACCTCATATCTCACGATCACGTTATATACGCGGGGGGCAGAAAAGATCCAGTTTTATTGGCATTTTATTCACAAATGTGAAGGGCGGGAAAACTGGTGCAACGACATGTGCATGCATTAGGGATGACGATACAATTTGGACACCAAAAGCTTAGTTTCTTAATTTGTGCAACTGGTCGTACACATGTTTGACTTCTTAAGATCACATACCAATACCATTGATCTAGAAGACAAGCAATTGCAAATGAAAACTCTGTCACACATCAGACAACACAAGTTAATTATCAAACTTGAAATAAAGCACATAAATATTGCACGATATAACTTCGATAAGCAATTTAATAATAAACGCATTTTTAATGTGGTGTTAAAATATTTAGCTTACAAATCAGGCAACCTATTCCGATAGTTGCATGTGATTGATTAAATGAGTTGTAACCCATTAATATAAAAAATATTATACAGAATATATACCAGTTTTAAGAACAGACAACTAGCCTATTGGGAGACCCCGAACCACTAAGCAATAGCCATGCCTTACGGGTATCATACGACAGGTACGCTCCCAGTACCACCTAAACTTCAAGTCAAAGAAAATCTTTTCTTTGAATTGAAGTTTTCTGGAAGCTTTCCAAATTGACCTAACCGAGAATCGACCTGGAAATTTTACCACGCCTGGAACCCGGAACTATAATGTCCATCATTACTAAATCAAGCCAAAAAGTTTTGCGTTTATACAGAACAATATAAAACTAAACGAAAAGTTCTAGTTGTGAACATATCCAAACATATAATATAATTTAATAATGTAATAATAATAATAATAATTTATTTATGTTAAGTTACACTCATATTAAAAAAAAACGAATAAAATAATGATATATACATATATAAATATCTTCATGCTGTATCCCTAACGGACATACACAATAATGTATAAAATAATAATTATTATAAAAAATAAAAATACAATATAAATACTCGTATTCATACATATAATTTATATACAGTATATACGTACCTACCTGCTAAATAGTTTTTTACACAGCTTGCTACTTAGTACCACTCCCAGATATGAAAAGCGTCGTGTTCATAAAAGCTGACCATGTATGTATATGATTGTTTGCATAGCCGTATCCTACAACAATTTGACGTCAGCGGTCTCATGTAACTTTCAACGAACACCGTATTGGCGCCAGACAATTGACACCACGAGGTAGGTAATTTAACTCTGATGCTGAAAAGATATAAAATGAATACGTACGATAACGATATGATACGATATGATACCTATTTATATCGTTATAAAATATTAAAATTTATTGTACTGATAAAAATGTCAGTACTATTAAGAGTTGACAATTTCAATTCAGTAGATAATTTATACATTAATTTGTGATCGAAGTTTAGGTGTTCTTATTATTTGTACTAAAATAAATAAATAAATGTATCGTTCCAATAACTACAAAGTAAAATTACTACTTATATCTCGTGATAAGTCGTAAATTATACTTACCTATGTGTACCTATTTATTAGTGTACCTATATGTGTAGGTAACCATATAATGTATTAAACACTCATTGGATTTGTTTTAACGGCAAGAAACAGGGAAATAATATAAATGAGCAACTTTAGTAAGTACAAAGTATTAATAATTCAAGCATCAACTAATATTTAATATTAATAGTGACGACTATTTCTGACTTACATCATTATACGATTCGTAATATATGTACATTATATGTATTATGTAGTTCATTTGTTTCACGCTGCAACTCTAACGAGGTAGTCAGAGAGGATGCAGTGCAAAACATCGTGGTATGGTTCTCCTCACACATTTTCACAATTTAAAATAAATAAACCATGGGCCACATGCACGCCTGTGCACACCATTGTGAGAATGACAGCAATGATTACATTAAAAAGTATTATAAGTACTTCATAAATACGAATTTGTAATTTAATTTTTAACATAATAAACTATTTTTTTAATGTTCATAAAAAACCATTATTATTCTTCAAGTTAATATATTTTTAAAGAAGTACTTCGCTATTACTAATTTTAGAATGTTTATAAGTGTAACCTCAAGGAATAAAGTTCCTATATAACTTACTATAACCAAGTAAGCAATAACTGATGGCAGCAATTTTAGCCGCGTGAATTCAAAAAGTGTCCTTCTCCCTAGGCTCTATCTCTGCTCTAAATTTCATCAAATCGATCCAGCGGCTTAGCCATGAAAATGTAACATACAAATATACAGAGACAGTTTGGCATGTATATAATACTGACGATCCACTCCGGCTTCGCCCGGGTGGGATGTTGAATGTTTGCAATACGCTAAATATTTTTTATTGAAATTTTCATGCAAAAATACCATTCAAATTTCCAACTTTTTTAGTGGAATTTTTAAAAATTGTTTTTTAAACTAACATTGTCCTGACAACACAGAAGATAAATGCGAGTATAATCAAGTTAATATATTTATTACATATTTAATACAGTACTATAATATATTTAATACAGTATACAATATATATATCTTGGATTATTGTATTTCACACAGCTATTATAACTGTAATCTGTGTTAAAAAATATTACGTAAATAAGTAGGTACCTGTTTATTTGCAGATTTATACGTAACTACTGACTACTCATTTACATTTTATCAAACCACAGACAAAGCTAGTTTGTCTGTGTATCAAACAGTAGAGAGCTAGAAACAAAGTTTTTTAATTTTGTTTTAAATAACCATTTCTGCATTTAATAAAATTGGGTGATTGAGAGTTTGTCATGTATACATTTGTTATACATAAATCTGTAAGTACCACAGAAGGACAACCGCTACAAACATATATAAAAAACTGAGTAATTTCCATAAAAGAGTTATTTAACCGAAACATCGTCCCGTGTTTGCTTTTCTCACGGTCATTTTAAGCACTTGACAGCTTCACACCTTTTTGAATATCCAAGAACGCATTTTTACAATAAGATGTACTAGAAAACATAATAAATTAGGTATGTAGGTAGGTTCTATCTGTTATTTATTAGAAATGAAAAGATAAAGGACACTGTATTCTTTGGATCACGACAGATATCGCTACGAAATCTGTTGATCAACTATAAAACTAAAGTTATCTAACAAAATAGTAGTTGCGACAATAATAAACGTACATTATACAATATTCTATTCACTTATAGATAGATAAATAGATGTTTGACGTCGTAAATGTAGAATATTTCAAAAGTTTCATTAATTTCGTTGATCAGGAGTTTAGGACATAAAACTTGATTCAATTTAAATTTAGTTTTACGAGATAATGAAAACTGTGCAATTACTATGGAATTACATACATACGCTGTATCCTTAATGGGGTATTCAGAGAGGATGGAGCGCCAAGCATCATGTCCCTTACATACTTCTTTGGCCTCCTGAAATCTCACATTCACATCATTCTCCTCATATATTTTCGCCTAGGTATACGAGTGATTTTGACATTTCCGTCAGCTAACAGTTTGGCTATTTGATCTTTCTAGTTCCTACTAGTAGTAGTATATTTTAAAATTAAAATAAGTATGTAAAAAAAGATTTAAATAAGTTTCAGGTTAAGTTAATTATATCATTTTAACTTATTGAACACTATTTAGGTATGTCTTGATTTATAATAATAATCTACCTATTTCAATATGGTATTAGATATGTGTTTATTGTTTATTAAAGACGATAAATAAACCCCACAAAAAAAGTACTCTATTAATATTAAATATAAAACGTTCATTTCACGCCTGCGGTCTTCATAAATGTATAAATATAAAGTATAATTATTTATATTGAGTACCAACTTCTGCGTTTGTTTACACTGAATATTCGAAGCGATGAAATCGCGTCTCGTAGAAGACAGACGCTCTCAATTCACTCACACTTATATGATATTTTAAACAACTTAAAGGTGTTAGAAAGTCATATTTATTTCAGAAACACTTTAAAATATATTTTCGAGATAGGTATACATCTATGTCCGCTATAAACTATGCATATAACCTCAGATGACATTTCCTTATCATAATTTGCATTATTTCTTAAATTTTACGTGGTACATACTCATTTACTTAAATAATTATTATTTTCACTTGTTACTGAAAACATAGATACTCGTTTATGTTTATGACGTAAACATCTTCTAATTTCAACGTAAATCTTTACCGATATGTGATGTACAATATATTATGTGTACATTCGTATGCTGTGCGTACTATGTAGTCATAACATTAACACATAAGAATAGATAATTTATAGCACAATAAATAGGTAATAGTTTATATTTTAAAATAGGCTGATTCGCGGAGTCGAGCAAAATTTAAATTAAATCTTCACTAACATACGCATATTCTCAAAACAAAGAACGTATTTACATGCTCATCAAACCAGACATCATATCATTTTCCATTCGGGATAAACGGAGTATCGGTAGCACGCATTGACAGTTGTGGATACGGCTAGACTAGTGTACTTTGTATATTTTCATAGCCTAATGTCCTATGGCCTGCTTTTTTGTTTTACTAAAAAAAGCAATACGTGCCATCTACAGTATGAATGCACGAGAATCACTAAGAGATCGTTTTAATCACATTGATGTACTTACCTTGCCGTCCTATATTTCTTTGAAATTTTTATGTATGTGAAGAAAAATATAGATCTGTTTAAAAAGAAGGGCGATATTAATGATATGGAAACCCGAGGTCGTGTTGAATTGGTTATTCCAAAAAAATTACATAAGTCTAATGTTTCAATTTTGAGTAACTAAATTCCTTTATAAAAAAGTTCCTCAGAAAGGTACTCAATTAACAGAAATTAGATTTAGATTTATTATAAAACGTACTTTGATTAGACAATCATACTATAAAATAAACGATTTCGTTAAAGACAAATCAATAGTATGGAAATGATCTCGTCTGCACAGGCATTAACTGTCTTTCTGAATATTGTATTTTAATAAACCTTTTGTAAAATGATGTTGAAAAACTGATACCTGACTGAGTTTCTTGTGGGTTCTTCTCAGTATCCAGGTTTTCTCCTTGACCTAACAAAAGTAGATTTGACATTCAAAAACACCTTGCAGTTGGGTTTACTTAACTAAATTGATTTGACTTAGACAACGAAACATGGCAGTTCGCCTTTAGCAGGTTGAACCATTTGGGTAACATTACAGGTAAGTATTTTTCTTTTTGGTGGCGCAGAAGAAACCTGAACAGGGATACCCAACACTTTGGCAGTGAAACTGGATTATTTGAGGCTCTTATCCACTGAAGCTCTGGGACCTCCTACGAAATGTACCGGAGCCCCTCTCACGCTGTGGGGTCCAGTGAGTTCGGCTGGGGGGAGTGTCCTCTGCGTGCAGTCGCATGGATAGCAGTAGATATCCTTATGTATATAATTCTTCTGTACATGTGTTCGTCACTTTTGATGAAATTGTGTGTTTGTTTGAGTGGGTCTCTAAATGGTTTAGATTCAAATTGTCCCCGGTAGTTAGCATTACAATCGGGTTATTCTTCTGTACGTGTGTTTATCACTGATCTTCTAAAAGTCTGAACCGATTTTAATGAAATTTTTTGTATGTGTTTAAGTGGGTCCCTGGATGGTTTAGATTTACAATTGGACCCTGTAGGTGGCGTTGCAATCGCGTTCTAGGATTTTTTTATTTTGGTCAGGACAACATCTGTTGTCCATCTCAATCACTGCATACGTCGCGAGTACCGCTTTATTGTGAATGTAAAAATTAATTGTTTATGTAACTCTAATTAACTCCATGAACTCTTATAGAGGAGCATTGTCTCGAATAGTCACCTATTATTTCATATAAAAGCCATGTAATTTTTAAGCTAATAAATAATAGTTTTATGTCATTAGTTAGTCTCTCTGTTACCTTACTAAGTTATAGACATTCGTTCCGAGTGCGCGTTTATTTTAATATAATATTTTAATATTATTATAATCAAACTTTCTTTTATTTGCTTCCTAAGTCCATTTCCTACAAAGTCCACTAGTTTAATATAGTATTATAAATATACATATATTCAAATGCATATATAAACTTTTAAAAATCATTTGAATTAATTCGTAGTATGTATGAAAAAATTACATTTCAATGTATGAAACTTTTTAAAATATTGAAAAGTAAAGGTAAGAGTATACGGTACACGTGACTATGAGTTTTTATTATGCGAGTTATTCTATAATAAACGGTCGTAAAATAGTATTTTTATGAGGGAAGTAGAAACACTGGAGAGTGTGAAACGCTGTTACGACAAGCCGATGATGTGTTGATAGGGCTAGGAGCCTTGTCGCGCTAATTTATGTGCATAGTGACTCTCTGATATGTTTTATAGCATGAAAAATAGTACCACTCATGCTATGTGAAATGACAAGAGGATAATGTATAAAATAAATTTTATTAAGCAAAAATTATGCATGGTTGCAAATATTAGGCATGGTTTGCAATTGAAAATTTCTTGCTGTGATCAAATACATACAGACAACTTCACGCTAATTAACATTCGGGGTAGCCAGACCTTCCAAATGCAAAAAAGAATCACGCTTTGACGCCATTTCAAAGAAAACATAAAGATATTATTTTCTATAGCTCCTTGACTTCTATATTTTAAAACTATTTTAGAGAGGAGATATTGTAATTATTTAAAAACTATTAGTCTTTTGATAAACATATATACATGTACCAAATATATATATATATATGTATTCTAGGATATAAACCTATAACCACGACCTAAACACAAGTAACCAGCTCCCTGGGGGAGAAATTGGGTTATATTAGACATTTACCCATTAAAACTTCTGAGGTGGTTGTCCTCAGCACGTTTAGAAGGGCTCTCCTAAGATCTCGTATGCACCAGAATCCCTCTGGCACTGTGTTGAACTTCTTGGAGGGACAATAACACAGCGGCGTTGTACCAGCAGCCTACCAGCGTTGCCTTATCAACCAACTTTTTGGTAGATCTACCTATTTCGCTCCTAGTCTACCTGTCTACCAACATATCTGTTTGAACGTAATCCACCTACAAACTATACTGTTTTTTAAAAAGAGTTTATTTTCTATTTTCATGTCACTTATGTCATAAAGAAAAATAAATGTGGGTTTTTTTCTGTCAACTAAAAATTTGGTTTTATCCCTATTTTATTATTATATTTTATAAAACCGTAAAATAATAACAATATTATTTTATTTAAACGCATCATTGAATTTTCGTTTGCTGCCACTACCTACAATAACACCTAATCCATAAATCTATCTATTTTTCAAGATATCCCAACATTCTATTAATAATCATTTTAATGTATAAAATAATATGTGATAATAATATAATAATGATTTATGTTTTTACATGTTTTTGTAATATTTAAAAAATATGTTTGTAAATAAGTACAGAAAAAGTTTTGAAAAAATGTTTATTCTATTTGTACATTTTTCTTGTGAGAATAAAAATACGTTTTACGGATACGGAACGCGTATTTATGAACACTTATTTATTAGTTATTATTCAATTGTTTCTTTAACTTATAACTTTATTTTCATTTCACTCCTGATGTTTCCGTTCCCTTTCAGGAGTAATTTTCATAGGTTCCGGAAAGGAAACCGAAAGATCAGGAGGAAAATTTCATTTAAATGAATAAACGCGAGGAAGTAGATGTAGTGGAAAATGTTTTAGAAAGTATTTTATTTTACAATTCCTAAAAAGCATCTAATTCTTCTAAATTCTTTCGACCTAGAGTTGTAGTCGTAGGATAGGTAGATCTACTGATTTTACTTTTACCAACCACCAATTTCTACCAATTTTTTGCACTTTGTCTACTAATTATCTAAAATTAAGATTGGTTAGGAGAAGTGTCGCTCCTAACGCCCTCGCACTATTACAACAACGCGGAGCACACGTGGAAGAATCTTTCCTTCTGATTGTTACTGACTGCAATTGTTTCTACGCAGGGTTCCTTACATAAAAATATCAAACCTACATAATAAACTCATTTGATAACAACTCGATTCGTAAAACAATGTCGTACTCCGTACAGTGGCGCCGCGTGCGGACTTAAAGTGTACTAATGAGAGCACGCGGCCCGCACACGACTTTTATTGTCTGCTTTAATTAATAAAATGTTCGCGTGTATTGCGACTATTTACTTTATGGAATATTTTAATCATTTGATCATTTGAGATGTTTGACGTCATAAATGTAGAATATTTCAGAAGTTTCATTCATTTCGTTAATCAGTAGTTTACGACTTAAAACTTGATTAAATTTAAATTTAGTTTTACGAGATAATTAAAACTGTGCAATTACTATTGAATTACATACATACATATCCTCAAGCTATATCCCTAACGGGGAATCAGAGAGGACAGCGCCAAGCGTCGCGGTCCTGACATACTTTTTTCGCTTCTTGAAATTTTATCATTCTCCTCACACATTTTCGCCTAGGTATGCGAGTGCTTTTAATATATCCAAATACTATAGAATACTATCAAATTAATAATTATTAGTGAATTAAAGAAAATAATACTTTTAATACGGACGTTCTAGCTCAACTTTGCGAGACAAGACAGAGCCCCTGATAAATAATATAACATAAATATTAGTAATATATATATACATATATAAAAATAACAACAGACGGCATACTTATTTTCAACAAAGAACTAATAAGCAATTTTATCAATTCATACAACCGGCCCTGTGGCGCAACGGATAACGCGTCTGACTACGGATCAGAAGATTCCAGGTTCGAATCCTGGCAGGGTCGAATTTAACTTTTTTTATATTACGAAATTTTCATTTATTATATTAATTACAAATCTATGTATATAGTATTTTACAGTAGGCACTGAATAATTTATTGCAATGTAGCTCGCAACTCTATCAAGAGACGTTTATTTATTTCATAAGGAGAAGTATGTGTGGGCTAGGCTTGCAAATTATCACTATATGATTCCACTTTGCCATCTATAAGTTCAAATACTTATTACTAAAAGCGGCGTCATGATGTGAATATGTAGGGTATAAAGGCTTTGTCCACCCGAACTGGGAATAGTCATGAAGTATAATATATTATTTTATTAGCATTATCTGTAACATTTGTATATCTAAGTATAATATCATAATATTTACATACTATATATGTTTACAATTTCTAACAATTATTTATGTAAAAATTTTGAAAAATAGATTAATCACTTCCTCACACATTTATGTATCATAATTCCTAAACCATTCGTTACGATAGCGAACTACTTGAAAATGGCTTCAGCTTAAATGTCACCGACCGTAAAGACTTATTGATCGTACGCCCCGACTTTATCCGCCCTTCTTCTCTTCGTTTCCCTTCACCTTCACTTACGTATATAGCAATGTATAAGAATAGTATGGAAATGTCGTAAACATTCTTTCATAATAATTATATATTTAAACATATAATTAAACATTAAAGTAAAGTAACACCGTAGTGTACCAGTACTACATCTACTTTTCGCAAAAACGTATATAAGCGTAGCTTTCCTAACTTTTTTTATAAAAGTATGTTATATGCATAGCCATCGACCTACTGCGTAGCATATGAAGAAGGTAGTAGTATATAAGATCTAATAAGAATCTACCTACCTACACATATGTGTTGCCTTGTAATGGCCCGAGCGGTGATGGCGCTTACGTGGTGTACAGAATCTATGGTATAGGTCACACGGAGTCAGTTCATTTCTTAACATTCGTTTATTTCCTCTTATGATTATTATGAATTACAGCCTAATAGAGTGTATGTCATTCAAAATTTTCCATCATTTGCTTTTAAAACAACTAACTATACATTTGTATATACATTCTTTCGCATTTTTTTACTTTCTTCGAGTACTTACAGGTATAATGTCAACTTACAATTAGTAAAACAACGCTACAATGAAGGAAAACTTAAACATTAAAGAAAGTTTTTTTCATATTTGTTTGAGTTAATCTCAAATGGTAGACCGTAGGTACCTAGCCTAATATTTACACTATAGTGTCTTTTAACTCCTCAGAAACGATAGATACTATATTAAATATACTGATATTACGAATGTTAACTAATCTTCTAGA
This sequence comes from Zeuzera pyrina, assembly GCA_907165235.1. NCBI lineage: Eukaryota > Metazoa > Arthropoda > Insecta > Lepidoptera > Cossidae > Zeuzera > Zeuzera pyrina. The sequence continues at coordinate 9,038,219 of OU015629.1, forward strand.
AATATTTCTTTCGAAACCAGTTTAAGCGGTCTTTTTTCTAGTATAAGATATTATAAGTATTTTATTATATTAATTGTCTTTTTAATATACACATACTGTCATTTTGTTAATAACATGGAAATAGATTTCAATATTATACATATACAAAAAATGAAGATACAAAAAACAAACGACAAAATTAATGCAAAAAATATCACCAACTAAAACACTCGTCACACGTTTCGTCAAAAGTGATAAAAATCACGCCTCTTAGCCGCGATGACAACTTTATTGCCCCATATTTATCTTAAAATGTTGCGAAGTGTCAAAATATTGGATTAGAGTATTTCACAATAATATCTCAATTACACTGCAAGGATGTGTATTACTGTTATTAAAAGTATTTAAATTTCACTTCGTTTTTTTAAATTAGAAACTAAATAAGTATTACATCTTGTATTTTTTTTAGAGTAGAGATCTATACGTATTTAAAAGATTTCACAGCATTTGTTCAAAATCTATATTATCACATCTGTTATTGCTATTACGCTAGAGTAAACCAATTACGTTACAAACAATTTCATTGTATTACAAATTTATTTTTAAATAGCTTGTTCGTTGCACGTGAATGACACAGCATTATCTACATTTCGATATTCCCTTAAATACAAACGTGCCTTTATCAGTTCGGGGTCAAGAGCGCGCCTTCCGCCGATAGCGTGTCGAGATAAAAGCATTCAAAGCCACAGCATCCTAACATTTATTTGTATTTATTGCTTAAAATATCACAGAATATGTATATTATGACAACAAAAAACGCTACTGATAACTTATCATAAAGTGCACATGTCAGTCGAACTGACAAGAAATCTTCCCCTCTTTATTGACAGTGACACATTTGAAAGTATTACTATGGACATCAGAAAAAAAATCAGCGCTTTTTCGGAGGATTTCAATTTTAAATATTTTCCTTAGCTTTTAGACCATCTACGTTATCCACACAGTAAACATCCTGTCCGCAGTCAAATATTGAATCATCTCGTCAAACCCGGACATCACGGACACGTGCTAAACACGCACATTATTATGAACCCATCCAGTGTAAACTCAGCTTTGGAGACCTTCTCTATAAATATGATCAGATTAATAAAACTTAGGTACTGATGGAATGTCATGAATAAAGGCATCGGATAATTTTTTTTTAAATGATTTATTTCGTTTATTTTTGCTTTTTAACACGACTTAATAAAGTAAGATTGTTAGTGTAACACTTATGTTAATTAAATCAATAAATGTACATCACTACCTACCAAAAACAAAATACCGTATTGGAATTGTGTTATAACAATTAGGCCTACTTATGTTTGTAATTGTACTCTGTTATATCGTAACCATAAATCCTTCTACACTAAATACGACGTACCCGACATGACAACCAGAGACATAATACGTGTATATAGACTAGCAATGCAGCACTGACAAATTGCTCACTTATTTGCGGCCAATTGACAGCAACTCATTCAGTCGATCACAAGCGAGTGACGCTGTCTGTACGTTGCGGTTGGTAAAACATATTTTATTAAATGTTCAATTAAAACGTATTTATTATTGAATGGCTTACTTTAGAGTTATATTATGCAGTATTTGCATTTTACGTGCTTTTTAAGTTGGTAACTAATTTAATCCGTATTTTATAACATAGAAGTAATTAAGAATTATCATGAAATAAAAACAGGCACAGCCCTCTTAAAGGATTGAAATATGTCCTTTTCAGTTACTCTTCATTACACTATATATTACTTTCCGCTATTCGCACCTATACTATACCCTACACGACTTAGGGACCCTCAAGAAACAAGCCTACTCTTTCCTTAAACGCCAACGACGCATCCGTGATTCCCCAAACGTTGCGGGTATCCATGGGCGCCGGTGATCACTTTCCATCGGGTGACTCGCTTGCTCGTTTGCCCCCTCCACCTTAAAAAAAACCACTGTAACCGTGGTCTGTGCTGCGACGAAGTTTTCACTTGCAGTTATATGTCTATGTATAAATATGTCTCTGATGACAACTAACAAGATAAGTATTCGCATCGCAGTGAAGTGGCTTTCAAGTGCTGTGAAGCGCGACTCATTCGATTAGCATCCACACCCCGATATATCCGAAACGAAAAAAGACTACAGATTTATAAGTGCGTTATGTGAATATTCATGTCCCTACGAATTAAAATCTGTAACGTATGCAATATTATTATATATCTGTAACGTATACAAAATTATTTACATATTGTCAACATAGTGTAGATATATTCAAAGAGACGGCAAAAAAAATTCTAAATTGATCCGCCCAAAAATTGGATCATAGTTTTAATATCTCAACTATGTACAACAACAGAGGCTGCTTGTAACGCGATGGAAAGGAACCAGAACGAACTTCACTAACAAGGAGAAATTAAATGTTTGGCTGTTGACGTCATTACTTTCTAAGGGAAAATAAACTTCATTAAAATTAAAAGCCAGTGTGACAAAACACTAAAAGGGTTTCACTAATGAACCCATACCACCCATGCCAATGCAGCAGTTATATCATGTTGTAAATATCACCCCTGTTTGGTCGTTCATGAGGCCACGTGTCGAGGACACGCTCGGCATCCGAACGCGTGCCGCGAGCCTTTGAGAAACGCATATAATTTCCCAATCGTATCATGAATCTCTATAGTAACACTGAACATAAAAATCTAAATAAATATGTACTTGTATCTGTTCTCGTTACATGAGTAAGCGCAAAAATTGGTATTAGCTATTTATTACCTACAATGTAGAATAGACATTCTACTTTAATAATAATAAGCAAACAAGAGTGACCTGAAAATTAGTATGTATTTACATAATTAGCAACTTTAATCTTTTTTATACACAGAATTTACACAAAGCAGCGAAGGTGTCCTAGATACAATGACATACATTTTTTAATGTTTAGGATTATCATAGTAATATGACATATAATTTTCATGAGGAAAAGTATATTACTAAATTGAGAAAATCGTATCTAAACAGATGACAACGTCACACGCAAATTATTGCCAGGAATTTAGACCTTTTTCTATCGTATATATTGTACCTATTTTACATTATGTAAATAAAAATGAATTTCCTCATGTATGAAGGATCATCACTAGAGAACAGCTCGAGCGATTTGGCTGAATTTTTTGTTATGTCTGTAATTGTCAAGACTAGGTTTGTACGAAAGAAAATGTTGGGAAAATCCACTGGAAAAGTCGGAAGTTTGGATGGCATCTGAATAAAAAGAAACTTGGTGTGTTGCAAACATTCAACACCACATTAGGGCGAAGCCGGGGCGGATCGCTAGTTTTGAATCATGATAGATGATATCTACTATGTTACTATATAATACTATGTACCTATTATACTGAGCAACATTTTCTTTACACCAGCGGAAATTCATAGGCTTCCGGCGCGGCACGTGAACGCGCTTCCGGAAGACATATCAAAAATAGAAAGTCTGTTCGCATTCTATACCGTAATATTGTGGGAAATTCATTATCGATTTTCCTTAAAAGCGGTTCCTAATCCAACAATATTATTTAGATTTAAAAACATAATTTTTATTATGTTTGACTCTCTGACTACCCCGTTAGGGATACAACGTGAAGATATGTATGTATGTAATTTTTATTATGTAATCCCGAAACTTTTAACCACGTTTTATCTTATAGTTTACTCTGTGTTTTGGTCGGAGATACAACCAAACTACATTAAGTAAGTAGTTGTATGTGCATAAAGTTGATCAGTTCAGCAATTTTCGCGGGAAAGAAAAGCAAACGATGAATTTTCGTATAGTATTTATAATATTGGTTGACAAATATATAGGAATACAGGAATACATATGTTTTTGGATACATACATATGTACACACATACGCATGTCTAATTGCTATTTGAATATCATGGGGAAGGCATATTATATAGTCCAAGGTTCTGGAAATGAGTTGTTCCAATGGACATAACAGCTAAAAAATATTGCGAAATGTAAAATAAATACACACATGAAAAAAGTCTAAGCAACATGTACGATTTTGAACTTTCGAACGATTTTTACTATTGTAATATATTTATATTTCTTTTATAAATAATAACTAAGCATTTTTTGACGCATTAGTGACTAAAGCAACAAAATCCTTCATTCAATTGTTCATTTAATCACAGTAACTAACAATATGTGTGCCGCAACATACGTAGTACAAAATAAAGTCAAAACGAAATTAACTTTTCATGTTTTACAAAATGAAATAACGACATTTTTTTCATTATTTGGTAATTCAATACAAAGTGTGACCGCCTCTGTTGTTTAAAACTTGTCAGTAGCGATTTTTCATTGAATTTATAAGATTGTTTATCTGATCCTGCGCCAATCGGTCCCAATGGAATTTTAACAAGTCTTTCAGTTGTTGGATTGTCGACACTCCGTCCAGATTCTCTAGAACACGTCTCTAGAGTATGTCCCATGCGTGCTCGATGGGACTGAGGTCTGGCGATTGTGCAGGGCACGGCAATACCAGGATGTTTTCCATTGCAAATACTCTCTGGTCCACTGAGCTGTGTGTGAACGCGCATTGTCATGCATCGACGTGAAATCTGAGCCAAGACTTTGTGCAAAGCGTTCATATTGCCATCTACAAAAACGAGCTCAGTTTGTCTGTTCTTTATAATACCCGCCCATACCATCACTGTGGAGCCACTGTAAGGGTGCACTTCCTGGACGAATCTCAGCCGTTCAGCATTTCCGGGACGACGATACACTCTTACCCTTTTCGTATCAGGCTTAAATCTAAACCGGTACTCATCACAAAATAAAATTTTATCCCATTGCTCCTGGGTCCATGTCAAGTGTTCCCTACACCATTCATGTCAACGGGCGCGATTCCCATGGCGTATAGGTGGGCACCTAATTGGGCGTCGTGCTCGTAGGCCGTATTCATGCAGCCTATTTCTCACGGTTTGGTGGCTAACACCGCTTGAGAATTGTAGCTTTAAACCTATCTCCCGGGCGGTTAACATCGGCTGACGTCTTGAAGTCAGTTGTATGTATCGGTCCTGTCGAGCAGTTGTACTCCTTCCACGTCCTGGGTGCTGCTCAGCAGGATCCCCTGTATTAACGTAATGCTGCCAAAGACGACAAATCACGCTCCTATTGACACCAAAATGCCGAGACACCTGGGACTGATTTCTTCCCGCTTGTAGCATTCCTACAGCTCTCTGCATTTCATCAGCAGTCAAATGGCGTCGCTCCATAACATAAAAAATGACTCACCACTCAATTTTTTCAAAAGCTGTGTATCTCAAAATGATAAAAGTGCGATAAATACCAAATTTATCAAGCAACGAAAACACAATCATGAAATCGGGAAAAAATAATTAGCTTTTATTTTAATGAAAACAAAACACAACCGAAAAGGTTCGAAAAAATCCGACCACCAAAGTAATGCTCCTATTAGTAATTTGCATACAGCTTTCGCCTTCAAATTTGTAATTTTTTTAAAATCAATGGAGCACCTACTTTATTTCATTGCATCATAGATAATCCCGAATAGCGACAGATGCTTTCTTATGTCATATAGATAAAAATATAGATAAAAGCTGTGACAATCTACGGCTTTCATTCCACGTTATAACAAATTGGGAAGTCAATGGTGCTTGCGATGACCCGGGCGGGGCAGGGACTCCCGGGAGCTTTTTGCATGGCAAGGGTTGCCAATGAACCGTCAGTCGTACAAACTTTTTGAAATTTACAAAGAAAATCTTACTTTACTTATTACTAAGCACTGATTATTGATTATTTTTTGAACCTAAAATAGATAGATTAAGTAATGTTTGGCGTTCCGTCTTCTCTGTTAATCTTTTGAGGGCCACAGTGTGAAAATATGCAAGGACGAAGCATAATTTATAATACTATCTAATACTAATTATAGTGAAACTAATTTATAATATTCACACTTTGTCTCTAATGGGATAGTCATAGAATTCAGATTACAACCACTTCGCCCACCTGATTTCCGTCAGCTAACTAGAGATATTTGATAAATTATAATTTTTAATTCATTTATTTCACTACTATATTCTCTACAGCCAATCAAAGTATTATATAGTCACTGCGTGTTGTAGTGAAGCAAGAAATGATTATATCACTTTAGGTACATCGTTTTCCACTCTGGCCCGTGCCGGCTAAATTACGTGAGACGTGCTTGCAATACACAATAATATCTTCCCTTCCCTCGTTTTAAATCTATAACTACACTACCTTATATGTACTATCACAAAACAGTAACCACGTAATGATCGCGCATTGGAGACATTTTTAAAAAAACGAACGCAATGTTTTTAAAAAATGAATTTAGGCTTTTTAAGCTTCCCTAAACAAAAAGAACATTTTTTTGAATTTTTGTGTTCGTTCAAGCTTCGTTGACTTACTGCTAAATAGATTTCAATGAAAGACTAGGGCCCTTGTTACTCAAGAGGGTTATACATCACGGTATCTTTATTATGAAAGGATAGAGACAAGAATAAGAATAATTTTAACACAATGTTGCAACAATATTAAAAAAAAACTAAACCGACTCCAAAAAAAGCACTAAAACGTAGGTACTAAATAACTATCCTTTAATAATCGAAACTCATGTACAAAAATAACTTTGTACGATACAAATACCTATAAAATTAGTTATTTTGTAATTTTCAGTATTTTTTTTTTGAAGTCGAGTCACTCAAAATGGAGATATAAAAAATTTCTCCTAAAATGTTTAGTTCTACTTTTTAAGTAATCTTGGGCTAAATAAATATCTAGGGCAGGTCTACAATTAACTTCTTTTCTAATTCTGGAGCGGAACGATATTTAAAAGTATCATCAATATAAATACATATCTTCACGCCGTATCCCCAACGAGGTAGTCAGATATCGTGAAGATATGTATGTATGTATGTATCAATATAAATAAAGCTTATAAGCAGACAGCGTTATTTGGTGTAATCTTCCAAGTCCAAGCTCCAATACCAGTGAAAACTAAATGAGACGACCTCGAAATTGTACCCTTTCAAACAAAAAAAAAATTTTCCAAATCGATCCACAACTCACGAAGTTATCTGTGAACATACATAAAAAAAAGAAAAAAATACATACAGAGGAATATAGCACCTCTTTTTTTGAGTAGGTTAAAAAGCAATCCACGCAGATGAAGTTACAGTCAAAAGCTAGTAACTGTATCAGAACCATATCAGACAAAACGGATAGATATTTAACAGATGTTATATATCTATTATCTATCTATTTAAAAAAAATATTACAGGGGAGCATAAAAATTAAGTTTTCAGTGCGGATTGCGTTGTTTAAATGACTAATGTCCCAGTTAATTATGTGGCATTTTATATCATTACACTCTCTATTATGGAGTTCATAATGCCACAGATGAATTCTGAAAATATAATTTGATCTACTTAAGGCTGTAGTGATAATACTATCGGATCTTCTCTTTTTTATACACTTAAGTGTCTAAAAAAAAATTGTGAAAACTATGAAATGAAAAGTAGTCATATAAATCAATGTAATGTTTCATAATATTTTACACAGTGTTTTAAATAATTTAATCATGAGAATCGTTCTAAGTAACTTCCTACAAACCACTATCTCTTTTCTGTATAAGTCCTATCCATTTCAATTAAGCTGTCTCTAAAGTTAGTCTCTAGACAAACGTATGAACAATAATAGTAAAAACTATTGCTTAGATTTTATTATTTAATTTCATAATTACCTAATGGTAATTAAAAATATGGTCTTTAATCTTTCCATCGCTTAGTGGAATCCCATGTAAACTACAAATAATGAGTAAGTTTTTCAATAACTGACCAGATTTCAATCGATCTACAAGTTTTCTTTCTAGAAGCTTTTCTTTTTGAATTCATCAACTCAAATTCAATTAACGAAATTAATCAAATTCATTAATTTGAAACGTAAATAAATCATCGGACGAGCCCATACAAGTCGACCAGCTGGCCGTCGCCCTCGCTCACCAATTTAATAAAAAGGTTTCCTATTGAGATTCGTAAATTTTATGAACATTAGGGTTTTTTCCTAAACAACACAAAACTTAATTCTACAAACTGATTCCAGTCTCAAAATGGTTATTATTAAAGAGAGGACAGAGATGTTATACTCGTATATTTTGACGCTATTGTCTATATTATCTGTGGCATCATTGCTCTTAAATGGATGATGGACTTTTTGGCGGGAACGGGAGAGGTGAGGTTGTCATTTTATTTAGATTTTCTGTTTTTTACATTTTTAGGAGTTTTAAAGTACAACAGTGATAGTATATTGTGTTTTAAAGTTCTGTGTAACTGAAAAGAATGGAGGAGATCTAAATAAACATGTGTAGCTGAAGTTTTCGCGCTCTTCCAAGAAGTTCTTTTTTACTTCAGTAAAGCGTACTATCACTTTACTGGAGGAGTATTAGGGACAGTTAATGTTTCTCCAAAAGTTACGTCATTAGGCTGATGGTCTTGTTACTAATGCCTTAAGAAGTATAAATAAATAAATAATAAATGGATAATAATATACATACTGTTTGTTTTGTTCGAAAGCTGCAGTTTTAGAAATGTTCTTAGCTATGTTCGGTGAAAATCGGCCAGTCGTTTTTGAATCAGGTGTTTTAAATGTTATCATATTGTACAAAAATTATTATCTATAAATTTACATAAAAGACTAAAGCCCGATCTGAACTGATAATAAATTATTTGTCAATAAATTACTCTCAATTATAATTACACGACTATAACCAAGTAAAAAATTGTAATGATTTTAGTAGCGAATATATGTATGTAAGTTTGTATGTATGTTCATTTATTTCTTCGCATATCCGACACCACTTAAACGATTTAAACGTATAAGGTATCATTTGATTTCTCACAGTTACGAGCATAGGCCAAGTTGTTTTTTGAAAAATTAAATATTGCGTTAGTAGTACGACATATAATTCTGGACAAAAAAATTTTTCACAGAGCACAATAATGGTCGATATCAAAGTCAAGAGCTAGGCTACAAGCCTATTTCAAAATAATACAACACAATACCAATAATGTATAATAGATAAATATTTTTCATATGAATATATTAAATCAAAATAAAAGTTACAATACTAAAACCCGACTTCGCGCTACCTAACTGTAATTTGTGAATTCGTTGCAGGAGTAAAAGGCCTATTATACTTATGGCCCTCTTTTTTTAATCCACTTTTAATAGGGCAACCTAAGTATACGGCATGAGGCTGCTATACAACTACAAAAAAAGAGAAATGGAAGAAAATGCAGGAAGCCTTTGCCAGTAGTAGGACTTTAACATAATTTATATGCTAATTGAAAAACAGGGTAAATTCTAGTCGGACTCGCGCATCGAGGGTTCCTTAGCACCATACGCTGTATTCATGTTATGTATATATTATGTTATGTACCGCGACTACTGGTGCTCCCTCCTCTCTGACTATCCCGTTAGGGATACAGCGTGAAGATATGTATGTATATACCAAAAAAATATAAGTTGGTTATGGTTGACTGGTAGATTATGGTTGACTGGTAGAGAATGCCACTTGGCCAAGTCCGCCATTTGTACATTTTTGCGCAATGAACTTTAAATAAATAAAATTAAATTAAAATAAGTTGAATTCAAAAACAAAATTAACTTTGTGGTTGAAATATACGTTCTTCGATACTCTCCAAATATAAATTTAAGTTTGTAACAGCAATATAGTGTCGTTTAATTACAAATTTTTCACAATTTTTGGATTTTTCCTCTTATTGACTTTGCTTCTTGCCAAATATGATTCTAGACAAACGGGAAGTATCCTATAGGTTTTTGCTTGAGCACGGCCGTACCTTTAGATTGCGTTGATTTAGATTAGAAGCTCGAAATTTTTTGCGTCTCTAAGGGACCATAGACCTTAACTTTTGATATACTTAAATTTGAACTTAATACTTTTATCCGGTCTTGAGATAAAGGATATTGACTGGTCAGATAGACAAACACTCGGACGGGAAGGCAACGAACCCTAAGAAGGATTCCGTTTTATCTTTTGAGGTGCGGATCCCTAAAATTAGATGATCGTCTGTGGCTTTCTCTTGCACGATGGTAAATGAAAGCTAGAAAATGATAATAAATAATAAATGATAATTGCCCGTAACTCCGTTCACGTGGAATTTAAAAAAGTAGTATGACTTCTTCGCCAGAGTTCAACTTATCTCGATATCAAATTTCATCAAAATCGGTCCAGCAGTTTAGCCCTGAAAAATTAACAACAGATAGGGATACCATTGCATTAATTTCTAATATTAGTATAGATTCCTATATTAATTAATACTCATTGCCTCAAGTATTATGTTTGAAATTTGGTTGTGATGACAATTGCCCCCTCCACACATACATGGCAGTAAAAATTTAAATTAGAAGCAACTGAAAGCTCTATAGAAAAATGTTATAAATAATTATCCATACTCATCTTCATCGTCGTATGAGATTTGAGGAAGCGCAAGAAATATGTAAGGACCGCGACGCTTAGCGCTTCGTTCTCTCTGACTACCCCTTTGGGGATACAGCCACAGTACAAGTAAGCATACAGTATTCTATCTTCATACAAACGCTCCCAAACGACGCGCTCGAAATCTCGGCATTTCTCGCCATACGACAGTCGCGAGTGCGCCGCGGTTGTCGTCGGACGGTATGAGACGCTCCCGTGCATTTACTGACTAATTATTATGTCAATCAAGTTTACGAGCATAATGTTCAGTGTATGGATGTTTGAATACATCTATATCGAAACCGGAAATATTGCTCTGTGGTTAATTTGTAGGAAATATATTATCATAATGATCTAGTTAATTTATTGCTAATTTTTAATTATACTGCACACAAAATGCATTGTTTTTGTCCATTTCCACCGTACTAACTCTTAAACTATTGAAACTAGATATAAAATACTAGTAAAATTATATAAATAAAAACGTAACGTAGCTTATTTTTCACTGTAGTTTTTTTGTAATTTTTCGTAATATTATGTCGTGATATGCTCCCGGCCCTCACATCCTCACCTTCCTCTAGCTCACATATTATAATTAATGACACATCGTTGGAAAATTTAATAAAATGTGAGCAGTGTTCCCAACCTCGTTTTTTTCGTGGAAATAGGGGCTTGAAGATTCATGTCGGCAGGGTACACAAACGGTGTGACACTGCCGGCATTGCTTCAGGCCCCACTTCCTTATCAGTGCCATCTCAGTCCAACAATTTGACTAATTCCTCAAATTCCAATCACAATCGCACACCTTTTTGGAAATATATTGGTTCGCTCAAAAACAATGTATGCTTAATAAAGCGTATTCCACGTGGCGCACGCATCAGCGTTGCCAAATCTCTTAATTTAATAATACAAAGAATATTAAACCGAAATGACAAATGCGATTGGGAAGAACTGCTCATTTTCGGTTATAGAACATTATGTTTGGAACAAAACGATAAAGACAAAATTTCCTTAACACAAAAAATTAAACATAAGTGCTCTAACTCTTCAGTTCCGAGCATTCATGTTCGGCCCATTTATAAATCTTTCAATTCTGACAGTATTCCAAAAATAGAAACAAAAATTAGCGACGGCGATCTAAGAGGTGCCGCTCACTTGCTATTTTCCAGCGATGTTTTGGCACCGAATACGGCCGAGACTCTTTTTGCTCTCAGATCAAAGCATCCCTCTTCCTCTGTGGCTTGTTGTCTGCCAGATCCCCCACATCCAAATGATGTGTCGACTCGAGCTACGGAGGAAGATGTGCTTGCCGCAATAAATTCTTTTAAAAGCGGTTCCGCGGGAGGTCTCGATGGCTTAACGCCACAACATTATAAAGATCTGATTACAGGCTCTGTCGGTGATACCGGTAAGACACTCTTATCTAGTTTAACAGCACTAATAAATGTTATGCTGGCTGGTAAGGTGCCCCCGGAGATAACCGACATCCTGTATGGTGCCAATTTATGTGCCCTGAAAAAAAAAGACGGTGGCGTTAGGCCAATTGCCGTAGGTGCAACTATACGGCGCATTGCCTCCAAAATTTGTTGCCGTCACATTCTCTCTACCGTATCAAACTATTTTTGTCCTACACAAGTAGGTTTTGGCTCAAAGAGAGGATGTGAAGCGGCAGTGCATGCGGCGCGTGCTTTCTTGACACATGATGGAGGTGAGGTACTCCTCAAAGTAGACGTAAAAAATGCATTTAATTCTGTTGATAGATCCACCTTGTTGACACAGATAAAACAGCATATTCCGGACATATATCCCTACCTCTGGCAATCTTACAGCAGTCCTTCAAAATTAATATATAAAGATAATTTATTACATTCCGAAGTTGGCTGTCAACAAGGTGATCCTCTCGGACCAGCTATTTTTAGTCTGGCTATCCATCCTGCGATTTGTAATTTAAATTCCAAATTTAATATTTGGTACCTTGACGACGGAACAATAGGAGGTAAAGCAATTACTGTTTTAGAAGACCTTAAAACCCTCATTCAAAGGTTTAAAGATATTGGCTTAGAATTAAATTTTTCTAAATGTGAACTCTTTGTTTCCGATTCTGTTCCAACTATTACAAAAAATGAAATAATTAATAAATTTAACAATCTGGCACCAGGTATTAAAGTCTTGTCAAAAGAATCGCTGTACCTCCTAGGTGCTCCCGTCTTAGATGACTCCATACCCTGCTTTATCAATGATCAAATACAAAAATTTAGCCAGTCTTCAGACAAACTTTTCAAAATTAATTCCCACATGGCTCTCCTCATTGTACGCTTTTGCCTTTTCGTTCCAAAACTTACATATGCTCTTCGCTGTTCTCAGCTTTTCAAATTTCAAACGCTTTTAAAATCTGTAGACAATATTCTAAAAAATACATTATCTAAAATATTAAATTGCTCCTTTGTTGATGACAGGGTCTGGAATCAAGCCTCGCTTCCCATCTGTTATGGAGGCCTGGGCATACGCAAAATCTCGAGTGTGTCACTGCCAGCTTTTCTTTCGTCAGCCTACAGCACGGAAAACCTTTTCCTATCTGTTATTCGCCCTTCCTTAGGATCGGTTGAGGTGCCGTGCTTGACTGATGCTCGAAATGCTTGGTTAAGTGTTTGTCCGAGTACTAACCTGCCTACCTCGACCTTTTCTCAAAAACACTGGGATGAGCCTCTATGCAAAAATGTTCATTTACAACTTTTAGATTCTTGTAGTACCGAAAAAGATCGGTCTCGCCTCCTAGCTGTTTCTGAGAAGGAGTCAGGACACTGGTTGAAGGTAATACCTTCAAAAAACTTAGGAACCTTAATCGACAATACCACGCTTTCTCTCATAGTATCCCTTCGTCTGGGGGCCAGGACTAACCTTCTTCACCGTTGCCGCTGTGGTGATCTCGTCGATGTACTAGGTCACCACGGTTTATCCTGTTTACGTAGTGCGGGCCGCATGTCACGACATGCTGCCTTGAATGACGTCATTCGGCGGGCTCTTGTCGCCGCTGGCGTTCCTGCAGTCTTAGAGCCTGTAGGTATTGTGCGCAGCGACGGCAGGAGACCGGATGGTTTGACGCTCATTCCTTGGAAACTTGGAAGATCGCTGGTGTGGGATGCCACTTGTGTCGATACACTTGCTGTTTCCCATGTGCCGGCGACTTCCAAGTCAGCAGGTGCCGCGGCCAGCACTGCCGAGAACTTGAAGCGGCGTAAGTATGCGACTCTCTCTGAGAGTTTCATATTTACGCCCTTTGCAGTCGAAACTTTGGGTCCCTGGGGCCCCGAAGCCCATCGACTGGTTTCTGATATTTGTAAGAGACTGGTCGAGGCTTCGGGAGACCGCCGGGCTGGCAGCTTCTTCCGCCAACGAATCAGTTTGGCTATTCAAAGAGGCAATGCTGCCAGTCTGCTAGGTACCTTGAGCAATGACAGCTTTCTAAGCGGCAACTTTGAGGAAGTTTATTATTTAAGATAATGTGTAGTTTTAAGTTTGTAAATTTAAAACGTATTAAATTTGCAATAATATAAAATGAAAAGATAATATGACAATTTAATATAGTACCTATTATCAAATACGTAACCCAAGAAAAACATTCAGTCCAAGTCAGTAGCCCTATTGCGTGTTTACGTACCAAACGACCGTAGGTAATTATCTCTAGGACACTGCCGAGATAGAATACTGTATGCTTACTTGTACTGTGATACAGCGTGAAGATATGTATGTATGTCTATATCTTCATCGTCTTTACCCTCCTAATATATAGTGTATCTAGGACCTCTCATAATCATATATTGTTAACTTGTGCCTTCAACTTTTTCCGATCATAGAAATATGCAACCAAGTTCTAGGCTTGCAATAAAAATTTAGATTTTACGTTATCATAATGCATACAAAAAAATAGAAGATTTATATAATTTACAGTTTTATATATACACACCGGCACAATTAGCGGAACACAAAAAAAGCAGGATTTTAAAATCTTTTACTTGAGGAACTGGCTAGTTATGATATTTTTTTAATTTATTGTCAAATTTGAAAATAGAAAATTAGATGACATACACTTTTTTCATTCATTTGTTTTATTTTCCCGAACAATACGTTTTGTCAACTTGTTCGAGTAATAACTACGTAATTGTAATTTTTTTGAAAAATTGCACTTAATGGTTTTTTATAAATTTGTTATTCTATAGGCAATTTTGTTTATTAAAAGCTCTTTATTATGCCTGACTTAACATCACTGGAAATCATTAGGGCTGATGAAATGAGAAGAAATGGCCATACCTACAGATCGATTGCCTCAAGGCTTCGTCGACCAGTATCAACGATTCATCGCAGCATCCAGCGGTACAGATCGTCTAATTCTCTTGTGAGGAGGAGGGGTCAAGGTAGAAAAAGATGTACATCGAGGCGAGATGACAGTTTTTTAAAACTTGGAGTTCGTAGGAATACGCGATTAACGGCTGTACAAGCTCGAAATGAACTGGAAGACGTTCGAGGAGTACGAGTAAATAAGCGTACAGTTCGCAGGAGATTTGAAGAAGTTGGTTTAGGGTCGTATATACCTGCCAAAGGCCCAAAACTTGAGAGACGTCACCGCGTAAACCGATTAAGCTATGCGCGAGAACATCGTCATTGGGATTTGAACGAATGGCAGCAGGTTCTCTTTACTGATGAGTGCAGAGTTCTTTTAAAACAGATCGATGGGAGACAGCGAATATGGAGTTGCGTCTCCAGGAGACCGCCACATACAGTCTAATTTTGAACACACAGTGGCTTATGGTGGCGGCTCGATTATGGTTTGGGGAGGGATATGTTTGGGAGCTCGCACGGAGTTAGTGATAGTCACAGGAGGGACCATGACAGCAGATCGATACATCAGAGACATTTTAGAAGAACATGTTGTACCATTTGCCCCATTTATTGGTGACGACTTTATTCTAATGCAAGATAATGCTCGTGCTCATAGTGCACAATCGGTACAGGCATATCTGAGCCACGTAGGTATACCGGTGATGCAGTGGCCAGCAAATTCCCCCGATATGAATCCGATAGAGCATGTCTGGGACTTGCTAAAAAGAAGGGTTAAATCCAGAATGCCACCCCCCAACAATCTGAATGAACTTGGAAACGCATTAGTTGAGGAGTGGGATCGGTTGCCTCAAGAAATCATCGATAACATAATCTGTAGCATGCCCAGACGAATGAAAACCGTAATCAGAGCAAGAGGGGGAAACACTCGTTATTAATTTTGCTTTAATTTTATTGTTAAATCATTTAATGCTTACTTTTTTTTATTTTTTGTGATGGTTCATAATCATCTAAAAATTTCACTTATTTCAAATTTCTTTATTTTTCAATAAAAAATAACGAAGACTTTTCAAAGTCGTTGTTAAAAGATGTTAATCAATTTGTTATTTTGTGTCTAATTACATTTTCGTCAAATATATGCGTTATTATCTCATAGTCTCACTTTTTTTCTGTTCCGCTAATTGTGCCGGTGTGTATATTATTAATATCAAACATAATCAAAAAGAAATATTCAGATGTATACGTTTTTAGAGAGAATTTTCGTCTGGAATTGCATACGTTAAATACTGTTTTAAATGAAGAAAACGAAATACATTTCATTAGTTCTAATCTATTGATCATGCATTCACATGACTTACTTGCCCTTAGGAGGGATCTGATTAAGTTACGTGACATGCGCCCGCCAATTTGTTTCGTAGACCCCTCTACCCAACCTACATGTACCAAATTATATTACTGTCACATAATTAAATCTAGCAGATTTTATAGAAAAACATGACATCGTATCATTGAATCTTAGTAAAAATATATAAATGTATGTATAAATACATACTACACAACGTAACTAGTAATTAGTTTTACCCCTGACGGAAAAAGAGGTGTTATAAGTTTGACGCCTTTGTATTTCTATAGGTCTGTCTGGATGTGCGGATGTAAGTATTTTTGTCTATTGCATGATAATTATTATAAATTTTATTGATCCCTGACATAATAGTATTTATTAATTTTCTCAATCCAAAGTTAAAGCATGACTTTTTCGAAGGGCAGATGATAACGAAATAATAATAAAAGCCTTCGTTATTCCATATCTTTTCATTTTCATAGCTTTGCATTTAGTTTTTGTTAGGATTCATTTTATTAGGAAGTCGTTGTTATTACTTGTATTTAATTGTCAGTAAGATTATTAATAATAACTTTTTTAACTTGAGATATGGATCCCTTGTTGAGTGAAGACCTCCTCCAATATCTTCCATTTACCTTTACAAAAATTAACGAAACCTAATATATAAAAATCAATGTTTGTTTGTTTGTTCGTATTTTATGGGCTGCCATATCGTTCATCTGATTGTGATGAAATTTGGTATGGAGATAACTTGAATCCTGAGGAAGGACATATGCTATTTTAAAAATAAATGACGTGGTCGCGGGCATTAGCTAGTATACTATAGTATACTCTATAGTACACTATATAATACATAATAGTACACTATACAGTATATAATAGTACATATTTAATTATTTATCACTTTTTAAGAGTACCTACTAGCTATCCTTTTTATTATAAAGTACCAAAATTAGATAAATGGAACACTTATCACCTCAGTGTTTCTTGTCCACCTTTTTAACAAGAAACAGCAAAGTCTGCGACCTCGAACAATGGTAAAATGTATCTAAAAATTAAGCGTCTTTAGCAAAAATTATGAAGTCGAACCACTGTCACGTAATTCTCACCCTTAAACATTTTTTTTTCCATTAAGTAATATAAATAAAATTCAGAGAATATAACAAAATCGGTATAGAAACCGTTTAGTAAACAATGAGTATCATCAAAACAATCACAAATATATATATATACAAATGTAGTCATCATTTCAAAACGCCGTAAATATAGTAACATTATTTTACACGTGAACCTCGTGAGCTTATTTCTAACTGGTTAACTGGCTTATTCACTTCCAACAGTAAACAATAACACTGGAATCATTTTAACACATCATACACAGTTTATATCATAAACTACGATCGTGGATAGTGCATAGTAGTCAGCGAACGAAGCGAATAATTCGACTTGTTGAAAATATGTATACACACATGTGGAAACGTATGGTACAAGTGCCCAGAGAGGCACAGAGTATGGTTTTCAATTATTTATATATGCATATTATTACTACTTTAATTTCCTTATTTTTAAATATTAGCAAGAAATAATACTCTTATTGTTTTCAAACTTTCACGACTTGTACGTCTCACGATTCTAACTAAACAGGTCTATGTCAATACAAAGAATATGTAGCTAACACCTCTTTTAACCCAACGTTTCATTACACAGATCGCTGCAGTTTGCCCGTGACCACGACCGGTGCAATCCGGCCGAGACGTCGGGATAAAAGAGGTATTAGCCTTAAAGTATTAACACGACATAAGCATGCGTTAGTTAGAACGGTAAGACAATGAACACCCATTACTGAACACCGCGCCGATTCATTAAATATGACTTTATAGAATGTAAAATAATGAGTAATACCCACTGTTATTTTATGTACAGTTGTACATGTAAACATTGTATACATTTATTTATCACGTCATTAAAAATACAAGAAACGCGATAAGCGAAAGTCAAAATAACGCAATTTATTTTCCAATTCATGAAAGTGTTCATTCATGTTGTGGCTTAGATCTTTTATTACAAAAACGAATGTCACAGCTTCATCGTGTCAACGAGCTTAATCTTTGCACCACGCGGCTATACAAACACATAGGGCGGCGCCGACCGAGCGCCGGAGCGCCGAAGCGCCGGAGATTATGATCGAGCATGATTAATGGCAAACTAGTGCTATGCGCGTGCGCGGGATTCAACCATAGCCATACTGCAAGGATTAGCTATATGTATATGTTACAAGCAAATATGTGTATGTAACTACTTGCTCTTAAATTTATTTATTTTTCAAATACGTTGTAGGCGATACACAGTCAAAATACAAATAAAATAATATTCTGCTACTATTAAAAGCCTGGAATATATTAATATTGCGTATTAGATATTGAGTCACTAATAAAATATTTTTTTAAAGTATATTATACCAAAAGAAGGAAGTGAAAGAAGTATGTAAGAATCGCTAACCTGGCGCTCCGTCCTTTCTGACTACCCGTTGAGGATACAGTGCGAAGATATGTATGTATGTATGTATTATACCAAAAATTAAGTAGGCTAAGACACATTACACGTAAAGTATTTCGGCCTACTTTACTGTACGTACCTATACATGGAAAACATTTAAAACTAAATTATTTACCACGAGTTTTACGACATAAATTACCAAATAAAATACTATTGCATTTGTGTGGCAAGCAATAAACGTTTGCAGAGCAGAGCTGAGCAGAGCGGTGTATCTTCGGTAAATAAATCACGGCGCAAGCGCAGGCGTCACTATGACAACGATCCCGGTTGCCACATGTAATGACTCACTCATGAGTTACAATTATACCTCACCACACAAAAACTTTTCTATTTACTATATTTACAGAACTCTGGTGTCTGCTTTTAAATATGCCACTGAAGGTATTCATACTTTTAGATTGATACAATTCTTAATAAGAATGGTTTATAGTAGAGGTCTATTTTCAGCTGGACGAGTTTCTTTTATACGTCGAGAAAGACGATACGAACAAACGGTCCTCCTGATAGTAAGTGAACTGAGTGACCCATGGACATTTACAATAACAAGGTCAAGAAAAAGCACATCGAATTGCAAATGTGTTGTCAACCCTGAGGACTAAGATATTGTGGCTCTTGTGCTATAAATTTCACCGGCTTTCTTACCTTATGATAATGATGGAAATCTTCTATACGATTATTTAATATAAGTTAATAAATAATACTAACTGTTGGTGGAAATAATGAAAGACAAGATTTATTTAAAAGCACCAGAAATAACACACAGATAATAATCTTTTCAATTCTAAAAAGCGTAATTTTGACGTCAATTCTGCCTGATGGATAGTAATTACGAAGCCAATATATCAATCACACTTGCTAATAAGATACCTCATTCGCTCCTGCATTGAAATTTCCCAAGTCGTATGACTGATAAATGCTAGTTCTGCAAAAGTTTCTGTATGAAAGTATACGCCAGTATATGTATTCTATGATGAAAAGACGGTATCTTTGTTCGTTTCCAGTCTTATTATTCATAGTATAAAGAGTTCTGAGAACTCAAAGCTAAATTAAGATATTCTTCATTGAAATTAAATCTCACAACTTTCATGTCATTTTCCATATGAATAATATGGAATTGATACCCATATTTATAAACATCGGCTATTAATTTGATGTAATACAAAGCTGTGCAATTTTACTGATTGATAACGAACAACGGTCCTTTGACAGTAACTTTCAATTTCAACTCCACAACTGATTTACTTTTAGAAACCCTTTTGTAATTATTAATTAGTGCTAAGCAGTAGAGCTCAAAGTCGCTTCACACTAGTTTTTGATACATAGCATGTAAGTGAGTTTATTAAGGTGTTCAACAGGTACGTATTCGAAAAAATATATTATCTCTTAATTAAATTAATATTATTGGATATGTACTGGCGCTTTTACTTTTTTATTTTTTAAAAGTCGTAATAAAAAGATAATTTTTTTTTATAAATAGGTTTTTCTACACAATCTAACTACACGGACTAGATGAAAAACTTAGCCTATTGTATTCGTTATCATTGACTTCATTTTTTATTTCAAGCGATAACAGAAATAAATAAAGCGTTTATATTCTGAGTCAACAAATATAGAACGAAAAGGAAAAATTGATATTATAAAAATAGCGGCTCAAACAAAAGAATTACGAAAACGTTTAAACTCAAAAAGAAACGTTCTTTTTAAGAACTATTGCTTTTTAAGAATATTACCATTCGTCAAATCTACTTTAGTTTAGAGAGAAGAGAAAAGAAAACCTGGACACTGAGAAGAACCGACAAGAAACTCAGCCATGTATCATTTTTTCAACATCATTTTACAAAAGGTTTATTAAAATACAATATTCAAAGAACCAGTAAATGCATGTGCAGAGAAGATCATTTCCAGACTGTTGTTTTATCTTTAACGAAATCATTTATTTTATAGTATGATTGTTTAATCAATGTACGTTTTATAACTAATCTAAATCTATTTTCTGTCAATTGAGTGACTTCTTGATTTTATTAGAAAAACGAATGCAGTTACCCAAAAATGAGACATTTGACTTATGTAATTTAAATTTTGGAATAACTAATTTATCACGACCTCGGATTTCTGGTTTCCAGGTATTTTAGATAGATACTGAAAATACGAAGTAAATGAAGTCTCAATTATCCATAAGTTTTTTTCATTATCATTTTTATTTATGAGATACTAAATTGCATTCATTCCATGTTCTCGGAAAAAACAAAGCTAGGTACATATGCGAAATATTACGCTTTTACTAGAAATCACTTCATTAAATCTTATTTTTAAACCTACCTTCAACATCACACATCATAGAATCCTCATTGCATGTCTGTGTTGGGTAGAAATGGAACGCAGCTGTCGAGACAAGCAGACAACAGTTGTCGACGGCGTTTGTCTTATGAATACGTAGCGCGTACACAACGCATCTGAGCACTAAGAGATTAATAGGAAACTATTTTTTACTTAAACTAGAAACATTAGTAAGGTATGTGCATAAAAATATACACTTGATTATTACATATACTACAATATAAATGTATTGTAGTAGTAATCAAAGAAAATATTTCGGATATTTTGTCAATTGCCTTGAAATGTGATATTATTCTAAAAAAACTAACGAGTCAAATTAAAAGGCAAGACATAATTACCTAATTAATTTTTCAAATATCGAGTTAGTATAAAATAACACTTTTCATATGCAACCTGCACGCAGCAAGAGAAAAATGTCTATACTATCATAATAATGGTACCTACCTAACCTAAAATAATAAGCTACACATAAAACTACATACAATAGGCACCTTATTTGTTGAAAGGTTTATTGTAAAAGAGCGCAAAAAGAATTTGTATGGTAAATATATTGATTAAAAAATTATGTCAATTCATTTGTAACATGAATCCTTCTCACCTCAAATAAATATATCTTACGAAGTCCTAACGAACTTATGAATTTAATTCAGAATTTCTAAAACCATTTCTGTTAATCTTCAGTCATAAAATCAATACAACCTCATTAAAGTTAAACTGGTGTTTCTGGCATTGTTTTTTTTTTTAATTTTTATACAATAATATTTGCTGTGCTACTATATATTTCATAATTTCACAATCCCCTTACTTTTAAAATAAAATTCAACATTTTCTAATTTTATTTCATAAAAAACTGGACCGCGAATCTTTATAACATAGCCTTCATTGGTATTCGAGAACTCATTCCGTAATATCTATAATCTCCGTTGATGTAAAATTCCTAATTTTTACACAAACAGACAGTGGCGTCAAACAAAACATCCCTCTTTTACATCGGAGTTAAAAATGCCCATAACATTAATAGAGTTTTTTATTTTACACACTAAACAGTGGATGGTGAAGGATCTTTAAATCTTGTGACATTCATGTGATTAATACACATTTGACTGTAACAGCTGTCAGTGCGGATGTCCGTCGCGCGTGTGCTCTTGCGCAGAACATCATTATACCTATCATCATAAATTGCACATCCACTGACAATAAAAAGTCGATGACATTTTTATACATTCTCAATAGATGCATACACTAAAATCTTATTTACCAAAATAATTACTTATTTGAAACCTGCCTGTTTCAAATAAGTAAAATCACGGGAAGCTAATAGCATTTTTTAATTTATTTTTTCATGCTGCTGGTGTTTACGAAAAACTATTTAAAGAAAAATCATAAAACCGTGTCGTTATAAAATATCCAATTTTTACTAATAATATGAAAGACTTTTCCTTACATTTGTGTCATGTATATTTGAGACGATATTTTTTAAAATACTGTCGGCTATAACAAACGCTAGCCCGCCCATCCGCGGTCAGTCGCCCACCCATACATTTGTCCTCAAATTCCTGTCGTGAAATATTTGTTCCATCATATTTCTAACATAATTTACATTAGATTGTAAGGTTGGCTAGGTATATGTATGTGATTTGAAAATTGTTATTGTTATATGCATGAGATCTTTGGGTTCTTAGGTTCTTACATATTATAGATTCTTATAGCCCACCCTGTAGAGAAATACAGTATAAATTTATATAAGGGTGCCTTAACTGTATTAATTCAAACGATTTTGTTTGGGAAATAAAAGAAATGTTTGACCATCCCTTCACCAATTCATTTTATAAACAAAGTTCCTTTTTGATTGACCTTATGGGTCTCACAAACTTTAATTTTGGAAATATTATGTAAATAAACTTTAGAAACAAGCATCTCGAGATTTGGAACTAGAATTTTAAAGATATTAAATGTTAATTTGCAAACTTTGCAGAAAGAAATATTTATAGCATTGATTCTTAAATGGAAAAATCAACAATTTAACTTTATGAATAAAAGATTACTTAAAAAGGTACGTTGCCACCTTAGAAATCTAGTCAGATAGCCAGCCGAGCCGTCCCGCCAATGGTTCAAGTATCCGAGTTGTCTACGACGCTTAAAGTGACTGTCTAAATCTCTAAATGATGAAATCCCTCAGTCAGCCGAGGAGTCCCTCCAATAGTCTTGACAGATAGCCAAGGAGTCCACATTACCCGCATCTAGCTGAATGAACCTACAAGTCCAGGAATATCACCTGAGATGGCAACATATTACTATATAAAACTTGGAAAACATGAAAGAAATGTTTAAGGATAACAAATCCCTAAATTTGAATAAACATGGAAGAAATGTTTAAGAGTAATAAAGCCCTAAATTTGAATTAACATGGAATTGACATGGAATAAACATGGAACCCTGTAACAAAATTCCTAGGGTTCCTAGTAAATAACAAAAATTATACAAGTCACTTACCATTAGGTCAATCATAGGATGCCATCTTTTTATAACATAAGTGAAAAGTAAAATAAACCACAGACACCTCTTCATATTGAATGTTAAAAATCGTCGTATTTTAAAAAATATGAAGTTTGACAATGGTCTCTTTTTCAAATTAAACGAAATACTCACGGCACTGAGATACTAAAAATAAATATTTTTAAATAAAGAACATTATAAAACATTAAAAACTTTTGTTAATTTATGACGGCCGCAGAGCCACCACTAGAAACATCGCAGACCTTCCATGACTAGCTCATTACGAAAAGGAACGTGAAAAACAATAATCTCGAAATCCAGCAGATTCTACTCAGATTTCAGACTGAGATATCCGGTAAAAGAAAGAGTCAACTAGCTTCTAAAAAGACATTACAAGATAGAAGCCTCTGAAAATTGAATAGCGAAAAAAACATTAATGTCATGTTGACTAGTACACAATAGATTTAGATCTCAATAAAAACAACTTCTGAAAAACAATCGGAAGAGATGTGCAGATAGCCAGAACATTCCAAGAACATACCATTCTACTCGATCAGTAAAGGAAGGAGGTGCAGACAGTAACAATAGATTTCATCAGAAACAAACGAAAATCGTGAATTACTCGTATCACTAATTTTAAGATTAAATTCACTCATCCAACCATGAAAGTGGGAAGGTAAGCCTGAATATGTTATGTTAATATAGAAATGTAATTTTAATATATTTTTTTAAATAAAATTAGGTTAATTTTATTTAAGATAAACAGATATTTTGTTCCTAAATAATCGATTATCGATTTAATATAACGATCATCGATATACTACTTTGTCAAGAAAGTACCGGGAAAAGATCAATAATACACGAAATGTTAGTTATTCATCCAAATTTATTTTATCACCTTCAAAGTATGCTCCTTCAGAAACGATACACTTACGCCAACAAATAATTCAATCATCAAAACATTTTTTAAACATTTTTTCCTAAATTGAGTTCAGTGCTCGCAGCGAATTCTCCTTTATGTCTTCTACCGAATGAAAACGGGTGCAACGAAGTGGTAATTTTAGTTTAGGAAAAAGAAAGAAGTCGACTGGAGCCATATCTGGTGAATAAGATGGTTGCTCGTTGGTATTTGTTGAGTTTTTGGTCAAAAATTCGTTCACAATGATGGCCTTGTGCGAAGGATGAGAAACTGGGTTCCTACTCAAACAGTCTTATTGACTTTTCAAGGTCAAATTCTTCCTTCACATATTTTTGCTTACCATACTTCTCTCCCAGTAAACATATATATACTTCCCACTATACAATGCCATAACTGTTCTCGATTTGGACATGTCCGATCTCAATGTCGCTCAAAACCAAGATGTTTTCGCTGTTCACAACCCCATTCTGGGGATAATTGTGATATTCCTGAAAACTTATCGACCTGTCTTTACTGTTCTTGCCATCACTTTACCACTAATAAATCCTGCCCTGAACATGCTAGACAAAATTCTATCAAAACAATTATGTCCCAAAACAATATATCTTATATTGAAGCTTCTAATCAATTTCCATCTGTTCGCAGAAGCTTTGCGGAGACTATTAAGTCTACCCCTTCAAATTCAAATACCCCCTCCTCTTCTCATAAACTTATCCAATCCTCTAATAACAGATCTTACACTAAAACTGTTTACCGTCCCCCTCATCCTCGTTCTCCTGTTCTAAATAAAGGAGATTATGATAAATCTTCACATCAATCTATTATTAGTAATCCCTCATCTTCTTTACCTAATGGTAGTGCTTTTCTCCCAACCTTACCTAACTCAATAGTACCTAACGAAAACCTATTGGACTTATTGCTAGCCATTTTTAAAAACATTATTTACAAATATAACGATTCCATACCGCCCAACGTTGCCTGTAGACTTTCTAAAATTGTCTCTTCAATTGATCATAATGAATCTAGTAGCATTACAATGGAATGCACTAAGCATTCGTCGTAAAAAACCTGAAATACTAAACCTTATTAATCAGTTTAAACCATCTATTCTTGCTATTTCGGAGACCTGGCTAGTTCCTGGTTCTCGTTTCATAATTCCAGGCTTTTCATGTCTTCGAAGTGACAGAAATGATGGATACGCCGGCTGAGCTATTTTAATTAAAAATTCCCTTCCTTTCTACCAGATCCCGTTACCATCTCACAATCAAAATTTCAATGCTATAGCCCTAAGAGTAATGTATATATCTTATTTATGTATTTATATACCTCACCCTCCTATCTCCCTATTACCTGATATATCATCCATTTTTACATCTCTTCCTCCTCCTATTATCGTCATGGGAGATTTTAATTCACACCATGTTTCTTGGCGATCTCATTTTTGTGATAGTTTTTCTTTCAGTTTTTTAAACTTATTAGATAATTTAAATTTATGTTTTCTTAACGATGGCTCACCAACAAGACGAGTTCGTCCTTCACAAAACCGTAACAGTGCAGTTGACCTAACTCTCTGTTCCCCTATTCTTGCCTCTACCATTTCCTGGAGAATACTCTCTGAATCTTTTGGGAGTGATCATTTTCCCATTCTTATTTCTCTTTCTTTAGATTCCTCTCCCCTTTCTAATCCTCTCCCTCCCCTATTAACTTACAAAACTTCGGCAGCAGACTGGTCTGAATTTTCATCAAGCCTTGACAATAAATTAAGTTCTCTCTTTTTCCTTGACAACTCTTGGCAAGAATCCTTAAACCTTTATTCTCAATTTGTCTCATCTATTATATCTGCAGCAAATGAAAGTATCCCCTCGAAGAAAAATCTCTCTGGTAATCACAGAATTTCCCCCCCCTGGTGGGACTCTGAATGCACTGACAAAATACATGAACGAAAACTAGCTGAATACCGTTATAATGTTAACATGAATATGGAAAATTTTATTAATTATCAAAAAGTATCTGCCAAAGTAAGACGCCTTTTTTCTGAAAAGAAAAAATTAGGATGGATTTCTTTCTGTGAAAACCTCTCCCCCAGATCTCCTTCTTCTCTTATTTGGAAGAATATTAGAAGATTTCGTAGTTCCCTTAATTCTGAAAGTCTATCTTCTAATGATCCTTCTCTATGGCTAGATTCCTTTGCAGATAAATTAGCCCCCCCCTTTGCTCCTTGCTTTGAATGTCTCCCCGGAGGTAAGTAAATGGCAGTAAAGTAGTATGCACTAAAAAAAACGTGCTGCAAGATGTACCTACTCTTCAAATTTCACCTCCGCCTTCAGTGAGCGTTCTTGCATAGATACTGAAAATCTTTATTTCACTAGACAATGCCTCCTAATCTAATAACTACTTGATTTCTGGACCATGTTCATTTTTACTGTAAACCTTAGAAAATGGGCCAAGACTAAATATTTCATTAAAAGAAATTCTCTTTTGATGATAATCTGATGTTGAAAAGGCAACCATTAATAAGTCGTAGCAGCAATAAAAAGGATTGTGTTTTATAATATATCACAAAAAACTATTATCTGGCATCCAAAAAATAACAGCCGTAGTATTAAAAGATTTATTTCTTGCAGTATATTCAGGCCAAAGTAACAAAGTGAACAAAAATAAACTATTGATAAAACATGAAATGATTGTAACGGACCGTTATTTTTATGATGAATGGCTTTGGCGCGAAAGCATAAAATATCTGCGATAATAAGAAAATTGGTGCGTTGGAACCGCGCTGGACTGTCGTCCATCATTTACGAAACGGCTGATTTCCATGAAAATTGCAGAATGATTTGCACATACAACTGAATCCACTGTACAACGACATCGACATGAGTAGACACGGAATAGGAATCAACATTTGAACCACAATATAGAAATCTTGTTAATGCCTAAAAAACTGTTTTACTCTCAGACTGGATTTTTTGTTATATTTTTTGTTATCTTATATTTTACTGAAACGAAACTATTTAATATTTAATAAGAAACGTTATTGTCGTCATACTCATGTAAGGTTTTTAACAAATTGTACACTCCTGAATAGATGGCAGCTGATTTCCTTAAATCAAAAGCTGCCACATATACAGTGGGCGCACACATTTTCCACCGGAAGGGCGGTGTGTGACTACATTAACCAAACAACTGGCGTGATTTTTAAAGGAAAAATGTCCAGATGAGAGCTGTATCTTGTGACATGAACGAAAATAATTTGACGCAGCCGTTCCTGCCGCGACATACGGCGACACGTGGCTACGATATATTACACACGAGCTGTGCACTAAAAATATTGTGTTGGCAAATTAATGGGCATTCCCGACGGTAGGTAGTGGGATGAAAGGAGGTGCCTTTTATAATGTGAAACGTTGGTTTTGTATGAAAATGCGCGGCAGCCGGCCACACCTGTCCGCGTACATTGAAGCGGCGCAGTGGCGCGGCGGACGCTGTGGACGTCGCGTAGGGCTGTAACTTTTTTAATTATTAAAATATAACTATTAATTCGATGCGGAACATCTAACGTTTACAACACTTCGTTTTTAAGTTATAATTATCCTCCTCATTTGGAAAGTAAAAGGAGATATCGTAACGTATCGTTTTAATTCGGCTTTAAATTAATATTTCATCAATACAAAACCAAAAATGAAGTTTTTCCGTGAAATATTAAAACAATTATTTAACTACAAAATTGTTATAAATTAGATTTCTATGTGACAACCCTAAGTAAAACGGATGTGACAAACAAGATTGCCGTCGTTGTGTGCGTCTATTTCATAATAATTGAGGAGATTAATATCCCTGGAGGGTGTTCATATTTCGCAGTCCGGCCTGTCGAGCGTCGACTGCTGCTTTCTTCCGTCGACTATAGTATTACGCCCACACGCTTTCAGAGGAAATCCTCCGAGACCGAAGAAAATGTTCCAACAGCTGAATTCAATTTTATTTATTTGTTGACTTCATACAAAATTGAACATACTTCGTATTCAACAATAATTAAAAATCAATCATAATAATTTATTATCACTTATGATATTCAAATTTATTTTGATAGTAGGCAATTAAAAGAAGTGTTTAATTAGTATATTGTGTATAATGCTAATATATTTCGAATTGTAAATCTTTATATTATTTTTTCTTATTCAAACATTCACTTAAATATAGTCGCCCTATCATTTATTAAAGCTATGCCACAGAATATGCAACGACTGCAATTGACAATCAATGTAATGACCATTAGTATCAAGTAGGTAGGTATTTCTTGTTACAGGATCCTACGAAGGGCGTCGATGGCGTCGGCGTCGGCGCAGTATAAATACTCAGCACGTGCGCAAGCGCAGCTGCCCGCCACGTGCCCGCTCTTTACGCGATCCACGTAAAAATAGATCATTGTCTCGCGCAACGGACACGCCCATTATGCAGATAAAACACCACATCAAGAGTAGCTACTGATCATAAAAGTTGGAGCTTTTATTTGATAACCAATAATGTTGTAACAAGTGCTACGATAAAAATGAAATAACATTGGCTCTTTTTGTACACACCCATTATTCCATTATTTATGTCGAACATAAATAAATACCCAAACGTAAAGCTATAAATAGGTGAAATCTGTAACTAGATTCTTCGATATAAAACCAAGTAGTAAGAATCTGTAATGCAAGTAATAACAAACAATTGTTGTTCCAGAACACTCCTACTGTTTTCAATATAAAGTTATTATTCGAAGTATCTTCAAATTGTGAATATACTATACAGAGATTTACACCTCATACTCATACGATGTCCCCTCACTAAAAATGAAAACAAAAAGACAATTGAGTCTACTTCCGCCACGAAATACTTCCGCTTATGATAAGTCCTCTGTACTTCCCTGTTATGAGTAGTTACCATAGGTAAGGGAATACAGTGACGTAATCAATATGTTTGCTTGAAATAAAGTCCGTCGACTTAATTATTTTCGCATATGTGTGACCGTTACGCAAATTTCAATTTTACTGTAATGATGTTAGTATCGAGAGCTGGTAACTGATATTTATTTTTGTGTGAAATAAGATAATGACAGCCAGAACTATTTAATTTTTTGGTTTTTAATATTGATGGTCACTACTTTTTTCATACTGTTAGTTCCACATTAATTTTAATCACATAAAGTACCCACGTATGATATTTTGTACCATTTTAGTAACAAGAACGAGGGTAGAATGGAATTCCTGCGTGTAGTGGGGCTGCATAAAAGCCTGATTTTGGTCTTGTAAGAGTTCAGTTATTGAGAAACCGTCGAATAGTCAAGTGAATAATAGTTGTGATGAAGAATTAATAACGTGTTCATAGTGATCAGTGTTCCCGTTACATTTCATATTTAACAATACTTAATAGTTTCATAATATTTTTTTATTAAATATGAAATGTAACGGGAGCACTGATCACTATGAACACGTTATCAATTCTTCATCACAACTATTATGTACTTGACTATTCGACAGTTTCTCAACAACTGATTCTTACAAGACCAAAATCAGGCTTTTATGCAACCCCACTACAAGCAGGAAATCCATTCTACCCTCGTTCTTATTACTAAAATGTTACAAAATATCACACGTGGGTACTTTGTGATTAAAATGAATGTGGAACTAACGCTTTTGAAAAAAGTCTAACAAAAACAATATCTATAAATGAGAATTAAATGCTGTTCGTTGGTAAGCGTGTCACTTGACAACGGCAGAACCGATTTGGCTAAATTTTTTTTTAAAGTTCGTAAGGTTTAATAAGGTTTTTAGGGGAATGAGAATTGGTTCTCCGAATAATTAGAAAATTCGGGATAAACAAAAGTGCTTTTTTCTATGGGATTTTTATGATTACAAACAAATTTATTTAAATTTAGACATGACAACGTCTATTGGGTCAGGTAGTAATAAATATTTTTCAAATTCAACATTGAGGTAAAATGCAAAAAGAAAAGTAACAAATAGGTGTACGGTCGGAGATAACTCGACTTTAAGCATCCCTGGCTGGCTACGATAAGTACTCTAAAAAGACACTTATTTCTTTTCGTTAGCGGATATACTCTCTCAATTTGTTACATAGTACCCATAGCGCAAGCTTAGAGCTTACTGGGACCACAATGTCGATGTACATATTTGTCTTTTTATTTGTGTATATCTGGAGATTATAAAAAAATATGTAAAATGTACTTACACATTGTATGATAAACCTTACTAATTTAAATTAGATCACAGCGACCGACTTCTGCCTTTTTTTGACTGGATAGTTTTGTTGCGACATTTTGTATCGTCGCCTCCGGCGCCGTCTCTTCCTACCAGCACACGTGTGTTCAGCCGTGCTATTCTCTAAAGCGAATTAATCGAATTCACTTCTGAATCCGCGATGAGATTGTCAAATGTGGACTGGTATTCTCTAACGTCGACAGAGACACTAAGCGCCGCTTCGGTGAGTGCGGCAGCGAGTCATACCATCGTTAATGAATTTTTTGACGTTTCGCTAAATATGATACAAATCTAAATCTATCTAAAAAAAACAAGTTTTATTTAACATAATTTATCTCAGCGAAGTTAAAATACACTACGACGAAATATCGACTGAGATGTTTATTCTTAGAACAATCCCCGATAAACTCGCATCTAAGATCACTTCACTTCGCTCCTAGAATGTTTGGTTTAGAGAATACCATTTGAAGGTCAAGTGAGTTCGAATGCGAAGTGGGGCGAATTGTCGAGCGAGTCTCGCTTGAGTGATTCGAGTTTTTACAGAATTGCATGGCAGGACATATTTGACCGCTTTGCAGACTTGCATTTTCTTCTGTTACAACGTTATATATATTCATTGCATGATTTACAATTTACCTTTAGCGCTGTAGTGAATGGCTCAAATTCAATTTTAATCAGAATTGTTGTCCTTAGCGCATTATTATCTGTGTGTGTATTTCTTGTGTAGTAAAATATCGGTAAGTAGTAAATTTAACAATATCATTAGAAAATTAACAAAAATAGTTAATCTCGCAATCCAAAAAATATAATATGTGCTGTATAATGCAACAGGGGTTATCGCAAAACATTTCGTCATGTTTGAATAACTATCGTAAGAATATATCTTTTTTGTTTCATATGAACACAAATCATTATGTATTGCGCATGGACTTTTAATAGTATTTCGAGAATTTAAATATTAGTTATATGTATATAATATGTACCTACTCATTTTAGATTTTAATTTTACGTTGAACGTACCTAACTTTTTGAAATTTAAACAAAAGCGCTTGATTGCCTCTTAATACTAGCTCACAGTAGACAATATTTTAGCACACCTCAGCCCTCTTAGGCCTCCTTCTTGCTCACCCCCCCGATCGATACGCGACGCCATCTTGAATTTTCCGACCAATACCCGTAGCCATGGAAAGTCGTTGCCACGGCAACGCGACGCCACTGTTCCATTTAAAGGGGAAAGTGTTGTAGTGACTAGGGAGCCTTTAGACCCAATTGTGTACTATTGCATGAAATGTTTTACTCGCTATGTGAAGCTAAACGTATGTACCTATGTATATAACAATACAACATGTAAAACGCAACAGTACATAGCAATAATTACCTACTTTAATTAATATAATAAGCAGTAAGAAAATATCTACATCTAGATCTTTTATTTATACATGTTATTATTAAGAAAACACACACTTCATTCACTAAACTTTTCACTAATTTTACTGTTAATTTACTGTATAAGCAATGTCAGTTGACCGCTACCGTTTAAGTTAGGTATATTTCGCATATTCCGTCGTTTTACTAATTACGACTGCATTATACATCTGTCACATCTTTCATCATAGCACATGAATTAATCTATCTATCAGAATTAATCTATCTCTAACTACCTTTATCTGACTACACTGTACATAATTACTTGACGTGGTCGGACTCCTTTAAAGGGTCCCAAAGTAGTATCCGTCAATTACTGAAATTTAAACACAGGAAGTATGGTTATACTTATTTTTATGGTATGGTAGCCAAGTCAGAAATGAACCAGGATATTATATTTTCATGACTATTTAAGATAACAAAATATATACAAATCGATCACAAACATTTAACTAATATTTCAGATATCTTTTACATGATATAAGATTTTAGAAGCAGTATAAAAGCGGTATGTACATTATACAAATTAACTGCTGATTTAATCTTTAAAAAAAAACTTGTAACAACTACATAACCCTCTCCTCATCTATCTTCTGCTTAAAACTTCTCAAATATGTTGCTCAAACACTCGAAAATATATTTCCATAAGAATTTAAGATAAAATAAAATACAAATCGATCACAGATATTTGTCAATTTTTTCAAATTTACATATCTCTTACATGATATAAGATTTTAGAACTTAAAAGCAATATAAAAGCGGTGTGTGTGATTTAGCGGCTGCTTTAACCTTTAAGTTAGAAACTGTAAAATTCTCTCCTCAATTATTTTCTGCTTAGAATTTCTCAAGTATGTTGCTTGAACATCCGAAAAAAGAGTAGTGTTGTACCAACACTAGTAGACCAAAAGCTGTCAGTTGCGCCGCTCTAATTGTTAAATCTCAATATAATATTGCATTTTTCAACAACAAATTCCTGCTCCTCTTTTCATGGCAATCCTTTAAAAACCACACCGTCTTTGTACATGGTTTATGGGTACTCGACATTGTTTATATTCAAGTTTACAACGTTGTGCACTTCTCTAGTTCACAATGGAGACACCTGCGACCTACCTGTCTGTACAGCGAAATCTCTAACAAGCGGACTTTCGACTTTACAGTTTCCTGCGTTTGTTAACGAACAATGGGCAATAAGGCTGCGCGGGCGCAACCCATGTTGACAGCCGATGCGCTATTCATACCCAGCGATTAGTCTGTACAGTGTAAACTCGACTATTCTTATGTTATGCTCATTCAAATGCTTACTAGAAATCGTCGAGACACCTTTGCACAGTGTTAGAACGGAAGTGTGAAGTTAGCCTACATAATATAAGTAGACACATTTATTCAAATACATTTCTTTGTAAAAAGAAATACTTACTCAATAATTTACTATAATTTATAAAATCTTTTTATTGTATTTTAATCGTAATGTTTTCTCAATTCTATTGAATCCATTTTAAATGGAATAAGAGTTTTCGATACAAAAAGCAATACCTATTGTAATTGTAATATCTAAGAGACAATACCTCTTAACCTCCCACGCTTGTGAGTGGTAACTACTCAGCTTTATGACAGCTTTTCACAGTCTCACGCTCCGTTGTCATGTACCGTAAGAGCTGAGGTCATGTAGATTAGGTATCATTCAAATTGGCAGCGGATTATTTCCGCTTCAAGTCACATCTATGTTGAAGTTTTATTAAATGTAGATACTTGTCTCATTCTGATACCTTTATTTTTGTATTCAAATTGTACCTATGTGTTTTTGAGTAAAATTGTGAATTTTTCTAACTACCTATGTAAAATGAAATGAACAGTCTCTATATATCGATACCGTTGTATGTATGTATAAGCAATGTGTATAAGCAAACATTTTATTTATAAAGTTGGGCCTTCATTGTTAGCTAACATTTTAAGAATCGTCATAAAATATTTAAAAGCTATAAAAACATAAGTGCTTTGTTGCGATTTTTAAACTGCTTTGAGAAGCAGGTGTAAAAAAGAAGAATTTAGTAATTGTTACGTCAACTACTAAGTGTAGGTTCGTTTTATTTAAAACGTTGACTGTCGACAATTTTCAACTTGCCTCTAAACAAACAAAATTTTCCAATTCCTATTCAAATATTATCTAAGATTAGTTTGCGACTATAACGAATTTAAACCCAGCTTTGCGTTATGTAATTATTGATAATGACTCTTGTTATAAAACTACTACTCGAAGACTCTAAAATCCAGTTTGCACTGTTAAAACATGCATCGAAGTAGTTTAGATTGCCTTTGTAATTAAAACTGTTAGTGCTACCCATTATATAGTCAACCTTTCAATACGAAAGGTGATCAATCTATCTCAGATTTAAGACTAGATTTACATGTGTATACATATATATCCAAAGCAATTTCACATACATAATTCGTTTTCTAAATTGACCAGATTACGAACGACTCTAAAGATTTCTAGCTATGCACCCAAGCCGCTTGTATAGTAATTAAGAAACCATTTTGCCATAGAGGCAAGTATTGTCTAGTATTTTGAATTAATGACAGAGACGAATTATTAGAAGTTGAAGCCAACTTCGCAAAAAGTGACAATAGTCGGTTCGTAGGCCAAATTCTAATAATATAATTTTTGTTATAGAATTTGTACGTATAATGTGGATACTAATAAATGTAACACAGATATAAAATACGTTTTCTGGAAATATGTTTTGGACGTACACCGTACGGTGTCGGCCCAACCGTTGGTTATAAATTATAATATTAGGAGACAAACTTCGAAAGTATCACCATCCAACCCCACCACAACCATAATAATATAAAACAATCTGTGATTTGCAGTACATGTACAACACAGATAATATATTTCACCTATTTCCTATTAGAGCCGCGGTTCAAGTTACAACATTCATCTTAACTTTAACATGGTTAATAATTTTGTGCTAGCTTCTTTTTAAGCTGCGAAAGTATGTGTAATGTATGCCTGTTAAAATAAATTCCTTTACAAGGAATATAGTAAAATTATAATCTTTAGTAATTAGGACCTTAGTCTTCCAGTAGCTTTTCAGTTAAGCTCAAACGGTCGAACATACAAACAGACAAATATTCTTAACATGCTTCATTGTTATTTCTTAACATCTTAACATGATTCGGTGCTGGTTAGCAGACCGAGTCCGACTTCTGAAATATCCTAAGGATGCTGCGTTAAAAGGCGAAACACGTGTCGATTTTTGGAATTTTGAGCAGAAGATTACTACAAAGCTACAAATTATAAGAATTCATCACATGAAATGAATTTCCCCAAAGTAACACCTGAATCTTTAAAATAACTAACGAGTTAGTTTTTATATTGAGGAACTCAATAAAAAGCCTATCCAAATCATTTATAACTCTATTACTTTCTTATAATAATTTATAAGCTCTATTCCTCATTTTAAGAAAATTTTCGCAATAATGAATAAATTATTGAATTGCACAGATATTCTTAATATCTGTACATCTTGTATGTGCATAATTTATATCTTGAAATAGCTTAAGCAGATGATAAATGTGGTTGTATTGAAGGTTCCATAAAAGTTATGTCAACCACTTACTGCTTTTCTCATAAACGTTTGAATTTACACTAGAATGTGATGTAAATTCGCACTCAGCATCCGAGCTTGGCCACAGCCCACACACGCGCAGACCGACGCCGACGCCTGGCCAGGGATCATTGACTCGAATCCGCAGGTGTCGCTATCATGAGGCTGCGCGCATCTCGGTGCGGTGACGTCATCGAGCATTGCCTTCGAGACCTTATACGGCGCGGCGCCGGCGCATGCTTTGTGTTACGTACTCCACATTGCGCCTGTTTCAAATAGGATTCGAATAGATAAAGTAGTTAAATGTATTTGCTCAGGTCTAAGGAGATATACGAGCTCAATTCGACTAAAATTAAAACGCAAATTATAAAATTATACAATATATATAGTATTACCAATTAATTTTACTGTTTAAATTTAATTCGGACTCGTAAATATATAAGTGACGACATACAAAAGGATATCATGGTTGAAATAAACATCAAATTAGAACTCTCCTAGATCGAACCCTATGATATCTAAAATATCTTTAAAAAAACCATAATGCAGTACGTATAACTAAAAATGGCCAACAGCATGTTGGACATGCATTAACTTTGGTTTAAATTAAGTTCAATTAAGTTCAATTAGCAAAATTAAAAAAATGAGTCCACAATATTGTATCCAAGTAATATACAATACTCTCTGTCGAATTGTATCTTTTGCTTACTTTTGATTTTGGATTACTATTTCATATATTCGTGGCGTTTGATGACTATTAAAAAGCGGCTGTGATATATGGACAGACAGATAGACAGATCTTTTATTTTGGCTTGACGTTTCGGCTGAGTTGCATCGGCCGTAGTCTCAAGGGTATCCGAGGCAGAAGTTTTATTATCTACCCCCAATATTTGTAATTAGTTTTTAGGACTCCTACACACCACGCTCAAACCTTGATTACACGTAACAAGTGTGAGGGCGAGACAGTGCACTCGACCGCTCGGCGGAGTGCATAGACCGAGCGCTCGCTCAGTACGTATAAACACATGACCGAGTACTCGGCCGAGCGCCCGAACGAGTAAATGAGCGTGACAGCCGCTCGGGCCCTAATCTATTTACTAAACCGACTGCCCACCACCACGCTTTCCCGCTCTGACTCGTTAGTGCACTCGGCACGTTTAAACACGTAAAAGTT
The DNA here is from genome assembly GCA_907165235.1 of Zeuzera pyrina. Lineage (NCBI taxonomy): Eukaryota > Metazoa > Arthropoda > Insecta > Lepidoptera > Cossidae > Zeuzera > Zeuzera pyrina. The sequence continues at coordinate 9,075,226 of OU015629.1, forward strand.
AAAAAATAGGTGTAAACACATGAGTTACACTATTTTATATTATTTATATTACAGTTTACAGCTATTTTTTACAGGCCGAGAGAATGATGTGTATGAACACATCACTCTCTCGGCCTAGTGACATCTTGCTGTCTCGCTATTGCACTCTTTACGTGTAATCAAGGCATCACATGGCAGTGTCCACACGATTAACACGAAACTTCAAGCCAAAATAAAAGGTCATCGCGTAAATTTTTCATTTTTTAGATATTTTATAATGCAACGCAAAAATTTAAAAGTTTATAAATTTTATTAAAATCTTGAGAATTTGGAACGATTGGTTTTCGTTCCAGACTGTACATAAGAAGAAATGTTTATAGTCCCATTTACCAACAGGACATATCGAGCTTAATCAATTCCTTTGTCCATTTAAGTAGCCCCTAACCGAAGGTGGGTTGCTTCAACTTTTTGTTTCTAACTCAGCAAGGAAAGTTAACTTGCCTTAAATAACCGAAGTATGTGCTATATACGCCAGAAGCTATTAAAAGAAATCCCTGGCTCTCGAACAGACTGTCGACCATATTTGGCCTAAAAATGTAAGAACTGTTTAATATTGATGTAGTTGTTGACTGCAGGAAACTGGAGCTGTAAAATGTAGTCTTCTAATTTAGTTTAACATTAAACAGTTTCATACGAGATATGAAACTAATTTTTTTTGTTTGTTTAACATATGATACAATATACAACATGTATTGTATTTATTACCGCAGTTATTCGGTGTTTACCCATTTCGTTGTGTGATACTCTTAATACACTTAGTGCTTTGGTTGGTACCATTGTCTAGAATTCTAGATTATATATATTTTTTATTATTATTATTTTAGTCATACTTATAATTCTATGCTTTAAAACTAAGGTCCTAGGTCATCAGTCGTGAGGTTATCACGATGGAGTTGGCGTCGGTGCGGCGCCTTCTTATCAATAACTTCTGTTGTGACTATTGACCACATACTATATCCATTAGTCACACTGAAAACAATACCAGATAATCCAATGATGATTTGTTGTGGCCTTTGACTGACATCATCAGTAAGGTACATATGTACTTACAAAGCATAAGCTGTCAAGAATGGGAATCTGAACCTGAGGACATAAGCATTATTTCCAAATTCCACTATTAAACTATACTTTTATGGATATTATGTTTGATATGACACATACATGATTATTTTGAATGAAAAATAGCAACAAAAACTATAACCCAGGAAACAGTTCTCATCTACAAGTACATATTTTTATAAAAAACATTGTTATTCCGTTATTATTAATTTTCCTCTTGTTATACCTAAGTGTAGGTCAGTGGACTTCGAGCAAAGAAATTCACAACAATAATCCAGTGGTAAAACTTGAACTCACATATGTATGGTTTCCTTTCTCAAACCACTCAACAAAGTAGGTACCTACGTCTTACAAACGTTGTATTATGATTTATACAACGTTTACCGTACTAAAATAAACTTTTTATTATTCATAACTGAAAATTAGTCTCATTTAAAGACAACATAAGCACACCTTTTAAGGATATTTAGCATTGAGAAATATAATCAAATTGTTCCCGTTACAGTTTTCTTACTTCTTGGAGATAAGCAAAATAACTTCACTTATCTCCAAGTAATTAAAATTCCCGAACAACCCAGAAAATTATAACGACTTAAAATGACTAATCAAAAATCACCTTATTAACAAATCTTGGGAAACTTCTTGACGTTTTGAACGCTTTTATAAAACACAACAAAAAACACAAACGTTTCTTTAATACAAAAATGCACCTGAGAATGAAGGCGGGTCAACTTGACTAATACGTTTATTATTACAAATCATCGTGCACAGAATAAGTGCTCTATCATCTCATCCATCGCTGGCGAAGTTCGTGCTACATTTGCGCCTCTAAAGGTACAATCCTCATTGGATTTTACTCGTATAGAAGAAATACAGTAAGAAATCACAGCACATATAAGGAAGTTACAGGTAGTGGCTATAATTCGTTTAGTGTGGGTTGCGCCCACGTTTTTTTCTCCCGGTGGGCCACACAGGTGCGCCGTCTCCTAATTTACTATTCCTGTGACGGCACCGGGACTATGCGACACACGCACGGTTAATGGACCTTTGTTACACGCTCCTGATAGGGCACTCTAATATTCAACTCTTTATTTGAGCACAAATCTTTAATTTTCTTTATTCAATAATCCTTGTATGCTGCATACCTATGCGTTATAAATTCGGATAGTATGGCAATTGCAAATAAGTTAAAAATAATAAAAATAAATGTTACACATTCGCAGAGAAAAAAAACAAATTTTGACATTGCAAAAAATATATTATATCAGTATATCGGTTTAGAATCCAAGATATAGCAACAAGAATATAAATCCATTTTACGTTTGATGACCATAGATTTTATAGCTTAATTGGATTTGGCTTCTTATAACATAATAAAATAATAATCACCAAACTGTATAAATAGCGATTTATTTTTTTCCCAGCCATCCAATATTTTATTGACATACATCAGTACATACTCCTTACCGTTAATATTTAAAAAAATAAAACTAAACATTATCTTAAATAACAGACTTCCTCAAAGTTGCCGCTTACAACGCGGTTATTGTTTAGGGTGTCCAGCAGACTGGTAGCATTTTTTTACCTCTTTGAATAGCCAAAATGTATCGTTGGCGGATAAAGTTGCCAGCTCGACGGTCTCCCGAAGCCTCGACCAGTACACATATCAGAAACCATTCGATGGGCTTCGGGGTCCCAGGGTCCCAAAGTTTCTACTGCAAGGGGCGTAAATATGGAACTCGTCCAATTACATACCTGTGCATTGCACACTTGCATACATAGCACAAATTATTTATAACCTATGAAGCACATATATGTCATTATGTCTATTTGAAACAGTAAACTAAAGTAATTATATAAAGAAAGAGAATATACATAATCACAATTATGAAACGCTAATTTTTTTGAATAAACTTTTGTCCAAGTAAAAGAACGTAAAAATGTAGTTTTAATAATCAAAAAAATATAACAAAAATTACTATAAATGATTATTATTTCGTATTACAAATAGCTAAAATAACGTATTGAAATGTTAAATATAAAAACAACGCACAATAATAATAATTTAAAATTGGTCCAGCAATTCAGACGTTAAGCTGTGTAACGTAACATTTTTATTTTCATATTGATTTATTATGCTGCCTTTAGAAACAATTTCAATTAAAATGTTTATATTTTATGTGATCACTCTTTTATACAATCGCTTGTGAGTTTAAATCGTTTTGAATACATAATTCGAATTCCTTCAAAATTTCTTTCCTTTTTTAATGTTTAATAAATTAAAGCATTTCTGTTGTTTTCTATAAAATAAAATATGCAGTTTTCTATAAAATAAAATATAAAATAAAATATGCAGTAGCAAAACTGTTGGTATTTAGAATGAATAATAAATACATATAAAATTTAAACCAAACCTACTTCAAAATAAAAACAATAAAACCTGCAATATCATTGTTGATATCCTTTACTAATCAAAACTCAAGTACAAAAATAACTTCATATATACGATACAATACAAATAAAGAGAAATACCGAAATTCTAATCGTATTTGAATTCTAAGTTTCTTGTTCATTGATTTGGCAATAACTTTCAAATTTAATTATAGATATTCGCTTAGTATTTGTATCGTATTTATAAAGTTATTTTTATACTAGATTTTCGATTAGTGCCTAGGATAATTATTTTTTAGTGTTTAGTGTTTTTTATCTGTCTGTTTAATTTTTTTTTATAAAGTTATTTATTTTCCCTTTTGAGTGGCCTTGTCCTTGAAATAAATAGCTGGGTAGGTTTTACAATTAATTTATTACAATTCTGGAACAGAACATTAAAAAAAAGGATCATCAAAACCGTTGAGGAGCTTTTTTATTTAAGCAGTACTCTACCATCGGATTTCAATTGAATTTGCATTGTACCACAGTGGATACATACCCTTTCAAATAAAAAAAAACGTTTAAAATCGGTGCACAAATGACGGAGAAATTTGTGTTCGAAGCGGAGAAATCAGTGAAAATTCATAAAGAAAAAGATTCTGACATATTGGGAACCTCTTCCGACCTCCTTTTTTTTTAAATCGAATAGAAATGTAAAATTTCGCCTATAACAAAAATTACAATCTCTTAATAACTACAATGTTACATAAATTATATGTAGGTACGTATATGTATACAGTGGCGTAGCGAGGGTGTCAGCCGCCCGGGGTGGAAAAAAATTTTACCGCCTTTTTTATTTCGATTTAAATGTAGGTGAAAAATTTCATTATAAATGTCATGAAATGGCATACTCCGTATATTAAAGTTAAGATGAACATTAATGATCCAAAACAAAAAGTAAAATATGTTGTTGGACCTATTAGAAAATTAATTTAGGTTTTCAAAATGAATCTTACTGCACCAATTGAACTATTTTTTTTTTATTTAAGCTTTGCCATCACAACACAAACCGCAGGACGGTTAATTTCTATGTTATCGTACGAGTATCTTTATCTACAATTTATTTAATATTCTTTCCAATTAAATGCTAATCGTTTCACGTGTCAGACGGGAAGTATTTAGTTATTTCATTGATGTGAAGCCATAATAACAGTCAGATAGAAAGAAACGAGGCGCCATTTTGAATTCTTATTGTCGATGCAATCGCATTATTGTTGGGAGGTCTACATCCGGCGCCGGTCATTTGCATCAAACGCGGTGAGAATCGATTATTTGGTTTTAATTCGACTTCGTAGTTTCAATTCCGCACTTGCCTCTGTGCCTCTACTGTCTTATTAAATCGGTACTTATTTAATGTATTGGAAGAACGTTTCTTAAGATAGGTAAATTAAAAATGCTTACTAAAAATGACTTTAAATCCAAATATATATTGATATACTCCGGAAAAAGTGTTTAAATAATTTTCTATACTATATAGATACATACTATAAATATACATGTATTAGAATTACACACAGGCATAGGTAACAATAAATGAGAAATACATACAATAAAAATAATAATAAAATAAATACATACAATATACACTTAACTTCATATCACACCAATTCTGATCAGATTTACGACGCCCTTCTAGCAAAAAGCATTTGAACTCACAGATGGCAGAATGCAACACGAATGAGATGGGTAATAAGTAATTTAACAGTTTTCTAAGCTAAGCAAATTCCTTATAATAGGACTTATATTTATCCCTTAGCCCGTTTATACAACCTTATGCAGGTTGAGACGTATAACTAGCTATTTCTATATTAGTTTTTCTCTTCCTGACAGAGTGAAAACAAAAATTTTAAAAAGTGACGATATGCAAGTCGCACTTACGAAGTTAGTGTTCCATACGTTTACGGTTGTTATCAACCGCAAACTGCAAAACAAAGTTCGTCGTAAAGCCTTATATAAAAAAGTATCTACCATAAATTCTAAACATTTTCCTTCAATGTAGGTATTCCTTTTTCTCAATATTCATGGTTCTTAATTAGACTTTTCTGAGTGATATTTTTGGAGGTAAGGTGGAGAGAATATTAAATATTAAAAGAATATTAAAACAAAACACATGTTTTACATCTTTGGATTCGTCATTTAAAGACCTCTCTTTCGATGCTCCACACAGTGACTCAAAAATAATAATCTATAATATATAACCTATAATAAGTAATCAAAAATAATGTTTTCTACAACTTTCTATTTACGCCCGCAAAATCAACCCCAAATGTAAATCTCAACGTTTGAAATTCGGGTTTCAAAATATTTAGACCACTACTTATTCTATCTGTTCCAAATTTTAACTTTTACCTGAAATAGTTTCGCAGGAAAGCGACTATTACAGACAGACAAACGCTGAGATGATTCCTCAAGTGTTCCGTCAGATCGTTAGACAATATAGTGCTATTAAAAACTACAAATTGAATCGAAAAATTTAACAACTTAATTTCATCTTCAATCACGGTTACTCGTTAGTTCCTTTTGATGTTCGCAATAATTTACATTTTGTGTTCAATTCAGAACAAGTGCAACTCTTACTGACAGGTGGCCTCACACGTGCCGCCTCCAATAAAACGCAATGAATGTCAAATGTCTACGAATCTGCATTTAACAGACTCATACAGAAATAATAAATATATGGAACTTAGAAATAAGCCAATAGAGCACTTTTCTCATCGCCCTTGAAATTGCTTACGTCTTTTTTATGGTAAACTAATCGCGGAGATACTTTCTGATGCCATATCATTAGGATATTCATTCGAAGATTTGCTACCGTTCAATTTTGGTAACTCTGCTCAGTTACATAAAACTCATTTTGGTTTTATGGTTATCTCTCCACAAGATGGAGGGCGAATTTGGCACCCTCTATGACTGTCTGACTTTTCATTATCGAGATGTTTTATTAAAGAAGGGTACGATGTAGTCTGGTTAGGGGAGCAGTAGGGTTGCGTCGTGAACATATTTTTTTTAATAAAAAATTAACCCGAAGTTAAAAAAATGAATTAGAATTAACACTTTATATAAAAGCGTAATAAATTATTTAATTAATTAAATCTATAACATGACGGACTTCGGATGGGAATATTAAATGACAACCTGCAAGGCAATTTATAAAGTTTGTTTTGCGGTTTTGATCTGGCCGGATACCTAACCGAGGACCTATTCACAAAACACACTACCTTCATACCTATAAAATTATTAGACATGTATTCGTGTACAAACAGATGATAAGCCAAAATGTCCAAAAATGTTGGCTTATTATCTGTTAACAATGAAAATAGTGTCATAACAATTAAATACTAAAATAGTGTCACACATATTAAATAACATTAAATTAGAAATTGACAACCCTAACAAATATCTATTCGCGAATATTGAGTTAAGCATAGACAGAGTGTGGGTGGAATGTTTACACTGGGATTTAGGGTCGCACATATTACATTCCTATACACAAACCTTACTGCACGTACTTGCATAAACGCTATAAACTGTGTTCGGACATCTAGATTGCTTGTAGATAACAATCTGCTTACATTTTCGCATCGAAAATATGTTCCTAAATGCGTTAAAAATTTTACCTAAAATGACTACTTATGGTTATATCTGCATGGTAGGTACATGATCAAATTTTATGGATACCTATGTTACCTACATTATTTATTATTAGAATATGTAACAGGAAATGTGCATTAGGCTGTATTACTTTACTACTACAATCAGAAAAAACTTCTTACGTAAAAATATTTTATTGATTTACTATTATTGATTTAAAAACGTTTTACGAGTAAGCAAAGCCATAATTAATAGGCAGTATATCTACTTACGCCAATCCAATGCAATCGCACTATGTTATGACTATCAAAATAATGTTTTGGTCAAACTGTCGCTCACTGACCAAAACATTTCATAGCCTATATAATATGACGCATTGGCATTAGTTCTATCAACAGCTCAAAGATTCCATTCAATAAACACCGTTGTAATAATGACTATAGTTTCCTCGAAACTTCGACATAACATCAGACAATGACAATGACACGCGCCGAGTCCAAACATTCCATGACTCAGTCGGTCATCAATACTTATTTGATTAACTTACACATATATCATTAATGAAATAATATATATTGAATAAAACCCGGTATAAAAATATTATAATATGTTAATTATAATATATTAAAGCACACATGTAAAGAATAAAATAAAAATTAAAAAAAACTTAAGTAAGCTAGAACTTTCCTCGCAAAAGCTACTTATGTTAACAACTTATATTATTGACAATAATATAGATATATATTACTTGTTGTTTTAAACTTTATTAATAACAAAAAAGTACATACATACGTTAATATTTACGAACTTAAAACTACACATTATCTGAAATAATAGAATTCCTCAAAGTTACCACTTAGTAAGCTGTCATTGCTAAGGTGCCCAGCAGACTAGCAGCATTGCCTTTTTGAATAGGCAAACTGATTCGTTGGCGGAAGAAGCTGCCAGCCCGGTGGTCTCCGGAAGCCTCGACCAGTCTCTTACAAATATCAGAAACCATAGTCGATGGGCTTCGGTGCTCCAGGGATCCAAACTTTCGACTACAAAGAGCGTAAATATGAAACTCTCAAAGAAAGACGCACACTTAAGCCCCTTCAAGTTCTCGGCAGTGCTGGCCGCGGCACCTGCTGACTTGGATGTCACCGGTACATGAGAAACAGCAAGTGTATCGACACAAGTGGCGTCCCACACCAGCGATCTTCCGAGTTTCCGCCCGCCGAATGACGTCATTCAAGGCAGCATGCCGTGACATGCGGTCCGCAGTACGTAAACAGGATAAACCGTAGTGACCTAGTACAAGAACGAAATTACCACAGCGGTAACAGTGAGGAAGGTTAGTCCTGACCCCCAGATGAAGGGATACTACGAGAGAAAGTGTGGTATTGTCAATTAAGGTTCCTAAGTTTTTTGAAGGTATTCAGTGTCCAACCAGTGTCCTGACTCCTTCTCAGAAAGAGCCCGGAGGCGAGACCGATCTTTTTTGGAACTACAAGAGTCTAAAAGTTGTAAATGAACAGTGTTTCTGACAAAATGTCGAGATAGGTTAGTACTCAGACAAACACTTAACCAAGCATTTCGAGCATCAGTCAAGCACGGCACCTCAACCGGTCCTAAGGAAGGGCGCATAACAGATAGGTAAAGATTTTCCGTGCTGTAGGCTGACGAAAGAAAAGCAGGCAGTGACACACTCGAGATTTTGCGTATGCCCAGGCCTGCATAACGGATACGAAGTGAGGCTTGATTCCAAACCCTGTCATCAACAAAGTAGCAATTTAATATTTTAGATAATGTATTTTTGAGAATACTGTTTACAGATATTAAAAGGATTTGACATTTAAAAACTGAGAACAGTGAAAATCATATGTAAATTTTGGAACGAAAAGGAAAGAGGATAATGAGGAGAGTCATGTGGGAACTAATTTTGTGGTGTTTATCTGAAGTCTGGCTAAATTTTTGTATTTGATTATTGATAAAGCAGGGTATGGAGTCATCTAAAACGGGAGAACCCAGGAGGTACAGCGATTCTTTTGACAAGGCTCTAATATGTGGTGCCAGATTATTAAATTTATTAATTATTTCATTTTTTGTAATAATCGGAACAGAATCGGAAACAAAGAATTCACATTTAGAAAAATTTAATTCTAAGCCAATATCTTTAAACCTTTGAATGAGGGTTTTAAGGTCATCTAAAACAGTAATTGCTTTACCTCCTATTGTTCCGTCGTCAAGATACCAAATATTGAATTTGGAATTTAAATTACAAATGGCAGAATGAATAGCTAAACTGAAGATAGCTGGTCCGAGAAGATAACCTTGTTGACAGCCAACTTCAGAATGTAATAAATTATCTTTGTATATTAATTTTGAAGGACTGCTGTAAGATTGCCAGAGGTAGGTAGGATATATGTCCTGAACATGCTGTTTTATCTTTGTCAACAAGGTAAATCGGTCGACAGAATTAAATGTATTTTTATGTCTAATTTGAGGAGTACCTCATCTCCATCATGCAAAAGAAAGCGCGCGCTGCATGCACTGCCGCTTCACATCCTCCCTTTGAGCCAAAACCTACTTGCGTAGAACAAAAATAGTTTGAAACAGTAAAGAGAATGTGACGGCAACAACTTTTGGAAGTAATGCGGCGTATAGTTGCGCCTACTGCAATTGGCCTAAACGCCACCATCTTTTTTTTTTTCAGGGCACATAAATTAGCTTTATACAGGATGTCGGTTATCTTCGGAGGCACCTTTCCAGCCAGCATAATGTTTATTAGAGCTGTTAAACTAGATAAGAGTGTCTTACCGGCGTCACCGACAGAGCCTGTAATGAAATCTTTATAATGTTGTGGCGTTAAGCCATCGAGACCTCCCGCGGAACAGCTTTTAAAAGAACTTTTTTGCGGCAAGTACATCTTCCTATGTAGCTCGAGGCGACACATCGTTTGGATGTGGGGTATCTGGCAGACTACAAGCCACAGAGTAAGAAGGATGCTTTTATCTTAGAGCGGAAAGAGTCTCGGGAGTATTCGGTGCCATAACATCGCTGGAAAATAGTAAGTGGGCGGCTCCTCTTACATCGCCGTCGCTAATTTTTGTTTCTATTTTTGGAATACTGTCTGAATTGAAAGTTGAATAAATTGGCGGAACATGAATGCTCGGAACTGAAGAGTTATGTTTAATTTTTTGTGTTAAGGAAATTTTGTCTTTATCATTTTGTTCCAAACATAAAGTTCTATAGACGAAAATGAGCAGTTCTTCCCAATCGCATTTGTAGTTTCGGTTTAATATTCTTTGCATGTGTAAATTAAGGGATTTGGCAACGTGCAACACGTGGAATACGCTTTATTAAGCATACATTGTTTTTGAGCGAACCAATATATTGCCAAAAAGATGTGCCATTGTGAATGGAATTTGAGGAATTAGTCAAATTATTGGACTGAGATGGCTGTAGCAAGGAAGAGGGGCTTGAAGAAATGCCGGCAGTGTCACACCGTTTGTGTACTCTGCCGACATCAATCTTCAAGCCCGTTGTTTTTAAATTTATTTGTAAAATAAATAAAAGCTGTATAATATGTATTATGTATGTATATTCTATAGCACTATTACAAAAAGCGTACGTGTCTTTTGATAAGTATATTTATGGCTAAAATAAAGCGATAACTTCAATGACCAAAAAACTGGAACTTTTCTCAGTAGGTTCCAGTACCTATACGTATATTATGCAGAGAATTTGTATTTTTAAAACCTGCAACAAAGTAGTAAGCAAAATGCATGTAAATAGACAGACAAAAATAATGTTTTAAATTAGTATTGGGTCCTTACATATGAAATTAGCGTTTTGTCGTACTGACCACTTTGATCTGAAATATCTCCTCTTTGGTTAAGAATTCCAAATTCAAATTTATAAATTCATTTAGCTGGTACATTTGAGTTTTGAAAACAGTTATTCATTTGTTTTTTCCTCATTATTTTTTTCTTTAGCGTCACTTATTACCGTACAATGGAAAACATGAAATATCGGTATATTTACGAGTACGAGTTCTACCGTGGCACCAGTGCTGCAGAAACAGTTCGAAGGATTAATGATGTGTACGGCGCTAGTGTCGCAAAAGAAAGCACGGTACGTTTTTGGTTTCAACGTTTTCGTTCTGGAAATTTCGACCTTCAGAACCAACCCCGTGGACGGCCGGAGACCAAAGTGGAAAATGAAGAATTAAAGGCTATTGTGGAAGCGGATCCATCACAAAGCACTTCAGAGATAGCTGCAGGCTTTGGGGTAAGTGACAAACTGTATTAATTCACTTGAAGCAAATCGGGAAAGTAAAAAAACTTGAACGATGGGTACCTCATGAATTGAGTGAATCGAACTTGCAAACACGCGTCGACTGCTGTGTTACTTTGCTCAACCAACACAATAATGAAGGGATTTTAAATCGAATCATTACTTATGATGAAAAGTGGATACTGTACGATAATCGGAAGCGCTCGTCGCAATGGCTGAACCCTGGAGACCAAGCCAAATCCTGCCCTAAACGAAAATTGACTCAGAAAAAGTTACTAGTGAGTGTTTGGTGGACTAGCGCCGGTGTCGTTCAGTACAACTTTCTAAAATCTGGCCAAACGGTTACGGCAGATATCTATTGTCAGCAACTGCAAACCATGAAGGAAGAACTAGCTGCTAGACAACCGAGATTGGTCAATCGCTTTAAGCCACTGCTGCTTCACGACAATGCAAGACCACACACTGCACAACAAATAACCACTAAGTTAGATGAACTACAATTGGAATGTCTGCGACATCCACCGTACTCCCCGGACCTTGCTCCAACAGATTACCATTTTTTCCGGAATTTGGACAACTTCTTACAAGGAAAAAAATTCAACTCCGATGCGGCAGTCCAAACCGCCTTCAAAGAGTTTATTGATTCTCGCCCCCATGGTTTTTTTAGTAAAGGGATCAATGAACTACCTATGAGATGGCAAAAGTGCATAGATAACAACGGTACATACTTTGATTAATTAAATATATTTTACAAAAAAAATTTACTTTATATTCCTCCCGTACAAAACGCCAATTTCATATGTAAGGACCCAATAGTAAGTTTAAAAAATGGTTCTGACATATGGATAGACACCCAGACAAATAAACAGGACGAAATTATAAGGGTTCAGTTTTTGCCATTTGGCTTCGGAACTCTAAAAAGTATATCGGATGAGAAAAACAATCATGTGATTAATTCTAAAATCTTCAGCTATTTTGCTTAAACTCCAAAGACCACCAATCGACACTTGTTTCGACATTCGCTTCTCAACGAAGCATCCTCAGGATATTCCAGGGATCAGACTCGGTCTGCTAACCAGCACCGAATCTGACTGAATCTGATCTCTAAAGTAACACCCGAGTCTGTACAATATGAGAAGAACATGACTTATTTTTTATGATCAATTTACTTCGCTCATTTAATTTATTTTAAGTTAATTACATAAGTACGTGTTACTGTATGGCGTGGTCTTGACGAGTATTTTTAAGGATTTATTTTTTGGTGCAAGCCCTAGAACACTGTTGATTCATTTCAATCTAGCAATTACCTGTGTACCTGACTGATTTAATGAAAATGTTGATTAATTAATTACAAATGTAGAAAATATAGCATGTGTATACGCGAAAAAGTACAATTTTAGTAATAATTAGTTAATTACTTATGTGCATTAAAGAGTGCCTTATTGGATTACTTAATATAGACCTTAGAAAAGAAGTTATTTTGTATAAGTATTTATGTTGAAACAGGCTGCACTTATGAATACTTTGAACAATTTGTGCAATAATTACTTCAATTTACGGTTTCGTTAAAGAATTTATTTTGTCTTTGAAATCATACCTTTATACACATACTCGTAAATAAAATGAAAGATAAACCATTGTCCGATCGAATAGTATTTTATTTTGTACAGTAATTGGATACAGTCTGCGTGAACGGTGCGATCGATACGCAGAATCCCGATTCCCGAGGCACCGCGGATCGCGTGACTGACGAACGCTACTCAAGTACGACCATCGTTATCAATGCAATAAATACGGCCAAGACGAAAATAAAACCAACTTATTACAACGGCACGTGCAAATGTACTTTAACAAGGGCTTTGAAGTAGATACCTAGTTACTAAGTACGACAAAAAAAATGATATCCACTCGTTTAATTTCAATTAATGTTTGTGTAATTAATAATGACTAATAACTTTGCCTAGATGTTAGAAATTTAAAATTATTACGTAATTTAAGATCATTTCACACCACAAAGAAAACTATGTTCAATAAATGAAATGGGCTTAAATAACGAATACAAATAATAGAATTACGTTATATGTATGTTACAGCAAGATTACAGCAAACTGTATAATATTAAAACTGTATCAATCAGCACTGAAGCATAATAAACTTTTTAAAACTTAACTATTAAACTAAACTAAACTTTGCGCTGAAGCAGTTTGCATTTTGCTTATGAGAAACATTGTCAACCAATTAAAAATCAAAGAACATCTCATTCTAGTTGAAAAAAATACAAAACAATATGACGGGTGTGGAAAACCCCGTGCTTCGACATCGCACTGTAATAAAAATGCCGTACATTTCCTCTCTAAATTCTGTATCTCTGTACCTCCATAGTTACTTGTTGAAATTACTTGAATTTTTCGCAAATAAACCATATAAGTATACCTAACTCTAAATTCGCGTAACTCTAAATTCGAAATAAAAGTCAATTAGCATTTCTAGGTTTAATTTGCAAAATTGAATGCTTTTTACAAATTTTTTCAAAATTTCTATAATGTAAGCTAATAAACAATAATTTTGCAGTAACCATATATTTAAAATTCAACACGTAAAACTAAAATTCTTATGAAATTTTATAGTTTTTAAATTTAAAATCCGCGACAAAAATATTATCGAATAACTAGAAATTTCTTTTACCACGCTAGTAAAATAACTTATAAGCCGCTATGAAATATTCATTGCATAGGGTACAGCAGTGGTCAAATATAATAAATGACATGTTGGTAACGCGAACTCATAAGATTTTTACCCATCCAAAAATTTCCTAACGTGCTTACAGAAGTTTTCACTTAAAAAATTTAAAACTATGAAATAAATACATACATACGCTGTAACTCTAACGAGATAGTCAGAGAGGACGGAGCGCCAAGCTTCGCGGTCCTTACTTCTTTCACTTCCTCAAATCTAATCATTCTCCTCACACATTTTCGCCTAGGTATGCCAGTGCTTTTGACGTTTCCGTCGGCTAACACTCTGGCTCTATTAGACCTTCATAAGTCGGTCTTGGTTTTCCTTGACATTTTTACCGCTCTATTTCGCTCTGTAGATTTTCTTCGTCAATCTTACATCACTCATTTTTTCTATGTGCCCGAACCCTCTAAGCACTTCTCACTCTCACATTTTCCATCCCTCGAAAACGCTCTTCCGAGATATACAATTTCGTTCACTTGTTCCAGAAATATTTCATTTATCCATATTTCACATCTTTTCTTTCAACCACCAGAACCTTAATTTTGTTCACATTTATATTCAATCCTTTCACTTCACGGTCTTCTTTCATGCACGAAACTAGTGTCTGCAACTTTGCTTCTGATGGTGCTATAAGAACAGCATCATCAGCGTACAATAGGCAGTTTACCACTGTACCATCACATATCATACCACTCATATTACCTTTCAATGTCTGAAAGCAACTGTCCAAATACAGCAGGAAGAGCTAGGCAGACATCACGCAGCCCTGTCTGACGTCTGAAAAGACTTCAAACCAGGGCGACATGTCATAATCTATCGTTACACAGGCCCTGTAGCCTCGATATAATGACCTCACCATCACAATATCCACTAGAAACCATTTGCAAATAATTAAAATAAACGCCTAACCGCTCTCCATAAAATCCCGCCAAAAACCAAAACCATAAACAGTAGTAGCAGTAGTAATAGTACGATTCTCCCAGTTTCTCCCTTAGGAGGGAAGATAAAGGGATCTTAGTCCATACAACCGACGTCTTCAGTAATAAATAGATAAATTCTTCATATTATTTCATTAAAATGTCGACATAATACATTTTAGATGTTTCTTGGAGTTTCTAGCGACAAATATATTGAGGCAGTCTTTCTCATAGGATTCACTGAGGCAGACCAAGCCACTAAACAAATCTCAATATCACTCAATAGCACTTATTTCAACAATTTCACATAACAGCACAACAGCGTGGATACTTGGGACGTAAAAGTACGCCAGTTTTACATCACAATATCGGCATAATTCATTTTAATTGTTTGTTGGTGTTTCTGATGACAGATATAATGAGGCAGTCTTTCTAGTAGGATCTGTTGAGGCGGACTAATCCACTAAAAAAAACTCAACATCACACTATTAAATAATGCACAATAGCGTAAACATTTTGGGACAGAAAACTACGCCAATGTTACAGTGGATTTCGTGAATCCACTAAACACCATTTCCTAATAATTAAAATGAACGCCCCACCGCTGTCCATAAAATCCCTCCAAAAACTCCAAAACCATAAACATTGTCGTTCTTTCTTAACCTTTTTTTTGTAATCGGTTAACAAAAAGTTATAATTTCTATTCAAGATTCATTTAAATAAAAAATTATATATTATTATAAACAGCGAACGTGTTCTCGATTAGATTGTGTCTAATTTCGAATTTCGCCAAAAGTTACATTAGCCCCGGCTCCGGGGCTAATGTAACTATCACTATTAATGGCTAAGTTAAATGGGATATATTTTTTTGACTGCCATAAACTGCTTCTTCAACTGTAGTAAGAAAATAATATGGACTCTATGTTAAAGAAATAAGTTCTGTTTCCTTTTAAAAATGTTTTTTCTGGTACAGCGGAGCTATTGTGGCTGTTTATCTTGAATATAGTGTGGGGATGTAAAAAAATATATATAATCGATAATCGATTATATTATGTTCAAAAGAAAAACTCAAGTAAAATTTTTAAACTGTTTAATGAAATTACTTAATAACAAACTAGTTGAGCAGTTATTTGAAACAAATATCGTTTAAAAATTTGAAATTTCTAAAATAAAAAAAAACCGAGGTTCTTAAAAATCAATGCTTCCTTTCAATAAAAATAGATGACATTATGCATTAGTCGCGCATAACCTCAGAAACTAGAATACGGGCTTGAATAGTAGACCGCGAAGCACCAAAGTTATGATGCTTGATAATTGTTTATTTTTAAATATCTAAAGCGGGAAATTTAACGCAAGTATAATTATAATTACCTTTTATTCTGACTTGACGTTTCGACCGAGTTGCATCGGCCGTGGTCTCAAGCAAAAAAAAAGTCAAAATAAAAGGTAATCGCGTTTTTCCCGTTTTAGATATTTTGTAGTACAACGCGAATGTTTAAAAAAAACTATTCATTTGCTTTGATCGAACAGCTGCCACAGCATCCACAAGTTGTTCCACGAAATTAAACCATCTAAAAATAAATATAATATTACTATTATAATACAAAACCATCTAATTATACAGCAAACACACGAAATTAATATCCCGTTAAACATATTTGTTTCTTAAGGATAAATATATTTTCAGTATTTGTTTACAAACCTTGTGTAACAGGATGGTTGTAGTTTATAAATTATTCAAGTGTCATAAAAATATAATTTTATTTAAAAGTATTTAGTATATTTATTTTGAAATAGTTGAATTAAGGAAGCAGCTGGATGAGAATAGCAGAGGATCGTACTCAGTGGCGTGCATTAAGAGGGTCCTATGTCCAGTAGTGGACTGCTATAAGTATATAAGAGATGATGAATTTTCATTCATGTATTAGGTACTCTAAAGTTAGGTAGTTATTTCGTTTCTCAGAATTTAAAAAAAACTATTATTTTTCTATCGTCATCAAAAAATACATTGACATCACTAGTATTCATAAACCTCATACAAAAATTGCTGGGGCTATTATATCTTTTATTTCGTCACAATAGCCCCTCGTCCAGATTTCGTTGAGGTTATTGTATCTACTTGAATAACTCTTTATAACTGTTGTACAGGTGAAATCTAATAAATAAATAAAAAAATATGGTTAACTACATTCGTACTTAAAGTAAGATTTTTGCGTAAAGGCAATTGAAAATATTTTTTATTTTAACAAAACACCAACACAAGTTTCCGTTGCGTGCAGAAAAAATAGCCGACTAGAAACATGGTGGCGTCAGTTCACCCAATGACGCGACACTAATGCCTTCTGTAATCTATATTTGGGATAAAAATTGATTCTCTTTACGCTGAGAGTTGTCACTACGCTTAAAACTTAGAATTGAAGAAAATAAATATATTAGTTGCAATAGCCCCGGGTCACCTTAATTCTAATATCCTAATATTATTATGTATGTAGGTATGTATGTAATTCTAAAGTAAATAGGTAAGTACCTCGGACCAAATATTTTATTTGGTTTGAGGTAAAGTACACTTTTTTCTTCAATCAATCATTTTACTATACAAGCTAAATAAAATTTAATTTCGAATTAATCTTAACAGATGAAATATCATCTAAACTTTCCGTGACACAAATATTATATTATTATGCATCACTATGTAAAACTATACAACGTAAAATTAGATTCAGTTTTCTCTGATAAGAAAAATTAAATACATATCCTCACGTTGTATTCCTGACAGTCAGAGAAAACGGAAAAAAATAACGATTAACTTGGCGAGGTTCTTATACAACTTGTCGATTATGAAATTAATTAAACGTCCATAGATTTTCTGTTATAGATTTTAGTAGAAACAGTAGACCCATGATAAAGGAGCCAGTCCCGCCTGCCAACTGATAACATCTAAGTGCTTGATAATCTGGTGACTACCGTGTCGAGACTAATTGCGACAATCGCAGCTGCAAACTGTTCCGCTTCTGTTTAAATATATATGAATTGACTTACATTTAAAAATCGCTCTAAATTAAATATTATGTAAACTATAATTTTAATATAGGTACAAAATAACTCTATAATGTATTATTGTGTCTACAGTATATTTTACAGCATATGTTCTAATGTTAAACCTAAATATAATATATTTAAGATCGTATTTACTTTTACCAATTAACCATAACAAAATATAAAGGGTATATAAATCACCTTTCTAATTTCAGCACAATTTTCAAAAGAAAGAACATATTTATTTTTTAATACAACTTATAGGTCGTGGCGACCGCAATCTGCCTAACCGAAATTATATGTTTTGGTTTTTCTAGTTATATAGTTATTTTCTTCTCTGTTTATCGTTTAATCGAATTACAATAGATACACGAAAATGTATTAAAGTTATCGAAAATTTAGTTTATTCTCGTCAAAAAATAGAATCAAAGAGTAAGAGTTGCTTATATAATATATATAACAAATTTCTCACGCATACCTTGGGAGCTTCTTTTTTTTACGGAAAACAGCAAATAAAGATACTTTTCGAACCGCAGCCAAAGCGTATTGTTTTTATTTTTATCCGAATTCAAAAAAAGGAGGGGGTTCTTAATTCGGTTGTATTTTTTTTATATTTGTTACCTCAGAAGTCCGTCATTTATAAACCGATTTGGATTTTTTTTTTTATTCCAAAAGATATACTTTAAGATTGGTCTCATATAAATTTCACTAGTATTGGATCTTGAAGTTGTAAGATACACCAAATAACGCTAACTGCTTATAAGTTTTATTTATATTGATGATTCTCTTGCATGTCATTGCGCTCAAGATTTAGAAAAGAAGTTAATTGTAGACCTACCCTAGATATGTATTTAGGCCAAAGTCACTTAAAAGGGAGAAACAAAAAAATTTTAAGAAAAAAAAATTTAAAGAATTAAACTGAATTCAAAAAAAATGCTGAAAAGTACGAAATAACTATCCTTTACTAATCAAAACTCAAGTACAAAAATGACTTTATATATACGATACAAATATCTTATATATTTAAATTTGACAGTTATTGGAAGTCGGTGCCAAATCAACATGCAACTACAGAAATTTTATTAGTTTGGTAGGCTTGGCATGGAATTCGCTAAATGTCTACTTTAATTATATACATCTATACAATGATATTATAATATTTGTATTATAACATCATTGCCTCTATAGGTATTTGTACCCTATTATCTATTTCAAGAGATATTTTTATACTTGAGTTTTGATTAGTAAAAAAATATTTATTTTGTACTTTTCAGTATTTTTTCTTAAATCTGTTTAATGTTTTTCCTAATTTTTTTATAATTACAACATTGTAAATAATAATATGATATGATATCTACTAAAGAAAAATTTTCGGAAATGTCATTGTAACTCCAAATTTATTTATATTTTGCACAGCTTGAACAACTATTGTAACTGCTTAAAACACGTGTTTTACCACACAATACAAAACGTTTGTACGTATGTATGTTCATCTATTTCCTCACAGAATCGAAACCATTTCGACGTACCTATTAGATATAATTGGATTCCTCTCAATCAGTCGCAGGTTATGACTACATTATTCTTTGAAAAACTTAATACGTTACGACAAAAACCAAGGGTTAAAAAAAATTTATCGGACCTCATCATGATGGGTACTAAATTCGTGAGCTGAACAAGGTCAATTCAAAAATATATGTAACACATAGGATACAAGTATTGTGTAGAACAATATTTTTAACGATCAATAGAAAAACTGGCAAACAAGATAAAATAACGGTAATGCCGTGAATTTATAGATAATTGAATTATAATTCCTTGAGTCGGAGGCCATAAGCAATGGAACTTATATGATAATACTAGGTAGGTATACATCACGATTTGGTATTTTTCCGGTATGTCCGTGGGAATTTTTACGCCTCTCAGAAACATTAAGAAATAAATAATTTTGGGCGAAAATGTGTACGAAGAATGATGAAATTTGAAGAAGCCAAAGAAATATGTAAGGACCGCGCCGCTTGGCGCTCTATACTCTCTGACTACCCCGTTAGGGATCCAGCGCTAAGATATGTATGTATGTTACACAAAAGAAATGTTATGTTTATTACATGAAATTGTTAGAAAAATATGAAGTGTCGGAACTCCTCTCTCCATGTTTCCATCACTTACATCACTGTATAGCTCTTAATTTAACGTAATTAAACTTAATCTTAATTCAACATACTCCTTTTTGTTACTAGCACTGTATGGCTTTGGGGCGACTCGGAGATCTTGCACTCGTATCATTCCGGTGTTCTTTTCAAATTTGCTGCAACCATGCAACCTTAAAGCATCACTGACTGTGTGGCTACTCCTGAAAGCTACGAACTGAGATCGGGATCGCCGTCGATTTCAGCCGCCGTATCGACAATGTCTATCTCATATTGTCCTCGGTATTCGGTACCTCGGTATTCGGTATCCTCATATGTCATTTACGGTTGCCATTTCGTAGCTTGTCAATCCCACTCATTACAGTCCCGAGGGGACCATGTGAGGAGTAGAATCTCTGCCGATCCTCGAAAAAAGCAGCACATTTCTCTGGGTGCAACTCGTAATCCTATTGGTCATCTCGCTCATAATGGAATTCTCGTTGGAAACATAAGAACGCCGTGGTGGGGGAGTATCAGCGGCAACGTCACACTGCCAATCATCAGCAGCGGCGGGTTCTCAAGAGACGCGTTGTCACGCCGACACAAACGGGCTTACCAGTACCAGCTCTGGGCCCGCAGCCTCAGACGACCCACAAATCTGCTCGCTGATATGCGTTCGACGGCTTTGTAAACTAAAGTCTGAAACTGATCGGCAATATCACCCGATGCAGATGTACATCTGGCTCCGACGTGGTGGATGAACATTGCACCAGTCAGCCCACCGGTCCAGGATAGTCTCCGTAGCAAAAGGCCGACGAATTCATTCTGGAGGTGGCGACGTACACTCACGTCGTACGCGTTACTCTGTTACACGACTATTACTCGCCATTAGGGAACGTACCCATACTACGTGACCCATTCAGGGAAGGGAGGGGTCTTCAAAAATCTCACGCTTGGTCACGGAGGGGGGTTGCTCAGGTTCTTGTCACGTAAGCAATATCCTCCAGGGAAATCTCGCGCTTTTTCTATAAAATTTTTCTATAAATACCCTACGATACATACTGCCCATCTATTAAGAATGACATCACCGAAAGAACATACTCAATTTGTGGACCTTATTTTGCCTCAAAAGATCCATGAACAACCATCGAAAAAACATGCATTGTGGTGCAGTGGACAATGTGTCTCGCATGCGATCTCCGCGGGTTCTATCCAGGAGACCACAAGAGGTCTTATGTGTCGTAGATGAAAACGTGGAGTGGATAGACGTCGAGGCCGTCGGTGAGGAGAAAATAATCACGTCTGAGGAAACTCCTGATACTTCCGCCCCAATGATCTTTGATGCGTCCAAGTGGATTGATGCTGGAAACGTGCTCGTTGAAGATGATTGAGATGAAAAATAAATGTGAATAAAAGAAAAAAAAAACTTTTGTTTTCGTAATTTAAGATCCTGTTACAGCATGTTTTTATATAAGTTTTTTCTTCTTGATGATATTTTTTTCACTTGTAGTTAAAGTTTTATTATTTACACGCAATTTTGGCGTCACGCTGCAAACGCCGTATAAATAAAGACAAATATGAGCCAAATTAAATTTTTTTTAACTTTCTGTTTGCAAAAAAAGATTTAAAACCATATTTATAAATTACTACGTGACAACTAGAGGGGGAGGGAGGGTCTTGCCATATACTACGGGTGGTTACCGAGAGGAGGGAGGGGGGTAAGAAATAGTAAAAAATGAGTCACGTAATTTGGGTACATTCTCTTATTACAGCAACTGAAAAAAAACTAGTATCACTGTCTATCGCAGTTAGGGCAATGGGGCCTACACCACTTCTGACTTCCATTCTATTGAAGAGCACAGACCGTAAGCTCTTACAATAAAAGATGAGAACAGATCGAACATGGGATATTATTACCCATTATCAATATCAATATCATCAATATCATATTATATCAATATCAATAGCAATCAGTTATAAAAGAATAGTGAAAAAGTTACATCGTAATTTCATCCTAGCAGTATTCTTACCATCCGAAGTTGACAGCCAACAGCCGTATTCTCTGATCGCCACAAGACTGACTCGAATTCATATTGTCATCTATGTTAGAATTTATTATATCATAGGTAATTTATCACTTCTCCCTACTACCATTATACCATGTGGGGATAACGATAGTTAACATTTGCTTGCAAGTTTTTCTTATAAACACAGTAGGTACATCTACACTGATATTATGTCATACTCTTATATGTATAAGCAATTCTTCTATATACTTTCATCCATATGTTTATTATTATATGAGTTCACTGTCATGCAAAAAGCTTCAACGATTTTAATGAAAATCGTGAATAAGTCTCTGAATCACCAATAACTGCTAACTTTTAATCAATGTCTGTCTAAAAATTAATCAATCTTCTGTTCAAAAGTCGATAGTATTCATATACTTCGACGAAAGTGTGTGAGGAGAACGATCAATGCCAAGAGTACTGAATGCCCGAGGTTTTGAAGGGCGAAAGAGAGATAGTTTTGTATATTTTACTTTTACTAATATATAATATCTAAAAGTTTTGATTTACACAGTACGTATTTTTTTTTAGAATCTGTATTATGGATGCTTAGGTACTGGTGTGTTAAAATTTAAAAACAAACGAGCGTCTGCCCACGCTCTTTGCAGATCGTGACCTGCACCTCCGCATGCGCTCTACCGGCTAATTAACAATGCCGACATTATTTTACATGTATACCTATATTTCTAGTAGGTAGGTATATCATATTAAAGTTTTAATTTGTTTGCATATTTATTCCTGCACATATAATTAATTTATATATTACTATATATTTAACAATTATATAATTGCTATAAAATACCACACTGTTGTGTTACTTAATTGGTTCAATATGCCTAGGTAATCATTTTATTATTGTTAGCGGAACCAAGGAGTAAAAGATAAATAATTTATACCTAAAGAACGCAGAGCGGCATCACAAAGTGGAATGGTTCCGAATACTCAGGTGCGCCGACGACGGAACGTTACATTGTGGAGCCGCGCTGCGCAGCCAGAAAATAGAATTAAAAGACGCACCACAATGGAGCAAAGCCCTTTCAAAACTTACACAAATACATATTGGAATTCTAAATCCCACAGAAACAGACTTCAGGTGTTTCGGTGGACCACTTAACTACAAATAAACGGTTTCAAGGTAGAAACGACACATTTACATTAGGGAATTTTTCTTAAAATGTAACTTCGGTAATTGCGTTTAAAGGTGAAATTGCTGTGTCTTAGCCATTAACATTTCGAGTACCGTATGTTGTGATATTGTTGTGACTGACAATAGAATGTTAGCAATGTCGCGTAGCGATGAAGTGATGCATATCGATATCCTATTATATTCGTCTATCTTAATTTATCTAGATAATGTATCTGACTACATTTATTATATGTATGTATACTACTACCTATATATTATTATATAAATCTGCACAGTTCTGCATGTCTGTTTTATAAATACGTATTAGAAGATATTTTGCTCTGACCCACCGAATCGGGAGGGTAAGTACTGTTATCTGCTGGTATCATTGTAAAAACTAAAAACAAAAATGTTATTACAATTGCTCGGCGATTTCGTAAATGTGTATGATCAAAAACTAAATTCTAAAATTAAATCGAAAACTTTAGAATTCAAGAAATTTTACGAAAATGTCCTAGTATATTATGTTTACGAAAATATCCTAATGGTATGTATTTTCTCTTATCTCCTAGCAACATTTGTAATTAATTGTGCTCTTCTAAGACAAGAAATTTCATCCAATATTTATTTATATTAAAAGTAATAATAGATAATAATACCAATTCTTTTGACATTTATTGTTATTTGATATTTCAATAAATAGTCATTTTACAGCAGCAACCAATGATAATATTTTAAATTGAAAATAGTGCCATCTACTCAATAAGTAAGACAGTTGAAAATAATTACTGAATAACAGATGTCACTACGGAGCATAATAAATCTACTACGGCATAAAATTATATGCCATCTATTGAGTAATAGAATAAAATATTATATGTTTGAGGTCACCAAAATTTTTTAAAATGGCAACTTTGTTCTATAAAAGCTAGCGCCATTTTAGAAAATGCTTTGTTTCGATTGGTCATTGCTTGCGAAGGGTGTTCTCCTATTCGTTAGCATGGCAGTTGGCAACTATGATACAAAATCAATATCCGCCATTTTGTGTTGTTGCGGCGTTCATGGACACGGGCTGATCTACAAAATTTGGAAATAATATCTATCCGCCTTGCAGCCATCCATGTGTGTATTTTCTTGGTAAGCTAAATACTTCTTATCTGTTACTCATATTTAAAATTAATATCTGTATTTTTCGCACTCTGTATCTCCACGACAGATTTGTCATATCATTCGTGGTCGTTTTAATAGTGCTAGAATAAAAAGCTCACCCATTTGAAAGCACAAATCTATTCTGTTTTCGTTAGTTACGAGCCTAACAAAAGAATATAGGTGTGAACCACGTGTATTTTTTTATTATAATGTGCTTATAAGCTCGGACAGTTATAGGTAAAATATTATTTTAATTTCAGGACGGCATAAAGTCGCCGCAAAATGTATCTATACAGCTTGACTCTTCAAGGGTCTACATCCATCACTCATGCTGTACACGGAAACTTTTCCGGCACGAAACAACAAGAAATCGTGATATCACGTGGTAAAATCTTGGAACTCCTTCGTCCAGACCCCAACACCGGTAAAGTGCACACTTTGATGAAAGTAGAGATATTTGGAATCATCCGGTCTATGATGTCATTCCGTCTTACTGGCGGAACTAAAGGTAAATGAACTTTTACGTAATAAGTAATAACCACATGCAGTAGTCTAAATTGGATTTTTGTGTCACCACGTGGTTTTTTGTGTTATTGTAAAAGATTAATATCTACATAAACATGCTGAAGTCATGACATTGGTAGTAGCTACATTTCTACTAATTTCATAATTTTTTCTTTTCTACAAATCATCACTCACAGACCAATACAGTCTATTTGCCCGTTCCACAAGCAAGGCCGTGTGTGTAAATAAGCTAGTTATAAATAATTTGTAATGCATTGTCTTGCTCCATACTCTTAATACAAGAGAAGTATGGGATAACTAGATGCAAAGATGAAGCATGCCAACGCGTCGCTCTTGGTGACCATGTTTAGTTGCTGGGATGTATGTAGTGATGGCACAACTTATTCAAAAGAAAATTAAATTTAAAAATTAAAAAAAAATATGTTTCAAAAGCTATATTTCTTTTCAGATTACATTGTAATTG
The DNA here is from genome assembly GCA_907165235.1 of Zeuzera pyrina. NCBI lineage: Eukaryota > Metazoa > Arthropoda > Insecta > Lepidoptera > Cossidae > Zeuzera > Zeuzera pyrina. The sequence continues at coordinate 9,100,776 of OU015629.1, forward strand.
GATCGGACTCTGGGCGCATTGTGATCTTGGAGTACATACCAGCCAAAAATATATTGGAAAAAGTTCACCAGGAAACATTTGGAAAATCAGGATGTCGCAGAATAGTACCTGGGCAATACTTAGCTATAGACCCCAAAGGCAGAGCTGTTATGATTGGTAAATATTTTATTCAATTATTTGTAAAAAATAATACCTAATTGTGTTCATTTTCTTAAAAACTTATTTCTTCACAGGTGCAATTGAAAAACAGAAACTAGTATACATATTGAACAGAGATGCTGAAGCTAGATTAACAATATCATCTCCACTGGAGGCTCATAAATCTAATACTTTGGTTTACCATATGGTTGGTGTTGATGTCGGCTTTGAGAACCCAATGTTTGCATGTCTTGAAATTGATTATGAGGAAGCAGACTCTGATCCTACTGGTATGTATTAACTTAGTGTCTAATGTTAATGTGTATATTTAAATGTATTGGCAAGTCCTCATTTTCTATAAAAAAATTACAAATTTAATTTCATTTATACATTTGGTATTAAGTTTAATTATACTGCTGAGTTTTTGCTTATAGACATACTTCTTTAGAAATAAGTAATACAATTTTTGAAGGATAAAATTAATGAAAATATTTATGTTGAAAATTTATATTAAATCTAAATATGTAAAGAATGTCTCAAATATAATTTTAATATAATTATTCTTTATCCCACCTATGAAAAAAACAAAATATCAAGTGATTATTTCGAGGTCCGTGTTTCTGACTGGCAGTGACGTCAAATCCTCTTTCTATGATTCTGTTTATTAAGTAGTTATGTAAAATATTCTAAAGTCAAGAATTTAATATGTATTTATTTATCTTAATCAGGTGAAGCTGCTCAGAAAACCCAACAAACTCTGACATTTTACGAATTAGATTTGGGTCTAAACCATGTTGTAAGAAAATATTCTGAACCACTAGAGGAGCATGCTAACTTTCTGATCACAGTGCCCGGAGGCAATGATGGTCCATCTGGTGTACTTATCTGTTCTGAAAACTATCTTACATACAAAAATTTAGGTGACCAACATGATATTCGTTGTCCAATTCCACGACGTCGTAATGACTTAGATGACCCAGAGCGAGGCATGATTTTTGTCTGCTCGGCAACACACAAAACGAAATCTATGTTCTTTTTCTTGGCTCAAACTGAACAAGGAGATATCTTTAAAATTACAATTGAAACTGATGAGGACATGGTTACAGAAATAAAATTGAAGTATTTTGACACAGTACCAGTTGCAACTGCAATGTGTGTTCTGAAAACTGGATTCCTTTTTGTGGCGTGCGAATTTGGTAATCAGTAAGTACATTTATTAAACATCATTTTTCAATGCATTATGACTCTGAGTTTGGAACAATTTCAAACTACACATTTATTTCTAACATGCTATATAAGTAGTCTTCGAACCAAGGTCCTCCCTTATATGTGGGGTGAGTGCACACTGATGGAGGACATACAAGATTACCACATCACTTCTCATTTAATTATCAGTTGACACAAACAAAACATTGAATTTGTCTTGTCTTACAGCTATCTATACCAAATCGCTCACCTAGGTGATGAGGATGATGAGCCAGAGTTCAGTTCTGCCATGCCTTTAGAAGAAGGAGACACTTTCTTCTTTGCCCCAAGGCCATTGAGAAATTTGGTTTTAGTAGATGAACTAGATTCCCTCTCACCAATTCTAGGTAAAGTATAGCATCATTGTTACATAATTTACTATAATATATTCTATTTTCCAATGATGTAAACATTTTCGCTCCGTGTTTCATCTGAAATACATTGACGATTACTTAACCAGATCTGAGTTGTCCATTAAACAATACAAACTCGCACAAACAACAAATACAATTTTAACTTGATCCTGTTCCTCCACAGCTTGCCATGTGGCGGACTTAGCAGGTGAAGATACACCTCAAGTATACTTGGCTTGTGGTCGAGGACCACGGTCTTCTATAAGAGCATTGAGGCATGGTCTAGAAGTAGCAGAAATGGCTGTATCTGAGTTGCCTGGTTCACCAAATGCTGTATGGACTGTACGACGTCACAAAGATGGTAAGTTTTTCCAGTACGTTATTTATACAATAATAATACATTTTAACCTTACTGTTTACATACAATGTGACAAAAAGTTCTTATAAATAAAAAAAGTTCCACACTGCTAAGAAAAATGTGCCAGATGCTTATCTTTTCATACATGTTGTAAAAGCTGGCCAGAAAATTCAATTTATTATAAGGAACTTTTATAGAAGACTGTCTTTGCAGCTTAACAGGTGGTTCTAGTTTATGTTCTATAAGTCAAATACTGATGAAAGTACCATCAAAATATAATTTTGTCCTCCATCATGTTACTCTGTCCATCCCAGAAGGGAAAGGATGTAATGATATATGTATGTGAAAGTAGCAAATGTCTTTTCAAAATGGAACATCACAGATTTTTTTTTTTCTGTAATGTTACTGAACTAGGAGCATATAATGATTAAAACTTAGGTCCGTGTTACTGAAATGTCATGACGCTAGCATATCCACTTATGAGTGCTCCTCTTTATCAACAAATTACTAATTAAACCCTGGTTGTTTGTTATACATAAACACCAGTGGTTTTTCTTTTCAGAATCTACTATCGGCTGATGAAAGAGATGGTTTCAACAAACTCAAAGGTAGGCATCGGAGGTCCCTTTCGTCATCACTGCTGGCTGCTTGCTACTGAAGATTATTAATGCAAAAACAAGTTATTGATATGATTCTATTTTAGTGTTTTTCTTTTGGTTGCAGAGGAGTATGACTCTTACATCATTGTGTCGTTCGTAAACGCCACACTCGTGCTGTCTATCGGTGAGACCGTAGAAGAAGTCACAGACTCAGGATTCTTAGGAACCACGCCAACTTTAAGTTGCCATGCTTTGGGGAATGATGCCTTAGTACAAGTTTATCCTGATGGTATTAGACATATTCGTGCAGATAAACGAGTCAATGAATGGAAGGCACCTGGGAAGAAGACCATTGTAAAATGTGCTGTCAATCAGAGACAAGTAGTAATAGCCTTGACTGGTGGTGAACTAGTCTATTTTGAAATGGATCCGGTAAGTCTTATTTTAACTCTATTACTAACACCCTAATGTAGCTACGAATAGTATTGGACCGAAGCTAGTTCTTACAACTGAAACTGAATTTCAGTCTTATATCTGTTTCAGCCAAAGCTGAGCAGGAAACTTCCTAATTGTAATTCGAGCAATTCTTGTGTGTTGTTTGATTTTAGCTAATTTCAAAAGTTACATTAAATTAATATTTCTGTTGCTCTAAAAAACTGTTGTATTTTGCATGGTATAGCATGAGGTATCTTAAAACCGTACAAAGTTTCATCCCCTTTTCTTTTCTTAGGGGTAGATTTTTAATAAAGAAAGTAGCCTATGTCTGGTCTCCGATATCCAACTATCTCCATGCCATATTTCATCATAATCGTTACAGTGGTTTAGCATTTCCCATACAAAGTTTATTCCGTTTTCACCCCTTTAGGGTAGATTTTCGAAAAAAAAAGTAGCCTAACATTTGCGCAATCACATGTTCTACTATATACCCATTTTCGTCAAGATCGGTCAAGCCGTTCTGGAGTCAAAAAAGGACATACAGACAGACGGATAAAATGTTAAAAAAGGTAGAATCGAAATCAGTCATAAAATGAATATCTATATCATAAAATTGGACAGTAAAATTATAGTTACATATAAATTCTAAAGATTTATATAGTAGTGTATAGATGTATAGAAACATATTGAAAAGACGCGCTAGCTTAGTATAATTAGCAACTGACTAATTTTTTAACTCAAAAATACCAACTGGCTAAATCGCAAATAAATTATTATTAAGTAGGAACACTCAAAATAAACATTTAATCATGAATTAACAATGGCTAACACAATATTTGTTTTTTTTTTCGAACTGATAAAGTAGTACCAAGTACTATTAACACTGCTAGAGGTATCTCGGATGTCTTATCGGTATCCACTGCTCCCAAAGTACTCGATTCTATGAGATTAAAATTAATGTGTATCGATGTTGAAACTGAAACAAATTTCATATACTGTGTCCGATATAAATCTCTGCATGACAGGGCCGCTTAACAAAAGGTGTATTGTATAGTGGACATCAAATATTATTTCTCTTAACAAACAAATACTACCGACGTGTTTGCGGGCCGTTCCCCCGGGCGCGGCCCGCGAGAGTGGCGCGTAGCTGCCCCATGCAGTGACAGGCCCACGACGTCGCAGAGCATGCGGCCTCCCCTTGCGAGTCGAGGCCGGCCCTCGGCATATTCCATAGCCAAGCTGGAGTCGCTCAGACTGTGAAGGCGGCCAAACCATGCCGTGGACAAACACATTTCCATTAGAATATTATTTGTGCAGTAATCCAGAAGTGTGTTTTATCAATATTTTTATTGCATTACAGACTGGTCAGCTAAATGAGTACACTGAAAGAAAGAAGTTGTCTTCTGATGTATCATGTATGGCATTGGGATCAGTGGCAACAGGTGAACAAAGAGCATGGTTTTTGGCCGTTGGTTTAAATGATAACACTGTTAGAGTCATCTCCTTGGACCCTTCGGTAAGATTTTTTTCAATTAAATAATTTTTATATAACAGTAAAATTAAATGATGATACTAGGACACCACTGAATGCATTTGATTACAACCCCAAACTGCGTTAATATTCTAACTGAAATTAACCCCTATTTAAAAGAGTTACTTGTCATATGCAAGAAATAAAGCTGTATTATATTTCAGGATTGTTTAGCACCACGCTCAATGCAGGCTTTGCCTGCTGGAGCAGAATCACTTTGTATAGTAGAACAACCATTTGAATCTGGATCTAAGTCTGCTCTCCACCTCAATATTGGATTAAGTAATGGTGTTCTTTTAAGAACCACATTAGACCCTGTAAGCGGTAACCTCGCAGATACGAGAACACGGTAAGGCACATTATTTTCTTCCATTATATAACTTTTAACTAATGTCTGCAGTTTGTATTCAAATTTTGTCACTTTTTTTTTCATTAATACCAATGATGTTAACTTTTTGCTCCATGTTTCGTCTGAAATAAATTGTTGATACTTAACCAGATCTGAGATATCTATATCTTGGGGAAGTAAATATTGTCTTAATATATTTTGTTAAAATGTTTATATAATTTTTAGGTATTTAGGATCAAGGCCAGTAAAATTGTTCAAAGTGCGGGTACAAGGTTCAGAGGCTGTACTTGCAGTGTCTTCGCGAACTTGGCTTGGTTACCATTACCAAAATCGTTTTCATCTCACACCCCTCTCATATGAATGTTTAGAATATGCTGCAGGATTTAGCTCGGGTAAATACTTAAGAGTTTAATTAGGCTCTGTTGCTCCCCTTCCAACACTTAACAATATAGTTATTAGCCTTGTTACAATCATGGGACTAATTCAGAATTTCAAAGTACAAACATTGAATGAAGAAGTCTTAGACCAGGATGTTCAAATTATTTACAAAAAAAAACTAGGTATATTTTTTTTAATATATGAAACTGTTGAATCAAATGATCTATTTCTCAAGTTTAACAATAATATTTTAATAAATACATTATCCATCATCCAAGTTTTAAAGACTTGACATTTTATTTTACAAATCTCAACCCTATTGCGTCACCTCTGCCTCATCCTGTCAATTCGTTCAATATCTGCAATTAATTTCCTAATCTTACAATGTGTGAGGAGAATAATGAGATTTGAGGAAACGAAAGAGGTATGTAAAACCGCACAGCTTGACCGTCCGTCCTCTAACTACCCCGTATGTCTTAAAAATCTTGAAAATTTCGCTTTCTTTCGAAAACATTAGAATGAAATGTGTAGTATGTACAGTTCTGCAACTGTTTATTAACATTAACTACAAACAAACACTACCGACGTGTTTGCGGGCCGTTCCCCCGGGCGCGGCCCGCGAGAGTGGCGCGTAGCTGCCCCATGCAGTGACAGGCCCACGACGTCGCAGAGCATGCGTCCTCCCCTCGCGGGTCGAGGCCGGCCCTCGGCATATTCCATAGCCAAGCTGGAGTCGCTCAGACTGTGAAGGCGGCCAAACCATGCCGTGGACAAACACATTTCCTTTAGAATATTATTTGTGCAATAATCCAGAATAGTATTTCAACAGTGCTATTATTCTTTTATAAATATATTTACAAAGTATTCCTGAGACACTTACTGTATAAATTTCAGAGCAATGTGCGGAGGGTATTGTGGCGATCTCATCAAATACATTGAGGATTCTTGCATTAGAAAAACTCGGAGCAGTGTTTAACCAGACATATGTGCCCCTGGACTACACACCAAGAAAGTTTGTCATCAATTCAGACAATAACCACATAATTATTCTAGAGACTGATCATAATGCTTATACAGAAGAAATGAAAAAGCAACGAAGGTATTTATAAGAATAATACAAATGTTTTCCTTTCTGGTTTTTCATGATGACCAACAAACACACAAAACCGATAAATATGTGGATACCCCTGCAGTACTGATTAAAACTTATTAAAATCTCTAACCTATTAGTGTTTAATAGTATACTAAACCTATTTCATTCACACAGAGTTCAAATGGCACAAGAAATGCGAGAGGCCGCTGCTGGTGGGGGACCAGAAGAACAACAACTTGCTAATGAAATGGCAGATGCATTCCTTTCTGATGTATTGCCCGAAAATGTGTTCTCATCTCCAAAAGCAGGGGCAGGTAAGATTTTAACATTGAATAATCATTTTATATGTATATTGGTGGATAAGAAAGACAAATACTACAACAAAAAAAAAACAAAACTTAAGTCACATTTTCAATGATCCTTTATTTAAAGGGCAATCCTAATGCTTACTTTGTGTCATATGCAATGTGAAACTAGTGTATAATAAACAAAATATCAGCATAAGATCTTGCCAATGTTCATGTACTCGAAAAATAATGTACAGGAATGTACACTGATTCTAAAAATATGAAGATTGTGCTAAATTAAATTAAAACAAATATTGTGATAAATATAATAGCCACATTCTCTGGGCAAGAGTGGTAACGTCACTGTACATACTGGCTCTAATCGGGTGTGGCTATATCATATCCCTGCATTAATCCCAGATGACTTTTCATAAGTCATTTGATTCAAGTATGGGAAACATTTTAAATATACAAACTTTAGAATCGGCATCTCTGTACAATTTAATTTATTTCCCAGAAACAGCGATTATAAGGAAGCGTATCTAAATTCAAACAGAATATTTTTCATCTTGTATAATCTACTGATTGAAAGAAAAGACATCCCAATTCATTTTAAAAATAGAAAATTATAACAAAAACTACTTTCAAAACTTCGACAGATGGCTGTCTATTTTCTATGTCTATTGTTTCTGGTGAGAATATCTTATCCCAATGTCATAAACAAAGCACATAGGACTGCATGCCACAGGTGTGGACCCTAATGTTAATTGTTTCTCTCATGGCCATCTCTTCATGGCTCTGTCCCGTGTTAGTTACGCAAACAAGCTCCTTAGTTCGTGTTTCCGACTATACTGCATTAACTGTTACAAATCAAACTAAAATTCCACGTCTATGAAGTCGTGGACATAGCTAGTATGAAAAATTACATAATTATAAAAAATTTGTGTGTTAAACCAATGTATGATATATTGTTAGGTATGTGGGCATCGCAAATCCGCGTGGTAGACATGGGTGTAAGCGGTGGTCAACCTGGAACTTTATTCCGACTACCGCTAGAACAAAACGAAGCAGCTGTCTCCTTGTGTATCGTACGATGGTCGGCACACGCAGAACATGCTCATCCTCACTTAGTGGTTGGGGTCGCCAAAGACATGGTACTCTCACCACGGTCCTGTACAGAAGGCAGTTTACATGTGTACAAGGTAATAATTACACTATTCGTTGTATACTATATAAACCAAGTGATAGCTGTTATACACCAATTTGGAATTATCGTATTATATGAACAAGCTGCAACAAAATATTTTTACTTGATGTCATTCTACGTCCATAATAATAACATGCCCCTTCCCCGTCGAGGGCAGTGAAGATCAAACCCATGCCTTGGACAAACTAACACAAGTATTGTGTGTCAAGACATACATTATCTTCATGATATACCCCTAACAGTATAGTCAGAGAGGATGGATTACAATTAATTAACTATGAGATTTCAATTTACGTAATAATAATGCGCCCGACAATACACACCGATCATCTGATCTCAAACTAGGGTAATTCCCTGTGTTATGAGTACCAGACGACTACTGGGGGCGTCTCCCAGTACACCCAGACTCGAGACAATCTAGAAAATTTCGTTTCCTAAATTGACTCGACCGGCAATCGAACCCGAAACCTTCCGCGCTTAGATACCACTGCGCCATCGAGGTCGTCATTAACAATAACATAACAATACATAAACAATAAAAACTAAAATTATATATTTTTCAGATATACAACACTGGTAAATTGGAGCTGGTCCACAAAACTCCTATTGATGAATATCCCGGTGCGCTCGCCCCATTTAACGGCAAGCTTCTGGCGGGCGTCGGCCGTATGCTAAGACTGTACGACATTGGCAGACGGAAACTTCTGCGAAAATGCGAGAATAGACACATTCCAAACTTGATAGCCGATATAAAAACTGTTTTTCAAAGAATATATGCATCGGATGTCCAAGAATCTGTATTTTGCCTAAAATACAAAAAGAGGGAGAACCAACTCATTATTTTTGCTGATGATACCAACCCCAGATGGATCACAAATAACTGCATCTTAGATTACGATACAGTTGCAATGTCAGATAAGTTTGGCAACATTTCTGTGATGAGATTACCTCAATCGGTCACAGATGATGTTGACGAAGATCCTACGGGAAACAAGGCTTTATGGGATAGAGGTGTGTATTTTATATGTAATAAGGCTAAATTCACGCAGAGAGTAGCAGCAAAACGGCCTATCACTTTAAGTGCTAAAATTGATCAGTATTTTAAATTTCATCAATATTAAAACAGAATCGCCTGGTCAGGCTCGAAAGGTTTGCGCGGCTGCGGTGACAGCCTCAGCAAGAAATCTACTCGCGGCGGCAATCAAGTGATTCTATATTATATTTTAATATTTTAAGTTTAAAATGCATCAATTTCAGCAAAACTGCTTACCGCTTCGCTTTCGCCCGCTACCAGTCTGTGTGAATTAATCCTTTAAAATCGTGATGATACTGTATACTGAATCACACATGCTAGACTTATGAAAATTAATGATTCAACTAAAAATCTGATGAAAGTTTAAAAATTACATTGTCCTATATTCTAAATTGAAAATAGTAACCAGTTAAATTTTTACAGGTCTTTTGAATGGGGCTTCACAGAAAGGAGAAATTGTAGTCAATTTCCACATTGGCGAAACTGTGACGTCATTACAAAGAGCTACTTTGATACCTGGAGGTTCCGAAGCTCTTTTATATGCTACTGTCAGTGGTTCGCTTGGTGTTTTACTGCCATTCACGTCCCGAGAAGACCACGATTTCTTCCAACACTTAGAAATGCATATGAGGAGTGAAAACTCGCCACTGTGCGGTCGCGACCATTTATCGTTCAGAAGTTATTATTATTCAGTCAAGGTTAGTTTTTTAAATAAATCTTTTAGTAAAAATATCAGTTGCTATTTTATCTGATTAGCATATAAAAAATCATATTACATGTCACATAGCTGGGATACCTGTCAAAATAAACACTGTGAGTTGTGATTCATACAAATTATCGAGACTGGTTTATGACGTCTTATACATTGACACGCTACCTAATTCCACTATTTCATATCGTGTGTAATCTCATAGTTAACGCATCTGCTTCCACTCACGTGCCTATCAGAGAGTGTCTTTCTTAACTTAATTCTTTATCTCGCTCTTCTTGTATACCTTCTCTCTTAGATCCTTCAGCCTTCCTTCTGTCCTCTTTCATAATTCCTTCTTTTTCTTACTTCCTCTTTTATTATCCTAATCTTTATTCTTTCATTATCCTTATTTGCTAAATCAATCTTTAATTACATTTGATCTTATTTTTATTTTTTTACATTTCATATTTTGATTGTTTGACTGTATCATCTAACTTGCACTTTGCTTTCGTTTACATATATTTCTTTCCTGTTTTACATAATATACTTATTTTATTATATTGCACATTGTTTCTTATCTTATATTTCTTACTGTCTACTAACTTTTCTTTCTAACATTGCATGGCGCACAGATTAGCACATTTGCCAATGTCACGTATTAACATGAAGCACGTTCGAAGTTTTCGTTTTTTCATCTTATTGTAAAATTCCTCCATTAAAGAAATATTAGGCTTTACTGAAGTTATAAAGGACTTCTTGGAAGAGCACGAGAACTTCAGCTACACATGTTTATTTAGACCTACTTTATTCTTTTCACTTATACAGAACCTTAAAACACAATATACATAACTTTTGTACTTTAAAACTCCCAAAAATGTAAAATATAGAAAATCTAAATAAAATTATAACTTCTCACGTTTCCGCGAGAAAGTCGTCTACTACCTTTATGCATAATTAAAGCTAGCTTCTCAGGGGTCGGTAACTACTCAGGATGCCGGCGTTGGCAGGGACCCGATCTAATTCCTTGCCATCAGAGAGGTCTATAGGTCATTTAGAACTATTATAGTGTAGTCCCGCAGTAAGTCAACAGGCGCACCTCGTGGCGCGCCGGTGTTACACTGCGGGCAGACCGAGGCCGGCGGCGGGCGCTGCGCGGGCGCCGTACTGGCGGCCGCGCTTCGCTTCCGCCGGCCGCCTTCCCGAGAGTCGGCCGCGATGCTTATCTTCGCAGCCGTAGATGAGGAATGAACAGTCTTTTTTTTTAATACATTCACTGCAGTTGACACGTTGCATACACTGATAAGCGTTTCAAAAAAAAGTTCAATATAATAAGGTATTCAATGTTTACTATCCCTGTATAATTTCTACACGGCGTCGTTAAGGTTCTAATATATTACGTGTCTAAGGACAAGCGTGGAACAATTGTCCTGTCATTCATTACCTTTTACATAATTGCTGTACAATACTAAAACATACTGTTAATTCTTTGAGTAATTAGAGGATTGTCCTTGAGTAAACATGACATAATGAAGGGTCAATATATTAGTGTTGACAAACAACAAAAATAAGTAATTAGCGCGCCCAATAATTCCTTGTTGCTATGAGAAGACTTGAATCCGGGAAACTGCTTTGAAGACAGAGGTACTAACATCCGTGACAATACACCTGCAGTGGATGTGCTAAAATTAGTAAATCATTTCATACATTGTAAAATCAATTTCTAGTCATTCTAAGATCAACCTTTAATATACTATTTTTTCATTGCAGAACGTGATAGACGGTGACCTATGTGAACAGTTCAACTCTCTCGATCCATCAAAGCAAAAAGCAATAGCAAATGATTTGGAACGTACCCCTGCTGAAGTCTCCAAAAAGCTCGAAGATATTAGAACTAGATACGCATTTTAAGTTTGAATGTTCATGTATACCTTGTGATTTATGTGTAATAATAAAAAATCTATTAAAAATCTTTGTTTTTTATATTTGATTGGCTTATATTTGTTCACAATCGTAGTGCATGTATACAACGTACTAGCACAATTAGTTACTATCGTAAAATACTATCGTCTGAAGTGTGTAAAGTACGAAACGAAAATCGATTCGTTCTTCACATGCTTCACCCATATATAATTTTCTCTATACTCTTGCCAAATAATACCGAACAGCGAGGCCGACAAATCTTCGCCACAAATGTCTTCTTAGAAAGGCAGCGTGCGCGATTTGTATGTGTACGAGTTAACACGTGGTACGCACACCGCCAATATTTAGGACGAATATGAATTTATTGTAGCACCCATATAATAATAATATTTTGAGACATTTCACACAGCGCCATCTAGTCCCAAAGTAAGCATCAGAGTGCTTGTGTTATGGGTACTAGACAACTGATATACTACTTACATACTTTTCTTTTGTAAATAAATACATACATAGAAACCCAGACTCGAGGCGGGAATCGAACCCGCAACCTTCGTTTACTTTCCGACGCGCTTAGATCGTTGCGCCACGGAGGTCGTCTTATAGTGCAGTAGAATTAGATTATTATCAATTTACATTAATTGTGGTACTAATGATTTTTGGCACATCAATAGAGTTATAAGAGTCAATAGAGTTCGCAACTGATTTGGAAGTGCTGAAAATGGAGAAAATCTTTGATTTTTGTATAATTCCAAAACAAAAATTGTGGTACTAGTTGCGAGAATACCACAAGTTTGGAGTATGAATACCTAACTACTCAGGCAATTTGGAGCGGTTGCGACATACGGAACATACCTAAATTTAAAAAAAGTGATTTTTCGTCTTTATTTCCTAGGCAAAATTTGTGGTACTAGTTGCGAACTCACCGGACACTTGTTTTGGTCTAATATACTTAGTTTTAAGTTTGCAACCGGTTACAACCTACAGAACCCTAAGAAAATACTTTTTTCAAAATTCTACTTCCAGCAAAATTAGTGTAGTCAATATTATTGCTTATAGCACATTTATAGGTCGCATCCAACTGCTTTGTGATCGCAACTATTGAAAACACTACGGAACATAGTCTATTTTGTAAATGAAATATACCATAGATAAAAATATACCCTTATTACGCATATTTCGAGGGAAATGCGAGCGGCGCGGGAGACGGTACCTACGGCTCAAGCGACTACGACTCGCCATGCGATTCATTCATACATTGTTAAATATTAACGCATTAGCAAGCTATTATTCCAAATTGAAAATAGATGTACATAGACCCAAAAGTCGGAATGGTGGGGTGTTTTCTTTTTATAATTATGACAAATAGGCAATAATTTTATCTTAACAACTTTTGACAGTAGAAAAAAAAATTACTACACCGATTAGTTTTCGTTAAAAAAAATAGGCAGTCATTAAGGACTGCCGACAGAAGTGAAAACCTAAAATATGAAATAATGTAAAAAATTATGTCCAGTCAGACTATATACATTTTCAATTCAAATTACATTTATTTTCAAATATACCTGCGTATATTTTTCTACCTGAAATTTCGTTAGTATTTGCTAATAAACCCTAAATTTGAAATGAAAGTCAATTTGCACAACTAGGTTTGACTTGAACATCTAAGGCTTTTTTGCAAATTTTTCAGTCTAAAATGTGTATATTATAAGGTAATAAACAATAACTTTGCATTAGTAACCATATTTCTGAAAATTTAATATATAAATTTAAAAGTGTTAAAAAATTTAATAAATTTTTTAATTTTAATATCCACGAGGAAAATATTATCGAACACATAGAAATTTGTTCTACCACGCTAGTGAAATAACTCATAAGCATAATGCAATGAGTAAGTATTACATAAGTAATTCTCACTGCATTATGTATAGCAGAGGTCAAATATTGGGTCCTTACATATGAAATTAGCGTTTTTTCGTACTGACCACTTTGATCTGAAATATCTCCTCTTTGGTTAACAATTCCAAATTCAAATTTATAAATTCATTTAGCTGGTACATTTGAGTTTTGAAAACAGTCGTTCATTTGTTTTTTCCTCATTATTTTTTCTTTGGCGTCGCTTATTACCGTACAATGGAAAACATGAAATATCGGTATATTTACGAGTACGAGTTCTACCGTGGCACCAGTGCTGCAGAAACAGCTCGAAGGATTAATGATGTGTACGGCGCTGGTGTCGCAAAAGAAAGCACGGTACGTTTTTGGTTTCAACGTTTTCGTTCTGGAAATTTCGACATTCAGAACCAACCCCGTGGACGGCCGGAGACCAAAGTGGAAAATGAAGAATTAAAGGCTATTGTGGAAGCGGATCCATCACAAAGCACTTCAGAGATAGCTGCAAGCTTCGGGGTAAGTGACAAAACTGTATTAATCCACTTGAAGCAAATCGGGAAAGTAAAAAAACTTGAACGATGGGTACCTCATGAATTCAGTGAATCGAACTTGCAAACACGCGTCGACTGCTGTGTTACTTTGCTCAACCGACACAATAATGAAGGGATTTTTAATCGAATCATTACTTGTGATGAAAAGTGGATACTGTACGATAATCGGAAGCGCTCGTCGCAGTGGCTGAACCCTGGAGACCCAGCCAAATCCTGCCCTAAACGAAAATTGACTCAGAAAAAGTTACTTGTGAATGTTTGGTGGACTAGCGTCGGTGTCGTTCACTACAGCTTTCTAAAATCTGGCCAAACGATTACGGCAGATATCTATTGTCAGCAACTGCAAACCATGAAGGAAGAACTAGCTGCTAAACAACCGAGATTGGTCAATCACTCTAGGCCACTGCTGCTTCACGACAACGCAAGACCACACACTGCACAACAAACAACCACTAAGTTAGGTGAGCTACCATTGGAATGTCTGCGACATCCACCGTACTCCCCGGACCTTGCTCCAACAGATTACCATTTTTTCCGGAATTTGGACAACTTCTTACAGGGAAAAAAATTCAACTCCGATGCGGCAGTCCAAACCGCCTTCAAAGAGTTTATTGCTTCTCGCCCCCATGGTTTTTTTAGTAAAGGGATCAATGAACTACCTATGAGATGGCAAAAGTACATAGATAACAACGGTGCATACTTTGATTAATTAAATATATTTTACAAAAAAAAATTGACTTTATATTCCTCTCGTTCAAAACGCCAATTTCATATGTAAGGACCCAATATAAAAAGAAAGAATAAATATCGTCGTGACGCGAACTCATAGAATTTTACGCATTCAAAATTTAATTTAAATTTGGAATTCTAAGTACAATGAAAGACATCGATATTCACACTGAAATCATAGGTATTAAAAATCGATTTTATAGGTAAAGATCTAATAAAAAATCGATTAAGGTTAATGACTTTAGGTTCTACTTCTTTTTTGTTTTTGTATTATTGATGTTCTAGCTGTACCCGCGACTTCGTCCGCGTGGAAAATTTTTCCGTGACTTTTCCGAGTTAGTGTTTCTTTTTCACCCCTTTATGGGTAGATTTTTCCTTTGTGTTTTCCTTTAAAAAAGTCTATCACTGTCTTAAACATCGTAATTGATTCACCGGTTTAGCATTTCCCACACAAAATTTTATCCCCCTTTCCATCCCGTTAGGAAAAGATTTTTGATAAACGAAGCAGCCTATCGTCCACTCCCGGTTTCAAACTAGATAGTTTGAAACCGCCAGACCGCCGGCTAAACCGCCGGTTCGATTTTGATGGCACGGAGATCCATGCCATCAAAATCGAACTGGCAGTTTAGCCGTGAAAACGTAACGGACAGACAGACATACTTTTGCAAGAATAATACTTATTATTATGAGATAGTACGGATCGTATAGCATACTATGTACATTTTATGTTTAAGAAAAAATATTATTTTCGTAATCTGCACCGGGAGCAACTTCAAAAATGACACCCATATCATTTTACTAAGAGAATAATGTCCTCCATCTTGGATTTTAAGAACGTCATTTTCGTAATCTACACCCCGAAAATACTTAAAAATGACGCCTATATCAATTTATTGAATATAGTAAAGTCTGCCATTTATGATTTGAATATAGACATAATTTTTGTATTCAGTACTCCGAGAAACCTCGAAAATGATACCCATGTCATATCATTTAAAAAAATTGACATGCATTAATTTCTTTTTTAATTTTGACAAAGACGTCGATTTGAAAATAGACGTCTTTGTCATAATTAGTTCCCCGAAGAACCTAGAAATTTCACCCATTATCACTTTATACAAAAAATTAATTTCCGCCGAGTACCCAGCATGTGTTGCAATGCCGCACGTGCGCAGATCACATAATATTGTATACAGAAACCTTCTCCTGTGTTGTCCATTACATTGGATACCGATACTATAGAAGATCTTAAACAAAATTACTTCCTTTCGCGTAGCATCCGCTATATTTAATTTGTAGTTAGGACAATAAATCGATTTTTTTTAAATCACTGTCCTGTATAGTCAGTAAAATACAGATACACTGAATTTTTGCTAAAACAAAAAAAATCTGAATTATTTTTCGAAAAAAAAGAAGACATAAAAAGTCTTTTGTTTAAGCAATACTCATCACTCACCGACATCCCGTCTTAACTCAATTTTTATTGGAATATATTTCCAATAAAAATTTAGTTAAGACGGGATTTCAAATATTAAAAACAGTTATCATACGCAATGCTAATTTCAACGCTAGTCCCGTACCTGTATCGCCCGCCGCGCGCCGCCCGCATTCCCCTCGCAAGACTTATACTTATAAGTAATTATACGTACTTTTTATTTACAAAATAGACTAGGTTCCGTAGTGTTTTCAGAGGTTCCGATCACAAAGCAGTTGGAATACGACCAATAAATGTGATATAAGCAATAATATTGACTACACTAATTTTGCTGGAAGTAGATTTTGAAAATAGTATTTTCTTAGGGTTCCGTAGCTCGCAACCGGTTGCAAATTTAAAACTAAGTATATTACGCTAAAACAAGTATCCGATGATTTCGCAACTAGTACCACAAATTTTGCCTAAGAGATATAAGACGAAAAATCACTTTTTTTAAATTTAGGTATGTTTCGTATGTCGCAACCGCTCCAAATTGCTTGAGTAGGTAGGTATTCGTACTCCAAACACATGGTATTCTCGCAACTAGTACCACAATTTTTTTTTTTGAATTATTCAAAATTATTATTATATTTCAAAAAATTCTTTGATTAATTTCATTATTCAAATTAATCAAAGATTTTCTCAATTTTCACCATTTTCGGCACTTCCAAATTGGTTGCGAATTTAAGGTAATCATACACAGACATAACTCTATCGATGTGCCAAAAATCATTAATACCACAATTAATGCAAAATCATGCCTTATTTTGAGCTAATTCTACTGGACTAATAGAGAAAATTAAGGTAGCACCAGTTGGGGTTACATGCGACTGCTTCCATTTGTTTTTAATTCGTTCTTCACATCGTCACAAATACAAAGATATCTAAATCGCTTAAAGGAACGTATTATAATCCCTAGAAGCCTAAATAATTTTAGTTATTCTATTACAGAATTATCATTCTTCAACATAACTAAAAAAAATGAAATTTAACAAACATGAAAAACATCCGTATGCATTGTTTTTTATTATTATATACTTAGATGCAACTATTTATTAGTCAGTGCAAGCGAGATGTCAAAACTTTAAATCGAGTTTCAATAGTCTGTGCACAAGCCACCCTAAATGTATAATAACTATAGGAGATGCTCTAGACCGCACCCATTCCCAAAGTGGCCGATAACGCCCCCCTGTGGGCGCTGCAGGTCTAAAGGGGGGCGGTAAGGGACCCAGAAAAAAAATGGGGGCGGTGTGTAGAGGCCTGGGGGCTGATTTGTAATTTCATTTAGCTAGGAGGTCTAAAGGGGGGCGGTAAGAGACCCAGAAAAAAAATGGGGGCGGTGTGTAGAGGCCTGGGGGGTGATTTGTAATTTCATTTAGCTAGGAGGCATCTTAGACAACGACTGCATGAGCTCTCTACTCAGTAGACAAAATAAGTTTGGGAACCTAGACCTAGAGCATCTCACACCCAACGTATCCCGGCCGAGAGTAGGTAATTCAGTTACGCATAAGACTGGTGTCGGCCTTCTTTTCTACATACTATTCTTTATCTACGCCTCGCATTATTTTTTGCAGCAATAGAAATACCGACACTACTTACAGTCACTTTTACATTTTATTTCTCAATGACAAATCAGACTTGTAACCTTAGAACATAATAAATATTGGATAGCATATAAGACTTGCGTTTGAACTTTTGGACGTCACTTCCCCTACGACTTGGCGGCAGTAGATGAAGCAGGCAGGCGTTAGCCCTCGCCGCCGGTTTGAGAGATAGGTTGAGGCAGTTATTCAATAGCTGCCTCTAAGAAAGCTGTTCTCCTCCAGCTGGAAGGAGGCTAGTATGGTCATATTAAGGAAGGAAGGACGACCCGCAGTCTCCCTCTGCATATCGACCCATATGCTTTCTGGGTGAGGTCGGCAAGTTGTTGGAGAAGATAATTGCCACCCGTCTCAGCGGGCGCTTCAAATGCGTAGGGGCCGACTTGTCGGATTGCCAGTACGGCTTCCGACAGTAGACGCGATACTTTACGTCAGAGCACTGTCGAACGACGCAATAGTCCAGGGTAGAGTGGTGTTGGCGGTAAGCCTTGATATCGTCAACGCCTTTAATAGCCTGCCCTGGGGGTGATAATGGAGGCGCTCATCTACCATCGCGTAGAAGTTCATCACGCGTTCCGTAGAAGGTCCTGGTGCCCTTCGATAGAACGCCGAGCTCGACCACTGCAGGAATTATAGTGAATAAAAACCACACGTAACCCAGTGTCTCCCTCAGGGGGTTCTCAAGTCGATTAATGTAATTCTGCTTCTATTTATAATGTACGTATTTAGAAAAAATGTAGCTATATATAAATTACAATTGCATAGAATATCATTATTAGAGATGGGCCGAATGTGGTTTGAACCGAATACGAACTTCGTCCGAACATTCGGTGAAAATAAAAACTTCGGCCGCACTTCGGTTCAATTTCGCCGTGTATTTCGCCGCCAATAAAAAAAAACGTGATTTTTTTTATTCAATTTACGAATTGTAATTAAGATGTTTGTTAGAAGAATAGTAAGTTTATTTCATTTTTGTTACATGTCTAATTTTGATGTCTATTTAATTAAGCAAAGATTTTGAAACTTAAATTAAGAAGAAGTAATTTAATTTAATCTGTTATCGCACACGAGTTAAGGTTTACATGTTCCTCTAAAACTACGAAATCTAAAACTACATCTCATCCTCTTTACTGCTCCATCATAATATACATTATGGATTTATATCAATTTACTCGTAAATACAAATATAAGTATGTATTTCATAACTTAATGTGAAAATTTTTGAATCGTGCAATTTCGAGTTACCGATTAATCACTAAGTACGTCTCTGTATCGAGAATGTATTTTACTCATCTGGTGGTCAATAATAAAACTACTTCAAAAATCATGACACAAAGAGACAGATTCGCAACATGTGAATTTGACTAATTTGCGTTAGAGAATCGCACTACGGTACTCACCACTGTAACCTCCGCGCCCCGCTGTGCGTGTGCCGCTTTAGTGACCACCAGTGCGATTCTCTAACGCAAATTAGTCGAAATCACTTCTGAATCAGCGGTGACATTGTGAACTGTGAACTAGTATTCACTAAAGTCGACGGAGATACTAGCGCCGCCACGATGAGTGCGGCAGCGAGTCGTACTATAGTAAATGAATTTTTTGACGTTACGCTAAATAGAACAATCTGTGATAATTAAGTTAAATAAAACAAGTTTAATTTAACGTAATAATCACAAAAGTAGTTAAAATACACTAAGATGAAATATCGACTGAGATGTTTACTCTTAAAGCAATCCCCGACAAACTCGCATCCAAGATCACTGCTTCGCTTCTAGTGTTTGGTTTAGAGAATTCCATTTGAAGACCAAGTGAGTTCGAATGTGAAGTGGGGTGCATTGTCAAGCGAGTCTCCCTTGGGCGATGCGAGTTTTTACAGAATTGCATGACAGGTAGCAACCAGGTGGCGCGGCACGCTCGCTATTCTCGCTCGGCTCGCGTGTTGTGGTAAAAAGACCTAACCTAACCAAAATAAGTGTTATAAATACATATATCGCCTTGTTTATATTAAGTTACAAAAAAATTTACAAAATTTTACCCAATGTGAAACAATTTGAACCTTAGGCCGCATTCATCCTCACGTTTTCCTCCCAAACATTTGTTATCACCATTACACCTCATGTCCGAGCATTGTTATCTTCAGGCAGCAATATACATGCCTTATTTTAAAAATTGCCGCCATTTGCTCATAACAAAATTTGTGTACGCGCATGATAAAACAGCGCAAGAGAGACTGTTTTTTACCTTCTCTTCGGCGGGTTGGTTTAAATGGCGTCGGTGCTCTGTGCCTCTTTTTAAATAAAAATAAATAATAAAAATACGTAAAGTCCGTTAAAAACATTAACATTGTGTACACGAGTGTGTGTATAGTGTATTTATCCCTAAACAAAACCCATCTAGGATCCAGGACAAACGGCGGCGAACTAATCTGGCCATAGACACAACCTTAAAACAATAAAATTAATGTAAGTGTATTATTGTTTGTGGGATAGACCAATGTTCGAACCATGGGGGTTTATTCACATACGGCGGAAAGGCCGATCGTCGAAAAGCATAAATTCAATCCGACGGCTTGGATTTGTGAATACAACTATTTGTATTATGATATACATATAATATAAATATAATAATATTTCAGATTCGTGAATCGCGTATAGACAAAATCGTCGAAAAGTTTCCTGTCGGATACGGAAACTTGAGTTTCCGACGTTTGTGAATAACTCCGCTGGTATGGGGTTTATTAATACATATATTACCCAAATGCTAAAAATTGAATACAGTCCACTCAGTTATCAAACACCACATTAAAGTTTCAGTGATTGAAGTTGTAATCAAAATTTTATTGTGAAAACTGTAAATTTTGAAGATAACCATTTTTTTTATAGCAAACACAATTAATTTTAAAGATGCGATTTATATCAAAAGTAGCAAATTTATAGAGAAAACCGTCAATTTTAAATATTGAAATTTGTAGATAAAATTACTAATTCTATAGCTCCATTATATATATCCCTTTCTTTACGACTTCGTACAAAATTATTATTCAACTAGCTGTACTCGCGACTTGGTCTGCGCTGAAAATTGTTAGATTACACGTACAATGTACATGTATAAATATTAGTTGTACATATGTACAAAGATTAGTTTTGAAAAAGCCTACGTCTGCCTCCGAGGACATACTGTTTCTCTCATCACAAATTGGTTCAGCGGTTTAGCATTTCCCATTCAAAGTTTCATTCCCTTTTCGCCTTTGGAAGGATATATTTTTGATAAAAAAGCAGCCCATGTTTGTTTTCTGATGTCAAACTATCTCCATGCCCATCATAATCGGTTCAGCAGTTTACCATTTCCCTTACAAAGTTTCCCCTTTTTCACCCCTTTAGGGGTAGAATTTATAAAAAAATAAGTAACCTGTCATGTGAGCAATCACATGTTCTTACTAGCTACCAAATTTCATCAAGATCAGTCAAGCCGTTCTCGAGATATAAAAGGACATAGAGACAGAAAGACATACAACAATTTTAAAACTGGTAGAATCGAAGTCAGTCATATCTGGACTATATCTATCCAAAATTTGACGGTAAAATTGTAATTACAGACAGATGCTACAGATTTATATTATATTAGTATAGGTAACTATTTTCTTTTTCTGAATTTGCTTACATAGATGTATAATAAGGAATGGGTCTCGAAACGTCTCGTGTCTCGAAGTCACGGGACTTTAGCCAAAACACGTCTCGTATTCCGTGACGTTTGAGTCGACACTTGAGTCGAGATTATCTATACTATTATGAAAAGGTAAACTGTTTACATACATACATACATATCCTCACGCTGTATTCC
Organism: Zeuzera pyrina; assembly: GCA_907165235.1. Taxonomy (NCBI): domain Eukaryota; kingdom Metazoa; phylum Arthropoda; class Insecta; order Lepidoptera; family Cossidae; genus Zeuzera; species Zeuzera pyrina. Next base: position 9,122,478 of record OU015629.1, read on the forward strand.
TAACGGGGTAGTCAGAGAGGACGGGGCGCCAAATAATAACGAACAAACTTTGTTTGTATATAATGGATAAACTCAGACTATTCAACCGATTTCATAATTTCTTTCGCCTATAAAAACCTACATTATCAGCGAGTAACATGGGTTGTATTTTATTTTCAAAAAAAAATCTACCCGTGAGAAGCCGCGGCGGGTCGCTAGTGACATATACATGAACACTGTTCAAAAATGTTATAATGACATTAGTTACGAAAGGTCATTTAGTTCAGTATATATATATATATATGTTTAATATACGTTGGTTTTCTTTAACTGGCGATTTCCGATCAGTTATTAATTGTTCATTATTCTTTTTTTGAGAATTGCTTTAAGTAACGTTACAAATGTAAGAATGTGTTTTTTTTTAATAAAATTAATATTTTATTGATACGTCTCACCGAAAATGTGTCTGCGACTTCGTTGGCGTATAAATTATAGCTTTTATGTCTTATTCTTATGTACAAGCTATATTATTGTAGTTTCATCAAAATCCGTCCCGTAGTTTTTGCGTGAATGAGTAACAAACATCCATACATCCATCCTCACAAACTCACATTTATAACATTTGTAGAAATTTATCCAAAAAAGTAATATTCGCCATCTTAAATTTTAAAATAGACGTCATTTAATCAGCACCCCGAGAAACCTAGAATATGATACCTATGTCAATTTATCCAAAAAATTAATATTCGCAATTTTGAATTTAAAAATGAACGTCATTCTCGTAATCTGCACCCCGAGAAAACTAGGATGTAACACCATATCGATTTATCAAAAAAAAGCTAATATTCGCCATCTTGGATTTGAAAATGAACGTTATTTTTGTAATCAGCACTCCGAGAAACATAGAATATAATACCCATGTCGATTTATCCAAAAAAGTAATATTCGCCTTCTTCGATTTGAAACTGAACGTTATTTTCGTAACCAGCACCCCGAGATACCTAGAATTTCACAGCTATATCCCTTTTACAATAAAGGCAGGACACCTCTTCCTCTACGGATGCAAAACGAGGACGTCCTGTTTGTGATCGGGAATGAGTCACAGGGTGGCTGGGAGCCGAACAGACAGTGGGAACACTGCTCCGTGTACTGCTACCTGAGGGGGTAGACTGTCCCACAACAAGTATCCATGAGTCGTCTCGTCGTCTCGTCATGAATTTTATCAAATCTGAAAATAGTGGCAAATTTAGTAAGCTCAGTGCCTCCATCAAGTTGTTCAAATCTGAGCTGTAAATTTCTTGGCAACTTATTTAAAATTATGTGTAACAATAAAAATGACCACTGCTCCACAGGCAACTCTAATGTTCACAAGGCATTAATCGAGACTAGCAATGGATTTAACAAATTTCTTCTAAGATCAATAGCACGCGAAATCGCTGGCAATGCCAATATCTCAGCAACATAGGTGTCCGCTATGCGACGGACATTTGCATATCGATGCTCCAACAATCCACGGGCAGCTTTATAATTGGCATCCGTCACACTTAAGTGACGGATCAAATCCCTGGCCTGACCCCGGAGCGAAGCCATAAGATAAGCCAATTTCTGCGACGAGGACAGATCTGTGCGGCTATCTACTAGACTATCAAAAAGATTTAGAAACCCTACCCAGTGCCCGAGTTCGCCATCAAGGTTGGGTAAATCTAGTGAAGGAAGCCGGCTCGAAACTCCAAAGTATGAGTCGACGGCATCAGGCTGCGACCCAGCTGTGCAAGGCGCATCTAAACTCCGGATATGTTGTTCAATGTCATCGGCAAATTGCAAGAGACGATCATAATCGCTCTCAGCTGAAGTAAGCAAAGTGGTTTGTTTATAGACCGATTGAAATAAAACAAACACTAAATTTTAAGCAAAGTTCGTAGGCTAACACATAGCTGGCGCTACTAGTATTAAATCTATATGATTTTTAGTTATCCCTAACCTTCAAAAGATACGTGTATAAATTTGACAGCTGTCGTACTATTAGTTTGTGAGATAAAGCATTTTGAGTGAAGCAACTTTTGTTATTTTGAAAAAATGGATAAAAAGGAATTTCGAGTGTTAATAAAGCATTGCTTTTTGGCGAAAAAATATACTATTGAAGCCAAGGCTTGGCTTGATAAACATTATTCGGACTCTGCACCAGGAAAATCAACCGTTGAGAAGTGATTCGCTAAGTTTAAACGAAGCGAAATGAGAGTGAAGTTGATTGAGATAGCTGAGACCCTAAAGATATCAAAGGAACGTGTTGGACATATCGTGAATAAATATTTGGTTATGCGAAAGCTCAAAGTTGGTGCCGCGCGAGCTCACAATCTACTAAAAACAACAACGAATTGATAATTCTGAGCAGTGTTTGTAGCTGTTCAATCGTCATAAACCCGAATTTTTGCGTCGATATGTGACAATGGATGAAACATAGCTCCATCATTTTACACCGGAGTCCAATCGACAGTCAGCCGAGTGGACTGCACGTGATGAACCGACTCCAAAGCGTGGAAAGACGCAAAAGTCGGCTGGCAAGGTTATGGCATCAGTATTGGGATGCGCAGGGTATAATATTCATCGACTATCTTAAAAGGGAAAAACCATCAACAGCGACTATTACGTAACGTTATTGAAACGTTTGAAGGACGAAATCGCGGAAAAACGGCCCCATTTGAAGAAGAAGAAAATGCTGTTTCATTAGGACAATGCACCGTGTCACAAATCAATGAAAACGATGACAAAATTGCATGAATTGGGCTTCGAATTGCTTGTGCATCTACCGTATTCTCCAGATCTGACCCCCAGCGACTTTTTCATGTTCTCAGACCTCAAGAGAATGCTCGCTGGACAGAAATTTTGCGCCGATAAAGAGGTAATCGCCGAAACTGAAGCCTATTTTGTGGCTAAAGACAAATCGTACTATAAAAATGGTATCGAAAAATTGTATGACCGCTATAATCGTTGTATCGCCCTCAAAGGCAACTATATTGAATAATAAAATCGAATTCTATCAAAAAAAAGATTTTTTTCTATGTTAGCCTACGAACTTTTCAGCCGACCTTATACATTAGTGAAAAGTGCACCCAAGCTGTTTCCAAGATAAGTGCACACAACCGCATAGGCAAACAGACAACAATTCTAACGATCATTGTTTTTTGGGTTCTATTGCGTTGATAAACGCCCCCAATAATAGTTTTTCTCATATATCTTCCATGTACCTAACTAGAATAACTTGTAGTTTGTCCCGGAATCTACGAACTTATATTTAGGTAGGTTATATTTTAATGACCGCACATCACCATGTTATATATAGACCAAGAGCCAACTGAAAATTGGTCACTGGCTCTTCCTCTAATAGGTCTGTAATCCAAATTAACAACCAAATAATGCTTGTCAATGCTAATCTTAAAAACCAGCCAAGTGCGCGTCGGACCACGTAGCACGCACTGCGAAGGGACCGTACTCCGTAGACGGCGTGAACGTTCATGACTAAAATTTTAGTAAATATCAGCGACCGAGCTTCGGTCGATAACACCTATTCTGTAGAAATTTAGAAATAAAACATTTTCTACGTATAAAAATTCACCCAAATTATTCCAACTGTTTCCGAGAAATAGGAATATGAAAAAGTTATTCTGCAGTCGCTTAGCATGGAACCGAGAATATCCCATATCTCAAAAATTACACAACATAATTCATCAATAACATAAACATAATTCATAAGTTATACATAACATAACAAAAAATACGGACAGGACAAAATCTTATTGAAACCAAATTTCGTTGACAGCGTTTTTTAACTTCTACTGTGACTAATTAATCTGTGCTTCTACTAAAATCTTGCATTTTTCAGTTTTGCGCCCCATACTTTAGAAAGATTAGGGAAGGCAACTTGAAATTTCGACATCACTTTTTAAAGACCTATCTATAATAAGGATAACCCCACACGCTTATGATGTGCACTGGAATTTTTTTATCCGTCAGTTATATATGTATGGAGTGCCACCCCTGATTTTACTTATTGCATCATAATTTCACTACGCCATAATATAGCGATCCATATATACATACATACATATAATCACGCCTCTTTCCCGTAGGGGTAGGCAGAGACCACTTCTTTCCACTTGCTACGATCCTTACATACTTGTTTCGCTTCGTCCACTTTCATTATTCCTTTCATACATGTTCTTCGGTTTAGGGTACTCTTGACCTGACCTTTTTTCAAGACGTCCCTGATTTGGTCTCGAAACGTCCGCCGAGGTCTACCTCTTCCAACACTTTCATTCATACTCGCCTTATACACTTTTTTCGTCAATCGTTCTTCATTCATTCTCTCGACATGGCCAAACCATCTCAGCATACCTTTCTCAATTTTTGTCACTACATCTTCTTTCAGACCACAACGTTTCCTTATCTCATTATTTCTTATCCTGTCACTCAGTTTAACTCCTATCATACTTCTTAACACTCTCATCTCAACTGCATTTATTCTGCTTTCATGTTTCTTCTGCCATACCCAACTTTCACTTCCGTACATGAGTGTCGGAGCCAACACCCCCTCATGCACCGCCAAACGAGCCTTGTTAGACACCTTCTGACTGTTCATAAAGGAGTGCAAAGCTCCATTCACCATGTTTCCTGCATTCACTCTTCTTTCAATATCACTCTCACACTTTCCATCTCTTGTAAACTTTGAACCCAAATACACAAACTCATTCACCTGTTCAATTTGTTCATCTCCAATCACGATATTGCAGTCTGTCACTGCCTCATCTCTTTCAAACACCATCACTTTCGTCTTCTTTGCATTCATCTTCATTTCCTTTCTAACAAAAGCTCCATTCATAGCAGTTACCATCTCCTGCAACTCCTCGGCCGAAGACGCAAGTAATATTTGGTCATCAGCATATAGAAAACATTTGACGAGTAACTCATTCATTCTCAACCCACTTTCATTCTCTTTTAAATCTGTCAAGCAATTGTTCATGAACAGCCACTACACTACATTAAATAGCCACGGTGACGCTACACATCCCTGTCTAACACCTTTTTCGATATTAAACCATTCAGTGTATGCCCCGTTTATCCCTACACAAGCACTAGAATCCCTATAAAGAGATTGCAATGCTCGTATGAGGATACTGCTCACACCGTTCACGGATAATGCTGACCACAATTCATTCCTCACCACTCTATCATAGGCCTTTTCTAGATCCACGAACGTGCAATAGACCTTCTTGTTTTTAGCCAAACACTTTTCGGCTATGCACCGCAAGGAAAAGACCTGATCCGTACATCCCATTCCCTTTCTAAATCCCGCTTGTGCATCCCATACTTTTTCGTCTGTTTCATTCACAACTCTTTCAATCAACACTTTCGCATACAATTTACCGACGACGCTGAGAAGGCTTATACCGCGGTAATTTATGCATTCCTGCCGTGACCCTTTTCCCTTATACAATGGCACGATTACGGCTTTGCACCAGTCTCCTGGTACTTGCCCATTTCGCCAGCACAAATTGAAAAGGCGGTACAGCTGGCTAGCCACTATGCCCTGTCCAGCCCTCAGCATCTCGATGGTAATCCTGTCATACCCTGCAGCCTTACCTAATCTCATACTTTTCAACGCTTACACTATTTCATCCATGCTTATCTCACTTTCATCAACATTTATATTAGTTTCCATGGAAGGTGCCGGATGTTGTTGTACCTGCACTTCCTCTCTTTCAAACAAACTTTCAAAATACTCTTTCCATCTCTTTAACACACATTCTTCTCCTTTTATAATGCTCCCATCTTGACTCCTGATTGTACTCAGCTCCGAGGTAGAAGTTTTTCTTCTGGTTGTTTTGATAGATTTCCAGAAAAACTTGATGTTTGACTGGAAATCTTCAGTGACACAATTTCTTTCGCTGCTGATTTCAATCTTTTATACTTCGTTCTTGCTTCCTTTATCTCGTCATCCGTTGCCTTTTGAACTTTTTGGTTAGCTTTTGTTGCTAACCTAACCTAACCTAACCACGCTTTCTTCTTTTCTTGCACAGCCCTTTGTACATCTTTATCCATCCACACCTTATAGTTCTTTCTTCCTTTCCTTCTTTTAGCTACCCCGCATACCTCAATAGCAACATTCACGACCCCTTTCTTAAATATCTCCCACAGATCTTCAATCACACCTATCTCTTCTATGCCTTTAAAACTTTCTTTCAGTTTCTCTACATACTCGTCTTTCTTTTCCTTTTCTTGTAGATTTTCCACTTTCACTCTGTCCAAAACACTCGTAGGCTCGGCCCCTCGGTGTCGCTACCGTTTAAAGAGGCCACGCATTTGGGCTATGACCAGGAAGTGGTCTGTGTCGAGGCCTACACCGCGGTATGCCCGAGTGTCTAGCACTTTCTTCCTCAGTCTTTCATCCACAATTACAAAATCAATCATACTTCTAGACTCACCCTCATCTCTTGTATACAAATGGATCTTTTTGTGGCTAAACATTGTGTTGGCCACGCAAAGATTCCATTCCAAGCATACTTCAAGCAGGCTTCACCCATTGTCATTCACTCTCTCGTCCCCAAACGTACCCAGAACTCCTTCATACCCATCACGCTTTACTCCAACCCACCCATTAAAGTCCCCTAACATCACGATCCGTTCATTTACTCCGCATTTATTCAAGACCTCTCTCATGCTATCCCAAAATTCCTCTCTCTCTTGTTGGGCTTTTAATGACCCACCTCCGCGCAGATCCGTCGGTGCATAGACCCCAAGGATAAACAAGCGAGTGAGTCCGACTTTTAACCTAATCCAGAGGAGTCTTGGGCTTACACATTCATGCTCCATCACACATTCAACTATTCGAGAGGAAAGAATCACACCAACTCCCTGACAGCCTCGGCTGGTTTGGGGGACTCCCGACCAGTATGCCGTGTAGGAACCATGAACCGTGGTGTCACATCCTTTCCTCTTGGTTTCGTTCACGCACAGAATATCTATGCATCGTTCATCCATCATCTGACATACTTCATCTACCTTACCATCCATTCCTCCTCTTACATTCAACGTAGCGAAGCGGCTCTCCATGGGCCGCTTTTCGCCCCCGCGAGAAACGAGACGTGATGGGTGGCGAACCACATCGCCGCCATTTTGGTTGATTAAATTATTTTTATAATTATTCATTGCGTTCCCATGAATAGCGAGGGAAAGGTTTGTCCACCCCAGCAGAGCCCCGCATGCCAGGGTAAGGCTCGCCTAATTCTGGGTCGCCCGGTCCCAAGGCAGTGTGGCACGCTAACGACTAGGCTTGCCCCTAGCCATGCATCCATCCGCACGGCAGACGTTGGATTTGGCGGAGGGTAGGAACAGGGAAAGGGAAGGATAGGTGGTGTGAAAAGGAAGATTGGTAAGTTAGAGTGGGAAATAGGAAATGTAGGATATTACCGCCCAGGAGGGCAAGGGATAGGACAGTAATAGCTAGGGAAGCCGGGGTCGCATACCCGTATACTATACCACAACTACCGGACAGGTAAGTTGGGATGAGTATCCCATGACTACATACAGGATTAATTTAAAAATACTAATAACCACTTAGTATTTTGTACTAAACATTATCCCTAATAACTTTTGTTTTGTTTCGACTCAAAAATTCATGTTTTTTCTTTCATACTAAAACAAAAATACATTAAATGTTTTTAAAAGTGGCACCTACTCTACCGACCCAGTCGCTAAAGCGGCACTAGGATGTGAAAAAATAATCGATTTTTATTTTAATCAATTATTATTTCTTTGTAATCGATTTTTTTAAATCGATTTTTCTTAATAGTAACAATCTATTTTTAAAAATCGATTTTTCTTAATAGTAACAATTGATTTTTAAAGAAATCTAATGGTGCCAAAATTACACATTTTAATTGCGACGAATGAAAAAACGCGAAGTTCACTACCATGAACAAGTCGATCAAAAGACGGCGCCATTTGTATGTATGTACGTAAAACAGTTTCGTATTTGTTCAACAGTTTCCTTTCTTTCGAGTGTAAATAATTTAAAAAAACATCTTCTAACGGTAAAACACCTAAAAGCGGCTGGCGGAAGTATTTTTTCATGAAGAAGGATAATACCACAGCACGATGCAAATATTGCCCGAAAGAATTAAAAACATGTAGTAATACTACAAATTTAAAGCAACATATGGAGCGAAAACATCCCACTGTCCTACAGGCTAATGGTAGCATAAATTATTTATAATTATGGTCCTTATGACTAATAATATCTGTCAAGCGAGTCGTGCGCATGGCGCACAGATTAGCACATTTGCAATGTCAAGTATTATATTAAATCTAGAAGAATCGTTATCTAGATTGTTATCGTAAAACTCCTCCATTAAAGTGATACTGATAGTAGATTTGACTGAAGTTTTATAGGACTTCTTGGAAGAGGGCGAGAACTTCAGCTACACATGTTTATTTAGATCAACTCAATTTTTTTTGCTTACACAGAACTTTAAAACACAATATGCGATCACTTTTGTACTTTATAACTCCCACAAATGTAAAAAATAGATAGTTTAAATAAAATGACAACCTCACTTCACCCGTTCCCGCTAAAAAGTCAACATTAAAATTAAAAGCACAGGAAGTTTTTCGTTAATTTTTTCAATAAGCATTGGCATCGAGACCATCTGCTCAAACACTTAGTAACTAAAGTATTTTCTTTTCCTGAACCTTGCTTACTTTTAGGGATAAGTATTGTATTATTTTGAAACTAACGGGTCATATCTTTTAATTGATTTTTTGCCGTAGAACTCACGTGAAGATGATATTTAGGATATCAGCTGATGGAAATAACTCAAAACATAGCAAAAATGACATGCCGAGACAGTCTAACCTAATGTGGAAATAGTGGAAATGTGGAATTTTTCATTGTTTAAACTTAGAAGTTTTCAGAAAGATTTGTTTTGAAACCAGGAGGTTGTCGTTTTGGTTATTTTTCGTACTTATCATTTTATTTTATTATATTTTTATTCTAATAAATTGTTAATACTATACTAATCTCTTAGTTTTATTACTATATAGAAAAGCAGACTTTTTTTTTCAATTAGTACTAAAAAAATCGATTTTCATCAAATCGATTAATACTGAAAAGAAAACAATCGATTTTTAAGTAATCGATTTTTTTCACTTAATGTCACATCCCTAAGCGGCACACGCACATCGCGGCGCTGAGGCCCGCCGCGCTTGCACTGCACTATTGGAAATATGTACAGAGTAATTACGTTTTAGACAGTACAACAACATTTAACGAATATTTGTTGAGGAACGTATTGAGTTTTGAAAAAAGTCGTAGGACAAAAGTTGTTAGATATGTTGACAGGAATTTTGCACTAACAGGTTATTAGTATTTTTAAATTAATCCTGTATACACCTACCTACCTTCCAAATAACATGTATAGTGCCAATAGTCTCCAACAAAAAATGGAGGTCACATATGGACAGGTAGACGGACAGGACAAAATTATAAAGCTTCCGTTTTTTGCCATTTTACTACGGAACCCTAAAAAATAGTGATCATATTATATGAATTATAATTACTCTTATTCTTATTGGGTTCTTACAATATTTACTAACGGGTCTATGTCGCGTTTATACTTTAAGGCTAATTACCTATTTTATCCCGACGTTTCGACCGGTTTGCAACGATCGTGGTCACAACAGACTGATGAGGATGAATGACGTCTTCGTAGCGTACGGTTTTTTGCAACTACCCACACTCATTCAATGCATCTTTTACTTTTTGTTATTGTCACTGTCGGTACTTCGCACACTACACTAACGACATCTACACACTGGCGACGTCCGGTTTTCCCGCTCCGGACACTCACTGATGACAGGATTCCATGATGTTGATAAGCGGTATCCATCTTCCCGGTTGAAATTACGGCATTTCTTGATTTCAACCGCCTCTCGTGCTATTCTGGAGTAATAGTGTCGATCGGTGGGATAAAATAAGTAATTAGCCTTAAAGTATAAACGCGACATAGACCCGTTAGTAAATATTGTAAGATGTGTACAAGTCGTGAAAGTTTAAAAAATTAATGGGTTCTCCAATAATAACGTCAATACAGTATATTTCGTTACACCAATAAATATCTATACCATCGACCTGTCTATACCAGTATACATGTACTTATACATGTTTCTTAATAATATATAAAACAAAGTCGCCATTTCTGTTGTGCGCTTAGTTCTTCTAAAAGACACAACGGATTTTCATAGTTTTCACTATTAATTTATGATTTGTAATAGATAATAAACAAATAAATAGCGACAGATAGTACCCAACGATATTTTAATATTTCATATAAAATTAATGATTATGTACTAGGGACTAGGGGGGCGTTAAAAATTTTGTTCTCTTCTATAGGTGGCGAGCTTTCAGAAAAGGTTGGGAATCTATGATTTAGATGCTTTCAGCACAGCCTGGTGCTTACTGGTGCTGGTGGTACTTATTTTGAAAAGTAGTATCGTATGTTTGCGAGTTTGAAGAAATATAATTTTTTATTTAACAATTTATTGCAGTCATGTAAAAAGAAAAATACATACAGAAAAAATAGCAAAAGGTACCGCTTATTTCTTGAAGAAATTTATCCCAGCGGCCCTCGAGAGACTTTTCATAACAAAGAAAGAGACATATAGACACTGTGTGTATTGCAATATTATTATACTAAATTTAAATAATAATGAATATAAAATACAATAACAAAAAACACATACAATCAATATATCAATACATATAAATATGTAAATTATACATATATAAATACAAATATATATATACATACATACAATAACGATATATACCTACATGATAAATTATACTCAAGTGAAAATGTTTGTTTTGAACTAACTGTTCATATAATGGCTCTTTTACAGCCTACTAGCGATCAACTCTCCCGAACGCTGGGGGGAAGATCATTCCATAGTTTAACGGCAAGTACAGTGAAGGAATGAGAATAAAAATTTGTGGAATGAGAAGGTGTTTGCAGAGAAGTAGATAAATGAGTAGGTACGACTTGAAGTTTCAGGTAAACGTAAAAAATGAAAACGCTCCTTAAGATAAGATATAATGTTATTAGAAAGAATAAGATTAGATATAATAAGATAAGAACATTAATTGGTTTTCTAAGCTTAATGGCCGGTTATTCTTTCAATAAACTAAAAAACAAAACATTTTACTTATGTGAACTAACTCAGTTTTTCAAGTTATAAGTCTATTTTATCGGAAGTGCGATATTTTTTGGCCTGCAGTTTAGGCAGATAACTACATAGTGATAGTACGATACCATTACGATACATTATTCTGCAGTCTTCAATGTCATGACTTCAATCATTTTATCTACGAAAATGCTTTCATAACCTTATTGATAAAATGTATGCAAATATGAATAAAACTGTGTGTCCCAAGTTTCATTTCTTATAGCTAACTACCGTTATCTACTTATTTCAAAATCGTTGCCTTAGAATAATTAATTTCTCCCCATAACAATTTTACTTCACCTCGTGGCCTAAATGCAAATATAAGAGCTACCTACAATCTACAATATTTCACTGTATGAATATGAGGACGTGAAACAAACGTTGCTATGGTTACGAATATCGACCAGCGGCGGCTTTTCATAGGCCTTCCTCTGAAACCCTCACTTGCGTGACGCACGCTGAAACAACGACTGAAAAGTCTAAAGATCTACCGATAAGCAGTGGGCTATTTTGGTTCGTAACTTTCGTTTAGACCATTACGTGTCATAAGTAACTGGTCCGATAGGAGAGACCGACATACGCACCGTTAACTCTAAAATTTTTCGTTGAACGTGGGATAAATCAAAGTCGGAAACGCATGGACTGCAAACAATGAATGCACGCGCGAAACGAACCGCGACGCGCGTCCGTCGCCGATGCGCGAGCGTCCGTTTTTTAAAAGCACTCATGAGCGCTCATTAGCCGGTGCACCGTAACTGAGTTGTGGTTGGAAGAAACGCGACGTGTGTGCAATACGGGACATTAGAAAGTGTAATGTATAGCTGTGATGTTGTCGGTGAGCAAGCCGGCGTCGCTGATCGAACAGAAGAAGCAGCAGTGGGCGCGGGAGAGAGGTGCGTACCGCGTCCGACCGTCCGTCTGTTTGTCTGATTACTGTGCTTCAGCAGTCCTCGTCTTGCAGCCGGTGCATGCCCGCGTCTGCATCACTCACGCTATTACCGATTTTGCAATAAATTCACGGTCGTGATTTCGTCAAGGAGTTTTATGTTCACTCCCGTCTCTGCGGTACATTAATTAGAATTTATTGCACGACACGCGTGGAACTGAAATTAGAGGCATTACGAAATCACACTTTTGAAGGTATGTGTAACTGCACAATTTTTGCCTTTTTGTTATATTTTTGTTCAACGCTAGACTGGTTTTTGGATATTGTCTTTACAACAACAATTCATAAAATGAAAATTTACGATTATGTCACAACTCATTGAATCATAAAGAAATCCATTTCGATTTTGTGCACTTGTTCCTAAACTTATTTTAATTTCAGTTCATTCATTCAGAAAAAAGCTACAAAATCATTAAGTAGTTGAAGACATACCTACAATCAACATCGAATGTCACAGCTAGTATAATATTAGTTTCACCGAGTCGAGAAAAAAATTAATTTCTATATTTTTGATATGACTGACCATTGAGATAAACACACATCAAAATGTAATAAGAATATCTGAGGAAAATATAATAAAACTTGTATGTATTAGGCAAATCTACTTATAATATGTGTCTTACCTAAGGCTATACGCACACAATAGTCAATACTTCCAAAACCTCTCTCTCTTAACAATAAAAGCGTTAATAAATCAATTTCCCAAAGTTTAAATGACAATAGGTCATTTCCCGAGCAGACGATTGTTATTGACAATAATTTGTTTCGTGACAATGTCGGGGTCAACTGTGTTCGCTTCGCTGGTCGATGAAAAACAAATTATTCTCCCCATACCCCCAACATTTCAAGGCTACAGACTGACCGGTCGGAAGCAATGACCTCTATTCTTTATATATAATATGTAGAAATTCTTTTTAACCAATAACATATTAAATACTACTAGTGGTCGAAATTCGACCGAAATTCATTTAATTTTTAAGTTTAAACGTTATTAAGGTTCTTTTGTCAAAGTCTAAACCTCTATAATCACAGGTTTCGCCAAGGCTACACCGTTAATTTGCCCATCTTTTTCAGATTATATACAATTTAAATAAAAAACAAATCCAAAAAGTTAAGAATGAAATAAAGAATACCTTTTTTATACATTTCTTCGGGCTGTTAAAAAAATAAATGTCCATTGAACTTGAAATACATAGTTCGACAATACATTATGATTTAGAACTTTTCTGTAGACGATGTTTATGATTGTGACATGTAACACATTCAGATTTGACCACAGACCACAGACAGAAGACCATGAACAAATAATCTTTTACTTTATTTAATTAATTTAAAGTTTTCTAATTAATAAATTACTAATTAAACAATAAACTTATAATATAAACTCTTTGGCGACAATCTCGTGCGACTATTTGATCCGAGAAGGTTACGTATATCATATGTGATGACAAACTATTATGAGTATGAAATAGTCTTTTAGACATTGGCAATACGAAAGTAAACCTTACGTATACAATGAGTTTTGACATTGGCAGTATGAACGTAAACAATAAGTGATTTATTTAATTTAATTTTATGTATTTCCATTGCATATTATATAAAAATATTAGCTTTCTCCTGTCCTTCTCCATATAAACTTTAAGTTTACCAAATTTGACGCTCCTCCGTCCGTGCATTTTTCTTAAAAAAGGAACTAAAGTTTTCGCTTCACGTATTAATATACTATAATAATAGTACATAAAATATGTAAATATTACATATATGTATACTTTTGAGTACATTCTCGTGTAAGTAGATAGGTAAACTATAGTTTCCATGTAGATACATACGTAATATTTAATACCCTTGTAGCTATCTACAAACAGCCTATGTCTAATATTACCTACCTCCTATATAACCTGTACCTCTTTCTGTGGCATAGGTACATTTTTACAACTGAGTATCAGACTGCATTTTTCTTAACCGATAAATAACAGTATTCTTCAAAAATCTAATCAAAAAAAGAGCTAAATAATGGTAAAGGTACGCAATCCGCTAAATCACTTTGTCAAAGTTATGTAACTTAATAATTGTAAGAGAGAACTCAAAAGATAAGTAAGTATTTTACATGTAGTCTGTTTGAAAATAATTGATAAAATCCAAAATTAGAGATTAGTTATACATTACAATCAGCTATTAAATAGTAAGTTCTCGTAGCGTTAAATAATAAAACAAAAACATATTGCTCTCATTAATTTAATGCGCAAGAGAGCGTAACGACGCAAACAAAATGTACCACTACTGACTTTGACGGACAGTTGCTATTCATTTAAAGACCGCTATTATACGTTATTCATTACTACACGAACAATCTCTTTTATAATTTACAAGTTACAACAATCATTATATGTAATAAAATTAATTTCAACATTTGCAGTCATTTTACAATAAGTAGTATTTATTTAGGGTAGGTATTTACCTATGTTCTTACCTAATATATACCCTAAATTAAAAATGTAATTAATACTTTAGTAATAAGTAATTCTAGTTTGCTTAAAACATATTATTGAATACATTAATCCAACTTCAGAACAACTGTTTCGTCACTTTATCTTGTCACTTTAGCTTTTGTTATGCTACGTCTAAACATCCGAATATAATTCATCCGAGTATACCTATGTCAAGTTAGGTTGATTGAATAAATGTAAGCTAGGGCCTATGGTACTATATTTGTAAGAATCTGACTATATTCTTAATATAAATACTTACATGATTGTGTAAAACTTACATTTTAAGTACCTACTTCATTCGCTTCACTTCATTCTTCAAATATTTTTCATACCAATAATACTTGATATGTGGAAGAAAATTTAATAAAAGGGCAAATAAAAAATAACGGCTAAAATAGAGGCATTGTTTCCATTGGGTTTCCATCTTACATAACGCATAATTATTATTACGAGAAAGAGGAGGTATTTCATATTTGTACCTAAAAATCAGAGCCAAAGGCCTAAAAAACCACTGTAATAAAATTTATTTATTTAGAATAAATAAACCGTAGAGCACATCGAATTTGTCTGAGGTAGAGCGAAGCTCTACAATTTTTCTCGCTGTTATGCATATAAATCTTATTTGTTTAAAAATGTTAGTATCTGACTTCAGTTTGTACAGTTCTGATTCTGTAGCCAAATGTAGAAACTCGGAATCCTTATAATGTCGTCCTGTACGTCTGTCCGTCCGTATGTATGACACAGCCATTTTATTACTATAGGCACTATATGTATAGATGAAATTTGGAAGGTAGGTGTAGCTATTTTATAATCTGAATTTTATGAATATGAAATGTAGTGAAGTTATAAAAAATTAGGGGTGACACTTCATACTCCATATACAATGTAACCGAGGGATGAAAAGAAATTCCAGTGCACATAAGTGTATGGGGAGGGAATCTTTAGATAGATCTTTAAAAAATTATACTACCTGTTATCTTTGTTACCTTACTACAGTGACTTCTTTGAAGTGAAAAGTTCTATAGGGACGGTGAACGATTTTTGGAAGGGTAAAATCTTGAGTTTGCGTTACCGACATGCTATTTATTTTTCTAATTTTTTGTATTTGATCTCTGCTATCATCATGCAATGAATATTTCATTGTGGCTTTTGAGTTATCTTACTGGCGAAGTAAAACAACTTTCTAGTTTCTTTGCTCGATAATATTTTTACCGCGGATTATGAAATTCAAAGTTTTATGTTATGTGTTGAATTTTGAAAAATTGGCTTCATAGTTTTAAGTTTTCACTTCTCTCGGCAATCCTCAATGACTGCCTTTTTTTTATTTAAATCAATAGTTGGTGAGTTAGCTTTTAAACTCTTACAAAGTGTGTCCTCTCTAACTTTTCTAAAGTCGAGTAGAAAATTAAAAAAAAATATAAAGTGGAACTTTAGAACATTTTCAACTATAATTGGTTTAAATATGTGGGCAAGTTTTGGAGATATGGGATATTTTCGGTTACATGCCAAGCGACCTCAATATAATATTGTTTTTTTTTATTTAATTTATTTAACAATTATTTTTTCAAGAATATTGATTCTAGCAGCATTTTATATCAGAACATCGATGTATCAGTAAGCTAATACAGAGGTAAGTACCTAGGTAGTAGGTACTAGTAGGCTGAAATATTTAAATGTAATGTATTTATTAGCTATTCAAGAGCAACACATTATGACACTATAAAATACATAGGTAACTCAAAAGACATCGAGCGAAACTACCGCACGGGTACTTCAATTTTAACCGTGAACGTTCATGCCGACTTCAGATACGGAACCATCCACTATGCACGGTCCAGCACACTCTTGGTCGGTTTTTTAAAGTAAAATAAAATTAAAAAGTAATTAACATAACATAACATAACTTCACGCTGTATCCCCAACGGGGTAGTCAGAGAAGACGGAGCGCCAGGAGTCGCGGTCCTTACACACCTCTTTCGCTTCCTCAAATCTCATCATTCTCCTCACACATTTTCGCCTAGGTATGCGAGTGCTTTTACATTTCCGTCTGCGTCCGTAAAAAGTAATTGATTGAGAATATAGCACCAAATAGTAAATTCTATGAAAATGAATTTCCAAAAAACTAAACACGCAGATGTGCTCTAAAATAACAATGTTTCTCGAGATTCGATAGTTACATACCTACATAATGTTTCATATAATGTTCCATGAACAATGGAAAGTAGAAAACTTATAAAATTGCTAATGAATCAGCGATGTGGTTTGAATATTTTATATCCACATTTGTGATGACACAATTCTACAATCTACTACAATTATTTTTGTTTAAATACTTAGTTGAGATTATTTATCTTATACTCAGATATAAATAGCGCTGTAAAATACACACGTTTTTGTAAAAATCTCAACTTTAATTTACTGGCAATGCTCCCTTCCATATTGTTTTTTCTTTGTGTCCTGAATTAGGCCGCATGAAGTACATAAAAAAAATATGTAATTACCTACATTTATATCTACACACATATAACATATACACACTTAAGTATTAATAGCTACTTGCATGCACGAGTAATGTCTTCGGTAACCGCATTCCCTCTAGGTATACGTTTATCGGAATTTATCGACAAAACGTTTAAAAACCCTTTGGCAAGAAAATAGGGGAACTTTTTATCATTGTTTTTCTTTTACGTTTAGTTAATTCCGCGTCGTCTGTTGCCATCGAAGGTACTCTACTCTGTTATTCTATAACTTTATATCTGCTAAGTTAAAAAAAAAAATATCGGTAAGCGGTACCTACGTTAATTAAGGTAGGTACGTAATATAAGCTCTTTTACATTTCAGAAGAAATGTCTCATCTCTACTTGCCGTGGGGTTCGAGCGATCGATATAGCAATAATCGTTTACAAATAAGAAACCAGTTCGCAAGTTCTCTCGAATTACACAGACAATCCTCTTATGAATACCAAGAATCCATACAACGCCAAAGAAGTCCTAGTCTCCCGCCCATACACCAAATTGACGACGATCGACTCAAAGAAGAGAAAAGACCAAAGGAAATTCTAAATCGAAACATACCCACTGCAAAGCGATTCGCTTTCTATGACGAGGATGGTGAAGGTGAAGGCGACACTTCGGGCTATGGCAGTGAAACGGTCAATCATATGAATATCAGGACTCGAAGTAGAGCATTACACGACAATAACAGCAATCCTCTTATGGCGTGGCATCATCAAGAAAACAAAGATAACAGGTAGTACTAACATTTAATTAATGTATCGTATATCTTATGAGATTCAGAATTACATCCCTTTTTATTAGGTATTTATGTAAACATACAAGGTACACCAACTACTTAATTCCAATAATTTTCAGGATGATTATAAAATCCCACATTTGTTATGTAAAAGCAAGTATCTATTACATTTTTATGAACGTATTACATATTATACATACATATCTTCACGCTGTATCCCTAACGGGGTAGTCGGAGAGGACGTAGCGCCAAACTTGGCTTGGCGGTCCCCTTACATACTTCATTCGCTTCCTCCAATGTCATTATTCTGTTCATGCAATTTCGCCTAGCTATGCGGGTGATTTTGACATTTCCGTCAACTAACACGCTGGCTATTTGACTTCGTATTAATGTCTAATAAGGTAATAGGTATGCATTTTATCGACAAACCTGAATAAAAAATAAGAATTATTTCGTTAGCTCATTCATTCAATAATTAATTCTACATAGTTATTCATTATTTACTTAAGGCTAATCATAATACTTTACGTTAGTAAACTAATTAATCTGTGATTGATAATATTAATGATGAACTTATGATTGTGTAAAAAATTAAGAACTTTATTTTTAATAATATCTATATACACTGTTAAAAAGGCATCTTCATTTATATCGAGCCATACCTTCGATCACAAATAAAAAAACTAGATACACAATCAACTATTAATTCTACAAAAAATTAATTCTACATAATTATTCATTATTTACTTAATGCTAATCATAATACTTAGTTACGTTACGTTAGTAAACTAATTAATCTGTGATAATACTAATGATGAACTTATGATTGTGTAAAAAATTAAGAACTTTATTTTTAATAATATACACTTATACACTGTTAAAAATATCTATATATACATACACTGTTAAAAAGGCATCTTCATTTATATCGAGCCCTACCTTCGATCACAATAAAAAAACTAGATAAACAATCAACACTAAAAATTTTTAGTGTTGATTGTTGAAATATTCATTTGAGTGCACGCTTATGAAAACGAGAAGTATTCCAACAATAACAGGGGTAGATTGCGAACGTTGGACGGTAACCGCCACAGTAGGTAACAAAACGGTATCCGGCTGGGTTGTGGTGGACTGATGAGCGGCAAATACCTTTTGGGGTTCATGAGAGAAATGGTTCTCCTGGCGTCTATATAGGGACGGTCGAAATGTGGAAATGGGTCCCACTCCTCATAAATACGGGAGCGGCCCGGATGCAAAACGAGGACGTCCTGTTTGTGGTCGGGAAAGAGTTAAAGGGTGGGTGGGAGCCGAACGGAAAGTGGGAACACTGCTCCGAGTACCCCTACCTGAGGGTGTAGACGGTCCCACAACAAGCGAATTGTCGGCGGTACGACACTTCCTTCATGATTTTTATCAAATCTGAAAATAGTGGCAAATAGGTAGGCTCAGTGCCTCCATCAAGTTGTTCAAATCTGAGTCGCAAATCTATTGACAATTTGTTTAAAGCTTAATTATATGTAACAATAATGTTTAATTATATGTAACAATAAAAAGGACCATTGGTCCACAGGTAACTCTCATGTTCGCAAGGCATTAATTGAGACTAACAACCGACTTAACAAGTTTGATCTAAGATCAATAGCACACGAAATCGCTGGCAATGCCAATATCTCAACAACATAGTTGTCCGCTACGCGACGAACATTTGCATATCGATGCTCCAACAATCCACGGTCTGGTTTGTAATTGGCATCAGTCACGTGTCAAAACTCAAAAATTAAAAGAAATCGGGAGATAGTCGATGGGTGATCGATCACATTGAGAATAAAAACTAAAATAGCTTACGCAATAAAACAAAGAATATTTTCAGTCTTTTATTTATTTAACGGATTGTTTTCTTATTACATTATCTAAGAACTCATATTAGATATGCATCAAACACATCATTTCACTGTTTTTCAATGTGTGCCAGAAGTAACTAGCGCAGAATGTCAGATATGCTAAGGATTACCATTACAAGTAATCGTAGGTGTATTATTTGTCATTATTCGCCTCGAGATATCCATATTTGCTTTCACTATTTTTACATGTGAACACACAATTTATGCATAATAAAGTCCATCTTCGATTACCTGAACCAAGAAAGTTGTATTAATTTATAAATAAATTAAAAATAATTTTGTAATTATGAGGTATGGATTGCAGCACTGGCTTTTTTCTAAACAACACTGGTCCAGGTTCAGCCCAGCGTAGCGACTAGAGATTAATTTGGCGATAGCATGTTCATTTTTAATAGGTATGTTAAATTTCATGGTCAAATAACAACAGGGTTTTAAGGGTATCACTTTAACATAATAAATGGGGTTCAAAATGTTTTGAGCACAAAACACTGCCAGAATTGGGCTGCCAGTTTGTTTTATGTAGCCTTTCTTATGTAGTTCGATAACCAAAAAATTTGAAGATTTTCATCCTTTAGAAACCCGAAATTAACAAGGTATACATCAAAATCAAAAGATAGTTGCAAAAAATGGATAGTTGCTTAACCTTAGGTACCTGTCCGTTAATATTTAATTTTATTACGAGACTCAGTTTTCTCTGAATTCGGCCCTCTTTAAGATACAAGTACTAATAATGTCAAAATTGGTTAGGTACTTGGTACATAAATATAAAAAACCTATAAAAAAAACCATAAACAATATAAGGCAACTTTAATTTTAATAGTTTGCAACATATTTAAGTGTCGGAGCCACGAAATACAAAAATATCAGCTAACTGAATGCAGTAATCAAACAATTTGCAACATCAGATTTACTTACCGATGGAACGTGATTTTCGGGGCTTTTCTGTATGAGGCTTTGCAACTATTGGGGGTACAACACTTTTGTACCATTTTTTGCACTTTAAATAACCAAAATAATGTTTATACACCAAGAAATATTTAATCATCGAACATGTGACGTACTACACAAGTAAACAGTCGCCATACTCCGCTTATTTTGATTAAAGCGGAAGATGGCGGCTGCCACGGTTTCGGAAATGTCTGTGTGCCATTGTGTTGCAACAAATGAAAGAAAAGGATAAAGATATACAATTTTAAACTACAATGAAAGTGACAGTGTTATTACTTACACGGTATCTATGTGTGAGTGAATTATGTTTGATCTGCTTCCATTTATAAATCTGTGTTCCAAATTCAATTTTTTGTTTTTTTGTTGTTGTTAGCTTGGCACAACTGTTTTCCATTTTGGCGCCGAGTTTGAGTTGCATTTGTTATTTAGATTAAATACAGTGCTGTTTTTAGTTATATCATTCTACTGTATATTGCGAATTTCGTAATGGACAAAAACATCGAACAAAGAGTTTGTCTTAAATTTTGCTTCGCCAATGGAATTTCGTGTTCGGAGTCACTGAAAAAGTTACAGAAGGCTTACGGTGAATCGACTTTATCAAAAACACGTGCTTATGAGTGGTACAAAGCGTTCAAAAGCGGGCGAGATATGATATGTCTCGCTCTGGTAGGCTATCAACGTCTGCAACTGAAGTTAACATCGCAGAAGTGAAGGAAATAGTGACTAAAAATGCTCATTCAAGTTTGAGAGAGATAGCCGCCGAACTTTCTGAGTCTCACGAGTCGATCCGTAGCATTTTAAATAATCACTTGGGTATGAAACATGTTGCCGCTCGGCTAGTCCCAAAAGACCTGAATTTTCTTCAAAAACACAATCGCATATGAGTCGCTGAGGACATGCTAGAACAAGTCAATTCCGACCCAACATTCATGAAACGCATTGTTACTGGTGACGAGACGTGGGTTTACGAGTTTGACATGCAAACTAGTCAACAAGCTTCGGAGTGGCGCCTTCCAACTGAACCGAAACCGAAAAAACCACGCCAAAGTCGATCAAAAGTCAAAGTGATGTTGACTGTTTTCTTTAACTATCGCGGTGTTGTTGTGCACTCGGAATTCTTGCTGGAAGGTTAAACGGTAAATAAAGAATATTATTTGGGCGTTATGCGGCGTTTAAGAGAGCAAATTCGACGATAAAGGCCAGATTTGTGGAAAGAAAATTCTTGGATTTTGCACCACAATAATGCGCCTTCGCACAAGGCCATCATTGTGAACGAATTTTTGACCCAAAAACTCAAAAAATACCATCGAGCAACCACCTTATTCACCAGATATGGCTCCAGCCGACTTCTTTCTTTTTCCTAAACTCAAATTACCACTTCGTTGCACCCGTTTTCATTCGGTAGAAGACATAAAGGAGAATTCGCTGCGAGCACTGAACTCAATTTAGGAAAAAGTGTTTAAAAAATGTTTTGATGATTGCATTATTCGTTGGCGTAAGTGTATCGTTTCTGAAGGAGCATACTTTGAAGGTGATAAAATATATTTGGATGAATAACTAACATTTCTTGTATTATTGATCTTTTCCCGGTACTTTCTTGACAGAGTAGTATGTCAATTCGGATAATAATTTGTTTAAATTTTACAGAAGATTGTGAATCTAGTTCTTTATTTGTGATCGAAGAGCCCCGCTCATTAAAAGAAATATTTCAAGCGGCAGCAGATCAGGCGCAGAGGATGTATGGTCAGCGCGCAGTCCCCGCAATTCCGCAGCTGAAGAGGGTCGGCCCCGGTGGGGAGACCGGGGTGTTGCAACTGGACGACTATGGGAACCCACCGCTCCTAATGCCAGATTGCCACAGGTACATAGAACATACTCATTATAACTTGTGTAGTGACACAATCTTTTTCAATTTATTATCCTTTAGTAACATTACATTACGTAGTGCCTAATCTCCCCTTGTATTATTTGTATGGCACGTTTGCAGGAATAGTGAGCAGAATATACATTTTTAAATTTTCGCGTTGCATTATAAGATATCTAAAAACACAGGCAAATAGCGCGATTACCTTTTATTTGTGCTTAACGTTTCGTCCTAGTTGCAT
The DNA here is from genome assembly GCA_907165235.1 of Zeuzera pyrina. NCBI lineage: Eukaryota > Metazoa > Arthropoda > Insecta > Lepidoptera > Cossidae > Zeuzera > Zeuzera pyrina. The sequence goes on from OU015629.1 coordinate 9,145,376, forward strand.
CGGGCGTGTTCGTAAGCAAATTGTCGCAGCAAGCTTCACTCCGTGTCCGCGGCAAATTTAATATCATCTACCCTTGATATTTGTAAATAATTATTAGAGTTCCTACACACAACACTCACGGTGTCCAACACTTAACCGGAAGTGAAAAATAAGGTTTTGTCATTTGAATCACAGGATTTCACGCTGTTGATAAATTGTATCCGCTTTCCCGATTGAATTTGTGTCTCTTGATTTCAATCGCTTCACGCACGACTCTTGGATAAAAGTGGCGATCGGTGGAACTAGGACTTGTGGGCGACGAAATTCTATCTAATGTTTAGTATCCGATTGGAGAAGATCTATCACTGATTTGGCTGTTTGCTCCTTTTTTATAACTGTAATGTGTTCCTTAATATTATTATAATGAATCCATTCAGCAATAGTTCGCTTCGTTAGGCCAATGTATGAACTGCCGCAACTGCAATAGACACCTGGTGTCTGCAACGGCAAAACATCCAACAACGGTACGCATTTTTTAAAATCGATTCTATTTTGTCCGTCACTCCTTATGCATAAGCCATATAGGCTGGTTGTCTGCTCCCCTCCCGAATGTCTGTACCTCTTTTAAGACCGCCTCGTTCATCGATTCATATAATATCCATTCTTTCTCAGTACCTCCAGAACACTGGCCGATTTAGTCGTCGGAAGTCCCTCCATGAAAAATGTTAGGGTCCAGGAACGCCCTAATGATTGGATTCAAGTCCCTCTCAAACCAAAATCCTGGATCCACCACTGCTCCTGAACATAATCGAGCTACTGCTTCAGATGTTCAGAGACGCACAAATCGGACGCTCTGTTCTTCAGTGAAGTTATAACAGATTGCAGATGACTCGGAAGGTGGTGCGACGTAGCGTGCAGGTCTGTCTGTGTGTGTAGGCTTCCTATAGAGACCAGAGATGCAACTCGGCCGAAACGTCAAGCGAAAATAAAAGGTAATCGCGTTAATTTCCCGAGTTTTTGTGTGCAGAATTTTTTTATTTTATTGATTTGTACACATTATAGTAGTTTTGAAGGCTTAAAATAGCGTTGCGAATGCTAAAAGTGATCTGAATTACTCTGCTTACTTACTTAATATCCAATTTGTTATCCAGATGCAAAACCAAAAGAAAGGCACTCCATCTTGGGTGGAACGTGGCTTAAACATGATACAAAATACAGCAGAGGTTCTAGTCATTGATCAAACAAGTTCGACGAATTCAGGATTGGATGACAGATCTTCCTGTAACGGTAGTGATGAGGGAAGGTAAGCATATAATTTATGTCATTTTAAAATATCTAAAATATAAAAAACTGCCTACGAACAGATAAAACTAAACCAATTTTAAAATAGTTTTTAAATGAAAGCTGTTCATTTAATGCAGCCATTCCCAAAGTGGGCGATAACGCCCCCTTGTGGGCGCTGCAGGCCTAAAGGGGGGCGGTAAGACACCCAGAAAAAAAATGGGGGCGTTGTGTAGAGGCCTGGGGGGTGATTTGTAATTTCATTTAGCTAGGAGGCATCTTAGACAACGACTGCATGACCTCTCGACTCAGTAGACAAAATAAGTTTGGGAACCAGTGATTTAATGCATATCATACGACTTTTATACTTAATATGCTTAAAGTAAGATGGTTATGTTTATATTAGTAATATCGCAGATTAATTAATTACATAGCGGTAATATGATACAGACCTCAGCGAGACTATAATATTATTTACTTATTGAGGCATAATTTTCACATAAACGTTATTTTTCAGAACATTTCTTAGGGGACAAAACGTACCATTAGAACCAGAAATTAAAGCCCAAAGAGAAAACAGACGGATGAAAGCATTAGAATTGCAGTCAGCCATACTGAGCCAACTGGAAGATCGAGAAAAGCGTCGTCAAGAAGAAAAGGCAAAAAAATTAAGAGAAGAGCGTTTAGAAGAATTACGAATACAAAGACAGCAAGAAGAAGACAAAATGAGATTAGAGCAGGAAAAAAGAAAGATTGAAGAAAAACAATTACAAGAACAACGTAAATTGGAAATGCTTAAAAAGGCGTTAGAAGATGCTGAAACAAAGGCTAAACAGGAAAAAGAAAAAAAATACAGTATTCATAAGCAAATAGAGAATATAAACACTCCTTCTATCGACATGAACACGAAAGTAGAAGAAAACATAAGAGACAGTTTGAAATGTAGTGATACAAGCAGTCCTACTAAATCTAATAGGACATATGATGTTTATTCAGCAAAAAGTAAAAAAAAGGAGTGCGACTCGCATCAAACAACAGAATTTAATTCGCCGAGATCAGTGGGCCCCGGAAATTTAAATTTGTTCATTCATAGTGTCCCTCCATTGTCTCTCACTGATAATCAATTTAGTATCTTACCAATCGGTATCAATGGGAATGGAGAAATAATTAACGGACAGCCAAACAGTATACAACTGGCTGTGATAGTACCTCAAAACTTAAATAATAGTTTATACAGTGTGTCTTTAAACTCGCTTAACACTGTAAACGAACCATCAGATTCAGAAAAAATACTGACGCCGCGAAAGTATCGTACATTATCAAAAACAAAGGATGCATATACACAAACTGAAACAGGTTTGTGTAAACCTGCAACAGACAAAGTTATGGGAACAAGAGAAACTGAGAGAGATATAGATAAAGACTATCCCAATATTGATGAAAATGCTCCACAAGATAGCCATCATAACACATTGAAAAAAGACCGACGCTTTCGGTCAGAGGAAAGATATAAAAAAGACTTAGAAAACCGACCTAAATGGGGTGTGAACAGACCAGCAGCGCAATATAAAAAACAAAGCGAGAAAGATCCATTTTACAGTCAAAAAAGGAAAATGCGACAAAAATATCGCCCAGCTAGACAATATTTATCACAGTCTAGTGAAGATAGCCGTTCTCCGAGTCCTCCTACTCGATCCGAAAAAATTATGGAGAATAACAATAAGCAACGCAATTCCTTAAGTCAATCATATTGGAGAAATAAACGATCTATTCAAGATGTGTCCAGAACCAATGACACTACTGAAACTGTTAATAATACGTCCGAAATTAATCAACTGAGCCAAATAACAGTGACTGATATAAATGAAAACAAAAAATCCCCTAAAACGTCTCCCACGACAAGAATGACACTATCTCAAAAATTTATTAATGACAAATACGGAAACAGAAAATTGTGGATGGAAGAAGTCAACGAAAAAAATATGAAATCTAGTAATTGCCCCAATGTAATATATGACATGGAGAACAGAAAAAAAGTTATAGACCAATTGAACTTCGCTAAAAGAGATTTTATGGAAAGACATGATGATCAAGATTTCGTTACGAAAACAACATTTTAATAAATACAATTTGCTGCCCTAGTCACGTAAATTATTAGATAATTTGTACTGATCTTTTTAAAGTGCACAAACATAGGTATATTAAATTAGGTAGATACTGGACATAGACATGAAGGTTACTAAGACATTATCGATTAAACCGTTTCTAAGAAATACGTCAACACCAATTGGGTCGATTGTTACTTTTAGTGCTTCATGTAACTTCACCATCTTATCAAAAACACAAAACAATGTCTAAACTAGATGATTTGTTTGATAAAAAGAAAGACGAAGCGCCTATTTTAGACTTATCTAAAACTGTTATAAATACCCCAGAAGAATATCGAGCCGTATTAGATAAAGTGCCAGACTTTAAAACTAGACCTGAAAAGGTAAATATTTATTATGCTCATACAATTACATGCATATTATTTTTTGTTTTATATTAGTGAAAACGATATAATATGAAATTAAATAGGTGAAAGGCGAAGACGTTAAAGTAAAAGATAAAAAAGAAGATCAAAAAACCAAAACACCACGTAAAGAACTTCGGGCGTACGAAAAGTTAGGAACTAAAGGATACGAAGAGAAACACTTTATGTTCATGGATCCAATACCAGTGGAAATGAGGGGTTTGAAATTTGAGGAATTGTGTGCAGTACCAATTGAGTGGCGAATGTTAACTTCGATACGACCAAAATCGAAATTGGACGAAGAGTATTTTAACAGGTTTATGCAATTATTTTTAACATAAAACGTAATAAGGATCAAAGATTAGCATTTAATTTATATTTTATTTTAGATTAATAGAACTAGGCAAGTCTGAATTAAGAACTAAAGCTCGCGATAAGAGGGAGTTCGCAAAAAACACAATGATTCGAAAAACAAAAAATCGGTCGGGCGTGACTGAAACCAGAATTGTATCGTGTTCGGAGTGCGGTGAAGAATATTGTGACGGTCAGTTACGTAATATTATTCGCGCACTTTTATTTTCTTTATTATTATGTAGTCCGTATCCAAGAAAAATTATAAAAAACTTTCTTAAGATTTTGTATGTTTACGTAACTTAATAAGCTTGAGTTTTACAAAACAATATGCCAAAGACTTCAATCTAGTATATACATACATATATTCGAAATTATTCTATATAAATATATCCAACTATTTCCATTAGGTAAAATGTGTGCTATCACAAACTACGATATGTTCGCTCGTCTAAAAATTGAAATAGAAACGAAGACCAATCGCACACAAGCAGCTCCTATACAAAATGTAAACAAACTGCGCAAAATGCGTAAGCGCATACGACGAAAACCAAGAAGCAAGAGCGCTGCCCCCACGACGTACAAAACCAGTGTGAAATTGGGTGCTAAAAGTGATTCTGAACTGTGAACGAAACCATTTTCCTTATACTCATTATTACAGGTAAAAGGTATTGACTGGCTGTTAATAATGAATAGGCACTAGTAGAACATCACGCGAATACTTAGGAATATAATAATATAAAACTGTGACTATTTTTGTCCATGTTCGACGAGGGATTAATCCCAACACTAAAAAATTAAATATATCGTTATACGGCCACATGACACTAATAATCTACTAAATCTGTTTAATCTACCGCTGTCATACTGAATTCGAATAATAAGTGGTTTATTTTAACTTCAAAATTTTACAATACGTGCCTTATTAGAAAACATATCACAGCATATTAGAGATAGCTTAAACTTTCATGAGTGTGCCTGATTACTTCACCCACAGAAATACAGCACAGTCTATTATATACTTAATTAGAAATATCAATTTTGTACAATTTTTACAAATAAATGCGAATTTATTACTCTGTAACCTATTTTATTACTTCATTTTCTTCTATGTCCAGGAAAAAATAAATTACAATGTTATCAATATCACTCTTTATTGAATTTAAAAAAATATTTATATTACACATTCATTCAATTTTTAGAGCCTATAAAACAATAACATTGTCAAGATATCTAGACGCGTTGGCAATAACCTGAGCCGTATTATGACTCATCACTACTCCTACTATAGGTCATATTATCATGAAGCCAAAAATATCATTACTTCTAATAAACCTATGTATCTATCATCAGTATAAGAATTTAATCACTGAGAGCTTCCTATAATGATCATTATTAGGCCCTAAGTACAAATATTTCAAAAACGGAACACAATGTTTTAAATTTCTCTTATGATAAACTTAAAGAAATAGCTAACAGAACATAAGCTAAATTACAATATGATTTACTTGTACATGCAGAGGAAAAAAGTAGGAAAAAGTCTTCTACTGGCACTAACAGATATCACATAATAAGTCCAGAATGTTCGATACATAAATATGGTATATAACAGCAAAAGATATACATAAACTTTTAAAAACTGTTAAAATGTAATTATGAGCTTATTGCGGTTTTATGTCATTTTTGTCTACATTGCACAGTCGACTTTCCCGACCGAGCGAACATTAATTATCATTTTAATACCTTACTGTCTAATACATTCACAAAAGAAATGAAGTTATCTTTATATGTATCAAGTTAAATTTTGATGTTCTCACTCTTATTCTATAACTTTACTTCAGGGACATTTAGAATTCAATACGATTTCTGATGATGATATTTCTCTAACTTGAAGTACACTTAAAACTAGGTATACAAAATAGGAATCTGCAATAAAAGATAATGTAGAGGCTATTTACAGTGGTAGCAAGCAGAGACGAGTCTACAAAATGTCATTAAAACACCTATTTGTAGTCGCACAGTTACTGTTGTTGATGGTACGTAATATTATTTAAATTTCTACGTATATATTCAACACGGCTCAGATATGTATATAAATACAATTAGTACTTTTGTTGTCGGCGCAAATAGAAGCGGTGAAATACGGACGGAAAATTACTTTTACCTTCATTATAAGGAACTAGATAGATACATAGTACAATCGATGTTTGAACACTTAAAATTTAATATCATTTTTATTCACTATTAATGTTAGTAGTACTAATTATATTAATGAACCTCTCTTTATACACATTTCCATTAATTGTAAGATCTTTCTACCATGATTTTTAAAACAAGGAATTTAATAAACAAAACTACATATAACAATAATGAAAAATGAATTCAACGATTAATGGATAACAAACAATGGCATACTTATTGGTCCAAATTCAGGTATCATCACATTTTCGTCATGACAAATCACAACACTGAAGATTACAATTTCAAAGTAAGGACAATGAAATAAAAATGGTAAGGACTGTGTTTATTTACCTCCTTACTAATGAAAAATATCTCCACAGTTTACACAGCCAACCTGTACAGATTGATATATGTATAAAATGTACATTAAACGTCATTAAAATATAGTAACATGGTAAACTATAAACATTATTAGTGACAGGTAAAATGCATATTATATGGAATTAAAGGACAGAATCTTATCACTACAAGCACCAGAAAATCTTGAATTATCGGATTTCAAGTAGGTTAATTATTTTAATGTAACCGGCCACTATGCACAATGTTGAATGCCTACATTGAAATAATTAACAATTTTCTCTAAAAAGAAATAAAATATATTCTTATAAATGAAACACTAACAACACCCAAGTATATTGCAGATTCCCAAAGGTCACTAAAAGTTAAACAAATAGTTACATAAAAAGACATACATATAATGCAAAATATAAAACAATTATTTATTATGCTTTGAAAACAATAATTATTAAATTATTATGAAAAAACAAGTCAACGTGAACTAAATACAAAATAAAATATGAAACTAAAAACATGGACGTAAGTTGACTGAATGTGTAGGAATAATTATAGGTATTATTAAAACTTAATCAATAATAAACAATTCACACCCTGTAAAACTACCACCCTAAACTGAGATTAAAAGTATGTAATATATGTCAATTTAGAAAAATATGTTTCGACCATTAGGTACAATAAATTATAATTAAAAAAATATATTTGAATGCACTCGTTGTTGTTATGTAACTGTAAGTAGTTTTATCAGGTGTGAGTACGGTTGAGCTACAACTGGGCGTGCGCCCGGCTGGACCCTGTCTCAACAACTCACCTCTCACTGGTCTTTACGAACCTTCTTTTTGCTCTTCTTAGATGTCTTCGTGTCTGTCCAAGTATCTGACCAAAAAAATAGTAATTTTTAAATAGGTACAATGGTCACAAGTCAGAATAAATTGGTTATAAACAGGTACAAATTCAGAGATATCAAAATAAGTTTAAGAAAAATTATAAGTAATTGATCCTTGTTTACACTTAATATTATGTAGACCTATTTTTTTTATCAAATATTTTATTCCAACCATAACTTATGAAGCTAGGAAAACTGATATTACATGTCTTCGCCCCCACCGAATAATATAGTAATTTTAATTTTTAATAATTTAATTATATTACCATAGTTTTAATGTTATGTCGTTTTCGGCATCTATAGTCTGGACTACAGTTTTTTTTTAGATTTTTTTTGCTGCTTTTAGTTATATAAGAACAATCGTTTTATTCGTTTATGCCTTTAAATATAATTCTGACGTGAAAAATAACGTAAAATATTATTACTACAGTATTCGGTATATTATACTGAACCGTATATTATTCAGGTATAAAGGTAAAGGACCGTATATTATACCGTGTGATCGTTAAGTCACTTACGATATTATTCGGGGAAAACATTTTCAGATTGAATTTCGTAACCGCCTATTACTTTATTCTTCCAGTGCGTTTGGTGTTTCGTGTATTTGACAAAATACTTTACTTGAAACGACTTTCGAGAAAAATTATGGTAATATACTGTGCATTATTATTTCTGATCCTTATAGCATATAATCGTTATGTAATAGTTTGTTGCTATAAAACCTTCTTTTACTCCGGAACGTATTGATAGAGTACAGTGTAAAGACACTACGCAGTGCAATTCTAGAATCATTGCTATCCCTTTCTAATCAATGGTCACATAGTAACCTATGAAACGACACCCTGCCCGCTTCTGTAATTTCTTGTATTGGTGGTTTACTTTAATTAGTTGAAAATTATAATTTTGGGTATGTGTCTCGTTGTGACTTTCTTCCGAGTTTTGTTCATTGTGCCAAAATCTACTAGTGTTTATTTAAAATGGACAAATATACAAAGTTTTCATTTAAAAAGAAGGTTGAAGATGGATAAGGTAGAAGGCATGTACCGAAACTGACTACATTTTACTATTAATCTGATACGAATTTCGATCACAAATATATAACTAGATTCACAATCCTTTATAAAATTGGAACAAATTATTGTCTGAATTGACATATACATTTCTAATATCGTATAATATTATCTCAATATTGTGTTAATTTAAAGTAAACTTTACTGTCAATGCATATAAAGGTAGTAAAAGCTTGTAAAAGATTCTCCCATGGCATTGAAACGACGTTTGTTAACAAAAATATATTTAAAACTCAATCTTACGCTTCATGCTTGAAGTTTAATTCACGTAATTTATTTGTTTCGCTATTTATGTCATTATAATTTGTTAGATAAAAGTGACAAGGATAAGACACATAGAAATTATAATGTGAGACAAGGAACAAGATGTTGCATGTCAGGCAATGACATATTCCGTCGCGATGTAAGAATAGAAAAAGGGAGGGAAGCAGCATTGTTATTCATATTTTTTTATTTTTGGTTCTTCGATCACAAATAATAATTCACAATTAGTGAAAGTATAATTCACGTAATATATTTCCATCGCTGTTTACATCATTTTGGTTTGTTACGTGGATGTGACAAGAATAAGACATAATATTTAGATTAGGCGAGACAAGGAAAAAATGTTGGATATCAGGCAATGACGTAAACTAGGAATACAGAGTGAAGTCGCAATAAAGTGCTGATATTTTTAAAATTTTTAATGGGAAGTCGTCTGCTAGTCATTATTTAATATATAGATATATATTAACACGCCGTATCCCTAACGGGGTAATCAGAGATATATGTCATGACTAGAAATCTTAACTTTGATAAAAAACAATTAAAGGATCTAAAATCTTAGTTTTAAACGATTTATTGGCAACGTTAATCTTCTAATAATGCCACAATACAAATAATAACACTGTCAAATAGAAATGCAGTGCAGGTTTAAGTAAATACGTAATATTGTGTAGCCTTTTTAAGCCTTTCGCTGTGACTATTCGTCACTTTCTAAAAAGTGATCAGAGCATACTACGCTTCGTTCATTTGGTATGAAGTATTCATAACATTTTTGGCGTGCTACTATAGAAGTCTATTTTTCACATCGAATAGGATCTCGAGGAAAGCTATATATTATTTTATATGTTCAAGAAAAATATTGCAATAACTTGCAGTGTTTATAAAAGAATAGATAATTACACAAATTATATTAAAATTTATAATTAGCAGCAAATCTTATACTACAGTCATAATTGAAATTTCAACACCGAAAATATATTTAAAGAATTAAAAATGTAAGACTAAAAGCTCCATTCTATAGTTTTAGAACAGAGATAAAAGTATAATCCGAATAAATGAAATCTGAATGCGGTAGTATGGTTCTCAATGTCTTATTCACGATCGTATAATTAATTGTATTATGTAGCTGTCATTTGAAAAATATTATTATGAATTTAATAAAAAAGAGCTATATAACGTTACTATTATAACGAAATATTGAACACGTAAATAAGATAATCCTAATTACTTACCGAAAGTAAAAAACTCCATCTTTTTTTAACGTTCTAGACGTGTCATTTTTACAATTTTTGAAGGAGCACTTTGTCATGTTTCCTTTAGTGTTCGCATTACTACTAAGACCGAGTGCGCTAAAATTCTCATTTCAGCGCACATTTGGTTCGGACGTTTTTGGAACGCTGATTGTGTATCTTGTTATATATTTGTGATCGAAGGATACGAACTAGTTTATGTATCTACTAATAGGTAGGTTATTCCAATGACGCTTAAATTCATATAGGTACCTACATGGTACCTACTTAATTGTTATTATTATTAATACAATTATATATCTAATAAAGTTTCGAATTGACTTTACGTATAATCGTAAACATTAATTTTGTATTGCCCGTGTGGTACCGGAATAGAATATTGTACCACTCCTGGTCTTCCCGTAGATGTTGTAAGTCCACTAAGGGACTACTTTATATCTCCCATCCTAAGAACTGTACATTTTGCGGCGATGGGCTCAGCACCTGTCACGGGTGTGGTTTCCTATTGATTATGGTGAAATGTGAACGTTCCGGGTACTCGTTTGTGTCCGAAATGTTGGAACCACCTCTGTTGGAAATATGGTCGTAAGTATATGTATTTTGTAAGTTATGATTTATTTTTCTTTTTATTCTGAAAAAATGTCAATAGTCAAATTTTTTTATTTATATTAGAAACGCGGAAGTTTCACTCGCAATTGAAATGTTTTGTATAAACTTGCATAAAGTTCTCTTGGTATTTTCTGCTTTCAGATAGTGAAACCAGATCGACTGATAGTACAAGTCATGGATAACGATTTAATCGACATGGAAAAGCATCAATACCAATTACGAGGTTTGTTTGACGAAATAATAAAGGTAAAGGTGATTTTAATTGACCAAATGAATTTGTACTTACTTTATGTATTATAATTTTACAGAGCGACGGTTGAAAACTTATCGTGACGGCGTCGATAGTAAAAACGAAAGCCTTGACGAAGACTTTTCTCCAGATGCCTCAGAGTACTTACCAAGTCCAGAACGTAGACTGCTTTGCAGATCAAGCTCAACTTCAAGTCTTGGTGCAGATACATATATTATAGATACACTAACTTCAAAGTTATATCACACACCGTCAACGATGTCCAATCTTTCATTCGTTTTAAATCATCCTGACTTCAAGCTACACCTACTGTTGTATACAGAGCTACTAATCCAGTTAATGATAAAAATGAAAATTCAAATATTGCTCTTGTTGATATATCGCTTAAGCCAATTACTTACAAGTCAAATTTAATATCATGTGAAATGATTAATACCATTTTATACAATAATTCGTTTACTAGTAGCCCAACATACATTAAAAAAGTAGATGACAGGATGATTTGCACAGGCGCTCCGAATACGTCTACGACTCAATCTATAATTTCACATACTGACACAACTCTGACTCCCGATACAATAGAAATGTGTACCGGAGAACTGAAAGAAACTTTACATTCCGAACGAACGACTTATGCCGATAAGTGCACTAATATGCAAAACAAGAGCGAAACTGACTATTCCTCTGATAAAAGTCAAAGCTTATTGTTTAATACTCCTAAAATAATCATACCTGAAGTTGTAAATCTGTACGGTGGGTTGTCTCCCAACTACATTGCCGATCTAAATACAAGTTCTGAAGCCAGTGTGTCTGGGCATAGTACTGCTATACCTAACAACGAAGGCAAATTTGCTGACCGTGCAAGCTGCTTCTCAAGTCCCCGCGTCTGATGTTCCTGAAAAACTTTCTAATGCATTCGGCGTTGTCGATTCAGATGCTGCTCTTGAAGTTAATGTATTTGGTCCTACTATACAGCCAACCAACGACCAAGGCAACGTTCCTTGATTATTGATATTGATAATAAATCTAGTGTATCTTTACTTTAAAGAACTTTTATGTACTAAAAATATGAACAAACTGACCCTCCTACAAAAGCCACGATGCAAGAGATTTATGATAGACATATGAGTGTGAAAGGAAAAGTGCGACAGATTAAGAATGTAGAGAAAGAGGGGTCAGACAAAGCCAATACTACAGTAGCTATATTTGATTTACAGAAAGTTTTGTACGTACCCCAATAAGAAGTGAGTATTTTTCTGTACAAGAGAAATAACCCTATCTACAAGTTTACAATTTTAATGCTTTAATTAAGTAGGGGTACTGCTATGTTTGGCATTTGCAGATTGCTAATAGAAGTTGTATAGAGATTGGAAGCTATTTATGGCGATTTATAGTGCAGGAAAATCAAAGAAAATCAATAAACTATCATTGTAAAATGAAGGATGCCGGGGGCAGAATAAAAACCGGTTTATCTTTGCTCTGTATTTGTATGTAGCCAAACATATGAACATAGAAATAACGCACAAATTCTTTGAAACAGGACATGGACAAAATGAGGGGGACTGCATGCAGTCTTACAACGAGAGGCAAGTGAAAAATAAAACTCTCTATACTCCTGATCAGACTTATTCGATCATTTTTAATGCCAAAGTAACAGGCCAAAAATATATTTTCAAGAAAATGACACAATCCGATTTATTCGACATTAAGAATCTTATTTCAGAACAGAACTGGTCGCAGGACACAGTAGGCAACAAAATAACGTGGTCCAAGATATTGGAAGTTCATGTATCCCGAGCTCAACCAAACATTTTAAAATTCAAATATAAACAGGACGAATAATTTCACACTTTGAATACTGCTAGGGCGGGAACCCAAACTACTACACGTGGACGTGGTCGATGAGGTGGTCGAGTACGTAGCAGCAGCCGCGGTTACGTGATGGTAGCTGCTTCCCCTGCACCCGAACTGAAGGTTATCTATAATAAGACCTTCCATTTACCAAAAGAGTTATACAATGACTTTAAAGAGTCTGTGCCTATCTCAGGCGATCCCGCCATACTATCATTCTCATTACGATGCACTAACGTTGGCTAAAGACATTGAGGTTCCGAGTCCGACTAACTCGTGGTCGGAAAACGAATCTGAAGAATTATGATATTTTCTGAATAAACTATTTAATTGTTTTTTAATATTTATTTGATACGATGATTATGTGCTTATGCGTACGCAATAAAAATATCGCTTTAAAATAGTATTCATTTATTTTTTGATGATAGTAGTGAAATATCCTTTATAATGAATTAAAATTAACCTTTACATTTTTTTTTAATATTTTACCCATCAATCGTGGTTCTATGTTGTAACATTTGTAGTCAATATTATATTTTTTTTATTATTACGAGAAGATAACATTAACATTCTATTATTATACCTAGTTGCTATAAAAGTAAACACGAATAAAGTGTCATTGCTACATTGGCATACAGTTCTTTGTTGAATATTAACACGAATAATATTGTTTTCGACAATTACGATTTTAGCCTATTGCGCTGTTTCCAGTAATGTACATTTCCGTGAATATCATTAGACGGGGTAATAATTATCGAAATGAGATAAGTTAAGGAGTAGCTAAAAATTAAGAATTGATCTCTGCGAAATTTAACTTTGAAATTGCTATTTTTAAAAAGTTATAGGTAAGTTTAGTTTTCTATTTTTCCTGAACAATTTGCTTTTTACAATTACCATTTTATTCGGTGGAGGCGACGGTGAATGTGATATAATGTGTATGTACATGTATGTATAACACAATATAACATAACTTTCAAATTCAAGAATAGTAAGTAGGTGTAAGTAAATAAATAAATATGGTGACAATTAAAAGCCTTATACATAATTTGCTATTTTTCATAAATCAATCTCATAAATTATAACGGTTCCATTTTGTGTCATTTGATTATAAAACATTTATGAAGCATTTACTCGAATTCCTCCTTCCAACATCTCCGAAAATAAAGACATATGCCTGATTTCAATAGTTCTCTAATACTTAGCGAACCCCGAAAACCAGATAGGGGTCCGGTAGCGATAAAATTTTCATAGTAGTTTCGGTTTTAGGAGATCGTTAAGTATTAGGGGACTTTGGTGAAATCGGGAGCTAGAATTTTAAAATTCTAGGGAACATAAAACGTAACCTCTAACTTACAGGAAAAATATGACAAATGTCCTAGAATTTATAGATCTCCAAAAATGAAGTTCGGAAATTCACCGCTTTATAATATTGTACAGAAATCTTTGTGCGCCAGTCTCGCTGTTGACCAATTTTTTCAGCTCACTGTGGCCCCTAGCACGATGATTTACTCACTATGGGAAACCCGTATATGACTCATGGCGTACCGACTTGTAACGTCACATACGCGTGAATGGCGGCCGTTAGTATCGGGACGGATATGCTGAATTATGCGAAGTTTGGTGTGTGTGTGTACCCCGCAAATGCTATCGATATATTGCTATCTACGTTGCAAAACCGATGCATGAGTCCATTCAGAAGAAACGTACATTATGTTGCACATTTCATCCTTCTGCGTCAACTTTAGTGTATTGCAAATTTGCAACACCATTGACAGAAATTTAAGATCAATCGCCGAACTTCGGGTAGTGTATCAGGAATTTAGTGTAATTACCTCCAAGTTCGTCAAAGACAGGTGCATTGACGTTATCTTCTTGCTTATTGGATGAATCGGAGCCGATGTTCTCACCGGCTTCCGGTGTATTTTTGTTTATAACACCAGCCTGTAAGTAACAATATACAAGATACAAACAAAAAATACAGAACATACATTAAAAAATTTTTTTTTATTTATACCTCACCAAAAAATACAGTGTGTTCAATCACGAGCAAGCAATAACATACTACTCAATTATCCCAGTAAAAATACGATTTGAAAAACAATAATAGGTAATAAGACATTTTTTTCTATAATTGAAGTATGTAATTTAAAGATACTATATTTACGAATCCACCTGAACTTAGGCCTACATATTAAAAAAATGCAAACGTTAAAATATTGCTTTATATTTTTGGCGTAAATACTATATGTATATTTTTTTCGTACAATTATAGTAATTAGTGTAAAAACGACTATACAACAGAAATCAAACAAAATAAACTGTAAATTATTGAATGTTTAAAAAAGAAGTTTTAGTTTTGATTTTTGATAATAAATAAGCCACGTTAATTGCTATATGACATTTTGCTATTTAAAGAATTTCGTATATCTACACTAAATACACTTTTTCAAAAATCTAACTTATAACGACATGTAGTAGGTTTATATTTTATTTAATTTGAATACATTCACAGCAAAAATGTAATAGCTGTAATTTATGGTAGACTTTGCATTTTAAATCAAAACCAAGCTGTTAGCATTCGAATCCACCAATATTTTTGTCGTATTCATACAAAATCACACCATCTCTTAAATGCAAACGAATTTTTACCTTACGCGTTCACTTTAGAGTTGAAAAGTACGAATCGATCAACCACAGAACAACAAACGGCACACTTATTACGTAACTTGCATACAGCATGCGACAGCCAATATCGCGCGATATCTGCTGTCAAAATGAGATTTTGTGGTGGCACTTCACATGGCTATTTGTGTTCGCTATTGGGTGTTTGTTGTATTTGGAAAAATATATGACGTACTTGCAAACATGCAAATACAGGCAAATACGACCATCCATACATGGCAGCCAAATAACAAACACACAAACATTTGGCAGCAGAAGGAAATGTGTTCACCAAAATTATGGACGTGTTTCAATTTGCAGCGGGATTTTATTATTTAAATGCATGTAACTATTACATGCAGTGCGTGAAAAAATACAAAGTAGTGGAGAGCAAGGCGCTGGTGGATGCTGACTATGCATAAAAATTTGCATTTTCAATAATTGTTCCAGTTCGCGCTCACAACACAGACACAAAATACTGCAAATCCATACAGATCCTGAATATGGCCATTGTGTAGACGGTTTACTTGCGTATTTGCCTATTTGACCCCTTTGATGTGGGTCGAGAAACCGACTAGCGCACGGTAACGCGTATTTGGTATTGGCCATATTTGTCAAATAGGCAAATAAGGCCAATACTTTGTCAAATATTCTGTTCACACGTGGTAATTGTTTGCCAAATATGCCAAATACGCAAATACAAATAGCCATGTGAAGTGCCACCTTTGTGTAATGTAATTTGTATAGTGGCGCTAAATCTACCGCGAAAAGTGCATTTTACGGTCATAGGATAATAGATACGCAATCGTCATACATGATACTAATTTTTTGTTACAATTAATCACCGGTCGCGCAGTGATCGCGTGGCTATCGCTGTCTGCAAATTATTAGGTAATAACCCGCAGAATGACTAAGTTAGCGGGACGCGCGGGCGGCAGGGTCATAGTCACGGTACTCTGAGCGTTCCGCCATTGACATAAGACACATATACGTATTAGGTGCTGTGCTATTAAGGTATGCTTGGTATAAACATTCATTCATATTATACAATATAATAGAACGATTGCAATAAAGTCTACCAATAATTTATTTACTAGCATTTTTGTCTATACACATTGGCAAGCAAAATGATCAGGATGCGATTCTTTCGGTTTATTTTGTGGATTTACATTTTAACCTTATAAAAGTAAAAAAATTTAAGAATTTGTTTCTTCTTTAGGCTACTACCATTGTTTGTTCATGTGCAGTACATTTTTAAATTGAAATTCATAATACAAAATAACATTCTATCGATAAAACAAAATGAAAGGACTTTATATTGTACATTTCATCGAAATCGTTAGAGCCGTTTGCGAGAATCGAATTATACAAATATTGCTCATATAATGCTATTCTTTATAATACTATTCTTCTAAATAACATAGTATCTTAAATTAAAGGAAGTCTATAAAATTTAATATTCGATTCATTGTTCAGGAAAATGAATAATATTCTTTTCTCCGTGACTTTTAGCCATAGACTTTATAAATAACTCTAGAGCCAGACGCCGTGTTTAAGCAGCAAGGTAAGCTAAATCAGATAACTTGACTCATCTGTACATACTACACACACTCATTATCAGATAAGCTGCCCGGTCGCTATTTCGTTAGAATACAGCACCCACACATCTATATTTTATTTTGTTTGCCTCACTTCGTAGTATGGGACGGGCTGTCTGAAGTTATGGAGTCTATGTTTTTATCATTATTTTTCATTTTATTTCCTTATTATAAGTACATTATTAAAGTGATACGTCTTTTTAATAAGTACTTGTTCCAAATAGAATTTAGACATATTTCAAAATATTAAAAAAAAAACAAAAAAGGTCTGACCATATTGCAGGATTCGAACCCGCGCACTTCGGCGCGGTAGACCTACGGTCTAGCCATTGTACTATTGAAAAGGAAGGAGAAAACTCTGCTGCGACATTAAAAAAGTTTAGAGTTTAGAAGTTTTAAGTGTGTGAAAGACAGAGAAAACGATTTTTTCCAGAATTGAGACCTAGATCGATTTCTCGCCTCCTCAACCCCTTTATTGTAAATTTCATCGAAATCGCTAATGTCGTTTTCAAGAAAGCGATTACAAATAAATATAAATATATGGTCTTTACTTATGAAATTGCCATTTACTATACAAAAGTTAAAGTATTTATTTAAGTTAAAGTATTTTCTGTTAATTTATGCAGTATGCAATGGTAATTTTTGCCCTTCTTGAAGAAGTCAGGTGTACGGGAGGCAACAAACTTGAATTTGAACACAAATGCATTTTGTACTGCCTCTCGCGTATAGAACTTTTTGTAGAACGTATTGTAGAATGGCAACTTCATAGGTAAAGACCTATTATAAAGTGGTTTTTTTTAACTGGGACAATATGGGGAAATCCGAATATAGTATAAGAGATCAAGGGGAACTGTCTTAGGAATCATTCGGACTTTTTTTGTGATAACAATTTTGGCATAATCGATTTTTTTGTCAAGCGTAAGATGTCCGCAAAATTAGAAAATTGCCAAACTTTTTTTAATGCATATCGGCTCAGTTTCATGTAAGCATTATTTCATTATACGAGAGGAAAATAATCTGAACAGTAGAAGTTGGTCAAATTTAATAAAATATTTTTTCATACAATATAGTATGGGACATTTGAATCTATAGGATATGCAAAGGAACCGTCTTAAGTACCATTCGGCCTCTTTTTGTTTAGAACTTTAATCACTGAATATTTAATGTAGTGTAATGGTAATGATAAATGCTTGGGAGGCATTTGTGAAGACGAATACAGGCTAAAGTTTAGATTGCTTCACGTTGGGTAAAATTTTACAAAATTATTTTGTAAATTATTTAAAACATTCAATACAAGTATTCAAGATTTAAAGTGCCATTTTACGAGTTTAAACTTTGTACGATATTCATTTTGTAATTTCTGTGAACACTTTTAGATTAGGTTAGGTTGGGTATTTTACCACAACGCGCGAGCCGAGCGAGCGTGCGTGCCATAGCAACGGCCAGCGAAGAGCCAGATCAGAATCCGCTACATACATGGAGCGGTATTTAAATACGAGGCCGCAGTCTGAAGAGGTAGTTGAAGTTGAGAAATTTAATCTTCAAACATCTCTATTCTCCTCCATCTCTTTTAATTTTTTGCCATTGGTTTATCTATATATAGCAACCTTATTTATACTAGCAGATATATTTCCGAGTTATTTCCAAGAGTTAGAAAGAGACAAAATGAAACGTTATAGTGATCAAAGGTTACTCAAGGTTATATAATTTGTCTTCAACTACCACTTCCGAGCACGGTACCAAGCTATATTCAAAGATCCATTATGATCTATGATCCATTTCTATTAGTTAGTTTTTTACTTTTTCTTCTTTAATTTATTTGTACCTAATTCTCATACGCTATTGGACCAATAATAAGGAATAAGTAAATGATAATGCAGGAAACGAGAGATTATGGCAAATGCCATTGTTAGAATGACAAGTTTGACAGTCTAAAAAGTTTGTTCTCTAATTTTAAATAGATTTTATCAGTTTTATATACTGTCCCGTTTTCATATAGAGCCTGTATTATACAGCATTTATTTATATTATATATATTTATTATATCATATATATTATTTATTAAGATAATTTGGGGTAAGATCATAAGCGAAATAATAAAATAATACCTCCTAATAATGTATCATTTTTCATTTTCAGTGTAAAAATGATACATTATTAGGAAGTATTACTACAGATTAATCAGTTATTAATGTAAAATATTACTATTTATATGACCTACGATTTTACATTTTCAATGTATATATGATAAATTATTAGGCAGTATATGATTTATATGATGTTATCCGGCTTACGATCTTACCCCAACTTACCCTATATATACATATATTACAAATATAGTGTGACCAATATAAGTAATTCATACCTAATGTAAGTAATGTAATTAATTCATACCTTAAACTAGTATTTAATATAATCATATCTTGTTTAATCAAAAAGAAAAACAATTTTTTTTTTCTTTTTGCCAAATTATATTGAGATACACTAGATATACTACATATATATGTGATAAATTCCTAAAATCTCTAGCTATCCCCCGCTCAAACTCCAAAAACCACAAATCGACACGTGTTTCGCCTCTCAACGAAGCATCCTCAGGATATACCAGAGACAGAACTCGGCCTGTTCTGTCGATGCGATGGATTTCCGCAAAGTAACACCTGAATCTATACAATATCTACATATATATGTATACCTCACTCAACCAATGAACTACATAGAACCTTACAAAATGAGAAAAACTTTCAACCCTATGACTATTGAGATACCAAACTGCAATGATACAGCAGGAAAATACCTTATAAAATAAATTTTCTTTTACCATAATTAAACATAAATTAAATACCAAAGGTCATGCAAATAAAAAAATTATTATGTAATAGGAGTAAGACGAACATTATAAATGTAATTCCATAGAAACTAACCTCAGTGGCCTTTTTCTTAATTTGTTTCTCCTTATTTTCTTTTTTCTTGTTGCTCCTGAGATCCTTCACTTCGGTCAGTTGTTCATCAACAGGTGCCTCATCACTTCCATTCAATTCGGCTTGATCGAGGAGTTCCCTCTATAAGATAAGAAATTATTTTACAAAAGTAGGACTGAATTACAGAAATAAAAACAACACTAATGTATTATTATATTCACTTTCAATTGTTTGTTTTCACAACGAACTCATATCAGAATATGAGTAAATTAAATGGACTCTTCAATCTCTATTTTATATGTATACGATTGGGTTATGTATAATTGTAAGATGTGTACAAGTTAAAGTAAATGTAAAAAAATATCAACCTTTGCTGTACAAAGATATTTCGGAGTAATAATAACAAAAATATTTGGTGAAGTGCACATTCAACTTGCAGGCAGATTTGTATCATATTTAGGTAATAAGTTTATAAAATATATGTCAAGAAACTTCAAATCCTAGGACTTCAGTTATAAATTACACCCAAACCATGCATTAACTTATACCAGGGGTACTATACAATAAACTAAGAAAGCATCCAGTAACACCCAGACTCCAAGACAATTTAGAAAAGTTTATTACCAAATACAAATAACCAACCCCAAGATACTCGGCTGGTAAGGGAGGTGCACTTCCATTGCACCAACAGTCCTTTAGTTATTATATATCAAACTTAATGCTGTTATACCTCTTTTAGCACTCGCTGTAGCTCTTCAATTTGTGCTTGCAGAGCATTAGCAGATTCCTCATTCACGTCAGGGCCAACAACACTAACGACCTTGATGGTCTCAGAAGTTTCCTCGGCTGAGTGGGCTGCTTCAATATCCGTATCTTTTCCCTTCTTTTTATTTTTCTTGGCTGGACTTTCCTTCTTTATCTTCACATCTTTTTCTTCAGACTTCACTTTTTTTTTATCACTTTTTTTTGGCACCTCTTGCCAGCCACCATCGTCATAATCTGCTGGTTTATCAATATCAGTGTTTTTATTCTTCTTTACCTTCTTTAATTCTGCTAGGGTTTCTTTTTTAACAGGCTTAGTTTCGACAAGTTTAGTTTCCTTAGGTTTGTTCTTGTCAGCTTCTTTTAACTTCTCCTCCTTCTTCTCCTTTATAGGAGATTTTTTAGAGCTTTCAGATTTAGTCTTCGCATCCTCGTTCGCGGTGCGGTTAGGTGAAGACTTCTATAACATATAAACATATGAACTGTGATAAATATATACATACATATCTTCATGCTGTATCCCTAACGGAGGAGTCAGAGCGCATGGAGAGCCAAATTTCGCAGTAAATAATATAGAAAAATGGATTACTCATTATCTATAGATCATTAATCGTTGAGCATATGTTCACATGTTAAATAGAAAATTAGCATATGATTAATATAATACAATGCGAAGATAATTTCATTTACCTTTTCTTTAATTTTTTTCTTCTTGTTAGCAGATTTCTTATCGTCCACAACCAATGGTAACTTATCAAACTGTGGTTGTTCCGCTGAATGGAAACCGAAGATAAATACAAAGGCAGCGAATACAAGAACTACCGCTACGGCTGCAGCAGGATACAGTAACTGCAAATTAGACATTTGTCTCAACAGCTCCATCTTAAAGCTTTATTAGAAAACTGTCTAAAACTAATAGTTCACACATAAAGATAATGATAAGGTATGATAATGTTGAACTAATTATTTCTACACCGATAAAGACAGACACGGAGACATGATGACGCGGCTGTGACGTGCCAAAAATTGCGATTATTTATAGGCACGTTCGAATACAAAAATTCTTTTTATAATGAATTCGCATACATAAGTGTATTATGTAGTTATTGCTAGTTTAAGATAAGGTATTGAATATTTAAATTTTTGATTTTCGTGATGCATTCGCTACTATATATTTTTTCAATAAAAACGTATAGACAATTCAATAAAATGTATTTAATATAGTGCAAAGTGCAAAGATTAAGGAGATACGGCAGCAAGCTACAGATCACAGTCACTTTGTTGTAATTGCTATGTATTTTGTTTTGGCGCTACTATCGCCATTGACAACCTTCTTAAACATAGGTACCAATACATGTTATATCTATCTATATATATTTTATATCTAAGATTATTTCTGCTACCTACGCAAAACTTCTGTAAAACTAACTAAGTACTTGATGAATACCCTCTATATAAAATGTTAGTAAAATTTAAAGGTGATTTTGGAAATAATGTGGAAATATGCAATGAATGACAATGGCAGATGGAAAAATGAGGATCTGGCGTAGAAGGACCAATTATGGATTGGCGACAGATAGGAATGAAAGGGCTAACCTGGTTCGCCGTTGCCCTTGCGTGCTGTGTGTTATAGACGCGTCGTAATTTTCTCAGCTACCGTTCTCCACAAGCTGATGTGCTGATTTGCTTACGATGGTGTTTAAAAGATGAAAGGATGATTTGCGATGAATTGAGTCCCCTTTGAGTGTGTGATCGCCGACTCGACGTCAACTGGAACGGTCGTGCAGCTAGCTTGACTTGGAATTGCAAATCCGTCATTCGAAAAATATTTATAAAACATTTATATTTTTGGTGTCTGAATGTCGTTTCTATTGAGGTGTAATTTACATAAGTGATCGTGGTATTTTGTCGCCGTTTTCGTTTTTTATATATTGTTTTTGTTTGGTGGATTATTGTGGAGGATTTTCTTTGACGTTATTGTGTGTTTCTCACGTTTTCTCTGTGATTCACGTTTTGTGTGCTGTGGCTGTGTGGTTAACGTAAAATAATATTTATCTAAATAGAACAATCTTATAAATATTGTTCTAAATCGTTAATTTCTTTGGTCGTCTTTGTTCTTACTGCTGTAACAATTTTGTTGGAGGCAATCAACGAAAGCCAAATAAAAAAGGGGCAACCGTTGCTGCCTAACATGAGGGAGTAATTTAAAAAAAAAAGTATTATAATCGATTGGTGCGACGGAAAACGACGGTTGTCAAAGTCACTGGACAGTGACAGCTGTAAATGTCAATCCAATTTGACGGCTTGCGTTCTTTTGTTGATCGCTTGTTTCTGGTATTGTTGTTCCTGGCTGTTGCCGTTTGGTGCTTTTCTTGGTGTTATTGATTGTTGTTATCGGAATATAAAAGTTTGATTCCGGAGGTTGTTAATCTTGTCGTTATTGTTAGCTGAACAGCAGAAATAATATATCATCAAGAACAGCGAGAAGCGCTGGGATTCGCACTGTTTCCGCGCGAAGTACCAGCTGAACAGAACCCACTAGGGCCCTTATTAAAACCCAAAAGGCCAAAGCTAAAACTCCGGAGTTGCTTAGACTTCGGAGTCTACCCCTACTCAACCAACTCCGCAGTTTGCGGAGATGTGCGAAGAGGGAGCGACATCACCGGCTCTCTCTAGCGGAGGAAGCTAAGATGAAGCAATAAGAGCAGCTCAGTTTAGTCTGGCCAGCATCTCGGATCAGATCCCAATTCGGAAAATACCGAGGCACGGAAACAGGCTTCATTCCGCTGCGAAGAAGGCAGTGGAGAGTGCACGAACACTCAAGCGGTATAGTTACTGCACTCCAAAAACGTAGCGAGGTGCAATTAAAAACATCTAAAGAGGGACCTTAGTTTAAGGAAAAGTTTTTGGGACCCCTAAGCGATCTCTTGGAAAAGGTAAATCGCCTTCAACGTACGGTGGAGAAAAAACCGCCACATATGCTGAGGTCTCCCGGTGTAAACCTGTCCGAACAGAGCTTACAGCCTCCCATACCCTTATCATTAGCTTCAGAGACAAAACACAGCAAGTCCTGACCAGATGAGGACAAGGGTAGACGCTAGAAGGCTTGGTATTGGGGTGCAGCGCCTACGTAAGGCAAGGAATCAAAAAGAAGTGGTCAACTGCACCTCCAAAAAGAATGCCGAGGTGTTGAGTCAAGAAGTGAAGACAGTCGCGAAAGATCTGGTGGTAGAGGATGCACCCAGGAGACTCCCACAAATCATAATGCGATACTATGCATCATGCGATGAATCGCTACAAGTTCAAAATTCGAGGATCTGCGAAGGCCTTGGACAGCAGGAGGGGATCAAGGCGAAATATCGCCTTAAAGCCAGGAATGCCTTGCAGTGTCATGTGGCCCTCGAAGCGACACCCATTTTATCGTGACGACTAATTGAAGCGGAGCGGCTCTTTATAAGATGGCAGCGCTGCCAGGTGGAGGAAAGGTCACCCTTGGTACAGTGTGGCAGGTGTTTGGACTTTGTTTGGACTTGGAACCATCAGCCACGGTGCTTTCAGTGACGAGTGTCCAGTGCGGTCTAAGTGGGAAGCGATAGCTCGAGCAGCAATTAGCTATTGCTAAGTGCCCCACAACAAACAGCGAAGTAAACAAGGATAAGTCATCGAGTAAAAAGCTGCGACTCCTCTTCGTTCAGTGCAATTTGGCTAGGATTAAAAACGCAACTGATGAAGTAAGCGTAAGTGCGACGTTCTTCTCCTGCAAGAACCCTACGTGGGAAATAAGGGAGAAATGTCGCATCGGCGAGAAATCACAATAGTACAAAACACTGAAACTCGAACCAAGAATGTAAAAGCGTCCAAAGCAATCCTCAACGATGATCTCGTGGTCCATGTAGACCCAAAACCTGTCGCTGAAAACATCGTGGCTGTTAAAGTGGCTCAATCTGGGAGAGAAGAACTCATCTTTGTGTCAATATACTTCGAACCTGATAAAGACACCAATGTGATTTACCTGCGGAAGCTACAGGAAACGGTAGGCTCTTCCGACCAGTGACGGATTAAGACTACTTGATGCCCTAAGCAATCCATGCCTGTGGGCCCCCCTATCCGTATGTCAACTAGAATCGGTCTTTAAACCTTTACCGCCTAAAAACATTAGTTTTTTGTAAAATAAGATGATGAGATGTAACGTACTTTAGAAATCGATTGACGTGCGAATCATCAAAATCGGTAAACGCGTTTGGTCTCTACAATGGTACAAAGGAACAAACATACATACATACATAGACTGACAAACACATTACCCTCCTGCAGTCGGGTAAAATTAAAAACAATTGACGAATCGGGTAAATGCAGCTCCTTCTCTGGACCTGATCATCAGATCAATACCAACTCCTGATAGAACCTATTGTCACCGGGCGGGAGGGAATACAGCTTAATACCTTTGAGTATTTATTGTCCTTCATACCTAATTTCAGCTCAATCGAACCGCTGGAAGTCGCTCAAAAATCGATCGCAATATTCCGCCCGTACAAATTTATAAACTTACTTGACGTGAAGTGTAGTAAAAGCTTGTAACAATATCTATTAGCTTTTAAATTAAAGAAACACGCCCGACCGCTAGATATCGGAATCGGTAGTCGTTTTTCAGTAGGTATCATTTGACGTGCGTGTCATTGACCTCTCAGACTAATTTACCTACCTAGAAAAAACTATTTCGGAGCTTGCAGAAACCTTCAGCTTCGATTGGTTTGAGTAAATTTACATAACCAAAAGTAATTACTTAAATGAAACAAAATACTTTAGATATTTTGACTTTGGACATTATCAAAACAAAATAAAACTTTACGTACCTAAGCGAACACAATATTATGAACAGAACTTGAATGAATTGTCGACAAAAATTGTATTACGTACGCATAGAAGCCGGCCGGCACAATTACTCTAAAAACAAAACATTTGATTGAAACAGATTTGCTGAGGCGCCAGGCTTGGGGCCCGCGGGGAAGGAGTAGTTTGTGATTGGCTGATCGTAATTCCGGGGATTCGAATTGTCGAATGCACTAGCGGGCAGCGAGTGGGCAAGCGGGAGTGGGGTTATGACTCTAGGTCGAACTCTATGTCAACTTAAAACGCGCGAATTTTCAAATTAGTCCTAGAAACTTTTTTTGGTGTGGTTTTTGGTGACGTGAGAGTGAGACGTTATGCCCTAAGGACGGATTTTTTTTGTGCTTCTTCTGGTGCCCCCTCAGACGTGATGCCCTAGGCAATTGCTTAATTTGATTAAAGGTTAATCCATCACTGCCGCCGACAGTTATAATCGGCGGACACTTTAATGCCAAAAGTATCTGGTGGGGTAACAAATTGGATGATGAGAAAGGAATTGAGTTGCTTGACTTCTCGTTGGCGCTGGGACTATACGTAATTAATGAAGACGAGGTCCCAACTTTCGAGGTGGCAGACTTTATAAAAGCGCAGTTGACGTGACTTTATTCTCTGAAATGCTGTTGCGTAAAATTTCGTGCTGGAGGATGGATCGGACACTTGTTCAGATGTCAGATCATAACGCCATTACCTTTCAGCTTGAGTCAGCAGCCTCAGAGGGACCACGTCCAAAGTCTGCTACTCGTAAGAATGACACGAAACAAGCAGCCTGGCAGCGATTTCTCTGCGCGTTCCTTGAGAAGTTGGGCTTGTTGGCTATCTCGTCAGACCAAATAATGCACGTGAGTGCAGAATTGCTCGATAACTATGTCCAGCGGCTTATTAGGAGCGCCATGGAGGCTGCTGATGCGACCATTTCTGGAATCAAGCCACTTAAAAAGCGTACGAATCCGTGGTGGACCAAGGAACTTGTGGCGTCTAGTCCCGCCACAGTATGATCTATGATTGTATAGACGGGCAGTTTTTTTGTTCTCTCACTCACTTTTCCGCGCACGCCCGTCCTACTATGTTGTGTTTTATACATATTTTGACATTTTATGTTGTACTAAGTTTCTCTGATATGATCAGTTTCTTTTATACTAAACAACTAAATAAAAGTGCTACTTTATTATCTGTATCGTTTTATTGATAATAGTTAATTAATCAGTATCATCGAACTCATATCAACTGTGGTTGATTGTCTAAATTATAATAAGGGAAGTAAAAACGGGTACATTACCCGTTCCCTTTAAACTTATGGATAAGAGAAAAGAGGTAATCAGAAAAAGACTGCGTATAAAAGGAGCAAATAATGCGTTGAAACAGCCGGTGATCCAACAATACCTGGAGGCACATGAGGAATATAAAAACACCATAAGCCAGGCGCGTATCACCAACTGGAAGCGTTTTTGCTCCGAGATGACTCGAGATAATGTTTGGGATGTAGCGTAGAAGATCATCAGACGATGCTCAGAGCCGAGTGTGAGAAAAACTCCCGAGGTAACACCCTAGCACCACTAGACTCAGCGCGTTTGATGGCCGCCATGCTGTTTCCTGATGACTCCCCCGAGGAAGATACCGTAGAGCAGGCGGAGTTGCATCGAGTTATCCAAATACTGCTGCCTCCAGATTATCTCGGACCGTCCGGACCACCCATAACAGAATCGGAACTATTCGACGTGCTGTCAACAATGAATTTCAAGAAGGCGCCGGGAGATGATGGGGTAACGGTGGATATCTCCAAGGTTGCGATTAAAACCGATAGCAAAGTGTACCTGGCCGTTTTTAACAGGTGCCTAGAGGTGGGGCTGTTCCTCTAAACTTGGAAGATGGCTAGGGTTTGTGTCATACCCAAACCTGGCAAGGGAGACTATACGAACCCAAAGTCCTATCGTCCAATAAAACTTCTTCCATAATAGGGAAGGTTCTCGAGAAACTGTTTAATAACAGACTTTTATGGCACCTAGAAGCCAAGGGGCATTTAAACACCAGACAGTATGGTATGCCGCAGCTTGGTACCAAGGACGCCCTCTACGATCTAGTTGAGCTCATAAAAAATGAAGCACATGACAAGAAGAAGATAGTCGGAGTCGTATCACTGAACATAGAGGGTGTTTTTGACCACACTTGGTAGCCTTTCATTAAGGCCCAACTGGAGGCGAAGAACTGTCCTGCGGATATATACCGTTTTGTAGACTCCTATCTTAAGGATAGGACCGTCACTCTGGAATATGCTGGCGACACGGTCAGGAAAATTACAACTAGAGGCTGCGTACAGGGTAGCATCAGCGGACCGTTAATGTGGAACGTCGTTCCACATTTCCATCGTCGTTCCACGGCAATAGAGTGCACGACAATAGCGAGGGGCTAGAGTCAATGATCAACCCAGTACTTGATATGATTGTTAAATGGGGCGCGGAATACAAGCTACGCTTCTCTCATCATAAGACCGCATTAATTATGGTGACGAGGAAAAGGAGACTATCAGCGCCCCGTATCACTATAGCATCCATTCCGCTTAGACCTGTGACACCACCTCCACACGATGCGGGTACTGGGATTGATCATCTATAAGAACCTGACGTTCCAGGATCCCATTGAAACGATCTAAGTGCTAAGGCTATCGCGATGTACAAGGGTTTGAGCCTCGAGCCACAAGAGCAACTTGGGGGTTGAGCCAAGAAATCTGTAGGCTCTTGTACATTGGGGCAGTCGAGCCTATCCTGCTGTATGCGGCCAGTTCGTGGATCGACAGCACACTGAAAAAATGTATAGTTAAGCAAATTAGGTCATCGCAGCACTTGTTCGAAATAAGAGTCACAAAAGCCTACTGCACCGTCTCTTATGTATCGGCAATTGCTCTGGCGCGGCTCATACCGATTGAACTACGGGTGCTTGAAGCGGCCGAACTATATGTAATAAAACGCGGGAAGCCCCTCCCTCAGGCGCGGGAATGTAAACTGGAAGCGAGAACGCCTTTTTATACTCTTCCACATCCCGCGCTTAGGAAAGAGGTGCGACATATAATACTAGATCGCCTCGACAACGACGTGTCCGGGGTAAAACCATCCGCCAGACGGCAGTAAGATAGAAGGTAAGGTGGGCTGGGCCATAACTTGTTCGAGAGACGGAGTTGAAGTTTTCAATAGGAAGTACCGCTTTGAGGATTTTCGTACCGTATACCAAGCGGAGCTTCTCGCACTGCACCACGCGGTAAGGCTATCGGTGGAGGATCCTCTGTTGACTGTTGCAGACTATGACAGGTTCCCTTTGTTATTTGCTAAGAGGATGATACTTCAACGAACTCTGGATGCCTGGCAGGATGAATACACTAAGTCCGGAGAGGGGGTGATCACAAAGTGCTTTTTTCCGGATATCAGCCAGGCGTACCGAGCCTTAGATCGAGTTGAGATATCATATTGGGAGACTCAAGCGTGGACTGGACATGGAGGGAACGCTGCGTACCTTCACCGTTTTAAGCGTCGCGAAGATCCTAGCTGTGTGTGTTCCCCTGATTATATGCAGAATATTGAGCACGTCCTAAATGAATGCCCCCTATTTGGGGCATCTAGGTTGAAGAGCTCGAGTGCGAGGTTGATGACAGAGTTACAACTGCGAACTGGAGCTCCCTAATTGCGGGTAAACGATTCAGACCTAAATTTGCCAAATTCTGCACCCAAATAATGAAGGCAGTTGCTATGGGAAATAATTCAATTGTCAATAAAAAAAAAGTTCCTTTCGTAGGTGATTTTCCGAGAGATGATGTGCCGTATGGTATCGACGCGATTGACTGAGCGATAACCAAACCATAACTGACGTGTTCTCGTCTGTTACTAACACATCTTTCCCAACTACCCCCAGGTAGCCCGTGAAAAGGGATGAACGAGAGGAAAGGTAAGTAGTTGGGAATATTAGTGACGTCTTAACTACATTAAAAAACAACAATCTAACCTAACAGTTTCAGTTTCATTTTAAAAATACCACATTTAACTTTTGTAAAATCTGAATGTCTAAAGTTTTCCTTATTTGACTTAAAGTTTCCAGCAAATATTTATATTTTATTCTAACTACATTATGTAGAAGTAAGATATTTAGCATAAATCAGCTATTACCACGTTAACGCTGAACGATTCGTATGGCAACACTGAGATATTTTCGACACGTCCAAACGTGTATTAAAGCCGGACACTGACGGTCAAGTGTACTTAATCAAACCAGTTCAGTTTGCATAAAGCGGAGGCTGCACTAAGTGAATTTAATCGTTGGTAGTCGAATTAGCATGTTCAGTTTAACTGGAAACAAAATCGTTCTTCGATTCTGCCGGCTTGATCAAGCCACGCCCGTATACACGCCTGTGTATACTTGATAGTAAGTAAGTAAGTGGCGGCGTCCTGCTTTTTCGTCAGTTCGCTCGAACTTTTGTCATAGCTTTATTAGCGATGGTTCTATTATGTCTTATTACAATTTTTATTTTCAAATCGTATTTTTCCTGGGCTATATTTTGTTATTGAAATATACTTATATCGTATATATTGAAATATATATCTAAGCTATCTATGTTTACTGTATGTGAAGATTAATGTTATCACAATACACATACAGCCCAGTAAAAATACGCTAAATCGCTAAATATAATACTTATGTACTTTTAAAAACTATATGCATATTTACGAATCCATCCAGATATATGGCCACATATACGTGCTCGTGCGTGGCGAGCATTAAAATGAGACAGAATCTCTTAGTTCCTACCTTTCATATACTTCAAAGTCACCGATTTTAGACAGTTTCAATTGCATGAACCGCGTGCCCCCTATATATAAAATGTCCTTGGGCTCAGCTCAGCTTAGACCCCTGACAATTAAGAACATTGACATTTTTGGTCCCGAGCATTGAAACGTCCAAGGAGAAAAAAGTTCCGTGTAGTTATAATTGAGAATTTTTGGCGGGATTTTATGGAGGGCGATTGGCTGTTTATTTTAACTATTTTCAAAATGTTTCTAGTAAATATTGTGACGTAAAATTGGTATAGTTTTGCGTCCCAAATGTCTACATTGTTATGCAACATGCGAAATTGTTAAAATAAATGCTAATTTAGTAGTGTGACGTTGAGATTTTTTTAGTCCTTTAGTCTGTCTCAGCGATTCCTACTGAAAGACTGTTTCGATATATTGGCGCCATAAAGTCTAAGCAATATTAAAGTGTATTAATATTATGATGAACTAAATACCAGTCTGTGGAAAATACTTAATAATAATTATATTACATTGGCTGTATGAGCATAGATTCCTTTGCCTTATCTTTCTTTGGAAAATTGTACTTGAATTGTACAAACATGTATGATCTGTGTGTGACCTGTGACCTTGTCTGTTGTCAAAATTCGCAAAAATTTTATTGTATTGCAAAATAATAAAATGTTTATAAATAACGCTTCTTATATTATTTCAAGAAATGTTAAAAATGTTAACTTGCTTCGAAATATATCCACTACATCTGTGAAACGAGATATCGTGAAAATACAAAGTACAGATGATTTTAAAGTAAAAGTTATCAATAGCAAAGTACCCGTTGTTGTTGACTTCTTTGCTACGTAAGTACATATGAAATTATTAATCTCTAGGCAATAAATTACACTCATTTTTTGTTGAGAACGTGGGCTATATATGATTATGGAAGGTTATGTAAATTTTTTGCAGATGGTGCAACCCATGCAGACTTCTAACACCTCGTCTCGAATCCATAATATCTGAAAATAAAGGTAAGGTCGTACTGGCCAAAGTGGATATTGATGAACAAACTGATCTGGCTCTTGATTATGAAGTAAGCTCGGTACCAGTTCTAGTTGCAATAAAAAATGGTAAGGTACAGCAACGTCTGGTGGGCTTACAAGATACAGACAAGCTTCGTAAATGGATTGAACAATTTACTTCTGAGGAATCTAAGGCAGAAGTGAAAGCTTAAGTTCTTGTTAGTCTTTATAATTTTATTTTGTTAAATCAGTATGTAGTTGGAATTTGATTAAAACTAATAAATGTAAAAGAAAACAAATGTTTTTATTCTTGTAAATATTGTATTAGATCCCTAGCTCTTTTGTAAGTTACTTCATCAGGTTTGTTTAATTCTAACTCTGTTTTATTGTCTTCACCATCTTTTTCTTCACTGCCCTGTGATTCTGTCCATTCATCCATTTTCTTTATTACTTTATTAGCGTCAGTTAAAAGCATGTTTCTAATATTACCTTTAGCAGATTCAAAGTACTCTAAAAGTACAGGCCATGATGCATTCGGCATTAAGGTTTCAGAGAATTTATTTTTGAATAACCACACCTGTTTAGCTTTCATGAATTTCCAATTTTGCCTGTCATGTTTCCACTGAGATAAATAACTGAGACACTGTGACTTAAGTTGATCTTTAGCTGCTGCCTGAGCTTCAGCTTGTCGCTGAGCCAATTTCTCTTTCTTCATTTGACGATTCGACTTCTTGCCTTTTTTATTTTTGTCTGTTTCTGTAGACTTAAACTGTTTTTTCTTTTTCTTCTTCGGTTTGTCTTCATGATCGGAGTCATTGTCTGTATACGTTCTTTTATTTTTGTTATATCGCGTGGTTTCAATATGTTGTGATTCTGAGATGTCACTTTCCAAATTTTCTGCAATGGTTTCCGTATCCTGCATAGATTTTTCTGTAATGTTTGACTTACTATGTTTTTTCTTATTATTCTTACCCATTTTAAAACATAAATTTATATATATAGAATGTATACTAATGCGATAAACTAAAGAAATAAAAAAGCAACTAATTATGAGTGAATTTGGTTCTTTAGTTCTTGGCAAAACTTGCGCAGAGAATGGTAAAAAAATGTACCGGTTATAACACAGTTAATTGCTATATTCTCTGTTAATTATTGACTTGATTCAACACACTAACCCTTAAGCTTTGAAATATTTGAGGTTATGTCACATACACGAAGGTAAAGGGATCTCAGCGCATACAAACAATGTATTCAATGATAAATAAATTCTAAAATGTTGCCATAACACATTTTAATTGTTTCTTGGAGCGTAGACACTGGGATGGAAAACCACGCCAATTTTACATCACAAAAGTTACTAGAAACTGTTTCATTTATGTCACAGTTCACAGAATAGAGAACACTAATAATCCTATGGGCTACTAGGGATAAGCGATTAATATCGATGTCGACAAAATATCGGTATTTGAAGTATCGAAAACGACAACTTTTAACTATTGAATTGTCAATATTATAAATAAGATATCGTAATAGTTACCGATATTTTTAAAAAGATATAGCAATGTCAACGTTATTCACGAGATATAGTAATGTCTTTGTTATTTCGTTTACAATGTGTTTTGCAAATAATGGTATCCACAAAATATTCAATGTAATATCTTAAAATATGTAATGTGAAAAAACAGATCATACCAATATTCTCATTTTACTCTAGTCTACCTAGTACCTACTAGGCTAATCTTGATAGGACATATGTAACTATATAAGTAACAGACGTCTCATTTTTTTTTGTCAATATTTCTGAATTTTTCTGTCAATAATTCTGTAAAAACTCAAATCACCCAAAGAGAGACTCGCTCGACAATTCACCCCACTTCGCATTCGAACTCACTTGACCTTCAAATGGAATTCTCTAATCCAAACATTCTAGGAGCGAAGTGAAGTGATCTTAGATGCGAGTTTGTCGAGGATTGCTTTAAGAGTAAACATCTCAGTCGACATTTCGTCTTAGAGTATTTTAACTTCTTCTGAGATAATTACGTTAAATAAAACTCATTTATTTAGATTGGATTGTTATATTTAGCGAAACTTCATAAAATTCATTTACGATAGTACAACTCGCCACCGCCACTCATCGAGGCGGCGCTAATATCTCTGTCAACTTTAGAGAATACCAAATCACAGTTGACAATTTCACCGCGGATTCAGAAGTGAATTTGACTAATTTGCGTTAGAGAATCGCACTACAGTAGTCGCATTTAGGCAGTGTAAAATGGACGAAAAATCTTCATAATATGTGTGATAAGATAACATGACATAACATTTAATTTTTAATAGATACGTAGATAGCGCCTACCGGCACTCAATTTTGAACGAAATTATATTTAATTTTTCTTTGGTGTTTTAGCTTTATAGGATAGCGAGTAGCAATTTTGCTACCGTTGAAATATTTTTCAAAGTAGTTCCAGTTAATAAATAATGTAAATTTCAATCGCAAATGGTGATTTTGTTAGGATTTTAGTGAGTTTTCTTTTTGTATACCCTGCTGAAAATGTCTGGTCACGTCAGTGAAGAAACCCCTGTCCAGCCATCAGCCGCCTTGGATAATGTTATTTTATCTGATGATAATGATGAAGATTAACGAAACTATATTTTAATGTTTTATATAAGTCATACTTTAATACGTACATAAACTGTAAATAGGTAACTGTGTTAGAATTTATTTGTACAACCATCAGTTATATATTTATACATAAGAACAATCTAGTTTTGGTGGAGTAGTAGTTTTCGTGACTTGCTTCCCTTATGAGGCATCTTGTAACATTAACAATAAATGATGAGTTTGTAATATTGATTAATATTTCAAACATTTTAGTCCTATTTCAAAGACGATAACGACTAATCAGTGTTTGAGATACTTACAGAGGATACTTGCGAACTTTCTCAATATAGTGAGTCCTGCAGGTAAGCTCCGCATACAGTTTCAGTAGGTGCCTACATTAAAGACGTGATGTCACACTGTCCACTTTTGTTTGTTTGCTTAAGGGCGCATGATGGTGCTAATTTATTTCCATAATATTTAAGTGAAAATAGTTGTTTTTGGTTCTAATCTTTGACAAAGTTTAATTATTTTCGTATGACTTCGTGTGGAAGTTTTTGGCTGGATTTTATGGGGAGCTGTTGGGTGTTTGTTTTAATTGTTTGCAAATTGTTTCTAGTAAAAATGGTGATGTAAAATTGGCGTAGTTTTTGATCCAAAGTATCTGCGCTTTTGTACATTATGTGAAATTGTTCAAATAAGTGCATATTTAGTAGTGCCATGTTGAGATTTTTTTAGTGGCTTAGTCCGCCGCGGTGGATTCTACTAGAAAGACTGCCTCAATACATTTGTCACCAAAAACTCCAAAAACATTAAAATGTATTACGTCGACATTTTAATGAAATCACAGGAAGAATATATGATTTTTGAAGTTTTCTGCTGTTATTGACATTCCTTTGCCTTCCCACAAGGAAGAATTGTAAAAAAAAAAATTCTCATGTGTCAATGTGATATTTGTTTCTTAGAAAAAAAAAATTGTAATTTTGCAGTATTGAATACATCTTTTCCAGTTAGTTTTATTTTTTTTATAAACATAACAAAATGTATTCCAGCGACGACTACAATGAGGTTATTTGTAACATATTTCCTTAATTTTCTAGTTATGAATTTAATCGAACAAAGTGAGTACTATAACCTTAAAAGGCAAACCATTTAAGTAATTCGTCTTTTATATTTTAGGGAGGCTATGAGTCCTACGGTGATTATGAACCTCATACAGGTGACCCGCAATATGATTTGGACTACGACAGATCTTATTACAAAATGCCTGAAATGGTAAGTGTAATGTAATAACTGAAGTGGGAAGTGATTTAGATCGACTACGTTTAATATTTTACGTGTTTTGACACACTTCTTGAGTTATTGAGGTTTCAACTTGGTGTCAATGACAAAAGTCTTAATAGATACAAAACTTGCAAGATTCCTTCGAGACCTCATTGGGGGCCAGATGCTTGATTTCGCCAACAATTTCGATGATTTAGATAACCCGTAAAAATGCACAGGGCTAACACTATGTTTCACCTCATGCTAGAGGCCCCACTACGAATATTATTTAATCAGTTTAGTGATTTTCTTTACTTGACACATAGTTGACAAGTTAGGAGGTGATGTAGATTCCATGTTGGGACGTCCGCCAGGCTGCTGACAGGCTGTTGGCCTCCCACAAGAGGTGGTCATGCAGCCCTATTCCCTAGATTAGAGCTCTGGTTACTGCTGGTCTGGTGGTCCCCTCTTCTATTTCACATCCATGAATCTTCCGATTTTCCTATGAAACATGAGGATGTCCCTTAGTTTGGTATACCTTAGTTGTTCCTCTCAATATGTCTGAGCCTAGTGTGTGAAATCTAATGTTTGAGTACATAATACATTTGGCTATAAAGTGTTTGCATATTTCTTCACTATTGCATTATCTGCATAGTGGATTTGATGTTAGTCTGTGTATTTAATTTACAGTGTCCTGATATGATACCTACTATTTTCTTTCATTACCTCTTGCCAACCTTAAGATGTACCTTAATTTTGTTAGGTTTTTTCCATCAAAGTACAGGTTGGTTTGCCTACACATAGTAGTTTTTCTCTACTCCTCATTGATTTCTTCATCTATTATTCTCTTGATTACACCTAAAGTCACCTTATTGGATATTGGTAAATATATATTTATAAATAGGAGCTGATTATGAAATCGGACATTAGACTTCTAAACCAATTGCCAAAAGTCATTTTTAGACATCATTTCATAAAGTGAAGTTGCCTTTGAATTCTGAATAATACTCAACAAATTCACGAATACAATGGAACTGTAATTCAACCTAATTATGGCAGAAAAATATGCTACTCTTTGGTATTGTTATGTTATTTCAATAATTGATAATAAACCCGCATGTGTAGGTATTTGATTCCTAACTGCAACCATCACTTTCCCACATGCACTCTCTTCAAATCGTCTCTCGATTGCAAATGCAGTGTGCTTATGACCTGACATAATAAAACATATTTATACTAAAAACTATTTCTGAATTCGTTCATAATACCAAAATCACTGGCTATAATGTGGTCATAGTTTCTACTCCCAAGAAATAGTTACAAAATACCTATTATGAAGTGTCCATACAGGAAATGGTAGTTGGTCTAAACTCTAAACCTTCCAAGAAAATGGTAATCACTTGTGTTTTAATATAAATGTTACTTATATAACAGGTTAAGAAATTTCTTGTGTACTTCCGCAATATGATCAACGAGGGAGTCACTTATGAGATATTGAATCTCTATGAGAATACATTCCCTAAACTCACTGAGCAGTACTTCGAGAACACACCATGGCCTGATGAGAATGAAGTAGCCCCAATTGTAGATAATGACCATGTAAGTAAATCTTATTGCTAATAAACATTTAAATATGTCTCCACACTACTGTTTTTAGCTGATACTGCACTTAACACTTTCTTACTAGACTTTATAACTATTAAATATTACAATATGTTATAATTTAATAGGGTTAAAATTTATTGTTTTGTTATTTAAAAAAGTTCTTGTCAATTTTTCTTCATTTAATTCAACATCAATTCATATTTATAAGTCTGTTAAAAGATGTCTTACATTTTTTAAATAAGTATTAAAAGGTTTGTTGTCATACAAACAGAGCAGACAAATTATCTGTCTAAATGTTGAATTTAATGGTCTTTATTGTTTTTAATTTCATTCATTTTATAATAGCTTAGAATTTTTATTAATCGTTATTGAAATATAAGGTTATAGAACATCATCAATCTCTTCCATACAAATAGTGAATATTGTTATGACCAGACTGTAAATCTTAAAATGACTAATGTGACTGTATGTAATATCATAGCTATATGTTAATTGTCGAGATCTGAGAACGACAGGTCAGAAGAGGGTTTGCTGAGTTAAGTAATATTTACTGTCAAATTGTTCATAGAATATTCACATGAAGAAATTGCCAAATTTAGTTTTCCAGGGGTCTGAAAAACTGTTAAAATCACAAACAGTTGCCACCACCTTATAAAATGTTTTTAAACATTACAATTCAAATTTAAACTGTGGTTGTAATTCAGGTTTTCATGATCCTCTATAAAGAGCTGTACTACCGTGACATATATGCCCGTGTTCCTGGTGGACCAAAGCCTGAACAACGTTTTCACTCATTCTACAACTACTGTGATTTGTTCAACTACATCCTGTCTGCGGAGACACCTGTACCTCTGGAATTACCAGATCAGTGGCTGTGGGAGCTTATTGATGAGTTCGTCTATCAATTTCAATCATTTGCTCAGTACAGGTAAGACAGGTATTGCATGAAAAAAGTGTATACTCATCATCAATACAAAATATTTTTCTGTATCTGTTTAATATTTTATAAATAAAAACCACAATTTTATATCTCATGTTTAATAGCAATGAAATTACTTGATTCCTACTTATAATATTGAATTACAGGTCTATGTCGCGTTTATATTTTAAGGCTAATTACCTATTTTATCCCGATGTTTCGTTTACTTGATTCCTACTGTATAAATGAGATATAATATATTGTTTACTTATTTTTCTTGCATATGAAAATTATTGAACAAGTCAACTTCAAAATTCAAATACACACAGATGACTGTATTTCTGGCCAAAATAGGTAACCATTTGCCATATTATACAACGAAGACCATGGGTAAAAAGCTAGTAAAGATTTTATTGCAATTATGTAATTTACGTAAAATATAAATGTAGGATAATATAAGATAAAAATAAATATAAGATAAAATATAAATTATGTTCCTTTGGTCCCATTCTTGCACATGAAAATCATCCTCATGATGTGGGGACCAAAGGAACATATTTTGTTAATAGAGGTTTGTGTCTATAAAATAAAAACCATCAATGGTTTTATATTTTTTGACTTATTTAAAACAATAATACAAAGTGGATAGCAAACATTTTTGATATTAACAACAAACCAACAACCTAAAGATTAATGCTGTTATAAGTTGGTAAAATCACATAAATTATGCCTACAACATGAGAAATTTACATATATATATTCAGAAATATATTATATGAAAATATATATACGGAAGAAAGCAGTAAATGCAAACGAGATTCTTACCTAATCCTAAAAGCAACATAAGATAATTTGTGTTTTAATATATTTTTATTCTCTTTGATTTAGGTCCCGTACTTCAAAACTAAGCCAAGCAGAAATTGACGCTTTGAACACTGAAAACAAGGCTTGGAATGTTCTTTGCATCCTCAATGTGCTGCATTCACTTGTTGATAAATCCAATATTAAGCGCCAGCTTGAGGTACAGTTCCAATGATTATATTTAGTCTATTTCTATACTGTACTAATCTTCTGTAATAATCTATCTATATCTTATCTATAATATTATAAAGAAGTAAAGTTTGTAAGTTTGGATGTAGGAGGTAATCTCCGAAACTACTGATCCATATTCAAAAAATCTATTATCAATATTTAAAGTGGATCTTCAGGGTGGACGTAGGCTGTATATTAGATGAAGTTGTGTGCACAAGCTGGTGTGTATATAAAAGCAAAATACCACTTCCTCACTGACTCATTGACTGACTGGTTAATTGTGAAATCTCAAAAACTACTAAAGCTTGGAGCAAAAATTGTGACAGATTTGTCTCATGTAGGGGCCCACTAAGAAAAGATTTTTTGGAAACATTTTAAGGGAGAAAAGGAGGGGGTTGAAATTTGTATGAAACTTTTAAATGGAATGGAATACGTCTATGTAATTGAGTCCAAATGTTTAAACTGTTAAGAAGTATCTCATAATATTTTTGTAAGAATTACTTATTATATTTTTTTTGTTAGGTTTATGCTGCTGGTGGCGACCCTGATTCAGTAGCAGGTGAATTCGGCCGACATTCTCTTTACAAAATGCTGGGGTACTTTTCGCTTGTTGGCCTGTTGAGACTACACTCATTACTAGGAGACTATTATCAGGCTATTAAGGTATGTGAAATAAGTAATAATAGTAAAAAGATATTATTGATAAATAAATTATAAAAAATGAATTTAATTTATACAAATTGTTATTAACAGAGAGAGAAAAACTTTTGTTTTATAGCTAATTACGTAGGCCGCAACCGAATTCCTCAAAAAAAAACCAATTTAATTGACTTAAAAATTATATTATAATAAATTGTTACAAATTAATTTACAAGCTAAAATAGGTTTGGCGACGTTCGATGATTCTAACGAAGTGACTCGTCGCACCTGTAGTTCATGTGAGCTCGATGTTGTCATCGCCCTGTAGCGCCGATTCAGCATATCGTTGACCGTGGGTATGTTCTTGCGTAATGGGGTATAAGGTCCATAACAAGCTTTTGTTTGTATGAAAATACTTATATTCTTATATCTAGAAAATACTTATATCTAGAAAGTTAAATATAGGCGGGGTTACAGAAGAAATATCGGATTATTAAATCAATGGCAAAGATTTTTACTTATAAGTGGGAACAAAAATGTTTAGAGTAGTTTTTTTTTGAGGATTTAATTTCTACTTATTATTTCAAAATGCTTCTAACATTATTTGCATCATGCATGTTTGTGTTTCAGGTCCTTGAAAATATCGAATTGCATAAAAAATCTCAGTACTCCCATGTACCAGCCTGTCAAATTTCTACTTCATATTATGTGGGTTTTGCTTATATGATGATGCGTAGATACGCGGACGCCATTCGCACGCTGTCCTCTGCATTGCTTTACATGCAACGCACGAAACAGCTGTTCTCATCTCGTTCGTACCAGAATGACCAGATCAATAAACAAACTGAACAGATGTACAATTTGCTTGCGATCTGTTTGGTGTTGCATCCGCAATGTGTGGATGAATCTATCCAACAGGTTTGTAATTGTTTAACTATGTAACTCATTGTTTCTGAAAAGAGACTAGTTTCGTGATTTACAATTTAAATTCTCCTCAAATCCAATACAAATACCTAGTTTTCTATTGGTTTTAATATATATATAAGAAATCATTTCAACCATTTAATACAAGTTATTAATCCAAGTTAAGCCAATAAGAAAAAATAATTTCCACTGGAGATTCAGTTTCAGTGCAAATTGCAGTGGCAATCTCAGTAGCAAACTGACCTAAACCACTGCTATCACTGAAACTCAGTTTGTGTTTATAATAACATTATAAATTATGTGGATGTCCATGGGTGGCGGTGATCACTTTCCATCAGATGACTTTTGCTCGTTTGGCCCCTCCGCCATAAAAAAAATTATAATTGAGATACAGTGTAAAGATATGTATGTATAAATTAATTATTAAATTAAAAAAGAATAACGTATCTCGTTTTTGAAAGACTTAAATGGTATAAAGTAAATTCTCCCAGTTTGTGATGCAAGATGTGATTTGTGAATTTTTAATATTTTTAAAAATGCTTATAAAAATTAAAAAAAAAACATGTGGCGCATGTAATAGATAATTGATGTTCATAGTTATGAGATAGTTTACCAACATGCATCAATAAGTCACTAACAAATATTTCAACAACATGAAATGTTATAAAACATAATTATATATATAATATTACAATTATCGCTTATATTATTATATTATAATGGAAGTAGTGTCATTACATACTTCAAAACAGAATCTTCCATCTGTAGCTATATGTTCACCATAGTAACTTCCGCCCTAACCACGAGCTGCCCTGGTTGCAAGAAGTTTTAAGTCTTAAGCACAATTAAGTATTGCGAGTTTGTGCATATTTTCTTAGATTTTACCGAATAAACATGGATTTACTTTGAGAAAAAGTTGACCGATAGTGGATCCTTTGATACGTTATACAGACACACATAGAAGTTTAGTAAATGAGACTTGTAAATCGTTAATGTTGAAGTGCTCCCTTTCCATTACATATAGATATTATAACTGCTCGTGTGTGGCCAAGAAAGCCTAGTAGTTGGGGCACGGTTCTTTGAAAACACTAACATCAATATTAAAAATAATTAAATGTCACAAATTGCTAGAAGACTCAGGAAAAATGTTGATGTTTAAATTAATAAATTATAAACAATGTGTTAAAGGTACTTCGCGAGAAGAACTACCACGAGAAGATGTTCAAGATGCAGTACGGTGACTTGGGCGAGTTTGAGAGCTGTTTCACGTTCGCGTGTCCCAAGTTCCTGTCGCCGTGCCCGCCGCCCATCGAGCCCGGCACCAACTACGGCCGAGACGCCGTCAAGCACCAGACGCAGGTCTTCATGGATGAGGTGAGCCTTTATGATCACTAATATTCTATGTAATACACAGTGTACTTTCCAGGCACGGTCGTAGCCAAAGACTTTGGGGAGGATTACATTAATATTAATCAGTTAAGCATATGAGAATTTGTTATAGTAACATCACAGATTAATTAGTTACTGTAATATCTTCGATCACAAATAAAAAACTAGATACACAATCAACACTCCAAAATCGTCCGATCAAAATTTGCACTCGTAAGTATTTAAGTGCACATTTTTTTATTAATATTTGAAAAAGCTAACAGCGAACATATCAATTACTCCTTCAAAAATTGTAAAAAGAACACATCTATAATACTAAAAAAAGCTGGAGATTATTAATATCATTTTATTGAGATGTTCATTATTTCGTAATAATAATACGTTACATAGCTCTTTTTTATTTAATTCGTAATTATATTTTCCAAATGGCATGACCTTAACACCATTAACTTTAAAATCATGAATAAGAAGTTTAAAACCATACTATCGCATTTACATCTAATTTACTTTCGGTATAACTCGTGTCAGCTTTATGATTTTATGTACAAAACTGAAGTAATTATTCGCAAAATTTATGTTTTGACTACAAAAATTGTATTCACAAAAATAAAACTATATCATATTCAGCTGCGTATTATTGTACCGTGACCCTTACCTAATCACGCACATTAGTAAAAGTCTTGAAACTAGGTCTACAAAAAATGGATAAGCTCTTAGAGCAAAAGCTCCGTCCATTAATATTCATGGTCTGAGATCTCAAGTGTCTATCTGTAGTTGAAGTTGGTAGTGCTTTATAACATAGATCACTATGACAATAGATCAAAGTTG
The DNA here is from genome assembly GCA_907165235.1 of Zeuzera pyrina. Lineage (NCBI taxonomy): Eukaryota > Metazoa > Arthropoda > Insecta > Lepidoptera > Cossidae > Zeuzera > Zeuzera pyrina. The sequence continues at coordinate 9,188,026 of OU015629.1, forward strand.
GTCACAGTAATATAGTCCGTTATAGCTTCAGCCCCATATCCCGGGCCTGAGAATAAGGTCTTCCCCGCCTATCGTAAGAGACTAAAGAGGCCTTCGGGGTCGTGGTCGATTGGAGTGGGAGCTTTGGTCGTCCACTGCGATCCCGAGAATAGGCATGATGACAGATATCGTTCTTTAATGTAGGTACACATCTACTATTTCCGAAGAAAACATTATTTCAGCAATAGACAAAGTTTTAAGGCCAATATAGGCCTGATGACAGATTTCGAAAAATCCCGTTCTATAATGTAGGTACACGTCTACTATTTCCGAAAAAAACATTATTTCAGCAATAAACTAAGTTTTAACGCCAATTATTGCAATTTTTTCTATGTAATTTGAATTAAGCGCGAAAATGTTAGTAGGTGTAATGGCGTCCGCTTGTGACGTCACGCCTAGGTAAATATTGTTCTACATTACGTCAGAGATTAATTAGTTACTAACGTAAAATTACGTTGTTAGGGTTACATTCACAAATTAAATAGAATACAAAAGTTATATTTATCTAGACGTGACGTCATTCGCTCTGATTGGTGTTTCAGTTAACATAGCCGATTGCAGTGTTTTATACTTATTTTATTAAAAATATTGATCTTAATGAATAAATTAAAACTGAGTCGTTTTTTAGAATCATTTCAACATATATTTTTCTCTAAAGCCATTTATTCTTTGATTCTTTAATACCGTCATCATGCCTATTGCATCGGTACAGCGCGAGCGAGGCTCCGATGCGTTCTGTCAGAGATCCCGGAGCCCCTCTACAATCACTAATTTTGGTGGATAAAAGCCTTACATAACCCAGTCCCACACTCAACGGGCTGGGTCTGTGTGCAGATTTCTCCAAAAAGATCTATTATAGCCTGCATCTTGCATTTGACGTACAGGTCCGACAGCAAAAAATGTTGCCAACAATCCGTTCGTACTTGAAATTGTACACGACGCTGCCGCTGGCGAAGCTGGCAGCGTTCATGTCGGCGGCGCGCGGCGGCGACCGGGACGCGGCTCGGGAGCACGCCGCCCTCGCCATCCATCTGCTGTGCTTCAAGCACAAGATGAAGAACGTCGTCTGGACCAAGGGCCCCAGTGGACTCGACGGAAAGTTCCAGAGCGGATCCGAGGTTCGTAACCTTCACTTTTGGCGTCTTAAATCCATGTTATGCTTCGAAATGTGTATATTCTAGTGACAGTGTAGTTTGACAGGATTTTACAGCATCTAACAAGTTGCATTTCATGAAACGACCGATTATTTTAGACTTTTGTGTAGTCATGGAGAATAATTAATAATTGTGTTATCTGTATAGTTTATGAAGTGGCTAGGCTTATTGTTTTCTAACAAATTATCATTTATAATATTTTAATGTAATCAAAAGCAAAGCCACGAAGTAATAAAAAATTATTATAATTATTACATGCGTAACATTCAGTGCTTAAAAATCCAATATTTATGTTACTATGAGATTTCTAATAATATCAATTTATGTTGAATTATGTAGGTACATTTTCTAATATTATTACTATTTAATTAAGATTTTTCCTACAACGTAATAGATGCTTAATTAGTTGTTAGTGTAAATCAGTGTCACGCAATTCATTAATGAAGCAACCAAACGAAACTGGGCTGTCTGTAATATAACATACGAGACTTATGCACACATATGCATATCTTAATTAGATTTTAAATGGATTTCTTTACAAATATTATGTCCGGCAGCACATAAATTGATCTTGCACAGTAGTCTATTTTTGGTATCATTTAAGGTCCGGTATAAAGCGGTTTATAGCATTTATAGCAATGGAAAATCGCCTAGAGGCTCTCGAAGTGGCATCCTTTGACCCTCGTAATGCGCATTTACCATAACCTACCCATACCCTTACCCATAGCATACCCTAACCATAATTAAGTAGAATAGAATGATATTTAAGCACTATAGTTCTAGTATTTCATTTTATTTTTTAGGGTTCGGTGACCAAATAGCAATAAACAAAACCCTTATATTTCGTATTGTCCGTCTGTTTGTCAGTATGTTACAGCCATTTTACCCTGAAACTATTAGCACTATGTATAGATGAAATTTGAGGATACTCACCTAGCACCTACCCTCCAATTTTGAACTGCTTCAGATTGGTGTAGTGAAATTACAAAAAAAATAAAATTAGCGGTGGCACTCAACGAATTCGGAAATATTATGGCACTCGCATTCATGTAAAAATATGACACAACGCAAACCCCAATCAAGTGGGTGGGGCCAAAAAACCACAATTTACGCGCTAGTCCACCGTGCGCTCACAGTCGGCCGTCGCAAATAAAATTGGTTTGTTGACGCAAAAACTGGCGAAATGTAAATTAAAAATGATCTCTGTGTGTGTGGTTAAGTGGTGTAGAAGACAAAGAAGTAATGAATTTATCACATCTTTATAAAATAATTTTACGTTTACAAGAAATTAAATAAAAATATTGTGATCTGTATTATGCAACTTGTAGTCAGCCATTTTTAGTACGTAAGTTATTATAGATATATATAGATATTTATTGTATGTTTATGCTAAGTATGAGAATTCTCTTTATTGAATTGGTCTTATAAATTTATGCCTTTAATCTTACCAAAAATGATTTTCGGTGATTACGGTGGATTAAAGCAGTTCGCTTAGAAAGAAGAGAATATGACTGATTGGTTACCAAATTATACCAATAGTGTGTAGGTGTGCTCTATATATTTTGAAAATGAAGAAATCTATTCTTGTTGTAGAGGCATCGCGTGTTATCTAGTTGAAGACTGAAATCTTTCAGTGATTCTAAATCGATATTTCTCAAAAACTGTAGAATGAATAGACATAATTACAGTTATTAAAAACAAACAAGCAGAAAAAACAGATCGCGACACTATTTTAATAAAAAGTATTTTAAAAGAGTAATAGTTACGTGCTCCTCTGTACTGTTTGATAAAAAATAAGATTAATAAATTCTACAAGACACAGACGAAATAAAGGAATTACACTAAGGTAACATATCACATCAAAAATTTGTAAATAAAATGCAGATGAACACGTAAATATGGTTTTTTTATCATTTAAAATAATTTTCAAATATTTTCTCATATGAGAGTATCAAAATAATAAACTATTTGACTTCACAAAAATAAGGTAAATAAATATTTTTACCAATAAGTTGCGTTGCGATGCGTAGTAATGCATAAACACATTCTCGCTTGCTAGCACTTTCCCGTGCGATCTATAGGCCGGGTCTCGTAGACTTTAAAAAAAAAACGCTTTTATTTCGACCACCAATTTATTCTTTTAAGTAGTTGGTGCCTCAGTGCCTGCTTGAGATCGGTTCTGAATTAAATGGGCTAAATGCTTGATGTACTACTGGAATCAATTGGATGGACTCACTGAGTGACTGACACTATGTAATTAATTTGATGAACTTGCTGAGTGACTGACTCTATGGAATTAATTTGATGGACTCACTCGCGGTCGTGCGGGAAATCGCCTTTTATATCGTCGGCTACTGTGTGGCGTATTTACGTGGCGTTGCTTTGATCAGCAAAATCGCCTTGAGTAATTGGTCATAACAGATCGCGTGATCACTTGTGCCGGGCATCCAGTTGCCGTTGACTTAGGAATGTAACACTGTGGTAATACGAAACGTTTTAAACGCCAGGTTACAGTTGAATAAAGATCATGCGGGTTTAAAATAGAGCTAATTTTAAAAGTTGACTGTTGAGTTTGCGATCGTTCGTGTTGTGTTTCGGAGTATTTAAATCAGACGCGTGGTACAGTGTTTTTCGGCCATAATTGTTCTGGAATATACTTCCATAATACTTCCGAATTCGTTGGGTGACACTCCATACAAGTAACTGAGAGGTGAAAAAAATTCCATCATGTAAGGTCTTCAAAAATAATCCTAAAGTTTTAAAATAACTCTTTTAATTAAGCCAATGCTATGCGCTTCTAAACTTGTATAAAGTGTGCCTCCATCCATTTAACTTTTTAACTAACATGAGGTGGAAAATACTAAAACTAAGTTATTAATCTTAAAAAACACTTTCAACGAAAATTTGTTTGAATAAGTTGTATAGTTTTGGAGATAATTATGGAATATTTTCTGTTACATGCTTAGCGATCGCAAAAATAATTTCGTTTTTCAGCATCTGAAAAATATTATGAAATACAAACTTATTTTTGCTGTCGATTAAATTAATATTGTACATTCATACATAATATTACGGAACCCTTTTTTTCCAAGATAATAAACTAATAATTTTCAACAGAAATGCTTCTTTTTCTAACAAAGTAGTACTGTAAGTACTGATTAATTCAGCTTTTATGTTTTGGCATATTATGTAATCCGACACTGACCAGTGTTTTTCGGGTGGATTCGGGCTTTTGTCTTATTCTAAGTACACTAGTTAAACGTGACTCATGTTACACCGTGTCGGGGCAGGACCGTGGCACGGGCGAGGCTCGAAACATCTATAACATAGTTTTGAAGTAATTCATGTTTGACCGTCCCGAGTCCGGTCGGTCACGGTCGGGTACGGCGTCAAAATGGCAGTGGGTATTTTTACCCGCCTCCGACCCGGCCCGGCAACGACGAACTACAACGAGCTAAATTGCATTATAACAGACTTAGTTTTATCTCTCGAGCGATAAATAGAACCTAATAAAAATATAAATGAAAAAGAAAATAGAAATGGGCAGATGCTTGACAACATTCAGTATACTATACGCGGACACGGGCGTGCAATAATTACTTATAAACAGCCCGGTGTAACATGAATTATAGGCCCGGCCGGCGACGGTGGAACTGACACGGCACGGGCAGGACCCGCACGCTTATTACGTAACTTGCAGACAGTATGCGACAGCCAATATCGCACAATATCTGCTGTCAAAGCGAGAATTTGTTTAATGTAATTTGTATAGTGGCGCTAAATCTAACGCAAAAGTGAATTTTATGGTCATAGAATAATAGATACGCAATCGTCATATATGATACTAATTTTTTATTACAATTACTCACCGGTCGCGCAGTGATCGCGTGGCTGTGTCGCTGTCTGCAAATTTTTAAATAATAACCCCGCCGGCCCCGACACGGTATAACGTGAATTATGCTTTATTATTCTTGGGTCTTATCACTCAGAATACTAATATAGCATAGACACCGAGCTAAAATAGTAAAAATTCTATATTACTATCGGCATTAGAAAGGGATGCAATAGTGTTTCATGATTACACTATAGGCGAGGTTTGCCTAATTCGATTTTTTATAAATCTTGTAACACATTACGTGTTGATATAAAAATAACACCAATAATTTTTTTTTCATTCATTCAATATACCAAGATATTACAAAAACTGAGTAAAAAAGCCTTCACGAATTTTGTTTGCCTAGCTTCTATGTTCTCATTATTCTACTACTACTAATTTATATATATATATATATTTATATTTGCACTGCTGTTTACTATTATATTGTATTAAAATACAGAATATGCCTAAACAATTTTTTTTGTTGGGTTTATAATAAGTAGTGATTTGTAAGTAAAATATATTGACAGGGTACCTGATCATGTTGGATTAAAGAGTGCTTACTGTGTTATTAGTTTAAAAAAACCTTTTAAATAATGAGCTTATTCTATGTATATTCTACATTTCAGTTGGACTTCTACATTGACAACGACATGATACATATCGCCGATACAAAGGTCGCTCATCGCTATGGAGACTTTTTTATCCGTAAAATACTGAAGTTTGAGGAACTGAACAGAAAACTACATCATATTAAGATTTAAATTACGATACATAAACAGCTCTACCTGCATATAGCTTTCAGAAATATTTACCAGCAAACTACGTACATATTATGTAGAGTGCGAATAGAAAACATGTATTTCTCTAAGTTTCAATTCACATCGCAAGTGGAAGCGGCTGGAAATGTGCGGCGGCATTAAAAATAAGATTCGTCTGTATCCATGGTATGCACAATGCAAGCATGTTTCGCCAATGCTTTACAAGGAAACGCATCTGCTGCTATCTGCGGGGGAGGAAGGAAGCAAGATGGCCGCCTGCGGCCAATGAGCAGCTATTCGACTGTCGCGGGCTCGCAGCTATCACAGCAGCCGCGCGACCCTTTCAAGCCCAATCAAGTGATTCTATGTGTTATAGTATTGGAGATATAACTTTAAAATGTCTGTTAATTTGGCACTAAAAGTGCTCACCGTTTCATTACCAGCCACTGCCATTCTCAGAGTGAATCGAGCCAATGTAGACCTTTATTTCTCTGTAATGACAGTATGTAGTAGCTATGTTTTGTAATTTGGAATTTAAAATAAAATAATATTTTTAAAAATTATTGCAATTTATTTTACAATTCGCGGTGTATATTTAATGTATTTACGATTCCTTTTATAAAATCTTTTTGGTTCTTTTATTTCAATATTCTGTCTTTGCACTGTCTCTGGATATGGTTCTCTGAATTGTTTCCATGGATGTTCAGGCGTCAGTACTTCTTTTATATTTACGTCCTTCAACCAATTGTTATAGACATTCTGAAATTTTTCATAACCTTTCTTGAATCCTTCAGTACACTTTCGTTCACCACTTTTCTCCTTAAACAGGAAATGTTTGAAAAAGTTAAATAAAAGTGTAGATTAGAATATACATAAATGCAACAAGTGTTAAGATTTAATAGCATGAATTTTTTAAAGCCTATATATTCTCTTTCTGAAGTATAAACATAAGTAGTAGGTATGAATTTTAATTTTTTTAATATAAACAGATCAAACAATTACGACATGTATACATAAACTGCTGAGTTATTTTTTTTAAGCAGTATTCCATCATCGCCTCTTAAATTTGAGAGTTATTAAAGTCAGTGCCGCAACCCACAACTGCCAAATCAAGAAATAGCAACAGAAAGTCTACTGTTTGTGCATCCCATATAAGCATAGAGACACTGCCTACCCTGCCAGTTAAAACAAGTTATTTTGATATCTACCAATTATAGACGATTTAAAATTAAACAGCGCCAACAAACATCCCCATTTTAACATCCTGTGCCTACAATGTACGCACACATGTTTACATTTCACCTGCAGTACATGAAATAATCTTTCAAATGTGTGCTATTTTATACACGAAATCTAAATTTGTGTGAGTGTTTTGGAGACATTGGCTACATCGACGACATTAAAGAGTTAAAACCATTTGATAAATTCAAATTATTTCTTTTTGCTTTGTTTATGGTTGATTTATACTTGAATCAAAATAAAACTCCATATTTGTTTTCTTCGTGCAAGTAATTTGTTGCTCTATGAATTAGTTAAAAAATTCTATTCTTATAATTCGGATTTAATGTAAAGTATCGGTTTATAATAGATGATTTTAGTTGTATTTTAAAGAATGGAATGTTTTAGCTGTGATAATTATGTTGGAGTGTGTATTTACAAAAACCAAATAAGCCCGCGTTTTTAAAACTCATATTATAGTAAAAAATTACAAACTATAGCTAAAGGCTAAAAGGTGTTCCAGAGTTGCATTTATGTACATCAAAAGTCAGGTAATGTGACTCAAAATTTTAATTCTAAATATTATGAAACATTTAACTGGCCGACGGGTTGTGCACAAACTAATAGTTTATTTTGTTTTCCTTGCATTATCTACATTATTATAACAAATAACAACCACTATAAAAAATTAAAGTAATGGTACTGTTCTCGCTCATTAGTATTGCTGTATTAGTAAGTATAATTATGTACTAAAATTTTTATTTTTTTTATAATATTTGTTATTTTGACTGCCTACCCTGTTGAAAAACCCTGTGCACACCACTAACTGTTTGGTAGGTTTGGCATCGACTTCTCTGTAAAAATCATATTGGTATTTGTCTTGTAATAGAAGCACATTTAAGAAATTACTTTTGTAGTTTAGTTTTGATTAGTAAAGGATAATTATTATTTTCTAATTTTCGGTGTTTTCATTTAAAACTGTTTAATTTTTTTCTTAAAAAGTAAAATATATGTTTAAGCAATACTTCATCATCAGACCTTCATTAAATTTATACCCTCTTATATCTTATATTTATCTTTTTAGCTTACAAAATTATTAATAATTTTTGTGAATGTTCATTATATCATTAATACACACATACACTTTGCATAAATACATACTATACACCTGAATAACATTACCCTCACCATTATAAAAAAGTATCCACACTTAACAGCACTGAATAAAAATACCTACCTGTTGTAAAATATTTTCACATTTGTCAGTAAATGCTTCTAAATGTTTAATGAATACATCATTTGCAGTCAAGTTCTCTTCTTTTAAAACATTCATTATATATAGTACAAAAGAGAAATTATTTTGTACTGTTCCATTTTTTAGTAGCGTGCCTATAATTTCAATATTGATCCTGAAAAATGTGATTAAAGATAAAGATAAATTTAAACTATTTGTTAGTCACAGATCAGTATTACCCCTAAAGTAATATTATTTGCTTAAAGTAATCTTATAACTTTACTAATATAGATGTTATGCCAAAAATAACGTTTTCACACAAAAAAATTGTATCTGGAATATTGAAGTACATTTTCTTTCTAGTGCTATGTCATATAATATTGAGGTACTCAACAACAATGGTATTATAAAATAACTTAAAAGGCAAATAGCGAAACTCTAATCATAATCACCCAGGCACTACTTTTAATTAAACGCATTTTTGTTAAAAATCTCTTACTTATTCCCAAAATGTGTACATACTTAAGCTGATTTTCTTTCATTTCATTAAGAAGTTTTTCTGCGCTTTCTTTGGTGTTGCAAGCCATTGCTAAGACACCATAAGTCATTATGTTGGGTTTCAGTCTTAGTTTTTTCTTTAAAGGATATCTTTTTTTGAGAAATTTGTTCTCCTTTTCAATTATATCTCTTACTGCCTGAAAAAGTATAAAATTCAATAGGAAACAAAAGTAATCAACTACTTTGATGTGCTTTATGATATGAACAATTTTAGAAAAATACAATTTTGTGTTCAGTAATTAATTACCAGCATATGGTTCTAAAGATTTTAGTGAAATACGTACGAATGCACTCTCATAATCTCTTCTGAAACATCTCTTCTTTATCAACATGTTATAAAAATCAATATCAGCTTTTATGTTATGTGTTTTCATAGTTTCCATCAACTTATTTTCAGCCTCAATTGATTCTTCCAGCAAAGGTAGCATTTGTGTAAAAGTTTTAATATCTGGTTTCACAGAATATCTTTCCATTTCTTTAAGAAAATCATCTTGACCTCCTACAATAGCATATTTGTCTTGTGGCGTACTTATTTCTTGTAATGCCAAGACTTGATCCAATTTTAATATTTTTGATAGTAAATTTGGAACAGTTCTGACATCCATTTTACAAACTTTTTTATTTTCTACTAATTGAATTATAAATTTGTTAGTTTCTGTTAGAATAACTTCATTTGATTCTGAAAGGTTATTATTTCCAGTCATCTTATTCACATCTTTTGTAATTGTCATATCTTCTGTTTCATCATATGATTGACATGTATTAAATTGTAAAGCTTCAGATTCTTCATATTGTGATTTATTATCATTGGGATTATAAATTTGGTCTGATGATTCAATTTCCAATGGATTTGATGATATTTGTAAAGGCTTAACATTCTTATTATTTAGGAGCTCATGCTCATAAATGATCTTGATTAATTCCTCGATATCTTCTTTTGTACCTATATTACATTCTTTAACACATTTGAGCATGAGGTTAAATGAATATATATTTGGTTTCTCTCTCCCTTTTAACATTTTCCTCCAGACTATTAAAGCGTGTCTCAAACCATTCTCTTTGTCAGAAATACATGCATGAAGAAGATGGTTAAATGTATGTACCCGTATTTTTATTTTCTTTGATACCATTTCATCAATAATCTTGAAAGAAGTGTTCAAGTCTCCACATCTTCCAAATGCTTTAATCATTGAGTTATAGTTAGTTAAGTTTGGTTCTATTCCTTTTTCTATCATAAATTCTCGTAGATTTTTGGCACATTTCAAACCATCTTTTGGCCATGGACTATTAATACAAGCATGAAACAAACAGGTGTATGTATCTCCAGTGGGTTTCAAACCGCGTCTTTTCATATCGTTATATAACTTAAAAGCTTTTTTGGTATAACCAACATCTGCACATGCTCCAATTAGTATGTTAAAAATGTAGTTCTCAGGCTTTGCTCGGTCCTCGGTTAACATTCTTACTTCTAAAATATCAATGGCTTCTTTCAACCTTTTGTGTTTTATGTACTGTTTTATTAATTCAGCATACTGTCTTGTTGTTAGCTTTTGGGATGACAAAGGCAAATTTTCAAGATATTGCTCTTCTTTTATATCATCCTCATCTTGTATTGCTTCTGACTCTATTCTAACTTTACCTGTTAAAGTACCAAAGGTATCTGGGTCTTCTAAATAAACTAAATTATTTTCAGTTTTATATTCTTTTTTAACACATTTTATTTCTGTATGTAACATAGAAGTGGTAACAGAAGTTGAAAATAAATTCTGACGGATCACATTGCCGTTTTTCACAATTTTCAACACAAATTTTATACAACTGAAAGCCATTTAAATGGAATATTTCAATACCAGTGAAAATCGGAAATAATCACATCATAGGATAACATCAACAAAAACAATCACTAAAAAGAATTTAACTGACTAAAACCTCCAATAAATTTTTTTTTATTTATATTTCTTAAGGCATTGGTAACAAGACCATCAGCCTAATGACGATACTACTGAAATATTAACTGTCCCTAACACTCCTCCAGTAAACTGATAGTAGGCTTTACTGGAGTTGAAAAAGGACTTCTTGGAAGAGCGCGAAAACTTCAGCTACACATGTTTATTTAGATCTCCTCCATTCTTTTCACTTACACAGAACTTTAAAACACAATATACTATCACTGTTGTACTTTAAAACTCCTAAAAATGTAAAAAATAAAAAATCTAATTAAAATGACAACCTCACTTCTCCCGTTCCCGCCAAAAAGTCTCTTATACTATAATAATAAAGTGATTAATAACATAATTAAAAGAAAACAAAGGACTCTCACTTATAAACTTCTGTACAAAGGATCTTGTGCCAAAGCACATAACAAATATACGGGTAGCGTTACTTATTTAGGGAATATATCTGAAAATATTGAATGAAACATTTACACTGTTGAAGTAAATATTGTAAGTCGTGGCAGATGACACTTTATCAAAGATAAATATAGGCATAAGTCTATTTAATCTGAACAATCTATTAGAAAACATACTTGACGCGAGTGTTAGACGCTTCATCGTCCAACAATATCGGCTCGGCGGTAGTAGGCAATAAATAGCACAATCAATATGATACTTTTTAATTTTGTATACTGGCATCACAATTTGATATTTTTTAAATTTGTATACTGGTATCAATTAATTTTCTATGGAAGTGATTATTTGAATTTTGTATAAAAAGGGCGGGTAACGGGGTAACGGTGTCAGTTCATCTCTAATTTTTGTAAAGCGAAGATCTCATAAAAGCTCTGCACGAGGATATTCGTTTTATTCTTTTTGCGAATTTACCCTTCTGTTACATCTCAGAAGTGGGATAGAGAAGATGTCCGGTCCATATATCGATGAACTTGGCCAAAAAAAGACAAGAAGACGTAATTCTTCGTCTCCTGATGACGAAGCATACCAAGAAAATTTTTCTTATAAAAAGCCACGTGGCGGCTCACCACAACCACCCACGAAAAGGCGGCGCATTTCGCCTAATGAGGCGGAAGTTATACCCGAATTCAAACCAGACGAGAAGACTAGCAACGTAATCGGCTGGTTACATAAGATAGACCAGCTTGGTGATATCTATGATTGCAACGACCATGATCGTCAATTTGTCATGCCAATTCGCCTTCGAGGATCAGCACGTGATTGGTATGACGACTTGGAAGACTACAATATGACGTGGAGCGAGTGGAAACTGGCCCTACGAAGTGCGTTCCCTCGATCAATTGACTACGTTGATAGATTGGAAGAAATGTTAGCAAGGACAAAAACTGACTCAGAGACTATGACTAAATACTTTCACGAAAAATTGTCTTTCCTAAAAAAATGCCAATTGTATGACGAATCAGCTATATCATGCATTATCAAGGGCCTTCCTGTTGAACTAAGAGCTAACGCGAAAGCTTATCAATGTGATACACCAGAAGAACTGTACTACGGCTACTTGTCATCACTCGCAAACTATAAGCGAATCGAGTCTGCCCTTAACACAAAGAAATCGGGACCGAATTCATCAAGTACGTGGCGAAGAGGAGCCGGCGCAACCCCACAACAGCTCCTACCAAAGCTATGCTACGCTTGTCGACGTCCAGGACATGAAGCACGGGAGTGCAGGATGCAACTGCACTGTGAAGTTTGCAAACGCAACGGCCACAGCAGCTCCACTTGCTGGTTGGCGCCTGGGACTTCTCGACAACAACTTTCAAAGGTCAGTCCTACCTTTCATATAACCTACGACATTTATGTAGATATGTATAAAAAGACAGTCTTTGTGAATGGGTGCAAACTGATTGCATATGTTGATACAGGCAGTAAACTAAACATACTTTTGGTTGAAAAAGCCAGTAAAATAAAACTTACAGTTTTACCGTCGTCGGTCGTTATGAAAGGATTTGGAGGCTCACATTCACACTCACTGGGCACAGTAAATATCGAAGTCTGTGTGGATAATTTAGTACTGTGTAGCACTGCCGAATTAACCGATTATCACTTGTCTGGAATAGATCTTATCATAGGGCAGTCACTTATAAATCAAGAGAACGTAAGCCTTGTTACTACTGCAAAAACTGTAACCTTTGTTCGTACAACTCACTTAGAAAACGAGCTAAATAATATTCAGCTGCATTCCACAGATTTCGTATCAAATATTCTATTCATTTAAAGCGCGATTGTGTAATACTACATCATTCGTCTGTTTTTGTCGACGTTTATGTCAATTGCAATAATAGTGAAGGAGAACATATATTTTTGTCACACCCCATTTACTTTGAACTAGGCGGCACATCTTTTTTTTATTCCTCAGACTATTTTAAATTCAAAAGAGTGCTTTTTGAGGGTATACAATGTAGGTGATAACACGATTGAATGGAATAGTGATAGATTATTAGCTCGGGCCGAAATGATCAACAATTCGTTATGTAAACGTGATAGTGAGTCGATTCTTTTGGTGGAATCTTGTAGAAATACGCCTAGTTTCGAAAATATTATTAGTGAAACTGATTTGGATGTAGGCGACTTAAGTGATTCTGAGCGTAGTGAATTGTTAATGTTGTTAAACCGATATAATCAGTGTTTTGCTAAAAATACCAAAGACTTAGGCTGTACTGACCTTATTAGCATGAAAATTAATACTACTACTGAGGATCCTGTCTTTTGTAAGCCATACAGATTATCTCATAAGGAAAGTTTAATTGTGAACGAAAAGGTACAAGACTTATTAGATGCCGATATATCAGAGAATCTATGTCAGATTATGCTAGTCCAGTTGTGTTAGTTAGGAAGAAAAATGGAGATTACAGGCTCTGCGTCGACTATCGTGGGTTAAATGCTCGTACTGTTAAAGATAGATTTCCATTGCCAAATATAGATGACCAATTGACTCGTTTATCGGGGAAAGCCTACTTCACAGCATTAGATCTTGCGCAAGGTTATTTGCAGGTGCCTATAAGTGAAGAGACAATACGGAAAACTGCCTTTGTTACACCTTCAGGCCAGTATGAATTTCTCAAAATGCCATTTGGTCTAGCTAATGCGCCTGCAGTGTTCTCACGCTTGATTAAAATGGCCCTTCAACGTGTTAGTGATAACGTAGCTCTGTATCTTGATGACGTCATGTTGCCTACAGTTACTATTCAGGAAGGTTAAGAGTTGCTTGAACACGTATTGCAATCTTTGAAGGATTCGAATTTGAATCTAAATTTACAAAAATGTTCTTTCCTTAAAGATCGCGTTAACTATTTAGGCCATGAGATCACTGCTGGTACTATAAGACCGGGGCAGGCAAAAATAAATTCTGTAAAGCTATATAAGCGCCCGACTAACGTACACGAGATAAGGCAGTTTATCGGCTTGACTTCTTATTTTAGAAAATTTATTCGTGGTTTTGCTGAGATAGCGCGACCACTTACGGAACTTACAAATAAAGGTGTAGAGTGGTGCTGGGAGTTGGAACAGGAATGTGCCTTTCAAACGTTAAAACAAAAATTAATAGAACGACCTGTATTGGGAATATACGATAGGGACACGAAAACTGAGTTGCACACGGATGCAAGTAGTAAAGGCTTAGGTGGGATTTTATTACAATATCAAGCAGATGGCACTTTTAAGCCAATAGCTTACTTTAGCAGGGTTACTTCCCAGGAAGAGCGATTTTACCACAGTTATGAACTTGAAACTTTGGCGGTGGTGGAGTCGTTAAAACGGTTTAGAATCTACTTGATTGGTATTCCCGTGAAAGTAGTAACTGATTGTGCTGCGTTGCGAACCACTCTTGTTAAAAAAGACCTAGTTCCTCGTATTGCCCGTTGGTGGCTCACTATCCAAGATTTTGATCTGACCATAGAATACCGGCCTGGCGTGCGTATGAGCCACGTAGATGCTCTTAGTAGGAATTCTATCTTGAGTGAGGTTCGAATGATAGAAGAATCCGACTGGTTGCTGACCCTTCAAATGCAAGACGATAATATACAGAATATTCTAGCTCAGCTTCGTCAGGGACGCAAAATATTAATATTACATCTAATTATTTGGTCAAAGATGGCGTTCTGTTCAAAAAGACTCTTGCAGGGGAGCGTTTTGTCATACCTAAATTAGCGAAGTATGGATTGTTGCAAAAGTACCACGATCAAATTGGTCACCCAGGGCTTGAAAGATGCGAACAAATTATAAAGTCTGAATTTTGGTTTGAAGGTATGACGCGTTTCATACGAAAGTATGTTAATTCTTGTTTCAAGTGTGCGTATGGGAAAGGTAATTTCGGTAGGACCGAAGCTGAACTACACCCTATTAGTAAGGCCGCGATTCCTATGCACACCTTACACGCTGATCATTTAGGTCCGTTTGTAAAGACTCGCCGTGGCAACGCGTATTTACTAGTTATTTTGCCATCCCCGTTGTAAAACTGTAGTTCGACTGAAACGATTAAACATTTAAAAAGTGTAGTTCATCAATTTGGAAATCCTAGCAGAGTTATTACGGACAGAGGGAAGGCGTTCACGAGTAGGTACTTCAAGCAATTCGCAGAAGAAAACCAATTTCAGCATGTCTTGAATGCTATTTCTAGCCCACGTTCAAATGGGCAAGTTGAGCGTGTTAATCGGACTCTTCTTAACGGACTGAATACGACTGCGGAGAGCGAGTGTACATGGGACGATGTGGTATCTGATATAGTATGGGGCATCAATAATACACCCAGTGCTACTACTGGTTTTACACCGTTTAGCCTCATGTTTGGTCATAATAATTCCCGGTTCCCCGCGCTCGTAGCCAGCACATCTGAAACCGTCGACAGCGGTCAGCAACAACAGCAGCTTCAGTCTCGTAGGGAAACTGCCAAACTCCGATTTGATCGTAATATGACTATAATGAAGAGTCAATTTGACCAGAAACATAAACCTTGTAAGAAGTATAACGTGGGGCAACTTGTTCTTTGGAAAGGTGGCTCTGCTAGGGACAGTAACACAGGGGTTACTAAAAAATTGAATGGAAGATACGCTGGACCATATAAGGTTACTAAAGCCGACCACTCGTTGGATCTATATACAGTTTCTAGCATCAAGGGTATGAAGGGATATAAGAGATTTGATGCAGTTGTTAGGGGCGAGACCCTTTGACCGTACAGGACTACAATGAGTGACGACGACAGTTCTGGTAGCGACCGCGAAGTTGATAGGGACGATCTAATTGACCTTTTAGAAAGTTAAACTAGTATTATATGTGTATTTCCTCATTAAAATGATAAAGGTATAATATTTTAATACTGTAAATAGGTACAATAATAGGCAATCTATTGTGATTAATCACTATGTAATGTACAAAACTTAAACCTAGAAAATAAATACACACAGCTTAATTAATTAAAAGCTTATACTAATTTCAATTTCCTATTAATAGTCTCGATAAATTGTAAAATAGCTCAAATAAATAAATAAATAAGCAGTGGAAAAGGAAAAAACTTTTGCAATAACAAAAATAAAAGAGAGGAAACGGCTTACACTAGAACTGTGTGAAGTTCACTCAATCCAGCAAATAAAAACACAAACTTTAAAATAAACAGCGTAACTTATAAGTACAACAATAGCTCTACATAATATAGTTATCTAAGTGAAATAATATATTATGTAATCTATCCATCATCACATCTGAGACTTTTTCAAATCTGTGTGATTATATTTGAATATGTACTGTGTGATGGTTTACTGTGTGATGATTTACTGTGTGATCGTTTGTTGTTGTTTTGTACTGTATAACAATTGTTATAATGGTTTACTGTATGATTGTTTCCAGTGTGATATATTTACAGTGTTTACTTTATGATTTAATTTCTGTGTGATGTAAATCTTGCTGTGTGACTGTGTGACCTACTCGTACATAGTAAACCTGCTGTCCTATTATGTGACTTAGTGAAACTCTAGCTATATATTACTTTACTTAGTGACCAGTGCAGAACCATTAAACTAATCGATAAACAAAATATCTCCGAAAACAAAATATACTGTGTAGGATATTTTGTGTACAGGTGAATGATGGTGGTGCTGGTGCTGGGGGAGGAGGCGATAGGTTCCTGGAGCGCCTTGCGGGACCACGGCCGTGGCAGGATGGCGAAGTGTTAGACGCTTCATCCTCCAACAATATCGGCTCGGCGGTAGTAGGCAATAAATAGCACAATCAATATGATACTTTTTAATTTTGTATACTGGCATCACAATTTGATATTTTTTAAATTTGTATACTGGTATCAATTAATTTTCTATAGAAGTGATTATTTGAATTTTGTATAAAAAGGGCGGGTAACGGGGTAACGGTGTCAGTTCATCTCTAATTTTTGTAAAGCGAAGATCTCATAAAAGCTCTGCACGAGGATATTCGTTTTATTCTTTTTGCGAATTCACCCTTCTGTTACACGAGATAAAACACGAAAAAATAGCTCTGTTATAGTAAGTCATTCCTTAGCATTGCGGTCATTGCTCTTCCGACATCATTTATTCTTTAGTTTATTAGAGTTTATTCTTTCATTAAATCAACTTCTACTAAATGTGCCTGCATTATATTTCAGGAACTTATAAACAAACATCATTTAATCAAAAACAGGTTTTGTGAGCATTATATTTTTTTTTTCGACAACGAAATGAATTTATGAATTATTAATTTCATTATAAAATATATTTATCATAACTCTCTCCTAATGCATAGTATCCGATTTTTACATGAAAGTTGTACTTCTAAAATATTCTTAGAATAATTAGAAATCTCTGAAATTTCTAGATGCTTGTTAATATTCAGTATTCCCGGGAAAAAATGATTTTGTCTAATCATGTATGTATACATAATTATACATGAAATTTATATATAATCATGTATGATTATATATAGTTATACACGAATTAGATATGGAATTATATATAATCATATGTGATTAAATATGGTCCTGTATGAGTATAACATACACGTCTAAATATAGTTAGATCTGATCAGAAACAATTGACACAAGTCCATGTCTAATCATACATAGGTCTATATACAATCAGATCTGATCAGACATAACTGATAGAAGTCCATATCTAATCATATATAAGTCTATATATAATCAGATCTGACCAGACATGACTGATGTAAGTCCATCTCTAATCATATAGAGGTCCATATATATTCAGATCTGATCAGACATGACCGATATAAGCCGATATTATGTATAATAATTTCAAATATAGTTTCGTGCATTTTTGACATCTAATTATATATTAGCTGATTGTCCAATGTCTAATGAAAACATATAAATAATAACTTTAATGTTATAAGTTTTGGATTAACACCTTATGAGTTTTCATATGATTGATATTTTTATATATGTCACAATATGGTGAAGATTATTAATAAAAGATATTTTTAAAAATTGAAAATTGGGCAACAAAACGCAAAAAGTTATCGTAAAACATTTTTATAAAAAAAAAATTTTTTACTTCCCGCTAAGAAAATTTAAAAATTTTCAAAAATCGGATAGTTATTGATTTCATCCCGATTTTCGAAATACTGTTTTTTCAACATAACTTCGAGATTTCTCTACCAATCGATTTCTGACCTATTATAATAATTTTAGTACTCAAGAAACTGTGTCAAATGCCGTTTGAACAATCAAAATTGATCAACGCGTTCAAAAGTTACAGCTTTTCAAAAATTAAAATACTGTTGCTTTCAATAAACTTTAGATTTTCGTGCTCGAAGAGCTGAAAGATGGTCCGCAGGGTCAACCGGTTTACAGATTTTTTTTTCTATTTTTAAAAAAAAATTTAAGTATTTTTTTGGCAATTTAAAAAATTGTGAAATTACATTATTTTAACAAGATTTGAAAAAGAAAATTTGTCATAATTCTTCCATGGTGTCTCAGTCTGCTCGCTACCTTCTAATAATGATATTGTATATCTCAATTTTTTTTTTATGTTGTATTTTGTTAAAATTTCATATAAGTATAAAAACAGATCATTATATTCATGGACATATACATTATAAGTATACTAAACTGGTCTGGTACCGTGTGTACTTCGTTATATCAGTATAAGTTATAATCAGAAGAACAGCGAGTAAGGATTACAAGGCGCACTGGGATCCCCGAAGTTAAGTAGCATAGAGCGTGGTTCGTAGTTGGACGATGAACGTTCGCGATATGGCAACGAAATTATTCGTAATAATTTTTTTTCTTAATTTAATTGGTTATATAAGATTAGGTATGACCATATCAATTTTTATAACCACATATGCAATTAAAAATAATTAAAGCTTGTCAATTTTTAGATTTTATTACATAGAAAGTATTATACATGATTATATATGTTAATATTTACAAACTTGAATAATAAACAATCTTAAATAATAAACTTCCTCAAAGTTGCCGCTTAGAAAGCTGTCATTGCTCAAGGTACCCAGCAGACTGGCAGCATTGCCTCTTTGAATAGCCAAACTGATTCGTTGGCGGAAGAAGCTGCCAGCCCGGCGGTCTCCCGAAGCCTCGACCAGTCTCTTACAAATATCAGAAACCAGTCGATGGGCTTCGGGGCCCAGGGACCCAAAGTTTCGACTGCAAAGGGCGTAAATATGAAACTCTCAGAGAGAGTCGCATACTTACACCGCTTTAAGTTCTCGGCAGTGCTGGCCGCGGCACCTGTTGACTTGGAAGTCGCCGGCACATGAGAAACAGCAAGTGCATCGACACAAGTGGCATCCCACACCAGCGATCTTCCAAGTTTCCAAGGAATGAGCGTCAAACCATCCGGTCTCCTGCCGTCACTGCGCGCAATACCTACAGGCTCTAAGACTGCAGGAACGCCAGCGGCGACAAGAGCCCGCCGAATGACGTCATTCAAGGCAGCATGTCGTGACATGCGGCCCGCACTACGTAAACAGGATAAGCCGTGGTGACCTAGTACATCGACGAGATCACCACAGCGGCAACGGTGAGGAAGGTTAGTCCTGGCCCACAGACGAAGGGATACTATGAGAGAAAGCGTGGTATTGTCAATTAAGGTTCCTAAGTTTTTTGAAGGTATTATCTTCAACCAGTGTCCTGACTCCTTCTCAGAAACAGCTAGGAGGCGAGACCGATCTTTTTCGGTACTACAAGAATCTAACAGTTGTAAATGAACATTTTTGCATAGAGGCTCATCCCAGTGTTTCTGAGAAAAGGTCGAGGTAGGCAGGTTAGTACTCGGACAAACACTTAACCAAGCATTTCGAGCATCAGTCAAGCACGGCACCTCAACCGATCTTAAGGAAGGGCGAATAACAGATAGGAAAAGGTTTTCCGTGCTGTAGGTTGACGAAAGAAAAGCAGGTAGTGACACACTCGAGATTTTGCGTATGCCCAGGCCTCCATAACATATAGGAAGCGAGGCTTGATTCCAGACCCTGTCATCAACAAAGGAGCAATTTAATATTTTAGATAATGTATTTTTTAGAATATTGTCTACAGATTTTAAAAGTGTTTGAAATTTAAAAAGCTGAGAACAGCGAAGAGCATATGTAAATTTTGGAACGAAAAGGCAAAAGCGGACAATGAGGAGAGCCATGTGGGAATTAATTTTGAAAAGTTTGAAGACTGGCTAAATTTTTGTATTTGATCATTGATAAAGCAGGGTATGGAGTCATCTAAAACGGGAGCACCTAGGAGGTACAGCGATTCTTTTGACAAGACTTTAAAATTTGGTGCCAGATTGTTAAATTTATTAATTATTTCATTTTTTGTAATAGTTGGAACAGAATCGGAAACAGAGTTCACATTTAGAAAAATTTAATTCTAAGCCAATGTCTTTAAACCTTTGAATGAGGATTTTAAGGTCTTCTAAAACAGTATGTTCATGTATGAACAGATCTAATTAGATGTGATTAGATCTGGCCAATTTTTGGATCTGATCATACATAGCTGATTATGCATGATTATATATGATCAGACAAAATCATTTTTTCCCGGGTTATTCAAAATAACTTGATTTATAAAAACCGCGCTTATCGTATTTTACCTACTAAATAGTCGTGTTCACCGATATTTTTGAAGTAAAACTTCTTTAGGCACGCTTGGCTTGGGGAGTAAGCTGGCGAATGCATGACGAGAGCGTTACGAAAAGTGTGATCGGGCGAGGCGAACGGAAGTTGAAAGAGAGAGATATGGAGTTACATGTTAGTAAAGATGGAAAGAGAGAGTTACGTTTCGTATGTAAAAAGTTTTACTTCAGTTGTGTGGTCTAAAGCACACTCGTTTTTTTGTTAAAGTACATACTTTTTGTTTTGTTAATTGCGTTTGATTACACGAAAAAAGTAACCATAAAAAATTAAGATTTCATCTGCTTTAATGGTTTGTCAAATATCGACTGGTTTCTGATATTTGTAAGAGACTGGTCGAGGCTTCGGGAGACCGCCGGGCTGGCATCTTCTTCCGCCAACGAATCAGTTTAGCTATTCAAAGAGGCAATGCTGCCAGTCTGCTGGGTACCTTGAGCAATGACAGCTTTCTAAGCGGCAACTTTGAGGAAGTTTATTATTTAAGATTGTTTATTATTTAAGTTTGTAAATATTAACATATATAATCATGTATAATACTTTCTATGTAATAAAATCTAAAAATTGACAAGCTTTAATTATTTTTAATTGCATATGTGGTTATAAAAATTGATATGGTCATACCTAATCTTATATAACCAATTAAATTAAGAAAAAAAATTATTACGAATAATTTCGTTGCCATATCGCGAACGTTCATCGTCCAACTACGAACCACGCTCAATGCTACTTAACTTCGGGGATTCCAGTGCGCCTTGTAATCCTTACTCGCTGTTCTTCTGATTATAACTTATACTGATATAACGAAGTACACACGGTACCAGACCAGTTTAGTATACTTATAATGTATATGTCCATGAATATAATGATCTGTTTTTATACTTATATGAAATTTTAACAAAATACAACATTAAAAAAAAATTGAGATATACAATATCATTATTAGAAGGTAGCGAGCAGACTGAGACACCATGGAAGAATTATGACAAATTTTCTTTTTCAAATCTTGTTAAAATAATGTAATTTCACAATTTTTTAAATTGCCAAAAAAATACTTAAATTTTTTTTTAAAAATAGAAAAAAAAATCTGTAAACCGGTTGACCCTGCGGACCATCTTTCAGCTCTTCGAGCACGAAAATCTAAAGTTTATTGAAAGCAACAGTATTTTAATTTTTGAAAAGCTGTAACTTTTGAACGCGTTGATCAATTTTGATTGTTCAAACGGCATTTGACACAGTTTCTTGAGTACTAAAATTATTATAATAGCTCAGAAATCGATTGGTAGAGAAATCTCGAAGTTATGTTGAAAAAACAGTATTTCGAAAATCGGGGTGAAATCAATAACTATCCGATTTTTGAAAATTTTTAAATTTTCTTAGCGGGAAGTAAAAAATTTTTTTTTTTATAAAAATGTTTTACGATAACTTTTTGCGTTTTGTTGCCCAATTTTCAATTTTTAAAAATATCTTTTATTAATAATCTTCACCATATTGTGACATATATAAAAATATCAATCATATGAAAACTCATAAGGTGTTAATCCAAAACTTATAACATTAAAGTTATTATTTATATGTTTTCATTAGACATTGGACAATCAGCTAATATATAATTAGATGTCAAAAATGCACGAAACTATATTTGAAATTATTATACATAATATCGGCTTATTTACACAAATATTTAAATGTTGACATTAGAGGAAGCAAAAGAAGTATACATACTATAAGGATTGCGAAGCTTGGCTCTCCGTCGTCTCTGACTACTCTGCTAAGGATACAGCGTGAAGAGATGTACATATGTGTGTATTAATGTTCAAATATCTGTCGGAATATACAGAGATATACACACAGATCCTACTTGACCTGTGTGTATATCTGTTTGTATTATGACATAACCAATACTTTGGTTATGTACTGCTTAATGCAAGCGAGAGTTGATATTTGTTAATGTAAATAAACTACGATGTAAAAACGAATAGGTGCTGTTACGAATTTTCCTCATAGCAACCAGTGTAACAATGTGTGGATTGAGGGGGACGCGGCATAAATGGTGGGAGATATTGCGAATCTGCCGCCATCTAGCGAGTTGTAGCCACAGAATACTAATATACTAGTTGTAGCACTCTTTAGTAGTTTTAAAACCGTACTAAAAAAAAAAAAACAAAAAAAATGTTAAAGATAACAATTGTCACACTTTTTGGCGGGAGCGGGAGAACTGAGGTTGTCATTTTATTTAGATTTTTCTATTTTTTACATTTTTAGGAGTTTTAAATTACAACAGTGATAGTATATTGTGTTTTAAAGTTCTGTGTAAGTGAAAAGAATGGAGATCTAAATAAACATGTGTAGCTGAAGTTTTCGCGCTCTGTCAAGAAGTCCTTTTTAACTTCAGTAAAGCCTAAATCTCTTGGAATGTTAGGGACAGTTATTGTTTCTCCGAAGATACGTCATTAGGCTGATGGTCTTGTTACCAATGCCTTAACAATTATAAATAAATAAATGACAATTGTCAAAACCACGTGTTTGTTTAAATTTAATGTATTTTATTATAATTTTTTCGAAGCTCGTGTTTTATATTAATAATAATGTCTAATGAAAATGAACAACAGATGGAAGCAAGCTCTGAAAGTGAAAATGATAGTATGGACGCAGGTGAAGAGGGAAATGATGATGGTGATGAGAGACCTAAAACTTACCTTCCTGGACAACCTCTGAAAGAAGATGAACAACTCGTGTGTGACCAATCTGCTTATGTTATGCTTCATCAGGCCCAGACTGGTGCGCCATGCCTTAGTTTTGATATCATAAATGACAATCTTGGAAACAATAGGAATCAATTTCCAATGACCGCTTACATCGTTGCCGGCACGCAAGCTTCCAGCGCTCATGTAAACAAGTCAGTATAATTTTTATCGCATATTGTTGAAAATACTATTAATAGTAACTAAATGTATATTTTTAAATGTAAACACCTTCAGTGTTTTAGTGATTAAAATGTCTAACTTACATCCTACATCAAAGTCTGAAGAAGATGATGACGATGATGACTCGGAAGATGATGAAGAAGAAGATGAAGAAAAGAAACCACAAATGACCTTTTCATTTATTAAACATCAAGGATGTGTAAATAGGATAAGGGTATGTTATGCTGCTTTAAATTTATTATATTTAATAGCACAGTTTGATTTGACTGACTTCTTAGCGAGAAGACTAATGCAAGAACTTCAAGGTAAAAATAAACTTTTGAAAGGCAACACTATGTCCACATAGTCTATTTTTCATTATTTTTGAAAGCTAAGTCTGCCATCGACAACTCATTAAGTGTCAAAATAAGTAAATCTCTTCCCATATTGCTTCTAAACCAAAGTTTCAAGATCCATTCCAGATTTAGTCAAATAGGAAAATAAACTTTTCTTAATTGGCTTGGACACTAAGTGTTGCTTAGTCCCCAATTCATAATGTGGCACCCATAGTACAAGTTTAATGTAATGATTTAGGCACCGACAGGTCAAGATAATTATATATAATTGAAGTGATTGTCAAGAGATTTTATTATTTATTTTAAACACACATGGAATAAAACAATATGAACAAATTTATAGTTTTATCTTTAATTCTTTGTAGGCCGCAAACTTTAAAAACTCTGTGCTAGCAGCCAGTTGGTCAGAATTAGGCAGAGTGGATATTTGGAACATAACACAGCAGTTGCAAGCAGTTGATGATCCAGTTTTGCTAGAAAGATATAACTTAGATACAGTTGACAATCCTGTAAAACCATTATATTCATTTAATGGACACCACCAGGAAGGATTTGGTATTGATTGGTGTCCAACAGAGCCAGGTGTAAGAATTTTATAAATTAAGTTTTTAATTTTTCAATAAAAGCCTTTTATATGGGTTCAGTTAGCAAATAATTTATTTTTATTCTTGATATATGTACTTATGTTTAAAGCACTAGACAGATATTTTATAGAGGTAAATATGTAGTTTGGCATTCTTTATTATTCCACCTGTCTATTGACCTATTTTATATTTTTCTAGGTATTAGCAACAGGCGACTGTAGAAGAGATATTCACATTTGGAGGCCAAACCAAGCAGGCACTTGGGACATTGACCAAAGACCATTAGTAGGACATACTAGCTCTGTTGAAGACTTGCAATGGTCACCTAATGAAAGGTAAATATTTTGTCCATTCTGATTCACCTACTGTAAGCATATTGCTATATTATATAAATTATTAGTTTACTTGTGATTGCCATAATATTTTTATTAATAAAAAAAATTAATAGTAAAAAAACATTTTTAATAACAAACTTTTATTTAAATGCTCTAAACAGAAGAAAATAAATTTCATATTAAATCAAACCCATCAATTTATTACATTATACAATTTGTATAATGTAAAAGCTTGTCACAAGATTGGCAAAAGCATAAACTTAGTATATACTGGCATATAGACAAACAGAACTCGTTGACTTGTGATGATTTTTAATTTGTCAATGTCACCTATGAAATGAATGATTCCCTTGATTATTGCGATATGTAATATTACGATCACATACAGAACACATAACCATTATTTGAAAATACAGTACTTTGAAATAAAACAGGAATAACACAAAATAATAAAATAAGTCAACAGTGTTCTCCACAGTGTGACGACTTGTCATTCAGAACTAGTTACAATCATAAACTTAGTATATACTGACATATAGACCAACATAGAGCTCGCTGATGCGTGATGATTTTTAATTTGTCAATGTCACCTATGAAATGAATGATTTCCCTTGGTTACTGCAATATGTATTATCACAATCACATACAGACCACATAACCATTATTGAAAAATACAGTACATCTTTGAAATAAAACAGGAGTAACACAATATAATAAAATAAACAACAGCGTTATAATAGCGTCCCATTTGCTGACCCTTTCCTACTCATGCCCCTATCATAAAAGATAACATTCTCTCTCACACTCTGTAGGTCTATATGCCAGTGTATGCTAAGTTTATGGTTACAATAGCCTTTCGTTTGCTGTCCCTTTCTTACTCGTGGCACTATCATAAAAGATTATATTCTCACTCACACCTTTTCTATGTTTATATGCCAGTATATACTAAGTTTATGGGCGAAAATATGTAAGGACTGCGAAGGATGGCGCTCCGTCCTCTCTGATTAGCCTGTTAGGGATATAATGTAAAGATAATGTATGTATGTATGTAGTCAAAATAGCAAAAATAAAGCAACAAAGCTCCTATTTTGTCACATTTGCCTGTCTGCATGTCAGTCACAGCTAATTTATATTATTCTGTCATCTTATATCTACTTAGTTGAAAATAGGTAATCCAAAACCAGACCCATATTTTTTTTTTATATAATTCAATGTTCGACATTGTTATGTAACTCTTAGTTAATATGTATTGATTATTGTTATTGTTTTGACAATTTAAATATTTAAATACAAATTAAGATCACAACATTTTTTTAGTCAATATTTCCTAAATACCATTTCATTGTTATAAGTTTATAACAATGATCAATAGGTTTACATATTAAAATCACTTTATTTACATACATACATATCTTCATGCTGTATCCCCAATGGGTATCGCTTTGTTTAATCGCTTTTATATGTAATGGTCGCTTGAAACTGTATATTGTGTAAATATGTTATGGTATTGCTACTAAAAATTGCTTTTAAAACAGAATGCTTAATGAATAATGAAGGAATTCTGTACCAAAAGTTCCAACTTTTAGTTATGAATTCATTCATGAATAAATCATAGCATTATTGAGTAAACATGTTATTCTGTTTAGGCGGCCCAACCGCATTACGCTATGCTATTATGTATTGTACCCTCTACATTTATGCAATTTTTGTAAGAATTTATAAAAGATATAAATCCAAGTTAATTTAAATTTTTTACCTCTGTAATACTCAGTTTCAATTTATGTTCATTACAGAAATGTGTTAGCTTCATGTTCAGTGGATAAAACAATCAGGGTATGGGACACTAGGGCAGCACCACAGAAGGCTTGTATGCTCACATGTGAGAATGCCCATGAAAGTGATATTAATGTGATATCATGGAATAATAAAGAGCCTTTCATCGCTAGTGGTAAAGTTTATTTATTATTATAAATTCTACTTACTTCCATTATGATCTGGGAGAGATAACAATAAGTTGGTCAATAAGGACTTAAAGGGAACTTGTATTGGAAATGGGACAATGAGCTGTCATTATTTAATTCCCTTTGCTAACTGTTATAGTAGCGGCACACTATGAAGGCCATTTTGATGTTTGCCCGCTCATGAAGTTGCGTATAAATTAATAACTACGTTTGAATGAGCAAATTGCTGTTCTTTATTGTGCAGTCTTGACATGCAGTTAGTCATAAAATTTATTGAATGTATAATTTTAGGACACAAAATTAATTTATTGCATTGATTTATAAACTAATATATATTATGGTCTAACTATACAGGATGTCCCGTAAATAATAGATCAACCGTAAGGGAAAGGTAGAACACCTAATTACCTAAAACCTATTTGACTAGTTTTAAAAAAAGCCTTAGGGTTACTGAGAATTTTTTTTTTTAAACAGTAACACGTGAGTTCGTTATACGACTTCGTAACTATTTCGAACGTGAGTCTAAATGGAGAGCCAATTTTACCTATAACGTCAGTGGTTGAACGCGTAGCTGATGCGCTGAACATTGGACAACGAACTGTGAGACGAATATGCAAGGAAAAATATGGCGAGACTGGCACAGAAAAAAATAAACTTTACACTCGAAAAACGATCAAAAGCAGTGGCGTCGCTAGCTTTGACGCCGATGCCATCCGAAGCCATGTGTACGGCTACTATTTACGGAAGAAGTATCCAACGAGAAAAAAGTTAGTGCATTCGCTGTAGGAAGCTGGATTATTCTCTGGTGAGGAAAATTTGTTAACGAAGATTTTGAAGACCGTTGGATTTCAATACAAACATTGTAACAAACGCAAAATATAGCAATGTATACTTTTTTACGACAAGTGAAAGAGATTGAAAATTGGTGTTTTTGAATGAAACATGACTTAATGCTAACCATACTGTAAGCCGTTCTTGGACCGAAGACACTGCAGCATCTACGTCCAAAGTTCCTGTTGTGAAAGGATCACGGCTTATAATTTGTCACGCCGGGACTATTAACGGGTTTGTCGAAGGTTCTCTCATGGCCTTTGCGTCAAAAACCACTGAAGACTACAATGAAGAAATGAATGAAGAAAAGTTTACTGAATGGTTCACCTCAAATGTTGTGTAGCCTCCCTGAACCTCCTTATAATTATGGACAACGCCCCATACCACTCAATGCAAATTGATAAGCCACTTGCCCAATCCCAAAAGAAAGCTGACATCGTCGCATGGCTTCAAAACATGGCATAGATACAAACATAAATATGTTAAAAGTGGAATTAGTACGTCTTTTGAAACAAAACAAACCAACCAAGATCCGATACGTCATTAACGAAATAGCTTTAGAACATGGGCACAAAGTTATACGGTAACCGCATTACCATTGTCAATACAATGCAATTGAGTAGGTGTGAGCTCAAATCAAGGGATATGCTGCAAGACGCAATACAACCCCCATTTACCACCACAAAAATATTAAAAGAAGCTTGTGAACATGTGACTAAAGGAGATTGGGAAAAGATTGTGTATTCACGATCTTTTCTGTAAACTGTAAATGAATAAGAGAAGATTATAAAAGAGATGTGAAAATAGATAATGTTTTAAAAAATAAACTTATAATTAATGTAGGTGATGATAGCAGCGATGACAGTGAAAATAGCAGTATGGACGAATCTGATTAAATATGGCCTTTTGTGGCACCTTCTTTCTGTCTCTTTCTGTATGAATTTGTTTCTTGTGTACAAATAAAGTATGTATATTCATTTTCATTCCAATATTCAGTTCATTCAAATATAAAGTAAACATTTCTATTTTCGTTTTATTAAAACTTTTTAATCAGCTACTACTTGCAATACTAGTTATAAATCCAAAAACTTATAGATGCGACTCGCATTTGATTATATTTTTTTCGATAATAAATCGACATTCACGTGACTATTGTAATGTGTCAAAACGGCCATCATAGCGTGCCGTTACAACTGTAGGCCCAATAATTCTTGCAAAGCGAGTGTCAAGATGTTACTTGGTAATACTTGAGGGCACTGTCCACCACAAAAGAGAGATGGCGCAATGCTATGTATGTAAATTGCAGTGTATATCTATCAATAACATTTTAAATATATTCTTTTTATTAAAATTTTTTCACTTTTTTATCATGAGACTTTCCTGCTATAGTTTTGGACATATTCAATAACGAAAAAATACAATTATAATAAAATTTATAGGTGGTGATGATGGTTTTCTCCATATTTGGGACTTAAGGCAGTTCACAAAGAGTGGTCCAGTTGCTACATTTAAGCACCATGCTGCACCAGTCACGTCAGTGGAATGGCATTGTATGGAACCAAGTGTATTAGCTTCCGCTGGTGAAGACAATCAAGTTGCACTGTGGGATCTTGCTGTAGAAAGAGATGATGATGAGGTTGTAGATGAAGAATTGAAGGTATACATTATTAATTTTACATTGGACCTAGTCCACCTCACACTATAGAAATACCACATTGAATAATTGGGACAGTTTTTAAAAAGATGCAATTTAAACTGAATTTTAATTTTAATCACATGTTTATCACGAAAGCTTGTACAAGAAAACAGACACATTAAAAATTTAAAATGTTTGTTTTGAAAACCATAGAAACTTATGATAACCTCTATTAATCATTCTTTTCTAATAATTTTGATGTAGCCTATATACCTGTTTTATTATACCTAGTATACATACCTTCTTGCATTAATTAGAATACAAGCAGCTTTTAAATCACAGACAAAGTAGCCTACGAGACAAGAAATGTTTACGAATTTCTAAGCAAACTGTTTTGTCAAGGTTAGAGGATTGGGACGTAAGCGGGTGGCACGGTAAACGTCACGTGCTAGACGAAAAAGTGATGTACTTGTAGATATTGTATATAGGTATCGATAAGTCGTAGGTACAAGAATTCTTTTCATAAGTTTATTTTAAAAATAGAAATTTTATGATATGTATGTAATCAAAACAAAATTATTTATTTTAAAATAGAAACACAAAAAATCAAAAATTTGGAATAGGAATACAAATTTAAATCCAATTCGTTTGGGTAGGTGTATTTGCAGATAAAAAACTTTTTAACCAAAAATTAAATTAGCAAAAAACGAAACTGAAAGTTTTGGAGGCGGAAAGTCGACGACAGCCTATTATGTTTTGCGTTCTACTGTTCATACTACACTGGTTTGACACATAATTTTGGTATCACTAGAATGCTGTCTATTTAAAAAAAAATTTCGTGTTTTAAGTGCAACCTGCTGGTAAACATTAGAGATTAGAGTCTCAGTTCAAAGTATTTAAACTTCAGTTAAATCTTTATTTTTCTAGTTTTAGATCAGTAGTTCTCTTTTTGTGATAGGTATAGTAATTATAGAAATATAAGCGTTTCTTTGTCGCGGGAGCGGGCATCTGGAATCGCGGCACGCGTCGTGAGCATCGGGAGAATGTCCCGCGGGGTAATCGAGCTTGGAAGTGGAACAGGAAATAACTTTTTTGTTCTACACCAACAATATAGGTATCAAATGAAATGGAATATGTAGGGGAAGGTTTCTGTATATGTGAACACATCATAACTCCAATATGGCGGATATTCCGCTATAAGAAGAAACTTTTTTGAGACCGCCAACAATATGGGTATCAAATAAATGAGATACACAGGAGACGGTTTCTGTATATGTGAAGTCAACATAAATCCAATATGGCGGATGTTCCGCGATAGGAAGTAACTTTTTTTGTAGGAGCGCACCACACAGCTCAAGACGTGGAAGTGAAATAAGTTGAATGTACGTAATATACTTACGTTGAAATACGTTGTTGAATACGTTGACGCCTTTTCAGAGGCGTCAGAAAATCTGTGAATTTGAAGAGATTTGTAATTTGGAAAAATATGACGAGGTAATGTTACATTAGAAATAAGTGGAAGTTCCGAAAGAAAGTTATTCCATGAATCGATTATATGCTGAGGTGGGGGCATCGCCCCATCCAGTATGACACAGCCACATAGATTGAATAAGAATTTTCACATAACTTGTAATAGGAGAAAGAAATCCCAAAGGGTCGAAAATTTTTGAAATGTCACTTAAAATTGAACGTTTGGTACAATTTTTACTAATCTCGGTTTGATAAATATCGTAACCGAATGTCAGATTTTGCAATCCATTTTAGACCCAAAACTTTTACGGTTTTGTCTCCGTCTAGTGAGGAATTGACTAGAGCCTCCTCCTCCTCTTACTTTCTTCAAACGCTGAAGACAGTAGAGCTGGGTGGTTACTAGTCCACTTACGGAGCTCGAAACCTTCAGCACGAAAAAGCTCTATAAGTTCTCGCTGAAGCGCGAGAGCTTCTTCTAGATTGTTAGATTCAGGAATTGACTCTAAATCTCAAAAACATTGAATTTGAGATTCAATAGGAAATGAAGAAGACACACATTAAGTGTCGGAGAAAAGTTACTGATAGATACTTTTCCCGAAAGGACGTATCTGAAAATGCAAATCTTCGAGTTGTACGTTAGGAACGTAATTAGTAATTTTAGAAATTACATGGGCGTTTATATCTAAAATTGGTTGAAGCTTGTTATGGGGCGTAACGTCACAACAAACTAAACCTTGAGGTTTTACAGTCACCAACATCTAAAATGGATATGGAATTATCGGTATGAACACATGACAATCGTAACCGTTGAACGCATGCTTCGGTAATTAATGAAGTCTGAACCAGGGTCTATGAGCGCTCTGACATTATAAGCGGTCTGAGAATGACTACCGCGAGGAGGTATTTCGACCAAGGCGGTCGCGAGGAGTACGGAATACTCGCATAATAATATACTCGCATTCGCGCGCGAACTATCGTGACCTTGAGCGTGAACGGCTGACGCACAACTCACAGCTGCAGGTGAAGAAGTGATTAAATGTTCGTGTTCACTAGACAACACGTGTGTATTTTTCTGTAAATCGTAATTATTATGTAATAATCAATGTCGTTCTTTACAGTGTTTACAATTGAACGGCGACCTAATACACTGAACAACTGCGGCGCCGCTATTCAAGCAATTGAAACAAATACTATTATTAGAAAAGAAACTATGTTTATCTCAAACGGTTAATTTAGAAAACTCATCACATTTTTTTAGCGTTTGCGTGCATAATGGACTTACAATAATTACACTTACTTTGCTTAACATCCTTTACATGTAAATTATTTTTATTCGAAGCATTATGTCATAGCTAAAGCACATAAGGTCGGAAATGAAAATGAACGCGCTTTGTACTGTTGAATATTAGGAGTACTATATTAAATGTATTCGGTGAACGTGACGTAGCCGTAGCGGCGCGCGAGCTGGCCGCGGCGGCGGCGGGCTCGCTCCAGCGACGGCTGGACGATGCTGAGACCAGCGCGTTATTGCAACTAGTTATAGTTATATAGTCATCACTTCACTGGTGGTTAACTCTTTTTCTAAGAATTCGAGAAGATCTTTAAGTTCCTGTATATCACTTGATGACGCTAATGATTGTTCAAATCGTTTTCGAACGTAAGGAGGAAGTTTACGAAGTAAAATATTCAACAACAAGAAACTCCATTGATCGACAGGAAAATTAAAAGCCTTAAGGGCTGGAAGATTTTCGTGACATGTGTTCAAAATATTACGAATTCCACTTTGTATATCACTTGATGACGCTAATGATTGTTCATCCAGAATCGTAGTAGTCTTCATAATTCACCTCGGTATCGCTTTAACTCACTTCGATCGATAGTTGAAAAAACTGAATCACTGGCGGAGACTTCTAGAGCAACCCCGAATGCTAATAATAAAGAAAAGAAACGCATGGAAATAAAGAAAATGAAACCCGTTAACAATAATACCACATTATTTTCGACGCCGCCAGTTTGTATGAGTAGGAACATGACATGTCATCGCTCCGGAATTTTTGAAGTAAAACTTTGTTCTTGTTTCTTAATTTTGGTTATACTAATCGATAGCAATTACCAGACTTTAAACCTAGTAATGCGTATATAGATTATACAGAATTGAGCACCAAAAGTTGGGTGCCTCGTACCATTTAATAATCGACTTTATCGCTTAGACATTATTTATTTTAATTGTAGTTCACAATTACAATTTTAATTGTTGTTTCTACAATTACATTTTGTCCAGCACTGCCAAACAGACAGACAGAATATTAGTGTGGATATGGATCATAGTATGGAAAGTAAGGATATCTGTTTTTATTTTTAATACTTTAAATAATTACATTTTTAATTTAAAAACAATCATTTAAAAATGTATGTAACTTATATTTGAATTACGTACTGAAGCTTGTAACAATAGTAGGAAAGAAACGATAATATGGAACTAGGTATATAATTTTAAAGAATGGTACATATGTATGTAGTCTTTATAAATTTTCAAAATTAATGGAAACTATTTTTACGACTGTCACTACCACACCACTTTACAGCGCAATTTGACATTGTGCAGATGGATGGCAGAAAATGTTGCCTTTCTATTTCCAGTCTCAGGCTAGTTTGTCTGTTTCAAATAAACAATATTTTCAAAAACTGACAAAAAGCACTTTGTACTTTTGGAAAGACTATTAATTAGACATGTTTTTTGTTTCAGCATCTTCCACCTCAGCTTTTGTTCATTCATCAAGGGCAGACTGATATAAAAGAATTGCATTGGCATAAACAAATTCCAGGGGTGATAGTTACAACGGCTCACACCGGTTTCAATATATTTAAAACAATTAGTGTATGAAATAAAAAAATATAATTGTATAATATTGAATATTTTTATTAAAATTATCTTAAAATAACATATGTTAACATAATTTAATAATATTAACGTCTCAAAAAAAATTATAGAAAAAATGCTATTTGTCTTTTGTGTAAACCATGGCTAAATTTACAAGATGACGTATTGTAGGTCTTCCATGAGGACAATTCTGAAATAAAAGTCTAAATTAGTAATATAATTTATGTTTATCTTTCTAGTATAGGTCTATATACTCCAGAATTTATGTAAAATCCAATTACAACATAATTATATATCTGAAGTATTCATAACTGAGTTAATACTAACCCATGGTTTATCAATTTCTGCCATATGGTCAACAAGTTTCTTCATATCTATTTTATTAAGTGCTGTTCCTATCATAACTGATTTTCTGCAAGCTCTAGAAGCAAACATCGCCCTTACTCTGCTTGGTCTACAATGTTCTGATGGAGATTCCTAAAAACATAAAACTCCATAAAAGTCATAATTCCTGTTATACCAACCTACATACAGTTGCAGTTTTTCAAAACATGGCTATTAGTGAATGAGTAAATACAGCTAAGAAATGTCACAGGCCGTTTTTTAATTCGTCCCCCCGTTTGCGTTAGTTTTACATTCCTCTTCATAAACCAACAAGCAATTTATAATCATTTCTTCATCAATTTCCATGACAGAAACCATCAACTCACAAAAGAACAATGTTAAACTATATAATAAATCCGGATAATGCGAATACAGTAAAAGCATGGCACCCGCAATTCCTTTTAATAGTTACGTTGCGTGCTAAGTGTGCGTTGCGAACCAGTCCACACATAGCATATCTAAATTTTGCTCAAATTTTTTTTTTTAATTTATTTCTCTATAGTATATATACTGGGAGCTGGGGGTCTCTATCCATTATTTTCCCTTTCAGTTCAGCAATTTCCTAAGTTCACCATTTCTGTGACCTACCCTTGTTCATTTTCCCCATTCGTCTTGTCCAATTTGTTGTTTAAAACGTCCATCTCTTCTTCGCATTTTGAGACATGACCTGTCTATTGTCATTTCAGACATAATATGTGCTGAAGAGCATCGATAGATGATCTTAGGCAAAAGTAAAGTCAAAGCTTAAAAATTAGGTTTTTTCCTTATGTCTCCTCCACACCTTGATTTATGTATATTTTTCAATTTAAATTTTTAATACATCGTCTCCACTCCATAGAATGTTGACATGTTGTAATTTTTTTTTTTTTTTGTAAATATCCATATTCGGTCCTCATATATTAGACTGTAGAATACAAGTGCCCATTACTACTTATTCTCTTCGATTTAAGTCGAAGTTGTCGATTCATGGTTAAAAAGACTTATTTTTGCACCACAAAATAAATACATTACTTATATTAACATAATACCTCTATAATTCCAATAAAATAAATAACGATGGTGCTTTTAGATGGCAATTACCTCTGACGCCTATCTGGCTTTGCACCAGATCTAAAATTCTTAACATGGACACACCATTGTGATGCAGGTAGGCTGACTATACACTAGAATATCTAACTCTGAAGCAAAATGGGTGGATTATTTAATTAGTAGTTATTTTTAGAATTCATAAACAATGGAATAATAGGCTAGATGACTGCTCTTAAATGTGGTATATTTTATATATTCTATTAATATAATGAAAAATTTTGAATATGATTGAGATAAAACTAATCGACATTCACTGAGAAAAACTATTAGGTTTTAGACTTCAGTAGTGAGAATGAGCCAGAGTGAGATAACATTACATAGATGTGGCGTCACAAAGTCGCAATGACATTGCCCAGTGCTAGGAGAGACAGACGGAACTTATCGCCACTGTTACCATTGCTAAAATTTAAAAGCACATAACTGTTTTTCATAGTATTTGAAATATTTTTTCACAGTTTTGTTTATGACTACTGAACCTATCTTTTAACTAAGTCGTTAAGAAATAGTCTAGCTTATTCTGGTTATGCTAATGAACACTATAAAACTGTGATGGTTTTCACTAACCCTCAACATAAAAAGAAGTTCTTCAATATCCTCCTTTCCAAATATCCAGTTCTTAGACATAGGTAATGTTAATAATTTAACTCTCTTAGTTGGTGATGCTTCTGGATTTATTGCAAAAGTAAATCCATTCTTTTTGAAAACATCCAAATTGTCCATTAGAATTTGTTCATTGACCCCTGTAAGCTCCAATTGCTGTGGACTAAAAATAATATAATAAGTTTACACATATTTTTCTAGACTATAAAAGCAAAGAATGTATTATATAATCTAGTTACATACATCACCAATTTTTGGTTTGCTAGTTCCGTTGTTTTTTGCAAAGTTTCAAAATTGTAAATCTCATCAGTAGCATGCTGATCAATGATGAAAAGATCATCTTCTAATTGTGTTATGATAAATCCTAAGTTAAACTGTCCTACAACAATCATTTGCTTGAAATTATTCTTAGATATCTCCTTACTAAGTTCTTCTTCGCATTTCATATTAAATACTGGATTAATTACACTTTTGAATTTGACTCTTTCAGGTGCCGTTTTAATATTTTGATTCTTGTATAATTCTGTTAAAACTTTAATGTGTTCTAATGAAACTTTTATGTTAACGGATCTACGATTATATTTCCCTAGATCTCCTTTATCAGTGATTATTGTTTTAGAGTCTTTAATTGTTTCAGAGTGTGAAAGTTCTGGATTCAATAATTTTTTTCTTTTTCTATAGTTATTAGTTGAAGACTTTTCATCTATTACATCACTTATATTTCTAATCTGTGTGTTTGGTAAATTATTCGCAAATTCTAAATACATAATTTCTTTAGTGTCTTCCTCTTCCAAGATATTAATGTCTTGATCAGAATTATATTTTCCAACATTTTCATCTAGGAATATATTACTAAAATTATCTGTTGTCTTTGATTTTATCAGGTTACCTTCAATATGCTCATTGTTATGTTGAACATTTTCTTCTAGATTTTCACTTTTCATAATGTCTGTAGTTGATTTTTCACTCTGTTCATCACTTTTATTATTAACATTAGTTAATTTCTTTGTTTTTGATGATATAAAATTTAATAATGTGTTGGATTTTCGTTTTAATTCTAAACTTTTTACCTTATCTTTAGCTTCTGACTTGTTAGAATCACTTACATTATTAGCAAACCTCTGTATGAAAGAATTAAAAATTGTAGGTTGATCGACTTCTGGTTTCAGATTATCAACTACATCTTTATTGTAAGTGTTATTAAACTGCTCTACTTTTAAAGTTTTTGGTATATTTTCAAATAGTTTCAATAAGGAATGTTTCAGTGCATCTAATATAATTTTTTCCTTTGTTAAAAATATCTTTCTTTTATCTGGTGTGACATTGACATCGACAAAATTTCTATTTAAGTTAACATTTAAAAATACAAATGGATATTGATTACTATTGTACTGCCTGTATATTTCATTTATTAGCTTTATTATTTTAATTGGTTCGCATGGTCTGGAATTTATATAATAGAACTGCCTATCTGTACTAGACCGACCATTACCATGAGCACATGATGATATAAAACCTGTAATTTCAACTGGACTGACAATATTTTTATATCCTTGCGATTTCTGTGAACTAGATATGCTGCTTTGTGAAGATTCCACCTTCGTATTCTCGGCATCATTTGAGTCCTCAGATAGATCTATTTCCACGTCATCTATTATGCTATCTTTAATGCTTTCTTTATTTTCTTCTACTTCACCTGATAAGCCACGAAAAATGTTTTCCTTTATGTTCGTCACATATTCAGGTTTTATCTCAAGAAGAGTTTGTAATTGTTTAAATCCGAATATGCAAGCTATGTTATCTTTATAAGAAGAAGAGCCTTGTGTTGCCACCACCACTGATTTTGAATTTGTTTGGTTGCTGCAAGTGATCCTGTGAATTGTATGGTGTTGGTATTCAATGAAATGATCTTAAATCCTTATATACATACTCTTACTTCTGATACTCACTTCACTCCCAATGATATCAAACAGTACGCATATAACAGTTGAGTCATTTTATTGAATTCTCGTTTAACATTTTTATGAAACTCTTTCTGCCTCACCG
Source organism: Zeuzera pyrina (assembly GCA_907165235.1). Taxonomy (NCBI): domain Eukaryota; kingdom Metazoa; phylum Arthropoda; class Insecta; order Lepidoptera; family Cossidae; genus Zeuzera; species Zeuzera pyrina. The sequence goes on from OU015629.1 coordinate 9,226,014, forward strand.
GTAATGAATGAAATAAGTTGGATAAAGAAACAGTTGTTCCTATTTGACGGGAGCATAGTGTTTTTTTAATTATGTTTCCTTTATTATCATATTCTAACTTGGTAGCTGAAAAACATCAATCTAAGAACTAAATTGTGTAAAATTAATATAAAAAATATTTTGTAATTTTACCATATTGACTGCTTTGATGTCTTGTAGTAATCGCTACATTGGCTAAAGAACAAAGAGAGCTCAAAGCTTCTCCTCTAAATCCAAAACTAGATACACCAAGTAAATCAGAGTATTCACTCAATTTTGAAGTATGATACTTCAGTGCTGTAAAGAACACAAGTGTTATTAGTAAATTTATTTTCTAACGTTTATTGAAATGTAATGTGAAAAAATATTATATTATATATATTAACAGAGAACAAAAATATTATATATATTAACAGAGGGGTAATATCACAGGGATATTCCCTTAGGGATACAGTGTGAAGATATGTATGTATGTATGTAATATCACAGATTAATTAGTTACTAATTCTGTATTAAAAAAAAAAAAGTAATTTTATCAGTCATTCAAATGTGGTCATTATGGATACAGCAAGATAGGCATTTATTTCAATGTGACAACATAACAGATTTTGAAATATCAAAATATTTCAAATTCAGCTTGGGCATTGATTCAATGCATATTATTTAACAACCATTTTATTATTTAAAAAACATTGTGCTTTTTATTTAACAAACTAAAAAGTTTAAGAATTATACAGATACTCACTTAAAGCAGCAAAATTATCATCTGTTACTCCAGAACCATTGTCAGAAACTTCTATTAAATCAACACCATAATTTTTAAATCTGATGTCGATGTTCGTTGCACCAGCATCTAATGAATTTTCAACTAATTCCTTCACTGCGACTGCTAAACTCAATACTACCTAAGAAACAATAAACGCAATATTGTGTTATTAAATGTTACCGCAGTAAAGAAAAAATGCAAAAAAGGAAACTACAGACTTGACCAGAACAAATTTTATGAATTGTATCAGTATTGACAGGTTTTATTGATTGAATTTGGACATCATCCGTTCGTACAATTTCAGTTTCCATAATTTTCGTTATTGAAAAACAAATTAATTTCATTTATTATTGGAATATCACATCACATAGGAAATTACATAGGTACTAAAAGGTAAAAGGAAAAATGGAAAAAAGCTGTGATTTGAAGAATAGTTGTTGTTTTGACAATTTGAGATTTATTTATTTTTATTTGTTAAGGCATTGGTAACAAGACCATCAGCCTAATAACGTAACTTCTGGAGAAACATTAACTGTCCTTAACACTCCTCCAGTAAAGTGATAATAGGTTTTACTGAAGTTAAAATACACAATTACATATGTTAATTTAGATCTACTGCATTCTTTTCACTAACACAGAACTTTAAAACACAATATACTAAAATTGTTGTATTTTAAAACTCCTAAAAATGTAAAAAACAGAAAATCTAAATAAAATGACAACCTCACTTCGTCCGTTCCCGCCAAAAAGTCCTGACAATTTTTTTTTCTTTCTTTATAGCATGGCGATTAGCGCATTTGCTTTTCATGTATTGTAAGAGTATAAGTAGAATCGTTATATAAAACGTTAAAACTTTTCCAGTAAAGTGAGAGTAGACTTTACTGAAGTTTTACAGGACTTCTTGGAAGAGCGCGAAAACTTCAGCTACACATGTTTATTTAGACCTACTCCATTCTTTTCACTTGCACAAAACTTTAAAACACAATATACTTTCACTATTGTACTTTAAAACTCCCAAAAATGTAAAAAATAGAAAATCTAAATAAAATGACAACCTTACTTCTCCTGTTCCCGGAAAAAGTCCGTCCTGACAATTTGAGATTAACCACGGGTGGTATGTTTTTTTTCTTTTTTTTGGCATGGCGCTCAGTTTAGCGCATTTGCCATTGTCACGTATTGTTACGTAGAATCACAAATAAATTAGCATTTCTTATCGTAAAACTCCTCCAATAAAGTGATAGTACGCTTTACTGAAGTTATAAAGGACTTCTTGAAAGAACACGAGAACGTCAGTTACGCATGTTTATTTAGACCTACTCCATTCTTTTCACTTATTTAAGAACTTTAAAACACAATATGCTATCACTTATGTACTTTAAAACTCCCAAAAATGTAAAAAATAGAAGATTTTCTAATCTAAACAAAATGTCAACCTCACTTCTCGCGTTCCCGCCAAAAAGTGCGGATGGTATGTTCACAGAGAAACTACTTAACGCTACAAAAATATTTTTAGTCTGTAAGTCCGATACACTAGAATTTGTTTTATAGATATTTGTTCAGGCATTGGCAATAAGGCCATCAGCTTAATCACGTAACTTGAAAAAATATTGCTATGATTTAAAATACGTTTGTAATTTTGTATTTTTATTTTTTATATTAATTTGTAATCGGGTTAGAAATTATTTCCAAAAAATTTGATTTTTAAATCAATTAAAATTGCCATCCAAGGAATTGATTTGTAAAAAATCGATGTTCAAAAGACCGATTATTCAAACATCTATCTAAGATTTTTGAATTTTACATAAGAAAAATAAAAACTAAATGACTCAAAAAAGTGCTAAATCTAGCTCCGTAAGCGCTAAGATGGGGGTATTGTTTGTTATAGTCAAGTACCTACAACGTGTGCTAGAACGGGAGGCGGCATACGCGTTATTTCTCATAAAAAACTTTCTGTCATTTTTTGCAGGAGGAGAGATAGTACTACAAGTAACTGATAACACTCGAATGCCATGTTGAATTGTGTCTTTTCGCTTTCACACACAGAAAATTCGACAACATTCCCTCAATTTGACAAATTAATTAAAGTTTGGAGCTCGTATATGCAACCATAGACGAAACACATCCGACATCAATGTAGGTCTAAGTAAAAGTTTCACGCGTGAACAAACACTCACTAGAACATACATATTGTTGGTGTTGAACAAAAAGGTTTTTGGAGTTTACTCCTAATGAATCGATTTTCATTTAAGGCTCATATAACATAAGGTAAAATTTATACAAGCGTTAAATAAAAGCGTTACGTTTTCTGCGCAACGTACCTTGCGCACCTTTTTCTGAGCGATGTCACGTTGTTCCTTCTCTTTCACTCCTATCTGACTCGACAGTGATCGCTGATCGCTGAGGCGTGTTGCTAAACAGACGTGTGTCACTTATTCCTCTTGAATTTTGAAATTATAATTGTCTCTTGTGTTGAAGCTAAGGTCTTTCAAGCATATACCTTTGGGATGAAACCTTACTCACAAAATTAAAACGCAACCGAATTATGTAATGTTACGTAGACGTCGTGTATTGTTGCTCATAGCGCTTTAAATACAAAATTTTGGCAGGTTACATCCACGTGTGTTTGGCTCAATTGATAAATTCTCACTCTTATTTTCGAGAATCATTATTATATTGTGAGTTCAAATCTCGACTCGGTCGCTCCACATTTTTTTTTTCAATTTTAATTTTTTATGTCTATTAATATTGATATTTAATATTATTGTTTACAGTGAAGTGAATAAAAGTATATAAAATATGGAAAAAACCAGTAAACTCGAGTTGTGCGTCGGAACTGACACACAAACTTTTTTTTATTATGAAACATCCGCCACATTGGATTTATGATGACGTCACATATACAGAATTTTCCCCTGCGTATTCCTAACATTTTTCAGTGTTAAATAAAATACCATTTAATGCTAATTGTTTATTACCAGGTATTATGGCGCCATATTAGGTTAATTAACGACTAAGGAATACATTTACCGATTAACGACCGTCAAGCAATTACGAACATAAAACTGTAACTATGAACATAGTATACTAGCGTAAGTATAAATTGTAAAAACTTTCGGTCACTTACAATGACAGTAATTGTACGCGATATTCTTACTGACTTCTTTCCCATGCTTCTTTTTTACCAGAAGGAGGGAGTGAATGAATGCAGTTTGTCAAAGGTTTATTGAACGAGATTTCTTGGGGTACACACCCTGGTAACACGATAAAGGGACGATTATTGAATTAATAATAATAATAATAATGAATTGATGATTGATTGTTGAATGAAGGAATGATTGAGCGCTTACGGGAGCGGAACGGAACCGTTCTTAGCACTTTGAGCGCTGTCATCGATTTTGTCGTTAATTTTAACCATAAAGTACTTTATTATATACTATTGCAACGCACCCGGGATCTTTTGTTTTATGATTATACTATTATTGAATAATTATTTTATTTGCAAAAAGTTCTTGTTAATTGCAAACAGAAAATATGCTAAATTGGCAACACTGGTCACAATGTCAGTGAATAATGCAGAATAAAATTTTTATGGTCTGTGATTGTGAGTAATTCGAATGTTCTTGAAAAAATTGATGGACTGTTTTGAATTTCGTGTATTTAAATAATATCTTATTGACTAATTGTAACATAAAAAAACTGAATTTCATCAATATGTCCTTAAATACTTCTCATGCTGACCATGGAGTTTTAATACACGCTGGAGAATGGTGAGTCACCAATTTATTTGATGAGACGTTTGGAAAACAACAAGAGATATGTACTGTTTTCTATACCCTGTGCCTATGATATCACTAATAATCCATTATTTATTTGTAGATTAACTCAGTGTTATTTATACCTTTTATCTACTTTTAATATAAGTAACAAATAAACGCGAGATACCTTTAGTCTACAGATCGCCACCTCAGAGTTATTGCATATCTCTTTATTGCTTAAATAAACAATGCGAACGAAATTGTCTACAAGGGTGATGCTGCACGTATTTCATAAGAGATGGAGTTTCTGCTTTTTTTATCTTATTTTCGCTAGATTATGGGTATATCCAATCATTTGGGTATATCCTACATATTCCTTGGTACCCTATCGCCTGTTGAACAATTGCACAGTGGATGTTTGGAACAAGTTCCCAGAAAGTGTGGTATCGGCAGAAACTTATAATAGTTTTTTGTGTTGCCATGACCATTGGCTCAAGACAAATAAAACCCATCACTGAGACATGGACACATCAGCCAATGGCTGCTCATCCATAATAATAGTAATAATAATAATAATCCATACATACTGTACAATGAAGTTGGCACCAACACTGCATTGCATATGGCTATTTTGGCTAAGTTAGATACATTCACAATGCCTATTATTGTGGACAGAGCTCCGTTTACTTTATTGACAGCTGCTATCCGTCTCACCACATTCAACTCACATCTTCCATCCCTCGGAAATCCACTCACCAGATATACATTTGGGGAGGATTTCATTTGCTTGTTCTAGACATTTTCCATTAACCCATGTTTCACACTTCGTCTACATCTTCTCTTTTAAACACCAGAATGTTAATAAATTCATAAAAGGCATTTTACCACTGTACCATCACATATCATACCATTCATACTACTTTTCATTATCTGGAGGCAACTGTCCAAATACAAAACAAATAGCCAGGCATACCAATGCAGAGCTGTCTGACACTTGAACAGACTTCGAACCAGAGTGACATGTTACCATCTATTCTTACACAGGCTCTGTGGCCACGATATAATGACCGCACAGTCCACAGTGAGAGCTTTCACACCACTCTATCAAATGTTTTTTCAAGAGCCACAAAACTGTAGAAACCTTGTAGGTTAGAAAACCTTCCCAAGATAATGTGTAGCAAAAAAATCTGATCCATATAACTGCTACTAATACCTAAAACCACCTTATGCTTCCCACAAATATCTTTCAGAAATGCCTTTCATACATTCAGTCAATACCTTGGTATAGACTACTTGCTTAGCTGACCACGCTGGTGGCATAGTCTACATGAGAACCTTTCCCTTTATAGAGAGGTATTATTACTGTGGTGTGCCAGTCCTCCAGAAGCTCTCCTTTCTGTAAACAAAAATTGCACAGTTCACAGAAGGTATCCGAGGCTCTAGAACCACAATACTTGATCATCTTAGCTGTCACCTCATCATTTCCCACAGCCTTACCATATTTCAGTTGTCTTATTTCGTTCTCAATTTGAATTTGAGTATTAGAGACAAGAGTCCCCATATTCATATAGTGCTCCATAGTGTTCACTCCATCTTTGCAGAGCAACTTTTTTATCTGTTAGCAATTCTGCAAGGTACCAGGTCACTTTGGTACTTAAGTACTTTTTTCCAAAATAATTTGAAGTTTTCCTTGAAGTTGTGGTAATCTTATTTTTATTTAACTTCTCTTTCACTAGCACTTCTGTTTCTACTTTGTGCAGCTTATATCTGTCTTTTATCAAATTGTTCATGCCTTTTTGGTATCAAAATAGTCTCGGAATGCTTTCTTCTTCTTAATCACGTACTGTTTCACCTCATCTTCCTACCACACATCGCACTTTTTACCATTCCCAATCTTATTCATTCTACACACTTTTTCCACAGTATTGATCATACTATCCCTAAGGTTCTGCCAACATTCTTTAACATCGTCGCTCATCACTTTCAACCTATCATTAAACTTACCAGATACTACTTTTTCATATTCATTCGTAGTGGTTCATCTTGTGGGTTTCAGCTTTATTGCAAGAGACCCTTGCATTCCGACCGACCCAATCCATCCATTCATGTCTCCATGCACTATAATTCTCTGATTATCTTCAATTGTAGCTAGAACTTCCCTAACATTCTCCCAAAACTGCTCTAGTTCCCTCAAACCAACAAAGGACACTGGAGCATACACCACCAAAAAAAAAATTCACTCACATTTCATGCAGCTGTTCTGCACTCCTCCTTCCACTTCCCTCAAGTAAACTTGTTTAGAGTAGTAGTGCATTTAATTAGAAATATTAATCAGAACACGTTTTTTTTCAGCATTATATTATTTTCCGATAATGTCACAGTTGAATTCTATGGCAATGACACACCAGAATTCAAAGGCAGCAAACAAGGCCGAATGTATCTTACAACTCATCGTATGATTTATAACTCCAAGAGCCCATCTGATACATTAAGATCTTTTAGTTTTCCGTTTATTGCTCTTCAAGATGTAAGTAATATTTTTTGTGTACTATGCTTTGATTAAATTTCACGGCAGTTACACCAACTGTATAGTGTTTTTTTTTTTAACTGGAACAGTATGGGGAAATCTGAATCTATAAAAGATACAGGGAAACAGTCTTAGGGACCATTAGGTCTTCTTTTGTGATAACAATTTTGGAATTATCAATTTTTTGCTCAAGCGTGAGTAGTCCATAAAAATTAGTAAAATTGAGTATTTCTTTTTCATAGTGCAGGTCGAAATTGTATCGGACGAAAATAATCTGGACAGCAAAGTTAGTCAAATTGAATAAAAAAATTTTTTATGCAATGAAAGAACCAATGTACTAAATCATAGTCGACTTACTCGGCAACAACTTATTCAAAGTGTTTTATAACCTAATGTCGTAATTATACGTTTTACACGAAAGTTTTTGTCACTTCGAATGAATTTTTTCTGAATAAATTGACTATAATTTAGGACATTGAATTGAAAAACGAATCGATTAAAATAAAGAATAAATTTAACCAGCTCCTGCTGTCCAGATTTTTTCGTCTGATACAATGAAGTGGTGGAAAGGGGGATGAAACTATATGGGAAAACTAAACCAGTGAACCGATTAAGATGAAATTTAGTATAGTGATATATTAACAAAAAGATTTATGCTCGATTTCACCAAAGTTGTCACATAACTATGTACCACCTAAAATCTACAACTAAGGGGGCGAAAAGGAAACTACCCGGGAAAGTCACAGGAAAATTTTCCACGCGTACAAAGTCGAGGGTACAGCTAGTGAAACAATATAGTGTGTTTGTATTATAAATTCAACTTATGTGATACAAGATTTTTAATGTTGGTGATTTAGTAAGGTTCTTTAAAATCTATGTATTAATACGTGAAGCAAAAACTTTAGTGCCCTTTTTAAGAAAATTGCGCCGACAAAGTAGTATGAAATTGAGTACACTTAAAGTTTATATGGAGAAGGACAGAAGAAAGCTCATATTTTTATATAATATGCATTAGAAATACATAATATTATATAAATCACTCATTGTTTACGTTCATATTGCCCATGTCAAAAAGACTCAATTTCAAACTCATATTTTGTGATCACATATGGTATACGTAATCTCTTTGGATCAAACAAACAGTCGCACGAGATTGTCGCCAAAGAGTTTATATTATAAGTTTATTGTTTAATTAGTAATTTATTAATTAAAGAACTAAATTAAATAAATAAAGTAAAAGATTATTTGTTTATGGGCTTACTGAATATCAAATCTGAATGTGTTAATGACACAATCACAAACATCGTCTACAGAGAAGTTTTGAATTATTAAATGTATTGTCGAACTATGTATTACACTTAATTTTTAACAGCCCGCGGTAATGTATAAAAAAGGTATTCTTTATTTCTTTCTTCATTTTTCGTATTTATTTTTTATTGAAATTGTACAATTTGAAAAAGTTAGGCAAATTAACTGTGAAGCCTTGGCGAAATTTGTTATATATATATGTATTATAGAGGTAGTATATATAGAGGTTTAGTCTTTGACATAAGAACCTTAATAATGTTCAAACTTAAAAGTTAAAAAAATTACGGTCGAATTTCGACCACTAGGCGACCACTAGTATGAATGAAAAAGCAATATGGATTTTTTATCAGGCGGAACTTGACTTTGTGTGAGTTTCGTGAATTCACCTGACCCGATCCAACTGACAGCATTGTTGTAACATACTGTGAGGTCAATCAACTAATTTAAATACTCGTATATTTACTTATTGTTGTGTTATTTATACCATATTGACCATACATTTCATATGAATAATGTATAATTTACTTTTTATTACTCATGCGGGATAAACAGTATCTAAACACACATTTTTACTTTTGATAAGTAGCTATTTTCTCATTTTACAATTTGAGTGCGACAAGTTTACTTGTCCCATTAACATCAGTGTGAAAGATAAAGAAAATCTTGATTTCTATGATAATAATATGATGATAATATAATAATAAATAATCATAAAGGTATTACTTTCTATAATTTTTTTTTGTACCGAAATTAGTAATAAAAAATAGTATCTGCAACTCGTGCAGTGTTGTCGATTCGAGCGAATGAGCGCAACTCGTGCGGTGTTATCGACTCGAGCGAATGAGCGCACTCGCTTCGCTCCTGCGCTCAATTTCGTTCGAGTGGGTAATCGACAACTTACTGCACTTATTGCACAATATATTATTGTCATGATATACCTCATCACATTAGAGTACTCATACCTCAAGGAAGTTATTACATAATATAATATCTATATTTAAAGGTAACAGTTGAGCAACCCATGTTTGCAGCGAATTATATAAAGGGTAAAGTGCGCGCACAGCCTAATGGTAATTTCATTGGTGAAGTAAAATTCAAACTGACATTCAAGTCGGGAGGTGCAATTGAATATGGACAAGCTATGCTCAAAGCTGCTCATCTTGGTATGATCTCTTTATATATGTTTAATTATTATTGTTTCTTTTTTATTTGATGTAGGTGGCTATGCAGGTCCCACCAGACCTGTATCACTGACACCAAAATTGCTCTATTGTGATCGCCACTGTGTTACAAAACACTACCAAGTCCCACTGCAGTCAAAAACTGCAGGGTATTCCTTGGAGTGACATGCTGAACCTTCTCCGCATTCAGAAAATACTGGCCTGGGCAAGATCGACGAGTGCTCATCATTGGTCTGCAATCACACAAAATGGATAGGCGTTTCATCCGCCTCTTGGCAGTACTGGCACATTCTTGTATCGGAGAGCCCCATGATAGACATGCGCTTATTTAAGCAACAATACCCAGTGAATGCTCTAACCAAGATGTGTAAGTCACTCCATCTCATTGCCATAACACTAGAAGCCACCTTGCGATTATATGCCTTTATTAAAGCTTTGGCAAAGTTTGACGCTCCGTCCTCTCTGACTACCCCGTTAGGGATACAGTGTGAAGATGTATGTATTAAAGCTTTTAAATATACTCCTGGCTTGGAATATTCTCCCAATGCTCGCAAGAGGCTATAAGGATTTTCACAAAATAAGTTGATCCTGGCTTTTGAGAATATCATAAAAATGTTCTGAACCGAAATATATATTACGTACGTTATAGGCGAAAGAAATATGTATGGACCACGATACTTGGCTTCTGTCCTGAATCTCTACCCTGTCAGGGATACAGGATGAGGATATGTATGTATGTATGTATTACATATTAGCTAATAGGTATTATGTTTTAAATGAATATAATAATAGAAGGATGAAACAGTGAATCTCCACATAAGTATGCTAATTGTAGCACCCAGGTAAACATATGTGATACGCAAACACCAAAATAACCGAAAAGTTTCCATAATCAACCTGATTGGAATTAAACTTGGGTCATTGTGGCAGTTTGGAAAACAGATACATTAACCTCTGCACCAATAAGTAATGGCCGTTTATGACTATTATGGCATGATTTGACTTAGACTTTCATAATGACATCTATAATACATATAATACACATTGTGCATATTCAAACTCTGATCTTAGTATTCTTATTAAGACATTCAGACTGTCTAAGTCTGGCTTAGAATTCATAGTAAGACCCTCAGAAATCGGCCACTATTCAAAAATCCTGTCTAGCTAAGACAGATTTTCTTAATTACTGACGAATTCGGTAAGAAATCTTAGACTGTCTCATTAAGAATATGAAGGTCCAAGAACGGCCGGTCACGCCTATTGAAGTTGAAGTCGACTAAAAACTCATAATATTTCAGTACTTTGTTATTAAGAATAAATGTAATATTTCTTATCTGTTATAGACTGTGCCTATTTTGGATCTTATCAAATGTGATATGTCTTGTGTGTGATAATTTGTCAGAAACTATGTAAATAACGTAAAATAACTATTTAGATTTTATGTCTTAGAAAGTATAGTGATGATTAAGTATTTAGGTGTTAGCCATGTGTGCATTATTGTTTATGTTTTTACCTTTAGTTTTGTATAATATACATTGTACAATATAAATATGTAAGTATTGAATGTATGTTTGTATGTTATTAAAACCTCTTTTAGTTTTCATTTACTTCTACACATTACCAATATGAACATTGGTAAATGTTGTTTTTCCTGTGCTAATAATTTCAATAAATTACATTATGCAATGAGCAAGTAACAATTTTGCTGTCGTTTGTCAGCATCTCGACACATGGCTCCAGATGCACCACCGCCACCGTATACAGCTCCGTCAGGGCCGTGGTATGCGGCGCCCCCCAATGTTTACGCGCCATCACAAGAAGGATACTATGGCTGGGTACCACCCTACGCCGTTAGTATTATCTTTGCATAACACAGCTGTATATGCACCATCAAATACTTTGGTATAACTGATATTGGTGCAAATTATTAAAAGTAAAGGCAGTCTACATAAGTATAAAGAACTAGTAGGTACTTGATGGTGTAATACCTTTATTTATATATAAAATTGTAGCATCTCGCCACGCGGGCCCCAATGTCCCACCACCGCCGTACACGGCCCCAACGGGCCCGTGGCACGCTGCGCCCCCGCCAGCTTATCAGCCACCGACACAAGGGTACTACGGTTGGGTTCCACCGTATAGTGTTAGTATTTTAGTTTGCTATTTTTTTTAGTAGTACAAAAATTACAACGAGGCCTCTTCTCAAATTCATAATGTTGATGTTGTTTTTGCAACAACTTTATTAAGGATTCCGTATCTTTAGCCACATTTAAACACCAACTTAAGAAGCATTGAAATAAATCAGATTAATACTATTAGTTGGATATCTTTCGACTCCGCGTCTGCCATTATCAATCACTCAGGTCATTTGCATCTCATTTAAATGAATGTAACATGTCCTTATGAGAAATAAATATCTTTAATCCGAACTACATCCAAATATGGCGTATCCAATTATGACGTCTAACAAGTCAGGCTATTCCTTTTATAGTCTGTTTACAAACTGTTGTTTTACCAAGGTACAGCACCTTGGTAAATCAATATTTTATTAAATTACATATATTTTATTGTGCTTTACACAAGTCCAAATATTTATAGGTATATTATTATATTATATTTGGACTTCTAGCTATAATGCTAGAAGTGACGTTGAGGTTTAATTTTGTCGCTCCTCGATATTTTATAACTAAACATAAGTTCAAATGGAGAAATGACGCCAATTATGATTGTACGTATTATAATGTAATAGTACATAGTTCTTTGATACATTTCACTTTTCAGTATCATATAATGTAGTCTAGGAAAATTGTATATTTACCTTGATATGGCAGTTTTTTAACTTTTTAACTGCTGCAGCTGTCATCATTTCATATCTTTTACATCCTATACGTCATATAGGCTTGTACATAGGTTAAATTTTATAAGCCCGTTTTTTCACATCTGTGAGATATCTATTAGTGGTAAATCATCGTTTATGCCTCAATCACCATTATCGCCTTTCACACGTCACGAATTGTTAGACTGAAAGAAATATATGCCGTTGGCCCGTATTAGAAAAAGATGGGAATACACTTATTTCTTCCCTATCAGTATGCTCACTGTTTTAAGACTGTTTAAGACATGTATGAATGTCACTTGACATGCATTTGAGAGACCTATGAACAAAATAAATCTTCATTTGTTAGTACTTTGATAATGTATCTTTCTATAGGTGAAAGAATTTTTGAAATCGGTTAAGTAGTTTATGAGTTTATCCATTACATACAAACAAACAAATCTTGCCTCTTTGTAATATTAGTATAGAAGTACTTATATAAAAATAAACCTATAGCCGGTACAATTTGTCGTGTTTCAGGCGTTCCCTGACCAACCACCTCCAAATTCCGTATTCGTGTCTGACAACCCGCCTCCGTACCCGGGTGTGGCGGGCGTGTCGTACCCGAGCGGCCCCGGATTTTCAGGCGCGAGCGGCCCGAGCCCTACAGGTGGGGGTTTCGTAGGCGCTCCGGGCGTTCCGGGCGCTCCTCCCGGGTACCCCGGCAATGCGAGCGCGCCGCCGCCGGGTTACCCCGGGGGCTTCGCAGCACCAGGAGCTACGGCCGGCATGTCATCCAGGGGTGAGACTGGGATCTTATAGCTTCGACTTTTCTATTCCAAATTTAAATATAAACATCTTATTTAACTATGTTAAATATTAAAAGTATAATGTCAAAATTGTTACGATTTAAGAAAGATCAGGCCAAGGCTCCTATGTGAGTAATGTTACTTGTATTTATATGTATAACTACATATTTAATTGTAAATAGATATTCGTAAGTAACTGTATTTTTTCAGATTAGATTACATTGTTATAATATTTAGTTTGGTAAATAATGTGTAATGTGTAAAAATAATGTAATTGTGCTCATATTAGTAGTATTGGTTAGATTTGCAGTAGTTTAAACATCATTTTCAGATGCTAAAGCAGCAGAGGCTGCACAGAGCGCATACTACGATCCTAACAGGCCGCAAACAGCTTATGTACCGCCACCATATGTGAGTTTAAAACATAAAAATATATTCATTACTCGATTGAATTTGGTATTTGTATAAAAATTTGTTTTACATAACGTAACTTTAAATAGTGTTAATATTATAATACACCAATAGTTTTATTATATTATTATTATAAAAATATCTAGTTAGAATGGTGTCGTCAGGTGTGGAGAGTGCTCTATACATATAATGAAGATTTAAGAGATATCGATATGTATACCTAGATGGCACAGTAGATTAGACGTTAACCCAAGCGCGGAAGATTATGGGTTCGATTCGCTATCGGGTCAATTTAGAAAAATGAACTTTTCTAGATTGTCTCGGGTCTGGGTGTACTGGGAGACGCCCCCGTAGTGGTCGTCTGGTTCTCATAACACAGGGAATACTCTAGTTTGAGATTAGATGATTGGTGTGTATTGTCTGGCGCATTATTATTATTTATATGGAATAAGAAGAAATAAAGGAAATTATATTCGAATACTATGTATATAGTAATATATTTTTTAGTATTCCAGTACAAAATTAGAAAAACTAACATTTAAGGAATCAACTTGGTGTCCGTCTATCTGTCATCACCGTTTTCCCCCGCTAATGAAAAATTTACTTAATACTTAAATAGGTATATGACTAAATACATCAGAATAATAAACATACCTACACGATCGATTAAAAAGCATGACTATCCTTGTTAAAATTTAATTTAAGTAAATGTTTCATTACCGGGGAATCGAACCCGGTGAATTCGAGTGAAAGTGGCTAGGTAGAGACTAGCACAGTGGCAAAATAGTGGGTTAGGTGGATAAGTTAGGTATTTAGACAAGTGTTGTAAATATGTATTGGTGCATCGCTAGTTGCGGGCCGCGCGAGTTGAACGCCCTCTCTTCCTTTGACCCGAGCGGTTTTTTTTAGTAGAGCGATGTATTTTTATATGAAATTATCGTTTCATTTAGCTGTACTAACATGATGGAGCGTGAATAATGCTGATAAAACTTTGTAAAAAGACGATTTATTTTTCATCGAGATCAATTTTTTTTTGTGACCCATCGTCAAAGGTATCTTAGTACTATCGTCTGTCGTCGTTTTCGGGAGTGCCGCAAGAATATTTTCACGCGCTGTGAAGAGGTTTTCAGGAAAGAATCCGAAACCGTTAAAACTATTATAAAGCACAACTTCGCATAGTCTGTCTGTCATTTCTCATTTCGTTACTTTTTCAATTACAACGATACTTTTAGCCTAATAAGTAAGAAAATATTCAGTATTAATAAATCAAAATACGACATATATACGACATTACTATTTGGGGGCATGGCTTCGATAAATGCCAGAATTTGTTTAAAAATATGAGCGGTAGCCACCATTCTAATCACCATTCTAATTTTCTGTACTTATATTTATTAACTTTTAAATTATTCGTCATAATTAATAATATTAATAATATTTAACTCTCTTATTGCAATATTTCTTTAAAGATACAAATTTCCATAGAGTTAAAAATAATTTGGTCTTCTGTTACAGGATCAACCACCGACTTATCAGGAATCTACGTCAAAGAAAGAAAATTAATGCACTGTCCTCATTATCATATGTCTAAATCACCTGATCTACTATTATAAAAAATGTATCGAAAGTCGCTTGAAGCTATGAAGTCCGTACATAGTTTTTTTGTTAAGTTATTTGACATCAATGTTTATTTTACATTCCTTTTTTGCCACTGATCCACGGTTTAATATCTAGTGTAGATTGTTGAGAGGTGCTTTATTATTTTTGTATAAGATGACTGATCTATTCAAATTCAATAAATGTTATACTGTGAAATTGTATAATGTGATAAATTCTTAGTATTACATATATTTTACTATTTTTAGATATTATATCAGTTAAATAATATTGCCTTAATTCTTGTTATTCTTTTGTTTGCTATTCTTACAGTGTTGCTAAATTGTATAAAGCATAATTATATTACGTTTGTAATACTGTTTATTGTAATAAAAAATGATAGCCTTAAATTTTTTTGGATAGTTGTTATTTTATGTAGATATTTAATATTTTCTGTATGTATTTAAGTTTACGAAAGCAATAGCTGCTATTGTTTTCATGAATTTAAATATAGTATAATATAACATCACAGATCTAGCACTGTGGCTAACATAGTGGTTCTTTTTGGATAATAGATAAAGTATATCAAGGAGGTATATGGCACCAAATAAAATAACATACTTTTTATAAATCTGAAGCTGTCCATAAATGTGACTGATAGAAGATTGTATAGATCAATGTCATAATATATTGAAAATAGAAGATCAAAAATGTAACAATAGTGTCAGTTCCAAAATTCATAAAAATATCTTATTACAAAAAATACAACGTCATGCAATATATTCAGTACATATAACATCCGATTGATCTCGCAAATATTATGGGTAAGTACATTTTAGTAACAATATATTTTGTAAGGCACTGCTATTGACAGCTTTGTACAAAGAAGCCTGCAGAGTAGGTTGTACAGGCCAAGTCAAGAAACCAGCCTCGTAATGTCCACTGCCACTCACATGTACATAACCCTAACTTATATGTTGTTTTTTATTACAATACAAAAGTTCAATAGCGACGTGGTTTTAGCCGGGCTGGCTGTGTACCAGCTACATACTTCGAAATAGGATAGATGTATAATATGCCTACGGGGCCTTTTAATAGGTGTATTTAAAAGTTTAACAGGCATTGAACTTTTGTACAAAGTTGTGGATGCAATTAGGTGGAAAACCAAAACTATATGTCAATCAAATAAGCACAAGTTTTAGTTTTCCATCTCCTCCCAAGAATTAACTAGTTTTCTTTTTAACTTTAGTGTAAAATTTCGAAGTTGGAGGAGGAATTGGGTACCACCAGAACTACCAATATAACATGAACAAGTATTGTGAGTATAACTCATACATACATACCTACTTGTTACAATAAACGCTAATTACAATTTATATATCGGTTTCTCCAGTAGACGCGCGTTATTTATTCTATTTTATTTTTATGAGTGTGTACATTTTGGAGCTATATATACCTACCTTGGTAAGTTATTCTACGTAGTGTACGGTGAGTGGCAATGAGACGGTTATACGATGCTGGCTTTCATAGCATTTTAATTTTTTATTATTGTATTGATACAAATTAATTTATGTAAATATTGCAGATTAAAGAAGCATCAATGGCTCCTTCCATACATCCACCGTGCACTCCTTCAGCGTCTTGCACGCCCGTACGTTGTCATCCGACTCCACCACCCTGCAAAAATCCAGAAAAATGCCTCAGAAAAACGATCTCGAAAGGCATAAGGCCTTGCCAAAGTGCAGTGTCGATTATGGCAACGAGATCAAAATCGACTTGCGGAAGTTGTGGTAAATTTAAAGGTGCCAACAAACCTAGAAGTGTACCCAAAGTTAAGAAATACTTGAAAAGAAAATCTAAAGAAAACAAAATGAAAAAAAAAGATAGACTCACTGGAAGCCATAAGTACTTAAACTATCAAAGGAGAAAGGGGTCTTTGAGGAAATCGTCAGCTTGCTGTGCAGGAAAAGGACACAGGGGACGACTCAAGAGAAAGAAATGCTGCGAGATACTATAAAATATGTAAAATCAAGTAAACAAAAATGCTGTTTAAACAAATATTACCTATTATGAATATTATTGAATAAAACATTTGATGAAATAAGTACATAACTTGTAGTTTTATTTTATACCTGCATTACATAATTTTTTTATATTCAAGTACTAGTTAGTAATGCCAATAAACACAAGCTAATATGTGTTTGTAAAAATCACATAAGTGCTTACAGGTACTTAGTACTTTCACTTAATACAATTATCATATTCTATCTTACGTTTTTCTTAGCAATTGAGGTATTTTTTTTTAATTTTAATCTTTAATCTTTTCCATAATATTTTATAAAATATGTTACAGCTGTATATTCTACAAAAAGTTTAAAACCATGCGTATCAGCACCAACGTGCAGCGTACACAGACATAGACCACGACCGGCGCCCTGTCCTGAACCAGACAAATGTTACAAAAAGTGCATAAGAAAAAAGAAGAAATGTCCCAGTGCCATGGATACTGTAAGTCGCGGGGGTTCCCCATGCGACTGCGCCAGGTTACAATCAAAGTCGTCTAGATTTAGCAATAAAAGGACGAACAAAAGACACAGGAAACGCATGCGTAAGGCATACAAGAGACGTTCTATGGAATCCCGTTGGAGCAGACAGAAAAAGTGTTGCGTTATTTTATGAACACTTACACAAAGTAAAATTACTAACTCTTTCGACCAAATATAAGTAGATAAATATCAAAATAAAACTGATACTTGCATCAAAGTTTTTATTATTAAAATTAGAACCATTATTCCTAGCACGTGGCCCGCCGAGCTAAGGTCAAACCGCACTATAGGTTGATAGATAGATTAATAAACTCTTAAAAAAAATTACCAACTCTCGACCAAAAATAAGTAGATAAATATGAAAATAAAACTGATACTTGCATCAAAGTTTTTATTATTAAAATTAGAACCATTATTCCTAGCACGTGGCCCGCCGCGCTAAGGTGAAACCGCACTATAAGTTAATAGATAGAACAATACATTTTCATTGATTTTATGAACCAAATTACACTACAGGGGTGCGGCGCCACAGAGTGAGAGTCGACTTCGCGGGAAAATTTGGCCGCGCCACGCATCTACGCTAGCTAACAACAGCGACGCGGCACGAAATGTGCAACAATTCATAGGAATTTTCTTTTGGCATTCTCAAATTAGTGTGAAATCGAATAGAATGTTTTAAAAATCGTGGAAAAAGTGTGTGGTATTCTCCCTCTTCATAACGAGATGTCGGAACAATGCGCCCAGACAACACTTTTTTCTACTTTCGAATTTTTCGGCCTCTTCGCACAATATAGACACCACGATCACTTCTTGTATGTTTTTGTCCAACTCGACTGAAATTTTTTTTCGTGTTGTAGCTGGAAGAGTAGCGCCGCCCCGCTGCAGCGCGGCGCCGCAGCTATGCAAATTCAGCACCCTATAGAATTGGGAGGTGGTAATGACCTTAATCGATAGGTCTCTATTAGGTCAGTTAAGGTCTGGTAATTTTTTTATAAGGTCACCTATGGTTTTTTATAACTGACTTTTTGGATTTTGCATTAAAAAAATCCATTTTAGCACGCCATTCAATAAGATACGGTTCGTTTTTTATTGATGAATCTATTAGGTGTATAGACTCAAAATACTTTATCAAAACCCGTAATTGCTCCAGTTATTAAATGAATATTTAGTAAGGTATTTAAGTTTAATTTAATCTATCCAATTATATTTTCTTTAGGGGAGAAGTGGGATAGTTGATCCCTGTTTTAGTTTTCATCAATTATTTCACCTCATAATAGTTATTTTCTTATTTTCTTTAAACAGGCTCATAATGTGGTTCATCTCCTTCCACTATCTATTCATATCGAACCTCTTTCTTGTTAAACAAAGCAAATCAGTTCTTATAAAACACTCGCGGGGATCAAGTATCCCTGCCCATGAGGGATACTTGATCCCCCGTGATCAAGTATTCCACCCATGAAAATAACATAAGTAATTATAGTCAGTGATGAAAGGTAATTAAATCAAACAATGAATTAAGCTGAACTACGTACCTACTTCATTAAATAAAAAATGAAATGTAGAAAAAAATTACAATTAAGTATTTATACGACATTAACAGGAAATTTATGTTTAAATTTTATTACGTCCGCAGTCCGGGCCGTTCCGCTGACGGTCGGCTGCGACAGCTTCTTAACGTCGGTTCGGTCCACTTCACTAATGTCTTCTACCGTGGGAAATGTGAAGCAGCTTCCCCCCAGACCCTTCCGCCTCAAGAATTTCACTTTCAAGATATTTTCATTGATGCGCAAGACTTTCCCTACATAAAACTTAATTGTTTTTTTGTGGAAAACTTTACTAACACAAAGTCTTCCGGCACAAGATCTGTATCATCACTAGCATCTTCCTCTGATTGGTAATCAGAGCCATGCTGCTATTCGGAAGGCTGGGAAGATCATCCTCCTCTTCATCAGTCGAGGTGAAGAGATCTTTAATATTTATAAGTTTTTGAAGCTGTTCTTCTCTTTTCTTGTTGATTGCGGCTTCCTTAGCTTTTTTCTTAAGTGCTAGTTCTTCAATTTCCGCTTTTTCAGGGGTATCAGTTAAGATGCGAGAGCGCCCCCGTTTTCTACCTCGAGATGATTGGACACGGGGTGCTGCCTTGGGATAGGGCATGATGTCATGCGGAGAAAAATGTTTGGCAGACATTTCCTTCGATGTTGGAGTGCAAGGTTCCTGGGCTCCAGAATTCCCAGAAGTCGTTGTTTCTACAGAAACAGACGCACTTGTACTAGCCACCGGCTGCATTGGATCCGTAGCTGGTTCCTGCATGAAAGTTGGGTCTGGACGGTCCGTGACGGCGTTGGTCATAAATTCATCGTCACTAAAAATGCTCGAATTTATCGGCCAAATTCCAGATACTTTGAACCCACTTATTATGTTTGTAAGAGCCATGGCTCGAGGGAAAGCATCTCCAAGCAGTTCGACAATTTCATAAATTGTAATCGATTTTTGAGCATAAAATTGGAAGCTGCTTGGGAGTAATAAGTTTTCAATGGACCATAAACCGTCCGGTCCAAAGATTGTAATTTATGAGAGGTATGCGGCGGAATAGTAAGAAAAACGATGCCTTTGTCTCTCGCGTAATTTACAGCCTCCACTGAGCAGTGGCTCTCATGGTTGTCCATAATAATTAAATGCTTC
Organism: Zeuzera pyrina; assembly: GCA_907165235.1. Classification (NCBI taxonomy): domain Eukaryota; kingdom Metazoa; phylum Arthropoda; class Insecta; order Lepidoptera; family Cossidae; genus Zeuzera; species Zeuzera pyrina. Next base: position 9,246,428 of record OU015629.1, read on the forward strand.
CTGTCAGGTTTGGCTGAGCGAAACGAACAGTGTTCCAAAAACTTCTGAAAACCAAGGCAAGTCATCCATTCACTGAGATATGTTGTTGCACTGCTGCCAGGAGGTGCATGATTTAGAAACCGATCCTGCCAATTCTTCCTAGGAAATATCATGAAAGGTGGAATGTGACCACCGGCAGAATTGATGGCAGCACACACCGTAACTAGTTCGCCTCGTTCTGCAGACGTTATTTTGCCCACCTGCTTCGACCCTTTCACTCCAATAATTTTAGCAGGTTTATGTACGGTAGTGACACCAGTTTCGTCAATATTCCATATTCGTTCGGGAGGAAACTCATCCCGCGTATATACATCGGTTAATCTAATGAAAAACTCACCAACTGTATGACGATTAAAAGCTGTGTTTCGTGCCAAGCTTGTGGCCTCTGGTGTCCTCAATGACAGTGTAGGGTTTCTATCGAGAAACCCTCTGTACCAATCGCGGCCAGCTTGCTTGTTTTCATCCCAGGAGAGGGGATATGGTATCTTATTTGTTGTAGCATAGGAGTATGCCAGTTTACGCAACTGCAGCATAGTGAGACCGTAACACATCTAGCAAGAACAATTGAAGTTCTTTTTCCTGATCAGTTGTAAAAACTTGCCGCACCTTGTAGCCTGGGAGAGATGTAAGGTTTTTCTTGACTAATCTCTTCAATGTCATGACATTTATTCCGAACTGCCGGCTGCAGCCTTTAAAATTCCCACCATTTTTCACCGCATTTACAGCTTCTTTAATTTTTTCTTGGTCCGGTGGTTCCCTCTTCTCTCCTTTCGCGATGTACTTACGCGGCATCTGAAGAAATAAACGTGGATAAAATTAATTAGTAGGTTTTAAACACACATGTGAGATACTTGATCCCAGGGATCAACTATCCCCCTGTTGACATTATTTCTATAAGTGCCAATTTTAGGCGGAATGACTTACAATTGGAATAATCAATATTATGGTTATTAGTGGGTAAAAGGCCCAAATAGGTAAACTAAAGGAATTGAAGTCGTTATAACTTACCGTGCACGTGTAAAATTAAGTTGCAATGCCTCAAAATAGAAAAAAATTAATTTAGAAGTGAAGCGTCTTCAGATGTAGCGGCCATTGATGAACACAGAGTAAACAGTATGGCAGCGACCCAAGTGTGCCAACAAACCAGTGATAAAATATTAAGGGGCGCCAAATTTGAACGGGGATCAACTATCCCACTTCTCCCCTATGGCATGGCGCACAGATTAGCGCATTTGCCAATGTAACGTATTAATGTATTAGGAAGTAAATTAGTTTTTTCTTATCGTAAAGCTCCTCCAGTAAAGTGATAGTAGGCTTTACTGAAGTTATAAAGACGAACTTCAGCTACAGATTTAACTTTAAAACACAATATACTATCACTTTTGTACTATAAAACTCCCAAAAATGTAAAAAGTAGAAAATCTAAGTAAAATGACAATCTCAGTTCTCCCGTTTGTCCCTGTTTGATTTTTAATGTCATTTTGAAGGGTCAATATACTTATCATGTATCGTTTTTCCAAGATTGATTCTAACGCAAGACAGGCAAAGCATCATAACTATAATATAAGAAGTTTTAACGTCAGACAATGCCGAATGGTTTATGATCTTTACCTTTTCTTGCAACAAAAGAAAACAACGTGTCTAGTAATCAAATAGTAATGACTAATGAGTCATTCGTGTTTCATTTAAAAATAATTTTATTTCTAGACTATTTAGGAGCATAACAAAGAAGTATGGCGAAATTGGGCCTATAATGATTTGAATGCCTAAAAATGAAATATACCTTAAAAAAAGGTTATTTCTTTGTGATTATAATGTAGAAATATTGAATTATTTGACAATGGGAAATTGAAGAAATGGATAAAAATATATTTTAATATGATCGGTTATAACGATATTCGAAAACGCACCTCTTCTGACTTAGCGATAGATATAACAGAACGGTACCTATTACAAGTTTAGGTGATATCGATTACAGAAAAATCGATTGAAGTATTTAATTCCTCTAGTTTTAGTAATTACTACGATTACGCGGGAATAAATAACAGAAATCGATATATCGAGATGAAAAATGTTATCACGACGTCATGACAACCTCTATCGATTATATTAAAAAAAATGTTTCATTGATTAAAAAATATCGATATATTATGTGTATTAATAGTATATTTATCCAATCCTTGATATTAGTGATCTGTGATTTTGTGATAGTATTCTGTGTTTCACCATTTGGTGCAATTTACTATAATATAAATTATCAAGCACCCCACCCTTTTTTTACTATAATTGAATTAATTTATTAATAATTTAATTTTTATTTTAATCTTATTCCAAATTAATTAGTCGTAATTGATTGTTGCAATTTTCTATTGCTGTAACACAAGCTCTTGATACGTAAAAATTATTTTCTACTTTTTAGTTCCGTTTGCATTAAAGCGGGTTTTTTTAGTTTTTTTAGTTTTTTAAACTATAATTTTTTATTTTTTACTTTTTAGTTCGGTTTGCCATTAAAGCGTGTTTTTTTAGTTTTTTTAAACTATATTTTTTTTTATTTACACACTTCAATGTTCAATCACATATTTTACACAAGATAAATACCTATTATACCTATTAAATAAAAGTTATTTCTTGAAATGCTAAACCGCTGAACTAATTATGATGTAGCATGGATATTGTTGGACACCTGGGAACGGACACGGATTACTTTTTTATCAAAAAACTACACCTAAGGGGATGAAAAGGGGGATGAAACTTTGAATGGGAAATGCTGAGTCGCGGAACCAATTATGATGTTTGGTACAGAGATAGTGCGTGCCCGGAAACAGACGTAGGCTAGACATAGACTTTTTTTAAAAAACAATCTAAACATACCATATACATGTACATTTAAATAATCTAACCTAATCCGAGAAAGCCACGAAAAAACAATATAAAACTGTTGTTCCTTGAGATATTTCTATGTTGGTATACAGGGTGTACATACAAACGGGACATATTTTTTAATATGCTATAGTATATCGAGAATTCATCTTGATTACGATTTAATAAAGTATTATTATGCAATAATAACAAAGATACAGGTTAAAACACAATTTATTTCACTTGTGCTTCCCCTTAACACAAGTAAAAGACACCGAAATTTAATTTTTACCTAATTTCACAAATCCACAGAACCTCTTTTGTTTATGTAACAATAAGGTTGATATTCCTGTGTATGTGGAAAAAACGTATTTTTAAATTAGATTAGAATGATAGGTAGGTAGTGTGCCTTTGTCGCCACGTTCTCGTCGCAATGATTCTGACCTCTCACTGCGGACGTACAAATGGTTATGAAAGAAATCGATAAAAAAACAAAAGATAGACTCTGACCTTGTATTCAGGCTGCAAATTACCAATGTGGGTAAATCACAAAATGTCGCACGATAACACTACTACAATTTGATATTTCACATCACTTTTTTTCCATATGTATTGAAGTCCGTAGTAATTTCACATTCACAAGTTCACAAACGTAAATGTTCAAAATTGCGGCCTTGCGCTTCTATGCATGCACGTGCACGCCGCGCTATCTCACTATGCACACGATGAAATACGTTTGACGTTTCTCGTTGTAATTTATTAAAGGCATCGATGATTTTGTGCTTCATGACCTCTTCTCTATCAGATTAGGTTAAAAGGATGGCGCAGGTCTTCCTTCAGCACTTTATGGACCGTACTGTGGGGCACCTGTAGTAACCTTCCGGCCGACCTTGTACTATCATCGGGATCGATCTCTGTGAGACATATTCATTGTGTACATCGTCAATTCGTTTTTAACTACTTACGAATTATTTTCTTGTTTAAATCATGCCGTTTTATCTGTATAGTAATCTGCAATACACCGATATGGTTTTGGCTTATGGTATGGCTAGTGGTAATTCTAGTGAAGCTTTGTGTATGTATTTGGACCATTTTGGACATCGTAATGATGAGCACGTGCCTTCGAGTGGTAGAATACTGACGCGAGTGGTGCAACGGTTAGGGGATTATGGCAGTTTTACACCGCGCAATACAGATGCCGGCGGCAATGCTAACCAAGGCATCCGCGAACTCATTCTTAATCATTTTGATGAACATCCCGATGATAGTACAAGGTCGGCCGGAAGGTTAAATGCAACTGAAAAAATTTAATAATTTTTGAAAAAAATCCTTATTATTCATAGGTAGATAAAGGTCGGATCACAATAGCTAGGGATAAACAATCATGAACCATTTTTATTTCTTTGTAACATTCTATCGATTTAGGTACTGTTTTTAGTGATTTCATTATTTTATCAGCTTAAAATTACTTTTTAACTTATTAATATTAAATTAGCTTTTTATTAATAATAAAATAGGTAATTATTGTAGGTAAGTACCGATATACGAAGCTCTTCTTAAAAAAACAACTTTCTAGTAGATGTTTCACCAATGTAAAACAATAACCATTATTACTAACCGTTATTTACTGGCCTGTTATGATAATGTCGTTGTGTCTTACATCCTTCGAACTACTTTGGTACATTTTGATAACATTTTATCTTACTGAAATTCATCTTGAGAAGCCGAGCTTCCTTGAAACCATGCTCTTACCTCATCAATTCATTCTCTTTGTCCACTTTCATAGAAACTTTCAAAAATATTCATTCATTAAAAAATCAATTCGTACTTCGTATGTACACACCTTTACATTTTGTCGGCATCTTTGTGACTTTCTGCATTTGACTTTGCCGACGTGTGATTTACGGTGGCTTTCTTTGATGTAACGCCGCTAATCCGCCATATTGAACAGCTGACAGTTCATGACCTTAGCGATTTGTAAACATTGTTAAGGGGTATACGAGGGGTATACGCATTATTTTCGAAAATGGTTTTCAGGCTGTATTTCAGTAACGGATCAAATTATTACAAAATAAAAAAATACGTAAGATTTAAAATCTGTAACTGTACACGATCAACCCAATTTTACGAGAAATGGTGGGGATAACACTTGAAAATTAAAACGGTCATAACTCTTAAACGGATACGTTTTTTTCGATAATTCTTTTTGTAACTACATACTAAAGTTATGCCCTTTCATCCATTAAAGTAACTGTCCCGTTTTCATATACACCCTGTATAATTAAAAAATCACATTTGGAACTTCAGAAATTAAATTAGCTATTCCTTTTTTTTTTTTTTTAACTTTATTAATAAAAAGTACATACATATGTTAATATTTACAAACTTAAAACTACACATTATCTTAAATAATAAACTTCCTCAAAGTTGCCGCTTAGAAAGCTGTCATTGCTCAAGGTACCTAGCAGACTGGCAGCATTGCCTCTTTGAATAGCCAAACTGATTCGTTGCGGATTAGCTATTCCTAATTTATAATACCTATGTTAATTACCTAAGTGAACATTTATCAGATATTGTATGGGAAGGGAACATAAAGTATATAGTTTGAAATTAAAAAAATAGTAATTATTATCAATTCAGTTTTTAATAAATTGTTAAATTAATATTACGATGTGAAAACTGTAATAAATACCTACCTCATATTAACTCTAAGGGGAATTGGTTATTTCAAGCAGCAGATTGATACTGTATATACTAGTACTACTGTACAAGACAAAGAGAATATAATCGCTACAAGAATAAATAAAGAGAAAAAAAATCAAGTCCCAAGCTTACAGATATCACTTTCAGTGACGTATAACTGTAAGTACTTTAGAATAATGTACTAAAAGCTAAAAAATAATTAGGTAAGACCTAGGTACTAGTCATCACACTACTCTCCTCACCAATATGGGACATTGATCAGACAATAAAACAGTTTAAAAAATAAAATTTCACGCGCCCCACGATTGTTTAAACGGTTTTATTAGTCTGGTCAATGTTTTAGAATTACTAGACGAAAAAGTGATGTAGGTTGTAGATATTGTATATATCGATAAATCGTAGGTAGAAGAATAAATTCTTTTCATAAGTTTATTTTATAAATAGAAATATCATATGTGTTACCGTAACGAAATGTTTTATTTAAAATAGAAACATGAAAAATAAAAAATTCGGAATAAAAATATAAATTTAAATCCATTTCGTTCGGGTAGATGTATTTGCTGATAAAAAACTTTTTATAAAAGAATAATTTGCCAAAAAACGAAACTGAAAAGCCTTAGAGCACGTTCTATGTTCGTATGTATATGTATCATTAAATTAAAAAAAAAAAGAAGGGTCCATGTTTTTTTTAAGTATTTATGTGTTCACTTTTTATATATATTTTTTTTATTCGAAATTTTTTTTCTCCCGAAAGTATACCCTTCGGAGAAAAAAAATTAAAAAAAAAGAATTAAACGGACTCCAAAAAAGCCAGACTAAGAAAAGTAAAGGACATGAAACAAGTACAAAATAAACGTGCTGCCTAAACTTCGACTGTCGCAAGCAATGACGGCCGATTAATTATGTCTCAAATACGTAAATGTCGTTGTCAGTTGTTGAAAAAACTTTTGTTTCGGCATCAGTATTGAAAAGCGTATTGAAGTAAAAATTATTTTGCACGATATCTTCAGAAAAAGGGAGGCTGTTTCGATTATACTGTCATAAATTTATACAAAGTGTCAGTGTTTTATACAAAGTGAGTGTCAGTGTGTCGCAAGAAATGGCAGACCGGCACGCTTATTACGTAACTTGCAACCAGCATGCGACAGCCAATATCGCGCAATATCTACTGTCAAAACGAAAATTTGTGTAATATAATTTGGATTGTGGCATTAAATCTACCGCCAAATGTCCATTTTACGGTCATAGAATAATAGATACGCAATCGCCATACATGATATCAAGTTTTTATTACAATTAATCACCGATCACACAGTGATCGCGTAGCTGTCGCTGTCTGCAAATTTTAGGTAATAACCCCGCGGCACATATTGACGTTGCAATGATGCCACATAGAAAAGTTACTCTTTGAGATAAGTATTGTTGCTTTCTCTTATACACCGGAAGCCGTAAGTCAAAAAGAGACAACGCTTCGTTTGAATGTTATACGTTAATTTTTTTTTCATGATTCTCCCTAAGGAGGAAGGGAAATGGTTTTTCTGTCCCCATATCATCGATATCTTAAGTAGTAAATAGATAAATTCTTCATATTATTCCATCAAAACATCGACATAATACATTTTAATGTCTCTTGGAGTTTCTGGCAACAAATATTTTGTGGCAGTCTTTCTAGTAGGCTCCACTGGGCGGACTAGGCCACTATAAAATCCCAACGTCACGTTACTAAATTAGCACTTATTTCCACAATTCCACAATAATGCACAATAGTGTAGAACTGTAGACACTGGGACGCAAAACTACATCAATTTTACATCACAATATCCGCTAGTAACAATTTGTAAATAATTAAAATAAACGCTCAACCGCTCCCCATAAAATCCCGCCAAAAACTTCGTTATGCGTTAGAATACCTATATATAATTAAATGTTGCTACAGATCAACATGCCATGTCCTTTAGTTTACTAAGTCATTAAAAAAAACAATAAATACAAAATACTATTCTTTACTAATCATAACTTGAGTACAAAAAAAAACTATACATGCGATATATTATATGTGGGCGCCCAAGCAAAAAGGGTACAGTCGGCGGCATTTAGTTTCCGAGATATACACAGTTTTGTAAAGTTGAGTGAAAAAATGGCATTTCGCGATTTTAATTGATTATTAATTAATGCTTAATTATCTACAAGTTCATGTAGTAAATGACTTTATATGATTTTTCTAAGTAGAAACAAACAAGTAGAAGGGTTTTTTTTCAATCAAATTAAAAATGCTTTTTCTCAAAACAAGCTTTTTCAGTTTCAACTTTAAATGTCTGATAAATAAAATATATGCTAGTATTTGAATATTTTTTTAATCCATATTATCAATTGACTAGTTGTTTTAAATTCCGAATCTAGTCTTTTAACTCAATACCTCACTACTGACCCTTTTTGCTTGAACGCCAACATATAAGTACCTATATAATTAAATTCGACGATTATTGAAGTCGGTGCCAAATTAATGTACCACAACAGAAGGTTTATTACTTTGGTAGACTTGCTACCGATTTCTGTAACTGTCGAATTGAATTATTCAGATATTTGTTTCATATGTGTCAAGCATTTTTTTTTATATTTGAGTTTTCATTACGTTCTGACTACATCATGTAATTAGAAGTATTAAAATATTTAATATAAATCGGTAAATATTTTTTGCCTACTACCAAGTTAATGCTGATCGATTCGTACAGCACTACTATTCGATATATTGGGTCCTTACATATGAAATTAGCGTTTTGTCGTACTGACCACTTTGATCTGAAATATCTCCTCTCTGGTTAAGAATTCCAAATTCAAATTTATAAATTCATTTAGCTGGTACATTTCAGTTTTGAAAACAGTCATTCATTTGTTTTTTTCCTCATTATTTTTTCATTGGCGTCGCTTATTACCGTACAATGGAAAACATGAAATATCGGTATATTTACGAGTACGAGTTCTACCGTGGCACCAGTGCTGCAGAAACAGCTCGAAGGATAATGATGTGTACGGCGCTGGTGTCGCAAAAGAAAGCACGGTACGTTTTTGGTTTCAACGTTTTCATTCTGGAAATTTCGACCTTCAGAACCAACCCCGTGGACGGCCGGAGACCAAAATGGAAAATGAAGAATTAAAGGCTATTGTGGAAGCGGATCCATCACAAAGCACTTCAGAGATAGCTGCAGGCTTCGGGGTTTGTGACAAAACTGTATTAATCCACTTGAAGCAAATCGGGAAAGTAAAAAAACTTGAACGATGGGTACCTCATGAATTGAGTGAATCGAACTTGCAAACACGCGTCGACTGCTGTGTTACTTTGCTCAACCGACACAATAATGAAGGGATTTTAAATCGAATCATTACTTGTGATGAAAAGTGGATACTGTACGATAATCGGAAGCGCTCGTCGCAATGGCTGAACCCTGGAGATCCAGCCAAATCCTGCCCTAAACGAAAATTGACTCAGAAAAAGTTACTTGTGAGTGTTTGGTGGACTAGCGCCGGTGTCGTTCACTACAACTTTCTAAAATCTGGCCAAATGATTACGGCAGATATCTATTGTCAGCAACTGCAAACCATGAAGGAAGAACTCGCTGCTAAACAACCGAGATTGGTCAATCGCTCTAGGCCACTGCTGCTTCACGACAACGCAAGACCACACACTGCACAACAAACAACCACTAAGTTAGATGAGCTACAATTGGAATGTCTGCGACATCCACCGTACTCCCCAGACCTTGCTCCAACAGATTACTATTTTTTCCGGAATTTGGACAACTTCTTACAAGGAAAAAAATTCAACTCCGATGCGGCAGTCCAAACCGCCTTCAAAGAGTTTATTGATTCTCGAAAAATTGACTTTATATTCCTCCCGTACAAAACGCCAATTTCATATGTAAGGACCCAATATTTGACACGTCCTAACGTGTAATAAAGCCGGACACTGACGGTCAAGTATACTTAATCAAGCTCGTCCAGTTTGCATGAAGCGGAGGGTGCAACGAGTGAACATAATCATATGTAGTAGTCCAATAGGCGTATTTAGTTTTACTTGAAGCAAATATCATTCTTCGATTCTGCCGGCTTCATCAAGCTTTTTCGTCAGTTCGCTCGAACTTTTGTTATAATGTTATTAACGTGGTTCTGTAATGTTTTATTACACATTTTTCTTCAAATTGCATTTTTACTCGGCTATTTTTTATGTTACTGAAATATACTTAATATATCGATAATTGAAATGTATATTGAAGCGAGCTATGTTTACAGTACCTACGTAAAAATTAATATTATCACAATACACGTATAACCCAGTAAAAATACGATTTGAAAAAACTTTTATAAAAAATTAAACCGACTCCAAAAAAGAACACTGAAAAGTATGAAATAACTATCCCTTACGGATCGAAACTTAAGTACAAAAATAACTTTATAAAAATACGATACATACATACATACATATTCTCACGCTGTATCCCTAACGGGGTAGTCAAAGAGGACAGAGCGCCAAGCGTCGCGGTTCTTACATACTTCTTTCGCTTCCTCAAATCTCATCATTCTCCTCACACATTTTCGCCTAGGTATGCGATACAAATACCCATATAATTAAATTTGACAGTTACTGAAGTCGGTGCCAAGCCTACTAAACTAATAGACTTTTCGTTGTCGAACATTGATTTGGCACCGACTCAATAACTGTCAAATTTAATTATATGGGTATTTGTATCGTATTTTTATAAAGTTATTTTTGTACTTAAGTTTCGATCCGTAAGGGATAGTTATTTCATACTTTTCAGTGTTCTTTTTTGAAGTCGGTTTAATTTTTTTATAAAAGTTTTTTTATTTCTCCCTTTTGAGTGACCTTGGCCTAAATTAATATCTAGAGCAGGTCTACAATTAGTTTATTTTCTAATTCTGGAGCGCAATGTGTTAACTTCCATTCTATTGAGGAGCACAAACCGTGAGCTTTCACAAAAAAGGATGCGAACAGATCGAACATGGGATATTATTGTCCATTATGGCTATTATCAATATCATCAATATAATATCATATCAATATCAATCAGTTATAAAAGAACAGTGTAAAGGTTGCATCATAATTACACCCTTGCAGTATTCTTACAATCTGAAGACGACAGCCACCAGCCGTATTCTCTGTCCGCCACAAGACTGACTCTACTGACTGAATTTATTATATCACAGCCAATTTATATCTTCTCCCTACTTTACCATTATACCATACTACCATTATACCATGTGGGGACAACGATAGTTAACAAATGACACAAGAGAATCGTCAATATAAATATCCAGGTCGCGTTATTTGGTGTATCTTGGAAACCAAAGCTTCAATACCAGTGAAATTTCAATGGGACCAATCTGGAAGTGTATCCTTTTGAACAAAAAAAGAATGTTCCAAATCGGTTCATAAATGACGGAGTTATGAGGTAACAAACATAAAAAAAAACAACCGAATTGAGAACCTCCTCCTTTTTTGGAAGTCGGTTGAAAATGTATTCGTCACGCATATTACCTAACTTGCAGACGGCATGGGACAACCAAATATCACGCGATATTTATTTATTTATTTATTCATGTAACAAACAAAAATCAATGAACAATATATCAAAGTAAAAAAAAACTTGACTATGTTTATAAATGATTATACAGTATTTATGCAACTGTTTCCTATACTAGTCTAGACTGTATCATAGGAAACAGAAAAAATAATAGTTGTTGCCCATTTTTACTGACTCGCGGTTGTGAAGGATTATTGTGATATCTGCTGTCAAAACGAGAATTGGTGTAATATAATTTGTATAGTGGCACTATATCTACTGCAAAAAGTGCATTTTACGGTCGTGGCGCAATATGTCTGTTGTCATACGCAATACCAATTTTTTATTGCGATTAGTCCTTGATCGCGCAGTGATTGCGTCGCTGTCGCTGTCTGCAAATGTTTAGGTAACCCTGCGTATTCTTTTTTACAGTCGCTAAATATAATATATAATTTTAAAAACCTATATTGACGAATCCATCCAGATATATGGCCGCATATACTTGATCATGTATAGCAAGCATTAAAATGAGACAGAATCCATACTTGGATAGTTTTCATACACTTCAAGGTCACCGATTTAAGAGCGTTTCGATTGTATAAAACGTACGCTCCCTATATATAAAAGCTCCTTGGGCACAGTCTAAAAGTTTCTCTATCTACGTATGTTAATATTCTGTGAGTAAGGCTTTCTAATCTGTAGTGGTAAGCTTTACTTGCTCTGTGGTGGTAAGGGAGTATATTTGTTCTGTGTGTTCTCTATACACTATTATCACAGATTAATTAGTATACTACCGTAAACTATTATGAAGAGAATATTATCACTACGTTTTAAAAGACGGCTCTTAGAATAACAATTTCTGATAGTTATGTTAGACCGCAAAGTAATACCACAAGGAAAAAATAACTATTACTTGTACCAACTTATCAACATAAAATTGGTGATATCCACCTAATTGTTGACAGTACTCCTGTGCAATTCAACATCGTTATCGATATTTGGTACGTAGCTACGCCCCAATGGATTTTAGATTTTAAATAAAAAGAATTGAAAAACTCCAATATAATTTTATTTATTTAATACAAATAGACAAATAGCAAGCAAAACAATCAATTAAAAGTAAAAAAAAAGTAATTTAAATGTTAGTACTGAAAGTATAACAAAAAGTTTAGATACAGTCACAGTATTTATGCATAAATCCCCATATAACTAATATACACTATACCGATTTATGTATTTATACTAATTAACACTAAAATCATAAATTTCCAAATGCGTAAGACTAAGAGCAGTCGCAAAACACGATAGTGCTGGGATTCTATGGATACATAGATCATGAACAAAAATAGTCTAAAACAGTCGTAAAAATTAAAATAAAACAACTTCGTGAATACGTAATGTAAAAGTAGGCACCATATTGGTTATAATCATAGAGTACTATGTATCGTACGGAAATAGAATAGTAAATTGACTTAGCAGATGTTCAATACAGCCAACATGAAATAAATTTTAATTATCCATTATTGCAATTGGTATAGAAATGCGGTATTAACCAAATTATGATTAGCAGCTGTTATGACCTGTATCCATGAGGTTTAAAGTCGTTTTTATTTTGCGTTCGGTTTCAAAAAATTTGTATTTTTTCATTAGGAGACAATGCCTGCCTCTACACTCACTATTAGTGTCCTGTGGTCGGATGGAATGGTTTTGATTCTTACTTTATTGGCGTGTTCGATTTTATATTATTGTAGGAAAACTCAATCATATGTAATACACGTTGAATAAAATATTTAACTTTTTAAAATTGTTTACAACATTTGTTAATTTAATGTTCCAGTATGTAATTTAATTTGTGAAATTTTACTTTTCGACCTATATGCTTAGCCCGGGTTATTGACGTTTCTTAGTTACATATCTGGACAAATAATAAAGCCTGTGTCTTTAATGTATTTCTCTTTTACTATAGACTGCTAGCAACGGTGTGTACCACAGTGGAATTAAATGAAATTCAATAATATTGTGAGAAGTGAAATTGTTATTTTAATCAGGATTTCTGATTGGTATTGATGTGGCAAACCGGATTATACCAAAGTAGAGAAAATGTGACTTCGTTTTAAGGTCAGTATTAATGTATACCTACTTAATATCTTGGTTTTTTAAATTGTCATCTGTTTTACAACATCAACTTAAAAATTATCCTAGAATATTATTAGGATGTATTTAAAAAAATCAAATATATTAAAATAAATAATAGTCATAAGTAGGTATGTAGGTACTTTTATCTGTATGGAATTTGTAAATAGAAATTCTAAAATTATTCTAAATTTGCCTTATATCTTTCCCCTTTCCCCACATTGTACACAACATTACTTTCAAAATTAAAAAAAAGTCTTTTGTAAACACAAAGATGTGTTTGTAAAAAAATACTATTCATGCTACTTAATATAATACTTTTCAAGTCTTTTTTACAAACCACAATTTTTTTGCCTGGAAGGAAAAAACTTCATTCTGAATTGACCTACTTGGGATATTGAGCTTAAAAAAAATGCAAGTTATGAAACTGGATAATGAGTCAGTTAATTACATGTTCTAATAGAACTATTTAATTTTATAATAAATTACACATTTAATTATAATGTAAATAAAATATAAAAAGAGCCTAACCTGTATGTTTTTTTATTTGAATAAGATTTATCAACAACTAATATTATTATTTATTATCACATGTATGTGTATATTCCTGTTAAGTACTTACTACAAAGAAAATTAATTTATGAAATAAATTATTAAAATTATAGCCCAGCTATGCTAATGCTAAAACTCCTGAACAAATACATAAAAAAACAACCAAGTGCGAGTCGAACTTATGTGTCCAGGGTTCTGTACCATCACTATATATTTGTGTTATGTATTTGCCAATAAAATTGTATTTTCTGTCATACAGTTCGGAATCCTTAGCACAAGCCCAACTCTCACTGACTGTTTTTATTATTTGTTGTTTTACTTTAGAGTTTGCACTATAATCACACGAAGTTGACACTGATGTGTATTGAGTACCGTTTTTATATCTTTTTTTATTACCTAGAATGACATTTTTGTTAGTATGTATAAAAAGCACAGTAAAGATCACAACCTAAAATTATTCAATAAAAAAACTCAATAAAAATTGTGAGCTGTTACTCACCTTTCCCAATCCAACACATCTGTTATCCTTCAAAAACACACTATAAAAATAATATAATTATAATAAAAATAATAAATACGCTGTATCCCCAGCGTATTTATTATTTTTATTGGGGATACAGCGTGAAGTTATGTTATGTTATGTTATGTTAATAAATACGCCACACAATGCACTTCACTCATCTGCTCTCAAACTAGGGCATTCCTTGTGCTATGAGAATCAGAGGATGACTACTAGGGGCTTTCCCAGTACACCCATATCGAGACAATCTAGAAAAGTTCGTTTCCTAAATTGAGCCGACCGGGAATCAAACCCCGAACCTTACGTGCTTGGGCGCAACACCTAAACCACTGCACCATCAAGGTTTTCAACTATGCAAGTACATAGTTTCTTTCACTTGTTCTAGAAATTTTTAATTTACCCATACAATGCAAACACTTCATCTGCACATCTCTTTCAACCTTATTTTGTTTAATGTTATATTCAGCTTAGATGAATGATAAAAGACTGACGAAGACAATCTACAGAGCGAAAGCAAGTGGTAATAGAAGCCATGGAAGGCCAAGGCTAACTTATGAAGATCAAATAGCCAGAGTGTTAGCCGATGGAAATGTCAAAAGCACTCGCATACTTAGGCGAAAATGTGTGAGGAGAACAATGAGATTTGAGGAAGGGAAAGAAGTATGTAAGGACTGCAAAGTTTGGCGCTCTGTCCGCTCTGTCCTCTGACTATCCCGTTAGGGATATCGCGTGAAGATATGTATGTTATATTCAACGTTCAATTAAGTTTTATAAGGTTTTTAATTTGTGTTTCACATTTTTCTTTCATGCACTTGATTACATTCTGGAATTCTATTTCTTTTCTAGCGAACATCATTATCAGCATATAAAAGATAATATACTACTATGCCATCATATATCGTACCATTCACACTTTCTTTTCAATGTTTAAAGGGAATTGTTCAAATACAGCATGACTAGTCAGACATCACATAGCCCTGTCTAATGCTGCAATAACCTTCAAACTAGGGCCTCATGTTGCCATCCAGCCTTACATAAGTTCTATGATCTGTAAGAGGCATTCGTTTCATATTTAGGCAAGCCCGTATTCACGCCATACTCCTAACTGTTTTTCACACATCAAGTTACAACTTATAACCTAAAACCTAACGACAATCATGCGGAGCGAGACAATCTTGTCCATATAATTCCTACCTTTTCTAAAACCACTTTGCCTTCCTACAATACCTTTCAGAAATAATTACATGCGTTTGGTCAATGTTTTAGTACAGGTTTTACTTGCTAAGCTGACCAAGCTAATTGGCTAAAGTGGTACTATGATTGTGGCAGGCCTGTCCTCCAGAACCTACCTTCTGCCAGTAAAGATTGCACAGTTCACAAAAGGTATTCCAGATTCTGGAACCACCATACTTCATCGTCTCAGCACTTACCTCATTATTTTCTGCAGCTTTTGCAAACTTCAGACATCATATCGCTTTTTCAGTCCTTTTCATAACTATGACTTCATCAAGTCCCTGATCAGAGTATGACAATTCACTAGGATCTCGCTCTCAGTATCAGATATAGAGTTTCCAATTTCTGCAACTAATATCTCTCTGTCGTCAAATCTTTCATATCACAGTTCCCACCACAATTCATGCTTCTTGCTATTTCTAATTTTACTTCTTCTACACACTTCTTTCGTCTCAACCTCAACCGTACTATCACTAAGGTTCTGTCAAAAATTCTTCTACATCCCTACTCATCTCTTTTGAACAATCATCAAGTTTATCTGACACTTCTTTTTCATATTTATTCCTGGTGGCTTCATCTTGAACTTTTTATTTCGTGATGCGAGGACTGTTGTACGTTTGGAAGTTATGCGATGCTGCAAACAGACCACATATTCTAGTTAGTAAATAGAATAAGCGGTCTGATGTACTAGCAACTAGTTACTATGATGTAAAATGTCTTTTTTTCTAGTTTGTACACAGACAAACTAGTCTTGTAGGCAGACTGGAAATAGAAAGGAATATTTTTTTAGTTTTGTTGTACTGTCTGAAACATAGTTACTCTTTTGGATTTAAATTTATGTTTCTATTCAAAATTTTTGATTTTTTGTATTTATATTTTAAAATAAAGTTGGTTACAAACATACACAAACTACCCTACGAGACCTGAAATGTTTACGAATTTCTAAGCAAACTATTCTGTCAAGGTTAGAGAAATGGGACGTTAACGGGCGGCACGGTAATGTCACGTACTAGACGAAAAAGTGAAGTACTCGTAGATATTGTAAATATCGATAAGTACAAACATTATTTCATAAGTTAGAATAGAAAGAATATAATATGTACATAATCAAAACAAGATTCTCTATTTTGAAATAGTAATACCAAAAATCAAAAGTTTGGAATAGAAATACAAATCCAATTCCTTTGGGTAGTGTTTTTCTTGATGTAAAACTTTTTAACAAAAAATTTAGTTGACAAAAATCGAAACTAAAAAGCTTTGGTGGTTCTATGTACGTGTGTATGTATTTTTTTTAACCAATTTAAAAAAAGGAGGAAATACTATGTGCGTCTGTATGTTTTTTATGTATAACCTTGTCAATTGTGGACAGATTTGAAAATTTTTTTTTGTTTGAAAGGGTATATTAGGTACTTCCTAGGTGGTCCCATTTAAATAGCACTGGTATTGAGCTTGGACTTCTAAGATACACGAAATAATCATTACTGATTTTATGATACTTTTGTACATCATTCCGTTCTATAATTAGAAAAGAAGTTAGTTGTAGACCCACCCTAGTTATTTATTTACACCAAGGTCACTAAAATATAACATATAATAAAAATTTAGGAAAAAATTAAACCTACTTGAAAAAAACACTGAAAAGTACAAAATAACTATCCTTTATTAATTATAACTCAAATTAAAAAAAAATTACTTTATACACACGATATAAATACCTATATAATTAAATTTGGTTTCCAAATTAATGTGCCATAACAGAAAGTTTATTAGTTTGGGAGGCTTAGCATCGATTTCAGTAACTGTCCAGTAACTGTCGTATTTAATTATACAGGTATTTCAATCGTATGGTTTAAGTAATTTTTTTTGTATTTTAATTTTGATTAATAAAGAATGTTAAAATTAATAAGGAATGATTAGTAAAGAATACCTAGTTATTTTGTAGTTTTCAGTGTTTTTTTTGAAGTTGGTTTAATTGTGTTCTTAATTTTTTTTTCCCAATTAAAATTAGACCAAAAGTCGAAATATACTTTATCTGATCAAAAAAAATACGCACCGACTAGAATCCATCATTTTTTCGTCGGTGACATCTTTTTAATGATAACATAATGACATAATATCTATCAAAATATATATATGGTGATAGATAGTGATAGTGGTTATATGGTGATAGATTTTTTAATCTTGAAAATAAAACATTCATTGATTTTTGAAGTGAATTAATTTCGAATATATTCGTCTTACAGCTTTTCGTTTAGTTTTCGTTTTAGATATATTTTTGCATTGCACACTTTGACAAATCGATAATATGATTAGTTTCTGTAGAATGAAATTGGTGGTAAATAAAATCTGGAAATATTTGCTCTCCAATAAATGTATTTAAAGTTTTTGATATAAAGAATTCTGACCGGAAATTTTTAACTTTTGTCTGTTGTATATCATTGTATAAATATTTTTTGAATGTCATCTCACTTCACTTGCATATTTTAAATACGGTGACGGATAGATCAAACCAGCAATGTCCCGGTAGTAGATTAAGCTCTTTTTATTCTCAATCAGAGATACTAAAACGTTTGTTTTCAGGCACATAATATTATCTCTGTACCAAGTTTCATCGTAATCAGTTCAGTGGTTTAGCATTTCCCATACATTCATCTCTCTTTTCTCTCCTTTAGAGGTAAATTTTTAATAAAAGAAGTAATCTGTCTTTGTAATAAAAAAATTCGTCATAATCGGTTTAGCGGTTCATCCCATTTTTGCCCTGGTGTCCGGTGGTCCATTCCCTGGTGTCAAACTATCTCCATGATCGAATATTATCGAAATTGGTCTGGCGGTTTAGCCGTGAAAACGTACCAGACAGACAGACTTTCGCATTTATAATATTAGTACGGGTATCTGCTTTCATTTATTTTTATTGGTTTAAAATTTTAAATCGTTAAATTTTCAATTTAAAAACAGTTATTCAAAAATGTATGTAATAGTATATTGTGCAACAAGTGCGGTAAGTTGTCAATTGCCCACTCGAACGAAGTTGAGCGCACAAGCGAAGCGAGTGCGCTCATTCGCTCGAGTGCCCAATCGACAACACCGCACGAGTTACAGATACTATTTTTTATTACTAATACGGAGATAATTTTGGTACAAAGAAAAATTATAGAAAGTAATAAGTTTATTGCAAACAATGGATATGTTGTTTAACAAGAGCACTTAATTATTTTTTTCCTTTAAATAAACAGTTATATTTGAACAATTTGAAAACGTAATGTTGGTATTTTTTGAGTTTTTTGTAGAAATTGAATTTAAAACTTCGAAATCAAGATTTTCTTTATCTTTCACACTGATGTCAATTTGTATTAAAATAAAATAAATTAATGGCAGAACACGGTGCGTTTTTACTTCCTGTCTTTAAGCTAGTTTGTCTGTGCATACAACAGACATATAATATTTCCATTCTTAAAATAAACTTATGAAAAGAATTCTTGTACCTACGACTTATCGATATAGACAATAACTACAAGTACATCACTTTTTCGTCTAGTACGTGACGTTACCGCGCCGCCCGCTTGTGTTCCCATTCCTCTAATCTTGATAGAACAGTTTGCTTAGTAATTCGTAAACATTTTTTGTCTCGTAGGCTAGTTTGTCTGTGAGTTTGTACATGTCTATAAAATTAAATCTATATACCTATATATAGATTAAATTTATATTTTTATTTATTATAATACATAGTATTAGTTTATTTTTTGTAACTTATTTTTTAATTACTTAGATACTTATTACAAATGAGTCCATAGCTAAAATACAATTTTGGGTTCAAGTCGAGTTTAGATAATTGTCACACCCATCTAA
Organism: Zeuzera pyrina; assembly: GCA_907165235.1. Classification (NCBI taxonomy): domain Eukaryota; kingdom Metazoa; phylum Arthropoda; class Insecta; order Lepidoptera; family Cossidae; genus Zeuzera; species Zeuzera pyrina. The sequence goes on from OU015629.1 coordinate 9,265,889, forward strand.
AAATACCGTAGTTCATGTATACGGGTCGGCGTTCGCATGTTATTGAGAGGGGTCTGTGACGTGTCTAAGTGGTGGGGACTCGCTGAACCCTCCAGTCCGCCCCTCATCGACGACCCTACACGCGATTCACAACGCAGTGACTTTTACCTCGTTAGTGATCCCGTCAACGAGCATAAAAATATTTCTTACCTCTTTTAGTGTTAACTCAGGTAATACCGTACCTGATGAAAAAAGTGAATAGCTCGCAACAAAGAAGAAAAATTAATGTAGGTAGGTACTATATATCTATGCGTTTCTCTCGTAGCTTGATTTTTGTGATCGGTTACTTAATAGTTTAATATTTTTGTGTAGTTACGAAGTACCCATGGGAATCAGAGAAATGTTTAACTGAAAAAAGTACGCAACATTATGATAGATAATAATAATAATAGTCACAAGTTCATAACTCACAAAAAATAAGTTGGTAGGTAAGTAAATAATCAACATCACCTGTTTATTTTATTTATATATGCATATATTAGAATAGATAAAACAATTCTGTTTAATTCATCTATATCTATATTTAATATTATAAAGGAGATCTTTGTTTATTTGTATGTAATGGATAAACTCAAAAACTACTCTACCAATTTCAAAAATTTTTCACCTATAGAAAGCTACATTATTAGCGAGTAACATGGGCTGTATTTAATTTTCAAAAAACTGTCTTCCAGTGCAAAGCCGGGGCGGGTCGCTAGTAATTAATAAAGCTTTCAAGTATCGCCTTATTTTTATGTCAAACCTCTGTTAAATTAAAATGTCATAATATGTCAGTAATATTATAATATTATATTTACTATGTATTGCATATATTATGTCCTTTAATGTACATAATAAAATGATAGAAATTCAGCTCATTGCAAAGTACTTTGGGGCATTTATTATAATATTTATTAGACATTACCTACACAGTGTACTAATTTAGCTAGAGTCCCCTAGATTGAGAAAAGATAAATATGCCCACGATCTCTTGATCTCTTATAATATTGATTTGCAGCGTTTAATAGTAGGCAATAGATAGACGAAGAACTTACAAATATCTAATTTGTGTATTAGATTTATTAGAGCCAAATGGACTGTTGCACGAAACTTAGTAGTGTAAATACCATAGGCATACCAGTTACAACGGAAGTCACTGACCCTTACCACATTATTATTTTATAATTCGTACCTATTTTCAATTAATTGCATGTTTTTTATTAAAATTTAGAAATGTCATACATTGTTACTGTCGAATCTTTGTGGTTAGTTCACTTTAGATTTAAACTATGTATGTAAACTCTGATAAGAGTATTCAATAAGTAATACCAATAACAGACTAGCGATAATATAATTTAAGTTTGCAAGTTTTTAATATTAATTTAACACAAAGAGTTTTAATTGACTATCTCGTTGGGGACACGGCGTGAAGATATGTATGTATGTATGTATGTACAAAGAGTTAAACATTTTTTCGTATTTTGTGCGCAAATAAAAGGAAAAAAAGTTACGAGTAGTACCTAATCTTTTTTTAATTTATCATACCCAGTCATTAAATAGGTAATTCATCGTAGTTAAAACAAAAGTTTCGAAGTAAATTTTAATGCGGACTTATCTATATAGAAATCAGTAATATTTATTAATTTATAATTTTATATCTATACATTAATCTTCAAATTATTTACATTATATATACACATACAAACCTTTAAATGTACATACCTACCTATTTTATTTTATTTGTAAAAATAATGTTTTCATTCCCCAATGTTGATGACGTGAATGTCTAAAAAACGTTGGTAATAATAACAACAATAACAATGTCAAGTTGGTTGTGAGTTGGTTTATTGTTTTTTTGGCACAGACATAATAAGTATCTGTATAATTTAATGTCAGCAATGCTTTATCATTAAGTTTGTTGGTATGGTAGGTGTTAGGTTAACTGTTTTCCTTTATTTTCGTCAATTTTATACGTATTTCTTCTTAAGTAGGTACGTATTACATACGTAACGCATCAAAATTAGGGTTAGTTGAAAATGTCCTAATATCCCTATGAAATACGTTTGAAGTACAAGAAATCTCTCAAACATGAAGAAAGGTCATGGGTGACCGACTTCAGTGCTATTCCAAATCTAGCTGTTTGCTCTGCTCTATGGTTTGCTTATTATCGAGATAAGTCGTTTACTTTGTACGTTATAAGTAAATTATAACCTACCTGGCGCTCCGACCTCCCTGACTACTCCGTTAGGGGTACGACATGAAGATTTGTATGTATGTATAACATATGTACGTATAGAAACATCCCATATTGAGAAGTTTCTACTTCTCTAATTGACTGAACGAATGAAAGTTGTTTCTGAAAGATATTTGTGGGAGGCGCAAGGTGGTTTTAGGAACGGTAAGGGTTGTATAGATCAGACTTTCTCGCTTCGCGTTATCGTGGAGAAGTTTCTGGCTATAAGTCGGAAAGTTTTTGTGCTTTCGTGGATCTAGAAAAAGCATTCGATAGAGTAGTGCGAAATAAATTGTGGAATCTTCTGCCTGAATATGGCGCGGGAAGCCCCTTACTGCGGGCTGTGAGGTTATTATGTCGAGGCCACAGCGCCTGTGTAACGATAGAAGGTTACATGTCGCACTGGTTCGAAGTTTGCTCAGGTGTCAGACAGGGTTGCGTGGAATTTTCCGCGAAGTTGTCCGACATCTTGTTTTCATCTAACACCCTACACCTTTCATGCTTCTCTTTCACTAGTGCCTTTGTTTCTGCTTTCTGCAGCTTATATCTGTCTTTCATCAAATTCTTCATACCACAGTCATTTTTAGTGGCGAGGTAGTCTCGCCATGCTTTCTTCTTCTTCTTATACAACAGACACTCACCTCATCATCCCACCAAACATCACGCTTTTTACCGTTCCCAATCTTATTCGTTCTACACACTTCTTTCGCAGCCTCGATCATACTAATAATAAATAAGATTCTGCCAATATTCTTCAACATCCTCGCTCATCACTTTCAATCTATCATCAAGCTTACCGGATACTACCCTTTCAAATTAATTTCTGGTGGTCGCGTCTTGCAGTTTCCAGCTCTTGATGCCAGACGAGACAGACCGTTGCAGGTTTGGACGGTTCGCGACGTCGCCACGCTGCAAACGACCCCTTATTCTAGTTACCACTAGAAAGTGGCCTGTTCCCAGATCGGCTAATCTGTGTGCTCTTGTATCCATAACCTGCTTTTTGAACCGGCTGTCCACCAGAAACAAATCAATCATACTTCTTTCATCTTTCTTTCCCACGTGTACTGATGAAACCTTTTGTGGTTAAATAAGGTATCAGCAACAAAAATATCCTTTTCCATACGCAGTTTTAATACAATCATACCAGCATCATTCACTCTCTTATCTCCATATTTGCCTAGGACAGACTCAAATACCGTTCGAGCTGTCCCGACCCATACATTCATATCTGCGCACACTATAATTCTCTCATTCTCTTCAACCGTTGCTAGAACTTCCCTAACATTCTCCCAAAACTGCTCTAGCTCGCCTAAGCCGACGGAGGACACTGGGGCATACACCACTAAAAGAAATATCCTCGTCAACCCTGTCTTGAGACGCACCCAGAGCAGTCTCGGGTTTACACACTTATACTCAGTCACACAATCAACCAAACGAGAGGACAGTAAGACGCCTACCCCTTGGCATCCCCTTTCTTCTTGCGGTAATCTTGACCACAAAGCGATGCCCCTCCTCCAAGTAAGTCGGCAAGTTCACTCCGTTTCGCTTGGTTTCAAGCAAACATAACACATCCAATCTTCTATCTTCCATAATATCAATCACTTCATTCATCTTCTCTTCAATCCCACTTCTCACATTCCACGCAGCTATTCTGCACTCCTCCCTCCACTTCCCGCCGCGAGGTGCACAGCGTGTTGGGTGGCGGTCCCCAACGCCGAACTGCACTCTGCTCACACCAGCGGGGACAAACCGGTGTACGTCGCTTTCGGGGGACGCCCTAACCACAGTACAAGTAAGCATACAGTATGCTATCTTCATACAAACGCTCCCAAACAACGCGCTCGAAATCTCGACATATCTCGACATACGACAGTCGCGAGCGCGCCGCGTTTGTCGTCGGACGGTATGAGATGCTCCTGCGCATTTATTGACTAAATATTATGTCAATCAAGTTTACGAGCACAATGTTCAGTGTATGGATGTTTGAATACATCTATAACGAAAATATTTCTCTGTTGCTAATTTGTAGGAAATATATTATCATAATGATCTAGTTAATTTATTGCTGATTTTTAATTATACTGCACATAAAAAAGCATTTTTTTTGTCCATTTCCACCATACTAACTCACAAACTTTTGAAACTAGATATAAAATACTAGTAAAATTATATAAATAAAAACGTATTAAATTTGCAATAATATAAAATGAAAAGATAATATGACAATTTAATATAGTACCTATTATCAAATAAGTAACCCAAGAAAAACATTCAGTTCAAGTCGGTAGCCCTATTGCGCGTTTACGTACCAAACGACCGTAGGTAATTATCTCTAGGACACTGCCGAGATAGAATACTGTATGCTTACTTGTACTGTGCCCTAACTCTTTCGCATACGTTGTCCCGCATGGTGTGCACACCGTAATATACGTATCGTAATAATATTTATTCTATTTTAGTCTTAGAATAATTTAGTAAGTTTGTGTTCTATTTTAGTGGGAAAAATACGTATATGCGCTCTCCTCTACCTATAAGGCTAAATACACCCATGAGCCAGAGGTGTAACACAAACTCTACAAACTAAGTGGGTACTAGGATTTTATTGTAGGGGTACCCCACAACGAACTGGTAGACAACCGTAGCACCCACTCCAATACAATTTAGAAAAGTCCCATGATCCAGCCGGGAGTCGAACCCGGCACCCTCCTTTAGGCAATATTCGTCCTTGCCCCAAGGTTGACTGAGAGGCGAAGTGTCTTCGTAGCAGGGTATGGTAGTAACATAAGCTGCATGTTCCAGATGGACGAACTTGCGCAGCGACAGAGCCGCGCGCGAGCGGCGTCGGGTGACATTCGCCTCGCCTGCGAGAACGCGATGCTTACGGCACAAAACGCAATCACGTTTGTCCGGTATGTATTACTTTCAATTAGTTTAAGCAGATACTTAATATTTAGTTACTCAAATATCTAATATCTCTTTTGGCTTATTTTGGTACTAGTATATAGGTAGGCGACGGACTAACAATATTTAATTATTTAGTTTCTCTTTTGCTATCTGTAAGCCTAAATACTTATTGCTAGATGCGGTTTTAAGATGTGACTTTCTTACGCCTTGATGGTCTGTCCACCCTGCATGAATACCGTGATTTTGGTTCCACTGTAGTTGGGTAAAACTAATATGATTGAGCACCTGCTACATTGATTAAGATAATGCCTAAAACTAAGATTATTATGGATGAGATTTGAGGATGTGAAAGAAGTATGATGAAGACCGCGATACTTGGCTCTCCATACTACCTAACTACCCCGTTAGAAATACACCGTGAATATAATGTATGTATGCAACCAAGATTACAGTTTTTTGTGTTCTTCCTAGTGTTATTGTTTTCACAGAAACTGCGAGGTACAAACTTGTTTGTCATAGTAATATATCTTGTTAACTTGTATTGCGCACTAGTTACATTAGAATTGAGGGTCGGCGTACCTTACCAGCACCGAATCTTAGTTAACTGTTAGCTGCTTAGGTAGGTAGGAAGCTTAGATAGGTTATAGCGTTGGGTAAGCAGCACGCGAGTAAGCACAATTGTGCCAGCACAGTTTTAGAAAAGAAGAAGGGCCTCGTAGAATAAAACTTTTGTAGCACACTAGCACAGTTACACAACCGAACGGGCCGCGAACCGCGATGCTGTGAGGCGCGAGTTGAATGATCATTGGAACTTTTATTATCTATGGCTAACAACAATGATTAATTTCGTACGAATAGATAATTTAAGCTGGTGAATGTAGGTATACTTAGATAATATAGTATACGTTTCTTTCGTACTTGTTGCGTGTGAGCGAGCGAAATTTATTTTCCTCTTTTGAATGTGCTCGCTGTAGCTTCAGGCACACTCGCACAGTGAGTGCGACGTGCACCGCGTGCATTCAACACTCAACGGACACCTCCCCACTTCTCTAACACAGTTACTCTAGCCTCGCACAAACGTGCCAATACACTGTGCTAGCACAGTGTGCTTGCACGTTTGCAAAAGAGGCCCTCGCACGATACTCATTTTTAAAGTGCGTGCTGCCCAACTATAATAGGTTAGCTGACCGAGTCTGTTCTGTGGAATATCCTGATGATGCTTTGTTGAGAGGCGAAACAGGTGTCGATTGGTGGTTTTTGAAGTTTGCGCGGAAAATAGCTAAAGATTTTAGGAATTCATTACATGAAATTGATTTCCGCAAGGTAGCGGACCTGAGTCTATATAATATAAATTTTTAAACAAAGTAAATACCACTCGCTGCTCTGTGAAATAGAGCATCACGTAAATAAAAAAAAAAATACAATAATATTTTATAGTGACAACAGAAAAAAATCGTGAATTTCATGCAAAACTTTAGAATACCATTGTCGCGTTCGGAGTACTGTGATTTAATAAGTCATAAAAGCAATAAAACATATATCAAATTCATAGTAAAATATCAATCAACAACGTAATTAAATCTGTTTTCCAATACAGTTTGCAATAGCTTTTTTGCAATAAGTTTACACAAGAAATATACCACATTTTTACGGACGATTTTTTCATACAAATTAGTATCGGCACGCAGCCGCCAAACAGCATCCTATGCTTTCGTGAAAGCTAGGCCATCGCTAGGCTCCTTTCTTCAATCGCCCGCGGGCTGTCAAATTCAGAGGTTGCGTCTCTTCGTTTTAAAAAACTCGCGAACTCTATTTGTGTACAAATACAAAAATTCAATGTAATGGTACTACTAGTTTTAGTAGGTAGTTCCAATGAAAAGCGATAAGATGATCAAAAACGTTCCAACCATTACAAACAAGATAGAAATCCCTTTGCCTTTAATTATTTATTTATTGGAGTTTACTCCTCATGAATTGATTTTCATATACACACATCAAAAGTGTCTAGGGATCAAGTACATTTTTAACTATAAAAAATTATCCAATTAATATTTATCAAATCTAGTCTTCCAAACTGGCTTCTTACTTTAATTCCTATGTTTAAGTTAACAACTTATCCCTATATTTTGTAAAAATTAAGAAAAATTACAATTTTTTCAAATTGTGGGAAATTAACCTAAGTTAATGTCGTCAATTAAATGACAAAAAAAAAGGCAAAAATGAGGATTTTTTAAATTTTTATTGTAAAGATAAAAAAATAATCTGTGTTTCCACCATTGACACGAATCACACAATCATACGACTCTAGCCATGTGTGGACGTGCATTGTCGTGCATTACTCGAAACGAATCATCCAACCGGCTTCGCAGAGGGATGATCACGTCTGAAACAATCCTCTCCGCATAAATCTGAGCATTGAGGTTGCCCCTGATCCAAATGAAATCGGTTCCTCCACCGATCCAAATACCGGCCCAAACCATTATTGTTCCCCCTCCATATGCATGAACTTCCTGACAAAATTTCAAACGTTCTTGACGTCCAGAGGTTCTCCTCTCCAAGACGTACTCAAACTCGAGTACACCTTGTATCCGGCCTCATACCGAAACGAGATTCATCGGATAAGCAAACACAACGCCAGTCTTCTTCCTCCCAATTTCTGTGTTCGCGAGCCCATTGTAAACGAGCCCTACGATTGTAGGGTGCTATAGGCAGAACTCTCAGCGGCCTTCGGGAACGCAGATTCACTTCACGTAAACGATTTCGGATGATTTGGTCGCTTATCAGCAAGCCTAAAGAGCTGTGGAGCCTCGTAGCCAACATCATGGCAGTCATAGTACGATTCCGTCGAGCAATATTTTGGATTACCGGTCTTGTCTGCGAGTGGTGATGCGAGAGCGTCCTCTATGTCGCTCGACCACGCTGCCCGTGATACGATAGCGTGTACAGATACGGCTTATGACGCTGTGTAGTGGCAAGAGTGACAGCCACAGTACGTTGCCTGGAACCAGCTTGCAACATTCCGACGACTCTCATGATCTCTTCTCGTGTCAAGCGATGTCATCGCTCCATATCGATGCAATTTTTTTCAGTTCCGATGCAGAAATTGTAATGGTTTTGTAAAAACGCTATTACACAATTTTATAGGAATCCTGATTAACAGTTCATTTTCTATTTTTAATCAAAATTTAAAGAAAATTCTTTATTCAAATAGTGAAAATCACTAAAAAGAATCAATAAACGATCCAAAAAAGTTAAAATACTCGTAATAATCCTCAATTGCGGCGATACTCTAAAACGAGCTTGATCCCTGACACTTGATGTGTGTATTATAGTCCGCAGTAAGAAATTTTATAGAAAATAAAATCAAGCGTTAACAAAAAGTAAAGGGTTATGTCGTACGTCAGTTTCAAATCATTTTGGATTACTTTTTTGACAAATATTACTTTTTGAATAAATCGATATGGGTGTCAAATTCTAGGTATTTCGGGGTGCTGATTACAAAAATGACGTTCATTTTCAAATCCAAGATGGCGAATATTACTTTTTTGGATATATCAACATGGGTGTCATATTCTAGGTTTCTAGGGGTGCAGATTACGAAAATGACGTTCATTTTCAAATTTAAGTTGGCGAATATTACTTTCTGGTATAAATCGACATGGGTGTCATATTCAAGGTTTCTTGATGTGCTGATTACGAAAATGAGGTTCATTTATAAATCCAAAATGGTGAATATTACTTTCTTGGATAAATCGATATGGGTGTCATGTTCTAGGTTTATCGGGGTGCTGCATATGAAAATTTGAAAATTGAAAATGAACGTCATTTTCGTAATCAGCACTCCGAGAAACCTAGAAAATGACGCCCATATCGTTTTATCCAAAAAAGTAATATTCGCCATCTTGAATTTGAAAATAAATGTTTTTTTCGTAATCAGCATCCCGAGAAACCTATAATGTGACACCCGTATAGATTTTCCGCATGATGCGGGATTGGTATTTAATACAGACAAAACTAAACTAAAGTACGAGTTCAAAATAGAAAACATCAGAATATTAAACTAATAGCTCACAATCACAAATGCCTGCACATATCAAATAATGGTACCAATAGTATATGTAACTGTCCTTTTATAGAACACGTAGATCAACAAAGATATTTAGGACTAATAATTAATTGAGAAAAATATGAAATGGACTGAGCACATTGATATGGTATGTAACAAGCTGAGAGCAATTCTTGCCAAATTACATTTGATAAAATCAAAAATACCTTACAAAACATTGTTAACACTATACAACTCTCTTGGTGAATCAATTATAGGTTATGGCTTGAGTAGTTACGGTTTAACATGTAAAATACATTTAAATAAAATATACGAACTCCAATGGCGAATACTGAAAACAATAGTACCAGAAAAAATTAAACAACGATACACAGATAATCACAGTGGTCTTTTTCGATTCTGCAAAATTTTACCAGTACATAAAAAAATTAAGTATATGCTACTAACAGAAAACTACTTCAACGACCGTATAAAAACTTATTATAATACGGGGAAAAAAACACAACTGTCACGAAAACATAAATTAATAATTCCTAGTTATAATAACCTATACGGACGAAATCAGACAAAATGTATAGTGCCATATATAAACGAGTTACCTGGCGAGCTAAAACAAATATTAACGAAAAAAAAACATTAAATGCAAATTGAAGCATTATATGGATAACCTCTAAAAAAAAAGAAAAAAAAAGGATATACTATAATATGTTTGTGTGCATGCATATTGCAGATTTATTTCTTTATAGCGTATAACATTGGTGTATTTATTAATCTCACTCTCAAGTATTTAAATAAATATAATGTTCCAAACACCCTTTACATTATATACTCTTGTCAGGTTGTCACTAAAGATCAAGACGCACACTGCATATGCACGCACGACACTAATATATCACAATAATATTATATGGCTTACCTCATTTGTAAAATTATAACTGTGTGTTAGCGAATTGGCGGTATACAGAAAAACTTGCTTTTTGAAGTTTATGCTAGGTATATCGTCACTATGGAACAAATTCTGTAACTTTTCTTTTGTGGAGATTTAAATAAAAAAAAAATTATCCAAAATAATATTACCATCTTGGATTTGAAAATGAACGTTATTTTCTTAATCATAACCCCGATGAACCTGTAATAATAATAACCGAGTCAATTTACTAAAAAAAATAACAACACTGCAACGTCTATAGGTATACGAGCTCAGTACAAGCACGTGGCGGGTGATGCGTGACGTCAGCGTCGCCACGCCAACAGCCGGTCTGACCCCCCGCAAAAGATGTTTCACCTCAAAAACAAAGAAGTTCATACTCTACTCAAATTATACACATTATAATATTCCACACCTTGTATGTAGGCAGTGCTGCCATTTATGAAAACCGCCTGGCTGAAAACTCGCTGTTATACTACTCTGTCAAGAAAGTACCGGGAAAAGATCAATAATACACGAAATTATTAATATAATAAATTTAAATTATTATTAGTTATTCATCCAAATTTATTTTATCACCTTCAAAGTATGCTCCTTCAGAAACGATACACTTACGCCAACGAATAATCCAATTATCAAAACATTTTTTAAACGCTTTTCCCGGAATTGAGTTCAGTGCTCGCCGCGAACTCCCATTTATGTCTTCTACCGAATGAAAACGGGTGCCACGAAGTGGTAATTTGAGTTTAGGAAGAAGAAAGAAGTCGTCTGGAGCCATATCTGGTGAATAAGGTGGTTGCTCGATGGTATTTGTTGAGTTTTTGTTCAAAAATTCGTTCACAATGATGGCCTTGTACGAAGGCGCATTATCGTGGTGCAAAATCCAAGAATTTTCATTCCACAAATCTGGCCTTTTTCGTCGAATTTGCTCTCTTAAACGCCACATAACGCCCAAATAATATTCTTTATTTACCGTTTGACCTTCCGGCAAGAATTCCGAGTGCACAACACCGCGATAGTTAAAGAAAACAGTCATCATGACTTTGACTTTTGATCGACTTGGCGTGTTTTTTTCGGTTTCGGTTCAGTTGGAAGGCGCCACTCCGAAGCTTGTTGACTAGTTTGCATGTCAAACTCGTAAACCCACGTCTCGTCACCAGTAACAATGCGTTTTATGAATGTTGGGTTGGAATTGATTCGTTCTAGCATGTCCTCAGCGACTCTTATGCGACTGTGTTTTTGAAGAAAATTCAGGTCTTTTGGGACTAGCCGAGCGGCAACATTTCATACCCAAGTGACTATTTAAAATGGTACGAAGCGACTCGTGAGACACAGAAAGTTCGGCGACTATCTCTCTCAAACTTGAATGAGCATTTTCAGTCACTATTTCTTTCACTTTTGCGATGTTAACTTCAGTTGCAGACGTTGATGGCCTACCAGAGCGCGGCAAATCTTCCATCACATCTCGTCCGCTTTTGAACGCTTTGTACCACTCATAAGCACGTGTTTTTGATAAAGTCGATTCACCATAAGCCTTCTGTAACATTTTCAGTGACTCTGAACACGAAATTCCATTGGCGATGCAAAATTTAAGACAAACTCGTTGTTCGATGTTTTTGTCCATTATGAAATTTGCAATATACACTAGAATGATATAACTAAAAACAGCACTGTATTTAATCTAAATAACAGATGCAACTCAAACTCCGCGCCAAAATGGAAAACAGTTGTGCCAATCTAACAACAACAAAAAAAAACAAAAAATTGAATTTGGAACCATAAACAAATCATCCATTCCCGATACTTTCTTGACAGAATGTATAACATTTTTAATTTAATAGTAATAAATGTTATAATTACCTTTTAATAACTTTAAACCTCTTACTTTAGCGAAATATGTTTACAAAATCATGAAATTCTAATTAGAGTTGTTATTGATTGAATCGAAATTGATTATAAGAAGAAAAATGACTTGTGTGAAGTCACGTGATTTTAAGCCCGATATCACCGAAGTCCCCTAATACTTAGCGAATCCCTAACCCCTAAAACCGAAACTACTATGAAAATTTCATCGTTAGCGTATCCCTATCTGGTTTTAGGGATTGGCTAAGTATTAGGGAACTTCGGTGACCTCGGGCATTAGTCTCATGGTAATAAAAAAATAGTGAATATACATGACATCATGATCATGAAAGACTATTTTTCCTGTCTTCAAAAAGTTTTTTGAAAATACTTTTTTAAAAATGTTTTGAAAATACAAAAAGTTTGTATTGCAAAATCCAGTAGGGTTGAAAGTTTCTTGTTTTTTCCAAAGTACAGTTTACATCACTGTAAGCTCGGATCTGATTTTTCTTGTCTTTATTTATTCATATACCTCAGAGTAAAATAGCCGCTTTTTTGCAACAAAATGGAATTACCTCGTGTTCATAAGTTTTGAGACGAATTTCTATAAACAATTTAAAAATAAAGTGATACTGGCTGCCTATTTTGTATTTTTTAAATTTAATTTTCGAATGTTACCAATCAGAAAAAATATAAATTTAAATGACTTTTTCATTCTTCGTGAAAATGGCGCCAACTAAACATTTGCGTGCGATTGTAATTTCGTTGTTTCAAGTTAGGAAAAAACCAATGCAGATATTTAGGGAAATCCGAAGTTTGATACGTCTTTCTTTTTTATTTTATCCGAGACACTAGTTCTGTTATTATAACAATATTTATATTGTTATTATCAATGAGTTATTATCTAGTTATTATAACAGAACATTGTTTCTAGGAGATAAATTCATTTGTACCTACGAGAATACGGAGAAAAATGAAATAAGAGCTGTCATCAAGTAACTACTCTCATTGAAGAATATATCTACGAAAGATGTACACGTCGACTTGGTGAAAACCTTACATATTCTGCAGTTGCCGGCTGATGCAAGGAGTTTAAGGGTATCGTCGCTGTCGAACTTCGTAAAAAAAAATGTCTGGAAATTTTTTGATTCGTCGATTGACATTGGACCCAGTGACGTGCACAGGGTTTATCAACGGGTAGGCAGTCAAAATAACAAATATATAAAAAAAAATAACAATTTTAATACATAATGAATAATTATACTTACTAATACAGCAATACTGACGAGCGAGAACGGTACCATTACTTTAATTTTTCGTAGTGGTTGTTATTTGTTATATGTAGTTAATGCAAGGAAAACAAAATAAACTATTAGTATCTGCACAACCCGTCAGCCTGTTAAATGTTTCATAATACAGGCAGTCAAGTTACGTCGAACAATGTTTTGGCACTATTCCTCAAGCATACGTCATTTGTTTCGATTTCCGGCATAGGAGAATTCATTTGTCTTGTTGAAATTTTTGAAGAAAATGATCCTAATTTTGAGAGAAGTTTCAACGTTAATAACAAAATTTGTGCAGCCTATTAGTGTTACCAAGATCTGTATGATAGCAAGAAGAAAGAAGCGAAGCAATCTAGAATTGATAGTTTCTTTAAGCCAAAAGTTTAATTTATTATTTTTCATTACATATTAAAGTTTTATAATTATTATTAAAATTAATAACACACAAATACCAAAAATAACTAGCAGTTTCATAAGTGCATATATAATTATTTTAAGAACTTACTTTTGATAATAAAGTATGTATATCCTTTGTTATAAAAGCCATTTTTTTTTATTTCGAGTCCGTGTGGATCCTAACCCTTGAGTTTTACATGTAAACATATGAAAAAATATGTCTCGACTTACGTCGTTTCGATTTACGTCGCGTATTTCGAGAACCTAACATGCCGTAAGTACGAGGACTGCCTGTATTTAGAATTAAAATTTCGAGTCACATTAACTGACTTTTGATATAAATGCAACTCTGGGACACACCTGCCTTTAGCTATAGGTTGTAATTTTTCACTATATGAAAATTTCGAAAACTCGGCTTGTTTTAGTTTTTGTAAACACACACTGCCAACACAATTATCATAACGTCATTCGGCGGGCTCTTGTTGCCGCTGGCGTTCCTGCAGTCTTAGAGCCTGTAGGTATTGTACGCAGTGACGGCAGGAGACCGGATGTTTTGACGTTCAGTCCTTGGAAACTTGGAAGATCGCTGGTGGGGATACCACTTTTGTCGATACACTCGCTGTTTCCTATGTGCCGGGGACTTCCAAGTCAGCAGGTGCCGCGGCTAGCACTGCCGAGAACTTGAAGCGGCGTAAGTATGTGACTCTCTCTAAGAGTTTCATATTTACGCCCTTTGCAGTCAAAACTTTGGGTACCTGGGGCCCCGAAGCCCATCGACTGGTTTCTGATATTTGTAAGAGAGACTAGTCGAGGCTTAGGGAGACCGCCGGGCTGGCAGCTTCTTCCGCTAACGAATCAGTTTGGGTATTCAAAGAGGCAATGCTGCCAGACTGCTGGGTACCTTGAAACCCCTTTGCACACTTCCCAGTTCTTTTCTCGATCGTTCTCAGTACAAGCTGTTCGATTATGGAACTCCCTACCTATTACTGTAAGACGTGCCAACACCCTTTCTAGTTTTAAACGTCAACTTAAAATTTATTATCTTTCCTACTAGCTGTTATTTTTTTTTTTATTTATTTAATTTTTCATTTGTCTGTGTGTGTGTCCATATGTATATTATGTATATATATAACATGTATTATGTAATATGTAGATATGTTATTATATATATTATACATTATTATGAATGTAAATAGTATGTGTATTTTTTTATTATTTACTTATTTATTTGTATTTTATTATTATAACTATTATTACCTATTATTATTATTATATTTTATTATTGTTATTATTATTATTTTTTTTAAATTAAGTAAGTATTCATGTCAATGTCAATTTTGCATCGCCTACCGTAAATGTACTCTTAAGCTTTCTGTAACCCTAAGGTTGCCTGGAAGAGATCGCTTTAGCGATAAGGTCGCCCAAATTGTACAACTTTTATTTTTTTATACATATATTTGTATACTTTTAATGGTGCAATAAAAGAGTATTATTATTATTACCTTAAGCAATGACAGCTTTCTAACCGGCTACTGAGGAAGTTATTATTTAAGATAATGTGTAGTTTTAAGTTTGTAAATATTATCACAACTAAAACATTCCATTCTTTTAAATACAACTGAAACTGTCTATTATAAACCGATACTTTACTTCAAATTGTAAGAAGAATAGAATTTATTTTAACAACTCTTAGAACAACAAATCACTTGCATGAAGAAAACAAATATGGAGTTTTATAAAAAAATACGAAATACGTTTACGAACAGATGAAGGACGGAATAACGGGGATGTAAGATGGCGCTATTTTTAAACAATTGTTGTTTAATTTTAAATTGTCTATAAAATACTTCGATCATAAGATTTTTATTTGTGATCGAAGATAAAATACAAATGGTAGATATCGAAATAACTTTCAATTAAATTGTCAGGGTAGACAGTTTCTCTGTGCCTATAAGGGATGCACGCCACTGATTGGACCCAAAATGTTAATATGAATGACGAATAAAAAAATCTTAACACTTCAAGGACGACTCTTTAATATATTTGTTCCATCACTTTATTCTTGAGAACAAACAACATTTGATGGCGATGCAAACTACGAGCCGGTGTCGTTTCACCAGGACAACGCATCCGCACACAAAGCCTAAGTTGCAATGGTCGCCATTCAAAAAGCGAGGTTCGAACGGCTCCAATACCCACTCTATTTTTCAGATCTGTCCCCCAGCTATGTTCAGGGTCAAAAAATACGATGGGCTAAATGTATCGACTTAGGGAACTACGTCGAATAATAAACTAAATTTTAACTCGTTCACATTGTTTTTTATATTTATTATCATTACAT
The DNA here is from genome assembly GCA_907165235.1 of Zeuzera pyrina. Classification (NCBI taxonomy): domain Eukaryota; kingdom Metazoa; phylum Arthropoda; class Insecta; order Lepidoptera; family Cossidae; genus Zeuzera; species Zeuzera pyrina. The sequence goes on from OU015629.1 coordinate 9,281,900, forward strand.
TTGAATCACTTCTCGTGTTTTGCATTATATTTCTGTTGGAACAAAAAATACAACTGAAAATATTATGTTCGAGAACTTTATTGTATTGTTATTTTTATAATTGTGTGAAATACTTACTTACAGGTTATAATAATTGCTGAATGAAAAAGACAAAGTTCCGATATTTACGTTTAACCTTGATTTGCTATTTCGATAGTAATCTATTGTATTGGATGGTCTAGTTCCTAATTGTACAGTACTATTAAGTATGTGTTTATGGTGTGGTTTGTGGCGATGATACTAGTGATGCTGTAGGACATTCCATAGGATAACCGTCACTATCCACGCAGTAAGTAACATCACCGGCGACTTGCTCCGTGACGTAGTTGCCGTTGCCCTGGCATGTCTCAGTAACAGTCATCCCCCTTTCAGGGAAGTACATCGCGGTGTCACGAGCACAATCTGTATAATAAAGTTTTAATTAGTAAGAAATTTTGTGCACATAATGTAATTTACTACTGTGCGAATTTTTTCTAAGTAGGTATGAATTGATTTTTAAACGATATATTTTTTTGACGTGGTTTATAAAGGTTTCATGAATTCGAGAATAACCAGATCTCAATACTATCTATAAATAAAGATTATTTATTATTGTTATAATTTTACAATTAACACAACTCGTCTTTTAGAGATTTGGACCGCAAAAAAGATGTCACTTAAGAAATTGAAGTTTGGCATGGCGCTGTGTACATCCTATTAACTCCATATTAACTCAGATATTAGTTACAAAATATTAGCTAGTAGCACTACTTAAAAATATGAAAATCGTAATGTAAAGTGAAAGCCTTTGCTTTTGTAGATTTTTGTTAATCTAGTCTATATAAATTTTATACAGAGACAGAGAGAGCGGTTTTTATAAGTGTGTTTATATGTGGAGGGTAATCTCCGGAACTGCTGCATCTATTTGAAAAATTCTTTCAGTATTTTAAAGGTACATTATTCCAAATGGACATAGGTATATATACACACCGGTACAATTAGCGGAACACAAAAAAAGCAGGATTTTAAAATCTTTTACTTGAGGAACTGGCCAGTTATGATATTTTTTTAATTTATTGTCAAATTTGAAAATAGAAAATTAGATGACATACACTTTTTTCATTCATTTGTTTTATTTTCCCGAACAATACGTTTTGTCAACTTGTTCGAGTAATAACTACGTAATTGTAATTTTTTTGAAAAATTGCACTTAATGGTTTTTTATAAATTTGTTATTCTATAGGCAATTTTGTTTATTAAAAGCTCTTTATTATGCCTGACTTAACATCACTGGAAATCATTAGGGCTGATGAAATGAGAAGAAATGGCCATACCTACAGATCGATTGCCTCAAGGCTTCGTCGACCAGTATCAACGATTCATCGCAGCATCCAGCGGTACAGATCGTCTAATTCTCTTGTGAGGAGGAGGGGTCAAGGTAGAAAAACATGTACATCGAGGCGAGATGACAGTTTTTTTACAACTTGGAGTTCGTAGGAATACGCGATTAACGGCTGTACAAGCTCGAAATGAACTGGAAGACGTTCGAGGAGTACGAGTAAGTGAGCGTACAGTTCGCAGGAGATTTGAAGAAGTTGGTTTAGGGTCGTATATACCTGCCAAAGGCCCAAAACTTGAGAGACGTCACCGCGTAAACCGATTAAGCTATGCGCGAGAACATCGTCATTGGGATTTGAACGAATGGCAGCAGGTTCTCTTTACTGATGAGTGCAGAGTTCTTTTAAAACAGATCGATGGGAGACAGCGAATATGGAGACGCAAAGGAGAACGCCACATACAGTCTAATTTTGAACACACAGTGGCTTATGGTGGCGGCTCGATTATGGTTTGGGGAGGGATATGTTTGGGAGCTCGCACGGAGTTAGTGATAGTCACAGGAGGGACCATGACAGCAGATCGATACATCAGAGACATTTTAGAAGAACATGTTGTACCATTTGCCCCATTTATTGGTGACGACTTTATTCTAATGCAAGATAATGCTCGTGCTCATAGTGCACAATCGGTACAGGCATATCTGAGCCACGTAGGTATACCGGTGATGCAGTGGCCAGCAAATTCCCCCGATATGAATCCGATAGAGCATGTCTGGGACTTGCTAAAAAGAAGGGTTAAATCCAGAATGCCACCCCCCAACAATCTGAATGAACTTGGAAACGCATTACTTGAGGAGTGGGAGCGGTTGCCTCAAGAAATCATCGATAACATAATCTGTAGCATGCCCAGACGAATGGAAACCGTAATCAGAGCAAGAGGGGGAAACACTCGTTATTAATTTTGCTTTAATTTTATTGTTAAATCATTTAATGCTTACTTTTTTTATTTTTTGTGATGGTTCATAATCATCTAAAAATTTCACTTATTTCAAATTTCTTTATTTTTCAATAAAAAATAACGAAGACTTTTCAAAGTCGTTGTTAAAAGATGTTAATCAATTTGTTATTTTGTGTCTAATTACATTTTCGTCAAATGTATGCGTTATTATCTCATAGTCTCACTTTTTTTTCTGTTCCGCTAATTGTGCCGGTGTGTATTATGCATAGACGGACCGCTAGTAAAAAATATTTTGTTTAATTCTCTTTCATTTTGGTTTTAACGTATTCGAATTTTAGCATAATTTTAATTTGTAATTTTTATTGACCTTAGACTAATAGACTAAATGCTAAAATTATTACCGCTGAATCTGGTGGTGCTGTAAACTGTAAAGTGTAAATAATGACACGTGTGTACCTAGCAAATGTCTGCAACGCTGTGACGGTGACGTTCGCGGAGTATATTTTCTTTTTATAATAATTATAATTTATTAGTCCCCAGTACACATAGCTAATTATAAACACAAAAGTATTGTTAGTCACACTGTAAAATTGCAGTTTTCATATTAACAGCGTATTTAAGGTCATTTGTACGGAAGATGAACTCCGCTTTCTCAAACTAGGGTTGTTCCCCGTGTCTTGGAAAATTGGTCGTTGTCGTTGTGGATATTTTCAATAATTCCTGTATCGTAGTCACCTGCTAGACAATGTCAATTAGAAGATTTTCAGTTTGATCATAGTCCAAGGTCCAATCAATGATAGGCTACTTATTTTTTTAGAAAGTTTACCCTTAAATGGGTCAAAAGGGGGATGAAACTGCATGGGAAATGGTAAACCGCCGAACCGATGATGAAATTTGGTAAGAAAACAGTTTGACATCAGAGAACGGACATAGGCTACTTTTTATGAAAAATCTACTCCTAACATGGTGAAAAGGGGGATGAAACTTTGTAGGGGAAATGCTAAAACTTTGTAATCATCCAATTTAGTGCGCCGATAAGACTTTTTTTAATCAAAAATACATAGACATTTTTCAACAAAAATCTGTGAAAAAGGGGACGGGAGGGAGGGGGACGAAACTTTGTACGGAAAATGCTAAAGCACTGAACTGATTATGATATAGCATGGATATAGTTAGACACCAGGGAACGGACACAAGCTGCTTTTTTATCAAAAAAACTACCCCTAAGGGGCTGAAAAGAGGGATGAAACTTTGAATGGGAAATGCTGAACCGCCGAACCAATTATGATGTTTGGTACAGAGATAGTACCTATGTGCCCCGAGACAAACAGACTTTTTTTTCAAAACAATCTTTAAACATGCTATATACATGATCATATAATCTAACCTAATCCGGGAAAGCCACGAAAAACTTTTCCGCGAAGACGAAGTCGCGGGTACAGCTAGTCTAATATATAAAATTCTCGTGTCGCGGTGTTTGTTGCCAAACTCCTCCGAAACGGCTGGACCGATTTTGATGAAATTTCATATGTATATTTGGTAGGTCTGCGAATAGGTTATTATCTATTTTTTATACTCTTAACTGATAAGGGTGGTTCACCCCAAAAATTTTTTTTCATTTTTTGCACAAAATTTTTTATTTCTATTTTTTATGATTCGGCGTTAAAAAATACATACAACCCTATATTTATAACAACATAACATATCTTCACGCTGTATCACCAACGGGGTAGTCAGAGAGGACGGAGCGCCAGAAATCGCGGTCCTTACACACCACTTTCGCTTCCTCAAATCTCATCATTCTCTTCACACATTTTCGCCTAGGTATGCGAGTGCTTTTGACATTTCCGTCTGCTAACACTCTGTATTTATCTTCATAAGTCAGCCTTGGTCTTCCTAGGCTTCTTTTACCACTCACTTTCGCTCTGTATATTTTCTTCGTCAGTCTTTCATCACTCATTCTATCCAAGTGCCCGAACCATCTAAGCATTCCTTTCTTCATTTTTACAATAACACTGTTGTGCAACCCTGTCATACTGTCATTGCTTCTCCTGTCTGCAAGCGTGACACCGCACATATTTCTGAGAGACCGCATCTCCACAGCATTTATCATACTTTCACTCGATTTCGGGCATATCCAGGCCTCACTACCGTACAACAAAGTTGTCACCAACACCGCATTGTGGATGGCCATTTTAGCAGTGTTAGATATATTCACACTACCCACTAATGCGGACAGAGCACCGTTCACTTTATTGCCAGCTGCTACCCGTCTCTCCACATCCAACTCACATCTTCCATCCCTCGAAAACGCACTCCCCAGATACACAATTTCATTCACTTGTTCTAGACATTTTCCATTTACACAAATCACACATTTCGTTTGTACCGCTTCTCTTTCAAACACCAGAACCTTAGTTTTGTTCACATTCATTTTCAATCCTTTTACTTCACAATCTTCTTTCACGCACGTGACTAGTGTCTGCAACTCTGCTTCTGATGGTGCTATTAGTACAGCATCGTCAGCATACAATAGGCAGTTTACCACTGTGTCATCACATCCCATACCACTCATATCACCTTTCAATCTCTGGAGGCAACTGTCCAAATGCAGCACGAACAGCCAGGCAGACATCACGCAGCCCTGTCTGACACCAGAACAGACTTCAAACCAGGGCGACATGTCACCGTCTATCCTTACACAGGCTCTGTGGCCACGATATAATGACCACACAGCCCGTAGTAAGGAGCCCTCCACGCCATATTCAGGCAGAAGACTCCACAATTTCTTCCGCACTACTCTATCGAATGCTTTTTCTAGATCCACGAAAGCACAGAAAACTTTCTAGCCTATAGCCAGAAACCTTCTCACGATAACGCGAAGCGAGAAAATCTGATCTATACAACCCCTACCGTTCCTGAAACCACCTTGCGCCTCCCACAAATATATTTCTGAAACGCCTTTCATACGTTCAGTCAATACCTTAGTATAGACTTTACTCGCTAAGCTGACCAAGCTGATGGCCCTATAGCACGCACAGTCTAGATAGTAACCTTTCCCTTTGTATAGAGGTACTATGACTCCCGTTCCTCTGGAACCTCTCCCTTCTGCCAACAAAGGTTGCATAGTGTACAGAAGGCATCCCAGACTCTAGGACCACCATACTTGATTATCTCAGCAGTCACCTCATCAATTCCCGCAGCCTTTCCACATTTCAAACTTCTTATCACTTTCTCAATCTCTTTCATACTAATGGCATCCTCCAATCCCTGGGCCGAGTGTGGCAATTCATTAGAATCACTCTCAGTATCAGAGACGAAGTCGCCACTCTCATACATTTCTCCATAGTATTCACTCCATCGCTGCAGAACATCTTTTTTATTTGTAAGCAGGTTGTTTTCTTTCGAACGCACTTTATTCATTCTGCAAGGTCCCGGACCACTTCGGTACTTAGGTACTTCTTTCCAAAATAATTTGGAATTTTCCTCGAAGTTGTCCGACATCTTGTTTTCGTCTAACACCCTATACCTTTCACGCTTTTCTTTCACTAGTGCCTTCGTTTCTGCTTTCTGCAGCTTATATCTGTCTTTCATCAAATTCTTCATATCACAGTCATTTTTAGTAGCAAGGTCCCGCCATACTTTCTTCTTTTTATACACAGACACTTACTTCATCATCCCACCACACATTACGCTATTTACCGTTTCCAATCTTATTCGTTCTACACACTTCTTTCGCAGCCTTTCGCTAAGCTGACCAAGCTGATGGCCCTATATTTATGTATATTTAATATCGGGCAATACAACGTTTGCCGGGTCAGCTAGTACTACTATATAAATCTCTAGCGTCTGTTTGTAATTATAATTTTACTGTCAAAGTTTGTGATAGATAGTTATTAGGAGTTCGATTCTATAAATTTTAAAATTTTTGTCTGTCTGTCTGTATGTCCTTTTATAACTGAAGAACGGCTTGACCGTTCATAATGAAAATCTGTACATAGTAAGAATATGTGATTGCGCTCATGATAGGCTACTTATTTTTTAGAAACTCTACCTGTAAAGACGTCAAAAGGATGATGAAACTTTGTATGGGAAATGGTATATCGCTGAATCGATTATGATGAAATTTAGCAGGGATATAGTTTGACATCACAAAATGGACATAGGCAATTTTTTTTATCAAAAACCTATCCCTAAGGCGGTGAAAAGGGGGATGAAACTTTGTATGAGAAACGCTAAATCTTGGTAGTGAGAGGTGCAGTTGATCACTTTTTTTTATCAAAAATACATAAGCTACTTTTTTTTATAAAAAATCTGTGAAAGGGGGCCTGGGAGGGAGGGGGACGAAACTTTGTACGAAAAATGCTAAACCACTGAACTGATTCTGATGTAACATCGATATAGTTATTGTTATTATTAGTTATGGTTATATTTAGTGTTATTGTAAAAATGAAGAAAGGAATGCTTGGATGGTTCGGGCACATAGAAAGAATGAGTGATGAAAGACTGACGAAGACAATCTATAGAGCGAAAGTGAGTGGTAAAAGAAGCCAAGAAAGACCAAGGCTGACTTATGAAGATCAAATAGCCAGTGTTAGCCGACGGAAATGTAAAAAGCACTCGCATATCTAGGCGAAAATGTATGAGGACAATGATGAGATTTGAGGAAGCGAAAGAAGTATGTAAGGCCGCAACGCTTGGCGCTCCGTTCCCGCTCTGACCCGTTAGGGATACAGCGTTAAGATATGTTATGTATGTATGTATATATAGATAGATATGGTTTGACACCTGGGAACGCACATTTGCAAAACTACCCTTAAAGGGGTGAAAAGGGAGATGAAACTTTGAGTGAGAAATGCTAAGCCGCCGAAGTAATTAGAATGTTGGGTACAGAGTTAGTATGTTCCCGGAGACAGACGTAGACTAGACGTAGACTTTTTTAAAAACAATCTTTAAACATACTATGCACAATTGCACATGTACATATAATCTAATCTAATCCGGGAAAGCCACGAAAAAAATTTCCGCGCAGACGAAGTCGCGGGTTCAGCTAGTATATATATGTATCATAACTATATCGTATAGTTGTAACTTGCGGCCAACTTACGACTTTTACTTGACAAGATATTTATAAGGTGGTTATTGTCATTGATTTCGCAAGTTGATTGACAATAGATTATAAATAAATAACAGTACCAGAGAGAAAAGATCTGTATCAAATACCCGTTATAATTTGCAATCAAACTCCCTGTGTAATAAGATGTGTGTTAGTAATAAAATACGTCAAGGTCGCTGTTCCAAGGCTCAGTCGGACAATAAAGTAGGTAGTAATAGTACGGTCGTCATTTCGACGTTATCGCCTAAGGTGTTGCATTAAGATTCATGGGCAAATAGCTATCACGCTTTCTGTAATTCTTAGAACATTCTACATTCCTAGTAAAAGCATATTTGAGTTTTGGTAAGGAGAAAGTGTAGTTCTTAGGAATTTCTTTTTTAATATATGCAATACTTATACATATTATAAAGATATGTATTATTTGTAAATTATACATATCTTTATATGTATAAGTAAGTATTAAAAAAAAGTGAGTTCCGCGAATAAAACAGAAATAAGGAATGTGTAGTTCATAGTAACACCAATTGTGTTAATATGTCTCATATTATAGAACATCGAGGAACTTCATGACTAGCTGTCCATACATTTCTTTGTTAACAGTTTTATCGGTTTCGAAAGTCTTAGTTTTTCTATGAAAATAAGGGGGTTAAGTGCCTCTGTCCTCGCATTCCGTAAGACGGTAGGATGTGTAGTGGAACCGTAGTGTGTAATGGGAACACAGGGTCACGGTCGTCAACCGGTCGCCCGGGGTGCTCGGCACCGGCACACGGCACTGCTCCGCACGGTGACTGTGCTTAACGGTTTGCGCCAATGCCCTACCAGCCAGCTATCTGGATTAAATTTATTAAACCGGCCTTGAATGTAATCAGTTTATGATTTATGGTCATATATTGTGCAAAATTCTGGCCGAAATACGGGCATAGATTCTAATGTCCCAATTATATTATTTTAGGAGAAAAGGAATGTAGAATTCGAGGCTTTCTGTAGTGAACTGCTTCCTTCTTTTATTTCGCTGTGACAACAATATACGAATATTTCATGTTGTTTACGAGTTCTTCGCATATTAATGAATTCCTTGCAATTCCACACTTGTCATCGAGAGGAAGTTGAGAAACGAAAGCAATAAACATTACTTATTACTAATTACACATTCATTTACAATTAGACAACTTCTGGAGCTCCGGCTAATTATAATATTAAGGATTTTTTTTTTATTGTTATTATAGACATTAGCATATTTCGTGTAGATCAACTGTTCGGGACTAATTTAGGGAAGGCTGTGATTGTATTATTATTATTATTAGGTAATGTTTTTATTAAAAAATGTCCACCACCACACTTACTACAATTCATGCCGGCCATGCTATTAGTTGCGGCTTGCCATGCACCTAAAATTTCTCCAGTACGATCTGTGCAAAAGGCCCTGAAAATTTACATGGAAATATAAAAATCTGGAGCATTAAAAATATCTATAGAATAGTGTAGCAATTCCGTTCATTTTTCATTTCTTCAGAAACGTGCGACAATAAGATTCATGTTGAATGTTGATGACATAACAGATGAATCCATCGTCCCAGAGTGGTAATTTGTGTGTCAGTGTGTTACTTTTGGTATTGTATGGAATTTATATCAAGTATACTTACGAAGTGCCTATAATCTGGAATGGACCATAACTTCCATCGTAGTCACAAAAAGTAACGGGGTTGCCAAAAAATTCTGTTCCGTGCCCTATTTGTTCTCTGTGTAACATTCCCAAGGCTTGTACAATACTTTCACATCGCCTTAAATAATTTTCTCCTACAAGTAGTGTACTGTCTGTAAGAATAAATCATAATTATTATCATTATTGTTGTAGTCAAGGATACAATTTTGTCTGATAGGATTGTAGATTACTGTATCCTTCGTTATTATTTGTTATCGTATTTAAAATTATTCTATACACTTCTATGACTTTTTGATGTACTTGTACATACATATAAAATACTAGCTGTACCCGCGACTTTGTCCGCGTGGAAAACGACTTATTCGTGTTACCCGGGATACCTATATTGTTGAAGATCTTGAAAAAAGTTGTTTCCTATCGCGGAACATCCGCCATATTGGATTTGTAATGACACCACATACAGAAACTTTCCCTTGCGTATTCCATTTCATACCCATATTGTTGGAGGTCATGAAAAACGCTACTTCCTATCACGGAACATCCGCCATATTGGATTTATGACGACGTCACACATTCAAAAACCACATGCCATTTTTTGGAAAACAAAGTAGCATAAATTTGCTTTCGGGCACATTGTATCTTTGTACAAAATTTCATCATAATCGGTTCAGCGGATTGGCATAAGGCATATAAAGTTTCATCTCCGTTTTCACCCCTTTAGGAGAATATTTTTGATAAAAAAAAGTAGTCTGCTTTTTAATAGAAACAGTCTATATCCCTGTACCAAATTTCATCGTAATCGGTTCAACTGTTTAGCATTTCCCATACAAAGTTTCAAACCCCTTTCATCCCTTTAGGGGTAGATTTTTGTAAAAAAAATAAGCCTGTGTTCCCGTCCCCTGGTATCAAATTATCTCCATGCCAAATTTCAGATAGAAAATAAATGACCTTTGGAGTTGATTGCCCTGTTCTGTGATGTCATTTCCCCTACAATAAGCATAAAATACGTAAACTACGTTCGCAGATTTACTCAGTACCCAGTAACTAGGTCATGTTATAAAAACTTCCAATCTAAGTTGTTTTTAAATGTACTGTGTATATAAAGTTAAAGGCTTAATTTTGTGTAATTCTATAAACATTATTTGAACAAGTGCATTACACTTTGTTATGCTATTCTCTACAATTGCTTTTGATCATTCGAGATCCTGCGACCATGAATCATTTGAGTATACTGTATGTATCGTATAATGCATCTGTAAAGTGAGCAACATCCAATTTATTAAATATTGTCGAACATGTTTCGTCGGTTTTGTATAATACGTATTTAATGTATGTATATATGTAATATGTATTGTTTATTATTTAAACATCTTGATGTTCATAGAGAAACATTCAGATATACATATTTTAATGTCTTAAGGCGTCAATCCTAATACTTGCAACAAACGAAATAAAAGTCTACTTTACATATCTCCACTTTTGAAGAGCTTAAAAACTAGAATCTCTTTTCTGATCAGTGACGGTAACCATCCCTAGCGATTATTGAAATACGAAACACGCTTGAACGACAGTAAACGCACGATAATACCCGTTGAAATTGGCGTACTAGTCTGCCTCGCTACTTACAACACGGGAGCAACTTCATATCTTCTTGTAGTACTGGTGAGATGGTTGGCTGTCCAGTACTCGGTTGAGCGCACCAGCACATGCCATCGTCGCATTGTAACGGTTCGTAGTCTCCACTAGGTGTGCAATGGAGCGTTACGTCTCTTCTTCCTTCTGCTTCTAATTCTGCTCTTCTCCGACTACATGCTGAGTAGTGATAAAACTTTTTAATAATACATTCTAAAGTATAGTTAGTATCAATAACCAAATAAATAGCAGCAGTTGTGAAATGATATACTTTTTTTTTGTTTTTTATTGAGTTTACCTATTAGAAAATATTTTACATTCTTGTGTCATAAATCATGCATTGATTATGCGTCCTGCTTTGTGATTACATTTTTGTGACGTTGTATTTAGACTTTCTGGTATTGTGTGTTTGACATATGTATATAGACAATGACGTAAAATTAAAAACGTCTGTTCTGTAATCCGATGTAATCATCGTTACTTTGGCATCTTTTGAAATTTTCGCCTTTAGAATGTGAATAGTTTACTTAATAAATTATCGTTCTATGAATATTTAAATCTGTTAGGATCACAAGTTGATTTATAACAAAGATATTTTTAAAATACTACATCTTATTATGATCATCGGAAATTTTACAAATATCACCAACTTACTGTAGTAAAAATCTTACGCTTATTTAATATATTACGAAATGTGTGTTAAGTTATCCAAAATGTTCCAATAAACGATAAGATATTTCATAAACAGAAGACTTTAACGACAATTTAAGATGTCTCAAGTTCTGGTAACTTTTATATGTCATCTAGTTGTTCATAGTTTTATCTAATAGAATTTGAAATGCACCGAATATTTAAATTAAACTTACCACAAGTCATATCGCTTGCTTGGCTTCTCCACATTTGTCCAAATATTCTATTCCCCTTTTCGTCGGAACAGAAACATCTGTGTTATATTAATATAAAATGTAAATAGAACGCACCAATGTAAGTAGATTTTTTTTATCGTTTCTATTATGTTGTGTAGCTACATGTATAAAATCCAAGATAAAATCATATTATTATAGTAAATTAAACAAGTGTATAGATACAAAATAAATGTTGATTTGATTTGTTCTAAACTTGATATATTTCCAACAAAAATTCTTACGTGTTAGGAATGTAGGTATCTACTTACATATTCTTACATGTACGTTATACGTACATGGAAACATATTAATTAATTGCAGTATGATGTATTAAATATCCTATTTTTTATTTTTTTATTTTTGCCCCGAATGTAAACAAACAAGAGACTAACCAAAATCTCGCTAAGTTTTCACCGTTGGCTATTCCGACGTATTACATGTAGGCACGTAGCAAACTAATAACACCGGTTTTCTGTTATACAGGTCGTCCCGTAAATAATGGATCAACCTTAACCCTTAAGGGAAAGGTAGAACATCTAATTACCGAAAACCTATTTGAATAGTTTTAAAAAAAACCTTAGGGTTACCGAGAATTTTTTTTTCTTTATTTTGACCATTTTCTCCGCAAGGCTTCAGTTTTTTTAATGCTGTCGTTCTAAATGATAACATTTTTTAAATCTGATTTTTGTAAAATATTGCTGAATAGTTAGCTTATGTAGCTTAATAACGATTTGGTTAGCTTATCTTCATTTCTAAAAAAAAAGAAGACCACAAACGAAGACATAATTTCTTTCAAATTATGATGACTCAAATTGGATAAATTCTCCTGTAAAAAAAATGTACCACACTGAAGTGGCCCATTATTTTAAAAACTTGAACATTTATTAAGGTTTCTAAAATGGTATAAAACTTTCATCTAGTCCTTCTCATTACAGTTATTGCTATTAATCTGATAAAGGAGCGGAAAATGGTCTAACTGTGTGTTTATCAGGTTTATTATTGTATGTTTTATAATCTTTTATCTGCGTGATAAAATTGCTATAGGACTTGAAACAAAAAAAAACTGTGGAAAGAAAAACAAAAAAATACAAAAAAGTATTTATTACTAAAATTTACTTTGGAAAGAAAAACATAAAATAATAAAAAAGTATTTATTACTAAAAACTTACAATAGGTGTTCGAATTGTTTTCCCCTTGCGAAAATACACACCCTGCATCTTTTTATGAATGAAGCCCTTACACGGCGTATGAAATTTCTACGGTTAATGGACTCCACGGCAGCGCTTATACGCTGGCGCAATTGGTCTATTGACGCGATCGAGTGTTCGTAAACCAAACTTTTAAGGCATCCCCAATAAAAAAAATCCAAGGGATTTAGGTCGGGAGACCTTGGCGGCCACAAAATCGGTCCTAAGCGGCCGATCCATCTGTTAGGATAGGCTGCGTTTAGGTGTCGCCTTACTGTCGTTGCATAGTGTGCGGGACATCCGTCGTTTTGTAGCCACATCGTTTCTCTCACTTCTTCCGGCACATCTTGCAACAGTGAGCAATTCATTTTGTAAAAAATGCAAATAATAATCAGCAGTTAGAGTTGATGGCAATTCAAATGGACCTATTATTTGGCCACAGATAATACCAGTCCATAAATTTATCTTAAATTGGTGTTAACTCCTGTCTTCTCTCATCAAATGGGGGTTATCTAATTGCCAACTATGTAAGTTGTGCATGTTGATATAGCCATCGCGTCTGTAGGAAAACTCGTCGGACCACAAAATTTTATTGAAAAATTGCGGATCATCTCGAATCATTCTTAACATTCTTCGGCAAAACGTAACTCTTAGAGCGTAGTCTCTCGGCTGTAACGTTTGAACACGTTGATAATGATATGGGTGCAACCGATGTCTTTTTAATACTCTATGCACCGTTGTTTTAGGCACATCAGTGCGTCGTACTATGGCACGAACCGAAGTCGTCGGGTCATTCTCAATTTCCTCTAATATTCGAGTAATGACTCGTTGCGGTCTTCCCTCACTAGCACCACCGATTCCGGAACCAGGAAATCTTCCTTCGAGGAACGAGTTATGTACTCTAATAAAAATTCGATAGTCGGGGTAACGTTGCTCATGCGGATATCTTTCACGAAATAATCTTGCAGCGGCTCTCGCATTACCTTTGCATTCTCCGTAAATAAAATGCATGTTACAATAGTCTCGTGCCTTATACTGTTGACGCGGCATTTCTGTCAATGTGTACTAAAACACTACAATCGATAGTCGTTCACAATGCTTTCAGAGTCCTTAAGATCGCCAAGTCGTAATTTCAATAAACAGAGTCCAAATCGTTAAGCAAAACAAGGTCCAAATTCACAGCACCTAAAAATAGAGAGGGAGCAACACAAAACGTTTGTCGTAAACGTTCGTCGTAAGCGAGATGAATAGCCTTATGTCCTACAAAACCGGTGCTATCTACAATTAGCAGTCATAAAGGTCTTTTGTTATCGCCGTCTCGCTCAGGTGCAGGTAGCTACCTGCACCCGAGCGAGACCTGGGCAGCTGCCCAGATTGCGAACTCATTCACTAAAAAGAGACAGAAATACTTCTTGGACTGAGCTCGCACGCATAACGGACATTAAAAAAATACTAAAAATAAATAACACGGAATCCACAGTTTGTCTACATTTTTTAATTATAAAAAAAATTTGTCAAATTAGCGCCTACATCAGATTAATAGCAATAATTTGAAAAAAATAATTTCTTCGTGTGTGGTCTTCTTTTTTTTAGAAATAAAGATAAGCTAACCAAATCGTTATTAAGCTACATAAGCTAACTATTCAGCAATATTTTACAAAAATCAGATTTAAAAAATGTTATCATTTGGAACGATGGCATTAAAAAAACTGAAGCCTGGCGGAGAAAATGATCAAAATAATGAAAAAAAAAATCTCAGTAACCTTAAGGTTTTTTTTAAAACTATTCAGATAGGTTTTAGGTAATTAGGTGTTCTACCTTTCCCTTAAGGTTGATCCATTATTTTCGGGACACCCTGTATATACACGAAACTATGAAATATTCACAAAATAACACTAACATTATCCAAAATAGTACCTATAGGATTGCAAAAATTGAGGTTATTCGTCATTCGTTTTGTTTTTAATTTGTAATGTTGCCTTAATTAAGGTTTGCCTATGTTCTTAGATCAGATTAGTATCATAGTTTAGTTCACTCTAATACCTATGTGAATGACACATTTCATTCGAAATGTAAGACAAAATAATAATAGAAGAATATTATTGTTTGCGATGTGCAAACAATAATAACCTCTCATTCTATATTTTTAAGTGTTTTTTGAAATACAAATTTTTAACGTTTATTATTCTTTTAATTCTAAAAAAAAAACTGAAATAAATTCACCGCTATTGTAACCCTATGGATTGAAGACTGGCTATGACTATTTGAAGTACGGTTTTGCTCGTTCCTTCATTTCTGTCATACGTGGGAAATATTTTAACTGAAATAAATATTTCTTTATAGCAGCTCTATGATAAAGTTAGCGTATTTTAACGTAGTTCTCAGTTTATCAAACAATGCAATTCGCTTTGAAATTTTGTTTGGTGGTTTTCAATAAAGCTCGAACAAACAAACAGACTAAAATTCTAAAAATGTTACTTTCCTAATAAGTAATAACTAATGATAGTCCGTCCAATCAATCTACGGATTCACTATGTTAATTTCCAGACAATTGAGAACAGGAAAAAAAAGATCGTGTAGAACAATAAATTTTAAGAACGATACCGTTTTTTTTTGGATTTTCAATGACTAAAAAACAGTTTTTCGCTAATAAAACAAAAAGTTGAGCTTGTATCCAAAAAAAGTTTAATTGGAAAGTTGTACGTGATAAAATTATCTTTCGATTGATTGAGTGCAATATCGGTTTTTGCCTTATTACATGGAGAAAAATGCGAAAATCCGTTACACATCGCGTTTTTTCATTTAATAATAACTTTTCATCAACTTAGAAACTCGTTACTAGGACAAAATGTTGGTTTTGGCTATTGAAAACTGTAGTTTTTTTTGGCGCGCAATTTTGAAAATCGTTAAAAAAAAATTGTTTTGTGAAAAAAAGCGTATTCGTAAAATCGTTCATGTGCAGCTAAAAATGTCAAAATTTGAAGGTTAGGTTTTTTCGCTGTAATTTTTTTCAATTCAACATTTATCGAAACCAAACTACTATTTAATGAAAGTTTATATTTTTTAATACATTTCGAAAAAAAATTATTGCATAAAATATAACCATCTGGAGCCGAGAAATTTTTTTTTTCTTAAAAATTCCTGAGCATTTTCCCTTTATTGAACGCCTACGAAAATGAGACAGATTGCTTTAATGAAAAGTAATTACTAAATGAAAAAACGCGATTTTTAACGGTTTTTTGTATTTTTCTCCATGTATAAAAAAATCGATATTGTACAGGATATCAATCGAAAGATAATTTTGTCACCTACAACTTTCCAATTTAACTTTTTTGGATACAAGCTCTTTCTTAGAATTTATTGTTCTACACGATCATATTTTTTTTCCTGCCCTCAATTGTCTGGAGCATTTCCGTAGATTGATTGGGATATGAGTATCACAACGATAAACTTAGTATATACTGGCGTATAAACGTACAAAGAGTGCAAGTGATAATGTAATCTTTTACGATAGTGGCACGAGTAGGAAAAGGACAGCAAACGAGATGCTATTGTAACCCGTTTTGAATGACAGGTCGTCACAAGTCGTCACGCTGTGGAGAACGCTATTGACTAATTTTATTATTTTGTGTTATTCCCGTTTTATTTACAAGAAGTACTGTATTTTTCAATTATAATTACGTGTTTTAAATGTGATTGTGATATTACATATCGCAATAATCAAGGGAATCATTTATTGTTCTGTGTCGTCTATACGCCAGTATATACTAAGTTTTTAATGATAATTGAGTCAATCAATTGCGAACTACCTGTTATATCGTGATTAAATGTAATTAATTAATACACACCAATTGGAAAACACACCCTTTTATTTCTTCAATAATACCAACCAATACAAACTGACTGTTCGCTAAAAACGCGGGAGCTAGTGTTGCCCTCTACTTTACAATATATATAGCACTACCCATCTCCAGTTATGTTATAAATGTCATAGTCGCCACATTTGTTTATATTCCGGACAAAAATGACTTACAAAAAAAAATGAGCATACAATTTATTATAGTTCTCAGTTAGATCGAGTCGTAATCCGCGGTCGTTTATGTATTCATTATCCACTTGTAACTTCTAAACTTCTATATGGATTTCAATGCGGTTTTCGCTATACTAAAGAACATATAACGAGGAAGTTTTGTATGTGTAACACGTTCACATTTCCCCCGTCCTCCGTGCGAATAAGTCCTCGTGCGAAGCTAGGGGGGGTTGCTAGTATTGTTTAAAAATATGTAATAAAACATGACAAAAGTCTTCGATCTTCTTTAACATATTGACGGAGCAGTATGGCAAAAATTACCTGCCGGTAAACATGTCTCCTTTGCATTGCACAGGTGCAAAACGCCCATCTTGTAGGCAGCTTGCTGGTGATTGACACTCGTCTACAGGTGTTGGAAGAACGGTTCCTTCAAAATAGTTAATTACATTACGTTACCTTTTTTATTAAGCACATAATATCAGGCTCGTTGTATATACACTAATATACATTATGTGTATACTTACATGCCCATTTCACGCTATATAATTTTCGGATTGAGCAGAAAAATACGTTTGAAATGTGTTATAGAAAGAAGTATGTACGAACAAATTTCGAAGGATTCTGACAAAAATTTTTTTTTTTTAGAACTGCATTTGGCTTTAAGTTCAAGGTGGTTCAATCTAAACGATTGTCATCAGACCTATACCGGCAAAATCGAATGTTTATGTGAATGAAGAAAAATATAATAATATACATGCGTATCAGTTATCCGTATATACATACATATTAAATACATATCTTCACGTATATAGTTTACTGAATTTTTCACATGGGGATAAAATATGTAAGTATATATCATATATATCCTCACGCTGTATCCTTAACGGGACAGTTAAATAGGATGGAATATCAAGCATCGCGGTTCTTACTATATTTCTTTCTAGAATATGTATTATAATTTACTATGTAAGTATTTATAAATAGGAGGTACTGCATGAGATGTACCGGCTGACTAAACAACAACTCTTCATTTTCTCAATGCAAGTTTAATTTACCATGACAAAAATTTCACTTAAAACGGAGTATATATTATATATATGTATATTGTAGCCTGAGTTAAGTTTTATTGGTGGAACTGAATAGGAACGAGGACCTCTATATGTATTCACTTCAATCACAGAAAATAGTGACTTCAAAAACACAAATAATATTTTTACAAGTATAGGAACTTCTACATTCTTATGATTCAAACCAATTTTTTTTTTGCAATTAGTTTACAACTTCTTTGACGTTAATTATAACTATAATACGTTAATGAGTAACTCAAAAACCACCTATTTATAAATGTAGGCTTTATTAAAATTATGTGTTTTCGATAATAGGTTATCTAAGCGGCAACTTTGAGGAAGTCTATTATTTAAGATAATGTTTAGTTTTAAGTTTGTAAATATTAACATTAAGATATGTATGTACTGATTTATGTCAATAAAGATTATATAATTTGTCTGTATCTATCATCTATGCTTCATATTTATGCAAACAAATTTTATAATTCTTGAAATAGATATATTTACTTTTTATCCTTTTCTTACGGGATCTCAAGGATCTTGGATAGAGCCATTCCAGATTGGTATCCTCAACATCCTACTCTAACCAATTCAGTTTTTCAACGTGACAGAGGGAGCTAGCTTGTCGCTAGCCTTAGAACACATTCAGAAAAATATGCCGAACTGATTTGATTGTAATTGACTCCGAAGTACCAGGCTTAGCGCTTTAGTTTCATAAATTAATTGTTTCACAGTGCTCGTTTTTTTATATCACTATGTTAACATTAATATCAATAAATAAAACACTAATTTGAAGTTTCTTTTCCGGCAAAGATAATAACTGCTTCTCTTAACTTAAATACACAAGTTTCTAATATATTTAAGTCAGATAATTCATTTTCAATAGTTTTTTGTATTAAATGCTATATCATACCTGTCTGGCATCTTGGACAACAACCAAAGATACTAGCCCCGGGCACAAAAGTTTCGCCTGGCAAGCAGTCATTCTCATTCAAATCCGTAACACACGTCTCAGCCACTTGACACTGTGTCACTGTTTGTCGTATAAAACAACACACTAAAAAAATACTGAAATATAAATTTGTCTCGTTTATTGCCATATTGACCTTAAATATTGAATGTGTGAATTATATTGTCGTGACGCATTCAAACTGAAGTATAGGAAACATTAATTGCTGATTGAATTGTTATCTCTACATTATTCATTATTATCACAGGGACTATCTTATCAACATCATTGTAAAGCCGTCGATGAGCTGGAATCGCAATATTATGAATGTTCCTGGTGTTACGTACCTTTTGTTAAAAACAATGCAGTAACCTAAACTTTATGCACAGAAGAATTTGACGTAGTAGATAAGTAGACAATAGTGATTAAATTATGAAAAAGTTTTGGGTAGAAAGTAGAAGTGAACATGAATCATTTTTTCAATTTGTGTTCAAAGTTTAAAATTTCTGCATTTGTTATTTTGTGGAACGAAGTACTACACCATTTATATACATATATATTAATGTTAATAAATAATCCAATCATATAAAAAATGATCATTATTCTTTAATAAATATTGTCGGCAGTTACAATTTTTTTTATAACATTTTGACTTATAAATTGTTTTTAATAAATGGTATGCTTTCCGACATGTGTAATTAGTGATTTAAATACATTTTTATTTGAGTACTTTAGCCAAGTTATTAATTACTGCTTCTTGTGAAACTAACATAAACTCAAATCTTTATATTGAAAAATTATGAAAAACTATAAATCCTTAAAATGCTATTAAGTGTATTTAAAATTGTCTTAAAAAATTAACATTTAAAATCGATAATGAAACGAATTAAAGGCTGCAGTCAAATTTATATTCCAGTGATTTTTTTTATGAAGTCGATTGTGATTTAATTTCTCATGAATATTTATTACATGTATTTATTATATGATTATAGTATTTATTATATTTATCGATTTAGTTTTTTAGTTTCATTAGCTACTAGTCATTATTGTCTTATGCCTTATGTGCAGTTGAAATATACATACATATCTTCACGCTGTATCCCTAACGGGGTAGTCAGAGAGAACGGAGCGGCAGGAGTCGCGGTCCTTACATTTGAAATATATGTCATGTATATTGTTATAGCATTGTATTAACAAGTAAAAGAGTGGGGCGTTATCAGTGCTATCGCTATCTCAAGTTATTACGGGGAGAATAATCATGTTATGTTGAACGTCGCGCGGCAGTGCTTACTTCGCGTGCGAACCACCTGCGCTCGTACGCGCTTATCTCATTTTTCCTACAAGCGCGTTCTATTTGTTATTTTTCCTTATGTCATTGATCCTGTGTTTATTGTGATAAATCCCTTTTTTCAGATTGGATTAAAACGGGCGTATCCGACGAGTATGGAGGAGAGCAAGAAGAGACCTCATACAGGAACAAAAGTCTCTAAGATCGCCAACATTTTCCAAGGAATGCCGTCAAAAGACGAAGAAGAAATGCGCGGTAGTGATGTAACGGTTGTACGAACCGAAAGCCATTTGGCGCGGTTCAACACTGCTCGAGCTCTCTTTGAGAAATTAGGTGAAGAAAATCGTGGATTCAAAATTGAGAAGTCGCCATCTGCAGCGGCGAGTTTCGCAGGTACACGTGGTGCGCCTCCTACAGTACCTGCACGTTCTCGTTCTAGCTCTGCGGGCTCTGTTAGCCCGCCACGGCGAAATGTAACACCGACGCCGGTTGCGGCACCGACCATCAACGGTGATCGTATTTCTAACGGAGCTACGCAACCACCTCCAAAACCAACCAAACCGAGTGTTTTACCCAAACCTGAAAAACCTGATAGGCGATTTAATAAGGAACTTATTGAGAAACAGAAAAATTGGACTGCTCACTTTAATAAACCACGGTCCTCTCGATATGAAAGTGAACCGAAGGTAGACTCTAAATATCCAAGTGGTTATAATGACAGAAAGTCTCCAGAAGTAACGGAGAGAAGTGTTATTCCGTCGAGAGTGTACTCTCCACCATTATCACCTTGTGCCGGTGATATGCAAATAGAGCGCCCGACGACTCTTCCTTCCAGTTTAATTTCTCGAAGTATATCTGGTGCAAAATCTCCTAGTCCTATTAAAACTGTTGCCTCTGTGTCTTCTTCAACAAGATCTAATTCAATATCTCCCACCGCAAGGTCTGAGGCTTTCGTTTCGCCTTCCGTTAGAAAAGACAGTTCACTTGCAAAGGAATGTGTTGATCATACTTCACAGCAGTTAGGTTCATATGAAAGAATATATCCACGAAATAGGTCTTCAGTATCTCCACAAATTGAAAATGAAAACAATTTCAAAGATGGAGATGTATTGTCTAAAACTACATCCTCATTGAAATCTCCCGATGTTGTATGCAAGCCTATAGAAAGAATATCTCCTACACCTCTTTCACCAGTAGTACTAACTTCTGCAGTAACACCTGTTTCGTCACCACGTTACCACAAATCCCCACCGTCACCGCCTGTCCGATCACCTAAATTACCTCTCCCACCTCTTCCTCTTGAAGAGAAAAACACAGTATCTAATGATCGTGGATCACCAGTCTCCTCATCGTCCACTGAAAAACAAACTCCTCAAAAAATAGATATGACCACAGAAACTGTTTCAAATATAGTAGGTACTGTGACATCGAAAGTTATACAATCTCCCAGTAATATTTCAATTAAATCAATATCTCCGCCTCTACCTCACGAAGAGAAGGAAAGTAAATGTCTCGATGGTAGACAATCTCCTGCTACGTCAAGTATAGAACATTACGATCAAGTCAGTTCACCAAAGCCAGTATTGAAGAGTAAGAATCTAGACGAAAATATTTACGAAACAATAGAATACAATGGAGAATGGGAAGAAAAAATCAAGCATCGTTCTTCTACGCCGGAGACGCCAGCAGACGTTACCGTGCCTGTCGTAGAAACAACGCACTCTCCGTTAATTTCGCCGCTAGTATCTCCTGTACATCGCCACCGTTCTGCTTCACCTACAGTCGATGCCTCACCATCACCTGGTATGTGTTATAAATTTATTTTAGTATGTAAGTATTAGGTATATAGAACTATTTATTTTACACGAAAACCTACCATAAAGTTCCTTATCTGTTTGTTTTGTTTTATCTCAATTTTATCTTCTTGGAGAAATAGCATTAATTTCAAATACGCCATACTAACGTGGGTAAAAAAATAAATTGAGAATTTGTATTAAGTAATACAAAACAGCTTATTCAACCTTTTTGTTGCAAAAAATGTATTGCGACAAAGTCGTGTCGTGTGACAAATAAAATTTTTATGTTAAAATTATAACAATATTGATTAGTAATTACACATTAATGAAACAATCGCTTTCTCTTTCTGTAATGTAGTAAGTTATTGCTTTTAAATTGTTTGTATTCCTTTTATTTATCTGTAGTTCCATTACGTTTTTATCAATTGATTAATTTTACTGCTTATGTGACTTAAGGTTACGATGATTATGAATCTTCGAAACTTTAAGAAAACACTAAATTGTCTTAAGTATCGGTTCAGTAGGCGTCGATTGACGTACGTTTGGCGGTCTTGTGTTCGGTGGGTTCAATGTAATATTGAGGAAGTCAAGGTATTTGAGTCGTTTCGAGGCGATCCCGATTTAGATGCTCCGGCGCCGCCGCCGTCGCCGCCTCCGCCACAACGCAGTAACCCGAGCGACGCCGTCCTGCGCGCTCTCCTTTATTCGTTCCCTTGACGTCTTTAACTGGAACAGCAGTTCTTACTGAGTGCATTGTCTCTTTGATACTGTCAATAACTAGTTGCGTGTGTCTACTTTAAAATTGTAATATTACTCTGCGTTTAATATTACCTCAGAGTAGGTTTTGGGGTATGTTATTATTATAGAATGTCTAAATAACTGCAGTTTAATTACCAGTTTAAAGTTGTAAATGAATGGTGTCTATGTAATTGTATGTACTCATATATACATATATGACGAGTAATAAACTTTCATACAAAAACTTGCAAAGTTCGTTTCAAAGTTATTATCAATTCTGTTGTAATTTCGCAGTGTCCGAGCTGTTTTGCTTGTCCTCGTCTCAATCTGTCGGCGGGTGTTCGTTCTCCTCTCTCTCGACAGCATATAACGTTTTATTGGATGATATCTCTGTTCTCTGAAGTAATAGAATAAATTCTAAATTCTAAGTATCCGATTCTTTGTTTCTTTATTTGAATGTCAAGCTGTCGATCTATATTTTATACAAATACTAAAATCCCAAATTCAAAAGGACATAAATTCGGTCTAGTGTGCGTTGCCAAGCTTATCTTCGGTTGTGTTTGTTTACAAGGCATACTGACACCGGTGTCCAGCGGCGGCTTCGTTTGTAAATTGGTATTAATACATTGGCATTCTCGTTTACATTATTGTCTATTATTGACTTTTAATAATTTACAGTGTTAGGTATAATTTTACAGTGAAGTATCTATTCAACTCATTTTATTCGTAATTGGTTATCTGATAACTTCTTAGAAAGAACGACTTTTTATGTGGTGATAGTGAAACGAAAACAAAATACCTCGATACGAGTTTAACGTGCGCGTGAGTGTGCGAGGCGCAAGCGCTGGAACCGGTCTGAGATGGCGCGGTAATGGAGAGGGCGGCGTGCGCGCACGTCGCAAGCGCTCACTCAATATGCGCCTCTGCGGATGTTGTCTAGGTTAGTGCCAATATTGTTAGAACATGCCTGGCCAAATGACTATGACAATCGACTAAATCACATAATAAAATCACAGGCTTTAAAACTTTGCTACCGAATAAGGTTTCTTATCTTATTACAGATTGAAAAATTGTAATCTCAACAATAATAAATTATGGCTGTATGTACGTGTGACGCTTTAATTAATTCACGGTCTATTTGTAAGACATTAATTGAATTGCATCGGCTTCGGCATCGAACTGTATTTTTCTAGCCTAAATGCTATTTGTATATTAAGGTGTAATTCATAATGATGTGTCCATTTCTGGCTATTCGTATTGGTATATTATATGCTTACACGTTCTAAAACAATTACTAGGCGATTAACAATTTACAAAGCGAATTCGTAGAATTCGCCTCCTCTGATAACATTAATGTGAGAGAGAAATTCCGTTAGCTTTTGTTCATTTAAATATAATAGTTTCTCACAGAATTTACCTGTCACTTCTCATATTTATTATTTTAAAAGTTCTATTAAAATATCCTATTATTATCAAACTTATACTGTTACAGTTCTATAACACGTTCCATCCCCAGAGATAAATAGTGTAATAATATTAAATAGTACGTGTATTCTTTTAAACAGCGCAATCCGAATTTAAATCCATTCATTAAATTTTGAATGATGCTCAAACGAAAATCTAAAAATTTTGTTATGGTTATGAAACCTAATAATATAATTATAAACCTAATACGACATTTTTTTAAAAACGTCTAAATATTAAAACAAACTAATCTTTACACGCTGTCTGAATATGCTGTTTGGCGTGGGAAGACGTTGAACATAATTGTAACATTTGTTAATACTGCCATCGCCTATTTAGGAAGTCGTTGTTCTAAATGACTTCAAATACACTTGTATGGCACGATTGTAGCCATTAGACATTTTTGCGAAGCTTTTGATTGCGTGTTGATGCGAAACAATTTATGATATTGTATATAATATTTAATAGGTGATTATGATTAGTCTTATTTAAAAGTTCCGTTTTGAAAGAGCACATTTTTAATTTTTATATACATTGTTAAAATGCATTGGTACTTGGGACGCTTCATTTCTTCTGGAACGCTGCTAATTTCTCATAACGTTCGGGCTTCATGTGGCTAACTCATAATAATTAATAAAGTGGACATAGTTCTCTCTCTCTCTCACAATCATTAGGACATGGTCTCATCATGTGATCATCTAACGGTTCTTGTAAATGTTTTTTGTTGATTCACTTAAAGCGTGATTTGCATGCTTATATTGTTCAGAATATGTTTAATGAAAGTTCGTGTTTACCTACTTGTAATAGATTTCGGCAAAAGCACTTGTTTGTTTTCTTTGTTAATATTAAGTATGCAACTGATTCAGTAATTATATATTAAAACATATTTAAAACTCATGTCGCTCGTAGCTGAGCCATTGTTCATTATATTTTCATAAAAATAAAAAATTCATACCACGTCTTATGAGCATTTATTTGGAGGCTAGTCAAGGACGTCTCCGATCAAAGTTCTTTATTTTTAACTTTCAATAACAGATGTAAATATTATGTCCTCGTTGGTTAATTTTAACGTCTCCGTCATGTTTTATTTTATGGTCCTAACTTT
This sequence comes from Zeuzera pyrina, assembly GCA_907165235.1. NCBI lineage: Eukaryota > Metazoa > Arthropoda > Insecta > Lepidoptera > Cossidae > Zeuzera > Zeuzera pyrina. The sequence goes on from OU015629.1 coordinate 9,307,153, forward strand.
CGTTTTGTTTATTTGTATGAAAGGCACGTGTACATTGCAGACACCTGTAGGTGTGCGTGATGCGGTATTAAATTATGGTGAGATAAAAATAGTCTCATTGACCCAAATACACTATGGTACTGCTTCTGATTCTTCTTTCTACAGCGGATGTTTGGTTTACTTTATAGTAAAAATAAGATAAAAAATGTAAGGAATTGTGGATTTAATTAATAGGTAAGTAAATGATTCACTGTGCTTCAACAATAAACAATTTGACTTGTTTCATACAGTACTTGGGGACACTTCCGTATCCAGTCATACCTATCTTGAAAATCTATATCTATTCATAGTATAAATCAAAGTCGCTTCCCGCCGTCTGTCCCTCTGGACGCTTAGATCTTTTAAACTACGCAACGGATTTTTATTCGGTATTCATCAATAGATAAGAGCGATTCAAGAGGAAGGTTTATACGTATAGTTTAATATTATTTTGTGTTAATTTGTTGAAATAAGACGATAATTGAAAAACTCAAGCCGACTGAGAGGTTTCATCGAAAATGTCTTATTCCAAAACAATGTACGATGGAATTGTTCCTCTTTATTAAGACTACAAAAAAGTCAGAGATGGCATATGCCTATATTATACGGATAGCCTTCTGTAACCATTTTAATGTTTAAAAAATCGATACAAATTATGTGGGGTTGGGAAGCTATTTAGACGGATACGAGGAATTAGTGTCTACATTGCACCCGTGCGAAGTCGGGGTGGATCGCTAGTAAAATATATATTAAATTAGATGAGAATTACGAATAAGGCACGAAAGTTTAACATTCACACCGAACTTTCGCTAAAAATTTTATTATTCTGTAACTAATCAGTCGATAGATATTAAATAAAATTAATAATAATAATAATGCACTCAGACATTTCACACAGCGCCATCTATTCCCATGCTAAGCAGCACAGCGCTTGTGTTATGGGTACTAGACAACTGATATACTACTTAACCGTTGCGCCACGGAGGTCGTTATACCGTCTAACTTGGATACAACACATATTTATTGGAAATTTTGAATGAACAGGTTGTGTGTGTGTGAGACCTTTGAAACTCTTAATAACATAATATAAGACCCGTAGGATATACGACAATATGAACGATAAGCGTTTTCTAACCTTTGCAAAATTATCGTGCATTCATCTCGGATAAAAAAAATACATATTATCAGTATATATATTGAGTTTTGAACCTATTATAATAAGATTTGTCTTAAATATTTGTAACGATTACATTAAATAACCTTAACGATTAACCTTATTTTAATAAGGTTTATCTTAAATATTTGTAACGATATTAGAATATTTTTTTCACTCATAAAATTCAGAAATTTTTTGCAGGGTCACTTGTGTCCTTAGAACCCTTAAAACCAATGTATTGGTATTGCGATACCAATCTGAGTGGCAAACATTGTACAATTGAAACGATTGCTGGCGTTCGAAACTGCCACATGGCTACATATTATTGCGGCGGTTTTCATGCGGCTTTACGCTTCGTTTGTTATATGTTGTTAGTTAATAATGTGATAAATTCCCAAAATCTTTAGCTATTTTCCGCTCAAACTCCAAAAACCACCAATCGACACATGTTTCGCCCCTCAACGGAGCATCCTCAGGATATACCAGAGATAGGACTCGGTGAGCTAACCAGCACCGAATCACCGATTCGGTGCTGGTTAGGTTAGGTTAGGTTAGGGGCGAAACACGTGTCGATTGGTGGTTTTTGGAGTTTGAGCGGAAAATATCTAAAGATTTTGGGAATTTTCACATGAAATGGATTTCCGAAAAGTAACACCTGAGTCTATACAATATCTTAAATAATGTTTGACTACCGTATTAAAATTCATTACGCTAGATTACGTAGTATTTGTCATTCCATTCTATTAGCGTTTACAAAAATTGTTGCCACATGTCTATGTCCCCTGTTCACCTGAAATAAGGTAACTCGACAGGATGATTTAATATAATATTATAAAATATATTTATTTTAAATTATGGGTTACTGAATATTATGTGTTATATTTACTATAATATGATTATATTATGTAATGATTTTACTTTTTCCTTGTAGAGTAATAAATAAAGTTGAAGTATTCGTCTGTAATTTCGAAATAAAGGCTTTTTCTTAATCTCATATTTACACGTTACCAAACCTCCAAAATGCGAATGTTTAAATTTTTGTTTATTTGTTAGTCCGAGTTAATCTCTAAAACGGTTGAAAAGATTTTGACGAAAGTTTCATTAATACCATAGGTAGAGAGAGGACTTAAGGAAAAATATCAAACTTAACGCGGGTGAAACTGCGGGGACACAGCTAGTTACAAATAGAAATTATGATAGTTGTCACAACAGTTATACAAATATAACACTCGTATTGATTCACTCGATATTCTATTGGTGGGTATTAAAAAATCTATACCGACGATTACGATACCGACTATATCTATATAGACGTTGTCCTGCCCGCTGCCTGCTAAAAAAAATCCTAAAGCTCGATTACAGCACCACCTACCGGTTCCAATTGTGAATCTAAACCATCTAGAGACTCACGCAAGCACACAAAAAATTTCATCAAAGTCCAGCCGTTTAGGAAGATTTCAGTGACATACATACACACGTACAGGAGAATTATATAATATACTAACGACCCGTCCCGTCTTCGCATAGGTGAAAATTTTTTTGAAACTAAAAACTGTCCATGTTACTCGCTGATAATGTAGCTTTCTATAGGTGAACGAATTTTTGAAATCGGTGGAGTAGTTTTGAGTTTATCCATTACATACAAACAAACAAAGTTTACCTCTTTATAATATTAGTATATAATAGACATATAAACGTGGACGGTGCACTAATTTTGTATATTAGATGTTAAAATATGAAATTGTTCTTTCGTACATTTATTTAATCTAATTATTTACTCTCCTTGTCTATACATTTTCGGAATGTAAGCGGAGGATCATTTAAAGCTTTGCAATAGAACTCTGGGCCCCCAGAGTCCACAGCCTGTGTGAAGGCATTTTGTATGTACTGCTTCCTGGGAAAGAACATTTTTTTTACTTTGCAAAAAATTGACTAAATCGCGGAAAAAATGGTTGAGTTGAAAAAAAGTTGATTAAAAAGCGAAAAAGTCGGTTGGGACGAGTCGGGCGAGTATGGCGAATGGTTTCTAACTGCAGGTCTTGAAGTGTTAAAACTGTTTCTAGCAGAATGAGTAAGACGCTCAATGATAACGCAAGACGCGTTATCATGGAGCAATAATGGTGAGATCAATTGACGAGTCGGGGCTGCTTTGCTACGAGTTTCGCCATCATTGTTTGGAGTTCTGCGCAGAAGACATCTGCTATTATTGCTCGATCGGATCCGAGGAAGCTGTAGTGAATAACATAATGAAGTGACCACCAAACAGTTACCCTCGCTTTTCTATGGGTAAGCTTCGTTTTAGAGCATTGATGTGACATTAGATCAGGTTAGCTATTGCGTCGTTCGCTTGCGATTATCGTAAAGAATCCACTTTTCGTCACACGTCACAATGCGATCCAAAATGCCTTCATTTCTGTACCGGCTTAACAATGTAAGGCAAGCTTCAATGCGCGCTGCTCTCTGCAGATCAGTCAAATCATGAGGCACTCATTTTTCAACCTTTTTAATTTTACCGATTTGCTGCAAATGGGTCAATATTGTGGGTATGCTAACGTCAAAACATGCGCTAATTCCTCGGTAATTCGATTCAGATCAGCTTCCGCCATAACCTTCGACTCTTTGTTATTTACCTTAGTGGCTGGTCTGGTCAAGACAAGTCGAAGTTTCCACTACTAAAGCGGTTGAACCAAAAACGCACCGTACGTTCGTTAGCTATATCCTCTCCGAACACAGCATTGTCATTACGAGAAGTTTCTGCTGCGTTAGTCGCACGTCATGAGAGTCATAAGAGTCATAATTTCAACTTGATATCTCCACGCATTCCTGAGAAGAAGGGTTTCAACAGACAGGCAGACGGATAAACAAACGGACAGACGGACAAACAGATGGACAACGAAGTTATCCTATAGAGGTTTATTTTTTTCCATTTGAGGTTCAGAACCCTAAAAACAATAAGGTAATATACTCGTATTTAGTAATGAATATTTTGTCAATTGTGAATTATATAGCAATTCAATCGTTTAACAGACAGGGGTTGAAGGCGAGCATACGGCGGCGGAGGCTTTTTAAAGAACTTGTATTCGAAAATTACGTCTGATTTTCGCTGTATCCATCTTCACGTTAAGGATCGGAACACCTAAATCACGCCCGACAAGGTTCTGCATTCCGAGTTTAGATGATAGTAAATACATGAATTTCTAAACAAAATACCACTCGTTGCTCTGTGAAATGGAGCATACCATCAATAATAAAAATTACACAATAGAAAAAATCGGGAATTTTTTGCAAAACTAGAAATAACATTGTCGTATTCCGAGTACTGTGATTTAATAAGTCATAAGAACAACAAAACGTATATCAAATTCACAGTAAATCAATCAATCATCAAGCAACATCATAATCAAATCTGTTTTCCAATACAATTTACAGTTTTTTGTAATAGGTTATCAAATATACCACATTCTTTCGCACATTTTTTTATACAAATTAGTATTGGGACGCAGCCGCCAAACGTCTGCCTATGCTATCGTGAACACTAGGCTCTCGTTATCAATCGCCCGCAGGCTGTCAAGTTGATAGGTTGCGTCTTTGCGTATTGAAAATTCCGCGATATCTGATTGTGTATAAATACAAAAACTCACTAGTGCTACTACGTACTACTGTGACAAAAATAATTATGTACAAATAATAAAATTTTACAACAAATATGTAGATATGTTTTGTAATTCTTTGCTTATCCCCGCCTGCATCTATCAGAAATTTAGTGTTGAATAATAGTTGTCTCTTTCGGTTTTATTTGGCTACATTCTCCTATATTCGCATATTTTTAAGCTATAATCTGTCATTTTATAAATAATACATAACAAGTTGCATGAAAACCATGCGCAAGATATGGCTGCCGTTGTTAGAATGATGTAACAAATAGGTGAATTAACCGACTTATGAATGCTTCACTTTTGGGATTATTTTTTTATCTGAAACATTCATAAGATTAAAAAATCAAACCCGGTAAAGTAGATGTTTTTAGGACATGTTTTTGTAAAAAAAAAATTAAATAAAAATGTTGTTGCGAAGTTTTATGTCTAGAATATCAGGGTATTACTATTTAAATAACCGAATACATTTAGAGCTCCTATACATTGCTTGCCGATCTTCACTATAGTGGCACTTAAAAAAAAAGAACTGACATGTATGCGTTTATTGTTCTTTTGTCATTGGTCACATCTCAAGTACTCAAGACTCAACCGATACTCATGAATTTTTTGCCCTGACGAAGAATTTTATATTAGGTCACGTTAACTTTGAATATAACTTCGAATACGGCATTCGGGCATGAATTTTTGTGGAAAAATTCACCATAATACCTATTTCAATTGCGAAAGTTAAAAATCTACATCTTTTTTATTGAATTCTCAATTTAAGCACTGGAATATGTATTAGGTATGTTACACAATGTAACTATGTATTATATATTTTGTGCAGTGTGTGGTGGTCGCAAATCTTCAGAGGCGGAGGAGTCTCGTCGCGGCGGGTCCCGTGCGTCCAGTGTCTCTGACGAAGGCGGCTTCAACGAGCCTTCACCGGAGGTGGTGGCTAGACTTCGCCCCGCTGAGTACCGCGAGCCACCTCAGGTCACACGAGACTCACGTGATGACCCCGATACGCTTTCAGTCTTGCAACAAGTAAGTACTGACTTGCGAGATGGGTAGTACCCAGTGTGCATGTTTATTGTAACTCGCCATTTTTTTTGAATACAAACATGGCATACATTAAATATAATCGGCCTAATACTACAGGGAAATCTTTCATATGCAGCGTTTTTTTTAACTGGGACAATATAGAATCCGAATTCATAAGAGATACAGTATTATCAATTCTTTGGGCAAGCGTGAGATGCCTATAAAAATAAGCAAAATTGATAAACAATTTTTTTTACGCGGATCGACTGTTTCATGTAATTATCATTACATTCTATTGATGGAAAAAAATGTGGACAGCAGAACTTGGTCAAATTTAATAAAATATTTTCTCATCCAATACAGTAACCTATGGGAAAATCCGAATCCATAGGAGATACAAAGAAACCGTCTTAAGGATCATTCGGCCCCTTTTGTGAAATCAATTTTGGCACATAAAAATTTTTTGGTCAAGTTGTCCAATCAAAATTCGTAAAATTGACTATTTCTTTTTTTTAATGTAGATCGAATCAGTTTTACATAAACGTCATTTTATTGTATCGGACAAAAAAAATCTGGACTGCAGAAGTTGGAAAAATTTTATGAAAAATTTTTTTATGCAATAAAAGAATACAATGTACTAAACCATAGTCGACTTACTCGGAAACAATTCATTCAAAATTCCATAAATGAATTTCGTGTCTATACGTCTTACAGGAAATTCAAATATGGAACCCTTTATTTACACACAAAAAAATTTATCAGTTTGAATGAATTTTTTTTCGAGTAAATCGACTGTAATTTAGTACATTGAATTTTCTTCTGACATGAAAATTTTATAATTAAATTTGACCAATTTCTGCTGTTCGGATTTTTTTTACCCGATACAATAAAATGACGCTTACGTGAAACTGAGTCGATCTGCATTAAGAAAAAGAAATAGTCAATTTTACTCATTTTTATGGACTACTCACGGTTGACCAACAAAACGATAATGACAAAATTGTTTTCACAAAAGGCACCGAATGGTACGGTTCCTTTGTATATCCCATAGATTCAGATTTGCCCATACTGTATTGTAATGTACTGTGAAAAAATATTTTAGACCAACTTTTTTTCATCCTTTATAATGAAATAATATACTTACATGAAACTGAGTCGATCCGCATTAAAAAATTTTTTTTACCAATTTTACTAATTTTTACGGACATCTCACGCTTGACCAAAAAATTGATAATGTCAAAATTGTTATTACAAAAAAAGACCAAATGGTTCCTAAGACAGTTCCCCTGTATCTTTTATAGATTCGAATTTCCCCATACTGTCCCAGTTAAAAAAACACTGAATATAATTTCAGCTTCCGTATGTTTGTGTCCGCGAAATTCTAAAAGTAGTCGATGGATTAACTTGAAAATTGTTGAAAAATGTAAATGTTTGTTTGTCTAACCCGCGCGTATTATGACAAAACGACTAAACTAGTATTTCAATGATGACAATATTTAGCTAAATAAGTCTTTTTACGAAGCCGGGGCAGGTCATTAGTATATACCTTGATATAATATGAGGGCTGCGTGCGCCGCGGTCGCTTCCAGGACTCGGGCGTGGTGGTGAGCGAGGCGAGCCAGGGCTCTATCGAGGTGCTGGATAAGTCCACTACTAGCCAATGGAGCGTGTCGGAGGCGGAGGCGGCGCCCGGCGACGCGCGCGCAGAGTTGGGTCGCTGGGACGACGCAGACGGCGACGGTGACGGGGACGGGGACGGTGACGGTGACGGTGACGTTGAAGGCGGCAAGCAGCCGGACAGTATGACGCCCGACGAGGCCGAGATACTGCTCAGCTCCAGGTTACTGACCTTTGCTTTTTTAGGGTTACGTACATTAAATGGACAAACCGAATCCTTATAAGATCTCTCATGCGTCTGTCCGTCTATCACAGTCAATTTTTCACTATGCCAAACAAAATAACTTTTTGTTTGGCATAGTGAAGCATCTTGTTATTCCGCATATTAAGTTACACTAACATTAACACTAGTTAACATTTTACTATATTTATAAGTTAAAGAAGAGGAAAATTAGTTATTTGAACTCGACTTAACCATTCTCCTCATCTCTGATACTACTGAACCTAAAACTTTAAAACTCAGGAAATATAGGTAAAGCCTTAATGTTTAAAAGGAATAAATATAACGAAAGCTCTGAGTGTTATAGATTTCCAGAAAGTAAGTTTAGAAAACTGTTTTATGTAATTGTTCGGAACTTTCTGTGTGCGCCTTAAATCGCACTTGTTCCATTTTTCCCTATTTGCCTTTTTTTTCATTTTTTTAATATGACAACACTCAAGACAATTATGGGTTCAATAATGTTAGCAATTAAATATTTTGTTTTTAAGTTATATAGGTTCGTGCTTCTCTTAAAATTTTATAAATTCTTATAGTGTACGTTATATGTTTGATGATTATATATTTTTCATCTTAAATAAACTTGTTTTTCATACTTAAATGTACGCGAATTTCACTGAAGACGATTTTTTCAGGAACGAAACCCTCGCTTAATGCGGGGTATACTGTACTTCTTGACAGAGTGAGAGTGAATCGCGAGCGATAACGTCACTCGAATATTGTTTCGATACATACATAGGTCCGTTGACACTAGTAATTCAAACACCAACTAACTGCAGTTTGGAGATTCTTCCAGAAACGAACTTATTAAAGTATGAACTATAATAAGTGATACGAATATATTAAATGTATACGAGTTGATACGAATAATGATTAGTCGTGTTGAATTATTGATAATATTTAGATTATTTGCAAAAAGACAACTTACAGGAACTTGGAAAGAAATACTTCGAAGTGCTCTTAGCTGTTTATGACACCAGACGTATCTATTTTCAGTATAATAATGTGATGTGATTAACCTGTCGTCTACACCATTCCAGACACAAAACAATTTAAAAAACTTTCCTCTCGGAAAGTACTTTTGCATGATGCAGAAAACAAACACTTAGAGCCTGGATTGTTTAACTAGGTTGGAAATACATCCATAAAGATAGCCACGCTGTGAAAATATTTTATGAGAGAAAATAGTTGTTATTTCGCCATGTTTTATCTTAATTAACTACTTAAACGTATAATTACATTTTTGATGTCATTTTTTTCCGTGAACCAGTATCCATTACCGATAACGTGTAGTAAGTAAATTATTGCATGTTAGATGATGAAAATAAAATATGTACCTACCCTAACAAAACAAGAAATTCTAACAGTAGTAAGCAATCATAAGCTTTAGGGCAAAGTGGCATACGAGCACGACTATCTTTTGGACATTACTATGAATATGTATTTTAGGTTAGTAAAATTTAATAGACTATAAACATTGAATAGTTTGTACGTAACAATTCAGATGAGAATATTTTCTTGTTTTATACTTTTTAGAGCCTGATTTTTTAGTAGTCGGGTTTTAGTTTTTGAACATACTTTTTATTTAAATTATTATGGGGTTATAATTTCTCAATAAAGTATATTTGCAGAGCCACTTTACATTTTTTATTCAACTTTTTGAAAATTTAAAAGTAGAATGAAAAATCATAACCCTCCTTTTTGCTTCGACGTAGTTGGGTAATTTTTTTTAAAGTAGAATAAAAAAATGAAAACAAATAAAGTTATTCCTATAATCCTAATATACAAAACATTTTTTTAGTTCATAACTTTATGTCCTCTAGAGGGCGCCATATACAATTTAATGTGACTTAGAGCTTATAATCAGCGGACGATCAAGACACATCCAACGATACCTCATTTGTCAAATTATGATAAGTAATTTAGAAGTTATGAGGGAACAGATGAACATACATACCGGTCAAAATCATAACCCTCCTTTTTGCTTCGTCGTAGTTGGGTAAAAAGTACTGGGAAGATGTGATGAAAAATAGAATGCTGTAATATAGCATAATTTAACAATGTAGTAGTTATATTATCTCTGTAATCAAAGAAGGTCGATTGAACTAATGTAGTCGTATCAGCGCGATTCGCAACACGTCTGTGACGTGTTGCCAGTGTTAACATAGTACACAATGGCTCACTTCATGCAACATCTTTATACTGGGCGATGTAATGACATCATTGTCGTATAATACTTTTAATATTGAATGAACATTCCAATTGTAATATTGCAAATAACGTTATGCTTTTTGAATGCAATTTTGTAATTTCTTACCTTTTAATTTCTTCTAGCCTTTCTCATATTCATAAAATTGTATTAAGTATTGTTTCAGTTTACTTTTCTTTTCTGCATGAAAGCACTCTATTTCTTTACTTGCAATTGATATTTTCCTGTATATTAAGTTGTGTATGCTGTAATTTATGTTGTGAGTAGACAGACTAGTAAGCCCTTAAGGCGACGCATTGATAAACAATAATTTGATCTAAATGAGACCTTCTGCTCTATGCAAACTTGCACGCAATAGCTTACGAAAAATGCGAAAAAACAGTAATTTTCCTTTATTTTAAAAACTATAATTAATTTTAAAAAATCCAGCTGGTATTTTGAAGGATATTTTCTAGAGTAAACTGTACAGAAAATTTAGAACATAAATCGGTCCCGTTACTCCGAAAAATGTGAATCTCTGTTTTAAAAGAGATTTCTTTGATATTTTTTTTTTGTTTTACAAAAGTTAACCAATCGTGTATCGCAACTGGCAAAATGATGTCAATGAAATGGAGAATCAGGTTACCAAATGTCATATTCATACGTTTTGTAATCACTTAGAAAAATTGAGATCCCTACCGTCGAAATTTCCAATGCGTCGCCTTAAATGGTGTTTTGAGTTATTTTGTAAACAAACGTTTTGTAAACAAGACCTTACGGGATGTGGGACGATTTGCTGTGATCTAAGCCATTCATTGGTCACATCGAGATCGGATGTTGAATATTCGAGAGCAGAGAGGCGGAGAACTGTGGGCGTGGTCGTTGTTTAAGTAATATATTACTAAAATGTGGGCAGTAACAGGTGCTCTCTTAAGCATCATTTTGGGCTTTCTGGTCTGTGAGTAGATAATCAGCTAGTTTTATTTTTAGTTTTATGTTACGCTTGGTATATATTGCATATTGTTAAATGTCTTATTTTTATCATTTGCATGCTACCTGTCCGCACAACGCTTCATTCTTGACTGATCACATTGCAGTATTTTGGAGAAAAAACTTAGGTAAGCTCGGACCACCTCCTAGATATTCCTTTACTCTTTGCATTTATAGTATTTGGTGCATATTTTCCTGCAAGTATTTTTCTTATTTAGTTGCCAGTTGTTTCACGAGCTGTATTACTTTCATATTAGGATTTTATGGTTTATAGTTATATTATTCTATCTTCTGTTTATTTTGTTGTTAATTAAAAGGTATTGGACAAAATGAAGTGCGACTATTTTTTTAAATATAATGACTAAATTACATTACCGTTTACCTATTTGAAATTGAATAACTTACAATTTGACTAAGATATATGTATCTATTATAATTTGTTCCAGTTATAGATAATCCTGAGAAATTAATATTAATTGCCTTATTGTGGTGAAAAATCTAAAGTTGCTTTATTTTTTTTCCATTTTGAATTGGATAGGACTATGGACTATTGCATATGAAATCGATAACTATTTTTGAAATACTAAATAGGTAAAACTGTGAAGTATTTTACTTTACCAACCCATCACTATATTTTTGGAAAATACAGATACTATACGTGTATATTAAGCTACAATATAACGTATATGATATGTCGATTTTGAAATGCGATAATCTGAAGCATTCGCAAAGATGTGGGTATGGTTTGCAATTCCAGACAAGAAGCTCTGCTGTCGGACGAGCAGGCGCAGGAGATCGTCGCGATGTTGTCGCCGCACGCGCACGATAATGGCGTGTCGCTCAACGACAGCTACCAGTCTGTGCTCTCCTACGAGAGGTTCGTACTTGACTACATTTACTCACTGAATAATATCGTACATAGGTCGCCGGTGCATGTCCGGCTTGAAGGACCATATGTGGTATTAAAATAGTAAAATTGAACAGTCGACAAATAATGAAAATGTATTTTGTTTATTTGCACACATTTATAAGTTCCATTTTAGGCTTCACTAAATAGGATAAAAATTAAACGTAGATTAGTTAAGGCCTCTGTCCTGGCTTAGGGACCACAACTATATAACATTAGTCAGTTTGAAATACCTTCTTAAGTATGGAGATGCTCGATATGAACGCCATTAATTCACTCCTGTAGGTGAACTATTTCAGCTATATTATCTAACACTTAAGCGTAGGTTCGAATCCTACCGCTGGCGCCATGTAATACTGTCAGGTGAAAATAATAAACAATGTATAGAAAGATGGATTACTTCATATGAAATAAGTTTACTTATTTCATAAGAAGTAGTACTTGCTTGCTAGAAGACCACACGAATTGTGTTCCTATTTCGATATATGATTCGACTATTTTTACTCCATTTACTGGTCTCATGTTATTAAGGCGACGCATTGGAAATTTTGACGGCAGGGATCTCAATTTTTCTAAGTGACTACAAAACGTATGAAAGTGATATTTGGTAACCTGATTCTTCATTGCATTGACTTAATTTTGCCAGTTGCGACCATTGAGTACCTACCTACAACGGGAGTCGCGACTCACAGGCATTCCCCTCTGTCAAGGTATAAGTATAGAACTAGCCACCGCACAATAAAAAATAGTTTTGAATCGATTTGTTACTATTTCTATAATCGAATTCACTGCGTCAAGTGCCTCAGGTGTCAGGAGGTGCAACGAAGAATCCACCACATGTAATTTAGCCAAAGACGGAATTATATTCCATAATTAAATATAATTTTTGTATCAAATACTAGTTTTCCATCTTAATATATTTTTTCAGAATCGTTTCACTAAATCAATTTACCGATCTCGTCATGACATATTTTGACTCGTTCGAATATGTTGCATTAACTTGTTCAGCATTCTAGAGTCGTATCGTAATGTTTGTCATACAATAATGAACCTTGAATTGGTTTAAATTCGTACCTTACCGTTTTTATTTGCCGAATTGTAGAAAGCACTCGCATACCTAGGCGAAAATGTGTGAGGAGAATGATGAGATTTGAGGAAGCGAAAGTGGTGTGTAAGGACTGCGATTCCTGGCGCTCCGTCCTCTCTGACTACCCCGTTGGGGATACAGCGTGAGGATATGTTATGTTATGTTTAATTGTACAAAATATGACGTACTTAACTACTTAACTTAATATAGACTCCCCAGGGAGTCTATATTTTTAGCTAATATTTAATTATAAACCTTAACAACAACATTTTAACATTCTTAACAATTAAATTGTATAAGAAAGAAAAACATTTCGTGGTAGCATTTAATTTTAGACTTTAATGTATCACGAATAAAATTTCAATCAAGTCATTTCTACGTATTTGTTAAATAAGAGATATGTCAACGAATTGTTTGTGCGTAAGCCTAAAGACACAACTCATCATTCAAGCGCGGATCCAGTCCTCAAAAAAGGTTGTGGTCACGGCCACCTAATAATCGGCCAAGCGCGAATCGGAGACGGACTCGCTAACGATAGAAATATTGCATTCCCATAGAGGAAACTTACAAAAAGGATGACGCCGCCCGTAGCAATTTGGTGAAAATTACAAAACTAAATGTGAGTTTGTATGCACATCACAATATCACATCTAGATTTAGCACAGAGATTTAACTACTGTCACTACTGAACCGAAGTAAAATTAAAATACACTTTAATTTATGAATAATTTTAATAAGGTTGTATGTAAGTTAAATAACAAAATCAAGTTTGCGTTTACGTCTTTTGTGAATATTTAGTAGAGCAAGCCCTGTTAACCTTTCCTGAGCCATTGTATCACGCAACCAAGATTTGACTGCGTAGAGTTGAAAACGATCTCTCCGCGGTAGCTACGCTAACCGGGAGAGTCGCCAGAATATGTAGTAACATTTTAATGTTTGGGTACAAATCTTGGTCGCATGCTTCAATAAGATGAGGTACCAATTCTTGTATGGCGGAACTGTTCTCATACTCCTATGACATTATTTGGTCTCGGAAAAAAACTTTCAACTGAAATAGGTCGAGTAAAAAAAAATAAAAAAAGAGGTTATATTTACAAACGTCGAACATTACAACTACTACAATAGTGTCCAAAATAAAAATGTTACACGCCGCGCGCGCGATACCGCACCCAAGGAGTATCACTCAATCAAAATATTAACATGTAAATTTGGTAAGGTTATAAGCTCGCTGTGTGTGTGCTGCGCTGAGTTTCGAATCACGCACGGTTCATTGCTCGTTTTTTTTAGGGATTGGATATAACATCAGCATAATTCAGCTTGTCGACCTCAATTAAGCTTGTGGGCATGCCCATCGTGCCCACAATGCTGGATCCGCGCATGTCGTCATTGCGTTTGAGTGCTCCCATTTGCTTGTGGTATTACCTCTCCTCCCACAAAAAATGCCAGAAAATTTTGTATGAGAAATAGCGCGTATGTCGCCTCCCGTTGTAGGTACTGAATGGTTGCGACACACGATTGGTTAACTTTTTTATACAAAAAAAAATATTAAAGAATCCTTTTATAAAACAGAGGTTTACATTTTTCGGAGTAACAGGACCGATTTATGTTTCAAAATTTTCTGTATAGTTTAATCTAAACATATTCTTCAAAATGCTAGTTGGATTTTTTTAAATTAATTATCATTTTTAATGTTTTTAAAGTAAATGAAAATGACTGTTTTTTCGTAAGCTAGCGCGTGCACGTTTGCATGGAGCAGAAGGCCTATTTTATATTAAATTATTGTTTATCATTGCGTCGCCATAAATCATTATATTTTATACTATTCTGGATCAAGACGCTAGCTTGCTACTAATCTGCTTGCTTAAATTTTTTGTCTTGAAGTTAGTTGCAAAATTAGCATAATTGTACTGTCCCGTCTTCATTTACAAGCCTGTCACTTGGGCATTACATTAAAAATTACTTATCGTAGATTTTATTAATATACATAATACCTACATATGTATATATTATAGTAAGCCGAGAGCCTTAAATGAATGAAGAGCTATGTAAAATTGTAGCATGCAGTCAGTGGACGAGAGCTACGAGTTCGTGTCGTTGGAGGCGGAGACGGGCATGGCGGGCGGAGATCACAAGCAGGCGCACGAGCCGGCCGGCGAGTCCGTGCCCGCTCCCGCTCCCGCGCCTGCTACCGCTCCCGCTCTCGCCGAGGCCCCCGCGGCCCCGCCCGTGGCCGAGCCCGCCGTCTTCGACCACTACCCTCCGCACTCGCTCAAGGAGCTCGGCGAGGAGAACGGCATACACTACTTCGAGGATGGACACTTTTATACCGAGGTACTGTTATATGTAGGTGGCTGTAATTATACAAGTCCTAGCAACCCACCCCGGCTTTGTATGGGTAGCAGAGCCATTTTGGACAGGACTTTCGTAAAATCTGTTCTTAACGAGCGTCTACACCGCGAAAAGAGTAACTAAATTTCAAGTCAATCAGACCTGTAGTTTCGGAGATCTCGTGATGAGTCAGTTACTGAGTGGTATTTCGCTTATATAGATATAGATTGTCAATAGACTATTTGAATATTTCATAAAGAACATATTATATTCTTAATGTCAACGAAAGATAGATTTAATAAACATATAATTAAAACATAACCAGAAAATGTATTTACTATATACATGTAGATCGGATTCACCTTTCTTGTCAATATCAAGTTGTATTACAAATTTCAGGTGGCCGGTTTACCACCTATCGAAGAGGACGAGGATGACGATTATTACCCGCCAGTATTTGTTAAGAAAAGTACCAAAGTTAAATTCAGGTAGGGTCATCACTTTTTACATTATTATATTTAATTTCTGCAGAAGCTTATACAATTTTAATTTATTACGTTTCCAGTACGGAACCAATGCGGGTATTTTCTACGCATTCTGTGCGCGAATATGATCGCCGTAACGAGGATGTTGATCCCGTAGCTGCGTCAGCCGAGTATGAGCTGGAGAAACGAGTTGAGAAAATGCACGTTTTTCCTGTGGAACTAGTCAAAGGAGCCGACGGTCTCGGTCTCTCTATTATTGGTTTGTGTTATCCAATTGTCATTTATGTATTATTCAAATTGTGGCAATTACTTGAGTCCTATTTTACAGGTATGGGTGTGGGCGCGGATGCCGGTTTGGAAAAACTGGGTATATTCGTGAAGACAATTACAGAGAGTGGTGCGGCGGCAAGAGACGGCCGAATACAAGTCAACGATCAAATTATAGAAGTTGACGGAAAAAGTTTGGTGAGCAGCATATGAAATGATTTTTTTTTCACCCGTATGAAATGGATTTAAACAGCTAGATATTGCAACTCTCGAATTATCTTGACAATTTCAGTATTCTAAACTGTCTCGATTTTTTTTGTTTTACTAATTTAATATGTTTTTATTTAAAAAAAAGATCATCGTTCTTTGTGTCATTGAGTAGTTTTATTGCCTTCATAACCTATGACCTTTCGTTAAAAGAGCAAACAATGACATTGAACAAGACAAGTTATTTTATGAAATCACCTTTTGCCACTAATATGGTGGTTTATATTCTTTAGGTGGGAGTAACTCAAGCTTATGCTGCGTCAGTATTACGCAATACATCGGGTCCGGTGAAGTTCCTTATCGGTCGCGAGAAAGATCCGGAAAATAGTGAAGTCGCGCATCTTATCAGACAGTCTCTTGCCGCCGACAAAGAAAGAGAAGAAAGGTCAGTGGAAATTTAATTTACAGTCCATCTATATTGTTATCGGTAATTTTCAAATCAATAATCAAAACTAACTCATTAATTGCATCATTTATTAGTTTCCTTTTAATAATATGGTATATAAATATATTTTGCTTTATTTTGCAATTGAATCGGATCTCTATTAAAATTAAAATAATATCCACAAATGAAAAAAAAATAATTTCTTAGCAAAATATAGTATTTATTGTCTTTTAAAACTAAGTGGCGGGAATGAACTAATGGGAGATGCCATTATCGGATTGTGACGTCATAAATTTGCAATGTCTAGTGCTAGGAGTGAGATATAGACCTTATCCCCACTTGAGTTACTTGACTCAAAGCTAATACCATCCGTATTTTCATTGAAATTCTTTCTAATATTATTTCATGTAACACATGTCCGTTAGTTTATCAGGAGTAGTGAACGATCCCGTTGTATACGCATAATATATAATAAATAGTATAGTGGATACAGTGTTTGGTGGCGCAGGGCGGCGCGCGAGCGGCAGCGGCGGCAGCAGGGCGAGGAGGAGGACGGGGGCGCGCACGGCGCGGACGGCGCGCCCGCCGCGCCCGCCGCCTCGCGCCTGCCCGACGTCGCCGAGATACGGGCGCTGTTGCACGAGGTAGCGCCACGTCCGCCTCACCCCTTACCGCCCCCCACCGTCACCCCCTCCCTCACCGACCCTCTCACCGCCCCCCTCACCAGCCCTCACCTTTTTTTTTATTTTTATTTATTTTATTTTTTTTTTCAAATAAACCCAATTACAAGGTGTTTTTGAACGTCAAATCTACTTTATATATACTAAATGTATGACAAAACGTGATGTTCTCCGCATCTTACACCCAACACAACGACCCCACGTATCCAGCCCAAAGTAGGCAATTTTGTTACGCAGAAGACGAGTCTGCCTTCTTTTCTGTACATTCTCTGTTCATGTATACATATTATATCCACCGTCCCGATATCGCCATTTCAGTGTCATCAAATTTCGGTGAAACCTCTATCTCAAGATTTTCAGAAAATCGATCTAAATGTAAAGAAATTCGTTTAAACTATAGGGACACTTCTCCACCAAAAAGGCTTTCAACTTATTTTTAAATTTAAGGTCCGGAAGGGCCTTCATATCTGACGGAAGTTTGTTGTACACCATGACAGCATTAAACCTCACGCTTCTCTTAAAATTTGCCGTTCTGCCTTTGGGTATAGCCAGTATTGGTTTCTGCTGGGCTTGTAACCTCTCGCTCTTAAAATTAGGTCTAAGTGGAAATTTGTCAGGGTATCGTCTAACCTTCTCCCTTAACCATCTCCTTCACCCCTCCATCATCCCCCTCACTGACTTCATTTTTGATTTTGAATAAGAGTAACTTAAAACTGTATTCGGTGTTCAATGTTTTCAATGGCTCTGTTAAAAGTTCAAAATAGCACATTGTAAGAAAAAACGAAATAAACAGTGGGTGAACGCCTTTGGTGTTCGTGCATAAGCAGACATCGCCACTGTCACAGCATCTAAGGTTGTCTCAATTTTTTTGGTAATTTAAATGAAATACAACTATATTTTTAGTGTTTCTTCACATTAACTTATTACTCTTTTACAATGCTTCATACATAGTACAATGGTATACAACGTTTTATATAAAACTGTAATTATTGTTGATAATATAATCTGTGAATCATAGCCAAATTGACCTATTGAAAATGGGTGATTGACAAAGTTTTTAGATTTAATGTATTTGAAAGCGAGATGATGATTTGTAATCTCTCAGCACATGATGCGCGCACCAAAATTAGCAAAATTAATCACGTAAAAACAACACGCGTTAACCCTGTGAGACAAGTCCCGAGCTACTAAGACGGCGCCGCGGCGTGGGCAGCTTGCGACAGCCAATATCGTGCGATATCTGCTGTCAAAACGAGAATTTGTGTAATATAATTTGTATAGTGGCGCTAAACCTACTGCGAAAAGTGCATTTTACGGTCATAGAATAATAGATACGCAATCGTCATGATACCAATTTTTTATTACAATTAGTCATCGCTTGCGCAATGATTGCGTGGCTGTCGCTGTCTGCAAATTGTTAGATAATAACCCCGCGGGCTCGCCCTATCCGTGGCGAGTGTATGGCCTCTTGCGCAGGTGGTGGGGATGGAGGCGGGCGGCGCTCGCGGCGAGGCGGTGGCGGCGCGCGTGCGCGAGTGGTGCGCGGCGCGAACGCCCGCGCCGGCGCCGGCACCCGCGCCCGCGCCCGCGCCCGCGCCCGCGCCCGCTGACCAGCTGCGGCTCGCGCTCGCCGCCGCCGCGGACACCGCGCAGCGCACGCAGCGCAAGTATGACAAGGTAATTACACAGTATAAACCATACATTTAGTACATACTAGGATACTAGCATGTAGATAAACATACATCTCGTTGACGCGTGAAGATTTGTAATTTGTCAATATCACATGTGAAATAAATGATCCTCTTAATTATTCCGATATGTAATATCACAATCACATACAAAACATGTAACTATTATTGAAAAATACAGTACTTCTTTGAAGTAAAACAGGAATAACACAAAATAAGAAAATAAGTCAACGGCGTTCTCTAAAGCGTGACGACTTGTGACGACCTGTCATTCAAAAAGGATTACAATAGCGTCTCGTTTGCTGTCCTTTTCCTACTCGTGGCACTATCATAAAAGATTACATTTTTACTCGCACTCTTTGTAGTTCCGTGTCCGCCGCTGAGTCAGTATTTCAACTACCTCTCGCAGCGATATATCAAGACGATATCGAGACGAATTAAGAAAACTACTGCGACGACTTTAGATAGAAGACTTCTGCGATTTGGGATAGTTGTTTGTGAATGAAGCGTGTACCTTCGGTGACTACTACGCCGAGTACCTACTTCGAGGGGCGACTGCGAAGACTAGGAACCACCGTAATTAAGTTCGCGTGTTCTTGACATCTGTGTGTACGAAAAGAAATAAACTCTTTGCACTCTTAACCAGCATCTTATTACTCACAGCTCGTAACAATAATTTTTTGCTAACATGTCTTCTTCTACCTCGACTTTTAAACTTATTGATCGACGCGTATTTTGTCTCTACCGTAAATACCAAAAGTTAAGAAATAAACTGTCTTTAAATTTGATTAAAAATTAACCTAATACATTAAAGAATGATGAATACAAGGGATTATTTCTGGGAATAAACGGTATAATATTGTAAAAAAAGACATCGTTATTGTACATTTAGATTATAGGCGTGAGTTAGTAGTGTTGTACATACGTGCGCAGGCGCGGCGCGCGCTGCGAGAATGGCGGCGCACGCGCGCGGCGGTGCGCGCGCGCGAGGAGTGGTGGAGCGCGACGCTGCGCGACGCGCACCGCGAGTACGCGGCCGCGCTGTCCGCGCTGCACGACCGCGTCGCGCGCCTCGAGGTGCTGCTGCTGGTCAGTGCTCGCCACGCCGCACACTGCACGCTGCACACTACACACTACTCGCCGCAGACCGCACTCTGCACGCTACTCACCATGCACTGTACGCCACTCGCCGCACACTGCACACTACTTATAGCACACTGTTCTTTACACTGAATACCGCGCTCTCTACACTGCACACTATACACCGCACTCCACTTACCACACACCGTACATTGCGTACCGCACTCCACTCACTGCACACTGCACACTACTCACCACATATTGCATACTACACACCGGGCTTAGCTTTAGACGAACTACGTAAAATTATCTGAAAAAGTTTTGACATCTTAACATAGATTCTAGAGGCAAATAAATGTTTTTTTGTCGTACGATTCTCTATAGAAAGGGAAGACAAAGGGATCTATGCCCATACAGCCGACGTCTTCAGCAAAAATAAATATATTCTTCATCTCATTTAAACATAGAACTTTTGAAATGTGTGATATATGTTAATAAAGTTCAAATTAAAACGTGACTATTTATAAAACTGACGAAGTCTTATTAACTTTTTAAACTAACGAAGTTTTTTTGCTAATGGCTTTTGTTATCGCCATCTATAACTGCATATGTGGAATAGGTGCTGTCCATTCGTCGGGTAAGAAAATTCCTTACCTACCCTCATTTTCCCTGTTCCCTTAACACGTCTACACAAAAAGAGGTTCGAGTTGGACGGTCACGCGAACCAGCAGCCATTTTTGGTTCTTACGCGTATATTATCTATCCCGCTGAAGATTAATTGTGCCGTTGTTACTATATCTCTACTATCTGTGTATGTGTTATTTGAACGTTGCAATACCAATAAAGTAAGGTGCCAAGTCCGTGCACGGACACAACTTAGCGCAAGGTCCTCTGGAGGGTTCCCAGTGCCCTGGACGAGAGACGTTCGAGAGACCGGCAGCCGAAGGCTAAGGTTAGTGGACGTGTTTTCCCTATTTCCCTCTTATTCCGCCGAGGACAAGCGCCTGATATAAACATACAGTCCACTGTTCTTAAACCGCCGTTTTGCTTTTAAATTATAGCACACCTGCCGCAACAACTTTATTGTGGCTTTGTGACTTACTATTCACACTGTATCAACGCCGTTTTATTATTAACACTACTGAATGTAATTTGTAAGTAATTCCGTATTAAAAAATACAAATTATAAAAAATGTTAACTTTCCCCCCTCTCCGGTATTCTCTGCAATCCCTAATTAATCCTCCCTATGAGAACACTCTTTTTGGGTAGGTTAGATTAGGTTAGTATGTGTACCACAACGCGCAAGAAGCGAGCGAAGCGAGCGTGCCGCGGCAGCGGCCGCGAAGCGCAAGAACAGAATCGACTCTATAAGTACACTTTTTGAGTAGGTTAGTATGTTCACCATAATGCGCGAGCCGAGCGAGCGAACTGAGCGTGCCGCGGCAGCCGCCGGCGAAGCGCCAGAGCAGAATCGGCTCTATAAGACCACTCTTCTTCCACACACCGTACACAGCACACCGCAGTTTGCATACTGTACATGTAGCACACCCACGAAGTAAAAGCGAAACGAAGGTGCCATAAAGAATTTTCCTCATACAAACCAGTGTAACAATATGCTGGTTGAGGGGGACGCGGAAAAAATGGAGGGGGATTGCGATTCTGCCGCCATCTAGCGAGTTGTAGCAATCTCATTGTGTTGTGATTTTTTAAGTAGTTTTATTATTGACCACCAGATGAACAAAATACATTCTCGATTCAGGGACGTACTTAGTGATTAATCGGTAACTCGAAATTGCATTATTCAGACACTTTCATATTAAATTATGAAATACTTATACATATTTGTATTTAAGAGTGAAGTGATATAAATCCATAATGTATATTATGATGGAACAGTTAAGCGGAGCGATGTACATTTAGATTTGCAAAAATTTGTATTGTGATACAGCGTATGGTTTGATACAGCTTGAGAAGATAAGTATGTATGTATCGTGCGTGTTGGGGACTGAATAACGGTCTAGAATAGCCATTTTTAAATTAACGTTTGTCGATTTGTTTGTATGCGCATCATGCAATTGTTACTGTCCCTTTATTTAAAACGACGATAGTACAGATCGCGCCACAATAAATGAGACTTGACAAGTGATAGTGGTGGGGCGTCCACCTAGATGCACGCTCTTACGAAATTGTAATGTGTGTTTTTAGGAATTTTCTTAGTTTTAGTTTCTTCATGTATTATAAATCCAAATGAATTAATTACATAGTAGTGTCGAACTTTTATTTTCTTCTTACATAATTTAACAAGCGCGAAGTGGCATTGCAGGGCGATGACATGTAAGCGGCTGGCGAACCACGCGTTCGAATTTCTTTATATTCCAATAAAATGCAGTTCAGCACTTTTAGTATCGCTAGCTCCGCTACATATTTATTACCTTTAGAATGAAACCGACGTAATTTAAAATTTTAGAATTTTAGATTAAAATAACTTAAAATACAATACAATACAATACACTTTATTGCACCATAAATATACAAAAAAAACAAATGATCAAAAACATAAAAATATAGTACAAAAGGCGGCCTTATTGCTGAACAGCAATTTCTTCCAGGCAACCTTTGAGTTATAGGATATATATTATGAAAATAGGAAGGCGACTAAGAGGAATCAAACTATCATAGATACTTTAACTATGCTTTAAATACATATACATACATACATATAATTACATAGTATACCCATTGATACATACATACACAATACATACATACATATAAATACAATACACCTACTACATAAATATATTAACAATAAGTACATAGTGCACAGCACATTGTTATAAAAAGTATTAGGAAAGCTAATTTGACAGAAAATGTTCCTTCACTCGCTTCTGGAATACACTGAGAGAAGAAACACACTTGATGTCCTCAGGCAGTGCGTTCCACAAACGAGTAGCTCGCAGAGTAAAGGAATTGGAATAGAAATTAGAAGCGTGAACTGGGATATTAAGAGTGAGCATACGGGAAGGTCGAAGGGTTCGAAATTAAATTAATTAATAAAATTAGGTTAAAAATACCTACTACTTAATTTAATAAAGTATGAACTTACCTGTCCCATTAGCAACATATTTAACATATAACATATTTAAACATGAATTTGTGAAAAATCCATTTTATTATTTTATGGAATTTCAATGTCCAACTTGCCAAACAAAATCTCAAAATTTTGAATTAGACCAGTTTCATTATATGGTCTATCTAAGCAGTTCCTATTTCTATAGAACTGCGACATCAGAAAATGAGTAATTTAGTTTTGGCCAGTTATTTATTACGTTATAAAATAAAAATATTAGTGAAGTGTCAAATAATAATTATTAATAAATGAATTAGTTTATGAAATGCATATAACAATTATCCTTTATACAACAACATATCTGTATCCCTAACGGGGTAGTCAGAGAGGACGGAGCGCCAAGCTTCGCGGTCCTTACATACTTCTTTAGCTTCTTCAAATCTCATCATTCTCCTCACATATTTTCGCCTTTCACATTTCCGTCAGCTAACACTGGTTATTTGATTTTCGTAAGTCAGCCTTGGTCTTTCTTGGCTTTAATTATACTTTATAAAAGAGTTTTAAGACGTCTGAGTGCGGTCCTAATAATGTTTGTTTTGCCAAGTAACCTATTCCCCAACAAAAATTATCCGTAACTAAAGAAATACGTCAGTATTATGTAAATACATCTACCTCCTGCGTGCGGTCCTGCTAATAATGTCAGTTTTAGCAAGTATTTTTATTCCCTAAAGCGATGTTTAAGCGAGGTTCAGACTAGCAATAAAACTTGCAGAAGTTGACTTCTGCAACGACTATGTAAACAGATAAAACAAGCTAACTTTTACAAGTTTTGCAGCTTGTAGAACTTGCTGCAAGTTATATATGTAAACGCCAAATATAGTCATTGCCAGTAACTTCTACAAATTTTGCAGCTTATTGACATGGGAGTTTAGACTAGCAATAAAATTTGCGAAAGTTGACTTTAACAAGCTGTTATTACTGTGTAAACAGAGTGGCACCAAGCTAACTTCTGCGAGTTTTGCAGCTTGCGCAACTTGTTACAATTCACACGTGTATACACTATTTTGCCATTCTGGCAAGAACTTCTGAATTTATTTGTTTGCAAAATAAAGTTTTCCGTGTTAAGCAAGACGTCAAATAAAAAATTATGGACAAGAAATGAAATTGTCCTGCTAATACAGAAATATGAACAGCATAGAGAATTATGGGACACAAAGTGCAAGGATTATCGTAATAAAGTTAAAAAAATGGCATCTTACAAAGTTTGGCTACAGAATTTAATACTACTGATTGTGAAATAAGTAAAAAACTGCATAACTTAAAAACTCAATTTGGGCAGGAAGTAAAAAAGGAACAACAACGTAAAAGCGGGCAAGGCTCAAATGAAATATATACAAGTAAATGGGAATTTTATCACATGTTGAAATTTACTACATGCCAGCATACACTTGCTTTGACGGATGATTCTATGGTAAGAAATAACACTGCCAATAACAGTAGATACATGTTTATTTACTACTTTTATTTCTTAATTTAATAAAAGTATGGGTGCACACAAAAATACTTAAATTTTAGTGTATTGCCAACTTAATTCTCCTTCTGGAGTAACAAAATAATTCCGAAATTGATCTCGAACTAATTTGGCATTGAGTGGTGGATTATTGTTATCATCTTGACGTCCCATGTAGCTTGGATTCTTTTCAATAAGAAAATTGTGCAACACGCATATAGCAGCAACAACAGTTCTAGTCTTTACTGGGCTTAGCATAATTGGTGTTCGAAGAACTCTAAATCTCGAAGTGATATGCCCAAAAACATTGTCAACAGTGTTTCTCGCCCTAGATAGTCGATAATTAAATACTCGATTCGGACCAGATTGATTTCTGAATCCATAGGGTTTCATTAGATATGGTTTTAATGCAAATGCATTATCAGCTACAATGACATAAGGCGCAATAATTTCACTACCCGGTAAATGACTTGGTGAAGGTAAATTTAAACCATTGTTTTCTAGAGCCTTTGATAAATTGCAATTGTTAAAAACGCCTCCATCTGAAATTCTACCATTACAACCAATATTTACATAAATAAATCTGTAACATGAATCAACTAGGGCTAACAGTACAATGCTATGATTGCCTTTATAATTATAATAATAACTGCTACTGTTGGGGGGTGCCTGTATTTGAATGTGTGTCCCATCCAATGCACCTATACAATGTGGAAAATTCCATTTATTTTCAAATCCTTTAGCAATTTCTAACCATTCATCTTCTGAATTCGGCATCTGAAATTGTTACATAAGTATGTAAGTAATTATATTTAAATTCAGGACAGTGCCACCGAAACTACATCAACTTTCGCAACTGAAAATGATTCCGAAAACACAAACAATTTAACTGTTAAACGTCCAAAAAAGTCCATAATCCAGAGTCAACAATTAGCAAGAGCGGCACAGATATTAAATAAGCCAGATGATCAGAGTTTCAAATCTTCGGTGACTACGTAGCTGGTGAAATCCGAAATATGCATTATTCCAAATATAATGGCGAATTAAAACGTAAAATACAACGCCTTATTTGCGAGTATACCGAAATTGATGATAACAAATACCATAGTGAGCCGATGCCTAGTTCTAGTCGTGAATTGAATGCAAACGGAAAAGCGGTTGAAGGTTCAAATGAACATAGCTTGAATCACTCAGAATGTGACGGTACAAACGACACATGTGATTCAGTTTTTATAGATATAAATGGCGTACGATACATAATGGACAATTTACCTTTAAACAATTCGAATGAAGGCGATCATATAGTGCAAGACAACATTCCATCACAATGATTGATATTGTGCAAACAGGAATACGAAATAAATATGATAAAGAGTGGAAAGAATCACCTGAAAAAGAAAATATGACTTTGATTAGTCTAATAAAAGCTTTATATGTCTTGTGCGTTCGTTTAAATCAGTTATTTACCTGTCGCGAGATATCGAAGAGTAACATAAAGACGGACACTTGCGGGAATAGCAGCACGCATTCTAGTATCTTGCTTTTCAATATTAGGCCGAATTTTTGTTAACAAGAGATAGAAATTTTCTTCAGTCGTTCTCAAAAAATTATTAAATTGTGATGGTTCTTCAGTTCTGAGCTCATTTAATACGTTAATTTGTATACCAACAACATCTCTTCTTTTAATCCAGTCTTTTACCCACTTCGTTTTTTGCGTTTTTTGGTTATCACTATCATAGCAGCAGCTGCACGTATTTTACTATATCTCGGCATTATGTTTTGAGACAGACACTGACACTTCAGAATAAGTGAGTTAGCAATAATTATTGCGTGAAAATGTAAATAGCCGTGCAATAACTTCTAGGCCATAAGTTGGAGGTAACTTGCAGATGCAATTTGAGCGATAAATATTGCGCACAATGTAAAATGAACAGCAAGTTCTTGTTCAAGATATGGCAGCAAGTTCTCGCTAATCTAAACAATCGGGGAAGAATTTGCAGGCGACAAGTTTCTAATCACTTGCAAAGCGTATTCCGCGATAAATATTGCACTCAATGTAAACTAAGCAGCAAGTCCTCTCTCAAGAAATTGCAGCAAGTACTTGCTAGTCTAAACCTCGCTTAAGAGATGTCAGTTCACGCGGTTTATATAAATCAATATAGCTTTTTTTTTTTACAAACAATTTCGTGAATTAAATTAATAATTAGGCAATGTTAGGAGTAAATAGGTAGGTTTTTTAGATATCCTTTATTCAACAACTTTATACAACTGGTGCCGATGCTTAGCGATATCAGAGTGCAAAATATGGTTTTAAGGGGCGATTAAGTTGACATTTGTCGCCGAATAGTAAAAACTACACGAACAAGAAAACTTTCTAGAACTTTCGATGTAATATTGTATAAATTGATACTTATACATTAAATGTGATGTTTTTTAGAGGATCACAGCATTCATCTGAATGCGACTTGCAACCAACCACTCGGGACTTCATTTTTCTATTGTACGGTCGCTGAAAATCTTTTTTTTTGTAAACTAATACGCGCGACTGTCAGGATCCAACTGGCATACGTGTAGTCGATACACCCCTACGCTTTAAAGCTGAGCCTCTTTTTCTACAGACTAAGCCCGTCTCATTATAGCATCTCCTCCTTCCTTCTTGAGCGCACCACGCGACATTCATACATTTTTACGGTTCTATGCCTAAAAGGGAAAACTAAAATCTTGTTAGAAGTACTACTTATATTTAACGTCAATTAAACCATTGTGCACTGTCTCTTCATGTTTTATGCATGTTGAGGCCTAGCTTACAGCAACGATGTAATTATCATTGCTATAATGAAGCTTACTATTGTTTTTCAAATAACCACAGCTATACTTAATGCACTATGTATAAAACATTAAATAAAATACACTAAAGTCATGTTTAATAGTAACTAATTAATTACTAGTAACTAATTAATAACTAACTAATTAATTACTAGTAAGTAATTAATAACTAATTAATCTGTGGTAATAGCAATAAAATATTAAATGTACAGGAAACACAAAAGAAAGCTGGTTTACCGGTTATGTTACCTCACGAGCCGTCGGCACGCCGCGAAACACCGCCCTTACCACGAAGGCCTGACCCCGATCCACTGCTAATTAATGGTTGGTTGCTTTTTTAAATATTCTGAAGCATATAAATAGAACAATACAAACTTACAGTTTTATTTTTTAGATCCATGGAGTTCCGACAGTGATCTCTCCGATATTTCTCCTGTGGAGGACGAATACGCGAAAGTCGATAAATCGGATCGGCGACTTCGAGAGGCACCCGATATCGGTGACGTCACCGCAACGACTTCAGCGAGCGACGTGTCGACCGGTGCCGATGCCATTGGCGACGTCCACGTGACGGCACCGGTAACTCCGGCAACAGTTGCTGTGACGTCATCAGCCCCATCTGTCAACTCGGTGCCGATAGCGACACCGAGTCGTGCCCTTGTGACTATGGTTCCGCCTACAGCCGTTACAATGACTGATACCACTGCGTAAGTCATTATTTTATGACATTACGTTAAAAAATATTTTCATGAAATCTTGAAGGTTAAGGCATTGAGTACCAACAACGGTAGGCGCCATACGCGCTATTTTTCATAACAAAACTTTCTGGCATTTTTTGCGGGAGGAGAGTTACTACCACAAGTACATCTCCTCCCGCATTTCTGAGTGGTAGAGCCACGTTGCATTGGAGCACGAATTGAGCCGGTCGCCCGGTGAAATACCTCCTCTCACAAAATATCTGCGTGAAATAACAGCATCTATTGCTATTTCGTAGTGCCAGTGGCCCATCGTCCCCACCTCCCCTCCTTTCAGTATTTCCCTAAAGGGCAGCAACGCACCCGTGACTCTCCGGACGTTGCGGGTGTCCATGGGCGGCGCTGGTCACTCTCCATCAAGTGACCCGCTTGTTGCTTGCCCCCTCTTTTATAAAAAAAAAAAAGAAAATGGGAGCACTCAAATGCAATGATGAGTTGTGTCTACGCTTACGCACTTAAACAATTCGACAACATTCCCTCATTGTAACAAATACGTAGAAATAACTTAATTGAAATTTTATTATAGAAATAATTGAATAGTCTCGCTAGGAAGTGTGTTTATGTCATATTTTGTAGAATTCGGCAATTAAAAACTGTAAGGTACGAATTTAAACCAATTCAAAGTTCATTATTCTATGACAAACATTACGATTCGATTTTCTAGAATGGTGAAAAAGTATTAACTTAAATTAAGTATTAACTAGTCTTCGATCACAAATATATAACTAGATTCACAATCCTTTATAAAATTGGAACAAATTATTGTCTGAATTGACATATACATTTCTAATATCGTATAGTATTATCTCAATATTGTGTTAATTTAAAGTAAACTTTACTGTCTATACATATAAAGGTTGTAAAAGCTTGTAAAAGATTCTCCCATGGCATCGAAACGACGTTTGTTAACAAAAATATATTTAAAATTCAATCTTACGCTTCATGCTTAAAGTGTAATTCACGTCATTTATTTGTTTCGCTATTTACGTCATTATAATTTGTTAGATGAAAATGACAAGGATAAGACATATAGAAATTATAATGTTAGACAAGGAATAAGATGTTGCATGTCAGGCAATGACATATTCAGACGCAAAGTAAGAATAGAAAAAGAGATTTTTTTATTTTTGGTTCTTCGATCACAAATAATAATTCACAATTTTCTTTAAAATCTAAATAGATAATTACTGCCGAATTGACATATACATTTTGAACATCTTACAGTATTATTGGTAATATTCTTTTAATTTAAAGTAGACCTTATAGGTATAAAGTTGTAAAAGCTCGTTTAGATCCTTGTAAGGCATTGAAACGAAGTTTGTCAAAAAAAACTTACGTTTCGTGCTTAAAGTATAATTCACGTAATATATTTCCATCGCTGTTTACATCATTTTGGTTTGTTATGTGGATGTGACAAAGATAAGACATAATATTTAGATTAGGCGAGACAAGAAAAAAATGTTGGATATCAGGCAATGACGTAATCTAGGAATACAGAGTGAAGTCGCAATAAACTGCTGATATTTTTTTAATTTTTCAATGGGAAATCGTCTGCTAGTCATTATTTAATATATACATACATATTCACACGCCGTATCCCTAACGGGGTAATGAGAGAAATATGTCATGACTAGAAATCTTAACTTTGATAAAAAACAATTAAAGGATCTAAAATCTTAGTTTTAAACGATTTAGTGGTTAACGTTAATCTTCTAATAACGCCACAATACAAATAATAACACTGTCAAATAGAAATGCAGTGCAGGTTTAAGTAAATACCGTCATATTGTGTAGCCTTTTTAAGCCTTTCGCTGTAACTATTCGTCACTTTCTAAAAAGTGATCAGAGCAAACTACGCTTCGTTCATTTGGTATGAAGTATTCATCATATTTTTGGCGTGCTACTATAGAAGTCTATTTTTCACATCGAATAGGATCTCGAGGAAAGCTATATATTTTTTTATATGTTCGAGAAAAATATTGCAAAAACTTGCTGTGGCTCTAAAAGAATACATAATTACATAAATTACATTAAAATTTATAATTAGCAGCAAATCTTATACATAACATAAACATAACGTAACATAACTTCACGCTGTATCCCCAACGGGGTAGTCAGAGAGGACGGAGCGCCAGGAGTCGCGGTCCTTACACACCTCTTTCGCTTCCTCAAATCTCATCATTCTCCTCACACATTTTCACCTAGGTATGCGAGTGCTTTTGACATTTCCGTCTGCTAACACTCTGGCTATTTGATCTTCATAAGTCAGCCTTGGTCTTCCTTGGCTTCTTTTACCACTCACTTTCGCTCTGTATATTTTCTTCGTCAGTCTTTCATCACTCATTCTTTCCATGTGCCCGAACCATCTAAGCATTCCTTTCTTCATTTTTACAATAACACTGTTGTGCAACCCTGTCATACTGCGTATCTCATCATTGCTTATCCTGTCCGCAAGTGTGACACCGCACATATTTCTGAGAGACCGCATCTCCACAGCATTTATCATACTTTCACTCGATTTCGGGCATATCCAGGCCTCACTGCCGTACAACAAAGTTGGCACCAACACCGCATTTTGGATGGCCATTTTAGCAGTGTTAGATATATTCACACTACCCACTAATGCGGACAGAGCACCGTTCACTTTATTGCCAGCTGCTACCCGTCTCTCCACATCCAACTCACATCTTCCATCCCTCGAAAACGCACTCCCCAGGTACACAATTTCATTCACCTGTTCTAGACATTTTCCATTTACAGTAATCACACATTTCGTTTGTTCCGCTTCTCTTTCAAACACCAGAACCTTAGTTTTGTTCACATTCATTTTCAATCCTTTTACTTCACAATCTTCTTTCATGCACGTGACTAGTGTCTGCAACTCTGCTTCTGATGGTGCTATTAGCACAGCATCGTCAGCGTACAATAGGCAGTTTACCACTGTGTCACCACATCCCATACCACTCATATTACCTTTCAATCTCTGGAGGCAACTGTCCAAATACAGCACGAATAGCCAGGCAGACATCACGCAGCCCTGTCTGACACCAGAACAGACTTCAAACCAGGGCGACATGTCACCGTCTATCCTTACACAGGCTCTGTGGTCTCGATATAATGACCTCACAGCCTGCAGTAAGGAGCCCTCCACGCCATATTCAGGCAGAAGACTCCACAATTTCTTCCGCACTACTCTATCGAATGCTTTCTCTAGATCCACGAAAGCGCAGAAAACTTTCTGACCTAAAGCCAGAAACCTTCCCACGATAACGCGAAGCGAGAAAATCTGATCCATACAAACCCTACCGTTCCTGAATCCACCTTGCGCCTCCCACAAATATCTTTCTGAAACACCTTTCATACGTTCAGTCAATACTTTAGTATAGACTTTACTCGCTAAGCTGACCAAGCTGATGGCCCTATAGCACGCACAGTCTAGGTAGGAACCTTTCCCTTTATATAGAGGTACTATGACTGCCGTGCGCCAGTCCTCTGGAACCTCCCCCTTCTGCCAACAAAGGTTGCAGAGTGCACAGAAGGCATCCCAGACCCTAGGACCACCATACTTGATCATCTCAGCAGTCACCTCATCAATTCCCGCAGCCTTTCCACATTTCAAACTTCTTATCACTTTCTCAATCTCTTTCATACTAATGGCATCCTCCAGTCCCTGGCCTGAGTGTGGCAATTCATTAGAATCGCTCTCAGTATCAGAGACGGAGTCGCCACTCTCATACAGTTCTCCATAGTATTCACTCCATCGCTGCAGAACATCCTTTTTATTTGTAAGCAGGTTGTTTTCTTTCGAACGCACTTTATTCATTCTGCAAGGTGCCGGACCACTTATCACAAATCTTATACTACAGTCATAATTGAAATTTCAACACCAAAAATATATTTAAAGAAATAAAAATGTAAGACTAAAAGCTCCATTCTATAGTTTTAGAACAGAGATAAAAGTATAATCCGAATAAATGAAATCTGAATGCGGTAGTATGGTTCTCGATGTCTTATTCACGATCGTATAATTAATCGTATTATGTAGCTGTCATTTGAACAATATTATTATGAATTTAATAAAAAAGAGATATACACTCTGTCAAGAAAGTACCGGGAAAAGATCAATAGTACACGAAATGTTAGTTATTCGTCCAAATTTATTTTATCACCTTCAAAGTATGCTCCTTCAGAAACGATAGACTTACGCCAACGAATAATCCAATCATCAAAACATTTTTTAAATGCTTTTTCCGGAATTGAGTTCAGTGCTCGCCGCGAATTCTCCTTTATGTCTTCTACCGAATGAAAACGGGTGCCACGAAATGGTAATTTGAGTTTGGGAAAAAGAAAGAAGTCTGCTGAAGCCATATCTGGTGAATAAGGTGGTTGCTCGATGGTATTTGTTGAGTTTTTGGTCAAAAATTCGTTCACAATGATGGCCTTGTGCGAAGGCGCATTATTTTCTTTCAACAAATCTGGCCTTTTTCGTCGAATTTGCTCTCTTAAACGCCACATAACGCCCAAATATTATTCTCTATTTACCGTTTGACCTTCCGGCAAGAATTCCGTGTGCACAACACCGCGATAGTTAAAGAAAACAGTCAACATGAATTTGACTTTTGGTCGACTTTGGCGTGTTTTTTTCGGTTTCGGTTTAGTTGGAAGGCGCCACTCCGAAGCTTGTGACTAGTTTGCATGTCAAACTCGTAAACCCACGTCTCGTCACCAGTAACAATGCGCTTCATGAATGTTGGATCGGAATTGACTCGTTCTAGCATGTCCTCAGCGACTCTTATGCGACTGTGTTTTTGAAGAAAATTCAGGTCTTTTGGGACTAGCCGAGCGGCAACATTTCATACCCAAGTGACTATTTAAAATGGTACGAAGCGACTCGTGAGACACAGAAAGTTCGGCGACTATCTCTCTCAAACTTGAATGAGCATTTTCAGTCACTATTTCTTTCACTTTTGCGATGTTAACTTCAGTTGCAGACGTTGATGGCCTACCAGAGCGCGGCAAATCTTCCATCACATCTCGTCCGCTTTTGAACGCTTTGTACCACTCATAAGCACGTGTTTTTGATAAAGTCGATTCACCGTAAGCCTTCTGTAACATTTTCAGTGACTCCGAACACGAAATTCCATTGGCGATGCAAAATTTAAGACAAACTCTTTATTCGATGTTTTTGTCCATTATGAAATTCGCAATACACACTAGAATAATATAACTAAAAACAGCACTGTATTTAATCTAAATAACAGATGCAACTCAAACTCCGCGCCAAAATGGAAAACAGTTGTGCCAATCTAACAACAACATAAAAAAACAAAAAATTGAATTTGGAACCATAAACAAAT
Source organism: Zeuzera pyrina (assembly GCA_907165235.1). Classification (NCBI taxonomy): domain Eukaryota; kingdom Metazoa; phylum Arthropoda; class Insecta; order Lepidoptera; family Cossidae; genus Zeuzera; species Zeuzera pyrina. The sequence goes on from OU015629.1 coordinate 9,340,771, forward strand.
CATCCATTCCCGATACTTTCTTGACAGAATGTATACCGTTATTATTATAACGAAATAATGAACACGTAAATAAAATAATCCTAATTACTTACCGAAAGTAAGAAACTCCATCTTTTTTTAACGTTCTAGACGTGTCATTTTTACAATTTTTCAAGGAGCACTTTGTCATGTTTCCTTTAGTGTTACTAACTAAGACCGAGTGCGCTAAAATTCTCATTTCAGCGCACATTTGGTTCGGACGTTTTTGGAACGCTGATTGTGTATCTTGTTATATATTTGTAATCGAAGTAACTAGTCGAATATGTTGCATTAGCAACATATTCGAATAAATCGAAATGTGTTACTACGAGTTCGGTAAATAGATTTAGTGAAACGATTCTGAAAAAATATATTTAAATGGAAAACTAGTACTTAATACAAAAATTATATGTACTAATGGAATATAATTCCGTCTTTGGCTAGATAATTGGCTAGATGTGGCGGATTTTTCGTTGCACCTGACGGTATACGACGACAGTTTTGGACAGCACTTGACGCAGTGAATTCGATTACAGCAATGGTATCAAATCGATTCAAAACTAGTTTTTATTGGGCGGTGGTTATTTTTTTTACTTATACCTTGACAGAGGGGAATGCCTGTGAGTCGCGACTTCCGTTGTAGGTACTCAATGGTATATAGTAATATAGCTAAACCGCTCGCGCTTTTTATGTTTTAGTAAGACGATTCGCGATTTAACGAACGTATTGGAAATATGTTCAGATTTATAGTTATAATCTGTTATATAAACGTCATTTTAAGATATTGAACATTTGATTTTAGGAACATCTTAGGGGAATTTTCAACAGGTGTATATTGTTGTTATTATTGCAGCATATCGACGGCTCAGTCTCGTTTCGTGTTTAGCGGCGCGGCTAACGGAGTATCGGGCGGCACGGGAGATGTAGGAGGAGGCACAGAGGTACATAATATTCAAAAATATTTTGTAAATACATACATATCATCACGCTGTATCCCTAACGGGGTAGTCAGAGGGGACGGAGCGCCAAGCTTCTTACATATTTCCTTCGCTTTCTCAAATCTCATCATTCTCCTCACACATTTTCGCCTAGGTATGCGGGTGCTTTTCACATTCCGTCAGCTAACACCCTGGCTATTTGATCTTTGTAAGTGAACCTTGGTTTTCCTTGGCTATTTATATAAACAAACACGAAATATGAAATATTATATGTATTAAAAAAAATTTAATCTCATGAAGAGAAGCGTGACATCGTTAGAAAGATGACTCGAAGTCATGATAGGTGAGTTATAAGTATAACAGACGATTAGGATAATCAATGCTTCAGACAGTTACACCAATACATTGTAAGTAATTATGATATACATACTTGAATGTTTATTCTATCCCAAACGGGCTCGACAGAGAGGGTGGAAGATTGCGGTCGTTACGCACCTCTCTCATTTCCTTCATTATTTTCCTCGGACATTTTACCCGATGAAGATAAAAATAGTCGACGAACCTACCTATAATACGCGTACTGTTCGGTGCCGGTACAAAGTTATTAACGATTTGCGCGTGGTGCGTGTAGTAGAAGTGCTACGCGATGTGTGAGGAATATAATTGTATTTAATATATTTTACGGAACTAACAGACGAGGATAAGAAATAATCAATGATAAAATCAACCTACACGTAATGTGCGGCGCCGGTACAATATCAGTACGGCGGGGCTATTACCTAATTTGCAGTCAACGACAGCCACGCGATCACTACGCGACCGGTGATTAATTGTAATAAAAAATTGATATCATGTATGACGATTGTCTATCTATTATTCTATGACCGTAAAATGCTCTTTTCGCGGTTGATTTAGCGCCACTATACAAATTACATTACACATGTTGCAACACTTCTTCTTGTGCTTCATATTGGTACAATAATACTATGGACTTGTGGTAGATGATATATTGGTACCGTGCAGCGTGGTTACGCCATAGAACTGTCGTTTACATCTCATGCCTTATACTAATTGTTACAGCTATTTATATCGAATATGTACGTGACAATTTCCTTTGAAGCGATGCAGATATTTTGTTAGTAGGTTACGATTACGCACGAGTTTACGAAGTGCTGTGTCAGAGTGATATCTGGCACAGTACTCCCCCCTTATTAAATTTTTATTTATTATTTATTCTATATAAAGTTATATCTAAATATATTATTGCCTTAAATATTTAATTGACTTAAATAACATCGATGCTTTTATTATATTAATAAAATAAAACGATTAGGATGCACTTAACTACTGATGCTCATCGTTTTGTCGTGTTTGCAAAAATCAAGCGGTGTAGGCATTGTTATATTTTCGCGACGACTTATGTGATGGTGCGTCAGCTATTTACAGGAACAACACATTATATTGTGTTATAAATTATCGTTTGAGTCTCGCTTATGTATTCATTTAAAATTGTTGATTTTTCTTTTATTGAGCTGATTCCTGGGCTCGTTACATGATAACCGAAGAAAACTAGCTTTGTTTAAAAAATCACATTATATTTAATGTTGGATATTATTCCATATTTGTTTGCTTGTTCGTGCTGATCATGCTTTTTTAGCAAGTGTATCGACGATCAATCGTGTGCAGTGCATAACTAATCGTATGCGCATGTTGTACATGTTTTACACATTGTTTGTGTTTATTAACCTCAGTATCAACCTTTTTATACCACTTTTTCTGTTGGTTATAATTATAAGGCGGTTGAATAGATTATTGGCAATAGTTCCGCGTGTTTTGCGTTGATTCTAGTTTTCTTTCTTCTCAAGAATGTCTTCATGCACATGATGATTCACCTGTTCTCTTCTTTTCTGAACATATTTTTTATATTTAGTGGCCTGTTTCTAGACCTCGATTTAGATGTTGCGACGGCGAATGCAGCGTCAGATGTCAATGTATTTATTGTCATTGCTGGTATTTCTAGTTGAATTTTTTTCTGCTAGATGCGCAGTCCTAACATCAAATGCACTATTATTTTACATTAAGTTTTGCGTCATGATTTTTCTGACAGCTGTTAACTTGTCTGCGGTGTTATAATGCAGGTTCTTTGTTGTTGATGTTGTTGTTGGTTGTATAGTATGGTTAACCTAACGTTTCCTATGATGCCACTCTTCTGTGTTAGTACTGGTGAGACCCGCTTCTGGGAGGCCAGTACCAACGTGACAGACGTTAGGTGATGAGATGCAAGCGGTGCAGCATGAATGTCACAGTATTATTTTAACTTCTTACTTGAGGTTTCCGATGTTTTGTTATTCGGTTGTGTGACATACGTCGGGTCCGCGGTTGCGTGACGTGTGTCGGGTCGTCGGTTGCGTGACGTTTGTCGGGGTCACCACTGTTGCAATATTTCTTCTCGGGCTGGATTTACACCATATTTATTCAACAACAACATCAAAAAACCTGCATTATAACACCGCAGATAAGTTAATAGCTGTCAGATAAATCGTGACGCAAAACTTAATGTAAAATAATTATGCATTTGCTGTTAGGACTGCGCATCTAGCAAAAAAATTCAACCAAAAATGGCAGCAATGCACAATAAATACATTGACATCCGACGCTGCATTCGCCGTCGCAACATCTAAATCAAGGTTAAGGAAAAGGCCACTAAATACAAAAAAATTTGTTCAGAAAAGAAGAGAACAAGTGAATCACAAAACAAACAAACAAAGAAAACTAGAATCAACGCAGAACACGCGGATCTTTGTGCCAATAAGTCACTCAATCGCCTTATAATTATAACCAACAGAAAAAGTGGTATAAACAGGTTGATACTGAGGTCAATAAACACAAACAATGTGTAAAACTTGTGCAACATGTGCAAACAATAAGTTATTCGCTGCACACGACGGATCGTCGATACATATGCGAAAAAAGCATGATCGGCACGAACAAGCAAACAAATATGGAATCAATAACCAACATTAAATAAACTTGATTTTTTAAACAAAGCTAGATTTCTTCGGTTATCATGGTACGAGCCCAGGAATCAGCTGAACAAAAGAAAAATCAACAATTATAAATCGAGTACATAAGCGAGACTCAAACGAGAATTTATATCACAATATAACGTGTTGTTCCTGAAAATAGCTGACGCATCATCACACAAGTTGACGTAAAAATATATCAATGCCTACACCGCTTGATTTTTGCGAACACGACAAAACGATGAGCAGTAGTTAAGTGCAACCTAATCTTTTTATTAATATAACTTAAGCATCGATGTTATTTAAGTCAATGAAATATTTAAAACAATAGTATATTCAGATATTGTAGACATAATTTTATATAGAATAAATAATAAATAAAAATTTAATTAAGGGGGGAGTACTGTGCCAGATATTACTCTGACACAGCGCTTCGTAAGCTCGTGCGTAATCGTAACCTACAAACAATATATCTGCATCGCTGCTATTGCTAAGGAAATTGTCTCGTACATATTTGATATAAATAGCTGTAAGAATTAGTATAAGGTATGAGATGTAACCGACAGTTCTATGGCGTAACCACGCTGCACGGTACCAATATAATATCTACCACATAGTCCACAGTATTATTTACCAACATGCAGAAGCCCAAGAAGAAGCATTGCAATACACAAGTTCTCGTTTTGACAGCAGATATCGCGCGATATTGGCTGTCGCACGGTGACTGCAAGTTACATAATAAGCGTGCCGGTGTGCGCGTGGTACGCGGGGTGCAGGGGCATGCATCCCATATAGACACAGAGACACTGCCTACCCTTACAATTTAAATGATAGTTGTTTCGATATCCACCACATATTTTATTAGACAATTTAAAATTAAACAACAATTGTTTAAAAACAGCGACATCTAACATCCCCAGTCTTCCGTCCTTCATCTGTTCGTCGTAATTGTATTTCGTATTTTTTTATTGCTGTATTTTATTTTATTTTCATGCCATCTTTCGATATAAAAAACCCGCGATATAACACTTTCGTGGAGGCACGTCGGTCCAATGTCTATAATTCACTGACACATGTTTACATTTCACCTATCAGTACACGAAATAATCTTGCAAATGTGTGCTATTTTATACACAATAACTAAGTTTGTGTGCGTGTTTTGAAGACATTGACTACGTCAACGACATTATAGAGTTAAATGCATTTGATAAATTCAAATTACTCGTTTTCGCTTTTTTTATGTTTGATTTATACTTTAATCAAAATAAAACTGTATTTATTTTCTTCGTGCAAGTGATTTAATGTTGTATGAGATAGGTAGTTAAAAAAATTCTATTCTTCTTACATTTCGTATTTAAAGCAAAGTAACGGTTTATAATAGATAATTTCAGGTATATTTTACAGAATGGAATATTTTATCTCTGATAATCATGTTGGCAGTGTGTATTTAGAAAAACTAAAACAAGCCACATTTTAAAAATTTTCATGTAGTTAAAAATTACAAACTATAGCTAAAGGCAGGTGTGTTTCAGAGTTGCATTTATGTATATCAAAAGTCAGTTAATGTGACTCGAAATTTTAATTCTAAATATTATGAAACTGGCTGACGGGTTCTGCACATACTAATTGTTTATTTTGTTCTCCTTTTTTTTTACGTCAGCAAATGCGTTACGCATCCCGTCCCGCCTAGGGGGGTGGCAGGGGGGTATGTGGGACTCCTTGACATTAGGGTGCTAGGCCGAGTCTACGCACTAAAACCTGACAGTGTTCCTTCTCAGGGCCATAGTGCCGGGGCAACGGGTGCGTGTTTCCATTCTGCCGCGGCCCCGACGGCCATGCCCAGCCTAAGCCGGGCCCTTCTCCGTGTGCGGGCAGTTTGACCTGCCCGTTCTCCTGGGAGGCGCGCGGGAACACCGCGCGCTCCGTCCTGAGGCCATTGGGTGAGGTGCCTTCCCCCGAAGGACACCCCAGGCCTCCAAAGTGGCGGCTTCCGCACCCCGCCTACACCACGGCGGGGGCATCCGCACCCCCACCTGATTTTTACGTGTTTACTCACGGGTTTTTACAAGTTTTCTTTCTTACCACCTCTGATTTTAACGTGTTGTCTCACGGGTTTGTTTCGAGTTTTCCTTCTCTCCATCTCTGATTTTAACGTGTTTTCTCACGGGTTTCATTTCGAGTTTTCCTTCTCTCCACCTCTTGACCCGCGTCCTCCGCGAAGGACGCTGGAACACACCGCCGAGCCAACAATACCCCTCTCAAAGGAGAGAAGCAAGTGGACGAAACCCACACGACGGACCCCCGCCCTCACGCAGAGGACGGGGAATATAAACCTAACCCCCCTCCGGGTCCAGGCCGGGTCCTTTCGGCACTCCCGCCTAATCGGTCCCAGCCCGGTCCCACCCCTGATTTTAACGTGTTTACTCACAGGTTTTTATAAGTTTTCCTTCTTACCACTTCGGGGACGAAGGCCCCACACGCCGGACCCCCGCCCTCATTAAGAGGACGAGGAACACAAACCCCTTCCCCCCGGTTCGGGCCAGGTCCTTTCGGCATTGCGTACTCGGTCCCAACCCGGTACTAAGAAGTCCATCAATGTACATCCTTCAGGATACACCACTTACCCCCCGTCGGTCGGGCTATTAGCCGCCGCCCAGTAACAAACCCATTAAAGAACGAGCATCTACCGGTCGGCGCCCAGGGTGCACCACGAGGAGGTTGCCCAACCCCGAACTCCTATTTTGTTCTCCTTGCATTAATTACATATAACAACCACTACAAAAAATTGAAGTACTGTTCTCGCTTGTCGGTATTGTGTATAATTATGTATTAAAATTGTTATTTTTTTATTTATTTCTTATTTTGATTGCCTACCCTGTTGAAAAACCCTGTGCACGCCACTGGCGGTGTGTGACGAATATATTTACTTAATATAACTACGCATACTGAAATTTTATGAAATTAACCGACGAGGACAAAAATAGTGGATGAACCCATAGGCCGTTTTTATAATTTTCCGTTGAAAGTTTTCATCGCTACGTTTTTTCTGTCCTCGGTACAATGGCAAAGCAGTTGTATGGAGACGCTTTTATATTTCCTTGCACGATAACGTCATGCCGTGGACGTTGAAAAAGCGTCTTTATCGTCGACATAATAGGGAAGCATTTTGCTTATCGTATTTCGGACGGTAAAAACGTGACGATAAAAACGTGCAACGATAAATAATAAAAGCTCCTATTTGCACGAACTGTGCGACGCCAGTACAAGGTCAGTATCCGTGAGCGTGTGGGCACGTGGTGGGTGTGGTGTGCGGTGTGCGATGAATATTTACTTAATATAGTTTACACATACGCCACGCGGCGCCGCGCGTCGGTACTAGACGAGTACCGGCGCACGCGCGGTGCATGGTGCGTGACGGCGGGCGCGTGCGCAGGTGACGTCGCGCGAGCTGGACGCGGCCGTGCCGCGCGGCGCGCTGCTGGACACGTCGGCGCACCGCGCGCGCACCGACCTGGCGCGCCGCCGCCACCACGCGCCGCTCGCGCCGCACTCCCCGCACTCGCCGCACTCGCCGCACTCGCTCAGCAACGCCAGCTCGGTGAGTGTCTGTCTACCGTCTGTACGGATCACATGCCCGGTTTCACTTTCACATTTCATGTGTAAAGGAAAACTTATTTATGTCCTCTATTTTTATGTATCGCTCGCATTCTAGCAAATAAACATTATTATTGTTATTATTCACCAAAGTCCTCTAATACTTAGGGAACCCCAAAAAGATAGGAGTCCCCTAACGATGATTTTTCACCCTATCCTTTTTTAGGGATTCGTTAAGTATTAGGGGACTGGTGAAATTGAGCATCAACCTATAGAGTAGAAATGTCATTTACTTTGAAAACAATTTACGTCCTAATACTGCTGCAGTTACTGCGCGCTGATTGGTCATCTCAAAATAAAAAAAAACTGTACACGTACATCTGAATAGACTGAGATAACGCAATAGAGGTTAACCAAGGTGAAAACGTCCATTGATAGTCTAGTTTAACTTGACCCATAATAAAATAGAAGTAATTTTGAAGTAGTTATGGTGGAAATCTCTGTTGCCAATGAATGTTTGTGAGGTTCCCAGTCTATTCAATTTAGCCGCATTCATATCTATTTTTGTCGAAGAATTGCATTTATAGGAAACCTGGAAACTATTAACAAACATTAAGTTAATGTTTTGTATTTGTTTGACATAATTATAAAGAAAATTTTATATTATCACTAGCTACATGGTCAAAGACTACAACAAAATATCAGAAAATATCGATTTATCAATTAATTTTATTCAATGTTTGTGATGAACTTTTCAAATTCACAGATACAATATCTCTTTATTTAATCAAAAATAATAAAGAAACAAGAAAATAGATGATTTATGTTATTAAAGTGTAATCAAGTAACTTTGACAATAAATACAATGAAAATAAAGAGTATTAAAATTGTACGCGTATTTGTATTTACCTGTGAAACGTATCTTTGTTTGGGTTATTGTCGAAAGCTACATCACAATTTAACACAGAACACGATATCGTTACTATTTTTTTTACTTTCTACATTACATATTAATAAACGTACTTACTCTGACTTACGTAAGAGTACGAGTGTTCTTCTATCTCATGTTCAGAGAAACTGTCTGAGAGCAATTACTGGTTTAAGGTTATACTGAGTGAGTGTTACTAAAAATAAGGCTCGAAGCGCAGAGGCATATAGTTCCAAACCTTTTAATTATTAGCGCTGGTTTCATCTTTGTTGGTTAAAAAATAAGAGTAATTGTTAGAATTCCATAGCTAAAATGATAAAAACGAAATCCCATAAGTTACCTCGTGTCTGTCCAACTATTTGTCCATAATCACAATCTATGAACTAGCTAACGAAATAGTTATATTTTTATATTATAAAATTGGTGATGAAGTGTCTTCATTTATGAGATTCATGCCGGATTTCACCAAAGTCCCCTAATACTTAGCGAAGCCCTAATGAGGTGTTCGATTTAAAGAGTTCCAATATTGTCATGTTGTTTATTGTACGATGTTAGCTTACAGACTAATTGTTACAATACAGACACGTTCGATTATAGGTATACGCTTAGTTATACATCTACGTACACTACATCTCCGATATTTTTTTTTCCACAAGAAATAAAATTCTTAACAATAAACATATTTAATAGGTAATGATAATAGGTACATATACTCAAATTACAGGTTTGGTTCAATTTTTATGAACCGTTATTACTTTATCTTTTTTAACATTGCATTTATCTTCTATAGATACTATCTATGGACCTTCATATATATCATCCAATTTATTACCTCTTTCCTTCTTAACTAACAACTTATATTAAGCTTATAACTAACAGAGTTAACATTGGCATCATATTATACTTTCCTAATTTTTTTACTTCTAATTAAGTTTTGACGAGCATCATTTTGTGTTCTTTGTAGTCTAAGGGTGCACCAACTATTTAAACTCGATTTAAGAATTTGACATCTCGCTTATACCAACGATTTAATAGTTAGTGCAAGCGAGATGTCAAATCCTAATAGGGTGGTTCGCACCAACTATTTAAACTACGACGAGAAGATAAAACGAGATGATAAATCCTTAAATCTAGTTTAAATTAAATTAAATTGGTGCAAACCACCCTATACCGAAGTTCCCGTGAGTCACTATCAATATTGTATAAAGGACTAATAGTATTATCGCAATGTAAACTTAAATTATTAGGTACATTACATTTATGATCAAAAACTAGTTCGAACGGAGTGTATCTGGTCTTGGCATGTACGTTATTATTAAAAGAAAAACACCAAAAAGCTAACCAGTTATTCCAAGTTAAAGTTATTTATTTGAATACGTAAGTATGCCCGAGATGTTTATGTGTTGATGTGTTATGTTTGAGTGAAACCAAACAAAGGGGCAGTGAATTTGCCGACATGCCTGGAGGGGGCATCGCTTTGTGGCCAGGGATACCAAATGAAAGAGGATGCCAAGGGCTAGGCGTTTTACTGCCTTCTCGGTTGCTTAATGCTTTGGATGCGTATATGCCCCAGTGTCCTCTGTTGGTTTGGGTGAACTAGAGCAGTATTGGGAGAATATTAGGGAAGTTCTAGCGACGGTTGAAGAGAATGGGAGAATTTTTATGTGTAGAGACATGAATGGTTGGGTCGGGACAGCTCGGAACAAGATTTTCGACTGTCCTAGGCAAGTATGGAGATAAGAGAGTGAATGGTACTGGTAGGATTGTGCTAGGAGTGTGTATGTAAAAGGATCTTTTTGTAGCTAATACCGTACTTAAGCACAAAAGGATTCATCAGTACACGTGGTAAAGAAAGGATGAGAGAAGTGTGATTAATTTATTCCTGGTGGTAGTAGGCTCAAGAAGCAGGTTATGGACACAAGAGGAGCCGATCTGGGAACGGACTACTTTCTGGTGATAACCAGAATAAGGGGTCTGTTTGCAGCATGGCGACGTCGCGTAGTGTCCAAACCTGCAGCGGTTTGCCGCATCAAAAATTGGAAACTACAAAATGCAACCACCAGGAATTAATACCAAATGGTATACGGTAAGCTTAATGATAGATTGAAAGTGATGAGCGAGGATGGTGAAGAATGTTGTCAGAACCTTAGGGATAGTATGATCGAGGCTGCGAAAGAATTGTGTGGAACGAATAAGATTAGGATCGGTAAAAAGCGTGATGTGTGTTGGGAGGATGAGGTGAAAGTGTCTGTGCAGAAGAAGAAGAAAGCATTGCGAGACTATCTTGCTACTAAAAATTACTGTGGTATGAAAAATTTGATGAAAAACAGATATAAGCTGCAGAAAGCAGAAACGAAAGCACTAGTGAAAGAGAAGCCTGAAAGGTGTAGGGTGTTAGACGAAAACAAGATCTCGGACAATTTCTAGGAAAATTCCAAATTATTTTGGAAAGAAGTACGTAAGTACCGAAGTGGGTCGGCTCCTTGCAGAATGAATAAAGTGTGTTTGAAAGAATACCACCTGCTAACAGATAAAAAAGATGAGAGTTCTCCATAATATTCACTCCATGTGGAAAATCTCCGATACTAAGTACTAATGAATTGCCACACTCGGGTCAGGGACTGAAGGATGCCATTAGTATGAAAGAGATTGAGAAAGTGATAAGAAGTCTGAAATGTGGAAAGGCTGGAATTGATTAGGTGACTGCTGAGATGATCACGTATGGTGGTCCTAGGGTCTAGGATGCCTTCTGTGCACTGTGCAACCTTTCTTGGCAGAAGTGGGAGGTTCTAAAGGACTGGCGCACCGCAGTCATAGTAAAAGGAAAAGGTTCTCATTTAGGCTGTGCGTGCTATAGGGCCATCAGCTTGGTCAGCTTAGCAAGTAAAGTCTATATCAAGGTATTGACTGAACGTATGGAAGGCGTTTCTGAAAGATATTTGTGGGAGGCGCAAGGTGGTTTTAGGAACGGTAGGGGTTGTATGGATCAGATTTTCTCGCCTCGCGTTATCGTGGGGAAGTTTCTGGTTATAGGTCCGAAAGTTTTCTGCATTTTCGTGGATCTAGAAAAAGCATTCGATAGAGTAGTGCGAAAGAAATTGTGGAGTCTTCTGCCTGAATATGGCGTGGGAGCCCCCTTACTGCAGGCTGTGAGGTCATTATATCGAGGTCACAGAGCCTGTTTAAGGATATAAGGTGACATGTGGCTCTGGTTCGAAGTCTGTTCAAGTGTCAGACAGAGCTGCGTGATGTCTGCCTGGCTGTTCGTGTTGTTTTTGGACAGTTACCTCCAGACATTGAAAAGTAATATGAGTGGTATGATATGTGATAACAGAGTTGTAAATTGCCTATTGTACACTGACAATGCTGTGCTTATAGCACCATCAAAAGCTGTGCTTATAGCACCATCAAAAGAGTTGCAGACACTAGTCAAGTGTATGAAAAAAGAATATGAAGTGAAAGGATTTAATTTGAATGTGAAGAAACTAAGGTTCTGGTGTTTGTAAAGGAAGCAGTACAGACGAAATGTGAGATTTGTGTAAATGGATAATATCTAGAACAAGTGAATGAAATGGTGTATCTAGGGAGTGCGTTTTCGAGGGATAGAAAATGTGAGTTGGACGTGGAGAGACTGGTATCAGCTGACAATAAAGTGAACTGTGCTCCGTCCGCATTAGTAGGGAGTTTGAATATATCTAACATAGCTAAAATGGCCATCCGCAATGCTGTGTTGGTGCCAACTTTATTGTACGGTAGTGAGGCCTGTATATGCCCGAAATCGAGTGAAAGTATGATAAATGTAGTAGAAATGCTATTGCCTATTGTACGCTTATTGTATTGCCTGTATTGCCTATTAGCAATATGTGCGGTGTCACCCTGGCGCACAGGATAAGCAATGAAGAGATACGCAGTTAGACAACGTTGCACGACAGTGTTATTGTAAAAATGAAGAAACGAATGCTTAAATGATTCGGGCATATAGAAATAATGAGTGATGAAAGACTGACGAAGAAAATCTACAGAGCGAAAGTGAGTGGTAAAAGAAGCCAAGGAAGACTAAGGCTGATTTATAGCTAGAGTGTTAGCCGACGAAAATGTCAAAAGCACTCGCATACCTAGCCCAAAATGTGTGAGGAGAATCATGAGATTTGAGGAAGCGAAAGAAGTATGTAAGGACCGCGACGCTTGGCGCTCCGTCCTCTCTGACTACCCCGTTAGGGATACAGTGTGAAGACAGGTACATAAAAACTATATATTTTTATTTACTTCACTTTTACACATTTTCATTCGAAAATAATGCACTTTTTTGAAAACAGAATTTTCAGTTTTTTCATTTCTCATATCAGATTTGCCAGATATCTCGAATTACAGTTGTATCTCTTGCAAAACTCGCTGCTTCTTTCTTCGGAAAACGAGTCTTCACGGCGTTATATACATTTTCATAACTTTTCTTCATATTTCTTCTGGCATTCTTATACTTATGCATCTTTCTTCGGAAAATGAGCTTTCACGGCGATAAATAAACGTAACCTTTCTTAATATTTCATAGTGTTTGTTTTTTTTTGCACTTTTTGTATAATTTTGTTTGAATTAGATTATAAATTGCTTTTCCTTTTAAATGAATTTTGTAGCACTCAATTATGATGATCCATAATTAGCCAACGGTCGCTGCATCGATTGCGTCACGATCGCCATGAAATGTTCAATTTAAAGACTTCCAATATTGTCATGTTGTTTATTGTACGTACGTAGCTAACAGACTAATTGTTACAATACAGACACGTTCGATTATAGGTATACGCTTGGTTATAAATATACATCTACGTATACTACACTAAAACCGGATAGGGGTCCATTAACGATGAATTTTTCATAGTTAGTAGAACCCTATCTGCGCACATACTCGTATATCATTTTCCTAGTTTGCCTTCGTATTGTAATAGCTAAAGGCATAATAATGAAAACAGGATATAATAAAGAATGTTGCACTCTTCTGTACTGCGGACATAAGCGCTGTGTACTCAGGATGTGGAGAAATGAGGGCACATGCGCATGCACAGTCATGCGCTGGCACCGTGTCTTGCCCTGTACGCCTCCTTCCTTACCCTGATGAGGCTCAGTTTCCTCTCGCCGCAAACTGCATACGCAAGTTGAATCACGTGGTGTGCCTTGACGCGTATTATTTATTATTATTTAATATTAAGAGTATGATATAAGCTATATTTATGTATGTAGGTTTACGGTAGTAACTAAACAATCTGTAGTATAGGTATAGTAGCGTATCTACAAGTCCTTACAGTATGTTTACGGTAGTAACTAATTAATCTGTGATATAGGTGTACTAGCGTATCTACAAGTCCTTACAGTAGGTTTACGGTAGTAACTAATTAATCTGTGGTATAGGTATAGTAGCGTATCTATAAGTCCTTACAGTAGGTTTATGGTAGTAACTAATTAATCTGTGGTATAGGTATACCTATACCACAGATTAATTAGATCTACAAGTCCTTACAGTAGGTTTACGGTAGTACGCGAGATCTTGTATCGTAATTTCTTGTATCGTCCCGGAAAGTATTTATGTAAATGTGGGGATAGAGTGTGGATCGTGACATTTAAAAAGCATGACATAATATATAAAATAATACTACCATGCAATGTTTCTGTTTTTAGTATGACGGCCTAGATGACTCGTATAATGATTCAGCAGACGAGTCACTTAGCGAGTCCACTTCAGGGGGTCCACCGCCTCACACAGGACACGGTATTGTAAGTATAAAAAAAAAATTAAACCAAACAAAATATCCGATACCTAGCTTTCTTGGATTCCATTAATTTAACCTAATAAATGTAATTTGATAAATTTTGATTACATAATCCTAATCTTTGTGACAATTGTGCAGTACTACAATTTATATATTTTTTATTTTATTTCGAAAAAGGTAATTTATATATATAGCATTTATATATAGCAATTTGTATTTATATTATAAGTAGATTTAAAACTGCCGACTGGTCTTTCTATAAGTCTATGTGTTCACGTTCACAGAGGGAGACTCGTCAAAGTTGCGGTAGTTCAGTGGGAAGTGGAACCGATGACGCAGTTTATTCTCGCGATCATAGACATCATCCACTTACAGGTGAGTAGAATACACCTTTTTTTCACGCAACATTTTTTTATGTAACACATAAAGATCAAGTTTACATCATTTACATGCACACTGACAAGTCATGCAGCAAACGTCATTTGTGATTTACCATTGTGATTGTGATTAATACCCGCTTTGTTTTCCATGCAAATAATGTGAGTAATCCTGTAAAAAAATCAGTAAACGTTCTCGATATGGAAAAAGTAATCAAATCTGGCATAGTAAAAACAGTACGAGTAAATTTACGTGAATATAAACAGTTACAAAATCAGGGGAAAAAATTCAATTGTTTTATTGAGGAATACTGTAGCGAGTTGAGTGTAGCGAGTTGGTAATATATCAAAACAGTAAAGTTATTTTGATATTAAGAGTTAGCAGTCGGTGACACAAATGCAATTGAAAGAAATCCAGATCTATAATTCAGAGATTAGATTTTTTTTTCTTCTAGAATAATAGACAGGATAAATTAAAGATAAGACGTGTTCCTTTAGCATTTTTATACTGAACTCCAGAAAAAAATATTGTAAAATTATCAAATGTTAAAGTTAAGTAACTGACAGTAGATGATAGTATCGTCATATTTATGATACTACTCATGTTCAAATCACAAATAACACAAATTTTCGTCGTGAACAGTAAATTTATCTATATATGAAAAATAAAAATGATTTCCTTTGTCACGCAATCCCGTGAAAACTACTGATCGTATCGGTATGAGATTATGACCATTCGACGCGGAATCGTGTGTAGATGATTTTAGGCTATTTATTTTTTGAATTCCATAGACTCTTCACCATTGTTCAAACAAAAATCTATTATAGGTACAAAATTTTCATTTGCACCCAGCAAAGCGGGTGGATAACGGCTTGTATATAATATAACAAGGTAGTGTAGTGGGGTGTAGTCATTGATTATTTATACATTACACTAGAATAGTACATCAAAACAATAAACTAGACCCCGCGCGCTGGTTTGTGCGCGAACTGCCACTTCCACTTAAGAGACAGCGCTATCGTGTTGTCACTCCGAATGAGTAAGACATACTCACGAAGTTTTAATTTTACGTATAATAAATTTCATGAAAAAAAAAATTGCCTTCAAAAAAAAACACTGAAAAGTACAAAATAACTATCCTTTACTAATCGAAACTCAAGTACAATGAAAATAACTTTATAAATACGATACACATACCTATATAATTAAACTTGACAGTTACTGAAGTCGGTGCCAAGCTCACCAAACTAATAGACTTTTTTGTTGCACATTGATTGGGCACCAACTTCAACGACTGTCAAATTCAATTATATTTATTTATTTCTACTCACGTTACTGTTACAGGATTTATCCCAATACAGTAATGTCGACTAACTATTTACATTTCTACGACTTCATTTAACATGTGTATATAGGTATGTGTATCGTATTTATAAAGCTACTTTCATTGTACTTGAGTTTCGATTAATAAAAGATAGTTATTTTGTACTTTTCAGTGTCTTTTTTTGAAGGCGGTTTAATTTTTTTTTTAAAATGTTTTTTATTTCGCTCTTTTGAGTGATCTTGACCTAAATAAATATCTAAGGCAGGTCTGCAATTAATTCCGAAGCGTAACGATATACAAGAGAATCATCAATATAAATAAAGGTTATAACCAGGTCGCGTTATTTAGTGTATCTTCGAAGACCAAGCTCCAATACTGGTGTTTAAATGGGACCACCTCTGAAGTATTACCTATCAAACAAAAAAAGAATTTTCAAAATCGGTTCATAAATGACGGAGTTATGAGGTAATAATAAAAATACAAAAAAAAGCAACATAGTCGAATTGAGAACCTCCTTTTTTTGAAGTCTGTTAAAAATAAGTTTAATTCATTAAAAATCCGTTTTAAATGTATATTTTGTAGTAATAATAATCTGAGCATCAATTTTTTAGTCTTTGTGATTTAAGGCGACGCATTGATAAACAATAATTTATTCTAAAATAGACCTTGTGTTCTATTCAAATGTGCGCGCGCTAGCTTATGAAAAATTGGAAATATTTTCGTTTCTTTTAAAAACTATAATGAATTTTAAAAAATCCAACTGGCATTTTGAAGAATATGTTTAAATTACATACTAGGCATGCCTTTTAAGTTCTGTCGTTTCCCGGCAATTTTGAATTTGGAACTGTTCTATATTCGAATGTGTTTAAATTTTGAATCTCGAAACAGTTGAAAGTATTAGGATTAATGCTATTGTTTAGTCACAGCGTCGATTGGAATCTGTCAGGTTACGTACGAAAATGAATCTTTCTAAGGAAAATGTTCGTGCAATAATTTTCTACAACTTTAGAAGAGGCCTGACACGGCTTCAGTGTTTTGAAAAGCTAACATCTGTGTTCAGTGATGAAGCCCCATGTCTGCAGACTGTCGAACGCTGGTATTTAGAATTCCAGCGTGGACATACTAGTGTTAGTGACAAATCTCGCGAAGGACGCCCAAAATCCGCCTTCACTGAAGATAACATCATTGTTGTGAGACAACTAATTCTCGAAGATCGTTATGTGACGTATCGAGAGATAGAGGCTCTATTAGGCATCTCAGGGACAACCATTCAGAAGATGAAGCGCTTGGTGTGAGAAAGCTAGTTTGCCGTTGGATACCACATCTGCTTTCCGACGATCACAAGGCGGCCCGCGTCAGATGGTGGTGTAAGAAAACTCTGCAAAGGTTCAACCGAGGAGAGTCAAATCACGTCTACGACATCATCAGTGGTGACGAATCTTGGATCTATGCCTACGATCCTGATTCCAAACAACAATCTACAATCTGGGTCTTTCAAGACGAGCCAAAGCCGACTAAAGTTGTTCGATCTCGAAGCACTTCAAAGAAGATGGTGGCCACGTTCGTTGGAAAAACCGGCCATGTTGCGACTATTGCACTTGAAGATCGTAGAACGGTTAACGCAGAGTGGTATACCACAGTTTGTTTACCACAAGTCATCGCCGAACTTCGAAAATCTAACTCAAAGCGACACATTATCCTGCACCACGACAACGCAAGCTCACACAGCGCTCGTCAAACGATTGAGTATTTGAAGCAGGAAAAAGTAGAAATTCTTGACCATCCTCCATACAGTCCTGACCTAAGCCCTAACGATTTCTTTACATTTCCTAATATTAAGAAAAGTCTTCGTGGTCAAAGGTTCCAGTCCGGTGAAGAAGCAGTCGACGCTTTCAAGTCAGCCATTTTGAACACCCCCACTTTAGAGTGGAATAAATGTTATAATAACTGGTTTGAGCGAATGGAAAAGTGTATTAAGCTATGTGGTGAATACTTTGAAAAACAATAAAAAGTACTATAAGGTTCTAGTTGTGTTTTTTTCTTCAAACGACAAAACTTAAAAGGCATGCCTCGTAGATACAGAAAATTTAGAAACATAATTACTCCGAAAAATGTAAATCTCTGTTTTAAAAGAGGTTTCTTTGATATTTTTTTTGTTACAAAGGTTAACCAATCGTGTATCGTAACTGACAAAATGAGGTCAATGAAATGAAGAATCAGGTTACCAAATGTCATTTTCATACGTACGTACGTAAGTCACTTAAAAAAAATTGTGATCCCTGCTGGCAAAATTTACAATGCATC
This sequence comes from Zeuzera pyrina, assembly GCA_907165235.1. Classification (NCBI taxonomy): domain Eukaryota; kingdom Metazoa; phylum Arthropoda; class Insecta; order Lepidoptera; family Cossidae; genus Zeuzera; species Zeuzera pyrina. Next base: position 9,359,040 of record OU015629.1, read on the forward strand.
GCCTTAAATATGAAATGAAGTAAGATACGCTACGTTGTTCACTGCATTAGCGTCGAATTGAAAGCGAGCTAGGTGTGGGTCGTAGAGCCTCAGTTGAGTGGAACATAGCGATTGATTGGAACACTCAATCTAGTACTTACATAGATATCGTTGGTGTAGTAAGTGTAGTGCGTCGAGGTGGTACGTAGGGGATGGTAGAAGTGTAAGCGGCGGGCGGATACCGTAGGTCCACCGGCGTCGCTGGCCGAGCAGCTGAAGCAGGTGTTGGCGGAGCGCGAGCGGAGGTTGGGCGGTGGCGGCGGGGGCGGCGGTGGCGGCGGGGGCGGAGCCCCGGGCGGGCCGCCGGAGCGCGCGGGCCCGCCGCACCCAGACCCCGTGCAGCTCACTAACGAGCTCGTTGACGAGATACGGCAGGCCGTCAGCGAGGCCAACGCCAGAGGTACGCGCCACCACACACCACGACACGCCACACCACGACACACCGCGCCAGGACACGGCCATTGTATGTGAAAGCTTTTCGTTCTTCTAGGATGTCGACGCGGGTGAAAACCAGGGATGTTATGGATATGGAGTTTCGGATCTGTTAATGGATACGGATATACGAATAATATTATACTATTATAGTGTAAATAAGTATGTGCATAGACTGTCTCGTGTGTTTATATACAAGTCCATACATTAGTGAAGATGGTATTATTGGCTGTTTTTTAATAATGAATAACAGTGTTGTGTTATTTTGAAGCAACTGTTATCGTAAACTGTTGTCTGTTATCCAGTTATATTGCTGTTTTGCAAAACGATAATGAATGAAATACATTACAATGCTTATTATTATTAATTTTTCATTACTGGCTGTCATACTCAAAAATTACAATGGACTTTACTTCAAAGGTAGACGGTATGAAATCGTAAATTGAAATATGTGATTTGTGACAATAAAATAATCTACAAGACGACGAGATATGTATATAAACGGGAAGTTTATTTCGTTCAATGAAAGATTGAAATTCTAAAATTAGCAAATAATTTATGAATCAAGAGATGGCACGTGGTAGCTTACGCACCTATTACCGAATATTTATTACATACTCGCTCTCGCTCTTCTGCAACATTACTGATAGCTGACAAATAACAAATCGCAATAGCGCGCTGCTCGACAACAGTTTATAATGAGGCAACAGTATACGACTCGACAACAGTTTACAACGATAACAGAATGTTCAATAACGCATTATGAATTACATCAAAATAATGCATTATATTAACTACTGTTGAAATAACAACCACCTTTATATGTCAGTATCACGAGAGCCGGCGGCGAGAGTGGACGTAGTGCGACGTTGTACGTATACATTGTCAATCCACGTGTCGCATTTAGACTGCCCCTATTCAAAATGATTCGAAACTTATATGTGGGCATCCTAGCAAAAAGGGGTCCCAGTAGTGGGGTATTGTGTTAAGACTACATTCGGAATTTAGAATAGTGAATTGATAATAAGGATTAGAAAAGTATTGAAAAACAGCCATATATTTTTTTACCAGACATTTAGTTGAAACTGAAAAAGCTTGTTTCGAGAAAAAGCATTTTTAAAGTTCGATTGTAAAAAAACACATTTCTACTTGTTTGTTTCTACTTAGAAACATCATATAAAGTAATTTACTATATGAGCTTTTAGATAATTGAGCATTAATTAATAATCAATTAAAATCGGGAAATGAAATTTTTTCACCCAATTTTACAAAACTGCGTATATTTCGGAAACTAAATCCGACCACTGGACCCTTTCTGCTTGGACGCTCACATATATTCGGTTACGATTTCGGATACATTTTTATTTCGTATATCCAATAGTTTCGGTTATAGTTACGGAGCTCCATAACATCCTTGGTGGAAATGTAGGATATATATAGATATAATGTAAAGACGTGCTTTTGCTACCTCGTGTAGTTCTCGACTGCCCATTTTTTAAAACCACCACTCAAAAATACCAACCGTAAAAATCACGAATCATTAAGTAGCAACACTCTCAAACGACAGTATTGCTATTTATTAATTATTATAACACTTAACCAGTGTTAACGATAGTTAACACAATATATGCGACTTGACGCACTTTCTAATTATATCTATTTTATATCAGCAATGAATAAATAAGAAAAAAATTAAACTGACTAAAAAAAACCACTAACAAGTAAAAAATAACTATACTAATCAAATTCAAGTACAAAAATAACTTTATAAAACAGTTACTGAAGTCGGTGCCCAGTTTACCAAACTAATAGACTTTCTATTGTTTCACAGTGATATCATATGACACCGACTTCAATAACTATCAAATTTAATTATATAGGTATTTGATTGGTATTTATACAGTTATTTTTGTAGTTGTTTTGATTAGTACGAGGGCTGCTATTTATGTATCCGGAACTGGCCAGTTACAGAACAATATTAAAAAAGTAATTATAACATTAAAAATGGAACTCTTTGGCTGAAGAATACAATTTGTTTCATGTAACTGTCATTTGTTTATCCTTTGTGGCGTCATTTTGAAAATTGCGAGTCTTAATCACCATGGATTTAAGTCGTGAAAATTTTCGTGCTATGATTTATTACGATTTTCGGCGAGGGCTAACTCAAAAACAGTGCATCGATCAACTCACTTCGACTTTTGGGGACGAAGCACCATCGAAAACTACTGTGTATCACTGGTTTAGTGAGTTTAATTGTGGGCGGTCTGTGCTCACGGACGAAGTTAAAGAAGGTCGCCTTAAATCGGTTGTTGTAACTCAAAATATTGATGCTGTGCGGGAACTAATAATGCAAGATTGTCATGTTACATATCGCGAGATAGAGGCGTCTCTGGGCATAAGTATGACGAGTATATATAACATATTACACGAACATTTAGCTGTAAAAAAAATTTGTTCACGTTGGATTCCGCACAACTTGAGAATTGACCGAAAACGGGCTCGTGTCGATTGGTGTGAAAAAATGTTACAAAAGTACAATCAGGGTGCGTCAACAGCTGTCTATAATATCTACACAGGTGATGAATCTTGGATATATGCGTATGATCCTGAAACTAAACAACAATCAACGGTTTGGGTGTTCCAAAATGAGCCGAACCCAACAAAAGTCATTCGTTCAAAAAGCACTTTGAAGCAAATAGTCGCTTGTTTTTTTTGGTATAAATGGACATGTAGCTACAGTGCCACTAGAGCTAGAGGATCGTAAAACGGTTAATTCTGAATGGTACACGACCATTTGTTTGCCAGAAGTCTTTGAAGAAATAAGAAAGAACAACCAACAATGCAGAATCCTTCTTCGTCATGACAACGCTAGCTGCCACACATCGGCCGAAACAACTCGGTATTTGGAAAATCAAAAGATCGAATTAACGAGTCATCCGCCGTACAGCCCCCCCTTTGGCCCCCAACGACTTCTATTTATTCCCAACCGTGAAGAATAAATTACGTGGTCAACGTTTTTCGAGCCGTGAAGAGGCTTTTGATGCGTTCAAAATGCACGTTTTGGAGATACCTCAATCCGAATGGAAAATGTGCTACGAAAATTGGTTCCAACGCATGCAATAGTGCATCAATCATCATGGTGAATATTTTGTAAAGCAATAAAACTATAATAAATGCTATATGTTTGTTTCACTTTGTTATTCCGGATACATAAATAGCAGCCTTCGTAAAGGGTAGTTATTTTGTACTTTTCCACAAAAAGAAAATTACGAATCGTCACGTGTTTAGACTTGGTCATCTTGGAAATAAAACATAAATCTAAGTACAAAATTTTGTCACATCGTTATAGCCATTTCCGAGACGTATGATACACAATTGTTCGCTTGAAATTAATTCCATATAATAAGAAAAGCTGTTTTATTAGTTATTATTTTATCGTTGAATAATGGGCGCATACTTCACTAAAAGTAGTATACCTATTGTACCTACTTATGCATTGTTTATAATATACGGATGTCTGTGCACACATAGATTGTATTTTATTGATACGGCAAATGTAGTAATTAACTGTACATATCTGAAAAAAAGTATTGGAAAGAATAATAATTCAAAGATCATTTGTTATTTAAATTTACTGCTGTGAAATAATATATCTCTCAGCATCAATATAATTTTGCTTAATTAAGATGTTTACATTTTACCTTCTTCCTCAAACCGAAATTCCACTCCATGCCATGCACATTTTTTTGAAGACCATAATATGTCTGAGTTTTATCACCCATAAATGTACATTATATAATATTATACGTGTGGTTATTGGTATGGTGCTTACGCTGCCTCAGGTTGTTTGATTTTATAACTATTCATTACAACGAATATTTATTAATGTCTAAATAACCGTGAATTTCGATTTTAAGTTTTTAACACCTCATCCAAAACAAAACTTTGTTGTTGGCTTTGTTAATATTGTTATAGTGGAATTTTCATGCTCTAATAAAAGGTATGTAATAAAATATAAAAAGGAGTCAATCCGCATTGGCGCGTACTTTGGTGCGTAGTCTAAAGCGAATCGACTCGACGCGCAGTGTCGGTGCAAAATTTTGTAGTGTTTATGGAACTTTGTCTCAAATATAGATAGTAAGTAATGTGTGGGAAAGCAAAAACAGGTAATGTGATTTCGTGAGAAGTCTTGTGAGTGGCCCAGTGTGGCTTCAGGTTGGAATGACACAGAAAGCACATTTTACCAAGCTGAAATTCATTTTTCATGGAATTGAAAAAGGTTTACATGTTGTAAAAATATGAAAACTTAGACATTGTTAATTACAGCGATAAAAGTTTTTCTCGCATTTCGCACGACGCGCGTCGTGTTATTCTAGACCAGTGGTTCTTAACAGGTGATCTGCAGACCATTGGTGATACCTGAAAGCACCCGAAGTGGTGCGCGAAGTCATCATAGAAATACTTCAATATGAAAAAAACATGTAACCACAGATTAATTAGTTACTAGCGTAAAGTATAATAGTAAATTCATCTGCAACCCTTTCATTGTCAACATTTTTGAGGTGACTTATGAAAAGAAGAGTTAATTGAAATGTAACACGACGATAACTGCAATGATACATTCAAAACAGAAATTAAACATTATTTAAAATTTTGTTGCGTTAATTAACTTTATTGTTAACCTAATAAATGTAAGCAAGGTTTCCGAGTCAGCGCTTTTAATAATTAAAAATAATCATAAAAATCGCTTGGATGGCAGTGCCCCATTGAGTGTGCTTTTGAATAGGATCGAACCAAAGTTTCAATAGTTATTAACAGCAGTCTCAAAAATCATACTAAAATACAATTAAGTAAAATTATCATAAATATTATATTTTTTTTTGTCTCGAATAACTTTGTACGTGTTTCATTTATAGAACAACTTTAAAAATCAACCTTACCATGATTTGTAACTAACAGTTAGTAGTCCATGGCAGAACAAAAAATCGATCAAACGATTCCTTACCACTAAAAGGTTAAGAACCACTGCTCTACACCAAATTGACTGTTTGTTTTGATTAATCTTGATATTGATGTGCCGTTGCCCGCAATTTTACTAGTACTACTCCCACTTTGGACAATATTTCCGGCAACAGCACATGACTAGTCAATGCGAATTGATCCCAAAAGGCCTGACACGCGTAATTTCCTTGGACGTCGTCAATGGACGCTTTTATAATTTACCGTTGAACGTTTTTATCGCTACGTTTTTACCGTCCAAAATACAATGGGTAAGCAAAATGCTTCCCTATTATGTTGATGATAACGCTTTTTCAATGTTTCAAGCTTTTTTCACTTCAATGACGTTCTCGTGCACGGACATATAAAAGCGTCTCCATAAAACTGCATACATTTTGCTTCCCCGTTGTACCGTGGACGGTAAAAACGTGGCGATAAAAACGTTCAACGGAAAATTATAAAAGCGTCCATTGAGTGGTGAATGTCGATATGGTTGTAGTGAAGAAAGCTCCGGCTTGCGTAGTCGGCGGCGAGGTGCCGTGGCAGCCGCTGTCGGCGGCCGCGTCCGAGGCCAGCCTGTCGCCGCCGCCGGCGCCGGCGCCGCTCGCGCCGCACCCCGTCAACCAGTGGACCAAGCAGCAGGTGACCGCGCTCACTTCGCGCACACATTTTACCCGACTGCGGCCAAGCCAAAGGGAGGGTAATGTACTTCTCCACGGTGTACCATATATGTATATATGTGGGTATGTATGTTACCACCTGCAAGGTTTATGACTTATGACGTCACAAATTTGACTCGTACGTGCTGGTAATATAGGGCAGATGGACAGTCCTCACAAATTCTTTCTTTTAGTCTTTGGGACTTATAAGTATCAAATTAAAGATTGACGAGTAAATACAAAAATGTGTATTTGAATTATTATTTATTATATAACATAAACACGTTTGTTTTACCTTTATGTATGGTTGAAATTTAAGAGTATATAACAGTTTAGGCTTGTTAAAGCCAAATAATTATCGTTATTCAGAATTTATTTCCTCGACTCCTTGTGTTTTGTAGTATAATATTTTAATGCTTGTTACATACTGCTGCCGTAAAAGGGTATAGTTATGTAATTTGCACAAAAAATTTAAATGCTGTTTATATAAGATTTTTAACAAATATTCCACTTCTCAATTACAATGTTTCACTATTTGATTATGTCGACAAATATAATAAAGTATCTTCATATTATATTTTTATAGGTGTGGCAGTGGGTATCAGGTCTGGGTGAAGGCTTGGAACGTCACGCGAGTGGTTTCGCCGCACGCGGTGTGGATGGCGCCTTACTGCTAGCTCTCAGTTCGGCCGACCTCAAATTGTTAGGTTTGGGAGGAGACGACCGTCGTCGTATGAAGCGACGGTTAAAAGAACTCCGCGCCGCTCATGAAAAACATCTTAAGGCGCTCAAAAAGGCAGAGAAAAAGGCGAAGAAAAAGTAGATACAATAACACAGCTACCAATGTCAGGGTCAACTTCACATGATATTTTCCATATCGTCATAATTTATAATTGTATGAAAAAAACTTTATAAAAATTACTAAATTAAGTATATTATTGCATTAATCTCCTCTTATTTAAATTTTTGTCATTTAGAACAAATTACTTTCGCAAGAACTTTGTATACTTTACTCAAGTTTTTCTTTCTTGTTTATTTTGGTATAAAAATGTTGTGTGACATTCGTGTGATTGATCCTGTACACGAAACTGTTTGTGTAGAGCTGTGTGCTGTGTCTGATAGCGTAGAGAGTGCCATCTGACCTATAGCTTAGAGTTTAGTGACGTTAGTGCAGCTTCGAACGAAGAAACGAATACTATTAATCGAAAATTAGATGTAAGTGGACATGGAACAGGACAAGTAGACCGCATTTATCTAGACTGTATAACGTAATGCATCTATAACGTATTATTGTGTTGTTCTTTACACAATATTTTATGAATATTTAAAATTCCCTATGTTGTTCCTATATTTTTATATTATATCAGTTATTTATCCAGTTCACTGTCGGAATGGACTTTCTGAATAACACTGGCTCAATCTAGTCATAAGATCGATATATAATCATAAGCTGCTCGAAAGTCATTGTCGAAACATTTTCTCTTAGACATTTTCAGGTTCTTAGATAAGGTGTAATTTTCATATTTATTATTATTATATAACTATTACCTATCTTCTATGTATTATCACTTAACACAATAATTTATTTTAGGAAAGCAATGCAAATTGTTCCTTCCATATTATCATAGTATTACCCGGGTTGCAGTTTCAGTAATTTTCGGCATTTAAAAAATTATTGCACAAAATGTACTTAGTATTTACATTTAGGTGACTGAATATCTCTTTATATTGCCACATTTTTTTTATGTAATTTTAATTTACATTCATCAAGCATGTGATCTCATTTCATGTAAGAGTGCCAGATTGTTTCACCCACGTATTAATTATTGAATAACAGTTTTTAGTTTTGTCTAATGTAATAATTATGTTTTATTACAATACATTCCAGTTAACTTCTTTATGGTCTTATTGTAAATGTTTCTGTGTGAAATTTGATGAGTTTTGTAGTTTGTCTTAGATGAAAATTATACTATGATTTAATGTAATAGGTGTTATTCTGAATGTATGCGTTTGTTCGTTTTCGTAGCTAACATATACTGTGTAAATATAGTCTCAATAGCAGACTGAGTGGAGACTAGAGGCTACATGCACGCCTATATTTCTGTATGACTGAATGTACATTGTACATTTAGAATATTTATTTTAATTAAGAAATAACGACTATTATAAGTAGCTACCTAGATTTCATTAACAATGCCAAAATCAAACAGTACTTTTGTTTAATATTGTTGATTTTATTTTTAATTTTTTCTTTTATTTAAATATTTATTTTGGGACCAAATTAATTTATTATGAAATTTTAGTATTTATGTATTTGGGTGTATTCAAGAGAAATATTGCTTATTTATAATTATGAATAATAAACAAACCAAAGTCTACATCACATTGTTTTTTACTGTTATGTTTTCGTGTACATTTTGTGAGACGATAATGAAAAATATAATCTGCAGTGGATAATAGATAATGACTTTTTTTGCTCTTTTAAGTGGCATAATAATGCTAGTATTCTATTTTTATCCTTTCGTTTTTTCAATAAGATGACAGCATAAACATGTTTTCAAGTCTAAGGTATTTAGTAGCTTGATTTTAGCCATTTCGGAGATTAGGAAAGGACCTAGTTAAACAGATACACCAATGAAAATTTAAAAAAACGTTTGTTTTGGTAACATGCAGATAACTATTTAAAAAACATATTTGGGTTTTGGTAACAAGCAGATTTGCGCTTAAGAATTTCAAAACCACAAACATCAATTTTATTTGGTATAATACATATGTACATAAAAGTCATTATAACGAAGTTTAGAGTACAATTAGAAAGCTCATTATAACAGTGGTTGACATACATGCTAAGAAATACTCCTGTTGTAAATATGCTTATACAGTACACTAGTCATGTCTTTGTGTATCTATGTAATGTACATTCATACAAAATATATAAAACACCACTTTTTAAAATAATTTATTAAGTGGTTCGATTGTTTAGTGTCATACAAGTAATTCTACAAGAGGCATTAGTAGAACATAATTCAGTTAAGTTTGCACATTTGGCTAACCATACTTTTATTTCTCCTGTACTCGAAGCAGTATATAGCATATCATTTTCAAAATGCAGACATTTTACCCTTTGTTTATGTCCTGGATATGTTTTTGCCTGAGTGTCTGAAACTGTCAAGCTAATTATATTACCATTTTCTAATCCAACAAATAATATTTCATCACTTGCCCACTGTACCGCAGTAGGTTTTGAGTTACAGGTGATTCGTTTTTCGAGGCCAGCTTTACTTATAGTCCATATATCAATGGTTTGTTGAGACACTAATGAAAATCTATCACCTCCAGGTGAGAATTTAATTTCTGTAGGCATAGCTACACCTTTACTGGACAGGTTAATTGTGAAAGCTGGTCGACCTTTAACCAAATTCCATGTTCGTAATGTTTTGTCACCACCAATGCTTAGAGCTAATTTATCTGATGGATGCACAGCAATTCCTGTTACTGGTTCTCCTGTAATATGATAAAGAGAATCAGTTTCTATAAAAATAATGTTTATGCATTATCTGTGCCTAGGGTTTAGTGTGCGCCATAGCACCCCAGGGTGCTGTGAAAGGTTGCTTAGGGGCTGGAAGGCATGAATGAACACTCGCCCCATGGCACCCACACATTGACTGTTGGCACCATAGATTTATTATGTATAGATTGGCAACAAAGTGATTATGGTGAGACCAAAAAGCAAATACACCAGTGTGCGTGTGTAACTGCATAATATGTGAGTGTGAAGTAATGGGATACATCAACAAGTCCCTATCAAAGTGAGATTATGAATAGCAGAATTCACATATTTGCTATTATTTTAAACTGAACTCCTAAGTATTCAGAGCAGTGATGTTTTTAATTATTATAATAATTTTTCCTACCTATTTACATCCAAAACTTTTGTGACAGTTCTAAACCATTGTAGTTAGACAACAAAATATTTTAATATTACTTGCATGTGATATGCATAATTCTATAAGTTTTTTTCTGTTATGAGTTGCATCCAGGCGCTGCACATGTTTAACCATAATTAACCGTTTCTATGCTGTTACACCTGAGATTTTGCAAATGTAAGCAGGATAAATTTCATTCGCACTGATGCTGGGGTCATTTTGGACTATAGCATGTATGTGAATGGTCTCGACTATCTATCTCACTCTAACATACACAATACTATGCTCTGTCTCTTTTGTATTGCCTAGATCAACTACTGCTTACTTGTTTTTATACATAGTGAGGTGTATTATTGGGGTGTTGGTGATAGAATTTGTTTTTCAGGATATCTTGCGATTGACCAGTCAAATTTAATGAGCCGATTCTGTTCTGGTGTTTCGCCAGCTGCTGCCACAGTACACTCGCTACACTCGCTCGGCTCGCACATTGTGGTCAACATACTAACCTATTTAAAAATATTGTTCTTATAGAGCCGATTCTGTTTTGACACTTCACTTTCAACTCGCAAAAAGTGTCTCTGAAGTTAGAGTTCATCTTAAGCTTAGCCATTTTGTTACGAATACTTACCACTATGAGCTTTTTTCCATATTTTTTCTACCTGCCAATTGCCTGTTCGAGTAACAATGATAGAGCCATCATCACTGCCAGTCAAGAGATGAGTTCCATTATGTGTAAAAGCTGCAGTATTTACAGTACCGTCATGGTTCATAAGAACAGTATGCTCTTTACGTGTTTCTAAGTCTATAACTACGACTTTGTCATCGGTCCCTCCAGAAGCCAGGAATTTCCCACCAATAGACACACACCGCATTGAAGTTGTATGTGAATGTGTAGCAAAGGTTTGTTTAAACTTTTTATCCTGAAAAGAATACATTAAATAGTTTAATATTTCATTAAATAATTAAAATATTTGGTAATATATATGTTTTACTAACCTCGTCGTTTACGTCAATTGTATATCCAAGTAGAAAGCCTTCATACGTACCTACTACCAATTCCTCCATTGTCGCTTTATAAATATTATAAACACCTACACACAGACGTGTAGAAGATACAAGCGCAACTATTATGAAATGTAAACTAATACACGTTTTTGAACTTTGACAAATGACAAATACGTGAGAGAGATGTCAATTCTCAATAGATGTCAAAAATGAGAGAAGTATCGCCGTTATTTACGCTGCGTTCAGGTTGAGTGCACGTACAATGTCTTGTTATTTTTGTGGCTTTTTTCTTTTTGAAAGTGTTCTGTTGACTTGCTTTAACTTCTTGTGTTACGTCCTTGTGTTCGTCCAATAGTAAGTGTTTAATCTGTTTATTACTTCTTGTAATGGATACCAACCCTCCCAATCCCGGAAGAAATTCTAAGGATCTTATCACACGCTCTCTTTTTTCATTCTGTCAAGCCCATCCCTCAAATATCGACCAAACTACTGGCAGTAGAAAACGCGCTCGAATAGATATAAGTTCCACACAACTCACGAAAAAAGCTATTACTAACCCTAATGAGTCTCCTCCCTACATTTAGTCAACCTACACACCCATATTACACAAATTAAAAAACCAAATACACGGAATATGATTAGGGCTGCCACGCCTTCAGGTTTGACCCGGAGTCTCCCGGGTTGAATGGTTCGTAACCGGCTACGGTTTTAACATCAATATCTCCGAGCGGCGGACGGCAGCAGAAAGACGAACCAAGTGTTGCTAGCGCTGGAAGTCCCAGGACTAGCAGCTCTATTTGAATTTGTGAATACGTACTTATTTAATTTCTATAAATAGGAATAATTATAACATAATAAAAGACTTTAATTTCCAAACATCGAAACGAATACCTACCTTATCAATAAAACATAGAATAAAGCTTTAAATTACAAAATTTATGTCGGTCTCGGGACTATCGGGTCAAAACCTATGTAAATAATACCTACCTCAAAAAAATTGTTTCATTATGTGAAAATAGCGATTTTTTCGAAATCTCCAGGTCTGCTCTTTTTAAAAGGTGTCAGCCCTAAATATGACTTTTTTCCTTTCTTAGTTCATATTAGTAAACACCTGAGTGAACCTACATTTGGAACAACATTACGACCTAATAAATTTGGCCATTTCCTTTTTAGGAACAAAATTAAAAATGTTACTCATGATGGAGTAAAACGATAAGACGTAATAGAATATCAGTGGAGTTTAAATCTGCGGATGCTAATTCTTTTATTGATCACCTAGCTCTTTCTGCTGCCAAATACGAGACATCAATCCCATCATACAAATGTCACAAGCATGGGACTCGCGAGGAAATTCTAGTCGCGTGGACTTTAGAAGAAATGGTTGATGTTGTTGAGGTTCCGTCTGATTATGGCCACATTACAAGAGTGAGAAAACTAAATAGAAGGACTGTTAATGACAGTGGTATTTCCACTTGGCTTCCCACTCAAACAGTCGTGTTGACTTTTTTAGACCAAAAGTTCCCATCTCACGTATATTGCTTTTATACATCAATGCCTGTTGAAATATATGTGCTACCCACGACACAATGTTTCAAATGTTGCAGATTCGGTCATGTTACGTCACAGTGCAGATTAAACCCTTGATGCTTTGTGTGTGCCCAAAATCATGAAACCGTTTCTTGTAATAGTCCCCTATATGAGGCCCTGAACAAAACCTGTATGTTTTGTTCAGGGCCTCATACAGCGAAAGATTCCTTCTATCCAGAGCACTAGAGACAAAAATCTATAAAATTAGTAATGTGTCAAGATAATGCATCTTACTTAGAGGCATCTGCTAGGTTCCCCCAAGTCAAAAGATCTTTTGCTGACACCACAAGGTTACCCTCCTACGGATCATTTTGTCCGACCTGTCCCGATATTTTCCCAACACTCACCTTCACATATTCGTCCTTCTCAAACCTCTTCTTATAAGAAAACTGTTCTCCTTCGGCGTCCCTTTCTCCAATTTCCATTTCTGGCTATAACAGACATGCACATCAAATTATAATCGAAACTCCTTTTTCTACTACTCTACCAATAAATAATGACTCTCCTAAAGACAGCCTTTTTGAGCTTCTGCTGCTAAATCTGCTGTCTACCATAAGAGCCCTTTGACATTGTTGTGCGAAATACTGATATTTTATGCTCTTTTTTATATTTTATAGAATATTTTAAAATAACAAAAAAAGTACATAAATATGTTAATATCTACAGACTTAAAACCACATTATTATAAATAAAAAACTTCCTCAAAGTTGTCGCTTAGAAAGCTGTCATTGCTTAATGTGCCCAGTAGACTGGCAGCATTACCTCTTTGAATAGCCAAACTGATTCGTTGGCGGAAGAAGCTGCCAGCCCGGCGGTCTCCCGAAGCCTCGACCAGTGTCTTACAAATATCAGAAACCAGTCGATGGGCTTCGGGGCCCCAGGGACCCAGTTTCGAATGCAAAGGGCGTAAATGTGAAACAAGAGAGTCGCATACTTACGCCACTTTAAGTTTTTGGTAGTGCTGGCTGCGGCACCTGCTGACTTGGAAGACACCGGCACGTGGATAACAGTAAGTGTATCGGCACAGGTGGCATCCCACACCAGCGGTCTTCCAAGTTTCCAAGGAATTAGCGTCAAACCATCCGGTCTCCTGCCGTTGCTCCGCGCAATACCTACAGGCTCTAACACTGCAGGAACGCCAGCGGTGACAAGGGCCCGCCAAATGACGTCATTCAAGGCAACATGCCGTGACATGCAGCCCGCACTACGTAAACAGGATAAACCATGGTGACCTAGTATCCTTGATTATTTATTTACTTGTCTACATTGACGATGTCACCACAGCAGCAACGGTGAGAAAGGTTAGTCCTGGCCCCCCCAGACGCTTTAACGCTCTAATTCTCACAAACCTTAAGATTTTTTAATATTTTATAATAGATCCCTTTGATTATTAATAGATCCATTTCTCTTTTTGAATATTGCTGTTGCATATTTTCATATTTATTTTATACCTAGCTGACCCGGCGAACTTCGTACCGCCTTCTTTCCGTAAATATTTTCAAAATTTCTGAATTTCAGACTATCTACTGTTTATACCCGCCTCAGCATCACATAGGTGGTGTACAGTCGTGGACTAAAGAAATGTAACACTTCCGGTAAATTCATATCGTTTATATTGCGTCAAATAATAAGGTATAGTATTTAAATATTTACAACATATCTATTGTAATGCTTTGTAATGTACAATATTTTTCGTTTTTCCTTTTGGAGAGAAAACAAATAGTGCCGATGGTTTCCCGACTCTTGAGCACGCAACGTACAACTGCCCATGCGAAAAACACGGCAATTCAAGATTTATTCCACACACTTCTAACGATTGGCCTTGGGATTTATTAATTGTCATTGCGAAAGCAAGGCGCACTGGAAACTGGAGACGTTTAAATTCAAAAGGAAAGTCAGTTGGCATTAGTGGTATTCTTGGAATGAGCACAACTTTACGTATTGTGGAACATCCGTTATATTGGATGTACGATGACGTCACATGTACACAAACCTTCCCCCGCGTAATACATTTCATTTAATACCCATATTGTTGGCGTTAAACAAAAAAGTAATTTCCTATTGTGGAACATCCGCCATATTCGATTTATAATGATGGCATATATACACAAACCTTCCCCTTCTTATTACCATTAATCTGTCAATGTTTTTTCATTAAATTCTCTCACAGTCTTCTGTCTCATTGCCTCACTCACTTTTTTATGAGATTTAAAATTTTTTTTTTTCAATATTTTTTTAAATGTTCTGTCAATATATTGAAGATCTCTCACAGTCTTCTGTCTCATTCACTCACTCACTTCTCATATTATAGGGACTTTTTGGCGGGAACGGGTGAAGTGAGGTTGTCATTTTATTTAGATTTTCTATTTTTTACATTTTTAGGAGTTTTAAAGTACAACAGTGATAGTATATTGTGTTTTAAAGTTCTGTGTAAGTGAAAAGAATGGAGGAGATCTAAATAAACATGTGTAGCTGAAGTTTTCGCGCTCTTCCAAGAAGTCCTTTTTAACTTCAGTAAAGCCTACTATCACTTTACTGGAGGAGTGTTATGGACAGTTAATGTTTTTCCAAAAGTTACGTCCTTAGGCTGATGGTCTAGTTACCAATGCCTTAAGAACAATAAAAATAAAAAATCACATTACAGATTTTAAAATTTTTTTTTTTTTTTAAATCTTTTTTTATACAAACCTTGTCCTGACAATAACTAACATAAAAAAAAAGAATTATCTAATTTGGTGCAGTCGTTTGGAAGTTATGCGCCTACATACAAATCGACGATTCATTTTTATTTATATAATAATAGATATCTTACAATAACTACCTATTCTACGATGTCAGTTTGCAAGGAAAATCCTTTGACGCGCCACTTTGACGTCCTAATGAACATTGTATCGACGAGTTCTAACAATTTCTAAAATTACTTTAAGATCAAGTACATATTCTTATTGAATATTGCTGTTGTGGAAATGTCATTATTTTTTCCTTTTTACAGAAAAAAAATGAAAAGACATTTCAAGGACAAAATGTCGTGATGAAACGTCGATTTGGTTCTAAACAAAGCGATGATATAAAAATAAAACAAATTAATAGTCGGGACTTCCATAGAGTTTAATAGACTTCCTCCAAATTTCAAAAAAAGGTACCCAAAATAGCCAATCTGACGACTTAAGAACAATCAACATTACCAACATACAGAACAAAATAGAGACGTGCCGCCTTATATTCAAATTTATCGATATAGATTATAATTAGCGCGACGTGCATTACTAGAAATTAGTAAAAACAATTTAAACACTGCTTTTGTTTAAGCACCATTTATACAAAGCCAGTGACACCAGTTTATGGTGTCTATTCAATAAAACTATTTATAAAATGAAATATTTATTTCTTAATTTCGTGGCGGCGTCTATTGCGCCACATAAACATCCTGAGTTCTACATCGCACTAGCAAACAAAAAGAAATCATACAAGATTGTAACGCTACGCCTGGTATAGGATGCTCTTTGCTTTAAAAACCTTTGTTCTTCTCCCTGCCACTTTAATAGGTTCCTGACCAGTTTCTTCTTTCTAGAACTAAACAGTAGTCTTTCAGTTTTGTTTTTTTTTTGCTACGCGTTTTTTCTTCGAAACTGTAAACACCAAGAACTATTAGAAAATATTTTATTAATAAGTTTTAAGAAATTCTTTAGTCAAAGTCAAATCATTTTATTCAAGTGAACACAACTGCAAGGTATTTTTAACGTAATATATAACTAAAAGTCGAAAAGAAAACCTCCACACTGAAAAGAACCGATGAGAAATCCAGTTCATATTTCCAACATAGAACGCATATAGAATACCTAACCAAGAACCTAACATTTTTCTTCAGAAACTGGAAATAGCCAAGCTTAAACTAGGAAATAAAATAAAGAACAATGTCATTTTACGTGGGTTTTTAACATAAATTTACTTAAAAAATCAGACACTGTGCATGAATATACAAGAATAACACGAAACTTTTTTTTTTTAATTTATTTATTTCTACAACTTTTACACAACCTTTACAGGTTCTAGCCTAATACGATAGTGTAAGTATTACGTTACCAAAATACATTAAAATTATGTATAACATATGACATATAGTGCCATCTTTGTGAATTCACTCAGAGGGCAAACAAATAAGTCGATGTCTTCAGTTAACCTATTAAGAGTGCGTAGAGCTCTGGTCAACGGAGCTTTGCTGAGCAAATTGGTTCGCCCTGATGGGACTACCAGCAGCCGCGGCCGACGACGACGCCACACATACCTGTCGGGGACGCATAGACCAATCACTCCCAATAGTTCGATATTACTAACTTTGTCTCTAATAACCCCCAGTATATAGGATATGAGATGTACCTCGTAGCTCGTTTTACCCTACCATACCCAGTACAAATAAAGTAGGATACATCAAAGGGTAGAAAGGATATACCCCGTAGTTCCTCATGTATAAATATCTAGTGAACTTATTCTGTATGCGCTCCAGCATGAGACTATATTTAGTTTCATGTGGGTCCCAGATGCCTGCGTTACATTCTAGATGACTTCTAACCAACGCGTTGTATAAAGCGCTTATAGCATTAATATTAGAGAAACCATTGGCCATACGAAGTATAAATCCCAGTTTTCTATAAGCTTTCTTACAGATACTAGTAATATGGTATTGAAACCTAAGCTCAGAAGTAAACTTTACGCAAAAGTCTTTTATTTCCGTTACCCTCTTGAGCAGCGTCTCATCTATCGTATAATCATACCGTACGGGATTTCGTACCCGGGAAAAAGTGATCGTCATACATTTGGAAAAGTTAAAGAAAAGTCTGTTCCGTTTACTCCATGACAGAATCCTATTGATATCACTTTGCAATTGCTCACAGTCAACGGTGCTTGTAATAGACTTAATTATTTTAAATCGTCAGCGAACAGCAAGCAGTTTGAGTCCTTGATCACCTCTGGCAAGTCATTTATATTTATCATAATAAGGAATTCAAGGGGACCAAGGTAGCTACTTTGACTCACGCCCGACATGACATCATATAACTCCGATCGTTATCCTGCATACTCTACGTACTGCTGTCTATCTCTCATATAACTGGTAAAAAACCGTAACAGATGAGGTGCCAAACCTATGCTTGCTAACTTCCTAAGCAGTATAACGTTATCGATAACATCGAACGCTTTTCGGAAGTCAAAATACGCAGCATCTACCTGCCCCCCACTGTCCACTGTTGGTATAAGCCTAGTTACATAACTGATTAGATTGCTGGTGGTACTACAGCCCGGTCGGGACCCGTGCTATGCTTCTGATAGTTGTACTCAAATCTAACTTCTTGTATGGCAGATTCAAATGCCTTAGCTGGTATTGAGAGCACTGCTACCGGTCTATAGCCATCAACCATCCCATCAGCTCCTCCTTTCGGAACAGGAACCACTCGAGTGGTCTTCCATATCCCCGGAAAAACCTCATCGTCTAAACATAGGTTATATATGTGCAGCAGTGGCGCGTCTAGCACTTGTCGACAATCTTTAAAGATAAAAGCAGGAATGCCATCAGGTCCAGCCGATCGTTTTGGCTTGAGCTTCGCAAGGGCCCGCATTACATCAGACAGTTGCAACTGGTTCAACTGTATTCGCGCTGATCCGTTGGTCCCTCCTGCTTCCTCTATCGCCGCACTAACAACAAGTAGGGGCCACACTGTACTATACACTGATCTAAAGTAGTTGGCGAACTCGCTAGCGCATTGTTCACCCATAAGTACTTCCCCATCTTTCAGAATATTTTTACCCATATGTTGACTTCTTTTCGATTTAATATAATTCCAGAATGATTTTGGATCTTCCACTAAATGGCTTTGGACTTGGTCCTGATACCGAGCCTGAGCAACCCTTATCATAATTTTCACCCGGGTCCTCAACCGCGCGAACGCTTCGTACTCAACTTGTAATTTACTTGTTTTATAACGTTTGTGAAGAAGCGCCTTATATTTAATGTTGCGAATTATTTCAGCAGTATACCATTCAGGGTAAGTGTACCTAAAATTTACACGCCTTCGCTTTTTGGTGAGAATACAGTCATTGTGTGCGCCAATGGCGGCTGAGCAATACAGCCGGTAACACTGACGCGCTTGGCGGGGTGAGGTGCTGGTTATAGTTATGACAAGAAAAGCGTACCTTCAAAAGTGCTGCACCAGACAACTACGACCTATACCTCAGATGTTCGGAGGTGTGGATGACGCGTCCTGTCGTGATCCTGGGCCTGGCAGCGCTTCTTCTCGGCCTTTCTTGTGCAGCGGTCTTCTTATTAAGTGGACTGTATTTTGCGTAATTAAATAATGAAGTGGAGCGGCGCGGAACCCAAACAATGTGGGTGTGGTCAAAGGTGACCGAAGCGGTGCGGACGGTACTACGACCAACCAACGCGCGGCGACGTCAGAGGTCGATCGTAGACTACTAATAACAATTAGCAGGAAAGATGCAGCGGACAGAATGACATAACAAAACTATTGCGGGTAGAACAAAATAAGATATATATATTTTGGCGTTAACATTGCTCCCGGTCTTAAAACCACCGGTTTTAATAAGAAAAGAGAAAGAGACATTAAAGAAACACACAAAATAAATAATGAACATGAGAGGAAGCGGGGGGCATGAAAAAAAAATGTTTAGTGAGAAGGTAAAGGACATAAACGAGCAACGGGTCTCTTATAGACTCCAGTTGCTGTTCGGACGGAAGCTACACGACAAACACCATCGTCACCAGGATAGATAGCGACGATGACACCTAAGGGCCAACAAAGTGGCGAAGTATTATCGGTCATAATTACCACCACCAAACCGATCTTGATCGGATTAGCGGGGCACATTCCATTTTTGCCTTGCTTGTAATAAATTAAGATACTCTTGCTTCCACCGTTTTGCAAAACACCGAACCATTTGGTCCATTAAAGCGTAGCGTTGTAATAAACTCGGATTTTCATCACGCACACCATAAGCGGGGATTTCTTTTAGAGGTGTAGACATTAAAAAATGAGCGGGTGTGAGTGCTGTGAGTTCAGAAGGATCCTCACTTAACAATGTTAGCGGACGCGAATTAATAACGCATTTAATTTGTGTAATAACTGTCAATAGCTCCTCATAGGTGAGTAGCTGCGAACCAATCACCCTATGAAGATGTGTTTTAAATGCTTTTACAAATGTCTCGTAATGTCCTCCGAAATGTGGACTACGAGGAGGGCCAAATTTCCAAGATATTCTACTATTAGCCAACTCATTAGCAAAAGAGGTTTTAAATTCTTCCGAATTTATAAAATTATGAATGTCTGAAACTACATTTTTAGCACCTATAAAAGTAGTAGCGTTATCCGAATACATACAAGACACAGCGCCACGTCTTGACAAGAATCGTTTAAAAGCAGAAAGAAAAGTATTAGTGCTTAAGTCTGTAGTAATTTCAACATGAACTGCGCGGGTAACCATGCATACGAAAATACACAAATAAGACTTTATAGAACGTACACCCCTCCTTCGATATGGTATGATAGGTATGGGACCCGCGTAATCGACAGCAGTATATGTAAAAGCCTTCGCTTCGTTTACTCTACAAGGCGGTTAGTCTCTCATAAGGGGGAACGACTGTTTAGGTTTTACTCTAAAGCAAAAGTTGCATTTGTGAGTGATATAACGAACTATACCTCTGCACGATAAGATCCAATATTTTTGTCTTAAAATTGACATCAACGCAATAGGTCCGGTATGACAGTTGTTACGGTGGTAATAAGTAACAATTAATGTGACTATGTGGTCCTTGCGGGTAGCAATACTGGGTGTCGTTGTTCATATGATAAAGCAGCATGACGTAAACGACCACCAACTCGTATTAGATCGTTTTCATCTAAAAACGGAGCTAGTCTTTGAATCGCGGTAGAACAACGTTTGTTCGATTTTAATTTAATTATTTCGTCAGCAAAATGCAACGACTGAAGTGCCTTTAATAATTGTATCTCAGAGAATTCAAGGTCAGAAGCGGTAAATAGTTTATAGCGCGGTAATTTCTTAATAAAGCGGAACACGTATATTACGCTATGAAGTAACACGAGCCACGAAGAAACGCGGCGCGAGAGAGTGAGAAGCGGGTGAAATTCGTCTATATTAGTTGACGAACGCGGAGCGGTTGCAGACAGTGAAACGACCTTAGTTTCAGGTAAGTCCACATCAATAGAATCGGAATTTATTTGTGTAATAGGCCACTCATTGACGTCTTCGCAGAGCCAAGACGGACCTGAGAACCAGAGCGGGTGGTTCAATAACTGAACCGGAATTAAGCCACGCGACAAGCAATCGCTCGGGTTATGCGAACCAGGTATATGATAAAAATGTTGAGCGGGGAAAGTGTTTAATATTTTTGTAACGCGAGTGGACACAAAAGTTTTCAATTTATGGGGCTACGAATGAATCCAATGTAAGGTGACCATCGAATCTGTAAAGCAGAATATATTTTCGATGTCATGACGTTGTTTATAGACTTCAACTACCTTGTGTGTTAATTTTGCCATTAAAAGAGCGGCGCAAAGTTCGAGTCTTGCTACAGAAATAGTTTTGAGTGGTGCGACTTTAGACTTTGCACATACCATCCGTATCAGAGGAGAATTATGGGAGTTATTGTGAACTCTAATGTATACGACGTATCCGTATGCTCGTTCGCTCGCGTCAGAAAAAGAAATAATTGAAAATTTGGAGTCTTTTAGCACACCTAGGTGACGTTTTATACGTAGCTCTTGTAAAACTGGAAGCTCAGATAAATAGTTCTTCCAAATTTTTAAAATATTAATTGGTGGTATTTCATCCCGATCGATTTTTAAAATACATAGTTTTTGTAAAACTAATTTTGCGTAAAGAATAACCGGAGCTAGAAGCCCGAGCATATCATATTGACGTGCTATAACAGACAAGATGTTACGTTTGCTACGTGGTCGATCATCAAGCGTGACAGTAAAGAAAAATTCGTCATCAGCTGGACACCACTGTAAACCTAGAACTTTTATCGAATGAATCGAATCACTAAAGTCAACGTTGACTTTATAACGATGAGACTCGGGCAATGAATCGAGTAACTCAGGCGAATTACTCGACCATTTAACGAGCTCGAAGCCCCCGACCATGAACAATCCTAACAGCTCCGTATTGAGCCGCAAGGAGTCCTGGACGGTGGGTACTGAATAGCATAAGTCGTCCATGTAACAGTTGCGTATAGCAACCACAGCGGCTTGTGGAAATGATGCGATCTCATTTTCACAGAGTTTTCTAATTACGCGCATGGCGAGAAATGGACTACATCTTAACCCGAAACACACGCGGTTAAATTGATACGCGACTAACGCAGAAGAGGGATCGAATCTATATAAAAACTTGTGATATTTGCGATGTTTTTCTCGAACTAAAACTTGTAATAACATTTGTTTAAGGTCACAAGTAAAAGCAATTTCATATAAACGGAAATCGAGTAATATTAAAAATAAATCATTTTGTAGATTCTCACCTGAGTGCAAAACATCATTTAAAGAAACGTTTGAATTAGTCTTGGCACTGGCGTCCATAACCATTCGCACTTTAGTAGTGGTTTTATCCTGTCTAATGACTGCGTGGTGAGGAATATAATATCCTTCCGATATTATATCATCGCAAAGCGAAGAAATGTAACCCTTAGCTAAATATTCTTTAATTATTAAATCATATTCGCGGCGTAATTCAGGAGCGGAAATAAACTCACGTTCAAGTGACAAAAAACGTCTTTTAGCTGACGTATAAGAATCACCTAAAATAGTAGGATCGCGGGCGAAAGGCAAAGCGACAGAGTAGCGGCCTGTAGCATCACGTGTTACAGTGTTATTAAATATTTTTTCGCATTCACGAGCAGCGGAGCTTAATATAGGTTCACTTGACACTTCCTCAAGTTGCCAAAACCTCTGCAGAATAGAATCTAAAGGCGGTTCAAACTCGACTAACGAGTGTAAAGAAATGGCATTAGAATTATAACGACTCACGGGAGCGTTACCTATTACTATGTAACCAAAAATGGTTTCAAATCCTGTTGGAGTATTTGGCGGACCAGAAATACGTCCGGGTAGTAAAATACTAGAAAACAGTGGAGCGCCTATAAGTATATCTATCTCTCCGGTAGTACAAAACATGCCATCGGCGAGCATTACGTTTTTTAAGAATGAAAGCGTTGATACATCTATCTGAACTGTAGGCAAATTATCTGTGATGCGGTCTATTACATAAGCGTTTAGCGCGATTGAAACATTACTATCAAATCGAGAAAATAAACTGACTGAAGTAACACCTCCTATAGGGTTTGGCGAAGCTCCTATGCCTTTAACAAACGCGCGCGATACCTTATCGCATTTTAATTTTAATTCTCTGCAACATTTCGAGGTAATAAAATTGTTTTGAGATCCGGGATCTATTAAAGCGCGAACACATTTTGTGCGACCGCACTTATCTATAACATTGACTTGAACAGTACCTAACAGGCACATAACATTACACTGCGAGACTGGAAACGAATTATACAAAGAAATATTATTTTGCGCTTGTGAGTCAGTCGTGTGCGCGATAGGCGAGCGCGGGCGCGGTGAGGCTGCGGGCGAGAGCGCGGGCGCAGGTGCAAGCGGCTTTTTGGTCGAGACAGCGGACAGCGCTCGAGCAGCGCTTGACGCGCGCTTTACGTTTCTATCATTACGAATATTATTATCGAGTCTCCGATCGCGACACAATAATGAGTGATGTTTGCTATTACAAAATCGGCAACGAGACAGCGATTTACATGATGAACAGTTATGCGAAAGGCTTAGACAATTTGTACATCCACTATGTTTTTTAATAAAATGAAATCGGTCGTTCAGAGGCATATCATGAAATTTAGAACATTTATATAAATTATAATGATCGGAAAGTTTACAAAGAAAACACGGTTTATTATTACTGAAAGAGGAACTCGCGGAGGTGAAAAATGTATGCGGCGATTTTATATTATTAATAATTGTACGTTTAGACAAAGAATTAGAAGTGCCTTCCAAAATCTTAGATTGTTCCTGTAAAAATTTAATAAAATCGTCATAAGCGGGTATATCTGTACTTCTATTGGGCGTTTCAAATGCGCGTGCGGTGTCTGTATCTATTTTTCTCAATGCGATATGCAACAACAAAAAATCAGACAAATTATCGAGCTTAAGTGCTCTTAAACTTGAACACTGGAACTAAACCTTTCCAAAAATAGTTCAATATTTTTTGAGGAAGCGATATTAAAGGATTTAAAATCGAGCATCCGATCAACATAAGCCGAAGCTAAGCTACGCTTGTCTTCATATTTGTTCACAAGCGTGCGCCATACTAACTGATAGTTGTCGCCGTTAGGTGCGATTCCTGCAACTGTAGAAAGTGCCCGGTCTGACAATTTACCTATCAAATATTGAATACGTTCATCATCGGACAACTCCGGATTTTTGTGTATAGTTCTTTTAAAAGATTCGTAGAATAGTGGCCATTTAGCTGGCTCACCGGAAAAACTAATTAAATCTAATTCTGGAAGTCTAATTGACCTTTTATATGAATAACGATCATTTTGTGGATTAGACGATTTTGATGAAATAGATAATTTATTAGCGATGTGTTTACAACGGCAATATAACTCCTCGAAAGAAGATAAGCTAGCGTAACTAACTACCTCGTTGGGATTCACTTTCAACATAGTTTCATTTATATCATCGACGATATTATTATACTCCAAACGCAAAGTATCTATGTTCTCAACACTACACAAAAATAATTCTCGTGAAGTATCATCATCGAAAACCTTCTTAGAATAATCATAGATAGTTTGCAACCGAGAAAATTTTTCTTGTTGTTTAGCTTGTAACAATTTTAATAAGGAATTCAATTGTTCTGTACTATCAACATCCCGCTTTGGTGGCATTGTTATATGATTAATGAACAATATCAGTGGAAACTTTAAATAAATAGGCAAAATATCAAAATCACAAATTTGCTATACGGACTGCAATATCAGCTGACAATAAATGTAAACAACCGTCGCAGCTGTACGTTCGGTGCGGTGGAAGCAATGCAAGTTTTTCAATCAAATTTTTCAAAACAAATTATAAATAGGCGATATTTTGTAATAAGAATATTATATAAATTGATAGTATTTAGTGAAATGGACTATGCGACAGTAACTATTGAGCGAACTACTATGAGAATGTTTATATTCAGAGCAAGTAAATGATGGGCTTTATGAACCCGAAGCGTGACGTCACAGACGTTCGAAATTTCGCGAGAAGTAGGTACCTATTAGCGGGAAAATGAATAGCCAAGAGGCAGATAGGAAGTAGAGGTATAACTCGTGGGGTTTAAAATATATACAAGAGATAATTAAAGCAAAGGTCTGAGTCGTATTGACCAAAAGAAATGCGTTCAAGAGATTAATAGGAAGTAAAATCCGACTCGTATGGACCAAAGAAATGTGTGCGCCAATGGCGGCTGAGCAATACAGCCGGTAACATCGACGCGCTTGGCGGGGTGAGGTGCTGGTTATAGTTATGACAAGAAAAGCGTACCTTCAAAAGTGCTGCACCAGACAACTACGACCTATACCTCAGATGTTCGGAGGTGTGGATGACGCGTCCTGTCGTGATCCTGGGCCTGGCAGCGCTTCTTCTCGGCCTTTCTTGTGCAGCGGTCTTCTTATTAAGTGGACTGTATTTTGCGTAATTAAATAATGAAGTGGAGCGGCGCGGAACCCAAACAATGTGGGTGTGGTCAAAGGTGACCGAAGCGGTGCGGACGGTACTACGACCAACCAACGCGCGGCGACGTCAGAGGTCGATCGTAGACTACTAATAACAATTAGCAGGAAAGATGCAGCGGACAGAATGACATAACAAAACTATTGCGGGTAGAACAAAATAAGATATATATATTTTGGCGTTAACAGTCATCAAAAACATTATTAACAATATTATAAAAATACTTTAAACTATCTTCTATCTATATAAAAATACTTTAAACCTTTATTAATGTATACAATGGCCCCCAATCTATTGAAGCTAAAGACATATATAATAATGAATAGTCAGCCTTATTGAAATTCCACTGCCTATGAGAATACGCTTCCGTGTCAACCCTACTTATAATTATTACTACTACTTATAATTATTATAACTATAATAATTATATCATTCATATAAATGAACCCACAAGACAAAATTCATGCTTGGATCAAATTTTAAGTAATATTCCTTTTGCGAAGGGGCACTTACTACCCCTAGCATTCTCTGACCATGAGACTGCACAGGTACTAGTTACTATAGACAGGCATAAAGATTCGCTTTCATCCTTTTTTTTTTTTTTTATATCTGCTGCCCCCTACATGTTTTGAATAAGGGTCTGTATGTCAGTTTAACTCTTCCACTGCTCGCCTCTTTGTCATACGTTCCTCAAGGGATCACTCTTCTGTTATTCTTTCTGTCTTTATTTTCTCCTAATACTAATCTTATCTTTTTCTTTTTTTTTTAATTTTTCTATTATACCTTTGCATTCTGCCTATTTCTCTCTTTCACTGCTCGCCCCTTTGTCATTCGATCATCAAGGGTTCACTCTCCTTTCACACTTTCTGTCCTACTTTACTTTAATCTATAATCGTCTTATCTTTATTTATAATTTCTTCACTTTGTCTTATATTACCATTTACATTTTCTTATTTTATGTTTTACATTTCTCTTTTTCCTTATTCTATTTTACAGCATTCTCACTTTACATATTACAATCCACTTATAGCCAACTTTTTTTTTTTTTTGTGTTTTGTCTTAAGATAATTTTCCTAACATTTTACATTTTGCTTTTATAGCATTTAACATTTTTCTTTTCCTTAAATTTAACTATTATACTATTTACAATTTTTATTTTCTTTTTCTATTTTATAACATTTTTATCACAGTTTTTACTTAGTTTTATTTTTATTCTTAACCTTATTTGCTACGTTTTTACAAAATTCAGTGAATGTTTTATTTAATTTCTTATTGGATACAATTTGACATAATGTGCCTCTTTCTATTTTCTGTTCTATTTTCATTTCCGTTTCATATCTTTCCTTTGCATAAATTGGACATTCTGTTAGTATGTGAACCACATCTTCATTTTTATCTTGATCACAAGGGCACGACGGACTCTCTTTGCACCTGAATCGCTTTCAGTCTATGTTTGTTAGGAAAAGAGATTTTAACACTGAAAACATGAGAAAGTTCCAGAAATGTTTAGGAGAACTGACTTGGTGTGGTCTATTCAGAAACGAATACTAATTTGGCGTTCAAAAATTCACTGAAGTGTTTCTTTTATTTTATGAACTGTGTTTTCCTACACATAGATTCAAAATTAATAATAAGCCTAAACATCTACCCTGGGTTACAAAAGGTATAAAAATCGCATCTACAGTAAAACGTAATTTAAGATTGAGATATTATAATAAAAAATCAATAGAAAATAAAACTAAATACTATAAATATAACAAAATTTTAAAAAAATGTGTACTTACTGCTCAAAAAATCAGCAATGAAACATATATAAATAGAACCAAAAATATATCTAAGGCTACATGGAAAGTAATAAATGATAATGTCAAATCAAATAAACCGACGATGAATATAAATCAGATCTCATATAATAATGATATAATAAATGAACCTATCAAAATTGATAATATTCTAAATGATTATTTTATAAATTTGACAACTAAAAATAACACAAATCAATATGCTGATCATACTATAATACTTAAAAATATTAAGCAAATTAATTCAAATAATATATTTTTGTACCCGACTGATCCACAAGAAATTTCAAAAATTATTGATTCACTTAGGAATACTCCATCTGCAGGTTATGATAATGTAACAACAAAAATAATAAAACTTGTTAACGTGTTTAACTCGCCTATTCTGGCACATATTATAAACCTATCTTTCCTTGAGGGTGTATTTCCTGACAGATTAAAAATAACTGTCGTAAAATCTGTTCACAAAAAAGGTAATAGAGAAGACATAGTAAATTATAGACCCATCGCATTATTACCTATTTTTTCAAGTTTTTGAAAAAGCGATGTATTGCAGATTAAGTTCATTTATAGATAAGTATAATGTTCTTAGTCCTAAACAGTATCGTTTTCAAAAAGGTAAATCGACAACATTGGCGGTTTTCAAACTTATAAATAGTATAATAGATTCCGCTAATAACAAAAAAAACGTAACTGCAATATTTTTCGATATGAGTAGAGCTGTAGACTTTGTTTCACACAAAATACTCTTACAAAAATGTGAAGCGTATGGTATTTGAGGACATGCGTGTTGCTGACTGAAAAGTTATCTATACAATAGACAACAATATGTCGAAATTACCACTATAAATTCCAAGCATGAGAACGAAGTTATTAAATGCGAAATGAAACGTAATGAGATTGGAGTACCTCAAGCAAGCATTCTTGGCATTATTAAATATGAATGTGTACTCTATGCTGATGACATCTCTGTAATTATATCCAATAATGTAGGAACTTACAATGAATGTATTAATGAAACTACAAACAATATAGTCACGTGGCTAAAAAGTAGCAATTTAACCGTTAATATTAACAAAACCAAATACATTTAATTTATA
Organism: Zeuzera pyrina; assembly: GCA_907165235.1. NCBI lineage: Eukaryota > Metazoa > Arthropoda > Insecta > Lepidoptera > Cossidae > Zeuzera > Zeuzera pyrina. The sequence continues at coordinate 9,387,406 of OU015629.1, forward strand.
AATAAAAATGAAAAAAAAATTTAAAATTGACATATAATAATATACCTACTATTGACAGAAGCAAATGAAATGAAATTTTTAGGTATAACATTGGATGACAAATGTTCCTGGAAATCACATGTGGATAGTCTATGCAACAAAATAAATAGATTTGCTTATGCGTTATGGAGATTGACTAAGGTGTCTAATAGGAAAACTACACTAAAAGCTTATCACGAATATGTGGGTTCGAATCTGCGTTATGGTATAATATTGTGGGGAAACTGTGTTATACTAAGTAGATTATTTATAGCACCAAAGCAGCGTATAATAGCCATGTACAGTGTAAATTCTTTGACAACCTGTAAGCCTTTTTTCGAGAACTTAAAATATTAACTATTCCTTCTTTATACATATATGAAACATGTAATTTTATAAAAGTACACCCAAATTTATTTCAAACGAAAATTTTTTACTGCAGGACTAATGCAAGATATCCCAGTAGACTAGTACTTCCTGGCATAAAAACTGATACATGTGACAAAAACTGTATATCGATGCTTATTAGCATATACAGGGTGTATATGAAAACGGGACAGTTACTTTAATGGATGAAAGGGCATAACTTTAGTATGTAGCTACAAAAAGAATTATCGAAAAAAACGTATCCGTTTAAGAGTTATGACCGTTTTAATTTTCAAATGTTTTCCCCACCATTTCTCGTAAAATTAGGTTGATCGTGTACAGTTACAAATTTTAAATCTTACGTATTTTTTTATTTTGTAATAATTTCATCCGTTACTGAAATACAGCCTGAAAACCATTTTTGAAAATAATGCGTATACCCCTCGTATACCCCTTAACAATGTTTACAAATCGCTAAGGTCATGAACTGTCAGCTGTTCAATATGGCGGATTGCCGGTGTTACATCAAAGAAAGCCACCGTAAATCACACGTCGGCAAAGATGCCGACAAAATGTAAAGGTGTGTACATACGAAGTACGAATTGATTTTTTAATGAATGAGTATTTTTGAAAGTTTCTATGAAAGTGGACAAAGAGAATGAATTGATGAGGTAAGAGCATTGTTTCAAGGAAGCTCGGCTTCTCAAGATGAATTTCAGTAAGATAAAATGTTATCAAAATGTACCAAAGTAGTTCGACGGATGTAAAACACAACGACGTTATCATAACAGGCCAGTAAATAACGGTTAGTAATAATGGTTATTGTTTTACATTGATGAAACATCTACTAGAAAGTTGTTTTTTTAAGAAGAGCTTCGTATATCGGTACTTACCTACAATAATTACCTATTTTCTTATTAATAAAAAGCTAATTTAATATTAATAAGTTAATAAGTAATTTTAAGCAGATAAAAAAATGAAATCACTAAAAACAGTACCTAAATCGATCGAATGTTACAAAGAAATAAAAATGGTTCATGATTGTTTATCCCTAGCTATTGTGATCCGACCTTTATCTACCTATGAATAATAAGGATTTTTTTCAAAAATTATTAAATTTTTTCAGTTGCATTCGGGTTACGATATCTGTGAGACGTATTCATTGTGTACATAGTCAATTCGTTTTTAACTACTTACGAATTATTTTCTTGTTTAAATCATGCCGTTTTATCTGTATAGTAATCTGCAATACACCGATATGGTTTTGGCTTATGGTATGGCTAGTGGTAATTCTAGTGAAGCTTTGTGTTTGTATTTGGACCATTTTGGACATCGTAATGATGAGCACGTGCCTTCGAGTAGCAGAATACTGACGCGAGTGGTGCAACGGTTAAGGGATTATGGCAGCTTTACACTGCGCAATACAGATGCCGGCGGCAATGCTATACAAGGCATCCGCGATCTCATTCTTAATCATTTTGATGAACATCCCGATGATAGTACAAGGTCGGCCGGAAGGTTAAATGCAACTGAAAAAATTTAATAATTTTTGAAAAAAATCCTTATTATTCATAGGTAGATAAAGGTCGGATCACAATAGCTAGGGATAAACAATCATGAACCATTTTTATTTCTTTGTAACATTCGATCGATTTAGGTACTGTTTTTAGTGATTTCATTTTTTTATCTGCTTAAAATTACTTATTAACTTATTAATATTAAATTAGCTTTTTATTAATAAGAAAATAGGTAATTATTGTAGGTAAGTACCGATATACGAAGCTCTTCTTAAAAAAACAACTTTCTAGTAGATGTTTCATCAGTGTAAAACAATAACCATTATTACTAACCGTTATTTACTGGCCTGTTATGATAACGTCGTTGTGTTTTACATCCGTCGAACTACTTTGGTACATTTTGATAACATTTTATCTTACTGAAATTCATCTTGAGAAGCCGAGCTTCCTTGAAACAATGCTCTTACCTCATCAATTCATTCTCTTTGTCCACTTTCATAGAAACTTTCAAAAATACTCATTCATTAAAAAATCAATTCGTACTTCGTATGTACTCACCTTTACATTTTGTCGGCATCTTTGCCGACGTGTGATTTACGGTGGCTTTCTTTGATGTAACACCGGCAATCCGCCATATTGAACAGCTGTTCAAATTAAATTTTTTCAGTTGCATTCGGGTTACGATCTCTGTGAGACGTATTCATTGTGTACATCGTCAATTCGTTTTTAATTACTTACGAATTATTTTCTTGTTTAAATCATGCCGTTTTATCTGTATAGTAATCTGTAATACACCGATATGGTTTTGGCTTATGGTATGACTAGTGGTAATTCTAGTGAAGCTTTGTGTTTGTATTTGGACCATTTTTGACATCGTAATGATGAGCACGTTCCTTCGAGTGGTAGAATACTGACGCGAGTGGTGCAACGGTTAAGGGATTATGGCAGCTTTATACCGCGCAAAACAGATTCCGGCGGCAATGCTAACCAAGGCATCCACGATCTCATTCTTAATCATTTTGATGAACATCCCGATGATAGTACAAGGTCGGCCGGAAGGTTACTACAGTTGCCCCACAGTACGGTCCATAAAGTGCTGAAGGAAGACCTGCGCCATCCTTTTAACCTAATCTGATACAGAAGAGGTCATGAAGCACAAAATCATCGATGCCTTTAATAAATTACAACGAGAAACGTCAAACGTATTGCATCGTGTGCATAGTGAGATAGCACGGCGTGCACGTGCATGCATAGAAGCGCAAGGCCGCAATTTTGAACATTTACTTTTGTGAACTTGTGAATGTGTAATTACTACGGACCTCAATACATATGGAAAAAAAAGTGATGTGAAAGAGTATCAAATTGTAGCAGTGTTATCGTGCGACATTTTGTGATTTACCCACATTGGTAATTTGCAGCCTGAATACAAGGTCAGAGTCTATCTTTTGTTTTTTATCGATTTCTTTCATAACCATTTGTACGTCCGCAGTGAGAGGTCAGAATCATTGCGACGAGAACGTGGCGACAAAGGCACACTACCTACCTATCATTCTAATCTAATTTAAAAATACGTTTTTTCCACATACACAGGAATATCAACCTTTTTGTTACATAAATAAAAGAGGTTCTGTGAATTTGTGAAATTAGGTAAAAATTAAATTTCGGTGTCTTTTACTTGTGTTAAGGGGAAGCACAAGTGAAATAAATTGTGTTTTAACCTGTATCTTTGTTATTATTGCATAATAATACTTTATTAAATCGTAATCAAGATGAATTCTCGATATACTATAGCATATTCAAAAATATGTCCCGTTTGTATGTACTCCCTGTATAATCATTTACCGGATAATATTAAATGTCTAACATCCAATAAATTTCGGGTCGTGTTGTATGAATGGTTGCTTGTTAAATGTTATTATTCGGTCCAAAAGTATTTAAGTGATAAATATTGACATTTTAAATTTGTTGTTCTTCTATGTTTATTATTATTATTTTCTTTATAAATTTTGCATGCCAATAATTTGGTAAATGTGTGAGGAATCAATGTACCTATGTATGTTATCATTGAAAAACTTAGTCAAACTACACATGTTACCCAAATAAATATTTGAACTTGAACTTGAACTTGAACATTTTACAATAGGCAATATTAAAATACAAATTCAGAAAGCTTCCCTCAAAAATTTTTAGGAAAATCGCAACAGTGAAAGTGGTTTAGCAATGAATCTCATTTTTTCTTTTTAAATTTCTGTCGATAGAATGCATTCCGTATACAAATTTTAATTTGTGAAGTTTTTGATTGGTATTTTATACCATGTCCTCGAACAGTCAACACATTCTTTACATCTAAAAATAAAAACATCGATATCGACAGTCACAAATGTACCATATCCCACACTGCTTTTAATAAACGAAAGTTATTTTCAAAACTAAAATTGTGAATTTTTTTTCCAAAAGCAAGCATTCAGACTGATGAATTAGTTAATACTCTACTCACCAAACTTCATCCAGAGGATATCTCGTCATAAAATGTTTTAAAATGCCGTAATTTCCTTTGATTTCCAACCACATATTATTTTCTGTACTTCATGTTTGTTTACCCACTAAATACTTACTAAATATTGCAAAATTGTGTCAGAAGTTATTAGTACAAAATTTTGCTTAAAATAGTTAATTTTGTAACAAAAATAGGTAAAAATATTGTAAGTCACGACACAATATTTTTGCCTATTTTTGTTACAAAATTAAGAGATGACACTTTATTAAAGACAAATATAGGCAAAAGTCTCTCTAATCTGGACAATGCGTTAGAAACATACTTGATCCGACATAAAACACAAAAAAATAGCTCTGTTCCGTACATCATTTTTTTTATGAAGTTGCGACAGACTGCGATATGAAATTAAACTTCATTGAATGTACAATATATGACAGAAAAAAATTTTTTTAATTAATTAATGTAATAAAAATAATAACAAAATCAGTAAAAAATATGCGATGCTGATACGTGTATCTCAGACCCACGCGCTAGTAGAGGTAGGTTCTGCACAAGAGATTTATGCGCTCTTTATAACGAGCGATCGCAAGCGAGAACATTCAATACCTAGCGACTTTTATATGTTGACTGATTTATTTTGATCCAGTGTTTACTTCTTCGTTCCGTTAGTCTATTATGACTTACTGATTTCCTGCATTTTTTGTAAGGCATGTAAACATTGTGTTTTAAATATAATCACTAGTAGTAAAGTTAAATAAAAAAGTTCTAAAGTAGCTAGCTTACAAGAAGTATTGCAAGCTGGGTATCAAGATGATATCTATTACATTTATAACAATCTATACAGATTTTGACGTGACATTCACAGGAAGATAGAATTTTTAATAATTATCTAACCTTCCTATGTAAACATTGAAAAAATTTACAAATAATTAAACTGTAAGATGATTCGCACCTGTTAATTAAAGATATATATAAAAAAATAACCCGAGAGGTACGCATGACACTTATGGGAACCAAAACAGTATTTTTAGAATTTTTATCTGTCTGTCTGTCTGGATATACAACATAATATATGTACTTAAGCATCTCATAATCACAGTCTAGAAGTTGAGATCTAAAATGAGCTCTTTTTAATTAAGTTGCATCTGTAATATGTGTTTATCTTAAAGTGGCTTTTTCGTTGATCCTATATTTTTTACCGTAAACGTACATAGGCATAGCAAATACATCATCTATCTACATCTATACTACTATATAAATCTCTAGCGACTGTATGTAACTTCAAATTTTGTGGTAATAATAGTCGTTTTATGACTCACTGACATCGATTCTACCATTTTTAAAATGTTTGTGTATCTGCTTGTATGTCCTTTTATAACTAAAGAACAGCTTGACCGATCTTAATTAAATTCGGTACGTAGTAAGAGCATCTGATTGTGCACTTATTGTCTATAAGCTATTTTGTCTAACCGATTCCGCAGTAGATTTAAGTTTCGACTGATCCTTAAAATTAAATGTTCCCTTTTTAGATGTCACCTAAGAGGAATTGAAGTTTGTCTCGTTTGGATACCAGGACATAGCGGTATTGAAGGAAATGAGGCAGTTGATCTCCTTGCTAATGACGCCATTCATAGAGGATGTAACATAACATATTCACATAATTTAATGGCTTTTGCTAGAGTGAAATTACTCTCTTCTTGGGATGAGGTCTGCAAAAAATCACAGAACTGTAAGGGTAAACATTATGCCTCTAACCAAAATCATTTACCAACTAAACTCTGGTATTTTAAGTACTGTGATATCAATAAAAGAGCAATTTCCATTATCTGCTGTCTTAGATTGGGACATGCTTGCACCCTTGTACATTTAACTAAGATCAGGATCAGAGACAGTTCTCTTTGTGTATGTGGTATAGATGAAGGAACTCCTGATCATATTTTCTTTAATTGCCCTAAAATATTATCGTTCTTTTATGATCTCCTTCCCCCCACTATTCGTAAGCCTATTAATTTAAACTCCCTGTTGATTTATGTAAGCTCTCCTGTTGTGTATATTCTATGGGACTTTATTAAGTCTAACAATATTAATCTTTCGATTGTCTGTCAGTTTCATTGCAGAGTCTATATATTCAAACATCTGCTAAGCTTTGTGGCGGCTACGGAAATAAAAAACACTCGGGAGCACGCAAACACAAATTTATTTAACGGGATACCACACAGGGTCGGGGTTGATCGCCCGTCTAATGTCCTTGCCGCGCAGCACAGCACTTTCCTGACTGTCCTGGAGTCGCGCAGTTCAGCAGTATACACCCGACAGAGCAGGTGTCGGGGCACTACTGAACCCATACTTAGGACCCTGGAACGTAGCATCCAGTGCATCAGATCGCGTTCCAAAATTTCTGTTGTTGAACTACCGCCGCAAGCACAGATCGAAGGAAAGCTAATAAAGTAGGAAAGGTGGCGGTGTTCAACAACTAGACAAGAGTTTACATTATAAATAAACAAATAAGCAAATATATATGTATGTTTAAAACAATTGTGAATATCATTACATTTCGAAATTGCTCGTACATACATTTAAACAAGATTAAAATTGTTCTTCACTTCACAAAATGAGGTGATAAATAATATAATGTTTCCACGTAAATTACGTACTCCGGAGAACGAAGATAATCAACAATCAATATGTTACGTATTGATTAGTATAATTTCAAACAGGTACTTTTTCGAAAACAAAACGACAATATCAGTTTTTGAGCGCAGTCCTTGCAATCACAGTTTGTTACGTCTCGCGCGGAATTCCAAAACTCAACGGGGGTAGAACGACTAAGTGCCTCTGCGCATAGCGAGCGAAAGAAGTACTGTCGCACAGATTACTCGTATTTTTGTCAGTTTTTCAACGCAAAGACAAATTTATGTATTCCTATGATAACTAATTTTATATTTGTTTATGTTATTTGCTTATTAAAATAAACTTTCTTAACTTTTATTATATTAAAATGTAAGACTGTATCACCAAAATGAAATTATTAAACAAGATGTACGTTATAACATTACAGCTTTATAAACTTATTTACGTTTCTCACTTTGTTATTGGTGGAAACAGCAAGATCGTCACAAAAAAAGAATAATAAGAATAAGTATCGCCACAAAAGAAGAATAATAATAATAACACTGCCCAACAAAATGTAGACAGAGAAACCTATAGACTACGCCAAGACTACGCCATACATTCCATCTCGTTCACACAAAAAAAGAGACTAACTTATCAGTATGGAACCCAGAAGAAAGTGATAACGCTATATAATGTTTTCTGCATAAATAATCATGTCTTTCCTTATTCTGTGTGCGCTCGCTATGGTTCATTCGTTTCATCCTCATGCGGCTTACTTGAATTTGTTGTAAGTCATCAGGTCATCACCATGTGGACGAAGTCGCAGGCAAAAGGTAGTATGTATTCTAGTATACTTGAGGCAACTCAAAAACCGGTTAATTTCGGTTAACAGAAACAGAATATGCAACAAACTGGTTTCTCAATTAACTGGTTAAAATACCGGAAACCGTAATCCAAACCGTAAATGACCTATATCAGTTTGGAAAATTAACCGGTTTCCGAGTCCTGGCTGTGGCTAAAGCTGCTAAACAACACTAAGTATTCTAAATAATCACGTCCGTGAAATAATCTCGTTCGTATTGGGGCTACCAGCTTTTCAATATTACTTTTCCTCATAAAAATTATTTAATATCTAAAAATACGGGAAATAAATTATTTTCGCTTGACGTCTCGGCAGTTGCATCGGGCGTAGTCTCAAGTAAACTGTCGCAGCAAGTTTCACTCCGTGTCCGAGGCGGATTTTATTCCATCTACCCCCGATATTTCTAAATAATTATTAAGGTTCCTCCACACAACACTCCACAAATGTATGTGCAACACTCACGGTGTCCACTTGGAGTATATGTGTTCTGTGGTGTCCACACACTTAACCGGAAGTGAAAAACGAGGTTTTGTCATTTGAGTCACAGGATTCCACGCTGTTGAAAAATTGTATCCGTTTTCCCGATTGAAATTTTTTTCAAAAGTTTATAAAAATTAATTGTTTAGTATAATTATAGACAGATAACAAAAAAGTACATACATATGTTAATATTTACAAACTTAAAACTACACATTATCTTAAATAATAAACTTCTTCAAAGTTGCCGCTTAGAAAGCTGTCATTGCTCAAGGTACCTAGCAGACTGGCAGCATTGCCTCTTTGAATAGCCAAACTGATTCGTTGGCGGAAGAAGCTGCCAGCCCGGCGGTCTCCCGAAGCCTCGACCAGTCTCTTACAAATATCAGAAACCAGTCGATGGGCTTCGGAGCCCCAGGGACCCAAAGTTTCGACTGCAAAGGGCGTAAATATGAAACTCTCAGAGAGAGTCGCATACTTACGCCGCTTCAAGTTCTCGGCAGTGCTGGACGCGGCACCTGCTGACTTGGAAGTCGCCGGCACATGGGAAACAGCAAGTGTATCGACACAAGTGGCATCCCACACCAGCGATCTTCCAAGTTTCCAAGGAATGAGCGTCAAACCATCCGGTCTCCTGCCGTCGCTGCGCACAATACCTACAGGCTCTAAGACTGCAGGAACGCCAGCGGCGACAAGAGCCCGCCGAATGACGTCATTCAAGGCAGCATGTCGTGACATGCGGCCCGCACTACGTAAACAGGATAAACCGTGGTGACCTAGTACATCGACGAGATCACCACAGCGGCAACGGTGAAGAAGGTTAGTCCTGGCCCCCAGACGAAGGGATACTATGAGAGAAAGCGTGGTATTGTCGATTAAGGTTCCTAAGTTTTTTGAAGGTATTACCTTCAACCAGTGTCCTGACTCCTTCTCAGAAACAGCTAGGAGGCGAGACCGATCTTTTTCGGTACTACAAGAATCTAAAAGTTGTAAATGAACATTTTTGCATAGAGGCTCATCCCAGTGTTTTGAGAAAAGGTCGACGTAGGCAGGTTAGTACTCGGACAAACACTTAACCAAGCATTTCGAGCATCAGTCAAGCACGGCACCTCAACCGATCCTAAGGAAGGGCGAATAACGGATAGGAAAAGGTTTTCCGTGCTGTAGGCTGACGAAAGAAAAGCTGGCAGTGACACACTCGAGATTTTGCGTATGCCCAGGCCTCCATAACAGATGGGAAGCGAGGCTTGATTCCAGACCCTGTCATCAACAAAGGAGCAATTTAATATTTAAGATAATGTATTTTTTAGAATATTGTCTACAGATTTTAAAAGCGTTTGAAATTTAAAAAGCTGAGAACAGCGAAGAGCATATGTAAGTTTTGGAACGAAAAGGCAAAAGCGGACAATGAGGAGAGCCATGTGGGAATTAATTTTGAAAAGTTTGTCTGAAGACTGGCTAAATTTTTGTATTTGATCATTGATAAAGCAGGGTATGGAGTCATCTAAGACGGGAACACCTAGGAGGTACAGCGATTCTTTTGACAAGACTTTAATACCTGGTGCCAGATTGTTAAATTTATTAATTATTTCATTTTTTGTAATAGTTGGAACAGAATCGGAAACAAAGAGTTCACATTTAGAAAAATTTAATTCTAAGCCAATATCTTTAAACCTTTGAATGAGGGTTTTAAGGTCTTCTAAAACAGTAATTGCTTTACCTCCTATTGTTCCGTCGTCAAGGTACCAAATATTAAATTTGGAATTTAAATTACAAATAGCAGGATGGATAGCCAGACTAAAAATAGCTGGTCCGAGAGGATCACTTTGTTGACAGCCAACTTCGGAATGTAATAAATTATCTTTATATATTAATTTTGAAGGACTGCTGTAAGATTGCCAGAGGTAGGGATACATGTCCGGAACATGCTGTTTTATCTGTGTCAACAAGGTGGATCTATCAACAGAATTAAATGCATTTTTTATGTCTACTTTGAGGTGTACCTCACCTCCATCGTGTGTCAAGAAAGCACGCGCCGCATGCACTGCCGCTTCACTGCTTGCCGTTTAGTTTAATTAATTTAATTTTCTAGAGCATTAGTATAATTATTACTAGAGCAATTAATTATAACTTAGAGCATTTTATTCAATTATCATTGGAACCAAAGCAATGTTATGTTTTAAAATCGTATGTAAATCAGGATTACTTTATATTATCACATAAAAAAATATGAAAAAGAAAGTAAATCAGGGAAGTCATTCATTATGCAATATTCTAAAATACTTTTTTCTCTTCATGTTTCTGAACACAATTTCTGAACGACTCGAAAAAATTGACAGCGTCAATTAGAAAAAGCTTCCACCACAAAATTGTAGGTATTTGTATTAAATAATATTGTATGGATAAATCTTTAATTTATATTTTGTTGCATTTCTGTCATAGTTAGCGGAAACATATTATCATTCTGGTGAGTCTTAAGTTTCTTCTTTTCGTTGTATACATATCATGAAAACGTGTTATCGATTTCCATGGTTGGCATTACTTGATTTACTGTTTGTTTTGGCACAGGATTCCCAAAAGAGGACTTATTTGGACATCTACAAGATGGATTTGGCGGAGACGATGAAGAGTGTGCTCGCTAAGAGCACTGGTGGCTCGAGTAGCGCGGCGAGTTCTTCAGGCACGGCGACGCCACACGGTGCCGAAGGCTACGTTACAGAGAAACTTTACATGCTGCTTCAACTTTACTTGCAAAATAAGGGTTGGAATCCTAGTATAGAGTTGCTTCAATGTTTTAGTGACCTAAAGGAATCATCTATGCTTCCCAATGCTGCCTACTTACAGTAAGTAATTATTGTTTTATGTGCATACATATCCTCACACTTTATATCCAATGGGTTAGTTAGAGAACAGTGTGTCAACCATTGCAGTCTGCATTTTTATTTCGCCTCAATTTTCATAATTCTCTTCACAAACTTGCTGAGGTATACAAGTGCTTTTGAGACATTGACATCAGCTAACAGCGACTATAAGTCGGCCTTGGTTTTCCTTGGATTTTGCTAACACTCACTTTCGCCTTGTAGATTTTCTTTATTCATTGCTCATAACTCATACTTTCTGTGTTTTCAAGCATTCTTTTCTTCATTTTTATTATAACACTGTTGTCCAACCTTGTTATACTCCATATGTCTCTGTGTTGTTTTTTGTCTACACTGGTGATACGGCACATATTTCTGAGATCACATTTCCATGGTATTTATATTACTTTCACTTGATTTCAGGTACGTTTAGATCTTATTACAGTTCAATAAAGTTGGCACCAACACTGCGTTGTGGTTGGCAATTGGGCAGATTTATATATTCACAATTCCTGCTAATGTAGATAGATCACTGCTACATTTAATGTCAACTGCTACCTGTCTCTCCACCATCCAATTTGCATCTTCCATCCTTTGGAAACATACTCATCATACATATATATCATACACACTCATATACAGCTTTAATCTCTTATTCTAGAATTTTCCATTTACCCATATTTAACACTTCGTCTGTACAAATTCTATTTCAAACACCAGAACCTTAGTTCTGTTCACATTCATATTCAATCCCTTCATTTCACATTTTTTTTGTCTTGTTTGTAGATTTTGAAATATATTCCACAATTTTACTTCTATTGTGCACTGTTATAATCATTAAATTATTTATTAATACTTTTGCGTGAATCTCTCGTGAATAACTTGACACTGGCAGAATTCATATAAACGAGAAGCCAATAATATTAAAAGAAGAAGAAGAATTAGAAATAACATGATGTTGAAGCCTTTGCATGTACTGATATATTATGAATGTCTTTATTCACAGAATGATGGCTTCAAGGGTAGGATTAGACACACAAGGCAGATTGATACTTAGAGAAAATGGAAAAATTATACTCCCGTATGAACATTTTGCAAATGCTGTAATGTTGAAACATATGAATGGACCTCATGGATTACACCTGGGTCTAGAAGCCACAGTTAGAGCGGTAAGTTATGTTTTGATGTCATTGTTGTTTTTTTTTGATCAGTTTTCGAAATAGTCATTTTTATGTGTTAATTAAATTATTGTAAAAATGAAGAAAAGAATGCTTAGATGGTTCAGGCACTTACAAAGAATGAGTGATGAAAGACTGACGAAGAAAATCTACAGAGCGAAAGTCAGTGGTAGAAGAAGCCAAGGAAGACCAAGACTTGACTTATGAAGACCAAATAGCCAGGGTGTTAGCAGACAAAAATGTCAAAAGCACTCGCATACCTAGGCGAAAATATGTGAGGAGAATGATGAGATTTGAGGGAACGAAAGAGGTATGTAAGGACCGTGACGCTTGGCGCTCCATCCTCTCTGACTACCCCGTTGGGGATACAGCGTGAAGATATGTATGTACGTATGTGTTACAATATTTCTTCTTGTGCTTCATGATGGTTAAATAATACTGTGAACTAAGTGGTAAATGGTATATTGGTACTGTGCGGCGTGTTAACGCCATAGAGCTGTCGTTTATATCTCATGTCTTATACTTACAGCTATTTATATCGAATATGTACGTAACAATTTCCATTGCAACGAGATGTGGATATTTCATTTGTAGATCACGAACAAGGTTACGATTTGCTGTGTCAGAGTAATATCTGGCACATATGTAATTAAATTATTTATAATAATGAATATTTAATACAGTTGTACATTTTACATTTTTTATAATTTAACTTCCTTGAAATGGTTACTAGACTCCTTACTTGCATGTCGACACTCTCTTTATCAGTTTCTTCATTTTTTTCTATGTAAATTATTATATATGCTTGTTTTTTTAACAGAACACAAAAAAATCATTAACGTTTTAAAATGTTTAAAACCTGATTTGATAATCACAAAATGTAATAGGCTTTTAACTAAATTATGCACTTAAAGTAAAACAAACCAATATTTCATTTCCAATATTTTGTTGTCGATCAGGTTAAAGTTTAAAGTCAGTAAGTGAGCTCCAGTCAGGCTAATTTTAAAACATTGGATTAAAGTTAAAATTTTGTAATTCATTTGTGATTGATTTCACTTGTGACACAACTAAGAATAGCTCACCTATTTGTCACACTGTATAAAGTTATTTATAATCTGATTATTAACTAAAGGCAATAAAAACATAATACATATAAAAGTCATAACTATGCAAGGGGTTGATATTTAGTGATCATAATATTTTTGTTCTAAGGTTGTTGAATCGTACACAATAGGGAGAGAACAGTTTGGAATGGAAAAGGAGTTTATAATAGAAGTGGTTCAAAACTGTCCTAATCCTGCTTGTCGTTATTACAAGAACCAATTGGAAATGACACAGAAATCTATTCAACAGCACCTTTCTCAGCAACCAACTTATATTCCAGGTAAAATCTTGTTTGTCTTACTTCTGCTTTTAAATAAACATTGAAACATAAATACTTCCTCTATAAGTTTAGTGCAGATTAGTGGATCATCATCCATTGAAAAGATCATGATATATTGCTTTAATTTCATCAAATTATAGTCTAAAAAAGTGTCAGTCTGCTATAAAGATTTTAACATGTCTATGGCTTTCACAGAGCTGGAAATGACATTGGTCGTGCTTCACTTTGTGAACGCATTGCAGATTAGTACTGTAATAGCTGGAATCCTTTCATTTCAGCTATCGCCATTGCATAGCATTCCTGTCGAAGCAGCGACACACACTTGGTGTGGCTCTCTTTAGAGCATCAATCAGATACATACAACTTCAACATCTTGAAGTCCTTAAATGTGGAAAAATGATCGACGATGATAAAAAAAAATCCAGAAAAAACCCTGTTTTGCACAAAGATCCAGTAACATCTTTGAAATTTTATAGAATTTTAAAATTATTTTTACTAAATTGGATAGGTAATTATAATATCCCAAATCCCTTAAACCAGTTTTTAATTGGTAATTTTGGTTGGTTTCCTTGCATACTACAATTATGTACAAAAATAAATGTCAAGGTTTCTTCACGCTAAAAATGATCAAAGCACAAGTGCGAAATTTAACATTATAGGGTGCGGGGTTAACAAATTTAATTGCACTGGAGTGCATAGCCAGACTCTTAAGGCGAAGGGAGAACAGAAAACTTGAAAAATAGGTATTTTTATAAAGATTTTTCAGTGAAAATATAGCCTATAGGGATTTTGTGTCTAATACACCTCATAGAACGTATCTTTTAGGTGATTTTGCTGGTGCAATTATAATTTCAATTGTAATAATTAGCACTTAAAAGTACTTAGTAATAACGGTTATGACTTGTATCTTATACACTTTTTGCTTCACATAATCAAATTTTCTGTCTTGACCTTGGAGGTCTATTTATTCGGAACAGTAGTTAAATTAGGTTTAAACATAAATGTTTTATCTAACCATAATATTACTCTGCACTAATTATCAGTCTGCTCGTGCGCCATCTATACGCAAAAAAGCGCGACAGTTCGTTAAAGAAAATATAGTGCAACCTATAAAATCCAGTTCATGCACTTCTTGAAATGATTAGATGGCACATGTATAGACACCAACCACATGTTAATTGTTCATGGTCACTTGCCCCTCCCGTTGACTCAAGCTATGTAGGAGAGTTAGTATTATGCCAATATGAATTCGGTCAATTCAGACGCGGGCGCCTCCAACCTGTCGGACAGCCAGGCGGTGGAGAGGCTGCTGCGCGGCTCGGCGCTGGCGCAGGACTACCAGCTGCCCCTGACGCCACATCTCGCCGCTCTCAGTGAGTTACTATGTAAAAGTCTTTTTACTTTTTATATTTGATATTTAATGTTCTCACATACATATGTGATAAATACAATAGAGTTAAATATGTTAGGTACCTATAAGAATGGAAAACCCGAAACTATATTTCAAAATAATTATTATAATAATAATCAGTTAGTACATGAACACTTCATGCTACAGTTTAAAAGGAAAAAGTAAAATAGAGATGTGGCGTGCACGAGTTTTGATTTATAGAATCTCGCTTGGTAGCGGTAGAAGAGAGCAAGCCGTTCTTCTTAATGATCCCCTTGGACCGAGAATCCAAATGGACGGAGCTTTTGCGCTAAGCGTGTGTTCATTTTTTTGACCTAATTTCTAGACTTTTACTAATTTGTGTGACTACGGAAGGGTCACAGTACATACAACAATACACAGCTGAACATGACATATATCTGTTTTTGTGAATACTTGTAGCCAAAACACTTACGATTTACAAGCATTTTGCAAATAATTATTTTAGTACTGCCATGTTTTTTACGTAAAGTCGATCATGAACTGACACGAATTGTAGTACTGATGGTGCGAGGTTGCCATACTTACTATAGTTTTACTTGTGGTTACAGTCAATGAGATAGAAAGAGTGACAAGAAAATTCATTTGACGCACGATGATAAGAGCGGAAACCCATTATGGCTCCATTATGTTTCTCGGTACGAGCCGTCGCCGCTCTGTTAGAGGGGGCCTGTTTTCTTAATCGGCGATGCTGCCAATTATGTATATATGTAAAAAATATCTTCATGTCATTTCGTCACTAAACATATTAAGGCGAGCATTTCCGAGAGTGCCTCTGGGTAGAGGTATTTTTAAGAATATTCTACTAGTTGTGTAAGTTATAGAGATTTCAAATCTATAAAAATATAGTTATGTTATTTCATATTTTTTTTACGATTATTCCCGCCATTTGATACACATACATACATATATATATATATTTACGCTGTATCCCTAACGGGGTAGTCAGAGAGGGCGGGGCGTCAAGATTTGGGGTACTTACATACGTCTTTCGCTTTCTCTAATCTCATCAATCTTCTCACACATTTTTGCCTAAGTGCGAGTGCTTTTCATATTTCTGTCAGCTAACACTGGCTATTTGATTTTCGTAAGTCAGCCTTGGTCTTCCTTGGCTTCTTTTACCACTCGCTTTCGCACTGTAGATTTTCATGGTTAGTCTTTCTATGTGCTTGAACCATATTGGGATTCCTTTGTTTATTTTTACAATAACACTGTTGCGCAACCCTGCCATACCTCTTCATTGGTTATCCTGTCTGCAAACGCGACAACGCACATATTTCTAAGAGATCGCACATCTACTGCATTTATAATACTTTATTTCGTTTTCGGGCATATTCATGCATGGACACCAACACCGCATTCTGGAGGGCCATTTTGACTGTGTTAGATATATTCACTCTGCCTACTAATGCGGACAGAGCACCATTCTCTTTATTGCACACCTCAGATACACAATTTCATTCACTTGTTTTAATATATACCGCTTCGCTTTCAAACACCAGAACCTTAGTTTTCTTCACATTCATATTCAATATTGCACTTCACATTCTTCTTTCATGCACATGATTAGTGTCTGCAACTCTGCTTCTGGTGGTGCTATAAGCTCAGCATTGTTAGCATACAATAGGCAGCTTACCACCTGTACCTTCACATATCATACCACTCATACTATATTTCAATGTCTGGAGGCAACTGTCCAAATACAGCATGAGCAACCAGGCAGACATCGTGCAACCCTGTCTGACGCGTGATCAGACTTCGAACCAGGGCGACATGTCACCATCTATCCTTACACAGGCTCTGTGGCCTCGATATGACCTCACAGCCTGCAGTATGGAGCCCCCCATACCATACTCAGGCAGAATACTCCACAATTTCTTTCACACTACTCTATCGAATGCTTTTTCTAGATCTACGAAAGCGCAGAAAATTTTCCGACCTATGGCCAGAAACCTCCTCACGATAACGCATAGCCAGAAATTTGATACACAATCTGTTTTAATTCATTGCATCAAAAAAATGACAAACACTGGTCTAATTTGTAAACTAATATCGTACCATTCGAGTTATACTTGGTTGTGTGTAATTAAAAATATACCAAAGTAATTATGATGGAATTTGTGTGACATTTTGGCAATCATAATTTTGTTAATTTTCTCTAAAACAACAGAAACATTTGGCAAAACACATTATTCGACGTCCAAATGTTAAAGGCTAACATTTTGCTTTACGGATCTCAACCTTATTTCTTTACCCTCTCAACTCGTTCATTACCTGGTAATACCTGACTTTAATACGTAACGTTTACGTGAAATTCTACACGGGTTTACAAATGATAAAACATAATCAGAGCGTCGTATGTTGATAGAACGTCGTCAATACAAACTGTCTTATAATAAGTCCCCTGTCCTTTGGGTGACGATCTTCGCAGGAAGACAAACAGTGGGCATATTCCATGCGTTTCCTTCTCTTTATCCTGGAAGCTAGCATGGAATTATATTTTACTGTCTCTTTTGTTTATTTTGTGCAATGTATGCTGTCTCAGTACGGACCGAAATTGTAGTTATTTACTATTACTTATTCTATATAAGCTAGCTTCTTTTAAAAGAAAAATTTAAAAGAAGTATGAAATATAGAAAATTAGAATAAAACATGGTGCGTGTCAGTTCCGACGCGCGACTGGAATTTACTCCATAAGAGAGCTTAGATAAATATTATACGGAACTCTTTTACTTTTGTTATTCATGAAATACACTTATAGGTTAGAATGATTGGAATGTTTAGATAGTTAAATATTTTCAATTGGGTAGCTACAAAACTATAGATTTATTATGTACATATTAAACACTAAATAACTGTGTTATTTAAATAAAATAAAATACATGGAAATAAAAATTAATACCTAATTACAAAATTTCTACCTATGGATTTACACAAAAGCAAGATGAAATTATGGAATAGGCCATGAGGCCATGAGCAAGGAAGGGAAGTCAAGGAAGTCAAGCCTTTTCATTTGATATGTTTAACTAGAGAGTACCAAATAAAAAAGTAAGTTGTAGTTGTATCCTTGTGGCATCCATCATATTGGGTCTACAAAACCAAAAACTTTGTCCACACGCCCCTAACAATTTTAATGATAATGTGTTAACTCAAATTTGTCAAGACATAAGCTTGTAGATGGTAATATAAAAAGCCACATATGTATACATATATTCATATACAAACACGGCGAAGTATTACTTCTCTGTAGTTGGGTAGTGTTACTTATGATAGTTGCTAATTTTTCCAAAATATTATTACAGCTGGTCTAACAGGCGATAAATCTGATCGTCGTGCTCAGGAAAAATTGAGCCAACACCAACAGCTACTGTTGCAGCATCAAAATAATTCTATGCGGCATTCATCATCCATGGACAAGTACAGCATGTCACAGCAGCGTTCCTCTTCCTCATCACAATCTGCTCTCGAGTCAAAATCAAAACATCATTACAGTGACGAACATAAACTTACCGACTTCTTGAGGTAAGTACTTGTATACTTGTACTTGTTGACTATACCGGGGAAATATTAATAATAGATAGTGCATTATAATATGCAAATGTATATTTGCATATGCACTTTAATTAAAGATTCAAAGAAGACTTTTATGGGCTGATTTCCATTTTGATTGTATTTTCCCTGACAAATAACTTTCAAGTTCAGGGCACTCAGATAAAGCCGCTTTTAATACCACATCTCATGGAGCATTAAGTGCTCTATGCCACATCCTTATTGATGTGTTCATGTGTTCATGGAGATTGAAAATTTAGGTTTCTGAACTTCAGTTAATATAATACTTTTGGTCCTTACCATTTCTTTCCACCATAATATTTTACGTTAGTAACTAATTAGTCTGTGATAATATCTTATTATGTCGAAGGCGAAGAGGACCAAACAGAAATTGAAGACAGCTTTTAGCAAATGCACTTCAATTTCTGTGATGTTACATGACTTTTCTTTCTGTGACAATATTTATTGTTTTGTAAGTTTATTATATGTAATGAGAATGTTTGTTAATTTGCACTTTCATAGAAGTAATGTCGTCAGATATCTTTTTTATAAAGTTAGTCTGGGTAGTGCTAACCAAAAATGTCTATTTATGCATTTCAATTCAGCACCCTTTAAGTTATTTTTATAAGGTGAGCGCATTGAGTTTATTAGGCCATGTTGATCTTTGTCATATTTGCACGCACGAACTCTTGTGTCTTCTACAATAAACAGGCCAAAAAATAATGAGCCTGTCTCGTTTAAGCGAAGTAGTGAGGCGGTTATCTTGTCGAAAAATTGATTCAGGAGAATAATGCCGAACACGATTCGCTAGATCAATTTTGATTTTTAATGCTTGTTAAAGTTTTTTCAAGAAGTAAATTTGATTACTAGCCAATTAAACAAATTAAACACTATCAAATCTACAGCATGACTATTCTATATGGCATCCAATGTTGAAACCAATCCAATGTTAACTAGAATATACTTGCTTTATTAACTATTATATATTACTGTCCTGTTATAATATAACATATTTGTATTTTGAACTTCAGTAGACATTGATAAATACATGTTACATGTACTTATGTTTACAATATTTTAATCAGATTTGACTTTGTTTTGTCTATACAATTATGTATTTCTGTTACAGAAGTATTAAGTAGGCCAGCAATTCCTAGACTTAAGGCTGTGAAACACTGAATAAATCCTTTTTTATTTTATGAAACCCCGTAGCAAACTAACGAATAAAAAATACCTACTTAAATTTAAAATAAGAGTAAAAATACTTTATTATGAATATTTGAAATAAAGATTAATGTGATGAATGAAAATTTCATTGATTCCTATAAAAACTATTAACAGGTGTAAAATCGAACATTTTTATTGTTTAAGACTTTCTATAGAGTAAAAATGGTTAAATGTTTGTCAATGTGAATGCTTAGGTCAAGTTTCGTTAATAAATAATGTTGCCACAAACAAGGGTAGCCAAATTTCATCGATTTAACGACGAATATAACACTTGCGAAACCTTAGTGTCTCTTACATGGAACTCTTGGGTTCCGCGGGACCCATTTTAAAATCACTGAAGTAGGTGATAGTAGTGTAGTTTGTGTTTTAATTGTGTGCTACAGAGCGAATCTGGAGTCGCTGGAGTCTCTATCCAGCGGCGGTGCGGCCACAGGAGGAGGCAGTGAGCGGAGCGGCGAGCGGGGCGGCGAGCGGGGCGGCGAGCGGGGCGGCGAGCGGCCCGGAGAGCGGGGTGGCGGGGGCGGCGGCGGCGGCGGCGGCGCGGGCGGCCAGGAGCGAGTGGTGCGCGCTTTCGGGGAGCTGGCGCGTAACTTGCAGCGCATGCGGCCCTGCGTGCGGCCCGCCATGTGCAAGCCCTACGGCAAGCAGAGCGAGCAGCTACAGAAGAGTGCGTATATACACTGCACGTGCGCATATAGGCACACATTAACGCTGACCGATGTTTTGGCTTCGGCCAACGTCAAAACCAGCGGGTGGTCTTAACCCGAATTTATATTTTCGAGTTTTCGCTACTAACAAGTTAACCTATGTAGGGATGTATCTCTGAATTTATTAGTATTTTACAAAAATAAATTCTGAATTCATGAAGTAAAGTGTAACGAGATAGTGATAGACGAGATGTTATGCTTCTCTCCCCAATGTCATCATCGTTCAAATCTAAAACCTGTAAATATATCTTATTTATTTTAATTTCGATGGCATGGAAAAAAACGTTCCCAAAATCGTATTTTTTTCATACATATGTCCACAACCAACTAGCTTAATTAGCCCTTTAGTTAACAGCCTAGCCGTTTTACTAAACGGCGCCGTTCAACTAGAGGCCTGAATGATATTCAGCCGATGCGTCTAATACAACACTTACTGAACTGGCTGGTTAATGCTTAGGCCATTCATACAATAGGGTGACCATGTGACAAAAAAAAATGAAATATCGGACATTAGTAATTGTTTAAGTTATTAGTTATTATTTTAAAATATAATGTACCGTTTTAATTTAACAACCAATTTTCAACAACAATAGTAGCAATAATTTATCATTTGGTAATCATGAGATCAAATAACTTACTAAATTTATAAAAAAGCACATAATATGTAATTAAGTGGCTCTGCTAGGATAACCTACAACTTTAAAAACAAAATGAGTTATTGTATTCTTTATTGCACAAAATAATTGCAAACTTAAACAAGTAAAGAAGTGAGTGGCAATGAAGTGACATAAAATCTTAAAAAATTCTTTTGTGTAGGTTAGGTTAGTATGTTGACTACAACGCGCGAGCCGAGCGAGCGTGCCGCGGCAGTTGCCGGCGAAGCGCCAGAACAGAGTACGGCCGTATAAGAACTTTTGTATAATTTTACAAAACTAGGCGTGTGGTTGAATGACGTTGTTTAATGAAAGGGCTAGCCGTGCAATTAAACGGCTATCGCCATTATAAGGACAAATATTTGGGCTAGGCAAGTAGTTAAACGTTATTGATCCAAGTCATTTACCTAGCTGTGTGATGAATGTCTGGATATCATTTAGGCCACTAGTTGAATGGCGCCGATTAATAAAAATGTTAGGCTGTTAACTGAAAGGCTAATTAAACTAGTTGGCTGCGAAACTTACACATCCATGCACACTAATATACTTATTGACATATGTACGTTCATGCTTGCATATCTACATATGTGTACGGTAGGGTGTCCCAAGCTACAAGGGAAAAAGTTTTTTTTGCAAAATTTTATATGCATACTTTCTTAATTTTTTCTATTTGATATTAATAACATAAATAAAAAATATTATTGCAATAGGATAACGATAACACGTGCCGACTTGTGTTAAACTTTAAGTCAATTAGTTGTACTATGGAATTATGTATTTAAGATTTTATGTTTTTTGGTGAAATAAGACTCGACTGTATTAAAAAATGTATTTAATATTATTTTACATATATAAAAAATACTACTGAAATTTTTTTTTCAGTTTCCTTTTTACAGTCCGGACATAACTTGTCGTGTCCGGACGGAGAAGTACGCAACGTAACAAAGATTGTGTCTGTTGCTCCTCCTCAACTGTAACCAAACCACGGAAGTCCTGCATCAACTTGACCGCTCTTTCAGCTGTATCATTCACTATTCTTGCTCAGCTCTGCTCAGCTAGATTCTGAGCATTGTGACTTGTCTCTTTAGTTTGGAGAAACAAAGCATTACTCGCACAGGTAGAAGAAACAGTCTAGAAAACTATTATCAATTTTTAAACGAGAGAACAATGTCTTGCTTTCGATTGATATAAAATCATTGATATATTCTTCTCTGAAACAAAAAGATATGAAACAATAATCGTTGATTAATTAGACTGCTGCTAAATACAATTAGGCACATATGAAACTAATAAATCCAACATACCATGCAATGAACCACAAAGCTCTTCCTTCAATGGAATATATCATTTTTCATGTGTTAAGAAATTTTCTTTGTCTAAATTTCCCACTATTTATACTTTTGTCTCAAGGTCTACGTCACATCAAATAGCACTAAAGCTGCTATTTCATCAGACAAATACCAGAAATGTTGGATAAACTTCTACAAAGCAGCCTCCGAAATAATTTTATCTATTTTTTCACGAGCTTCAGATGACTTCAAAACCACAAATTCTTGTAGGGTGCTTTAACTGCTAATATGCATTGAAGACACGGTTTGACTAAAATTATCACAATAAATAAACAGACGTCTAACAGTGCTACCTTGGTGTGGTTAGGTAGTCTCATCTGAGAACAGAGTAATGATATTTTGAGGCCATTGGGACTCTAGCCATCCATCGAGCTTTGTGCATGGCACCCTGAGGTCGGATTTTAAATTTTCTCTGTATTCCCACCTAAAAATATTACAGAGAGGTCTATTAGCTCTCAATAATCATCTCTGACAATTACGTAAGTTAGTTCAGCGCGGTAAAATTCAAGCAATTTTTTAATTTGGAAAACGGTTAGTCACGACTATATCTTTTCTCTGTAGCATTCTATTTTAAGGGGATCTATTTATCCCAATGATTTCTGAACTCTTTAAGAGTGGAATGCCAGGGCTTATGGTCACTTGTTTTATTTTTACTTTGAATAAGCTTTTCAACACTAGTTCATACATGTGATGGTGGCAAGCAAAAATAAGCATTTTTCTATAAGGAGCACACAGACTCCATTCTAGTCTAATATTGCTTTCCAAACAGCTAGTGCCTTTTCTTTGCGCGTAGATTTATGTATAGAGATTAGCACTGTCTTCCACAGTTAAATTCACTTTACAAATTTTACAATACAATACTGCAAGAACTTGTCTATTTGAAGGAAGTTTCAAAACCACCGCTTAATGTTCGGCATAACCTATTATGTGTAATATATCTTTCTTTGAACTAGGTGATATCACGGACATGTTTACTAATCAAAAAATAAATATATAACTTACAAAACAATAAAGAACTATAAGCTCATTAAGACGTAGGGGTGCGCGCTCTAGTAATCAAGTACTGACAACTTAAGATGCAAGTCGGCACGAGTTGCAGTGGTCTAAATTGCATGAAACTTTATTTACAATTGTTTTAACATAAAACAAATAGAATAAGAGAGTATGCGTTAAAAAAACAACTTTGTACGGTTGATGTACGGTTATTAAGGTATTTGATTTAAGTTTTTGTATGAACCCACAAGAAACAAAATATTCGAGTGGCACGGGTCATGGAGAGAGCACGAATTGGGCTGGCTTGCCCGGTGAAATACCAGCCTCTCACAGCATATCGGCTTGAAATAGCAACATCTATTGTTGTTGTGTTTCGTTCGGTGAGTGAGTGCCGGTGGCCTATCCCCCTCCTTTCCCTCCTTTCCCTGTTTCCCTAAATGCTGGAAACGTACCCGTGATTCCTCGGACGTTGCGGGTGTCCATGGGCGGCGGCGGTTACTCTTTATCAGGTGACCGGCTTGCTTGTTTGCCTCCTCTTTAAAATATAAATAAAAAATTTATGTGCACTTCGTGTTTTTTCTTTCCAGTATTACTGGACACAATCCAGTTGGTGCAATCGCTGCGTAGCTATTTACCACCTCCTCACATTCAAGTAACTTCGTGGAAGAATGATGATAAATTACGGTAATATTCTCATGTTATTACTTTACGCTTCTAACTAATTATTATTATTACGTAAATAAAAAATATGTAGGATTGAATGTTAGCTGTTCGCCAAAATTTTACGAAAATATCAATAGACATAGTGTTTTTTTAACTAGGACAGTATGGGAAATTCGAATCTATAGAAGATACAGGGGAACTCTCTTAGAAACCCGTTGATCTTTTTCTGTGATAACAATTTTGGCGATTATCGATTTTTTGGTCAAGCATGAGATGTCCATAAAAATTAGTAAAATTTGCAAACATTTTTTTTTGTGCGGATCGACTCAGTTTCATGTAAGTATTATTTGATTATACGTATGAGAAAAAAAATCTGTACAGTAGAAGTTGGTCAAATTTAATAAAATATTTTTTTGCTGTCCTTCTGTCCAGATTTTTTTCCTCAGATGCAATGAAATGATGCTTACATGAAACTGAGTCGATCCGATCAATGTATTATAATCTATCCTAATCCGGGAAAGCCACGTAAAAATTTTCCGCGCAGACGAAGTCGCGGGTACAGCTAGTTAGAAATGAATGAGTATTTCGAAAGTTGACGTAACTCTACACTACTAAAGTATTAGTACAGTAGTCTTTTTAAATGTACCGATGTTCAATTCGAGAAACATACTACAACATTAAAGGGCTTGATAAAAGTAAATTGAAAAAAGTCCATTGTCATCTACTAACACAATATCTATCGACTGTTTTATTCTGATAGCCTAAAAACATTGTTTTATGACATTTTAAAACACGTTGCGGAATGCCTCTATATTACCTCAGTGGGCATGTCTATTTCTGGTTCTGTCATGTCTGTCGTAATGTGGGTACCTTGAGACAATGGATTTCTCACAATACTATTTTAAACGTAAATTAATTTCTAAATTGAATAATCGTATAGTGAAAAGTGTAATTTTGATGGTAAATATTTATTTCATTTAAGCACTAGTACCTTTGTTTTAAAATGATTTAGCTTTTAAAATGTAAATGTTAATAAAAGTTTTGATAAAATTGCTGTCTTATTATTAGGAGAAGGTTAATTAAATGAATAAGAAAAACGCAAACCTCTCGGTACAGCGTCTTTCCAATTTATATAAGGCCAAAACGTAGCCATAGAAAATTGCTCGCGTATACATTGTATTACTATTTTTAAATCTATGATTACAATGTATACACGAATTTTGTGTACTGCTCGTGTATAATTTGTAACATGGACGCGCGCGTCCTGGTTATAAAATATACTACATCACATACGCCTGACAAGAATTTTAAAGATAGGGATGCAAACGCATCCCATTACCAATTTTGAAGTATCATTAAACAATGGTACTTCAACATTGGTGCAAATATAAGATAAAATTGCTATGAATTGCTAATAAAAAATATAATATTATACAATAAAATGTTACTTCTTCATTAAAAGGATTAAAAAGCTTTCAAAAAGATTAAGACGCTATAAAATAATAATTGCGAATAAAAAAAAGCAATCATTTAAAATAATAGATTGTGATATGAAAAATAACATTTTCATAAACTAAATAAATAAACTTGACAAGCTGTCATCCTGACAATGCCGACACATCCGGCGCAGTGAGTGGAGTTGAAGCAATTGCGCAACGTCTCTTCCTATCTCCTGGAAATAACCTGAAAATACACCTACTAGTATATATAAAATTTCTATATATACATATAGCGACAGCAAAAGATGAAAAGAAATGGCAGAATATAGAGCTGTTTAAAGATTAGATTTCTTGACTTCAAGTATCTCCTTAGAGTGCGTACTTCTGTTTCAATACTGCTCTTGGAAATAACTCAGAAATACACCTACTAGTGTATATGACATTGCTAAATATAGATATTGGGTCCTTACAATATGAAATTAGCGTTTTGTCGTACTGACCACTTTGATCTGAAATATCTCCTCTTTGGTTAAGAATTCCAAATTCAAATTTATGAATTCATTTAGCTGGTACATTTGAGTTTTAAAAACAGTCATTCATTTGTTTTTTTCCTCATTATTTTTTTCTTTGGCGTCGCTTATTACCGCACAATAGAAAACATGAAATATCGGTATATTTACGAGTACGAGTTCTACCGTGGCACCAGTGCTGCAGAAACAGCTCGAAGGGTTAATGATTTGTACGGCGCTGGTGTCGCAAAAGAAAGCACGGTACGTTTTTGGTTTCAACGTTTTCGTTCTGGAAATTTCGACCTTCAGAACCAACCCCGTGGACGGCCGGAGACCAAAATGGAAAATGAAGAATTAAAGGCTATTGTGGAAGCGGATCCATCACAAAGCACTTCAGAGATAGCTGCAGGCTTCGGGGTAAGTGACAAAACTGTATTAATCCACTTGAAACAAATCGGGAAAGTAAAAAAACTTGAACGATGGGTACCTCATGAATTGAGTGAATCGAACTTGCAAACACGCGTCGACTGCTGTGTTACTTTGCTCAACCGACACAATAATGAAGGGATTTTAAATGGAATCATTACTTGTGATGAAAAGTGGATACTGTACGATAATCGGAAGCGCTCGTCGCAATGGCTGAACCCTGGAGACCCAGCCAAATCCTGCCCTAAACGAAAATTGACTCGGAAAAAGTTACTTGTGAGTGTTTTGTGGACTAGCGCCGGTGTCGTTCACTACAGCTTTCTAAAATCTGGCCAAACGATTACGGCAGATATCTATTGTCAGCAACTGCAAACCATGAAGGAAGAACTAGCTGCTAAACAACCGAGATTGGTCAATCGCTCTAGGCCACTGCTGCTTCACGACAACGCAAGACTACACACTGCACAACAAACAACCACTAAGTTAGATGAGCTACAATTGGAATGTCTGCGACATCCACCGTACACCCCGGACCTTGCTCCAACAGATTACCATTTTTTCCGGAATTTGGACAACTTCTTACAAGGAAATAAATTCAACTCCGATGCGGCAGTCCAAACCGCCTTCAAAGAGTTTATTGATTCTCGCCCCCATGGTTTTTTTAGTAAAGGGATCAATGAACTACCTATGAGATGGCAAAAGTGCATAGATAACAACGGTGCATACTTTGATTAATTAAATATATTTTACAAAAAAAAAATTGATTTTATATTCCTCCCGTACAAAACGCCAATTTCATATGTAAGGGCCCAATATACCAACAGCAAAAATGAAAACAGATGGAGGATTATGGAGATGTTTCGAGATTAAATTTCTCGACTTCAACTATCTCATTAGAGTGCGTCAGCACTAATGAGATAGTTTGAAACAGTATTGAAACAGGAGTCATCCTGTTTCAATACTGCTCCATGTATAAAGCGGATTCCGATCCGGCGCTTCGCCGGTCGCTGCCGCGGCACGCTCGCATCGCTCGCTCGGCTCGCGCGTTGAGGCAAAACGACCTAACCTAACCAAATAAAAGTGTTATAAATATACTCATCAAAAGTGTCTAGGGATCAAGTACGTTTTAGAGTATCGCCGCAATTGAGGATTATTATTTTAACTTTTTTGGATCGTTATTGATTCTTTTTAGTGATTTTCACTATTTGAATAAAGCATTTTCTTTAAATTTTGATTAAAAATAGAAAATGAACTGTCAATCAGGATTCGTATAAAAGTGTGTAATAGCGTTTTTACAAAACCGTTACAATTTCTGCATCAGAACTGAAAAAAATTGCATCAATATGGAGTGACGACATCATTTGACACGAGAAGAGATCATGAGAGCCGTCGGAATGTTGCAAGCTGGTTCCAGGCAACGTACTGTGGCTGTCACTCTTGGCACTACACAGAACGTCATAAGCCGTATCTGGACACGCTATCGTATCATGGGCAGCGTGGCCGAGCGACATAGAGGACGATCTCGCATCACCACTCGCAGACAGGACCGGTACATCCAAAATATTGCTCGACGGAATCGTACTATGACCGCCATGATGTTGGCTACGAGGCTCCACAGCTCTTTAGCTTGCTGATAAGCGACCAAACCATCCGAAATCGTTTACGTGAAGTGAGTCTGCGTTCCCGAAGGCCGCTGAGAGTTCTGCCTATAGCACCCTGCAATATAGCACAGAAATTGGGAGGAAGAACACTGGCGTTGTGTTTGCTTTTCCGATGAATCTCGTTTCGGTATGAGGCCGGATACAAGACGTACTTGAGTTTGGAGGACCTCTGGACGTCAAGAACGTTTGAAATTTTGTCAGGAAATTCATTCATATGGAGCCCCTCCCTTTGGGCCGGTATTTAGATAGGTGGAAGAACTGATCTCATTTGGATCAGGGGCAACCTCAATGCTCAGATTTATGCGGAGAGGATTGTTTCAGACTTGATCATCCCTCTGCGAAGCCGGTTGGATGATTTGTTTCGACTAATGCACGACAATGCACCTCCACACACGGCTAGAGACGTAACACGCGCTCTTGCCGACGCTCGCATCAACGTTCTGCCGTGGCCTGCTCAATCGCCAGACCTCAACCCAATTGAGCACGCATGGGATATGCTTCAAAGAAGAACTCTGCCGAGTATGGATGACATGCATACCCCACAACAACTTTTTGACTTGTTAGAAAGAATGTGGGCGGCCATTCTTCAGAGTGATTTTGATGAACTGATTTTAAGCATGCCAAATCGCTATGATTGTGTAATTCGTGTCAATGGTGGAAACACAGATTATTAATTTTTTTATCTTTACAATAAAAATTTAAAAAATCCTCATTTGCCTTTTTTTGCCATTTAATTGACGACATTAACTTAGATTAATTTCCCACAATTTGCAAAATTTTTAATTTTTAAAATGAATTTAATTTTTGTAATCAGTACCCAGAGAAACCTAGAACATGACACCCATGTAGATTTAAAAAAAAAATACTATTCGCTACCTTGGATTACAAAATGAACGTCATTTTCGTAATCGGCACCTCGAGATACTCAGAATTTGACACCCATATCGATTTATCCAAAAAAGTAATATTCGCCATCTTGGATTTGAAAGTGAAAGTCATGCGCACAATAGGTTGCGCACAAAAAACGTAACGAAGTCATTCGATGAATAGATTTTACTCCTCATATTTTTTTCATACTGGGGGCCTTATATGAAAATCGATTCTTAAGGAGTAAACTCTAAAAAATGTATGGAGCGACCGAGTCGAGATTTGAACTCATAACATAAGAATGATTCTTGAAAAGAAACGAGACGCATTGGCAATCGAGCCAAAAACACTTTGACGTCACAAGCCAGAATCTTATATTTAAAGCGTTAGGAGCAACAATAAGCGATATCTACATAATATTAAAAAATTCAGTTGCGTTTTAATTTTATTAGTAAGGTTCCATCTCAAAGGACTATGAAAGAGCTTAGCTTCAATACAAGAGAATTATATTTTCGAAATTCAAGAGAAAGAAATAACGCACGTCCATTTAGCATCACGCCTCACGATCACTGTCGAGTCGCATAGGAGTAAAAGACTAAGAACAATACGACATAGCTCAAAATAAAATGGCTTAAGAAAAAAACAATAAACCATGTATTCTAAACGTTTGACTTAATCGAAAATCTGAATCGTCCAAACCTTTTTTTTTGATAAAAGTCATATATTTGCCGAATTTTATTAAAATATGTTAACGACGAAAACAGATTTTTTACCCATAAATTCTGTTCAAAGGTTACTTTGGGATTTTTTTTTAGTCATGACAATTTACTTTAAATGCCATTTTGAATTTCTGGTTGATTATAAATATGATGTAGATTCACATTTCTTTTTTCAACACCTTTGATTGCGTGGCTATTGCTAAAAGTTCGCGGCACTACTCGCCTTAAGGGTCGCAACCTACAGATTGAAATACATAGATTTGTCGCTTCTTTTTTGGGATTGTAAAGCTGACATTTGCATCTTGTTTAATTACAGTTCAAATAACATGGAGGAGTTAGAGAGCCGCAAGATAGTGAGTGGTAACTAGCCCCCGGACGGGCGCGCCGCGGAGTGCGCGCGCGCGGCCCACGCGCCCACGTGAGCGCACTGCACGCGTCACACGTCACACGACACGCGTCACACGACACACGACACACGTCACACGTACTGCACTGTGCACGGCGTCCCTATACCTCTACACCTTCACTGTCTACTGTTCATTGTGTTAAGTGCAAGTATGAACAGTGTAGAATTTTGACACTGCCTGCAAATACCTAATTTAGGCTCCTTCCGTCACACGTTATACTCCGCTTTTACCCCCTCCCCCTCCTTGTTCCAAATTGTTTCTTTGGACGCTGTCCGCTGCCAAAAAAACAATTTCTCGTGAATGATCCTTCTCTCAAAACTATCATCCGTCACTATTTACGTGTTGGAGACGGCAGAATTTTTTCTTCTTTTTCTCATACGCTTGTATGTATATTACGTATGAGATTTGACGTAAGCTGTCGAAAACGATACATAGTGAGCTTTTCTAGGGCCTCGGGTCTGATTTACATGTCGCTGATAAAATGTGCCAACCGTGTCATATTGTATACTATATAAAGGGAATCACTAGCTTACTGCGAGAGTTAGGTTTGCAGAAAGGTCGCAACTGGCGAAGATCTCTTAGTTTATTTATTAAAGAAATATTAAATACTTATGAAGTGTGAACCCAAGGTAAATAGTTAAACCGTCAATCAGTTTAAGACCAGACTGAAAAATGCGATACGTGATGATTGCGTTAATTGGCTAGTTGACAATATCAAATCAGAAACTTTCTATCACCTGTCGAAAACGTAATTTTGTATGAGAAGTGTTCGATATTTTTCTTTGTCGCTTACAAATTTATTTTCACAAAATTAATAATTAAATTAAATAAAAGACAGTTTTTTTTTATTCATTTTCTCTCAGTCCATGTTACACGACTGTATTTCGTGATAAACGTTTAAAAAAATTGGATATTGCCAAACACCCAATTACGACTAACATACTCAAATTGGAAGATTGTATCACGTTGATAACTAACGTACCAATAAGTTTATCTAAAGGAATAGCGACATAATCGACTATTTTCGTCTTCAAATATTTTATAATAGCGCTAATAATGTTGGCACAATCGTGTAACAACAGAATGCAGTGGCAGCTGAATATTACGTGCATCACTAATGCCGGCCAAGTGATAATTTTTTTCTTTGGCCATGCAATTTATAATTAATTTATTTAGTGATTCTCATAAGAGATAGTTTCATGGATGACTAAAACCTTAAACTCATAAGTGAATCTGCTGTAGTTGATGAGAAAAAAACTAATTTCATAATTTTTATCTATAATCTCTGTATTTGCTAGGTGCATAGTACACCTTGTTGGGGAGAACGAATCCGATCGCACTGCACGACATGTGGTAGAATTGTCATTCAGTGAAACCTATATAATAAAATTATTGCGTATAGTAAGTTTTCAGAGGAGCTCTTTTTCCTCGAACACTGAAGTTGTGGAATGAGCTTCTAGTCGAGGTTTTTCCAAGAGATTGACTGCATATGGAATTCTTCAAAAAGGATGTGAAAGGGTTTTTAAAGGGTCGGCAACGTGCTAGTGATTAGACATGACTAACACAGCGCTGCGCTGTGCAATTGCGCCAATTCTGTTCGCTTTACCGAATGTGTCGACTCATTTGTTCCAAATGTACTGGCGCATAACATACTTCAGCGTATAATACGCTGCCTACGCTAAAAGACAGCGGGCGCGGGATGTGAGTTGCGCAGGCTATGCCACTCTGTGCGTAACATTTTGCTACATCATGGCGGATTTCCAGATAATCATTAATCACGCCCCAGCGCTATGAGACGCGACGGTCTGTTGGTCACTGTCAGCAATTTAAAATTTTACCCTCCGCTAGTTGGCGTTATCATCGAGCATCCAAAAAATAGTGTTATTTTGTACGTGGTTTTTGTAGGAATAAAGGAATCCGGCAGTGTTGTAATTAATAATAAAATAGAATTTCTCTTGTTTTTGAAATTCATGGAATTACAATTTGTGTAATATGTGACATGGTTGATACTTTTTTTTGGCAATGAGTGTAGTCTAAAAAATATATTCAAATATTGTGTAACTATATGGAGTTCTAAAAATTATGAAATAAAAATCTCGTCTTTGATGGGATGAATTTGCAAAAAATTATCATAATCTATATACAGTTTGTAATTGTGTTACCATCATCATTTGTATTCTCGTATCGACGTATTTATCATAAATACTCTATAGATAAAATTAGGCCACTAAGTTTCTATTGGTGCAATAAGAAAACAATACGTATTTTCGAAAATTAACGCGCAAAAAATACGTGCAATAGTATTTAACAGTGTTAAGGGATGTCTTGCCTCGGAACGCTTTATAATCTTTGCTTACGCGTTGTCGTAACTACGTTATGGTCGTAAGTAATAAAACAAAATATAATCTACATCTAATTGGAGATGTCTAATTTTCCTATATCTTTCTTTAGAACGATTTTTTAAATATACATTAAATAGTAACTAAAATTGACATCACCAATAAGATCGTGTCTTTCCAGCACAAATTGCATTTCACTTGTTTTTACGCTTTTTTTTTGTTATCAATGCCTTTTTTATCGCTTATTCTTGTTGGTTTTTTATTATTCAGCATGAAAATGGATTTTGTGTACCTTTTATCTTATGTTTATTAGTTGTTGTTAGGTCTTGAATATTTTTTTATTATGTCTTAGTCTTTTGACACTAAATGAAAAACTACTTTCTAAAACAAATATTATAAAAAATAAGCTATAAATTGTATTAAAAGTGTTTTGTAATCTAACATTAATATTTCTCGAATTTGTATTAATTTTATTGTAAAGTATTTTTTATTCCAAGGATAATTTACTTTTTTTCGTTGTACTAACCTATGATTTGAAAGGAGATCTATTAATTATATGTTTACACAATGATATCCTGTATTCGTCCTAAGCTAAGATTAATTGCGATTTATTATAATGAGTGCATTATTTACACTGTGATAGGGGTGTAATAGTTGTAGGTCCGAGCGAAGTCTTGACATGAATGTAAACAATGTGAATGTGAAACTGGAAAATTATGTAGATGAGTTACGAGTAGATTATTATTCAGTTGCAACATTTTATTAGCATGAGATGTCTGGCCAAATGAAATGGAAATTATGTTCTTAAATGCACGTTTCAAAGTACTGTGATGTTGAGATACTGATGTTAAAAGTTAGTTTTATACATACATACATTATCTTCACGCTATATTCCTAACGGGGTAGGTACTAGGGTAGAGGACGGAGCGCCAAGCGTCAACAAGCCAAGTTTATTTTATGATATTAGGTTTTTAAGTTTATTTCTATAACAATTGATTAAAAGTAATATAATAATTAATTTAAAAATTATATTTAGTCAGACATAACATGCTAATATTTAATTATATTTGACAGTACATAGTTCTGTTTACAATGCAGTACATAGTTTTGTTAATATTTGTAAAGTAGGTACACACAATCTGACAAGTCCAGTCAACTTCTGTCAGATGTGGCCACTGGGTTATACTAAATACTAAAATGTATAAATTCTAATGCCATCATCTTGTCTCGAGTGATAAGGAGGTTAGTATCTTATTGAAGACTGCAATTTTTTCATGATGTCTTAGCTAGTATTCCCTTGCGGATATATAAATTAGATGCGGTAAAAGTGGAGTGTTTGTACTGCACATTGAAGGCATGGACGATTGAAATACTTTTGTTTTTCTCACCAGTGATTTTTAAAACATACCTGGGTTAAAGTTAATTAAATAGAAGTCGATTAAATCTATACCATTTTTGTTTCATATTTTTCGACATTATTGTATGTATGTATTGTATTATTCATTTCAGTGTGCAGTAGAGTTAGGTACCTATGATATAAAAATAAAGCTGACGCATGTTGCTGTTTACTTCCAAAACGTCAAGTATGTAAAAATAATGAGTACATAAGTTTGCTAGTGCAATAATTAGGCAAAGCCTACTTTAAATTTAAAATTTTGTAACTTAGTAATTTAATTCTAAATTAGTCGACGTAAAATATTGGACTTATCACATTTGAACGGTGAGGTTGTATTGTCTAAGTACTTTGAACATGTTATGGTCTCAGCCTGTTGGACTGTTGTAGAACATCACGTTTATTTTGTAATTGTTAGTCATAAGCCGCTTCTGTCACTAAAGGCGTATACATACAATTGTAAATCCGTTAAGTTCAGCTACACATCAGTTTCATTATATAACTAATAGTTTATTCGTATACGTATATTTATGTACTTTATCTGCACATTATCCAAATACATTGAGGCTATTTACCTTTCATCGTCTACTAAAAATGCACTTAGTATTAAGTTTATGTAATGTAATTATTGTTCTTAAACACCTACATAAAATTCATGTAAAAGTATTAAAAATTTGTCAAAAGAATCTCTCTGTATTAGAATTAAGCATTCTAGTCAAAAATGGACTTTTATATTATTGGACAATTTATTATGTAAAATGTGACAGCGGTTAAATGGATGATTTTTTACTTTCCAATTCAGGTGTTGTCATTGTATTATATACGTAGACGTCACCAGTTATATTTAGTTTCGGCGATGTGGCTCAATTTCTTTCTTTATGTCAAGTCAAACCTAGTAATAAATCAGAACTACTTATGCAATCACATGTACTTCTGTCTATCGACTTTCTAAAGAGATATTAGACATGGAAAGTTTAAAGGCAAAAAAAGGCAGTCGTAGAGTGATAAAACAAAATTAGCCTATGGGTGAGTGATAGTAGAAAATGAATAGCTTTCCAACGTTTCATAATTGCAAATTCCGAACTCATATTGTTTTTCGGAATTTACTTATTAAAAAAAAATATGGAAATATTCTGGAATATTGTCGATGGGCTCTATTTTGATCGAAAATTATCAGCTGTTCGTATAAATAATTTTTTTTGCAAAAATTATATGATTTAACAAGTAACGAAGGCTCAGTTTAAATGGTTAATTACTAATTCCGGATAAGATTGTAATTATAAGAGCTCCCCATTTATCCAGTTTTGATAATTACTAATTTTCTTTTGTAATAATAACATTAAATCTTTCACTTGTAATCTACATGTTTAGATATTGATCTGCATTACTGAAACTGTTTCTCGTTTGGATTCTTTGCACTTTCGTATGTACCTTGTGTTATATTTTTTATAACATAGTTATGTTACTTTATTATAGCAACATTATGTTTATTTTTTCTTAGTAATTAATTATGTTTAATTTTTTTGTTAGTATTGCCTGACTACTTTTATCAGTCTACTCGATTTTTTTCAGTCGCCCAGTATTTAGTATGAAATTATAATTACAAAGCCAAAATAAAAATTATTAACGTCGAGCATAACTGTAAATAATTTAGTTACTCGTAAGTTTTAGTGCGAAATTGAACTAGGCTTTGAATTTGAAATATACGATTACCTGGTTTCATTAATTAAAATTACTGCACTGATACTTCGAACAGACTTGTATATATGGTGGCTGTACTGTACGTAGTTTCTTTTACAAACAATTTTTGGCATCTGGTTTCTGTGATAGATAAAACTGAGTATATTCTAATAAAACTAAAATGCAATACGATATGTTACAAGGGTATTGGTATATATACATGTTTATTTTTTGTATTGTTAGGAATTGGTTAAAAT
The DNA here is from genome assembly GCA_907165235.1 of Zeuzera pyrina. Classification (NCBI taxonomy): domain Eukaryota; kingdom Metazoa; phylum Arthropoda; class Insecta; order Lepidoptera; family Cossidae; genus Zeuzera; species Zeuzera pyrina. Next base: position 9,423,443 of record OU015629.1, read on the forward strand.
ATAAAATGCACATTATTTTTACGTTCGGTATTTTTTACTCCTATATATTTTGCTTTAATGATATTAGAATTATGGAAGTCTCCTTTATGTAAAAATACCTTTAAAATTATAATTTAAAGTGGTTGAATGTTTGGCCTTGCCAATAATTTATTATTTGCAGAAATTTCAATTGTTTTATATATTGTAAAAGTGTTTAGTGGGTCAAAAACTCAGTGCTTAGAAATAAAATGAATAAATAAATACATATGTTCTTTGCATTTTTTTCATTTATGTATATATAAGTGGACAACTACCAACATACCTTAAATTATTGTTTATATTTTTTTGTATTATGCAGCAATCAACCCATTAGGCTTGAAATATGATCGCACCCACATAATTTTTTTACTGAGTACTGCTCATATTTTAGAACTTTTATACTGTCAAGAAATATAATGTTATGCAGTGCGGCGCTGAGGCTCGGTGCGCTTGCACTGTACCATTTGGAACACGTACAGAGTAATAACGTTTCAGACAGTGCAACAAGACTTAACAAATATTTTTTGAGGAACAGAATTGAATACAGTTAAAAAAGATAAGTATAAAGAAAAATCACAAGTTCAATTTTACTTAACAGTATTTATTGAAGACATCACAACATGTAGAAAAGTTTCACAATAGTACTATTTATTGCATTTAATAGTCGTTAAGCACCCGATTCTCTTTTAATCAAGTATAAAAGGGTTTTGCATCATCCCAGCTATTTTCACTGTAATTTTTTTAAGTATTTCTTAAATAACACTTAAATTATAAACAACATTACAATAAAAACGTGGTAAAATAGATGCAATTTCTTTAGTATACTTCATGTAAATAATATAATAAATAATTTATAAATATCCATAAACATTGTAAATTTTAATAAATGAGATGATTTTTAAATTTATTATCACGCGAACTTGTGTCATAAATTCGCAAATTCGTGTTATAAATAGGTATATAATTTAAAAATATGAAAAGTACATTAATATTAATTGGTAGTTTTTACATAATCTCAATTAAAGCCACGTTTTTACTAACTGTGATACTCATTAATTTAGCGAAGTGCGGTAAAGAACACATGAGTTCTTTACCGCACTGATGTGTTCTTTACCGCACTGAACATAATTTGAATATTTCGTCAACGATGGCCGGTCCTCATCGGCGGGTTATTACCTAAAAATTTGCAGACAGCGACAGCGACGCGACCGGTGATTAATTGTAATAAAAAATTGGTATTACGTATAACGATTGCGTATCTGTTTGACAGCAGATATCGCGCGATATCTGCTGTCAAAGCGAGAATTTCTGCTTGCTATTTGATTTCTGTTCAAAGTCGTACCAGTGAAGACGTGGTTTATTAAAAAACTTAAAACTTATTTAATAAACTTGTGAGAATTGCCTGTCTTTTTAGTTTATATACTATTAAGGAATGATAAAACGAATTATGTACATACATAATATATATTATATATGTAACAATCTATTTTCCATACGTAACACTTAATCGTAAAACTTTCATTTTAGTGCCGTAATGAAATTTACATAAAGATGTTTGGCACACTTTTGTACCTACAATTGGATCAGATATAAAACAGATTGCACATTACACTGAGTAGTAGAAAAGTAGAAAACATTTATATTATTGACTATAATTGAGTGATATGGTCTCATGCAGACCTTAAACACCTTGTTTGATTCAAATTGGAATGATTCCAGACACAAAAAGTAAGATTTTTAACTAAACATATTTGAAAAATGCACATGTACTAAGGGAATATTGATAGGCTGATTTGTATAAAAGGATGACACTTTAGGGCAACTGGCCAACTACCTAATAATTCATTTATTTCGGCGTTGCTATTATAATAAATTGGTAATAATAATAATATTTTACTGACGTACATTAAAAACCTTACGGCCCGTATTCTTGTACGACACTCAAGTGTGAAACCCTGAGCACGGTGAGAAAGAGATGGACTTTTCGGCGGGAACGGGAGGTTGCCATTATATTTAGATTTTCTATTTTTTACATTTCTAGAAGTTTTAAGTTCAAAGGTGATGAAGGTGATGGTATATTGTGTTTTAAAGTTCTGTAGAATTGAAAATAATGGAGTAGGTCTAAATAAACACGTGAAGCTGAAATTCTCGCGCTCTTCCAAAAAGTCCTTTGTAACTTCAGTAAAGCCTACTATCATTTTACTGGAGGAGTTTTACGATAAGAAGCAAAAACGAAAACTTTTTAAGTGCTTCATGTCGATTCTACTTATTAATACGGGACATTGGCAAATGCGCTAATTTGTGCGCCATGCCATGAAGAAAGAAAAAAGGTAGAAAGAGATGCCGCTACATGCGATGCATTTCTTTCTAAGCAGAGGTTCACACTTCAGTTAGTATTGTTCTGATATATGGGTCCTAAAGTTTAACTGATATTTATCTGACTGGCTATTGTTACGTCTGTTTAGTTACTCATGATAAATAAGTTATGTTTATATTATTGTTACAAAGATATTATAAATATATGTTATTTCGTCTTTTTTAATGAGGAGATATCAGAATTTTGTGAAATATAGGTCATACTTTAATTCGCAAGTTGTTTTCAAAGATCGATGTCAATCATAATGACTGATAACGGAGATCAAAAGGAATCATTTGAGTCACAATAATAGGTGTACATTAACAGTAATTGAGATCAATGAGAAATAGGTACTATATGACGAAGTTGTACATGAGACCTTTTATAGTATATACAGTGCAGTGAACACACACATTATAAAACATTGAGTCTAACTAACGTATAGAACACACTCGATGTATACATGTCCGCTATTTGATTTTTTATATAACAACGTCGGCTAGAATTACTTCGTTTTATACATAAATTCATTACTAAACTTTTCTTTTCTACCCGGCAATATTTTGCAAAATCGTCGGTGTCAGTCATTTTTTCTTAGTAACTAAACTAAATTAAACCTGTAGTAACATTTCATAGTACAATAATTATTGTGGTTTCCGAGTAAAAAAGATCTAGTAATACGATATTAAAGTTAAGGTCAGATTTGGTAACTTGTAAATGCTTTAGTAAATTACCTTAAAAAAAAGTTACGTAGAGACTGTTCTGTGAAAAAATGTTGCCACTTGGAATACGAAAATTTTTACAGATTTAATATTACAAATTTAATCAAATAAACAATTTTCTCATTGAATTTACAAGTCTACTCCTTACCTAAAAATCAGAAACCGGAAAGGGTACAACATATATATAAATAAAGTTACATATAATAAATAACTTATATATATAAATATAAATAAGTGTATACAACATACTTTAGTATGTAAATCTTTGAAGAGAAACCTTTAAGCGCACCTTGCGCTCTTTCTGACCAGTGAACGAAACTGAACCGCCACGCTCGGGTCGGTGACGCTGAATCGAGTGTACTTTTCTCCAGTCGACATCAAGCGCGCTCGTATACATATTTTAAAATTAAAATATCATATAAGTTTTCACTTCCATCGTGTGGTCTTAAGCACATCAAAAATTTTTTTCAGAGTTGGTTTCAAACTAGTAAGACTATACTTTCATTCTATTACTTTTATTCCAGTTTCATTCCGAAAATAATATTATTTATTATACACATGATAAGTACAAAACTAATGGAGGAAATAAAAAATCAAAGCCAATTATCACCTTTACCTTAAAACATGAAAGAGGAACTAGAGCTGACTGCAGATTCACTATGCTTGAACCCACGAATGAATTTACAAACTGCGAGGCATACAGTTTTGATATTGGTGGTGATTGTCGTTATTGTTGACAATAGGGATTCTTTTAAAAATATGCATTAAATAAAATATTTATTCGAATAACATTGATTTTCACTCGATTATTCGACAGTGGAATGTTGTTGGAATCCGACTTTTCTGTTCTATATACTTTGATGTATCTTCAGAAGGTTTAGGTAACATATTTTTCACAGGTCTAAAACAACTTGATAAATAAGTGTGACAAATTTTATGTTTTCTTAAAATAGGGCAAACGCTGTTTACGAATTTATTGGGCTGTATTAGTTGCAATTATAAAGCGAGAATAATGCAATAAAATCTCAGAAACAATTAAACAGTAAGTAAAGAAAAATACAGATGATTTTTTGTTAACAAAACTGTTTTTTTCGCATACTTGTAAAATCCACATTGGCCGTTGTGTTAAAATGTCTTGTTTCGAACTTCAACACAAGAGGTACTTATAATGAGTATTGTGACGTATGCTTGTCTCGAAAATCGAAAAATCGAGTACGTCTCGGAGATAGATGTGCAATATCATAAAAACGTAAAATTCTTGTTTCTAAAAATATATTCTGTAATATCTACAAGACTTTCGTTATATACATATATCTCTCTTGCGAACTTTAGGTACCTAAGGCTTTACATTCCCCCTGAAATTTTTAGACTTCTAGGTTCATTAGTTTATTAGTATGTTGTTGCGATAACGGGGAGAATGTGTCAAGTCGATTTTCCTCAGTGTTTAGTTTGCCATGAGTATTGTAAAATTAGCAAGTGCAACATAATCTATAATGAGAATATGGACTGGCAGAGGAACAGACAGACGGACCTGTGATCTAATAAGGCTCAAATCCGATCAGTGGCAGCGGCCGGCATCGAAGTAGTGAGCACTTTCAGTACCAAAATTGTCACAGCATTTTGAACTTTTATCTTTATTACTACAATATATAGAATCGCTTGATCGGGCTCGAAAGGCTCGCGCGGCTGCCATGGCACATGTGAACAGCCGCGCGTTGCCACTGCAGTTTGAGCTGGGCATGATTAACTCAGCAAAACTCCTTGCGTCATCGCTCTAACTCAGGCGTGTCTCACTGCGCTGGCGTTTTGCGTTAACTTAAAGTTGCGCCATGGCGCAGCAAAATGGTACGCACTGTGTGAGTCACAAAGTGTGCGCCACGAGCTTCCCGCGCGCGCTGGCCTGTAGTCCAGATAGCGTAATTTGGATCAGCACTAGCTCGGCGAGTGAGAGAATGAATGAGTCGGCTGACCAATATGTTGTCTTGTGACGCGCTGTGTTGCTTCACACGAAGTTATTGATTTATTGATGGTAATTTATGTGAAATTATTTATTTTTAATACCTACTGATTTGTGATGTATTGCATTTTAATGTGTGTGATGTTTTATGGTCGGAAGTGTGTTATGCGCAAACATTTGGAATGCAAGTCGACACATCCGACACAGTGAACTTAATTGGCGAAATTGCGCGGTGTTACCCAAGTCTAGTTTGAGCTCGATCAATCAATTCTATGTATTGCGCTAATGGAAATAAAGGTTCAAAATGCTATGACAATTTTGGTATTGAATGATGCAGGCCGCCGCGGACCGCTGCTACTCTCGGTGTGAATTGTAAGGGTTTCGTTTTTGCCTTTAAAGTACGGAACCTTAAATACGAGAATAGTTTGCTTTATCTGAAATAGAGGTTGGTTTTACGGTATCTAAAGTGTTTTACTTACTGAGTATGCATCTTCGATGTAATGTTTGGTAGTTAAAATGAATTTAATAAAATATTATACTCCTTAACAAGGGTATAGTAATTGTTTTTTGTTTGCCAGAATTGTGACTACCACTGCTAATCACGATGACGATAACAAAAATAAAACTTAAACGTGGATTTCACTTCAATTTTGGGGGAAGGATTATGAGATAGGTCTGTACTGTTCTCTCCTATGATCGGCTTTAATTCGGGATGAACCCTGGTTCTGGTGAGTAAATCCAAATCAATGCCGCCCAATAGGTGGTAGGATTTTTGTTTTGTAAGATTCTCCTCGAGAGGGAAGGCAAAGGAATCTATGCCTATACAGCCGATATCTTCAGTAATGTAAGTCTTCATATTTCATAAAATTTCGACGTAATACACTTTAGGAACATTAGCGACAAATGTAATATATTGAGGCAGTCTATCTAGTAGGATCCGCTGAAGTAGACTTAACCACTAAAAACACTGGTAAGTGAGCACTTTGAATAGGTGGTAGATAGTCGTGGGCTGTGTGCTGTGTGGTGGGAGGAAGAGTGGCGCTCACGCGTGGGCGGGCGCGTGGGTGAACACGTACACGGAGTCGTCGAGCCAGTAGTAGGCCTGCGCGAAGTCGCCCTCGCACAAGTACGGCGCGCGACTCCACGCGCCCAGTTCGAAGCCCGCGCCGCGCATAAACGCCACAAACGACTCCGCCTGCTCTTCAAACGATGCGCCCTCTATCGGCAGTCGCTCCTCCGGCTTGTGGTCGGCTGTAACTAGCGTGACACAAATATACAGTGTTTCTTACGCATAGACTTCATAAGACAAACATAATCCAGACAATTAACCCGTACTACGAAGTGAGGGAAATACAATCGAATAAAATGTAAATGTGTGGATGCTGTTTTCTAATGAAATAGCGGCCAATCAAGCTATCTGATAATAAATGTGTGTCGGTATACACAGGTGGGTCAGTTTATCTGATTTATCTCACCGTTATTGTGGAGGATATGGCGTCTAGTTATTTGTAAAGTCTTACATAATATTATTAAATTAAGTGAGTTACATTAAAACACAACTGTCAGAATTATGTGAATGCAATCGAAACATATATATGTTGACTTTTACAAATTCATGTAGCGTGGATAGGCTCACTCATAGTCTCTATGATCGGACATTCCTAGTGCTCGGCAATGACACTACGAGTTTTTGACGTCATAGTTCGATAGCATCATCTCTCTCTAGTTTATCTCCGATACTAGACTTTATAATTTCCATTTTATATACAATATATAAAAGAAAAATTGTTTTTATTATTTTGTTTTAATTTATCCGTTACGAGAGTCTACAGGGCAATAACTTCTACCTCATGTACAATATTTTATTTAAATTGTACTTTTGATACTTTCACACTTACACTTTCTATAAAAATCAGCGCTGTGGGCATATACTCTTATGTATGTACAAATATGTATGTATATTTGTAGCATATGCTGAGTTCAGGTCTTTTCGACACAAAATATAACATCAAGCCTACTTTCGCAGTAAATAATTTGTTTTTTGAATATAGTGTGTCGGATAAATGTATTTCTTTCTTTGTTTCTTCTGAAACTGATCATTTTTTTTATATCCGAGGGGGCAAACGAGCAAGCGTGTCGTTGCTTGAAGCAGCTAATTGGTAGTAACTCATTTCTCTCTCTCTCTCTCGTCTGATTTTCAAACATTTCAACATTACGTTAATTCGTTGAAAAAATTAATAGTATATTCATCATAAAATAAATAACAGGCACAACCATCTTATACACTACAGCTACACCGTATGACATCCTTTGGCAACTCGCACCTATGTTTGCTATCTCGCACCTAGTACGTACATTGTGACTCTGTAGTCTGTGCCGATGAGACAAAGGTTCCATTTGCAATTACATGTCTATATAATCTGTCTGTGCTTTAAAATTATCTTTTAATGCATTTCTTAAATTCCTAATGCATCTTTTTGTGAAAAATGGATTAGAGCCAATGGCTGATTTATAAAATATATTAAGGCCATTTAGCATATTCTGTGGTTTAATTTTTATAACCATAGTATCTCAATAGTACAAAAAGTCATCCTCCTTACAAAAAGTCAACCACCTAACATGCTTTTTTCTCTTGTTCAAAGCGTACAAGATTTAGTGACATATGTAGCTTAAGCTTACCTTCTACATAAGGTTTGTACGGCAACACTAGCGCCAGTAAGAGTACGCCGCCAGGTGCGATAGCGGCTTTCGCCTGCTTCAACATCGTCTTGGGCCTGCTGCAGCGGTCCAACAGATTCATCATACACACGCAGTCGAACTGCTGACTGCGCCACCAGTCCTCGGTGTCCAATATACTGAAACATAAATGTTCTGTTCAAGAGTAACGAAATATAACAAATTATTTTTGTATCTTTAGGCCATTACAGTTTTTTAAATTATATATGAAACGAATTGAAATATAGGTTTAGATATTTTCACAATAGATTTCTTTTTCGGGATGGACACAACATCATGGCACAATATAATTATCTACTCCTTATGACCAAATTTTACAAACTGCACGGAAAGCCGACTCCATTCTATGCTCTTTTTTCTCATCAGAAAGGAAGTTTAAGAGTTTCGATGCTGAACAATATCGTAGCGACCGAGCTTCGATCGTTGTCTTCAAGTTATCGAGTTAATTTATAGTGCCGTCTGTCGTTGTTGAGTAGGTAATACCATTGCATGAATATTACTGCTTAACCTGCACTATATTCTATGAGATGACGCTAGAGAATCAATATTTAAAAAAAAAAATTTGTACGAAAAGGAGTTTTTTCAGGCATAACATCTATTCCAGATAAAATTGGAAATAACACATTACCTAAATACAAAATTTCACCCAAATCGTTAGAGCCGTTTTCAAGAAATAGAAATATACTAGTTATATATAGGTACATACGAAAGAATTGCTCACTTAAAGTAATAAGATATTCTGCTGCCAAAATATATACAATAGCTGAACTCCACTATTTGAAGTGGTTATTTTTAAATCGAAATTTGTTCAAGCTTCCTCCTTAATTAATTTTGAGCTTTTGTTTTTAAAATTTTGAGCTCCTTAATTAATTTTCCTTAAGTAATTTTGAGCTTAATAAATCGATTTGATTATATAATTGCTTATCAATTTACTAGCTGTGCCCCGTGGTTTCGTCAGCGTTAAATTTGGTATTTTTTCGGGATAAAAAATAAAGTAAGACTAGATTAGAAAAAATGATAATATTATACAAATAAGATACTCAATTTTAACTTGAAATTATAGATATAGATTAAAATCTCATATAATATTTAGGTGGTTTCCATTTATTTTTTCTTTTCATAACGCTTTTTTGCGCTCCGCACTTCTACACACAAAATCTTATATACAAACCGATGACACTTACATATATCCCTTACTGCTAAGTGCTTTCCTCATACTAGCCGATATTTCCGTTGCGTATCGGGCCTGGTAGAGATGCGCGAACCGGCGGCTGACTTCGCCATCTCCGGCGCCGATGTCCACGAGAGAGCCGGTGTCACTCGGCAAGCACCGCGCCGCCTGCAACATGCTCCGAGCTTGCTCGTCTGACAACACGAACATTGACCCGCGTCCCAGCCAACTGAAAACAAAAGATAACAAGGTTTAGAATAAGACAAGACTCCGCTATTTATATTGACGATTATGCCACGCATGACACATTTTTTTAGTTCCGGATTCAATAGCGAACACAGAATACTTATATTACAGAGCTAAAATAAAGACGTAAACTGGTAACTCAAAACCAGATTAAATGATGGGTATTTTGAACTTTTTTAAAATTTTAATTCTATACTTACTCCGAAATTGATTATGTAATAATTGGTATGCATACATAGCGTATGCATATTACATAAGAATACTATGCCATACAGATGGTGAATGTGATCAAGATTAAAAAATGGACGTTCCTCAAGGATCAATTTTCAGGCCCTTCCTATTTTTTATTTATTATAATGTCTCATTATATAATCTCTAATTTATATACAGCGTGAAGATATGTATGTATGTATGTATCTCCCATTTATACTACATATACATACATACATATCTTCTCGCTGTATCCCTAACGGGGTAGAGCGGACGAAGCGCCAGGCGTCTCTGTCCTTACGTACCTCTTTCGCTTTCTCAAATCTCATCATTCTCCTCACACATTTTCGCCTAGGTATGCGAATGCTTTTGACATTTCCGTCGGCTAACACTCTGGCTATTTGATCTTCATAAGTCAGCCTTGGTCTTCCTTGGCTTCTTTTACCACTCACTTTCGCTCTGTAGATTTTCTTCATCAGTCTTTCATCACTTATTCTTTCTATGTGTCTGAACCATCTAAGCATTCCTTTCTTCATTTTTACAACAAACTGTCGTGCAACCTTGCCATACTGCGTATCTTCTCATTGCTTATCCAGTCCGCACGGGTGACACCACACATATTTCTAAGAGATCGCATTTCTACTGCATTTATCATACTTTCACTCGATTTCGGGCATATCAAGGCCTCACTACCGTACAATAAAGTTGGCACCAACACCGCATTGTGGATGGCCATTTTCGGAGTGTTAGATATATTTAAGCTGCCTATTAATGCGTACAGAGCACCGTTAACTTTATTGCCAACTACCAATACTACCAAAACCAATATCAATACCAAATACTACCAATCTCTCTATATCCAACTCACATCTTCCATCCCTCGAAAACGCACTCCCCAGATACACAATTTCATTCACTTGTTCTAGACATTTTCCATTTACACATTCACTCCTTTCACTTCACATTCTTCTTTCATGCACGTGACTAGTTTCTGCAACTCTTTGCTTCTGATGCTTCTGATGATGCTATGAGCACAGCATCGTCAGTCGGTCCCATTTATACTTTTATGAAATAACATTATTTGTGATTTGTGGATGACACCTTTAAATTAGATAGAATTAAATAGATTACTGATTGTTTAAATTAGACAAGACACAGTACAAAAAATGTTAACTACCCGATGCACCGCAAAATCTCGAGGTGGTTCACTGTTAATAATAATTTAGTATTGAGTGCATAAAAAACTAAATGTAACAAGTTTTCTCTTTTTTCAATGTACCTACCCAGAATTGATAAGAAACTTGAAGTATGGGAGACAGAATTAGTTAAATCGCTTACTTTTCTTGGCTTAACAATGAACTAGTTACAATGAGTGGACCATAACGTCTTTTTGCTAGTAGGTAAGCCAATATGTAGTGAGATAGTTGACGGATTTATAGAATACGTTCTAAAAGTGTAGTCAAACGATAAATAAATAGCTAAGTACTAGGTACTTACTAATAACGAAGTAACAATTATGTAACAAAAGTCTAGATAGACTGAGTGAACATAAAGTAGAAGATTCCACTAGTGATGATTTATCTACGTTGTTTCTAGCGATACGTCAAGGTAACTATTAATTTTCTTATCTACCTTAAATGTTCAAACAACAAAGTTCGTTCCATGTCGAACCTTCTAATTTGCGGAAGGATTACTTCCTCGAAAGCGATTTGTAAGCAACAAAAGTACTTTAACAATAACATAATTATCCACTACCGTTGGTCGTGTGGTGGTGGTCGTCTGAAGGTGGATCGCATTGGGCCCACAATTACCGGAGATAAAATACAAAGCGCGCTGGGGGCAAAGGCGCGCGGCGGCATCTAGCGCTCCAGCGCAAATTGTGTGCTTACGGCGCTCTCGGCCTTGGGTTGCCTCGCCTCGCGACGTCTTCATCACGCCTCAGGCAACCGGCGAAAGTGGATAATGAGTAGTAAATCCAGCCCTCATTAGCTCAGAGTAAACGTCGTGTCGATCGATACGAATTCGTCTTCGCCAGGTAAAGGGATAATCGGCGCTTGGTCCAAGCTCTGTTATTAGCTGTAGTACCATATATCACGTAAGGCATTACATTCTGCCCCCGGCGTCCGCTTCGCAATTACCACAGTGCAATCTGCGAGGACTTGCTTAGGCACAATGCCCTTTAATGATAAACACACTCCCAAGATGTAAAAGTTAATATTTTAAAAGAGGATTTTATGATTTTTTTGCTTTTGAGATTAGGTTTCCAAATAAAATTATTTTTATTTAATCGGCGAAATTGACACTTGTAATTTTCGCACAAGTAAAAGTCAGAGCGGTACGGTGCTACATGTTCACGATTTGTTTTCTGCTATGTGACAATAGCGCAGTACAAGTGCGTCATTACAAAGCGTAGAGAGCGTCGTCGCAGGTTGCTCGCGGCTCGTTTGCGGACGGTGCGGATTGATTGCTTTATTGTCCAGTCGGTGAAACGGCGCCGCTGCGACACTCCATACATGATACATGAAGTGGTCGCTCGCCGCAACTAATAAGCATCGGCAGCGCGTAATTGCCACACACTACGTACGCCGTAAGCTCATGACTCTACGGTTTTGGCGATTGATTTGTCAGGTATGGAGCAGAATCATAACACAAGATTTGGGAGTAAATTTGAAATACTGTGAGTACTGTAAATACTGTGATTATCCAGTATTCGAAAACTGGACAGATTCAGACTCAGAACATTTTATGTTATCCAAAGCAAATCCTCCGGTGCTGAATAATGAAAGACGGATATAGTATTGAATTCCTTTTACTAAAAGTTATATTTATAGGTACTCCTCATTAGCGTCAATACAATGTTGCTATCTTTCTGGCAACTTGCTTGCAGCAAGATACTTACCACTTCAGTTTTATCCTTCATTTCATTATCGGTGGCGATACGGAGAGAATCAATATTGCTAGGTATATCATTATAATTATTATTAATACAAAGGCATTATGCTTAATCATAGGTAGGCAATGCGACACCACCAATAAAACTCTCTTTAATGCATTGAAACAATCGTAATCATACGGACTTCAGTCTTGCTGGTTGCGAACAGCGTTGAATTTTATTTTTCTTAATCTGTTCATCGTTTCATCTACTAGCCAGACAGTGTGCTTACGTTTTTCAATGTCAATGATTTATCAGGTTCTTGAGAAATTTTAAATAGGTACTTCTGATGGTTGATACTTTTTTTTCAGGTCAAATTGATAATAACAATTCATTCGTAACGAATTCATTTGATAGTCGATAGTAAGTATCATCAGCACCGTAGAACCAAACCTGCCTAGTCGTATTACTGTCGTTGACTTTCCTTCATTTTCTATCCATTGGGTTGACCCTGCTCAGAACCTTGACAAGAATTTTTCAATTCCAAATCTTTTTGTTGAGCCATAGTGGAGCTATTTTCATCCTGATTCCGTACCTGAGATCTGGTAAGTGATAAAGAACGATTGAGTCACATCGTAAAAAGAGCGCGGGAATATGACGTTGCATGTAACTCTATTACCAAGTGTGGTATGATTGATTTATAAAGGCCATAACGAGAATGAGTTTCTGTTGATGCGACGCGTCAAGGAATTGCGTTCAAGGAATTAAAAACTAAAAGTACAATACAACGAGTGAAGTAATTCATTCTCAAGATTCAAGATAAAATTACAGATATCTACTTAACACCTTTGTTGCGGAAATAGTTCTGCAGGCAGGTGAAGTGTTGTAAATTGTGTAGAATAGGTATCTAGGATAGGTACTACCTTCTACTACTTCTAGTTAGGTAGATAGTACCCATAAACATAGTATCTAGGTATACTAACTTTATGGTAGTACCAGTATCTATTTCAATAGAATGCGGTGGCTGCTTGCAACAAGGAATCCGATGTGGTTATCGACGACGGAGGTGAGAGATGTGTCGCCGCTGGGCGTGCGGAGCGCGGGTCGAGGGGGGAAAAGTGTTTCGTATCGCGATTGCATCGGAGAGCAAACAAGCGGGTGCGGCTGGGGGTGGCGCGTTCAAATCATATTACCCCCATCTCACACCACACGCCACACACGTCATTTGAGTGTGGGTCGCTATGGCGACGGCCCGGGCCGTGCATGATATTAGTACGCTCATCTCCGGCCGTTTAAACTTGACGCGACGCCGCGCAAGGGAAATTAAAACCGGCAAAGGACCGGAAGGAGCAATCCACCCTCGCCATTGCTGACTACGTCATCTCCCATGATATCGAGACAAACATTATATATCTATATTGGTAACTATTAAACGACGGTGGACCAAAATTATGGACTTTATAGATATTTGCCAACGCATTCTTATACTTGAAGAATTTAATAGCACAATAATATAAATATTTAGATAATATGTATCTACCCATAAACTACAAACAACATATAAAAATATGGGTACATACATATGTAACGTATAGACAGGAAGAGCTCCACCCCTACGTATGTAGATAGGTACACATTTGCTTTGCTCAAAGACATTGTCGCTTTCAGGCACCTCATTAGAGCGCGTCCCATGTGAGCCTACCTCCGCCCTCCACCTCCTGCCACCTCGTTCACACACATACAAAGAAGCTAGCAATTCTTTTCTGTGAGCTCGCAAACCCGCTTGGATAATTACACTTTAGATAAGGACCCGTTTCTTTCTCTAATGTCTTTTATGATAGATAAAAATGTTAGACATTATATTTTATCATATAATATTTTTACAGAAATAGACAAAGTTTAAGCGACATGTTATTATTATGCATTTATTAAGAAATTTTGTTACTTTTTAAATATTGTAGATTTAAGTTTTGTATTCCTCTTTTAACTTTCAAAAAAGTATTATAGTAATAATGTATCTAATATTAATAGGAAGGTAAATATTTATTAGTTATTGTAATTGAACTTTATATGACTAGGAAAAATGGTTTTTATAATAAAAACTACAAGTTCAGAATAAAACATGAGCAACAATTTGGTATATCGAATAAAACGATACATTTAGTTTTTCAAAAATTTGATACAATTTTTGTTCTGAACATATATCAATCAATATCATATCAAATGAAAAATATTTTTGCATTGTAATAGTAGTAGCATAAACCTGTATCTACTTCTAAAACTTTCATACCACGATTAGGTCTACAATAAAAATCAAGCTATATGGCATATAATCGAAATGTGACATAGACTGTCACGAGACGACTTGTAGCCCAAAACAGCGTTCGAGGATGCCATAAACTATAAAGAGTGGATAGTAAAATGTATAAACAATAAGAGCACGGTTAAAACGTTTTAGTGTCAAGAGTGGGCCCATAAACCGTTGACACGCACCCGTAAAATATTAACGATAGCTACAAGAAAAATGACGACTATCAATGTACCGATTTTCGGTCGCGAGGACTCGCTACAAATAATGGCGAGCCCGAATTTATACGCGGACCCGAATTGCCCCGATTGAATATTTTACCAGGCCACGAACGCGTCCAACGATATTTTTCTATTTCACCGCCCATTTTTACTATCAATTGCTTAGTTTCCGCTTTCATATTTGTACGGCGATTTGGTCGCTTTTCTGAAAAGTTGAGATAATTTAATAAGTAATAACAAGTAGTATCGTTTTTATTACTAACATACCTTATAAAAATATATCACGTATGAAATATGCGGTTTATGTAGACAATTTCGTATACGGGTTGAATTTCGTAGACAATTTCTTGCACCTACTGTCTGTTTGTCTGTTTTCACGGCTAAACTGCTGAAACGATTAAAAAAGGGAAGGACGTAGGCTACTTTTTTTAATTTCGCGCGGACAAAGTCGCGCGCAACAGCTCTATTATATAAACTTTAAGCTCGTTAATCATGTATGTACCTACATGGTTAATTACCTGGTACCTGATACAATATTAACATTACGACGTTATGATTAAAATAATGCATACCTATGTGATATTTTCAATACATACGACTATTTACATATGTTTAATATTGTTCCAAGCTTGCTACCCCTCCTAGAATTGCCATAGTACGATTTAAGCTTGAGGTATACGAGATTAATTAAATTATTTACGTTTAAAAAAAAATGTGATAGGTGGTTTAAATGGATCGATATCGATAACGAAAACATTATTTCCGTTGTCGATGTCGCGTTAACTCAAATTCGATGTCCCTTCGAGTCGACCTCACCAATCGTTTCAGAATAAATTTGCTTTTAATTTGAATTCGATTTCGTGCCGTCCTATAAAGTCGGTTACGGATTTGGATGGATAATTTACATTTTCTTAACGGGTTTAACTATTATCTACTATATAATAGTTAAACCCGTTATTATGCATCATATATTAAGTATTTGTATGTACTAATACAAGTTGGCAGCAGTGTACGTCTCGCTATTTTGTTGTCCATATTCTGACTACGCGAAAGTTTTGAGGTATGACGCAGTTGACTGACGGTTATATCTTAAACGTTTCGGAAACACAATAACCTTTAAAAGGTGTAAAGGCGTGGGTTCAATTCGAGTCCCAGTCAGACTTAAAATAACTTCTCGGAGGCGAATGGTTTATAGCTTATTGAGTAGCTCTGAGGAAACGCGCCTCCGACGATAAAACATGTCCGGAGTGGAATCTCAGTCAATATCACAATATACACGACGACATTGAAATTATCGCTCGGTGGGAGGCGTGCGTCTGCGGCTGATGAGGTGGACCGAAGTAAAAGAAAATAAGAATCGTTTGAAACAATGAGCATTGTCGCGACGTGTACCTGGCGGTGCGGCTTTGCGGCGGCGGTCAGTGCGGTGCGCGGGCGCAAGTCTCGCGGGAGCGGAGTGCGCGTCGCTCGAGCGCAGTGCGCGGGATTGGCCGCTGCGAGATGGGCGGGGCGCGCGACAAACTGCGCGCACGCAAATAGCGCACCCGCACACAAATTAAAACAATAAAATGAAAGTAATAAAACAAAGTGAGCACCAAAGGGTATCCACTATCGAGAGACTTAATGGCCGAGTGGAGGCGGTGGCGTCTCGATTTAATAAACGAAGCACTTTCTATAAAGTTCGCCAACATCACTGTTCGATTTACTAAATTTGGCGTGTTATATTGTTGAATTTAAATGTAATCATTATATTAATTGTAATAAGTTGTAGCAGTTGATTAAAATTTTAATATAAGACTAAAACAATTTAGAAACGCAATATTGCTTCATCTAATTATTTCTAGATCTAAGTTGCTAAATCTAATAAGATTACATACGAAGGGGTTATGTAATTTAACTCTAACGTCAGTGGTACATAATTAAGTTAAATGTATGTACATATGGCACAACAGCTTAATATGAGTTTTGTTATGTTTCCTTTGTTAACGTTTTTAGGTTACACCCGTTACCAGAGAGGTAACAAAGCAAACTCTCGAGCGTTCTCCTACTCGTAACGAATGTCAATGTCGTCTCATTTACTAATGTGTCACATGCAGGCGCTGTTGTTTCAGGCTGTTGTGGGTGTGTGAGGGGTGAGAGGATGCGAGGGGAAAGAGTTGTGGAGGAAATGAGATGACCGACTGCGTCTTATCACCACGGAGGATGCAACGTTAATTAGGTAGATGTTCGTAGGTATCGATATAGTTCTGAAATTATAGTTAGAGATCACTGTAGTGGGTACTCATGTACCGGTACATAGTAACTTATTATCGATCGAATGAATCTACGTGACGCAATAATTGATATAATATAAACTTGATTTACTAAAATATAATATTTAAAGAAAAGCGTCTCTTAATTATTAAAATTACACTATTATCTACATAGCGAAATCACGTCAGTCTTTAAATTTGTATTATATGCATAGACCATTGAGAAAATTGGTTTGTATACCAAATAATATCTATGTTAGTAATCAGTGTTAAAAATTGCAATTTTTTAAGTTAAAAAGCGTAGCTATTTTCTTCTGCTTAGGCTGGTTCATTTATGGGTCCGTATCGTCTATAAGCAGAGGTAAACATTTGACATCAGGACGTGATTGCCAAAAGGCTCTTGATTACACTATGTAGTTAGCGGAGGCTTCATTAGACGCGCGAGGCAATTGCGGCGCGCGGGGGGCAGACGCTCATCTCGACGGGTGCATCGTGAGTCGCGGCTGCGCGCGCAAACAAATTAAAACGTAAGACGCGCCCTAATCAATAGCCGACTTCGCCGCGAAGCCGAATTAACTCGCCCGAATGAAAAAATGAACAAAATTATATTCGCGCGAGACCTCAACCCCCTCCGCGGCCCCCGGTCCGCCCGCAGGAAATTGCTTTTCTTTCAGAGGCGCGCATGTGTGCGCGCCCCGGCAGCGGCGCCGCGCCGCGCCGCGGGACGTGAGCGCGAGAGGGTTAGCGCCGACACACACAATATTATAATTTACGTTTCCTCGTATATCGAGGTGTAAGAAGGTACTTTACCTGGGCGTTTTGCGCCGCCTGCTCAGCCCTCCGCGAGCTAAATCTGAGCTTTATACGTTCACTTGACGCGACGAGAGCAATATTAGTTTCGCGCCAACTCCTTCCCTACTAAAATATTTATTAACACTCCGCGAGAGCGAGTGCTTATTCTTAACTATAAAGAAACTGTACCTATATTATGATTTTATTCCGAAGTTGTATGAAATGTACGTAATGTGATATTAAAATTATTCACGAACCATATTTCTGTACTAAATTAATATAAATTACAACTTCCTTTGATTACACCTGCTTAAAAATTTTCTTTCCAGTCTTCTTGCGTACATATATATATAACATGACACAGAAGTCTAATTATTTATGTATGTTAGCATAGTACCTACTGAGAGAACTCATTAATCCAAGACTCACGTAATCTGAGCAGCCGCCCGCCCAATTAACGCTTGGCGATGAGATCTGGCCGCCCGCCCGCCCTCGCCGGCCAATGGCGGGCTAGCTGGGATTAATTAAGTAACTTCCCGTCGACTGCCCCCCCCTCTCACCCCCTTCGCCGACGGTCCATCCGCGGAGACTGTGGACACGCCCGGAAAACTAACCACCTAATGAGGGGAGATGACCTCACGTGTTTGTGTGCTTTGTCTATGTACGCTATGTCCGTTCATTTGTGTGTAACAAGTGTCGGCGTTTGTTATGTGTGGTTTTTTGTTGTTACATTATTTACAAGCGGTGGTGATCGCTACCACCTAACTAGTAAATGTATAAGTCCTTACGAGACAATGGAAGCGGTGACGCAATCAATTTATGTACGTATCATGATCTCGACACTAAGCGCGACAATGCTGAGAAATTCCTGTCAATTCTGAATTCAATATACGTAGTGTATTTATGATAACGAAAACATTAGTTTGAGTAAATATGACATGGACTACATTATCCACTGATTCAACATGAATAATTAAGAGCAGGTACTGATTATGTTAAAGATATAATTTTATTACGATATGGTTTTCGTACTGATTAAATTTGAATAGCGAATGAAATAAATGTTTGTAAAAATAGGTAAAAATTAGGGTATTTTTCTTTCAAAATCGATACCACCCACCTAAACCTTGGTTGGTAAACCAATCCATAATTTTAAGTAATGGTTAAAATATCTTTTTATTAAAAATTCCTTGTAATTTTAGTTTTAAGAACACGAGTAAATTGTTCTTATTCTATTCCAATAGTTTCCAAATGTTAAGCAAACCCTGTACTGAAAATTCTTAATATTATATCGTTATCATTATCTCTACTAAATTGTATGAAATGTTGTCCGTAACGCTTGATGTTCTTTCATGCGAAAATGGCCGAATTAACTTTCAGTACATATATTATTTATAATCATTCAAATGGCTGAATCGATGGCCAAAACACTATTATTTGACATTTGCTATGCGCTATTATTTGACAGTACGCCAATACGAAACGCGCGAAGTCACAGTTAAAACATGTGATACACTGCACTGCTAAGCATAAAGTTAAACTTCCGATGCACATTACAAACAAATATATTAATATTTTATTTTTATTTTTGTTCACCTATTGTAATCTATTTACCTTTATAACACAGAAGCATAATTACGATTTTTTATTTATTGTAAGCGGATTTACGAATTTTCGGATTTATGTTTCTTGTTTACATTGCAAAGTGGAGGTCAATTAAACAAGGTCATGCGACGGAAGCATCTATGACAGATGAGGGGGCGGACTCAGGGAGGCATTGTTTGCACCCCGGTGGTATGTGGGACGAACAGTGATCGAACGTTACCTTCAGTCAGAGAACATACACACGTCAATTACCTATATCTACATAACTAGGACAACTAAAAATGTATATATAGTGAACTTATTAAAATAACAATTACTTATTATTTAATAAGTCCACATATAGCTTAATATACAATTTTCTAAACTATAAAGTTTAAGCATTTTTAGTCTTAAAATAATGCCGAGAAACAACGAATTGTACATAACCACATATTAGTAATATAAGAAAATATTACAAAACATACGAACATACATAACTTCGCGCCATTTCTCATTTGTAGCGGACAGAGCACACTTTTACACCAAAAGTCAAAATTCACAAACGATATACTTTATGGAAGCTTCATAAGCTTTGAAGTCTCAGGATAAAACATAATTTGAAGTAAACATGAACATATCTATGTATTCTAAAAATGTTGTACAAATTATTATATATCTTTTACTCTACCTTAGTTTGTAAGTTCGTACTTTCGTTTTCTTTGATAATGCAGTATTATCGGGGGTCCAAAGAAAATAAGGTCAAGATCGATCTAATACTTTTGAGACTACGCCGGACACACATACATTATATTTATATCTTCATAATAATAAGTCTAAGTAGATATAAAAATACTAAGAGACAGTAAACAAAAACTAGAATAAAGGTGTTTACTGAACCACAAAAACGTATTGTTGACAATATCTATACAAAAAGACAAAAGCATGTGCTTAGTCATAATCAATCTGCAATTTATTTTGCGTATGACGCAAACAGGCATTTACATAGTAATTTAAATACATAATGATGATAACTATACATACATGTGTATGTATGGTTACTCCGGTACCTACAGACAGATATATAACAGACTTCATAAATAAGTTAACAGCAATGAAACTTTTATGGGCCATATTCTTTATCTCGCCTAGAATTCCATCAGTCTCGCATTGTTAGAATAATCCTTATCTCCCTCTCCATAACTTATAGCTTACTTAAAAATAAGTTGAAAACAAGTTAGCATCACCTTGAGATTTTAATAGCACCATTGCTTTTTTAAGGAATCGCCAAAGGTCCATAAACGAAGGAAGAAAGGTTTGGGGGGGTGCCAAAATAACTAATAGTTTTCGCGGGGGCGTGTTAGCATTTTTCTTCTGGCGCTGACGGCCGGGGGGTGGCCCGGGGTGAGGGAGGCGGAGGCTGGAATAACTCTCTTTCAAGCAATGGCCACGCGGATCATTTATACTTCATCGGCTTTGTTAATAACACTGTTCTTGTAAACCGAAGAGTCTACAATGAGAATAATGTTTGTGTTATTTTACATTAATGTATTTTACTATGTGGCAACACTGCCCTCGCACCTTTTTGTTGTCTCTGTTCTCTATGGTTAGATAGATAGATATATAATGTAATGGTGTCGGTGTTTCCCAAAATGTAAAGAGTAATTAAAATGAACAAAATTGTGGTGTTAATAATCACTCTTTTAAAGTTAGGAGTTACAGCAACTATGTTTAGAAAGAGAACTAGATATCTCATAATTCTCGGAGTGTCATTTAAGATTTATAGATATAACAATTTGCAATAGCTACCTGAAATACACATAATATTAAACCTACCATTACCATTTTATTCTTTGACATCCTTTTATAAATATAAATCTAAATAGTGATTGTGTAACTTTTGATGGATTTGACCGATAAAGGTCACATTCACGCAGAATATCTCCTGTCGAAAGAATGGTTCATAATTATTGTAGAATACGATAGGTATAGCCCTGTAGTATATTACCTCGGGTATAAACTGCGAGTGCACCTAGTATATCTATAAAATGTAAACAGTAAGGTCGGTTTATCAACGTTTATCCTCGATTAGCAGCTGGAAAAATAAGAAAAGAGGACACATTCCTTTTATAATGTAGACACACGCAATGGGAAAGGGTCATTAAAATTTCCATCAACGAGTTGCAAACGCGAAAGCGCTTTTCACATCCTTGAGAACTCCTTGCTTGTGTCGGTTAATTCTTTTGTAACCATGAATAATGGTCATTTAATATAAAAACCATAAACGTTGAATAAAACCTTACTTTGTCACCAAACACACATTATTATTCTTAACATTGATTATACGGTGCATCTATATTCGCTATGCATAAATACTTATTGTACCTACTTTTATAAGAATTGCCTACTTTTATAAAAATCCAAGTAATTTTCTATCTACTACCTAAACTATTATATAAGAAGCCAAATATTTTCTTCTTCATATTAATATACGTATATAATATAATCAATATTAGTACACACAGTCTGGCCAGAAATACTATTAGAATAACAAAAACAATAACAACTATTACATTTGAATTTATAACCTGTCATTCTCATATGAATATTCATAGTGTTTTCTCATTTTCGCGCCAATCTTTGTTAAATATTCTTGTGATATTAAAATGTAGTAGGGTCATAAAGAGAATTGAATGGCTGTGATAGATAGCATTACACAAAGCAGCCAAATGCAATTTTTGAAACTGTCCATCCGCTTGGTATTAGTCGAATGATTGTGTACCGGGTCATTGATAGGTATAATGAAACGTCTTCTGTTTGTGACAGAAAAATATCTGGCCGTCCACGTAGTATTCGTATTAAAAAGACGATCAAAGCAGTGAAGGAAATAATTCGAAGAAATCCTCTCCGAAAGCAAAAGATTTTATCTAGGGAAATGAATATAGCACTCAGAACCATGACGCGTATTTTAAAAGGTGACTTAAGACTAGCAGGTCATAAGAGACGCACTGATCATTCCTTGAACGATAATTTGAAAATGAATAGGGTGGTAAAATCAACTTTAGCGGTACGCAATGGGAGGTCACAGAAAAATTTAAAAAATTTTACTATCGAGCAACATTTTAATAAACAGAATGACCGAATTTATGTACGAAATTCTAGAGAAGCTTCTCAATTAGTCAGTAGGCTACAACGTGGGCATTATTCGGCTTCAGTGATGGTTTGGTGGAGTGTCAGCTATCAAGGAGTGACTGAGCCATATTTTTATGAAAAGGTATCATTGGCTCGGGTGTATCAAGATACGATTCTTGAGAATGTAGTTAAGCTTCTTAACAACACCATGTTCCATAACCAAGAATGGTCCTTTGAGCAAGACTCAGCACTGAGTCATAAAGCTCGATCTACACAAGCGTGGCTGGCAAGGAACGTTTCTGAATTCATCAGAGTTGAAGATTGGCTGTCATCTAGTGCCGATCTTAATCCACTAAATTATGATTTATGGTCTCTTTTAGAGAGTATAGCATGCTCTAAACGCCATGATAATCTGGAGTCCCTAAAACATTGCATAAGATTGGCAGTGGCGAATTTTCCCATGGACAAAGTTCGTGTTTCAATCGATAACTGGCCGCAAGGTTTAAAGAAATGCACTAAGGTCAATGGCGATCACTTTGAATGAGCTTAATATTTTTAAAATGCTATTACATTAATGTATAACTAACTACTACTATTAATGTATAACTAACCTAAACTGCAGTAATAAAAGTTTTATGTAATAGAAAAAAAAAACGATGTTTTCCTTGTAACAATATTTATGGCAAGACTAGGTATTATTTCTATTACTTAAAAAGGTTATCGGTAAAGATTTACGAGTAGTAGGTACGTATATTAGACTGGTCGACATTTGTCACCAACTTTAAACAACAACAGGATAACTTCTATTTATGTTTTATTTATACAAAGGCCCTTAACACACTAAACCCAATAAGTTAAGTTACTATACATATTAAAAACCACAAATATTTATTAACAACAACATAATAATATTTTCGTACTGCATTATTTTTCTTAAAAAAAAACGTAATCACGATTTTAAAATGTTACTTTGTACTTTGATTTATGACGTAAACGGCTACTAATTTTCCAGTTGATTAAATACGAGTAGGTACGTCGAAATAAGTGAAAACAGAATTATTCGACATTAAAGTGTATATAACACCAATATCAATAGCAGTGTAATTTTAACAAGTAAACAACAATACCACCAAAGGTTTAAAATACAGATTTACTACTAGTAGGTACCTAGACAATGTGTTGGTGGCCACATGGTGGCCATTATATTATAGTCTTGACGGCCTATGTTTGTCAAACCGGCCTTTGCAGCGTAAAATACTGCATTTTACCATCACGCGCAAAAAAAGTCTCACATATTTACAAAAATTTTTATATTACTTTTTCACTTGTAAAGTTAAAAAATAATTAAAAAACTTAAAAGTTAAAAGTAACGAACAAACATTTGTTTGGTTCTTATGTCTGTTAAATGCAACAGCTTCAGTCTTAAAACATTGAGCATAGAGATAGAGACTAAATATACACAATTTCATCTCTATCGGTATGCTCAATGTTAAAATTCCGTTCTATTACAGGCTTACGCCATATATTTCTTTCAGACTAACAGTTCGTGACGTGTGAAAGGCGTAGTAGTAAATCTGTGGTTTAAAAGTACATAATTATGAAGAATGCAATCGTTTCAGAAAGCTGAAAAATTTTTGGGCTCAATTCAAATAAAGTGATGCTAAATGGAAACATCTCATTTAACGTCTAGGGAAATAGTGGCTGCATCGGAGGCCGCTGTGAGGTGCGTGAAAAGCCCATTTACTATAACAGTGAAGCGATGCGAGCTTAAACTCAATTCCCTCCACCTTACATTTGTTTTACGTTCCAATGAATAGCAGGAAAGTAGAGTTGCTCTATCGTTGCTTTTAGAGGAATACTAACATTCACACAACTGTCTCTTTTGACAATGTACTGCATGATTTCTAAATGTCTTTGCGTAAATCGTAAATTAAGATGTATAGTTACGTGAAAACTATGGTACAGAAAGTATAATATAAAAATCACGTAATATTAGAAAGCGATAATGAAAACAGCATAAGAAAAATAATTAAGAACGAAAAAATATTCAGTTTTATTTACAATTTAGAAGGGACTTGTGGAATAAAATATTGACGAACTTCATACGTTCGCACCTACATGTTATGTATAAACGCAAGTATTTTATTTAAATACATAACTTCACACTGTTTCCCTAACGGGGTAGTCAGAGAGGACGGAGCGCCAAGCGCGGTCTTTACGTGCTTCTATCGCTTCCTCA
Organism: Zeuzera pyrina; assembly: GCA_907165235.1. Lineage (NCBI taxonomy): Eukaryota > Metazoa > Arthropoda > Insecta > Lepidoptera > Cossidae > Zeuzera > Zeuzera pyrina. The sequence goes on from OU015629.1 coordinate 9,448,256, forward strand.
AATCTCATCATTCTTCTCACAGATTTTTGTAAATAATCTGTGTAAATATAGAAGTATTATTGTTGTTATAGAAAGTTATACATAAGGACTGTATATACAGCAGTAAATTGTCTATTTAAAGCTTGGATCGTCGCGGGAGTGCCTCTGCCACTCCTTCCTACCGGGAGTGATTAATGCACGCCCCTGTCGCTTCTACGACGCCCGGAAAATCACAACCCTTTCGCTGGTTTAATTACCACGCCTCGCTTCAGTCACGCTCTCCTATTGGCCGTTTCATTTCCCGCTCTGTCGCCTCGCATTTTAATTGGTCGCGCGTAATTAACGCTCGGTAATCACCAACCGCATCGCGCGAGGGGACGACTTCCTAATTTGAATTTTTAATTACTGCCGTTATGAAAGACGAAACGTTGCTGATTGGACGACTGGTACCTTGTTTGCATTTAAATAATTGCCTATTGTCTTTAAAACATTCCCATTTAGTACACGCTAGAGATAAATATGAATTTAGTCCATATTTCATAAGTGATCGTTTTCGTATAAAGTCGCCATGCAATCTTGTACAGAAATACAGTATTTATTATAATTTAGGACACTAATCTATTATATGATATGTATGTATATATATATATATATATGTATATGTCGGTTCATTTTCTACACTACCAGCATGACTTCGTATAAGTCCTCCGAGCTTGAAGCACAAGGCGCATGCCAAATTAGCTCATTACAGGAGCCAGCGCCTCGTTGCTACCCATTATCCAGTCTAACCCATTTCTTGAGCATACCCATGTTTTTCCCTAAAATGCTCGGAAAATATAGTTACGTATTTATTTAAATAAATTTGAATCACATCAATATAAGTATTAAATTAAGTTTTAACAAAATTTCGATATTTTTCTCTACATTAATGGTTATTCAGAAGACAAATGCTTCTGAAAGTGAAGATTTCTTTCGATTTTTAAAATATTTCTTCTTAATAAAAGTACACTGCTCAGTACGTATTTATAAATATGAAGGTAAATAAAATATTACTTATCCTATTCAGTTAAAAAGACAATAAATAAATAAATAAATAAAAATTACCGAGCTAATCGACTATTACAAAAAATAGTCGATCAACCCAAATACATAAAAAAAACTTATAAATGTAAAATAATACATAAAATGTATCGAACAAGATGGGAGTTTTAATTTGTATATTTTTATTGTATGTATTTTGATTGGAAAACACTTAAATAGTTTGTAACAAACAACTTTCTGAAGCAGAAATATTTCTTATGGAAATCAAAATGGGCGATGTTTCCTAGTCTATCCCATGATGCAAACGCATTCGATTCATTAGTCAGCGTAAAGGGCAGAGGTGTAGGCACACCTATGCGGAAAGAACGTGCGCAGACTGGGGATCCGATTAGAGGCAATAGATGGTAGCTAAGAAGGTGTTTATGCGTTCGCAGACGCCACGAATGACGTTGAGTGACGCGGCCGGCCGCGCGACTGCGCCTTAATAAGGTAAATGAGATGCGGCGAGCCGGCGAACACCGCCGCTTAAATTAGCACTGAAGCGCAACTCAGGCGCTGCACGTGGAGGCTAACAAACCCCTTGTTACCAGAGATTTATGCTAAACGAGCGTCGTTTCTGCGATATGAAAGAACTCAGAATTAGTTCTGCGATTTTCGAGGCTTGTTTAAAAATTTTAGATATTTAGTGTAAAAAGTGTAAGCACGGCAAAACATCGTTAGAGGAAAAGCATCTCTATCTGCATTAAAATGGTCAATGACAAGAGATTTATCAAGGGACTTAACGTTATTTTTATTTGACAAAAAGCATCTTCGGTTATATTTTTTACCCAATTAAGAACGGCTGAGTGGTTTTTACTAGTTTTTTCTTAAGCACGGTTTTTAGTTTTTACCCGGGGCACGGGTCAAGCGGGCTGAGACAAAGCGCGGCATGGCTGCGCGCGCGTCGTGCCTCGCGTTTTGTTCCGCGTGCCGTCCACCATTCAGCGGTAATCGCTTCATTCAGTTCAAGTGAGCGCTTTTTCCTGTGCTTCGCAGCCGATCGGTCATGCATTCCGGACGTTGTAGCCCGACTGCGAACCGTCGTTAACCGATATTGGTTTAATGTGCCAAATTAGCGCTACCTTCCGTTTGGTAGGTGTCGATATAGCTGCGATTAGTTTGGAATGTTTTGTAAGATTTCAGCTAAACGAAAGCAAGGAAAAAGAAAAGCGTTATTCAGTTTTTTAACTACCTTCTTATGTATAGCTAACAGTACAATTATAAAAAAAATAAATGATGAATCTTTTGGTTCCATCGTCGATACCATAATAAAACATGGTCTATTTTAAACTATTATTGTGTAAAGCCCTTCACTGTAAAGTTTTCTGAGATGTAGCACGTAGTCATGTAGTTCTAAATAGACCAATTAGCCTGGACGCTGTGTTAGTATGAGCAATATATAATGTAACTTTTCACTGTGCTTCGCTGTTAATGTGAAGAATTTTATGGATTGTTGACACGGCGCCCGGCGCGTGACTTCACCGTTGCGACACGTTGTGAACCAATAATACACCATACCGTTTGTCATTCGACACGGGTGTACCGATTCTCTGTCAACTGTATATTGCAATTAATATCACGTTTGTGATACTAATAATTTTCGAAACGGAATTAATAAATATTTTATGGTTTACTTAGTCAGTTATTGATTCACAGAGCATCTCATTATTTTATAGAAGAATATAAATTTTATTTCAATGAATATGTATTAAGACTTAAATAATATATCACTAAATTACAGCACTGATATTGCAGTAAACTGTATCACAGCATTTTAGAAGATACTAATATCCAAAATGGATGAGTGAGATGAGACCCGTTAGCAAAGACATGGGTATGCTTTTAGCCTAGGAGTGAATATCTTGCTAGGAAGACCTTCAAGGCAGGCAGGCAATCAGCTATATAGGATAGATAGGCAATAGATAGGCTACGTCAGAAGATCCTGAAGAAGATGGCAGCGCGTGCACCGCACTGCTGTAGCGCTATACTGGGGAGTGTCGTTTAGCTTTCTCCAAGACGTATTTCAGCACAGCGCTCCTGTGAGTTTCATAAACTTCCAAGTCCTTGACATGCTCGGTAGACGAACCATCATAGGAGATTTAGTGGTTATAAGAGCCTACACGGTGATGGATTTTTTAAAGATTACTCCTGCGTCATTGCGTCATCAAAAAATAAGGGTGTATAACATAAGTCGTTTTGATGCAATCTTTGCTAATTTATAAAATTACAGCTCCTATTCCAAAAATATTTTATTCATAAAAGGTATAAAATATATTTTCCTGCGTTTAATAGGGACCAATGACCAAAAAGTAAGAAAATAACATATTTATGACATGCACACTTTTAACGACTTTCATAGGTCCGTTACAAATTAGAACTGTTTCAATTTAAAATTTAATGAATTATTATCAAGAGATTTTCTACATTTTCCTATTACTTTGGTTCATAAAAGCATTAACAGGCTATGTTTTCGTTCCCTACAATAGACAATGACATTTACTTATTAATATTCGGTTGTTTTGTTAAACGTTTTCCTGTTATCTTCTCGGCCAAAAGAGAAGCGCTGGTCATGTGCCAACAAATAAAAGGTACTCACGGTCTAACATCACGAAGACTCGATCGTTTTGTTGAACACAGAGGCTCACTCTGTTTGTTTACTATTTAGTACTGAACTAATAGATAACATTCGACTATTTAATGTGCGATTATACATATGTATACGAAACGACAAATATTTTTGGCTAATTTTAGTATGGAAATGGGAACACGCAAACTAAGAAAAATATAAATTGTTTAAAAGATAGGTTACATTAATGGTTCGGAAACCCAAGGTCATAACAAACTAGTTATTTCCAAATTAAAATTACACATATCAAGTGTTTTTAAATAAGGGTCCTCAGGATGTTACTCAATTAACGGAAAATAAATTTTTGATTTGTTATTTTTATAACATTATATAATATATAACGTACATTGATTAGAAAATCATATTATTAAAATAAACGATTACATCAAGGACAAAACAATAGTCTGGAAATAACTTTATCTGCACTTATATTTACTGGCTTTCTGAATATTGTATTTTAATATACCTACTGTAATATGTAAAATAATGTTGAAATTTTTTTTCGAAACGAAGTTATTTTGACGTTCGAAACCACCGTGCAATTGGATTTACTTGAATAAATTGATTTCACTTTGAATTTGGACATGAATAATTTTACTACGATTGGAAAATTACATATTTATCTAAAGATTTACTGTAACAGTGCTTTTACATCAATTTTTGTAAACAAAGAAAAGCAGGACACAATTTCGTTGTATAGGTACCTACTTATACTTACAACGAAAGTGTATATATGCACACACAAGCACGCACACATTGACGTTTTTATTTACACTGTTAATGTTTCAGAAAGTTGATATCTATGATAGCCTTTACTATGATTCCTTAAACGATTATAATATTCTCTACCTTTTATGATTGCATAAAAAAAAGGTTATTACGTGGTTATGACAGTAACGTTTAGAGATTGGTACAAGTTTTCCATTTCTTGAATGTTTCTTCATAAAATTCAATTAGATTATGAATTAGGAAATCTCGCTACGCTGATCTACAACTAGGCGGCGCACATTAAATATGCGATTGTACTCTTCTAGTGTGCCGTTAAGCTACCGTGAAATAAGAACTGGCCAACAATGAGCCACCACTGTTACGTATGCCTTCTTAAATAATCGCTTGTTTTTCACCCGTAGATACCACTAAATTGCAAAACATCAAAACTATGAACGCCGTCACGCGTATTAATATCCAATAAAAACACAACCGAGGAATTCCATCAGCATGTCTCGCTCGACACTTTCGAAAAGATTGGCAAATAATTAAGACGATAATTTTGTTTTACCTTTTGTGGGTATGAGTCAAGTATTCTGGGTGATTTTTTTTACTACTTACAATAATAATTAAATTTGTTTTTGCTCGCAGTCATTCTTAGTCGGTACAGACAGACAACTTGATATTGATTAACTTATTCCAACTCAACAGTTGAGTTGAACTCAATATTTCTGTTGCAGTTGAGAGTTTACCTAAATATTTTTTTAATAGAGATCGAATAGGACGGAGACAAATTTTAGATAGATAGTACGACGCGCGCAGTATGATTACTATATGTTGCGCATGCGCACAGCAGCTTGCTTCTTGTGTAATTCAAGCCGGGTGCAGTAACGTCGCAGGCCGCGCCATAACATAATTAAAAATGATTTAAGGCATTCGCTCCGGCTGCTTTGTTTCGCGCATTATGTTTCACTTGTTCGCGTCACCGTCGCGCGCGCACCTCCATTTTTAACGCGCCGCTCTTAATTCTGTCACAGTTTTTATTATAACTCTTTTGTATTTATTAATTCCCTTTTGACTCCAGTAGCGCTACGCTTCTTGGAAAGCGATTTCGACGTGACATTTCTTTGGGTCACCGTGACCCTGCGTTAATGAAGCGTCCGATTTCGGCGCCGTTAATTTCTGACTTATTTAAGTTAATCACAAGGTTAAATTCTATGGAAATATTTGGTTTACCTGGAATCGAGTCTGGTGGTTTAGATGTAGCATTATAATATGAGTGTTATTCCTATTATAATACTACAATATGGTATTTCATTATGTTAATACTATGCTGATATTCGTCATCTGATGAAAGATGAGGCTTGTTACACATATACCAAAGTCAATATTTTAAAACACATGAACTGGATATTTATTTATATTGAAAAATACTAATACATACGGGGGTAGTCAGAGAGAATGGAGTGCCCAGTATCGCGGTTTTTACATACTTCTTTCGCCTCCTCAAATCTCATCATTCTCCTTAGACAATTAGAAAAACTAATAATACTATAAAATAATAGAAAAAGTCAATACCTAAATAGCTAGTGTTAATAAAATGAAATTGACAGAAAAACTTTTTTAGGCAAATCATTATTGTTGGACCAAGGCTCACTTATGAAGATCAAATAGCCAGAGTGTTAGCCGACGGAAATGTCAAAAGCAGTCACATACCTAGGCGAAAATGTGTGAGGAGAATGATGAGATTTGAGGAAGCGAAAGAAGTATGTAAAGACCGCGACCCTTGGAGCTCCGTCCTCTCTAACTAGCCCCTTGGGGATACGGCGTGAAGATTTGTATGTATTATTGTTATAAAAAGATGTAGTCGGTAGAAATAATTGGTAAGTACTCGTATATTGTTGGATTCCATATATTTCTAATAAGCCTTTCATCGGGATAATATTGTCCTTATGCAAAAACCTTACGTTTATCAAAATACTTTAGTTTGTTGACATATCGCGGCTAGTTACTTACGAAACGCGACGCCACAATATGCTCACTTTGTAGCCGTGTTCTCAACGGCGAAAAGTAATTTTTCACGGGTCATTCATTGCGGTTGACGACTCTTAAAGTTTTATTCTGCAATATTTAATATTCTCTTTGAGATATAGTCTAGATTAAATTTTTTGAAATATACATACATACAGTTCTCGCACTGTATGCCTAACGGGGTAGTCAGAGAGGATGGAGCACCAAGCATCGCAGTCCTTACAAAATTTCTTTCCTCTCCTCAAATTTCATCAATCACCTCACACCCTTTCGCCTAGGCATGCGAGGTTTGCGAGTAATTTCCGTCAGCTAACACTGGCTACTTGATAATAATATTTATTAGCAAAGTATATTAGTGTGTTATATCTAGTGTCTTCGAACCTGACTGTTTACTGCGCTGTTTGAATATTGGCGGGTGTGTGATCCATCATGTCAACAATTTATCACACTGGCTGACCGTCTAGTATAACACATGTTTTACGGATAGATGACTTCACGGAATATAGCTATTACAGATGCAGGTATCTGTCTAAACGTTACTTAGGTAATACGTGGTAATAGTAATACGTAGATTCCCTAAACCACTGCGAGGGCATCTATACAACCAATAATATCTACGTTTCTTGATGTTGTTATCTCGTCCTCTCTGACTACTCCGTTAGGGATACGGCGTGAAGACATGTATGTACTGTTAGTTCCACATTGATTTTAATCACATTAAATACCCACGTGTGATATTTTGTAACATTTTAGTATCAAGAACGAGGGTAGAATGGATTTCCTGCGTGAAGTGGGGCTGCATAAAAGCCTTATTTTGGTCTTGTAAGAGTTCAGTTGTTGAGAACTAGTCGAATACTCAAGTACATAATAGTTGTGATGAAGAATTGATAACGTGTTCATAGTGATCAGTGCTCCTGTTACATTTCATATTTAACAGTACGTATGTATAACAAGCCGTTTCCCGCCCGCTTCACTGGGCGTAAGTGAAAATTTTGTACGTAATAGTACATTTTTGTTTGAAAAATGGTAAAGGGTTGATGGAATTTGAAAAATAAATAGCCTAAAACTATCTACAACTAATTCCGCGTCGAATGGTCATGGTTCCATGTCGATCGGTCCAGTAGTTTTCAAGTTTATCGCGGTCAAAGAAAAAAAACTATCATTATATATATATATATATATAGAAAATATATATAGATTATTCTAAAGAGTTTCTGATCAGTTTTTCTCAGTAGGTCTTTTTGAACCGGTACTGTAAATTTATTTATTTGGAATTTATTTTTATCATTGCAGTAGACCAAAATCTTCGATCACAAATAAAGAACTAGATTCACAATCTTCTGTAAAATGTAAACACATTATTGTCCGAATTGACATTGGTATATATTTTTAATATCGTATAGTACTATCTGTAATGTTGTGTTAATCTAAAGTAGACCATATCCTCAAAGCATAAAGTTGTAAAAGCTCGTAAGATTCTTGCAATATTTAAAATTCAATCTTATATTTCCTGCTTAAAGTGTATTAACGTAATACATTTGAAGCGCTATTTACGTCATTCTGATTTATCACGTGAACGTGACAGGGATAAAACATATGTAGATTATAACGCTAGACAAGGAACAAAATATTTCTCGTCAGGTATTGACGTATTCAGATGCAATCTAGAAATACAGAAAATTTGGGAGTCGCATTACTATTCAATTTTTGATATATTATTTTCAAATGGGAAATGATATGCGAATTCTTATTGAATACTATATCATTGTTGTCTAGAAATCATTACTTTGATGAAAAACAATTAAATGATCTAAAATCATTATTAAAAAAGGTGTTGTTATTAGTTTATTAATAATTCAATGTAATAGAAAGACACAGGTACAACCGTTTCGTATAGGTTTAGTATTTATAAAAATCCTTAAATGAAGAGTTAAATAAATACATACATATAATGAAGACAGACAAATAAATAAATAATGAAGAATAAAGTTGAAAGTCTGCAAGCCACCATGTGAGTGATAGACAACTGATTACTCTGACTATGTCTTGAGAGGTTATTACGTTGACGTGTCTGCTGGCTGGTAGTTGCCACTGATTGGTCGCGATTTGGAGTTAAGTACCTGTTTTCTTCTGTTATTTTCGTTTGACAAGTAATTCGCTGGAATTAGTTAAAACCGTTTGATACGAGTAAGATTTAAAGTGGATACCTAGTCATAATTTATTCTTCACTGAGCATTTCAGTAAGGTGAGCCATGCTTTTCGGTTAGTACGAAGGTACGGTCAGTGGAAGAAAGCTATATTTTTTTAATCGTGGCAAAAATGTTACTATGGTCAATTTACGGTGTTCATAGGTTCATAATTAAGTAAAGCAAACCCTTTTTTACAATCTTTAATTTTCGGGACCAAACATATTACAATATCAAACAACTACAAGATTAAAAATTCGACTCTATTAATCAGAATAGAAATAAAAGTATAACTCGAGTAAATTAGACGTGAATGCGGTAATATGGGTCTAAACTTCTTATTCATGATTTTATATTTAATGTAGTTAAGGTCATTTCAATTGGAAAATATAATTGCGAATTCAATAAAAAAGAGCTATGTAACGTTATTATTATTACGAAATAATGAACAAGTCAATAAAATGATCTTAATTATTTGCCAAAAATAAGATTTTCCGGCTTTTTTGAGCATTCTAGACGTGTTGTTTTTACAATTTTTGAAGGAGCACTGACATGTTTACTGTTCGCTTTTTCAAATATTACTAAAACATAGTGCAATCAAATACTCATTTGAGCACATTTGGATCGGTAATTTTTGAAGCATTAATTATGTATCTTGTAATTCACTTGTGATCGAAGACTAAAACCTAAAATAATTAGAAACTGATGAGGTATCTATATGAGATAATAAGCATTGTAACAAAAATAAGGTGACTCTTTGAAAGTACTAATTGCTTGCTTGCAGTTTTATAATTTTTGGGAAAGCATTTTCTTCTGTTATATATTTTTATTCATTTAACGTTAGAAATGATTTTAGACGTTCAATGTATCTTTATGAAAATAATTCTTGGTACAAAATCGATGCTGTTAATTAGTTTTTTGTGGGCCATCATCGAGCGGATTCTGACGCCATCAAATTACGATGAGTCGGCCTTTTGGCTACCGGCTCGCGGCGCGGCGCCGCGGTTCATGATAATTATACACTCGTTACTACCGTGCTGCGTCGGCGTGGCGCGGTGCGACTGCGCGACGTGACCGATGCACCGCTAAATGAAACAGGGAACAATTGACAAACATTTAATTTGAAGAAAATTGTTAATACAGTGATCAGAACTTTAGGTCGACGACAGTAGTAAAAGTATACATCACAACGTATTTCTCTAAAAAATAAAAAAGAAATCAGTCAAGATTTTGATTTGGAATCACTAACCGAGTATAAAAATATATAACAGAGTATGAAAATAAAGATTATTAATTGTACTGGTACATGCAAAAAACTAAAACGACGACTCGAGGTCATTAACTAAAATTTTGTACACATAAACTTTAAGCTCCCTTTTAGCCTCTAAAAGGTTGAAATTTATTCTAAGTGTTAACTTTTATCCTCTATTTTATCCTCTAGATAATTTAAAAAAAAACGATAAGCGCTTGCTATTTATTTCCAATGAATAGTCTAAATGTAATTCATGATAATTATTCAACTTTTTCACACCTTTATGGGAGGATGTACGAAAATTCCTTCTTTTGAGTGTTTACGTTACAAAACTATCGTTCTTTCAGTTGTCGGTTTCGGATAATGGATCAAGATTAGGAATCGTTATTTTAATAGGTGTTTTCATACAATCTGTTGACAATATTACGCATATATGGAAATCGTATTTAATCTGTGATTAGTGGGTCTGTCAAATAAAGGGTCATAAGAGTCATAACTATTTATATAACGTGAATGTGTTATACTAATAAAGCTTTTATTACCCTATCTAATATAGTACATGAACTATATTATTTACATGTATAGAGTATAAACAATATATAAATTACGAATATTTATTTATGTTTTTTTAATTTGCTCATCTGTTGCATTGATAGGGACCTCTTTTTGGGTGTAGCCCTCCTCCAGCTTACTGCAGTTTTCCCTATCTCTCGCTTCGGTATTCTGCTCTATTCCTGCTGTAGCGATGATGTCACCTGTCTATCTCTTTCTAGGCCGACCTTTTCGCCTTCTGCTATGTCTTTTTCATCGCGTCGTCTCCACTGTCCATCTTCTGTCGCTAAATCAAGTTAGGAGTCCTCCTAAATGTGTTACATAGTGAAATGTAAACGACATACATCAAATTATGTATTTCATTGAATTCAAGTCGAAGTCATTTCAACAGAAATATTTGTTACTACCGACCAGCCCCGGCTTCGCACGAATAGAGTTTTTAAAAAAAATAAAATACAGCCCATACTGTTACTTGGCGATAATGTAGCTTTTCATAAACGAAAGAATTTTTGAAATCGGTTGAGTAGTGTTTGAGTTTATCCATTAGATACAAACAAAGTTTGTTGTATTTAATAGGTATTTAGTTCTTTATAATATTAGTATAGATAATGTCATCAAACGTTTTTTGAAGAAGTGAAAACGATTCAAGCAGATGCTACTGTAATGTCAAACTATTATAATCAGTTTTTAGTTTGGTAAGAAATTAAAATATATTTTGGAAACGTGTATAAAACTTATGCGGGAGTTATTTAATAGTACCTTTCACATCAAGCATTGGATGTGGAGTTGCGCACGTGCGCAAGAGTTGACGTTCGACAATAAATTCCATCGATAAAATCGGTGGCGTTGACGGTGCGCCGGATAATTTCTTAACGACACAGCGTAACCCGGTGGCAACGCGTGCGCGTACGTATTTTCTTTCTCTCGCATCAAAGCGCTTTACTCCGAAATAATCACTAGCACTCAACATAGATGGTAATCAAGTGAACTATTAAGAGGGTCTTAATGTAATTTTTTGTATCGCTAGTAAGAGAGTTCAAATCTAGTCGTTGCATTTGATACATTTATCTTGATTATTATATAAGGCAGTATTAGAGATTATTAATCAATATGTTTAGGTGATATGGCTTTTCGTATTAAGTATATCTATTATTATTGTTATTGCTATTTCTTTTCTGTATTTTTTTGAAAAGTATATTATATTGTAATGTTATTAGATGCGTGGTACCGTACCTACTTCCTTAAATGCTATTTTTCTTTCATTGCAGACAGTACGTGTTTTCATTCATATAAGTTTAGGTATCTACTAGCAACTAACGAACGAAGTCGTTTTCAATTTTGTTAAAGCGGTTGGTTCTTGAATCATTGTGATTTTAATTGAATATTTGTGGATGAAGCGGCCAGCGGCTACCGGCCTATTGTTGCTTCTATTCAAACTGTTCGAATGAGCTTCCAGCTAATTACTGTCTACTGCTGACGGATCTAGGGTTGAGACTTAAAACGATTATCGGAATATACTCCATATTGGGTTGTAATTAATTAGTAATCAAGTATTCTTTATAAATACGACGAAATTATGTCTTAGGCGATAAAATTTTTGTTTACAGTTTTAGTGGGAAAAAATAGTTTTCGTGTAAAAATTTTTAAGAGTAGAATACTTTTCGTATAGGCATAAATATCTACTTCATAAATACGTAGCATACTTTTGCTCGATCTTTTCTGAACACCCCGTTAAGGATACAATGTGAGTATATGTAGGTTTGTAGTATACATTTTTACCAAAATAAAAGTAAAGATGTTGGGAAAAATTCTGTATCTTTTACCTGCAAGTACAGAGATATAATTGCTAACATCATTCATCACTGTCAGATTCGTCGGATTGCACCAGTCCTCATTGAAATATTTTGTTTTATTTAGGACTTAATTAGTTTTAACGTTTACTCGTTGACAGCCCTAAATGGTGTTAGTGCTCGGTCGCTATAGTACGTGCAGCTATGTTACACTATCTTTAATTAAAAACCTCAAGAGGCCATCTCTAGATTAGTCAGAGCGGTCACAAAAAGGGTTACGAGGGATAAGGCAAAACACCTTTGTGATTCGTCACGAATCACAGCTTTATTTTTATTTGAAAGAACCCTTTGTTGGAGTTAACCGAATTTGCTGTTCAATAAAAACTGGCTAATTAGGAAATGTTCGAACTGCCGTTAAAGTTTTGGATTTCTTCGGTTTGGGTTCGCTTTTATTACATTTATTTAGGTCTACCGTTTGATTTATTGGAGTTGGATTGTTTCACTTCTAAAAGACTTTTGTTCACGTGTAATCGTAAAGTGAGATTGATGTACGTATCAGCACCTTTGACAATGTTAATCACAGCCCGACATGTTCTACGGAAATCAGGTGTATATATACTTTTCTGAAGCTTTTTGATGTGCTGGGTTCTCTGAATGTAAAAAATCTAGTTTTCCGGTGTATTTGATGTTGCGCCACATCACCAGGTAATTTTTCTCGTAAAAGGTCATTACGGCATCTGAAAGTAACGAACTTTCAGGAGAAAAATGAGAGAATTGAGTATATTAGTGGTTGATCTCTGTGGTAATATGTCAAATTCATAAACTTCAACTAACGACTTCTCAGAGAGCAAAAAAGATACAAGGAAAAATCATAATGTGTGTTAAATAACAAGAATTATACTTTCAGATTCCGTCGAGTTTTTAGGAGAATAATTAACTCTTGATGTAAAAAGCTTCAAACACACTGGTTTTTTTCGACTTTCACTATAGAATTCCTTAATAACTTGAGGTGATAATGCAATTTAGAGACTGGGTTTTGATTTGCGTTATAATTTTACAAATGAGGTAAGCTATATAATATTATTGTGAAGTGAATGCGTGTCGTGCGTGCATTTGCAGTGTGCGTTTTAAGTGACTACAATTTAAAGGGTGTTTGGGACTTTACATTTATTTAAATACTTATATTTAATATATTTTTTTTAGTATAGGTGAGTAGTAAATATATTAATATTATACGCTATTAAATTTGCAATAAGTATGCAGACAGACATATTATACATACCTAACCTAATCAGTTTTTTTTAGAGGTTATCCATGTAATGCTGCTTCAGTTTGCATGCTGCTTCAGTTTTCTTCATTTAGTATTTGTTTTAACTCGCTAGCTAACTCTTTTATTATACATATTTATTTTATATGGTATTATACATTTTATTTGATTTTGTCCGTATAGATTATTATATCTGGGATAGATTATTATATCTTAATATTAATTCAGTTTCTGTTTCACAAAATCAGTTAAATTTTGTGGGTCTGTAATATATGTCCGTATACAGATAGTATCAATTCTCATAAGTTAAAAATATTATTTGTTATTATCATATTTTAATTAGATATGCGTATGAACTATGTGTTATAAGGTATTTATTATATGTAACTCAATGTCAGTGCCTCTGTAGGTGGTCGTCGCGTCTTATTGTCTAGTGTGTACCCAGTCTCTAAAACTGTGAAGAACGATGCATAGGCATCATTATCCAATGATGCCTATGCATCGTTCTTCACATTCTTTTCTAAATTCTATTCTTTAGAAGAATTTTCTTAGAAAGAATTACTTACATTTTATCAAATCTAGAGTTTGCCTTTATTCTGTAAGGTTTGAATTAAGCAATATTCATTTATTATATTTTAATCTTAATGTTTACGATAACTAACAAAAAATATTCTATGTAGATAGTATTTTTTACCACAACCATCATACTTATAGGGTAAATATCTATTCTATTTGTTGCATAATATTTTAAATAATAATGGAATAACAAGGTCGATATGATACTCTAATTTGTGGATACTTTACTAACTTAACGATATTAAATATCATTGTTACAGAAGCAATTATTGTTAAGATTAATTTCGTCCGCGCATGTTTCTATTAATTTTCATTAGCTCTAATCGTTTCTCTAATCAAGCAAAATATGTTCCTATATTATTTAAGTTAACTTGACCACTCATATTGTTGTGGCTACATGCTTATTTGAAAGAGCATGCGAGTAGACAAGGGTGCAGGCCGCGCCGTACTATGACATAATTGAGCAGAAGCTGGTTAAGATCGCGTGTCCGCAGCCTAATGTGTGGTGTAGTGGAATGTAGCACTTCCAGTGTTAACGATCGTGTATCGCCGTCTCATCACAGGCACCAAAGCACTTCAGCTCTCGACAACACCGCAACACCTCACTTTTATTTTTCTCAGCTCCACCTAACAACTATCTGTGGTGACGCACATCTCATTTTATTACTAAACTTTACGACTCTCAAGATTTATAATGCAGCTATTAATTTAGTTTCTTGTTTTTTGATTTACAGTCGGTAATACAGTTAATAATGAGATGCTGCGCGAAACGGGATAAAGCAATTTCGCGAAGTGAAAACACCGTAGGATTTTGGTACGTCAACACGAGACGTACGCTTTCATTACGTACAGAAATAAATCAAAATAATACTAACGTAAAAGACAGCGAATGGAAAATCAACCCCACCCCGCACCCGCTCCTGTGATTTATGCCCGTAATTTTCCGGGCGGTTACGAAAGTAAACTCGCGATTTTTCTCTTTACACACACGTAATTAGATAATATTCATGAATTTCCCGAACTGGTGCACGTGGCGGCAAATTAGTTATAGCTTTGAACATTATTCTTAAAGTATTTTCGTATAAAATTTCGCAGTAAAATATATAAATTGACATTAAATCGATTTCAAACATATTCGAGAAGTCAGGAATTTTTTGAATATTTTTTGCTCATATCAGGTACCAACGTAAAGTCTTTATTTATAATGCGAGTATTAATAAAGCATACAAGCTGTGAATTAATAACCGGCCGAATACCGGTTGGTTGCACTTCGAAGTTTGTTCCCGTATTAATTTCTGTCACAGATTTAATTGCTCACCTCTGGCTTAAGCTTAATAAATTCGAGGACAGACAACGAAACGCGAAGCGACTAAAAAATACTCGGTTGAGGCGCGCGCGACCAAAAAAACGACGGATTTTAATTTATAAAAGACAGGACAAACGATTAATAATTTATTTGTATCCTCCGTTTCTTGCGCGAAAGGGTTCGAGCGTTAAAAACAACCGTTAAAACCGACGACTTTGTATAGCTCGCGCTTAGTCCGAAATGCCAATTGCGGGTAGACACAAGTATACATCCAGCCGGAATGTCGCTTTAAAAAACCCCGCAAATAAATAAATCGCGTCGCACGCATCGGCTTACAAAAAAAACGTCTGCTATATTCGATTCTTTAATGTGATTTAAAAAAAAATAGAAATAAGCAGAGGAAGGCTTCGATTGAAAATGAATGAGGGCGAACGCGATAGTGGAAATTAGCATTGAGGTAGGATTCAGGAGCGGCCTTTGTGCGATCATATCGAGGTGTATTCTTTGCGCTTTTTACGGCGGCGGCAAGTCCGGCGCGGCTTTTCAGTCCCTATTACGATCCTGTCGCCTTTTTGTTTCAAATAATTACAGTTGCGGTCCACAATAATGCGACCGTACATTTTTGGCATTGTAATTACCCAAATTCGGTGAGAGATCGGTTGAATATTCTCCCACATTTAAAGAATTTTAAAAAGGATTATTGAAGAACATTGATAAGGTATGACATAATTTATTATTGCATATCTTACCTACGCATGACGACTTACTAGAACTCCCCCAGCCATTAGAGATGAGATTACATCAGAAAGTCCGTAGTCAGTGTGATTTATAAATTAGCGATTACGTATACATCCGATAATAACGGCACTGCAACAATGGAATTGAATGCAGATGAACAGAGTCGGTGGCTTGGTCGCTGCGAGAACGTAGCGAACCGATCGACATTTGTATGCGATATCTAAGCGGACAATTGGATACTCGCGCGATGCTTCGCGCTAATGGTACACTATCGAGCCATCGCGACCGGCTGCTTGAAAAGTGGATGCCGCCGCAATGGGACCACACTGGGCTTTAGTCGTTTAGTGTGTACGATAAATAAATATTGTCTACCATAGTTAAACAGTTATAGCGGGAAGAATTGATGTCGCCTCATTAGACACGTGGCCTGCAGACGAACAAAGGTGTTAACAGCAAACTTATTATATTCTCATACAATACAAATTATGTAAAAAATTTGTAGTGAACTATTGCTATTAAATATTGCGAACCATGCATAAAATATTCAGCGAGTTTTTCTGCATGTCGTACAAATGTGTACAATTGAAAACCTGAATGTTTCAGAAGCTAAAGGGGGAATTTGCGAGGACTTTACAAACTAAACAGCAATTTTTAAAATCTTAGCTTGTTTTCCTTAAGCAGGTACTGTCATAGGAATAATCATACATTTGATTATTGAATTCTATAGATTTGATATGCTTTCTTTGTTGACGTTGTACAAGTAACCTTATAAGTTATGAAATACAGCTGATATTCAGTAACATGACTATAAATATACATCTATATACTATGGTAGTATATGATATTCTGCAAAATAACCAACGTCAGTCAAGTTGCATAATTATGGTTACTATATAATGATACTAGAGATGGTTAGGTCCGGTATTTTTAAGACTACGGATCCGGCTTTATATCCAGCTTTGGTGACCAACGTTCAGGTCCCGTGTTTGCGGAATTGTATTGTATCAACTCCCGAACCGGACGTACAGTTTCTGGAGCTTGAGCGGATATGTAGGTACTAAGTAACACGAGTTGTACTGGTACTGGTGTTCACCCAGTAGGTACATGTAGTCTCTTATGAGTCTGCGATTCCAAAGAATACGTGTCCGATTTGCAAGTGGATGTACAACATCTAATAACATTGCTAGGGAAACGTATCCATCCGGATCTACCCATCTTTAAAAGATACGTACGTATTATAATTAATTTCCGGATGATATACCAATTTCGTTGCCCCAAACTGAATATTTGAAATGTGCCATTGTAACCAAGCAACGAGCTGGGGAGCAATCATCACACCACTCTAAGCTAAATTAAAAAAGATTGTTCGCGTAAATTGACCAGACTGGGAATCAAATCCAGGACCCTCGGTATGTACACATAATGGACTAGTAACCACAGTACTTATCAACGAGGCAGTGGAATACAGTATAAGGAATAATTATGCCCACACCTATTACTTGAACATAATATCTTGCTCGTGAAAGCTATAAAAATGAGATATCATTAGCGTGAATAAAAAACAAGTAATTAAACAAACTGCGCAAAAAAGGATATTAATGTGTTTAATGTTTAAAATATAATTATGCAGTATTTTTAAGTTATTAACTCAGGTAATTTAAGAAGGTCAGATAATTAAAGTGTCCAATAATACTTATGTTAACGTTAAATGAGAAACTTTTATGGAGAAATTTGCATATGAATCCGATCTGGGCCTTAACACTTTGAAGAATAACATAAATTTTGGTGTGAGAAAAAAAAAGTGGTTGGTAGTTAGTACTTTATTATTTATAGAAACAAAGTAGTAAAAAGTATTACTTCAACTACAACTAGGTATAATTAGCTAAAAATAAAACACATTGTTATGGAAAGTTCAAATTGTATGTAAAAGTTTTTACACAAGTTAGTTGAAATAATTAAAAAAAAGAGTGCCTAGCAGAAAAATCTACGTAGGCTTTTAAAAATTCCTACTATTAAATCTTAACATGTAGTCGGAGACTACACCAGCTATCTAGGTATGTAGGTACCTAATTCATAAAGCGACTAAAATATTTGTAGCCTCCGACTGCATGTTAAGATTTAAGTTAGTAAACACAAATTTAAAACATTTTTATGTAGGTAAACCCGTCTTGTTAACATCATTTTTAACATCTTCTTTGTTCCTTTTACAGTTGGGTTTTCTGATATTTTCAACGAACTTTTTTTATTTTCAAACCTTTAGTTTTTAGAATTTGAAGATTACAGGTTAAATTACTAATACTTAGATTAAAAGCAATCCAACGATACCTAGTGCAACAAAATCCATCAAACCCTTTAGCCTGCAGGTCACAAAGAAACAGACATACATACAAAATCCGAGAAACATTACCCTCCTTCTTGACCAGCCGGGTAAAAATATGCAAATGGGTTCGTTTGCATCCGATTATGTAGAAGCATGCATAATTTGGGCACGTTGATGGAGTGCCCGTAAAACGTTAACGAGGTGCATTTCACTTGGGAATCGACCCAAAGTCACACGTTTTCTTACCATTCATAAAACTCAAAATATTTCTCTTCAAGTAAACCAGAATAATGAAAGATTTTTGAAATTCGAACCAGGAAGTAACTTGCATGTATCACTTTTCTATATCATCTTATCACACTTCTTAGGGCCTTATATCAAGGGCAGTTAAAACTATGGATTTCGTAATCTACGATAAAATTTGATCGACAGTTTAATCCATTGTTCTAATATCAAATGGAAATAGTGAACGGATTAGTAAAACCTAGATTAATGTTTTACACATGGTAATATTATTCGTTTCGTTCACAGTTCGTTCGTTCGTTTTAAGATTCTTTGTCAATGTTTGATAATTTAATCTGCTCGTAATCGATTAACTGGCATTGATCTTACGAAATAATCGAAGATAGAAGATTAAACTGTCTTCCATCGTTTAAGCTACCATTGATCTTACGGCCCTAAGGGCCCTAAGGGTAAGGGCTGTAAGATCAAGTGCAGTTTAAACTATGGATTTCGTAATAATCTTTCGTCGGACGACGACGGAAGAGAGTTTAATCAAAGAATCGAAGTCTTCGATTCTTTGAATCGCATGCGATATTTGGCTGTCGCCAGCATGCGACAGCCAAATATCGCGCGATATCTGCTATCAAAATGAGAATTTGTATAATGTAATTTGTACAGTAGCGCTATATCAACTGCGAAAAGTGCATTTTACGGTCATGGCACAATAGATGATATAATTTTTTTATTACATTTAGTCATCGGTCGCGAAATGATCACGTGACTGTCGCTATCTGCAAATTTTTAGGTAATAACTCCGCGGGAAAGCCACGAAAAAATTTTCCGCGCAAAGGAAGTCGCGGGTATAGCTTATTATAACATATAAATTTATAATATATAAATTTCAATTAAATTCACAATAAGCCATATAAATCTCAAAGTACATCATTTTTTAACTTAATAATATACAGATATAAGATGTACGCATTTAAAAAACACAATTGTACGTAGGTACGTAAGCATAATTTTCGGTTCTGTATATTCATGAAACTAATTGAGTGATGTTAGGTATATATAAACGTTAATTTTTAACCGACTTCAAAAAAAGGAGGTTCATCTGCATGTATTTTTTATGTAAGTTCACTGATAACTTCGTCAATTGGGGACCGATTAGAAAATTCTTTTTTTGTTTGAAAGTGTATACATCCGCGGTGGTCTCCTTTAAATTTCACTAGGAGCTTGGACTTCGAAGATACATCAAATAACACTAAATACCGCTAACTGCTTATAAAATTTATTTATATTGATGATTCTCTTGTATGCTATTGCACTCCAGAATTTTAAAAGAAGTTAATTGTAGCCCTACCCTAGATATTTATTTAGGCCAAGATCACTCAAAAGGGATAAATAAACAATTTTAAGGAAAAAATTAAACCGACTTCAAAAAAAAGCACTGAAAAGTACAAAATACCTATTATTTACTAATCAAAACTCAAGCACAAAAATAACTTCAGAAATACGATATAAATTAAATTTGACAGGTTTTGATTTTTTTATTTATATTTCTTAAGGCCTTGGTAACAAGACCAGCCTAATGACGTAACTGTTGGAGAAACACTAAATAAGTTCCCTAACACTCCTCCAGTAAAGTGATAGTAGGCTTTACTGAAGTTAAAAAGGACTTCTTGAAAGAGCGCAAGACTTCAGCTACACATATTTACTTAGATCTCCTCCATTCTTTTCACTTACACAGAACTTTAAAATAAAATATACTATCACTGTTGTACTTTAAAATCCCTAAAAATGTAAAAAATAGAAAATCTAAATAAAATGACAACCACACTTCCGTTTCCGCTAAAAAGTCCTGACAGTTGTTGAAGTTGGTGCCAAATCAATGTGCAACAATAGAAAGTCTATTAGTTTGGTAGATTTGTCAGTTGGCACCGACTTCAGTGTAGGAACTGTCAAATTTAATAATATATGGGTATTTGTATCATTCATATAAATTTATTTTTGTACTTGAGGTTTGATTAGTAAAGGATGGTCATTTTGTACTTTTCAGTGCTTTTTTTTGAATTCGGTTTAATTTTTTTCTTAAAATTTTTTTACTTAATAAATAAAAAATTATTTATATGACGGAGAAGAGGGAATATCCATTTCCCAATAAAGATGAATCGTCAGGTCATTTACTTGACACAGTCATCAGGCAATATTTAATGAGGATTCTTCACAAGACTGTAAGCAATGAACGTTCGCAAATATCGCCGTCGATGAAATCAACATGTAGCGAGTGTCGACATTGCCAAGGTGACAAGTGATCGGGGCGCTGTCGATCGGTTTGTTTGAATTTCGAACAATTCGCCAATTGATTTCGACAGTTATTGTCTTGCATCAATAACTGTCTGCGGGGAGCATTGATTGAAACGCGTTTTGTTTAATAAATCGTTATTTATTTAGAGAAAAAAATCTATTTCCGGATTTTCATTTAAAAATAAAGATATTGTTGTAATATTATTCAATGTTGTACTGAATTTTATAGATACACAATGCACATATCATTATCTGTTAAAATATTTATTAGGTAAATAATTGTCTTTATTGTTAAAAAAGTAAAAAAGTATAAAAAAAGTGTAAAAAAGTATAAATTGAACTTTAAAGGACATAGTTTACTTATGGAAATTATATGAATTCTATAGAGAACAGATAACACTTAATATTTGGACCGGAAAAGTCAATAGTGTTTGATGCGAGCGGTTATTGAGTAATTTATTCTACTGTAAATGCAATGATTAATATCCCGGATATTTATTCTAAGGGGTAACTATAACAACCCAACAACACTAAATTAGGAACAGCTCCTGGAAAATGATATATTGTCTGTTTGTAAATATAGTAAAATGAAAAAGTTACTCAAATTTAAGTACTTCCAAATTACAATACGTGATTACCAAAAACAGTAAACAGTATTAAAATTAAAAAAAAGATATTTCTTGGCAATTGAAGTACGTACCCACTAACATTAAATTAGTACTATTAAAGTCTTCATGTATTTTGTACTTTCATGACTCTATTAAGAGTACCTTCTGTAATAGACTACTGATATAATTAGAATTAACTGGAAAAGTAATAGTCGATTTGTACATGATTAAAGATATGTAGGACGAGCTTTATGCCCGCGACTTCGTCCGCGTGCATCTCTAAATAAATACAAATTAAGAATGTAAAAGAAAACTAGTAATAAATGAGGTGGTAATCTTAGCTTAACACTTCTTTGGAATCTACATTTGTGGTATTTAAGCTTTTATACAAACTGCCATCCCCTATTTTGCCCCCGTTAGGTATGATTTTTCCAAAACACTGAAACGTGTCCTTCTTATTTTTCAGTTAAAAGGCTAAATTATAGTAAATTTTATGGTATTAAATACAACAACACAAGGAAATTCTTATACAAGCTTTTATTTCCTACTTTACCCATTCAAATGAAAAAAATCGAAAAATTCTGAAACACGTTTCTCAATTTCTAATCGAAAAGCGAATGATCAATCTTTACGGATTAACCCTAAAAAAAAAGACAAATTTTTAAACAAACTAATGTTTTCTATTTTACTTCCCCCCCATAAGGATTGAATTTTCATAAACCTTTGTGTATCTGTAAACTCCCTAAGGAACACATATTTCAAATTTCATGTTTCTTCCTTCAATAGTTTAGGCTGTGCGTTGTCTTTCAGTCAATCAATTTTAGAGTCTTATTAAGCGGATCTGTTATATACTATAAGACCAAAGTAAACTTTGTTTAGAGGGCGCCACATTGCAGTTGTTTATTCAGTGCAATTGTTTTCTATGCTCATAATCAAAGGCGACGTGCGGCACTCTTTGCACGACCGCTACCAGTAGAGTAACAAGTGATAAATAAAGCATAATTGAGAGACGGAAACATCCAATGAGTAAATCCCGTCGGTCAATTTATTTAAATTATTTATTAGTGCCCGCCTATAGACACCCGCCGTGATCGCTTTCAGAGCGTTCACAGACTGCTCCGGACGCAGCTAGTGATGCGCGCTAACATCTGTCTACGGATGTCGATATGTTTTATAGGATATTGAAAAAAGGAACACACATAAAATATATGGTATAAATACGATAACAAGTAATGAGCTTACTCCAAGTTGTAAGAAAGTCCATTAAAGTTAATGTCCCATTTAAAATCATGCTGGTATATTGATTACTATATTGACAAAAAGTGACAACATGATCTCTAATGAGGCACTACCTTAGATGACTTCTCTTGCAACGGGGTGTTAGACTTTAAGCCTACTTATGAATATAATATAAGTTTATATGTGAGCATAGTAACATATTTCGTAATTCATGTATTTTTCCATTAAGTGTATTCACACTTTGGTGAAATATTCTTGAAAAACAGCGTTACATAAGGAATCTGGACTAATAACCTGTTATAAAAAAAAAAAATTAAAAACGTATGTTTACAAACAAACATCTTCATCGACTACTCCCAACTATTTGAATTAGTTAATTTGTGCAGATACGACACAATGGATGAGGAAATAATATAGGTACTCACGCATTCGATATACGTGTGTACATGTCGGGAGATTGTAATTGGCGTAATTGGACGAATCTGGACGTACTTAATAATGCCCAATTGTCGTTATTTAAATGGCAATTCATCGTTTGTGAAAGAAATGATTCATTACATTTAAATTAAAAAGTTTGATGTCGAATACGCCATGTAGGCCTCTCTTGAGCAGTTCACTTTATGAAATGGGGTTTAAGTAAAGGAATACGAATGAGAAACTTTATATCATAATAATTAATGTCATAGTGGGGTGGACTCAACATTAATGTGCAACAAAAACGCATTTCGATGCCACATTTGGCATTGGCAGTAAATTTAAGGGTATATATAATTACAAAGCAAAACCACATTGAGCTTAGTAAAAATACGATTTAAAAAAAATCGTTATAACACTTTTTTTTATAATCGTTAAATCAATGCGATGGTTTGACGCTCATTCCTTGGAAACTTGGAAGATAGCTGGTGTGGGATGCCACTTGTGTCGATACACTTGCTGTTTCCCACGTGCCGGCGACTTCCAAGTTAGCAGGTGCTGCGGCCAGCACTGCCGAGAACTTGAAGCGGCGTAAGTGTGCGACTCTCTCTGAGAGTTTCATATTTACGCCTTTTGCAGTCGAAACTTTGGGTCCCTGGGGCCCTGAAGCCCATCGACTGGTTTCTGATATTTGTAAGAGGCTCGTCGAGGCTTTGGGAGACCGCCGGGCTGGCAGCTTCTTCCGCCAACGAATCAGTTTGGCTATTCAAAGAGGCAATGCTGCCAGTCTGCTGGGTACCTTAAGCAATGACAGCTTTCTTAGCGGCAACTTTGAGGAAGTCTATTATTTAAGATAATGTGTAGTTTTAAGTTTGCAAATATTAACGTATGTACTTTTTAATGTACTTTTTTGTTAATGTAAATAAAGTGCTTACATACATAGATATTTATTTACAAATCCACCCATATATATGGCTACATATAAAAATTACATTTACATAGAATTATAACGGTTTACTTTTAGATTCACAGTTTATAATCTTGCAAATAAGAGAACTATGGACAACAGATAGACTTTAAGCTTGTTTTTATTTATGTGCAGTTTTTTAAGCTTACGTTTAGAAGTAATTTTTTCAATTCATTATCGTATTCATTTCGTATTAAAAAATGATATTGGTTAATTTGGTATACCAGAAAGAAAAACTATTTTTACAAAGTAAAAATATTTAATTGATATATTACGTACCTACTATTTTTTTATTTAAAAAAGCATAGGTTTGAACGACAGTGTTATCGTAAAAATGAACAAAAGAATGCTTAGATGGTTCGGGTATATAGAAAGAATGAGTGATAAGAAATTGACGAAGAAAATCTACAGAGTGAAGCTGAGTGGTAGCAGATGCCAAGGAAGACTGAGGCTGACTGACTTATGACGATCAAACAGTCATTGTTTTAGCTGATGGAAATGTAAAAAGCACTCGCAAACCTAGGCAAAACTATGTGAGAAGAGTGTTGAAGATTTTTACCTAGGTATGCATTCGCATACCTAGGCGAAAACGTATGAGGAGAGTGATAAGATTTGAGGAAGCGAAAGAAGTATGTAGGACTACGATACTTGGCGCTCCGTCCTCTCTGACTATCCCGTTAAGGATACAGCGTAAGGATATGTATGTATGAATTTTTAAATATTTTTATTAGATTTAAAATATTCCCATGCATTATTAGGTAAATGCAGTAAATTATTCATTAACAACAACTTGATAAAATATTTTCTGTACTTTTTAAGATGTGGGGTATTTTCGATTACACAATTAGAGACAGCAGAGATAAAATTATTCTTCAGTGTCATTGCAAAAAAGCTATGAATTGAAACTCGTATTTGCTGCCGATTAAATGAATATTGTGCATCCGACTACGGAGCCCTACACCACCTACACTGTGCGCGGTCCGACATGCGTTTGGCTGATTTTTATAAGTATAGAAATACTTAAAAGTATTTTTAAATTATTAATTCTATTGACATAGGATATCAGTGGACATCCGGACAGCGCGTGCTACACACAATGATACAGCGCGGAATAAAAATGCTCTTTCTGCGTTTCTAGTAAGGTTTGTTTTTGTTTGAATAAATTTGTGCGACCATTACGTCGTTATAGTTGGAATCAATTAATGATTCTGTTAATGATTTTGAATTCTGAGCAAAGTAGAGTCCTTTCTGGTAAATCCATATAATATATTGTAATATTTTATATAGATATAGGTAATATTATAGCAAAATACATTTACGATAAATAGCGTATCTTTATTGGCCAAATATGATAATGTATTAAAAAAGATGCTTACCCATTAATATCCGTAATGGACCAGAAGTGCTTCAGTACGGCCTTTGCTAATAAGTACCAGATCTGTGTCCAAACCCAAGACGATTTATCTATGGAGGATGATAGGAACTGTTTGGTTTCTTCGTCGGGATTTAGCTGGACGAACTTTTGCTGAAGCTCAATACTTAAACGGCTTGTGTCAACACGATACCACTAAAACAAAAAGGGATTCATTGAATATTTAATAACGAGATAGAAATATAAGAAATCGAAGAGTTGCTGTGTCATGAAAACAAATAAAATCTAATTCTTTTTTCAATTTAGATTTTCTTAATAGTTGTTATGTTACCTGTGAGTAATAATTAGGTACAGCTATCATAAATTCGTTTTTAAGAAATACATGCTATTCGACAAGTAAATATAGTCTGAAAGTGGAACAAACTAATTGATTTTAGCTTTTTTGATAAAGGCTCAGTGCAATTGAGTACACATAATATGAATAGCTCTGCATAGTTCCATTTATTGCTGTTCAGCAAATTGTTCAATTTGCTGAATATTCCATAACTATCGGTAGTATAAATTGTAAACTACATATATTTATGTTTATATTGACCCTTAGCTGGAAGTTCATAATGAAATTATACAAAAAGAGTTATTTGAGTGCAAATAAGAGAGTGGAGTATGAAAGGAGCGTGTAGCTCGTCACCCGTTGTGTGTTTAAGTCAGCCGCCGCGGTCCTACAAAGGGCAATGCGGCCGCTGTTAATTTCACGCTGCCTCGAATTAACATTTCTTTACGCCACAGAATAATGACGAATTAAAAAAACTTCTCGCCTCTACATGTAGTCATAATGACGGGCAGTGAGAGAGCGGGACGCTGCGAACTCATCAAACCAACTTAATTAATGCCAGATCTGTCTTTATATTAAAATCGAAGTAAGACGGTCGCGTTATAAAAAAGATAATTATCTAAAACCGGTAGTCGAAACAATCGTCACGGCGGATCGACATCGCCTCTGATGCGCGCCAGCTGGTATTCAATTTTTATATACGAGCTCGATTTGATGGTGCAGTACAATTTATTATAATCAATGCCAGTACTACTTCTCTCCGCACTCGTTAATTATCACTGTAATATAATTGTAATATTAATATGATCAGATGACAAGTTAGAAGGTCGGCTGAATTACTAAGCCACTTTCTAAAATATTAACATTACATTTTAAGAAGGTACAATTGTTATTGCTCTATATTTCGGAAAACGTTTTACAAATTACTTTATTACTAAGTAATAAATATTGTTTCGAGTTTTGAGTGTATGTACATGTGTAGTCTCCAGCCAACATTTAATGGAAGTGTGAGGAAAATCATATTAAGGTATTGTGCATTAGGTACGTATTTAGGTAAATATTCGCAGATAGTTTATTTTAGTACATTCGGATTGGTTATTTAAAATTAAGAAAAATGTTTGCACAAATATTTTTTAGAACATTTAAAATCGATTTAAGGTCGTACGGAGTACTAATACAGGAATATAAAACCAGACAAACGTTATAAATTGTATGATTTATTGCCTAAAATGTGAAATTTAATGTGTAAGCAATCGACATCAAGAACATATTTAACAAGGTATGTAAAAGATGTATTGAAAAAAACGAGAGTATAAATATTTAGTACCGAATACTGATAGCGAATCACGTTGGTGATTATGCAATGCGCCGTCTTTACATTTAAAATAGCCTGCATCGGAACTACGAGGTTCGACGAGGCGAATTCTCCAGACGGAATACAAATCGTGGAAAATTTTAAATGCTGAAATCATTGATTATATTTCGAAGTTTAAGGATTTTTTGTTGCACAACTATGCGTATTTGTGACGCAATGCTTAAAATATTAAAGCGACGCAACTGATAAACAATGATTTAATCTAAAATAGACCTTTTGCTCCATGCAAACGTGCGCGCGCTAGCTTACGAAAAATAGGAAAAAACTGTTATTTTCGTTTATTTTATAAACTGTAATTAATTTAAAAAAATCCAACTGGTATTTTGAACAATATCTTTAGATTAAACTACAAATTTAGAAACATAAATCGATTCCGTTATTCCGAAAAATGTAAATCTATGTTTTAAAAAGAGGTTTTTTTGATATTTTTTTTGTATTACAAAAGTCAACCAATCGTGTATCGCAACTGGCAAAATGAAGTAAATAAAATGAAAAATCAGGTTACCAAATATCACCTTCATACGTTTTGTAGTTACTTAGAAAAATTGAGATCCCTGCCGTCAAAATTGCCAATACCTAATACGTCGCCTAAAGGCGCTAAACGAAGTCCCTGGTAAAAATCTATTTAAAAAGGCATTTTCATAAATTGTTACGGAACTTTTAAGTAACTATTTTATTTGGCTAATAACTGAGAACATATTCAATTTGAAATTCTTATAGAAATAAGCGGTACCTTTCGCTCTTTTTTCTGTATGTATATTCGTTTTATATGTTGTTGTGTGCAAGGAATTGTTAAATAAATGAGTAATAAATAAATAATTTGTTAAAATTAAAAGTAAGTGTTTATTGTCGGTTACTACATTAAATAAATAAATAAATGATATGGAATTAATCATAAACATAGTATACATTCAGTCATGAAAGTATCGGGAATGGATGATTTGTTTATGGATCCACATTCAATTTTTTGTTTTTTTTTGTTGTCGTTAGATTGGCACAACTGTTTTCTAATTTGGCACGGAGTTTGAGTTGCATCTGTTATTTAGATTAAATACAGTGCCGTTTTTAGTTATTTCATTCTAGTGTATATTGCAAATTTCATAATGGACAAAAACATCGAGCAAAGAGTTTGTCTTAAATTATGCATCGCCAATGGAATTTCGTGTTCGGAGTCACTGAAAATGTTACAGAAGGCTTACGGTGAATCGACTTTATCAAAAACACATACTCATGAATGGTACAAAGCGTTGAAAAGCGGTCGAGATGTGATGGAACATTTGCCTCGCTCTAGTAGGCCATCAACATTTGCAACTGAAGTTAACATCGCAAAAGTGAAGGAAACATTGACTGAAAATCCTCATTCAAGTTTGAGAGAGATAGCCGCCGAACTTTCTGTGTCTCACGAGTCGATCCGTACCATTTTAAATAATCACTTGAGTATGAAACATGTTGCCGCTCGGCTAGTCCCAAAAGACCTGAATTTTCTCCAAAAACTCAATCGCATAAGAGTCGCTGAGGACATGCTAGAACGAGTCAATTCCGATCCAACATTCATGAAACGCATTCTTACTGGTGACGAGACGTGGGTTTTCGAGTTTGACATGCAAACTAGTCAACAAGCTTCGGAGTGGTGCCTTCCAACTGAACCGAAACCGAAAAAAATACGCCAAAGTCGATCAAAAGTCAAAGTCATGTTGACTGTTTTCTTTAACTATCGCGGTGTTGTGCACTCGGAATTCTTGCCGGAAGGTGAAACGGTAAATAAAGAATATTATTTGGGCGTTATGAGAGCAAATACGACGAAAAAGGCCACATTTGTGGAAAGAAAATTCTTGGATTTTGCACCATGATAATGCGCCTTCGCACAAGGCCCATCATTGTGAACGAATTTTTGACCAAAAACTCAACAAATACCATCGAGCAACCACCTTATTCACCAGATATGGCTCCAGCCGAATTCTTTCTTTTTCCTAAACTCAAATTACCACTTCGTGGCACCAGTTTTCATTCGGTAGAAGACATAAAGGAGAATTCGCGGCGAGCACTGAACTCAATTCCGGAAAAAGCGTTTAAAAAATGTTTTGATGATTGGATTATTGGTTGGCGTAAGTGTATCGTTTCTGAAGGAGCATACTTTGAAGGTGGTAAAATAAATTTGGACGAATAACTAACATTTCGTGTATTATTGATCTTTTCCCGGTACTTTCTTGACAGAGTAGTACTAGCGTAAACGTATACTAACTTTATGGAATTAATATAAGAGATGCTTAATCAATGATAAATGTAATTTGTTCTAATTGATGATCAATGATCAATTAGAACATTAAATAAATGAAATATAAAAACGTGAAATAAATGATTTGTAACCGAAAAAGGCATTCTGTTATGGGAATTGGATTCCCATAACTGAATAAATGAATTGGAAATTCCAATTGGATTCTTGATATTTCAGTAGATAAACAGTTAGACAAAATTGTAGAGCAAACCTAATATCAGTAGTGGGTGTAAAAAGTTACACGTGTCGTTTTGAAAAAAAATTATGACTTAGGTAGTTTATACGACTGTTACTGTCAATGTATTATTTTTTAAAATATTATTAAAAATAATTATACGTATAACAAGCTTTACGAATAAATTTATCTGTTATATTGGATTTTATGGTTTACACTACCTAATCAGAAGCAAAAGAACGTTACTTCGATGACGAAATCAAGTGACCGTATTTCAATGGCACTGTAACTTGTGCAAAATTATAAGGTATTCCGATAGATCTAAAATTGTTTGAGTGTTAATATTTGAAATTCGCAGATGTAGACTTAAATGAGGTTACATCTTAAGGTTAGATTTAAGAACAAACGTATAACTAATGGATCTAAATACATATAATTTATTCATATCAAAATGTGGAACAATCCGATCTTTTAACTGCTGTTACTGTTGCAGTTATCAATTTATTTGTCATTCATATTACGAAATTGACTCTATACTTATGAAATATTGAATCTTGAAATGAGAAAAATTATGGTATTTTGATTATGGGACTAAAAACAAGTGTACAAGTTATATGTGACATTTTAATCGAACGATGAGATATGGAATAACAATAGATCGTTTCCGTCTTGTTGTTTTTGAGAATATGTTGACTAGAGGCACCCATTTCTGTTATTTATGAGAATACTGCTTAGGATTCAATTTCTGCTCGTGTAAGTTTGATTTGCATGAACAAAAAATTCCTTGTTTTAAAATCTACCTGCTAAAAGAGATAAATTGATAATGATTTATTCAATCGACGCAGTTATCGAGGCCGACACGACTCTTGTTTATTTTAAACTTTATGTGGGTTACCGTTTTTCGCGCAGTGGTCAACGGGTCACTATATATATAGTCTTTTGAATGCCAATCAATGTTGAAGAGCGTTAGATTGCTGGTCGACAAAGGTGCATCTATAGGCAGAATGAAGGGATGCACAAGTCCTTTACGTGCAGGACATTCCCTTTAATGCTAATGAATCAAGCCTCTTTCGAAACGTCAACTCAAATGCTCTTTTCACACAATGCCAGATTAATTCACATTTAAATGTATGTAACATATAAAACGGTGGAGAATGAGCATTTAAGACTGCCATGCTCTGAGCTGTTTTGCTCTATCCTTTTTTGCTCGGTGAATTTATCGAAAATTCTAATTAATTTGTTAGCAACATAATTTCCGACTTTTATGATAGAGAGCACTCTTACAAATCAATATTTTTATAAAGTTATGTTGTAGGTTATAAAGCTACGATTTAACTCCAAAATTTTTATACAATTTCAATTAAAAATATTAACATACTAGCTGTTGTCCACGAATTCGTCCAAGTGGAAAACGGGATAATATAAAGCCTATTTCCACCCTGAAAGTCCATTCTACATATTAACGAAAGAATTTTTAAAATCGGATCAATAGTTCGGAGATTGCCTTCATCCAAACTTACGAACTTTACCTCTTTATAGTATTAGTTTAGATTTAACATTGACGGAAAACAAATATACACGTTTATAAAATATGTACCTAGCGTATGTTCGCGAGCTAAGTGGCGCATGAGATCCTAGTGGATTTGCCAGTAAGCGGCTCCAGACCTTGTTTGCCGGGCGCTCCATTAAAATGGGATCAGTCGGGATGCAGATCGCTTGGACGGTCTGCAGGCAGGCCGTTCAACATGCTACGTTCGTAGAAACGGAGACATGTAATATTCGTACTTTAATATACTAAGTACATGGATTTATTATATTTAATATATTTAGCATAATAGTTTGTGATTTTCGCTATTGACAACGCGGAAAGTTTAAATGCCGAACTCATACTTCCTTAGGCTTCGCATACTAATTTAGGATGTAGTATTTTATATGCATTAAATATATTTAATTGAATTGTTTAAAAAGCCAGTTAAGTGTGAAAGACGAACCAACGATGTTATTTATGACCTTATATCACAACTATATGCCATTTCTCAGTTTTGTTGAATAGAGCATACACACACAAGCAATACACAACAGTGTAATAGACAACAAAAAAGTGCATAAAATTAGTAGGCGTTTCTCATAATTTCACTTCTATTAAAATGTCGTTTTAAGCACTAATTATTCGTCGCAAGCATTTCATTTTTAATTAAATTTTGTGAACTTCTGTGTCATACATTAAGATATACAAATGTAAATGTTTCTAAGCATAAATTTACATACAGATAAAGATGAATAAACACACAAGGAAATGAAGAGTATAAATAGTAATCTATTTCTCAGTTGAATCTAAATAAACTGAATTGCAGCCTAAAGCGAAAATAGATCTAAAAGATAATCTCAATTAAGCATCACTGGTTTGACTTATCGTAATAGAACAATTGATTTCGATTAACACTCAATAAACTATTTGACATCACACCCATCTCGCACATATGTATTCCATGACTGCATAGTGCGTACAATGACTAGAGCGTTTTATTTCAATAAACTTGATTCAAAGGATAAGGAAAATCAGAACAGATAGTCCACATTAAAAGGATAGAGTGCATATCCCAACATTTTTCTTACAGGAATACATAAATAACATTTACATGTAAAAGACAAACCTCACGTGTTTTTATAAGTCCAACCTATCCGAGTTTTAAACGTTTTTAGAGTTCCATACGTCAGATGAAACTCTTAATATGTGCCCATCAGCGCCTATTTTCTCTGAACCTATTGGATGTAAAAAGTCGGTTGGTACATATGTACCAACGGACAGAAAATTAATAGTCAATATCAGAATTTACCTAAATCTATATATATATATAGATTCACCTAAATCTATATATAGATTTAGGTGAATTCTGATTTTGACTGTTAATATTGGAGACTACAGAGCCTAAAATTTCAAAAAAAATTATAATGTAGGGCTTAACTCATAGCTTACAGGAAAACCTAAAAGGAAACCTTATAGGATTTTTAGATTTTTTTTCTGTGTTTATTAACATGGGAGGAAAGATATGTTTTCGAGCAATGGAAGATGTGAGCTGGACGTGGAAAGGCAGGTAGCAGCTGTCAATAAAGACACCGGTGCGCTATCCGCATTAGTTAACAATGTAAATCTGCTAAAATGGCCATCCAAAATTGGGCGTTAGTGCCAATTTTATTGTACGATAGTGAGGTATGGATATGCCTGAAATCGAGTGAAAGTAAGGTAAACGCAATGGAAATGTGATCTCTCAGAGATATGCGTGGTGTCTCCCTCTTCACGCAGTATAAGAGTTGAATGACAGTGTTATAGTAAAAATGCCGGAAGGAAAGCTTAGACTTAGATGGTTCGGGCACATGGAAAGAATGAGTGATGAAAGACTGGCGACGAAAATCTACAGAGCGAAAGTGAGTGGTAGCAGAACCCAAGGAAGACCAAGGCCGACTTTCGAAGATCAAATAGCCAGTGTAAGCTGACGGAGAGGTCAAAAGCACCCACATACTTAGGCGAAAATATGTGAGGAGAATGATGAGATTTGAGGAGGCGAAAGAAGTATGTAAGGACCGCGAAGCTTGGCGCTCTGTCCTCTCTGACTACCCCGTTAGGAACACAGGAAGATATGTATGTATATATTTTTCATAGTAATATTACTTGCATTATTTTTTTATAACTTCTTTTACTACACAAATAAAATCTACCCAACAGCGCGGTTGACGGTCGAAGTCCAACTGACCGAATTCTATCTTGAATTTATTTTTTCAAAACTTAGAAACATGCTTATTTATTATATACTAAAGAATTTTTGCGTTTATTTGTTTTTTCGCCTTAATTATGGAAACAGCTAAACAAGCTTTTCGTTGAATTGAAAAGTATAATAGTTTTTTGTATAGAATCAAGTATTCATTTGCGGAAATCCATCTCATGTGACGAATTCTTATAATATTTAAGTATTTTCCGCACAAAATTCTAATACTAATCGCTTCTCAACGAAGCATTTAACGAATGAAGCTTTAAAACTTTTCACTTCTCAACGAAGCATCCTCGGGATATTCCAGAGATCAGACTCGGCTGCCTAACCAGCACCGAATCAAGCAGCTGACTCATTAGTCAGCCGATTAGTTTTGGAATTTTGGGCGGAAATTAGCTGAATATTATAAGAATTCATCACATATAATAGTTTGAAAAATGTAATTAATAAAAAAGTTCATAATACTTAGCCCCGTAATAGCAATGACAGGAAATTAAAATAATAATGAAAAGGGTGTTAGTAATATTGGGTTAACAGAAAAATGTTCTTTCTTTTCCGTTTCTTACTCTATGAAAACACGAAGGGCCCGGGGGCAGTGTTGCGTAATTGTTTTAAACTCCTCTTTTAATTATTGTTCTATCGGAGAATGCGATTTATGGGCCGACGTGATCTTTGGCCATAACGCCATTTGAATTCATTTACACTGTTATTTCCGCATCGCTACGCTATGGGAATGCAACGCCAACATTTATCTATGGATTTTTTCGGCTTACAAAAGATGAAATAAAATGTTTAAAAAAAATTTAAATAAAGAAATATCGACAATATTGAGCTGGCCCGTTGGCGCCTTGGCAGCTATCTACCTTTTAACCCAGAGCCCCGGGTTCGATATCCGGTCAAGTCGATTTAGGAAACGAACTTTTCTATAAATCGGCTTGGATTCTGGGTGTCACTGGGTGCTCCCCCGGTTCGTTACGTGGTACTCTTAATACAAACTTAGCGCTTAGTTTGGGATCACACAATTTGTATAATTGTCTATAGTATTATTATGTATATTTATGTAGATGTCTTGGAGCGATGGAGTGAACATTATAGAGAACTGTCTGAGAGTAGCGACTCTGTCTTTGATACTGAGAGCGATTATAGTGAATTGTCTCAATCTGGTCAGGAACTGGAGGAAGTTATTAGCATGTAAGATACTGAGTAAGTGATAAAAAGTCTGAAATGTGGAAAGATTGTGGGAAATGTTGAGGTGACTGCTGAGATGATTAAGTATGGTGGTCCTAGAGTCTGAGGTATTTCTTGTAAACTGCGAAATTTTTCTTAGCAAAAAGTAGTCATAGTACCACTTTATAAAAGGAAAGGTCCTCTCTTAGACTGTGCGTACAGTAGAGCCATCAGCTTGCTAGACTGTGCGTCAGCTTAGCAAATAAGTAAAGGTATTGACCGAACGCGTGAAAGGCATTTTTGAAAGACATTTGTGAGAGGCACAAGATGGTTTCAGGAATGGTTGCGGCTGTATAGATCAGAATTTGTTACTCCATGTGATCGTTGGAAGGTTTCTGGCCATAGGTTAGTAAGTTTTACTGTTAGTAAGCTTACTTAGTAAGTAAGCTGGAAAAAGCATTTGGAAGAGCATGCGAAAGAAACTACGTAGTCTACTGACTGAATATGACATGGGGGCCCCTAAATCGGGCTGTGAAGTTAGCATATCGTGGCCATAGAGTCTGTGTAAGATTAGATGGCGACATGTCGCCCTGGTTCGAAGTTTATTCAGGCGTTAGACAGGGCTGCGTGATGTCGGCTTGGCTATTCATGTTGCGTATGGACAATTGCTTTCATACATTGAAAGGCAATATGAATAGCATGATGTGTGATAGCACAGTGGTAAACTGTCTTTTATATGCTAACGACGTTGTGCTTATAGTGCCATCAGGAGCAGAATTGCAGGTGCTTAGTCACGTGCATGAAAGAAGAATGTGATTTGAAAGGATTTAATGTCAATGTGAACAAAATTAAAGTTCTGGTGTTTAAAAGAGAAGAAATACAGACAAAGTGTGAAATACGGGTAAATGGAAAACGACTGGAACATGAGAATGAAATTGTATATCTGGGAAGTGCGTTTTCGAATGATGGAAGATGTGAGTTGGAAGTGAAGTCTGCCAAAACGGCTATCCACGATGCGGTGTTGGTGTCAAGTTTATTGTACGGTAATACGACCTGAATATGCTCGCAAAAGAACGAAGGAAAGATAATTACTGTGGAAACGCGATCTCTAAGAAATTTGTGCGGTCTCACTCTAACGGACAAAGTAGGCAATGAAGAGATATGATAAGGTTGGACTTTTATTGCAAAACTGAAGAAAATAATGCTTAGATGGTTCGGGCACATGAAAAGAACGAGTGATAAACGATTTACGAAGAAAATCTACAAAGCGAAAGTGGTAGCAGATGCCAAGGAAGACCAAGGCTGACTTATGAATATCAAATAGTCGAGAGTACAAGCTGATGACAATTTCAAAAGTACTTGCATACTTTGGCGTGTGTGAGGATAATGATGAGATTTGAGGCAGATAAAGAAGTATGCAAAAACTGCGACACTTGGTACTGTATTCTCTCTGACTATCCCTACTACTCCCTGTCAGGGATACAGTGTATGTATTTAGATATTATGTATTAAGGTACCAAATTAAACACTAGGCTTGTACAGTTAATAACATCCGAACTGCAATAAAATACAGAAAAGTTTGTTGCCTAAATTGACTTGGATGGGAATCGAACCTGGGATCCTTGGTTTTGTAAGTCAATGTAACCAACGCGATAACAGCTAAGTGTAATAATATAATATAATGCGAAATAAACTATAACTGCTTTCTTTAATTGTTTATCGGGCCGTGTAAGATAGGTTATAACTTCGTGCACCGAAGATTTACTTGGTGCGACTTTGAGACGAAACGTCATCTAGGGCGTGGGCACGCGTTCGAAAGATTTACGAGTGTATTTAAACTGGTTTTACATTAAGCACCAACTGGGCCGATTTGATCGTAAAATCAGCCGTTATGTCTCAAGACAATATCGTCGCTCGTTACCACCCAAGCGGTGGGCTGTTAAAATAACTTTAGGTTAACTATGGGTCAGTTCTAAAGTAATGCAAGCCGATTCCACTTTTATTCAATCGGACCCCATTATCGAGGCGTTCTATTTGATGCGTTCGAACTACCATTAAATTATTTCTGGAGAGACGACTAAGAATAGACTTGTTTGCTAATGAAGTGTCATAGAAATAAGCAATTATTTGTCGATGTTGGAATCGAAATTATTCAATAGTAAAGAGGGCAATTAAGTGAGCTCACAATGGCGTGTCGATTGTGCGAACGCGATCGGCGATCGCTCCATCCATTGTCCGCTGAAATTAACAGTAGCGGCAAAAAGTAACCGCTTTTAAAACGCTTGCAGAGCCATGGAATGTCTTCCAGATAATAATGAAAATAGATGTGCAAAAGTAGATGAATGTATATTTACGTCTCCTTTTGCACGTCGGTATAATACTTTTAATAGGTAATTTAATAAATAAGTATCATAACT
The DNA here is from genome assembly GCA_907165235.1 of Zeuzera pyrina. Lineage (NCBI taxonomy): Eukaryota > Metazoa > Arthropoda > Insecta > Lepidoptera > Cossidae > Zeuzera > Zeuzera pyrina. The sequence goes on from OU015629.1 coordinate 9,485,303, forward strand.
CTTTACATTTAACGAAAATTTTAAGGAATCAGTACGCAAACTGACAAAGCACTAATTATTGTAAGTTTACAAAAAGCGGCCAAGTGCGATTTGGATCACGCCCAGTGAAGGGTACCGTAGTCGGGATGAACAATATTCATTTAATCGACATAAAAAAATAAGTTTGTATTTCATAGCATTTCCAATGAAACTAAAAAAAAATTCTGCGGTCGTTGAGCAGGTAACCGAAAATAGCCATTTCTCAAAACACACGAATTACGATCTCACATTTTTCCAGAATTTTCTATCAATAGTTGAAAAGGTACAGGCTAGAGACCGAGAGACATACTTTAACGACTTTAAAAGCACTCAGCAATTATTGAGTACAGTAAAAAATACACTGTGAAACCTAAATATCATTTTTGAAGTCCTATATCAAAAAATGCCCACCGCACATTTATTTGCAGTGAAAGTTTTTCATTTTTCATTTCTCAGTTACATTTGCGAGTGCAATCCCTTATTTTATTTTCGCAAAATTCACTACATCATTGTATAGCGGTTCACTTACCTTCCAAATTTCATATTATATCAAGTGCTTATAATCTCTGAGAATAAAGGTTCGGTTTATTGCTAATTGGCTATGGAACTCTAAAAAAGGATGTATCTTTTTACTAGTTTACAATTGACATATTTTGATTTGATAGAGCTCTGACCGATGGAATAAAACATTTTACAAATGTTATAAGTATAATATATACCTACCTAATGCATGCGATTTTTTTTGTGTGACAGTTTTGTATCGACTTCCATTTTTAAAGGATTTTTATATTACTTGTAGTTTTTGACGAAGTGAAAGCAAATTCTGTGATTATTAGGTAGATAGAAACATAATTAATAGTTTTGAATTGTTATTTTATATATAAAAAGCAGCTAAAATTTAAATAAAAGTAATAAACAATTTTTTGATGTAAAAAAATTTTTTATCTGTATAAATAAAATTTTTGGTCAACTTACTTGTTTAACTTCAACGTCATCTGACGATTTTACTCACAAAATTCGGCCGTCAAAAGCCAATCGAATATGGAAGCCGTTGATTGAATTGATTGAAAAAGAAATGGAGAGAGGGGTCGCGGGACCGAGGCTCTTCGGCCGCCGGTATTTTTATAGCCTGTACACGTCCCAGAACGCGCGGGTGACACATTCTCGTCGAGGTAACGTTTTTGCAGCGCCAACTTTCATTAGACACAGCGAGCCGCGGAGACCGAAGAGTCTCCTTTTAATAAATGAGTTATGCGTTTATATCCAAGATGGCCGTCCGTTTTATCGCGGGTGTCGAGAATGTTACGATGGCTGTGAGCTTTCTGTTGTGTCGTTTTAATGTTTAGAATAGCTACTGAATACTTTTTAAATTTGTCGATATTGAATTCTACTTTTAATGCATTACTTTTATTTCATTTTGTTTCATTAGTATTTAAGCGTAGCTATTTACTAAATACGTAAAATACTGGGACTTATACTTATGTAACGACAAATTTATTTAATATTTATAGATAGTTGTATTTAATTTGTATTTATTACTTGATTTAATTATTTGGGTACATAAAACTAACGAAAAACTATTTTATATTTAGAAATTTACCTATTTATATAATAATAATAATAATACTCAGACATTTCACACAGCGCCATCTAGTCCCAAAGTAAGCTGCATAGCGCTTGTGTTATGGGTACTAGACAACTGATATACTACTTATATACTTTTCTTTTGTAAATATATACATATTATACATAAACACCCAGACTCGGGACGGGAATCGAACCCGCAACCCCCGTTTTACTTTATTTAGTTTTTAAGTACTTAATAAAATTGTCGGCACATACCTAACAACAATAAGTAAAGTGTAACTACTCGTCTCATCAAGAAACGCAACAAGCCGACTGTGCATTGAAATCTAGTTCGTAATTGCAAAATAATAAGCGTTGGTCTGAAAATAAAATATATTGTATAAACCAGACTTATCAGAAATTGTGATATTGATGCGTTGATTGTACATAAAACGAGAAAAAATGAAAATATCAGTCGCACGCGGCAATCTGTAAGGCGATGTGAAGTGTAGAATTTATCAAAAATGTGGCGGGTATTTCCACATTTAGCGGGCACGTACGATCTTTTTTTGTCGCCTGTAAACGTTTACGAAGCTTGCAACTGTCAACTTTTCTTGTATTTATTTATTCATTCATACTTTTCTTGTACGTCTTTATTTGTGTTATTTTGATTTTTCGGTGTCTCTTACATGTAAATTAACAGGATTTTACTCAGCAATTCACTGAAAATTACTTGATGATGATACACGTACATAAGTAAGCACTTTAAACACCTATCAGCTAAGAGACGTCCTGCCGAGTGGTTTATTTTTGAAACGAGATTTATACTCCGAGACTCTTAGGAAATAAAATAATCACGGCGGCGCAGATTTGCATACAATGGTAAAATAATTTTACGCGCGTTTCGCCGCGGTTAATTCTACTTTTTATTCGGCCTTCCGCGCCCTATCTACGAATCAAACGGACTGTTTGCCGCACGATCATTTAAGTGTTAACATTTTTGCCAAGTTTGCCGAATGTTATTTATTACATAAAAAATATTTATTTGTGATTTTAAAGTGTATTTAGTTTTAGTATATAGTATAGGCAAATATTTGCGCTACAAAATAATATTTGAAATTCATATTTATTATTTTTTAACAATTATTATTATGTGTATACGTATTTTACTGTTTTAATGCATTGTACATTTACGGTACAAAGCCCATAAAAGCGAATCGGGCGGTCCGAGCTATGCCTCGAACAGACTGCGTGGCGAGGAGCTGTGCGAACCGAGCCACCAACAGTCTCTTTGGCGCCGTTTACGAACAAATACATCCGTTTGTCTGGGCTCGACATAACGTAACGTGATTATACAACGTTGATGCATACTGTAAAGTACATACATATTATATATCTTTTTCTAATTTTGAAAATTGTCATTTTCATTATAAAATTTACATTCAGGACAAACTTCCACCCGTCATAAATTCAGCACAAAAGTGAGAGCGACGGTCGGCTAACAACAAAAGGGCATGACTTTTCCCGCAAAAAAAGATGATCCTTAATCTGATTAAATCTCCATCGCAGAGGATGTCGGCCCGTGCAAGATTAATGAATATTTGTGCGAGGATTCCTGAAGCTGGGTTGGCACGTAGCTTTGTCATAATCATATTAGTTGCGAGCGGCCGGCTAGGCACGCACGCACCGCGTCGTTGTTGGCTACATACTCAATCGCAACGAGGGTACTCCTGTGAGTGTGCGTGACACCTCTGTTCCGTTGAAACTTTACGACGTGTCCGCGTAAGAGATACGTTATGTAACGAAAACCCGACGAATGTGGTAGTATTATGTTAGAAAACACTCTGCGTTACTTCAGTAGTGGATACTGCGACCGAATTGCGTCTTTTTTGAGTATTAACTAGTTTGTAATTTTATAAATAATCATAATCAGAGTTCTACGGTAAAATAAAGAAAAATGATCCCTCATTTAATTTCTTTCCGGTTCTTCAAATAAGCATAAAGTACTCTCATAACCGATGTTAGTTTGATTTCAAAACATGTCTTGTATAAAGATTTATTTGAATACTATACACAGTTTGGCCATAAATACTGTTACAATACAAAACAATATTACATTTGAATTTGGAACCTGTCATTCTCATATTAATATTCATAGATTTTTTTCATTTTCGCGCGAATCTTTGTTAAATATTCTTGTTAGGTATATTTAAATGGAGTGTGGTGATAAAGAGAACCGAATTTCTGTGATAGCATTACACAAAATAGGTATGAAGCCAAATGCGATTTTTGAAACTCTCCAACCTCTTGGTATTTAGTCGAATAGTTGTGTACCAGGCTATTCATAGTTGTAATGAAATGTCCTCTGTTTAAGACAAAAAAAAATTTGGCCGTCCACGTAGTATTCGTAACAAAAGGGTGATCAAAGCAGTGAAGTAAAGAATCTGAAGAAAGCCTATCCGAAAACAAAAGATTTTATTTAGGGAAATAAATATAACACCCAGAACTATGTCGTGTATTTTAAAATATGACTTAGACTTGCAGCTTATAACTGGTCGTTACTTAACCGATAATTTAAAAATGAATAGGGTATTGAAATCAAAACAACTTCTTGGGCGGTACGCAAAGGGAGGTCTCAGAAAAAATTATTTACTGACGAGAACAAGAAAGATATCGAGGAACATTATAATAAGCAGAATGACACTAGTTTATGCTCAAAGCTCTAAAGCAGCTTCTCGATTAGTCAGTAGAGTACAACGTGGGCATTATCCGGCTTCAGTGATAGTATGGTGCGGTGTTAGCTATCAAGGAGTGATTGAGCCATATTTTCGTGAAAAAGTTATCAAAACAATCGGCCTAGGTGTATTAAGATACGATTCTGGAAAAGGTAGTTAAGCCTTAAAGGTAGTTGGCTCTACATTCCTTTACATGTTGTGATCAGTTGTCGATTGACACACGCACTTTTTCCATAGAAAATGACTTAGACTTGCTTATAAGCTGCAAGGCTAAGTCATCTTTTAAAATATGTGACATGGTTTTGGGTGCTATATTCATTTCCCTAGATAAAATCTTTTGCTTACGAACAGGATTTTTTCGGATTCTTTCCTCCACTGCTTTGATCGTTTTTTTAGTAGTACGAATGCGACGGGAAGGATCTTTTTGTTTTAAATAGTCCGTTATTTAAACATTCGACTAATACCAAGTGGATGGAGAGTTTCAAAAATTGCATTTGGCTCCGTACCTACTTTGTGTAATGCTATCACAGCAATTCGGTTCTCTTTACCACCCTACTCCATTTTAATATAACAAGAATATTTAACCACGATTGGCGCGACAATGAAAAAACACTATGAATATTCATATGAGAATGACAGGTTCCAAATTCAAATGTAATATTATTGTTTTTTTTACTGTTGTTGCGACTGGCGAATTGTCGGGGCAGTTCGGGTCTACGAAGAGGAGCGAAAGACGGCCCGACGGCCCGAACAAACACTTCTAATTGAACTTCCGAAACAATCTCACGCGCTCGGAGTTAATTGCATCGCATTAATTATTTAATGCATTTATTATATATCTTTTGTAATCCAATATAAACCAGCAAAAACTACAGTCCACTTTCAATTTAAGTCCTTTAAGACCCTACAACTGTAACAGTATTTATGGCCAGACTGTATTTAAATGATTTTCAAAAAATTTTGATATTATTTGGTAATACTCCAATATTTAAGTGATTTAACTTAGCTACTACCTATGTTATGTTAGTTTAGAAAAAAAAGAGAAATACAAAATATCTCATCTCCCGCGCAGGTGCAGGTTTAAGGTTGAATAAGAAAAAGGCTTATAATAATAACTTTATAGGGAAAATAACAATTTCTCTATCATGTTCCGTTTCGCTATCTATAAACCAAATAATATTCAACGGTATAAGTGCATCAGGGTGTGATTATGTTGCGCACTAATGCTCTATTCATCCCGAATGACGAATGGTGTGGTTATGTACATACGTGCAATTGTACATGTTTAATTTTATGCCTTCTTTTATCGCACAAAGAAGTGGACCTGATCACACGAAGGAGAAGATGGAACTATTCTAAAGTACCTAACCAACTACTAAATAATTACGAATACCGCTTCTTATCAATATAGGTTAGGTTAGTTAGGTTATCAATATAGTTACATAATATTATGATTAGGAACAATGTCATGAAAACCTTAAAAATTGCTAATGGTGTGAAATCTGCGATTCTGGTGATAATTGGGAGTATTTTATGTTCTTACTGCTAATTTTTAATCAACTTCAAAAAGAGGAGTTTCGTTTGTTTGAATTTTTTTTTATATACTTTTACTTGATTCAGTAACTGTAAAATTCAATTATATAGATATATGTATCGTATTTATAAAGTTATTTTTGAACTTGAGTTTTTATTAGTAAAGTTATCAGTTTTATTATTTTTAAGACAATTTAATTTTGTTCTTAAAAAGTTTTAGAGTACTGTAATCTTGATTGTAATTTTATTTTAAATGTAAGTAATTGTTATTTTAATTATTAAGTAATAAAGGTCTATTGTAAACATCTAATTTTAATTCTCTGTTTGTTGTACACAATGTTTGTACCGTATACATGGCGAAGAGATACGAAACGCGTTAATATAAGTGTTTTCACCGCATGAATTATACATTGAATTGTGTCCTAGCGAGCTCTATCTCGTGTACGGCGGGTGCATCGGACACATTATGCTATAAACTGAGCTAGATTTTTATTACATCTTTAAAAAAAAGCTTAAGATTTGTTTTTATCTTTCAGCTTCTTGCAAATGAGTGAACAAAGGCGTTCGAGATTATTATTATGGTAATCAGAGATACGCACTTTTCATCAATTTACTCATTCTGTCGAATTAATAGTTTATCGTCAACAGCTTATTTTTTGACAAATGATCAGCAGTGATCATGTGAATTATGGGTGTGATTACTATCAAAAGTATGGATATGACCGAAAATTCCCGGAATGTCCCAGGATTCGGTTCCTTAGTAACGTCTGTTAATTGTAAATACATTACTAGTTTTCGGAACGAGGATTCTAATACAAAATCTTTCTCTATAAAATCTATGTTGCACTTATAAAAATTAACGACAGAAAATAGGTTACCGAAATAAGTAAAAAATACATATTATGATTCTCGGACTTCTACTTTTCTCAAAAATAAACAAAATTTAACAAGTTTTACTAAACAATCGAATAAAAAATTCCAGAAATTTTGGGTCTTACCCATACTTTTGATAATAATCACACCCACGATTCCGATCATTTGTGATCACTGATCAGGCTACAGATTTAGGACACATCTAGATCCTATTTGTACGTTTGTACACAAATGTGGATTTTCTAAAATTAACCCGTTCAAAATGTTGCGACGGCTTCAATACTAAACCGTTGCATCACTGAAGTTGTTTGGAATTTCGAGCTTTTCTGAGGAATTTTGATTCGGAAACTAATATTAAGCTCCTTAACTATCATGGTTACAATCAATTTGGTATTTTTGTATTTTTAGTGAACTCCATAAACAAAGTCGTAAAAGAATCAATTGAGGTTTGTAGAAGGTCCGTAAGAAATTAAACGTGAGAATGTATTGTTTCATACAAGCGTGAAGAAAATAAAAATCGATGTTTGCGTTTAACCAACTCTCACGTCGTTTTCGACCTGCTTAGTGAACATAAATCGCATTAAATAAAAGAATTATTTACGGCGTCAATATCGCAAAAACGCACTCGAGTTTATATATACGACTCCCGCTGGTGAACAATGCATTATTTTCGATTAAACGTAATGAAAAGTACAAACAAGTAGTAATAAGTTAAATGCGCTTTAAAACTAAAAATAATAAAAGTTAACTTTCGCAATTAAAAATAATTACTTAAAATTATTATAATTCTTACGTACATTTTAAAGTATTATTTTTAAAATATAATGGAGGAAAAATATTATTGGAAATAATCTTTAGTGGTTAAGTGTAGTGTGTCTCGTAAAGATATAATGCATAGTGTTGTGATATGTAAGTGGTATTGACGTTAGAGCTTATAAACTAGGAGAGTTATATGAAGGTAATTAATTATAAGATATGGTTTGTGGCGGCAATAAACCCAGTTCATCAATGATTCAGACCAGCAAACAAAGCGCGCGTGCTCTACGGGCATTATCCGCCATAAGACATCATAAACGGGGCACCATCATCTGGGCTTATAAAAAATTCATGCTCATCTCACATTTCGGCGCCCCTCTTAATTTCGCGTGAGCTTCTTCTAGGTTCGTGTAAAAACTTCGGGTGTCTTTTTATGACTTTTACTGCGGTATAATTGGGGAGGGGCGAGTAGTAGCGTCCCCGAGGTGACATAAATACACCCCCTCCCCCTCGCACTCAACCACCCCTGACTTAATCTCGTGTAAGACTGTACCTGCACCATACGGAAGTAGTTCACATTAAAGCGTCTTGGCAACTACAGGATGAATTTGTTGCAAAAAGTAAGTGCCTTTGCCAATCCAATACTTTACTAGAATAATTGTTAAACATAGATTTACATACCTGTATTACAGTACACGGCTAACTAATGTTTATATTGGTAATAATCATAATTGTAAATAGGTATATGTAATATATCATAGGTTATTAGGTACCTTCTACATCTTATTTATATGAAATCTATTAACATTTGAAACATTATTCACATATTAGTATTCAAAATATTCAAATAAAGAGAATACATATACATATTAAGTGTAAAAGTCTATTAGTAGAGAAGTATGTCCCATGTGAGTGTATTGCAAATGGGTTTTATATGTTCTTCAGTATAAAGTTTACAGTTCAAAGAAAAATAAGTGTACCTGAATATTGATATTAATTTAAATATTACCTAATATAATTAGGGTGATGACTGATGATTCCATCATCATTTTTATATCTATACTATTAAAATAATATATAGGTATGTTTATTTAAAATAAATGATATCAACAGAAACTATACTTGATTTTAATTAATAATCCAAATGTAGATGATTACTTTGATTACGAAAAAAAAGTAGGAACGAATAAATAAAATAGGCACTACTGAAATACTACAAAAAACTTTTTACATAACTAAGTTAAAGGAAAATGTAAGTTATCGCTATTTTAACTTTAAGTAATATAGATTTGATGTTTTCAATATCAAAGAAAACATGATCTTTGAAATGCGATTTCAATTTTATTAGAGGCACCACTGATGCGCGACGCGGTGTGGAGCGGCGGTACGTATATATTTTTGTATGTACACGTACCAATCTGTCGCTGTGTGTTTATTTGCAAATTCTGAATAGCTTTCAATATGTAGAGAAGCAAGAGTGACTCCCGCCTGTCGATCCACTTCAATATCGCACCGTGTATCCGTCACGGAGGCGACATGCCATTATTCGGCGCGACAATCGACTCACAGGAGCAACCTTCTCTAGGACACCGCATGATAGATGAGCCGCACAAAAAACATATCCGTAATTGAGATTTCTATTACTAAAATTGAGAGCGACCGATCAGTTTTTTCATGTTTGTTTACATAATGTGAGTGGTGACAGCGCTATCGTCTTTCTGAAGCCGCCGCGGACATCAATTTGTATATTGTCATTATTAGATTTGGGGCGGAAAGTTCGGGTGCGTACATCCATCATGGTGTGACGGGCGGCCGGTCCGATATCGCGCCTAATACGTATTGATTTCCCACTTAGCGTTTTTCTTGGGAATCGCGGCGCTCCACCCTTCCGTCGGCCGGAGGCCTAACGAGCTGTTTGTCCTCCACTCACGGCAACTAGGGCACGTCGTCGCTTACTACGAAGTCAGTGACTCGCACGACGCTGCCCACGTTCATACTTCGGGACAAGATAACAATCATACCTGCAAAGATTTCATACGAAATCTTTACAGAGATTTAGTGTGGTTAAGGTTTATTGAACTATATATTGTTGATACCTTACCTTACTCAATCCTGACCTCGGCAACTTTCGTCAATTTTTCTAGCAATTGTCTGTGGTCAGTGTTTCGATAAAATATTATGGTTGTTTTATATTTATTTAGATATTTATATAGTCCTTACATCATTATGACAGCTATTTATTTGCATTAGCAAGTAATTCTAATATATTACCTTTACATTATTACATTACAAAGTTTCGATGGGGCAGTTTTTCTATTCATCTTAGTGACGACCCATAGAATTTAGAACTATTTCAGGCTGATCCCAATATTGTTACGTGCATCTTACATCTTCGAATAGTATAATCAGTATAGCATATAGCCTAAATTAAAAATAAATTGTAAGTTCATTAAAGTTATTAAACCAATTACCTAAACCAGAAAATCAGTTACAGATGTGAAGGCATATGAGAATTGAGTGATACATAAGGTACTTACATTTGCCTAAATACTGAAGAAAAAGATTGCGTCACCTAGGTCCCCGAAAAGGGGGGGGGGGGGGGGCCCTGTTGGGAGGCGAGAACAATGGTTTCGGTTCTCACACGTGTGGAGGATTATTTGCATTCGGAAATAAATAGAGGAATGATAAAAGAAAGGCGCGAGCGAGGACCCGCCGCCCCGAGTAGGGTGTGGGAACTAGGAGACTAGGAAGGGGGTTGTGCGCGGTAAACTTGTGCAGAGAGAGGGGACTCGTTACGCGAACAATGGAGAAATAATGTACAGATTGCAGTGAGCAATGCGCCCAGTGCGACTCAGGTGTCTCACTTTTCTGTGTGGACATCACGCCTCCATTTGATACATTTGTCGTAGGTAGCAACTTAAAATACACAGTGCACCAACATTTATTATTGGACAATTATGTACATTAAATGCGTCCATTCATACTGACAATGAGTGAGGATTAATAAAACGATCCGCATTCATCACGGGTACAAATAGTAATAAAACTTTTCATTAACTTCATGGCTCCAACTAAGTGTAAAGCGACGTTGCGCAATCGTAAACAGTTTTAATGGTAACAGTAAGCCGGGACAAGGCGAGGCCGAATCGTTTAATAAAGGATGCCTTGATAGGAAGCGCAAGCAATCACAACACAATCACCCCATCCTCGCGTGACACCGAAATCGTCCTCGTTCATAAGTATAAATTAATCCATTTAGAGCGGGCGACCGGCACCGACCGCGCTCGACGATTAACGGAAGCGTCTACTTAACTAATTTAACCCCGGGTGGTTTTAACAGAATGGATAGCAGTGATTACGGTGCGGCGGTAATCTCGTGTGACACTCGTCGAGCTAAGATGCGCGAGCGCAGTTACAGTGTACATAACAATCAAATGTAATTTGCAATAGATCTGTATAACTCTTATTGAACCAATTCACTAACTACAAATTGTTCCAAATGATCCAGAGCAAAAAGAAGACATGTTTCATTTGAAATTGAAATATAGTGAATTACCTACATTCGTTGAAATGAGTTAGTGAAGAGATCTAGTTACCTACCGTCATAAGGTTAGATTCCTAACCTTTCAGCATCAGAGAATTATATTCTTCTCATTTTATATAAAGTTTACACCTTATCATGAGTTTGTACACTATTCCTTCTAGTGCCTACAGGAAACATGTATTTTATGTATATAATTTGTCATATAAATCCATTATTTGTTGCAGTTGTTATGAGCATAGCGCGCGAAGCTCATGGTAGGGGTTCTGACGTTATACATATCATTGATTTAGAACTTATTTTTCATATTGATCTTAATTTTTCTAATGTCCAAAAGATTCATACAACTTAAAAGTGTTGTACGTAATTCTCGTCCGTACCTATTTAGTAATACATAATACGTAATTAGACGTATATTTTCTGTAACATTCTATAATGGATAGAGGTGTACTAATATGGCTGTAAACTACATTACAGTTTAACTATCTGGTGCTAGATCTCTGTTAACTCTAGTCAATTACAACAATTAGTTTTATAATGAGATAAACCAAGCGATTCATTACAAGTTTACTTTAGTAATAACCGATAGCTAAGGCCAGGAAACCGTAACCCATAATTTCATTCTAATGAAATTCATTCTTTATTATGCAAGAGCGAGAGCTTGTGCGATAGTCAAATGTCTGTAATCCTGCAAGCCCGCGACATTTTAATAACATTGATCAAATAGAACAAAAGTATGTGGACCGAGCACTCGACAGAGATGAAAGTTAAAAGGGTCGCGTGGGGGTTTCTAGGGAGTCAGAGTGGGTAGGAGTGGGTTGAATGCCTTATTCCCTCCACAATTCAGAGGTATTTCATGTTCTTCATACGCAAATATATCCTCGTTACGGAGGCACACGTGGGTCTCCGATTGCGTGCGCGCCTCGGATGAAAAACCCCCGGCAAGTGACTGGGTGATGTCTAGATTGGGGGAATTGTCTCGGGAAGGAAAATTGGATCCAGCAATCAAACGACGTCTCAAAACAAACGTGACATCGTTATTGTTAGTGACTTTGATTCGACACAACGCTTTATTGGCCAATTTGTTGCTACTTTATTACGTTATAGCAAGATGTTAAATGCCGTTTAGAATGAGCTCAGGCAAGTAGATTATTACCTACGAACATAATATGTCAAGAATCGAACATTTTTAAGAAATCAATTTTAGATCAAAGGTGAGATATGAGACTTTAGATTTTAAAACGAAATAAGCATTGACTGGTAAACGCAACACAATTATTCAATACTAGTTGCGGCAAGCGGTTTCGCTTGTGTTAAATTTGGTATTTTTCGGGTATAGAAAGCAACCAAGAATACTCTCTAAAAATTCCTCTACCCACCAATGAAAATTCTGTCGAAACGAACAGAAAACAAATACAGTGGTGGTCACATAATTAAAGACATCTTCTATTTAACCTACAACTTTATTGATAGTATTATCAATAGTGGAGATAAGTTTCTACTTTTATTACTATTAATCATTACATGAACACCACATTATTAAAATGAAGACAATGAAGACTTGTATTTAGCAACAGTTGAGACCTTATTCGTTTTTTTAAAAAATCACAAACTTTTTTAATATACTTGCTGCTGGCCACCTAATTAAAGACAGTTTATGTTTCATGTTCTTAATTTAATATTTAAAAAGCAGCCCTCTTATCTTTTCAATTTTACCTGTAATTATTAAGAAAGGCGCTTAAAGCAAAAATTACCTTAACTTTATCTCAAAATTAATATAATTTTCATCATTTTTCTATGAACTACTTATGGGAAAAAACAAAAATTGCAATTCCCATCCTAGGAAGATCATTCTTAATTTTTATGACAAAGGTTGGTCATACAGAAAAACTGGAAATCACTTGTGATGCTCTAAAGATATGGTCATTAATGCTACCAAGCATTTGAAAAAGTTTAATATATCGGAAAAACCCTAGGATCCCTAGGATAGGATTGGAAAATGTACCATGAGAAGACTCAAGAAATATAAGACATAATAAAACAACCATTCAAATGATCAGGCTTATTCGTTTGGAATAATTTGGTAACAGATAGTCAAGAGGTGTGTCGGCAAGAACAATTAGAAGGCAATTATGTGAGGCAAAATTTAGAAGAATATATTGCAAGGGGCCACTTTTAAAATAAGTAAATATCAAAATTAGATTAAAGTTTGCTAAAAAATATAAAAATTGGACAACTTATGTGGAAAAATTTCGGATGAAACGAAAATTAATATGATTAATTCTGACAGAAAACATTACACGAGACGTTCTCCAAATAAAGAAATGGATCACAAGTATTTGAAGAAAACAGTCAAACATGGTGGAAGAAATATCAAAGTTTAGAGCTGTTTTTCCAGACATGGTGTTGGACCTGTCAGGAAAATTGTAAGTAATATGGACAAATTCTAGTACAAGAATATTTTAGAGGAAACTATGTTACCCTGTGCCGAGGAAAATTTGCCGGTGGTTTGGACTTTCTAACAATACAATGATCCAAAACATACAGCAAAAGTGGTTAAAGACTTTCTACAAAGGCAATCAGTAATAGTCTCAGATTTGCCTCCTTCTGTATAGGGGCCAATCCCGACATCAATCCTGTTGAAAATTTGTGGTACCATGTAAAGAAATGGTGGCCACAAAACATATCACTAACATTCATCAAGTTTATATGGCTTTTAAAGAAATATAGGAGCAAATTCCAATATATCGATAATGGAATTGTAACAAATTGATCTTCTCAGTGCCAATGCTATTACAGGCTATTATTGTTGCTAAAGGACATGCAACAAAATATTGATAACTTACATAATGTGTTTAAAATATGTCTACAATCAATTATAATAAACTTCGTTTTATTATTAACTTAATATTTACGATATTTCATTTTTCTCAATTAGTTAGTATGTCTTCAATTAAATCCGAATAAAAATGCAGGAGGTCTTAACTTTGTCGAAAATATTTAATTTTAATGTCTCACTATGCTTATCTACGGAGCGAAAATGAGTGGTAGCAGAAGCCAAGGAAGACCAAGGCTGACTTATGAAGATAGAATAGCCAGTGTTAACTGACGCAAATGTAAAAAGCACTCGTATACTTGGGCGAATTTGTGAATGATGAGATTTGAGGAGAGGAAGGAAGTATGTAAGGACCATGAAGCTTGCTGCTCTGTCCTCTGACTACCCCGTTGGGGTTACAGCACGACGATATGTATGTACGTACTATGCTTATACAAATGATTTAAATATTGTCGCAGGTTCCTATTGCATTAAAGTAAAAAATAAATATTCAAAAATTTTAGTTAACTTAATATCCCCCGAGTGTCTTTAATTATGTGAAGCCACTGTATATCAATGCTAAAGAAATTTTTGCTGTTCATGAAAAGTGTGAATCTTTCATTATTATGGAAAATTATTTATCACAGTAACTTACAGAGCAATAAGCCCATAGATGACGCTTTGAGTAATTTTATAATGGAAACAAGCATGCCAAAATGTTAGCGGGTACGGGACGTGTGTTGTGATTTGATGTATGTTCACATTGAAATTGGATATTGAGTATTTGAGAGATTAGAGGCGAAGAACTGTGAGTGTGGTTGCCGTTTAAGTAATTATATAACTCAAATATAGGCAGTCATGAAGTGATTTGACAGATGGATGTTTTAAAACATACATATATGTTTATTATGCACCAGAACAAAATAAATTCAATTAATTATTTCATTTTTTATGATTTACCTACTGTTTTTTCATAAACAGCTTTTGTAGTTCTCAATTTTTTATTGTAATTTCATTATATTCCCAAATGTCACACAGATTTTTACCACTTGAAAAGAAAATTTTTGCACACAATTATAAATTATATCTAATTATACATGATATAGATTTAAAAGATCTGCTTTAGACTGAGATTTTCATAAGACATATACATATAGATAACTTAACATACAACATTTTCATTACAAAAAAAGCTTCAAAGTATTTCTCTATTAATATTATAAAAATGTAAAATTGTGTTTTTTAATCCTGCAAAAACTAGTAATCAAATCTTGAATTTTGCATACTGAGAGGCTGTACATCTGGTCGAAATATAGATTCCATATACTCGTATCAAAGTAACCAAAGCTGAGGGTAAAAGCTGAATTAAATAAATTACTAAGAAGTATGAAATTAATAAAATGTATACTTGAATAACTAAAACTCATACTACCTATTTGAACAAATTGATATATTTCTTTAAGTAGTATTCTGATTTTTACAATGTCCTAAAAAATTATTATTTGGACTAATTGTACAAAGAGGCTTTAATTGTGCATTAAAGTTTAAAGCACACTATTTATAAAAGACGCTTACCTCTGTTTGATCAAATTCTTCAAGATGCCTGTCATTTATTTGTTTTTCATAAAGCGCTCGAGCAATTGCACTTCTAGGGCGATATAACCCATTTAATCCAGAACTGCTAGCCATTTTGTTGTTAGTATCTACTTTCATACATAATTTCTGATTGTAGGTATGTACATCTGACTGTTTATCTTCTTGACAGGAAAGTTGGTAATCCCTTGAGTAATAAAGATCGATTTTTGTGCATTTACATTTCGTTAAAATTACTGGTGCCAGACTAATAATAGTATAACACGTAATACGAAAAAATAAAGGCATTTGATAATGTTTTGGATTTCCTCACCTATTTCTGTTTTCCTGTTTTAACAATTTCAATTATAACCTCGAATGCTACACTAAGAAAAAATTTATAACCGTTCAACGAACACATTAATTAAATGATTAGGAATGAGGTAAGGTGTTGAAGTATAATCATGTTTAACTTATACGTTACATTGCTAAAAGTAAAATCAAAACAAATTGTTTTCAAATTATTTGTCGTCAATGTCAAATTTTAGTTAAATATGAGGACGGTAGAGGGCGGTGTAAACCATCACATGTGGAGCGTTTGTGAAGATGGTTTGCGTATTTACTATATTACATGTTTGGTATGATTATATTAACTTTCTGAAGAGTGTGATATAGGTAATTATTTTATTATACTAAGAATTATGTAACTATTGTTTTATAAAATGTAATATCTCCTTATTAAAATATAAAAATATGATATTGAAATTTCCCCGCTGATATGTAAGTTTATACACTTAAATTCTTGATCATATGTATAATAATTACTTCAATTACGTGACTAATGACTGCCTATTTACATTTTTTATTTAATGTTTTTGTTTCTTTCACTTTACCTACTAGTTTTATTTCAATTTAGAGGTTATATTGTGTAAGAATTAGGCCACTTATTGTAAGTACCCAGGCCGTACCCAGGTTGTGCAGAATGATATTTCTAAGTAATGAGAAAGACATTTTTAATAACAATAATATTCCGTACTTAACAAATAAAATCTTAGTATGGTGATAATTACTAACCATTTGTTGTTTCGATTCAACGGATGCCCTCGCAACAATTTCTCTGAGTACAGAATTCATCATCTTTACTTTCACTTCAATAAATAATTGATTCTTAAAATCCAAAATAGGCGATTTAGCACTAAAGGAATATTTTTACACTGTTTACAGGGCCATAAATGCAACTGTTTGGTTAAAGTTTCGGATGTAATTATAGGTGAAAGGTAATTTTTATTTAATATACTTAACGTGAACTACGAGATCTGAAACTCGGTTCGGCCTTGGCCGTGACCGTCCGTTCACTGTCACACCGCTGCGCATGACCACCTCCGATGGATTTGGATGTCGCGTCGGCAATTCAAAAAAGAGCTAGCTAAATTATTTGAAGTAGTAAAAACTGCATAGAAATTATTCATCCATTTACTTCACTCATTTTTTTTCAAAATTTATTGATAACAAGATAGTTTTTAATCCCCGATGGAAAAGAGAGAAAAGGTTGATGCTGTTGTTTCTTTGTTCAAAAGTTGAAGTTTTCGAGAATGTTCTTAGCTATGTTCTGAATCTTATATAATATGTGAAGGGGTTTTATGCACTGTTGTACCTAAAAATTTCGAGTTTGATTTCTGTTGTCAGACGCAAGTGACGCACGTGACGCATTAAATTATTTATTATAACTCATATTAGGTACATAATAATTATTATGTATTATTTTATATAATTTAGGTCCTTAGGACTCCGAATCCCATCAACTGGTTTCTGATATTTATAAGACACTGGTCGAGGCTTCGGGAGGCCACTGCTGCCAGTTTCTTCCGCCAACGAACCAGTTTAGCTATTCAAAGAGATAATGCTGCCAGTCTGCTGGGCACCGACAGCTTTCTAAGCGGCAGTTATAAGGAAGTCTAGTATTTAAGATAATGTGTAGTTTTAAGTTTGTAAATATTAACGTCAGGATATGTATGTACTTTTTTGTTATTAATAAACTTTTATAAAAACTAATAATTAAAAATAGGTAGGTACTAGTTCTCTTTCATTTATCTTAACTTTAAAAAAAACCTCACACATTAGTGTTTCACTGTTATCTGCTCTCAAGTTAGAAAGCAAATTAATAAATGTATTGGAAATTGCCGTAAAAATAAGAAAATCCTATAACTACAAGAAGTCTTAGCAGTCCCTGACGAATTTAATAATTTCAGTCTTCCAGGGGGCAGATAAAAGTGAAATATGTCTAATTATGTATCGTCAATTAAGGCAGTTTGTTATATTTACCTACCACTTGCCTATCACTGACTTGTATTATGAAAAATCGTTCTTATCAGAAATTACTGCAATTTTTAGATATTTCATAGACACGTTGGTAGTTTTGTTGGGGACTTTTTGGCGGGAACGGGAGAAGTGAGGTTATCATTTTTTTAGATTTTCTATTTTTTACATTTTTAGGAGTTTTAAAGTACAACAGTGATAGCATATTGTGTTTTAAAGTTCTGTGTAAGTGACAAGAATGGAGGAGATCTAAATAAACATGTGTAGCTGAAGTTTTCGCGCTCTTCCAAGAAGTCCTTTATAACTTCAGTAAAGCCTACTATCACTTTACTGGAGGAGATTTACGATAAGAAAGAACTAATTTACTTGTGATTCTACTTATTCTGTGTCTGTATACTAGTTTGTGTTAATGCGTGACATTGGCAAATGCGCTTATCATCTACTGAATTTTTTTCTCGCTTTACTTGACGTTGGCAATGTACTCACGTACGGTGCCATTTAAAAAAAAAAAATAATAATAAAAAAAAACTAGTTGGTAATTGTGGTATTCGTGGTACACTAACTTGTCGCAACAGATTTTGGTCTAAATTTTCATTGTGCTTGTGAATTTACTTGGTGGAGGTACGAGAATTGATACATATTAAATAAAACATCCTTATGAAAACGTGAAGATACTATTATGGCCGTTGCTAAACAATTTTAAGAGGCATAGCTACCTAATTATAGTTGAGTTTAGGTAAAGTCGCCACAATTTGTATAGTGGCATCTTTACCTGTAGCTAGGGTTGACTCTATCTTTTACCCGATTGCCTACATAGATGATGGTGTGGTTTTATTTATATATTTATTTTTAGGAGAACTTATGGACAATTATGACTTATATAACACACTTAAGTTTCTAATAATAATATTAATATTAGAGAGCTAATAACTATATAAGTATTAGCTTTCTATGCATTTGGCGGTGGGAGTTCGTTTTTTCATTTTAGATCAATTAAATATGGCTCGTCCTGTACTCAAAAAACGGAACCGAAGAAGATTAGCAGCAAAGGCCTATAAAAACTATTCTGAAGAGATGCTTACCCTTGCAGTGGAAATGGTTCATAACAAAAATGTGTGATCTTACGATAAAGAGAAACAATGCGAAAGACCACGTCGTACAATAGAAAGACCAAGACCAATAAATTTACATGCCAACGGTCCACGATACCGATTTACAAAGGAAAAAGAGCACAATTATAAAGCTTGAGAATAGTAAATTACGAAACGGAAGGACGAGAGAAAGAACGACGTCTAGAAAAAATTGTTATAGAGATTGATACAAAAGAGAAATAGGAAATAGGTCAATGAATTGACAGGTCCGAAATGAAAAAATAGATAAAGGGAAATAAAATAAAGAACAAAAAATAAAACAACGCGTAAATTATTTGAGTACCAAGGAGAAAGAGCCTCTATTACAGGAGACTAAAAATTAATTATTTGAGAAGACACAAAGCCAAAAGTTTAGGTATTGGACGATATATTATCTTGGTAACATTTGAAAGCACCAAAAATTCTAATAAGTTTTTAAGTTAAGTTTCTAATATGTTGACCAACTGACTGACTGATGTCCATATAAAAACCGATGTGAAATTTTATATTTCGACGTCAAATTTAAATACAAACTTCAAATAATAATTTTAATTGTAATTTACTCAGAAATAAACATTCAACAACATTTGAACATGTCGTTTTAATAAAATTAATTAATTATGAAAAATACCTGAACTAATAAACATACTTACATTTTTATGGTGAGATAAGCGTATTTTTGAAAATCTAAATATCTAAATCTAAATCTCTATGATGGTATGGTATGATAATAATGTGTACGAGAATGGTATCGAAATAACATTTTCAAAAAAACTTACATTTTTTTGACTAATGGCAGCCCTGGTTATAAAATAAATTAGTGCGAAAATTTCAGTGGAATCCGTGTTGTGTTAACTTAACCGTTTTGTCAGTCTTGGGATATCGTTTCGTCAGTATAGGTATAGATTTTTTATTTATATTACCTATATTACACATACTAATCGTTATGGAGAACGGAAATAGGAATGGTGTCCTTACCAATTTCAATTTCAAAGACTTCATTTTCCATAAAATGAATTATACGGTATTTCTCCATTAAATACCGTATAGGTACAGTCGCCACTTTTGTAGTTTCTTTACCTGTATCATGTTTTAGGTGCTAAATGCATTTTAGTAATTTTGCAAGTAAGGGCGCGTTTATTTGACGCGAATTTCGTCGGGCCGATACAACGCGGTCGCCGCGCGGTCGCCGCACGGACACCGCGCGGCCACCGCGCTATGACCGCGTTCTAGAATCCGCGCTGTACAGCAAAATAGACTCTATTTATTTAACAATTGCATTTTAAACTAAATGAGTAATGAAATAACAACTTCACTCGGCCATTGCTAGCTGTTTTGGATTCATTCAGTTAGTCAAATTTGGGAAAAAAATTGGAAAAATTTCAAAAATGGAAAAATATGGGAAAAATATGGAAAATTTGAATGGCTCATTACTATGTCCGTGTAATCGAAGCCGCCCCTGTCTTGAAATGAGCTTTTGATCCACATTAGTTTAAAAATTGAATGTGTAAAGCATAATATGACATTTTCATTGTACACAAAATGTTGTTAAAAATACAAGAAGTGCAAAACAATATATTTTTTATATAAATAAATAAGTAACAAATATATCCGCGCGGTTGGGAACTACCCGACCGCGCGGTTGCCGCGCAGTTGGGTAGTTCCCAGCAATTTGAACGTTGTTGCCTGGCGAATAGAGTTTACATTCGCTTTTAATGAATACACGAAAATGTCAACCACGCAAAAAAGGTTTCACGTCGTGTGTCTACGCTGTAAAAGAAGGTGAGTATTTTTGAAGCTACAAAAAAGTATAACACTATGTGCAAGTATATGATATGTATCCATCCATGTATATGTTAAAATATGTTATACACTTTTTTAGACTCACGGTTTTTATCCATTATAACAATGAATTAACGGGTTCTTACCGTAATATTAAATATTTTTGAGTTTCCCGATATTTCGATGCTGTTGCAAGCACCATGTTCACGGATTAACTGGCGAGACTGCGGGTCATATTTCAATCTACCTTCTTTCTGGCTCGTAGTTGTTATATTTCACCATCACTACCGGAACTCACTCGATAGTACCCTCGATAGTACACACTCACTATATTGTCACGATGTTTAGTAATCGCCGGCCCAATTGTCCTTAAGCCTACCACTGGATTTCATATATTGGACAATTTAAACTCGTCCCTACGATTGAAGTTCTTGTTGCGAGAGATTTCAATGGTTTCTTTGACCATTCTAAGTATGTAACGGCGTTCTGTCGACAATATTTGTGGCTTGTGAAATTCGATCCAGTGAGTAGGACCTGCCTCCAGTATATGTTGTGCAATAGCGGACTTCTGCACGTCATTATTCTTCACCGCTCTAATGCGCTCCTTGATACGACGTGAAATAGAACGCTTGGTTTGTCCGATGTAAGCACACCCGCAACTACAGTCAATGTTATACACACCAGGATTTTCAAAAGTAAAATTATCCTTCGGTGAAGGCAGATGTGCGATTTTCTTTAAAGGAGTGAAGACAGTTTTTATCGAGTTTCCTCAATAATTTTGTAACTTTATCTGTCACTCCCTTAACATATGGTATGTTGGTTGACATTCTACACTTAGAGCAGATTTTTCTCCATGACTTTTAGCCATTGACTTTATAAATAACTCCAAAGCCAGAGGCTGTGTCCGAGCAGCAACGGTGAGAATCTAAATCAGATAAGCTGACTCACCTGCGCATATGACACATTTATTATCAGTTAAGCTGATCGGTCTCCATTTCATTAGAAAACAGCACCCACACATCTATTTTTCATCTGATGTTATTTGACTCACTTCGTAGTACGGGACAGGCTGTCTGAAGTTATGAAATCTCTGCTTTTATCATTATTTTTCATTTTATTTCCCTACTAGCGGTACCCGCGACTTCGTCCGCGTGGCAAATTTTTGCGTGACTTTTCAGGATTACTGAGGTGACCCGAGATACCTATATTGTTAGAAAGGTCTTAAAAAAATTTATTTTTTAGGGGGTCAACTGAGGAAGCGTGCTCGTCGCGACCCCTGCCAACCCTTTTCAGGGCTGCAATTCCTCTTCTGTGCATACCATGCGGGACAACGGCAATGATAATGTTAGCGACGTACACCGGTCTGTCCCCGCTGGTGTATGCAGAGTGCAGTTCGGCGTTGGGGACCGCCACCCAACACGCTGTGCACCTCGCGGCGGGAAGTGGAGGGAGGAGTGCAGAGTAGCTGCGTGGAATGTGAGAGATGGGATTGAGGAGAAGATGAATGAAGTGATTGATATTATGGAAGAGAAAAGATTGGATGTGTCATGTTTGAGTGAAACCAAGCGAGGCGGCAGTGAACTTGCCGACTTGCCCGGAGGAGGCATCGCTTTGTGGTCAGGGGTACCACAAGGAGATAGGGGATGCCAAGGGGTAGGCGTTTTACTGTCCTCTCGTATGGTTAATTGTATGACTGAGTATGAATGTGTAAATCCCAGACTGCTCTGGGTACGCCTCAAGATTGGGTTGACAAGAATTTTTGTTTTGGCAGTATATGCCCTAGTGTCCTCTG
Organism: Zeuzera pyrina; assembly: GCA_907165235.1. NCBI lineage: Eukaryota > Metazoa > Arthropoda > Insecta > Lepidoptera > Cossidae > Zeuzera > Zeuzera pyrina. The sequence continues at coordinate 9,507,732 of OU015629.1, forward strand.
TCGGTTTGGCTGAACTAGAGCAGTTCTGGGAAAATGTTAGAGAAGTTCTAGCGACGGTTGAAGAGAACGAAAGAATTGTTGTGTGTGGAGACATGAATGGATGGGTTGGGACAGCTCGAACAGGATTTGAGTCTGTCCTAGGCAAATATGGAGATAAGAGAGTGAATGATGCTGGTAAGATTGTGTTAGGACTGTGTATGGAAAAGGATCTTTTTGTGGCTAATACCATGTTTGGGCACAAGAGGATCCATCAGTACACGTGGGAAAGAAAGGGTGCGAGAAGTATGATTTATTTATTCCTGGTGGATAGCAGACTTAAGAAGCAGGTAATGGACACAAGAGCGTATAGAGGAGCCGATCTCGGGACGGACTACTTTCTGGTGATAATCAGAATAAGGGGTCTGTTCGCAGCATGGCGACATCGCGTAGTGTCCAAACCTGCAGCGGTTAGCCGCATTAAAAGCCGGAAACTGGAAAGGGTATTATCCAGTAAGCTTGATGGTAGATTGAAAGTGATGAGCGAGGATGTTGAAGAATGCTGGCAGAACCTTAGAGATAGTATGATTGAGGCTGCGAAAGAAGTGTGTGGAATGAATAAGATTGGGAACGGCAAAAAGCGTGATGTGTGGTGGGATGATGAGGTGAAAGTGGCTGTGTATAAGAAAAAGAAAGCATGGCGAGACTACCTTGCTACTAATGACTGTGGTATGAAAAATTTGATGAAAGACTGGTATAAGCTGCAGAAAGCAGAAACGAAGGCACTAGTGAAAGAGAAGCGTGAAAGGTGTAGGGTGTTAGATGAAAACAATATGTCGGACAACTTGGAGGAAAGTTCCAAATTATTTTGGAAAGAAGTACGTAAGTACCGAAGTGGTCCGGCACCTTGCAGAATGAATAAAGTGCGTTCGAAAGAAAACAACCTGCTTACAAATAAAAAGGATGTTCTGCAGCGATGGAGTGAATACTATGGAGAACTGTATGAGAGTGGCGACTCCGTCTCTGATACTGAGAGCGATTCTAATGAATTGCCACACTCGGGCCAGGGTCTGGAGGATGCCATTAGTATGAAAGAGATTGAGAAAGTGATAAGAAGTTTGAAATGTGGAAAGGCTGCGGGAATTGATGAGGTGACTGCAGAGATGATCAAGTATGGTGGTCCTAGGGTCTGGGATGCCTTCTGTGCACTCTGCAACCTTTGTTGGCAGAAGGGGGAGGTTCCAGAGGACTGGCGCACGGCAGTCATAGTAGCTCTATATAAAGGGTAAGGTTCCTACCTAGACTGTGCGTGCTATAGGGCCATCAGCTTGGTCAGCTTAGCGAGTAAAGTCTATACTAAAGTATTGACTGAACGTATGAAAGGCGTTTCAGAAAGATATTTGTGGGAGGCGCAAGGTGGATTCAGGAACGGTAGGGGTTGTATGGATCAGATTTTCTCGCTTCGCGTTATCGTGGGAAGGTTTCTGGCTTTAAGTCGGAAAGTTTTCTGCACTTTCGTGGATCTAGAGAAAGCATTCGATAGAGTAGTGCGGAAGATATTGTGGAGTCTTCTGCCTGAATATGGCGTGGAGGGCTCCTTACTGCAGGCTGTGAGGTCATTATATCGAGACCACAGAGCCTGTGTAAGGATAGACGGTGACATGTCGCCCTGGTTTGAAGTCTGTTCTGGTGTCAGACAGGGCTGCGTGATGTCTGCCTGGCTATTCGTGCTGTATTTGGACAGTTGCCTCCAGAGATTGAAAGGTAATATGAGTGGTATGGGATGTGGTGACACAGTGGTAAACTGCCTATTGTACGCTGACGATGCTGTGCCAATAGCACCATGAGAAGCAGAGTTGCAGACACTAGTCACGTGCATGAAAGAAGATTGTGAAGTAAAAGGATTGAAAATGAATATGAACAAAACCAAGGTTCTGGTGTTTGAAAGAGAAGCGGTACAAACGAAATGTGTGATTTGGGTAAATGGAAAATGTCTAGAACAGGTGAATGAAATTGTGTACCTGGGGAGTGCGTTTTCGAGGGATGGAAGATGTGAGTTGGATGTGGAGAGACGGGTAGCAGCTGGCAATAAAGTGAACGGTGCTCTGTCCGCATTAGTGGGTAGTGTGAATATATCTAACACTGTTAAAATGGCCATCCACAATGCGGTGTTGGTGACAACTTTGTTGTACGGTAGTGAGGCCTGGATATGCCCAAAATCGAGTGAAAGTATGTTAAATGCTGTGGAGATGCGGTCTCTCAGAAATATGTGCGGTGTCACGCTTGCGGACAGGATAAGCAATGATGAGATACGCAGTATGACAGGGTTGCACAACAGTGTTATTGTAAAAATGAAGAAAGGAATGCTTAGATGGTTCGGGCACATGGAAAGAATGAGTGATGAAAGACTGACGAAGAGAATCTACAGAGCGAAAGTGAGTGGTAAAAGAAGCCAAGGAAGACCAAGGCTGACTTATGAAGATCAAATAGCCAGATTGTTAGCAGACGGAAATGTCAAAAGCACTCGCATACCTAGGCGAAAATGTGTGAAGAGAATGATGAGATTTGAGGAAGCGAAAGAGGTGTGTAAGGACCGCGACTCCTGGCGCTCCGTCCTCTCTGACTACCCCGTTAGGGATACAGCGTGAAGATATGTTATGTTATGAACATCCGCCATATTAGATTTATGATGACGTCACATATGCAGAAACTTTCCCCTGCATATTCCACTTCATTTGATACCCATATTGTGGGTATTGAACAAAAGCGTTATTTTCTATAATGGAACATCCGCCATATTGGATTTGTGATGACGTCACATGAACAGAAACCTTCCCCTTTGTATTCCATATCATTTGATACCCATATTGTTGGGTAAACGTAACACCACAAAAAAGTTATTTTCTGTAATGGAATATTCGCCATATTGGATTTATGAAGACGTCACATATGCAAAAACCTTCCCCTGCATATTCCATTTCATTTGATACCCATATGGTTGTTGTTGAACAAAAAAGTTATTTTCTATAACGGAACACCGCTATATTGGATTTCAGATGTTGGGGATAGGAGATATTTTCCACGCGGACGAAGTCGCGGGTACAGCTAGTATATATATATATGTATATTATACAAATATTGCTCGTTTAATATAATTATAATACCATAGGTTAAAGTATCTATGATAGTTCTACTGCCGCTTCGTCGCCTTCCTCTTTTTATAAACTATATTCTGTAGCCCAAGGGTTGCCTGAAAGAAATTGCTGTTCAGCAATAAGGCCGATTTTTGTACTATATTTTTGTGGTTTTGTACTTTTATTTTTGTATTATTTATGATGCATAAAGTATAATATTGTATTTTATTGTAAAAGTCAGCTTTAATCCTAGATGGTATTATTTTTGATTTATGAGTTTTTTCTTCAAAATTATGGTAAAGATGCCGTCGTTAACGGTATTTGTATTTTTTCTTAATTTTTAAACATAACGTCTTTAAACTATAATGTATAATAACTAGCGAGTAGCGACACGCCCCGGCTTTGCACGTATAAAATTGTCATCAAAAGTTATGCAACGGTGGCTGCTGCCCCCAACTTCGTTCTCGAGGAATTTCAATTTTTACACCATTTTACAAGGTAACTTTGACACTTCCGTTTACCATCTTACTTCTCAATCTTTCAAAATCAGCTAATGAGTAATATGAATAAAATAAAAGCAAATGCTTTTAGTATTTAGTATTAGTATTAGCAATTATGAAAAGAATGAGTGATGAGACTGACGAAAAAAATCTATAGAGCAAAAGTGAGTGATAAAAGAAGCCAAGGAAGACCAAGGTTGACTTATAAAGATCAAATAGCTCGAGTGTTAGCTGATGGAAGTGTCAAAAGCACTCTCATACCTAGGCCAAAATGTGTGAGGAGAATGATGAGATTCGAGGAAGCGAAAGAAGTGTGTAAGGACCGCGACACTTGGTGCGCCGTGCTCTCTGACTACCCCGTTAGGGATACAGCGTGAGGATATATATGTATGTATGTATTAGCAATTGTAAGTTAGTACAAACTCTTACTCAACTTATTCGTTTAAGTGAATAATTTTTTACTCTTACTAATTAGTAAATACCTACGATATTCAGCAAGAGATTTGGCTAGCATTTGCTTATGTAAAAATAGAATAAGATTTTAGAAGGTTAAGTTAAATTACATTCACACGAATCTCAGGTTTTGCTTTAAAAATGTAAGTAAAAGCATATACTAACGCATATCATATCACCCAATGGACGCTTTTATAATTTACCGTTGAACGTTTTTATCGCCACGTTTTTACCGTCCACGGTACAATGGGGAAGCAAAATGCTTTCCTATTATGTCAACGATAAAGCCGCTTCTTCAACTTCCACGGAATGACGTTATCGTTATTTCCGTGCACGATAACATCATTCCGTGGAAGTTGAAGAAGCGTCTTTATCGTTGACATAATAGGAAAGCATTTTGCTTACCCATTGTATTTTGCACGGTAAAAACGTGGCGATAAAAACGTTCAACGGTAAATTATAAAAGCGTCCATTGTCTTTATTTATTTATTTGTTAGATTCTTTATAGGTACATAGTTTTAAGTTACATAATAAATATTTTATTTTTTATTTTTATATTAAATCCACTAAGTGGTGTAAGTTTTTCGAAGTATCAAATTTTACTTAATTTTATTACACTCACACGTCACACAGAACAACGCACACAAGACTAAGACCCAACACGTATGTACCTGCACAATTACAGAAATTACTATTTGGCTAATAAATTTTGACAGTTTGAAAAGCAGTGTTTAATAGTGCAAGCAAACTATCTGATAATTAGTTATTGTATTTTTCCGATTTTTGCAATAACCCCTAACAAGTGTAAATGAATGACACATTTGGTACATATTAATTTTATCTGGTACACATTTGGTACAGACAAATTAATTTAATTTTAACTGTTAAACCCAAACTTTGTATACAGAAACCCCAACCCATTTTGGATAAAAACGAAGTTCACACCATAGTTCACACGATATACACACACTCAGACGGGGCTCCCCCGACCATTGACGAATGACAATGGTATGGCGACATAAAAACAATGAGCAGTAAGTTCTTTGTAATCTTACTTATTTTATTTTTTCTGAATAAAAATGCCATGTGTCTGGATTTGGAGGTGAGTAAAAGCAATTAACTGAATGTTCAAATAAGCAGTGAACATTGCCAGTGGCTACTTATTTCCAACAAAATTTACTAAGTTAAAAATAAAAGCGGATTTTATTTTGAGAAGACGAGAACATTTTTCTGACAAAATTTGACTTTAGACTCAAAAATCGGCCTCAATAGCTGTTCAATTGGAAGAATGAGCTAAGTATATATTACGATTTGTTGTTCAAACATTACTTGCCTCCTTGTATGAGATTAGAGTTGAGTACAAATAAAATTTTACGAGGAACTGCGGAAGCGTGCAGTTCCGCTCCTTTAGTTAATAATAATTTCTTACAAAGATTAAAAAGTTAAAAATCAGCCTCAATAGCTGTTTAGTTAAAAGAATAAGCTATTAATTTCGATTTGTTGGTAGTACAGTCCTAGTCTCCTTGTATAGGTAGTATGCGGATCTGTGCCCTTAATAAATTCATTTCAATTTCTTTCGATATTGACTTTGACGTTGCACCTTTTCTCAATCCGATTATTTTTATTTCTTACTTTTTTACACAAAGTTTTGAAATATTAAACGCACTGATTTCTTGTAGTCCGAAAAATATTTAATGGCGAAAATGTGTGAGGAGAATGATGATGAATCCTCTCTGACTACCCCGTTAGGGATACAGCGTGAGATATGTATGTATGTACCTACTTTCTGTAAACAAAGTTTAACATTCTTAAATCTTTTTTATTTAAAAAAAAAGTAGTAAAAAATAAATAACGCGTTTTATATTCTTACCTTATCTATAATCGGAGGTGCTCTAGGTTGATGAAAACTCATTTTATAAACTGTAACAAAATTATAGGTAGGTAGTGAATAAAATTAAATTTGAACGGCTGCAGAAACAAACGTGAACACTGCTGAAAGTTAACTGTAACTGCCTTGAAGTGAGCGATAAATGTATGTGTACGTGTGTAACCGCGAATGACGTTTTTTATCTTTAAGGTCTTTACAACTTAGATAACAGCTGTTATCGTTTTAATATCAGTTATAGATAGGTATGTACAATTTAAAATTTTAGAATAAAATCGTTTTAGCGAAGCTGATTGTATGTAAATCTTCTGTTGTCATAATTTTCATTTCTTATACGTATCTTTACTGTATTGCGTTTTTGACGGAGTAGTTATAGGCGACGGATTGCCATGCATCGCGATCCTTGCATACTTTTCTTGCCCCTTCAAATCTTATTACATATTTCGTCGAGGTATGTGAGTGGTTTTGATATTACCTTCAGCTAACACTAATTATCTTGGGCTAGCTCTTATATCTTCTTCATCTTCATAAGTCGGCCTTAGTCTTCCTTGCTTTCTATTACCCCTCGCATTAATTTTTTTATAATTCTACAAAAACTAACGGCTATATTATCTAATCTTGTTATACTTAGTACTCACTACTTAATTAGTAATCTTCCGCGTTACTTATAGTTATGTGATCCGATTACGCTCACCCAAACTGCTGGTAAATCTTGAACAGCATTCAGTCGTATATACATACAAGTACTTAAATACTACCTAATCGTATAATTTAAAGTACCTGGGCGAATGAGCTTTACTCGGTGTCTTACAAAAAAAAAACAAAAAATGGTCTTATCACATTGCAGGATTCGAATCCACATATTTCAGCTTAGTAGATCCACGCTCTAGCTACTGTACAAAGAAAGTAAACTCTGTTGTGAAATCGGAAGAATTTAGAGTTTAGAAGTTTTAAGTGAATGAAAACATAGAGAAAACGAATTTTCTCAGAATTGGACCTTAGCCAGACCGATTATTGACCATCGTAAAGCTCTATATTGTAAATTTCATCGAAATCGTTACAGCCGTTAGCGAGGTACTATGCTATCCCTGCTAACTAGTTACGTGCTTACTGAAAATCCTTCTAGTCTGGGTTCAGAGTATGGGGTACATACCTGATATTTATCCACGGGTACTGCCATTTTATTGAGTAGATCTAAATCTTCGGTTAATACCTACCCTACGTAAAGTCAAATAGGTATTCCTCATTTGACAGTACGTAGGTACGTACGAACGTTTAATAAAATGTTAAGGGATAGTTGTGGAATTGTGTAAGGCCATAAACAATGTCGGTAGATTTCTGTCACATTTTCAGCGTTTTTCTTGCGTAATTATTATGAAATTAATACTTGTCTGAAACATGATATTGTTTCAATAAGTAAATTATAATAATTTTAATTTTAATAACTTTAATTTTAATTTGAATTAATAACGACAATCTAATTAATACTGAAGAATGTTTAATATGGATTTTGAAACGCGACTTGATCGCCCTTAGCGGTGCGCTTGCGCTGGGCGCACGCGGGACATTTAAAATAATTACAAGCCATCGGTGAAACGTAACAGCCAGTGTTTTGAGATCATTACTCGTTTTTTAATTCCAAAAAGTGATTCTTATAGCACACTTTTAGTACCTATTGATGCAATAAATGCCATTATTATACTTGTGCAGTGTTGCAATTCTTGCTAAATTATGTTACGGTTACAGCGGTTATTTTGCGAAAATATATTTGATTAGGTACATAAGGATAAGTAATATCGTTTGGTTTTATTCTTATTTTTTATTTTAATTTTAGTATAACATGTGACTAGTACGCACATCCTCTACATAACTCCTACCATGCATTTGTTAAGATGTTGAGGGATAGTTGTGAAATTGTGGAAGGCCATAAATAATGTCGGTAGATTTCTATCACATTTTTAGCGTTTTTTGCTTACGTGAAAGTTTTTTGGGTGACATCTTGCGATTGACAAGTTTATTGTCTATGAAATAGTATGTATTTACATCGGATTTACTTTTCATATTTACATATTAATGCTTACTAAACTGTGTCACAGTGTGTGTGCAATAGGTAATAAATTAGGTTTAAAGAATACATTCAAGTCTGTACTTATTGCTTATTAATATTATGAAAATGAAACATTCGTTATTTTACACGTGGCTATACTTTTGTCAAACATAGGCTACCATTTACGAGCAACACGCAAGCGAAGCTTTGGGTAAAAGCTGTACTTATAAAATAAAATCTGTGTCTGTATTTGTTGTATTTGTGATATCTAAACGTTTTTGTAAGTTCAAAGTTAGTACTTTAATGCCATAAAAAGTTATCTATCTAACCGTATTTAAAAGTTTCGTGTATTTGTCCGTCTAAGTCTGTTCATCCACGTTAGTCTGGAATCGATTTGAATTGCATGGCCTATTTTGTGGGTACCTAAAACAAAAAGAGTGGCCAGTTTAATTTAAATCTCACTCGTAGTTTTTGCACCCCCGACCGCATTCTCACAGCCGCCGGGACTTGATGCACTTCACTTCTGATTGGATCATTACCGTGTTCATCATACCTCAAGCAATCCTCCGGCAAAGACAGAGAACAATATAATGTGAACGTATAGAAAGAAAGAGCAAGAATGAACTCTGGCTCATCATTCAAAAATTATTTCATATCACGATTACTGGAACTTTATTGTACCTTGTAACTAACAATTGACATTAGGAAATGCAATTTCATATTGATTTCGTAATATTGGTTATCGTTTATTTTTATCCATGTTACAAATCTTCCTATGATTGGCGGCAAATCATTACAGCCTATATTTGTCGTTTTGCGGCTTTATGTTCCGAGAAATTGTCATTAAAAGCTCGATAGGGGATTAAGCCGGTTAAATTTTCACGTAGCCTCTCTGGAAATCGGTTTAACCGTCACAAAGGGTGGGAAGAAACCGAGAAATTATCTTATCGACGAAATACAAACCGCTAAACTGGCAATTACACCGTTACAGATGGGGCATTAAGTTATCAAAAAATAATACTTTTTTCACACCGGCCGGAAGGTGTCGTCGCGATCACGTCCCGCGGTTACGATCCCGCAATAACTCGATAGTCAAACTCTGATTTTCGGTACTCATCACGTTTCTAATAAATTTCATCTGTCCGTACATCTGTTGTCTTGCGTAACCGCATTTATTGCCGTTAATGGTGGCCTTTCTTAACGTTAATTTATGTTTCAGTGACCACCACTACCATAATTCGATTCGTTATCAGTGAAGAGTAATAAGCTTCAATCGTGACGAGTTCGTAAATGTATCAGATATGTTCTGTTTCAGTGAAAGGACTTTCACGAAAGGCCACTACTGATATTAAAAAAGGAATAGCAGTGACAACATTTACTTATGAAGTGTTATTATAGATAGAGATAAATCGAATGCTATAGACATAATAAAAAGACTCCCGTCATTAGAATTGCGATAGGTTCTATCTTTTTACTTTGTCTATGCTAAATAACATAAATATTATGCTAAATAACATAAATAACATAACATAAATATTAGTTAAGTGTAAGAATGTTTCTTGTTCATTAGTTTTTCTTGTTACGATAGAACACAGAGCAGACATTACAATGAAATAAAAATGAATTAAATGTAATTCGAATAATCGAGATTCGAGCAGTAATACAAAACAAAGGGAAAAAGTAATGGCTGCGGCTGAGGGAACGAAGGATTTCAATTTGGAACGTGATGAGGCGAGTTTTCATTTAGGTCCAGAGTACCGGTGACGTCGGTAATGATCTCAATGGAATTTATTTCTAGTTTGTCTACTAATATAGTCTTATTGCCTTATACAGACTACAATATAAACAGTAACACAAACATTTGACAACAATATCAGTGTGCTACCAAAGTGTGGTACATTTTATTTTAGTACTGAAATAGCAGAGATCACAGTAAGGTCACAGTATATTTCGTTGAAGAAAAGATGCTATTAGGTCCTTACCTATAAAATTGCGGTTTTATGTATAAGAAAATCAAACAATTTTTTTAAATAAAAGTATTTATTTCATTAATCGAAGTATGGACCATTATTGTCGATGCACTTCTGATATTTTAATGGAAGTTAATTGATGCCTCTCCTACAGAAATCTTGGGGATGAGAATCAAAGAACTCTTTAAACCCTAGAACCGTATCCATATTAACAAGGACATAAACCGTACCTAACTAAGGTTCTGGTGTTTGAAAGAGAAGCGGTACAAACGAAATGTGTGATTTGTGTAAATGGAAAATGTCTAGAACAAGTGAATGAAATTGTGTATTTGGGGAGTGCATTTTCGAGGGATGAAAGATGTGAGTTGGATATGGAGAGACGGGTAGCAGCTGGCAATAAAGTGTACGGTGCTCTGTCCGCATTAGTGGGTAGTATGAATATATCTAACACTGCTAAAATGGCCATCCACAATGCGGTGTTGGTGCTAACTTTGTTGTACGGTAGTGAGGCCTGGATATGCCCGAAATCGAGTGAAAGGATGGTAAATGCTGTGGAGATGCGGTCTCTCAGAAATATGTGCGGTGTCACGCTTGCGGACAGGATAAGCAATGATGAGATACGCAGTATGACAGGGTTGCAGAACAGTGTTATTGTAAAAATGAAGAAAGGAATGCTTAGATTCGGGCACTTGGAAAGAATGAGTGATGAAAGACTGACGAATAAAATCTACAGAGCGAAAGTGAGTGGTAAAAGAAGCCAAGGAAGACCAAGGCTGACTTATGAAGATCAAATAGCCAGATTGTTAGCAGACGGAAATGTCAAAAGCACTCGCATACCTAGGCGAAAATGTGTGAGGAGAATGATGAGATTTGAGGAAGCGAAAGAGGTGTGTAAGGACCGCGACCTCGTTGGGGATACAGCGTGAGTATATGTTATGTTATGTTTGAAACAAATTACCCAAATAATTTTGAAATCAGTTGGCATAAAACAACAAGTAAGCAAAAAGTAACAATTAACGTAATAAAACATTATCTAGCCACAGTTGAGTGGCTAAATACTAATGAAAACATGCTCTAATTGATTGTATAAACTAAATATTGTTATAAATACTTGAAAAAAAATGAAATTAACAATAATGAAAAACAACGCCGACTGTAGAAAAAACTTACGTTAATCGTATCCTGGGGTACAGGTGTTCCCCAATCAGCTCCTGCAACATGTCTATTGCAATATGTCTACTGCAACACGGCCGTGCTGCTTAAAGCACCCTGACGTACAGGGGCGCTCCCAACTCCTCTTAGAATACACGAAGCCGCAAAATAATTATTTGTGTATGTAAAAAGTTATAACCGATTTATTTTTATTTTTTTGGTTTGTACCCCAGGGTACGGTTCTAGGGTTAAAGGCGTTTCTCACAGCTTCATCGAATTAGAAAATTTTCTTTTGTAAAAACTTCAAATCTCCAAAAAAACGGACATCAGTTGGAGCAAGGTCTGGTGAGTATGGGGGGTAACAGAGAGTTTTCAGTTGTAACTGCTGTAGGTTTGAGACTGTCCGACGAACTATTGTGCGGTGTGTGCACGAGCGTCACGCAAACAGCGATATCAAGGAAAATCGATCAATTGATTTAAAAAAAATTTTAATAGCTATGTTATAATATATGGTAATGTTATTTAAAATTAAATTTTAAATTTGGAACTTTAAGTAGAAAAGTATCGAAGAAAAGTAAAATTTATCAATCTTTACACTAGCCAGTATTAAAAATCGGCAATTTCATATGTAAGGACCTAATAAATGAACAAAAAAACTTTTAAAAAATGTTCGAAATACAAATAAAAAATAAGAGTTATTCGGTTTTAAACTTACTAGTGGGATCAGAGTGAGGATACGTTCCATCTCTGTCACTCCTAGGGCTGTGCAATGTCATTACGACTTTGTAACGTCACAACTATGTAACGCTATCTCCCTCTAGCTTATCCTCACTCTGTTCCATCTACTGATGTTTAAAACCCAATAACTCAGTTTCAATGAATGTATTTTAGTTTTTTTTTCAATCGTATTCAAAACGTTTAATTATTTTAATACGATGTATAAAATATACCACATTTAATAGTAGTCATCTAACCTATTAGAGTACAAGATTAAAAGTCAAACTCTACAGTCTGAAAGGAACTCTTTTGTAAATACATTAGTTTATTTAATGTAATAAAAAGAACTTCTTGCCTTTGAACTTGGTTCCTAGAATAGAATTTGGGATCCTTAGTTTGCAAGTCGGGATCACAAGTTTGATCGAACTGAAGGTAGGTACTAAATTCGTCTCCCGACCTGGTAAGTTTTGAAAACGAACTTTTCTAAATTGTCTTGGACTTTGAGTGTTACTGGGTGCATTCCCAGTTGATCGTAGGGCACCCCACCTATAGTACTAGTCTATTTTGGGATCATAAAATTGCTGTATAGAGACAAATGTATTATAAACACCACGCCAACAGGGGAGTCTACCACATTATTTGTTTTATGGATCTAGTAGCCTGTAAATGCATTTCAAAAGTAAATTTTATGCCGTGAGTAGATACATAACTCCTTTCAAAGAGACATTGTCAGTCGCGTTGGTTCCATACACGAATAATAATATCAACCACGCAGAAGGATGGTGTCCATAACTCGCACCTACGTATAGTAGTAAATCTTTCACGTTATAAATTTACAACACAATTATTTATTCCTCAGAATAAATTACAAGCAAAATAATAATGAGCTGAAGTCATACCTCATTACTTAAAATTATGCTCAACGGGTGGACAAGACAGGCAGAGTAGCTGGATCATCTTGGATGGTCATTAATATTTGAACAGTTTTGATACTTATCTCAAAGGAATATGGTCAATTTTATATGTTTAAAAAATGTGCATATGACGTTTTTGGGGTCATAAACTTAACACGGAGGCATTCGTTAGTCAGGTCCATAATTAAAAAATAAAATTGACGCCTGATGGGCTGGCCCAGTGATGTGCTGAAAAGTTTACGAAAGGATTTTGAGTGACACATAAGTTCATATTTTATTTTATTTTATCGACGATATTTATAAGAACCTCATTTAATTTCACTAATTTTATTTTTAAAATTTGTTGTATTATCTAAATAAAACTAAAGAATGTGATCGTTTACAACTGTAAACATATCAACATAACTATGTTGATATGTCTACTGCAAGTTTATGAGTTCTTAATATTTTCTTAATTTTTTTAAGTACTTGCTAATTAATGTTTAACGTTCCTTGGTCGTTCTGTAAAGACAAGATAAAATACATTGTTATTAAAGGTTTTTACAAAATGCAACCAGCGAGTCTGATGCTATGAAAAGAATATGTTTCCAATTTCAATAGTTACTATTCGGTGATGTAATCAGGACATATCTTACAACATCGATGCATAGGTTTCATAAAAATATACAGGTGAATACGGAATCGCGAGTTCCATAATACCTACTATTACTTTTATACTGTTACTGTACTATTAATTTTATACTGTGTTTGACCCAAATCTGTAACAGAGATATTAAAGTGCAATCATCAATAAAAAGTATTAACAAACTTTTAATACATAAACATTTAAATTATATTTATCTAAGGGTCTTATTTAGTTTTTTTGATCTCTTTGAAAGCAGCATACGGCTATCAATTTATCGGAAGTAGAATTTGAGAGCAATCTCAATTAAAATTCGACTAACAATTTTCGTTAAAACTCCGCCTCTAATCTCTAAGTTGATTGCAAGTCTTCATGCTATTTCTCTGTCAGGCTGGAGAGAGCAAACAAGGCTTAACAAAGTTGCTTTGACGCCGCTTTCAATAATAGTAGGAAATACATAAAAATAATAACAAAAAAAAAAAAAATAAGCAGAGAGATGATTAGGTACTTAAATATATATACATTTATAAATAAAATTGAAGTGTCTGTCTGTGATTTCGAGATATAGGTGGGCTTTTCCCTAGACTAATTTATGGTAGTTATTTATACGTTATCAAAACTCAAACATGTCTATTTCAATTTTGATCTGTCTGTCTGTTTGTCCAGGCCAATCTTCGAAACGTTTAAACTGATTTTGACGGGACTTTCATCAGCAAGTAGATAATTTTTTAGAAAATAATCTAGGCTACGTTTTATCCAGATGAAACACGACATTTTACGCGGGTGAAACCGCGAGACACTGCCTGTTAATTAAATAAAAGTTAATTTACTTGTTTGGAGTATCTCAGTATATATTTCACAGATTCTTAAGACATTTTATAAAAATATATAATATCTACCTATAGGGTATATATATACATATATTCTTTTGTTTATTCAACTCGAAGCTTATTTTACTGAATCACTTTAAAGTCAAAAACGCTACAATTGTTATTTTAAAAAACTACGGTTCAAGTTATTTATTTAATGTGTTTAATTTGTTTAAAGCAGACAAGCGAAACACTCGAAAGCAACGCTTTCGGTTTATATTTTCTCTCAACACCACTTAGATTACAAGAACAAATTGCTCCTCTTTCCTCACGCCATATCAACGTTGTCCGCCTTGCAAATAATTAAAGCGGATAATTACTCTTCGGCGTTTAAAATGCAAATGTAGACGCCTGGGGTATCTTTAACATGTAATGTATGAGAATCAGGAAAAGATTAAGGGAGATTTACACCTCGACGCACCTTTTCACAGTACAGTTTGTTAGCCGACAAACCGCCTTTAGGATTTGTATTGGTTTGATTCCTTATTTATTTTTTCCCTCAGTCCAAAAAGGAGATGCACAGAGGCGTTCCAGACAACTGTTACGACACTCAAAGCTCACACAACGTATAATGATATTAACATTTAAATATGGAACAACAAATGGCAACCACAGATTTGTTACGAATATGTTGTAACGAATGGCGAACAACGAATAACTCAAAAGATCTAGCAGCGCATCGGCTTATATCGCCCTGCTTGACGTCACTTCCCAAGACATGGCAACAGTGAGTGAGGTAGGCAGAATGCAACGTCGGCTAGGTCGTCAGTGGCATCGTCTGGCTTTGTTGTACAACATTATACGCAAATTTATAAATTTTAGACTAATTTTACTCTTGTCTTTCTAAAAGGTTAATCTATAGTCAATTTGTACTTCTGTCCAGACTTACCTATTAAAGAGTGGGTATTAAAGTTTATGTAACCGATTTTGCCAAACAATTCTTTTAATTTTGCATTTCGCATGATCAACACATTCAGGCGCTACAAAAACACTCCTTGATAGGAATAAGTATGACAAGTTAAGCATGGGTAGGTCTGGATAGATATCTACGGATCCACTGACCCATAACTCATAGGTACAGATAGATGTATATCCAAATGAAAACCGGATACGTATAGTTGGTACGACTATTTTGCCGGCGGCATTCCACTGAATGGAATCTGTGTGCACAAAAACGTGACACCGATCGCGTGCGGCGAGAGTAAAAGTCGGGAGTCATAATAAAGTACTCCCATACAAGTCCACGGACGTGAAGTTTAGATGTAGGTCCGCGGAACTCGTTGAAGGTACATCCGGACCTGTATCTTTTAAAATGTCGGACTTACCTACCCTTCACTATTACAGATAGCAAGGTGGAGTCAGTTAGGACAGTTTGCTAGCCCATGTAGATGTGATGGCACAGACGGGCTGTCGACCTCCTTCGAGAGGTGGGCGCTCAGCCCTATGGCCTGGATTGGAGCTTCGGTTACCGCCGGCCTGATGGTTCTCCCTCCTCTGTTTCATCCATAAATCTTGCAGTTTTCCTACAAAACATGAGGTTTGATAAACCTTAGTTTCTCCTCTTTCAGTGTCTGGATTTAGTGTATGGAATCTAATGCCTGAATGCATTTTGATATGAAGTGTATGGTTGTTTCTTCTCTATTGCAGTGTTTGTATAGGTGGTATGATGTTAATAATCTGAGTATTGATAGGTACCGGTTGCTAGCCCATATCAGTTCCATATAAAATAGGCCCTAACTTTGGGCTGCCTTTCATAACCTACACGGAAATAAGCAGCTAGCACATTTGATATATTTTTTTAGATCATGTACTTTACGATAAATGAACGGATTCTTATCACGACAATAATAAGTTCAAGTTTTCCAATATTTCGATGCTACTGATGCAAGCCTCAAAATCACGGGTTAACTGGCGAAACTGCGGGAAACTCGAACTTATTCTGTAAGAACCAGTTCATGAAATTGTTCGAGAATATTTTTTAAATTTTGTTTTAATTTTTTACATTACATTTTACATTCACATGTCAGAGGATCACGAGGTTTAATAAGCCAAACAGTTGTATAAGGACCGCCGTGTTTGGTGCCCCAATCTCTCTACCTCGTAAGAGATTTAGCGTAAAGATAAATATGTATTAGCGGTGTTAATGCTAATTTTATTGTACGGTAGTGATGCCTGGATACGCTCGAAATCAAGTAAACATACATACATATCTTCACGCTGTATCCCTAACGGGAGGACAGAGCGCCAAGTGTCGTGGCCCTTACATACTTCTTTCGCTTCCTCAAATCTCATCAATCTTCTCACACACTTTCGCCTAGGTATGCGAGTGCTTTTGACATTTTCGTCGGCTAACACTCTGGCTATTTGATCTTTATAAGGCAGCCTTGGTCTTCCCAGGACTCTTTTACCACTCGCTTTTGCTATGTAGATTTTCATCGTTAGTCTTTCATCACTTATTCTTTCTATGTGCCCGAACCATCTTAGCATTTCTTTCTTCATTTTACAATAACACTGTCGTGCAACCCTGTCATTCTGCGTATCTCTTTATTGCTTATCCTGTCCACCAGGGTGACACCGCACATATTTCTGAGAGATTGCATTTCGGTTCGATTTCGGGCATATCCTGGCCTCACTACCGTACAATAAAGTTGGCACCAGCACCGCATAGCGGCTGGCCATTTTGGCTGTGTTAGATATACAGGGTTAATTAAAAAATACTAATAACCTCTTAGAAAAAAATTCCTGTCGTCATACCTAGCAACTTTTGTTTTTTGTTAAGATTTGTTAAGATTTATTGTACAGTATGAAACGTAATTACTCTGTACGTATTCCAATGGTACTGTGCAAGTGCACCGGGCCTCAGCGCCGCGCTGTGCATGTGCCGCTTTAGCGACCGAGTAGAGTAGGTGCCATTTTCAGAAACATTTAATGTTTTGTTTTATTTTTGTATGAAAGAAAAAACTTTTCTATTATATATAAAAAAGTTATTGCGGATAATGTTTATTACAAAATAAGAAGTTATTAGTATTTTTAAATTAACCCCGTATCTACACTGGCTACTAATGTGGACAGAGCACCATTCACTTTATTGTTCTTCTCTCCACATCCAACTCACATCTTCTATCCCTCGAAAACGCACTCTCCAGATACACAATTTCATTCCCTTGTTCTAGGCATTTTCCATATAACCAAATCTCACTCCACAAGAGAAAATAAGATAAATGCCATGGAAATGCGATCTCTCAGAAATGTGTGCGGTGTCACCCTCTCAGACAAAATAATTAGTGAAGAAATATGTATTAGTGTAGAATGGCAGATTTGGATGACAGTGTTATGTATAATGGAATGTTTATACGGTTCGAGCTGGGTTCGAGCACATAGAAAGAATGAGCGAAGAACGTTTTACGAAGAAAATAGAGAATATAGAGAAAAAGTGGGTGGTAGCAGAAGCCAAAGAAGACCAAGATTGACTTACGAAGATTAAATAGCCAGAGTACTTGCTGACAGAAATGTCAAAAGCACTCGCATACCTAGACAAAAAAGTGTGAGGTGAATGATAAGATTTAAGGTGATAGAAGTATCTCTGACTATCCCGTTTGTAGTAGTAGTATGTATAAATATGTAATTAAAGTAGTTACAACATAAATTGGAAGTGGTTTGTCGTCAAGAGGACGAAGAGGGCGGTAGACAACAATTATTGACAAATCAGGAACGTGTGAACTAAACATTACAGTTCCAATAACGATGGGAACAGAAACATTTGCGCGCTATTATTTTCTATAAAATCAATGTTTCTTGAACGTTTCGCTAGTGACAGCTAAATTTGTTGTGTGAAATTTATTAAGTTTTATGATATCTTTGGTTGCAACATTTTAACAATTTTGATACTTTCGATATGACAATATAATTTATATACCTAATTTACCCTCGTTCCAAGAATGAAAATGCACGGATCCATAATGAGTTTCCGCTCTTATCACTGTGTATCAAACGAATTTCTCTCTTTCCATCTCATTGAGCGTGACCACGAGTAAATCAGTTCACTATAAAAAGTATGGCAACCTGGCATTGTCGGTGTAATTCGTGTCAGCCCGTGACCGACTTGACGTCTGAAATAATTATTTGCAAAATAAGTACTCGTAAATATTTTTGGTGTTTTGGCAACCAGTATTCACAAAAATAAAAATAAGTCATGTCCAGCTGTGTACTGTTGTACCAGACCATTCCCTAGACACGCTTATTAGTAAAAGTCTAGAAACTAGGTCAACAAAAAATGGACACGCTCTTTGAGCAAAAACTCTGTCCATTTTGATTATGGGTCCGAGAATTTACCTCTAATTCATCAATTGCTGCAATTTTTTAAAATATCATGTGGAATTAAGCCTGATTCGTTGGTGTAATGGTAATGTATCTACTATCCAAGCCGAGGGTCCTAGGTTCGAAACCCGTCCATATCAATGAATTTTTCTAAGTAGTCTTTAACTCCAGATGTTACTGGGTACTCCCTTTGTATGCTATGTACCCATAGTAAGCATAGGGCTTAATTTGTGGTTTTACATTGGTTTAACAGTTTGAAGTAGTTATTTATGAAGTAACTAAAAACAGATCCCTATTTGATAATAATAATTTATTTATTTTTATTTATTTACTTATTTGTACAATAACAATACAAATTTTGCATATTTAGATAATATTGTTTTAGTTTACGTTGTTGCGTCTAATATTCCATAAACATCCATTAGAAATCTGATAGAAGATGGATATGATTTGATAAACAAGTAGTACTGATCAGTTAGCAGTATATTATCTTGAACTCCTTAATGTTACGAATGCTTGTGAAGGAAATTACCTACAAGTCCAATATTTTTACGAATAATATCTTGTTTTAATCAGTATAATTTAGTACTTCAGAATCTCCAGTATGTAATATAAGTATTTGTTATTAGGAATATGAACATAAAATGGTTATTCATAATTAAATATGCTCTGAAAAAATACTTTAATTGAATATCGAGGGTTGATTTGTTGTTTCGTAAAATTAACCAAAGTTCATTAAAGTATTAATTATTTTTACAATAGGTATTGCAAATGTTCAATTTACAAAATAAAAAAGATTGAAGGTACATCTCCAACTATACTTAAATATGCAAAATTTTGTGTTAAATTTACTAAAGAGTTTAGTTAAGAGTATTTTGATTGTGGGCATCAGACTTACCTTAGTTAGTATCCTTACTTAACAAATCTGTTAATTATACGAAATAGTTTTGTAAATATTTTAACATTTTAAGTTAAGTGAAATCAAAAATTTTCTCGTGTTTAGTCCGAAATTAACCCGCGAGTTTATTTAAAACCAACTAAAGTATTTTTTTTAGTGTACCTAGGACCATAGACTATAACTCCAGACAGCCTATCTTGTACTACGAAGTGAGGCAAATAAAAAAAATGTACATGTGTGGGTGCGTACATCTACTTCATATAAGGAAATAGAATCGATTCACAGAGTTTTATTGAAAGAAATGTTCATTTATAGACCTTTTTCAAAAATAACATGTACTGAGCATAAATATTAAACACATAGAAACCATACCATTAAATGTACTTTTGTGTTTTAGAATTACGGAAATTTACTGTGCATTTTCAGAGAAGTTTTCTCCCTTGAACCATTAGATTGTGAAATGAGCTCCTTTTCGAAGTTTTCCCGAATGACTGCAGCATGTAGTACTTTAATAGTACGTCCACACGCATGTACAAGCGTACAAACCATTTGTGAAATACAGGCAAGCCAGACGTAGTCTATCCACACGTTTTATAGTTATTTTATAATTAATAAATTAATAAATCAGAGCAACAAAACGACGAGCATCCGTCGAGCATTCACTATCTGTACTAACTTCCGTTGATTTGCGCCGGAAAACCGATTTTCATTTGATCGGCGGCGAACGCCTACAAACCTACACAAGCCATGCCAAGCGCAGGATCCACATGTTTGGGTTTGTGAAGATTTGACGAGGTTTGACAAACATGTGTATGAACCATAAAGTGGTTCTTACTTTGTCGGTAACGCGTAAGTGATGCCTTGGTGTTTTATGCGTCTAATCATACGCCGCGAAGGGGCTTATAATCAGGCAGGCCGACTCATCTGCCATTTTCGTGGTATAAAAAAAATATGCTTTGTTTTATACACAATTTCTATTCTTATTGTCTATTTATAATGATGAAATATATTTTAAACAGTAATGAGCTTTGCAAAATTTGTTATTATTATACACTTGCAGGCAAAATGGTGGACTACCTTACAATTTTTACTATGAGCTAAGTTGACTTTATGAGTATTATAAAATAATTAAAATTTCACAGAATATTTCTATGGCCGTCTTTCTTCGAAATCCTAAAACAAGACTACTGTGTAAGTAGGTACGTACGTGCTTTTCACTCAAACATTCAGTTATTTAAACACAAAGAACTTCATTGAACATAAAGCTTATTACAGAAAATGTATGAAGTGAGACTTATTGCTCCCAAGATAAAGTGTCGCATTAATACTTTTTTTTAATTTGTATTCACATAGAATTAAAGTATTTTATGTAACTATAAATTTATCCAATGATAAATTACATATTAATTGATATCTGAAACATGTTTTTCCCATTTCGGATTGAACATAACAAAAAGACTGGAAAAACGCGATATACGAATAAACGTGGACAACAAAAGCTAACAAATCCTGTTTGTCCTGCGGGAAGGCCGTGATTTAATACAAATTATTATTAGACAACATAAATAACGTTGTACGGGGGCGAAGCTGGCAGAAGCTCCTTAATAAGTAATAAAGGGGTCATCGTTCATAACAAGAGAGAAAGGAATTAACCAGCACGAACATATGGTGTTGAATGACCACGGAGGTTCAGCGTTTGTGGACAGAATGGAAAAAATGTGGAGGTTTATTCTGAAAATAATTAATCGCTATACATATTATTACAAATTCAACCTTTTTAGATGATATCTACTAACTAGAAGTATTTGTCATAAACGTAATAAAGAGATAGTTCAACAGTCCAGCAAACAACGATTTACATACTTCTTGTGGTGCAGTTTTCTAGTGACATGGTGCCCGATTGACTTAGTCGTATTTTAGGTAAGCCTGAGTTATATTTCCCGGCGGATCGGCTTATTTCACTTGATTTTCTTTGTAAAAATAAATAAAATAAGATGATCTGCCTGGTCTGGTCTATCTTTTGTTATGCCTATGGCATTTAATATATTCGATTTAGAATATAATATAAATTAGGTTAATATCGCAGTAAAAATATCAGGGCGACAAGCGTCGCAATCTTTTACACACCTGCGTGATTATGAACTGTTGATGTTGAGCTAACTTATCTTAATGTTCTTACGTCTGAGATTTGTATAACAACTAGCGATGGTGGGTCAGATATTTTAAGCGTGACCCGCACGCTTATTATGTACTTGCAGTCAGCTTGCGACAGCCAACATCGCGCGATATCTGCTGTCTAAACGAGAATTTATGTAATGTAATTTGTATAGTGGCGCTAAATCTACCGCGAAAAGTGCATTTTATGGTCATAGATAATAGATACGTAATCGTCATACATATTACCAATTTTTTATTACAATTAGTCAGCGGTCGTGCAGTGATCGCGTGGCTGTCGCTGTCTGCAAATTTTTAGGTAATAAGCCCGCCGTATGATCTCAACGGATAAACACCTAGATCCGTGGATCTATATGGAGGTTCCATGTTCATAGACTTGCGTGGACAAGATCACTTGATTATTATTCCTGCCTGCAGAGTACCTATTTCTACTCTCCAAGTCCTGACGCGTGCGACCCCGTGTTACATTTCACATTATCATCACATTAAGATCTAAATCCGCGGATCTACAATATATAGAGGTTCCATGTTCGTACACTTGCTTGGAACCGATCATTGAGTACTTAATTATTACTCCCCATTACAGAGTACAGAGAGTTAAATTTATTAAATTTCATTAAACACACTTTCATTCACAAGCGTACCATTCCACTCTACGTTAAAAAAATTCACCCATACTAAGGAATACGTAGTGTATGATTAAAGGACCCATTACTGTAATAAGTAGCGAAGAAACTAATGATCCAGTAACTGGACGAGTAATATTCATTCAATTCGCTGCTTTACGATTAAATGCTTAATGATACCTAATCCAATTTACATAAATTCAATCTGTTCATATTAATTTATAATGCCATTAGCTTATATATGCGTACACACATGCAGCTATATATACATATATAGCTCACATATGAATAAAATTGAAGTGTCTGTCTGTGATAACGAAATAAAGTCTTGCGCTTATGCTTGTATTTGCACGTAAACAGAAGCCAAACACTTTTCATTTGTTTGTTTGTTTGCCCATATTATTTTCCGAAACGGCTCAATCGATTTTGACGGGACGTTCATTAGCAGACAGAGAACTTTGTAGAAAATAATATAGGTTACTTTTTATACTAAAAAAACACTAAATTTAAACCAAGTGAAACCGCGAGGCACTGCTTTATAAAATAAAAGCCAGCGATGATTTAATTTATTGATTATTCGTTTTCAATAGGAAATATGCAATATACGTTTTATGAATGATGTAGGTTGATGTGTTCTGAAATGTTTTTTAGTTTATAGAAATATATCCACTTCAGTACGAAATGCAATTGATATCTAACGTAACATACATATATAGTATATACATTGTACATATAACGTGTTTAAAAGTTTTCCTCTCTTATATACCAACCTAGCGACCGGCCAAAGCTTCCCATGGGTGGAGGGTTCAAGTAATAGCTTAAATCGAGCCGAAGATCCACACTATATAACAGTAAAAACTACATTAAATTCCATTCAGTGATTTTTCAAAAGGGTAACAACTCGAATTTTAGCCCCTTAGGGTTAATTATTATAAAATGCGAAATGTATTTTATTGCAGCTTTGTGTCAAAGAGTTAATTAAGTTACAGTAAATTTGCTATAACTGTGTATATGATATGATAAAATCTATGTTTATTTAAGAGAAGCACTCTTATATTATTGGATTTTCAATGTGTCAAATGGTCTCGTCGCTTAGCGTTTTTTGGTCGATGAGATTTTTATTCTTAATTATACTGTAATTTCTAATTTGTACATTTTCTTCACTAGATATTCTTCAACCATTCTCCACAGTTTCCATTTTATACTTTTTTAAAGATGTCCAAGTCGATGTCGCAATTACCTAAGATTTAATTTCTTGATACGACCTCATTTAGGTTATATCGAATTGCATAAAAATATACGTATTTTCGTTAATCATGAAACATACAATAGAGCAATAACCATACTAAATAATTCAATAAATAAATGTTGTCGGGCAATATGCCGACGTATTCCGTTCACGACTGAGCTAATAAATGAAGTAGGCCGTTAATAACTTAACGTTACACAACGATTCGCACGTAGAATTCGTTAACGTTACAGCCAAACTGTTTACTGATAAGCCACTGAGTTGCTTGTAGAATATGAGGGATTTTTCTCATGTAAACGTTTACGAGACAACTTCAGAATCGGTTGACTATTTGATAATTATAATTTTCCCTTTAGTAATTGTAAGGTATGAAGTAATTTAAAAAATAACAACAGTGACGATACGGTAGCGTTATTCAAATTAATGACGATTACAATTAAGTTACCTGATAATTATCTAGAATACATACAAATTAAATTACAGTATTTTTTAAAAATATCTTTTATTTTTAATAAATAATGTATAAAAAGTCTAAAAACACGGGAAATTAATGCGATTACCGTTTATTTGGCTTGATGTTTCGGCCGAGTTGCATTGGCCGTGGTCTCAAGTCAAGTCAAAACTCGGCCGAAACGTCAAGCCAAATAAAAGGTAATCGCGTTAACTTTCCGTGTTTTTAGATGTTTAATAATGCAACGCGAAAGTTTAAAAAAATGTATATAAAAGTAAATAAAAAACATTTATGTAGGTACCTATATTTAATATAAAACATACATAATTTACATGAATACGTACATCATATTTATATTGTATACACATCATACATACATACATGCATCGTACATATACACACCATTACAAATGGGAAACGGCACACAAGATAATGTGTGCGGTTTCCCGTTTTGGGATCAGTCTGCTGGCCGGGCAGCAGGCTGATGTTGGTTTTTCACCCACACATCAAAAGATTTAGGCGCCAATGCGCCAAGAGTGTTTACACGCTGGCCTCACGTATAGCGCGAACGCGTGCGTCGCTGGTGACGATTATATTTTCAACCAACTTCCAAAAAAAGAGGAGATTATCAATTCGGTTCTATGTTTTTTTTAATGTTTGTTACCTCATAACTCCGTCATTTATGAACCGATTTGAAAAATTATTTTTTTGTTCGAAAGGATACATTTCCAGATTGGTTCCATTGAAATTTCACTGGTATTGAAGCTTTGGTTTCGAAGATACACCAAATAACGCGACCTGGTTATTTATATTGACGATTCTCTTGTATGTCATTTGTTAACTATCGGTGTCCCCACATGGTACAATGGTAGTATGGTATAATGGTAAAGTAGGGAGAAGATATAAATTGGCTGTGATATAATAAATTCAGTCAGTAGAGTCAGTCTTGTGGCGGACAGAGAATACGGCGGGTGGTTGTCGTCTTCGGATTGTAAGAATACTGCTAGGGTGTAATTATGATGCAGTGCTGGGTTGGGCAACCTCCACGTGGTGCATCCTGGGCGCCGGCCGGTAACTGCTCGTTGGGTTGTTACTGGGCGGCGGCTAATAGCCCGACCAACGAGGTGGTAAGGTGTGTCCATCCGCGTGTATCCTGAGGGATGCACGTTGATGGACTTCTTTGTGTAGTTGACGTCACCTTACCCCTCTGCTTTCAGAGGGGAATAGTCGTCGTGCGTTTGTTTGTGTTTTTGTGTCTTCTGCGGAGGACACAAAGTCAAGAAGACGTGAGGTGGAAAGAAGGAAAACTTTTAAAAACCCATGAGGAAACACGTAAAAATCAGAGGTGGAGAGAAGGAAAACTCGAAATGAAATCCGTGAGAAAACACGTTAAAATCAGAGGTGAAGATAAGGAAAACTCGAAATAAACCCGTGAGACAACACGTTAAAATGGCCCCGTGGAGGAACACCATCAGGTTTTAGTGGGTAGACTCGGCCTAGCACCCTAATGTCGAGGAGTCCCACATACCCCCCTGCCACCCCCCTAGGCGGGACGGGATGCGTAACGCATTTCCTGACGTTAAAAAAAAAAGGTGTAATTATGATGCCACCTTTACACTGTTCTTTTATAACTGATTGATATTGATATGATATTATATTGATGATATTGATAATGGCCATAATGGGCAATAATATCCCATGTTCGATCTGTTCGCATCATTTATTGTGAAAGCTCACGGTTTATGTTCCTCAATAGAATGGAAGTTAACACATTGCGCTCCAGAATTAGAAAATAAACTAATTGTAGACCTGCTCTAAATAAGTAAGCTTCAATAAGTGTCAAATTTAATTATATGGGTATTTGTATCCTATTTTTATAAAGTTATTTTTGTACTTAAGTTTCGATCCGTAAGGGATAGTTATTTCATACTTTTCAGTGTCCTTTTTTGAAGTCGGTTTAATTTTTTTATAAAAGTTTTCGTTGAAGCGAAACTGAAGCGATTCACGATAGCTTGACTTAAGTTAAGGCGAGATATATATTTAAATTTATTGAATTATATTGAAATTAGTAATATGGGATACCACACAACATTTATTCGTAAATGAAAACAGAACATCGTGAAAATAAAATAAAAGCATTTTGGCTGATATTTTAAAATTCTAATTTACTATTATACTATTCTATTTTGAGGTGTAATGTAATAAATTTTTTGTCTATGTTGACTTGGAATAAAAAGCCTTTTACTGTATTCTTCGTAATTAAAATGTACAAAGGAATAAAATTATCTCTGAAGTATTATGTTAGAAAAAGGAATTAACTTTTTCATTACTTGGAAATCCCACTATAATATTGTGAAAGTTTGGATAATTATCTGATGCAACTTTAAATAATAATTGAAAATTGTGTACACATAAATTGCTGCAGCAGTGGCAATTTCCACGTCGATTATACTGCAATGACCAATATAATCGCAAGATGACTTCTAGTATTACTGCAATGAGCCGGAGCAACCTGCGGATCTCGGTAAGAATACTTACTGACATTGTTATTGAAGTAAGCACATGTCTAGCGTGGGGCTCTCCGACGCAGGAATGTGCCGGTTTTGCCAGGAGGCAAATGAAACTCCTATGCACATATTGTAAGACAACGGACCACTGATGCGCACCCGACGAGTGCGCACTGCCTCGGCCAGTACTTTCCGAGGCCGGAGGAGGTTCATCACATCAGGAATGCGGTTTTTATTATAGTGGGACTTGGTGACGCTTTGTAACATAGTGGCGATCACAATTGATCAATATTGGTCAAAGTGATACAGATTTGGTATGACCTGCATAACCACTTTACATCGAATAAAAAAAAAATGACCAATACCGAATAAGCAGTCGGCCAGCGTAAAGATGGGCTCTGATAGTTCGGTATTTTTGCACTAGTCGCACTATCATTGTCCATCGTGTGGCCCAACGTGTACAGGACCTCTAAGAAATCTAGCGTTGCGTATCCATCACGCTTCTGTCCGGTTTTCAATTCAACAGTTACATCGCAAGTATCCTATAGTTCATTTCGTATTCATTTTTTAGTGAATAGTACGTGACATGAATACCAGGATTACTCCTGTATTGAGGGAGTTGCATGCTTTGTTTATTTCCGTTCATTCGTTTAACCCTTCAATTTGTAAACCATAACAGGGAGTGCAATGTAGTATATTTGTCTTTAAATTATTTTGTTTTTGTGGATAAAGATTAAGTAACATCTTTTGCGGGGGGTCAGACCAGCTGTTGGCGTGGCGACGCTGACGTCACGCATATAGCGTATGCAGTGTGGTTATTTTTTTGAGTAAATTGAGCCATCTCAAAACACCCATGTGTTATATTATAAGTGTATCCGGGTTACGATTACGAAAATGATCATTTAAGATCATTTTGAAATTTAAGAAGACGAATATTAATTTTTTGGATAAATCGACATGGGAGTCATATTCTAGGTTTCTTTGGGTGCTGATTATGAAAATAACGTTCCTTTTCAAATTCAGGATGGCGAATATTAATTTTTTGGATAAATCGATGTGGGTGTCATACTCTGGATTTCTCGGAGTACTGATTATGAAAACGACGTTCAGTTTCAAATTCAAAATGCCGATTGTTAAATTTTTGGATAAATTAACATGAGTTGAAAAACAAAAACTTTTCAATTAAGCCATATTTATTTCCTTTAATAAACCATCCTTTCATGCATATTTTCTATACAAAATATGTTTCGATGATTCAGATCAGCCAGGCGTCCCGTAACGGCTAATTTTTTTATCTTTATATATATAATTTTTCTATACATGTGTTTGTCATTGAACTCCTAAACGAGTGGATCGATTTTGATGAAATTTTTTGTGTGTTTGGGTGGATCCCTGAATGGTTTACATTTACAGTTAGATTCGGTAGGTGGCACTGCAATCGGGGTCTAGAAAATGTATTATTTATTTATATTATATTTAGGTTAAAAATAAATATTTTTATATTACATTTTTTATATATATTATGATTTTATACTGTTATATTATTTTTTGTATTGATTTTTTGTTGTTGTACTTGTCGTGCTATTACAGCCCGTGAATATGCTACTATCTCACTACTATGGGTTGGCTGGAAGAGATCTCTTCTAGGGATAAGTCCACCTTTGTGAACATTTTTCCTTTATTAATTAAATTTATAAAATTCATGTGCAATAAAGAATTTATATATAGCAGGCAAGCCAACGTTCGGGCAGGACAACCTCTGTTGAATCCACTGGTTGTATTATAAATAATATGAATTATAAGCATGATGATTATGGAGGCGAAAGAAGTATGTAAGGATCGTGTAACTTCGTGTAACTCCGTCCTCTCTGACTACCCTCTTACGGCGCAGGTAAACGACGCGAAAAGTTTCTTGCGGCCGCCGGCCGCGCGGTTCATTCTCATGTATTCCATAATGGCCAATGTAAACTCTATTCACTAGGCAACAACATTCAAATTTCTGTGAATTACCTAACAAACAACCTTTTTTTTTACGTCAGAAAATGCATTACGCATCCCGGTCCCGCTTTAGCGGGGGTGGCAGGGGGGTATGTGGGACTCCTCGGCTGAAGAGTGCAGGGCCGAGTCTACCCACTAAAATCTGACGCTATTCCTTCCGGCGCCTATTGTCGCTTTCCTAACAAACAACCTTTTTTTTTTTTTGCGTCAGGAAATGCTTTATGCATTCCGTCCTGCCATGGGGGATGGCAGGGGGATATGTGGGACTCCCGGCTGTGAGTGCAATGCCGGGCTACCCACTAAAGCCTGACGGTGTTCCTCGAGAGCCTTAATACCGGGGCCATGGGTACAGTGGCGTAATCTTCCGCGAACCCGGCGGGCAACGGCCGGCGCTAAACCGCCAGCCTCGTCTCGTTTTGGGTGGGAGGGCAGAACTCCCGCCCTCAGTGCTTGAGAGGCGCGCGGAGACACCGCGCGCGCCATGTCGAGGCTATCTGAGGGGTGGCACTCCCCCGAATGCCACCCCAAGCCTCAGTGGGCTCTCCGCCGCTACTGTCGGCGGCGGAGGAAACGCACGCCAGAGGCGTTGGTCACGTGGGTAGGCCACTATTCCGTGGCCATCCCCTCTACTCCCGGCCTGGCAGGAACCACACGGGCGGCGGCAAAAGCCACCCTTTCGCCCTTTTTGGGCTTGGCTCCCGCACAGGCCTTCCCTCCCGTCAGATGACCGGCCGGCAGACCGCTCGCGGCGCACAACGTGCAGTTGGGCGCAGCATTGCAGCCGCCGGCCTTGTGACCCTCTTGGCCGCAGCGGTAGCACTGTCCGCTGCGGTCCGCCTCTGACGTGCAGGAGACCCGCACGTGCCCAATCTTAAGGCACCTATAGCACCTTAAGGGCCTCGGCTCAAGGAGTTGCACCCCTGCCGAGACCCATCCGACTAACAGCCGGGCACCCGCCACCTTCTTCGCTGCCTCCACAGGGCAGCGGACCCAGGCTGCTCCGAGTCCCGAAGGGGCGCGGCGGATCTCTCCCACCTTTAAATCCTCAACGGCAACACCTCCAGTTTTCGCGACGGCTGCGGCGACATCCGCAACCGTCGCCGAGTCATCCAGACCCGATACGCGCAATTCTGCGCACTTCGTGGGCCTGGAGACTCGGACGACCTCCGGGTTAAGGCTCTCCCGCAACTTAGACGCGAGTGAGTCCGCCTTCGCCTTGTTGTCGACGCCCGGCAATTCAAGTATGCCGGCTCCGGTCGCCGCCTTCCTGTACCTCATCTCCGTTATGCCTAACAGAGAGAGGTCCACTTTGTTCTTCGCCTCCGTAAGGATGGAGGCGTACGTCGCTAACAAACGACCTAACCTAACTTAACCTAACAGCACGGTGACCACGAACGACCGCGTGGCCGCCGTGCGGTGAATAAACGCGCCTTTAGGAATTCAGCGTGAGGATATGTATGTATTTACAAGCATTTGAAAATGTAATATGCCAGAACAATTAAACACTTTATTATATGATTATGTAATAAAATTAGTAACGAATAATCTGAGTAATTTTAGATTCTGACGCCCTGAACACATTAAATCATGACCTCACCTCGAATGCTTTTTAAAATGCACAAATCTTCTTGCATCAAATAAAATATTCGTGAATGAATATCAAATTGGTATTAACGAGTGTAAATATTGGACCAATGAATATTCGATGTTTCAGTGACTGTTTCATCGGATGTCGTCGCTAATAGCTCTTGAATTCAGGATGGATTACTCTAGTTCTAATCTTCTACTCGAAACTTCCTTGAAATTAAAATTCCGATTTATATATTCGTTATTACTACTGATTGTTATAATACTGATTAATAAAGTTGGATCACCAACAACGGATTGAGTAGTAGATATTTCAAAAAATTCGCTGTTTATTCAATGCAAATATACTTTAGTTGAAAAAACTTTTGTAATCCCATAAAGTGACCCAAATATTTAATATATGCATATGGTTAACAATACAATGTAGTTTTCATTTATATTATTTCTTTGACGTCAGGTAAAAAGCCATTGTGCATTTACCTTCATATGAAATAATAATACTTGATTCATCAGAGCGTAATATTTCAACGTATAACTTACAATCTAAAATCCACTCACAACAGCAATATCAAAATCCAACTTGTATTAAATCCTCTCTGAAATAATTTTGATAGCTTCAAAGCTGAAAGGGTTACCACAGAGCTCAAAGCGCTGTAATTCTCGTACTGCAGAAGTGGCCAACATTTTAAACTACGGGCCAATTGAGACACAAAGACACGTAAAGTTAACTTAGTGTTTTCCAATTATTAACACTACTTTTTTCTATAATATGTAGTTCATGTTTAATGTCGATTACATACAGGTCGATTACTACATATTTATATACTTAGAAATCTTAGAATAATATAGATAAGTTGATAGACCTAGCCATAACTAATTTATTTCTAGTCAGGTGTAGCAGCAAAATGTTTTACAATTTTATGTTAGGAATATGCAAGTATTACACCTGGAAGTGTTTAAATATATGGTATGTGTAATGAATAGCCTGCGAAGCAACATTTCAATAACCCAAGTTGGTCAACCAGGTTCCAGACAGTCACAGCCTCCCATTACAGTACTAATCGGCAGAGTGCCGACGCCCTAAATATCGCTTTTGCATTTATTTATCGGACCATAAATAACGAGTCTATGAAAATATAAATGTTCCCCTTTTTTCTATCGTTTTTCCGAGTTTCGTATTTTTTCATAGAGTCAAAAGCTTGAACAGACCACTTTCGCATTATGGAATTGCCAAAACTCCACTCTGCGTTGATATTTAAACAACATAAACGTGTCACATTTCAAACGAAATTCAATCCAAATTCGTAAGCAGATAGAAACAGTATCGTTTGCGGTTGACATTTATTCAATCCCTTTGGTGGTGTAAGTTGCCACTGAGCGTAGAAATGAGATATTTTGGCAGTATTACGCAAATTGGATAGCTTTCAACACTCAACGGAGTAGGTTTCGAACTTTCGCGGGGAAAATTGAATTAAAAATATCATAAGACGTAAATATGTATGGGTATCGTAATGATGTTGCTTCTCCAACGGCTCCTACGACTCGCTTCTATATAAACAAGTTGGAAACTTTATGCGAAATGTTCGAGCTCTACATAATCATCTATCTACTTCTACAAATATATCAATACGACTAAATTTGTTTTCTAAAGTTTTATTTAACAATGATAAAAAATCTTATTTATCAAAAGATTCTATAAAGAATTACGCGTTAAGCTACCTGCTTATACATACTCAAACTCGTATAATTTTTTTTATTAAAGTCAAATTCTCATAGTGTAGGTATAGATTTCAGTCAAGCAGGCAAGCATATGAGTGTGCGTAACCCTGTCGAAATCGTCGAAGGTAAAGAATTGTTCTATAAAAATAAGAATAATGCGTACTTAGTTCAGTTTTCGATCTGAATTAGCGATTTTTGCCAACGTTTTAAAATACGACAAAAACATTTGTTTTCCGAAACGTATCATCAAAAAGAGACTTTTTACTAAGTAACTAAATCGAATAATAATTATGTATTAAAAAAAATTTTGATTAGTAGATAGATCAGTTGTTAACGAATACGTGTTTTTATATTATTCCTATAACCACTTAGTAAACATTTTATCCAATCACAACCACAGATGTCCGAATACTGTTCTGGGCTATCTTTGTATTTATAATTCATATACCCATTACTTCATTTCCATTAGTTGCGGTATATCTACGTGTATTAAGAGGCTGTCAATGAACTTTACTGTGTTTCTTTGCCAGTATAATGATTTCAATGATGATAAAAAATTGAAATTATCTCCAAAAAAGGTATAGGTAAGTAATTTTTTGATAATTACGCATAATCGGTTGAAAATTAACCGATCTAACTACTCGAGCGTGGGATGTAGACACATGTATAATAATTGTTTCTTATTAAAATCAGCTTTAATCTTTTTTTGGAGCAGATTCCAGCGAAGGAACCATCGCATTATGTTTAAGAATCGACAGCTATAATTTCTGTTCAATCAAGATTTAATTGTTTTAATGAGGCAGCATGCGTGAATGGCCGGCCCAATTATTGTTTATTTTTAATCGCCTCAAGTGGTTTTTATGTTGGCAACCCGGCACGCATGGCGGCCCCAGGCGATCATTTTCATTATTTTAATAATGTAAACTCCAATAATAATTTACAGTGATTTGGGGTTAAACACGTTAAGACATATTTTATGAATTCTTCAAAGAAATCCAAAACATAGTTATGTAATTTGATCCTACGTTCATTTCGTTTTCTTTGATTAATCTAGGGATCAGTCTAGGCGTCAGGATACCTATACCCATTTTATTAATTTCAGAATCAACAAACATTATTATTTAAAACAGAATTAGGGAACGTGAAAATTAAATAATGGAATATTTTTAAAAATTGTGAAAAAATGTGTGAGCGAATAAGGATGCCAAAAGTAGCACTTTAAGAAAAAATTAAACCGACTTCAATATAAAAACATTAAAATCTTCAAAATACTAAACATTTTCTAATCAAAACTCAAAAACAAAAATAACTTCATAAATATGATACCAATTTAATTAAATTTGAGATTTTGCATATGTCCAGGCCTCCATAACGGCTAGGAAGTGAAGCTTGATTCCAGACCCTGTCATCAACAAAGGAGCAATTTAATATTTTAGATAATGCATTTTTGAGAATATTGTATACAATAGGGACAGAGTTTGGAATCAAGCCTCACTTCCTATCCGTTATGCAGGCCTGGGCATACGCAAAATCTCGAGTGTGTCACTGCCTGCTTTTCTTTCGTCAGCCTACAGCACTGAAATCCTTTTTCTATCTGTTATTCGCCTTTCCTTAGGATCGGTTGAGGTGCCGTGCTTGACTAATGCTTGAAATGCTTGGCTAATTGTTTGTCCGAGTACTAACCTGCGTACCTGGAATGAACCTCTATGCAAAACTGTTCATTTAGAACTTTTAGATTCTTGTAGTACCGAAAAAGATCGGTCTCGCCTCCTAGCTGTTTCTGAGCAGGAGTCAGGATACTGGTTGCAGTAATACCTTCAAAAAACTTAGGAACCTTAATTGACAATACCACACTTTCTCTCTTAGTATCGCTTCGTCTGGGCCCCAGGACTAATCTTCCTCACCGTTGCCGCTGTGGTGATCTCGTCGATGTACTAGGTCACCACGGTTTATCTTGTTTACGTAGTGCGGGCGACAGCAGAAGACCGGATGGTTAGACGCTCATTCCTTGGAAACATGGAAGATCGCTGGTGTGGGAACGTCACTTGTAACGATACACTTGCTGTTTCTCATGTACCGGCAACTTCTAACAATAAGTCTGCGGGTGGCGATGGCAGCGCTGCCGAGAACTTAAAGCGGTGTAAGTATGCGACTCTCTCTGAGAATTTCATATTTACGCGCTTTGCAATCTGTCTGTCTGCTGGCTACCTTAAGCAATGACAGCTTTTCTGTAGCTTCTCCGGGTTACTGAGGTTAATCGAGATACCGATATTGTTAAAGGAGGTCTTGAAAAAAGTTACTTTCTATCGCGGCGCATCAGCCATATTGAATTTATAATGACGTCATATGTACAGTAACCTTCTCCTATGTATCCCATTTCATTTGATACCCATATTGTTGGAGGTTTTGAAAAAAGTTATTTCCTGCCGCGGATTTATGATGACGTCACATATACAGAAACCTTCCCCTGCGTATTTAATTTCTTTTGATACCCATAATGGTGGTGTTGAACAAAAAAGTTATTTTCTATTATGGAACATCCGCCATATTATATTTATAATGACGTCACATATACAGAAACCTTCCCCTATATATTCCATTTCATTTGATACCCATATTGTTGGTGTTGAACAAGAGTTATTTCCTATTGTGGAACATTCGCCATATTGGATTTATGATGCCGTTATATGATACAGAAATTTTCCCCTACGTATTCCATTTTATTTGATACCCATATCGTAGGTGTTGAAAAAAAAATTATTTTCTATTGTAGAACATCCGCCATAATTAGATTTATGATGACGTAATGTATACAGAAACCTTCTCCTGCGTATTTAATTTCATTTCATACCCATATTGTTGGTGTTGAACAAAAAAGTTATTTCATATTATGTGCGGTACAGCTCCAGGCACGACCACTGCGCGTCCTGGGACCTTTATAATTTCGGCAGGGTAACAAACCTGCCGGGAACTGGGCCGACATCGACCGCGATACGCAGCGCTAATAAACAAAATTGTACGAATAATAGAGCCTAAATACGTTTAATGTCCGCTTCAGGATGGTGGAAGTCGGAGGTGGCTTCCAGTACCACAAAGCCACGAAACGGAAGACAGATCTACTTATTACCTTCCTTACCTCTTTGTCTACCACTTCAAGTATTATATGGTAACAGTATAATGTAAAACAATTAGATACCAATTCCAATCGGCGAACACCACATATCATGTAAACACGACACGGCCAAATTTCTTTTAACTTCAAAACAAAAAAGATAATTGAGATTTAAAACCAATATTCCAAAAATTTTCCGTTTCTTATCATAAAGCGAGCAACGCCTTTTTTAGAGTTCTCCATAAGAACTTCAATTCACACACTAAATTACCCACCAAAAAAAAAAAACTAAACTGGCGGGACAACTAGCGCCATCTCTTCATATCGAGAGACAATAGGAACAATAATATGGTTTATTCCTAACATATTATGGAACATCCGCTATTGTAGATTTATAAAGACGTTACATATTTAGAAATCTTCCCCTGCGTATTTCATTTCATTTGATACCCATATTACTGGTACATACATACATATCTTCACGTTGTATACCTAACGAGGTAGTCAGAGAGGACGGAGCGCCAGGAGTCGCGGTCCTTACATACCTCTTTCGCTTCCTTAAATCTCATAATTCTCCTCACATATTTTCGGCTAGGTACGCGAGTGCTTTTGACATTTCTGTCTGCTAACGCTCTGGTTATTTGATCACAAATTTCTGAGAGATCGCATTTCCACAGCATTTATTATACTTTCACTCGATTTCGGGCATATCCAGGCCTCACTACCGTACAATAAAGTTGGCACCAACACTGCATTGTGGATGGCCATTTTAGCAGTGTTAGATATATATTGACACTGCCTACTAATGCAGACAGAGCACCATTTACTTTATTGCCAGCTGCTACTCGTCTCTCCACGTCCAACTCACATCTTCCATCCCTCGAAAACACACTCCCCAGATACACAATTTTATTCATTTGTTCTAGATATTTTCCATTTACACAAAATCTCACATTTCGTTTGTACCGCTTCCCTTTCAAACACCAGTACCTTAGTTTTGTTCACATTCATATTCAATACTTTCACTTCACATTCTTCTTTAATACATGTGACTAGTGTCTGCAACTCTGCTTCTGATGGTGCTATAAGCACAGCATCGTCAGTGTACAATAGGCAGTTTACCACTGTGTCATCACATCCCATACCACTCATATTACCTTTCAATCTCTGAAGGCAACTGTCCAAATACAGCACGAACAGCCAGGCAGAGATCACGCAGCCCTGTCTGACACCAGAAGAGACTTCGAACCAGGGCGACATGTCACCGTCTATTCTTACACAGGCTCTGTGGTCTCGATATAATGACCTCACAGCCTGCAGTAAGGAGCCCTCCACGCCATACTCAGGCAGAAGATTCCATAATTTCTTTCGCACTACTCTATCGAATGCTTATTCTAAATCCACGAAAGTGCAGAAAACCTATAGCCAGAAACTTCCCCACGATAACGCGAAGCGAGAAAATCTGATCCATACAACCCCTACCGTTCCTAAAATCACCTTGCGCCTCCCACAAATATCTTTCTGAAACGCCTATCATACGGTCAGTCAATACCTTAGTATATACTATACTTGCTAAGCTGACGAAGCTGATGCCCCTATAACACGCACAGTTTAGATAGGAACCTTTCTCTTAATATAGAGGTACTATGACTGCGGTGCGCCAGTCCCCTGGAACCTTCTCTTTCTGCCAACAAATATTGCACAGTGCACAGAAGGTATTCCAGACCCTAGAACCACCATACTTGATCATCTCAGCAGTCATCTTATCACTTCCCGCAGGCTTTCCACATTTCAAACTTCTTATCACTTTTTCAATCTCTTTCATACTAATGGCATCCTCCAGTCTCTGGCCCGAGTGTGGCAATTTATTAGAATCGCTCTCAATATCAGAGACAGAGTCGCCACTCTCATACAGTTCTCCATAGTATTCACTCCATCGCTGCAGAACATCTTTTTTATTTGTAAGCAGGTTGTTTTCATTCGAACGAACTTTGTTAATTCTGCAAGGTGCCGGACCATTTCGGTACTTACGTACTTCTTTCCAAAATAATTTGGAATTTTCCTCGAAGATGCCCGACATCTTGTTTTCGTCTAACACCCTACACCTTTCACGCTTCTCATTCAGTAGTGCTTTCTTATATCTGTCTTTCATTAAATTCTTCATACCACAGTCATTAGTAGCAAGGTAGTCTCGCAATGCTGGCTTCTTCTTATACACAGACACTTTCACCTCATCATCCCACCACACGTCACGCTTTTTGCCGTTCCCAATATGCTGGATAATAATACCCTTTCATATTCATTCCTGTTGGTTGTATCCTACAGTTTCCATCATTCAATGCGACAAACCGCTGCAGATTTGGACACTACGCGATGTCGCCATGCTGCAATCAGACCCCTTGTGATTGTGAAAGTGGTCCGTTTCGAGATTGGCTTCTCTATACGCTCTTGTGTTCATAACCTGCTTCTTAAGTTTGCTATCCACCAGGACTAAATAAATCATACTTCTCGCACCCTTTCTTTCCCACGTGTACTGATAGATCCTTTTGTGCTTTAATATGGTATTAGCTAAAAAAAATCCTTTTCCATACACAGTTCTAACACAATCCTACCAGCATCATTCATTCTCTTATCTCCGTATTTGCCTAGGACAGACTCAAATCCTGTTCGAGTTGTTCCGACCCATACATTCATGTCTCCACACACAACAATTCTCTCATTCTCTTCAACCGTAGCTAGAACTTCTCTAATATTCTCCAAAAAGTGATCTAGTTCAGCCAAACCGACAGAGGATACTAGGGCATACATTGCCAAAATAAATTTCTCGTCAACCCCATCTTGAGGCGCACCCAGAGCAGTCTGGGATTTACACATTCATACTCAGTCATACAATTAACCATACAAGAGGACAGTAAAACGGCCACCCCCTGGCATCCCCTGTCTCCACGGGGTACCCCTGACCATAAAGCGATGCCTCATCGCTTTGTGGTCAGGGCAAGTCGGCGAGTGCACTGCCCTCTCGCTTGGTTTCACTCAAACGTGACACATCCAATCTTTTCTCTTCCATAATATCAATCACTTCATTCATGTTTTCTTCAATTCCACCTCTCACATTCCACGCAGCTACTCTGCACTCCTCCCTCCACTCCCCGCCGCGAGGTGCACATCGTGTTGGGTGGCGGTCCCCAACGCCGAACTGCACTCTGCACACACCAGCGGGGACAGACCGGTGTACGTTGCTTCCGGGGGATGCTCTATCATTGTTGTTGTCGTTGTCCCGTATGGTGTGCACAGGAGAGGAATTGCAGCCCTGAAAAGGGCTGGCAGGGGTCGTGACGAGCACGCTTCCTCAGTTGACCCCCTTTATTGCTATATTGCTGGTGCTGAACAATAAAGTTATTTCTTGTTATGGAACATCCGTCATATTGGATTTGTGATGACGAAGCCTTCCCCTCCGTGTTCCATTTCATTTGATACCCATATTGATGGTGTTGAACAAAAAAGTAAGTTTCTAGTAAGGGACATCTGACATACTGGATTTATGATGACGTCACATTAACAAACCGCTTGTAATTTCTTGTACAAAGAAACCTACATTTGTTTTCCGGCACAAACTATCTCTGTACCAAATTTCATCACAATCGGTTCAGCGGTTTAGCTTTTCATTACATTTCAGGTAGATTTTTGATAAAAACGGAGTCTATGTTTTTTTAATAGAAAAGGTTTATCTGTGTACTAAATTCCATTTTAATCGATTCAGCGGTTTAGAATTTTCCATACAAAGTTTCATCCCCCTTTTCACCTCATCAGGGGTACGTTTTTGAGAAAAAAGAAGCCTATGTTTGTTTCCTGGTGTCACACTATCTCCATGCCAAATTTCATCAAAAGCGGTCCGGCGGTTAGCTGCGAAAACCAAGCAGACAGACAGACAGACATACAGAGAGACTCACATTTATAGTATTAGAATGGAAGTATGAATATGGATTTTTCTACTTGAATTTATATAGTAAAGGATGTAGTTTTTTATATAGTGTTTTTAGTGCGTATTTTTAAATCGGTTTAAATTTTTTCTTAAAAATTATTCATTTATCTCCATTGAGTCCTTGTCTTAAATAAATATCTAGGGTAGATCTATATTCCGATTCTAGAACTGAATTTGAAAGAAAATATATAAACCATATTTTGTGTACTTCGAACTCCAATACCACCTTAGGAAAAGGAGGAAAGGAAAAGGAACCTTAGAGCTATACTGAACTCAATGCAAAAGTAATCATTAAAATTAGTTCATAAACAAAGAAGTTATACCTTAACATACGTAAAAGAAATACAAGTTATGTACAGACGAATTGAGAACCTCCTCCTTTTTTGAAGATGATAGATGGTGATGATAGATGGTGACATGTCGCCCTGGTTCGAAGTCTGTTCAGGCGTCAGACAGGGCTAAGTGATGTCTGCCTAACTGTTCGTGTTGTATTTGGACAGTTGCCTCCAGTCATTGAAAGGTAGTAAGAGTGGTATGATATGTGATGCTACAGTGGTAAACTGCCTTTTGTACGCTGACGATGCTGTGCTTATAACACCATCAGAAGCCGAGTTGTAGACACTAGTCAAGTGCACAGAATAAGACTGTGAAGTGAAAGAATTGAATATGAATTCGAACAAAAGTAAGATCTGGTGTTTGAAAGGGAAGATGTACAGACAAAGTGTGAAATATGACTAAATGGAAAATGTCTAGAACAAGTGAACGAAATTGTATATCTGGGGAGTGCGTTTTCGAGGGATGGAAGATGTGAATTGGATGTGGAGAGACGGGTAGCAGCTGGCAATAAAGTGATTGGTATTTTTTTATATTTTCGCAAAACATAAAAATTACGAAAAATAAAGATACATGAAATACGCAATTTTGTTATTTTTTTTTTTAATTTATAGAAATAAATATGTAATAACTTATATTCAGTATTCTTTAGTATTTACAATTTACATTTCTGTTTTACAATTCTGTTACATTCTGTTGTACATTGACAATTGAATCATCAAGATCGACCAAGTAATTTTTATGATACATATAGTAAGAGTCGAGGGTAGAGTAAGCTGAACTCCTTAATTAAAAATGCTCTAATTGATACAATGGATACAGTTATTATTTTTCAGCCGACAGAGTTAATATTATAATTTCACTTCACATACAATTTGAATTAACAGCCCTATTTAAGTGTACGCTTACTAATTTAACCACTTATATTCCGCAGTTGTGTTGTTTTAATTAGCAACTAAATTTCCCGTGGTTTCGCTCTTGTGGTACTAAATAAAAACAATTAATTATTTGGACAAAAATAAAGCCACGCGGTTTAATTAACAGTCAATTACAAAAGAACAGCAATTTACAAAAGAAATTCACCTATTCATTTATTAATATCGCACATTCCTTGTAACAATAAAACTTAAAGCTGTACCCTACACTAGGGTACTCTGTGTTATAAGGATCACTGCTTCTAATGTACACACATAATTACATATTGAAAAAGAAAACAAAAACAAACAAAAGAAAATAATGAAGCTTGAATAGCTAAATAGACAATAAGTTAGAAAAACAAAGAAGCGAACATGTTTTGAGTATGTTTTGAGTATATATAATATACTAGCTGTACCCGCGACTTCGTCCGCGTGGAAAAATGTTCCTTGACCTCTTTAGGTTACTGAGGTTACCCGAGGTACTCATATTGTTGGTGTTAAAAAAAAAGTTATTCTCTATAATGGAACATCTGCCATATTAGATTTATGATGACGTCACATATACAAAAACCTGCGTATTCCATTTCATTCGATACCCATATTGTTAGTTTTGAACGAAAAAGTTATTTACTTCTATGGAACATGCGCGATATTGGATTTATGATGACGTTACATATACAAAAACCTTCTCCTGCGTATTCCATTTCATTTGATACCCATATTGTTGGTATTGTACAATACTCTGAGAAACCTAGAACATGACACCCATGTAGATCTATCAAAAAAAAAATTCGCCATCTTAGATTACAAAATGAACGTCATTTTCGTAATCAGCACTCCGAGGTACTTAGAATTTGACAGCCATATCGATTTATCCAGAAAAGTAATATTCGCCATCTTGGATTTGAAAATAAAAGTCATTTTCGTAATCAGCACCCCGAAAAACCTAGAATTTGATACCCATATCGACTTATCCAAAAAAGTAATATTCGCCATCTTGGATTTGAAAATGAACATCATTTTCATAATTAGCACCCCGAGAAACCTATAATGTGACACCCATGTAGATTTTTAAAAAATAATAATATTCGCTACCTGGATTACGAAATGAACGTCATTTTCGTAATCGGCACCCCGAGATACTTAGGATTTGACACCTATATCGATTTATCCAAAAAATTAATATTCGCCATCTTGGATTTGAAAATGAAAGTCATTTTCGTAATCAGCATCCCGAGAAACCTCGAATATGATACCTATGTCGATTTATCCAAAAAAATAATAATCGCCATCTTGGATTCGAAAATAAACATAATTTTCGTAATCAGCACCCCGAGAAACCTAGAATTTGATACCCGTATCGATTTATCCAAAAAAAGTAATAATCGCCATCTTGGATTTGAAAATGAACATCATTTTCGTAATTAGCACCCCGAGAAACCTCGAATATGATACCTATGTCGATTTATCCAAAAAAATAATAATCGCCATCTTGGATTCGAAAATAAACATAATTTTCGTAATCAGCACCCCGAGAAACCTAGAATTTGATACCCGTATCGATTTATCCAAAAAAAGTAATAATCGCCATCCTGGATTTGAAAATGAATATCATAACATTCGCCATATTGGATTTATGGTGACGTCACATATGTATCTACCTTCCCCTGCGTATTCTATTTCATTTGATACCCATATTGTTAGGGTTTAACATTATAAAGTTCCCCTATAAAGTTTCATCCCCTTTTTCACCCCTTTAGGGGTAGATTTTTAATTAAAAGAAAACTATGTTTTTTTAATGGAAAAGGTGTATATCTGTACCAAATTACATCTTAATCGGCTCAGCGGTTAAAAATTTCCCATACAAAGTTTTATCCCCTTTTTCACCCCTTTAGGGGTAGATTTTTGGAAAAAAAGAAGTCTATGGTTTTTAACAGAAAAGGTTTTATCTATTTACTAAATTTCGTCTTAATCGGTTCAGCGGTTTAGCATTTCCCCTATAAAGTTTCATCCCCCTTTTCACCCCTTTATGGGTAGATTTTTGATAAAAAAAGAAAACTATTTTTTTTTAATAGAAAAG
Organism: Zeuzera pyrina; assembly: GCA_907165235.1. NCBI lineage: Eukaryota > Metazoa > Arthropoda > Insecta > Lepidoptera > Cossidae > Zeuzera > Zeuzera pyrina. The sequence goes on from OU015629.1 coordinate 9,549,922, forward strand.
GATTATCTCTGTACCAAATTACATCTTAATCGGTTCAGCGGTTAAAAATTTCCCATACAAAGTTTCATCCCCCTTTTCACCCCTTTAGGGGTAGATTTTTGAAAAATAAAGTAGCCTATGTTCACCCCCTGGTGTGAAACTATCTCCATGCCAAATTTTATCAAAATCTGTCTGGCGGTTTAGCCGTGAAAACCGAACAGACAGACAGACAGAGAGACTCGCATTTATAATATTAGTATGGAAGTATGGATAGTATGGATTATTCCTGTTTCTTATTGATTGGCTCAGTAGTCCTCACAATAAAGAAAAATTTCTTAATACATAATAAAATATAGTAGCAGTGGTAGTGAGGATGAGCATAATAAAAGCCATAAAAACTAGAGGAGTTAGAAAGCAGATACATATTTTTGTTAATCGCTTAACCTAAGGAGTTGGTTAGTAAAGGTTAGAATGTTGATGAAAATAGGGGATGGGAAATTTAGCCACAAAGGTTGTATAGTAGAGAGGCCTCTAACTAACAAGTAAATCCAGCTCGAGGCGGATATAAAGTTTATATCACGCTTTGCATTATGCTTCATTATCTTTGTAATTTTTGCTTTGTTATGCTCTTAGTGTAGGGTTGTAAAAAGCAAGTTAGATTGTAATAAAAGTTATGGGGTATTTACGAAAAAAATGATGAACCGCATTATTTATTAAAAAGTAATAATTGCTGAACTCGAAGCTGAATAAGACTAATGAGTGTGTTTTCTGACTTTCTTAGAGCGAAGTCGTTTATGTCATAAACACGTTTTTAACGTGTAAGACATATTATTTGTAAACTAGCCGGTTGATGCAGTGGTTAACGCATCTGTGCTCCAAGCAAAGATCACGTCTAGGTTGGATCCTAGATCAATCTTGGAGTTTGGGTATTACTGAGTGTTCTCTCACTTCATTGTGTGTATCTATAACAAGCCTTGTGCTTATACTCTGAAGGTCTGAATAGGTGCAATTGTTTGGTTATTAATTATTATATATTATTTGTTTATTATATTAGGTACTATACTGGGTGAATATTTCATCTTGTGACTATAAAATATTGAATCTGAATCTCATTATTTCTAAAAAGCTTTAGGTAAAAGTTGTAGGATTTCAAAGAGGCAATCAATCGGTGACCTTGGATGTGTCGTTTACCTTGAAATTCATGAGAAAATAGTTTTTTTCAAAAGAGAATGTATATTTTTGGCTTCGGCAATAGAATGAGCGAGATCTTTCACGTCATTATAATTTCATAGTCAGCTATATTTACCTCGGTATTTGTAAAATTTCCTGCCATTTCCATTTTCTGAGGCAAAAATATGGATTCCGTTAAAAAAGACTACCTTCAAATGACATTAAATCTTAAGGTCACGGTTACATCCAAGGTCACCAAGTAATTCATTACATTGAAACCCTACAACTTCTATCTACAATTTTTTCCAAAATAATGAAATCCAATTAAGGTATTTCGTTGACTAAAGATAAACTCACCTAATTTAAGTAATATCTAATACACAAGTGACAAAGTAAATGTCCTTGTGATGATAATATTGCGCACAGTTCAATCATAATTTTTGATAAAATTATACCTATATCAAAAAGATAAAGTGGCAACCTTGTATTTGCAGGTGAGACAGAACGTCGCCTGCGGCGTTCCACAGCGTCGCTGCGTCGGCGCAGTACATCACCCTTCTTTAGATTGATCACATGCGAAACCTTCAATTAACTTATAATGTACAATCTACGCAGTTATGCACTAATCATCTAATGCCTTAGTAAGCATATAAGTATATAATATATTACAGAGAAATGTGTTAAAAATTTAAATCAAAAATAAAATATTACTTACCCATTTCACTAAAAGCGACGTCAAAAATTAAAATTGCATATAATATTACTTACACAGCTTATTATTATATGGAAATAATATAGGCGATGGGCTAGTAACTCATACTACGTGGTTCCATTTTGCCATCTGTGATCCTAAAGACTTATTGCCATAAGCGGCGTGTTGCACTTTGATACCTACTCTGTCCACTCTAAATAAAGAGATGACTTAGTGTTATGATGTTATGATGTGTGGACATACATCATAACACCATACACACACACACGCATTATTTTTTCATGTATTTTGTGTTTATACAAATAAATAAAAATAAATAAAAAATATATGTAAGTAGTTTGTAGACTTCCAAGGCAGCAGGTGCCGCGGCCAGCACTGCCGAGAACTTGATTAAGTAAGTATGCGACTCTCTCTGAGAGTTTCATATTTACGCCCTTTGCAGTCGAAACTTTGGGTCCCTGGGGCCCCGAAGCCTATCGACTGGTTTCTGATATTTGTAAGAGACTGGTCGAGACATCGGGAAACTGCCGGGCCGGCAGCTTCTTCCGCCAACGAATCAGTTTGGCTATTCAAAGAGGCAATGCTGCCAGTCTGCTGGGTACCTTAAGCAATGACAGCTTTCTAAGCGGCAACTTTGAGGAAGTTTATTATTTAAGATAATGTGTAGTTTTAAGTTTGTAAATATTAACATATGTATGTACTTTTTTGTTATAAATAGTAGTTTGTATGTTACTCACTATAAAATACTAGATTCGTTAAATTTTTTTCGTGTATGTGACAGATAAAAATAGTTATTTATGATACTAGTGCGGTAAGTTGGTTTTTACAAAAGTCGAGGGCTTACCGTAGTCACGAGTTTGTAAATACCAATTTCCGCACGTGTGTCATACAACGTTTTTCGACACATTTGCGTGAAAACAGTACAATACGTAATGAAACAAACTTTTTCAATAGACTATTTTTAATAGCAAATAAGAAGTTATACAGATAGGTCACTACTCTTGTAAATTAATAGTATTTGAACCGATGATGTTATTTTTAAAAATTTGTAAATATAACATCAATGATTTGAACAATTATTGAAATTCAGTGAATTTTGCTGCTTTAGTAGCTTAACTGACTGACTGATTATTAATTTCACACGTATTATGTTGAACGAGAGAATGGGGCGTAAACGTCGGCTACGACGGCGGTGATGGCGGTGGCGGCGGCGGCGGCGGCGGCGGCGGCGAAGCTTGCAGCGGCGGCGGCGGTGGCTGGACTTTTTCGCGTGAGGTAGAAGGGCGCGGTTCCACAGCATTATTTATATTTATACTTTGATATCTTGTAGCCTATTTCAATTTTATTGTGCACCGAGTCTTCAATATAACCCTCTGCAACATTATTAGAGCGCCATCCTCCGTGGCGTTTCAGTGTAATGATATCTGCTCCGGAATTCGCTAGTAATGTTGCAGAGGTTGTTCTAAAGGTGTAACCGGTAAAACTAGCCGGATTTTCCAATTTCAAGAACGTAACAGCCACGTTTTTTGGTACTCTACCGACTTTGTTAACGCCAACGACTTGCTGCATGCATTTACTGTATTGGTACTTCTGAAAGAATCTGTTACTCTTTGCGTTTGTAATTCTTAGAGTTTGATACTTCTTGACAATTGCGTAAAACTCACCATGTACGGTTAATGTAAGTACGAGGGATTTTGGTTTTTGTGTCAGGTATCTTGACAAGCAATAAGTCCCCATGGTTTTCGATATCACTCACATCTATGTTGGCTAATTCTTGTCGTCTGCACGCCCCAGATAGGTAGATATACCTACCAAAAGATAATATAGCCTGTAATAAAATTAAAGTAGTTTAAGTATGCTTTATGTCGTTCTATACAGGTAAATAACCAAATTAACTGTCAAATATAGGTTTCTACCTACTAAATTTAGCATTGTCTAAACCATTATAGCACAGATTAATTAGTTTACTACCGTAAAATTATAGCATATAAGTATGTAAATGGCAACAAAAGGATTTACAGTAAAGAAAATTTTTAAAAACGTACCTTAGTTACTAAATATTTTTCATCTGGCGCGTCATTAAGGAATTTTCCTACATTAGCTCCAGTGAATATTTTTGATTTGTTGCTTGTATATCTGACTGTCGTTTCAAAAATACATGTAATTTTATGTATTTTGTTAAATCGATGTCATTATTGGTTTTTAGAGTGCTTTTTAACATCAAATATATTGACCAAATTGAGGGTGGCTTATACTTCACACGTAATTCATGGAAATAAGCCATCAAAACATTTTCAGATAATGATTGAGTATTTCTTCGAGTCTTCCATGATATGAAATTATTGTAAATCATTAAATAGCGCTCTCGCGATTTTGACGGCAAGAGACCATTTTATGCAATTTGTGCCTCATTCAAATATCAGGTGGAGTAGATTTCATATTAATATCAGATTCCTCGCTTGAACTCATATTATTATTTTGTTTATAAATATCAGGCGGAAAATCGCAACAATCATTTGCGTTTCTAATATGAAAATGGCGCGCATTTACAAATGGCGCCACGTGCGCGTGGTGACAATTAGAACATTACATCTTTCGTCTCATTTTCTCTTTAGTATTTAAGTGAGACAAACATATTGAGCAAAAGTGCTTCCAAGGAGGTTCGATCATTCAGCCTATTTATTCTCGTAATGTGAAACTCCTTGGTGGAATTCTTATATATTTTTTTTGGAAATTAAAAAAAAAAAACCGTAAAGATACCACAGATTTTTACAGATATGCACGGCGCTATGCAACAGAGTATGCGGTAAAACAGGTACTTAGGCGTAGTACCTATTTTAGCGCACATTCCGTTGTATGGTGCGTAATTTTTAACTTTCGAACAATGTGTACAGGCTTCGTAAATGCATTTTTTGAGCAAATGTGTTGAAATTATTATATAATTTAAGGGAATTAGTCGATGCTGACATATAGTAAAAGTTATGTGTTAAAATGCTGTCAATGTGGAAGAATTGGAAAATTCAAATAAATATTGTGCAAGTAAGGTTGCGTTCTCTGTCAGCAGTCCTTCATGAGTACGGTGAAGGTACTTAGCTCTCTTTACAGGAGTACAACACGAGAAACAAAAGAGAAACAGAAATGAGAAAATTGGTCAAGTGTATGTTCGATTCACGCATCGAATGTTCTATATTTATGATAAGGTAAATTTCTAAACGAATCACCAATGAAACACATAAAACACGAGAAACAAAAGAGAAACGGAACTGAGAAAATTAGTCAAGTGCGAGTTCGATTCGCGCTCTATATTTATGAAATAGTGAATTTTTAAACTTGATTTCACAAAATCTGTAAGGCATAGGACTTTTATAGTTTTTGAGAAAAACGAATGTGATAGACAGACAGACGGACAGATGGACAGATGAGAGGTTTTATAAGAATTCCATTTTTTCCTTCTATATGGTACGTAACTCTAAAAACGAAGAAGGTTTGAAATCTATGAATATTATAATGAAATAAAAATATACGGTTAATATTGGCTGTATGGGCTTAGAGCCCATTGGCTCCCTGGAATTAAAAACTGTCATACAAGGAGTGTAAGTTTGTTAAACAATTATGATGTAATTTTTACGAAATGAACGTTAAATGTGTTGATTAAATTCGCGTATTAGTAAACCAGTTACCTGAACAACAAACTCATACCTATAGGTACGTATTTGAAACCATGTATGTGATGCTAGGTAATGAACAACAGGTAATGTAAATATAAAAAAAACAAAGCACACGAGATTCATAATTTTGTCATTTAACGACATTAACTGAGCAAACAGCATTAAGAAATAAAGTGCCCATTTCACTAAAAGCGGACAAACCTCAATTAGGTGCAATAGTAATAGTGACTTTGAAGAAATAAATGACAGCTAGTACATTAGAGCAGAGTTAATCTCGATGACGGTACACATTACTAAAGTCGCTAAGCTTTCTGGAGTAATAGAAAAACTGGGAAAGCACTTTAGATTAAGTAAATAAGTTTTTAGGAAGGGGTTAAGAGTAGGGAGGGGGTAACCCCCTAATAAAGAGTTAGACTTGCAAATTTTTTGTACACGTATGAAGATGTATGAAATTATCCACATTATTGTACTGGTTGATGTGTTGTTTGTTGTTTCAAGAGATTTCATCATTTATTTTTTATTTCCAAAAGTCTAGTCTAGGACTAAAGAACTAAAGAAAGTTTAAAATGTAAAGAGAGATTGCTGGCCTTTTTTAATAATTGAGTTGGTTGCGAATAGATGGAGGAGGCAGGTTAGTGGTGCTTTTAATATTATTATTATTATTTTGATAGTAAAGACAATTTTTTCTTGTAGCCTATAAGACATGTGACTTGACTACTAACGCCATATAACAGTAGCCAGGACAATACATTAGCGTGCCTCACTAAACATGGGTACACTCGACATGAAGGTCTGCTTAATTACCCACCTCCTCTTCCTCGCGTAACGTTACCTACTTTATGTGATCACGTCTAGGCTACGTGTTCCTCCGGAGGAGTAGTGTGTATTTATTATTTACACATAAATCAGGTGATTTATTAATTCAGGCATTTTTCTCCTTGCGGGAAAATGTTATTTTTAAAATTTGGAAAATTGACAAAGTTCTTCAGGTTTTATTCGGATAGCGTACTTATTTCAAAAATCTGTGGCAATCTCAGTTTGAAAAGTATGTACTACTCTGTCAAGAAAGTACCGGGAAAAGATCAATAATACACGAAATGTTAGTTATTCATCCAAATTTATTTTATCACATTCAAAGTATGCTCCTTCAGAAACGATACACTTACGCCAACAAATAATCCAATCATCAAAACATTTTAAACGCTTTTTCCGGAATTGAGTTCAGTGCTCGCCGCGAATTCTCCTTTATGTCTTCTACCGAATGAAAACGGGTGCCACGAAGTGGTAATTTGAGTGTAGGAAAAAGAAAGAAGTCGGCTGGAGCCATATCTGGTGAATAATGTGGTTGCTCGAAGGTATTTGCTGAGTTTTTGGTCAAAAATTCGTTCACAATGATGGTCTTGTGCGAAGGCACATTATCGTGGTGCAAAATCCAAGAATTTTCCTTCCACAAATCTGGCTTTTTTCGTCGAATTTGCTCTCTTAAACGCCGCATAACGCCCAAATAATATTCTTTATTTACCGTTTGACCTTCCGGCAAGAATTCCGAGTGCACAACACCGCGATAGTTAAAGAAAACAGTCAACATGACTTTGACTTTTGATCGACTTTGACGTGGTTTTTTCGGTTTCGGGTCAGTTGGAAGGCGCCACTCCGAAGCTCGTTGACTAGTTTGCATGTCAAACTCGTAAACCCACGTCTCGTCACCAGTAACAAAGCGTTTCATGAATGTTGGGTCGGAATTGACTCGTTCTAGCATGTCCTCAGCGACTCTTATGCGATTGTGTTTTTGAAGAAAATTCAAGTCTTTTGGGACTAGCTGAGCGGCAACATGTTTCATACCCAAGTGATTATTTAAAATGGTACGGATCGACTCGTGAGACACAGAAAGTTTGGCAGATATCTCTCTCAAACTTGAATGAGCATTTTCAGTCACTATTTGCTTCACTTTTACGATTTTAACTTTAGTTGCAGACGTTGATGGCCTACCAGAGCGAGGCAAATCTTCCATCACATCTCGACCGCTTTTGAACGCTTTGTACTACTCATAAGTACGTGTTTTTGATAAAGTCGATTCACCGTAAGCCTTCTGTAACATTTTCAGTGACTCCGAACACGAAATTCCATTGGCGATGCATAATTTAAGACAAACTCTTTGCTCGATGTTTTTGTCCATTATGAAATTCGCAATATACACTGAATATAACTAAAAACACACTGTATTTAATCTAAATGACACATGCAACTCAAACTCCGCGCCAAAATGGAAAACAGTTGTGCCAATCTAACAATAACAAAAAAAAGAAAAAATTGAATGTAGAACCATAAACAAATCATCCATTCCCGATACTTTCTTGACTGAATGTATATCTACAATTTTTTCTGCGGAAGTGAAATAATTTGAAATAAGAAGACTGCATAATCTGGGAATATCTCACTATGATCTCACTTATACTGGGACGTTTGTCGGCTTTATACTGGTAATGAGTAGAACGTGAAGTACGCCGGCAAATTCGAATTCCTAAAGGCGTTTGGTGTTTCTTTGGTTCAAGTACTGGTTAGCAGATAATCGCGGTACTAGCGGCCCGTTGGCATATTGACGGATGACCTTTGCTGTTGTTGTCCGTTGTCGACCAGTATAAATAATAACATAAGGTTATCACTGAAAATTAATGTTATTGTTAAATTAATGATATTCCTAACACGACTTCAATAATATTTTAAAATATATTATAGTAGGTATACATTATTGGGATAAATAATTTGTGTTGATATGTTGGCATTAGCCGTGAACAAAAGTTTTAAACTTTGATTATTTTATATAAAATACATTTTCATGGTAAGCTTATGATTACTTGATTTTTTTTTTGCAGTATGACAGGTTTGCACGACAGTGTTATTGTAAAAATGAAGAAAGGAGTGCCTAGATGGTTCGGGCACATAGAAAGAATTAGTGATGAAAGACTGACGAAGAAAATCTACAGAGAGAAAGTGATGGATAAATGAAGCCAAGGAAGACCAAGGCTGATGGTACGGAGATACGGTACAGACAGTACAGCACGGAGATCAAATAGCCAGAGTGTTAACTGACGGAAATGTGAAAGGACCGCGCGAAACTTGGCGCTCCGTCCTCTCTGACTACCCCGTTAGGGATACAGCGTGAAGATATGTATGTATGTAATTTTTTTTCACATGTATCTGAAGAATTATTAACAATTTAATAAATATAGCTATTGCCATGTTTTTAAATCAAATCACTCACAGTTATGGTTACGGGTAAAGGCAATAAATACTATCCACTGACACTTCAATTTCAAAATCTAAACGTCTATAAAGTTCGACGGGATTACAATGATAGAAAATTAGTAACATCCTAGTAAGAGTTAGGGTGAGGTATTGATAGCCTCCGGCGACCGAACAATACTCGTGCGCAAGTAACTTGCGCAGCGACAAAGGCAAGCAAAGCCACAAGTATGTACACGATTACATGACGGAGACCATCATACGCTTAACTTGTTTCACAGACAAGGACGACATCTGTTATATTTGTGAGATTTTGATTTATTGCGTATTATTATTGAATAATCTGCTTTGCATCTCTTGTTATACAACATTACGATAATTTCCTCCTATTACATCTTGGTTCTAAGCGGCGACCGTTCTCTAGCCGTACAACGATTGATAATAATCACTCGCGAAGTATAATGGCGTACACCCACGGGTAATTATTGTTGTACAGTCGTGAGTTCGTGAGCGGTGGAATGGTGGAATGCATCTCCTTCGGGGGTTGAGCCGTAAACCAACATGGCTCGTTCGCGCGCGTAAATAGCCGATCGCTTTCTTCGCGCTAATGATAGTGCGGCGCACAGCTTTCGCGTTCTGCTCTCTTTAATCGATTCCGATTACATAATTACGAGTATTTATAAGTACTTGTTTTTAATCGCATGCTAATAATGGTTAATAACCATATACGATATTTATAACCTAAGTGGTTAAGGACATCTGGAAGTCATCGTTAGGTGTATACATACGTACATATACAAACAACTCTCTGAATACAAGATAAGTATTTAATAGTTTAAGTTTCTGAGAAAGACAGTAAAAGTTACCTGGTAACTGCGTGTTCAGAGAATGAAGTCATTCCTTTGTTTGACGCCCGAACTGTTTGCCGCCTTAGGGATTCATCTCAAGAATGTATTCCTGTAACAAACATATGCGTAAAATGTAAGAAGTTGCATTGACGTTTGGTCACGGGGCTTCGAACACTGTTCTGCTCCGACGTTTCAAACATTAATAGGGTTCTCTGGCCGTCGGCTCCGTTATCCCTCGTAGCTAATGATTGACCAGCATTAAGTCCCGACTGTTCTGTGCGATTATTGGATCTAACAGATAATTTTACATCGCATTGTCCTGGAGCGTAAAGTTCTCTGTTGTTATTACAGGCAACGGCACGCGCAGATAAAGGCCTATATAACCCTGGCTATCTCCTGATCTTTGTAAAGTGTTACAATGAGACGATTTGCCAAGTATACGTAATATTTCCAAACATTTTTGATAAGTTTATCAAAAAGTTTGCAATATATATCTAGAGTTAGGTTATACTATTTAAAGTTAAGTTACTATTTTACAACCATTATCTAAAACATTAATATTAATTTTAGTGGATTATGAATAATATTATAGTGCTAAAGAACACGGTGTCAGTTTCTCACCTTTAGCTCACGAACGCCATTCTTCCCGCGCTGGTAATGAGCTCTCTAAATCAAACAATAGCATTAAAGTGTCAATACAGCTTCGATAACACCTTAGCGTTTTCTTTTGTACACGAAATTATGGTAATAAATCTATACAATCGCTGTTTATATTGTTCGACTAGACTCCGATAAATATTCCGTTGATAACACCGTAGAGACATAGCGACGAATAAAATACTAGAGTGCTTCCAGTTTAGACCGTGTTTGAACAGATGGGACGACACCAGACAACAGAGTTTATAGATTTTTTCAGAAGCGGGTAGTTATCTAAACTAATATTATAAAAAGGTAAAATTTGTAAGTTTCGATGGATGAAGTAATCTCTGAAAATACTCATCCGTATTAAAATATTCTTTAACCGATATTTAGAATGGACCTTCCGGGTGGACATGTAGGCTGTATTTTATCCCATTGAATTCCACGGGGTGAAGTCGCGGTCAATAACTAGTCTGTCTGTTAAATCGATTATATTGGTGCTCTCTGTAAGAAACATTGTTAATGTAACACGCAAACTCATCAAAAATATTGTACCTGAATTTCGAAGTGGAATGTTTTACTTATAACTTATTAGCTATTAGTTGAGACAGTGTTACGATTTCTTACGTATTGTGTAAATAGTCGTAAGAACAGAAAATGCTTAGCATTTGGCACAGCTAGCCTCAAATGACTGTCTAAATTATGCAGTTAACTCTTTAAATAGGGCTGTACGTTTCTAGACACCCTTTTGTGGTTGACCTTTTAGGGGTCTATGTACAAGTTGAGGAGAACATCAATAAGAACGTTCTTTGAATTTCATGAATGCAAGGTACGATACTAAAAATGTGAAAAAACAATTTATCATCATGATTTACAAGTGTTATATAGAATTTAATTAGATGAATTTAAATTTAATGTGGTTGAATTAGTGACAATAAAAATCAGCATTATTTTATTTTCTCATTGTAAGAAAATATATATGATATTGCTAAACTCGTTAGTAGTAATGAAAGTGGGATATTTTCTACTATTTGTTATTCTCATGAACTTTAATGACGTAACAAAGGATTATCAAATAATTCACTTAAAGGCTAAAGCCAAACATTGTATTTGGAACTTGAAAACGAACAAAAAGCTACAAAGTCAATTCAATGTCGTTGTGGAAGGGGTTGAAGATAAATACGTGAAAGGGGCAGCGAGGTCGTGTACAGATAAACATGGGGTGCGCAATTTCCGCTGTACAAATGTGCAGGCTAACCCTATCGCGATGTCCGACTGGATATTGATAGCACGCTATCGCGGAAATTGGGATGTATGTTATTGAAATTTTAATTAAAACGCTTAGGATTGATCTGTTATATGTTAAACGTAACTATAAAGAGAGACTGATTGACACACGAAGAACAAATAGCCAGAGTGTTAGCTGACGGCAATGTCAAAAGTACCCGCATACCTTGGCAAATGTGTGAGGAGAATGATGAGATTTGAAGTGGTGATAGATGATGGACCGCGAAGCTTGGAGCTTCGTCCTCCTAATTACCCCGTTAGGGATACAGCGTGAAGATATGTATGTATGTAACTATAAAATATATTTAATGACCTTTACACAGATCAAGGCTTTTCAATCTTTAAAATTCAGTCATGACACATGACACTGGTTTTATTGGAAGAATGAACTACAGGAACCGACAAAAGTATGTAAGGACCGCGACGCTTCGTGGGCCGTCCTCTGACTACCCCGTTAGGAATACAGCGTGAAGATATGTATGTATGAACTACATTTCATTCTATTTTTATTAGGATACTGCTCGCTTCCTTCTTAGTCTGTATGTGACATATTCATATCAGCGTATTTTCCAGCCTAACACCCTGGAAAATATGATAGCATTTACTATTATCGAAGATTTCGGAGGGCGATTGAACATCCATGTAAAACTCCTCATGTTTACGAGATTTTAATTTTGTACAGTCTTACCCTGTATCTTTTCAACTTCTATTGGGTTTCTATACCATAGAGAGAAAGGTTGGTTTTTACATCATTGATATTGCAGGGCTCGGAGTTTATTTTTTAATAAACATGACTTTCGAGGTCTTTGAGCATATATTACCTACTTAGCTGATAGCCTACTGCGTAAGTGTTAGTTTGATGTTCACGAATGATTACCGTATGCCTGATGCATTATCGTTTACATAGTTATAATGAAAAGTCTACTGCAAAATATATTTATAATATTAAATAAAATGATTGGAATATTTACTGTAAATCGAATACAATACATTATGTTCTATTATTTTTATTTTATTGTGGACTCGGTTGTTATTTTATTATTTACTTGCAAAATACAACATAGGAATCACCAGCTATGTAAAACGCAATATTTTGAAACAGATTATTTAAAATTTTAAGTCGGTTGTTTTAAATTCCAATTATTACCACTATTTAATAATATTGTGTATTTTTTTTTTAATTCATTTTACTTGTTATTTATTTCTAAATAAACAAACAAATAATCTTATTAAGTAATAGACAAGAATGCATCCCGACTACACATCGTCAGGAAAGTTTGGTATTGGTCAGTTACTTGTTACAAGATAAAATATAGTTTTTACCATAGACTTAATAAATAACTCCAGACGCCATATCTCGTACAGAAACGGTGAGGTAAATCAGATAAGCTGATCGGCTACCATTTCGTTGGAAAACAGCACCCACAAATCTACGTTTGATTACTCGCCTCACTTCGTATTACGAGACAAGCTGTCTGGAGTTATGCAGTCTATGGCTATTACCATAGAATTATACGTTACACGAGAAGAGTACATCGAAGCAATAACCGTGGCGCTACGCGCTGGCAGAGAGGGGCGGGGGAACTACCGTTTCGCTGTAAGCGAGAGCGAGACAGTGCTATCGATTCGTCGCTTCGAATGAACAAGACGTGATCCCGACGTTTTAATTTTACGTATGATAAAATAAATTTAACTCATTAAAAATCCATTTTAAATGTATATTTTGCAGTCTAATGTTAAACAGTATCAATTATTTAATTACATTATGAAAGTGCTTTAAATGTGAAATGAAGTAAAATGGGGAATGTTGTTTACTGCACAAGCGTCCAATTAAAAGTAAGCTAGGTGTGGTCTCCGAGCTTCAGTTGAGTAGAACATGGTGATTGTTTCGAGCACTCAGTCTAGTAGCACTAGCTACATTCTGCTACATAGATATCGTTGGCCAACACGAAAAGTTTTAATTTAAAGAAATAAGCTTACACTAACAATACATTTAAAAATAAGTAACAGACGACGCACGTAAAGAATACAAGTTGTTTGAAAGCTCTATTAAATTTTTTAGGATTTAAATCTAAATATAGACGAATTTCTGTTATGAAATTTGCTTTATTGCATTCATCTAATAATCTAATGCATTTCCTTCATAAGGCTGCGTGACTACCCTAGTCTTGAAGAGACAGAATGATGTCAAACTTCTTAGAGTATAATGTGCTTTTGGTGGGTAATGTTGAAGCGTCTAATCCTCATCGTGAATGCTTGGAATAAACAGTAGCTAGCTCATTAATCACACGCCTCTTGGAAACTTTCTCTATTCAGTCGAGACTCCACCTGACTTGGTTATTTTCTTTCAACTTTTAAGCTTTGTTCACAACTTTTGATGAACTTTGAGTTTTAAGTAAGTTGAATAGTAATATATCTTGTGCCAGTAAATGCTTCTTTATTATGCTATCAAACGCAAGGCTTTGTACATTTTATTGTTTCATTAGATATTTGTAAATTGTATTGATCGCGACTTTGGGGACATGAATTACGAAAAACCTTACTCAGCCTAAGGGATACAATTGGCACTATTTAACTATATCCCGAAGGAAGTTCATGTTTTCGAAAGAATCACAGATCTGGGGGCCTAGAAAAGTGACTTAATTGTCGTAAAAACTAGTGGAATAGGATGGCAAATACCATGTGATCTAGAGTAATGAATTTGAAATTTGTAGTCAAACGTTATTAACTTTGTATTAAATCAAACGAAAAGTATATTTGTATGAAAACTGACGTATAAAACGTAGCCAATGGCACTTTTGACGAGTAATAAGCGTTCCGATTGTACGAAGCGTTTGCCACTTGTCTAGCCCCTCAGTAAGTTCTAGACGACGCTTATGACGACATCTGAGTTCTGAGACTGCCTATATTTGAGTCATATCCACTATTATATTAAACGAGCAATAATTGTATATATATATCCATACTAATATTATAAATGCGAAAGTCTGTTTGTCTGTCTGTCTGTCTGTTTGGTTTTCACGGCTAAACCGCCGGACCGATTTTGATAAAATTTGGCATGGAGATAGTTTGACAGCAGGGAGTGAACATAGGATACTTTATTTTACAAAAATCTACCCTTAAAGGGGTGAAAAGGGGGATGAATTTTTGTATGGAAAATTTTTATCCGCTGAACCAATTAAGATGTAATTTGGTACAGAGATACACATTTTTATTAAAAAACGTAGTTTACATTTTTTTATCAAAAATCTACCCATAAAGGGGTGAAAAAAGGAATGATACTTTATAGGGGAAATGCTAAACCGCTGAACCGATTACGACGAAATTTAGTGCATAGATAAAATCTTTTCTATTAAAAAACATAAACTTCTTTTTTTTCCAAAAATCTACCCCTATAGGGGTGAAAAGGGGGATTAAACTTTGTATGGGAAAATTTAAACCGCTGAAACGATTGAGATGTAACTTGGTACAGAAATACACCTTTTCTAATAAAAAAACATAGTTTTCTTTTTTATCAAAAATCTACCCCTAAAGGGGTGAAAAAGGGGATAAAACTTTATAGGGGAACTTGATAATGCTAAACCCTAACAATATGGGTATCAAATGAAATACGTCACAATAAATCCAATATGGCGGATGTTCCATGATAGGAAATAACTTTTTTGTTCAATACCAACAATATGGATATCAAATGAAATGGAATACGCAGGGGAAGGTTTCTATGTATGTGACGTCATCATAAATCCAATAAGGCGGATGTTCCATAATGGGAAATAACTTTTTCGTTCGATACCAACAATATGGGTATCAAATGAAATGGAATGCGTAGGGGAAGGTTTCAGGACATGTGACTTCATCACAAATCCAATATGGCAGATGTTCCATAATAAGAAATGACTCTTTCATTTGACACCAACAATAGGGGTATCAAATGAAATGGAATACGCAAGGGAAGGTTTCTGGACATGTGACGTTATCATAACTCTAATATGGCGGATGTACTATTACAGAGAATAACTTTTTTGTTTGACACTAACAATGCGAGTACTTCGGATAACCTCAGTAACCTAAAGAGGTCAAGGAAAATTTTTCCACGCGAACGAAGTCGCGGGTACAGCTAGTATATACATATTTCTTATCGCTTTCTCGAAAACGGCTCTAGCGATTTCGATGAAATTTACAATATAGCGGTTGAGGGGGCGAAAGTTCGATTTAGCTAGGTCTCAATTCTGGGAAAAATCGTTTACACACTTAAAACTTCTAAACTTTTTTAATTACGCAACAGAGTTTAGCTTCTCAATAGCACAGTTGCTGAGTAAAGACACCGAGTAAAGCTCGGTCGCCCAGGTACTATTTATTACCTACACGGTGATCACACATAGCTCTTCGCCTCTCCGCTATAGAATATTCAACGTTCAATTTTGATGAAACCAACTACATCACAGTACACGTCTTCAAAATGTCATCTATGACCTTACTGATCTGTGAGTTGTATGTAAGGCCGTCTTGTCAGTTTTTTTTGTCAAGGTGTCGTTAGATTTGTTTTAATCTTGGCCTTGTTAACAGATATACTATAATTTATACCGACTACTTTAGGACGGTAATGTTTTTCAGTGAAATAAATAAGTATTAATTCTCTTACATTCATATATTCAATTTTCAGAGTTATTTTTCTTTATAATGAGGTACATACAACATACATACTTATAGCTTACACTAACAATGCATTTAAAAATAAGTAACAGGCGACGCACGTAAAGAATACAAGTTGTTTGAAAGCTTTCTTAAATTTTTTAGGATTTAAATCTAAATATAGACGAATTTCTGTTATGAAATTTGCTTTATTGCATTCATCTAATGCATTTCCGTCACTATATTTCCTATTCGGAAGGAAAATAACAACGAAGTTTGCAGCTCGCAATAATACATCTTCTAAGCAATAATTATTAAGGCTTACAGGTGATAAAGAGCAATCATTAATAGTGACTACTGGTTGTTAGCCTATCTCTTTTACAGGATCTTTATTATATAAAGATTTTGGTGAAATTCTACGACCTATGCGAGAAAATGAGAAGCTAGCAAACATATTATTCTTTCTTTACCATACCAGCACTCTATTTATAAATATGATAGAATAATGATTTTACTGTTTACGAAATGAATGGTACACTAGTCTTTCAAATTCATTCAAGATATTTTGATTGATAGTGGCATAAAGAAACAGACAATTGGATAAATAATCTAAAAATAATTGTTTACTATTTAAAGATACCTATTTTTATTCATAAGTATTTACTATAACATACACAATGCTACAGTTTAACGAATGTAATAATAGATATAATACATACATATTTTCACACTATGTACTTAACGGGGTAGAAACAAAAGAGAGAGCGCCAAAAATCGTGATCCTTACGTACCGCTTTCACTTCCTCAAACCTCATCATTCTGTTTATACACTGTTGCCGAGGTATACGAGTGCTTTTGACAATTACGTCAGCTAACAATTAGGCTATTCGATCTTCATAAAGCAGATCTTGTCACTTTATCAGCAAAATAACATAGATATTAAAGAGGCTAAATTTTTTAAAATCTAAACTTACGAATCTGTAAATTGTATGTTATTTCTGTGAATAACTCTTTTCAAGCTGGTAAGTTTTATTCTTCATTTAAGGATTCAAAGTTTAGTATTCAAATTATATATCGTGTGCTATAAATAATGCAAAAAAAAACAAATATTAAATCATGATATAATCCCTAAAATACGAGTTTTATGAACTAAGTAATTCCATTAGATATAAGCACAATTTCTATCTAACTCGGAATTAGTTCCACCTTATTGCCGACTTGAGAATTTTTATCACAGCTGAAGCAATCAGAGCGCCAATAATTTCCCTCATAATGACTCGGTGGTCGTAAAATTTGAGCATTGCGCCAAAATGGTGGCACATTAAAATTCCCACCCTGTCGTTATAACTGGAGTTATCGCAGGCAGCCGATCCGTCGTCGGCGATCGGGACAATCGGCATTTCCATCTCAATCGCCCTCCTCCCGTCCCGCATCCGTTAGTTTTCTTTTTTAAATCGCGCGTTAAGGATTTGGCGTGAATGCGTGAAGGGTTGACTCCCCTCCCGCTCCCCGACCACGCCTCCTCATATGTCCTCATCTCGCCTTAGATTTAGAGCCTCTGAAGCAATTTTCCTGTAATAAATAGCGGAGTTAGCACTACGCCTCCTGATATTAATTCGATGCTCCCTGTTCTTATTATGACTCCATTTTTTCCTTCGATATTTTGTTACGAAAAAACTTAGATATCAAGAAAATTATCAAATCGTGTGATCTTGGCGATTTGTGCATTACATTCTTTTAACTCACTTAAGTGTACACGTTACTAGGAAGATAAATTTAAAAATATTTGATGAATCACCAAAACCTTCAATGACTTTGTTGGTATCCGTTCTTAATACTGGTTTCGCTATCTCTTTTCAAATGTGACATGTAAGACAATCCATGTTAGGTACGCACACATGTAAAATTGTTCAATGCAACTATGTCTCATATATGTAAAATAATGCGGCCGATATATCCTTAACCTCCTTTGGGGGTGTTAGGGGGTGTGGGGTGGCCCCCCACAAGCGACTTATTCCGATATAATCAATAACTTAGTGAGATCCCCTTTGCATCCGGCCGCGTGACAGTTTCTCCAATCGAACGGGCTAAGGGTTGTTTTTTACTTTTTTTGTTCAAACACTGTCTGATTAGAGACGAGATGTGTACAGGGGCCTTTGGGAGCCTTTTTGAAGTTGATGTCGTTTCACGAATGGCTTGGTCGTCGTGGCAGCTCGTTTTCCAGTGTTTCAGTAATAAGTGTTTGCCTTTTGATTTTCTTTCTCCATGTACTTATCTATCTGCTTAACTATCTACATAGTAATATGCATTTCTAGGTATACTTAGGTTACTTCGCAAATTATCATTTTTATGATAGTCCCATGTACTATTTTATTTTAAAATTAAACATACCATATTTTAACATATTATGTATAACATATTTACAAAGAAGTATTCATTCCAATTTTCTTTTTAAATATATATCTATACATTGTTTATAGAAAATAAACAGGAAAATACTTTTTGTAGTAGGTATGTAAATGGAAAGTCCACTTTGTAATAAAATTACAAACAAAATTGATTTACATTTCAGGGTATAATTTATATTTTCCACGTAAATACACAGAGATGACGCATTTACATAACAAAAAACAAAAAATAAAACGCTAATATTTTTTTGTGTGATGAAAATATAACAAGTGATTTTAATTTTACTCATTTTTTATAAAACAAATCATATTTACAGGTCCATTGACGTCAAAGTTTAAAACATTTACAAGCTAAGGCTTCCAGGTTCGATCCCGGTTAGGTTAATTTTTTAATTGGATTGAATCTATATTGCGTGGTCTTAGTTTTACAATTATTAGATATTAGTAATTTTATTATAACTTTTAAATAGACGAGACATAAATTCTTTAGCGACATGTTTACTAAGAAATAATATTCTTTCACATTATTTCGTCTTGTTTTTCGATGTAAATAAAACGACTGAAAGCCTTGTTGTTTCTGAGTTCCATAACTAAAATAGCTAAACTTAATCCTTATGTTATCGTCAAGTCTGTGTATTCGCCTGTATGCTTGTCTGTCTGTGTCTGTCCATCTGTATGCTTGTCTTTCCGTCAACCGTCCGTTTGTATGTCTGTCTGTCAGGTACAATTATTTACCCGAAATTTGACAAAGAGACGTAAATTGGTAACTCATACCCAGAAATAAGGACAAGAAACTAAATAATTAGTAAGTATTTCAGACTAATATTTTTTATGACTTCTACTTTACCTAAATTTGCCACGTCAAGCGACTCGCTCTTAGTCAATTTGATTACTGATAGAGTTTTGCGTCTGAAAGAAGCATCCTCTGGACCGGTGCTAGTGAGTTGGCTGAATCTAATGTCATGGATGTCCTGAGGATGCTTCATTCTGAAATGGAACACGTGTCCAATAGGTAAGTTTAAAATTTCGACAGATGTTATTGCTAAACAATATGTGAATACATCACTTAAGACGGATTTCCGCAAAGTAACATGAATTTATGCAAAATGTAGGTATCTAAATCCATATCCATACTTACTAATGCTATGAATGTGCTTCTGTCTGTATTTATGTTACGTTTTCACAGCTAAATCGCTGGACTAATTTTGATGAAAATTAGAATAGAGATAAAGCCTTGGGGAAGGACATAGGTTACTTTTTTAAATTTCATGCGGAAGAAGTTGTAACAGCTAGTGTACATAAGGAAAATAGAGATTCGTTGGGACTGAATAGTATTAGCTATACTTACTAATTCCAAATAATACACATCATCTTAGCACACCTAGGCAAAAGTGTGTAGCAGAATGATGAAAAAGGAGGCGAAAGAAGTATGTAAAGACCGTCATTTCTGACTACGCCTTTAAGGACCCAGCGTGAATATATACTGTATGTATGTAACTTTAATTTTGCATGTATTAATAATACACATCGTCTTTGATGATATAATAGCGATCTAATAATAAGACTTTTTGAAAAACACAGATGTGAAATTAAAATATTAACAATTCCTACTTACAAGCACAGACCAATCTGAGCATACAAATATACATAATGTACTATGTCTATACTGCGAAGAACTGTGTATGTATAGTGGATACAATAATATTAACGGAAAACGAAATAAAAAATTGATTTTACATTCCTTAATGAGAACAAGTGGTGACGTCCAAAATAATTTTCGATCTTTTTTGTTCTACCGTTCCGGTAGGTGACGCGATGAGTTCGATATGGTACTTATGACGACGTAATTACAACGCCACCTATCGGATCCCAGTGCAGCTACTAGACGAAACAAATATTCTGTGCCAGTATGACCTCAATCTCAAGTACAAAAGTTATACGATCACTAACAGACGCGCAAACGATTATAAAGATATATAATGTAGATGTAATATTATGAAAGTATACATATATATACGAGTAGTATCCGACCAAAACTTGTTTTTACAATCGGAACAGAAAATGAATTTCGTTTTCATAGTATTTTTTTCCTTATTATTAATATTTAAAGGAACGAATTATGCAATTCATATTATGTTAAATATGGTATATACGGTTTCTCCTTTGTTACAAAAAAAAGGTCAGATCTCTGAGCGACACATTAGGCCAGCGTATAGTGCGTTACGGCCCACGTTAACTTTAAGTGTGAAAAATCTATGTATTATTTATATTACACTAGCGGACCCGACAGACGCTGTCCTGTCGGAAATAAAAAAAATTACCGGGTCCAATTGTGAATCTAAACCATCCAGGGATCCACTCAAACCGACAGACGTTTTTCTGCCCGAAATAAAATAAAAACTAGTATTAAACAAAATAACATTTCATCAAAATCGGGCGAGCCATTTTTGAGTTTTAGAGAGACTTGATTTTTGTACATATAGATATATAAGAAGATAAGATAAGATATTACCAATTTCATTAATGGGTACATTTGATTTTCAACATATTTTGTTATAATTCTAATTTCAAAATAAAACCAAATGCTCGGACCAATTATCACATTGGACGGAGCATTTGTTCTAAGAGCGTGCCCCTAAATTGCCCTTTTTTGTTGACCGAGTTTATAGATTTTTACTAATGTGCTTGACTAGGGAAGGTCACAGTAGGTACAACGATGCACAGCTGAACATGAGATATTTTTATTTTTGTGAATAATTATTTCATGACCGACTCATAAGCTGACACGAATTATAACGACAGTGCGAGGTTGCCATATTTACTATAGCTAACTGTTTCACTCGTGGTTACGCTCAATGAGATAGAAAGAGACACGAAAATTCTCGGTAAGAGCGATAACTTATTGTGGCTCCGTCCATTATGTTTCCCGGTCCGAGGTACGAACCGTAAGTTATCTTCAAATGTTCAATAAGTAAGTTACAACACTAGTTGAAATGTTTACAGCTACATCGGAAATGAAAACGACAGGCAAGTTTTAAAAGTTGTGAAGTTATTTCGTTATAGGTTACCCGCGAAATATGAAAGCTTAGTTCTTCCGTCGCATGTTTGCAAGAACAAGTTTGAGACAAAATATTTCTAATGGCTATGATGTTCTTATTTTAAAATTTGAACCTACTTATTTTACTTTTTGTAGCTGAATTGTGTTCTGTAACTTTTCATTCTGAAAAAGCTGAGATTGGGGGTTTTGACGAAATTATACATCATTATATGATATATTTGTGAATATCGAGTAAAATATTCACTTAGGCAGGCACATACTATTCCTAAGTAGAAATGACGCTGACGATAAAAAGAACGCGCCCCTCGCCTTACACAGATGATCCTGTTGCCCAAAGGTGATCTGGAGAAATTGCTCTTCAGCAGTATGCCTACTGCCTGCCTGGTCACGGTACTAATGGCCTTTAGTACCGTGTTACTATTTTTATACATACATACGTAGATACATATATAACACTATTTCTTATTTAGGGTGAATACTGGAAAAAACATCCAGCAGTAACAAAACCACACTTTTAACAGATAATATATTATTCTTTTACGCCACTTGTTGTTGTCTACTTTTGTGTTTCTTATATATTTTTGTATACACTTAGATATTGGTGTAATAAAGTATAACATAGTATATTGTAACTCGTAAGGAAGTTCATACGGACAATTTCTTTAATGTTACAAATTAATATGATTTTCAAAAATTAATATAAGAGCATCACTGGATTAGCTGTGGCATATTGGTGCAGAACACCGAATGCCTAGTTTCAGGGGGTTGTAGTTAAGCTTCCGTTAGAATACCGAGGAGGTTCCGTTAGAATACTGTATAATAATACATTACAATACTCATAATAATGTATTATTATGAGTATTATAATAATGTATTATTATATGGAGATAAGTGAGTAAATGATGCTGGTAAGATTGTGTTAGGACTGTGTATGGAAAATGATATTTTTGTTGCTAATACCATATTTATGCACAAAAGGATTCATCAGTACATATGGGAAAGGAAGGATGAAAGGAGTATTATTGATTTAGCCCTGGTGGACAGCCGGCTCAAAAAGCAGGTTATAGACACGAGAGCACACGGAGGAGCCGATCTAGGAACAGACCACTTTCTAGTGCTAACTAGAATAAAGAGTCTGTTTGCAGCGTGGCGTCCAAACTTGCAGCGGTCTGTTGCATCAAGAGCCAACTGCAAAACGCGACGAGCACGAATGAATATGAAAGGATAGTATCCGGTAAGCTTGATGATAGATTGAAAGTGATGAGCGAGGATGTTGAAGAATGTTGGCAGAACCTAAGGGATCGATGATCGAGGCGGCGAAAGAAGTGTGTGGAAGTGATGTGTGGTGGGATGATGATGTAAAAGTGTTTGTGTATAAGAAGAAGAAAGCATGGCGACACTACCTGGCTACTAAAAATGACTGTGGTATGAAGAATTTGTTGAAAGACAGATATAAGCGGCAGAAAGCAGAACGAAGGCACTAGTGAAAGAGGTGTAGGGTGTTAGACAAAAACAAGATGTCGGACAACTTCGAGAAAAATTCTAAATTATTTTGGAAAGAAGTACGTAAGTACCGAAGTGGTTCGGCACCTTACATGACTTCGACTTTGACTTTGACTTAGTGCGAGCATTTGGTTTTATTTTGAAATTTGAATTATAACAAAATGACATGACTAAAGACGGGTAGCAGCTGGCAATAAAGTGAACGGTGCTCTGTCCGCATTAGTAGGCAGTGTGACAATATCTAAGATAGCTAAAATGGCCACCCACAATGCGGTGTTGCTTCTAACTTAATTGTACGGTAGCGAGGCCTGGATACGTTCGAAATCGAGTGTATGATAAATGCAGTAGAAATGCGATCTCTTTAAAAAATTTGTGCGGTGTCGCACTTGCGGATAGGATAAGCAATGAAGTCATAAGGAAAATGACAAGGTTGCACGACAGCGTTATTAGAAAAATGAAGAAAGGAATGCTAAGATGTTTCAGGTATATACAAAGAATAAGTGATGAAACACTGACGAAGAAAATCTACATAGCGAAAGCGAGTGGTAAAAGAAGCCAAGGAAAACCAAGGCTGTCTTATAAAGATCAAATAGCCAGATTGTTAGCAGACGGAAATGTCAAAAGCACTCGCATACCTAGGCGAACAAGTGTGAGGGAGAATGATGAGATTTGAGGAAGCGAAAGAAGTACGGAAGGACCGCAACGCTTAGCGCTCCGTCCTCTCTGACTACCCCGTTAGGGATACAGCGTGAAAATATGTTTGTATGTGTAAAGTGTATGTATTATTATACATTTAAGGTTTTTGCGAGCAGTACAGTAAGAAGGAACTGACGCATATTTTATTATTATTATATTTTTTTTATCATATTTTCTTTCTTAGAATAACATGGACGCTATTTAAAATATTTTTTAAGATTAATTAACAAGTAACCAGTTCACTTTAATCTACCTACATTCTACACTGTAGTTAAGATTATAATAAAATGCAATAAAATTAAAAAAAAAAATATTAAAAAAATTGTATGAAGGGTATAAAATCATTATTTTTCTGAATTTGGTTCAATTGTTTTCAATAGTTCAATTTTTTTTTTAATGTGAACTACAAGTACAGTTACAGTATTAGTACAGTATAATTTATCATTTATTTATTGACTTTGGTATACATTTAACGTGCTTGCGTCGCTTTTATTTGTATTTTATTGATGTATATTGAAAAAGCATATTAGAGGTTGGAACAGTAGGAACATTTTGTAAAGATCTGATGAAGGCTGTGCACGTACTCCTATTTAAAATTACGTACAACACTGTTCAAAGGTATAAAAAAATGAAACTCCAGTATCTGATAAACTAACTTTGAGTTTATTTTTACCATTTACACTTGACAATGTATTCGTAATCTGTTGTCAGCTACGGTTGGCGTGCGCTTGCGTCGTAGGTGCGTAGCGGCGCGTAGCTCTTCTACGCGCACGCCATGCTCAGTACAAGGCGATACAATATAACCAAACTAATAATGGTGCTACGAAATTATCTAAAATAAATTGCAACAAACCATCTTAACTGTTCATAATGTTCAAATTACAAAACAGCACATAAGGGTTAGAACTTAAAGAAAACAATGTCAAACAAATTATTATACAATTAGAAATTTTGATTTTGTATTCGTTACAACAATTTTTCGATTAAAATAGTAGGAACGGTATATTTTACTAGGAAATTTTTAAAATAATTTTTTCATTACAATACAGTATTAGGAACTATGATAGACATGAGTGCTAACTTTAGTAAACTTATACGTTTCAACACTACTTAGAGGATTATGACATTGACACATAAAAATTTATAAAAAACAACAAAACTTGATACACTGAGAGGTTACTTACAATAAATAAAACGAAGAAAATAGCCTATACAAATAAACAAACAACATGGCCGAGGCTGCACCTCTAGTAGCAGATACAACAGACTAATCCGAATTAATCTTAAATATTAAAATTTGTATTCGGAAAGTATAGTGAAACTCTAGATGCGATAATATTGAAATATACATAGGAACCATGATTCATTCCGCGGAGGTCACTCGTCCGCGGAGACACAACTTCGCACTACCGACAAGTCCACCTATGCTAAACCAAACTTACATAATACTCAGATACAAACCGATCAAAATAAATATTTCCTATGGAACTAATAACCGTCCGACGCGGTGGAGCTTGAACGTAACACTCACATCAACAAACTACTATAGGAGCTATGTACCTCATAAATAGTTAATACTTATATCAACGCAGTAAACAAAATACGTTGTAGTAACGCGCGCCTTCGCGTAGGAACGTTGCTTGAGAACGTTGCATGCTCTTTGATTAATTATTACATTCGTTTCTGGCGATATTCTAATAATTGTTTTTGTATCTTATTTTGGAATATAAATAAATATTTTGTAATATTAAATTTAATCAATAATAAATGTTCAGCGTAGGTCCAGACATCTGTGGGATTTGTGAAGAGAGACACATCGAGCACAAGCACCGTCCCCATTGCACATTTAGATATACTATAACAAAGACCGCCGGCAACCGGTGGAATAAAACATTGCACTTTATAAAAAAACAAACTCAATGTTGTAGTAGGATTCACTCGTAGATAAAAAATATTGTAGTAGACTCCGCTAGATAAAATGTAAATATGTCAAATATTTTAAATAACGTGTTCTGTGCCATCGAAAATATAAGGGACTCCACGCACACAATAAAGTTATGAATATACACGCGAAACCAAGTCGTTGCAGTGGTGTACGCACGCATGTATGTCCATGCCTTTGGACTCACTTACGCCACTACTAATAATAATCATTACAATATCAATAAAAATTCAAGAATCACACTTAGTTCCAAAATAAACTCACTTGTATGCGAGGTAGGCTGAGCGCTGGCGCGCAGCCCGAGTTTCGAGTTCGTTCGTTTTGGAAAAGTTTGCTACGATAATAATTATTATAATTAACTGTTACCAATAAGCCTACGCGGTTATGTCGCGTCTCCACGGGCGACCCGGGACGAGCGGACATACCTGTCGGTACAGCTAGCCCCGGCTCACACGATGACTCTACCACTAACGCATTCTCGTGTCTTTTACATACGTAATTAAGTACACTGATAATAAACGCTTTCAATTGAAAGATGATACAATTTATTTAGTAGCACGAAGTGTATTTTTTATAGTGATGTACAACACATAAAACATAGAGTATCGCTTTTTTGCAGTTGTGTGTGGATGCTTCGTTCCTGATCGTGTTACCCGCGAGAGAGGACGACCGCTCTACTGACTAACATACGTACCTAACTTCGCTTCATGTTTAAAAAAATCATATACGTATATCACTATATATATCTTCATACATTTACGATGCATCAGGAACTTCTTACGAGAACGTATCTATGCCTAAAATTAGAACGATTATATGTATGTATTACATAGCTTTAAACAATAATTAAATCGTAATTATCAATATCGATAATATTATATGCCATAAAGATAGGAACTTGCTTTCCTGGGAGTTGGTGGTAAAGATTCATGATGCGCCGGCGCGGCCGCGAGCCACGTGTGCCGCAACGATAAACGTATTATAATAAAACCTGTCTAACGTATGATATGAAGTGCGGGCACGCAGCGCGGCCGCGCGCCGCCCGCCGCCGCCGCCCCCCAGTGCGCGGCAGCGGCGCGGGAGCCGACCGGTAGGAACACGGCTCCGCTATTCGCACAGGAACTGACGCCGCGCCGCCATGCCGACACGACGGCAACGGCCGGCGTGAGGCGTCCATTATTTATTTATTATAAAAACACGGGACAACGGCGATCGGCTCCCGATTTAACCTATACTTAAACTACTACAAGCTTTAAACGTATAATTAGGAGAGTTGCCGCTTACGCGGCGACATTCAACGAAAAGAAGCTTTAAGAGCTAATAGTGAACTGCTGCGTTGTCGGACAACGGACAGAGCGAGGGCTCTAATAGTAGTAACTATACATTTCGTCACAGTAAGATTAGTGTCCTGCGCTGGCGAGGGGTAATTCGCCGGGCGGGGGGAAGCGCGGGCTGGGCGTGCAGAAATTGGCGTTCGGGTCCTTAGGTGAGGCGGCGTCCTGCGCCGCGCGCGCTGCCAGCAGGGTGATTTGATTCACGACGTCTTCCATCTCGTGCGTTAGCGGCTCCGGATGCACTGGCGTCGGTGGAGGTGGCGCTGCGTTCCTAATGTGCGCTTCAGTTTCCGCGTGTCGTCTGAATTCTATTGCAGTTCTAAATCTCTCCCCCAGACACGAACGGCACTCTAGCGCCGGTTGCACCACTCGTATTACACCTCTGGACGACTCTCTGCCAGCGTAACATGAGCGCGCTTGATGCGCTTGAAGAGGAATAGGAGATGGGAACGCAACTTTGCAGTGCTTGCAAACGTAGCAGAGGTCAAAGTCGAGTTCACGAGCACCAGTCGGTGGCTCCGTAGCGGGTGGAGGCAGGCGAAGAGTTGACGCACCGGGATCAGCAGCGATGTGTCGTATTTGTTCCAGCGTAGTCGCCGGTAGCTGGAGGACACTTGCTCCGTTACCTGTCTCCACGATTAGGCCTTGCGGCTGGGGTTGTAGAGGGCTAGGGTTCGCACCTGAAACAAGAGAATTCAAGAATTAAATGTTGTTGTATGCAATAAATGAATGCCTGTTGATTACTTTTATCCTATATTTGTACGTATCTTGCATAAATGTTTATGAATTTTTTTAATATGACCCGCGTAGCATTTATTATTTATTATACGTTTGAAGGATGCACTATACGTATAGGATTAAATGAGCTTCTTAGACAATGTAAGGTAGCAGTGGTAAGTATACATCAGTCCAATGCGTTGTAAAGGGGTTAATCCACTTATAACAAGGGTCGGCTCGCAGCCGTGACCTAGCGGTGGATAGTTTATTTAACAAGTTTTTAACTTTGATCTTCAAATTGTGTTTTGAGTAAATCAGCGATGAATAAATTCTTATGAGAGAATTAACGATTACTTTATCTATAAGGGTATCTATATAATATATAAAAATTAATAAATTTTATTTCCTAAACTTAATACATATATGTCATGTGTGTAGACATAATTTGTAATATTTGTACTGTAATAGTTTCTATATACGAGTATTAATGTGCGAAGAAAAAACTTTGTACCCCTTCTTAAGCATATTGCGCGCTACGGAGGTGTGTGAGATTTGGCATAGTTAAAGTTTATATTCGGAAGGAGTAAAGAAAGCTAAAATGCATATACAATATGTGTTGTAAATACATTAAATTAAATTAAGCATACATTGTTTACGTTCATACTGCCAATATCGAACAAATAATACAAATACAATACAAATAGTTTGTGATTAAACCAAGGGTTAAACAGTGGCACAGAATAGAGACTGTCACCAAAGAATATAAAATGTTGCCAATGGTATACCAACAAATAATTACTGACATATTAATTGAATGAGTTTTGAGCTGTGCATTTTGTATGATTTGTGAGCTGTGAGCTGTTTCAAGTCTGCGGAATATATGTCAAGGGAAAAAAGCGTTTATTTATTTTATATTTACGGTCGAATTTCGACCACTGAGCGACCACAAGTAAAAATAAATTGTTATTATTTATTTGTTCATTTGAAACTACTAATCAACTTCAAATTTTAAACACAGGCTGGCTATTACTCAGGCCAAAAGTTAGGCTACCATTTGTCAATATAAACGAAGTGAAGTTGTGGGTAAAAAACTAGTAGGTATTATACGTTTAAAGACAATCTAAAAATTTAGCAAAAATTTAACTATAGAATGATCTATTATTATCGATTCAATAAATCGGATAAGTATTTTGATTATGAATGTTTAGAAGAGACTTGAGAAAAAAAATAATATACAGTTTTCCAGTCTTAAAAGGACACAAAGTCCAATTTGGGCTTTCCATTGTTCCAAATAGCTTAGCACCAGATAATCTTTGTTTGCCTTACATCGTAGCGATTGTACATGCGTGATGCGTTTCTAACGAGCTCGACCCGCCTCGGTAATTGATTCGGACGCTGCTTTATGCGGCTTATATTCGCGAATGCATAATATATAGGCAGGGAGCCACAGGCGTGCAAGTTTTATATCAACCAACCAAAGTTCTAGAGTATAGGTAGGCATATTATTATGCCTATGGACCTGGTGCTTTATTAAGAGTGACTTGTTGTCGCAGTATGCAGTATACAAATGTAATATTATGTTTTAAGACACATCATATTTTTTAATGCATTCATTACACATATGTTAATACATACGTATATGTAAAGAATTTTATATTTGCCTAATTTTTAAGTTGATTTAGTCAATAGAAAGTAGAAATAAAAAATAAGTGGCTTATGCAACTGCTTTCCAAGCTAGGGTCCCGGGTTCGATCCCCGGTCAGGTCAATTTAGGAAACGAACTTTTCTAAATGGGCTTGGAGTCTAGGTGTTACTGGAAACTTCCCAAGAGTTCGTTGTATGGTACCCATAGTACAAGCTTACTGCTTAGTTTGGGGTCACACAATCTGTGTAATTGTCTGGAGTATTATTATTATTAAAAATACAAATTGTTGAAAAGGATAAAAGTACAAAATCAGTTGACAATAATTTTATGACTGTTTTGTATCTTCATACACATGTTTCTATTTTATTGAATCTGCATATGTACGTGTTTAGACTTGATGCTAACCGCCTTACGAGAATCTCCTTGAATAATGTCGTGCGAAACGGAGCGTAGCTTTCAATCAGCTCTTAACAATCGTTCGGTCTGATTGGCCGATCGTGTTCGCCATAATGAGGTCTTAGGGTCTGGGCATGGTTTGATCATACGCATGTCATGTCCCACCCAATATGCTAATGGTCTCCGTGTAATGCCAAAAGTGGATGTCGAAAGTTCTACTCTAATGGGTAACTAAACTTCGACAGAGAATAATGAAACATTGGCTAGTATCTGAAACATGACTACCTCCGTGGCGCAACGGCTTAGCGCGTCGGAAAGTAAACGGGGGTTGCAGGTTCGATTCCCGCCTCGAGTCTGGGTGTTTATGTATAATATGTATTTATTTACAAAAGAAACGTATATAAGTAGTATATCAGTTGTCTAGTACCCATAACACAAGCGCTGTGCTGCTTACTTTGGGACTAGATGGCGCTGTGTGAAATCTCTGAGTCTATTATGATACAGATTTATTTTTCAATATTCAAGAAGGGCATCTAATATTTCCATACTGCAAAGAATCGTTTTCGAAAATAATAATTCTGATCAATTATTTTTGTAAACAAAACACAAAGCAAGCCGCTACACACTGTGTCCTTGAAGTTAATTCGCAACCCTTTCTGCCAATTAGTTTCAAAATAGCCGCACTATTGTGCCACTAACACGATCACACAGTGCACTTGAGAAAATTCGTTTTTTAATTTCGACTTTATCATTTCTGCCATTAAGTTAACAATCGAATGAACAGCACTCTTGTGTTGGCCACTTGTTTTGTGGCCAGGTTTAAGTCAAAGGGCTTCTTAATCCAGACTTGTAGGTCGTTACGCGTTATTATAACGCGGGCGGCGTCGACTATTCCTTCGCTCATTTACATCTCATTAAGGTGGCTATTATTGGAAAAGAGAAGGCTTTGTGCTAGTATTTGCGTGGACATGAGAATTTTTAACACATTCTTGGTCAAGAGAATTAAAGCATCAAAAGCTATATATCATTTATATTAAAAGGTACATTGAGTTTAATTTATTATTATTCATTAGTGGTTACCATCAACTTATTTACAAAAACCGAGGCTTGTATCTATTCCGTTCAGGGATTACGCACAGGAATACGAATAAACAACTAGTACCTTCATTGCGTAATAAGAGGGTGATACAATTATATTTTTTTTAGTTTTTAGGATTCTGTTTTTCCTTTTTATCTACTTATAAGAACACTCACTCACGCGTCCATCCGATTGTCATAATCGAACTTATCAAAAACTTTTGAACTATAAATTTGAAATTTAGTATAGTGATACACCTTGTTAACAAATATATTTTGCACTAGTTAACATTTCAAAATACTCATAGGATACGAAATGGGTATCTACTTGTATTCGACTTTGTCATTTGGTCCCCTTGTCCTAGAAACTCCTGGACAAACATTTTGAAAATTGCACGGAATATAGAGCCTTATTTGAAGTTTACGGGAATAATAAAACAAAACTCTTAAATGACACAGATATCCAGAAATTAAATTTAGAACCATTTTATTAAAGACGTACGGAAATCTCTGTGCGCGAGGTGAACTTCCACTTGTCGGCCAATTCATAATGATGATGGTATTGGAATTATCTGTCATAAGTATAACTGCATAAATTCGGTTATTTGAATTTAATAGGACACCCGTAATATGACTATAGTTTTGTTCTTATGCTTTTGTGGAGTGGGCAACTAACAAGGCTATTAAGTCACCCAAGTCGTCAAAAGTCTACTGAATATCAGAGTATCCATCCTAAAAGCGACATTTATTAACAACATCAATTATCCTAGCTCCCCAATCGGGAGCTCCTTAGGGCAGCCTGATTCAAGATAGAACGATACGGAGGCCGTCAGACATGCAGTGATGGATGGTAATTAAAGATCCAACAAGTGCCGGGAAGCTGACCTTGTTGACTCACAAGCTTGTTACTGCCGATTGACAAGCT
The DNA here is from genome assembly GCA_907165235.1 of Zeuzera pyrina. NCBI lineage: Eukaryota > Metazoa > Arthropoda > Insecta > Lepidoptera > Cossidae > Zeuzera > Zeuzera pyrina. The sequence continues at coordinate 9,581,801 of OU015629.1, forward strand.
GTGGAAAAAATGCTAGAGATTTTTTTGATAAAAATTTGCTTATTTATTTAAATAGTAGTGGCGTTTAACTAGTAGACTAGTAGTGGCAGATTTTAGGGCATCTGCATTTCAAATCAAGAGTTTGAAAGCAAAAGTTTTTGAAATAAAAATGATTTCATTTCAAAAATCATTTTTTCAATCTCTCCTGTAATATTTTTCATTAATTACATTAAGTATTTAATTTATTACATAAGTATTTAATTTAGTACTCGTACCTCCTTAATTTCGGACCAAACAAGTATTGTGATATTTTAGATTATACTATTATTTCATTTTATTCAGAGTCTATTATACATGTACATTTAACCCTTAGTAATTTAATCAATGAAACAATTTAAAATATAATGATCATACGATAATGATATACCTATATAGTATTCATATATCATTTTTATAGGGATTACTTTTTAAGCTACGTAAATTTAAAAAAATATATTGATAGCCTTCTGTTTACATATGTCTATTTTTATTGTATGTAATGTGTTTCGATCTAGTTTCTTAATTCTAATTAATTTTAAATTGTACCGTTCCAATTCGATCTGAGTCGATCAGATCCTAAGAGCATTATCGGACGGGCGTATTCCGTATGCGTCCAGACTCAGCTGTCGCCTCGGTCGAACTGGGACGGAGTTACGTCTCATCACTGTCGTATGCTGTCTAGTGTCAGCAATTAGACTAACGGGGTTCAGATGAACTCCACGTTACGTTCTACGGTCAGTGAAAGAGCGATTCTGTTCGAGGTATGGACCTACTGTTCTTTAGTTGTTTATTTTATTATATATCTGCATATTTCTGTGAAATGTTGAAGCAAAATGATAACGTATATTTAAGTTCTGTAACCAACTAAGTAATAACGAGCCTTTATAATTTATTTCTATCTGACTGTTTTTCCGTATATCATAGCTGATTAATTGCCTGATGCCTAATTATTAATATTTATTAATAATTTCCCCCTGTATTATTATTGACCGACTTCAAAGAAAGGAGGAGGTTGTCAATTAGGTTGTATTTTTTTTATGTTTGTGAACTCCGTCATTCATAAATCGACTTGGAAAATCACTTTTTTATTTGAAAGGATATACTTCCAGATTGGTATCATTTAAATTTACTGGTATTAGAGCTTGGACTTCGAAGTCAAAAAAAAACAATGCAAAGTACAAAATAACTATTCTTTAATAATCCAAACGCAAGTACAAAAATAATTTTATAAATATGATACAATAGCTATGTAACTAAATTTGACAGTTATCAATTAAGTCGGTACCAATTCAATGTGCAACAACAGAAAGTATATTTATTAGTTTGGTAGGCTTGGCACCGACTTCACTAACAGTCAAATTTAATTATATAGGCTTGAATATTGATTAGCAGAGGATTGTTATTTTGTACATTTCAGTGTTTTTTTTTTGAAGTCGGTTTAATTTTTTTTTTATTATTTTTTTATTATTGTAATAACGAATACCTATTATAGACAATTGCATCAATTGTGCGATTGCAAATTATGCTTTGCATTAAGGGGACCTCGAACCGAATTGTAGAACACCTAGTAACTAGTAACATTCAGACTACGAACTTCGTGTCGTTTGAATTGACGTCCGCTTGACTTCCCGTTTACCACATCCGTCACATTTACTAGGCTTGTTGGGTGTCGACATTATATTGTGTCAATAGCATTTGGTGTAAACAGAACATTGTGTTTATGAATGTATCTTTAAACAATACCAAGTGACAAACAATTTCTAGTGTAAAATTTGATAACAATGTCTTCAGTTTTAGCATAGATAACAAATATACGAGTACTGCATGGTTACGTCAAAGGAAAATCTTAACACAAATGTTTTCAGATCTAACAACATGTAAGCCAAGGAAACCTTAGGTGTCGGTCATTTCTGCCGTCACCGACAAGTAAAGATGTGAATCCGCTTTGTACACGTTTACTTACCGTAGTAATCGAGTTATAGCGAGGTGTTTCTCACTTAACGAAACGAGTTCAGAGTGTTTCATAATAACACTTTGTTAGCACTGGACAGTTCGTTGTGATATAACGAAGTGTCAGCAAAAGCTTGTTATGAAACAGTCTGAGTAATTGATCTATTTACACTGTAAATAATGTGTTAAGGGTTTTGCCTATATTACTGACAGAGTACAACACTATAATGTTCCCTAAGTGAAACAGAGTATAAAACTAAGTGAAAAAAAGGAAACGTATAATAAGACAAGAGTTACTCATATCCAATAGCAAGCCTCTCGTAATAAGCGAGACAAAGAACAAAGGAAAAGAATACTACGATGTTAGGTTGCGTTAGTGCACTTTGCATACGCCACTAATCAGTTACATTTGGTGTTTCGATCCAAAATTGAAAAAACGGAACATTTATTTATGGAATTGCCTCGGTGTCCGTCTGTCTGTTTGCCTGTCTGTAGTTTTTTTCAAGTAAACAGCTGAAATTTGGAATTGTTATAGCAGTGGTGGTCAAAACAGAGACGTGATTTTAAAAAGTTGTAAGTTTTGTCTTTTAGGGTGAATTTTGGGGGCATAAATATAAGATTTAATAAGTCTTTTCAGTATTAAATGAAAGGTCTCTAAATCACAAATCCAAAAATATGGTAACTTACTTAATTTTTTTAAACATTGAAAATACGCATAAAAATTGCTGTCCACCATTTTAACTCAACAAGTAGGTATAGCTCAGAAAAATCTGGAACATATCTTGAACATGCAGTAGGTATAAGGTGTAACTTTTTCTTAATAAGAAAGAAAATTCTATTACTACAAATTTAATTTTGCGGTTGACGGTTGATAACAATAGTATGCGACACTAAATAACGACGACTTGTATCTTGCCTGTTTTTTAAATAACGAATAAATCTTCCAACAATGACTTATAAACAGGTCTTTTAATCTACTTATTACACATTAATATTAATGTAACAGCGAATGTTACAATTATAAAGGCTCAAATTATACTTTTAAAGATGTACAATTTATCTAATATTTAAAAGGTTCTCTTTTATACCATTTGCGATAAATATAGAATTAATAAGAATGTATGAATTAATTAATTTCACATCAGCGCCACCTATCGGATCCCAGCAAATCTATGAACCATCGTCTAGAAGTCAAATACATAGGTATTATCTATTGTAGTAACAAAATATACATATCTATTGTAGTAATATAAGCTCAATCGGTCAAGTCACTCAGAAAGTCCTTTAAAAGTTGTACCTATGATAATTACCAGACCCATCAACGATTTAAATTACATAAAATTAAATAATTTATAAATTTTGGTTATATACTAATTTGGATGAGCGAGATTTTCAATAAAATTTCTTTGCCTGTGTCATCTTTGTAGTCTCGTGAAATTACATAATATATTATATATTGGAACGACAATCGAAAACATTTTAGCAGTTCTTTTTATTATTCTAAAAATATGAGTACAGGCAATGTTTTCATTTTTCATAACTAGCTTTTAGCCGTGGCTTGTGTGGTAGTGGTTAATAGTAATCTATGGTTTGGAAGAATATATTATTGTTCTATTTATAAAATTTGAAATTGTAACGTGTGAAAGACAAACATACACGACATTTCGTTTTTAGAATATTAGTGGGGAAACAGAGACAGTATACCTTCGACACAGAGACAGGGCCTACAATTTTATGCAATGATAATGACAAATATTTAATTATATTATTATCGTATCATACGACACTTTATAAGTGAAGTTGTTGTAATTGTCAAACCGTTATTTTTAGACGAACAAACAAACTGTCTCACTATCTACAGCGATAATCGCAGTGGAGGAGGGGGGGGGGGGGGGGGGGGGCAATTGTCATCAATCAGGGTAGGTAACGGTTTGAGAACGTGACCTGTAGAAAAATACTGGTAATGGAGAAAAAGAAGTTCTTATTTAAGTATAAAAATTGAAATATACTTTATTCAACAGAGTGTGACGTCACGAAGTTGTAGTGAACTAAAATTAATATAAGTATCTAAGTACGGTTTTTACATATTATTTTTAGTGGAACACACACAAACTTCTATTGAATTTCCATATATTTGTACTTGCATAATTTTTTTTCATTCTAATTTATATTCTGCCTTTTATAATAATTAGTTCTTCGCAATCAACGTTTATAAATTGAAAATGATGCAATTTTACTAAAAGTTGATGTTAAATCATGAATTTTATGCCGACAAAATATGGATAGGTAGGTACAGTAAAAACGATTCAAGTTATTATATAAAAACTCTGTTTTTGCGGTTTGAGTTATTACATCGAAAAGAAGCAAAGAAAATGTAATTTCATCCCGAAACAATTCATACGGCCGTTGAACCAATAATTTCATCGAATTTTATATCCATCATATTAACGCCCGAGTGGTTTGAAACGACCATTACCCTCTTTCTTCGACTCCCCGCGGAAATCTCATCGCATTCAAATATTTAATTACTTTAGCTCTCGATCGTTTATAAAACTCGAGCGAGAGTGCTATCATAAAACGCGCTAATGCCTTATAATTAAAATATTCTCAACAAGCCGTGGCGTAATGGCACCTCCGGCGACCGTCTCCACTGTCGGAAAAAAACGCATAAAAAATTACATTCACCCCAGAGGACTCACCCCTTGTGTCGGGAAAATCGATTAAAAAGAGGAGTCGCGGGGTGAAGTGGCTCGGGTGGTGGGGGGCAGGGAGTTTAATATGTACGAAAAAATGCACGACGCTGCGGGAGCGAGGGAGAGATCCAAGGAGTGGGCCAGAGTTGCCTTCAATTTTTATAATTACGTTCATACGTGAGCGCGGCCGGCGACGCTCCTGGCTACCGCTCCACTTCCGCCCGCTTCCGTCAGCCCGATTACTTATTTAGAATAGTTTTCCTTCTCGCCACGCTCTCACTTCGGATTACTTTTTAATTTTTAAACAATGTTATGAAAGAAATTGAATTTAAAGAGAACGGGAAAGCTTTGTGCTTTTATTCGGAAAGGCTTCTAAAGAAGCATTATTATGACGAAGACAGCATAATGACAACACTTCGGAAATAAGTCGTATTATAACTTTTTCGTTTCCGCGACAAAATCAATTTCCATCAGTGAAAGAGCTCCAAACTTTTCCACACACACAGCAATCAAGGAAAGAAGGAGGCAATAAGACCGGGATAACCAACTGGAGGACGTCATCTCAGGAGACGGTTTGCAAATGAGCGGGCGGACGCACACGACCGCATTCACCTACTCACACATGCGCTAATCTCATGTCCACACACGCTACGTACATGCGTGCGTACATTTTATAAATAGATATCGCTTTTTTTATCCGGGAACAAGAATACGTAGGGGGTGACCACCCGAGAAGGAGGCAGACCCCTGCGGGGGACGTGTTGGATTTCAGATTGCTACGAACTGCAAAAATGAGGGATGAAAGAAATATAGCTTAAAACGCAGATATTTCCCGGCGTCTTAAGGAGAGGTGGAGGCGGGGGCGAGAGGGAGTGTGTGGAACAAAGTAGAGTGGCGATATTGAACCAAAATGAAATGGTAAACGAACCATGCGCGTCCGATCTAATGCGAATTTATAATTTGGACATTGCCCCAGCGTACTCTTTGAACTCCTGCTCGGGGGGTGGGTTATGAAGGTGAATTTTCAAAGAGTGCGGATGTGATTTATAAATTAGGGGAGTTTATGGATTTAGTATAAGCTGGCCAGTCAGTCGTATTTGGTAAAAGTTGTTTTTCATTACGGTTATCAATAAACATGTAGGTAGCTATAGTTTTGGCACGCGTCGTTTAGGCGTATCCTCATTGCAGGTTTAACGCGTGTGTCCGCCGACCTAATTGTCGTCGCGTCTCGTCTAATCGGGATATGCGCCACGTGATAATTGCGACAGATTGCTGGTACAAAGAGAAGTGTAAATCATTACGCAGATGCGACAACACTCACATTCGAGAATACAAAATTTTTTCAAATGAACCTCGTGACAATCCTTACTGATAGTTTAAATACAAAACTTCGTCTCCATTTGTGTTTCTTTGTTTTTTTTGCGAAAACTATTTAATCATTCAATTTTGAGTTTCGTACACAAAGAGGCTATATCTCTGGATATCACATATAATAGGCTAACATTTTCCAGTGCTACGTGAGCGAAGTCAAAGGTAAAAGTTTATGTACAATATTTTGAAAAATTAAACAAACCATAAAATATTATTATTCGTACCATATTATATTATAATACTCGACGAAAAGCTAGTACTTACAAATTAGTATTTATTTTGTCTTTGGCTCTAACTGCTATCACTGCAGAATTTATTGTTATCGAAATAGGTACATTTATGCAATTTAAAATGAATTTCCAACTATTGATAGTTACAAGATGCAACGATAACACGAGAATTGTCAATAAATAACGAACTATTGTTTTGATGGCTATTTGCTAAAGAAGTATACGACGTACAGATATGTCGTGGTAAAATGACAGCAAAGAATTGTCTCGTCTTCTTTTTCGTATGTTCATTGCATATTGCGGACGGGCACGTTAACTTTATTACCGCACGTATGTGCTACAATTGCAAGTCTTGCTAATTCGCTCCGCTAATTGGTAATGAGCTATGTAGGTGTAGCGCGGGCGAAATAAACATTACCACTAAGTGGCGTACATTGTCATTAGACATCTTTAGCCAGCAAATGACGTGATCATATGTTTCAAAATAATCGAACATTAAATTTAACAGAGTTGGATTTAGTTATAATACAAATATTGCCCACTATTAAAAAGAAGCGTTGTCTCTTTTAACAATGTAGTAATTTCATAATGACACAAATATAATATAATGCATAAAGTTTCATATCTTGGTATAAAAACTTTTGCGAACGTTCGGGAAACATTTTATTTACTGTAAAGAATGCAACAGTGTCCACAGTAGTCAATGAATTTACATCGAGCACGTACAAAGACGTCGCTATTTCAACGGAACGACGAACAAAACTGCACAGTGTAAGCGGGAAAGTGAAAATTGCGTACGTGAACTGGAAGAAAAAATATTAAAAATTAATCAAGGCCCGGGGCTGGGCGGGGGAGGCTGGGAGCACATGTGTCGACAAAAAAGCGTCTCCCTGCAAGGGGCACGTGCGAAGAGCCGTTACGGCCGTTCCGCTGCCGAGTTAAAAGTTCCTTCGGACAAACAGAGGATTTGTCACAATTACGGCTAGGGCGGTGCGTCCCTACTTGATTAAAACCTAAATCACGTGACGTGTTTACAGCCACGCCGGAGGTGTTTTCAATTTGCCGACTTCTAGACTCGCCATTGGCGTTCCGGACACGTCTCGACGCACCTATCTGGGGGCCGGTCGGTGTTTTGAATTTGTTGCGAATTAAATTATTGACGACCTAATCGTTCGATCCGATCTCTTATTCTTTGTACGTGTTCGTCGAACAAGAAGCAGACGCCTGGAAGAGTCGGTCGTCAATAGTCACGTCATTTAATTATTTTAAATGTCTCGCCCGAAATCCGTAGTTGATTGCAAGACCTTAGTATTTCGCTACGGTAACGTCTCAGCCGTAAAAAGCGACGTGAAAAGAGGAGATTAACATTTGAATTAATCGGAAGATTAAACATAATGAAAGAAAATCTCATTACGACCGGTATAATGGCGGTGAGAATTATCGTCGGCAGGAACTGAAAAAACTGGGCACATAAAAGAAAAGGCGAGAGCGAAGAAAATTAAAAGCTAGAACGAAATTAAAAAATGTGAAAAGTGTAATCGACGCCGGGGCGCGATTGGGGTGGAAATGCAAACAGGACGAGGGGTGCGGGGAATGTAGGGGGGGGGGGGGGTGAAAAGTTCTCAATTAAAGGTCGGCAACGGAAAGTCTCGTTGTAATTAGATTCTTTTTCATCTTCTTAAGCTGCCCGACCGCCGAAGCTTCGTTTGTTTAATTTGTAATCGAGCCCAGATAGCTTCCACATTTCTTTAACTTCATTTCATCGTTATTATACTGCTATTTCTTTAAAACCAATTTTATTTAAATCACTTATCGTGTATTGAATATTTGAAAATGTGATTGAACAAAGTGTGTGTGTGAACAAAGATTGATAAATTATAGATGAGATAGAAAAATTTACTTTGTTCATATTCATCTACTGAAATATTATTTGTATTAATAAAGTATGGTAATTTTATAAAATTGTAACCAAAAGGATGTCACAAATCGTTACAGATGGATTTAGAAAAACAACAAATTATGGAAACAAAATACAGTCCATTGTTACTCGCTGATAATGTAGCTTTCAATAGGTGAAATAATTATTGAAATCAGTCGGGAAGTTTCTGAGTTTATCCATTTTACACACAAACAAAGTTCAACTCTTCATAATATTATTATAGACTACACAGCATAGCAACCTAATAACTCATAATTTAAACATTCTCTGTTTCCCTACAGTTGATTGAGGTAAATTGTACACCTATATTTTATTAGCAAAATGAAATCGGTCGGTAACATATTTTCATTTTTGTAATCTATGGTGACAAGAAACTCGTGCTCGCATGAATATTGTTGTCTCTTTTTTACTAGATGCTAAGTTAATATTGTAATTAAATATTGTATTTAGGTATATAATATTGTAATTGTTTAAGCACGTTGTCATCATTTGATTATACATGAAATTCTGTTATGAGATCGTGTGCACATTAGTGCACATGATCTCATTTATTATTTAATGCGTCTTATATATTAATGTAAGACACATTAAATAATGAGTGACAATGACATCTCCAGTATTCATCGTAATCACTAACTACTGCCGCCTCAGCCTGAATGTCTCAGGTATCCTTCATCGTAATTAACAACAATATTGTAGTTGTTAAGCTAAAAGACAGCTGCAGTATATGTGTTAAACAATCGCATTGTTATTGGGAGGTATGTTTGAAATTTAAAATGTTACAGTACAATAAGAAGTAATTTCTTATAGCAACAGTTGATTAAAATGCTCCTCAAAAAACCGACCAAAATGCCACTTGAAATGCAAGGCGAACCCCTCCTTATCACTTGAAAATTCGAAGTAATTAATCCCGGGTGTCCGAGCGAGTGACGAAACGTAATTAAACATCTCGCCTTGTAATTACAGCTTAAACTTGTCGGAAGTTGTCGGTAATTGTCGGAAGTGCTCGGCAGACGTAGCCCTAAGTGGCCGGTCGGCCAATTAACCACCCACAGCGCGATTAAGCAATTAACAAGGATGGGCACCCGGATTTAACTCCGAGGTTTTCCTGTTGGGAAACTTCAAATTTCGAGGTTTAATGACGAAGGAAAACAAGGGGGAATTTCAACTTTGATGTTATTCAATCTCTTTAGACGAAATCTCTTTATTGTAATTACCAAACAGAGTAGTGTTAATAGCATAGATATTGTAAGCATATTTAATAAAAAATTAAAAATTTTCATTCCAAACCATTTACATAAACATTATCAGAAGCTAAACTGATAGTCAAGTTAGTTACTTTTGATAATATAACAATAAAAATAACAATTGCGATTCTCTCTGAGAGTTTCACATTTATGTTACGCCCTTTGCAGACGAAACTTTGGGTCCCTGGGGCCTCGAAGCCCATCGACTGGTTTCTGATATTTGTAAGAGACTGGTTGAGACTTCAGGAGACCGCCGGGCTGGCAGCTTCTTCCGCCAACCAATCAGTTTGGCTATTCAAAGACGTATTGCTGTCAGTCTGCTATGCACCCTAAGTAATGACAGCTTTCTAAACAACTTTTGAGGAAGTCTATTATTTAAGATAATGTTTATTTTAGGTTTGTAAATATTAACGTCAGGATATGTATGTACTTTTTTGTTACAAATAAATATAATTTCATTACTAATAAAAACAATGTCAAATTGTATTTTTTGTACGGAATGCAACTATTGTTAGTTTATCCTTATTAAAACTAATAGTTATAAAAAAATGACTGATACATGTCTGAACACTCTAACGTGTAACGGTATCTTTTTTGTTTGCATATTAATTAATAAACCTCAGCGCTTAATGACAAAGCTGGAAGGGTTAAATCACTAATTAAATGAAACCTTCGGAATCTTCTTACAAAGCATTATCCTCTAACCCTTCCGAGCTTTACTAAGTCAAAGTTGGATGCCTTAATTCAATAATGCTGTGTAAACTACGCCAAAAGCCGGCAGAGAAAGGGTTAATTTGCATGTCGGTGTTTGCAGGGTTAACCGACGCTTCGTTAGGGCAAAACAATTAACGACCTTTGGTAGAGGGTTGGAGGGAAAACGTGGGAATATTGTGATAGGTCAGTACCATAACTTCTTAATTACTTTTCTAAAACAAAGACTGGTCGAAAATGAATGGTTGCTATAAAGGAGTTTGTTAATGCAAACACGATTAATGTAATTACAGCATAAGCTTAAAATTAAAACGTATAAAATGATAAACTGGGAATAAAAACGTTTGTTTGAAAGACAAATGAAGAAACGTTTCCAAAACACGCGCGTTGGGCGTTCCTCATGCATTTATAATTCACTAATTTGTTGTTTGAAGCGGGTAAAATTACAGCCTTCCAATTATATTAGTATTAACGAGACCTTCCCGTTATTTCGTTTACACTTTTTTATTTGAGACAGTCATAAAAAATACTTTTCAACTTTTACAATCACAACTCTATAGATTTACTAAAGTATAATTACAAAAAGGAAAAATAACAGAAAAAATATACATTTTTTCTTGAAATTACAGTCTTAAATTCTATAATAAGCTATTATAAAAGCTATTTTAAATTAAATGAAAAAGTCTTTGAAATATAGTTTTAATAGGCAGTTGTTTAAATGAATTGTGAACTTTTGATAGAAAATTTATAATTAGTCACTATTGTTGACGAAAAGACAAATAATAAGTTATTAAAAGAGACAATTACAAGTTGTAAGTTCTTTCTGTCATAAGGTGTTAATTACTACATTTACTAACAAAATTATTATTAGAGCGTGGTTGTTATTAAAAATAAACGATAGCTCGATCGTGTAATTGTCGCGTTTTTTGTAAGAATTTCACGGGCTGTTTGAGTTTAGAAAGTTTAGTAGTTGTTGTTAGTACACGCATATTATTTAAGTTGGAAGTGCACGACCAGCATTTTGCTCTTATACGACATTTATTTAATTATATTGGTCACAATATAGTGTGTACATAATAACTAATTGTTAATGTTACAAAAGTTATGTGTCAACATGATACAATATTAAATACATGAAAAGTCAAAACTTTTTTTTTTTAATTCTGTTTCGTTAATTTCATTTCAAGAAATACAATCATGTAGTTCTATGTATATACTTGATTATTGTAGTACTTAACAATAACGCAGGATATAAAAATAGAGTTTTCTATTCGAGAATAAATAACACCTTTTGTCAGAAAAAACCTTGAAACTTTGAGAATTTACTTGGGTTATAATTTATTAACAGTAAAGTGGTATTTTTTTTTTAGGAATTGAAATTGAATTTCTTCGGTACTGAAAATCGATAGAAAAATGTAATTAACTCGTATGTATATTACAATTCTAAACTGTAGGTACCAGTTTAATTCCGGGCGGTCGATCTAAACAATTTTGGTTATTTTAAATTTTTATTACAATATAAAAATATCGAATACCTATGTGAAATGTTGTGAGGAAAATGATGATGATGATGATGATGTAAGAATCGCGATGGTTGGCCTTCCGTCCTCTCTGACTACCCCATTAAGAATACAGCGTGAAGATACGTCAATATAGAAATAATTGGCTAATACTTAGAATTATGAAACCATTTCGCGCAAAGTAGAAGCTAAATTAAAAAAAAGAAAATGGAAAAAATACCGATTTATAATTTTTTGTTATTTTTCCTTTTCCGGAGTCGAGTTACCAATCTGTCTTTGTATGAAAGAAATTTGAACTTAGTACAGTAAGCTGTGACATACGGGCAGACGAACGATGAAACTATAGGAGTTTCGTTTTGGCCATTTTGGTTACACAATCCTAAAATGTAACAATATTTACAATAGTAATGAACTCTTTGATATATCTCATTTACTTATTTCACACGAAAAGTTGAAGGATATTTCTGTTGATACTAAAACTAATTTACAATCGTTGTAGTTAATAGTAAATGATCTCTTTCCACCTATACATCTTTCGTTACTATTTATAAATTTCCTAATAGATATACTTGCGTGTAGCTACACATAAGTCAAAGTCAAAGTCAAGTCAATGTATTCAAGTAAACCCAATTGCAAGGTATTTTTGAATGTCAAATCTACTTTAGTTCGGTTCGAAAAGAAAACCTGAACACTGAGAAGTACCGACAAGAAACTCAGTCAGGTATAATTTTTTCAACATCATTCTACATTAGTTATTTAAAATACAATATTCATAAAACCAGTAAATGCGTGTGCAGAGAAAATTATTTCCAGACTATTGTTTTTTCTTCAATGAAATCGCTAACTTTGTGGTATGCTTTTCCAATCAGTTGCGTTTAATAACAAGTTTAAATTGCTTTTCCGTTAATCGAATAATTTCTTGAGAAATTTTATTACAAAAACGAACACAGCTGCCCAAAAATGACCCACTTGACTTTTGTAATTTAAATTTAGCAGTAACTAGCTGATCACGACCACGAGTTTCCATACCATTAACAACACCTTTCCTTTGAAATAGATCTATATTTTTTCTAGTGTACATTAAGTTTTCATAGATGTATAAATACTACTACCTAGTACCTACAATATCCATATTCTGTACTATTATATGTAATCGTATTCTTGAAAACGGCTTTAACGATTTCTATGTAATTTACTATATAGGGGTTTATGGGGGCGAAAAATTGAACTAGCTAGGTCTCAATTTTGAGAAAATTCTCCTGTTCTAGATAACTTTGGTCTTATAATTAATTCTGGAAAAATAATTTTCTCCCTGTTTTCACACACTTAAAATTAGTAATTGGAATTGATTGGTAATTTTGCGATAGCTAGAAATTAATTCTCAATAGCACAGTGGCTAGAGTTCAAAGTATCCCTGTAGTATTCTCTCCGATATCTGGGTAGTATCCTGCTACGTGGTCACCCTTTTTTTTTTGGTTTGTTTTTTATATACAATCGAACGTAACACACCGAGCTAAACTCGGTCGCCAAGGTACTAATTTTAATAAGCATAAAATAAATATTACGTACTGTTAATAATCAATCAAATACGTATTGTAATAAAATAATGGGGTAATCCAGTGATTGTCTTTAGCAGGGCAGCATTGCTTTTTTGAGGGAATAATAACTCAAAAATACGAGTAAAAATCGTAAATTTTTAAAATAAAAAAAACAACGAATTCAAAAAATAATGCAATATATTAAGTGCATTTTCAAACAATTTTTACGTTTTAACTTCAATGAACAGTAGCGAACAACGTTAGTAAGCGAAAATGAGCGTGGGTACATCGTACGTGCGTCGTATCCGATCGACCGATGCAATTTTGATTGATTGCATTGCTTAGTGTAGTGTAACCAATCTTATTGAAAACTGGCATTGTATGGTATCGGAAAGGCCATAGCTGTGTTCGACGCGCGGCTTTCAAACGGTTTAAATTGAAAAAAGCGGGGGACAACCCTAAAACAGCGCGTTTGTGACATTTTATATTTTGGGGTGATATCATATTCACATTTGATGTTGAACATTTATCTATAAATACAAATTATTATAAGAATGAGAGCATACATTTTTTCGAACAAGATAAAAATTCACGCCAAAAGTAATTTTAATGAAATATACAAGTTTTTAAAAAAAATTGTAATTTTTCACATGTGATGTTGAAAATTTATATACAAACACAAATTATTATAAGAATGAGTGCGTTATTCTTTCGCGTAGCGGTCAATTTTTAATAACCTTGATTAGTCAGCTGTTGTGCTGTCTTTTTTATTGGCAACACTATACCAAACAAATGGCGCAAAATTCAATTCTTGCGTGAATTTTGGGACACCCATTACATAATATTGTAAGTATAGGTACACACATAGGTAGTACATATAATAAACTTTAATGGGAACAGTTTACATAAAGTATATTTATGACTGGCGTCAAGGTGGTCAGAGGGTCCGAGATCGAGTTTCAGTCGAGACAATTTAAAAATGAATCTGTTCGCAACCATTATTATAGGCTTATTTCTAAGTTAGAGGCTGTATTATTGGTGTAATTGATTACAAAAATATTCCATAAAATTACTAGATAGTTTTTTATAGTTTATGTACGATAGTGAGGCCTGGGCATATCTGAAATCGAGTAAAAGTAAATTGGATGCGGTTAAATTGCGATCTCTCAGAAAAATGTGCGGTTGTCACGCTCGCCAACAAAATAGTAACAAAGCAATTTGACAAAATCGAATGAATGTGTTATTGTAACAACGAAGACAGGAATGTTTAGATGGTTAGGACATATAGCACGAGTGATGAAAGACTAACAGAGAACCTCGGCGAGAGTTTGTTAGGAGAATGATGAGCTTTGGGGTGGCGTAAGAAGAATGTGAGAACCGCGATATTTGACGCTCCGTCCTCTTTATCTACCCCGTTAGGGCTACAGCGTGAGCATATTTATATGGAGATATATAAGAGCTTTATCTCCATATAAATATCCAAACAACAACCCTACGTATCCGGCCGAGAGCAGGCAATTCCGTTACGCATGAGGGGGGGAGCCGATCTTCTTTTTTACATATTCTCTGACGTAGATCAGATGCCTAACCAACATTCACAAACTTAAAAATCAGCACACTATGAGTAAATACTATTTCAATTGATTATAAATACTGCAGTACGTATTTGTTGAATGCGACGTTGCAATGTCAATAACTTTAAATCAATCAATAGAAACACTCTGTCTCTAACGATATGTCAATCTCAGATGTCGGGTGTGTTTTCAATTTAAATCGTAGAGGGCCGTTTTTATTTAAAAAGGGCAGTATCGATTTTAGAACTTCAAATAGATTAATTAGAGTTTAGAACACGGTTTTCCACACAAATATATGTATATTTAGAAGAATTTGAACCTAACTTAACGAAGTGGTTTCTGAATTACAAAGGAATGTAAACATCTTTAGAGAAAACAACAATTAGAATAATACTGATATTGGCGTACTGCCGGGAGCGCTCTTTGCCCGCCCCTGCCACCCCATTATTTTATCTAATCAAAAAGTTTTAAAAGGAAAAATTATGCCGGCCTTTATTATGAGTCAACTTTCTTTAGGAGGGGAACACAGGATGTATTTTTAATAACGATCCAGCTAAGAAAAATCATCGCGCGGAATGGTGTAGGTACTCTATTTGCAGGAAACAGGGGTTTCGTTTTACGTTCTAATCAAAGTGAAAAAAAGTTGAAAGTTGTGTTAAGAAAAACATATTTATAATGTTCTATTTCAAAATTGGAAAACGGAACATTTATGGAATCACCTAGGTGTGTCTGTTTCATTTTTAGGGTTCTGTAGTAAAACAAGGAACCCTCACAGTTTCGTCAAGCCCGTTTGTCTTTCTGTCTGTCCATCTGGGTGAGAGACTCTTGGTACTAAGAAGCTGTAATTTGGCATGTTAAAAAAAATAAAAAAAATTACTGTCCCTTGTTCTGTGTCACTCAGAAAAATATGAAAAACTTAGGAAGAAAATGTAGATCAAACGAAAATGTTCAAAATTGGATTATGTAGCTTTTTTACAAAAAAGAATAAACTTTAAAAAAAATTTACACTAAACATTACTTTTTTCTGAAACGAAAGGTATACGCTCTTGTAGGAGCTGGATAAAAACTAGCGTGTATGAAGTAGATACAAGAAAAAATTTTTAGCATCTGAGCAAATATTGTGTCTATCTGTACTACTAAATGGAATTTAGATTACATCAAATTCTAATGATTGTAAATTCATCCGCCAAGCTCGTTACGTTCAAAGGCGTTGGATGATACCAAATATTTCTATATAAATTAAGGAGGCACAAGAAAAGATGCCCCAAAAAACCGAGGGTGAGACCACCCTCAAGCAGTTCCTTTGCTCAACGTTTTCAGTAAATATGGTTCGTTTATTAAAAACATTTTAAGCGAAAATGAGCTTTAAACACTGAAACCTGAAACACATTTTTGAGTGCGTGGTATTCCTGTTTAAATAATATTTTTCGAGGCAGCATTATTATTGCACACCTTGTATGCGTAAATCAGTGCTCGGGGCGAGCATTTTTCAGACAAAAACGATGCAATTATATGCAAAGGAAGAGAGGAGGGTTGAAAAGCACTTCAGTAATGAACCAGATTTGAAATTTTTATCTGAAAATTTCAATAAATAGTCATTTTATTCACAAAACAATCATCAATAATTTTCATAAATAAATTTTAGTAACATTATATAAAATAAAAATTATAATCAAATTTAGGTAATTAAAAAAAAAATTAAAACTATTTAGACCAATAACTAATGTATTTAAATTAATTCGAAAAACTCTAATGAGATATCGTAATGTGTTAATAGTAGCTGTACTAAATTTAACTGGACATCGTGATTCTTATTAGAAAAATAAATTAAAATTGATGATGTTACGGTACGGTTGCAGTCTGGATTTTAATTATTTACTGGAGATATAATTTCACTCTAAACGGGCAAATTAAGTAACATAACACTTTATGACGTAGAATGTGCGCAGACTTAAAATGTCACTGAATTCTTCAGAATGCCTATTTCTTCTTATACAGATGTATAACATTAGCAATCTTAATAACAACGTGACATTTGCATCTACTTGTTACCAATTTAATGGAGGGAAGTGAACTTCATATTTCACAATTTTAAGAATTGTAATTATAGGATTTAATAATTATAGAACACAAAATTTATTATAAATAATGTCACATTTTACAAAAAGACTGAATGCTTCAATGATTTGATCGGGAATTTATGTTACTATAACGTTTATTTATTTATCCGAAGAGCAGTACATACGTACATACCTTCACGCTGTATCCCTAACGGGGTAGTCAAAGAGGACGGAGCGCCAAGCTTCGCGGTTCTTACATACTTCCTCGGCTTCCTCAAATCACATCATTCTCCTCACACATTTTCGCCTAAGTATGGGGGTGTTTTTCAGATTTCGGTCAACTAACACCCTGGCTATTTGATCTTCGTAAGTCAACCTTAGTCTTCCTTGGCTTCTTTTACCACTCGCTTTCGATCTGTAGATTTCTTCGTTAGTCTTTCATCACTCATTCTTTCTATGTGCCCTAACCATGTAAGCATTCCTTTTTTCATTTTTATAGGCACAATAACACTGTCGTGCAACTCTGTCATACTGCATATCTCTTCATTGCTTATCCTGCCCGCAAGGATGACACCGCACACATTTCTAAGAGATCGCATTTCTACGGCATTCATCTTACTTTGCTACCGTACAATAAAGTTGGCACCAACACCGCATTGTGGATGGGCATTTTGGCTGTATTTGATATATTCACACTGTCTACTAATGTGGACAGACCACCGTTCACTTTATTGCCAGCGGCTAGCCTTCTCTCCACATCCGACTTACGTCTTGCATCCCTCGAAAACGCACTCCCCAGATACACAATTTCATTCACTTGTTCTAGACATTTTCCATTTACTCAAATCTTACATTTCGACCGTACCGCTACTCTTTCAAACACCAGAACGTTAGTTTTGTTCACATTCATATTCAATCCTTTTAATTCACATTCTTCTTTCATGCACGTGACTACTGTCTGCAACTCTGCTTCTGATGGTGCTATAAGCACAGCATCGTCAGCATACAATAGGCAGTTTACCACTGTACCATCACATATCATACCACTCATACTACCTTTCAATATCTGGAGACAACTGTCCAAATACAGCACGAACAGCCAGGCAGACATCACGCAGAATTGTCTGACGCTTGGACAGACTTCGAACCAGGGCGACATGTCGCCATCTATCCTTACACAGGCTCTGTGGGCTCGATATCCTCACAGCCTGCAGTAAGGAGCCTCCCACGCCATATTCAGTCAGAAGATTCCACATTTTCTTTCGCACTTCTCTATTGAATGCTTTTTCTAGATCCAGAAAGCGCAGAAAATTATCTGACCTATGGCCAAAAACTTCCCGATAATAACGCGGAGCGAGAAAATCTGACCCATACTACCTCTACCGTTCCTAAAATCACCTTGTGCCTCTCACAAATACCTTTCAGAAACTTCTTTCATATGTTCAGTCAATATCTTGGTATAGACTTTACTTATTAGCTGACCAAGCTGATAACCCTATAGCACGCACAGTCTAAATGGGAACCTTTCCCTTTATGGAGAGGTGTTATGACTGCGCTGCGCCGGTTTTCTGGAATTTCATCTTCTGCCAACAAAGGTATTACAGACCGTAGGATCACCATACACGATCACCTCAGCAGTCACTTCATTTCCCGCAGCTTTTCCACATTTCAGACTTCTTATCACTTTTTCAAAATCTTTCATACTAATGGCATCCTGCAGATCCTGATCCGAGTGTGGCGATTCAATAAAATCGCTCTCAGTATTAGAAACAAAGTCGCCACTCTCATACAGTTCTCCATAGTATTCACTCTATCCCTGCAGAACAACTCTTTTTATCAGTTAGCAAATGGTATTCTTTTGAACGCACTTTATTCGTTCTGTAAGGTGCCGGACCACATTGGTACTTGCGTACTTCTTTCCAAAATAATTTGGAATTTTCCTCGAAGTTGTCCGACATCTTGTTTTCGTCTAACACCCTACACCTTCCAAGCTTCTCTTTCCCTAGTGTTTTCGTTTCTGCTTTCTGCAGCTTGTATCTGTCTTTCATAAATTCCACAGTATTTTTATTATTATAATTACCACAGTAATTTTTAGTAGCAAGGTAGTCTCGCCATGCTTTCTTCTTCTTATACACAGACTCTTTCACCTTATCATCCCACCATATATCACGCTTTTTACCGTTCCAAATCTTATTTGTTCCACACACTTCTTTCGCAGGCTCGATCATACTATCACTTTCACTGTGAGGTGCAAAGCGTGTTGGGTGGCGGTCCCCAACACCGAACTGCATTCTACACTGTACTGCACTACACTGTCGCTTTCGTGGGAGGCCTTATCTCTCACCTCTAAGTTCTCCCACATGGTGTGCACAGGAGAGGAATTGCAGCCCTAAATAGGGCTGGGAGGGGTCGTAACGAGCACGCTTCATTTTATACTTATAATTTTTATTATTAATTTTACAGTACATAATAAACAAAATAATGAAATGTCTATTTACACGAAACCCAAGCGTTATTAATTTCTTTGCTTGTCAGTCTCAGCTTATCCTGGGAGTAGCTTGAAGAATGAATCAATTTGTAGTCAATTAAATGAATCAATTTGAATAGAGCTAGCTTGTTAATTATGCTTATGGCGCAATTATGACGCGTGAAATAAAATAACTGCAATTAAAGAAAATTTACTTTAATCTTTGAAAATTAATAGTATTTTACAAAATGGCAATGGAAATCTACCCTGTGATCATATAATAATATATATGTACGGGACGTATGTTTGTTTTATTTTCCACGTACTAAGCCGCGTAAAGAACGGCCGTGTGCGGCCCCACGCTGCGCTCTTTTACGTCCACAAAAACACATTTCTGTAATCACCTTATAAAGGGATTACTATAAATAAAGAGGAAAAAGGAAATTAACCGCATTAGACGAGGAAAAAATCCCGTCCCCTCCGCAATATGTGGGCTCCCACTGATAAAACACTTTATGTACGTTTTTCGCGTAAATGAAACAATGTGTTATTATGTATTCCTGTCGGTTTCTTTTTGGAAGAGGACGACTGTTATTCAAAATTAGACTTTATGTTATACACCATAAAATACAAGTTAGAATAACTGTAATGAAATCCTTGTTTCAAATAGGAATTTTGAAATAATCCTTTTAACACTACAGAAGCCATGTGTCTTAATTTGGAATTTTTTAAAATATTGCAAGTTTATTGTAGTGTTTATGAGGAAAGTGAAGCATTTCGTGCGAGATAAGGGCTATTTACATGATACAATGTACGGATATAAGTAGGTGAAATGACGCTACCCCTGTAGTTATGGGTCTGTATGTGCGGTGGTGTGAGTAGGGGATAAAAAAGAAAATGAGGAGTTATGTTTTCGGTAATAAAGGACGGACGAGAGAAATCGTTTAAGATGCCGACAAATGAGATGGAACGAATATATTTGATTATTTTTATGGCGCGGAATGGCAATACGGTATGGTTTCGGACTTAATGCCTATTTGTTTTACTAGAATTTAATATTACCAACATTGTTTATGGTTTGGATTAATTGAAGAAAATTAATATCGACAGTTACAGCTTTTATTGCTAAAAAGCAGATATTTCATTATAGTTAAAAGAACGAAAAGATTATAGCTGCGTGGGTACTCAGAATATTCGACAGGATTTATGATTGCAACAATTGGGAGACGTTATTTTTATGGCTTCTAAAAAGGGAATGTGAACCAATGCTGTATATATTTTGATTTATAAATCAGACTACTCGTTTAATTGTCGCCGAGGAAAGAGAAAAAATGTTTACTATAACCAATGTTTTAGACACTGTAGGGTGATATCTCTAAACTGAAACCATTCACATATGGGTATAGAATAGTGGTGAATCTTATTAACTTGAAATTATAGTGATTAGTATTGTTATTCGCACATATAAATAAAATTGAAGTGTATCTGAATGTGATTTAAAAATAAAGACTTTTTCTTAAGCTTATATGGTTATTTGCTCGTAAACAAAACTCAAACACGGTTTTTAAATTGTTGTCTGTCTGTTTGTTTGTCGAGGCTAATCTATAAAACGGCCGAACCGACTTTGGATGGAATTTCATTGGTAGGTACAGGACTTTTCAGAGAGTAACCTAAGCTACTTTTTATACCGAAGATTTACAAATTTAACGCTGCTGAAACTTCGAAGCACGGCTAGTAAATAAACTAAATAATTATTATTTAAAAGAAAAAAATCCTTTGTATAATTTCAAACCAAGTACTAGACTTAGGTATATTATGGGTAAATATAGTATCCAGACTGCAAGGTAATTTAACTGGGCATAGTTGAGACTTGAACTAGTGAGTGACACACGGTTTGAAAATCAGATGCGCTAAGTTTTTTAACAACAGGTTCGTATTTAAACAGCGGATATATGTATTTAAATAGTGAAAATGAAATACATAAGAATACATGTATAAATAAATAAATAACACAATACGCCAATAGACCAGTCATTAATCACCATCAACAATACAGTACATATATATATCTGTCCTAAATCAATACTTATAAATAAATATCTGACCCATTGGCACAGTAGTAAACCAATAGATCCGGGTTCGATTTCCAAACCATTCAATTTGGGAAATGGATTATTTTTAAATCGTCTTGGAGTTTGGGTGTTACATATTTAATAACCGTAGATTTAATAAAAAGATAGACTTCACGTAACGCGCTTCTACAGAGAAGCAGCCAAAATAAGCTGTTCCGTTCGATCTCGTTATAAAACAGCACCGCAAGTAGATACTGGAGTCATTACCAACTTGGTGGTTTTTGATGGATTCACTTTTGAAGTACACAATGCGGAGTATACGTTTTTTTATTTAATAACTGTATAAATAATTTCGTCTTAGAATTAGCATCTTAAAACTAAAAGAACAGAACAATTACGTTCGTACATAAAAACGTCACGCACACATATTCGGTTCGACCCTCGCGACATAATGAAGGGAGGGCACCGTGATATAATGCAGTTTTTTATTGCTTACTCCTTATACCCACAAGTAAAAAAAATACGACTATACACACGCATTATACATTTTAACTATTAGTGTTTTTTCTGTATGGATTAAAGAAGGGTTCGGACCGAGGCTAGGGGTTAAGCTCGCTCGCTTGATAAAAAATTTACGTCGATTCAAGTTTCGCGAGGATTCTCGTTTAGACGAGACTTTTAGGGGTCACTGGTGTGTTTTTGTTGTGAATTTCACTCACTATTTCAATGATCTCACTTACTGAATACCCAGAAGAAAAATCTTTGAGCACATCTTTTAAAACCCAATTTCCAACGGTGTTAGGTGGACGTGACACAAATATGGATTAACTGAATAAATAAATGAAAAATTCTTAGTTAGGTACGACGCACGACGCTGTCATAAGTGTAAAACGTTTCCTATTGAATATGTAGGTACATTACGATAAAAATCTTGTGTGTGTAATTCCATTTCGAAATCAATAGTTTCATATAGGCGACACAAAGAGGTTCTTTGATTATTATTCTAATTTAATTCGGCTCGACTCGACTCTGTCGCCTGTGTTTTATCGTCAGGTAGCTTCGCATTTCTTAGAAAAAAGTATTTATATCTCTTCCTATTAAAAATCCCATTGTTCGCGCGAGGGCACGTCAGCACGCGACAAAAGGAACATTAATTATAATATCCGATTAAAAAACGCCATTTAGCTGCGCTAGAGACCTCCTTTGTTTGAGATGATTGAATTTGGAATTACAAACATTAGCTACCATCCCTGGGTGGATTCCCCTGCATATAAATTATTTGAAAAAAAAAAACACCTGCCCGTTTGCATAGTTCGGGGTGACGAATACGCAAATTTTAAAATTAATTGAAAATTTATGCCTGCGGTTCAAATTTCGTGCCTCAATTTTCGTGGAATGAAAGATACTATTATAAGAAACAGACAGACCTATGAGCATCTAGAGACTGCCGAAATATGAGGATCCAATTCCATAAACCACATCGGTCGGAGAAACATGCGAGTTATGGACGTACGTGCTCGAACATAGTAATTAGATATTACGACTCCCGGCTAATCGTAGCTCGCACGGGTGTTGTTTTACCCGAAAGGGAGAATAAATCACGAGCTCGTACCACTGTGGTAACACCGTGACACAATAAAAAAGCAACAAAAAAAAAAACAATATCAGCGTGCGGAACAAAAGAAATTATACCGGCGCGCAGATTCATCGCGAAAAAATCGTTATGATAATAAAATAAAATGGTTAAATAAAATGCAGTAATAATAATGGCAGAGAACAAAAAGCTACATTTTATGTGCTCATACGTATCAAAGTTTATTTAGCTAAACGCAACCGTAGATAAACTTTTGACGTTTCGCGCTCATATTATACGTCGCAGCTGTCGCTCTATGGATTAAATTCTCTCAGATGAAGTACTGCATTTTAATGAAATATTTTGTTTCGCTTATGCATTTTTATAATGAATATTGTTCAATTTACAGTTTTGTTAGGGGTAAACGTATGTTTTTTATGTTCATTTATCTTGTACATATTTGATTCTTGTTCTATGGTTAAAGAGCGATATGATCACTTAGACATATTTTCGTAACAGCACAGCCACAGCTGCGCTATTAATCTCGACAGCGATGTGTAGTTATTAAATCTTGGAGGAGCGGGAAGATGTCGTCCACCGTGTTATTAATGGAAGCGTATCACGGGAGCCATTAGATACGTAATTAACATCGATCGTGGGCGCAATAAAAAACAACTTGAAGAGTGCTCCGCCAGAGGAGTACTGAGAGTCGCGCTATTCACGAATAAAAACGTCATTAGAGATTGATTGCCGTAGACGAATCATTAATATTATTAAATTAATAAAACGTAATTTTGCTAGAGTAAAATACGCACCCTGAGGAGGAAAAAGCAATTAGTGGCTAGATTGCGTACCGTCAAAACAACTGCGTCGAAAGTGAAAAAAAAATGAAGAGCATTCATTACAACGAAATTTGCGAGGGGTGAATATATAAGAACTTTTTTGCATAAGACAGTGGCGCCCTCGATACAGTTTTTTTTCTGTTCAAAACAAACTATGTGGGCGCACCGTAAGCGGTTTTCGTCACACTTGCTGAGTGCTTTGCAGTTTTTTTTTAATTGTGCTCGTAATGACTGTTGTTATGGTTTTATGGCACTGTAATGAGCGGAGTCGCGCGGCGACATTTGCATGTGACAGCGGGGGATTTTTTCTTCGTCACCTTTGTTGATAACTTTTTTCTAGACTGTTTATGTGAAGTGATACGGCTTTATTTGAAGTTTGTGGTTAAATATTTCAGTAGTTAACTGTTTATAATGAAGGGTGTGTTTTATTGTGATTTTTAATCATTTCACATGTAATGAGAAACTAGCATGAAATAGTACACTAATATAATGATGCGTAGCGTGTGGTATTCATTTAATAGGTACTTATTAATATATCCATGAAAATCTTCGAGATTAAATTTTTGTTAGTCAGTTTTGATAACTTTCCAATAATAATTGCTTAAACGTGACGACGAATAATAAATAGACATGAAGAAATAGATTGTTTTTCTTTGTAAAACTCGTGTAAAATAATTATAATGACTTTAAAGAGGTATTAAAAAATTAAGTACATTACATGCATACATATCTTAACGCGGTAGCTCTAACGTGGTATGTCAGGAAGACGGAGCGCTAAGTATCGCAGTCTTTACGTATTTCTTTCACCTTTTCAAATCTTTATAATTTACTAGCGGGCTGTCCCGATTTCGCCTCAGTTGAATACATAATATATAGCCTATGTCCATCTGGAATAATGTACCTTTCAAATGGTGATAAAATGTTCCGAATAGTTGCAGTGGTTCTGGAGATTACACATAGGTAATAACAAACTTACCAAATCCGCTTCTCTGTCTTTATAATATTCTTTATAATATAGATTTAAAACAATCATATTGTTCCAAACTAAGTTCTAAGCTTGAAGATATAGTGGGTAGTACTGAATAATTAGAAGCACCCATTAGAATAAGGTAATAATTATAACATGAGTTTATGTATTTGATGTTACAAAGAAAAATAGTCTTGATAAAAGTGAATAAAAATGTGTAGATGAGCAAATACAGTATGTTATTTAAAAAATAGCAATAGAAACCAATAATAAACAAGCACGGACTGACGTGCCGATAGCACCGATTCGATATTAGCAATCATTAAATTGGAAATAACGTTATATCGGCAATACATCGCTTTTCTTTTATAAATATCTTTCACGTGATTCGTGTGCCGTGTCGTGGCACACGGATCACGAACCCTACCGAAACGATAGAAATATTCAAATTGCGGTATAAAAAAGACAAGTTAGGTAGCATTTAAAAAGCTTGTTTGTTCAGCGACGAATCGCTTTTTGACATGACAGTGCAGCGCGCATCTGAATGTCTTCGGTGTACAGAGTTATGTTGCACTTGCTTCGGCTTGTATTCTATTATATTTATAAGACCAGCCAAGTGAGATTCAAAGTCAAAGTCAAAGTAATTTATTAAAGTAAATCCAATTACAAGGTGTTTTTGAACGTCAAATCGAAAAACGAACGAAAAGAAATCCTAGACACTGAGAAGAACCGACCAGTCAGGTATCATTTTTTCTGGATCATTTTACAATAAATTTATTAAAATACAATATTCAGAAAGCTAGTAAATGTGACTATTGTCTTGTCTTCAATAAAATCGAAATTCATATTAATTGGGTTTCCACATTGGTAGGTGTTGTCAATTGCAAAACATCGCAGACTTTTTGAAGTGAAAAATGTAGTTAGTATCTAACATATTCTTCGATTTTAAATGTTCACGATTTTTTCCAGATTTTCTTTAAAGATTCTTTTTGAGATAGAGCGGGGAAAGAATAAATTTAGATCGTTTTTGAAATAAGTGTTAAAAAATATAATAGTAACACAAAGTAATGTGTTATATACATTTTTGATTTCGTAATTTAGATCCTTCAATTTATGTTGTCGAATACAATAAGCTCAATTTTTTTTCATTTTGTTTTATTCGTCTGTGATTACAGGTTGGATACGAATAGATAAAAACACTATAAAACAAGTCCTCCACATTTTGTAAAAAGAGTACATACAGAAAATTATACTAAAATAAAACAAAAAAAAGCCGAAATCTACAATAAGTAAAGGTGATGATATCACTCTTTTTAGTAAAAATGAAAAAGCGCCCTTCTTTTACGGTGTTTTTTTACATTACACCAACTGCAAACGTTAGGTAACAATAAAATATCAAAAAGTAAAAATAAAACGTGCACAAAAAAATGTAGAGTAATCAAGTGCAATATCTGCTTTAACTTTAACTCACTAGAAGTTTTTGGCGTGATGTTATGGGAAGTAGTGGGGCGTTTATTTTATATTATTTGCAAATTGATTCTAATGGATATCGCGACGAAAAATTGGCGTAGTTTTGCGCCCCAAGTATCTACGCTGTTGTGCAATATGAGGAATTGTTAAAATAAGTGTTCACTTAGTAGTATGATGTTGAGATTTTTTTAGTGGCTTAGCTTGCTTCAGCGAATCCTACTAGAAAGACTGCCTCAAAATATTTGCCGTCAGGTACTCCAAGAAACATTAAAATATATACTACGTCAACATTTTAATGAAATAATATGAAGTGTATATCTATTTCCTACTGAAGAAGCTGGCTGTATGACCATAAATACCTTTGCCTTTCCTCTCAAGGGGGAATCGTACAAACAACAACATTTAAATTACTATTTGAATTTTGAACCTTCAAAACCAACTTCGATAGTCAAAGCTCAGTTTGTTAAGTTCACATCTGTATTTAGACCACTATTCATTATTATCGCTTCAAAGGAGAATGGATAATTTTGCATGGGATTAGCTCGCAAAAAAACTAATTGTAGGAAATTGTTATCCTCGTCAAGTATTACGACGATAGCACACTGGAATTACATTGGAGAAAAAAATATTCACATTACAACATGAAAGATTTGTCCATTTGCATGTAGAATAAATTTTAACTAAAGTTGGGGCACACACTAGTCCTAAAAACGACAGTCACTGAATCTGTGATCTGTCCATTTTTAGGATATACATAACTTAGGATAAACTGAAATAGTTGATGAGAGCAGCAAAAACAGTCATTATTCATAACGCTACCGTTTAGTTTTAGGGACTCTTGTACCCATTTTCTTTTAACATGTAATCGTTGAGAAAACATCTGTTAACAGATAGACATCGAGGTGATTTCAAAGTGCTCTGTTTTACCAATTCTGATAAGGAACACTCAAAACAGTAACATGTACTATAACTACAATTTAAAAAAAGGAAGTAAGATAAATACAGTGAAGACACGATCTCTCGATCTTTGCGTATCGCCTGTGTTGACAAAATAAAGAATGAACAGAGACGCAGTATGGCAGCGTTGAGTGACAGCGTTATTCCAAAAATGCAGAAAGGTATGCTCAGATAATATGGGCACATAGAAAGAATGAGTGATGAACGATCGTAGAAGAAAATCATCAATTAATCAATCAAGAAGCAGAAACTGAGGAAGACCAAGACCCACTTATGATGATCAAATAGCCAAAGTGTCAAAACCAAAGCCAAACAAAAATGTCAAAAGCGCTCACATAAGGCGAAAGTATGAGGAGGATGATGAGATTTTAGGAGTCGAAAGAAATATATTGCAAGTAAGGACTGCGACGCTTGGCACTCCATTTTCTCTGATTATTCCGTTAGAAATGCAACCTACGTATGTAGGCATATGTCGTATATTTTTATCAATAGTACCATGTTCGTATTGCAATATTTACAAAAAAAAATCACACATTAAAGAAAAGTATTATGGTCATATATTTTTCTATTTCAATTTAATAGCAAAAATAAAACTTATTAAACAAGGTATAATAAGGCTCGGTACTTATTATTTTATTTATATGCATTATTTCGGCGGGAATAACGATCTAATTTTAATTATTGTTTTAAAAACGAAATATTAATTAAAACAGTCAGCTCTAGCCATAATTATGGCTCTGTTCGTAGCAATTTTGGTACAGTAAGGCTTGTCATAATACAACTGTATTTCTTAAGACAAGAACTTGATTATATCTACTACGTATGTACGTTGTACGTTATCAAGAAACATGTAGTAGTTGAAACGATTTTTCTGAGAAATTCTTTGAAGCAATGCCGGATTTATTTTCTTATAAGAAATAGGAAGAAATAGGTAGCTCTGATAAGAATAGACTTATTGGAATTGTATGCACGGAACGTCTAGTCTGTCCTTGTTTCGTGTACCTGCCATCGATGTATGTAGACCTTCTTCGTAAATGTTATTTATTGAGAAAGTGTGGCTTAGGTGGTAGCCATTTTTATTTTTAATAGAATTAGCTTAGTTTGTTGTTGATTACCTCTACTAAAAATATTGAAAAAATATACATACCATATTGAACAGTACATATTATATTAAATGTATATATCTGACTACAGCGTGAAGATATGTATGTATGTATGTATGTATGTACGTATGTATAATATATTTATATTACCTTTACTACATATTTGCTTTTATTATTATTATTCATTGTAATTAATCTTATTTATTTTTATTAATTACAACATTAAAGGTATACACCTAATATACATACATATCTTCACGCTGTATTCCTAACGGCGTAGGCAGAGAGGACGGAGCGCCCAGCTTCGCGGTTCTTACATGCGGAAAAGCATGAAGGGAAACGAAAGAATCGCTTTCTCAAATCCTATCAATTTCCACACACATTTTCGATAAGGTATACGAATGTTTTTGATATTTCCATCGGCTAACACTGTGGCTATTTGATCTTCGTAAGTCAGCCTTGGTCTTCCTTGGCTTCTTTTACCACTCGCTTTCGCTCTGTTTCTTCGTCAGTCTATCATCACTTATTT
Organism: Zeuzera pyrina; assembly: GCA_907165235.1. Lineage (NCBI taxonomy): Eukaryota > Metazoa > Arthropoda > Insecta > Lepidoptera > Cossidae > Zeuzera > Zeuzera pyrina. The sequence continues at coordinate 9,610,632 of OU015629.1, forward strand.
TTCTATGTGCCCGAACCATCTAAGCATTCCTTTCTTCATTTTTACAATAACACTGTCTTGCAACTTTGTCATACTGCGTATCTCTTCATTGCTTATTCTGTCCGCAAGGGTGAGACACCGCACATATCGATATCTGATATATTTATATATATGAGTATAGGTACCTAATATATTTACATTAAATAAATGAAGAAATAAATCTGAATGTAAGTATTTATAAATAAATCTTCCTAGAATCGCATTGGTAGTACTGAGCCAAACTAAACACTTTAGTATTCTGATTGGAAGAAAACACGAAACAAGGAAAACAATTCTTAACACTCAAATAACTAATAATATCAAATAATCTAATAACTTTATTAAAAATTAGTTTTGTACTCGCCCCGTAGCGAACACACCTCTTCTTCACTAATGAGCCAGAAGTCGGATATGATACTAGCATAGAGTTATAAATAGTAATCATGTAAAAAAAATATTCACGACGTAACGTGTCATACGTTTCGTGATCACGTTCGTAATACGCTAGTAACTAACTAATCTGTGGACTTTTTGGCGGGAACGGGAGAAGTGAGGTTGGCATTTTATTTATATTTTTAGGAGTTTTAAAGTACAACAGTGATATTATATTGTGTTTTAAAGTTCCGTGTAAGTAAAAAGAATGGAGTAGATCTAAATAAGCATGTGTAGCTGAAGTTCTCACGCTCTTCCAAGAAGTCCTTTAAAACTTCAGTAAAGTCTATTATCACTTTAATGGAGGTGTTTTACAATAAGAAAAAACTAATTTACTTGTGATTCTACTTATTAATACGTGATATTGGCAAATGCGCTAATCTACGCGCCATGCCACGAAGGAAGAATGAAACTAATCTGTGGCTTCATGTTTCAGTACATGTTTTTAAAATGTTGTACCGTTGTTACCGATAGATGGCGCTAGCTATCGTTCAATGCTTTTGAAATCATACTTTGCAGAATTAGGTATTATATTTTAATTTTATTTCAGCCAACATTAAGTGCATTATAGGAAAATATATTTTTAATGTATTGAAAAAAAAAATTAAAGTTGCCCGAAGAACTTTGTTATAGGTAGTGATTTAATAATCCGTACTTCGATACGTAACAACCTAGTGTATTTTTCTAAATATTTATTTCAAATTTTTAAATCGTTATTTCTGATAAAAACGCATTTTTTAATTATCAGTTATTGGATTCCTGAAAAAAGAATGAAGGCTGCGTCCCAAAGTTCATCTCGGGGAAACGGGACGAAACGCCAGAGAAAGGTTCAGCCAGTACAATATATGGCTTATGGTTTCAATGACTATTTCAAATTATTGTAATATCTACTCGTATACTTTTGACAATAACAATTTCCTATTAACAAACTTGATTTCCCATGTAATACAAAATGTTACATCTACATTAATTTGCACTTTTCTGAATGTATTGAAAAAGTTAAAAAAAAAATTAAATATTTGAAAATTATTCGTAACATTATCCTCTGAAATACTTAACGTTGCGCTGGATACGTCATAACTCTCGAAGTTAAAAATCTTTCCTATGTCTATCTCTACGTACCATAACATTAAATTCAATAAAAGCGACATAACTTATAATAAATTAAATAAGTACATGAATATTCATATAAATCAACATTAGCCGTGCGTATTAACAATGACGCATTTATCGATTACCAATTTATTTGCCTATTTATTGAAATTTGTAACGCGTGTTTGTTATTTTTTATTAGTTATCGAATATGTTTAACTGATTCTATTTCATTTCTTTTATTGTTAAAATTATTATGCCAGAAAGAGACAAAACTACTATCGGAAATGCTATTTAATGAAAATTTTTATTATTGATACAGACTCCATTGATAGATTTTTTAATGGTTTTAAAAAATTGTAACAATAGCGCGGAGCCTGCGCGACAGAATTATTTATTACCAGTCGTAAATTGCAGTCGAAATTAAATCGCTTCTAAATCCCGGCCTCCTTTCCCTTTCAAATGATCATTTTAATGTTTCCAATAATTGCTATAAATCAATTGAACTCAATTCGCCAAACGTGCGCTAATTCTGAGGTACAGAATTGAATTCGATATGTACGACATACGAACAGCGTGGTTCCTTTGAAATATGTTAAGTGACTGCTGGAATATAATGTTTCGTATGTACAATACAAGAGAAATTTTACTTTTATTTCAAGTGTCACATTTTAACTTTAAACAAAGGTGGTCTTTAGAGAAACAAAAGCGGCATCTATAAAAATCTCGCAAAATACAAAGGCGGCTTTGCAATCACAGTTTTCTGAGGTGCCAAAGACAATGATAATTGTCCACATGAAATATAGTGTTGCCACTGACAAAAGGGGCATCAAGAAAAAAATTCATTTTTCATTGTAATTCTGAGGCCATTCACAACAGGTAGGACATTGCGGGGAGAATATGGACAATGGATTGTATCAATGGACGTTAGTAACATTTTTTGCCAATAAAAAAATAATAGATATCAAGACAGATTTCTCCATTAATTTTTCCTAAACAACGTATAGTCTACAACAAAGGGTGAGCTTGTTCTCATAAATTTTACCTTAACATTGAATATTGAAGTAGGTGTGGACCTGAGTATAGAATCGATAAGAAAAAAATAAATCTTTAATCTAAGAAATAGTTTACTTCTGATTTTTTTATTTGGTCATATTTATTTCCGTTCCACTTTATAACAATAAAATTATTTTTAAGCACTTTATATACATTTTCAACATTTAAGTTTATCAGGAAAAATATTATTGGAGAATATAAAATATGTTTCTTAATCTTTTAACAAATTGTTTTTTGTTTTATTCGATAAATAAATAATCGATCGATACGTTTTTATTATAAGTATATATGTATATACATATGTATTTCCCATCTGTTTCAGGTGTCAAATTATAAAAAATGTGTTATTTATTTATTAGCAGTCTGTAATTTAGAATTACCTTAATTATAAAGAAATACGTTACTTCTAAATAAAACAAGTACACATTTAAAACTAAAGGCAAGTGCAATTTAAAAATATCTTTAATAGATGCACTTTTTTAAGTATAGTCACATTGTTTCAATATTTTGTACTATTACCGACTGCCCTGGGCTCTCTCAGGTGGCTATCGACGTACATATTCGATATTGTTATAAGTGCAATTAAGTCCAGTGTCGGTAGAGTGCCAGTCCATTGTTGCCCTATAAGAAATATATTATGTCTTATGACCATGAACTACGATCAACAGAAGTCCACTATAAGTTGAGCTCGCTTTGCAGGCGTGGTTTAGTTGAAGAGAGTTCCGCTTAGATCTTGGTTTGTGGGCGGTGGATCACAATGTAGAATATATACCTACTTTTTTAAAGTGACATTCTAAGGAATGCAAATGACTAAATCTTGTTCAATATAATATAATATTATTATATAATATATATTATTTAATTGTTCAATATAACAGTAGTTTTTAAGTGACACGTATTCAAATACACAGAAAGACAAGTATTCTAATATTGTTAACGTCTTTTGTGTACTTTTCCTCAATTTTAATATACAGATATGGTTATTCACAATTTTATTACTTGTTAATTGAATAAATAATATGTATAGACTCTATATATTTTTATATGTTGTATAAAATAATAGAAATATCGGTAAAAGCATGAAACCGGCCTCGAGCATCATGTTAGCAGGACCATAATAGATTCTTTTTAGCGGGGGGGTTTGGGGTTTGGGTCGGATCTTTTAAACAAAAATTTTACTACCTACTCTTTCAAAACACGCTTACTTATCTTTATTGTTCTAAAATTAAAAGTAAAATAAGCGATTACAATTATCCCTTAAATATTTATAGTACTAAGAAAAACTTATTACCTGCTATTGTGTATCTTCCCCATTACGTAGGTTTGTTTTGTATCTTTTACATAAATATATTACAGTATTAGTGAATCGCCCAGCTTTGCACGGATGTGTATTTAAGTAATAGCAAACCTTCTCGACCAATACTCTATCCAACAGTGGCATCTCCATTCGAAATTCAGTGATTTTGGAGAAAAGCGATAACGCGGAAGTAGCCTTCATTTAAATTCTGAACGGTGGTGATCAATGTGTTACGTCGGTAATATTATGCTATTCCTTTTTTAGCCATCGTCGTTAACTAATTTTTGAAGTTGAATATAAACGAATTAAGAGATCAGTTTATTATTTATTTATATAAAAAAAAAATTGAAAAATTTACGAATTGCAACTAAGCAATTGGTTTAAGCTTAAGTAGTGAGGACGAAGGGAGGTTAAACTCTATGTCGCCCTTAGTGCCTAAGCATTGACACACTGAGTTATTGACGTCACAGTCATCATACTATCATCTTTTTCTATTATAGTGGGAATAAGCTGACCACAACCCCATTACTGGAATTTAAGAGTTAGTAACTGTTTACTTTTCAATGAATTCCAAATATTTTTTACAATTGTATTAATAATTTTAAATAATTTTAATTTATTCTACAAAACATATTACTAAGAACAGTCAAATAGCCTATTGCATGATGCAGCTTCCTTAAGTTTTCTCCACTTCTTTTTACTTCGGGTCCAATTACTGGTCATCACTGCTTTATTGTCACCCTTCCACCCCAATTATACTCTCCCTTTCGATCGTGTCCTAGTCTCATGGTCTTCATTCTAGGGCTTTTTTGAATTATGACTTGTTTTCTTGCCATATGACCACATCTCTGTGTTGCTTTTGCTTTGTCTATTAATTTGCTCCACATTTTCAGTTAAAGCAATGCAATAACAGTAACTTCTTGTAGTTTAATTTGCCCAATGTCCATATACAACAAAAGTAAGCACATACGCAAAAATATTAGTATAACAAAATTAGAAGATGGTAGATGTATAAAACAATTGTGTACATCACCTATCTATTTTTACTTTTAATGAATAATGGGGCTATCGCTTTTATTTGTTAAAAACGGCAGCTGGCTGCGTGAGCGCATCCAAGTGTAAACTCGTTGACAAAAGACCCTTGATGAGCGCCGATAAATTAATGCAATGTGTGCAAAATTTTTAATAAAAAATATTTTTTACGGTTTTGGACATTTCTTTGGGAAGTTGTTGTAATTACTTTTAACGCTTACTCTTAATACTGATTATTTTTATACTCTCAGGACTGTTAATTACTGATTAGAGTTATTTCCTAACTGAACTACGGTTGTTAGATCATAAAAGACCTCAGTTCAAAACAAAAATCTTCTGATTTTCAAAGATTAAATTTGTCTTCTTAGAAATGTATTGTGATATATACTTTTGTTAATTTACATAGAGATAACACGAAAAAAAATGAACCGTAAACAAAACAATAAAATATTGTAGACTATTTATTTAGAATAAAAAAATGTTCTTATTAAAAGTTAACGTTAAAATGCAGTATATGGCCGGTTGCTGTACCTAACTGTACAAATGTATGTACCTATACGAAGGCAATACAATATGTCCTGAAAAAAATACTATTTACTAAAGGAAAATTTAAAATTACCTAAGCTTTTAAAAAGATGATAATGATAATGCTGAAGTCATTTCTTTTAGGTGAAACTATCGAGTTGTTAAGCTTAGAGAATACATTATAGGCTAATAGTAATTATTATTATTTAGTTTTCTTTTTCCTTCAAAAGTTGAACAAAAAGCAAAAGAGATAAAGACAAGCAATACTTTTTGGTTAAGTAAAAGGTTTATTGTCCTCTTAATCCTTATATCCGAGACATTAACTGGTCCATTTTTAGTAAAAAGAGTTACCATAAGACACTATTGTTCATAGAAGTTTCAATGTTCTTATTCCATCTTTTAGATATATTTCTACGAAACAAAATGAGAGGGAAAGGGTTTGCGTTAAAATTGCCATTTTGTAAATATTTAATACATTTTTATTGAATTGCATTCACTCTTGACCAGAATGTACTTATTCAGTCTTGCCTTGAATGTGAAAAATTATTTGAATAATTGTATAATTTTTGACCATAATGATATCATTAAGGACTTGTAGCTTTGTTAATTATACATACATATCTACAAGTTCTATCCCTAACGGTTAGTTAGAGACGAGGGAGCGCCAAGCGTCGCTGTCCTTACATACTTCTTTCGCTTCCTCAAGTCTCATCATTCTCCTCACACATTTTCCACTAGGTATGCGAGTGCTTTTGACGTAATTAATTTTTAATTATAAAAATAATAAAACAATATTCTTGTTATTGAAGTAATATTAATATTTCTTAAATGTGGTCTATTTGTGACAGTAAAACAAACATCCGGACGTGAGGATAAAGGTCATAAACTTTTAAAAATCAATAATCAGAGAAATCTCTATACTTTCCGCGAACCCAATAATATTTGTCTTAGATAAAGTTTGTTCAGAAGATGTTAGTTTTACATAACAACACTAACGTACAATAAATCATAAACGAATATCGATCCTATCTCTTAAACCGAGAAAATGGAAACAAACTATTGATGTGACTTCGGCAAACCAAAGATAAAATAAATATTTTAGGGTGGGCTCGCCCTAAACAAACACGTTCAGGATTTGCTGACCGTTCGATATAGTTTCAATTTAATACGCCGAATTTTCATCACATATACGTTCAATCTAATATGATCTTTATACTAAGTCTAGTAGATCGCATATTGAATATTGTCCCTACAGCTGCTTACATCCTTTTGAAGCTCAGGATAGAAGACTGCTATCTAACACGATATTTGTAAATGATTTTTGTGGCGTCTCCTAAGCAATCTTGAACGTTACCTCGTTTCCATTGAAAAATGAAAGTAAAATTAATATTTTACTTTCTTAATCTTCATATTATTTATTATAGAGAACTTATATATTACAAAAACCATACATTTTCAACTATTTTTAGACGCTAGTTAAGTCATTTCTGCTTCCAGTATGATTTTTTACTATTATCAGATGATGTGCTTACGTGCTGGGGTGCTGTTTTACAGTGGAGTATTATAATTAATATTGGAAGAACCTCCGAGCTCGGGGCGACATAGTTATCGCAAATGTTATCAAAACCCCGCAATATTTCTTCATTAATGACGTGCCACGAGGTGCAAGCCGTCTTTATACGTCGGCGTCGATCCATGCGCTTATGAAGCTTATGGTTTTTTAAAACAAACTTTTCAGTATAATGCAGTTATGTTTATATTTATGATATAAATTATATATTGATATGTGGTGAAGGTAATAATTTATTCTTAAAAATATTTTTGGGAATATACATACAATTTTATTAAAACGAGTTTTCGCGTTAACATACAGTTTTATAAATAGGGTTACTGCTTTGATTTTATTTGATAGGATTACAAAATCGAAGAGAATTTATTAAAAGAATTATATTCGAATGTGCATTTAATTTCATTTACTATGATTAAATATGTGACAAAACGTGTTCGTTCACATATGACAAATTTGAGTGCTTCATCACTATTCACTGTAGAGGCAATATCTGAGGTAACATGTACTTCGTTACAGAGGAGACATTCTATTCGCCTAAACGTGACCTGCTTTGTCGAGACCTAGATTAAGTCTCAGTATGAGGATGGACCATACATAGTAGCAATAGTGTTTGATATGTAACCTCTTAATAATATTTTGTTTTGATTGTGGTAATAAAGTTTTACATATTAATTCTTTTTAAATTTTGGTTGTTTTCATCGTTTTTATAATAAAGAATTTCAAACTTCAACATAAAATTGATCTCCAAGGTTTGATATTAAAATAAACATAAATGCTTATTTTTCAATTAAGTGTTTCAAAGAAATCGGACAATAGTCGATCATTCAAATGGCAACCAAAACCGAAACAAACGTGTACAAAATTTAACTTAAAAAAGAATTAAACAGAAGGCCTTACAACTCCAACAGCGATTTATCAAATAATATGACAGCGCTCAACGATCATAATTTTACGAAAATTGTAAAGAGTATTGTGTTTCATAATTAATGAAGCAAAAGGCTTTCTCAGTAACAAAATATTCCCGATCTTAGATTCGGATCGTCATTACTTGTCTCTTTGTGCGACATTCTTTTGCGCCCAGGTGTTCATATAATTACATTGGATGAAGATAGAGAAAGAGAAAAGATGTGATTGACAATAGGAGCGAAAGAGTAACATAACGGCCCTTGCGTTGATTGATAACTGTGACAAAAACGTAGCAGATGAAAAATAATAATTATTAGAACTTTTGTTAAAGGTGTATGAACTTGAATAGGGCTATCACTACTAGGAGATGATAGAGATACTTATTAGTAGCGAGATGTTATTTGTAGAAATTAATATTTACAGACTTTTAATAACCTTCAGTATATAATTTGTATGCCTTGAAAATATTATATGAGACGTAGGGCAGTGACTCGTCGTCGTATGTACTACAAAAAGATTAAGAAAAATCTGAAAAAAAAATTGTTAGTATTTTTTCATAATTTGTTTTAATTTTAAAATTTACGATGCTTTCGAGTAAGTACCAGACAGGAAAACCAAGGTTGTTTTTTTTTCAAAACAGCTCTAAAGATGTTTAATTTTTGTAGCTATGATGTTATGTTTTATAAAGTCGATATTTTGTTATAACACGTCTGCGCTACCATTTTTTTTAAATGCACAGTTATTAACAATACACGGAAAATCAAGAATTCATGAAAAATACATGGAATTTGTTATCAAAAATCGCCAACCCTATTTCGATGAATTGCCGGCTGCAGTTCGCATTTAGTCGGCCCTAGACAATGAGCCACGAAGCGCGCGCGCAGGTAGGTATAAAACAACACCATAAATTTACATCTATAAAATACATTTAAATCTAAAAATCACCCTTATATCTTCAACAATAAAGAATTTTGTATTAAGTATTTACAGCTCGCTTTGTAAATGTAAGTTGGTACAGGTGTACTTATGTTTTTTTTGGTTTTCATTAGCTAAGTTCGCGCTTTATGGATCACGATCGAGGGTTCGACGGACGTGTCTTATTGTTTCGTCAAATACATGAGAATTTTTGTCAATAAAAGCTGGGTGGTTCTTTTTGTATTCAGGTAGTTTTGAGTTTTCTGAAACCTTTTGGGATTTGTTTAATCAAGAAATCCAAATACCTAATGGTAAATTTTAAGAACTTTGACATCAGCAACATAAAATAAATAAGGTAGGTAAGATAAATATTTTTTGTATACACCAGCAATTTAAATCTAATTCTTTCAAAATATATTTGTATCAGGTATAGGTTGCTTTGCGATCAAAACGCGTGAAATATCAAAAGTGCGTACACAACTTCACGCTATGTACCTCAACGGGTAGACAGAGGTACAAAGCGCTGAGCATCATAGAAATTACATTGTATTTTTCGTTTCCTGAAGCCTTCTCATACATTTTCACCAAGGTATGCAAGTGCTTTTTACGGTCCTGTCAGCTAATAGTAGGACTATCTGATTTTCATAAGCTAACCTTCTTCAGCGAAAGTATATAACTGAGATTATCGTACACTCTCGCACTATAAGCATTTATAACGTTTGTTAACCATTCTTTACTTATTGTTACTAGACGCTTGAACCATCTGAGTTTTCGTTCACACAAATCGCTACATATATTTGCGTTTTCGGTCCAGAATTAATTAAAAAAAATACTGTGTGCATTGTATTGTAAGGTTACCTTGTCGGCGCAGTCAAAGACTTCAACTAACGTTACGGCTTGTTTAACAAATTATTGTTAATTATTATTCTTTAGGTAAAGCAAAACCAGGTACAATTTTTTTTGTCGACTGCTTTGTATTACGCAGTTAAAATTCTGGAAACAATAGCGGACTAAGATTAATCCAAAAAAAGAGGCATCGAGTTGCAAAGATGTAAAGATAACACCTACTGGTTTCTGGTTCCATATCTCGTAGCGGCTATCTAAAGAATATACTCACAGCTCTAAATCCTCTGTAATGAATTACGTAAGGTTCGTTACGGTCATTATTTGCCGAGCTTAATTACCTTCGCTATTCACTTTTATCTCAAATACCGATCAATAAGAAATAAATCAATTTAATCTAATTAAAAGCATTACATGTTTTTTGTTCGACAACGAAACAAGAAGGTATTAGGAGATGAAGTCGTGGAGATTAGGTGAGGTTGTACCAGCGGGTCACCGATCATATCTTTAGATAGTACGTCAAACCGTCCATCTGATGTCGAGTTCTATAAATTATTTATCCAATCTAATTTAATTTACATCTCCCCTGACCTTTCGGTGCTGCACTTGGCTCTAGAAAAAAGTACTTCTCGGACGTTCCACGTGACTCATGCAACTTTCATGCCTCTTATTGTATTACGGTAGGGAACGGCATTAAAAGGCATTAGTTGAATTTGGCGGGAACGTTTTCCGATCAGTTTTCCTTATTTGCAATACATATGACGTTCAAGGTCTCTAATTTAAATTCAACGCGTCTTTCGTGCTTTAATTTATTGTTTTAGAATACATATTAAATCACATATTGCGTATACTAATGCTCTGCGTTTTATAAGTGTTGCCGTTCTGTAGATACATATTTTCCTAAAATATGAGGAATTGACTGTACAAGAGGAAATGCTAATTATTACGAAATATAATTAACAACATCGAATTTTATTTCATTAAACAACTTTTCCTTCATATAAACAAAAGAGTAAGTTTTATTCAGATAAGGTAACTAAGTAATTTAACTCCATAGTGTTTTATTTGGACATGTAGGGAAATCATTATTTTCTGAAACAATGAATACCTACTACAAGTCGTCGTACCGTTAAAATATCTGATCAGATAGGTGTTTAAATACGTTTTTAAAATTTCTGAAGTTATTGTTTCCACGTGGTAGATGTAACATGTAACGCACATGTCGGCATAGCCGTGTAACTCGCCACGCAGTCTACGACGCCGCTTTACGAGCGAGCCAGCCACTTTTATTGGCTACCTCGAAAGCCTACACACAGCCTCCCATCCATTCAACGATTAATATACCTAACATTTTTTTATTGCTACGTCACTTATGTAATTTATTGACAATGATCATACGTGCATTCCTATTAATGTTTTATGTCGTAAGATGTTTTTGTATGGTTCCGTTCGCGTCCGTCCAGTTGTCGCCCATTGTCGTTGTAATGGGCAGTTTGTTCTATTTCCTTCCAAGGAACATACTTAATTGTTAGGATTAATCGTGATAGGTCGTAACTGCTAGCTAATGCTGGCATTCCATCTTGATGATATTTCAAAGCAATATAATTGCATTTATGGTCTTATAGTCAGTTACAACGTAAATTATTTAGCAATGGGTAATCATAGGTCATTGTTTACACTAATGGCAAACATTGACATGAAAAAAGACACGTGGAAAATCAAATGCCGACTAAGTTATCTCTTTCCGTTTTTTAAGTTTTCAAACACATCAAGAGTTGAGTTTTCTGTTTTAAATGAAATTTATAGCATTCCAGTGATTGTTATGACAAATTGTAAGCAACATTTTAGTGCAAGAAAAGAGTTAATTGCCAGGTTCGAATGTTAATCGAATGATCGGTGAACAGCGGGCTCATAAACCATCCTCACTGTCGCCATAAAAGTCTTGTGCGGTTTTTCATAGCCTGACGCGCCCTCGAAATTATATCCCAAATAATGACAATTCCTCTTCTCTCTTTGGTGGTTTTCCATAATACATTTTGACGAAAAATATTAGCATAAGTTGAACACTTTCTTTGGAGATGATTGTTAAGAATTTATTCTTAATTCTTTTTAAGAAAAATAAAAAGATTAAATTCCATTCGATGTTAATTTTAATACTAGTATTAAAATTTAACATTTATAAGAAAATTCGATATTTTAATATGACGGATCAACCGGATTAGTATGGAAAAATCTCACTTCGTCGTAAATAAAGTGAGACAAAGTGTTCTTCACACCGCAGAATATATGCTATATAATTAACAGTTATGCCCGTTATGGGCTGTAACTCACGCGCAGCTTCCAGAACAATGCGCGCGATGTTCGACACCTAATGGACGCGCTGATTGAGCTCAGCAATAATGTTGCGGGGTGCGTGTGCGCAGCGTGCATGTATGCGTCAGTGTAGTGATACGCGGTTTTTAAAATGGCGTTGATTATTATCGATGTTTCAAATAAGGAGAGCACGGTTATTTGTAAAGATGAATCGTAAATTCGAACCCTGATAAATTGTAAACGAGATAAATTGGGAAAATATACAAGAACTTCATTTGGTGCAATAAAAATTTATGCAAGACATAATTAACATACTTACAGAAATATTTTAGTGTTGGAGAAATTGAAGTTAAGATGACACTTACCTGTAACAGAAAACAGTTATAAATAACGCTGTTATAAATAACGCACTTCGTCAAAAACTTATACATTTCCATTTTGATCTGGAAGAGACAAAAATAATGAATGTCATCCGAATCTTCCTGGGCAGACCATAGATGCCAGCCAAAGGACAGATCTCATTAAAGACTTAGCATAGAATTTGTATAAGCGAAAGGCTAGTAATTCGTAAATATCAGGTTCCGTTTAGTCATTTATAAGCCTTATTATAGTTTGATATTCTTTCTACCGCACATGGAATATGGTATGACGTTATTTATGTATGCATTTGTAACTTTAAATCTATACATCCATAGGTTCTCTGTTTGTATAGAGAAAGCTTTGATGCTGTCAACCCCAAAGGGAAAATAGTGTAAAAAATGTACATGTTATGTAGGTACATACATAATATGTGCATTAACCCTTTTTTCCTTCGTACAGCATTAAATACAGAATATTCTATTGCGATAGACATTAAGGCGACGTATTGATAAACAATAATTTAATCTAAAATAGACCTGTTCTATGCAAACGAGCGCGCGCTAGTTAAGAAAAATACGAAAAAACAGTTATTTTCGTTTATTTTAAAATCTATAATTAATTTAAAAAATCCAAGTGTTATTATGAGGAATATGTTCAAAGTAAACTATATAAAAAATTTAGAAATATAAATCGGTCCTGTTGCTCCGAAAAAGGTAAACCTCTGTTTTAAAAGAGGTTTTTTTGATATTTTTTTGTGTTACGAAAGTTAACCAATCAAGTATTGCAACTGCCAAAATGAAGTCAATGAAATGAAAAATCAGGATACTAAATATTATTGTCATATGTTTTGTAGTCACTTAGAAAAATCGAGATCCCTGGCGTAAAAATTTCAAATGCGTCGCCTTATATTAAGCGACTAGCTAAACATCATCCGTCTTACTACAAAAAAGATAGACACGGCGTAGACTATGTTTATATGTAAACACAAGCTGGAGTTAGTTTAACGTGTGACTACAAGCACTGAAATGCTGTATGTAATGTAAATGCTGTAATATATTGACACTAAAGCCATTTTTTACATGTTTTTAAACTATGTCTATCTCTAAAACTGTGTTTACCTAAACACGTGTTAGACCAATGTTTAAAATATGTTTTGTAGTAAGACAGCAAAAGTTCATAAATTCTGCGTAACGGTTGTATAACCGTTACGCAGAACAGTTATACGGTTGTATAACCGTTACGCAGAATATGTATTATGAATGTATTATACGATATATAAATTTTATATATATATTTATATATGTATATATGCTATTATATGGTTTACGGTTATATGTGTATATACATTTGTTTACATGCTTATACTTATTTCACTTAAACGTAATATACTTATGTATTGTGATAACATTTGATGTAGATAATTTTTCTAAATGTTTATCTCTTTTAGTGTCTATATATTCAACATTATTAATTTAAGTTAATAAAAGTAATGAGTTCAATACCTTCATACATTTTCACTTTTAATTAAAGAGATGAGCACTACCTTTAGTATAGGTAGTAATCGTTTTACTTTTGATTATAATACTTGACTTTTGTGTGTAAATATAAATAGATGAATAAAAAATAAAATAAACGCAGTGAGAGTAGTTTAGCGGGGTAGAGACGAGGTGTGCACTGCGAATGCGTCGTCGCGTTCCAGTCAACACATCTCCGGCGTCGTGAGCACATTCTTGCACTTTTTCAAAAGATTCCCTCACGCCGTCTCGCTTCTCTAATTGCACTTAATTTCTGCTTCGTGCCTGTTTAAATACAGCCCTTCTCCTTTTAAAATTGCAAGACGATGCAAGTATGGCCCAGTCTCAGATGAAATCGACAAGCGAATTATCAATAAGATTGTTCCCAATTTTAAGAATCTGTTTGTTATTTAACATTCTTGTTTTTGTATCACAATGGAAAATTGCCTATTGTTCAAAATAACTATATTATCTAAATTTGCTTTTAGAGTTTACGTCTTTGTTGAAATAAGAACATAAAGTATGCGACGTTACTTTCTATCGAAATGTAAACATATTTTAAAGTTTCTGAGTCAATGTTACATACGAGATAAATTGGATGTTTCTTCTATGGCTACTGTTCGTAATAAACATTCCTTATTAACATAGTAGCAACGAAATCCTAAATCACGGACAACGGGATTGCCCTAGACATTAGAATCAACACAGTAAGCATGGGAACGATGTAACAAGCCAAACCTATTAAAGAGGCGAAGCGTAGAGAAGTATCTCACGATCCCAGCTCATTACAAATTATGGGCGCATTCCTACTTCTCTTTATATTAAAAAGTAGTAGTTAGAAAATTACAAGTTAGAATAGTAATTAAGTAAACACACAAATAATAAATATAATAATTTAGTCGCGATCGTAAGTAAAAATATGAATTTGAATATGATAGTTATTTCTGAATTAAAAGTAATGAAGTAGGTATATTTTATATTTCAAAATTTTATAAATGAAATATAATTACGTAGTGATTATTTTTTACGAAAAACCTTTCTTTCTAGCTACATGTAACAATTATATGATTTACAAACGAGGTTATGAACAATATACCTAAACGGTGAATTATAAAAACGAGATATAAAAAAGAAACAATCATGTCACGAAAGTTCATACTGTTAGCACACCGCTGACACGACGTGGCACCTCACAACAATCTTTGTACTCTTGTTACATCCGAAGCGACCACCCGATAAGAATAGAGACAGGAATTCCACAAGCGCGCCGATTAAACTCCTAGGTGAAAATAAAAGAGATTGTTTATAAAGCCAAAGAAGACGACATGACAATAGATGACGGTGATGGACCGAGGCTTTGAGTATTCAAACTCAAACGAAACACGTATCTGAGACATGTGCGATCTAAATTCGTATTTATTTACGAAGATTTAAAGTTCACTAATTTAAGATGGAGCTAAAACATATGACTTTAGGAAGATGATTAGGAGAAGTGGGGGCGTGATGTGTGAGAGAGAGCGGCGGTTAGGAGCGAAAGGGACGAAGTAGGAGCGAGGGTCACAAGCGTGATGTCAGGTCAGCCACTTTTGCACCTCGCCATAACAACGCGTCTCAAATTATTATGGACGGTTGATAAGTGTTAGGAGATTGCAACGTCTTGGTACTTTACGACGTTAATTAAGTGTTTATGTTAACAGTTGTATTAGTTTGTTGACACCGTCTTACCGGCGAGCGGTAGAGGCGTGTTTTCTTTTTGTTTGAGGAAACGTCACTCATATTCGATGCTACCGTGCTCTCAGCTTTCACCGAATGTCTACAAAGAAAGCGTTGACACCTTTCGAATAAAAAAAACGTAAGTGATATCAGACGAGCGACATCAAAACGATGTCACATTGTAAAAAATTTCTTCACATTTAAAGAATGTTTAGTATTCCTGTATTTCATCTGAAAAACAGATAAGATACATTACGATGTTTTTATATCGAGGTACAGTTTTAAAATAAGCGCAATAAAAGTAATATTATTGTAATAACGACTTTATGGCAATAAAAAACGGTTATGACGTTCACCAATAAACTTCCCGAATCTCTTAGGGTTTTAAAATAGCTAACTGGAGATTAGGGATAAAAGACTTGAGTCGGTTGAGTCTATAACGTTGGTCTCTTAATGCGTTTTAATGCGTATTTTACGATTGTTACACAAGATGTACGCAATTTTACATCGGTTTAAGCGATCACTATCTGCTGTTATTAAATCCTCTGATGTACCGAACCATCAAATTATGAATGAAGAATAAATCAACGGGGGTGATCGTAAAATGCTTTATGTTTTGCTCTGACGGTTTGACTCGATTAGGTACTTTTAAATGTTCCAGATCTGCCATGCAAATATTACATCTGGCACGTGTAGATGTGTACCGAATATAATAACTAATGCTTTAACTTCCAATCTGTTATAATATATCTTTTTTAATATGATAATTCAATAATTAATATTACGGTATACCTTGTATTCAGTATTTACAATCCAACTACTTTACACGTGTTTAAAAAGTTCGTTCGTCACAGTTTACTGTATTAGAAATAATATTTGTAGAGTTTTAATTACGCAGGTCAGAAGGTTATATATTACATATTAGCTATTGTTAATATTAATTATTAAATGTTACAATCATATTTTTTATAGATGGCAACAATATCGTAATTTATTCGTGATTTTGACAGTCGGTATTTTTGAACGGCAGTTTTAAAAATCGCTAGTCGAGAATTACACGGGCTAGCGAAAGCGCGTCTTTTCTTAATATCTCTCTATAATGAAGTACGAAAAGTTTTAATGTGACCTATGTGGACCTGCAATTTTATCTGTAACTAAATAACCCGCTGAAAATCGTACCGCCTAAAATTGATTTGATCGTAACTATTCATAAGCAATTAACAGTTATGCATGACGCAGCTGTCAAAAGATAGTTCCGCCACGAACGCCATCTATTGAAAATAATCCGAAGTGGCAAAGTAATCCGAAGCGACAATTCCCATACAAATATATCAATTTCGATTTTTTTGATTTTTCGGCTGCTCGTTTGGATTTTTCCTAATTTTCTTTATTCCTAAACCATAGGGTGGTGTAGGCAAAAAAATTCAAAATTTTTTTGTGAACCTTCCCAGTATTGAAGCGAACAAAACAAAAAAAAAAATCAAATCGGTCGAGACATTTTTGAGTTTTTGCGAGACTAACGCACGGCAGTTGATTTTTATATATATGTCGATAGATAGATATTATACATCATGTCCTAGTAATTGAAGTTATTTGAAAAAAGTTAAACAATTGCAGTTTCCTTATGGATTTCCTTACTACGTGCAGCTTAAAGAACTGAAACTTAAAGATCAATGAGAGCCAACCTACGGAATACCCTCTCGCCCTTGAAATGAAAGATCAATCTTTGTTCCGACTATTAAAATTCTGCATTATACGTCACTAGCTGTTTCCAGTGACTATGTCCGCGTGGAGTTTAGTTTAGGAAGCAAAAAGGAGGGTCATGATTTTAGCAGTATGTATACGTACAGTATGTTTATTTGTTTCCTTACAGAATAGGCACTTCATTGTCGATGGCATCATTGAATTTTTTTTCAATTATGCGCGCGACATAGACTAAGTACTTTTTTTAATTTTATGTGCTTCAAGGACTGTAGTCAAGGACTGAAATACAATTTCAACGGACTTTATCATCGTGGGTATCAAATTCAAGAGCTTAAGATTAAGCCATTTCATCAATATACAACACAATATAATACACGGGGCAAAAATGTGACAAGAGCAATGATTTTCATATTAAAACTTATAAAATTAAACAATTATAAAAATATAATTATAAAAAAAATATAAAAACATGCGAAGAAGATAAAACTAACTATAATGTAATAAATTCATTGTTGGAGTCTGAGTAAAAGTATAATAAGCCTCAGATTCCAATAATGAAATTAAGATATCACAAATATTTCAGTTCCAGTTAACGTTTAAGCTTTTGTTGAACGACTTACTTGAAAGTGGGGTTTTAGTTTCATGACTTATTTTTTACTACACACAATTTGACATTCGCTTTTACCCCATTTAAGGTAGATTTTAAAAAGCGGTCTATAACATATTTAATGATTTAGGTATTTGATATATTGATTACACAAAACTTTTAATAATTAAACGCATATTTAATTTTTTTTTTACTAAATTTTAAATCAATTTTAATTTTAAAAATTAACTTTCAAAAATGTCTTTTTAGTACCAATTTTTTAAATCAATAATTTATTACTTAACAAAAAAGTACATTTTTTAAATTATATATATTTTATAAGAATTCTGTACAAAATTTCAAGAATCTAGACTAAACGGTTTGTGCGGCGGTTCTTTATATACCTACATAATATATACCTACATAAAAATAAAGAAGACCAACAAAATAAATGCAATTACCTATATAAAAAGACAGATACCTGACAGCGCTAAATGTAACAACTTAGTTTGTTAGAGTATAGTTTTTACTTTAATAAGCTGAAGGCGATTTCGCAACTACAAACAGGTAAGTACTTATTGACTATGATTTAACGCAACCAATTAACGTTGAAAAAATACGAGTAGGTAGTAGGTACGTATCTAAGAGTCTCTCTTATCTCATAAGAAAATGCTGTAAATTGCGTATGTGTGTGTGTAGGTAGATGTCCCTAAAAAAATAGTAAGTAGCGAAGTGGTCAATTATTATTAAAATAATAATGAGTCTTTTTTAAAATAATGAAAGATTTAGTCCTTATTATAAATTAAAATTAAAAATTTAACATGCCAACTCCATTTTTGACTTCAAGAGATATGATTATTGTTTTATAAGATTGTAGGCGTGGTGTTCAAATTTAACAAATCATATCAAGAAATGGAACATAATGCTCAATTTTTTTAAAGCTCAAAACCTCACTTTTCTTGAGAAGGTTGTAAATTGATGTGCCCTTATGGTGTAATGTTTTACTTCACAATAGAAAATTTGGTGTCATATTAATTTTAACTAAGGTTCTGGATTACGATTGTATTTTGTAGGTGTTTTTCGTTATATATATTAATATTATTAAGGAAAAAAATCAAAGATAACGTATCAATATTTCGCTTTTGATCGCATATCACAAACGCATTACCTATTAATGAAACATTATGAAAGGCACATTTTAATGTTAGGGGTGCAGCGATGTCGATATGATAAATGTGACGTAGATGACTCGCGTAAAGCTCCGGCTTCGGTACCCGATTGGCATGACATTTAAGAAGGTATTTGTGGTGGGAGTTCTTCCAGTTCATTCGCATATTTCGCTGGCTAAATTCAAAGAGGAACAAAATAAAATTCTGACACTTTGAGTTTATGATAATAGTCTAATTATTCCTAATTAACCATCATAATACAAAATTTAAAATAATAAAAGAATTTCGAGTAGGTATTCACTAATAATATACTTAAAACATGATGACATCAACATTATAAACTTTAAAGCAGATTAAATACGGACTAATATTACTTGGGGTCACAATTAAAAAAACTTTAATACCCGATTTTTTTAATTATATTTTTTAACATATGCCTATTGCGTTCAGTAGCATATGTATTCAAAGTCAAAGTTAATTTAGTCAAGCAACCCCAGTGTTAGCTCTACTACCATCTTAGTCACGTCAATTAGCCATTTGTAACGACCAATGCCCAGTGGGGTTAAAATGGTTTATCTACGTATTCTGTTTTGGCCTTCGATTTTCCGATTCTGCCTGAGTCGGATAGGACTAGAGAAAACGGCACAGTGTCACTATTGTGTTAGGGATCAAGACAGCGTTCAGTATACGCTAGAGTGCCCTGCATGGGCCTGTGAGTGCCAAGTCCTAGTCAGGCAGATCGGGCAAGGTCTGTTCTTGTCAAGAGTAGTAGCGGCTATGCTGGCAGACGAAGAGTCGTGGAAGGTCATATCGTCCTTCTGCGAGGCCGTAATGGTGCGGTACTTGGAGACGACGACGCCGGGTCGGTTGCTACGTACGCCCCGGACCGTCAGCCGTGTAGCCGGGATGCGCTCGTATGACAACCAGCGTGAGGTTTTTATGGGCATACTCAATCTATAGAAATACCACATACCCCTTCCGCCGCCCTCCGAGCGCGACAGGGACGCATAAAGCATTTCTCACGTTGAGAAAAAAAATGTTGCCTACGTTTCAATGAGGCTGTACATTAAGAGTCTGACTTTAGTCTTTGTGTAGTAAGTAGTTGTCAGATAGCAACCGAGCAGTCGTGTGCAGAGTGTCGAATGAAGGTAGTCAGATATAGTTCAATCATAACCACCGCTATCTGCTGTCAGATAGAAGAAGTCTAGTGCAATCACAATTAGTAGTCTTTAGCTGTATTTGTGAACGATCATTGTTTAAATATACTCAAAATTAATAGTTAAATCAGTGTTAAATTTAGTGAACGCAGTGTGTGTCTTGAACTCTTAAGAAATCAAGATATATTTAAATATTATTGAATCTCTGAACGTGGTATTTTCGTAAATAAAAGGGTGGTCCTTGATAAGTTTATAATCGTAGTATTTTAGTAGTCAGTAGTAGTGTTTACTGTGTTATTTTAGTGAGTCCATACATAGTGTTTTTAGTGAGCACTTAGTGTGTGTAGTGCATATAGCGTGTTTAATATACATATCATTTAGTGTGCCTTTGTAAGACATGTCATTTTTTAAAATTAATAAAGAATGATATTTATTCGTATACAAAAAAATTATTTCTAACTTGTAATTAAATTACTAATGTATATGTACCCACCAAGCATTGTTAGCTCTACTACCTCACACATATTATACATGTTTTAGACAATTTTACTTATGTATGTAGAATGAGAAATTTATTTACCAACTGTATAAAAATTCATATTAATAAGTCAGTACAGAAACGTTATGTACACAGATATTATTATTGTACATTGACTGTAGTACGTCAGTAATATATTGTACGCATACGGATTTTTAATACAAAATTTTAATATTGGCATACATCTCATTTGAAATTCATCAGATTGATTAAGCATCTTACATTATCATACCATGGAGGAAAAAAACATCTCTGACTTTACTCCTTAAAACATACAAACAATTGGACGCTCCGAGAAAAAACGTGATCAAAACCTGAACGAATACAATGACAACTGCATGTTGAATCAATCACAAAAAACGGAATCCGAACAAAAACAACAATTAAAGATCGCCTCGGCCTCCCAAAGAAATATTTAGAATACGCAGCCGAAACCACAGTATCGTTTTTTTATTATTATAAGACTCTATAGCTCTACACGTGTCTTGGGATGTCGTCTTTATTGGTTTAGTTCAATTAATGGCTCCTAATGTTCTTGGAAATCAGGTATGATATACGGACTAATTTATACGTTCTATAATAAAGTTTTCGAAATCACTATTGTTCTTGTAAATCTTCATCCTGTTTTCTATTTATATTACGCCTTTAAAATAAATCAAGACATTGTGATAACATTACAAATAACTATTAAAATATACATTAATTTAGATAGGTATGTGGAATGAAGCTGAAATGGCTTCAAGTGTCGGGTAGCTGTTTTGTGTTGCAAGATATACAAGAATGAAGATCTATTACATGGATCTACAAAAGCGAACGCATGCATTAAGCCCTATTAACTGTATCGATTTTAAATCGTATCATCTCACGATTGTATCTACCTATACTCGTTTAATTTGCAAATGCGCGATTGCCATAGCGGGTTGAGTGATTGAGACCGAGCGCTTCGTTGTATTGACAGTGCACCGCATTCTATGTAAAATATGAAAGCTGAAAGACTCACTGGCGAACGTTGATGAACGACAAATGATGACTATTGTGATGGATGAGGTATATATTTGTGGCTGTATGGGACATTCATGTTTTAACAGAAGAAGCCTGTCATTGCATAAAATAATATTAATTTTGATAAAATTATCAAATTTCCTCAAGCGGTTTTGTTCCATAGTAACATGCTAATTGTAAAATAATGGTTCTGCTAAGTTTTAAATATTCTCTATAAGTTTTCAATGTATTTTTAATATATATGAAAATAAAAATACTAATAATGTCATTTTATTTTTGTAATAGTACAAATTCTTTTAATTTTATACTTGAGCTTTATCACAAACCTTGAACCACTAAAAAAATGTATTTTTAAACTGTATTTAAAACGCAAATAGCGAGGGTTCAGTTAGAAATTGTTGACGAAATTAACAATTTCGTTCGTAGGATAACAGTATTCAATAGAATTGAAATTCTATACAAATGTCACCTTCATTTATGAATTCTGCTCGCTGTATTCCAACATCGCACCCAATGGTCAACTACTCAGATATAAAGCAGCCCCTGGACGATGCCTGCATCCTGATTGAATTATGGTAGCGCTACACCTGATTAATGCGACAACCACCACTGACGTACTATTGTCTCAACGAATCTGCATCGACTAATAAGAACAAGAAGGTTGTATGTGTAGGAACAACATTTGTCTGTGTGGACAGCGTTCTGTTTTGTTTGTGAAGAAGACGAGAAATTTTATTGACTTCGTTTTTTACGGTGCTAATAATATTAAGCTTGTATACAACGTCAAAATTGTTCGAAATCCTTACACATGGCACTTATATTTCAACGTTTGTTTATATTAAGTTCACAATTTGTATAATTCAAGCGTTAAACTGAATTAGAATTTAAAATGTCCTCAAAAAAGTAAATACTAAATACTTTCGTAATTTCGTCACTTGTAATTTAAGTAGGAGGTAAAAATATTATAAAGTTTTCTTGATGTACAGATACATTATGTAACAATTATAATAACAGACCTAATGTAGTCGGACGAATCAATAAAACAACTGGATGAAATTCAGTGTGGACCTTTTCCTTATACAAACAAAAATAAATGAAAATTCAAAAGCCGAAATATAAACGATAAGAGGATTAGGTGGAACGGAGATGACATTGGAAATTAAGGCTGTTTTCTTTTGTAATTTCTCCCCATGCCACCCGCGAGGTGGGTTCGGTGAACACGTTAAAAACGTTGTTTTTCCTATTCTCGTTTACTGTGCACTTGTATTACGTATTTTTTCGATACATAGTAACAATATAACAATAATTAAATAATAAAAACATAAATATACGTTGTAGTTAAAAAATGTATACATTACAATATTTCTGCAGTGAAAACAAAAAAATACATATAAGAGTAGTCAATTTTAAGTTACACTTATACAATCGGAGTAATTGCTATAACAGGGAAAATTAATTGTATACCAATAGAAGTTTTACGTAACATTGCTTAAAGACAGGAATCACATTATAAAGCTATAAAAAAGCGAGTGAGAAGTTAATTCCCAAAATTTACTCTAATCACCTTTAATTATGTAATCGACAGAATCATTTCCCAATAACTTTTTATAGTGAAACAATGTCCATAAAACTGAAGTCATGCATACCGAAATATTTCTACACGGCGCGTTCCTATACGAAATAATTAAACCAGGGACGCGGACAAGAAGTCGCCGGCGAATCGCGCGCGTTGCGCTCGAAGAACGCCTTTTTTAGAACTTAGGGTCATCAACTGCTTTCTGTATTCTATTCAAAACTACTGATATTTTCAATATCTCTTATGTGTGTAACTATTTCGTGGTAATAAAAACATTTTAATAACTTAGCTTTAGGTAATTACAGCTCTAATTTTGGAGGGTATATATTATACGAAAAAATTAGTTCTAATGCGAGAATAGGTAGGTTCTAGGTTGGATTTAAAAATGTTGTATATCACTCACCACAACTGCAGTATCAAAAAAATTAAATATCTAATTTACACCTTTCATGACCATTGAATCTATGTAAACATATTAACACTAATTTTACATATTTATTAGCGTGCAGTCTACAGTATGTAGTCTTAGCTTTTTTTATTTTTATATTCGCATGCCATCTATAAGTATATAACGCCACATATCAGTAAACCATAATAATTCAATTAAAGATTTGAATATTTAATATTTGTTAGTTGATAGCCCTAGTTACGTCAAATCGCACGCCGCGAAAGCGACCTGCAATAAATTAGGGCGAGAGGAAAGCCGACACCGCTCAATACTTGGAGGCGTTAAATAAAAACATTAACGGCTAGTTGAAATAATAGCAAGGAAAAAGCGATATTGGACCGATTTGGTGGTGACAACAGCTAAAGGACGTGAGTGGTGGAGACTCGATTCTCGTCTCAATGTGACGGGCAAAGCTTTCAACATTTGCCTAGTGTCGGCTCAGATTTGTTACTCTTTTATTTATTACGTCACCAGCATTATTAGCCTATATATATATAATATATATTTGTTGTTGTCGATGTCAACTTATCATTTGTATAATTAATCAGATATTAATGAAGATTATTACTGAATATACTATACATTTTAAAAAACCAGCCTAGTGTGTTACGACCACGCACAGTGAAGTCTAAATGTGTAATATTAAAATAATCGGCAGCAAAAATAAGTTTGCATTTCGTAGCATTTCTCAGACATTGCCAAAAAGACAAAACAAAGTTATTTCTGCGGTTCCTTTGCTTATAACCTAAAATATCTATATATCTTAAAAAATGCACAACATAACATATTCAAACCAATTTACTTTGAAAATGTTTCGATGTTCTATCTACCTTCAATTTTCTCGGAATTATTCACCTTATAGTTGGAAAGTTAGAAGGAGGAGGAACACTTTTATGACCCTAAACGTGTTACCGACTATCGACTTAAATAAAAACAATCATTTTCAAACTCTATATCGATGAAAATATGCACTGGATTTTTTTTATCTCTTTATATCTTTTTAGTGCCAATAATTAATCTGTGCTAATAGTCTTCGAATAAAATGGCTGTGACAAACGGACAACAGATAGATAACAGCACTATTCGTTAATGCCATTTGCCTGCAGAATCTTGAAAACCAATGTGTATCAGTCAAGACATGTTATTATTTATCAAAATGCTTAAAAGTGTTTGTTGTATACAAATATATCCCTTTCAAAACTATTCTCGAAAGTTTATTAATTAGACAACATTAGAATTAGACAACAAATGAATTATATATATATATATATATATGCTGTATTAATGAAAAGGATAATCAGAAGATTATAATAGAGTACTAAAATTTAAATTACATAGTTATTTAGACAGTCAGAAAAGAAACATTGGCCGGAGTTACTCAATATCTATTACGTAATCAAGTGCGTTAAAGGGCTGTTTGTGAAGGGCGGGCGTAGTTGGCTTTAAGTTATGACCACGAAATAAGCGATTTCATGTGTCTTAATTACTATGTATGTAAAAAAAATTATAATGTTAAAAAGGTAAATTTTAAGGGAATAAAGATATTTTCTGTGATTTACAAAATACGAGCATTTTTGTTTGTTATGAAAAGGTAACATAATACTACTACTTTGTAATATGTTGTTGTATGCATATTTTGTTGAACATAATAATTACCACTTATTGCTACTATGACGGCCTAGATGGCGCAGTGGTTTAGGTGTAGCATCCAAGCGCGAAAGGTTCCGGGTTCTATTCCCGGTCGGGTCAATTTAGGAAACGAACTTTTCTAGATTGTCTCGAGTCTGGGTGTACTGGGAACGTCCCTAGTAGTCGTCGTCTGGTTCTCATAGCACAGGGAATGCCCTAGTTTGAGACCAGATGATTGGTGTGCATCGTATGGAGTATTTATTGATTCATTTATTTACTTGAATTATCATTGACGAATTATTTATAAAATGGTAATTAATATTAATTAGCGGAATTGATTCATTTTAATTGTAATCTACAAGTTAAAAAAATTATAAAATCTATTAGACGTCCGTCCGGCTGTTCTATTTAACAGATTCATTTTGTGCACAGATTCATCAAGCATTGGAAAAATACCTAAGTTTCACCTTTCTCAGGATTATACTCAAACGCGATTTCCTCCTGTACATTTCTTATCTTTTTATAGCTATTTCACCGGTTCTAATTGAGGTACGCGGTTCATTTTGGTTCAAGAACACTCGCCGGAACGAGCTTGTTTCATTTGAGCTTTTGCACGCTTAAATTGGTTGAGTAGGAGGGAAGCCAAGTGTGAACATTCCGTTTTTGAATTATGATATCAACAAAATGCTGCGGAGCACAGGTCTTCTAGTACTTTACTTAATATTGTTTTTAAAACGTCCTGTTTAATTAGTAAATGTAAAAAGTCTAAATATATAATAAACGTTTTTACTGCACACTACAATAAATGCTGTTTTTGCGGCACTCGTGCGTATCTCTATCGCAGACGTGTCTAAACGCCTTTACATCCGCTAAACCTTTACATCCGCTTGTTTCATGGCCAAAGCTTTATGGGCTCTCGACGCACGCAGTGACGTAGTTACGGGACGCAACGACGTATACGTAAACATGGAATGTTTACGTTCGATACAACATTGTAAGTACTTTTGTATTGACAGGTGAAATTGTTTAATAACAGAATCTTGTTTTTTTAATGTGTTTTTCGTACTACAATAATTTTTTCATGTTTATATTGTCTTGTTTGTTGTTGTCGATGTCCAAATAAAACGAGATTTTGATTATAACGAAAAGACTTAAGAATAATAATTCCATATTTTTTTTTACTTGCATACCTAGTACCTATATTTCCATAAAAAAAGATTACCGTGGCCAAAGTGTTTAAAAAGGAAGCCTTACGGTGAGGTTCTGTCTTCCTGTCAGTCTCTCAGTAAGCGATCTGTCTATTATTCCGTCATCTTTACGTCTACTTAGCTGCATTTGGCATAAAGACGCAAATTTGCGACCTACAACCAGAAATAAGAATCATAAAGCTAATTACTAATTTCCAGCCATTTTGATTATTTAAAAAAAAAATTAATTATGTAATTGATATTATTAAGTATTATAATTTAATCCTATTTGACTACCTCTTGAGATTACCCCATTAGAGGATACAGCGAGAGGACATGTTAAACTATTCGTTTGTCCAAAATTGCTAAGAAATTCTAGGTTTAATCAGTACCTACTATTATAGTAGGTGTTGGTCTGACATGCTTTTACCCAGTTTTACATTGTTCATTGATAAAAAATATATATTACATACATTTAATGACATAATTAAGTGATGTTATGAAATTAGACCGAAAAATTATTATAAAAATAAATAAATTAAATGTGAACGATAATAATTTAAAACAAAGCGTAGACACTTAAAATGCATTTAATACTATCTACAAGTACATATACTCAGACAGACATAATATAATATACTCAGACATTTTTCACACAGCGCCATCGATTTCTAAAGTAAGCAGCACAACTGATATACTACTTATATACTAATCTTTTGTAAATAAATACATATTATACGTAAACACCCAGACGCGGGGCGGGAATCGAACCCGCAACCCCCGTTTACTTTCCGACGCGCTTAGCCGTTGCGCCACGGAGGTCGTCAACATATACATTTATACATGTACATATATAGTTAACCGTTCGACGCCAAGTCATCTCCAGTGAATTTCAATTCCAAATTGAAGCCACAGGCACATTTATGATTCCATTTTATGTAAACACCTACTAGAAACATGTAGCACAGTTGACAGTAGAAACTTATAATGTTATATATATACATTTATGTTTTATTCCTAATGAGATAAATATGATAGCAATTCTGGCACTACATGATTCTTCGAAACACATAATTTACTTTACACTGTAAGGGCATATGTGGATTAAGGTGAAAGAACTCGAGCAATGTGAGTTTTATAATTGAGCCTCTTGAGTCTAGATATTCTATTGTGTATTTCTTACGAAATATGTAAATTTATTGACTGAATCTGTTTAATCTGTTTATATAAATAGATATTTCTGAACATTTTATGAACATTTTCCGTTATACCTTATGTTTAAGCTAATGAACAAAATCTCATTGAACACTCAAGAATTTTCAATTTTTTAAATAAACACATTTTTCCACAACGTTACTAAATATCTACAAGTGAATAGAAAAATTTGTTCGCTGGTAACTAGTAGACAACAAAAAAAATTATATTCGAAAATGTATTTTCATGTAGCGGTGACAAGTGAAATCAGAACATCGAAAGATGCCAGAAATAGTGGTCGTTTCAGATTTACCACCGGTTTCATGTAAGTACCTAGGTATTAGTTGTAATCATGAAGTACAAAAAATGTGTTTATTATTACTAAATTGTTTATTAATGTAAAATTTAACTTTGTAAATATATGAGGTAATTATTTGTCAAATATACCTACTCTATAAAATGAAACAAAATACGGATACTTAATATGTGAAATTAAATATGATATTTAATATCTTTGATAAAAAATGTTTGTAATGTGTAAAAATAAAAAGTGATAACCCTAGACTAGGTACATATCCATCTTGTTAGGTATGCGCTCGGATGCGCTAGCTTCGGCAAACACAATAAGAGCCTCCTTGCTTCTTGCCTTATTCGTGCCTCCCTCTCCTTGCCCCCTCGCTCTTATGGAAAACTTATTAGAGCTCGGCCCGCCGGGGAATCCTTTTTCCTTCGGTAAATATTTGAGGGAGAAATTAAAATTTGACAGCGGACGTTCTTGAAGTTACGAAGGACGGTAGTCTATTCTATATGCTCGTACGTGATACTTGGGGCGTAAAATGAGATCGAGCTTGAACGGAACTAGCTATTTCTGATGTATAATCTAAAAGTAGTTTGTATTCTGGTACGAAGTGTATATATGTACATAGTTTAATGAATTCTCCGAAATTACGTATAGTCCATACTATACATAATTTCGGAGAATTCATTTAGCTTCATACATATTTATCTGATACCATTATCTGTATAGTATAATCAGTTTTTATAGGGTATGAAAAACCATCCAAGTGCGTGTTCGACTACGCACAGTGAAGGGTTTCGTAGTAAAGATACCCAATATTCATTAATACGCAACACAAATAAGTTTACTTTTTATAGTTTGAATGATACTATAAAAATCAAAATGATATCTGCGGTCACTGAGTGTCTAACCAAAAATACATCATATCTCAAAAACTTCACAAAATATATTATTGAAATTAGTTTTAGTCAAAAGTGCTGTTTAGTTCTATTTATCTCAAATTTTTTTTTGAAATGTCCACCCCATATTTGAAAAGTTAGAGGGTGGAACCGCGTTTTACGAATATAGAAGCGGATATCTCAGCAACTATTGACTGCCCCAGCCCACCCAGCTGCCAACATTTTGAGCGTTTTCAAACAAGGTTGCTGAGACAGGCACACGTTTAACGAATGTGAAATTTAAATATATATTTCTTTATACATTTTTCTAGCGACTGACTAAAACCATAATACAATTTATGTATTTTCGTTCGATATTTTTTTTCTGCAATGTGATGCCTTTTGAGAGATTTTTAAGTATTTTTTCTGAATTATTTGAGTAAGTTCCATAACATTGCAGTTAACAGGGAGACAAGACAACGCAGTTTACTAAATACTAGCTAAAGGATATTTTATTTTATGAATTAATATTCCAGTTACAACGATATACGTCGCTTTCGGGTGGCGGAGTGCGAGGGAGGAGCCTACGCAAATAACTTTTTTTGGGAGTTTGCTCTTAAGCAAAAAGTCATTTCGACATCTCCATATCATTTTTAAAAATCTATCTAAAGATAACTTACACGCTTATGTGCACAAAGATTTTTTTTCATCGTCAGTTATACTCGTATGTATGGAGTGCCACTCTTAATTTAATTTTTTACAAAATTTCACTACAGTATTGGATAGCGATTCATAAATTACATCTACCTTCTTAACATCGATAGTGCCAATAGTCTTTGAGTAAAATGATTGTGACATACAGACAGCGGTTGGACGCCTTTTTGTTGTAGTTTTTCCTTCGCCATACAAATTATGGGATGAGGGAAAACTTCCGCTAGCGCGTTCCTCTGCGTGAATTGTGAGCCGATTCTGATGACTGGACTCGGCATCACACATTGTTAACCTGTTTGTGCAACGCGCAATATATTAACAACTGGCTGCCAAGAGAATAAAAACTATTATGAATTATTTGTCATTACGCTTGCATATGGCTGGAAGTGCTATCGCTCATAGTGATTACTTACTCAGTGCTGTCGCTATAATCGCTTCATCAACACTGATCGACGCCTCTTTTCACCGAAATGTCCACCAAATGGTCAGCAAGCAAGGATCTCCAGGTAAGCGCTATTGGTTTAAATCCTTGATTCCGTACTTTGTGTGCCAAATTATTCGGAACATTTTAATTTAATATTTTTATCGCTAAGTAATGGTGCTTAGCTATTTTTAAGCTTTTTCAGACAGGCAGACGGACAGGGCAAAATTATAAATGTTCCGTTTTTTGCCATTTGGCTACGGAACTCCTAAAAATTAGTATATTACTGTCCAGAGTTGCCAAATCAGAATATATGTCCAGATTATGTTAAAAACAAACAAAAGTTAAATGTTTTGTACAAATAGTACTGCAATTTCTTTTTCAAATAGTTATTAAAGTTCTTATATAAATAAATGTGCCTTAAGTTAGTAAACTATTATATAGACAATTGTACATACATATAAAATGCATTAGAAATACCTTAGTGATGTGAGCATTCTGTTGGATACAATGGACATACGTGGACGTATGGATGTGTGAAAGTATGATTGCGTTTATGCGGATGTGTTTTATATTATCGTGTAATACATGTGCTTGAAAAATCTTAAAATAGCGGTGTATTCATATGCTTCTTTTTGGCTATTTTGCACCCAAAGTTTCTAACTTGATCGACATATTTTTCGCTGCTTAATGAAGTGTTGTTGAGAAGCGAAACGAATAGGAAGCTTAAATTATACGTATTCACTACTTGATATGGAATTTCGCAAAGTAGCACCTAAGTCTATGCAATACTTAAAAAAAGCTGCAAACTGTTCTAAACTAGATTCTAAAGTATTAACAAAAATGTTCTTAGATGACATAAACAAACAGTAGGTAGTAAGGAAGAAGAAACAAACAATAATTCACACGTAAAACCAATGTAGTGAAAAATGAGGAAGCTAGAGGACGTGCGCCGCATTCGGAGCAACACCCCCTGTAACAAACGAGCGCATTTGCCTCCACATATCCACACACATGGATGTAAAAATGTATAAAAAATGTAAAATTAAAATAATATGTGATTCAGAATGAATAATGGAGTCATTAACAAGCAGAAATTCCATACCAATTTTTATTTGTTATGTTTTTGTTAAGCTTAGTAAAGTGATTTTTGCGTATAATAAAATGCGACTGTGTAGAACAGACTATTATTTTATTACACTTTTCCTCGACCAAAAAAGTCATTAATATTAAGTGAATACCTTTAGGGATACAGCGCGAAGATATGTATGTATGTATATATGTATGTATGTATGTATTACCTTTAACAAGTCAGTAGTTCAGTGTTTCGTGGCTTTTCACTTAAAATTATGGAATAAATATACAGGAGTAAAAGATTAGTTTTGATTTTATGTTTTCCGTTGGTTTCTACGTATAATGAAAATAGAGATAATAATGGAAATAATAATAATGTTTAATATGACAAATAATATTCTTATCATGGCAAAAAAAATGTGGATATGTAGATATCTTATTATAAATAATACTCCTAATTCAAAGGACTTTTATGTGGAAAATAATGGTTTCATAAAAGCATTAAGGGGGTAATGTCTTGCCGGTAATTAAAGGTGGTGGGAGTTGGTGCGGAGGCTGCGCGGCTGGGCGTGGCCAGCGCATGCGTGGTAACGTTTAATTACACGAACAAACAGCTCATCGACGCCTTGAGCTTGTTCATTAGGGCGGGCAAGCAGAGCCTCTGATAGGCACGGCCGAGGGTAGTTTTCAGGGTAGACGTAATTGGGATGGGTTTAGGTACTCGGGAATTAAAGGAGAAGTATACGCCCACTCAGGTAAGATAGTTAAAGTCATTTAATGAAGCTCATCAAAATAAAATTTAATTTCTTTCAAAGAAATAGGTTTTGTTACAGTAATTTTCTTAAAGATTCATAATTATTACTGATATTTTGGGTGTCTTTTTCGGAATGTGAATTTGGTTTTTCTTGTCAGTTGATTACTCTTATATAGTTAGTTGATTAAGTTAATTAATGTTCATTTATACGCTTGTTTTTGGATGGATTTCAAAGATGCGTAGGCATATTCTACCATGAAAATTATCAATAATTTGATTACTGAATCTTCTGAATGACTGACCCTTCCAAGTACATGGTTCCTGGTTCGATTTTTGACCAGGTTAATTTAGGAACGTAACTTTTCTATAAATTGTCTTGGGGTTTAGATATTAGGTACTTGCTTCCCAAATTCGTTGTGTAATACCTATAGTTCGAGCCTATTGCTTAATTTATAATTACATGATTACTCGTAGTTTAAATGTCTTATAAAACTACTTCTTAACATATGTTCAGATTGGTGTTTTTATTAGGCCAAGGTTGGTTGTGAATTGTGATTCATTTGTCCTCCGAATATGCATTAAAATAGATAGGTATATGGAAGGCATATTGTACTTAAATATATGCATATACAAATTGTTTTATATGGTTTAGATAAAAAACTAACGCAACGTCTAACATTCAAATGAAATGGGCTCGAAATCTGAGATAAGGAAGCTTTATGAACGAATAAGGCGATGTGAGGGAGGGGTTGTGTGGGGGATAAGCATTAGTGCGAGCTTCCTTATAAATAGGTATTTACGTACGACACGACGTTAGGCGAAACGGAATTGATTTATCGCTATATATAGTTTATGTCAATATTTGGGCTAGAGCTAATTCATGAATGCTTTCGCGGATATTATCTACTTAGCAAAACTGACTTACCGACAAACAGACAACGTACAGACTAAACCGGTGAGTCTAGAAGTATCAAATTTCAAACAAAAGTTCCTTATTTAATATAGGTGAACATTATAATATTACATAATATTATAATAATACTCTAGACAATTACACAGATTGTGTGACCTCAAACTAAGCAGTAAGTTTGTACTATGGAGGAGTTCCTAGTAACACCCAGACTTCAAGCCAATTTAGAAAAGTTTGTTTCCTAAATTGACCTGACCGGGGATCGAACCCGGGACACTAGCTTGGAATGCAAATGCATATGCCACTGCGCCAACGGGCGAGTCATTAAGCCATTAAGTCTGCCTATGCAGCCCAGTGCAACCGAATTCGTTAATTATCCCCGCGCCTTATGTCTATTATGATAAAGTTGATTTTCGCTGTTCCGGTTTGATCATATTTTAGCGCAGAGAAATCTCGACATTTGTTTTCGTAGTTGTAATATGCAAGAAAAACTACATTGCCAATTAAAAAACTGGTTTTAGAGATTTGAGATATTATAATTACCTACATTTTAGTAAAAATCATTTTAAAATTCTATAGAATTTCGGAGATGTCCAGTTGCATCTTGTGCAAAACTGTGTTTTTGTGTATTTTTCTTTATCCAATCATGTTTCCAAGTTTAAGGATTTCAAAATAAAGAGTTGAAGTTGTATGTATCCGAATATATAACTCTCAGTCTTAATTATCGAGGTCCAGGTCCAGGTCATCAAACACACCAGTCTGCATTGGTCGACTCTTTAGAAAGGATTAGTAATTCATCCCCTAAGGGGGTTTAAAAACAAGTATGAATTTGTTTAGAAATTCGTTATTTTCAAAGTTAGAATTACGGCAATTAGAGTTTAGAATTTTGTTTCTCGGCGCTACTGAACGGTAGTAAAAAGACACGGGCAGAGCAGGTTACCGAAGAACTGTAACATTTGAACAAAGTCGGATGGTTCCTGAGAGGCTGTCGATCGGATATCCCGTTAGCCACACAGCTAGTTAAGAATTAAATAGAGACAGCTCCATGTCAATACATTGAGATATTGATGGAAAAAATTGGGCTAGATTTTTCAGGTTTCCCTGAAACCAAAACAACTTTTTTTGAGCTTTTCGAGCTTCACTGAAAAACTAATGAACGAATTCCAAAACAAATTGTTGTGTGTGAAACACCAAGTCCCAGTTACTTTATAGAGTATTACAGAGTATTGTAGTGTTAATATATCCTTACATTTTACCATTTTAATGAGTAGAGCATACAGACAATTAGGTAGTGTCTATCTGAATTATTGTGTATGTGAATCACAATAATTTAAATATTTATTTACATGATATGAATATTTATACATACGATATAATCACGTGAGTGTAAAATTATTGCGTTTTACACAGTAATTGAAGTAGGTATTGCTGTAATGTATGGAACTGTATATGGAATGTAAGTCACTGGTAATGTTATTCAACTCTTAAAGAGTAAGAGTGATCTTCTGTTCTTCTCGTTTAGCCCATTGCTGACGAAGTGTCTATTGCAAGAAACCTTCTACTAAGAAAGGTACCGTATTCCAAACCGAGTGTAGGCCTACATTCGGAATTGTTTGCATTAGACACTGTTCTTTTAGATTTTAGGGTTTTTTAAGGTTATGGAGCCAAAATGGAGGATCTATAGTTTCGTCTTGTCTGTTTGTCTACCTGTCTGTCTGCCATTATTTCACTGCCGATATATTTCGTCATTATTAAATCTATTGAGCTGTGGTACAAGGACGTAAATCGATAACTTAACACTAGACATGAGAAATAATGAGCTCTTTGGATCTCTTTTTCATTTTTTTTTAAATTTACACTTTCGTTGTAATACATGGCTACGAAATCCCATGTTAAGTTACGAAATTCTAAATATTCGACACATTCTTGTCCAGTTTTCAAAAGCAAACTTTTTATGGAACATATAAATAGTAACAGGCTGCTATTGAGTACAAAGGGAGCTCTGTAACTATCCCCCGAGAAGTACTTCGGCACAGCGAGAGCGGCTGCGGTGCGTTCCGTAGAAGATTCCGGAGCCCTTCGACAACGCATCGAAGACGACACTGCAGGGCTTTTGGTGGACACATAACTCAGTCTCTGGGTATCCGTGTGCAGATTTCTATTGCGTAGCCAAAAAAAGTAGAGTTTAAATAAAGAATATTTGAGATTTATGAATACATCCTTATATGTACATTCGGTCAATGGTTTTCAGTAATTTTAGTAGTTTTATTGTAGAAACAGCTGAACAGACTTACTAAAAGTGAATGCAAGTCGACTACAAATTGGTCGATTTTAATTAAATTAAATATAGCTCGGTTGCGTACTTGTCACGTCTAAATACGGCTTATGGGTTTCATGCTCAAAGAGAGTGATTAAAGAGAGAAATAAACTGGTATCTACTTAACTCTTTGTTTTTTAAGCCACCTGTTATTTTTATACATCATCTAATTTAGAACACAATTTTTAGGGATCGGCATCAAACAGCCAAAATGGAATAAAATACAGAAAAAAAAATGGAATAAAATACAATTACTTTGTAGTATGGCCTACCGTTATTTTTGTAACTTTGAAGAAAATTATTTGTGTGTTTTCTGTCAGGAAGGAATCACTTGTTGTATGGATTTATGGTTTATTAGATTGAAATAAATTTTTGAAAACAAAGGCCAATCTGATTGCATAAGATTTTTATAAAAACAAGCTATTACTATTGTATCAACATAATTGTTATTTTAAAATTACTAAATCTTTGTTTTGGTTACGTTTGTGTATATCTACATATCATTTGTTTATTTCTAGTATATTTACATACTTTTTAAGTTTTATGGCCCTACACTCCCTTATTATAAAGATAGAATAACGACGTTTTATAACCTATTAATGATAGATTCTAATCTTTCATAATATAAATCGGCTTTTATAAGCTTCTCTGAATGTAAAATATAATCAAGGAAGCCTAAAAAGTGTTTCCAATTGTTTTTCATATATATGTTGAAATATGTTGAATGTGTAAACACAATAACAATTGTCTATATGAAGTAGACATAAATAAACAAAATTGGCAATCATCATTAATCAATTACATGTGTCAGTACAGCAATGTATCAGATGTGTAAGAAACCTACTGAAATACATTTTTTTGCATTCGATCATTGTAGTCTATGCCAGTAAGTACCTACGGAACACTACTAATATAACTTCGAATCATGTTAGCCCAGCTTTTTATTTAAGATCTAGTCATGTTAATTCGTTATGCTGTTACTCAAGCAAACATAAAAAATATCACAAGAAACTAACAGTATTTTGTAATTCAATTATCTACATTGTTTTTTTACTTGTGTAGTAACTTTTGCTCGCTGCTTCCTTCACGTTAAAAATTTTGCGTTAATGTTGGCCCCTGTGATGATTCTTTATAATCAATATTCTAAAGATCATATCTGCAAAATAGTCAACTATTTACGTGCTTACTTCAAAGAAAAATCGTTCCCCTTTTAAGCATTCCGCAAAACAAGGGGAAAAAAGAAAAGAAATATTTATGAACAGAAATCGTTTACGTATTTATCCGTCTATTTAGTTGCATAAATGTGTCTTATGTAGGTAAAATGCATAATAAGGATAATTTGAAGTCTTCGATATCCATTGAACCTCTCAGTATCTCTAAAATCCAAATATTGGTAATCAAACAGGCGGCAGAAATGAATAATCAATTTTACTTTTCTAATAGTATAAACTTACGTGGTGGGATTTTGATTACGGCCTTGAAATATCTTTTAGCGGCTACATGACGACTTCATGGTTTACAAGTTAAAAATTTATTTGATTTTTATATCATGTGTAGAGTCTTGGATTAAAAGCATTGGTACTAAAGATTTCATAATCAAAGATAAATACATCATAGTTGTTACTTATGACGGTATTTTAATAATTAAACCTGTAATAACAATATTTTTTTGTTACATACATACGGACAGTTCGTGTTACATTAAAAGTATACAATTTCTTATAATATATTATAGCAACATTCTAAAAAATGTTTGATACTTTATCAATGGTAATCAATTCTTGCTTACGGCTTAATTAAATCAGTCCTTACGTGGCAAATGTCTGTAAATTGAATTCGTAATTATATTTATTGACTTAATATAAGTGTTAACTAAACGGTGTATAAAAAACGGTATTTACATGGGCATTGGAGAACTACATAAAAGGAGTTGAATGTATTCACGTTTACATTTATTTAAGCATGCTATTCACGGCTTGCGCCAAAATTTTTATATGACTTTAATAATGTTCCTCTAGGAAAATGTCTACTAGCATATCTAAATAGTAAGATTTACATAAAAAATCGCAGCACGCGACGAGGTGCCGGTACTCATGCAAATGGTATCTTCTAAACCGTGTCACGTACTGAGGAAGGGTGCATATTATATTTTTGATTTGTTCTTCGTTGGGCAATTTTTTTCGTCTACGGTTACGTAATTCATGTTGTGATAGGTACGTACGCGCAACTTTTATGAGGTCAGAGCAGTGTATGGTGGTCTTTGTGATACAGAATATAGATATTTGTGTTATGGGTTGGATCACGCGATTTATGTCACGTGCTTTCAAATATGTACTTGAGAACGAGTTCTTTTATCGATTTCATTAATAACAATATTGCATTGAATTAGTGTTTTCACATACCTTCTACTTTAAGTTATATTGTAGTTTGTATATTTATAATGTGTGAGACCTATCTTGATAACATTTTGCAGTATATATTAGCGCGTATTGTATGGGCAAATCAGCATTTTCTCATTATGTTTAACAAAAATCTGAGAGATTTCTATGTCTATGAACTTCTTCGTAAAGACTAGAGTACATATAAAACTTTAACAAACAAAGGAGTATGGTAACCCTGTACTGCGAAGGGACGCATTTTCCAGGCTTTCAATCAAGGGCGGGGTGTGACGGCCGAAATACGGCCTCTAGCCTCCATTTGTCTCGGCGTCGCGCCCGGCCCAAAATTATGCTCCAAAAGATGTTTCGATCTCGATACGACGAGATATGTATCTGGGTTGTAATTTTTCTCGACCATCTTAGTATTCAAGACACAATATGCTCACCCGAACCTAATGCTTACTTTATGTAGGTAAGTATAAGAACGTAAAGAAAATTCGTAGGAAGGGAAATGAAAAAATGTCAATGATTGAACGTCATACCTATGGGAATAAATTCCGTACGGGGGCCGGGGGTTACACGTGTCTTATAGTTGAATTGTCAATTTGATTCGCAGGAGAAAATATATTATTATTTTGCAGAATTGGATATTGTTCTGTATTAACATATGTGTGTATATATATTGTATTATCTGAAATGTGTATTACGTACGTTGCTATTGTTACCGTTAATGTAATTTCTGATTCTATATAAAAGGATAAAAGTGTACAATTGAAAAAGTATTTTACTTATTAGTATCACCGAGGGACAGCCCGCAGTTTAGAATTTTGTTATATTCTCTGAAATAATTACGCTTAACTGTTCGCTTTATCTTTTGCGACCGTTTCCTATCCTCGTTTGTCCCATTTATCTTCAAGAACTTCGATCAACTCTCACAAATCTGTATTAAGATACTTCTGTATCAACTATGAAGATAACGCATACTGTGTGTGATTTTGGATTTTTACAAATTAAATAAATAAAATAAATTCTTGTAAAATATCAATATTTACGTGGAATATAATTTCTAAGCTTATTATACAATATTTATATTTGTTGTTTATTGAAAATGAAACTTCTTTGTAAGTGCCTAACAAGTTTTATAAGTATTTTATCTTAACTTGTTTACGTTCCTTTTCATAACGAAATTAATTTCGTGTTTCCATTGGAATTATTTATGAGTTCGTATAAGCAATAAACGTACACCGATAACATGTATTTGCTTACGGTCGTTAAGGCAGTGGATTTATCTAAAAAGGAGAACAAAACTGTCGCGGCTTACCCTGCGCCCGACATCGTAAAAGACCCAAGCACCACGGACAGACCGACACAACAAAAATACTTTATTTATATGCTAATGTAATTTATATGACGCTTAATGTCTGTTGGCTGGTAACGCACGATTCTGCCTCATTCTTCCAGGCTCTAGTTGAAACAGAATGTGAATCATATGTGTTTGAAATTAAGGTGGAATTCAGAGTGTGGTGTGCGTCATGTGTGTCAATACGATTATGAATGCGCGGTAGGAGGTAGCTTCCATCCCAGCTTCCATAGAGGATGAGGTAAGAGGATAGGGTGGTTTCTGGGAGAATCAATAAAAATACGCGAGAAAAACGTTGATTATACAACGGGAATTTGGTAAGAAAAGATCTTTGAATAATACACAAGACGGGATGCAAACATATTTGCTTAATAATAAATTATCTACGTGAAAAAGAAAATATAATCTTAGTTTAATCGCAATCCTTTTTTTTCTCTGGCTATATTGTTAGGGATATATTAGGATACTCATATCGCGTATATTCATTTTATTAAAAAGATTAAATTATGTAATTCGACAGCAATGAATACGTAATTAATAAATGCGTAATTTTTAGCAAATGATTTCACGCAAATCGTTATTTTTCAAAATCAGGAAATCGCATCAATATTATATCACCTGTTTACATGAGATCTACAAATGGATAACGCTCTGAAATAACGTTCTTTTCGTTTTAAATATTGAAAACTGAGCCAGAGTTAAGTAGTAAGTAGAGCTTTGTGGTTCTGAACGTTGTATTTTAATATGAGTTTCTTGTTGGTTCTTCTCATTGTCCAGGTTTTCTTTTCAATCCGAACTAAAGTAGGTTTGACATTCAAAAACACCTTGTACTTAATTGGGTTTACATAAATAAATTGCTTTGAGTTTGATTTTGACTTTTTTTTAGGAAAAAAGGTTTCTAAGATAATGCAAACCTCATAATTTTCTTTACATCCACACTTTACTCTCAGTGTTAAACATTTTTTTAAGACTTTTCTGAGCTAAGCTTGTGTGCTAAGTGCTGTCTACATGACCACCACAAAAAAATCTATTTATGCCCTCAAAACCTACCCTTTATTTTTAGAGTTTCATATTCAAAAGGTGCCATCGGGACTGTCATTAAGCCTTCGCCGTCAGTTTGACCGTTTGTCCGTCTGTCGTTACCTTTAAATTACTTTATCATTTGAACGGAAATACGTAGCCGGTTGAAATTTTGACTAAATGTGTATTATCAGGTAACCTAACCTAAAAAATAACAAAAAATAAATAAAAAATAAAAAATGAAGAGGTACCAAACAAGAAACTTCCTTTGTTTTTTTTTTGCTCTGTCATAACAACGGTAATGCAAACAAGGTACAAGCGTTAGACTCAAACCAGGTAATTCCGTGTGCTTTGAGAACCAGATGACTACTAGGGGCGTCTCCCAGTACACCCAAACCTAAGATATTCTAGATAATTTCGTTTCCTAAATTGACCTGATCGGGAATTGAATCGGGAACCTTCCGCGCTTAGAAAAGAGACCTAAACCACTGTGCTATTGAGGTTGTCAAAAATATCTAAATAGTCGTCAAAAATATTCAAAAATATCTAAAAATTCTATGTTCAGTGGAATAATTGCCATAGATCAACAAAAACGCCTTGATGAAATTAGTTCTGAATCTATTCCGAATCTAATTTAGACAATCAGTCTTGGTGCAATGCAAAATGATAAGATTGTATTTACCAGACATTCAAATTAAGGAAAACAAACGATTGATGATGGACATTCCATCTGTATGTGGAATTTGCATAAAAATCTCAGGACAACGTAGACGTCCCCGCATTAAATGCAGATGTAAGGGTATGCATCAGGATTAATACGACGTATAAATTTAACCGGAATAAACTGAATAGAAAAGCAGTTCTCGTTACCTTTTGTCAGATCGAAGTTGTAAACAAGATAACTTAAAAAAAAAAGCAGGCCAAGTCTGTGTCGGACCATGCGCAGTGAAGGAAGGGTACCTTAGTTATTTAATCAGCACCAAGAATAAGTTGGCGTTCCATAGTTTACTTAAAGACATTGTGAAAAACAAAGTTATTTCTACGGTCGCTTTTTGTTTAGTGTTTTTTAAGTTCTGCTACTTTAAATTTATTCAGAATTTTCCACCCTATAGTTGAAAAATTAAATTTAGACATACTTTTTATTACTTTGGAGGCGCTTGTTTACCAACTATTGACATAACGTCGCTTAAGTTCTAACACCACGTAAGTTATAACCCAACTGTTCAGAAGAGCAAAAAACAGTCCTTTTTTTATTACTTAACAATTGAAATTAAGTAGATAATTTTGTTGTGTCAAAAATTTAAAAAGTGTTGCTTATTAAGTTATTAGATTCATTTTACATGAAAATTAATTTTATCCTTTTAAATTTTCAATCGAATGACATACTTAACTAGTAGGTACTGATTATTTTTTGAGTTTATTTATATAATTCTATCTAAAGATACCCTTATGTGCACTAGAATTTTTTTCATACCTCAGTTACGTGTGTAGAGTGCTACCCTAAATTTAATTCTTTTGGTAATCTCATTCCAAATCTTCCAAATTTCATGTGTACACAAACTCACCAATAGTTTCTGATTAAAATGACTGTG
The DNA here is from genome assembly GCA_907165235.1 of Zeuzera pyrina. Lineage (NCBI taxonomy): Eukaryota > Metazoa > Arthropoda > Insecta > Lepidoptera > Cossidae > Zeuzera > Zeuzera pyrina. The sequence goes on from OU015629.1 coordinate 9,652,121, forward strand.
ATATACGAACAGATAGACGGACAGGACGAACAAAGAGACAGTACGAAATTACAAAGGTTCCATTTTTTTGCCATTTGGCTACGAACCCCAAACAAATTTGAAACGTAATAAGTATTTTGTTTACATTATTAATTGACCCATATTTTGACCTACTTTCTAAATAGGTACCTTCTTGATTACAGGCTGTTATATAATCGTTAGCTTGAAACTGCTAAGTAACATATTACTGCGTTCACTAACATTTACTGCGAAATGAATTGTGATTGCATAAAATGAATTAAAATATAATTTCATAAATCTCATTGTTATTACCTCTACAACAATGTAAAAATTACCTTCGATTTGCGCATAAAAAGTAAGCCATATTATAAAAAGTAGAACAAACATTAATATTTGAATAATTACACTCACCGCTTTTTACAACATAGCTGCAAAAAAGAATGAAATCAACTTACCTGTAAACAAATAAAAAAAGGAGAATTAATTTCGTGACATTACAGCAGTTGCGCAAGTCATTATTTTATTGATATTCATAATTTTAGTTAAGTTTTTTACAGTGCGATTGCAAATTATACTGCAATATCAAGATACACAATATAGGTACAATAAGCGACAACATTCATGCCATATATTATTTACATTCTTAAGTGCGGCCGGTAATTACATCTTCAAGACTTGTGCGAGGCAAATGACTCGATCCTGAACAATCATGAGAATGCTAAGTTGAGAGGAGAAACTTATGACGAATATTAAGTTTGAGTTGTTGAGAAATACATTTTTATAGTCAAAAATGAATACTTCAATATATTCCCAGCCTTTTTGGGATCATCGCCCCCTATACGAGAGAAGAAAGTTTATTCCAACTCTTCACTAGTCCTCAGTCTATAATAGTTAATTTTATATGAAATATTAAAATATTGTTGCATATTATCAGTATCTAATTAATCTATTTATTGTCTATTAAAAGTCGACAATAAAACTGTTCGTTAAAATTTTAAAAATAAACACAGATTCAATAAAAATATTAAGCAGAAATTAATAAAACGACAACCAAATGCACAATGAAATTGATTATTAAAATTTTAAAAATAAACATAGAAACAATAAGAAATAAAAAATATTTGATTTATTTATTTGACCATCCCCCTTGACTGCCTCAATGCCCCCCATTTGGCTCAGGTTCCCGAGCTCAGGGGGCGGCGATATCGCTACCTTTGGGAATCAATGCTTTAATTAAAGGCTAGATATGGCATTACATATGCTAGAATGTTGTGTATTTTACAAATGGACTAGTAGGTACACACAGATACCTATTGCTTATAGTGACATATGGTCACACCCGTACGATGTGTATGTATTATACACCAGCGGTGAAAGAGATAGAAAAACAATGGTTTGTTTAAAACGAGGTATTCTCAGGTAATGAATGTATTGAGAGAGGGTGAGGCAGTAGTGAAGAAATAAGGTTGAGAATTGTAAAGCAAAATGTGAGCCTTAAACATTTGGACGACGAAAAATGTGTTTTTTAAAATATTTTTTTATTTTAGAGAAAATTAAGAAAATCATGATTGCCAAAAGATATATTTTTTATTCCCTACAACCAAGTATAACTCGAATGGTACGATATTTAGATTACAAATTAGACGACAGTTTGAGATTGTTTATGATGCAGTGAATTAAATCAGATCGTGTTTCAAATGGTCGGAATAATTACAAGAAAGATCGTTAAATAACATATAAGTATTTTTTATAGATTTCAAATCTCCATAATTTGCGAATACTACAGTCTTAAAATTCCTCTACTAGAGGTTGAGAGGTTGAGAGAAGAGTCAACTGCTAATGGAGAAGTTTTTGGGCCCAGAAAGAAATTCTGAAGGGGAACTACAGTATGCCACTAAAAAAGACTGTAATAGAAACTTGCAACTTTCGTAGTTTAACATATGCTTGTCAAACATGGGTATTTACAAATAAAATAAAAAATAAAATAATTACAACTCAACGCGCTATGGAAAGGAGTATACTGAAACTGAGGAAAATAAATAAAGTAAGAAGCGAAAAAATAAGAAAGAAGACAAATCTGACAGACACTCTCAAACATGCCATGAGACTGAAATGGCAATGGGCAGGACACATCACCGGGTACACTGACAAAAAATGGACTTCATAGTCAACGAAATGGTCTGGACCATTGAGAAAAAGAAGAGTAGGAAGACCAAAGAAACGATGGGCAGATAACATAAAAGAAGTTGCAGGCAAGAACTGGTGGAGTCTCGGCGCAGAGAGAGAAAAATGGGAAAGGATGGGGGAGGCTTTTACCCAAAAGGGATCCATTTCTAGTATTTAAGCATTTAATTAAGTTTTACCTACTAATATTAGAATATAATATCAATAACTTACTAACAACACATGTAAATAATAGATTAAGAAATGGAACAATAAATCTTTATTATTATTATTATTATAGAGGTGCTCCCGGATATGCTCGCCTCAATTTCGAATTGTTTCGTCTCGTTTCGGCGCTGATTTGCGACATTGCGATCTTTCTTCTCGATTTGAAAGGTTCACGTGCCAAGCGCTAACGTCGTATCTTCCGTTTTGTTATCTTCGTTCACCATGGTTAAAAATATGTTGTAATATACGGAATGACATGGACTTCTGACGAGGCAACACCCGAGTCAACAATATAAACAAAACGTATATTTGTATAATAATCTACTTGCTATTTATTCTTTCATAATGGACAATAAATAAAAGAAAGAAATAAAAATAAGTAAGGAATTAAATGTATCCATACAAAACCAGATCAAAATATTACATTAATATTAAAATCACGAAGATAAAATCAATTCATTACGTTATATTGTAAATTCTTTAACAACTTTATAGTATTTTCGAAACATTTTAAATCATATATGAGACATTCCACCCTCTCTGACTACCCCATTAGGGACACAGCGTGAAGATATGTATGAAGATATGTATTATGATTGTTTACCTTTGTAAATTTTATTTCCTATATAACAAACGATATTTAAAATATAGAACCATCAGTTTGGCTATTCAAAGAGCCAATGCTGCCAGTCTGCTGCGTACCTTAAGCAATGACAGCTTTCTAAGCGGCAACTTTGAGGAAGTCTATTATTTAAGTTAAGGTGTAGTTTTAAGTTTGTAAATATTAACGTATGCATGTACCTTTTTGTTTTCAATAAATATAGATATTAATTTATTGTCAATATTTTGTTTTGCTATTTGTTTCTGATTTAAGAAAATGTCACGAGCCTGCGGTTCCATAATGTCATGTAGATACTCGCAGTATAATAATATGTAAATAACAACACGTGTTTCCTGAACCGATAACACGACACGTGGTGTGTAAATGTGTCCACTTCACCCTCCAATTTCATTAAAGAAATATAATTATTATTTGCATCACGGCGAATTTAAGGAGCTATAAATTTTCGTCATTAGTATAATAATAAGAAACGACCTGGTGTCGAGGGAACAGGATGTTATAATGTCTTTTGTTCGTTCGAGTCTCCGTAACTCGCATACCAATGATCTCAGAGCTTAATATGTCATTGTATTTTTTTCTATTTCCAACATAATTATATTCTAGACTTCAAAGTTAGTTACAGATTCCGTAAAAATGTGTAAAGTACACAGCCACGGAATATTAATAAATTACGCTAAAAAATCAAACCAAGAATATTCAGCTAACACTCGCTACATGGCATCCAGTGTGACGTCATACATCACGTTGGATGACGTCATTTGTTTTACGACTTCATTCCCTAATCATCAGTTATGACATCTGTTTAATTCGAATTAAATACGCTTATATAAATATATTTATAATAGATTAGAAGGATATACATATTTACTAATCTATGTTATGTTCTTCATCAAGGCGGGGTAAAAAACTTTTGGTAATGGGTACAAAAAATATTTAACTTGACAAATAACATTATTATGTGCATATATATGTACATTTTACATACATTATTACCACTTACACCATTTCTTTGATGTTTATCAATTAACTTTTATTAACTTAAGAAAGTCAAAGTCAGTTGGTACATCACTACAAGTAAGACGTGCTAAAGTAGAGGGGATCTATTCTCAGTTTCTTTATTGTTTTATTTTTAAGAAAAATTCTAAATTGTTGCAATTTCTGATAATAATATCTGGTAATTTCTAGTCAAGCAACTTTTAAGCAGTAGTCTTCTTATAGTAATTGTAATGATAATATAACTTGTGAGTAGACATTGCTGTGTATCTTTTGATACATATCTAAATAGAACTTGATTGGTTATATTTATAGTATTTAAAATGTTTATATTTAAGTTTAAATGTTTGTTGCAATTAAAACATTAGTTTAGTTAGTTAGGGTACTTTGTACCCATTTACCGTGCACGTCCAGAGATACTATTCGTCAGTTGTAAACGGTTAAAGAATTCCAAATCGCAAGCGAAATATACAAACAAGTGTGTAATGTAGTAGGTAGGAACTATTCTCATATATATTACCAAAATACATGTTCAATGTTACGGGTTCTTTACTTCAATTTGCAGAGAACAAGATTATAATTCTTATATAAAAATTAGCATAACTTTAGGTACAGAAATGCATCTTGGAGGGCAGTATAGTTTAGTTATGAGATCTCATCATCTTCATTAGCAATAAATAAAAAAATTGTTTATTACATGAATGTGATTGTGTAAGTATTGTATTTTAACCAAACATGTCAAAATGAACAAACCTAACAAGTATTCGCGTTAATAATTGCGAATAGGTAATTTAAGTCGTAATAAAGTTAACATTAGGCTTAATCAACAAAACCTTGGCAAAGCATCAGGAACGAAGCATGAAATGCCAATGCAATAGAGTATTTCAAAGAGAGGAAAGTATTACCAGTTCTACTGATTTCATTTATAATAATGCCTGAGTCACTCATTCGATCACTTTATGATAGCGAATGTCAGAGTGCATAGATGCTATTGCAAATTGCTTGGGTTATTCCACTATTAGGATAACGTAACGGATAATAAGCAACCGATGTAACTCTATGTGTGACCAAAGGCCGGGATGCGTTTATAACGGCACGTTAATTGTAATAACAATTTCAATGCCATAGAAATAAAATAGAATAAGTCCTACAATAAGAGGCGAGAGTAGTGGATATGCCAATTTTTACTTTTTAATGCTTCATAACCAAAGTGGTAAAACGTAACTCTGATAGCTAGGGCATGTATTATACTCAACTCAACTCAACTTTATTTATCTGTGATTACAGGTTGTAGATATAGATAGATATCAAATACAAAAAAAACAGCACTCTGCAATCCGCCAAGAACATGGAGACGGAAAAATAAAAACAAAATCATACACAATTGATAAAACCAATAACACTAAAACTGTCACAATAAGAAGATATTATATTATACTTAATATCGCACCTTTATTATTGATTAGAGATCGGTAAGATTTTATTATTGATTAGAGATCGTTGTTGTTATTTTGTATAAAATAAACTTTTCTTTAAGAAATACTCTGTCACTAACTAACTAATATGTCGTAACTTACAATACATTATGAAAGTGATCTGTGTCTGTGTAATTTATGTCTGAAAAATTAATGATTAGTTGGACTTTGTATAAATAAGTGCAGTCATCTTCCAAAATAGCTTAACGTTTACAGTTTCACAGAATATATACATATATAAGCACATATATCCTGTATTAAATGTGATGATGTCAAATCGATAAGTGATGAATCTAGAAGTTAAAGAAACCATTCAAAGATCCCACATGAGTCATTTAGGCGTAAAAATAGCATTAAAAATTTTAACAGCAGTTGGACTTCAGTGACACGCTTATAATAAGAATAAGTTAATTTAAATAAAACGCACGAATTAGCATGCAACAGCGTGTTTGGATCTTTCCATTGTTTTCGCTAAATGACATCAAAGTTGTGGCGGCGATGTGCACTTAGCATGAGAAATAAAAATATTCGTTTTTCTAAGAAATATTTATGTTTAACAGGTGAACTGGGATTGACGATGATGCGAGATTTAACGAAGTTTCTAATACGACTTTTCCTTCTAAAACAGTTTCTGGATAACTTATTTTATAACCTCGTTAGACATTGCGTAGAACGATCGAAGTAATGATAATTTACTCTCGAACCGTACCAAGATGTAAATTAAGAATTATTTCAACTTATTCTAATACATGCACCCATAAAGAGAAGGCCATCGTCAGCATCAATCTCGATTTGAAAGTCTCTCCTTATTTAGTACGTAAACGAACCCACATTGTTGGTATGAACATAATTTATTGTATCATTAATATTGCGAAATAAGATTATTAATTTCGTTTTTTACACACATGTATATTACAAAAAAATTTTTTTTAAGTTACTTTAATTCGAATGAGTTAAGATTTAGATTGAAAAAGTAGGCACGCACGGTACTTCACGCCTATTTCCCATTCGGGGTGGACAAAGTATCAAATCAAAACAAAACTCGATGTTACGTCTAACAACTTAATTGTATACCAAAGTAGGTATCTGGTATTATATACATACATATTCTCAAGCTGTATTCCTATAGGAGTTGTTAGACAGGATGAAGTGCCAAGTATCGTGGTCTCTATATATTTCTTTCGCTTCAACAACTTCCGTCACTCTCTTCACAAACTTTCGCCTGGGAATGAGTGTACTTTTGATATTTCTGTCACATAACGCTCTGGCTATTTGATCTTCGTAAGTCAGCTTTGTCTTCCTAGGCTTCTGCTACCACACTCACTTTACTCTGTAGATTTCCTCGTCAATCTTTCATTAGATACTCATTCTTACTATGTGCGCGAATCATTTAAGCAGTTTTCTTCATTTTTATAATAACACTGACATTCTTGCTTATCATACTGTGTATCTCCTCAATGCCTATTTTGTCCAAGAGGGTGACACCGCACATATTATTTTATCACAATATGTGATATTATAGATACATATGTGATATTATAGGTAGTAAAAAGGTATCACATAGTGACAGATTGTAAGCCTATCGTCTACATAAGATCCTAATTATATTACGACTACTGACTTATGACTACATGACCACCTTTTTAAAACTTTTTTCTAAGCATTATTTTCTTAATTTTTACAATAACATTGTCATCCAGCTTTGTCATACTATGTATCTCTTCGACGCTTATCTTATCTGCGAAGGTGAGACAAGGGGGACACGAGGGTGATACAACATCCTAATTTTATTATGAGTACTAACTATATGACTGCATTTTTAAAATGTTCATTAAAGATTTAAATATATTTAATGCTGAATATAATGTTTAGGAACATTTTAATATTATTATTTATTACACAATATCTTACATATATCAATATACCTAATTATTAAATAAATATAATGCATACATACTCATGCTATTTTATCGCAACATGGAACAGTGGGTACATGAAACAAAAAAATTATACACATAAATGGTTGATCAAGATTTTGAAGAAAACACGTCATCGATACATTTATATACATAAAGATAAACATAACAGTCGAATAAGGAAATATTATGATATTCTAAGAATTATTAAGAATTTTTTCATTACGCGTTATACGTGTATCATTGAATAATAACATTCTACAGCGGTTTACAGTTTACGTGATTGCCCCCGCTTCGCCTCCTCTTATGTAGATCACGAGGTTTTACGATGATCAATATTTATTTGAATGTTCGTTCGGAAGGACACCTGATTATTATATATTAGTTACGTGAAATATCTGACGACGTTGATCGTCACGTTGTCGCGCAAAAAGGGGTCGTTGAAAAAAGTAAAATTGATGGAAAGAGAGTAAAAAATCTGGGTGATATTAAAATAAACGAGACATACGAGGCACCGGCGCGGTGTTTGGGTTACAGTCACGTTCAAAACGGTAATGACAAATTCGCGACCATTGTTATTGTTGAGGATTTTTTCAACGTCCAAGGTTTTCATTTTGAGTAACAATGTGAACGTGCCAATAGCACATTTTATAGGAATTAATTATGCAAAAAATCAATAGTAAATAAAACAGTTGGCTGCGTCTCGGTTAAGCTTATTCGAGGTCGAAATTTAGATAAACATTCTTTAATATTCAATTAAATTTCTAGCTTTAGGTCAGAAGAGAAATCTATCGTGATGTGGTGAAGTTGCCCTCGAACCATGGCTGCGTGTAATTGCGATAAAGATACCGCAATTAAACGAAACTTGATGCAACGGTTATTAGCGGAGAGGCGTACGAAACAGGTGTAATTAAGGACCGCCATTGCTGTCCTACTAACAGTGTGTAGTACTGTGTAATATGTACGTATTAATTACAGAGTCACGAAGGTCCATTAGAGTCCTCATTAAGTGAATAATGCCTGTGTAAACAATCAAGTGATGGGGGAATCACGCGACGCTGACTTGCACAGCCGACCGCGCTCTTTCTTAACCGCTTTTGTATAACATTGTATTCGTTTTGGTTAGTGAAACGTGCTAAACTTGTAATTAGGAATAACGTACGGTTTATGTTTTCAAGCGTTTATGTATAGTTAGGCAATGTTCAATTATTCTTAAGTTACTTGGAAATAATTTAATTTAATTAGTGTATAACAGACACATTCACAAATTGAATGAATATTCTCAGATATGGCAGTTTGCGGTTCTTAATTCTCTCTCATTTTGCGAGAGTCATCTGATCATCAAAAGATTTATTTGCCTGTTAATGACGTTCACTAACAACATTTTTTTAGAGTTAACACATTACAGATGATTACAGTATATAACTTAAATAAATAAAGAAAAAACTTGACAATTTTGACTCTTGCCAGTGGACCAATTTATACGAGACGTTTTGATTTTAAAGATTCTGTTGCTATTTTTCATCAAGTATTAAGTTTCACGTATCTTCTTCACTCACACACACTCACACATACACGTCACTTTACAGTTACACATACTTTGAATATCGTATATCTTCTTTAGAATCTTACTCGACACAGTACCTAATTATACCATTAAAATAAAAAAAAACTTGTGTTATAACAATCGCGTTTCGAGTTTTTCTCAATTAAAGAACTAAATACCCGACTTTATTAACCTTCAGTCCCTAAGTATGATTTACCTAGTTACTGGAATTGGTAACACTAGTCTTAGATGTATCCATAAAGACATCGTCTCTTGTTGCGCATAGTTTGTATAGTAAACCTTTACAATCAACCAATTCATGTACCAATAGCACTTGTAGTAACATTGACTTTCGGAGATGACATAGTGATCATAGTCAGAGGTTTCAATGAAAACAAATTTCGTGTGCTGCAAAGCGTCTTCGATCGTTAGTACATGGTGTAGAGAAAATAAATTATTTATAGATCAATGCTGATAAAACAGTAATTGCACCGCTTACGAGGAAGCGATGCCTCGGTAGATAGGTTGCTCTGTGGTTAAACGGTGAATCGATACGTTTTTCCAGTGAAGTTGCCTAGGCGCCATAATTGACCAAATACTGACTGGAATAGCCTCCTTAACATTAGGTATTTTACAATTTTTTTTTGCACGAGCAGTGATAGAATGTATGTTAGACAATACGTGAATAAGAAGATTTGAATTAAAAATTATAGTTTTTTTAGTTCAATATAGATCTAAACAAACAAGGGTGTAAGATACGGAATTTAGGGAGAATATCAGTAAAAGGGGTTTGTATTTTTTGGAATACATCTCAATTTTCTAAGCTAACTAAACTTTTAGCAGTTAAAGTGATTGCTGTTGAATGTATGGATATTAATATCACAAAACTTTAGGTTAATCATGTATGGTTCAAGATCTAGGTATGGGATTCACATATTTTTTAATTAATGAGTCTATTTTGCATTAGCCATGACCCATGACATATTATGATGTATTTATATTTCTATATCAATATATAAAATTATGTAAAGTAAGCTGAATTAATAAATTTTGCACTTCATTTTTGGCTAAATAAATATATATTTAGTATTATTATGTATGTATTGTCAGCATCAAAAATAGTTACTTAAAACTCATAAAAAGCGTAACAGGATTACAGTATACATGTGACTAGATATGAAGTTTCAAATTATTTTGGTAAGTTTTGAAATAATTCCAATTGAAAAAAAATAGAAGTATTGTCGCCAGTTTTGGATAATGTGTCTCTGATTTTTATGTTACATTTTTATGAGAGTTCATTGCGAATAACTACTTTTGACGCTAATTGTACAGGCATTCTACAATCAAAAGCCTCAAGAGTAACACTAATTTGGATATGTTTACTCTCAGATTAGACACCGAACGGTTTGGGTAGTAAAAACAGACTTAACTTATTGATTATTGTATTTCGATAACATTTTAATATTAACATTTGCGCATATTTACAAACGTCATTAAATAAATACACTAAGTAACGTAAGTAAAGTTTATCTTCACCTTTTCTACAAGCAAAGCGGTAAATATCGAACTGCCTGTACCTACTTACAAAATGACCCATCACGTCGGCGATATTTGGTACGAAATTAAATGCAAGCGTCTTAATAATTACATGTTTGAAGGACTACAAGACAGTTATAACCCATTTGGATTGTTTAGTGTTGTGTAAATCTTTTTTGTATCGCGAACTTTGTCGATAAACAGGTTTAGTTGGGAATTCATGCTAGTCTGGGAGACAAGTGAAAGGTAGGAATATATCAGCCGTTTTTCTTCCAGCGTAAGTTGCGAAAATTGGTTGTTTATAATGAGAAATATTGTAATGGGATACCTTAGGACTTTAAAATTGGTAAAAATATCTAAAAAGCTATATATGCTATATATCCCATTAAAAAAATGTTTAGTATTCAATAAAATGTTACCACGTAATAAAAATACACTAACATTAAAAAATATGATGCTATAAAATGATTGTAGGTTATACCAATTAGTAATAATAATATACTAAAAAGTTTATGCTATTAAAATATAATTTTGTATTTATTCCAATGTCATTCGATCTTGACAACGAAGTCTGCTTGTATTTAATTTATGAATTAAATTATGATTTTAGTAAAAAAAAATTTATGTAGTGTTAATACTATTTTTTTAATGCTTAAAATTAGTAAATTTATAAGGTCGATGGGTTAGCAGCTTGTAAGCATATAGTTTCGCCTTGCCGTAATATGTAAGCAGAAATGTTAATAAAATTGGCTTGAAAAAATGTCTAACCTAATCAGGAAATGGCGTTTTTTCTCAGAAAAGTACTAAAAAAAACAAAAGAACCTATAATATATTTAAAAAAAATACAGAATTAATAAAGTAGTTTTTTCTCTTCCTCACTTTTCTGAAATTTTTAACATAGATGGTGTAGTGATTTTCAGCCTTGAACAGATGAAATTATGTACATACATTTACGTGATTTTTGTAGATTTTTAAGGTGTACTTCTGAAGTTGCTTATTGTAATAAATTCAATCATTTTAGTATTGCCAATGCTTTTGATTATTTTGTACATAATACAACCATACCTAGCACACTATTATTCAAGGTGGACAAAACATCAAAGCACAATGAAGTCGTACCTTGTATTTTCTTTCGGTAGTAAATATTTAGGCGTACAGTGGCATAACGCAGTGGCGGTCCGAAGAGGGGGTTCGTAGGGGTCATGATCCCCCTCAAATTGCCATGACACGCCAAATCGACTTACTTCTAATTAATTATTCATAATTATTTATGTAACTAATTGTCATTTGCTCAACTTAGACTCAAAGTATTTGGTTGCGACCGGGCCTGTCATAATGTGGGATAATTTTGTAATTTGTATTTACAACATTAAGATTCCAATACCTAAATGCTAGTGATCGAATAATCAGCAGTGCAGACTCGCGAATCATGAGGATACCATTGGATAACAAAGTATTATTGTAGGTAACGACATAGAAAAGGTGGATACTGTACGAATGTCTCATGCATGGATTTTATAAACGAAATCTAAAGGACATAATATGATACGTCGCGATGAATAATGATAATTATCTTCTGTCGCTCCCTCTACAGTCTATTACATCATTATATCCCTTTCGCTATGGGCCTATAATAAACAATATATGGATAAATAAGCCTTAGTACGTACTATCCATTAGTCGACTATACAATGTTCTAAAGTACCATTTGACCATTTCTATAGATTAATTTAATCGAAGCATGTGTTCATTGCAAATGTCAGGTTGAATCAAGCTGTAACTCTACTAGAAAGTAAACGGGGTGTTATTGAATCCGCGTCTTTAAAAGAACAGAAAATATTTCCAGTCCGCTCCGGATACATATATACATACATACATACATATATACATATCTTCAAGCCGTATTCCTAACGGGGTAGTCAACGAGGATCTTTCCCTGTATAACTTTTAACACGTATGTACATATCTTAACCCTATCTTCTTAACGGGGTAGATGGAGAAAAAGAACATCAATCAAAGCGGCCATATCACGTACACTTCTTTCGCTTTCTCAAACATTCACAATTTTTTATCAAAGTACGCGAATGCTTTGACGTTTCTGTCAGTTAGCTCGCGGGTTATTTAATTTTCATAAGTCAACCTTTGTCTTGTTTTCGCTATTAGATTTTTTTCATCGTTATAATTTTTACGAGTAAGCTGTTTATTATACTTATCTTACATAATATCTTAAGTCCCATTCCTGGTTTAGTCAATCTAGGAAACCGCACCTACTGCGAATAAACCTAGTTCTTTGCATAGCATCCAAAGTGCAAGGTTAATAGTTTCGTAGTAGTCTTTTTAGTTTAGTAGAAATTATAATTATAATAAAATGAAGTCCTTGTAATATACGTCTAATAATATTTTTGTTCATGAATCAATTTTAATGATTCATTTTGCGTCGGTTTTAGTATATCTCCAAGCTGGTCCCATTTGAGTTTCATCGGTATTGGATCTTCGACTACGAAGATACACCAAATAGCTCCTCAACGGTTTATATATTTTAATGATTCCTTTGTATTCCGTTCCAGAACTGATATTTATCTAGGACAATGTCACTCAAAAGGAAAATAAATAACTTTAAAAAAAATAAACGGAGTTCAAAATTAAAAACAATGAAAGTACAACATAATTATTATCATTTACTAATCAAAACTTAAGTTTAATAATAACTTATAAATGCAATACATACAAATATTTACACAATTAATAAACACAGTTACTGACGTCTGTGCCAAGCCGATTAATAGCAACAGATAGTTTACTAGTTCGGTAGGCTTTGGCACCAACTTTCACTGTTAAAATGTCAAATTTAATCTGTGTCGTATTCATAAAGTTATTTTTGTACTTGATATTTTATTAGTAAAGGATAATTATTTTGTAATTTATAGTGTATTTATTATGAAGTCGATTTAATTTTTTCAAAGTTCACGCACGTAGTTTCGCTTCGGTCATAGTTTCGGCAGGTTAGGTGCCGAAGGGGCCGAGTGGTGTGGGTGAGCCGCCACAGAGGGTGGACCAACAGGCGCTTATAGCTCCCATTAAGTGGAGCCTTAGCCTGCCACCTCAAGACCGCAGTGCGTAGACTTCATGTCTACACCCTTCTCGAGGTGACCCTGTTTCCACTGAACACTGCGGATCTAGACTGGAGAGTCGATAAACACTCCTGAGGGTGGTGCTTCGGCGGCGCCTTCAGTCACCGGGTCGGGGCCGATGAGGCTGCAGTGCCGAAAGAGCCTGGCCCGGACCGGGGGGGGATGTCCCCATTTATGGGGACAAGTTGTGTTCCCCGTCCTCTGCGTGAGGGCGGGGGTCAGATGTCGGGGTCACTTGCCCCTCTTTCAGGAAGGGTATTGTGGCCCCGGAGGTGGAAAGAAGGAAAACTTTTAAAAACCCGTGAGGATACACGTAAAAATCTGAGGTGGAGAAAAGGAAAACACGAAATGAAACCCGTGAGAAAGCACGTTAAAACCAGAGGTGGAGAGAAGGAAAACTCGAAATGAAACCCGTGAGACAACACGTTAAAATCAGAGGTGGGAAGAAGGAAAACTTGTAAAAACCCGTGAGTAAACACGTAAAAATCAGGGGGGCGTGCTGACGCCCCTGCCGTGGTGTAGGCGGGGTGCGGAAGCCGCCACTTCGGAGGCCTGGGGTGTCCTTCGGGGGAAGACGCCTCATCAATGGCCTCGGGATGGTGCGCGCGGTGTTCCCGCGCGCCTCCCAGAAGAGCGGGCAGGTAAAACTGCCCGCAAACGGAGGAGGGCCCGGCTCAGGCTGGGCATAGCCGCCGGGGTCGCGGCAGAATGCCAACGCGCTCCCGTTGCCCCGGCATCAAGGCTCTCGAGGAACACCGTCAGGTTTTAGTGGGTAGACTCGGACTAGCACCCTAATGTCGAGGAGTCCCACATACCCCCCTGCCACCCCCCTACGGCAGGACGGGATGCATAAAGCATTTCCTGACGCAAAAAAAAAAAAAAAGGTTAGGTGCCGCAACCGAACTAAATCGAAATTCCAAAGCGCCAATATTAGCCTAAACTTACACCGAATGTTCAGTCGTATATATTAAGAGAACGATGACTTTTATGTACAAATTTAGCAGGGTAAGTGTTGGGTAAACATTTAGAAAAAATAATATTTTTAGAGGAGTAAAGTATAACAACACTTACTTTAAATAGACGATATTGATGAAAATTTGAATTCGATAACATTAAATATTGTAATATTTTATCATCTAGTGTCACCATCTTGTTTAAGAAATGAATCATAACGAGTTATAGTAAAAACGTTCCCATTGTAAAAAAGAACATATTGCAAGACGTAATATCGAACTTGATTTTAAGGGCTCTTCACACAATATGCTGGTCTCATTATGAGGGCCCTTTGTCCTAAGAACCAGTTCTTTTATTTATCCCTCTTATTTAGCAAAGCAACGGTACGTACAATAAGTGTATCAAATCAAAATGTCCCCTAACTTCGTTTATTCATAACCTCTTCAAATGTAGTCACCCTTGAATTGCGACTTAACTTTAGTTTTTAATTAAAACAGATTGTATTTTAATATTATTATTTGAAATACCTAGTCACGGTCCAAGACAATACGACACGGTTGACCATTACAGATAAATAAAAAAAACTACGTAGGTATCAGGAAATGAAATAACAAATTAAATATTTATTTTATACTTATTAGTATTACTGTCAATTTTTTCATTTTATTTACAAATTGTTACAATAACAATCACTACCTTTTGATACTTAGTAAGTGTGTAACATTGTACTTACTTATCTACTCAATACAGCTATAGGTAGGTGGTATATTTAACAAGCCTACCCAAACTGGTAGACTGTCTATAGTTGCACTTTAATTTGGCATCGGCTTTAATAACTGTTAAATTTAATTACATCAATAGGTATTTATATATGTATTATAGGTATTTGTATTGTATTAATAAAGTTATACTCGAGTTTTGATTAGTAAAGGATATAGTTATTTTGTACATTTCGATGATTTTTTATAGTTGGTTTAATTTTTTCCTTAAAAGGTTTTTTATTTCTCCCTTTTCAGTAACCTTAACCTAAATAAATATCTAGGGTAAGTCTACAATAACCTTCTTTTATAATTCTGGAACGGACTGATATAGGAAAGAATCCATCAATATAAATAAAGTATACAGGCAGTTAGGATTATTTGGTGTATCTTCGAAATCTAAGCTCCAATATCGGTTAAATTTAAATAGGGCCTTGAAGGTATACTGGACCCAACGGTAAAAGAATCATTAAATCAGTTCATACCTAAACAAAAAAGTTATGCTCGAACATACATAAAAAAACAAAAAAATGTGTACAAACGAATTGAGAACCTCCTCCCTTTTTGAAGTCGGTTAAAAAGTTTCATTAGAAGTGGGTTTAAGTCTAATACTGTTTTTATAAGGCTTTTTATTGTTTTCGTAAAATTTACACGAGAAAACTTGTCTCAAATTAGTAATTTTTAAATACCTACATTTTATTAAAAAGTTAATAGATTTTTAGTTAATTGTATATCTACTTCGACTCCAACATCATCTTTCAGATATTTCACTATAATTGATTAAATGAAGGTAGTCAATAGTCATATCTTAAATTCAGAATATAATAAGCGACACACAGAAAACAATAAATAAAATCAAAGCACTCGTAATTCCCTATATCCTGTTTCTCTTAGACTCCAACTTCCTGATTGCATTAGGCGTAGAAATCGTTCAATCAGATAACAATCCCGGGTACGATGTACACTATTTAGCGCGACGCAATGGGCTCAATTAGGATGTGGCGGATATGCGGGCTTCTCTCCCTACTCGGTGACAGGGTTACTGAAATGTTGCTTTTGACCTAACGGCTATCTTAATTAATTGCAAAATGTTTTTTGGTATGAATAATAGCGAATATCAATAATTTATAAATTTAAGTCTTCACGCCATCTTCTATTCGGGGCTTACATAACGTCAAAGCGTAATGAAATCACTACCTGACACCAAAACTCAGTTCATATAATGTAACATTGTTAATTGAAATTTAATTATTATCGTAATCTTTCCGAAAGAGAAAAAACTGATTTATCGCCTCCGCGCACACTTAAATGCAAAAAATTTAAAAATCTCCCAGTACAAAAAATAATTCGGAACAAATTCCACCAAAGATAGCAACGAAGATTGTCGATAAATGCACTTTTCAAGTAAAAAAATCGTATAAAAGCAATTCATCCATTTGAGAGTGACGATGCCACAAACGAACAGACAGACAGTCAACAGTGTAAAACTTAAAACTCCCTTTTACGTGGGAGGTTAAAAACTAGTAACTTTAGTGGAATATGTATCATACTACTCACAAATTGGAAACAAGAATATCTTTTAGCTTGGAGATGTATTTCGACAATATGATCACTCGCCTTCTTAGCGCTTATCTATTGAAACAGGGTTTTCGAAAATTGCATCCGACAGCGTAAAAAAAAGAAAAAATAAGATAGAATAAGTGGATTCAAAAATTAGTGATTTAATTACAGTTACCTACAAAAATAAGTTTATTACAGGTCTCCGTTTACGATTAATGGGTATTTAAGTACAGATTAATCTATTGATATAGATAGGTCTATTACGTGAGCCCAGTGAGGGTTATATTTGTCTTGATTAATTTGGGAAATAATAACGCATTTAAAAATGAAGATCTCATAGAGGACATTGCGTAAAACGAGTGCCTATTTACAAATGTATGTACATCTTGAGTAGATATCATTTAACAAGAGTCCCAATTCTTGATACACATACGTCTAACGATCCATCAGTTTATTCTAATATATGTAGTAGATCATACAAGTCGAATAACGTCAAGACTTACCAACCAAAAGATACATAATGAATTAAGCAAATTCGTGAATTTAAATCTACTATCATCATTCATCATACTTATTTATAACAGGACGTATGTTGAATGTGTAATTCTTCTAGAATTCAGAATATTTGAAATTTTCCATTGTGAATACGTTTAGTATTGGCACAGATAATATTTCTTTCTAGTAATAAACATAACGCAAGTCACATGAAAAATTTTCAGAAGCACTACTGGACCTTATTCGGTGTGAATGTATGGTAGTTATTTGTTGTAAATATAGACCTCATGGAGTAATCACAGGGATTCATAGACATAGGATATGAAGTTTAATATTAAATGTGCCATATGCATGGAGTGTAATATGTTCACATGTAATTTGATAAATGAGGCAATACATTAAAATAATGTGTGACAAACAACAAGAACTTAACGATATTGAAAATGCAAGATGGCATGGATTGCTTTACGAATCAAATATTCAAAGTGACCTAATAAATCTCACATTCAATTTGAAGGTAATTTTAGATTTTGTACCTGTTTATATATGCAAGGAATATAAAGTACACTGGATCGTTGAAACGTATAATGGCGGCAGCTGTAGACAAGACAATCTGACTATCAAAGTGGGCAGTGGCAGGACGTGGCGACGCTAAAGATCTCCACTTTATATTCAATAACATTATGAAGTATGAACATCAACTCCCGATTATATGCTTATAATTTATGGAAGAACTCCAACTACCTACCCATTACAATCACTGTAAGCGAAAGTAATAAACAAATGTAATGAACTCTGCATTAAACACAAGCATTATTAGTTACTTTTTAATTACGAATGATCTGAAATTGATTTTGGAAATATACGGTGGTATAAATATATTGTAGAAATATTTTGTAAGTTACCATTTCAAAAATCAGTAAGTAAACGTTGTAATGGGATTAAATATCCATATTAGGAAAGAAACATGAATAAACGGAAAGTAACTGGTTTTACAGATTTAGGTGAAATTATAGAATTTAAAGTAAAAAGATTGATGTATCAATAAAAATTGATTAAGGAAAAGTAGTTCAATAATATCTTAAAAAAAATACAATATTAGAGAATAATTTTAGCATATGCTAAAAAAGTCATACATATATATGTATATACTTTTTTGACATATGCTAAAATTAACCTAACCTAACGTTAATATTTACAAATCTCAATACATATGTTGGTATCGCTTGGAAATTGGTTTTCGTCATAAATTAAGGAGTAAACGTTTAATGGCCTATTTACACTTGAAATTATGTTATACTCATATTTATTGGCGATGGGAAATTGTATCACAAAGGAGGATGTAACTCTATCATCTTTTATCCCTTAAAGAGAGTACGCAAGAGTTACTTATGATTATAATAACTCTTATATATGATTAATATGTAATTAAAACTGAAATTAATTATAATATCAGACAGTCAGAGTGAATATTACCTTGTTTACAACATATTCATAGCAGTAATGAAAAAATTGTAACAGCGCGGCACGAGTGCAGTCAACTCGAACCGCCGTGCTAGCTTTTTGATTTGGTGATGTATTTTATTTATAGTACTTAATTCAGATATACGTACAGATAAAGGTTTATATAAGTTGCCTCCTGAAAATATTCTAATTATGTTGTTAATTAATTACCTTATTGCACTTCGTGATCTGACAAGTGGTCTGCGCTACATGAAGACTCATCTATTTCTATAAATCACGTATAAAACTAACCACTAGGTTTGACAATTGAATAATACACTTACAGATTCCGTCGCAAATTTCATGAAACTCATGTTATCTTTGCAAAAATTTTCCACGAGTTCGCAGAAGAATAATTCTTTGTCACGAAGAGGTAGGCCACTCGAACGTAATTACCGCTAATCTCGAGTTATTTCTCTTTGTTAACGAAACGATTAAAATAATAATCACGATTCTAATAGACAATAATGAGACATTCTCTTCCCTGTTGTCGATAACTACGCGGCGTAACGATCAGGCGTCTACGCCAAGATTTAACATCATGCTTTAAACATGTCATAAGAGGTAAGCGTGTCGGTGATTTTCAACCTCACATTAGCATCAATAAATTTTTATTGTTAGTACAAACCCTGCAGTACTTTGGTAGAGTAATGAGTACGGTACAGTCGAAGTGTAATACACAAGGTATTTTGAAGACTTAGGTTTATAATAACTAAAAATAAGCGCAAGAATGGTTGAGCTCAGGTAACAAAAATAACAAAGTCTCGTGTTTTATTAAATAATTTAGCTTTTCACACACATGAAGTGGGCAGTATGTTTCCTGACGTCGTTCGGAGAAGACGTTACAGTGGGGCATGTAATTTCTAGTTGCTTTCGCAAATAGAGCTATTCAAGGCATTTATGCACCTAATACGTAATATCAGCTTCTTACAACATACACTGACACCAACGCGTTTGATCTTTGCAACAATCCGCAGAAAAAAGGTAGTTAATAATCACTAGTTAAAGTTCTCTCATGTACAGCAGGCAGCGGTCGCCACTATTTGCAAATGCGCAGGAGTCGACAGTTTACTTCTTTCTTTATCTTACGATACACCGAAGTATTTTTGTTCGTTATAACTATTTATTTAAGGCCAATTTCGACCAACCGGTCAAACCAAAATATAGTAAGCATTTATGGAAATATTTCTTTGACTACAAACCGCTGTTATGAACGGACGTTATTTAGATATTCACATACAATACAGTTCCAGCACTTGTAATTCTATTTATGATTATTGTGATGAGTAACTTACACAATTCTTCATTGCTGTAATCTGAAGTTTAATATTATACTAGTCTAAGGCATAAGATACTTCTATAGTATAATGCTCTTCTTGATTTATACTATTTCTGAAACTGATAAGTATTTTCGTTAGTATTTTTCTAGCGTTCATTAAATTTTATAGTTCCCTTCGGAAGTTTTATTATTTCTTCTTAATCATTTCTTTTCCAAACGATTCAACATTCAACGTTTTTTCACATACACATTGTTTTTTTAATTAAAATATTTTCCAGAAAAGTATTTCATTTACCAATTACAGATAACAAATGCATAAGTAAAACGAATTTTCTATTATAAATGCGACTTGGAACAACTTGCCCCAGAGACAGAACAAGTGAACAACCAGTCCTACGATGATAGAGCCAGTTATTCCTTATTTCATTCCGACATTCTGTATTATACCGTCTTTGAGTCAATAGTTCGTGAGATATGCGCTTCTAAAATCATAAAAAGTGTCCCCCTTCTTTTCTTGTAAACTGTATCTTTAAGACATACTGTGAATTAGTTATGAGTTATTTTTGCTGATGATTAATAATGAATATTGCGCATTCTGAAGCTCTTAACTGTCTGTGGTCCGACACGCACGTCGCCATTTTTACAAATCAGTGCTACATTCTAAGTTGTAATAAGTGATGTGTATTACGTACAGTTCGAATGCAAAATACTAAAGATGTCTTTTTAAGAAAATATAGTAAATAAATATAAATATTCCATTGTATTGTGATGTAAAGTGCTTTAAGTTATTTAATTAAAATGAATAAATAACAATTAGAATTACTTAAGTCTGCCAGTTTTCTCGGTTTAACAGTAGATAGTAAATTGCAGTGGGCGGACCATACCGGGGCATTGGCTAGTAAGCTCGGTTCCGCGATATATGCCATTAGACGCATTAGGGATTTGACGGATCTGGGTATACAACTAGGTTGGTGTACTTTGTATATAGTCATAGGCTAATGTCCTATGGCCTTTTGCTGTGAGGATCAGCGGTGCATATTAATTCCATTTTTATTTTCCAAAAAGAACGATACGTGCCATCTACAATATGAATTCACGAGAATCACAAAGAGATCGTTTTAAAGACATTGATGTACTCACCTTGCCGTCCTTATACATATATGAAATTATTAATATGTGTACGAGGAAAAATATAGATCTCTTTATTAAGAAAGGCAATATTGGTTGTATGCAAACCAGAGGTCGTGATAAATTGTTTATTCCAAAATTTAAATTACATAAGTTAAATATTTCCTTTTTAGGTAAATGCATTCGTTTTCATAATAAAGTTCTTCAAGAAAGCACTCAATTAACAGAAAATAGATTTAGAGTAGTTATAAAACGTACGTATACCTAGGCGAAAATGTGTGAAGAGAATGATGAGATTTGAGGAAGCGAAGGTAGCGTGTAAGGACCGCGACTCCTGGCGCTCCGTCCTCTGAATACCCCGTTGGGGATACGGCATATGTTATGATATGTTTTATGTTTATAAAACGTACATTGATTAGACAATCGTAATATAGAATAAACGATTTCGTTGATGATAAAACAATCAAACATCAACAATCAACAAACAAAGTCTAGAAATGATCTTCTCTGCACATGCATTTTCTAGATCTCTGAACATTGTATTTTAATAAACCTTTTGTAAAATGATGTTGAAAAAATAATACCTGACTGAGTTTCTTGTTGGTTCTTCTCAGTGTCCAGGGTTTCTCTTTGAATCGAACTAAAGTAGATTTGACGTTTAAAAATACCTAGTAATTGGGTTTACTTGAATAAACTGATTGACTTGACTTGAAAAGACATTGAAATGACTTTGACTTTAACTAATGTTGTTTAATAGTGTGTCACAGAATAAACGTTTTTACATCTATTACATATAAAGATATGACATAAACATATGAAATATTTGTAATTAAAAGCGTAATGTTTAAAGATTTCCTTTCTTTCATGTTTCTTTTGAGAGTTACATTTTATTAGTGTGTTGCTTACCTACCTACCTACTTTTGAAAGCAGATTTGCACAACAGTTTGGCACGCCATTGTAATGATTATGGACATCACGGTTAGCGAAATACAATCTAATTTACAATATTACATCTAAAGCAATTCAATGGAATAAATTTATGAACTAAGTAACTTGCATGTTATTTATGTATTTGAAGAAATTTAGTTTTATGGTATTATTCGTTTAGAAAATTGAACGCGTCGGAGAACAATTTCATAAATTGAAACATGACTACAGGCACAATGCTCGTTTTTTCCTCTCTGCTCGCCCCTCATTGAAGCCGGTGATTGAACCTCTAATTGGCAATGAGAGTTGTCATCGGTTACGCTGTTAGAATCGCGACAGAGTCACGACATCTTAAATCTTTGTTACCTACCTAGTTAGGCCATAATTTTAACAAGTGAAGCTTAGGAAAGTATAGTCATACCCATATTTTTATTTTTAAAACGACAAATGTCATAAATTTGTCTGGAATCTATAGGTCCATAATAGAAATACTTAATGTATTTTGCTAAGTTTCGAGATTATTAAAAACACTTCACGAGTTACGACTAACAGGGATAAAGTTGATTTTAAAAGTTTTGGAGTACTTTCGTCAATAAAGTGGCACGTGTAAAATGGAAGGTAGTTATCTTTTATTGGAACTGGTTTCGTTCCATGAAAAAAATATCAATTTCTTTACAGAGTTTAACAAACATTTGCGATAAATCATGTATTATAATAAAGAAACTTTATAATTTAAATAAATAAACCAGTTATCGACAATACAAGAATGCGATGTTTCTATAACGGAACGCAAATTTAGACATCAGAATGTCGCACACAATTCGTTAGCGCTGTTTCTTTGTTTCTATTTGCCCACAGAACGGCGACCGTTGTAAATTACCATATTTTTAGTAAAATTGACACTTGCCCATTACCGGTCGGGCACCGCGGCGTTCAACGCTCTCAAACCATCCGGATCTAATTACGAGTGTCATTAACATCGCGGAGACGGCACGTCCGCCTAGGAAATGGAATCGAATCATTAGTAGTTTGATTACAAAAAAGGCTTAATAGAAATATAATAACGCTGGACGGAGAAGAAATTGTAAAAAGATTGTAGAGCGATCCAATAATTGGCGGTTATTTGTCGATACGGTTTGGAGCGGGTAATGGGTTGGGACGCCTCGACGTGACTCCGGAGCCTCCCCCCTTTCCCCACTCTAACGCGTTACATACAATTTAGCAGAATTTGCGCTCGATCTCTATGATAAATATATAATAATAAACTTTGTATGTAGAGCTACATGCCTGTAAAGGAAGTCATTTCTTGCTGTTGCTTTCAACGAGTCTGTGATATTTTACATCAGCTAATTTTAAAATAGTCATATAAGAATCAGAAGGAATAGGTGCCCCTTATCTTCGTAACCGTTGGACTCAAAACTAAAAAGTTGAAGTTATCTAGAAAATTAAAAATCCTAGGTTTTACAATGCTCCGGAAATTAATTTCATACTTAAACTTATCAATTTGTAATTGTAGCAAGGAATCCTCTGCGCGCGAGTTATACTAGCACTCGACAAAATACGACCTGTTTCAATCTCATTTGCCGAAGAGTGAAACAATGTTTTTGAGTAATATTATAATGATTATTTCGAAATAAAACTACGTTGACATGAAGTAAATAAAATGTCTTCGTTGTAAGTAACTAAGTAATTCATAATAACATGTAATTATTTTAAGTATTTTAAAATATATTGAAAGGAAGAGAGAGAGAGAGAGAGAGAGAGAGCAGAGCACATAACAATTTTAGAAATATTATTTTTAAAACGTCGATGAATGAGAATTGATGAGTTCCACAGATATAAAGCCTAAAGTTTGCTTGGTGGAATGATCTATGCTGGGAGTTATTCTAAAAGCACTGATCCGGCTGAGAATTATTGTAGGTAGTCACGTAATTTAAAGAATAAACAAGCTGAAGATGCAGTAGCAGCAGTGGTCAAGAAACCGATAACCAACGAGGTAAACGAATGACGACAATGGAGATCGGTTTTAAGAATACCTACATAGTGTAGAGTGTAGACTGTCTTAAAGTGACACGAAGCGATGGTTTATGCAAGGCAGTTGGGATTCATGCAGTTGGAAGATCAGGTAAAGGATCTGCTTTGAGAGAGAGTGGAATAACACAAGCAAGGAACGATGATCAAGAACATATCATTGATTACTTTGAATTTATTCTTTTAAGTTTATTTCCTCAAAAGTATTCTTTACTACATATTTTTTTTGACTAGTAGTTCTCACCTTAATATTTATGTCCCTGACAGTTGGCAATTGTAACATTTGTAGTAAGTGGTGGCAGAACTGATATTCAAAAGTCGACTTTTGACTTTGAAGAGTAATTTAGAAAGTTAAAAAGAAATTATTTAGGATTCCCCGCGTGAGATCAATGAAAATTGATATTTGAACGACACGATTACATCAAAATATTACGAACTGAAAAATATATAACACGTAACTCTGTGTGCTTCTTTTTTTAATATCTTGTCGAAAATACATATTTAATTTACGTGTTTATTTGGAGCAAATTGTGTTTTTAATTCGGGATTTAAAGAGATACCGCATACGATGACTACAAGAAAACTGCAACTAGAGTCCACCAAAGTCCACACTCGACTTCTAAAATGAACACCGGTCTTCGGACAAATGCTTGCCTGAAACGACTTATTTGATATTTTTGCTGTTTATTCAAATAAAAGGCTGTGACAGACAGACACACTAACACCGAGGTAATTACATAACAGTTTCTTTTTTCCAATTTTTATTTCTAATGAATTCTATATTAAAAGAAAATTATAAATACAACAGTTCTTTTAATTTTTTTGTATTCGCTTACTACGGGTTTTTAATTTACAATGGATAATATTTTATTAATTTCACACTAATTATCTATGATAACTTGAAACGCATTTTGGACTGAAATGCGCGGTCTGCAGTCGGATTTTTTAAACGTAATTTTTGCATTCAAGGACTAGTTAATTTATAAGTTAACTTCTAATGGTCAGTTTGGTTCGACAGGTAGAGAGCACTAGAGGGCCGGTTCGTAACGCCGGCGTCAAAATTTTTGTTACTAATGAAATTCACGTGGTATTTTCTAACCAAGTCAATGCGATCTGGTTCAGATTTAGTGATGAATGTCAAATATCTTAGTAATTATGAACTTGCTCTGAATTGGTATATAGTTACGTTTTAAGGCTGGGTCACACCGGGTATTCGGTATGATGGTTAATATTTTCATTTATTACATAATTTACAAGTCCTATTGCTTTCTGCATGTATTAAGTACATCTATTATTTGTATTCATATAATTAGCATAAATTTAACGTTTTTATTTTTATTTTGCAAAGATAAGTACATTATATCGATTCTTTAATTTTGTACACACTAGTAGGCAATTCCGTTGCAATTGCAATGGGAACTTTACGGTATTATTGAAGCTATAGATATGTGTAACCGTATAATGATGTCCACTTTATGACACATTAAATAAGGACTAGATTTGAAGTCTTGAATTTTTATAAAATAGCTGTGGATTTTTTTTTTGTAATTTATACTACCTTATGTGACAAAATAAATAAATAATTATTGTAATAGTAGTAGCTTGATAACTAATTCATTACTTTTAAGTCAGTAATTTTTGAGATACATATTAAAGATTTGATTGTAAACAGTTATTTACAATAAAAGTTTACCTCCATAAGTATTAATCCTTCAGCTACCTGAGAAATACATTACATTGTTTGACAGGCGCTTTGAATACGTATATTACACGCATTTTGTACCTATCCTGATGTCTTTCTAGAAAATGATTCTTAGAGTGCTAAAAATTACGACAGGGTTTTTTGGATCTAGAGATGAACATCAGTCTTATTTATAAACTAGTGAAGTTAGCAACAAAAGTTTGGCTCAAACAGGTACTAACAGTACTAAGAAATAGAAGATATAAGATATTCATTTATTAATTGTATATATAATTTTATTGAAATTCATGATCCCTACCACCACACAATGAGCATAGGGAAATCTGAAAATCTGTAGGACTTCTATTCTGCTCTGAAATATATCACTGTGTTAGACGCTAATATGTACATACTTTAATGTAAAATCTCGATGTGCCCAAGAATTGAATCCAGAACGCTTGGAAAGAAGACTATACATTAAGCACAGCACTAATTGGCCAGTCAAAATATGTCCAATCAATATCAAAAACTTGTACCTATTTAGTGGTAAATTTACGTGAGATATTATAGGAGTAATGGCTGTTTTCACCAATTAATCTTGAACTATCTCTTTAGTAAGAAGTTCTAAGTGTACAGCATCGCTTAATTTACCCCACTGATTTTTTATTCCTTAAATGTCTTGGATATTTGTAAAAATAATAGAAAATAGCTTATGATATTTTTTTATTATTATTTTTATAACGTAGTCTACCATTACATCAGTTAATGTAATAAATATTATGATTGCAAAAAATGCGTATTAAAATGATTTACCTACCGTGAATTTCACAATTAAAGTACGTTTGTGGCGACTATTTATCTGCAACTGTGACGGTTGTTTGCAAAATTTGCGTAAAACTGCTGCCATTCAGATCCATTTATTTTCGTGTGTTTTTTTGCTATTTGGCAATGGTTTTTGGATTTTTTCTGAATCTTAATCGACTGTCGTACGAGCGTGAAGATTTGTATAGATGTGGTATTCTACTGGCCTTTCGTGATAACCTGGCTCCAGTTCTTTTTTGTTAAAAACATTATTTACATGAGTACGTGCTAGTTTGACTTGAACTTGAAATCGATTTTTTTATATTTGGTGGTTTATAATGAAATATTACTATTCGTCAAGGAATACCAACAACACTAGGTCTCCTTACTATTTTACGTTCACAAAATTGTATGAGTATGACACATTTACAAGAGTGAACATTTTAAAAGTACCTATCCTATTGTTCATTTCAGGTAAGGTTAATTATTTGTAAAACCATTTTTTTGTTGTACTTATCGTACGTACCGTTTTATTTAAAAGAAGTTTCTAAACAAAGACTTTGTAAGTAATGTGCTTTTTGCTTAGCCTGTTACTTAGTAATATCTATAGTTTGTTTGCATGGAATTCGAAACTAAAACATGACATGACATGACAAACAACTTCCAATCATACAGATTTCATCACACATTTGCGGCGGGTTATACGAGTCTTTTAACTTTTCTATCGGCTGACACTCATAGATACATTAAAATAATAGACCTATACTTCGAAAAGAAAGCAACCAAAATAAGTCAGCCGCATTTGTAAACAACAAACAATATGTCGCCAGATGCACCAAATAAGTCGCTGGGCCGCCATTTTTGAAATCATGAGCGATGAATGATGCGACGATCAAACGCCGCAAAATATTTCATTAAATGTTCAAATAAATCGTGTTTATTTTTGAATTTACATGCTTCATTTTAAGTAATTTATTCCGTATTTTACACTAAAATAGTTTTTTACATAATACATTTGCTCACGCTGTTTCCGTTACGGGGTAGTCAGAGAGGATGGAGCGCCAAGCATCGCGGTCCTTACATACATACTTCTTTCGCCTTCTCGAATTTCATCTTTCTCTTCACACTTTCGGCAAGTCATGCCTGTGATTTTTGGTTCTTTGATTTACATAATTCAAAGTCAGTCAAATTAATTTATTCAAGTAAATACAATTATAAGATGTTTTTGAATGTCAAATCTACTTTAGTTCGATAAAACTGGACACTGAGAAGAACCGACAAGAAACTCGGTCAGGTATGATTTTTTCAACATCATTTCACAAAAGGTTTATTAAAGATACAATATACATAAAGCCGGTAAATGCATGCGCACTGTGCATGCAGAAAAGATCATTTCCAGAGTTAAGTTTTGTCTTCAACGAAATCGTTTATTTTATAGTATGATTGCCTAATCAATATACGTTTTAGAACAAATCTAAATCTATTTTCTGTCAATTGACTAAGAACTTTAGTAAGTCAGGCTTGGTCTTTGTTAACTTCTGTGAGCTTCACTCACTTTCGCTCTGTGAATTTCTTTCTTTGTGCTCGAACCATTTCTTTTTTCACGTTTTAACCGGCTTGAAATAAAAGAGGTTCTCAATCTCTCTTCTTTATGTATGTTCGAGCATAATTTCTTTGTTTATTGTTTACTGGCTTCGATATAACTAAGGTAGTTTTATTTTAATTTCATTGCTATTGGACCTTGGACTTCGAAAATACATCGAATATTCCTAACAGTTTATATAATATTTTGATGATTCTTTTATATAGTCTGTTCCAGAATTGGTCAGAAGTTAGTTGTAAGCCTACTCTAGATATTTAAATGGGCCAAGCTCGCTTAAAAGGAAAAATAAATAACTTAAAAAATAAATTAAACTGACTTGAAAATAAAAATTGTAAACAGTACGAAATAATTATCCTTTACTAATCAAAACTCAAGTACAAAAATAACTTAATAAATGCGATACAAGCACCTATTTAATTAAATTTGAAAAATATTGTAGTAAATAATAATAATAATAATAAATAATAATGAATACTCCAGACAATTACACAGATTGTGTAACCCCAAACTAAGCAGCAAGCTTGTACTATGGGTACCACGCAACGAACTCTGGGGGAGTTCCCAGTAACATCCACACTCCAAGCCAATTTAGTAAAGTTCGTTTCCTAAATTGACCTGACCGAGGATAGAACCCGGGACACTAGCTTTGGAAAGCAGATGCATATGCCACTGCGTCAACGGGCCAGTCAACCCAATAAACAAGAACAGAAAATCTACTAGTTTGGTAGCTTTGGCACCGACTTCAGTTAATTGTCTTTATTTTTGTGTAGATTTTTATATCTATTATATTATTTATGTACTTCAGTTTTGATTAGTAAAGGACAATTATTTTGTACTTTTTAGTGTTTCGATTTTAAAGTCAGTTTAATTTTTTTCTTAAAAGTTACAAATAACCATTCAAATTTGCTATATTGCGTATCTCTTCATTATTTATTTTGTCCGCGAGGGTGACATCGTACATACTTCTGAGAGATCACATTACCATCATGCATCTATCTTACTTTCACTCGATTTCAATCATATCTAGGCCTCACTATCGTACAATGAATTTAACACCAACCTATACTAAATACTAGGTGCTTTCCTCGTTCGCTGAATGGTACCTATATAACCGAGCTTAGTGCTCACTTTAAGATCACCAATTAATGCAATTCTAGAGTAGATATTTTCTTAATTTATTTGTATGTATTACACTTTGTACAACCACTATTAAATAATATAATTTGTTTTTTATCTTTTTTATGGCGGAGGGGGCAACGGCCTGACAGAAAGTGATCATCGCCGACCATGGATACCCGCAACGATTTATTTATTTAATGGAATTATACGCAGGATGACAGGCTTGCATGACATTGTTATTGAAAAAATGAAGAAAGGCATGCTAAGAAGGTTCGGGCACATGGAAAGAATGAGTGATGAAAGACTGACGAAAAAAATGTATAGAGCGAAAGTGAGTGGTAAAAGAGGCCAAGGAAGACCAAGGCTGACATATGAAGATCAAATAGCTAGAGTGTTAACCGACGGAAATGTCAAAAGCACTCGCATACTTAGGCGAAAATGTGTGAGGAGAATGATGAGATTTGAGTAAGCGAAAGAAGTATGTAAGGACCGCGACGCTTGGCGCTTCGTCCTCTCTTACTACCTCGTTGGGGATACGGCGTGAAGATATGTATATGTATGTATGTATGTAATAAAGAAATAACACATAAGTATTGACAATAGTTGAAAGGGATTTCTACTACATGTATTTTCAATCGATGTTTGAAAAATTATTCGTCCCGATTCGGTGCTAATGTAAAGCAAAGCTAATGTAAAGATGAGAAAAGCCATACACGGGTAAAAAAAATAATAAAACAAACAGAGCAATTAAGGTTATTTATTTTACTTAGTTTGGTAACTTCGCCCTTCGAACGTCATGATATCGTTTTTATTATAAAAAATCTTTTGTAGTTTAACAAAAAGCGTTGTTTTCTAGCAAGCACGTCCTATAGATGCCTACATTGTGTTATACAATCAAATAATTAGTTGGTTCGGTAACGGGAGGTTTTTTTATCAACATTAGTCTTTGTGTATACGTAATTTAATATTTTTTGTAATGAACTCTCGAGTCGGTGAGTGGGAGATTGTAAAAAAATCATGCGTATTGTTCGTAAATCACGGAAAACGTTCAATAAGTGATATCGTTTACATGCAACTAGGATATTTTTTGTCAAAACTGATATTTTATACTACTAATAGCTAACGCGCATAGTAATAGAGATAAGAGCTTTAAAATTTTGTTATATAAAAAAGAATTATTGACATTGGTACTTCCACAGCAAAGTTCTAATTAAAAAAATGACTAGATAAATTGTAGCAACATTACCAAATTTAGTCAGATAATTAACTTTCATGTTACGATGTGAAGAAGCGATAAGGGCGCGTTTATTTGACACGAGTTTCTTCGCGCCGAAACAACGCGGGCGCCGCGTAGTCGATTAGCGGACGCCGCAAAATAAAGGTGTTTTTTTTAAATGGGAATCCGAATCTATAAGAGATACAGGGAAACTGTCTTAGGAACCATTTGGTCTTTTTTGTGATAACAATTTTTGCATTTTAAATTTTTGGTTGTGTGAGATTTTCATAAAAATTAGTAAAATTTAAAAAATTTTTTTTAACGCTGATCGACTCAGTTTTATATAAGCATCATTTCATTCCATCGGAGGAAAAGAATCTGGACAGAAGAAGTTGGTCAAATTTAATAAAATATTTTTTCATACAATATCACGCTTATCCAAAAAATTTGCAATGCCAAAATTGTTTTCACAAAAGGGACCGAATGGTCCCTGAAACGGTTTCTTTGTATATTCTATGGATTGAGATTTCTCCACACTGTCCCAGTTAAAAAAACACTGTACATATTTACATATCTAAACTTACGTCAAGTGCAAGTAACTTCACTGTGTCTGGAGTGGCCAGAGAGGAATGGAATGTGATGGTGGGATAGTTTCAGTACGTGCGGTAACTGCGAACGACTGCGCGGAGACTGGCGTGGACTTATTAAAAGCGAATGTAAACACTATTCACTAGGCAACAACGTTCGAATTTCTGGGAATTCTGGAACTGGGAACTATGAAACCGTGCGGTCGCCTCGCGGTTGGGTAGTTCCCAGAAATTCGAACGTTGTTACCTAATAAATAGAGTTTACATTCGGTTGTAATAAATACCCGAGAATGTTAACCGCGCGGTCGCAAGACAATTTTCGCGTCGTCTGTCTGCGCTGTGAAGGTAGTTGCTACGTTCACCCTCACTTGGGGCGCTTAAATCCTAAGATATGCAACTATTAATTTACGGACAAGTTGGTATAATAGAAAATCGGATCACTTATAATGCAAGTATACAAAAATTTAGAGCCTAGATAAGCTAAATCTGTATTAGATACATACATAATATATATATCTACATTATAAAATTAGATACGTAAAGTACGTAAAATTGTTTTACTTCCGGTTTCATTACGATTTCTTTTTTAAGTGTCATGACAACATTAGAATTGACATCCGGTATACAGATATTGTTATAAACAGTGGTAGGTAAGTATATCACAATGTTATCAGTATCACATTTGATTTCAGTCTCCACTTAGAGGTTATTGTTATAGTGGAACGCGATGAACTCGAAATTTTACAAAGATCCATAGAAATATATGCGTGAAAGATTAGTTTTGGTTTTGCCGCGGTTAGGTAAAAGTTCCTATTTATTTTTTCGTAACCATTTCTTGCCTATAAATATTAGGATGCTGTCATAGTACTGCGATGGCGAACCAATGGCACACGTGCCATTGATGGCATGTGACAAAATAATTGGGGCACGGCTGTAATTAAAGGATTTAGGTACCTAATCGAAGTAATTTATCTTTTCAAATACTTTTGTTGTTTTTTTCATTAATCGCTAAGTCAAGATTGTTTGATGGCACGTCATGGCCTCGTTAAATATTTCTTTAGAAAAAATAGCACATAAAGGTTTGCCATCTCTGTCATAGTAGAATGTGTAAGGGAAAATATTCATGTCCATGTGTTTCATATAACTACTCGCATTCTAGCAAATAAAACAATAATATTTTTATTAAAGACGTTAGTTCAATGGGCAGTAACTAGGAGGCAGTTAGCATAAGAACGAAATATGAAATAATATATACTCAGGAATCTATGAAATAATAAATGATAAAAATCTTAGGTTAGTTCCCAGATTAGTATACTTGTCTTTAGGCGTTTTACTGTGGGTCAATATTAGGTACTATTTGGAATTTTATCTTAATTTAACAATAGCATAACAGCACTGGCACAATAAGATAAGTGATTTGGTGGCATGGAGAGCCGTGGTCGTGATAAAATGTACCTATAGGTACCTAAAACAAAATCCTTCATGGAAGCCCCTAATTGACGAGAGAAAAAAAAAGTATTACTTACGTACTGTTTAAAAAAACATACTTTAGAGACAAAATTTTTGTATTAAATAGGAAATGCAGTCTGAGAATAGTTCTCTGTTACTTGTGTATTTTTGGTCTATGAAAGAACGTTATGTCTAAATTCTATTGTACGACGAAATTGAAAGAATGACAGGTATTTGAAACCTTTCTTGCCAGTTCTTCTCAGTGCAGGTTTTTTCCGAAACGGTGTGAGATTCGACATTAAATTACTTGATTTAAATGGAATTAGGTATTGAACAACGACAAATTATAAAAATGTAAATCAAGTTAGTACAAGTAGGCTATGAGCTATTAAAACACCTTTAAAAAGAAATTTTATAATTGACTAGCGGTCCATCCTGACTTCGCCCGGGTTGAATACGTAATATATAGTCTCTGTCCATCTGGAATAATGTACCTTTCAAATGGTGAAAGCAAGTTTCAAATAGGTGTAAAGGTACCTGAGATTACCCTCCACATATAAACAAACTTACAAAATTCGCTCTCTCTCTCTATAATATTAGTGTAGATATAGATTATAAAATAGTGTAGAAAATCCATACCGTTTAGTCTTCTTGTAAAAATAAATAAATTATTAATAAGAAAAAGTAACAAAAATAAACCCAACTAATGAATATAATTTCAATTTCATATAGGTACCTAAAACAATTCGAAATGGTGAAAACATTTATTATTTTTAGGGTTTCTCACCTTATAAGGATAAAAAAAAATGAACAGTGCATTTGTCTGTCAGTTACAGTCGATTATCTTCGAAACTATATGACGAACGTACTTGAAATTTGGCACACATAGGTATATAATATCTTGTTAACAAACATGTCGCACAATTCGTTGCCTAAAATAATAAAATGGATTCTATAGACTCATGTGCTAATTTGCGGAAATCCATTTCAGGTGATGAATTCTTATAATATTTACCAGCACGAAATTCGATGCTAGTTAGCTGACCAGTCTATTCGCTGGAATATCCTGAGGAAGCTTCGTTGAGAGGCGAAACACGAGTCGATTAGTTTGGAATTTCGGGCGGAAAAGTTAAAAATTAGGTATTCATCTTATAATAAATAGGATTTTTAACAAATAAGTACATGCATTAATATTCTTACAATATGTAGCTAATGGAGCGGGCGGGAATATCTAAAGGTAGTAAATATTTTAATTTTATAATTATAATTCCTTTATGTGCGGAATCCTTTATGTGCAAGTTAAATTTGCACTTGAATGATTTTTTACTTTAAATACTTACTAATTGCTCTTGATTATACATTATAAAGAAATTAATTCTTTATTGTGTTGAGTAAAATTCTATTTTGAATAAGATCAGTTTCGTAATAAAGGTGTGATATGTACTACTTAACGTTTTGAAATAATCATAGGAGAATACAAAATGCGGTAAATTAGGTACTTGAACTTGATTTGAGCATTTCCCTTCCCTTATAGTATAGAGACTTCTATATCTAGAACATTAATTTAAAGTCTCGGTTAAAGTTTACTCGAAAAATATAATGAAAGCCGTGTCAATGAAATAAAGTTAGGTTTACGACTATATGAATATCGTACGGAACCTGTCAAGCCAAATTCGCACTTGACCGATTTCTTTCACTTTATACACTTAATAAGTGCTTCTGATTACATTATGAAGAAATTATTACCTTATTGCGTCGATTAAAATATGTTGGATATTACCCACCGTATCTACTTATCATTTATCATATAGGTATAATGACATTAGCGGAATATTTGCGTGCCGTCACGATCTCCATCAATTTAAAAAAAAGTAACCGTCAATGCAACATTCCTAGTTTATAAATAGAACAACTACAGAGTAATTTATTGCGCCACCCATGAAGGTATTTCGAAATTTTTCTTTGTCCTATTCCGTTATTTGTAAACACAATTACAAGATTCTCTGTTTTAACTTAGAAGAATACCTACACATCTTTTTTTTTAAATACTGTCTACCCTAAGCTCACCTGCAGATATACAAATAAAAAAAATTTTAACATTTCTTTGTCAATTGCTTAGTGTAGATATATACAGCGACAAAAAAACAAATAATAACATAAAACTTAGGAAAAAGGAACCAAGGAAACTAAAAAAAAAATAACATAACTCAATAATATAAATATTATTTATTCAACGAATTTGCGAATAAAATTAATGTATTAATTATTACTATTTTACAAGTTTTGTTTTTTTAATGTCGAGTCGAGCAATGCAATGTCCACTATAACGTAAAAGACAAATTTTCACGTAACTATAATACAAGAAATAAAATAGTAATAATAAAATTAAATACTTAACAAAAATAAATACAAACATACCAAAAAAAAATTAACGAAATAAAATAACGATATTTATAGCGATATGCAAATATAGTAATAAATGTATAGCGAATCTGGTAAACAGTGTTTCTTTAACATGGTGCATTATATTTGCATCTCAAAGACTAGCACAGACGTATCAAGACTTGGCGAGGCAGGAAGCAAAAATTTCTATATAGAAATGGGCGCACTTAACGATAACACCCGCGGCGCGTGCGTGTACGCATTCGTATAAAGCTACGCACGCGCAGACCCCTTTTGTTCACGGAACTTTTGAATTTGAAGAAAATATTTGCATATCGCCTAACCCCCCAAATTTGAAAGTATATTAACGGATGAATAAAAAATATGAGTGGTCAAACCCTCGCGTTATGTAACCAGCACAATATAACATGTGGATTTTGTAGTTATGTGTGTATTTACTTTTGTTTCTGAGGCTCGCGCATTATCACGAACTTCAAATAAATTTTCAAAATGATATCACAATTTAAGATGCCTCTACAAAAAAAAACAATAGTCACATTTATATAATGATTCTAATCTAAGAGTAACTAAAGTATACTTTTACAGGTTTTAACTTATGTACAGTGTATTTTGATATAGTAGTAATTTACAACATAACTATATTTAAGGCATCTTATTAAATCATTACTATCATTAAAGGCATTTATTTATTTATTAAATTTGGTTTCTATTAGAAATTTAATATAACAGTAATAGGAATAATTCCTTAGAAACCTAGTTCACGCATCTCTGTGTAGTGTTGGTAATAGTATCAATTAAATACATATACATACTACACCTACGCATAACAAAGGTAATAAAAATAAACAACGCTGAAGAAACTGTACTGTCTCGTGCTCTTAAATAATTGATTATTCATGTATAGCGAAATGCATATGCGCCAGATCGGTGTCATTAGATATACAACGTCCTTCAGGCTACTATTGTTGCGTTTAGTTAGCATTTGAATAGTGTCGTTGTTGAGCGAGCCGCCCACCGGGCTGAGGCCCGCCTCTCGCGGCCGCGTTGACAACCGCCGATAGTCGTCACACCGGCGCGGCCGCCGCCACCCAAGAGAGCTCTCGACGATACACATGGGGAACTTTTATAATTTAGCGTTGAACGATTTTACCGTCACGATATTACTGTCCACGATACAATAGGTAAGCAAAATGTTGTGTCGTGCAAAGAGACGCTTTTTCGTCGACGATAACATCCACGGCAGGAAGATATCGTAGATGGAAATTTAAAAGCGTATTAAGGCGTATTGGTACAACTCATGGAACACTCGAACCTATAGAGACAAAATATCGGACCATCTTATTCACCAATGCTCAGTTCATTTACTATAACAAATATCAATTCTCGCTTGCATTAAGCAGTAGGTACATAACCAATACTGGACCTGTGTACATCTCTGTATATTGCGACATATATTTAAATATTTATGTAATGGCTTATTGTTCTATTCGGTGGTGTGGCAAAAACGGCAAAAAATCAAACTATAAAGCAGAACGCAGTAACGGCAACAGTGTTTAGACGTAAATTGTTTTTATACACAATAAATAACATAGCTACTCTATAGGTTGAGTGCTCGGTGATACAACTGCATATATTTTGCTTCCCTATTATATCGTGGACGGTAAAATCGTGGCGATAAAATCGTTCAATGGGTAATTATAAATGTGACCATACGCTATAAAAACCTGGGTGATCGCAACACCATACCATACGATCGCCCATTAGATTACAGTTCGATACATTTGGAATGGATTCACTTAAAAAGTGAAATTGGTCGCTCAGTCTTTTGTTGCTGATAATCAAACACTTCCGGTGCGAATTTTATATTATGCTTAATCCATCTTACAACTTCATACCAAAGTAAAGTTTTAGTTTCTAATAGACGTCATAAGAATAACCTCGAATGTCTTGCACGATATCGACAATTATTTTACAGACAACCTTTTTTATATAAAATTTTATATTGCTATTTAACCCAACGATTTATTCGTATATATTATAAATATTAAAAAATTAAAGCTGAAGCATTTTTTCATAAAATAAAAAGGGTCATTGTTTATTTGTTTATTCTTAATAACGCAAAATAACTACTAATTGTTTCTAAAAAAAACCAATAGCAAACACAACGACATTAAATCGCTCAATTGAAGTAATTTAACATTGCATATATGACTATACGAATAGTATTTAAGGCATCATATACAATCATTGACGATCTCGATAGCGCACTGGTTTACGCGTTGCCTCCAAGCGTGAAAGCTTTTGGGTTTGAACCCGAAACCTTCAATTCGAATAGTCAATTTAGGAAACGAACTTTTCTACATTGTCTCGAGTCTGGGTGTACTGGGAGACGACTTTAGTAGTCGTCGTCTGGTTGTCACAGGGCAGGGAATGCCCTAGTTTGAGACGATTGGTGTGTAGTGTCTAGCGCATTATTATTATTATATTAATAAATGATTAATGAAAATATTATTAAAATAAAAAGAGAACATCAATTTGGTCTAATATTTGTACGTAAAATACGTTTACAATTGTATATCGCATTTTGATGCTGTTTTCATTAATCCAATAAACTATTCCCATTGAAGAGTCTTTATAAACTCTCACAAATAATTATAAAAAATACATGCTAATAATTTCCCAACGCCTAAAAATACGGAATAGTTATTACCTAAGTAAAAATTATTACCTAATATTGAATATATCTCATTTCTAAAATCCTTTCAAAAATTTAAACTGGTAGAATATCTCGCAATATTCGAGTACATTAATCCTTTACTGCATCCAAAATAAATCTAATAACAGAAATGTTAAAAATACAGCTACCAATACAAAAGTATTTGGATGTCATTTCGATACTTGCAATAATTTGATATTTATTTATTATTGCTTTTCCTTTTCTTTTAAATCATTTAGAGTTTTCCGTAATATTTGTGGAGTGTATGTAATCTTTATTTTGTCAGTTTGCTACCCTCCTCTTACCCTAACGAGACTCCCACCTTAAGAAACTAACGTGTAGACCATGGCGTAGTGAGCAGATGGCTCCGGGTATAAATGTAAGTAGCGTCGCCCTGATACTCGTTACATTTCGTTACTAAGTAATACCCCAAACAATTTTGCAGAGTTTTAGAACCCAAGGTTTAAATATCGTTTATCACATATGCGTGTTCCGTTAAAACGACGAATCGGTCATGCTTCCTCCATTACGGCTCGTGTAACCATATCCGTCATTGGCCGAACTGAGTTCAAGCGACATTGGCCGAACTCGGACGATCAAACCAAGCCTATAAAAAGAAACAGAGCGCATCATCGGCCGATATCGGAGTAGTGTTTTTTTCAACGTTTGCTTCTATCGAGTCTGGCTAATGACAAACTAGGCGTATGCGAGGTATTAGTTACAGCACTTACTTCTTTTAAATTCAAATTCGAATTTGGTAATGTGCTGAATCCTATCACTAAATTAAGTGGACAGAAAAATTAATTTCTAGTCAACTTAATGGTCAATACACAGCAAAAATTAGGTACATGCGAGCATGCGACACGTTCAGTATTCGAAACATGCAGAATGTACCACTCATACAAGTAATATTTTAATATTATAGTATTATGTATGCACATAATTATACATAATTTCATTATGTTACTCTATGTAAGCCTTAATACTTGTTGATGAAAGCGGCGCTAAAGTCTAACTTTGTTGTGTGTTGACCCCGAAAGGGAAATGTCGTGATCATTTTGACTACGGTACCGACAATGATCATGTTTTAATATTAAATCTTCTGCAATTAATCAATCACAGCTATTCACGTCACTCACGCGGTTTAAATTTACCGCTTATAGCTTTGTTTTCTTCGTATTCTGTCCTCGCTGTTTGTGTGCAAATCGCGAACAGTGATTTAACTTCTTCGTTTTCGCTCACTTAACCGCTAAAAGAAAATAGCTTATCCTTTATCATAACAATATCCATTACGTTTTCTTGTCCCTGTGGTCCATATGTCATAGTGATCTGCATGTAACTAGGTATATTAAGAAGAAATTGACCACGAGAAAAAGTGCTACTAGGGCAACGGATTCGTACAGAGATCACAAGACGGACACAGGAGCCAAGAATATACCTAACAGCAATCCACACAATCCAGGTTAGTCCTTGCGTTCATAATTTCCCTTCCGCTATTTCGATAAACTTTTATAAATATTTCATTTAATCGAGTATGAATCAGCTCCTATTTATGTATACTTATACACATTTTATAGGGCGTCGTCATATATGTACCTCTTAGTAAGAATATTGGCGTGCTCAATAGCCTTTATCGAATCTTAGCCATGGATGAAGAACGTGGGAAGGTGTTGTTCAGCGATTAGACTGGTTCGCTTCAGACGCCATATATGTTCGATTCAAGAGGTCCTTCACAAGAGGATTTCAAGTCATATTTCGTAGAACTGGATGCTGTTTTTTTCTCTTTACGGTGTTTACACATGGGTTTCGCCATTTCTAACGAATCGAGATGCTGAGCTGATAGTCTAGAAAACTTTGTCATGAACATATCGGTTTAGTTCTATCATTGATGTGCTAACCAAGCCCCATAACCTCAATGAGATTATAATAACGAGCAAGCATTTTAAAGCACATTTTGTTTTTCTTTGCCATTCTGTTTTTTTTTATCTTTTTTTTTAAACTTTTTTTGCTTCTGAGAAGGGAAAATATCCGCAAGGACCAGTAGCTGGACTAAACCAACTGGCTGAGTTGCGTTGGAATCGTACAAAGTAAAACTATACCCCTCGTTGCTAATTAGCACTAGCGCTTTTGCAGCATTTGCGGAGAGAATTTTTTCTTTATTTTATCGAAATAAGGTTTAAGGTTAATTTGGTATTCATTTCAAATTGTAAATTGATGGATTAAGCATTAGCATACAATTTTGCAACAAAAAGTAGGTTACAAAATTATTGTCCAAGATCCTACAAAATAATCCGAGGTTATTCATGTTTGTCTTCTAAGTAGATAAAATTCTCACTGGTAGAGCTTGATTAACTTGAAGACAGATAAACCTGAGACTGAACGAACAAGATTTACCTTCTAAGATGATACCAATTCTAAGTTTTTCAAAATATTCCAGACTATAAACTGATGGTCTGACTTCCTTAGTCACCGCTTCCTCTACTACGGAGTACGGATATCTAATTCAAAGTACATAAGATACGCTAGTAATTCAACTGCCTAACTAATGAAACTGAACACTAACCGCACACAAAAAATAATCTATTTCACAGTGATTTTGAACTCATATTATTACAAGAAGATTGAGATTTTTTTAGTGTTTCGGTCATGTTGCCACGCTTCAAGCGATACTTGGTAATTATTTGAATTACGAAATAATTTCTGAGATTGAATCGGCCGCGTACGTGCCGCTTTTACCTTTAGTATTAGACCGACAGACTTGGCGCATATTTAAGGGAAATATTATTTACTATTTAACTTATTGTTACATACTCATTTATAATTTTTAAAGAAAAATATTTCACTCAATCGGTTATTTTAATTACCTCGTTATTAACTAATAAATTATTTACCAACACTACACGGGAATAGCACAAAGAACCACGTATTCAAAATAAAGCTAAAAAACTATATACAACATAAAATTTGACGGGTGACCGTCACGGCACGAATTGAGCTTCGCTCGAAAAGTGTCAACATATCACAAAGAACAGTCATTAATAACGACCACCTCGAGTGAAGCTCGCCGCTGCGAGGTTCTATGTATGATGGCCCGTAGTCGCGTAGCACTCGGTAGCGCTAGGCGACGCGGGCCACAGTCAAGTGGTGCACTCACCGTTTCCGGCGAGTTGAGGCCTCAAGAAGGCGTTGTGAAGATCGCCACCAATGCCGCCCTCGAGCCTCGCCGCCATCTGCATAAGGGCCAGAGTGCTGTCCTCCACGCCTCCAGAGCCGCTTTCGAGACGCGCTCGCACGGCCGCTATATGCCCGCGCGTGAACACATGGTCTTGCACGGAGTACTTGTGACTGTACTTAAAGTCGCAAACGCGACATTCTTCCGGTGGCGCTGCATCAGACACCTCTGTTAATCCGGCCGCTAGTCTCGCTTTTTTCTCTTTAGCACGCGCGTTTTGAAACCACACTTGCACTACTCGTTTAGGCAAACCAATTTCACGTCCCAAAGCTTCGCACTCAGCCATCGTTGGCGTTTTATAATCATTGAATAAAGATTTCATGATTTTCACTTGCAAGGAGGACATTTGAGTGCGGAAGCGTTTACCAGGAGGCCTTGGCTGCTGTTGCTGGCCTCCGACCGGCGAGGTAGGCTCATCTTCTTCATAAAACTCCATGGTTTCAGATGCTGTGTCAGAGCGCTCGTCGGCATCCGACCCTGGTCGTGACAAATCAACAGGTTTGCTGAGATCTAAAGGAATTTCTGACTTTCCGTCTGGACGTCTCTCACTGGCCTCATTATTACTGCCATTTTGTTGTGCTGCGGCATGCGCTTGTAATTCACTAACATATCGCTTCATTGACTCTTCACTATACTGTTTGATAAATTTCTCCATGTCTGAGTGAAATGGTGGAAAAATAGGGGGCAACATGGGAGCCCCCGCTTGGGAAAAATTCTGCTGTCTATCACTTTGTTGAGAGCCAAAACTGGGTGTTGATTCTGTACTTAATTCTTCATCTGGAAGTGCATCTACATTTATCTCTCCTCGAGCGCATTGATCTGCATGTTTTGTACTCAGGTGACTTTCCAGGGCACTTTTTACTTTAAATAGTGCTGGACAAAATGGACAACGTTTATTTATGACCTGAGCGTGTGCACGAAACTGTCCTTTTCTCTCCCGTGCCCTTGTATTTTGAAACCATACTTGAACTACCCTTTTTTTTAAACCAACTTCTCTTGCAATATTCTCAAGCATTTTTCTAGATGGATTTGATTCAATCTGATATTTTTGATACAAGTAATCTAATTGTTCAGGTAATATCGTCGTCCTTAAACGCTTGTCTTTTGGTTGTTCTCCTGTATCTATTTCTTCAAATTCATCAAATTTTCTCTTTGCAGCTTGTTGATTCAATGCTGCGACTAAAGGGTGACGACTTTCGTCATTCCCAAGCGTTGCGTTTAATTGTTGTAATTGAGCATGTTGTTGCAAGATCCCAAAAGGGGAATCTGGAGGATATGTAGGAAATAAGTTTGGGTTCATTATGTGAACTAATTGGTGCTCTCGCCATAAATCAAAACGTGGGAAGACTAGGTTGCATTTATCACACTGAAAGTTGCCATCTTTTTCATCTCGTGGGGGATGCGACAGAGGTGTTACAGGTGTATGAGGTGCAGGAGGAGCAGGCGAAACTGGATAAGCAGGAGCAGCTGGAGTTGGTGTTCGTGGAG
Organism: Zeuzera pyrina; assembly: GCA_907165235.1. NCBI lineage: Eukaryota > Metazoa > Arthropoda > Insecta > Lepidoptera > Cossidae > Zeuzera > Zeuzera pyrina. Next base: position 9,694,661 of record OU015629.1, read on the forward strand.
GTGCCGGTGATACTGGTATATGAGGCGTATGGTGTTCCACGGTACTTGAATTTGAATCTTCACTACTCAACGTGGCGGCTACTTGCGCTGCCGCAGCTTGTGCCTGAGCCGACCTTTTTGCATCTTCTTCTTTAAAACAGTGTGTTTTTTGATGTCTTATTAATTCATAATATCGTTGAAATACAAGTTGGCATTTTTTGCACTGGTAGTTTAATCCCGGTGTCCTTTGAAATCTATTAGCATCGTCATTTGCGCCCGCTGGAGGATCTGCAGCTGGTTGATTTTCATAAACTTTTCTTGCCTTTTGTCGAGCATTTTGAAACCATACTACGATAACTCTTGGACTCAACCCTAACAGTTTTGATAAATATTCTAGATCATCATCTTTAGGATATGCATTATTTTCGAAGAATTCTTGTAATACTTTAATTTGATAATCAGTAAATCTAGTTCTGTTGGCGCGTTTGCCAGAAGACCCCGAGCTGTTGGATCCGTTCGAGTTGCCCCCGGAAAGTCCAAAATCGGCCGGTACCCTGCCAGGGCTCAGGCTGCGATTTGGGGTCAAAGATAGGACATTCGGGGGCGCGGAGTTTGGGGAAGTGAAATTAGGATTGAGCTTTGGTGGCAACATCGATGGATGCGGTGGTTGAGGTATACTTGTTGCAGGTATTGAATCTAATTGTGATTGAATCAAAGAATTTAAGGACATATGGGTTGGAGTTTGTGGTCTTGATATATTGTGTTGATGGTCTGAGTTATTGCTGACAGGGGCAGGACTTTGAGATGGTGCTTGGGGAAAAATAAAGCTTTTATCTTCTTGATGTCGATCGTCATACGAATTATACTTTTCTTCCATAGTAGGCTCATCGTTTGGTTCAGATTTAACTTCTTGTTGATTTATTGCAGACATATCTTCCGTTTTTGCTTTCTTTTCAGGGGGCGGTTTCCCTTCATCGGAACTAGCAGAAGAATCTAAAGGTGTTACTTTGGCTTCACCAGTCTTTTCATATTCTTCAAGATTTAGTGTAGTAGAAGGAGGATTGTTAAAATTATATGGCGAATCTTTGTTTCGTTGTCTTTCCTTAAACAGTGTGTTCCGAAACCAGTGTTTGATTACTTTCGTAGGAAGACCAGACTGTTTGGCCATTTTAGCAATGGCTTCATCGCTAGGTGAATTATTAATATCAAAGTGTGCACGTAAAATTTTTAATTGTTCGTCAGTGATACGTGTACGAGCTCTTTTTTGTCCAGCTGCAGCATTTGCCTGTAAACAATGAAAAAATATGTTAAATATTTATATATTAAATACATAATATAATACATATTATGTATATAGAAGGATATTGTGTATGTAATTATAGTCATAAGTATATACTTATAAACTTATAATTGAGGGTATGCTAGTTATATATAGTTAGCTGAACGCAATATTGGGACAAATCTTAACCTCTGCGTTATGAGATAATAATAATTATACGTAAATGTAATTATTATATCCAATAAAAAACGAACATAATTACTAGAAAATATAATAAATATTATCCACTGCTCGAATATCCAAATACCCGAAATAACAAAAAATATTATTTACTACTTGTGTGATTGCTTGTTTATCCAGAGACAATAATAAAAAACAGATGTCAAAATATAAACTTTATTAATGTAGAAAAAATATGGACCAATACGTAGGCGTACACTCATTTACGTAATATTTAATACTCATTTCTCGGAATATACATTTTACATTATAATCACTAAATTCAGTCAATGTATGAGAATTTAAAATAGTGATACCATTTTCGGGTAGTGTCCCTTTATATAGGACAAGCGGCCCGTCTCGACTTCGCCCTGATTGAATACATAATACATGCCTAATCCTATGTCCATCTGAAATAATGTACCTTTCAAACGGTGAAAGAATTTTAAAAATAGGTGCAATGGTTCCGGAGATTACCCTCCACATAAAACAAACTTACAAAATCCGCTCTCTCTCTCTCTCTCTTTATAATATTATAATAATACTAATATAGAATACGTTAGAATTATAGATAGTATAGATATAGCAGTATAGAATAGATAGTATAGATGTATGTCGTAGCTCCTATATAGCATGCTATCTGTAAGAAAGTATATGACCATTATGTGTACAGTATTTTTACTTTTGATTTTTTGTATTATTTTGTTACTTGCGAATAAAATATTACATTAATTGTAAAATATGGTATGCCTAGATATATTTTTCAATAATAAACTGGCCAAGCGCAAATTGTACCCGCAAATTAACATTTATATAGTACTAATATTGCAGAAGTAAACTATGTTTGTAAGTAATGGATATACTTAAAGATTACTCAACTGATTTCAAAAATTCTTTAGCCTGTAGAAAGCTACATTAACAGCGACTAATATCGACTGTATTTTATTTAAAAAAAAAATTCTATACGTGTGAAGCAGCGGCGGGTCTTAGTTTGTAAATAAAGCTTTCTTTGTATGTTAAAAAAGTACCTAATATAATGCAACCCTGATAACTTTCTTTCAGTTCATCTATTGGTTGATCAACTATTTTTCGTATTGGTTGATCAGTTTGGTAAATAACTTTTATTTTTTTATTTATTGTCTTAATAACTGAAATGGATAGATAATAATTCAGATATTTATAAATTCGTACTGAGTAATGTATTTTTATCAAAAGGAATTATTACGAAATCGAAAAATCATAGAATAGCAAAATTGTCTCTTGGACAACTGAAAGTGCTTTAAATTCTAGACAATCACTAAAATAGGAAAAAATATGGAAATATTGTTAAAAGTGAATGTAATATGTTGATAGAATAGATTAATACCTTCATGCCAAATATACTGTATTAATATATGAAATGAAATGTATTTTCCGGATATTTTTCTCAGGAATTCTGAACAGCAATAAAGGTTAATCGACCCATATAACTCAACATTAATTCTATTTCAGATGTTTCTGAACGACACTTCTTTTTTAAAAATTTTTAAACGTCTGCAAAGACAACAGACACCGACGTGGATTCATGAGTATTCCGTTTTTCCAAGTTTACATATATATACATATCCTCAACCTGTATTCTTAAAGGGTAGTCAGACAGGACGGAGTACCAAGCATCGCGGTTTTTTCATATTTCTTTCGCCTTGTCAAATCTCATTAGCCTTTCATCACACACTTTCATCTAGATATGCGAGTGTTTTTGACATTTCTGTCAGCAAAGACTCTGGCTGTATTATCTTTAGTCAACCTTGGTCTTTCTTGACTTCTGCTACCACTCTCATTTGATCTGTAGATTTTCTTTTTCCAATCGTTCATTACTCTATGTGTCCCAGCCTTCTAAGCATTCTTTTCTTCGTTGTCAGAGTATCACTGTCATCCGACCTACATATTGCGTATGTCTTTATTGCTTATTTTGTTTGCAATACCGCACATATTTCTGAAATCGCATATCCACTGATATGAGGATATGTACATTCAGTCAAGAAAGTATCGGGAATGGATGATTTGTTTATGGTTCCGAATTCAATTTTTTTTTTTTTTGTTGTTGTTAGATTGGCACAACTGTTTTCCATTTTGGCGCGGAGTTTGAGTTGCATGTGTTATTTAGATTAAATACAGTGTGTTTTTAGTTATATCATTCTAGTGTATATTGCGAATTTCATAATGGACAAAAACATCGAACAAAGAGTTTGTCTTAAATTTTGCATCGCCAATGGAATTCCGTGTTCGGAGTCACTGAAAATGTTACAGAAGGCTTACGGTGAATCGACTTTATCAAAAACACGTACTTATGAGTGGTACAAAGCATTCAAAAGCGGTCGAGATGTGATGGAAAATTTGTCTCGCTCTGGTAGGCCATCAACGTCTGCAACTGAAGTTAACACCGCAAAACTGAAGGAAATAGTGACTGAAAATGCTCATTCAAGTTTGAAAGAGATAGCCGCCGAACTTTCTGTGTCTCACGAGTCGATCCGTACTATTTTAAATAATCACTAGGGTAAGAAACATGTTGCCACTCGGCTAGTCCCAAAGACCTGAATTTTCTTCAAAAACACAATCGCATAAGTCGCTGAGGACATGCTAGAACGAATCAATTCCAACCCAACATTCATGAAACGCATTGTTACTGGTGACGAGACGTGGGTTTACGAGTTTGACATGCAAACTAGTCAACAAGTTTCGGAGTGGCGCTTTCCAACTGAACCGAAACCGAAAAAACCACGCCAAAGTCGATCAAAAGTCAAAGTTATGTTGACTGTTTTCTTTAACTATCGCGGTGTTGTGCACTCGGAATTCTTGCCGGAAGGTCAAACGGTAAATAAAGAATATTATTTGGGCATTATGCGGCGTTTAAGAGAGCAAATTCGACGAAAAAGGCCAGTTTTGTGGAAAGAAAATTCTTGGATTTTGCACCACGATAATGCGCTTTGGCACAAGGCCATCATTGTGAACGAATTTTTGACCAAAAACTCAACAAATACCATCGAGCAACCACCTTATTCACCAGATATGGCTCCAGCCGACTTCTTTCTTTTTCCTAAACTCAAATTACCACTTCGTGGCACCCGTTTTCATTCGGTAGAAGACATAAAGGAGAATTCGCGGCGAGCACTGAACTCAATTCCGGAAAAAGCGTTTAAAAAATATTTTGATGATTGGATTATTCGTTGGCGTAAGTGTATCGTTTCTGAAGGAGCATACTTTGAAGGTGATAAAATAAATTTGGATGAACAACTAACATTTCGTGTATTATTGATCTTTTCCCGGTACTTTCTTGACAGAGTAGTATGTATGTATGTATAATAATATTAAAAATTGGGCCATGAGATTTGGACATGCATGCTGTTTTTTTGAGTGTTTGTCAAGGCGAAATGACTCTTAATAATATTACCGTATGCGTATGCTTACAGCTTAAATTCAAAGAGGTTAAATAACGTGATGAAACCCTAAACGCAAAAATGTTTCTTAAATAATCCCAAATACTAAATTATAGGCCATCCGACAAGCGATATTTCTTTTCAAATCGTTCTATTTTTACCTTTACAAGGTGTCATTTGTCGTTAAAACACTTCCGATTTTTTTTTGAGAGTACAATAACACAAACGATTATAGTAGAACGTTTACAGTGTACTAATGGTTCATTATAAACCGTACGTCTGCTTTTCTGGTCCAGGTAAAACACATTAAACAACAATGTTCTTGTCAACAACATAGTTTTCACAATATTCGTTTTATCTATTCATTATGAAATACTCTGTACAAGAATGAAGCTAACGTTAAAATTACTGTTATTGTAACTTTATTTTATTGAACATAGGACCAAACAGGTAAAATACATTTTCTAAAATACCAAGTTCATACATATAGATTAAAGAAATTAAATAAGTATATGTGGAACTTTTGTAAGGAAAAAAAAAAAAAATTCTATATGTTTTGGTTATTTCACAAATATTGACTTTCCGTTAGTGAGCCCCTTTACACTATGATTAGTGATTAGTGCGAGTGCATTAATTTTGTTAATCATTGATATAATTAATTATTTTTAGTCGGGAATCTTTATGAGATGCTGCTCAATGAAGCGTCCTCTGAAAAGTTTTATATTTAGACGTGGTAAGTTGCTTTCATTTGATATTAGTAAATCAATTAGTGTGAGGTAATTGGCCAAGTCTAAATTTTCGTGGAGACAGTTTGCTGAGAAGTGAACCACGTGTCACCGTGTATCGAGTAATAAGTTTGACATTTTAGCGGAATATACCTAGCTAAAAATGTGTACTAATAAAAATGACTCTGAAAGTAGCTGTGTCTGTCTGTTATGTTTTCCGATTTTGATGAAATTTCGTACGGATATAGCCTGAAGCCTGGGGAAAAATATAGGTACTAAATACCATACATAAGATAAGATAAATAACCGTTATGCAATAAATCAAGTGGTTTTTATTATCTCTCAATATTTATAAATGCACAAGATACTTGGCGCCTTTCCCGCTATCTACACCGTTTAAACATATAGCGTGAAAACTGTTTGTAATTAAAGTGTTTGTAATGTAGTGTAAAAGAAAATTTGTGTATCTACATATGTCTAAGTATAAATACTAATATTTTGATGTACTGCCCAAGCTTATCCAGGAAAGCACATAGAATAATTTTGACTTTAGTATGACAATGTGGACATTATAATTTATACGTACATAAGGATTACTGTCTTTAAGGCTTAATATTGCTCGAATCAAAAACTACTTTGGCGCTGAGGACGTCCTTTTTGAAGAGATTCGATATAATTATTAAATACATACCTTTATATACTGTTAACATACATATAATATGACGATATTATACAAATAAGCATGTGTTCATAGGGAATATAATAAAGGTATTTTATTACTATTTTTAGGTTATAAATATTTTATGGTTAATTTAAATGTAATGTTTGTTTATGTTCAACAAATTACGGGATTTATTTTCTTGAATCCTTTTTTCATAACTTGTAGATTGAGAACATCGGAGAAAAAGTAAACAATACTTCAGGTAACGGTATTTTGTTTGTAAACAAAAAAATGACAACTCAAATACTGTATACATAACATACCATACATACTCATATACATAAATTATATCTATATATATAGATTACATAAACGAAATTGCCATAACCTACATTGTTATATAAAAACTATAATATGGACACTTGCATTATTAACAGTATGCAGTCATAACAATCTTATATTCACTTACTTGTTGTTGTTGTTGCAATAATTGTTGTTGTTTCAGCTGTGCATCGTGTGTGAAGGGCATGGCGTCGAACGGTGGGGGTGGTAACATCAAAGGCACCAGAGGCGGCTGTAGGTTCATTGCCGCTAGTGCTCCTACGTTGAGTCCTAGTGGTAACCCTAGGGATAGCATTTGTGCTACCATAGGATGTAGTTGTCCTAGTTGACCAAGTTGTTGTTGAAGTTGTAACATATTTAGTGCAGCCTGCATTTCTTGGACTTGTGCAGCTAATAAAGCACCAGCCTGTGCTTCACCAGGACCATTAGTGTTCTCACTATTAAAGTTATTAGGGTTATCACTACGGGGTGACGGAGATCTATCGCCCTGAGGTGATGGTGATGCGGCTCTGGGTGAGTTAGGAGCTCCAGATTTTCTTTCATATTCGGATTTAAACTGTTCGGCAAATTGTTCCAAAAATTCTAAAGGTACTTTGTCTTTATGCACTTCTTCACAATGAGTCTTTAACACAAAAACACTAGAAAACTCCTTATTGCAATGTTGACACGTAGATTTTGTTTCTCCGTCCGGCGGCTTTTCTTCAGGTGGTGGCGGTGGAGGACTCGGCGCACGAGCCATATTTTCACGTTCTTCTTGTAATTTTCGCCGTTGGTTTTCATTGTATTGCATAACGAGATCGAAGCCAAAGGTTTCTAATAATTGCTTATACATTTGCGAATTACGTTTGGGCGGGTTGCCCTTGGCTACCATCTCATCTAACACTGCAGTATCTGTATCGACTAGCGGCGAATGCGCCCGCGCATCGCTGAAGGGACATGAGGTTGCACGGTGTGCGTCGAGTAGCTCCACGTTTACGAATGACGCATGACAACGTTCGCAAGAGGCGTTACCTGTACGGGGCGAGCGTGGGGTACCTGGACGTGCGGGGGGTGAAGAGCGGGGTCCCCCGCTGCTAGTCGATGAAGGGGATGTATTTTTTGGCGACAATACGTCTTGTAATATTTTGGCGGGATCGTTTCTGTCCGGTTGTTCTACTAAAGGGCGCGATAAATCAACGTGTCCAGCCGCAGCAAGCTCTTGCAACTTTCCCGCCCGCGTTTGATGCAACACTGATCTCATATGTATATCAAGTGTGCTACCTTGCGTGTACGCTACTTTGCAGATATTACATTTATATCGCTTACGATCGTCTTCTTCACTCGATGTACTTTTAGGTGTAAGAGTCAAATTAGAGGGTGCGGAACCAGCTCCGGGCGAAACAGGAGGGTTGTTATTGTTTTGTTGTTCTTGCATAGCTCTTTTCAATTTATGTAAATGACTGACACTGTTGTAATGAACGAGCAAAATGTTCTTTTGTGTAAAAGATTCTTTGCATACATCGCATTTGAATGGTCTGTTAGGATCAAGATATTTTTCCATTGGATATGTAAGTTTCTCGCCTTTTCTATGTAGGAGTGTTTTGTTGTGGGCTGTCAAATATGACTGACGAGTGAAAGCAACCTTACATCGATGACATTTGTACTTTCTGTTTGGATCATTGTAAGAATCTTCTGCCATAGCTTGAGAATTTAAGTAGTCTTCTAAAAACTGTTGATCTTTGTAAATTATTGAATCATCAGAATTTTCAGCTTCATTGTGGCCAGATTCATCAGCAGCAGTCGCACTTGAATCTCTATCTTCTAATTCTGCTAGATCTTCATCAGGTGTTCTTAATGCTTCTTTGCGTAGTAATTCAGCGGTTGTAGGATCCAAGGCTGTGGCTTGGTTCGCTTGTAATAAAGGATTTGATGCCAAACTTCGTTTGAATGCTGCTAATTCCTCGTCGGATAATTCAGAATGAGAGGTTTCAATATGCTTTTGAAGTGCTAAAACGGATCTAAAACTGCGGCCACATAAAACACACTTAGTAGCATCTCGGATAACATGATATTGTGAATGTAGTTGTAGTTTTTCAATGGTTTTAAATGCTAAACTGCATTGATTACATCGATATTTGTAAACATGTTTTTCGGATACAGACATATTTGCAATAGAATTTCGCGCATGAGCTTCTCTGAAATGATTTTGAAGTGCATGAGCTGCATCAAAATATCGATTACATCCTTTTTTCCAACAAAAATATCCTGGTCCTTGAGGGGTTTGCTTTAATTCTAAGTGGCCAGATTCATTCTGATGATGACAAAGTTCATCGACATTGCGAAAAGTACGGTTACACGTAGAGCATCTTTCTGTTTCTCCATCTGTACTACCTTCAGAACGAGGCGAAGATATTTCTCTTTCATCTTCTTGTCTACTTTCCTCTCTTTGCCCCTGAGCTTGCCCGTTTAACCAATGACTTTGATCTACAAGCAGTAATAATCTCTGTAACCCCTCCGAATTGACAGAATGGATTTGCATGACGTGACGTTCGAGAGCGGGTCTGTCTTTGAATGCATCTTGACATAAAGGACAAATAAAATGCCTTGAAGAGTCTCCGTGTGTTGCGGTGACATGCGCATGTAAACGTGCTTCACTTCCACAACTAAAGTTGCAATAAGGACACGAGTGAGGGCCAGATGTTTCAAGGTCTTCGTCTCTGTCGGCTGACCCTTGTTGAGACTGTTGCACTTGTTGGGGTTGTTGCTGCTGCTGCTGCTGTTGCTGTTGTTGCTGCTGCTGTTGTTGTTGATGTTGTTCCAAAAAGCGCAACATCTTCTGTTCTTGCGTTAGTTCAGGCTTCTGATCGATAGGTTCTTTATTATCTGTTAACAAAAAAATAATTATACATGTTTATCAATTGCAATAACAAAAGCTTTAATTTTAAGTTAAAAATAACATCTGACGAACCTCCCTCTATGAGATCTGCAATCCGAATGAATACTGAGCGTATGTCGTAAGTCCACAATGTCTACCTATGTCTACGTGAGATTTATCTACAAAAAAGATTATTTCTATAAATGAGAGTTGCTATTGTTCGGTACGAGCGTTTGTTACTTTTCTGAATTGGAGTTAAAAATAAAATTCTTCTCTTTTATATTATTAGGTGGAATAGTTTTGTTTGCGACGTTCCAACAAGACAAAGGTATCGTTCTATCCATCCTGTACGCACACACACATACGTATCTATTAATTCTATCGTAACAAGTACGATATTGTAATTTTGCACACAAAAGAGATGCCTATGGGACGAGCAAACAATCATTGTTCATTATTACAAAAGGTTTCGTATATTTCGATTCGCATCGCATCAAATGCAATCGGGTACCTGGCCAGAGTGTGAGCGAGACGACTATATAGAAGACATGTGAGATTGCAATTATTATTTGACCAGGGATAAGTCCGCGGCAGCGTGTGAAAGAAGCTGGCCTGCATTGTTTACGCTCAAATAAGGAAGGTGAAAGAAACGACTGAGGTAGGGGAGTAGAATTCGTTAATATAACGTTACAATTATACTTTATTAGATGAGCAACTGACGGCCTGTCCGGCCATTGTATTCGTTTCTGGATATAATATAATAAAAAAATTGAAAAGAATAATCCCCAACAAATCCTACAAACAAAAATTCACATTTTTTGTTAAATAAGAGTTATTATTTTTTAAATAACTACTTAATTAATTTTACACACAAAATACAATTACAATATTTTATGTTATAACTTATAAGAGTTAAGTATTATTTTTTAAATAATTACTTACTTAATTTTATACATAAAATATAAAAATATAATTAAAACGATTTATGTTACAAATATTTGAAATTGTTTGCATAATAAATAATAATATATTTTAATTAAGAAGTCCGAATTATCACACACTCGAATTGAAACCAGTCAGCCCCTATTCAGAACCCGTTCTATAGTTTTAAGCAGTTAAAACCGTTACATCTAATGAAGGGGTGAGGGATAACTTCAATCCGAGTAATAATAACGCAAATGACCCTAGTTTTCAGAATCGAATGACCAAGGAATATTGGTAGACATAATAGATTTCACGACGTGTCTACGAAAAGCGAAGCAACCAGGATAAGCCGGTCTGCCCGTAAAACATACGAATATTGATATACTGATATGAATTGCAATTGTATTGCACACGAGTATTCATATCAATTTGCGAAAGCAAAGCAATTGCTAGCGGCATGTTTTCTAGCAAAATTGCAACCGATTTTTAATATAAATTTTGTTGTACGCGTACGTATGCGTGTCGTACGTAATCTTAGTTTCGGTTTTGAAGCACAGAACGCATATCTTTTTATTATGTCTATGTGAATATTTAAGTGGTCCATGACGTAAAATCAACGAAAATCACCGACTCAAAATCTAGTGAAGACAAAAGAACAATGTACAGCAAAGTAACTTTGTCTGTGCAAAATTCGATCACCGACACTTTTTGTCAATGGACAAATAAAAGGATCTTTTCTAAAGGAAGCAGCACCACATCGTTATAGTATCGTAAAATAAGTACTATTGTGTAAGGTCGATTTTGTTTTGCAAGATTTAGGCCAGAATTTTTACAATGTGGCGTCAGGAATACAATGGGAACTCGAATGTTTTATTGTCTTTTACAACCGGGTGCTGCGTTTGTGCTCAGGCTTTGAAGATAAAATGTTATAAGTAGGAACTTCATATTAGATATATGTATACAGAATAATTATAAAATGTGGAATATAATTATTATAATATTCTGGTCTTTGCTGCACTTGCATATATTAAATAGTGTTTTCAATAATGTATGTATGTTTAACCTTAAGATACGATCATTATATATTCTGATTTCAGAATTAATCTGAAATCAGAAACGACTTTGTTTAGAATCATTATGTAAATGAATGTCTTTTAACTTTTCTAAATATGAGAATTAAATTTTTTAATAATTCCATAAATAAAATTAATCGAGATTAAGTAAAATTAAACCTTAAGCCTGTGCGCTATGAGTCGCCCTTTTTTTTCCGAAAGTATATGATATATATGTGCGAGCCGTATCGTTAATGGAAATGAGAATATGTCTACATATAGGAATGGAAATAATTTATAATATAATCATGAACCAAAAAAAAAAAAATACATTTTTACATAATACAAAAATACAATAAAATGGATTATTTAGTAAGAGTGTACGACTTTTCTTATACATTGTGATATGTTACGATACTAATTTTTACCCGTAGCTTTGTTCATATGGTACCTATTGACATATGGTAGACTGTCTCAGAGGTACAACCACTGCATAAAATTTGAGGTTGATTCAGCATTTTTCGCGTGAAAAAAAAAGAAACAACTAAACGAAGTATATTTCGTTTTTAGGGTTCCGTATTCCCATACAAAATAGGTACGTGTTTCTTTCAAAGTTTCTTTTGTTTTTGCTTTGTCGTGAAAATGGCAATATATTATATAAAACATAGATTTTAAAGTAAAACAACAAATAATAAAAATCAGCCAAGTGAGAGTCGGGGTCGTCCTAAGGTTTCCGAACTGAAAGAAACAATACAACTTTTTCGGTTATGAATAACATAAATCTATTGTGTGGTATTAGAACTTTCGGTGCGCGAATCCGACTCGCACGTTGCCGATTTTTTAAATTAGGTGTCGAAGGTAAGCGAGATTTGATTTATTTAATTATCGGGATTTGAATTAAATGATATTATTTTTTAACGTTTACGTACTATAGGTACGCCACATTATCGGTCTATCTATATAAAATAAACAGTTTACAGCCCTTTGAAACAACGTATATACTTATAACAAATGTAACAATATATGTACATATAACAAGTTACTTTAAAAACCTTTATTTTGTTTCAAAATCGATCGTTTAATTTGTTACTCGAGGTGGAAATAAGTAATAAGCATAAACATGCAGAACACAATGGTGTAAGCCGGATTTCTTTCGCCTCCACATTTCTCTTGGAGTTTATCGTATTTCACCGTGGCCATAAACATACGACGCGCAATGTGGCCGGTGACATTGTAAGATGATGTAGCAGCCTCATCACAACGGGGCAATCATCCTTAATGCGCGACGGCCACATACGTAATGCGAGTCATTGTCCCGCGTGTAATACTTATGGAAAATTCGCGTTCTCAATTCAAATCTTCTTTCCGTCTCCTTCGCGCGCTGGGCGGAGTCGTTTCGGGCCAATGACAGCCTCCGACTGTGGCGACACTGTGTAAGGCGTAAGTTATTAAACAAACCAGTTCTAATGTTGTGCCTTTTAAATTAAATTTTGTCCGTGTGTAATTATCTCATTATTGTGATTACGAATTCTCAGCTAAATGCTCATCGCTTAAATCGGAGATTACTTCTAAAATCGAATATGAAGTGCTGGTCACGCGATATATGATAATTAGGCCTTGTGTGACGAAAAATGAACACATGTCATGACGCTTCGTTAAATAGGTACTTACTACTCAAACTAGATACATATCTATTAACACGACTCGCAGAAAGAAGTGCAGTTTATAAAAAACACAAACGAAATTGATTAAGGAACGAATCGGTTTAAATTGGAAACCGATAGTGACGTTTCGAAATCACATTCATAAGTCGACTCGGTATTACTTTATCGATACGAACGCAGGTAATGGTTTTGGTTGAATTAATTTTAATGGGATTTTTATGCTTTATAGAAAATAATGTTACGAAATGTGTTTAGCACAATAAAAATAAATAAAAACATTTATAAGTTTCGACGGACATATAAACGTACGTCACTAACGTACGAAACGTTAGCGACATCTAGCGCGCGATAGAAATAAGATACGATGCGCAAGCGCAGAGAGCTACTGTTACTTCTGATAAGAATTTATAACATTACTTTTACTATATAACTTAATTAGTTATCATTAAGTTGTCGCATAATAGAGACAACGCCTTGAGGAAGTTAATGTGCAGTAACAATAGAGTAGTCACGGTTGGAAAATTATTAGCTGACAAGCAATTTCCTCGTTACTACTCTAGTGATCATGAAAAGACAATATTTTGTGTATAAAAACACAAAAACACATTTTTTGTTGAACACTGATTAAACTAATTATCGGCATTCAGTCATCAAGTTGGGAGGTCCGTCAGGCTCGAGATTTATTAACATGTTATTTATTGCTATACTTATAAAACTATTGTGTGCATTTATCATTATTACTTACCATTTTCTTGTTGATCATAAGGACTCTGTAACTCTGATGGTTGTGGAATGACTTGGAAAAGCTCAGCGACATCGGGAGTGGGGTCCTTGCCTTCGGACCGCCTTTGAAGTTGATGGATTTGCTCCATTTGTAAATGTTTTACTGAGCGAACGTGTTGTAGCAGTGGCAAACGATGAGGTGCACCAAAGCCACATAAAGCGCAACGGTACACTCTAGGTCTTTCTCGAGGGATTCTGGTCGCACACTCCCGAAGATGTCTTAACAGGAGCGCTGCAGCTTCGTGTCTAGCCCCTGCTGCATGAAGTTGCAATTTATGCGCGGAGTTAGTATAATAATCACAAGCACAACAACGGACCTGTACACCACCCACACCTGCACCACCAGTACCAACACCACCACAAAATTTTAATTTCCACTCGTTTCTTGGTCCACCCTCCTTCACGTGGTTTACATGTTGCAACCTTTGTAAATGCTTATCAGTTTTACAATGTAACTGAAAGTTTGCTTTTAAGTTTGTTTTATATGTGCATAGTTTGCATACGTAGTGGCCGGCCACCAAAGCCAGGATCTCTTGCTCTCTGATTTTCGTACGGTCTTGTGCTAAATGATGACCGAGTGCTTCTAATGAATCTGTTGAAAAACAATTGCATATACAACAGTGAAAAGTTCTTTCTGGTTCAGGATCAGCTGGCTCTGGTGGCGGTTCCATCGCCTCAGGATTTAAACCGACATCGAGGTGAGCACCTAATTCAGGTGGAGAAGGTCCAGGACCTCCAGTCATTAGTTGGATCATAAGAGCTTGGTTATATGCCATATCAGCTAGAGCAGCCTCTGGATTGGGCGGTGGTGCATCACCGCCATGAAAGTGTAATAAGCTTTCCAATTGTTGTTGACTTTGCTGTCTATGATGTAAAGCTGACAATGTCTGCATATGCTTCACGTTTTGTTGTAAAACAAGCATGTTATGCGTGTGCTTTTCAGATGTCATGTGTATTCTGAGATTTCTTGCTACATTTGTTTCGTAATTGCAAACGTCACAACGGAATGTAGGCTTTGGTTTTTGACCTAAAGGAGAATGATGGGGTAGTGGCGGTTTGTGTGCACCTGGAGGAGTATGTTGAGAAGCAGGAGGTAGACTGCTTTCTCCTGGGTTGCCGCCATTTTGTAATTCCTGCATGTTGTTTAGGTGCTTGTCAGATTGCATATGTATACTGAGGTTGCCTTTTGTGGTAGTAGAGTAATTGCACACTTCACAACGATATGGTTTATATCCACAAGTATATGTTTCACCACGAGCTAATCGAGGGTGAGGTTGTCCAGCTATACAATAAATACAACTCGTTTCAGCTTCCGGATGTTTCTCTTTCATATGTATTTCTAATGTTTCTTGATATTTATAATGCCAGTTACATTTTGGACATTTCAAAGTCTTACAAGAATTGCGACTATGCATACCGGCTAGTGGACCACCTAATCTTCCTGAATTTAAGATAAGTTCACATTTTGGGCAATCAGCACCTGAGGGCCGTCCTCCTAGATGATCCGGACAAACCCCTATCGTCGTTCCAGAAAGAAAGGCTGGAGGAGTTGCTTGAAACGGTGGGGAAGAATTTGGACTACCGCGAGGCTGCACTGATGCATTAATAGTATGTGGATGAGCTACGGAGATCAAAGAATGCTGTGGAACCATAGATTCAGCCAATGACCGTGGTGGTCTCCACGCTGGTGGGCTGGGTCTCCTTTCCTCACACGTGCCATTAGGTAACATAGATTCATTTTCAGTGGCAGTGGGAGTAATCATATCTGGTCGTTTCTCTATAGATGGACTCGATAAATCTGATATATTTGTAGGGCTACCCAACATAGACGCTCGTGGAGGTGCTGCAGGTCCTACAGGTTCTAAAAATGAGACTAGGGGTTCCTTATCTTTCCCGACACACTGTATTATCGCGGAAGCATTTTCTCTCGATAACGCATCTCGTTCAGAGTCAAGTAGTGATAAACTATGGTCCGATTGGGCATGTGCCACAAAAGATTTCGCATAGCCAAAACTCAATTTACATATAAAACACATAAGGATCGGTTTGACCGGTACGCTGATAGGACATTCGGCGGGCGGCGATGGCGGTCTAGGGGCGTCCTTTCCACCACGAAAACTAAACACTCTGTAGCTATGCATCACGGGAGCGTCGGGTCTCACTCGCACTCGTTCGGCTGCCAGTCTTCCATACAGCGCGCCATATAATGATGTATTTCTAGATACATAGAACGCGCTAGCTATCTGAGGGAACTCGAGTTGCCTCTCGACGACATTGCTATCGCGACTGTCTACGATGCAGCCGGGTTCAATCTTAGGCAAGTCTGACAAGCTCGTTTCTCCCTCAGAAAGTTCAGGGTCTTCGATGATGTATGCAGAACCGTCTGGATTGTAGACGATTTTGCCGTCGAAACGCTCGACATCGGAGGACAGAGGCGGCGAGTCCCGACGAGACGTAAGATCGACGGCGTCTGGCGCGGCCGGCGGAGAGGTGGGCGCAGGCGCGGCAGAAGGCGCGGGCGCAGGTGCCGCAGGTGCCGCGGACCCTGTGCGCGGCTCCTCTTCTGGGCTCATCTCACCGTCGTCGTCGTCTGGTTCGAGCGCGGCTGAACTTTGCGGATCGTCGCGTTTGCGGCGCCGCTTGCGCTCCGGAGGCGGGCCGCTAGCGGGGCCGCCGGGCTGCAGCGGCGTGGGCATGGCGCCGGGCGTCAAAGGCCGGCATCACATGCTCTCCTATAGCAAAAACAATATTGGTAATTAGGAGTCGGTTAGAATTTAAACGAAATATAGAGATAGGAACAGAATATTTTACGTTTTGTCGATCCATCGATTAGTCCACATAATAGCAAAACATAAACATATTGCTGATTTAAGTAGAAAATTATTATCAATCGAAAATTACTATACCTATGTTTTATAATTTATACATACATATTTTCACACTATGTCTCTAACGGGATATACAGAGTAGATAAAAACTAAGTGACTTAAGTATTTTATTGTAAGAATAAAAAAGTTAATCTTAGTTAGTTAAAATTGAGAAAATAGGCAGTGACAGTTGATAGAATCTTACAACTAACAAGAACAATTTAAGACAGGGCTAAAATGTAATAGTGCAATAGTTAATGGAAAGATAAATTAATATTAGCTTCACAGAAACAAACACTATACTAAGCTGTGATTATTAGTAAGTAATAAATGTGTAGCCTTTGGTTTTCGGAATGTTATCAAGTTAAATGTACTCAGATTGCGAAATCACGATAAGTCGAAGGAGAAAATATGTACAAATACATATGCTACCAAAATGTGTTACGTCGTAGTGTAAAATAAACGAATTTAATAATATACGTAACTAAATCTCTACACTCAAGTAGCTTTTAAATTTTTCTCTATTGATGATAATATATTGAATTAGTCGGCAATGTGTTTGCATAACATTTGTTGCTGTAGACTTAGGCGATGTCCACTAACATAAGACCGTGATTAATTGAGTATAACTGTCGTTCATTTAAATTGTTCTAACATGTGTAGTTACCTAAAATTGTTAACATGTTCAATGATTCTCTCACGGTCTAGATCTAATCAGGTCTATGAATGTAATTTATTGCACAAATTTGTAAAGAGCGTTCATGAATTCAAAGTACGAATAAAATAGGTAGGAGTGTCAAATGAATAGTATTGTTTCCAGAATGTCAAAATACAAGACTCGTACACGACTCTCTGTAACCATCTATCAAAGTAAATAAATATGAGGTCAGTAATACAATCTTTTAGTACTACAAATCTTTAAATAAGACTTCTTTTGGGTTTAAAGTATGTAGATACACTTCCGATAAGAAAATGTTTCCCATAGGTAAAGTTGCGTTCATTCAATATATTGTAGAGGTATAGGTACTCAAATTAAAATACACGGTAATCGTTGCTTATCTAACCGACATTTACGCAAACAACTGCGATCAATTTATCGGAATGACAGCTTGTCAGCGGTGTCAATACTGACACTTTACAATTAAGCAACGACCAAACTTTGAGCTCATAAACAGAATTTGCTGTGATAACGTTAATATTCACGGAAATATACTCCTTATATCCATGCATTAAAAAACTAGAACTAATATCTGATTACTTCGATGAAACGTAATCTATAGTAAAAATTTGTTAAAAACCCGAGATTAAGCCGTCATCTCTGTTATCTAAAGCGTTATCAAAGATACATGGACCACAGATACCCAAGATAACGAGTAAACTAAATAATTTTAAAACTGATATTGACAACAGATATATTAATGTCGAAAGTAATATATATGGAATCAATAAGATAAGGATGAGATCTTTAAAAAATAACACTGAAAATATAGTCGATACCTATTAGTTTTGTTACTGGAACTATTGAAAAATTGTATTAAGTACTAAATACGCGACATTTTAGTCAATTTGCTTATGCGCGATGAAAGTAATTTGATATCTATGGAGAAATACAAGATAATTAATCTAGATATATTACTCAGTTTCTATGTTTATTGTATTGTTATTGCTTTTGCAAACATTTCATTTTCATATTTTTTTCATACACTAAAAGAATATTTCTATTGAATCACATATAATTTACTATTTATAATAATAAATATTTGGAGACGGAATCGTTAGTCAGCTTTAGATATACTGTTTATTGGTTAGGGAACAAGGAAATTCTTTCATTGATGACAACTGTCATTTTCAAATATTGACATTATTATCACTAAGGTTTAATCTATCATATAATATTAAGGTATACGCGACCGTTAAAAGAGTAAACACTCGACGAGGTGTGGTCATATAAATTATGGCAAAACCAAGGTCCTTGCTGAAAAAATATCTAATTTGAATGCACGGTTATCGTGAATGTCCACAGTACCATATCCGGTGCAAGCTTAGACGAATTTTGTTAATTTAATATACATTATCGGACACACATCCTGCTGTTTATTCATTCATTAGTCAGTTTGATTAGTAACTTGCGCAATCGTAATTAGTCAGTTGATTCATTCCAACTTCTTAAAACTGATTTCTGATAATTAACGTATGAGTGTTATGAGGAAATTCGAATAAAATAGGTACCTACCTGCACTGTAATGAAATGCTACGTTTTTCTTTGTTTATTGAATGGTTATTTAAACAATAGAAACAATTATTAATCAGTCTGATACAGATACAGAAAGCGATCCTGGTGGATTGCTACATTCCGGTCAGGGACTGGAAGAAATCATTAGTATGAAAGAGATTGAGAAAGCGACAAGAAATCTGATATGTGGAAAGGCTGCGGGAAATAATGAAGTAACTGCTGAGATTATCAAACATTGTTGTCCTAGAATCTGGGTTAACTTTAGCAAAGTGAGCAATTTTTGCTGGCAAGAGTGAGATTCCGAGGACTGACGCACCACAGTTATAGAACCAGTTTATAAAGGGAAAGGTTCATATCTGGACTGTTCGCACTACAGAGCCATCAGCTTGGTCAGCTTAGCAAGTAAATGTATTTCTGAATGATAATATGTGGATGATTTTAGGAACGGTAAAGGTCGCGTGGTTCGGATTTTCTCGCTCTGTATGATCGTGGGAAAGTTTCTGAATAGACCGAAAAGTTTTCTGCACTTTGAAGATCTAGAAAAAGTTTTAGATAGAGTAGTGCAAAATAAACTATGGGACATGTTGTCCTGAAACTGCACTGCATATCTGCATATCGCAGTTTTTGAAAGAGAAGACGTGAAAACCAGGCCAAGTGTGTGAACATCACATCAAACATGGGTAAATAGAAAATATCTAGAACAAGTGAACGAAACTCTATATCTGGGGAGAGCGTTTTCGAGAAATGGAAGATTTGAGCTGGGTGTGGAGAGACGAGTAGCAGCTGGTAATATAGTTAACAGTGCTTTGTCAGCATTAGTAGGCAGTGTGAATATATTTAACTCTGCCAAAATGGCCATCTATAATGGGATGTTGGTGCTAACTTTTTTGTACGATGCGAGGCCTGTACATCCCGAAATCTAGAAAAAGTAAGATAAATACCGTGTAAATATGATTTATCAGTGCAATAAGTGCGTTGTCACTCTCATGAACAAAGTAAGCAATGAAGAGAGCAGAGAGAAGAAGAAAAAGCGAGAAGTATAACACAGTTCGACGACAGTGTCATTGTAAAATGAAAAAACTCAATGACAATAAATACACAAATTATACTATAGGTATTTGTATCGTACTTATAAAGTTATTTTCATTGTAGGTATTTGAGTTTTGATTAGTAAAGGATACCTAGTTTGTACTTTCAAGTGTTTTTTTTTGAAGGCGGTTTTTTTTTCTAAATTTTTTTTATTTCTCCCTTTTGAGTGACCTTGGTCTGAATAAATATTTAGGGCAGGTCTACAATTAACTTCTTTCTAATTCTGGATCGCATCGATTTACAAGAGAATCATCAACATAAATAAAGGTTATTTGGTACCGGTGAAATTTAAATCACTTCGGAAGTATACCCTTACAAACAAAACAAAAATTTCGAAATCGGTCCACAGTTGACGAAGTTATCGGTGAATATACATAAAAAATACATACATACAGACGAACATAGAAGCTGCTCCTTTTTTAGAAGTTGGTTAAAAAAGGAATGAGCGATGAACAATTTAAGAAAAAATCTAAAGTGAGTGGTAGCAAAAGCCAAGGAAGACCAAGGCTGAGTTAAGAAGATCAAATAGCCAGTGTTAGCTGACGGAAAAGTAAAAAGCACTCGCATACCTAGGCGAAAGTTTGTTAAGAGAATGATGAGATTTGAAAAGTAGAAAGAAATACTTAAGGATCACGATGCTTAGCACTTCATTTGCTCTGACTACTCCGTTAGGGATAGAGTGTGAGAATTTGTATGACGTATGCATGTATGCATGTATTAATGAGGCGCCTTAGGCGTTACAGACTGTATAAAAAATAATGAAAATACATTTATGCAATGTTTTGAAAAACGATTAAACTTTGCTATTTCCTTGTTTATTTTACGAAAAAAAGTTGAGTTTTAATATTATAGATTAAAATCAACTTACAATAACTAAATTAATTTTAAATTAATAACATATCTGATAATAAAAATAATTACATAAATCAGACCGACCAATCTCGAAGTATTCTCTGAAGCAAATGGACTATTGTAAAATGAGACATTTAATTTTAAATACAAATACCTACTATGTTACGTACATACGTAACAGAAATCACAAGCGTAATTATCAACATATAATTATTTCAGTCTTTCTCTCGAACGCAATTTGCAGATAATTTTGCAGTGCTAATGTGTATGGAGATTATGCAAAGAACTAGTAATTAGACTCGAGGTGAATGGTCCATAATGTTACAAATTACTTTTAACTTACTCGTTTTTATACTCAGTAAGTACGTTAGATTCTTATTGGATTCTGGTTAGAATCGTAAATCTAGGCTGTATTTTTAATGTAAATAAAATATTACTGCGGTGTGGTAAATGACACAACGAGTGTACATCAAAAAAGAAATAAATGCAAATAAGAAGCTTGACTAAATGCAACTATAATTTATGTTTTGCAAGTGTTGCGACGACCATTGCTATTAATTTTTAATGAATGTACATGTGTGCGGATTCCCATAGTCATAATCAGTGCTGTCGATTTCCATCTATATTCCCAATACTGCCTGTAGAACTAATTTCCGATAAACTCATACAAAGATAAACATAATACATAGTTACATTTAAGTGCAAATTACGTGTGTGAGCGTGAGAAACCTACGGCGGAAATAATGGACGTGTGCACATGCACGTATGTATGTGTGCTATAACACTAATACGATTCGTATATAGTCCATATATTACACTTCACTCACACATAGTTACTTAGCGCGCACACACTCGCTTCCCGCATCTGACTAGTCTCCTACAATAGTTACCAAGTCCGTCATAATAACGATACGCGCTTTTCAATTCATTAATGAGGCTCCCACAATGTTATTGATAGGATCGTATAACTACTTTTTGTCAATGTCTAATTTACGACCAATAACTTGCATGATCACTGACTAATCCAACTTGTTTATCTAAGGAGAAAGTCAATCAATATGAACTTGAAAGAAGTGAAATATGATGGCGCCGAAAAATCAATAGAAGAGAAATTAAGAACGTATAATAAGAAATGCAAAACGACTTCTTGACGTGATAAAGCCTACAATTAGCAACAGTGTACGGACTTAATAAGTATTCTCACTACCGCATACGAGAAGAGGCATACCTATCGCAGAACTATGGATCACTTTCGAATTAGGTACATTTACATACTGCTAGGCAAGATTAAGACCAATTGCAAAACGTTAAGTAGGATTCATAGAAAGTAAAAATAAAAAAAGGCTAAAAAATAACTAGTCTTTTTCGTTCTTCATTTCTCGGTTCATATTATAAGCCAATTGGTGAGTTTCAGCTCAGTAGGTGTACCTAAAGATGACAGAATAAATTGACGATGACATATGAAAAGTCAGACAGACATAAATAGTCATAACGCTACTGTAGGGGGTTTAGCCATTTTGGCAAGGGAATTCTAATAAGAAGTTAGTAATGAAAACAATAAGGATTTTGTACATAGTACCTACTAATATAGCGTGCAAAGCAAATAGTGAGTCTCACCCGGTGAGCTGCTTTAGTAACGAGAGACGTGGTAAACTACGTCCACATTAATAAAATCATCGGTTATTACGTAAGCCCTCATTAACTCTCTGGCCGCTTGCTCCACGAAACCGCAAAACACTGCCAAATAATTACCACCGGCAAGCTTTCTTCACGAAAACATCGTAAAACTCCATTAAATATCATCTACTAAGTCGGCGCGAAAAATTACAATAAATAAGGTATTAAGCAGATATTGTCCGACATTGAACCGAAAATATCGAAAAGCGATTAATGGAATAAAATTGAGTAGAATCGAGGGAACGATTTATTTAATACATTGATAATAAGTAGAGGGAATATATGTAAAACATTATATGTAATGGAGGTAACCTCGTTAGACGTGGGAACGCGTGAGAAGCGAACTTGTCTACACGGTATAGATCGCGTTCGACAATGTCCATGGTTAGGGTTTAACTTTAAGCTTTCATTAATGGTAATGGTTTTGAACTCGGACGATGGGAATACCTCTTTTTGCTTGCGCTTATGCCGAAGACGTGTTATGGTAATAACTCTTCAACACGAAACGACCAAAGCTTCTGATAAGAGGGCATGTAAGGATCTTATGAAAATAAGCTGATTTACTTTCCCAAGTTCCTTGAAAATTGATAATAACGGTGATTCATGATAACAGTTATCGACTATATTACAAAACTAGATTGCAAATAGCAAATACAAGATGTCCTACGAGTCATCAAATTGGTTACTTGAAATCCGTTACTTTATAATATTCATATGCATTTTGTTATGCTAGAACATACATTTTAAAGCAATAAATTAAAAAAGAATTACTTTAGTCAGGAACATTCGTGAAGTTAAAACATGATTCCTCAGAAACAATAATTTATCTACTTAAATAGATTTGTATTATGAACATTTCGTAATGTGTTCGTAAAATGTTTCTCGAATAAAATCTAATATACGTTAAATTCGCAGAGAAAGTTGTAATTAAAACGACTGTCATTTCACACGGTAATGAAGTGACAATGCAAATTTGTAAATGAACGCGCGTGTATGTTCTGTGTGTGAATAATTACAAAGCAATCTTGAAGCGTGAAACGTGAAACTTGTTTGATTAACCAACGTAGATTCCACTTTCCCATTAATTTGTCATTTTCGTTATAAACAAAACACAATTAAGCTTGAAATAATGCTTCAGAGATGTTAGAGAGCTCACAGAGTAATCTTCCAATTCAGATCGGATAATAAAGCGGTGATGATTTTATGATTTATTTGCTTTCCAAGCTAATTGTGTTAGCCTTCCGCACCGGCTGCCGCTATTGTGGCACCTATTTTCTTTGATCAGTTCTGCTCACAGATTTCTGATTTGTTACAGCTCTCGTCGTTTTTATTTTTTATTCAGTCTGTAGCATTCTAATTATTTATAGTTTAGTACAGACAAATTGTTCTGAAAAGAAAACACCTACAGAATAATTACTTAAAGTATCTTAGGCGAGCATCGCGTGAAGACTGCAGGTAACCTGTAAGGCGCCACTCGACCGATCTGCTTTTAGGAACCTTCAATTTGCGTCTGTAATTATTGCGGACCCTTCGATACTTATTTCTATTTTTTCTGAGCTTAATTGTTGCAACAGATGACTTTTTTGTCGAACTACCTCAAACAGAGCGGGAACGCATCAAACGGAGCGTCGAATTTGGAAATAATTATACATAAATAGTCCCTTGAGCGGCCGATTAAGACAATTTCCGAAGTAAATTGCCGCAGAAGAGCATAATAGCACACGCGCTCTTCTCCGTCATAAATAAATCTGGATTACATTTCTGTACAAGATTAAGATTGATTCGATCTCGATGGTTTTTGATCTCAATGCCTATAGGAGATTGCCTCGATTGTGTTAAAATTCTTAAATCATTATTCGTTTTTCTGTACGTGATTTGTGAGATAATTACGATCGACAAATTGCTGGGCTTCGTTAAGAAGATAACGGGTGGATGTTATCGCTCGGTTCGTAATTAATGATCGATATGTGAAATAATTAATTAGTGACTCGGATCCGATCGGCTCCTCAGGCGCCTGGGGCCCAGCACAAAAAACAATGACGTGCGGTTTTGCTACGGCGGTTGGCGCCGTTGCCGCCGCGGCGACATCCGCCGCACCGCTTCTCTATAATTTGAGACCTCGAATTAGTTTTAATTTTATTTTTCAGATGAGTGTGACGCCGGCTTAAATCATAAGAAATCTGTCATTAGTGTTAATTTGAATGATTGTTATATTTTAAGTGATTAGGGCTCGAGTAGTGGTTATCGCAAACAATCTTTGAAAACGTTAGCCCTTTGTCTTCCAAATAAGATTAAAATGAAGCTGTTCAGGTAATGGTTAGTTCTAGTCACGAACATTCCCAGGTCAACATTCAAAAGTAGGCGTTGTCACTGGATAATAACTAGTGGCGACGAATCATGTCAGAACAATTACCTGCCAGAGAACATTAAGAACTTTCAGTCGTGTCGCGTAATGTGTTGAGTCTATAATGGACGTCTTGAAATCATTTAATAGACAGAGAAATAGCCATTTTGAGTTTTGAATCTAAAATTAGTTTTGTTTAACTATTATTTAATGTCTGTGAGTTGGGAATGGTATAAGGTTAACAATTGTGAGAACTTGGGCTAAATTGTTGAGACGAACTAATTTAAGTATATTTTTACAACTACCTTATCCAAAATACTTCACATTTCGTAATCGAATTACAGCTGCCAATTTAAGTATTTTAGGTACATAAATATCTGCAACAAAATCAATTAATGACTAACTAAATTTCTCACGGTTCACTCAACAAGTGAGTGCGAGTTCAAATCACTGTGAGAGCTCTAACTCGCTGTCGGGATGCGTGTGCGCAATTAAAACGAAACCTACAATCAGCCGCCATGTTTGTACACGGTTGATGTTAATAGCCTCCTGTAATTACATACCAGTATCATGCCATCGTTACTTCTCGGAAGGCTGATCAAATTAATAGAACTTATTTTGGATAGACTATTGTAACTACATCGGATTAGATCACCAAATGAAATTAAAAATAAATCAATAAAGTTTTCGAATTAAAAATATTAGACATTACTGTGTTAGATAACATATCAAAATTATTTAACATAAACTGGTGTATAGAGACGGACAAGGAAAAAAAAATACTGCGCTACCTAACAACAGAGTCACCGCGACAACTCGAGAATTTCATATCGCCACATTTACATGTATTTCATTCGGGGAACTAGCGGGCCCGGCCTCCCCGTCGTTACATCCGGGGGAGAATATCTAAATTCAATTACAAAAAGGCTTCTCCGCGAGGTGTGCCGTTGCACCCGCGCCTCCTTCGAAAAGGGTGTATAACAACTCAATTTCTCCATATTATTAAGACGGTGGGGTCGCGGACTTGCGTAGGGGTGGCGTAGAACACAAAAAGAATGCTAATTTAAAATTCTTATTTCTGTTTGTGTGCGCGCGCGCTTTATGTATCATTCGCGCAACAAAAGCCGGAGGAGAAAACAGCCCGAGCGCGTAATTTCAATCTAATATTCAATTTGTGAGTGTCGTGAGCTTCAGTCTCGGCTATATTGTATTTATTAACTTCCTGTAAATAACTTTCGGCGGGCACTAATTTATTACATTTTTCACTTTTTTTATATATTTCATTATTTATTACATCTTTAATAGATAGTAAGTAGGTCGATGGGTAACGTTTCCTTGAATAAAGAGCACTAAATTCGATTCGACATCTCAATCTAACGGCTAAAGATAATTGCTTCATTCCCATGGCGCGAAGAAAATAAATTTCACCGGCCACAATAGGTGCTTTCCACAGACAATTCGCGTCTAAACGGGGGGCGATAGACGGCTAATGTTCAAATCGTGATATATTAGGCAAGGAGCTAATGGCGACTTATTACCATATCACACCTTGTGAACAACACATTGTAACGAACGCTTACCTACATAGCGTCTAATATGCCGTTTACATTATAACTTTCCAATAAATGTCGAGCTAAATAGATGTTGTTTAAAATGGAGCATAAGTCAAGGATGTCAATAGATTCTTCAATTTGGATTTGTCACGATCACGATATACTGTTACAGATATGTCTAAGGTCAGAGGTATGAGGTATCTAGACTTTTAGGGAGTCAAGGTGAACTATAAGTCTAGATGTTGCAATCGTCGATAAAAATGAGGTTTCATTTTATATCCTGTGCATAAAATACAAGTGAAATAAAAGGTGGTATGCGGGCTTTATCGACAAACTGCCACGTTTTAAGGCTTGCACTCTTACATGGTCGATAGGAGTGTATACTCTATGACATGAATTTGTTATTAGCAAGTGCTTTATGCAAACATAATATTAAAAAACAAAACAAATGTCAAAAGAACTCGCGTACTTTAGCGAAAATGTGTGAGGAGAATGATGAGATTTGACGTGCGCCTCGTCAAACATTCGAAGTATGCAAGGATCGCGATGTTTGCTATTCCGTCTTCCTGACTACCCCGTCAGAGATACAGCGTGAGGATATGTATGTAGATTTGTACTAAAAACAAGTAAAATGTTAAATAATAAAAATAAAAGTTAAAAGGTTAAAATAAACATTTGTTTTTGGAGTCAGCGACTGCAAATAGTGTTTGGGTTTTTTAACTTACACACGATTTAAAACATGAAATTATCTTTTTAGACTATTGCCATTTACTTATTAAGTCTTTTTTTGGTACGATATTGTTTTCTGTTTTGTATTATTAACGATTAAAAACAACGAGCACTTAAATGAAAATTAATTTTGTAATAGCAATGAACAAGTTTAAAATGAAATAAAAGAAGTAACATATATGAAAGCAGGATATAAACACAAGTAGGTGATAGAAAATAGAGTGAAATAGTAGGAGAACATAATACTATAATCAAGGAACCGATGGAAAGAGCAAAATTCATAACATTTTATGTAACACTATTATTTTGAAATACGCGTCTTCAAACACATTTCATTTTCGTCATTAATGTCTTCGTTTCCTTTGTTATGAAAAATAAAATAAAAACTAGAGCATAACAATTTACTTAACATAATTGTCAATTTAACATCCCCTGCCGCCTAGTTATAGTTAAAGTATATCATTTCTAACCTCTCTTACCATGTGCAGAAAGCGTGTACAGGCGGTCCCGATAATTTGCAACGCGACTACAATAGTGCACACACCGTGACAAAAAGCTAAGACGTAACTTATTCACCATAACAAGACATTGCTTAGATTTTTAAGCGAATGATTCATAACGTATCAACTTTTACATACACGTTTTGTGTAATATTTCAAATTGCATTATGGCAACACATTGTAAACTATGATTCATTACATAAATTTATATATTTGTTAGTTTATAGCCCGTTGTACATATAAATATTTTGTAACACAATGCATGGACCTTTGACTGCAGCAGCAAGTAAAATAATGGAAAAAAAATAACGATAAAATCAAGATAAAGCCGACATTGTCGCATGATAAATGATCAGATTTAAATTTAGAGCCCAAGACTTAAAAGCTCCAATATTACCTTAACGAACGCGACGAGTCCCGTTTATAATTATAATTAATATTCTCACCGTATTAAACTGGTCGAGAAAAAAATGAAGATTCGATGCGAGAATTAATAACAAACAAATGGGCTACCTGAGATGTTTTTTGTGAACCCCTAACAGGTAAGGTCGTGATGATGAAAGGAGCTCATATGCGTCTGTCTTAGGTTTTAAACAATGCCCATTTTGACACGGTTCTGCTTTTTTATACAGCGGTGTTTCATTCATGGGAAGCAAGTAGTTTTGTAAACATAAGCAAAAAATTAAAGAACTCACTACCTGACACTAGATGGCGATGTAACATAGTTTTTTTAAACAATATTCTCACAAATTATTAAAATGTGTAAAATAAACTTAAAAGCTTCCTTCGAAAGTTTCGTGTTACTCTTTAATTTATCAAGAAAAAATAAAATCAACTGTATTCGAAATAAGAAACCAAAGACTCGAAAATCGGGACAAAAGAGAGGAACTCTAAATGTGATACTATAATGACAAAATAGAAATATGATTTCGATTAAAAGATGTGATAGAAAAGGTCCGATTAGTGGACCGTAGGTGTGAAAAGGAGAGAAGTTCTGGTTAATAATAAAAATATTTTATTTGTATAGTGGGGTAAAACACCCCCGCTGCGGGTTGTTTGGGACGGCATCCATCATCATTATATTAACCGATTTAACACTTTTGAACAGATTCCAGTAACGACTGGTGGTAATATTTTAGGGGAAAATAGATATAACTACAACCGTATTAAAACTTTATGTTTGTAACTTAGTTGCATACATTACAGAGCGCATATTTCATTTACCATTTAATCAAGTTAAGACGATAAGTCAATAGAATGAACGATGAATGGAGTTGTCAATAGTTACCTATTAAGCAGATCTAGGTTTTAAATTCCATGTTAGGAAAGACATTTAGATCTAGTCCATATTTCTCTGTTTGGCAAGACAAGGATTATTAATTACCTGTAAGAGAGATATGTGGAAAGAAGGTTACACGTTTTCCATTCTTCGAATTCCCCTTCTTATAATTAATAATATCTTAGTTAATTTGCTACTAAAAATTTTGCCTTAATTATACTGTTCCGTAATTTTGGACGTTCTCTTGTCTACTAGCGCAAGTCTTAAAAGTCAATCAAGGAACAGGACTTATTGTTGGGTACTGTTATAAATGGATTCAAATACTTAAGTGGCATCAAGGTGTGATTTTGTTGTGCTATGATGTGCCTTATCCACCGATAACGTGAATTGATACGAAGTTTTGTATATAAATATATTTATATAATTTTAATGACTTGCTATAAGTAGGTATATGAGTACACCGAATTATATAAACAAAAAAACAGATATATACATACAGAGTTCGTTTTGTCTTCATCTCTGACCCTGTTTACTATGACGTGTGTAGTATTCTATCTAAGAACCTGTTCAGTTACTGGAGCTGCAAAAAAACTTGAGAGTCAGCTACTTTTGGTAGCAGACCTGAGGCAGCGTTTGACCGATCATACATATAAGGCCAGCCACCGATATTATTTTATTGCATAATTGAAAACGTTTTTACGTCAATTACTTTACCGCACAACGTTAATTGACGTGTAACATGTTCATGTGATTATAAAAATTAAACAGCACAACTGTCGAATTATTTAAATGTACAAAATGAGAAATTATCGTAGAACACTCCATTCAGGAAATGCAATTAAATGTAATGATGCATGTCGATATTAAAATAGCTATTGATATGCAAAGTTGTGATTGCAGATGCGGGTGGAGCCCAGCCGGTCCCATGTTCCATTTGTTCACCAATTTTTGTTCACTAATCAATAAGATTTGACCCTCATTCCAATACTATACAAGAGCAACAGTATTGTTTACTTTCAATACAATGGTTTTTTTATATATATCTGCTGATATTGCATATAGCGTATTTGGGATATATTGTTATCCAATTGTGTTATACAGGTAAAAGATAACTTAGTAATTATTTTAATTAATGTAAGAACATTTTTTGATCCTGACTATTAAAACGACAAGGAATTAAAAAAAATTAAGGGCACACATGTGTGAGACTCTGCTTGCGTATAACCCAATAATTACAGGTAGTGATTAGATATTGAGATAAGACATATTCCGCTAATTACTCCCTAAAGCCAAACGAACGAGTTGCCTCGGTTTTTGCTATCGATGTAATTTAATAAGCATATTAACCAGGCCGATGCCAAAGATAGGTGTTTAGCCTCGAGCGTTTCTTGCTATAATACTTTTACGGTGTTTAATACTAGTAAACTGCGAAAGAAAATGTTATAGATGATGGTGACCTATCTCACAATAAGGTCAAAGAGGAATGACCATGCGAACGTATAAATGAAAGTAAAAAGAATCTGACTCGAATCTCAGTTGTTCAGAGCCATTCCCATTACAATCAATTTAAAACGCTTACAATACTTAAGGACTACGACAGCGCGTCTGGGCAAGTTACCACGAGTGTGGCGGGACTCGTCGTTGGTAATATCTAGCTATCACTTACTTTATGTGTAAACTCATCACTGATTACATCTAATCAAAATAAATCAAGTATTACGAGATTCAATTTAATGCCATGTATTTAGATATTATCACGTCAAAGACTGCATGTTTATGTACTCCAACAATAAACTCGTGTCATTGTAGCGATAGTGAGGCGATCTGACCTCGACGCGATGAATGGCTCCCATTAGCATCTCATAGGTTTAATTAGGGATCCACGCATCGGCCGGTCGCCCACGTCAACAGACCGTGTGTGGGCAATAGAATTAGAGCTAGCAGACAATGGAACCAACTCGACCGTAACACCCCACGACAAAACGTTTTCTCGCAATCTTCGATCACCAGATTAAGGGCGAGTGTCGTCGCGCACGTTTTATCTCCGATTGTCCGCACTTAACGCGCACTTTACGCCAAGTACCCCTCTAGAGGAAATTGAAAGCGATCGCTTTCCCTGCTATCTTATCGGCTTGTGTTATACTAATTAATCGATGTAGCGCGACGAGGTCGTCGTTAGAGGTAAATAATACTAGCATTCAGACGGAGGAGGTGATTTATCGGTGTGAATAGACAAAAGTGTCGCGGGCGGAGCGGGCCGGCACAATGCCTTGGAATGTCGTCTCAGGCCGGTCCGCTCCGCTCGTGCGGTCCGTGAATGCAGATTATTAATAACTCGCTGGCTTCGATACGGAGCGAACGAGACGGTTTAAGCGACTCCCACTCGCCTGAAGCAATTCCACCTGTACCGTATGACCGCGCCTTAATGTATTCACGGTATATTTTAATGACCGCATTGATGCGCAAACATTCAATACATGTTCCTGTTCGATCAATTCCAAGCTGTCTTTGCTATGCTATTAACTATTTGACTAATACTAACATTTATACTATAATACTGATCTTAAAATTGAGACGAAGTTATGTTGTACGAGTATATGATTTTTTAAACACTTGATTTCAAACAGATGTCAAACGATAAAAGCAAAAGTTATTTTAGAACTGTATTGTTTCAAAATTTAATGTTAACTTGAGATTAGTGAATAGTTTGGAGGGAACTTTGTAAAATTATTATATTCACTCACATTATGCTCTTCTTTCCTTTCCCCTCATTCACGCACCCGCTTCCATAGTAACAATACATAATAATGGAGTTGCTGTGGATTATAACAAATTCCCTAAATTGTGTGGGTTCATATTTGCAGGCAACAATACGACGATAGTGATAATGTCACATGGGTGTATAGTTTAACGCATTTGGAACTAATTGGGATATTTCATAATGTGTACATTATGAATGGAAACTTACATCTGCTTATATATGAGAACTTAAACACTATTTTATGATAATAAAAATAAATAATATGACAAAATCATATCAATACTGCTATGTATAGAAAAATATTAATTTACACAAATGCTCAGCACCAGTAAATAAAAAATACGTCAAAAGTGGAAAGGGCAAAGTGCTACAAAGGCGTGTCAAACAGAAAATGCACTATGAAATTACTTTTCACGTTTTGTTGATACCGGTGAAACTAAATGAGATCACTTTTTGTCGGTGCTACTAAGTAAGGTAGCCCTGCGTTGTCACGTCGAACCTCGCAACACCAAAATTAAATCGTCCCACAATGCAGAAAAAACCACTGTCGACTTGTTCTTCATTACAAACCATTTCTAACATTTTTACCTAAAAAAAACCTCGTCAATATCAGTGTTCTGTTTGAAATTTACACTTTACCACATCATCTTTTTTGGTCTCATTTATTTTGGACGGTTTTGAATGTGTTCACCTCACGATTCGTTTTTTGCGTAAGAATTTCTATCGTCTACTTCTTACATAGAGGCTATGTCGTGAGTGTCTCGATTCGTTACCGAAACTATAATTAGTTTTACCGTTACTGGATATTTTACATTTTCAATGGGTGGGCTTATTGATTGCAGCCTCGACAACGACGAGCGTGACAAGTCATTTGTTTATTTTCTAAGTTCTAAGTAGGTACCAGTAAGACGGCCAATCTATTTTTTTCAGTTAAATTGTACGTAGTTCAACTTATTTATTCCCATAATAGATGTTTCCAGAAAATTTTAAATCAGTGTCAGTTAGTTACTGTACACATAATATTTGACTAAAACGTTCGACGATTTCAAATTTGTATCATTAACACGTTCTAATGCTAATTGTTCGCTGTGTCGCGATAAAAAACTTGTCGTTTCGTACAACTTTAAGTGGCGCACCTTTTTTCAAAATTTAATTATCGATATTAGAGTCGACACCAAAACCGTACGACTAGAAATTAGGCAGTCGCTGTGGCACATAATAAGGCTTTGTTTGCAAAACTATTCACTAAGATACAACAATTTTGTTTCAGTTTTTAGAAAGTTGATAATAGCGAGACGAAACGACAAATACAGAACATAGGGATAGGAAAAGAGACAAGCTACATTATTCAAACTGTTATAATTGATTAGATTTTACATTAATGACTTGTACAAATGAAAGTTGACAATAATAGTACACGGGGTCGCTAAATGGATGGTATTATGTCCATGCTTTGCGACGTCAAATATGAACGATGATCTCCCACATTTATACAGGACGTATTCTGACAGTTTTCTATTGCTGGGACGTAGCAATAGGAAACACGAATAGCCATTCGAGACTACATTGTTGGATTTAAAAACAGAGTTTGTTGTTTTTTTTGTTGATTTACAATGATAAATAATGAGTACAATAATATTAAAATTTGTATAAATCTTGAAGAACACAAAATGCTAATACAAATTAGGCAGGTAAATTCGTGATGTTTAAACAGTATGATGAAACCGTTAAAACCTAAAATATAAATTAGCATAAGCGCGTAAAGACAAATAAAATAAACCAATTTACAAGTGAGCAACAACGTAGACTATCAAATTATGGGCACAACTATTTGAAAATGTACCACTCGTGATTGTAGCGTTAACACTTTGCCGACCAATAGGATTGCCCCGGAAACTTTGTTCATCTTTATAAAACAGCGAACAATTTAAATTGTATTTATAAATTTGAACTTTATTTCACAACGCTAAGGTTTAAATTGATGTACATGACAACGAAGGTAAGAGGACACTCAGTTAATAATTCAGATAGCTTTTACCAGGTGTTCGACAAATGGAAAACTACTAATTAAAGTACTTTACCTCACCGAGACTTAAATGGAATCGGGTACATACACTTCGTTGAGTCAAGTTTAATTAATCTGCAGACTGACGCAATGGATGGATCGTTTTCTTTCTATTAGTGTCCGAAAGCGGTTTGTTCAATTGATTCGCTGTGTAGCAATAAACAGCCTCAGTCTTCCTTGTGTTTGTGCTAAGAATTTGGAGAGTTAACGTTTCTAAAGATCAAAGAGCGAATGATTAGCGGATCAGTTGTGGATGTATTTGTTACATAAGTGGATACTAAAGATGTAAAGAATATCTATTAGAGTAAATGTGAATTATTTTGTAAGGTTTACACTTCACAAGGATAACCCAATATTCGTTACTATAAGAAAACATGTCGACATAACATTGGTACTAATAACTAATGAGTCTAATTCATAACACAGTAACTGCATTAAATTGTCGTAATAAAATTTTGAAGATAACGCCATTAAAATCTGTTCGAAACAATGTGTCCCTAATGAACGTCGGGACAAGTAAAAGAAATTATTTACGCCACATACAGCGACGACGACACTGCTACAAATGTGGGTAGACATAAAAGAAGATGTAGAAATCTGGGTAATGATGTAAA
This sequence comes from Zeuzera pyrina, assembly GCA_907165235.1. Classification (NCBI taxonomy): domain Eukaryota; kingdom Metazoa; phylum Arthropoda; class Insecta; order Lepidoptera; family Cossidae; genus Zeuzera; species Zeuzera pyrina. Next base: position 9,729,122 of record OU015629.1, read on the forward strand.
GTGAATGGACAACAGTAATTACAGTGTTCAGCGACGGAGATTCTTTGGTGCGTATCTTCATAATACTAATTGTAAAACCTCGAGAAACGAGACCGGGTAATTTATTACATTGTATTTCTCAATTTTATGTCGTCTGATGTCGTTGTGATCTGAATAGTTTTGATCGCATTCCCACAAAGGATATAGACATATATTATTCACATTAAACAATGTTATGACACAATGGACCCAATGGATCGAGTTTAGTGAAGCTTCCATTCTAATAAAGTAGACGACATCTCGAAGACATTAAAATTCTCTGGATCGTATAATTACAGATGACACATTTTAACATTGAGACACCCACGCATGTTCTATGTTGTGGCTTTAAAGTTGTATAATTTGTGTTAAAGCTTAATATATGAGACGCAGGGGTCCCTCGCATTCGACGTTCCGTGCATTCGATCGTTAATAAAATTATCAAAATCTAAACAGGTTTTATGAATATCGCTCGTGCGTTAGAAAGAGTCCATGTTTCTACTTATGAATGGAAATGGTCTCTGGAAATTCCAAATATATTTTGGAGTCGTAAATAATAGCGCGGCGTGATATTTCCGTCGGCCGAATTTATTATATTTATAATGGAAGATGGTGCCAACTCAAATCGCTACTGGACATTAAATCCGCATACGTAGATTGTAAGTCAGTAATTTTAATAAGTTAACTATAATATTATATTAGGAAGGCGCGGCTCATGGTTCATGTTTACAACACATTTTCTTATGTAGATATTCATAAAAATAATCAAATGAAAAGTTATATGAAATAGTTTAATTCAAGTATAAAATAATAAAGGCAAAATTTAACATAATAATAAACATCATGTTTCATAAAACTATGCGGTTATTAAAATCAATAATAGAATTTTGAACCGGTATGTTGAACTGTCGGTGTTAATGTAAAAGAAGTTCAGAGACACTTTTTATTGGAATAACGTACGTTTTGCTCTCGGTAACGTTTGGCGTTGCGTCAGCGGTCGTGATTCAGCTTCGTCAAAACCACTTAGGTACTTCGGAACCGCACCGCAGCCGTAATTATTCTGGGCACACGTGGACATGCTTTATGGCTGTGCATGGCTTGCCTTATAAACGTATACTTTTTGTTTAATAGGTTAACGACTTGTATGCTGTCTTTATTGATTGTAGCCGAATATACTAAATCAGGTAGCAGAAGTGGCTCCTTGGTATGCACTTAAAATTATTTTTAGTCATGATTTCCAGTAACGTACAAAAGTTTAGCCTGAAGATTGCTGTCCTTTACGAAACACAATAGAAACTTGACAAGTTTAATTGTATTTTTCATAAGAAATGAAAGAGAGTAAAAAATCCATGTTATCGCGCCAGAAATCCTTGTGGGCAATTTAAATAATAAGAAGTGAATGTTATATCAGATTGCAGAATCGTAAAATTAATTTATCACTTTTTTGTACAACACAAAAAAGTGTTGTGACACCAAAAACTCATCTGTTGATAATGGCAGTGGTTCGAACGTAAAACCGGTAGCAAGAGCGATAACCACCAACGAAGGAACGTTATCCATACTTACCTGTACTAAGCACGAAGTATTGCTTTATTATGTAGGTATAGTTAGAATAGCCTTGAACAGATTATTCGCCTACAACTTCATCAATGGATTGCTGGAGATCGATGAATGGGTAAATCGATTGGTGATACCTCACGACTCCTACGACACGAAGTTTGGAGCTAAAGAAAGTAGAAAAAAAATACTTAAATCTTGATTCACAATGTAATTAATATCAAGTCTGAACTATGGTATGTATTTAAGTGATTCTCTTTTTTCATATGGAACATTTTCGAGCAACACCTATATATTATATCTAAGAATATAATGGAGCTTGAAACACGCTTTGACACGCGTTTGCAGTAAACTGTAGAACGCGAGAAGACAACTCATCGGCCTGACTTCTTTTATCTTTTTCTTAACACGAATACAGTACAATATCTTTCTATTCGATAGTTGTACGCATGAGTTTCGACAAATGAGTTTGCTGGTAGCGATAATGAGTGCCCCATCGGTTGTGTAAAACCGGTAGGAAGGTCCATCTTAGACCGTTACTTGCACATTCTGCCTTATTTATAAACGATGTGGCAACACTGATTTCAATCGACTACTTTGATTAATTTTCTACTAAATTACAGTAGCTGTATTATTAACGGGCACGAAATGTTTGGTAATTGTGCGATTTCAATGTTTTGGGGACAAGGTGCGTTATGAGTCGAGTGTTTCGCTTTTGACCGAAGATTACGTTTTAAATTCAGTTTATATTGTAATCAAATATGTACCTACGTACATTTCATTTACATTTAAATTTTTATTTACATCATCATTACACGCAAATGCAACAACCACTAGCTAGTTACGGTATTGTTGTAATCATTTGGGTATGATCATCATAAAAAAATATTGTTATAAGTAATCATGTACAGGAAAAATATCTGATGAAGATTCTACTTCAAAAATGTCACATAAAGTTTCAAGTCACGTCTTTGTTATCGTTACAATGGTAATTCTGTTCGAATTAAGCAGCCGGTTATTTCCACACAACTAATTAATAAACATCCTATTATAGAACCTTGAACTTTTGATTACAGAGAACTGGACAATGGAGCTCGTTATAAATATCTTTACTTGCTCAAACAGTCAAGTAACAATCAAACTACGAACAGACGCGCGTATCTAAGTAATTAATCGTAGCTTATGATTGATTAAACACATTAAAGGCAAGCACGATTCCTATTTGAATATTAAATCTATTAGGCAAGTGACATAATACTTAATACAATTTTAATCTGAGTTATTGCATAAAAGATTTGACATTTTTAGTTTTGGAAACAATATGGGCGGTTCATGCATTATGCATGACAGTTAAGTCTAATGGAAAAGTTATTGGGAATTTATGTTAACTAATAACAATAGTTTAATTGTTCAATAAAGGTTGCACTCTGAAATGCTAGGCGCTTACCATAAATTATGTAAATAGATATTCATCTTTAAAACCAATGAATGCTTAAATAACTAGGTGAACTGAACTGGAAGTTAATAAGAAGTATTTCAATGTAATGGACATTGCAAAAAAATCTCAGGATTTTTAGAGTTCGTAGTTAATTCTAAATGAATGTAGGTACACTTGATAATATTTGTTAAGGTAACAAGGTAAACGAGGATATTTATCGACATGAGGTTGTCGAGTGGGCAACCCTTTACGCGCTTACACCCGTACACCACACGAGCTCACTTCGGCAAACAAGAGTTAGTGATGCGTAACGCAAACTTCGATGTCGATATTTACACGGAGACTGCAAACACTGACAGTAGATATTTGTAGAGCTCGCGAGCTAATGGCGTGAGGTGTCCGACAACTTGTTTGATGTTGTAAGATTCACATGACAGCTACTGTAATTAACGGAATTAAGTAACTCACACTCAATAGCGAGAATTACGTACGTTGCTAAATCGTTTATAAAATAATGTTTACATAGAAGTGCCTAAGCAAACGTATAATATATTTTTAAATAATAAGAAAACGAGTAAAAGCTTAACCCAGGGTTATAAAATAAAATAATAAGGCTTAAAAGGAGAGGAAAAAAAATAACGTAACGCCATAACTTCATCTTGAATTCCGTTCTGTATGTTCCCGTCTCACTCCGAACACTCCCAGCAGGGGGCGCCATCGTTCTCACCTCACGACGCGAGTGGTAGCCGGTCCTTAATAAGTATCGATAAAATATGTCGATAAAATATGAATATGTATAAATATTTTCGATACTTATCCCGATTACGCTAAAGCACGCGTTCAGCTATGGTGTGAAACCGACCGACCTCCTAACACTTTACTGATAACTCATGCAATATAAGCAGTGAATTACAACGTATAACATTATAAATTGATTTATAGCCATTAAATTAAAACCTCTCCTTTATAACGATTGCTCAATAGAAGTACGTAGAAACCTAATTAAAATTAATAATAAATTTGACTGTCTAAATAATTGTGGCCGTAACGTATTGACAAACCATTTTCGCGTAAATCGTCATAAATCTGCATCGAACGCGTGCTCAGGCAGTCGTCAGAACATTTTTAAGATTTGAAACAGGTTCTCGAATTCAATTTGTATCCCGATTCGTTCGTCTTCGATTAATAGCCGACAAAATGTTGCGGAGACAACACTAATTAATCACTTAACGGTGAGTCGTACTAATTAAAAATTTCATATAACTCCTTTATCAAATGAAATCCACAGCACGTGAATATAAGGTTCATTTTTCTCTGCATTTATTTTCAAAATATCTGTTTAATTCTGATATTGTAATGTAATAGGTGTAGCAAATATATCAGTGTGAGGTCTAAGTCTACTTTTTGTTATCAAATAATTTTATATTTTACCGTGAGAGAAGTTATGGAAATTAAATGTCGTCTAACAATAGCAAGGAAACAACTGCAATTAATATAAAACGTACTTTTGAGTAGATATGATCTGTCGCTCGTTGGAGTCTTCCGTGAGACACGACATTACATTTTTTCAACACCAATTACACAGTGACTAAATGTAACCGAAAACATAATCACTGTTACAAACTGTAAATACCGACGGTTTAAATTGTTACTGGATGTTATTTAAAAGTGTAAATAGTTGAAAATGACAATGAAAATCTAAATCATTTTAATAATTAGATATACCTACTTAAGGGATTGTAAAAAAAGGATTTCTGTTTTTTGATCCCATCTGAAATCGTTGTTCCACATTGTGACTCCTACTTAACTACGATGTATTACCTATATTAATTGAAATTTAATACAAACTAAATACAAATCTTTACCTACTTACTACCCATTGTATACTAATAACATAATATAAGGATGAAATATTTGTTCTTGTTTTACGCAAATACCATTGGAGCTTACAACCTTACATTTTGAGTATAGAGTGGCTTCTCTTTCCCCAAAACGCTTCCATGCGCCAGTACTATGCCAGCAAAGCCGAAAAGAAAACTTGGTACCTACCTACTTATATTTTTATTTAGTGAAAATTAAATTTTAAAGTTCAATGTTACAAATTCTTGTTATAAGTAATTATAATATATGAAAAGAATGATAAGATTATGAGTAAGCGAAAAAAGTAAATATCTGGATCGTAATAAATATCTACCAATGCTTCTTTATATTAATTATAAGGATGTGAATTTGTAATAATGAAACACTACATAATATGTAATGTAGTAATGGTTTACCGCATAAGAGATACAGACTTGATACTGAATTAAAATGGACCACGTTGACAACTAGACGAATCAGTTATTTTTATCATCTAGAACCTAATTTTGTAAAAGAATTCGTTATAAACAGAGACGTTATAGTCTTTCGCTCGGTTTTTTTTACAAAATTAATAATTAGAATTCAAAAATGTGGCAAGTTCTTTTTTATTCCTTTGCAGTCAGTCGTTTATTTTTTAATGTATATTTGATACTGGCAAATACGTAACGATATTGTTAAATATATGGCGAAGTGCAAATATTCTATAATGGCTCTATTGTTTTAAATAATTGAAGGATCAAATTTAGTTGTTTTGAAATATTTACTGACCCACCTAAAAATACATAGAAATATTTTAAACTAAATGAATAAAAGTACTTCAATTCATTCTTAAAAATTATAAAAAAATTGCATATCAATTGAATATTTTTAATATGTAAAAATAGTTTTTTCTTTGATATACGCACCAAATTAATCAATATTTCTCTTTAAAAAAACTCGTAAACCCTGATTTTTATTTTCAAATGTAACTAAGAATTTACTGCACGTAAACAAAAAATAGTAACAGTTTAAAAGTATTTATCAGTTTTTGTCTATAGTTCTTTTTTTATGAGATTAAAATGTGAATCCACCAAATAAATTGTTGTAATTGTATAAAAATAACTTTCTTTCTTAAGATATAATATCTTGGTGGATTTGTACCTAAATATAGGTTAGTATCTTAAAATTTCACAATTTTAAAAATAAATGTCTTCTTAAGAGTTACTTTTTTCAACCTACCTACAATTGGAATAAGTAAGTACCGTCTACCGTTATCTTGAAGAAGTGGACAGAAAATATGCCAGAACATAGTTATTTTTACATACATAGATAACCTAGATATCATTCTGACCAACCCTTCGAGATGTAGAATGAGGTTATGAATACATATTTTTAATAATGACGGTGTTCACTCATGAAACCTCGGCTACAGTTAATCGTTGTTTAGTGACAGACACCACGTTTTTACGACCATAATCAAAACGTGATTGTCGCGCATTCCGAAAAAGTTCACTTAATTGTGTTGGGTCGAGTGTTGATGACATAAATAGTAATTACGTACCTCCGCATCCAAAAATGTTATTAAAATACGCTTAACTGACGCACTCTGGTAATGTTTGAGCGACAACCGTAACAGTTCTAGGAAATTATAATATTTTAAGTGAAGCATTAGTGCGATGATCTTATGATGCCGCAGATACAATTGTGTAACTATAGTTTTTATTTTATTAGTAATTAATAACTACTCTTGTAAATTCGGTCACAATGCATATTTACAGGGTTTTAGGGTTCCGATACCAAATAGCAAAAATAAACCAATACAATAACACTCCCTGCCCGTTCATGTAGTACCAATTGATTTTTCATAAAATCAAGCTATAGTACATTTAAATAAAATCAGTTTCTATGTTCTTTTCTATAAGCTCGTATACTTATTTACAAGTTTTCATAATTTAAGATTGGCCCAGTGGTTCCAAGCCAATGGGACCGATATTCATTATCGACCAGTTCAATTTAGAAAACCAACTTTTGTAAACCTATAGCGATTAGTATGAAGTCATATAGTTGGTCTAATTGTTCGAAGTATTTATTTTTGTATACGTACTCATCGTCTGGATTACCCTCGAGAAAAATACGCCTGTTAAACACCTATTATTTGACCATTCACTAAGCACTAGGGTACTATAGACACCACACAATGTGCTAACAGAGTTCTCGATAACAGCCAGACTGCAAATCAATTTAGGAAATTTCGTCTCCTCAATTGACTTGAACGGGAATTGACTGTCCTACTATAGGACATTTATGTGACCACTAAGCACTAGGGTACCATAGGCACCATACAATGAACTGAGAGAGTTCCCAATAGCACCCAGACTGCAAGCCAATTTGGGAAATTTCGTCTCCTTAATTGACTTGACCGGGATTGACTGTCCTACCATCGCACATGGTCCAGCCTTCTGGCCCTTCTAATTGGATTTGATTTCAATTGAAGGTATTTCGTATAAAGTGAAGCTGCTTTTGACGTTCCAAAAAAATATTCAAATTCGATATCGTATATCAATTCTATAAATTAATTTATTTTAAGTCTACTTTAACGCAATTATAAAAATACAACTTCTCATGATATAATTCAAGAATTTCATGTTTTAATAATATATAAGAAAGTATGAAACAATTGAAACATTATGTAAATTAAATAATTCTTAAATTCAACGGCAGTACCTTCTATGTATAAGTAAGAACCCTCACCTGTTTCTGACAAGGAGCCTTTGAACGCGGTGTAAGTATATGTTCTAAATAATTATCATCCATATCTTTTGCAGCAGTAGTCGCCCGGGGGTGCTATTGTTTTAAGATACTTTTTATTGCTTTTGGCAACCCTGAACAATGGGAGAGAACCAAGAGGGTAATTTCGAACAGCGGACGCTGCGCTCGGTTCGTAGCTTTCAAGAACGTGTAATTATTTTTTTTGTGATGTATTAATTTATTGTCAACCAGTAAGATAAAATAATTAGATAATAAAACAGAGGACGTTTTTACGGTCATTTTATTGCGTAGTGATATGTTAGGTAGGTATATTGAGTTTTACACCTTTACATCGATAGCCGGTAACGAGGTTCTATATTAACGTGTAATTAAAACCATAAACTGAGATTAAGATAAGACGTAACACAAAAACACCGCCAAATGCTAATCCAGTGTGATTTATAATTAATTGTACCTAATTACGAAGCCTGCTTAATTGCCAGCAATTTTAATTATCAATAAAAACGAAATATACAACGGAATCAATTTATGAACGTATTTACCTGATAAATTACTGATTAACTAGTAATAATTAAAACATACCTTTGCTGTACGTTTTATCGATAAACGAATTTTTTTTTAATAATTTGTGCTTTATTGATCGACTGGAAGAGAAAGAAAAATTTAGAATGCTGAGACTGCTTATATTTCCGTGCGGATGCTAAAGTCGTTCAAGGAATTGTGTTCATTATTACCTAAGGATCAGAAAGGCGACAGGCTAGCAAACTGTTATTATCTGGTTCCACTTTTTCCATGGTGCGATTTTACTTAGCCTTGATCTGTCCAATGCGAAAAAAAAATGTTGTGGATGTTATGCTGTTCTATCTATCAGTGGCGTGCCTAGGGCTTCAGGATAGGGCAAGTCCGACATAATACATGTTCTTCATTGTTTTTGTAAAAGTAAAGGGAAGGCTAAAATATTACAGATTACTAATTAATCATGATTTTGGCAGAACCGGCGGACAAGAAGAGAGGAAAGAGATCGCTCCCCGCGGTATCTTCCAACGAAACAATTTTTATAATACTTTGCTTTTAAAAATGTACAGGCGTAAATAGTTTATCAGTTCTTAACATATTAATGTGTCTCAATTTGTTGTTTATCCAAAGTACTAAAAGAAATCACTGTATTCATGTGTTTTGTGAATTCATGTGTCTTTTATGGCGCCAGTATAGTTTTTTAATCGTCATAAGCAGAACGATTCTAAATATTTTCGTCATTTGAATAAAATATACAGCACTAATAATAATAAGTAGTACCACCTACCTACAACATGATGGAAGAACCGGGAGAATAAACAAAAATCCAATCATTTTCGTAAACTGCGATATAATATATTAAATTGTCTTTTATGCGAATTACTAGTCAGAGAAACACATTCATGAGTTTAATAGTTTTGTACACCGATTTTTATGGAATTTCCTAGTCGAGTAGGTAATACACAAATCATGGCTAAGGTTTTAACAAAATAATTAGTTGTTTTTGTGTGAAGTTCAAAGATTTTACATTTTCTATGCCGATTAAAACTTGTATGATCACTTATAGTCCTCACAATGAATGATGAAAACTTATTGGATTTTTTATTACAAATTAACTCAGTTATGATGGAAATTAAAAAAATACTTATCACTCGTCCACCGGCTCAAACAAATAAATATTAGGTAAAAGCAATGACGTATCACGTGGAATTGTATTCGAATCGTATCTCTCAATCTGCACAAAGTTCAGTATGAAAGCCGGGCTTTTCGCTTTATACTTTTTTCCATTAGAGAGAAAGAGAGGTTGCAAGCTCCGTTGTAAACTAACGCGTGAGAGTGAGACGATTGGTTACTTTGATTATTGCTCTGATTATGCCTTGAGAGGTCGTTAGTGTCGATCGACCGACGCACTGATTGGTTACGACTTGGTGTCAAAAACTATTTTATTTCTCTAAATTTACTATACTGTTTTCGTTTGACAAGTACTTCGCGGGAATTTTTAAAACTGTTTGATATAATTTGAAATTGATATTTATTACTCATTCTTGACACGTTAGTATTCTGTTCTTGACTGAGCATTTTAGTAAGGCAAGCCGGGGTTTTGGGCTTGTATGAAGGTACCGCCACTGGTATCTATGTATAATATTAAATATTGATGAAAAAACTGGGCAATAAAATCATGTATTTCATGAACCCCTTTAATATAGCTTGGATACTTGTGTGAATAAATATGCTGCATCATAGTTATTTCTGAACGCAACAATGAGAGGAGCGTCCATAACAAGCCTTACAGATGTCGACCACAATACAGCAAATACAAAACTTAATTAAAGTGACACTTTGCATGCATAATGAAATGATTCACGCATGTTTTATAAGGAGTTTCAGTGTTCACTGAACATTGAATTATACGTTAGCACTAAAGAAATATTCATATAATTGTACTACTATCTAACGTAAGTACTACTAGATACTTACAAAAAAAATTAAAACTATGATTTTTATATAGCTGCCTCTTACATCACATGGTCATACTTAGAGGACAAGAAATCCCAAACGATTTAAATTTTTTCCGTTTCTTTAAAGAAATGTTCTAGGTCACCATAGACTACAGTTGACTGAAAATAATTGTCTAATCATAAGTCTGTTCCTACTGGATAATTTCGAAAACGGATATATCGAGTTCCACTCTCTCTTTCTCTCACTCTTGCCACGGAAGACTGATTTACTGGACCTTTAGGATTAGTGCGGGAACAAAGCAAAATTTTTAAAATCAAGTTAGGTTAGAATCAATACTAAAATATCTGTTTATTTGCAAATTAGGTAGGTACCTAATGCGTGTGGAGTCGCACGTGGTCGTTCATATTTATGTAACGTAACATTCGTATTGTAGCTTAGAGCTTAGAGTATAAATAACAAGCATGTAATGTATATTATTCTAAGGGGTATCTGTTCCAAATAGAAATCCGGTAATCGTTGGAGAGTAAATCTTAATAATATTGAATAATTATTGATTGCAACGTTACTTAAGTGATAATTTTTTTTGGAAAGGGGTTAAATTGTATAAAAATAAAAAATGTGAGAAAACTTATTTAAAAACTAACACTGATATTTACTGTCGTAGGCAATGACCGTTTATCGATATATCGCCTATCGATTATTTAATAGCAAATATTGTAGATAAGTTTTTGGGATGTTATCATTTATCGTTAATTATTGGTAGATAACAAGGTTTATTACTATATTGGAGTGGTTCGACACTATACTTATAGATATAAAAACTTACCTATAAAACTGTCTAAGCTGAAAATGACATTAAACATATTCATTATCAGAGATAGGAGAGCAATATAACAATGAATTAACCGTAGATAAATATCAACTTTCAATATTGTTAATGTTTTAAATAAGTGTAGGTATATTTATATTAAATATAAACAAACTATTGATTACGTTTTGTTGTAGTTTTTTATAAAAAAGTTGTAATTATTTCTAAAAAAAGTTGATGTTGTCGGAGGCGTCAAATTCCCGCGCGAAATGTCAACGCCGAAATGCCGCGAGGCGTTTGCCGTGCACGCCTTCGTTCCACACCTTAGGCGTTTTTCAATAACGTCAAACAATTTTTATTAAATGTAGCATCTTTCGTAAATCTTAAACGCGTTCTTATTATTTTAAGCGAAACTTGATTCTTCATAATTATAATCATTTTTCGGTGACACAATGTACAAATTATATATTTTTTTTCAGCGTTAGTATGAATCTAAATAATTTGAAATATTGAATGACTATGTAATTATATAAAAATTTCTTTAATTTTATTATTATATTAACTTAGTTTTTAAAATTGAAACGATTTATTCTTAATGACTAATTTTAAAATAAATACACGTATTTATACGTGAACACAAGGTGTAAACACACCTATACGTATAGGTAACTTATCTACTAATATTTATTATGATTAAAGTAACTTCTTTGAATTAGCAATAATGAAAGAACACAAAATATAATGACGTAGTTGGCTAAATTTATACATAATATTTTAATTAATTTAACCTAATCGACTTCATATTTTGTTTTTATATATATATATTATATTTCCAGTCTTTTATTACGCGTTTTTATTTTTTGTTGACTTTCTTTAACACATATTTGGTGACAGTTCCACAAAGTTGCGAGTTAATGCGGTATCGATCGAGCGTCACAGAATAGGGGCATCGGTTCGCGGCAAGTTCGACGGCTGGCCTTGAAGGAACCAGTCCGGTTCGTCCGAAACACCTCACGGCAATTATTCAATAAAACAAAAGCATTCAGACAGTTTACGCCACAACGCGAGAAATGCGCACACAAAATTAATTTCGCCTTAATTAGCCATATACCTATCCAATGTGGGTAGCTGTAAGACTGTTCTACACTGATATAAAATATAATGTACCTACATCCTACACTGTAAGCATATACTGCATTTATAAGAGCTCAGGTGGAGCGCACTCGGTACCTAACTGGAGAGTAGCTACTTTTTACAAAAAAAAAGTTGAGTCATTTAACAAATAGAAATGTCATAATCGATTAAATAAGTAGGTATAAGTCGCGAATTGATTACAGAAATGTGCTAATAATAATTAAATGTGATCCTAGATTTAATGTAAAAATAGATTTTAGGATAAATTACTAGAGAAATCACATACAGACTCGTAAGTGCGTAAAAATAATATTAGAATTCTTATAAGTAGTTCTTTAAAATTTTATACATTTTTTTTTCACAAAACATGTATTATCTTACTGCAATACAAAACTATACAACAAACTGTTGGTTGCGACTGTTGACGCAAAATTAAAAAAGTAGCAGTTGATGACCTTTCCCAAACTTCAGGATAACTCCACATATCAAATCGGTTGAGCTCTACAAACGTAATAGACACAGACAGACACACACAGAGGCACTTTCATATATTTATACCTAATATTAGTTTATATTCATAATATGATTATAATATTAGTATGTATGCATTCAATAAATTATTGTATTAAGTAGGTGTGTATTCAATAAAAAAATGTTACGTATTTTGTAAAATAATTCAATTCTTTTTTCAATGAAATGAAGCAGTAGAAAATTCATTTAATTTACCATTTATATGCACATATTAAATCACTTAAATTTAGTGTATGAAGTATGACAGAACCTTTAACAATTGTAAGTAAAAACTTGTTGTGAAAAACAATATTTGTAGGTAGGTATATGAACCGTTTTAGTGGCGTTAATACATAAAACGCTGCATATCCGTTAGATTAACAAACCGTAGACCTGGCCCATTCTCCACGCACGTGCGCAACGAAATGAGCCCTATTATCCACAGGCCAAAAGAAACCTTCCAGCACGAGCCTCTGAAAAATGTGCCACGAAATTTGATAGGGCACATATCTATTATTAAGACTGCCGCTTCGGTTCTCCCGAAGGCATTGTGCGTCCTAGAGGCGCGAGGCAAACGAAATATTTCAAATGCAAATCGTGCTAACGCTATGAATGTAATGGTTTGTCGTGCCAAGCGCACGCGCCGTATACACCGGAAACAAATTATCATACCCATGTATGTAAGTCAGTACGAAATAGATGAAAAAAATAATTGATGTCACTCAACACTGACAAATTGCGCTAAACGAGAAAATGGAGCCCGAAAGTGGACACCGTAATCGGTTGAATAAACAACCGTCTGCCTAACAATAATGAAGTGTTTCGTCAAAAGAGCTCGAGGAATTTTTATGCGATACAAATTTTCTTATTCACGCCTGCTTTCATTGCTTTAACCGTTACAACAAACGTTTATACAATTGTGTTGCTTTTATTTCGATGTAATAAAATGTGTATTAAGTACATTTTTAGCAAACGACAACCACAACGTAAAATATCAATACGTTTCGTAACTTCTCAAACGCACCGGCAAAATTCGGAAATCGATTTACTTGTATTCGCCACGACTTGTTGACATTCGCTCAAATCTAACGGAGTCAATGTGGAGCGGATATTTTATGAACACCTCTCGCAATGGAATGAATTCGAAATATGAATTAACGGATATCAGCTGATTTTAAAATAGGTTGGTAAATGGCACGTGACGCATGTCATCTATATGAATGAGTGACATGTGTGAAATGGTAACTGTGTTTTCATCGATCACTGGCAGGAAAATTTAAAAAAATATTGATGGCAATCGCTTTACCTTATTTTAGTCTCTTTCGGCTGTAACATTAGCAAAATATTGTTGTAGAGGTATATATTTACCTATATCTATTGATCTATTCAATGCAACTAATGCAATAACTATATCTTAAATTAGTGTTGTAAGTACACGGTGCCACAATATAGATATAATATATATTAAAATTGATAAATACAGATGTCAGTTTTCCACTTCTTATTGTATGCATATTTAAGTATTTTCTTTTGCTTCCGGCGGGGCGTGGTGTAAAATTTGCGCAATATTTCAAATTACTGATTTTATTTTTCTCTATTACCATAACAAGTGTAATTCAGGCTTGCAATAAAAATAAATTATAAACTTCCATGTAAAATTTGATAATATAATACAAAATTATAATTATTATGTTGTATACAATATACTGAAGTTCTATGCAAGTGTGGAAGGATTGGAAAATCAAAATAAACGTGTAGAGAGAGGTATTTGCAACATCAGTTTCGAGTCATTCCGAGAAGTTCTTTCTAAAACAGTTAAGTCTAATTTAAAGAATTGACTGACTGATTTTACTTTTTGATTTTACTGGAAATGTAACAAGAATACTGAAAGAAAAAAAGATGTCTTTTTCACGAAATTGCAATTTACAAAATTTTGAGAAGTGTTGCTTTTGACGTTACATACATACTATATACCCTATACTTAGGCTGGTAGTAAAGCTAAGGCTAATTCCCTTTGATTAATTTTACTCTAAATAATCAAAACAATACCCATTTTAAATTTAATTTAAAATACAAATAGTTCAGTTTACATAGTTTAGCTACATTGTCCGTTAGTCTGTGCAAGTGTAGAAGTATTGAAAAGTCTGAAGAACATAAAGGCAGTTTTCGTTTTTATCCAAAAACGCTTTTTTAACTCCAGTAAAGTCCACTATCACTTTATTGGGCGAGTGTTAGTGATTTAATAATAAGAAAAAGAACAAATTTTACATCAATTAAATGCTACGTGAAAGTTGTAACGTTTAAATATTACAACGGACATTTACTTTATGGCAAAATATGATGAATTTTTACACCAGATAAGTACTACAGGAAACAGAGTAATTAATTTAGAGGACGTCAACTGTATGAGCATAACCTTTGCCTCCTAGAACTAGAGAATAAAAAAACAAACAAATATAAAAAATAGTTAAAGTACTTTGAAATCGTATCTGTCCTTTAGTGTGATAAGTTATTTACAATAATTACATTGTATTTATTGGGACTTTTTGGCAGGAGTGGGACAAGTGAGGTTGGTATTTCAGATTTTCTATTTTTAGCTCTTTCGGCGATTTTGAAGTAGGTACAAATGTACACAAATACACACACATATATTGAATGCTATGGTTCTGTGCAAGTGAACAAAATTAAAACCACCTTCAAAAAACACTGAAAAGTACAAAATAAAGGCTAGTGCCTTTACTAATCGAAACTAAACTAATAAACTTTCTGTTGTTGATGTTTGTTTGTTGTTGTTTGAACAATAATTTGGCACCAACTTCAATTGCCAAATTTATTTTTTTTAGTTTTTTTTTATTGTTCAATACAGTTACATGAATACAATATTGTTAATGTGTAAGTCCTATTCGCTAAAACCTCTAAACAGGTTTATATAGGTATGTGTATCGTATTTAAAGTTAATTTTATTGTATTTGAGTTTCGATTCGTAAAGAATAGTTATTTTGTATTTTTCAGTGTTTTTTTAAAGGCGGTTTAATTTTTTTTTTAACTTTTTTTTATATAATATCTTTCAAACAAAAAAATAATTTTCGAAATCGGTCCAGAATTGACGAAGTTATCGGTGAACATACCTACAATAAAAAGAAATACATAGAGACGAACATATAACCCACAATTTTTGAAGTCGGTTAAAAATAGAAAGGTTTGAGTAAACATGTGCAACTGAAGTTTTCACGTTGTTCCAAGAAGTCCTTCATAACTCCAGTAAAGCTTACTGTCACTTTACTGGAAAAGTGTTAGGGACTCAGTTATATGAAAAATACCATGTTTTACTGCGTCAAACATGTGTTTTACGAATATATTGCAGAATTTGTGCATTAGACGAGTGCTATAAAGTCTGAATGAATACCGAAGACGTGGCTGTATGTTTGAAGTTCCCTTCAGTTCCAAGGAATTGGGGAATTATACTAAAAGAAAGAACAGAAGACCTTTGGCGGAAACGGCAAAATTGACATTTTGTTTGGATTTTTTATTTTTGCTTTTTTGGTAGTTTTAAAATACAAAAGTCGTAGTATATTTTATGCGTTAAAGTTTTGTCCAAGTGAGAAAACTTGGAAGATCGAAATAAACATGTGCAGCTGAAGTCTTCGTGATCTTCCAAAAAGTCCTTCTTTACTCCAGGAAAGTCTATTATCACTTTAGAGAAGGAATATTAATAGGGACGTAGTGATTTAGGAAAGATTACAAATATATCGGACCTGTGCTTTATGGCCAAAGATGAACAATTTTTACACATCACATAAGTACTACTGAAATCTGAATAATGAATACGGAAGATAATAAATGTATGGGCAGAGTTCCCTTTGCCTCCCGAGAATTGGGAAATAATGTTATATAATATGTAGTATATGTTAAGTGTATATATTATACATATGAATGGTTATGCAGGGCGTTGTTTCAGGAGTCATGTCTATCTCTGAAATCTGCTGAATGATAAACGCCTTTGTGAGAGTAATGCTATGTATATAGGCAAAATGACGACGACCTCAAGCGCAGGTCAGTGACTCCATTTTATTTATTTTATTTTTCATTCACCACTAGCGTTTTTGTGATTATTATTCTGCTCATAATAAGCTTGGTAATACGTTCGTCAGTAGGTAATTATTGTTGTTTTGTTTATAATCAAAAAGAGTTCCTAAAATAATATTTCTTTAAATCGAAGTGTAATTTTTTATATGACATTCGATGGCTCAGTAGTTTAAGAAATCATATCATTAACAACAAATTCTAGGGTTCCATCCTTGTTGGGTGAATCCAGCCCAACTGTAATTGGTTTTGTGTCACGAAATTAAAATAACGATAAAATAAAATAATCCCATAGTACCATATACTATTTATAGCAACATCATTCATCTTTTAATATCTATATAAGCGAAATATCACTCACTGACTGGCTGACTCATCATGAGATCTCCGAAACTATAGGTCTGATTGATTTGAAATTTAGCATAGTTACTCCTTTCGCGTTATAGACGCTCACTAAAAACGGATTTTACGAAAGTCCTGTCCAAAATAGCTCTGCTACCCGTGCGAAGCCGGGGCAGGTCGCTGGTATTTTACAAAGCTGTTCTAGACCTAAAACTATAATAACATTAAAGTAAAACCATTTCGATTCAGCTAAAATGGTGATTGTAAAAACAATACGAAACTATTTTTTTCTGTACAGAGCAATCCCAGTTTATCTTGTTACAAAAGATATAATATTTTTATGAAATACATTATAATGAAATAATATGGGCAGTACCTATATCACAAAATGAGAGGTGCATTAAGTAATTGCAGTGCACAACTAGGTACGTGCACTACATACAAATAACATCGTGTTATCTCCGTATCCGTATCCACTGCCCATCTCAACAAGCCATCACGATGGCTTTTATCTGTGAAGTACGTCTGATGAATCGCACGGTGCTTTCCCAGGGCGATAGTAAGTTCCACTACCGCCCGATAGATGGCGCACAATAATGTCACGTGCTTATTTGTTTTGCATTCATATTTTGATCACAGATATTTGTGAGTATTCTTTGTTGTAAGTTGTTACATTTGAAATATACATAGATAAATCACTAATAGAAACTTTGTTGTAAATACGCATAGTAGGTACCTATAAAGTCTTACAAGTCAAGCTTATTTTCAAAATAATATAAGACCTCTAAGTAGGTACCTATTACAATTACAAGTATAGATTTGACATTTATTTTTATACTGCTATTAAATTAGGCAAGCATTAAAATGTAATTTAAAGGTAATTTACTACATACAAACTGACAATTTATGATTAATATTATAAAAAATAAAAGGAAAGAAGTCTGTTTACTTGATTTTTTACAGGACAGAACAGAATAAATCAACCTAAATATACACATATAAGTGTACCTACCTTAGCGAAAAAAAAGCCAATGTTTTGAAATTTGAAAAAAGAGCCGATAAGTAAAAACTGTAATAGATAAAACTGTACTCATCTATACATACAAATTTTGAAATGCATAAGGCTTGCTGCATAAGAAATCTAAAGAACAAAACAAGTTCGCGTCATGTTGTGCAACTGTTAGCAGGTTCTATGCATAATTATGCCTATGTTATAACTAGATCTAGTACCATCATATTTCTCAGTCGACAATTTGACATGTCCACCCATATGACAAGTATCTATATGCGTACATGTATCTACACCAGTTCGTATTAGAGAAGGTAGGTACCAGCACTAGATAGGTAGGTTCTTACATGCACGTCTGTCTCTCCTCTTAGCACATTAAAATTGCTAATGTTCTATTCGTTTGTTAGCATTTAGAGAATGTATTTCATACGGACAAGACATTGTTTTCCAATATTATAATAGCATTGTAAACACCTCCTGTCAATTGTAATACATTAGAATGACTTTCTGGTTCCGGTTTCATTGCTGTATCTAAGTATTCTAAATTTATTAGATCACTGTGCTGATATTTATAATATATTGTTAATTTTGTAAATAATATTGTAATCACTACATTAAATATCAATTCTTACTACAAATAATAACCGTTCATAGTTACAGAGGTGTTACACTATTTTTGTAAAGGCAATAGATACATGTAAAAAATCGAAAAAACTAAATTAAAATTAGACTGCCTACATCATTCTATAGTCTTTTTTTGGGTGACGCGAAGAAACCATAAAAAACCTACCCCTTACCACTTATCTTTCTTTTGATTAAGGGGGATTATAGGTTATTTGGAAATTATTCCCACTTTTGTTATTGTACATACATACATATCCTTACGCTGTATCCCTAATGGGGTAACTTTTGTTACTGTAACGGTATAAAATCAACAAAGGTTACTAATTGCTACGATTAACGTTGTTGTGAAGTTAAAGATCATAACTATACATACTGGTGTCCCAAAAGTGATTCTCCAAACGTGATATGCGGATAGCAGACGTGATAACAATCATATTGTTATACAAAAAGAAACAAAGTGATAGAAAATGTTATTTTAAATATTCCAATTTTTTTTTATAAAGTTGGCAATCGGAAAATGGCACGAAAAAATACCAAGCGCTAAAAAAATTTTTAATTTGCAGACCATGGCTACCAATTATAGTTCAAATAGTATTGGGATTGGTTATCATTTTAATCATTCAATTACGTTTGGATCATTATTTTTGAGATACCCAATGCTGCTTCAAGTGTAAAAGTTAGTACATTACCTCTAAGTCGACTATCCAGGATTACATACGTTTATGGCCAGGTCAGTTTAGGAAATGAATGTTATTGGAGACGGTGATAATTAGGTACTTATTGAATAATATGTTTGTTATTTGACACCTACATACACACAACATATATACCTATATGTTTGTCTGGATAGAAAAAAAAATCATATTTGAATAACGTTATTGAAGAACACTCTTACAACCTTCTTTTATTTTTTAAAATCTGTTATCGAAATATTTTTCGACATGTACATGACGTAGTTATGTCAAACATCCCGAATTTGCAATACAAAACAGTAGATTAAAATATTTTTTGAAATAAATAAAATCAACAGACTTTTCAAGGTTATCTATTTTTAAATTCGAAATTTAAAAAATGGGCCGATTGCGTCTCAGACAATGCAGAATAAAGGGTTCCTTAGTCAGGTGAACGTTCATGATTAAAACTAAATTTATCTCCTTACGTATCAAATTTGTTGTATTGAGCAGAATAAAATGTTGAGATTTGGGGATGTGAAAGAAGTAGGATGTAAGGACCGCGACGCTTGGCGCTCCGGCCTCTCCTACTACCCCGTTATGGGATACAGCGTGAAGATATGTATGTATGGAAAATATTTACGCATGCACAATATTCATTTTACCGGCAGTAAAATAAGTTTGTTTTTCATAGTATTTCAGAAAGACACTGTAAAAAACGAAAGTTATTTCTGCGATAACTCAACTCAAAATAGCGTGTAACAGAAAATATCCCATATCTAAAAAAAAATTTTTTTTTCAGAATCCCTTCCCGTTGAAGAGTAAGAGAGGGGAGGGACATATTTTTACGACTTTAATATACCTATTATATAACTATCGACTTAAACAAAAGAGTAATTTTGAAACGTCAATATCAGTTTTAAAGAACTATATCTAGAGTAGGTACCTACCCCACGTGCTTATATGTGCAGTGTGCTCTATGCATTGGATTTCTTTTGTAATTTCACTACACGTTGGATAACGGTTCACAGAAAACACCTTCCAAATTTCATTTATATAATTAGTGCCAAAATTTCATCTATGAAGTTTCCGAATAAAATGGCTTGGGCATACGGACATATAGACAGTCAGACAGTTATCTCATTTCTGACGTACCCACACGGACGTAATTATAAGGGTTTCTCTTTGTCATTTGCCTACGGAACGCTAAAAAATTGGTAGTTAACACGGATCACGTTCCGTCATGGTGTGTTTCGGGTCAGATGTGTATTGTAGTAGGTATTTACCTACTTTTGTTTCAATATCCGCGTTAGGTAAGTCACACTACATTTTGTAATTAAACCGAGAAAACAAATGGTGATTGAGAAATACGATATTGAGAATAATAATATAATTCATTAGTTCACTATATACAGTCAGAAAAGTAAATGTGTAGATCTTTAGTGTTCAAGTAAAATCAATCAATCAAGATATTTTTCGAGTCAAATTAGACAACTTCAGATAGGTAAGTACCTATTTATTTATAAGTATGTAGGTATACAACATTAATATTTAAATAAAATTTTCTAGATACCTGTAACCACAAATTGTAACATTGCGATGTATTATTGCAAAAAGTTTAAAATGTCAAATTAATATACCTACCTACCTTTTTCTATGTGAATAAGACTTACAAACAAAAACGGTAGATACTATTCGATATTTTAATAACACAAAGGTCAACACATATCACATATCGCCTTAAACGCTAGGACCAAGTGATACCAAAGTCTCATACCATTTCTCTCTACTACTATTCCAATTTGCAATGAAAGCGGTTTGAAATACACTTGTCACTATTTAGCTTTCTATTCTAGATCAGCTGTGGGAGGTCGGTACAATCAACAAATAAAATATAAAATATGCAAAGTAAATCAATTTCCATACCGACGGTGGCGCCATTGTTGTGTTATTCGCACCGACCTCTTGCGCCTACGCACCTAAATCAATTATCGGTTGTGGCCTGTAATAAATTAAATACTGTTTGCGATCGTTGATACCAATCTAAGGTCTTTTTGATTAATGGATCGATCTGTCCCGAATATCGATCGCTGGACGATACCGATCGAGAAAATGATCTCAGAACGCAAGATGGCCGCCCCATTGAACAGGAATGCAACATGCATCTTTATGTTTATGTATCTCATATTTGATTACAAATTAAGTGAAAATCGAAATCATTATGGAAGAGAGTAAAATTACAGTGTTCGATGGTGCCTAGGTACCTAATAATATGTGATTGCAAGACGATTATATGGGTTTTAAAGAAAAATGTAAACATAAACAGGTTAAAAGTGAAATATACACATGGGTATCAACTTATACTCAGTAGAGCAATCGTATTAGGCAAAAATTTATTATACCTATAGATGTAAGCACTCGCAGCAGAATATATTAATTATATTCAGTATAGAACTCAGCACTTACCTACTAAAAAAAATAAAAGAAAATGTAATAAAAAACTGGAATTTTTGTAATATAATTACAAAAGAAAAACAATGTTTACGTCTCCTAATCGATCTATTCCTGTTGCCGTAATATATACACCTGTGTATCTACGTTAATATCATTTGTATTACAATTCTTATAATTATTACGATAGTAGGTATATTATCTCTAAAAACCACTACTATGACAATATTATGACGAAAAATGTATTAAAGTTGTAATACAATTAATAAATAAAAACTAGGCCTAAGTAGCAGCATAAAACAATATTTATTTCTTACTCTTTTTTTTTCTCAAAATATTGAGTTAATTAGTAATTTATTATTTTACTAAAACAAACATACAGAACGGGGGACAAATGAAAATGGACTACTTACAACGAATTTTTCATCTATGTTTTGTAAAAGGTAGTTTCATACAGATTTTATGGATCAAAATCAGATCCGACCAACTAAAACACTTTTCTATTTGTTACGTGCATACTGTATAGGTATGTACCTATATAAATATTAGTCAACATTTAACTAGTAACAACGAATTATAAAACATTATCTTCTTAAATAAAATTTTGCCTTTTGATTATTTATTATTGTTTACTAGAATGTTATAAACAATAATAACAATAAAGTATAATTTATCGTTTGTTGTATCAACATTACATATAGAAATAAATAAAATTAAAGAGTGTCTGTGCTTCGAAATAAATATTTTTTCTTATAGTCATACAGTTTTTTGGATTAAACTAAACCCAACTTGTTATCTGTCTGTTTGTTTGTCCGGATTAATCTCTAAAACGCCTGAACCGATTTTGACGGGACTTAAAATAGCAATTAAAGAACTTTTCAAAGAGTAATCTAAGCAACTTTTTACCTCGGAAAAATATAAAATTTAATGCGGTGAAATCGAGTTCCATAACCTATCGTGTAAAATAATTATGTAGGTTTTAACTTTAATTAGAAAACACTTATGTAGGTAAATTAATGATCGCTTAGATATTATTTTTAGAATTCGGTAACTAAATAGATAAAAAGGAACCCTTGGAAGAAATGTGTCTCTGTGTGTATAGTATGCGACGACCGTTTTTTGAAACATTTTAAGTGCACAGTTGATTCGAATAATTTGAAGACTATTCTTTGAATATTTATAAAACAATAACTGGTTCTATTCTACTTCAATTAAAATTTCCGTAAAAATGAAATTTACAAATACCCATTTATTATGTACCTACGTACATTTTGTAAAGTATTTGTAAAACTAAAACTTGTATGTAAGGTACCCGTTGATTTGAAAAAAAATTCGTGAATTTCATGTTTTTTCCTATTATTATATATTTTAAAGGAAGACGACAGATGTTAAAAAAAATTTCATAAAATAAAAACTCCAAACGTTATTTTCAACACTGATAAACTATTCTTATTAGCAATGCCCACATAATTTAAAAACAACAATTATTGTTGTACTTGTGTTATTATTATTAGTAAACCCTTATTGGAAATTTTACGTACAGAATAAGCAATACTCAAATCAAAAACAAAATTAAAAGTAATCAAAAGTAATACCATATTAGCTATAATTATTGTATCTTTGCTTTTAAACTAATATTTGAAAGTAGTATTTATCTATCTAAGAAAACGCGTATGTAAACATTCAAGTGAGGTAGGTATAAATTCTTATTGGATTTTTATTACATCCCACTCATAAGACTACGTTAATTTTATAGTTTTTTTTTTTATTCTAATATTTTATGACTGTTGTATCACAGAAAACGAGTCTTTATTTTTAGTTGAGATAAAATGTTGAAGTATGTATAACGGGAAAAGGAAGTGAAGACGACTTCTTATTAGAGGGCTAATAAATGAAAAGTTATGGATTCCTTCGACATTCCCGAGAGAAAAAAATAAAAACCTCTGAGCATCGCCCGCAGAACGCAGCTAAACAAGTTGCGGCATAGCACGCACAGTCACTTTTTTAGCACTTGTCCAGTATCCAAACAGCGTAAACTCGATCAACACTTCAAGTTAAGTAGTCAAAACACATAAAACCTTGTTATTACACCAAAACACCCGCGACAACTTCGATGAGGAACTAAACTTGTGTTGTTGGTGTGAGCTTACTGAATCGTTCGGATTGTTGTCGGCGCGGCGCGCGCGACACTACACTATCAACGGTCGCCGGCACACTGCGCGGCCGGTTCGTTTCAGCCCCCCCGCTGTCTGCACCGCTGCTCCCCGCACCCCTCAGAGGGCGGGGCCACCCGTGCGAGGCGAGGCGAAGGCTTAATTACGCTCAGCGGGCGAAGCGGGACGGCGATAGCGAGTGGGCGCGAGCTATTAGCACGCGGAGAGCGGGACGACGAGCGTCTTAAGTATTTTGTATAAGTAATGAGGGGTGCGGGTGCGGGGGACCCGCATCTCCCGCCAATCTTTAATGTTGATTACGGCCGCCGCCGCCTATGTGCGCCCCTCATTAACGCGCGGCCACGCCTCGATTTAATTACACGATCGTTTAATTGTCAACGCTCTCGGCCCGCAATTGTTTTTGCGCGGATGCCTCCACGGGAATTCAAATCCTATTTGTTTATTTTATGCTGCACTGTCCGATTGTCTCATCAGTTAGTTTTAATTGGCTAAAAGTAATCAGTTGACAGCCATGACGTAGCTTATAAGAAATAGCGTCGTCCATTATTCACGTTCGTTATCCATTTTCTTATTATGAATGTATTATGGGTAGGTACTTGTTATAGAAATGAACTATGACACTTGAAAACTATTTAATTGGTAGCAAACAGTGACCAAGTGAGGTATAGCAACTTCTTTAATAGAGAAATAAGTTGTGATTATATTTATATGAGTTCCTGAAAGTTTAATAACCATAAACGTACCTATATAATGTATCTTAACACTATTACTTGCTACTAAGGGGTAACAGGAGTCAGTCTGTGCTATCTAGGTACATATCTAAAGATGTAAATATAAATCAATAACCGTGGTTCCAACCGCGTATTATTTGAATGTACAAAAAATCTTCTGTTTAGATACCTACCTATACGCACCTATACTATCTATGTTACGTGACAAGTAAAAATGAAACAAAACTTAAGTTATAGTAGGTAATGATCATATTTAGTTACAATTTTCAAGTATTTGTTTATGGCTAGTAAAATATAATATAAATTTCTTACTCTTTTCAATAGGTAGGTGGTAGCTACCCTACAAATGAAAGCTGCTAATACCTACATAATATGTCGGTTGCGGTGAGTTGAGATGCTTACGATAACATATATATTTTCCCAATTCACAATCAGTTTTTCTTGCCGGTTCTTATCAGTGCTAGTTCTATCTGAACCAGTGGTAGGGATTTTTGACTATCAACGGCTTGTTATTGTTACTTATAAATAAAATACCTATTTTCGATTTGTTTTTTTTTATATAAAAACAATAGCTATGCACCATGATCACTAGTAACCCAATAATAGCTATAAAAAAAACCTTATTGGTTAGCTTGTTTTTCTTTCATAGTAAATCTAGTGAACCTTTTTACCGCGAACGCATTACAAGTGCATGTGTTCTGGCTACAACATAGTCTGCCATTTGCCAGTTTAAAATTATGCGTATAATATTGTAGCCTATAAATAAAGCTCTAAATTTGATTTTTGAATTCATCGTTGAAGTCTGGAGATTATAAGCAACGGGAAAAAGAGAGAATAAAAATAGTTTTTACTTAAATGTTAAGTTTTAAAATAATTTAACAAGCTATTTTATTTGCAAATGTTAAAAAGCATTGCTTTTTTGGTTCGTATGCTCGTTCGTTTAGATTGCGCGCTTCGCTCTTTCGGATCGTACGCTTCGTGTTTCCGGATCCTAGGCTTCGCTCGTTTTGTTCACGGGCTTCAGTCAATCTGTTCGTACCTATTAAAGGGACGTGTCGATAAACAATAATTTATTCGAAAATAGACCTTCTGGTCTATGGAAACGAGCGCGCGCTAGCTTACGAAAAATGCGAAAAAGCAGTTATTTTCATTTATTTTAAAAACTATAATTAATTTTAAACAATCCAACTGGCAATTTGAAGAATATGTTTAGATTAAACTATACCGAAAATTGACACATATAAATCAGTCCCGTTACTCTGAAAAATGTAAATCTCCGTCTTAAATGAGGTTTCTTTGATATTTTTTTTTGTGTTACAAAAGTTAACCAATCGTGTATTACAACTGGCAAATCGAAGTCAATGAAATGAAAAATCAGATTACCAAATATCACTTTCAAACGTTTAGTAGACACAGAAAAATTGAGATCTATGCTGTCAAAAATTTTTTTCATATTTCTGTTAAAATAGGAAATAACGATAAAATTGTTAATAATATTTGAGGCAAGGAAGGCATAATTTGATATATTTACGTAGTAAAATTAATATTAGCCACTGTAATAAAACAATATCAGCTGCGCCTTTTCCTGCGTAATAATTCGGCCAATTGTAAAGGCTTACTATGAGGAAACTGTATAAGCAACGGGTTACACTTAACTATTTAGGTCACTTATTGTATCATATGAAAGTCTGATTGTGAAGTGGTGTCAAGGTGCATGAGATATTCTTTCGCATTGATCCCATGCCTATTCCTATTGAGAAATGGCGTGACCTGTTATATAACTATGTACCTATGTGGAAAAACCACTGCTAGTTCATGTGAACTAGGTGAACAGTTTTTTCAATATAATATTGAATATATATTCTAAAGGTACAACTCATGTTTTACTTTACGAAAAATTATCTCAAGTGATCAATTTATTTCTATTTTTTAGCTGTCTTCTGCATGAAGCCCCGAATTTGTCGATTGACACATGTCTCTGACTCGTCTTAACTAAGCATTTTCAAGAAATTCCAGAGACTGGACTCGATTAGATATCCAACACCGAACGAATCATTCATTCCATTCAACGAAGGATCATCAGGAAATTCGTTGAGAATCGAAACATGTGTATATCGAAAACTTCAAGGATTTGTTGGATTTGTGCGAAAGATAGCCAAAGACATACAAATTGACCACCACAATGCTCAGAGAATACTCGTAACACTAAATAAGATGTTCATATGTTATACGTCACTGTAGGTACATATAAGTTTTATATGTATTATAAGAGTTCAATAAAAATCTCCAATACAGGTACGCTTCGCTTATTTGACTGGTGTGCTTCGCTTGTTCAGTTCGCACGCTTCGCTCGTTTGATTCGTACTCATTTGACTTGTTAAGATAATTATTGAAGTAGAGTGGCTTGTAAAGTGTATGCGATGTCTCCTACCCGAGTTCAATGCTCGGGCAGGTCTATTATGAAAACTAAGTTACTAAGTTCTAAAAATTGACTTGAAATCTGTGTTTACATTAATTTAACTACTATGTTAATCAATTAAAATTACTTGAAACATATATTTACCTAAGAAGGAGTAACGAGTATATTATATCACAGCAATATGCAATAAGAAATTCCTAAGTAATTTCTAAGTTCCCATTTTATGTCCCATACAAACCTACAGCACGGTAATCGTAACTATAAAAGATATAGAGGCCGTGAAGTGTCTCAACAATAAATAAATAAATAAGCACACGTTTCCCTCAACATTGTGGTCTGCGCGGGCCACCCACTGCGTATTCAACGCAAAAAAATAGCGCTGTCGCTACCTGTCTCTCCTGTGTCAATATTACATACCTATAGTCTATTTTAAAACGAAATTTAAATTTCTTTCATGGCAGTCCGTCCATTGATTACAGTAACATCTTAACAAGTCTAATACTATGCTATCACAATGAACAAGAAATTCTCCTTTATATTACAATAGGTATACCTACCATACTTATCATACATTTAGAAAGAAAATAATTTAACTTGGAATGTTTCAATTTTTAATTACTATAAAGAATGGCACTAAGAAATTGTTTGATTTTATAGATACTGTAACTCAAAATTTTAACATCGCCATTTTTTACAATTATCCAATGAGTTCAACTAAATGATCTGTGTATTTACCTCCTACCAGAAAATATTTACAATGCAGGTGCATTATAAATATTTTCTAATAAAAATTTCTTGAAAATAAAAGTACCTACTTGAATTTTTTCATATGCACAATTATAATTATATCATTATTTTTTCTATAAGTAAGAAATTATAAACTGAAAACAATGTTTTCATGATTTCTAATTGATTTGTTACTGCAACTGAAAACTAATTTAATGTTTTGAAAATGTAATTCCTGTAGTTACTTAATATCTGTCACGATATGGAAACATTCTATGTATATTCAGGGGAAAAATATATAACGTATGACAGCTTCTTTTCTCTCCCACAGGTCAAAAAATAGGCCCAGCGATCGGGCCCATTATAAGAAGATTAGTTACGTTTAAACTTTTAAACTTTCGGATTGCATTATAAAATATCTAAAAACACGGGAAATTAATGCGATTACCGCGATTTTAGTTGTGTTCAGATGTGGAGAGTAACACAGCCGGTCAAATCTCTGTTATGAAAAGCATAATATCTTAGTCTTGCAAATGCGTTTACAATCTGAGTTGCTTTCTAAGCCATGATATTGAGCATGTCCATAGACTACTCAGTCTACTTACAATTAGGTGAACTATTTGATCGTTTGTCTTCCCAGTAGTATAAAAGATTGGCTAAATTGGAAGTTGGCTGTTTAAATATGTATAACTGATAACATGTCGAGTTATAAAGTTAAAACCGTGTTTGGGTAAACGTAGTAGAATGTGTATTCCAGTTAGCTGGAGCGATGATATACGCAAGATGATTGGCAGTCGTTGGATGAGAAAACCCGAAGATCGAACTCAGCAACGTGCTTCGTGAAAGTTCTATGGCCAGAAGTGGACTACTATAGGCTTGAGATGATGATTGTTACAGTAGCTCTTCTCGGCTTCTTCATGATGCTAAATAATACTGCGGACTATGTTTATATGGTAGATGGTATACGTACCTAAATACCTATCAGTACAGACAGCCATAGCGCTTTAGTTCACATCACATGTCTTCTCATATACTAATTTTACATACTATTTATATCTACTGTTAGTTCCACATTAATTTCAATCACATAAATTACCCACGTGTGATATTTTGTACATTTTAGTAACAAGAACGAGGGTAGAATGGATTTCCTGCGTGTAGTGGGGCTGCAAAAAAGTCTAATTTTAGTCTTGGAATTCAGTCGTTGAGAAGCCGTCGAATAGTCAAGTACTAAATAGTTGTGACGAAGAATTGATAGTGTGTTCATAGTGATCAGTGCTTCTGTTACATTTCATATTTAACACTACTAATGATCTACGTGATTTTATTGTAATCTCTTTGCAACGAGGCGGACATTGATTTTGCCGACGTTTACATATTAGGTATAAGGTCGTGCATCGAGATTATGGAAATGTTGTGTAAGCATATTAAGTTGCCGCAATGATAGTAATATCTCTAAATGGATTTAGCAGGTTCGATTCCCGACTAGTAAACAAATATGTGATGATGATAATTTTTAACTATTTTCTGACCAAAATTCTAAAACCACTAATCGGCACGTGTTTCGCCTCTCCGCGAAGCAACCTCAGGATGACTGGCCCGTTGGCGCAGTGGTAGAGCTTCCAAGTTAGGGTCCCGGGTTCAATCCCCGATCAGGTCGATTTCGGAGACGAACTTTTCAAAATTAGCTTGGGGTCTGAGTGTCACTGGAAGCTCCCCCAGAGTTCGTTTTGTGATACCCATAGCACAAGCTTACTGCTTAGTTTGGAGTCACACAATTTGTGTAATTGTCTGGGGTATTATTATTATTATGATATTCCAGAGATCAGACTCGGTGAGCTAACCAGCACCGAATCAAAAAATGAGTGAGTCGACTCATTGTTGTTATATTCTTAAATTTCGGGGCATGATTGCTAAAAATTACAAAAAGTCATCACATGAAATGGATTTTCGCAAAGTAACGCTCGAGTCTATACAATGTAACAAATTATAATAACTTAGGTAATTAACATTACATTGGAAATGGAACTCGACAATTTCATGTAAATTCATTCAACTGTTGTTCTCATTGAAGTTATTCCCATTGTAAAAATTTAATTATTCTTAAATATATACGAAATGTTTATATAATGACTAAAATTATAAACTTAACAAAACTACACTGAAAAAATAAACTGGATCTATATCCATACATCCATCAAACAGGCGAACAATACCTTTTCTCTAAAATTGTAGCTTTCAAACCAAGAACTACATACAAACCTGTTTATCCATTTAAGAGATGTGATGAAACAGAAAACACATAGACAAAAGGTGTCATATAAAACTTATAAGCATTCTTTTCATTGAGATTAGTAAGTTTATTTCCAATAAAATTGAAATTAAAGTAAATTAATATAGGATTGACATATATACTATAAAGGCTGTGATTGCATGTGATCATAATGTAAGACTGAACGTGTCTTAGGCAGGGATCTCAATTTTGTCTAAGTGACTACAAAACGTATAAAAGTGATATTTGGTAACCTGATTCTTCATTTCATTAACTTCATTTTGCTAATAAAGGATTAACTTTTGTAACACAAAAAAGATATCAAAGAAGCTTCTTTTTAAACAGAGATTTACATTTTTCGGTGTAACAGGACCGATTTGTTTCTAAATTTTCTGTATAGTTAATCTAAACATATTCTTCAAAGTGACAGTAGGATTTTTTTAAATTAATTCTAGTTTTTAAAATAAACAAAATAACCGTTTTATTGCGTTTTTCTTAAACTAGCGCGCGCACGTTTGCATAGAGCAATAGGTCTATTTTAGTTGAAATTATTGCTTATTGATGCGTCGCCTTAAATAAAAGTCTGTGGAGCCGTAAAGACAAACTTTTAAGTAAGGCTAGATGTTGACTGATAAATACTTTATTAGTGTTTCCTATGTTTTCCATGCCAAGTTTTGAATAATACGAAGAATTTTTAATTTTCTCGAAATAATTTTAACACTCGTTTTCAACCCTTAACGGAATAATTTTCAGGAATCTTGTTTCAGTTTTGCTTAAAAGTATACAATTTTCGCCCTTTGTGGAGAATTTCGAGTTTCTATAGGTACCCACGTTGTACAACGAGAATCGGTCGATTAGTCAATTTTTTTAAAAATATACATATACACATAAAAGTATACATACATTATATGTAGAGGACATAAGATATAAAATAAGATATTATGAGATAGATCAGTTTTAACTTTGTCGGTTGTGACTAATGTCATTATGATTCAGGCGCACAGAGTGACGTCAAACTCTACATGTAATCTGGCTAAAAATCTGAACGTTTTTAAAGTAGGGCTTGTTTATCACGAGTGAAACGTCTATTGGAATAAAACGTATTGTTTTTAGTTGATTATACTAGTCGAGTGGGGTGCTAAATGTAACGAAATATAGACAAAGTTATGTTGCACCTGTACAGTATCTGGTATAGGATCTTTATTTGCCAATCTAAGTTATTTCAAAGTTGATCGTGGGAGAGTTGCGATCCCCTGTAAATTCACCTTACGAGGAATTCATACAATTGTTATTTGTTCTAAACGAGTTACATTTAAGCAGAGAAAAGTTTTACATTGAATTAACAACCTTAAATATTTTTTTGAAATTTCTATCAATGTAATATTGATATCCATGCACTAAAAGATATTTTTATATTTTTAACTGACTTCAAAAAAGTGGGGGGTCTCAATTCAGTTGTATTTTTTGGTTTGTTAGGTACCTTAGAACTCCGTCCGATTTGGAAAATTCCTTTTTTATTTGAAAGGATATGTTTCCAGATTAGCCCCATTTAAATTTTACTGGTATTGAAGCTTGAATTTTGAAGATACACCAAATAACATCAAATAACGCGAACTGCTTACAACATTTATTTCTTTATATTGATGATTATCTCCAATGTCATTGCGCTCCAGAATTAGAGTTATTTGTAGACCTGCCATAGATATTTCTTTAGGCTAAGGTCACTCAAAAGAGAGAAATAAAAAAAATAATTAAAAAAAAGAAGTTATTTGTAGACCTGCCAGAGATAATTATTTAGACCAAGGTCACTTAAAAGGGAGAAATAAAAAAAATGTTATTGAAACATTTACCTACTTCAAAAAAAATCACTGAAAGTTACGAAATAACTATCCTTTACTAATTAATACTCAAGTACAAAAATAACTTTATAAATACAATACAAATACCTATATAATTAAATTTGATAGTTATTGAAGTCGGTGCCAAATCAATGTGCAACAACAGAAAGTCTATTAATTTAGTAGGCTTGACACTGACTTCAGTAACTGTCAAATTTATATAAGTGTCTGTATCGTATTTATAAAGTTATTTTTGCGCTTGAGTAATGATTAGTAAAGGATAGTTATTTCGTACTTTTCAGTGATTTCTTTTGAAGTCGATTTAATTTTTTTATTAATTTTTTTTAAACTATGCAAATGATATTCATACATTTCATTTTGACCGAGATTTGCTGGAAAGATCTCTTAGAGAGATAGATGCTTTTTGTTGACTAATACTAATTCCTAATTCAGTTTATGAATAAATTTAAAATAAAAGGCTAAGAACATGTCGAAACGCATTAATGTAGGGTTCCACATGCCGACCGGAAGCGAGAGGGCTAATCCCGCTCGGAGAAGACGTTGCCAGGGCGGTGGCTTACGCTCCAGACCGTCTAGCCCGGGCTAGAGAATAAGGTTACAGTGTTCCCAGCTTGTCGTAGAACGTAGATAATGAACCCTTCGGAATGGTTGGCGACTGGAGTGGAGGCTTCGGTCGTCTATCCATATAAATGCAACCACGAGGAGAACGACAGCGACGACGTATGATCCGCGCTGTCATGGCGTTGCGAGGGTGTAGGGCTGTAACTCCCTCCCCAGAATCGCATCAGCACAGTGTGTTTCGTCAGAGAGCCCCTCGACGACACGCCAAGTACGTCCACGGCAATAATTTTAGTGACTAAAACATAACATACTTTAATAACGTACCTTCCTACTTTAATAACCACCTTCAGTGAAGTGGATACCTTTATTTAGGTTTTTCAGCGTTCGCAAAAAAGTGACCACGAAGAGAACGACAGCGCGTGTGGTTCGCGATGTTATGGCGTTGCGAGACTGTAGAGCCGTAAATGCCTCCCTCCAGAAATGCTTTAGCACAGCGTGAGAGTTGAGCAACAACCTCAATTTTCCCTTATCAAGCCCCATTTTAATGGGTAAAACAACATACTCGAATAATCATAACTCGGTCTCACTTTCACGAGCCTGGAAACCTTTGCTTAGGTTTCTGCTGCGTTAGCAAAAAAAGTGACCATGAGAAGAATGACAGCACGTCATGTCTGCGCTTTATGGCGTTGCGAAATTGCATAGCTGTAACTGCCTCCCTCCAGAAATACTTCAGCATAGCGTGAGCGAGGATCCGGTATGTTTGGTATGAGATCCCTGGAGCCCTTCGACAACGCACCGAGGATGATCACCGTAAGAATTTTTGTAGGTAAGTGGCATTACATACCTACTTAAATAAAATAGTCCAGTCTCGCCTTTAGTTGGCTGGATATCTGTGTATCTGTGTTTCTGCTCCAAAAACAAAGATTCCGTAGCAATATCGAACTCAAAAAAAAAGAATATTAGATCGTAAATACTCGTCGTCAACGATATCTATGTAGTACTAGATCGAGTCTTCGAAACAATCACTATGTTCCACTCAATTGAAGCTCGCGACCACGCCTAGCTCACTTTCAATTCGATGCATGTGCAGTGAACGACACAGCGCATTTTACTTCATTTCATGTTTGTAGCACTTGTGTATAATACTTTTAAAATAAGTTTTAAAAAAAGCATGTGTGTACTCATGTACGCACGTAAGAAATTATACTTCTTTGAAGTTTTTAAGCAAAACTAGCCACACATAAAAAACAAAACTGGCCACAAATAAAAAAAATAAAACTAACCGCTTGAAATTTATGAAATAAAATAATAAATTGCGTATTACGTCGATAACGTAACTTCCGCTACATGCTGCAATAAAATTCTGATCTGTTTTTCCAAACGCGCCAATAGAAGTCTAACCTCAAAAATAGATGCTCAGTTCAATATTAGACAGCAAAATATAAATTTAAAATGGATTTTTAATAAATGAAACTTGTTTTAATATACGTTAAATTAAAACGTCGTGAGCAGGTCTTGCCCAATCGGAGCAACGACACAGTAGAACTATATCGCTTTTACTTGTGTTTTACTTACGGCGAAGCGGCAGCTCCCGCGTCCGATCTGCCAGCGCGTAGCGCTACGATTATTGTTTTGATGTGCTATTCTAGTTGCCATTATTTTCTTAATTTTTGTTTTTACATACCAAATATCAGCTCCGTAGGTGTAAGACAGAATGCAACGGGTGTGACATACAAACAGACAGACATTTTAGCCGTTTTCGCCACGGAACCCAAAAAATACTGCCTAAGTGTGTTACAGTATCGTATTACAATGTCGATAGTCGTGACTCAGGTGTTAGTTTGTGGAAATCCATTTCATGTATGGAGAATTGAATGAATTCTTGCAATATTTAGTGATTTTCCGTCCAAAATTCCTCAAAATTCAAAACTAATCGACACGTGCTTCGCCTCTCAACGAAGCATCCTCAGGATATTTTAGAGATCAGACTCTGCCAGCTAATTCGATTTCGAAAGTAGCAAGTAGCTAGGTAAATATTATAATAATTCATTACACCTATGCCTATACATGTTTAGTTGATTTTAAAAAATCAACCCCTGAACCCCGGTATCATATCGAATCGTCAGTATTTGATTATTTTTAGATACCTTAATCTATTAATCAGTCTACTGAATGTGAGTTTGTTATATATACAGATAGGTAATACCTTCGTTGAAGAAGTTTGGGAGAAGATTAACGGTTTTGTATTATACTAATGTTTTTAACTTTCACGACTTGTACACATCTTACAATTCTAATTAAACCGGCACGCTTATTACGTAACTCGCAGACAGCATGCGACAGCCAATATCGCGCGATATCTGCTGTCAAAACAAGAATTTGTGTAATGTAATTTGTATAGTGGCGCTAAATCTACCGCGAAAAGTGCATTTTACAGTCATAGGATAATAGATACGCAATCGTCATACATGCTACCAATTTTTTATTACAAAAAATCACTGGTCGCGTAGTGATCGCGTGGCTGTCGCTGTCTGCAAGTTTTTAGGTAATAACCCCGCGTGTCTATATCGTGTTAATTCTTTAAGACTAATACCATTGCATAAATGTGGGTAGTTGCTAGGAACCTTATACTAGGAAAACGGCGCCCATTGTCATCAGTCTGCCCGTGATCACGACCGGTGCAATCCAAATGAAACGTTGTGGATAAAAAAGGTAGCCTTAAAGTATTAACACGCCATATACCTTGTTTTATTCTATTTAGAGATTACATGTTATCTATAGAAATTATAAAGTGAGGTTCCCTGCGCGCATCTGTACGTCTGTGTAATTCCTAACCTTGAAAACCATCGAATGGATTTGAATGCGATTTTCACTGATGATGTGTATTTATCGAGGCAATTTACATGTGTTGAAAATTGTTATCACTTATAGGAAGGAGCTGAGAGAGAAAATGTTTGCCGCATGAAATCCCTTTTACAGGGTTGCTTCACGTTTTCATGGAGATTTATTTATCAGAGCGAACTCGGGTCGCTTAACGAGTTTTTTTTAATGTTTTACATTTTGTGATATGAAATTTTCATTAGTCAAGAATATTATGTCAATGACTTCTTATTTACCTGCCGAAACTGCCACAATTTTTTAACACAATTTTTACATACATACCTACATATCTTCACACTGTATCCCTAACGGGTTAGTCAGCGAGTATGGAATGCGAAGCTTCGAGGTTCTTATATACCTTTTTCGCTTTCTAAAAACCAATCATTCTCCATTCGTCAAGGTATACAATTTTTAATTCAAATAAGTTAACAAGGATAAAAATATTATGCCTAGGATTTACATAATAAGCACATTGTTAGGTACTTAAAACATAACAAGTAGTTCAGCAGGAATGGACTTCGTAAGTCCATTCCTAACTGCTGAAAATGAATTACAAGTTACAGTCACAACACAAAATATCTGACTATATCAATTAAAGAATTATTTTTAGTTTTAATTCTAAAATATTATAATTCTATATTTATTTAATATTTTACAAATTCTTTTTATTTTATATTTATATTGATTCGTTTTAGTTATGACATTTAATAATTTTGATGTTATAAAAGTAAATTATCTAATCTAAACACGTAGATTTCGATATCAACACAATTCCCAATATAAATAGTTTCTTTTTTTTAACTTCAAATTCAATTTTCAAATAATATTACATTCCTCAATACCTGAATATTTCGCATCGAATCCATCGAATGGTCGTATCGCGCTAACGTGAGCCTATTCAGTTATGTAGGTGGGTAAGTAGGTACTTATAGAAGCGTATCGAGGACGTTGACCCGCGTAGCCAACCCCTGACCTTGTCGTATCGTAAACTGAATGATGTAACCGGCACTTTTCGTACTATATATAAATAGATGACTTTTTATAAACAGGTGACTTTTATAAACAAACTTTTTTGTTTATATTTTCATTTTTTTTTAGGTACGAATGTATCTATTTGTGTCCGTATTTGCATGAAACAGGTGATTTACATAAAACGCAAACTTTTTGGCCAGCATTTTTGTTCATTTTTGCATACGATTATTCGCAGCTATTTGCGAGGAGACGTTAAACACTTCTCAAATTAGAAATAATGTGTCTAAATTAAATAAAATTAACGGATAAGCCTATTGGACATTTAGTGTTCTATAGCAAATAATTCGAACAAAATAGAAGTTATTCGGTATTTAATTTTTTGTTTTTTGTCTCTGGGTTTGTGCCTCGATCTATTATTAATTAATGTAGTTGTTACCAATTTATGACTCAGTATCCTTCAGCCCAGAGGTCAAAATGACGGAATAAGACGGTCAGAAAGATGTAGAGACGGAGAAATTTTCAAACAGTTATGACAAAACTTTTGGCTACGGCACTCTAACTGGAAACCCCTTGGATTTCGTGGATAATAAATGCATAAATTTTATTCAGTAAAATCTCTGAATCAATAAATTGGTACTTACTGTAATACAATAGTATGTAACCATAAAGATAACATTTTGTACCTATTACTACTGCAGATACAAACTTGAGACTTTTTTATTTTTATGGAAATGTAACAGTTTTATAAAAAACTGACATAATAGAAAATAGTATTTACTTAATAGGTATTGTAGGGGAAAGTGATCATATATGGAATTTGACAAAAAGAAAATAATCCTACAAAATACAAATTTTTAATGATAATCTGCAATTGATCTTTTATTTTTCAAGATTTAATAAGTATATTATAATACCTTATCTTTTTAATATTAATTATCATTATTAAAATTACGCAAAAACCAAATTAACAAAAACAGTAGACGTTATATGGGCTACATGTCCGAAATATAGAGAATAAAAATAACATGAATTTAGCAGAAAATTCTGTTTGAACGGCGGAAGCATTGTAAAATCGGTTCTCCCCCAGCCATGGAAGTTGCTTTTCAATTTTAAAATAAATTCTACTTTAAAAAAAATGACAAAATAATGTGTCCTACGTTTTTTTTCTAATATAATTACTGCTGGTCTGGAGACAACTCCTCTTTCTAGCGTAAGTAGTACAAAGTTGTTCTCGCTTCTAGGCACCTATTTGAAATTATTTTGCTCCTCTATAATTTCTATAACTAAGTACCTACTTATCTTTCGAAGCTTAGCCATCTTGCCTTTATTTCGATCTTTTCGTTTTTCTTTGTAATATAATACCATATTATAAAAAAAGGGATACCCAATGACCTAATTATTAGATTAGAACTCAATTAAGTATTAAACTAATTAGACCTCTAGTGACGGTCGTTCATATTTGAAATTTCATACCGGTTCAATCTTGTCTATTTTACAAGTTATGCAATAACACGTCTCGAAAACAATAAAAAACATAAATACAACAGGCTATCACAATCACAAAAATTTACGTCAATACGTAGGTAGCTACATTATTAAATTTTGAAACGTCGACAAAACGAAACACTCCTGTCAAGAAGACAACATTCGCTAGATATAAATAAATGTGATATTGAGGCGATTGCATGAGACAAGGTGACTTTGCTGTGTCTTGAACTTCATGTTCTAGAGAAATGCTGGTAAGTATTCCAAATTAGGTACTATTCCACATTTATTTAGGTTACTATTCCACATTTGGTCACTTTGTTTCTATATTTATACTGTACGTAGGTCAGAAAAGAATTTTCTCACGCATATTATTTATCCACAAAAGTTATTTTACAACATTGTACAATGTAGATATAATCGTATATCTCGTAGAGCGATAAGGTGTATCTCTAATAATCAAGTAAATTATGAAGCAGATTATAGGTAGGTACATACTCAAGTATATTTAATATTCGTAGATTTAAAACTACTTTAATTAATCAGAATCTTAGCTATTAGCTAATGAAGTCCAATTTCGACGCCTTTATCAACATTATTTTTATAAGAAAACATAAAAGAATGGGAAGTATTTTGAACAAGTACTCATGTTAATACTTGTAAGTACGAGAACTAAACAAATAGTTAGTAAT
This sequence comes from Zeuzera pyrina, assembly GCA_907165235.1. Lineage (NCBI taxonomy): Eukaryota > Metazoa > Arthropoda > Insecta > Lepidoptera > Cossidae > Zeuzera > Zeuzera pyrina. The sequence goes on from OU015629.1 coordinate 9,767,621, forward strand.
AAATATTTATGCATTAATTGATATCAGATTCGTGAGTAAAGTAATATTATTAACCAGAGTTGTGGAAAGAGTCGATGCCTACCGCCCCCTATGAGATGATTGTGAAACTATTAAGTCACCAGAAAAGAGCGCTACCCTTTTACCTAACAGGAAAACTTGAGAAAAATTTTCCTTCATATGTGTGGAGAGCGCTGCTAACGTATAGGGGAGGCTTTTATTCGCTTCGGAATAACCTGCGTGTACTACTTGCGCCATCTATTGCTGAATAGGTGAATTAATTTTATGTGGTGATTTTATTGTTGGTAAAATATCGCGTAAAATCGTTTTTACGTTGTGTAATGTTTGTCACTTTATTATTGTCGCATTTCGTTTCGTATCTTACTTGCTCAGTTCGCTTCTTTTAGTGGTGATATGTTGGCGTACCTGTAACAAATCATTATACCTTCATTATAAATATGTATTTTATAAGCATATGGAGATGAAGAAAACAATATCTAGTTTATAAGGGTAACTTGCACCAACAACGAATTGACATCTCGCTTGCACCAACTATTTAATAGATGCTGCAAGTGAGATGTCAAATACTTCAAATCGAGCTTAAATAGTCTGTGCAAGCTACCAATACAAAACATTATTGTAAAAATATTTTTCGTACGGGTAAAAATATTAAATAGTTAATTTTAACCTGCTTTTTAAAAATGTTAGGTCAATCGAGATAATTTTCATTTCGGTGGTGTTTCTGTATACAGTCTGAGAAAACAAAAACTTCTGAGACTGTTGTCTGTGTATCAGTTTAAAAGGCAGCAACCCAATATAAGTAATAAGCTATTACGTTTAGTTTGAGATTTATACAGTACCTAAGTATTACGAATATTCCCAGACGTACATATATGTATATGTACCTATTTCCTTAAAGACATTAATTTAATAAGAGTGATGTAGTGACATAATATTATTTTTTTATTTTCAAAATTTTATCAAAGTTTTTTAAATTTAATCACTGTAGCGACAGATATGTTACTTTCTTCACTTATAATGTTATTTGAGTAAGTATGTAAGAGTAAATGTAATTCAAAAGTCATGTTACATTGTACGATATGTACATAAACAGGGGTGGTACATCTTAAAACACTACCTACTCCCTCACTTTATATTCTCGAGTGATATTCGATAGTCGGGTGACATTTTCGCAAAATCGATAGCACCCCTTATTGGTAACGAAATGATTGAACATCCTTATCGCGACATTTTTCTAATGGTGGCTCATGTTTGGGACCCTTTTACGTTTTAAGGAGTATTCACACGTATGTAGATAGAGTTATCTTACATAATTTATACCGTTACTAGTTTCCATTTCCGGTTTTGTTCATGTAACAAATACATACATATTTTTCTGTAGCTGTAACTACGCAAATATAATTCCTAGTTCTAATGTGTTTCATTCTATGAGTCCTGTGCTCGGTTCTTTTAGGTATGATATGTAGGCGTATCTGTAACAGATTGTTAAGCTTTTTTTATTAGAATACAGTTATAAATACATAGATTGTAATATAGCATACAAAAACATAGAGTTATAAATACATAGAGTAGGTATAACATAGATTAATATTTTCATTTAGTATAAATTAGTATAATCATTAAAATCTGACCTAGGAAATATCAATAAAAATAATTGTAAACAAGAATAATAGACATCGATTGGGTTGGATTGGTTGGAATTGGATTGAATCACATCGACTTGTCCACCAGACTCAATGCGATTCAATATAAATCTAGAGAAATAGACTAAGTTCGTGGTAGAAGACCTTTTCCTTAGAAACCCGTGTTGTTGCTTAGGGATACAGTGTGAAATGGAGGGGTATATAGTATTATAAACAATTTTTTCAAACACTACTAAATATATTCAAAATAGATATTGGTCTGTAGTTTTCGATTTTACTAACTGATCCCTTTTTATGAACAGGAACAATACGTGCTTCCTTCCATTTGGCTGGAAAGACACCACCACTTATAGATTTGTTAAAAATTAGGTATAAAGGATAAGCGAGCGAGGCGGCACCATTGACTATAAAAGACTAACTTGTATTATGCGAAATAGTAACAGAACTGTCAAGACGCCATTTTGTTTCGTAGGTATATTCTGCACGCGATGTCAGATTTTTGCGTAAAGTTAACAAAAAAAAGGTGTAGAACATTGTCACATTTATATTATATCACATTTTAGATATGTAATTAATTTATTATAATTTTTATTTTTTAAGCTTTGCATTCCGTAATTTAAAAAAAAATTGTTTTGGAAATGGATCCTGACAATTCTATTTCGATTACTTAGCACATATTTTTATTTAACGTACTTTTATTTATTATAACAAATTTGTCATAAATTACTTTTTTGCTGGTAGTGTCAAATGTTAAACAGTAGTGACTAGCGACTGAAGTTGTCTGCGGGTGCAATTCATATTTCAAACGCACAGTAAAGTGACGACTTAGTGTTGAACTGATGATTTACAAACCAGTTGTAAATATGTAAATTTTAGTTAATATTTTAAGTATTCTTCTAATAAAATCTATTTGAATTCACTGTTTTTAGATATTGTAGAAAAGAATGCTCAGATAATTTAAACGTGTAAATAGAATAAGTAGAGACAGAGTGACGACGATTTATACGGCGAATGTGAGTGTTATATTTAGTAGAAGCCAATGAAGATCAGTGTTGATTTAGGTATATTAAATAACCCCGAATGTAAGCTGAAGAAAATGCCAACAGGACACGCGTAGCTTGACGTGTGTGTATAAGGAATTAAGTGCATGAGGAGAATGTTGAAGGAAAATAATATATAGGAAAATGGTTTAAACTCGAAGAGAATAGAGTGTGACTAAAAAATAACATGTATACGTCGTTTCGTATCGTATCGCTATAAAAACATCGTCAAGGATCTTTAAAACGATACAATCATGGATATTAATATTTTATCACAATTTTATTATTTTTGCATACGTAATTAACGGACATAGTACAAGTGTATTCAGTTCCTAACACTCCTTTTCTTTTACATGTCGCAAGCTAACGACAATACGAAATCAATACTGACACCATCGATGCGAAAATCGTGAATAGCGATGTGACGCACACGGACAAATGAGTATGTACGTGTGCGTGCAAATAATATGCAAGCTTCAGTGGTGTGAAACGAAGACGTCCGCTAGGGTGACAACGCATTCAACAGGAAAATAGTACACAATGTTTAAAATTTAATTAGCAGGTATTTATTATTTTATTTTGTGTCAGATATAAACGAGCGCCTACTATCACGGGTGATTTCTTAAAATTCATGGGACATAGAAATTTAATCTTAGTTACAATCATTCGTCTTGTAGATATTTTGCACTAGTTAACACTAAAATATTCAAACGAGAACTAAAAAGGAGGCAAATTGAATACTTGAACTCAACTCAGTAAGAGTACCTACTGATTTTAAAAGTAAAAGTAAAAACAATTTTTAAAAGTAGAGACTTTTATAAATTCAAGACATGTGATGCTAAAGCATTACACTTCTTGTTCGAAATTCGATATTAAGTATTCCCGGGCAGTTAAAAAGTTGATAGGGCGAGGTAGAGATGAAGAAATAGGGTCGAGACTTGTAAAACAAAATGTGAGACTCCCATTTGGATTATGAATAATTTGTTGTTTTAAAATGTTTGTATTAATTTAGAAAACACGATAAACTTAATAAAAAATGTAGTTAACAAATAATTTAGTTCAGTAGTAGGTATTCAGTTCATATTTTCAAAAAAGTGTGGTTATAGCTCAAATGAACGAGAACTTCAAAAGGAAATTTTTTATCAGCTATTGAATTATATTTTATATGTAATTAAATACAGCGTTTTTGTAGGTAAATTCTTTTCGGTAAAGTGTTTAACTGAGTATTTTTCCTATGCGCATGATTTTTTCTGATTTTACAGTTGCAGTACAAGTGTCGACTTTTTATCGTCAAAGTCTCTCTCTCTCTCTCTCTCGTCCGTCTCTCACAATACGGTATTTCGAACTTTAATTTGCAGGAAAATAACAACGAAGTTTTTTTATCTTTCTGTATGGCATGACGCACAGTTAAGCGCATTTGCCAATGTCACATATAAATAAGTAGAATCACAAGTAAATTAGTTCTTTCTTATCGTAAAACTCCTCCAGTAAAGTGACAGTAGGCTTTACTGAAGTTATAAAGGATTTCTTGGAAAAGTGCGAGAATTTCAGCTACACATGTTTATTTAGACCTACTCCATTCTTTTCACTTATGACAGAACTTTAAAACACAATATACTATCACTTTTGTTCTTTAAAACTCTCGAAAATGTAAAAAATGGGAAATCTAAATAAAATTACAACCCCACCTCTACCGTTTCCGCCAAAAAGTCTACAACGAAGTTTCTAGATCTTTCAGATCTCATTTTAGATCGCGAGTTGAAATCGTATTTGATCACATTTTATTTGAAATAAAGTTACTGTCATTATTAGTTTTATTAAATGAAATAAACGCCACAAATGACACGTTCAGACTACGCAATTAGTTCTTAACATTTTTTAATGTATGCAAAGTCCTGTTCATTCATTCAAACTGAAGGTCACTCCAAATATTGGTAAAAAGAAAACGCATTAACACATATGAATAGTCACACACGGGCGCTCTCACACACGCCCGTAGCCATCCGCCCCAAGCCCCGGGCTTCCCTTTAAAAAACACCCCACTCCACCCGGGAGTCTTTTGATAAGGAAATGCAGACATTTCAAGAAAAGCTAAGTATCGAATAAGCATTGAGAGGTAGAGTGCCTGTATTTACGAATGGATGTCATAATCTTCGTGTGGGTTGAACTATAGGCGCCTATACAATTTGGTCGGATCACAAACTCTTTTTATGCGTGATCGGGAACTAATCTTCCTATTCCATCGCGTTTTATTGGAAAAGGAACGAGATTAGGTAGGTAGTTTACTTACAATATTACGTATAAAGAAATGTCAAGCTTTTAGGATGTCTGCTAAGGAATTCTATTGCGAAAACACCGAATAATATGCATGCCAGTGTACTACTGTATTATACAAATGTTATAGACTACAACAAGCGACTTCACTGAAAATAAATGACAAAGTTTGAAAGAATGATGGAACGTAAACGACTGTTATCAAACCTCGCTCCCCCATGTTAAAGTGGTTTACGTTCCAAACCCTAAAGTACAACGAGATTTGCTAATAATCAAGCTCCCCTACTAATTAAAACCCGCTTTTAATTGCTTGAAAAGGCCACCTGTTGCTTACTCTCCGTCTCTTTCCTGTAGCTTCTTTCCTCCCTCTCTCTCGGAGGCTGTACAGATCGGCCCGTATCCGGATACCCGCTATAACTGTCAGAAAATTCAATTTTAGACCGATCTAATTGGAGCCAAATTAAATTTTCAGTACCGCTCCCAGTGCCTTTGTTCGCACGCCTCGGACCATGGCTTAATTGCTTGACGAAATAATGAATTAATTTTATTTACTCTCTCGTCGCTTCAGAGCTTTTAGAACGTGATTCTTTTTTAATTTTTATTAGAGTAGGTAGACTTCGGCCAAGGTAGAGTACGAGCACATTAAAAATGTAGCGGACAGCAATCTATCATCGAAATCTCCAAAATATCTAAACGTAATCAAACGGCACCACTTAAGTCATAATTCTAGAAAATTGCTCCAAACGAACGTCGGAGCGAAATTATTGGACCATTATCAAATGGAACCCCTTTCTTTAATTACCTTAACGTGAACATAATTTTTGTTTGTTTATGTGTTCCGCCTAAGTCATTACTGTAATAACCACGGAGAAGGGCTCAATTTGAGATACAGCTACGAATGATTAAGTTGATTAACGGTAATTTCATTTACAAATGTAAAATTATTAGAACACTTTTGTAATTATGAATTATGTCATGCGATACGCTTCTTAATTATTTATACGCCTGTTTTAGACGTATTACATATTTCCACTTTATTTAAATTAATATTAATTTATGTAAAAACATTTATTGTTATTAATATTTATTTTTTAATGACGAGATCTGAGAAAGCCGAAAGAAGTATGTAAGAACTGCGATCCTTGGCGCTCCATCCTCTCTGACGACCTATTAGGGATTTAGCGTGAAGATATGATATAAGTATGTTTTTATTGTTTTTTTAGATTTGTTTACGTTGTCGATGACAGTTACTTATTAGTAAATAATAGATTACTCATTAGTAAGTAATTGTCAATAATGTGAACGGTGCTCTGTCCGCATTAGTAGGGAGTGTGAAGATATCTATATATCTAACACAGCCAAAATGACCATCCATAATGCGGTATTGGTGCCAACTTTATTGTACGGTAGTGAGGCCTGTATATGCCCGAAATCGAGTGAAAGTAAACTGCAGCAGAAATGCGATCTCTTAGATGTTACTGCGGTGTCACCGCACATATTTCTTGTTCTTCCTTTGAGGATAGTATAAGCAATGAAGCGATACACAGTATGACAGGGTTTTTCTTCAGTGTTATTGTAAAAATAAAGAAAGGAACGCTTAGATGGTTCGGGCATATAGAAAGAATGAGTGACGAAACCCTGACGATGAAAATCTACAGAGCGAAAGCGAGTGGTAAAAGAAGCCAAGGAAGACCAAGGCTGACTTACGAAGATCAAATAGCCAGTGTTAGCTGATGGAAATGTTAAAAGCACTTCACATACCTAGCAAAGGTGTGTGAGGAGAATGATGAGATTCGATGAAGCGAAAGAACGCGAAAGGATCGCGAAGCTTGCCTCTCCGTCCTCTCTGACTATCCCGTTAGGCCGTTAGGGATACGTATGTATGTAAATAATAGATACCTACACATACAATTGCTTGAACATTAATTTTCTTTACGCCTTTAGTCATTTTTCGAAAAGCCTTAAAAAGAACTTTATAGCCAACGCAGTTATTCAGAAACAAAAGTCATCAACAACCATTTATATTGTTTTGATTAATTAATTATAGATATTGTAAAAAATATCGTGTTCGACCGGTCCCATACTGTGAGCGACGATGTTTTGTCTTCAGTATTAACATAAATATTTTAATTGCCTCCTCGCGGACACCATTAATACCTTGATGACATTAGCAACATAATCACATTCATTGCGTTTCAATATTATTATACAAACGAGATGAAAAGTCTAAGATAACACAGCCATTCTCATCGCCAAATAAAGCGAATTAAGAATTATAAATAAAGAATTATCGGCATTATTAAAATTTAGAATCCATTCCAATTAGGAATATTTAATAGATAATAGTTTTTTGGAGAGAATATAAATATTAATTATAATTTAGGCGACTACTATTTGTATGGTGCGTGACGACAGCGCCGACTGACGGTAATATCTACTCGGGCCAACTTGGGGGACATTGCTGACAGAATGAGACATAAAAAATTAATAATTTCAATAAATTAACGATATTTTAGACGATTCATTAAATTTAATTCCACGTTTTAAATTATTCTTTACCGATTTGATGTTAAAATAGCAAGTAAACTTTCAAGTCTGGTATTATTCAGAAAAAAAATGTAGACAAATTATTAATAAGTTAGTTGCTTAAGTTTCAGTCTATATCGTTAAAAAACATGTTGTTTTTTCTATTATGAGAAAAAAGTGAGCTTATAAATTATTAAAATTGACTTTTTAACCGACTTAAAAAAAGGAGGAGGTTCTATGTTCGTCTGTATTTATGTTTTTTTTTTATGTATGTTCTCCAATAACCTCATCAACTGTAGATCAATTTCCGAAAAAAACACTGAAAAGTACAAAATAACTATCCATTACTGATTAAAACTCAAGTACAATGAAAATAACTTTATAAGTACGATACACATACCTATATTATTAAATTTGACAGTTATTGAAATCGATAAATAAAATCGATAAATCAATGTGCAACGGCAGTTTTATTAGTTTGGTAGGCTTGGCACCGACTTCAGTAACTGACAAATTTAATTATATAGGTATGTGTATTGTACTTATAAAGTTATTTTGATTGTACTTGAGTTTTTCGCACTTTCATTTGTACTTCGGACTAAAAAGGGAAAAAAGTTAATGTGTTTTTCAATGTAATGTAACGCAACAGGTGTCATGACCCATTTTTAACCGATTTAAAAAAAAAGGAGGTTCTATGTATGTATTTTTTTTATGTATTCACCGATAACTTCATCAATTGTGGATCGATTTCAATGATTCTTTTTCTGTTAGGTACAGTATACCTCCATTTAAATTTCGCTGGTATTGGAGCTTGGACTTCGAATATAACCAAATAAAGCTAACTACATACTTATAAGCTTTACTTATTTAAGCTTACTTATAAGCTTTACTTGATGATTCTTTTGTATAATCATACCACTCCAGAATTATAAAAGAAGTTCATTGTAGACCTACCCTAGATATTTATTTAGGCCAAGATTGCTCAAAATAGAGGAATAAACAACTTAAAAAAAAATTATAAAAATACGAAACAACTATCCTTTACTTATCAAAACTCAAGTAAAAAAATAATACGATACAAATGTATATAAGTAAATTTAATAGTTATTGAAGTCGGGGCCAAATCAATGTGCAAAACAGAAAGTCTACTGGTTAGGTAGGCTTGGCGCTGACTTCACTAATTGTCAAATTTAGTTACATATATACGTATTTTTATCGTATTTATAAAGTTATTTTTGTACTTGAGTTTTGATTAGTAAAGGGTAGTTATTGCACTTTTCAGTGTTTTTTTTTCCGAAGTTGGTTTAATTTTTTTCTTAAAAAGTTTTTTATTCTGATTATAAGATCGCATAGATTTCACTCTCAACTAAACTTCGCATCCAGCGAGTAGGCACATACCTACCTATGTGTAATTCAACTATTATATTGTTCTACAGGCTTGTATTTGTATAGTTCAGTTTTTCTTTCTTCATGGCATGACGCACACAGATTAAGTAGAAACGTTATCTAAAACGTTAAAACTTCTCCAGTAAAGTGATAGTAGACTTTATTGAAGTTTTACAGGACTTCTTGGAAGAGCGTGAAAACTTCAGCTACACATGTTTACTTAGATCTCTTTATTATTTTCACTTGCACAGAACTTTAAAACACAATAAACTATTTATTACTGTTGTACTTTAAAACTCCCAAAAATGTAAAAAATAGAAAATCTAAATAAAATGACAACTTCTCCCGTTCCCGCCAAAAAGTCTATAGTTCAATTACAAATTTACAATAGACAAATTTTAACGTGGGTAATTTTATATCCATAGGTCCGAAATCGATAACGAAGTAATTTTTTGAAGGATTAGATGAGATGACAAACATCGTCATGACTTGTTGTGGCAATGTTACATTTCTACTACAATCAATTGTACAAAAACATTAAGAGAAAACAACGTTTAACTTTGGCAGTTTTAATTACAGACGATTTTGTTGCACTATGAAAAAATATTTTTCAAAGTTTGTTCCTACACATATGTAGATTGTAGGTATCTATACTATAGAAATTGTTTAGTGAATTGTGAATAAAACGCATCAATATTTTTTTTTTCTAATAAGAAAGTGGATATTTTTCTATAAAATAAATAATTAAAAATGGTAACAAAAATCAAATACCTGTACCAAATAACCAAATAAACATAATACAAAAATATAGTACACAAATACAATTAAAAAAAAAATTCTAAGTATCTAACGGTTTTTTTTAACTACTTTGTTCTAACTTTCTCTAATTTTATACTCGAGTTCGAAGACAGAGTCAAAAAGTTTTATAATCTATTATTGACTTGTATTGAAAGATTATTTTAATTTGCGATATGCAAAATAAGTAAAATCGTATATATAATAATGTGTTCGAATTCAGTTGGGGAAGAAAATGAATGTAATTGTCATAATATTACAATGAACAGCGAAATAGTCTAGACAAAATAACGACCACTTATTATTGTATATTTTAATAATAGAATTAGAGAATTTATGAGAAGTTGTATTATTAAGGTCTGGACAACAAAAGATGACGTAAAATATCAACTCTTTCAAAGACGACCATCAAAGTACTTTAGGTAAACAATAAAATGATATCAGTTTAATTACACTATTCCTTTATGCTTATTGCATTAATAAGTAGTAAGTACGTATACGTACCATGTATGTGTCTATGTACAGCCAGCATCTAAAGTACTATTAGATCAAAAATAAACTCAAAAGGTGACACAATTCTGGTTTGCAAGTGACTGACATACAAAACGTATTTTTATAATAAAATAACAACAATAAGTTTATGATAAATTTCAAATTTTTCTTAAAGTAATTATGTTTTTTTTTTATTAATTACCATTGACCCTCTGACATGATCAGAGAACTTTTTATTTTTTTGTATCTTTTCCTTCTTATTATTATCTTTCATTTACATCTAGACTCCTATTTACATAGGCTATTAACATTACCAATCTTTACTATGATCTATTCCTACTACACTTGTTCTTTTGTTATTTACATTTTATTTCTTATTCATCCCGAAAGCCACTACACATTATTACACAACCCTATAACTATTTTTCGTCTACATTGCTTAATATTATATACAGTTACATAATATTATTTAATTTAACTTTATCATCTACTTTATGGTTGATTTACATATTGTCATATTTATGTACATACATATATACATACATACATATCCTCACGCTGTATCCCTAACGGGTAGTAACGGGTAGTAGTAACTAGTAACTCGGCTGAATCGTGCAAGTTTCAGACCTGAGGATTTCATGCGGTAGCCGCCTTCTTACATTAAAGACGCCAAAAATTGTTTTTTATCATATTTTTTATACATACATATCGCTGTATCCCTAATGGGGCAGTCAGAGAGGACGGAGCGCCAAGCGTCGCGGTTCTTACATACTTCTTTCGCTTCCTCAAATCTCATCATTCTCCTCACACATTTTCGAATAGGTATGCGAGAGCTTTTGACATTTCCGTCATCTGTAATATATATAGTGTATACATTATATAAACGCTATATCATTTTCCGCTACTTATTTCTTTTTATTGTTTTTTCAACTATTTTGACACAGTATTTTAAAATTGCCGGCCTTTCGAGCTTCTGTTCTGTAATATACTGTAATTATGTTAAAAAAACGTTCTAAAAAATTTTGAACTTTATGTTCGTCTAATACTTAGACTAACAGTTTATGACACTTTGAACCATATTTAGAGCACCTTTTCTTGAAAGTTGCACAGCAAATTTTTATGAAGTATAGCCTCAGAACATAACAAAATTACGAACTTTTTGCTGAAGTTTCAATAAAGTTAAAATTCTGTACTAAGTTAGTATAACTAAAAGGTAGAAGTAAAATTGACTTATATTAAGCAGCAATAATGCAGTAAATAGTGTTTCGTGAAAATATGAATGATTTCTATTTAAAAATATTTTAATTTTGATTCAACATAAAATAATAAAGTGATATTTATGGAAACCTAATTCTTTTTACAAAATAATCCACTCAGTTTTGTCATGGGGTAATCGACATGTTGTCATCAAGCAATTTCCCTTTCGCGGTAGATAAATCGTCAAGACACTATGAAATTACACCTTGACACAGCTGTACTTATATCACACAATACCTACTAGATACATATGGACTACAAGTTTCCATCTATACAAGTTCCTCAAAATGAGCTCTATCCCGCTTTTCTTTCTTTGCTGACCGGTGTGTAATAATATTCTTGAAAGTCGATTTTGTTTAAATAAATACTTTTGATAGTGACTGTACATTGTAACATAAGAGGATAAAAGGCTTAAATATACCTACATATTTATTTGAGTTGTAAAAATATATTAAAATAATCTTAACTATAAAATTCATGTGTTTTTGAGGAATATGGTAGATAATAATTTTCATGTAGGTAGTTATAAGTTTTTTATTTATTTTATCGTCTTATTTAAATAGTTCAAGCAGAAAAAATATCTACTTAAATTAACAGCAGCTGCGAATCCGTTAATATAGGATCTAAGTCGATATCGACATTTATTAAAGATTCTCGTTATTCGATACAAATAAAATAAAGCGTTTATTAGAATTCGTGGAGTGGTTCGGTTGCATCGACTGCCCATTGTTTCTGCATCGCCATCAATCAACTATAGTTTGGGCACTTTGGGAATCCGGAGTGGGGAAGATGGGGCAGAGGGGTGTGCAAAGATCGAATAACGGTTATTGAAATGAGACAGGGCCCCCGCTTTTTTCCAAATTTAAATTTTGATAAGGCAAGTCCCTGTTTTGTGCTCCTAATTCTGTCTTCGTCGAGAGGGTGGCTTTTTTATTTTAGATTTTGTTTGTCTGTTAGCTAATAAGATTTGGGTATTTAGATATCGAACTGTAATTTATTAACTATGTATTCTTTTTAGAGAGAGTATATTATAACTCTTTAAGAGTCTGTTCCAACAAAAATAATTTATTTATAAAAATAAGATAATGGTTTAAAGAAAAGTTACCTGTGCGCGTTTACCTACTAATTCAATTTTTTTTTTATCAAAATAAAATTTTTGTGTCGTATTAAGTTAATAAATTATTTATGACAAGACTTCGTTATAAATAAAGAGATTTTATAACACGTTACAGTTTTTGGTCACGTCGAATACCGAAGCCATTTTTACAGAGGAAATATGTGTGGCAAAACCGAGCGATACGTTCGATGTTCGGTCCATCGTCCACATGTGTTAATTCAGTTTACACCAGTAAAAGCGCCTCGACACAATTCCAAATATTCGGTTATTCAGTTTTTGCCGAGGAAGTCAGCCACGCGGCTTGAATACGTTATCCGAACGAGAATAATGTCGATTAACATATCCCCAAATCTCGTCTCCAATTCTATATTTTTTGTTATGTTAAATTTTAACTCTACGTCCTTAAATTGCTGTTTAGAGAATGGCTAATGGAACGCATCTACACTTACGCATGAGATCCCAAGTTTTTAGTTCTCCAAAAGCCTTATTATCCGATATAGTTCCATCGACATTCAAGGACAGCGGTTGTAAAAAGCAATAAAACACCATTTTTATATCTTCTGTTTAGACAGAGTCCGAGAAATGATAACAAAACCTGTGTAGTTCAGCCGATACTCTATAAGACCGGATATCGCCGGCCATTCACAAAAAACCATGCGCACACATCTATACACTCGAGTGCACGGACACGTGTAGTATTGTAACACACGCGTATTAGCGGTCACCTCGGTTCATTCATAAGAAATAGCCTTATACAACATCAGAAAATAGAGGCTAGATAGATATGCGATCGCTGGCTTAACACGATTTAAAATTTCAAAACGGTTTCGTACAAAGTTAACTTTTGAGATCGTGACATAATATACGTAATAATTTTGAATTTGTGGTGGGCGGGAATCGTCTTCTTTTTAAAATGAATGTGGAGTAAATCCGAAGAAGTGGTTATATAACTAGATGGGACTAGTAGTGTCAACGTTCGATCTGATTGTAAATGTTATAGCAGAGTAGTAGACACCCGTTGGAGATATTGAAAAGTTTTGATTTTAAATTTGTTTCAAATACATCCATATTGAACAATTCTTTGCAGTAAATAAGAAACATATTGAATCTAATTTTAAGAAAGTGTTTTATAACGTATATATTTCTACTGAGTAATATAATATTTGCAGTGTCACTCAATGTAATATTGTAGTCACAGTTTAACTTCAAAATGCTTATCGCTCAGCGTGGAGAAAGAGAATGTTATGTCCATACAGTAACTCAGTTTAGAGACTATTTTATTTTTACAAATATTTTAAATATATTTTATTACCCTGGAGATAACTGGAGTATAATTCATAAGTGTCTGATGTATATTTAAGGATATACACTATTTTTGACTTCTAAGTTCTGACGTCACATATCTGTATCTATGTATTTTCAATTTAAATCAAAACTCAGTAATATAATTTCAAACATAGCGGTTAAAAAGATAATTTTACGTAATTAAAGTAAAATTTAATTACAAAGACTGCCTTTTTGTCAAAACTTTATACATCCCTAATAAATCTAGGTATGCATATAAATGCAACTATAAATCAAAAGCTTGCGAGATTGGAAAATTAAGGTAACCTAAATGGACGTCTGAGACTACTGTGTAATTCTCAGGTTAACATTTTATGGAGCCACACCTATTTGAACACCCTTATTTGAGATAGAATGAGTCATTGAAGTCTAATCCAGTGTCATAAAAATGTCGATGTGTATTGCCTTTATAGTTCCGTTCCATTTCACCGGATCGTTGACATCGACTATCGAGAATAGAGAACTTGTTCTTTGTGTGGCGTCACATGTTAATTAATTCTAGTGTAGGCGTCGTGCCACTATTATCGACAGAATTATGTGGTAGGCCCATACTTTATTGCGTCTATTCCACTTGTCAGAAAATGATAAAGATGTTGTGTGATGCCCGTGCTTGATTTTATATGACTTTTAGATGTTCATTAACATAATACAGGCGATCGGAGTAGTAGTAGCATACGATGTAAATATCGAAATTGTCGATAACTGACGACATAAGTTAAAACAACACTATGAATTACTTTTCTGATATATTGTTATGAAAAGGTTATTCGATAAGAACACAGAAAATTAGAATTGTAACGGGTAATTTATTGGTATTACTACAGTTCAGCCAATGGGGGATTTTGCCTTACAGAAGGTGTAGAAAATAATTCTAAGATATGTTCTTCAACTAGTAACTCGGCTGAAACGTGCAAGTTTGAGACCTGAGGATTTCATGCGGTAGCCGCCATCTTACATTAAAGACGCCAAAAATTGTTTTTTATCATATTTTTTATACATACATATCGCTGTATCCCTAACGGGGTAGTCAGAGAGGACGGAGCGCCAAGCGTCGCGGTTCTTACATACTTCTTTCGCTTCCTCAAATCTCATCATTCTCCTCACACATTTTCGCCTAGGTATACGAGACCTTTTGGCATTTCCATCTGCTAACACTCGCATATTTTTTATCAAATAACGTGTCTTAGACAAAGTTATAGAGTTCAATATTTTCTAAATTCTTCTTAACTGTACTTTTCATGTATAAGCCTACTGGGGAATGCGATACAGTTTAGAAAGGAATAAACCACATAGCCAAGCTTTTTGATAATAATCGTCAATCTTTTTCATTCTTTGTCAGTTTCACTTTTAGTCAAATAATATATTTCGTGAAATGTATGTTAATAACAATCAGTATACGCTTTTATTTTAAAACTAAAAACTACGATACAAAATAGTGAGTTCGTGTTTGTTAATTAACTGCTAGAATTGTGCTCTTAGTTAAGTTTAAAATGACCGTTGAACGTGTGTTCGCCGTAGAAGCCAAGCATAAAATCTATCATAAAAGGCAAAGTGCAGTCTGCTGGGTGATATATGGAGACGATTTGTTCTAAGCCGATACGAGCGGCCACTGGTTGTTTACTTTGTTGATTTGTACACTCATCTGAGAGCATAGATTGAATTGTGAAGAGTTTGGTTCGTGTATATAATTAAGTGTATAATTACAGTTCGCTACATTTAAAAAAAATTTGTATGATCTGTAATATGTAAATTGTATTTAGTAATGTACTATATATACAAAATACCTATCTATTTGTGTAGGCCTATATGTCGTGAATGAATGAAGATTTAAAATAATCGGTTGCGATTTGTTGAAGTTAAAATGTTAACCAGTTACCTCTATTACTTTTTACCACAGACTTTCAGTCAGGTTACTTCTAGTTACAACTATTCGTTTCGTCGAATATTACTATTTATAATTAATTGAGTTTGTTCACGTGTTCCAATTAAACTGGTGCAATAATTCGAGGCATTACTTCGCATAAACTCGATTCTGTGATGGAATAATCCGGCGCGAGCAACATGCCGAGGGCATGTTATAAATTACGCGATCACTCGCTACAACGGAGACAAAGGCTGCAGTTGTATTCTGCAATTTTTATAGTTTTGTTTTTAAAAGTATTAGTAATGGTTTAAATGTGTGCGGTGTCGTCCTTGCGGATAAAATAAGCAATAAAGAGATGCGCAGTATGACAGGGTTGCACCAGAGTTATTGTAAGAATGAAGAAAGGAATGCTTAGATGATTCGGTCATATAGGAAAAATGAGTGATGAAAGACTGATGAAGAAAATTAACAGAACGAAAGAGGTGGTAGAAGCCAAACATCAAAGATCAAATAGCTAAAGTGTTAGCTGACGAAAATGTCAAAAGCACTCGCATACCTAGACGAAAACGTGTGAGGAGAATAATGAGATTTGAGGAGCTGAAAGCAGTAAGGACCGCGACGCTTGGGGCTCCGTTCTCTCTTACTACCCCGTGAGAGATACAGCGTGGAGACATAATGATTATGATGAGAAGTATTAGTAATCTGTTTCATTAGTGAAATCCGAAGGATTTTTCTAATGTTTACTAAAAAAAAAAGTTTGATCTTTCAAATGTTACATTTAAAAAGTTGTGGCTAAACATAAACAAAAAAATAATTTATTCGTAAGTATTATGAATGACATGAGTATTTTATTACAAATTAAATATTACAAATTAAATAAGAACACTAAGTCTGTACAGAATAATCCTTCGCGGATGGACATGCTCTCGCGCACTACAAATTACAATCAACACGGCGAACATGTTCGCACGTGGGGACGCGGTCCTTTTCTATTAATTTACAACAAATACATACATATAAATGTACATACACGTTTAATGTTTCTTTTATTGCAAGTAATTTCTCTATTAGGACATTTTCTTTAGTCTTGTTGACTAAATGTATGCATTTGTTTTTTCTTTAGTAAATTCAATTTATTTGAATGAAAGCAAGTGTAAGTTAGTATTTGTTTGTGCGCATTTTTTAGTAATTAAAATGTAATAGTGAATGCTAAATAAGCACAAATATACCTACGTGTACAATGAATTAGTCATCTATTGAATGTCATTCATGAATCAAATGTGTTTGCCTGCAGAGAGGGCCGTGTCGAAACGTTCATCAAGTCCAGAGTACTGTAGTATCAATAATGGTTTTCACGCAAACACTGATTTACAATCAACGCAGACCTGTCGATCTGTAGCGTCGCCTACGCACTAGCACTATTATTTGCACAGTGTTGTACATGTATTATTTATGGTAAGAAGCTTTGCTCAGGATTACGTTGATGGAGTATCAACACAGCAAATTTTTTTTTAATCATCATTTTTATTTCTGCGTCACTAATACGCTTTGATATTAACTTCGCTGAGAATTACGAATATTATTATATTTTTCCATACATTATGTTTATCTGTGCTGTATGTAAAATCATTCAGTGTTGTAAAAATTACTTAGTTTTATAAATAGACAGCCTTTTTTCAATTTACTAATCCATTTTTACAGTGTCGTCGTACAAGTGTTTGTGGGCAGATCATGGTGTACCTGAGCATTTGGTAAAACGCCACCATGGCGTGAATCGACCTACTCTTTAACCGTCATGGCGAATAATTACATGATTTGTATTGAACGATATAATAATAATATTCCAAACCATTACACAAATTGTGACCCCAATAAGCATCCAGCTTGTTCTATAAGTACCACGCAATGAAATTGCGGAACTTCTAGTGACACCTAAACTTCAAGCTAATTTAGAAAAATTCATTCTTAAATTAACATGGCTAGGGATCGAACCCTAGGCCCCAACTTGGAAGATGGATGCTCTACCACTGTATCAACGGGCCAGTCGATATTATTTAATTATTAACAATATTATTAGGTATTTTTTACTTAGTATACGAAAAATGCAGGTAGATAACTCATGGAAATTAGACATTTCAAGACATGTCCAGGCACGTCATGATCTTCCCAATTCTACGATCGTACGACGTTATATTGTTATACATAGAATTATGTACATATTATACAATTATTATATAATCATATATAAGTACATCTCTAGGCATTGAAGCTAAATTTTTTTTTGTCACCAACTTGAATGACATGATTATACGAAGTGAACAGAAATAATTAGACAGCTCATGCATGCGGATTAAATAATCGATTTTTGTCAAAACTCAGATTTCGTTATTTCCTAACTTGTTAATCCCGTTTATATAAGACGACGTTTGTGGACATCCTGATGTCAACCTGATGCGATGTACCATATACTATACACGTACACACAACGATACGTTATGCGTCATCCGTTATGCAGGTAAGTGTACACAGTAAAAATTAAATTGGGGGTCGCACTCCATACATGTAAGTGAAGGATGAAAATAAAAATAATGATAAAAAAAATGAAAAAAATCCAGCGCGCATAAGCATGTGGGGCTATTTTTAGATAGGTTTCACAAAAATGTTGCAAAGCTTTCAAATTTTTGTTTTTTAAGTCAATAGTTGGTAGAAATGCGCTTTCACAGTCGTAAAAAGTGTTTAATTATTAAAACTTTTCAGTTATAGTGTGAAAATTTTGCAAAATTTAAGAAAGTGGAACTTAAAAAGCACTTTCAACGAAAAGTTTGAATAAGATACTTTGAACCGTTTTTGAGATATGCGGTATTTTCGGTTACAGGCTTAGCGATTGGAGAAATAACTTTGTTTTTTACAGTGTCATTGAGAAACGCTACGAAATGCAAATTTATTCTTGTTGCCTATTAAATTAATAATATGCATCCCGACTAGGGAACTCTTCATGGTGCGTGGTCCGACACAGTTGGCCGTTTTTCATCTGTTCGACTAGTGAGACCACGGTTTAATTTTAATTCAATAGAATTAAAAAAAAATTGCCATGTTATAAATAGTTAAAAAGGATTCGGTCCATTTATACTGAACGAAATAGTTTCTGATTTCTGCTTAATTTTTATACACGTTGTACAAATAAAAAATATATTCGAATATTTGGAGACTTAAATTAATACCGATATGTATCCCTTATCGATATTAAATTTTTGGTCATCAACTTCTGTGAATGTGCAGTAAAGGCGACTTTAAGTCATGGTGGTAAGCGTTCACCACACTTCTGCAGTAATATATTTACAAACAGATGACTATACCTTTGATTGCTTTAGAATTACGACTGCCGTTCCGTACTTGATTATAATTGTGCAGACAGGGCGAATCTGATTTGCGTGACCAATTCACACAGGTAATGATGCGCGCTTACCACTGGTACGACGGTGTCCGTAATCTCAGAAATGAACAGATCGACTTAATGCGTATCGTATAGTTGTTGATTTATGTATTATTGATATAAATACGAAATTTAGGTACCTAGTTATAACCATTTATTTTTGTGTGCGTTGGTTTGTTGCAAATATTTCAAAAAGGTGATGATAATAGATAATTCTGATTTTAATTTGTTATTGCTATTTTATAAATGGCAAGCCATGTATTTTTGATTTCTATTGTGTTATAAATAAGAAGTTATTATTATCCACAAAAGTTTTTTTTTATTGAAACGAATAAATAATAAAATTTATTGTTATCTTTTCAACGTAATGTGTCATTTTTATAGAAATAGACGTGTTACCAATACATTTATGAATAGTATAAAAGAAATAAATCTCTTATGTAAGATTTTGTAGATGTGCCAAATCCTCGTATTCGCACAGTATAGGTACATGCCGAGTACGCTTTGAGCTGCGCGCACGCTTCATTTTCGCACTTAATCGAGAAATATGGCGCGTGCTTTTATACCTTTATTTATTGCGATCCGCCTTTAGGATTAAGAACCTCAATTTATATTGCCCTCATTAGTACATCTAAATTGATTAATTTTAAGCCTTTCCGGCCTTTTTGAATTCGGATATATTTAACGAATTAATAAATGTGATGATAATTTTCGCTCGATTTCATTATGCGCTAACATGTGTTAGTAGTCTCATGACTATTAGATTTTGTTTTGATTTGCTAGTAAATAACTGGAAAAGAGAAATATAAAATATTCATAAACTTGTCTTAGCTGAGAATTTACTTATCAGCATTTAGCCAATCTCAGTCTAGGCACTTTAATATAGTTTAAGTACCAGAGTTGTTATTATAATGTAGACTAGTCGGTGAGTCAGTATTAAACAAGGAATTTTTATGATGGAAACGTTTCAGAGTTAATCTGTACATGAAATAAAAAAGGAACGTTTATTTGTTTTTTGTTTTGTCTAAATGGGTGTGGTGATTTTTATGAAATTTTGCATAGATATCGATTTATGTATTGAAGTGAAAAGCAGACAGACAAAATCGTGATTGGTTGTAGATAAAATGAACTTTGATTTTTCATTAGTTTTCTAGAAGATTTATTTTTCTAACAGTTATTTAAAGTTGTACGCAAACGTTGGAAGTCAAGACATCTTTCAATGACAGTAAATAGTACGCAATAGAATCGCAAGTTTAAATCACTTTTAGCAGTAAGACTTGCGAATGGCAAAACGCAACATTATTGTATTTTTGGCTGTTACTTTGAGCAAAATTTTAAACCTACTGCACATACTTATTTTAATGTGGATTGCGGTGCTTGAAAGAGATTCTAGTTAAATAATTATTGCGACAAAATAGTAGCCCAAAGCCTATTAGTATAAGTACTTTATAGTAGCGCTGTTGTGTGGCTGACTTTTTAGACTTACGAGAAGAGAAGTAACTGGCAATTTCTGTATTTTGTGTTCTCTTCCATATCAGTATTGAAGACCGAAATTAATTACTTTACAAACTTAAGAATTGTACATACCGTAAAAGTTTTTTTTACATAATATGTCTAATAAAGTATGAGTCAAAATACTCAACATGTCGTCCGCCGGCCAGTCGTCACACGCGACGAAAAACTTCGCGTGTTTTATAACGGTGCTTCATTAAATTAATTACCCCATGTTAGTTTTAGATTACGACGACATCCCCTACAACAATACAGGTATATTTACCAGATAAGAGAGTCGCGATTTATTGCGTGCATTTCTTTTGTCAGCTTCGAAATTGTACTCGCATAAGTTAACCGAGATTAAAGTAATCGAACTTATAAATTTTGTCGCCTCACCTTTATAAGGCGAGCGGCTGTGTCGACGCGAACTTTGTTCAAATTAATGGGCCACATTATCAGATCGGGCCTCGTACATGGCGTTTATGTTGAGATAATTTTGTGTACGGAACTTTTTAATTCTTTCACGCTTGTTCTCTTTAGTTGTGATGTAAGAGAGATCACGGATTGCGAGCGTAGGTGTCGAGATTGCACTGAATGTAAAAATAAAGGAGATTGTGGTAGGTATAATATTATTCACTAAGAAATAATGTTTATGAGTAAAATACACAGTGAAAGAACTTACATTTTGTGGGTATGAAGACATATTTTTATAACATAACATAACATAACTTCACGCTGTATCCCCAACGGGGTAGTCAGAGAGGACGGAGCGCCAGGAGTCGCGGTCTTTACACACCTCTTTCGCTTCCTCAAATCTCTTTTATAATAACAATAAATGCCAGAATATTACCTACACTAACTCTGCAACTTCAAACTAAGCACTAGATTGTAAAATGGGTATCACAGAATCAAGTGGAGGAACACCCAATTAAATCCAGACTTCGAGTGTTATCTACGATAGAATTAAATGATAAGTTAGATACGTAGAGCATTGAAATACCCCAAACTTTATTACCTTTACTTCAATTAATAAATAATTAATATTCAAACTGTAAAATTCAAATGTATATTCTGAGAGGCGAAAAAATCCCCAAGGACACAACCGGACTCTACGCCGACTGAGTAGTGTCGGACTCGAACCGACTAAAAAACCCCTCTGCTGTTTGCCTTAGTGGCTTTTACAGCATCAATAGTGGTGGAGCGCTCGAGTTTTGACTTACATAATCTCGCAGCGGTAGTAGGGAACGAGCCGTCAGTCGTTCTTCTCGATAACGCCACGAACACTGTCGCGCTCTGCTAGAGGGCACCTAGGTTCTCTTTTTGCTTATTCGTCGGTATTGCAAATATGAGACAATTTATAAAAGTTTGTTAAGAAGATTGCTAATTCGACTCCATTATTTAATCTGTGCTAAAGATCCCAAGATCCCAGATTCCAAGGAACCGAACCTGGAATCCTCGGGATGATAATATAATATTAGGAGTGAAATATCACGCTAACAACGGACTATTTGAAATTAATTACATAATACGAGTAATAATACAGTATAGTAAAATGGGTTCAAGACGGTCCTTGAAACTATCTTCTTCCAGCTAAATACCATTGGGTACTAAAAATTTATTTTATCTAATTTACACTCTTTACAATGAGAGAGTTTTACTTTTTATATAGTCTTTATTTATTTGTTAAGTAAGTTACATTTTATAGAATAATTTCCCGTATTGTGTTTAGGATTAATTACTTATTATGTAGTGTGACATTAGTTTATAATAAGAATGAATAAAAATTTTACAATTAGTTTCCATTAAAAATTGTGTACAGTAAAATATATTTAAACGTTTATCATTGATTTCCCAGTTGATATCATTAACTTTCCATTACTTCGTAGTAACTGGCCATAAAATCATGAAGTGCCATAAAAGTCAGTCTTAAAACTAAATTACTTAAACTGGCAGGAAAGGCCTAATCTCGGCTACAAAATTCCATGTTTAAAACGAAACGTCTGTTGAGACACTAATTAAAAAACTAAATAGAGTCCAATAGTCATGAAATTCCTTATACAGACGGCAATTCGATTTTAAAAGAGTTTTTAGACGTCCCTGTAGGGGTCTTTGTAGGGGCCATTGTCAAATAGAGTCGGTATAACTTTGTTGAAAAACTCGTACGCATTATATACATAATATATATGAATATACATGAATGTATTATATATGGATGTCTGTAGCTTAATTTCACTTTTCTTATTGATGTTATAAAAATCGATCATGAGCTGAAGTGCGATTTCGGATAAAGTAAAAGTTTAATTTATTAGTTTAATGTTACATTAAAAATAAATTAAAAAGTTTTGTTTAATTTATTTTCTTATTTGTCGGTTTGGATTACCAAATTAAACTTTTGTGCCAAAAAAGCTCCACATGTGTAAAGGCGATAACAGTCAGCCAGACAGAAACATGACGGAAATGAAATTATGTCGTGTTTGTCACCTCGTCTATGGAACTTGAATAGAAAATAAATTGCCAATTCACTTGGTTTTTTTTCTTTCCAGCGAAAGTTACTAAATTAATCGATTTCAAATTTCTCAAACAGTAACGTCTGACTATAACAGAGACTGCAGTTTTCGAATACGACGTGAATGAAGTCGCTTTATGAAGTTGTATCAGACACATACCTAACGTATATAATTTTACTTCAAAATCGGGTTGTATGTACAAGGTATGAGGAAATCGCACTTTGACACTATAGGTCTTTGAGCTTATAGATGGCAGAATGGAACCAGAATAGGTTGCTAACCCAACGCCTATACGAGTTGTATGTCTTGTTCTGATAAGCAATTGGCACATTCTAATTTTTTACTTTTTAGGCCAGTACGGAATATGAATAAATGGAGTATGAATAACAACAGACCATTGTGACAAATTATCACCGAAAATCTCGAGATGGGGAATGAATAATTATACATTTTTAAATGCGAAACGAGATACTTCGTTTTAATTATTACACCGTTATAAAAGTAACTCCCCTTACTGCGACCCCTGAATTTGCAGCCAGTGATATTGGCCAATGAAAAAGTCAAAAGGGGCCGAAAAACTTGTAAGACAAGAAAAAGTATTAATTAATTCTAGCCAACGCCAGTCGGTTTATTAAACGCTTAATTTCCATTTAGTGGGCAATTTTTTTCTGTAAGGAAACTTGAGTGACTGGGATTTTTCTTTTATTTAGCGAGACAAAAGAGAATCGGGGCGGAATGTAAATGTTTTGTCGCGGTTTTATTTGAATTAATTAACGAATTTAATGATGGACGAACTTTTTCAACGCCTCGGTTGCTATAACAATGTTTATGGTAAATAAAAGTTATCAAGGAAACGTTTTTTCGTTTTCCCCATCTGGTGTTTTTTTTCTTTTTAATTCGCTCGGTTTGTTGGAGCGGCGAGTTTTGCGGCGCATTGTTTGGATTTATTCGTGTAATTAGTGAAGTTTGTTTCAATTGTATTACTTAATTTCGTTTTCGTGAATACAAATTCATGTAAAATGGATTAGAAATGCGGTTTGTCATTTATAACTGCTATAATATTTACAGTTCTGAAATTGATACAATAAAGCGTAGAAAATAATGAAGTTTTTCAATAAATGTGTCAAAATACTTTACGACATGTGATGTCATACTAAAATATAATCATTTTTGTATGTCCTTTTATATTCCGCAGTCGTATAATTAATGAAAGAGTTGTTCATTTTTAGTAATTTAATCGAATATCCATAATTATTGTCGTAATTTAAAATTGAAATTGAATGATACGGTTTTAACTAGAAATATAGGTAAAAATTTAAACTTGAAGTTTCCAGCATTAACAAGGTGGCTGTGTTTGAGGTTCCGCTCGTTCCTAGAAAAAATGCATCTCTTAAGGTCACCATTCACACGCGCATGCATGCGTTGTCGTTGGCGATAAATAATAATAATATACTCAGACATTTCACACATAGCCATCTAGTCCCAAAGTAAGCGGCACAGCGCTTGTGTTATGGGTACTAGACAACTAATATACTACTTATATACTTTTTTGTTTGTAAATAAATACACATTATACATAAACACCCAGACTCGGAGCGGGAATCGAACCTTTACTTTCTGACGCGCTAAGCCGTTGCGCCACGGAGGTCGTCAATAGTAAATCCGTGGATAAATCTGCATGTGAATGTTATGGTTCGCGGTTCGGCATATGGCTCGCAGATAAGTTCGTCGTTCGCTGTCTAGACGAGGTTGTTTTTTTTTTTAAGTATATCAGACTTCAAAGTCAAAATAATGTCGTTTGACTGTCATAAAGAGTTTAGGACGAAATATCATCATGATGTTTGCAGAAAAAAATGTCTTGCAGGATATGAAAAGTAAAGAGTACTATAATAAGCTACAAAACAAGCGACACATGAAAGCACAGAATATGGCATGGTAGTGATGGTGTTGGTATACAACCAACACAAATATTTGCAGGTATCACCAAAATAATATACTAGCGACTAGACTGCGACTGTGCTCTCGTGTAGTCTATGCGCGATGGGGAAATTGTCCAGTGATTTTTAAGGTGCGGCGTGCGGCTCGAGGCTCGACAGTGAATGCTGGACTTTTTATCACTCGTGCGTTCAACCGTCTAGCAGCCTGCTACGGCCGATTTTTTACAAAATATGTAACGTAGAAACATGAAATTTAGCATAGTACACTTGTTATTATGTTGTATTAGTTCTGAGTTTCAGGGAATATGAAGCATTTCCTACCTAAAGTTTACATGGACCAATAGTACGAAAGCCGTAAATCCTAATATATCTACAGAATTAACTTGTAATTACCATTTTATGAACGTCATACTGAACCCCCTGTGCGCGAGTTGCGACTCCATCCCTTTTTTTAGGAGCGAGTGAATTTTGATTTACACAATAAATAATTTATTATCAAAAATTTGGTTTTATTTTTAAAATCATTACTATACTTATACAGGTATGTATTATTATTGCTATATTATGATTTTTCAAAATAATAAATTGATTAGCATTAAGATGTTAATACTAAGATGTTGAATGCAAATAAGACATCAACTACGGATGTAGATGTACATAATGTACAATGTAGCAAAAATCATGTTTAAAACTTATACAAAAAAGCTCCCCGGCTATGACGTCTTTCGTAGAGAAAATTAACAGATTTAAAATTTCAAAGCAACTCCCTGCCCACTAATAAATTAAGCCAGCAAAGGGTTAAAGAATAAAAAATGAGATACCGCTTGTCCTATAATAATTTAACTCGTTTAGCGCAGTCGTCGAGTAATAAAGATTAAAAAGTTTATTTTTTAACACTTTCGGTGCTAATGAGGGGGCGTTGGAAACAATTTGAAGGATTACCTTCTAAAAGCTTCCGTCAGGTTTTTAATTGAGACTTTTTTGTGGGCCAAAAGGCTTTTAGCCCCTTTGACGCGGCGAGGTAAACCTTTTGTATTCGTTAGCCGGTAATCTATTAATGAAAAGAAATATTTTTATTTTTCTTATAAATTAGGCATCTTCGTCATCTTATTAAAAAGAAACTCATAATATTAAAATACAAAAACAGCTTAAATAACCTTTATAAATTTTGTTGTGCTTATAATTTTTTGGGATCCCGTAGCCACAGTGTATTAAGCGGAACCCTTTAATTTCGTTACGTCTGTTTGTCCGTCTCTGTCTGTGTGTCATAGCCATTATTTCCGTTACCCTCACACGTACTAAGCTGAAATTAGGTACAGACACGTAACTTGGTATTCCAACCACAGAAATAAAAAATAAACAATAAGTATGTCCATGCATACATACTTTGAAACAAATTTTTAAAAATGTAACTCCTACTTTGTCCGAAATGGCTATAAAATCCTAAGTTAATGCGTGACTGGAACTTACATATTTTATTACATATAATATTAGCTTTACCTGCGACTTCATCTGCGCGGAGAATTTTTTCGTGGCTTTCAGGGATTAAGTTAGATTATATGTACATGTGTAAAGAATGTTACATTTGTCTTCGGGAACATACTATCTCCGTACCAAACATTATAACTACTTCGGCGGTTCAGCGTTTCCCATTCAGTTTTATCTCCCTTTCCACCCCGTTAAGGGTAGTTTTTTGATAAAAAAGTAGCCTATGTCCGTTCCCAGGTGTCAAACTATATCTATGCTACATCATATTCAGTTCAGTGGTTTAGTATTTCCCATACAAAGTTTCAACCCTTTTTTCACCCCTTTAGGGGCAGATTTTCTAAAAAAATACATGTTATTACTATTTACCGATTTTCATCAAGATCGGTAAAACCGTTCTTCAGTTATAAAAGGATATACATACAGACAGACAGACTGACAGACAGACAAAAATTTTAAAAATTATAGAATCTAATTCAGTTAGTCATAAAACGACTACCTATCACAAAATTTGACAGTAAAATTGTAATTATCTGTAATTAGACGCTAGAGATTTATATAGTTATAGATAACAAAATCACAGTGACGTTATTACGGCGTCAGTATGGCAATGAGTCTAGGACCAACATTAAATGGACGAAGCAATAGCTTCATAAAATATGTCCATTTTTCTTTGCGCCTTACCATTTCTGTCATTGTGTGCGCGTTTACGATATATCGGCTTTACTCCTATTTTAATCGCTCTTATGACAAAACCACACAATACACTGTCTCTTCACATAATTTATTTAACGAAAATTAAAGTACGTACACTTACTACTGGCAAAGCGAAACGAGACAGTGACGTGACGTTGCATTATCTATAAAAATTCATTATCATAAATTTTGGCCAACTTAAACAACCTGCGCGTTAAGATAAGCAACTAGTACACAGACATAATTATTCTTTCTCTCAGACCAGCACGGAAGCGATTTTTTTAAATTTAACCATTATCATGTTTTAATAACGTATAACATACCAGTAAATATATATATATTTATAGCTATTGAATACTACTTGTAATTAGTAGAAATAATGTAGATCATTTGGCATATGAAGCACACAAAGGCATTGTAAGTCACTTCCAAAGGTCTTATACGAATGTAACATAAAAAAGCATAACTCTAATCTCAAGTAAGACATTACGAGAATACCAATGCATGCGCGAAAATCGATCGCTCGCTGCCGTCTTAAATTCCTCACCCTTTTCGAGGGGGCTCCCCCAAAAAAACGAAAGAATAGAAGAGGGAAAAAATCTAAATCGTCTCATATCTCCCCCCCGTCCTCCCTGTACCCCCGGACACCTCCGACGTCAAGCGCCCTCCTTATTTCGTATGCGAGCTCCTCCAGTAATCATTATAAGGATATCGATTAGGCCCACGTCTCTAACCTGCCCATATCTTTGTAGAACACTCGTGTGTGCATAGGATTGGTTTTCAAAATCTATTTTTTATGTATTTTATTAATCCATAATTTAATATATAATGATATAGTCGATGAACACCATTTATGATAAAACATTTAACCTTTAAATTTAGTAGCTTTAAATATAGTTTCTGTAATAATTTAATATTATCATTTTAAGTTATTTTAAATTGTACAAGCCTTTACTT
The DNA here is from genome assembly GCA_907165235.1 of Zeuzera pyrina. NCBI lineage: Eukaryota > Metazoa > Arthropoda > Insecta > Lepidoptera > Cossidae > Zeuzera > Zeuzera pyrina. Next base: position 9,795,886 of record OU015629.1, read on the forward strand.
AAGTCTTATAAACATATTTTAAATTAAACATAAATAAATAACGTCCAGATGATTACGCCAATTTTATGTGGTACCTGCGTATTATTACCTTTGTACGATGAATGTACACAATGATCTGATCGAGACTACATTAACAATCAATCTCTAGGACAACTTAGAAAAGTTTGTTTTCTAAATTGTTCTAGCCAGGAATCGAAGCTGGGATTTATGTACATGTGTACAAACCACCACTAGAAGTTAGTCATAAATTCATTTACCAAGACAACATTTAATAATATAATTTATTATTCATTATAATTATAAACGGTGGAAGGTTGTGCATAATATTGGTATATATCTACATAGAATTATGAATACAGCTGTGTCAAAGATATTCTGTTACCACAGTAAACTCTGTGACTTATGTTTGTTTGCAAATTTTCGATTATCTTCGTCGAAAAAGAACGAAAAAGACTCATAGTTAACAACCGAGGACGGACCATGCATAAGCAGATGCAAATTGTTCCCGTTAAACTATTTCGGAAGGTAAACACAGAGGGGTCGGGGAGACCCACGTGTTCCGAGATCCGGGCAACGAGATTAAAAATGCTGGATGGCGGACCGCCGTGAGCCGGGTCGAGTATGAGCCAAGAAATATTGGAGTTTACGAAGAAAGCCGCTTTGGGGGATATGTAAATAGGAAACTACAAAAGTAATGTTTGAGTTGGGATGTCGTGTGAGTGAGAGGCCGAAAGATTATTGCTACTATGAATTGCGATTGTAATATCAATTTAAAATTGGAATAAATTTAGAATTGCATACAAATGCGAATGAAAGTGATTACTGCACAATTTCAATTGCTTTTACAAAAAAACATGAAAGTTCCCTCTTGAAAAGTTTGTACAGTTATATAAAACTATACAATCCGAGGAAGCGACTCGCCGACAACAACCCTTCAGCGCATTCGCACGAGTAAACTTAATTTTTTAGACGGCAGACAGAAAGTGATCTCCTCATTAAAATTGTCAAGTTTCGTACAAATTAAATGTATTTCAATTTTCAAGAAAGCGCGCGTTCTTTTAATTCTGAGCACGTTATGAATAATTTTTCGATTTACTCTGTATATTTTAATGGCGGCCTTTTTTTTAAAGTATTATTAAACAAGAAGTCTTATTTCGTAAATAATATACCTACTAAAAATCACGAAATGTTTGCTTAATTTAAAAGAAAGAAAAATTAAACATGTATTTCAACTCCGGTGCGCGACTGGTGCTTACTCCTCACGAACGATTGTTGTGATACGATTTACGATTACGCGAAACCTAGAATATGATACTCATGTCGATTTATCCAAAAAATTTATATTCGCCATCTTGGATTTGTAATTGAACATTAATTTCGTAATCAGCACCCCGAGAACCATAGAATATGACGCCGATATTAAAAAAAGTAATATTCGCCATCTTACATTTGAAAACGACGAAAACGTTACGCTTCACTTTTTGTTAACGCTTGATTTTACTATCAATATTTCCGTACCGCGAGCTATATATGAAAATCGATTGTTAAGGAGTAAACTCCAATATAGTACAAGTCCAAGTCTATTAGAATCAGTAGGTAAGCTGGTACAATATTCCTGTATAGGTCATCCAGCAACGCATTTTTTTACAATAAGAAAATAATGTTATGTTGCAACTTGGTTGCCACTTAAAGTGACTGACGATCTGATAAATCTTTCTTTCACTTTCAAAGACAAAGTTTATCATAATAAAAGTTTGAGATGCCTACATTTATATAATATAGAAACCTAAAAGGTTAAAGGCTGTTTTCGAAAGCACTTCAGAAAGTTTGTGCAAAGCATAAAACGGGCATAACGTGTGAGACATAATTTTTATATTTAGTGTAAGGTTGGTATTAGAATTTCGTATCCCAAAAAGAAAATTGGAACCATAATAAAGACATTAACGCTTCCAAGCCTCTGTTTGTCTGTTTGTCATACTTAGTTGATTTTCTCAGAAAGTATTCGTAGCAGGAACTTTAGATGCCATAAACATATTGCACTAGTTAAAAACGTAGACTTTATAACTTCAGACATCCTGCCCCATACTACGAAGTGAAGCAAGTAAAATCAAATAAATGTAGATGTGCGGGTGCTTTTTTCTAACGAAATGGAAACCGATCAGCTTGTCTGATAATAAATGGGTGTCGCATATCGTACAGGTTACTCAGCTTATCTGATTTACCTCACCGTGGCTGCTCGCACACGTCACGTCGTCGGGAATTATTTATAGTCTATGGTTAACACTTCAAAATATCTTAATATAATAAATTTTAAGACTTTTTGGCGGGAACGGGAGAAGTGAGGTTGTCATTTTATTTAGGTTTTCTATTTTTTAGATTTTTGGGAGTTTTGAATAACAAAAGTGATAGTAAAAGGTGTTTTAAAATGTTATCTGTAGTGAATATGGCTCTAACCCTATCTCGTAGATACATGTCCTAAAGATTCTTAACTAGTATTTCATCCAAAAATTATATAATATTGTAGCGAATTCTAATTATTTATTATAACTAAAATGTTGAAATCCCTTCGTGATTTTTACCCACTCTGTATACCTATTTAAATATCGTACATGTTGCAAAACTTTTATCTCAAGTACACTTAGTTTTAAATAAATTACTATGTTATATATTTAAAGAGTATTAATTCTAAGTAGGCATTCAAAGAGTGGGCTGTATTATTGTACCTAGTTATTTCGTTTAAAATGAAAATTGTATATGTAAATGGTTACTTTGATCTAGGAAGGTTCCATGGCTAAGTAGTTGTATTATATTTTGTCAGCGGCTAATTCCGTTTGGTTGAATCTAATAAATCCAACCGCTGAGCAGCGAATATCTCAAAGCTGTTTCATTATTCGGCATTAGCCGGGCGGCGGTCGGCCACGCAAATCTTGGCGTCCCTCCGTCCCGGCCAAGAACCCCCAATTTCCTTCATTACTTACCTCCCGTCCGAGACAATGGCAAGACGACGACAAGAAAAAAATAATAATAATTTCAAGTGGAATAATGCTGAAAATCTTTTCACGGGAAGAAGAATTATTGTTGTTTTGCAAGCGAGCTCTCAGAGACAAAATGCACCGTCCTTATTACGCCATTGTTCGGTGTTACGAGCTTTATTCATTTTTACTTGGCTCGACTTGAATGCTTATTAATTTAAGACCGTGATAAGCTTGAATTCTTTTGAATGAAAGAATGAAATATCTATTGTGGACTTATTGTGAATAATTTTTTATTTTATTGAATAACGTAAAATATAATTTAAGTCTAAAATGTTTTACAAGTGTTACAAGAATATATTGAAAAAATGTTCATTTTACGCTCATATTCAATACTACACTACGTGGCGAGGCAATGCACGGTACTGGAACCAGTATGTATAATGAAACGTAAATACACATCACGCCAAGCGCTTTATGGTAATCGAAATATGCCGAAATATGTTGTTAAGAGGGAAGAAAACTACCCGCAAACATGCGACGGATGAACTAAGCTTTCATATTTCGCGGGTAACCTATAACGAAATAACTTCACAACTTTTAAAACTTGCATGTCGTTTTCATTTCCGATGTGGCTGTAAACATTTCAACTAGTGTAGTAACTTCTTGAACATTTGATGATAACTTACGGTTCGTACCTCGGACCGAGAAACATAATGGATAGAGTCATAATAAGTTACCGCCCTTATATCATCGTGTCTCAAACGAATTTTAGTGTTACTTTCTATCTCATTGAGCTCAACCACAAGTAATAAAACAGCTATAGACTATAGCTTTGTTGCCACAGTTACTATAGCCTATAGTAAGTGTGGCAACCTCGCACTGTCAATATTGTTCGCATCAGCTCATGACCGACTTCAAGTAATATAATACTGTAATAATTATTTGCAAAATACTCGTAAATCTTTCAGTTTTGGCTACTAGTATTAACAGAAATAAAAAAAATAATACATACCACGTTCAGCTGTGTGTTGTATCTCACATTAGTAAAACTCAAGAAACTCGTTCAATAAAAAAAGAGTTCTCAGAGCAAACGCTACGTTCATTTTGATTCCTGGTCCGAGGTTCGTACTGAAAAGCTTGATACCTGTGACAGCTGTCAACAATACCAGCGATATAACTTTGAACAAGAATTTTATGTGAAATATTATTTTGCGATAACTGCCATCTCTATTTTTCACTGTTAAAAATTGTCACTAACAATGGTAAACACATTATAAATATAATTAATACTTAAAATATGCGCGGTAAACAGATGTCACAGGTATCAAGCTAATCTGTACGAACGCAACAGTCATTTTTAAAACGGAAAGTCTAAATAAATTAATCTAAAATGTCACGTAAACGAATTTGCGAGAATGTTGAAGCTGTTCTTTGTAAGAATCTCGAGTTATTCCACAAAGCTCTCAACTCAAAACCAAGACAAACTCGCACTCCCCCGGGGGTTCGAGTCAAGAGTGATTACGAATTTTAATTATTTTTTTAAGCCGGTAGCAGCGAGGTGATGTTTCCCCAGCCGAGGCTTATGCAAACAATCGAGTCGCACTTGGAATTAATCTGACTCCGGTTTTTTTCTTTGCGACAAGGAATTAACAAGCAAAGAAGTCATTAAGTCGAAAGATATTCGAGGATTTCTTCTAATTGCGGCTTCCTTGACGTCTGCTCTTCTAATTGGTTCGTGTCGGGGAATAACTTGGACGAATTGAATTTACCGTAAAATGTTTCAGACGAGCACAATTTGTTTTTATTTAATTACGAATATCACATTATTACGACTTGTCTTTTTATAATATAACACGGTGGTTTTATTGATTAAAAATGTTGTTACCCATTAAAGGCGATGTGCACTGTTACATGTCATTATTGTGCATAACATACCCTCTATTATCCAATTATTCCTAACCTTTCAGTGTGTAGTGCAGTCGTAATTACTCCACTTGCTAAGTTTCAACGTCATGTATGACAGTCTAAGTGATTGTAGCAGTGAAGCACTGGTTCTGCTAATGAATTATTTGTGGCTTGCGTGTTATCCAGAACGTTTCTAATTACCTAACAGTGAGTTATAGTTTTACGATTTTAATTTGTAAGTTCCAGTCGACTACAACAGGTACATATTCAAAAAGATTTAGTAATGGGTCAACTACGTCATGAAATGTTATTCAATACAATTATATGATTTCACTGTAATGTACTGAAAATGGTAACACAACGTTCCGCGAGTAGACTGTGGGTATTTCCGAAACAAAATAATGAATAAGAAAAGGCTGATTGAGCATTCCCGCTCAAATGACTCATTTATATTAACGACCAAACTCATCAATACTCATTCGCTCGATTCGGATTTTTCCACGAAGATCCTTCGCTAATTGAAATTGAAATCTGATTTTCTTCCCCCGTTTCTAACCATTGAAATCGGATGGTGATTAAAAGTATTGCAAAAAAATACAAATAATCAAATTACAATATCGCTAACGACTGTCTCTCAGGAATCCTTTTATATTTTTGGGGAATAAATTAAAACCTAGGAAGGGGAAGAAAGGAGACCGCAAACGACTAACGATTTCGTGTTGTTAGCCAGGATTTTGCTAACAATGCCCTGTTATGCTATACTTGGAATCCTAACAACGTTTGAAAACTCAGGCGATGTTTATAACTTTAAGTGTGTTATACTAATGAAACAACAGTTAAGTAAAGTTGGAGTTGTATTCTTATAAAAAAACTGTATAAATATATAAACATTTGAATACTGAGAAACTATAAAACTCGAATATGTGTAGTAAGTACAATTATTTAATCATATTAGTGGAAGCTATACCAAAATCTATAAAATTTGATACAAGGTGAGTTCTATGTTTGGCGATGCCTGGTGAAAGAAATATATTTTTAAAACTGAATTATGAAATAAAAACAGTTTGTACAAAATGTGTAGTAAAACGGTATGGATAAGCTAAATTATTTAAACGTATCAATGTTAAGGTAGTATTAACTTTTCGGTACCTATTCCTGAAATGTTATTAGACAGATATAAGTATTGTGCAGTAGAATGAAAAATTGCCCTATTTTGAGGATGGATGACGCAAATTAAGAAAGCAATTACTCATCGGAAAATGCGCGAGGGTGGAATGTTAATAAGACCAGTCTATGAACGAGAGCGATTTTTCATTTGGTCTCTGGACATCAACAAATTCCTAATTAAGATGTTCTACAAACGTTGTATGTCTAATAGTTGTGAAAGTGGCCTACTTATAAATATAAGTAATGTTAGTTAAGAATTAATGTTGAAACATATAATTTATGGATACAGTGTTCAGGGTTCAGTGATGGATACGATTGCAGTAGTTAATGCAAACGACAGAAAAATTGTTCTACACTTATTTAGAAGATAAAGAAAAGCACAAAGTGTGGCACCTGTTTATTGTCTCGTGCGGGTAGTATAAGTCGGCATCATTGGGCTTATTATAAAAAGGTACATGCTATGAATTAACCACTTATCAGGTTTCGCCTTATCATATCTATTGTCCCTTCTTCTTGAGCCCATTGCTACTCAATGCTGAGTGTAGGCGTCTTGCAATGCACGCTATTTTTTCGGTTTAGGGTCTTTCTCGTCCAACACCTCGTTATACTCACCAGGTTGTTAGTCCATCTCGTCAGTTGCCTGCCCACGCTTCTGAGCCCTGTTTTGTGTTTCCACAACAATACTATTTTCTCCCATTGATTAACATTTGTGCGGCATATATGGCCAGCTGATCTCTATTTCCTTTGAGCTATCACTGTGACTGTATCGGTGAGCATAATTCTTTGTATTTCCGTGTTCGAATTCTGTTAGTACTTAAATTATTTTGATTCCTGGGTTTGGATTACCAATTTATCTCTCGTACCAAATTTCACTCAGTAAGTTAAAAGTGATGGAATAAATCGATTATAACATATGGGCAGACAAACGGACAGACACACGGAAAGAGTTATAATGGTAATAAGAGTTTTAACTTTTTTGATGTTCATTGACCAATGTCAATGAATATCAACATGCCTACTTTTATCGTATAAATTATAAAGTAAATGTATGGAACCGTGTCTATTAATCATGTAATGAATGGATTCATGTTCGTTATACTAATCCTACATTTAATCAGTGTAAATTGGTTGAAACATATGAGCAGACAAATGGACGGATGGACAGACATATATGGTGAAAGGGTTATAAGAGTTCTGTTTTAGTGATTTCGGCTATAGAACACTATAGATGGCGTGAAAGGATTCAGTTACTTTCGCCTTGATGTCCTATTCCCCGAAAGGAAAACGGCATAAAGATACGGATGTACCTACGTGAGAAAGAGTAAGCATTTCTTTTTATAAGTCGATATTATGTAGGTAGGTTAGTTACTTCAACTGTATCGATATCGACTGTTATTGTCAAAAAATACCGAATAATCACAAAAAATAATGGTAGTCATGTAACTGGTTTATGTTACTAACAATAGCCAGATTTTTGTGTGAAACATTTTTATTTCGAGACAAAAAACGGTGACATCTTAACGTCAAGGTCACTATAAAGTTGCCTGTAAAAGTAACAACAAACTATTCGTAGTGGCGCGTCTGGCGCGTCGCACGTTTTCCGTGTAAAGCTCTCGAATTTCCCCTGAACTTTTTCCGCTCCGGGCCACTTATAACCCCCCTCACACCCTGCTTGGCCCATCGAGCTCGACCGCTAATTGCGTCCGTTAATTAGGAAACGTCATGAGTGTTTACCGAGAGAGCTAAGTGTGAAGTTCGGCCCCACTAATGCCTTGGCGTGAAATTACTTCCGGCCAAGTTGAAACTTTTTGAGAAATAAACTTGGCAGGATTAATTAGCTGATGGGAAGAGGATTAGCCACCGCGTCTGCGGTCTAACAAGATTATAAGAGTTTTGTTTCTTGAACTTCTGCTTTACTTACCTTAATTTTGTTTGTATGTTTTAACGGTTCTTAGCAGTAATTTAGAGAGTGAGTTTACCGAAATGAAAATAATCCTATTTCTCTCTTGCGTAGAAATAACTTTGAAACCACTCACCACAGATAAAGAATTCATCTCATAAAAAAACAACTTTATTTTTACATACATATCCTCATAATAATAAGTTAATTTATATTACTAAGAAAAATGAGATTTGAGCTTGGTACAACGTCCTCTCTAACCCGTTAGGGATATAGCGTGAAGATTTGTACATACGTACATATGTATATATTAGGAAAAATTCGGCTTATTTAATTATATGTAGATATTTGTGGTAGGTGCCAGATAATTCAACATAACCAGTATATAAATTCTACTGCCTTCATCTAATTACTGTTACATCACTAAATAACCTACACACCTCGTAAATGGAAAAAGAAAAACAAAGATAGGGCTGGCACGTCAAAGGAAATTAATTGGGGCAAGGTGAGGCGTCGACACCCCTGTAATTAACACGTAGCTGGATTAATTACATAGCTCGTATATAGAGGGTAAAGTGAAATGTGTCATCCTTGGTCGCTTATAGGCGATGTCACCTTAAATGGACACGTAATACTTGATTGGATGATTGATTAATTCGTTTATACCAGCTTATTAGAAGCATTTAACTTACACGAATTTAGGAGCTCTTGGGAGTGTAATACATACTTTTTTGAATTCTACGATTATTTATGAAAGCTACTTTGCTATATAATGTTTCAATAATATGAAATATTTGTCACATACAGATGATATACGTAAATATGTTGTGACAAAATATTATCATACCTAATATACATCACTCTGGAAATGATAAATTATTTATTAATATTACCCTAAGAAGTTAAAAGAATGTGATTTTTATACTTTCAATGACACGTAACTTGAGAAATATTTTGGGAGAAAAGCGATGTTGCAAACACATAGGTCGTGGTTCCGTATGATTGTGTCGTGTTATGACAGCGCGAGTTGGCAACGCCGAGTTCGGCGACCCCACTTCGAGTTTTAATGATAAAAAAATGCGTACAGAGGGGAGGCGAGTAAGTGCCATCGAAGGAGGGAAAAAACTACCGAGAAAAATATTTGGCGCGACAGGTTGCCTCCTCGCCGAGGGGGGACCTTGATAAAAATTAAATCTTAACGACGGAAATTTAAAGATGACGCTCGAATGATCAAGAAGAGTGCACATCTGAGCCCAGGGGTGCCTTAATTGGGCCGAGTGTATACTAAGGATGTATCTACGGGAGATGTATTCTGAACGCTTTTTTATGCAAGATGTCGTTGATTGATTGGCATATTAATGCGAGCTTTCATACCTGTTTTAGATGTTACACACGTATTTCTTGGAAATCGTTTCTATTAATGTCGAGGAGCATTATTATACTAAGCGTATTATATAGTTATTTATATTAAGAATAACTTCATCGATATTAAGTTGCTATGGAAAACATTGCACTATTATTTCAAAGACAATTGTTACTCACTGTTTCATTGTTACAGGAATGTGTTTTATGGCTTTAAATTCAAAAGGAGATTTTTTTTTTTAATGGAGAGTATTTAAAGAAATCTTAGTATCAATTCAACGTCATTGAATATTGAATGCAGTAAACCCATTGCATTAACCCAAACCTATAAAATGTTTTGAATGCCAAATCTACCACCAGTAAAAATCTGTATATACAAAAAAGAACAGGTAAGAAACAGTTCGATATAATTTTTTGATTTTATAATATAGCTCTTCTAGCTTTTTTCAGAAATCAATGAATACACCAGTACCGAGAGGATAATTTCAAACGTTTCAATATCCGATGAAATAATTGCTTCTCGTTTAATAATAAACTCTTGCGTCTCTAGTTCTTCGTATACCTGTGTGGTTAAAGGAATATAATACATTTTATAAAATTTCATGTTTCTTGGACCAATGTCAACGAACATCAACATGCCAGACAGTTACCTTTATCGTATAATGTACTCGTGTACGTACCTGTATGTAAGCGTATGTATTATTCACTGTATAAATGCTAAAACTTGTTTGCAAGTACTTTAAAAGATATAGTTCTGAAAGAATGTACTCACATTCGTTAATTTTTCTGAATTTTATGCATGGCGTTATATTTTCGAAAGTTTTAAAATTCGCGGTTTATAACTCAGGAGATAAGAGGAGCATCGAGTCGAGCTCGAGTACCCAATTTGCCTGGTTTTTAATGATTGATAACATTGTAAATAATATGAATGTTTTAACGTATTATATAGAGTAAAATATGCAATAGAAGATGTATTCGTATAGCGTAGATTGTATGTCGTCGCATAGTTTCTAAAAAATCGACGTTGCGTGAGAGACATTATAACGTTTAAAAGGAAAATCGTCCTTTTCAGGTACGGAACTCTTTAAATGTGATATACCGTTTAATTTGTGAATTACTTATAAATTAATGACTCAATTTGTAAATCATTTTTATTTTTACAGTAAACTCGGTGTAATTGTAGAAGAAGATATGGGATGGGACATCATAAAATTTTCAAGTAAACTGTTGGCAACGTTCCTGACTGCATTAAAACAGGACACGTTAAAATTACGAGAAATAAAAATGGTAACTCAAATTCTTCCGCATTGAAATTCAAATTGGGATGCAAGAAGATTTGCATCAGGCGGCATCGACTATTGATTTTCTTACGTCTTGAGGGCTACCATTGCAATCCTACTTGTTTAAACTTTTTATTTCACTCTTCACTCGCGTTTTTTGTTTCAACCACTCGCCCCAGGGCTCGCTCCCCTAACGTTCCCTCTTGCATAAAAAAGCTTCTAATCGATAATTTGTGTGGGGGTGCATTAAGCATATCGCTAGGACTGTGCACGACTGTTTTTCTCAATGCTTTGAGATTTCACCCTCAAGGCTATTTTTGTTTTGCAGGCCATCTTAGAAATTGAAAGGAAAAGGAAATGTCAGTATATAATATACTGCCTACCAATGTTGAATTAATTTACACGAAAATATGCATTCGTTTGTACCAAGCCTTGAAATGTGTTTACGTAGAAAAATAGACCGACAAATTATAGGCTTTTCTGCTTGCTAATATGATTAAAAATGAAGTAATTGGCACAGCATGACAGCACTGTTGTATCGATATATAATGTTCATTAGACTGCTCATAGCGACCATCTAACGACTTTACAATTGAAATAAGCTATAAACAGTGTAAGAATTGCTCATCGGCCTTCGGATCTAATCTGCGAAAGACGCATGGCGTCGTGTGTAGCTAACTGCCAATATCTGATGCATCGTCCTCTGTTCCACTGTCCTATTGTATTTGTTCTTTATGTTTTTTATGTGGAGGGACGCGACGATAATGTTTTTATGGCCATAGAGGGTCGCCTTAATCAGGGTGCCGTTTTGATTAAATTCGTCGATGTTTTCGCTTGGTTTTCACACTTACATCACAAACAGTTACGAGAATTTTTCTTATGTATTTGGTTTGTGTTAATTCTAATGCTGATAAATTACATAAATCGAATTATCGAATTAGAGTAAAATCATTATTAAATATTTTAGTTTTTTATGGAAACTAATTATATTATTTAAAAGTTTGTCAACTAACGAATACAAATTATGTTAAAAAGTTATGTTTACTAATAAGTGGGATTGTTCCTTGTTGGAATGCCCGCAATTAGCATTTAATTTAATTTAATACTAACTAACAATAATTTTATGATTGAATGTTAGCTGCTAACGCTACATGGGCGTATATTAAAATAATGAAAAATATCATAACATTATTAAAACGCGTTCTTACAAAAAATTTAATGAATAGTGTTTTTTTTTGTTGTATTTACATCAAAGTGATCTTTAATATTGCTTCTTTTGGGAAATATGGTTTATTTAATTAAAACGCTATTTTTTTGTTACGAAGCATTTTTCTGAAATATTGAATAATATTACTTTATCAACATAATTAATACTTTTTTGTTATTTTTAAGCAATATGTGATTACAACATCCAAGACCAAGACCTCAGAATAGAGTAATGAAGTTTAAATAAAGAAAGGAATCAGAGTTTTTGTTGACTATATTTCTCCGTTTTACGGTTTTATGAATAAAATTTCATAAAGACCGAAGAAGTAAAATGCTAATTTAACGCGCATTCGAGTAGGAACGTGAATACTTCCTTTGCTTCCACACAAATGCACAATAACGGTGTGAAAACGTCAATTCTAAGCAGAGTTTTTCATAAAACGAGGTATATGAGTCAAGAACAGAGTCATAAACATGAGCAAACCACCCTATAGGCTCACCCCTTGCTTGAAAAAGTCACCCCCGCACGTACGTAGAAACACAAAAAAGGCACCTTAGGGACGTTACGCATCCCAAGTAAGCGGAGCTCATTGCTAGGGTCTCTGCAGATGTCTTTAATGGGTTTAAATTATATGTAGAGAGAGCTAACTGTAACATTCGTTGGAAAGTTGGTGATAGATTATGCTTGGATATTGCTTGGAGTGTAAGCTTTCACAGCACTGAGGAACGATTTACTTTAACGAAGGTAACGGTGAGATCATGTTAATCAAAGAAAGACTTTCGCAATTTACGATAAATTAATATGAATATTAAGAAAATATTATGTATATATTTATATGTATATAAACTATGTGGTAGAATAAATAGTGCAGTGCTTGTATTACATTTAAGTTACTAATATTTAGTTTAAGCAAAAAACTTTCAGTTTAAACATACGGACAAAGTATAAAGCATTTTATAAATTGATAGCATTTTTCTGAAATACTAAATAATATTACTCTATCAACTGCTACTCTTATATTTATCAACAGGTAATGCTATAGGTAAGGTAATGAAGAGCATTATTAATATGAATTTCGTTATTTGGTAAGCAACTTTCCGTCACGGAGTTGTTAACTTTAAACAAACGTCCGATTACATGACGTGTATAATTTTATTGTTTAGTTGTGGTACATGAAATTGTTACTCACAGACGACTGAACATGCTTAACGCGATTTCATTAAACAGGAAAAATTATGGAGAAATTGTAAAATAAAGTCAACTACAGTGTAAAAACACGAGTTTCAACTAACGATCGTCATTACGCATTCTGATTGCGCAAATAGGGACTGTTTCGAGGAGAAGTGAGGCGGGGCGGACTTACTGTTTTCCGCTTTGTGCGTCGTGCGTCGCTAACTCTCGTTAATGTAATCAGGCCTGTTCTTATGTTTATTTCGAATTACAAATGAATTTTAATCTAAACTTGTCCAGGGGTTTAAAATAGGCATCATATTATTGATTTTATTTATTTTAATTTATTTTCAAATATGATTGTAATCTTATGTGTTAATAACAATATAACAGAATTTACATACATTTCCTCAAGCTGTCTTCCAACGGGCTGGTCAGAGAGGACGGAGCGCCAAGCTTTGTGGTTCCTACATAGGTACTTCTTTCGCTTCCTCAAATGTGATCATTCTCCTCACACATTTTCACCTAGGTATGCGGGTGCTTTTCACACTTCCGTCAGCTAACACTGGATATCTGATCTTCATAAGTCAGCCTTGATGTTCCTTGGCTTCTTTAATCACTTGCTTTCACTCTGTACATTTTCTTCGTTAGTCTTTCATCGCTCATTCTTTCTATGTGCCCGAACCATCTAAGCATTCATTTATTCATTTTCACAATACAGTAGAATTTGATTTTAAAACATGTATTTACAAAATGTGCGACGAGAGACGTTTACAGATTTTCTTTTAAATACAAAGTTTATGTATAATGTAGTATCCACAAATTCAAATATGAACGCTGTTAAAGCGGTTGAAATGAGATAATTTGCTACTTTTTACTGCGATGGAAAAATTACATCAACGCGACCGACAAAACTACAATGAAGTTGTCTTCGTTGACATTGTTAAACACAATGACTCTGTAATTTTGTAATTTGAAGCCACTTTACTGTGGTATTAATAAAGGGAAAGGATTGGAAGTTTACTTTGTAAGTTAATAAATGGTCATTCAAAGAGCAACGAGCGTGCGGGAAATGCGATGAAATTGTGTTCTATAGTGTGACTCTTTATGTAACTAACCTTGCACATTGTTCATTCATATAATTTGTAGTGAATACTCGATTTCAATGAGAATTTCCATGGCTATAAACAAAATATATCTACATATTATTTTATTTAACATTTTGAATTATAATACATTTAAATACAAATTAAAAATATCGATGACAACTGTTTTGAATTTAAACTCGAGACAATTTATTTTTTGATATGTTGAATGATGTAGAGAGGCATGTTTTTACACTTGTATATAAATATAATTTAAATATAGTAAATATGTATTTAAATATAATATAAATAGAGATTATTTTGCAATTATTTACACGTATACATTATATGCAATTGAATAGGTCGTTGGTGCGGTGGTCAGTGCACTCGCGTTCCAAGCTGTAGATCGCAGGTTAAACACCTGATCAGGCCAAAAATTTTTATGTATTTGTCTTAAAGTATGAGTATTTCCGGGTATTCCATCAATAATACATATAGTTACCATGAATTGTGGTGTGGTATAGAGGTTTAGTGCAAGCCTATAAGTTGTATATCGGTATTATTGTCAGAATATTATTCATTCAAAATAAATTTTACGTGAACTTCAATGTTACTTTATTACTTTGGTTGGCTGGTTGTCGCGGCAACTGAGCATCTGATTTCCAAGCCCGGGCCCCAGGTTCGATTACTATAAGGTCAATATAGAAAATTAGATTTTCTAAATTGTCTACGAGACTGGATATTACTGGAAGCTCCCCCAATTGGTTGTATGGTACTCATAGTATTTATAAGCTTCCTAATCTTTAATTTGGTGTCACACAATTCATGTCATTGTTTAAAGAAGTATGTTAAGGACCGCGACGCTTGGCGCTCCGTGCGCGTTGACTACCCCGTTAGGGATACAGAGTAAAAAGATGTTTGTATAATGTGAATTATCTAATATATTTGTAAGAGACTGGACAAAGCTTCGATAAATTGCCAGGCTGGCAGCTTCTTCCGTCAACGAATCAATTTGGTTATTCAAAGAGGTAATGCTGCCGGTCTGCTGGGCACCCTAATCAATATCAGCTCTAAGCGGCAACTTTGAGGAAGTCTATTTTTTAACATAATTTTAAGTTTTAAGTTTGCAAACGTTGTTACTATTTATGCATAAAATATGGCATAATAACATGCATAGAGCTGAGATCAAAATATTACTCTTACTTTGTCGCAGTCGTTTAAAATTAGAATTGAAGTTCAGTGTATTTTTTTTTTGCTTGAATGTCCATCTATATAAAGGTCCTTTTTACCTACTACCTTATTGGAACAGAAACTTTTTGGAGAGCTAGTAAGACTACTCCGTAATAAGAATGTAACTTCTAATTGCCGATCGAAGTTTACTTCACATGACCTACATGACCCTATTACTTACAGGTCTTTCCTGAATTATTATTTTTTAGACGAATCTATATTCTATAGTAATATTGTAAGTAAGTAAACTTTGTTTGTATGTATGTTGTTTGTATGTATATAACTCAAAAACTACTCAACCGATTTCAAAAATTATTTCACCTATGAAAGCTACATTATCACTTTATCGGCGAGTAACATGGGCTGTAATTTCTTTTCGAAAAAATTTCTACCCGTGGGAAGCCAGGGCGAGTCGCTAGTCTATAATATATATTCATTTAGCTCTTAGAGGCTCTTATAGGAAGATGAAAATTTGTTGAAACCCATCATGTAACGCATAGACATAATAAAAAAATAGAACCCACGTCGTGTACCTACTTACTTCAAAAGTGAAATAACCAAAATAAACCGCCCCGCCTTTAATTGTGACACATTATAGTTACATGAAATAAACTGACAGGTCATTTCTCTTAAAATAGCAATCACTGAAATAATTGTTTTGTTCGCTATTAGGTATCTAGCAGAAAGATAGTCTCAAAATTGTTTTTGTTATTTATGTTGTCTCGAACTACACCTAATGAACTGGGGTTTATTTAGTAATACTATAGATTAATAAGGGTCTATTCAATAATACTTTAGATTAGAGTGTTAGCAGATGGAAATGTCAAAAGTTCTCGCATATCTAGGCGAAAAAGTGTGAGGAGAATGATGAGATTTGAGGAAGCGAAAGACGTATGTAAGAACCGCGACGCTTGGCGCTCCATCCCGTCCTCTCTGACTACACCGTTAGGGATACAGCGTGAGGATATGTATGTATGTATGTACTTTAGATTAAAGCTTTAATCTACCATATACCAATACATAGACTTAGGAGTCTATGTACGTAATTAAGATACATAGACATAGCTTTCAAATTCGGGTCTTTTGGCTTGAATAACAGACTTTTAGATAGATGGACCGCAATCACGGCTTGATAATTGGATTTGGTCAACGTACAAATAAGTAAACGTCGCGCTTGCGGCTCATTGAGCCGATTCACAATATAGTAATATAGATCCGTTACATTGTTTTAGTCACTAACAAAGGTACGGATGCGATTACCACGGTCGATCACCGTTGTGTACCCACCTTTATATTTACTGTAACATTCGTCATTAATGTGTACCTGTTGTATAAAACAATGCAGTTTCCTGTATATACATTTATGTATGTACATATTTGTCACGCACATACATAAAATGTACGGATGTAAAAAATAAAAATCTTGAAGTTAAATATACCAGTTAATGATTATGAAATAAGCATTAAGCTTGTACTCTGGATGCTACACTATTACCCAACGAATTGTATACGAAGTAAAGTAGTAGCAGTCGCTCTATAAGGTAATGGAAGTGATATTTACTTTAAAAAAGATCAATGCATATTCACGATAGATTAATGCGTAGAGCTATTTGATAGCAACTGATTGGTTAGGCAGTTAGTCGTCAAAACAAAGTCTTTATTTTTGAAAAGCTGAGAACATTTCTGAGTTAATAAATTTAACGCTATCAGCATTATTATTTATAACTAAGGAAGGATAATCTTGCTAAAGAAGTTTCAAAAATTAAGAATTATTTTGCTAAGTGTAAGCCTAGGCTGGTTACTATTTTTAACGACCTAATTAAAAAACAGGTTTAGTAATCATTAAAAAAAATATGAAACATGAACAATTTTCGAAATACAGTGAAATGTATAACAGTTATTAGATTTTAAACTCAAGTAGTTTTTTTTTGTTTTTGTATCAGAGAGGGCAAACGAGCAAGCATGTCACCTGATGTGTAAGTGATCACCGCCGCCCATGGACATCCGCAACGTCCAGGGAATCACACGTGCGTTGCAGGCTTTTAAGTAAAGAGTAGGCTCGTTTCTTGAAGGTCCCTAAGTCGTAACGGTCCGGGCATACCGCCGGTCCACAAAATTGCTGTACATGGTAGAAAATGCGAGCAGTGTGGGGATAAGTTCCATATCTTTCACTCTAAGTGCTGGGCAATGACACTCCAAATTCGTGACGTCACAACACTACAAGCTCAAACGCATCTTCCTTTTGCCTATCCCCACTCTGGTCCTCTACTGAAGTTTTAAACCTAATATGTAACTATTTCTGTCAAAGAATTTCAAGAAGTTTTTTTAGTTACATTAATACTTTCCGATTTTTTAATATAATATATGAAATATATATACATACAAGTTTTAAGAGCAGCGTTTAACTTATTCTCAAGTTAGTATAAATTCGCAAACACTGACTTTATAATATTTCTTCGGTTTAATGTTTATTCAGCGGAATAAAAGAATAATGATTTCGAAAATACTTACGGACAGCGATAGTGGATACACATTCTTTTAAAGTTGAGTTATATTTTTTGCCTCACCTTCTGTAACAAAAGAAAATCTTATATTAAAATATATTTTTAGAGATTTCTATGAAAAGTTGGTTTAAGAACGTAAGATATAATATGAATCAACATTGTGCTCTACGAAAATAATAGGGACGTCCCCTTAAGAAATCCGCAAAAGAAAATATTTCACGTCTTTCGAAGGAGAAATTTTAAAATATGTGTGACAATTATCGTTACACGACGTTAATACTATTCTTACAATGTCAAGCAGATAGCAAAAAAGTCCCCTAACTTCATAAAGATTTATTCGCAAATTACTTATAAATTTTGTCTCTGAACTCCGAGCTTATACATCGGGCTCGCTTATAAAAATGTATTTAAAACGTCACCGAAGCATATGATTTATTAAATACGGGGTGTCGTAAATTTGTCCACTTGGTCTTAGACAATTCGATCGGAGCAATAAATATTGGTTAGATTTAAGATTGAGATGGGCAATAATACGATTTGCGTGCCAATACAAAACTTAATTTGTAGATATTGTTTAAAGAATTTTAAGGTAAAATATTCTTAATGTATTACTTAAAGTAAATTACACAATGTATTTGTGTACATGTGTATGTATACATATGTACATATCCCTAATAAGGTAGTCAGAGAGGACGGAGCGCCGAGTACATCGCGATCTTCACATACTTTTTTCACCTCCTCAAAGTAAGTAACGGATTCTGATATATATTTATGAATTTTCTTTAATCTGTTAAACATTTAATTTAACAGATTCGAAACCAATGGAGACAAGATATAAAAAGGTATTAATTTTGTTTATGTAAAAGCCGTTGCATAAAATGTATGTTTATAAATAAGGGTAAAAGAAATGAGCAAAAAGAATATAAATAATCTATGGGAATATTCATGTTCCGCTCTAATACGCATGCGATAATTTATGCAAGACGATCCTACTAAAAAAACACAACAAAAGCCTTCGTCAGAAATCGCGATCGCTGGTGTCACCCAATACTATGGGGAAAGAAAAAATCCATCAACCCCGACCTGACGTGTCATTCTTTGTACTCACACTTTTATATTTTTCTCACTTAAAAACTTTTTTAATTCGTAGGCTAAGGAACAAAAACCGTTTTAATTGTAACAGTTTTTTTCTAAGAGATTTTAAGGTCGATTATTTTTTGTATTGAAATAAAACGGCTTTAGAAAATATTGTTAACGCTTTAAAATCAGCACGAAATCGACGTATTCTTACAATGAAAAGTAACTAACCATTGTATTTTTATTTTATTAAACATTTGTTAGATAATTTCGATTATAGAACTTGTGGAAAACAATAAAATATGTCTCAACGCTTAGAATTTTTATTACTTCTTTCGCTTCCTCAAATCATTCTCCTCACATATTTTTGCCTAGGTTTATTATTTATTGAATAATTGTACGATAAAATTGAGAATAGAATGTTTTATTGAAATAGTCGATTTTTAATTAAAATGTATCTAGTGATAACGAATATTAATACAAGTAACTAGTTATTGCTGTGTTACAGAAAAGAAGAAGTATTACTGTGTAAAACTGACATTCGAAATGAAACAAGTGCACACTAGTTTATGTCTTTGTCGTGAAAAATATTATCGAATTTCTTAAGTACATGGTGATTGAAGTTCTGAGACAGGAGGTGAAAACTTGAAGCATGTTATTAAAGCTTTATCGATTGGAAAGGGTTCAATTTACTAACGAACATTATAATAATCGTGCACAAAAGAGATCCGGTCCGATCCAGAATTCTATTATTTATAGTTTCCGATCGAAGTCTGAATACGCCTTAATTATCGGCTGCAGTGTGTCGCACCCTTGGTTGTTTTCTTTAAAACTTTCACGGTACTTTCACGCTGTTTGATATTTGTTTTTTAATGTATAGCGTATTACATTGTTACCTGATAACTACGGTAAAAAAGTTCTCATTAAAATACATACCTATTACTTTCTATGCTATTTTGGGATAAGCGGTAAAAAATTAAGAATAAATGAATTTCTGTTTATATATCAGGTCTGTTGTCCCCAATATATTACTCATTATTGTTAAAAAAAATGATTTTTTTTTTAAATTACATTTATTGGATGGAAAATATAAGCAGTCACAAAGTTTTTTACATTCATGTAAATAATCTGTTTACAAAGGTTCACAAAATCAAACAGAAACGGAAAAAGCAAGAGGTTTTACTTGCTCGTACTTTTTGGATACTGTGGCAAATAAAAAGTCAATTACTGATTTCCTAGTGAAAAATATTCATACTGATTGTGAGTGAATGATTAGTGATTATTCTAGTAATAGGCTAGATGACTGCTATTAAATGTGATATATTTTATGCATTGTATTAAAATAATTAAACGTTTTGATTACAATTGAGAAAAAAGTAATTGACATTGATTGACAGAAAGTGAGTTATTGGGTATTAAACTTCAGTAGTGGGGAGAGTGTAGGGATGCGCTAGAGGGAGATAGCGTTACAAAGTTGTGGCGTCACAAAGTTGCAATGACATTGTAGAGCGCTAGGACTGACAGAGACAACATATCTCCACTCTGTACCCACTACTAAAGTTAAAAGCGAATAACCTTTATGTTTTTATTGCATTTCGAATATTTTTAACAGTTTTTTTAAATAGTTTGTAGATTACTGAACTTATTAACGAGATGGTGAAGAAATAGTCATCTAGGCTATTAATGAAAACTGTAATGATAAATAATAACGATAGTAAAGGTAATACCTACAAGTTAGTAAAAACAATAGTGCAATGATAGTTAATTAAAATAAGTCTTTGAAATTTTATATGTTATATGTAGTGTAGATTACTAACATAGGTATAGAAATAAATTCTACGACTACGATCTCTATTAATAAAAATATATGTATGTATGTATGTACTGACGTTCAATGTAAGGATTTATAATTCTCCTATAGTATCCGTAAGTTTATAACGGTTAGCTTTGACGTGTTCTAAAGACGATTTTAATAAGCTAGAAATTGTTTTGAAATGTGATCAGCAAGCGTAAAGATTTTGCCAGGATTAACCACCGGAGACCGTCAACGTTTTGTTCGAAAAGATACGCTTCTCAAACTTTTCTATTAAAAAAAAAACAATTTTAAACGCGACTTACAATTAACATAAGAGCATTTACAATTAACATAAGTCATAGAAGTGGGTGTATTCAAAGAACATCTGGGCTGTCTCTGATCGTACTAAATAGAATTGAAAACATTTGAATATTAAGCCATTGAGACAGTTTTTTGATTATAATAAAATAATAAACATAGCTGCTGCTATATTATAATTTGATTAAATCATATTTATTTATAATTTGGTCTTTTAATTTATTTGTTATCGATTGTGTATAGGTATAAACTTTCATTTAAGAAATTTATTCACAACAACTTATGTTCCGCTGTTTCGCACGCGTTCAATACTTTATTTTTCCGTAATAAAAAGTGGGCCAGATTACTATCTGAAAAGTACTTAATTAATCAATCAAAATCCGTCAAAATCGGTTTTGTCGTTTCGGAAATTACTCTGGATATACAGACAGACAGACCATATAACTGACAAACGCAGACAGACACTTGAATACTATTTATCTGTGTAGGTACACTTAGACGAAGAACGTGAATGATTTTCGTAATTTTGCATTATTGAAAATGTTTGCAATGTTAACATTTTAATAACATAATATAATAAATAAATAATGTCATTCCAGATATTATTGTATAGCAAAGTTTCAGACATCGTTTTCATTTAGTTTTTATTACTACTACAAACACAATTATTATTCAATTTCAAAATAATTTACTAAATGTTTGAGAATCGAATAACAGAAGCAGCTTTGTTAACATTTAAAGGCGCCACAAAGAGCTCCAAACTTTGATTTCACATTGTAAAGTGATATATTTATATTATTTTCGTAACCGTAAAATACTGAACAATGTCTTACGAATCGAACACTGAAAATTAGACAGGTAGTTTGGGGTACCGGGATACATAGAATAAATCTCTAAGTAAATAACCAGCGGTTGTTTGAAAAATTACATTTTGATTAACTTTTCACATATAATTCGTTTTCATTTGAAATATTTAAATAGCAAGATTAATGATGTTTATTTTGTTGTTGAAAGTTCATTGATGATCTCTGTAATACGTCTGAGATGAAAAATAACTATGTGTATGAAATGTTAATAGGTACATAATTGCAACTATAATACACGATATTACATTGTATGTAAATAAATATAATAAAACTTTAAGCAGAACGTTCAAAAATTAGGATGGATGACGTTATAAATGTTGGAAGAGTAAAAACTGCAACCAAAATGTCTAAAATAGACAGGAATGGAAGAGTTCAAAGAAAGTCTAAACCGAAATAGTCAGGGTGGGCTTAGGATATAATAGTTTCATAAAAATGAGATTAAATAACATTTTCGTGAAGTACTATGAAAGTTAAATCGTTCTCATATTAAAACAAAGATATAAATGGTATCAAAGTTTAGTGTACTGCTATGATAAGCCCAAACTCCTGCTTATCATTTTACACGCACTTCTGAGATGCCGTATCGAGAATTCAAAATGTTATGACATTACAATCTGAACGCACCCTAACCAACGCGGGCACCATAAAATAACCATTTCTGACATGTTATATGGCCCCGTAAAAAAGGTACATCCGACATAGTTGATGTACGGGTTAAATGGCTATCTAAACATGTATTAAAATCGCACCGATACAAACTACTCAAGTGGAAACCGTAAAAAATCACCTGAGATTGTAGAGCTATGAAATCGATAGAGATGGCAGTTATCAAGTACGTATAAGTTAATATTCGCATTATCTGAATACACTTGTAGGTACTTCAAATGTTCGAATATTCTTCATATATAATTTATTTTTAATTTTATTTTTAGTGAAACATGAATTACTTTTCATGAGTAAGCGTTAAATATGGTAATTAGCTATCACACAGTTTTGGATTTGATGGAAGGTAGATATATTCGATATAATTGGCTAACAATCCAGGAGCAGATTGTGTAAAATTGTTAAACTTCTATAAAATTGTAAATCAGTAGCATAAAGTAGCTTAATATTTATATACATTTACGGTATATACGCCAAGTATATAATACACATATGTGTACCGTGCTATAGTTACGGTACTTATTTTGCGTCGTCACACGAAACGTCCTTTAGCAGTATAGGAAGGTTAAAGGTAAAGAAACATTAATAAGCAAGTAAGCAAATTAACTAATATTATTTTTATGAAATAATTTAATTATCATTCAATTTTATTATTAAATTTTATTGTACATTTATCATGTTGATAATATGGCGCTCTGTTAGTTTGTAATCCTGTTCGATCTATAAACCACCGCAGATCTCTTGTTCCCAGGTAGCTATCAGGATAAGCATGTGAAAAGTGTATGTTCGATACCCAAAAACCCATAAATAAGACATTAGCAGATCGTATACACTTCTTTATTTAATTGCTTACACGCTATTGTCCGCGACAGTTTATACGTTATAAGAAATGTTTATGACTGCATAATGATTTTTAACTAAATCTTTATGTTTGAAATAAATATTTGTACGATATGTTTCTATATCTACATGTAAATATTTAGCAAAATATATTTATGTACACAAGTTCTTGTAAATATTAAAAACACTACTGGAAAATTAGTTAAGTAAGCAGTTAAGGCATAGACGACTTTTCGAAATTAAACGTAGATATTGATATAACGAAAAAAGTAATCGATCATTTTTTTAGATAATACAGCTTTCGAAATTTAAAATTATACGTTACGCTCAGACTAACTGCGTTGATAAAAATATAAAAAGCACTCATTAACGATAAAAACACGTGTAAAAAATGTTATCTGTAAGTATCAGTGGTAAATATCACTACCTATTCTGAAGGGACGAAAACACCGGTCAAGTGTCAAAAAGGCGCGTGAAGTGGTCACTAGATGGAGCGAGATAAGGGCACCCCACCTGTGACGATCCGTCCCTTCATAGAATAGGTGAATGAAGTGCAGATGTGTGTGGGTGGTTGTAGACATGCACGCAAATAAAACTTTACTTCATAATTGTTTGTATTTAAAAAAAATCAAAAAATACTTTTTTTTATAAACTTCATTAAAACACCACTCTATTTCTGTAGGAACAAATGTACGTATCGCATGCAAATAATACTTCACTTTACAATTTTTGTCTTTATGTATTTATAGTTTAAAATAAAAAAAAGGAACTGAGCGCGAGTTCCACTTGCGCGAGGTTCCGTATGATATTCATAAAATGCTAAAAGAGACATTTTAGAATTATATGGGATTCTGCCCGTGACATTGTACAATATCCCATAACGTAGGTAATGTTGTATTGAAGACTGTCTACCTATTAGTTTTGTTCTTACTTATTAGCTTTAAATCTTCTAAGCTGAAAGGTACACATACATAAATTGATAATCGGAAACCAGAAATGCGAAATGAAAAATGAAATTGGCTATATTTGCCCCATTATTATTATTTTATGTGTAACTTCTGCTTTGTCCAAAATTGTTACGGAACCCTAAAATAATTCGCATGCGACACGATCTTGACCGGATACAACAAAATTTTTGCTCAAATGTATAGCTTTTTTATTTTGACTTTTTATTATAACGTACTTTTTTGTATTATATTTTTTATTAATGTACCTGCTGCTGTGAGAAGGTTGATATTTCTTTCTCGGTTTATCTAACGTATTATATTTATTACAGTAACAGTGCTGTGTGCAGTAACTATCTACTGCAAAGGTAAGAATGGCAAAATCTGAAATTATTAGTGGGAGAGAAATTCGTGCAAAAAAACTCAAGTCGTGGTTTTGATAATTAAGAAAAACTGCATTCGAAATCTTTCAAAAAACCCATTCAGACCAGTATATAAAAATTTCATTAGTTGGTACTAATTACGTGAGTGAGAAGTCATATGTTCCACAGAATCAATATATTGAACGTACTCACTGGGCCAGGAGCTTCCGGTGTCCGGCGCCGGACTACCTTTGAATCGTCTGACCCCTGTCAATCTGACTACGAAACTCCATACTTAAAATATATTGATAAATACTATGTTATGACAACATGTATTCATTTAATATAATATTGCATGTAGTATTATTTTTATATAGGTAGTACGTACATATGTACATATCTGTAGGCAATGTAATAATAAAAACGTAGACATAGATTAAAGATCAGGCTCATAGACCTCATAATTTGAGAGACAAGTGTAATTGTAAAAATGAAGAAAAGAATGCTTATATGGTTTGGGCACATACCTTAGAAAGAATAAGTAATGAAAGACTGACGAAGAAACTTTACAAAGCGAATGTGAGTGGTAACAGAAATCGAGAAAAATCAAGGCTGGCTTACAAAGATCAAATAGCCAGAGAAGAGACGAGACAGTCAAAAGCACTCGCATACCTTGGCGAAAATGTGTGTGGGAGAATGACAGGGTTTGAGGTATATACTTAAGGTATAATGTATGCAAGGACCGCGAAGTTTGGCGCTGCGTCCTCTATAACTACTCTGTTAGGGGTATATCGCGAAGATATGTATGTATGTTACCGTTACAAACCTTCATATCTTCAAGCCTTTTTACATTCGCGATGGAAAGAAAATTAGGGTAAAACGAAATTACATTTCAGAACCAGTTTTAGCAGTTAATTACTTCGGCTTATAAATAGCAAAACACAGCCATTTAAAATTACAATGTTACTATGTAAATAAATTCTTCAAACCAAGCACTAGGTTTGTAATATGGCTACCAGACAACGAACTGCGGGAGTTTAGGTGTTACCATACTGGACACTAGCTCTAACTTTCTCTAAGACAATTGTATCTATTCTATATTATAATAGAATCTCTAACTGTAACTCTAAAACCATTTAGAACATTTTGTTTTCTAAATTGAATCGGGAATTCGAATCCTGAACTTTTGGCTCGGTGATGCCACTAATTACCATGCCAAATGTCCAGTCGTGAAAACGTAACCCAAATAATTACTGATATTTAATTTGTCTTAGATATGTTATTTAGTTAAACAGAAGTATTTACTGAAACAAAACTGGTTAAGAGAACGTCGGACACGCGTTCACTTAAGGCTCAAGGTTAAATAGAATTTAAATAAAAAAAAAGAGATCAAAATATTTAAAAAATTTTTTTTTAATTTTTAATTTTTTAAATTTTAAGTTTCGAATTAGCTATTTTGGCTACGGAATACTGAAAAAAGCTTGCTTACAGAATAATATTATGGTACGGTGAGTATAGTATTGACACGCTTGAAACTTATTACCTAAACGTAAAGTTAATTTGCCTTGTTGTTTTTCACGCATTTATATTACTTAGATGTATTTCCAGTAAATAGACCGTAAATAAGACAGTATCTTTTCTTTTGAAATGTATTCGCTAATAGGTATAAATTATATCAAAACCTACACAACCAATTAACGACCAAACCTCCTACGTCTATCGACGTTCGTAATGAATGTCGGGTCCGGCGTCGGACAGTTCACGTATCCGGTCGTCCGACCCACGTCCGTCATATCACTTCACACTATTTCTACAATAAAACACGGTCCTCGTTGAATAGACGTTTTGAGTTAGTCTGTCGATTATAATGTACATTTCCTTAACTAGCAATATTATGTAGAATAACCTTCAATGTTTTGTTTCTGCAGTACTATGGACAGATCCTTTTCAAATTATTGGATTAAAGTGCCAAATTTTTTCAGGTTAAATTGTTAAAGAATTTAATAAAAACACAAAATATAATATGGATCGATTTTGACTAAACCTAGACTAGATCATTTTCGCAAACTTCATCTTTCAAACAACTAATGAAAGCAAATTGTTTCATCCTTTTAAAAGCAACGATGCCACAAACAAATACACAAACAGACAGATGAACGAACAGATACACAATAGCGTCAAATTTATAATAGGCTTCTTTTCAAACAATAACTATAAAAGTGAAAATAATTATAAGACAGCAATAACATGTAAAAATTATGTATACGTGTGTCTGTCTGCCTAAGATGCCTTTGTGCAGTTTCAGACAGATGAATTTAATGACAAATATTGATTTTTTTAAGCTACACAGTTTTAAATTTATTCTTAATTCAAAATATTGATGTCTTAAAAATATAAAACTTTCTGTTTTTTGTTACGAGGCAAAAATCGGACGCGTTGTATTTTTAACAAAACATGATTTAATGAAGAAAGTAAATGTACCGTTTCATGAATCATTTGTTTAGCACTTATTTCGCTAAATTTATAAATATCCTCTGGCGTATCTTGCGAAATAATTGCGAAAATAATGGCGTAGCTTGCGAAAGCAAACTGATTGCATTAAATAATTACTATGTATTTAATGATTGTACTAGTTAATTTCCGAAGCCTTATACTTTGCTGCAACATTACTAGGGTTTCCAACGACCTCGCTCATTCACACTATGCAACTTGTAATGCAGTTTATTTGCAAGTGTTAGCAATTTTGTTTTTGTTCTGGAATTCTTTGAAGGAATGCGTATTGAGAAGTGTTGCTGTTATCTGAAATCATATTTTAAATATTGAAATGGAGCACTGGACGTGTTTAACATCCTCCAGATTCATTTTTCTACTGGATAACAATTACCTACTAAGGAGTTGTAAAATGAATCTCAAAAGTCATGAACAAACTGGAAAACTTTTATTAGGTAAGTATGTAAATTAATTTTCTTTATTTGTGACAGCCCTGAAAATAATGTCGTAGCTAGTTCCTGGCTTGCATTTTACACGAAATTTTATGGTAGAATAATTTAATTATTTCTACGAAAAAGTACTGCAGTGAAACAAACTTTGTAGTCATACACAAGGCCTTAAATTTGGCAGAACAAACTCGTTAAGCATTTGATGTCTTCCTTTTATTCTACAGTTAATATAATTCAGTAAGAATATTAAGTACAATAGAATGTTTTTACTTTTGGTATTACATAATAAAATAAACTTTACTAATTAATACTGCGTGTTAATAATAAATGTATTCAAAGAGATTAATATGATCGTTCAATATTACTATATTTACAGAGTTATAGACACAATTTATTTATTATACCTTGTATTATTGCAACAAAAAATGTTCGCAGTTTCATTCAGTACTAAGTGTTCCCGCAGAAATTTTGAAAAATTGAAACTTAATCACAACTGAATTGATATTTTTATTACCTTATAACATTTCTAACATAACATCTTTGACAAACACATTGTAAGGTGCTATTAATTTGGAATTGTTAAAGTAACGCATTTAAAAAGCTAGAGTAATAACGAGCAAATAAATAACTTCAGGCAGTTCCACAACATTCTAATATAGTATTACGTTACATATATCACTCTTGTGTTAACCTACTAGAAGAAATATTTAAATTATTTTTTTATATATTTAAATGGTTATCTATAGACACGAGTTCGTTGTAAGGGTTGCTCTCCAAACGGTTTCTAAATTTATGCGGCATACGCCAACATTTGCAAACTTGCTTCTAAAATGCTGGTTAGCACGAGCCTATTATTACATATATGTAAAGCAGATCTCATTCCTTCCAACATTAGGATACATTTAGTACATAGTAGTGGAGGGTTCCAGAGTATTCAATTTTTATATGCAAATTCACGAGACAGTGTTGGCAACACGCACCTTTTTCGAACTATTTAAATGTATGCAAAACATTTAGTACCTGGAAAAAGATAATAGCATAGAAGATATATTAAATTGTCTTATTGTCATGTAAATGTATGTGGGAAATAATCTAGATACTGATGGTGTTAGCGCGAGCCGTCGCACACGACGCCAGACACGCGTCTTCAATTGCAGTATACGTAGGAAAGAAGCTTATAAATATTTAGATTAGTCAACTTTTTCAGATCCCTTAATAAGTTTATATTGAGAAGGTAAAGTGAATAGCGAATATCTCTTCTATTTACTTTAGAAAAAAACGGAAATTACTTATTCGTTTTATAACAATATTTAGTCGATTACGTTAATGTCAAAATAGTTTATTTGGTAGGTGTCAATATTCACAAAATTCTTCATCTTTTTAGTTGTACTCACATAAGTACCTATTTACAGTTACATGACAATTATATATAAAGATAAAACATCCATGCGAAATGGACAAAAATTATTACATTACATTTAAAACATAGGTATACCGGTAAATATATATATACATTTCCAAAAGAATACACCACAACATGTGCAGCTCCAAATTAGGTGTTAGGATTATATTATAGTTAGGTACATTTCAACGAACTGAGAGAGAACTTAGGTATATCTAAACTACAAGGCAATCTAGCAAAGTAAACTTATTTATTACTAGCAAGCCGCCTCGGCTTCGCACGGGTTGAATTTTTTTTTTAAATAAAAAGCAGCCCGTGTTACTCGCTGATAATGTAGCTTTCTATAGGTGTTTTTGAGATTATCCATTACATACAAACAAAGTTTACCTTTTTGTAATATTAGTATAGAAATACAGAAGAATCGAATCCGGATTCCTCACGTATAGATACATTAATCACCGCACCAACTGACCATTAAAAAGACTACGCTAAAACAATTTACTTCCTCCGCGTGTAATAGATTAATTTAATAGATTTTTATTGTAATTTCTATTAAAATAATAGTTATATTTAATACTAAGCTTTAGTTATTGTTTCAGCGTCTCATAGATACTATCTTGTTATTGTACAAGACAAAAGCCATTCAGAAATATGTGGCTTGAGCGCCGACAGGAACATGTGACGTGTGTTGTAGCAATGTTTTCAAGCAGACACGTCACTACAATTAGGTCTTCAGTCCAGACTGAGGAGGGTATAGTTTTGTACTGGACTCGTGCACTGTAACAACACACTCATTGTCTACAGTGTTCATGCAGAAAACTTTCAGTATTTGTGTAACGACGAACATTTTCTAATAATAATAATTTATTGGGTATACCTAAGTTAATGCAAATAAAATTTTACATGCAGAAAACGATTATTTATAATAGCAAATTCTTATTGTAAAGCCAAATGACGAGAACCGTAACGGATCGATCGAATGACTCTAAACAGAGCGAAATTTGAATATTTTTTCAATCAATCGTTGATATATGCAAATGTTCGACAAAAGACATTATGCGTGACACAATGCAGCAACCGTTATCGCTACAATTTAAAATTTCATCGAAGGTGCACGAAAAAATAATAATTGATCGAACACTTTTGTTGTGAATGATACATTCCCTTCAAGTATCAAGAGGTTGGTAAGAGCCGAAAATTAACCAATGATGGGTCCAAATTTAATTTTATGATCCGATACCTGCCCCTGACATCACAAAAGTTTTCGTAATCAAATTATGTAGACGATGCTACTATTGTTACTTACATGCATAAATTGAAGGTATTCAGTTGTAGACATCGAAGGGTTGTGAAGAAGTTCACAATAATAGACGAGATGTATCGTGATGGTTATTGAACGAATTAAGTTCGTGTGGGAAGAGGGGTTAACATTTGAATGATACTTATCAGATAATTGTTACGAATTGTTGCATCCGGAAGATTATATTTTATGGAAATCATGCTCCAGTTATCAATTTATTTGAAATATTAATCGATAACTACTGGAAAATTTACGATCAAACACTAAAGTGATACTTATTGCCGAAATGGTGTTACTGCTTACCTGCCACTGTTAGAATCACGAAATTCTATCACCAAAGCGACTCTAACGCCAATCAAATGTCGGTAACAAATCCCACCCTTAGTGGAAACAACGCGAATATCGCATTACAAAAAGTTCGTTATGAAAAAGAAACCGTTACTCTTACCAAAGGGTATGACAGCGCGCTAGAGGGCGATCCAATTTTAGTAGAACTCATATAGTAATGATACGGGGCACGGGTGTTGCATACTTTAGCAAGAGAAAAGAAATTTTGGAGACGTTGTGAACATTGATATGTAGATTAGATGGCACAGGTAGAGAAGGGGTTATTGAAATTAGAGATACTAAAGTATTCAAGAACGGAAAAGTATTACCGATTGGTTTTATCCGTGCTTTTGAGATCGAAAGCAGGTGATATGTTGCGAGTAAAAGAAATTACATGTTTTTTGAAGATAACGGTCTTTTAACAAAACTCATTTATTTCAGGCTTTTGCATGCGACATTTTAAAGCTAAATTAAAAAATAATTACGTATTTGTAGTACATATATTAAAAAAATAAATATGACGAAGATCATACGTAAGAAACTATAAAGGACTTAGAATCTTAACAAATTCTTTGAAAATATTAGCATTGTCGTACGTAATAACATTCTAATGGAACTGGTCATAATTGAAAACACGTAAATCTCAAGGTGTCTAACCCACTGACTGATCAGCATAAGAAAGAGAGCAATGTCGTCGTGAGCCATTAGATATTTTGCATATGAAGAGTCCACGCGCGAAGAACAAAATTTGCATACCGACCTCCCTCTCCAAAATCTAGTTTTATACCGTGTTTTGATATTACCATAAATTTGATGACACGAGACACAATTCACGAATGCAACGTGCTAAGTAAGGTAAATGGAATTTGAATAAAGGCCGAGACAATATTTTTGCATAAGAAGGAACGCTTCTAACTCGTGGTTTACTGTACATACAGTGTTGGACAAGATCTGTTAGGGTAATGTTTATGCATGATAACATCTATTACTACTATTGATTACAAATTTTATTAACATATTGTATTTTAGGTAGGATTTATTTACGTTATTAAATCAAATTCAAAAAGGTTGAAATAAAAAAAATTAAACCGCCTTCAAAAAAACACTGAAAAGTATAAAATAACTATCCTTTACTAATCAAAACTCAAGTACAATTAAAATAACTTTATAAATACGATACACATACCTATATAATTAAATTTGCAAGTTACTGAAGTCGGTGCCAAGCCCACCAAACTAATAGACTTGATGGTGTTGCACATTGATTTGGCACCGACTTCAATAACTGTCAAATTTAATTATATAGGTATGTGTATCGTATTTATAAAGTTATTTTAATTGTACTTGAGTTTTGATTAGTAAAGGATAGTTATTTTATACTTTTTAACCGACTTCAAAAAAAGAAGGAGGTTCTCAATTCGTCTCTATGTTTATTTTTTATTTTTTTGTAGTTTGTTACCTCATAACTCCGTCGTTTATGAACCGATTTCGAAAATTCTTTTTACGTTTGGTAGGTAACACTTCAGAGATGGTGTCCCATTTAAATTTCACCGATATTGGAGCTTGGACTTCGAAGATATACTAGATAACACGACATGGTTATAACCTTCATTTATATTGACGATTCTCTTGTATATCGTTGCGCTCCGGAATTAGAATGAAGTTAATTGCAGACCTGCCCTAGATATTTATTTAGGCCAAGAGCACTCAAAAGGGAGAAATAAAAGAATTTTATTAAAAAAAATTAAACCGCCTTCAAAAAATAACACTGAAAAGTATAAAATAACTATCCTTTACTAATCAAAACTCAAGTACAATTAAAGTGACTTTATAAATACGATACACATACTTATATAATTAAATTTGACAGTTATTGAAGTCGGTGCCAAATCAATGTGCAACAACATACAGTCTATTAGTTTGGTGGGCTTGGCACCGACTTCAGTAACTGTCAAATTTAATTATATAGGTATGTGTATCGTATTTATAAAGTTATTTTAATTGTACTTGAGTTTTGATTAGTAAAGGATAGTTATTTTATACTTTTCAGTGTTTTTTTTGAAGGCGGTTTAATTTTTTTTTATAAAGTTTTTTTATTTCCCCCTTTTGAGTGGTCTTGACCTAAATAAATATCTAGGGCAGGTCTGTAATTAACTTCATTCTAATTCCGGAGCGCAACGATATACAAGAGAATCGTCAATGTAAATAAAGGTTATAACCAGGTCGTGTTATCTAGTGTATCTTCGAAGTCCAAGCTCCAATATCGGTGAAATTTAAATGGGACTACCTTTGAAGTATTATCTACTAAACGAAAAAAGAATTTTTGAAAACGGTTCATAAATGACGGAGTTATGAGGTAACAAACATACAAAAAAAAAACAAAAAAAAACAACATACAGACGAATTGAGAACCTCCTTCTTTTTTTGAAGTCGGTTAATAAAATCTTAATTCGTCATTGATTTCGAAATAATTGTAAGTAGAATTATCTTATGTATCTGTATTAGCAGATACGTAAGAACAAAGGAAGTTAAAATTGATGATTGTGTTTTTCTGCAGGGGCGTTTGAGAAATACTTGATGTAAAAGTAAATGAAACGATGATATGAATGATTGTTTTTTGCGTATTGATATACCTATATTGTGATTAATTTATTCAGTTACCTATATGGATAGAAGAAAATATTCGTCGCTGCAGCAAATCTTAATTCTGTATTTTATTTAATCGAAAAAAGTAAGAAAATTTGGTTAAGAACGGCATAGCTATTTGTCAATGCTCCGCATCAAGTTGAGCTCAGTCAATAATAAAAATTTCTAACTTTTTTCGCTAACATTAAACACGCGACGGTTTGTGGACTGCTTGCGATTGCTTATGGAAACGTTATACATTTCATTATTTATTTACGTATTTATTTCAAAGTAACTTTTTTGCATCAAAATTAGATCAAGTATTTTGGGTATACCTCATTAAAAATAAAATGACGTTGACGCGTCCACAAGCAAAATAAAATAATTAATCCAGTAAATATAGGTCGGTAATGTGTGTAAGTATGAAAACTAAAGAAATATATTAAACTACTTGAACAGCTAAAATGATAATATTGAATTTTGCTGTTCAATAAAAAGTGTATCGTAATTTTATATAAGAATAATTAATAATTATACTGTCAAGTGATTTTGATTTTTCCTTACTTTTACAAAGCGTAAAGGAGAAAAACAAATCATAATGGAATTTGAGGATTTCTTGATGAAGTTTTAAGCACAGAACCACATCTAAAATTATAATATTAGGAAGACAGAACTATGAAAACCTATTAGAATAGAATCGGCAACGTGCGCACCATTTGGAGCGATTTGTCGAGAACTCGCGAACGACTTCCGATGGACAAATGCCTCAAATAATTTTCTTATTTCGGGAAATTGCTGTTATGATTGCTTCATTTTGAATTCTTCCTGGATGGTTTCTTGTTTTTTTTTATATAATTTAAGTCTTGTTCTGAGATATTATAAAGTCCACTTCTTGAAGTTACAAATTTTTATGATGATGGCTAAAACGTTTCCTTTGAGTTGAGGTTATAACTTAAATGAGAACTTTTCACTACAACTGTTATATAACTTGCAATCGTTTTATACGAAACTAGTTGTACTCCGCGGATTCACCTTTATTAAATTTGGTATTTTTCAGGGAGTAAATTTAGCCTATATTACTTTCTGAAAAATCCTCTATGAACTAATGAAGATCCTGTTAAAATCGGTTTAACTGTTTCGGAGATTAGCTCGGAT
Source organism: Zeuzera pyrina (assembly GCA_907165235.1). Classification (NCBI taxonomy): domain Eukaryota; kingdom Metazoa; phylum Arthropoda; class Insecta; order Lepidoptera; family Cossidae; genus Zeuzera; species Zeuzera pyrina. The sequence goes on from OU015629.1 coordinate 9,830,284, forward strand.
AAACAAATAGAGATACGAATTAAATAAAAGCATTTTTAGATTTTTGTGACATGCAATATATCTACTGCAAATAACCATTATTATGAGCATAAGGAGAAGCCTTTAATTCAAAATCACAGACACTTCAATTTTATTTATTTATAGAAGTTACTATCTAAGAAATTTTATATGTTAGAATGAAAACATAAAAGAATAGCTATCAAGGATTATTAAGTGTATTAAATTGAATTTCATTGAAATGCTTTTGTAAACTTAGGTAATTTTAAATGTTGTTTAAGAAGAGATTATTGTTCGAATTAAATTATGAGAAGAGATTTATATTTCTTTATATACTAGCATTCGCTCTGTTACCAATGTAATACACATGTCTAACATTTATTATGATGAGACTTTTATTAAGTCAGAATAACATTTACGATAACTTATATGAGAATTACCAATTAGTACTGTACCGATGTGTATGAGTGGTAAAGATGGAATATTCCAATGTTTATGGTATATTCTAACAAGGCCGTCGGCTACTCCAGCTAGAATTAATCAAATCAACTAACCCCAACCCACTACTTTCCGATATAATTAACGCATACTTGTATGCGTGTCTGGACAATACGTGGATGACCTTTGCTTGTGTGCGATAATGAACGATTATAGGAGACCTAGTGTTACTTAAACGCCGCCTCTGATTAGAACCTTTTACCGTTATGTTAAGGTTGATTATTTGTATGTGTGAGTGGGTTATAATGTGTTATGCGTTTGCTAGTGTGCGTGTGTGATGGTTACTGGTGTGTGTTGATGAGTCACATTTTTTTTTGTTTCGTGGGTAAGGCGCGAGGGTGCGCGCGTGGGGTGGTAGAATACCCCTTGCTTGGCACAACCCCATCTTATTAATCAGTGAAGTACCGGCCGTCTCTTCACATGTCTGTCTGACACCAGACTTCTTACTCAAAATTACATTTCGTCTTTTTTGTAATTTCACTGTGTCTAATTACATTTTAAATCTTGACTTTTCTATAGATAATATTCTTCGTCGATTAGCAATCAATTTTAATTTTCAAGTAATACATTTTCTAATTGCAATAAGTAAGTAATATCATTCATTATTCTCAATTAAATACAAAACAATTATGCAGGCACATTGATGTTAGATATTGTAATAGACAATTGAAATAGAAAAACAACATAATAGATCAATGTACAGATAAACACAAATTAACAAACAACAATGAAACAGTCGCGTGGTAGTCACAAAATACAATAACGAATTTAATTTCAACAGTATAACTTGTAACTGTCGAAACTTTCTCGTATACAACTGAATAATTACAGAAAATTATAACTGTTCCTTTACTGTCACCATTAGTGTGTCAAGCGAGGTGTTACAGGCAGTTAGCCTCTACAATTAAAGGCCGACGACGAAAGTATCGACTAAACAATCAATAGCCGCCTCATCTATAGAAAAGAACACAAAAGCTCGAGTAGATAACAATCCACACCCCTGACTTCCCCCCTTCACACCCCCCTCATTAATAATATCGACCCCCTTTTCACTAATTATGTGTGTTGCGAATGCGCCAACAATAATAAAGTATGTACGTATGTGTGGCGCATTATGCACACACACGAACCAACTTAATGGGCAGTGATAGCCCGCATTAAAAGTATTAAAAAAAAATCGATATCAGAATTGGATTTATAGGGAGCTGGATATAGTTATTTTCTTTGTTTCGTGCGGGACCCGATCGCGTGCATTTCGGCTGTTGTGATTGCTGAAATGTTAATCGGTGTTGGAAGTTCAGGAGATTTTTATTAAGGGAGACTAATTTCATGGAATCGGAGTAAAATTTGTAAAACGGTTAGTAAACACAAGTTCTTGCGGTGAGTGGATTTTTTTGCTGTAGAAAATCGTTCTATAAATGATTTAAAACTTGTTATATCTAACATGTTTTCAACTTATCTACCTCATTGTCTACACGGCATCGTACGATTATTTGATACTGTTTGTGAAACATTTAGATCAAAAACTGTATTCTAACAACAATAAAATTAGTTTTTTTAAAGGCAACACAAATAATGTTAAGGCTTGTTTTATGCTGATGTTAAAACGTTATGATGAAATCTAATACGAAATCTACGAAACAGTAAAACATATATAACGAATCTTGTTCAATCTCATAATTGTATTAGTGAACAATTTCCTACAAATGAAATTATATTCTGAGAGTATCTGTTAAAATTTATCCACATCAGTTCACTATCTGTATTCACTGTTGAAAAACCAGTAGGACTGTAATCTAGGCATTTATCTTTAAATAAATTGAACTTATTTGAGTAATCGTGTTTATTGATTTACAGTGTACGTTTATGGTTAAATATGCGCAATGGGATTGATTTTGCATTGTGTGTAAGTGCACAGTTCAAAGATCGCGTGCGTTCGACGCGTGTGTGAGTGCCCGCTTGGGCAAGGTCAGGGCTGCGCTATATCTGATCAACGGTCAACTTGATTCGCAAAGCTACCATTTACAACAAATCGATACGTCATTTGAAATGTAGGTAGCTAATTGATAATAATTTATTTTTATTTCTTTATCATTATCAACATCACAATTGTAGCTTCATGAAGCAAACTGAACGTTTTATACATATTTACATTTAGTCAATAATATAAAAAACACAAACCGACCGCTCGTGTTCTAATAGAAACTGTATAATTAATCACTTGATTAATCAGTGTGACGAATAAAAACAGTCTAATGACCCGTTTCCTCAAATCGATCGACGTGACGTCATCAAGATTCGAATGCTAAGTCACTGCGTGCTTTGCATGTATTCCATTTTTATCGATATGTTTCGCTAACTATTGAATTTGGAATTCGAATAGACAATCTTAGAGAAGGAAAGCAATACTTATTTAAAAAGTTTTCACTGAATTCTTTAAATTTTTTATTTCGACAATATATTATGTGATTTTTTAACAGAATTTCATCAGCTGATGAAGTTTTAGATAACATGAGATTTTATAAGTATAATTTAAATTATAAACTTTTTTTCAATTCACAGTAGGTCTACCGTAAATGTGTGTAAAACTAGTCGATAAAACTTTTCACAGCAAACACTAGTGAAGGATAGGGTGGCCGATGGCGTCAGCTTCTCGTGGGGCAGAAAAAAGTAAAAAGCAATCAGTGTGGCATAATTAGTGCGTTGTAAGTATGGGGCGCGTTACCATGACAACCGCGTCGGTGTCGATACCCACTGCTTGCTTACCCGCGGCGTTAATTTGAAACGGAATTAATCGAATCAAGCCAACGTTCGATATCGATTTATGTGATTGAAATGAACTTCGACAGCACTACTGCTTATTTCGTATTTGTCAAGATTACGATTATTTGCACTACATTAGGTGTTTATTTTTCAATTAACTTATATACAAATACTTATATATACTTAGGTATAAACAGGATTCTTATGTAATTATTAGGTGGAGTTGATGTTAACCGAAGTATTTTTTTAAATAGCTATTGATATAACTATATTAAAAATCCAAAATACATTATGATTGTACATTCGCAAACTAAAAATATGATTTACCTAACTAGTTTATTATAAAGTATTATATGAAATGCAAAGAGTTAAATTATAATTCTTCTCAAAATTCCTTCTTAAATCCTTAATTTAATATCATAAAGCTATTGTTGTGTCTAACCTAAATTAAGGAGGCCATCTTTTTAACCACCTTTTGTATTCAAAATTCGATAATTTATTGCCGAAATAATATAATTACGGTCGACTGACGGGACGGATTGGCTCCGACCGGATACTTCAAATTACTGGAGAAATTAAAGCGGAAACATTTGGCCACCGCCGCTGGCAAGATGGCGTCGTCGATTATTGTGTCCGTTCGATATATGAATAATTACCTACTGCCGCGTCTAATTATTTGTTTACTCTATAATGAGGGTCTTTTTAATAATCGAATAACCTTAATGTTTACACTTTCCAATTACGAAGCAAGAAATTATAGCATTACAACACAGTCTAAATATATATACCTACATAATTTATACATATTATTATTAAATACAAATAATTACTCCAGACAATTACACAGATTGTGTGAACCCAAACTAAGCAGTAAGTTTGTACTATGGGTACCACACAACGAACTCTGGGGGAGTTCCCAGTAACACCCAGACTCCATGCCAACTTAGAAAAGTTCGTTTCCTAAATTGACCTGACCGGGGATCTAACCCGGGACCCTAGCTTGGAAAGCTGATGCATATGCCACTGCGCCAACGGGCCAGTTAAGTCAGTCAGTCAATATATAAATATATTTTCAAGTACGTGTACATAATATATAACACAGCACACAGGTACAGTATCTATTTAGATTGAGTTCCTAAACAATGTATGCAATGTATTTTATTTGAACAATAATTCTCATTTGTCTAAACCAGGACACATACATACGTTCAAAGGTAACTACGTACGTAGCCATCTTCACGCTATACCCTCAACGGAGCAAATAAATAATGCAGCGGTTAGCGTCACCGTCACTAAACATTATGTAAGTATGTCTTATTTTTTCAATTGTTGTTATTCTTGTCACTTTTTCATTGTCATTTTTTCACAAATTGTATTTGCTTGCGTCCTCTCTGACTACCCCGTGTGGATACAGCGTGAAGATAAGTATGTATGGATGTATGTATGTATGTATTTGCTTGCTATGCATTAAAATTGTACATGCATAAAGCATACGAATATACCTATGTAGATTTTACTTTAAATTTTATTCAAAATATTCTGGACGAAAGTATTCTTTGAAGATTTTTTTTAAAGAATTAAATCATGTCTATGATTGTTGACATGTTTCTTTTTTATAATTGTAATAATTGTTAATATTAGGGACAAGCAGGCGTTATTGATATTCAAATATTGCCGTTATTTACTTGTAGTATTCGAGATTTTTGTTAGTTGAAGAATATTGGCAGAACCTTAGGGATAGTATGATCGAGGCAGAGGAAAGAAGGAAAGGACGAGGAAAGAAAAGTGTGGAATGAATAAGATTGGGAACGGTAAAAAGCGTGATGTGTGGTGGGATGATGAGGTGAAAGAGTCTGTGTATAATAAGAAGAAAGCATGGCGAGACTACCTTGCTACTAAAAATGACTATGGTGTTGAAGAATTTGATGAAAGACAGATATAAGCTACAGAAGGTAAGAATGAAAGCACTAGTGAAAGAGAAGCGAGAAAGGTCTACACCTTTCCGGTCAGGGGCTGGAGGATGCCATTAGCATAAAAAAGATTGAGAAAGTGATAAGAAGTCTGAAATGTGGAAAGGCTGCTAGAAATGAGGTGACTGCTGAGATGATCAAGTATGGTGGTCCCTGTGGTTTGGGATGCCCTTTTGCGCACTGTGCAACCTTTGTTGGCAGAAGGGGGAGGTTCCAGAGGAATGGAACATTGCAGGCATTGTACCTCTCTGGAAAGGTTAAAGTTCTCATTCAAACTGTGCGTACTATAAGGCCATCAGCTTAGCTTAGCAAGTAAAGTCTATACCAAAGTATTGACTGAAAGTATGACAGGTGTTTCGGAAAGATGTTTGTGGGAGCCGCAAGGTGGGTTTAGGAACGGTAGGTGTGAGAGAAATGTGAGATTTGGGTACATAGAAAATGTCAAGAACAAGTCAATGAAGTTGTGTATCTAGGGAGTGCGTTTTCGAGGGATGGAAGATGTGAGTTGGATGTGGAGAGACTGCTATCGGCTAACAATAAAGTGGACGGTGCTCCTTCCGTATTAGTAGGCAGTGAGAATATATCTAAAAAGTCAAATTGGCCATCCACAATGCGGTGTTGCTGCTAACTTTATTGTATGGTAGTGAGGCCTGGATATGTCCGAAATTGAGTGAAAGTATGATTAATGCAGTAGAAATGCGATCTCTTAGAATTATGATATGTGTGGTGTCACCCTTGCGGACAGGATAAGCCATGAAGAGATACGCAGTATGGCAGGGCTGCATGATAGAGTTATTGTAAAAATAAAGAAAGGAATGCTTAGATGTTTCGGCACATAGAAAGAATGAGTGATGAAAGACTGACGAAGAAAATCTACAGAGCGAAAGCAAGTAAAGTAAAAGAACTCAAGAACGACTAAGGTTGACTTACGAAGATCAGATAGCAAGAGTGTTAGCTGACGGAAATGTCAAAAGCACTCGAACACCCAGACGAAAATGTGGAATGATGGGATTTGCGGAAACAAAAGAAGTATATAAGGACCTCGACTCTCGCCGCTCCGTCCGCTCTGACTACCCTGTTAGGGATACAACGTGAACATATGTATGTATGTATATATGTATTTGATATTTTTTTATATTAATGAATTCTGATAAAAGGTTTTCATTAATTTAGACTTGTATGACCTGTGCTCAAAATAAGATACAATTTTTCATTCCGTAAAGTAACGAAATTCAACTTGTTTTTCACATTATTAATGACAAGTACATAAAAACATAATCATATGCGAATATTCACTTTATTTTACCTATCTTGACCGCAACCATACACGTATGATTTTTTTTTGTGCATATCTACAGAACCTTTCGAATGACGTAAGTTTTGTTCTCCTTTTTTACAACAAATAATAAAAAAAAGATACGAAAATTTTTGATGTTCTCGTATTAATATACAGTGTGGAAAAGGATTAACCAGAAACCTCATTAACGCCGACTTAATAATCAATCTTTATGAGTTTAAAATTAAACAAAATGTTTTTTTAAACTTAATATTAGTTATTTCATAAATTATAAATCCTATTTACATTCATAACACGTTCAAGATTTGTGAACACCTGGATAAGGCACGCTAACACTAAACTACGGACCACCTACCCACACTACGATACGGGCCACACTACGTAACCATACGTTTGTGTGTATGTCTATTGGGACAAAAATACGCTTTATTATACATTACGTTGGGTTAATTTAATTATTTAATGGAGTTATTGAAACATATAACGTGTATTAAAAATAGTTGAAATGGATTAATACTGCCTACTTTCCGGTTAGATCTATTACGTGTTGTAAGGTATAAATGTCATTTCACAGTAAAAAAAAAAATGGGTAATAATAACCTATAAATTATGTAGTAGAAAAATATTTCGCGAATATGCGAGTGCGACTCGTGCCGTATCATGATTATAAATCGTTTTTTTTTTAATTTATTTGTTTATGTTTTTCTTTTCTTTTTTTTATGGCATGGCGCGCAGATTAGCGCATTTGCCAATGTCACGTTTTAAAAGTAGAATCACAAGTAAATTACTTTTTTTGTTATCGTAAAACTCCTCCAGTAAAATGATAATAGGGTTTACTGAAGTTATAAGGACTTCTTGGAAGAGCGCGAGAACTTCAGCTATACATGTTTATTTCGACCTACTCCATTCTTTTCACTTATACAGAAATTTAAAACACAATGTACTATTTGTGCTTTAAAACTCCCAAAAATGTAAAAAATAGAAAATCTAAATAAAATGGCAACCTCACTTCTCCCATTTCCGCCAAGAAGATTTGTTTATGTTGTTGTTGAAAAACATGCATAAACAACACGCATTTTTACTATTTGACAGTTGTCGACTGTCATGTCACATGTCATAATTACAATTATTCATACCCAATTCATAATGAAATATTGTAACAAATAAACAGATACATTTCTTGAATCAAGCTTGAATCAAAAAAATTCATGTTATCTTACTCTGTATTTGCTTTATTATTTCATTTCTTTCACTAAAACCCCCGCTTAATTACTAATTAACATATCATAATTCTTCGAGTTGGATCATCATGTTTAATCGATAATTAAAAGAAATAAGAAAAGATGGTAATAAAAGGAATAAAATAAGGAAATAATGCAATTATTGTTAAATATTGTTTAACTTATGAAGATCTATACGATATTTTTATTTTTAATTGTAATATCTTATTTTAAATTGATGATTTGACTATGACTTTAAAAATGTTTGGTTTATTTAGTTCTGGTAAGAGAGATGGCGACAGCTTTCGTCACAGATTTACCACTAATAGACATCGCCTTTCACACATGGCGTTAGCCTATAATAGAAAGGGACGGGAATATGAGTATTTCTATCGTATCTCTACAGGTGTGCTCAATGTTTTAAGACTAAGTAGTTTCATTTTCAAACAAATCTTTGTTTGTTAGTACTTTAAAATTTTGAACTTTAGAAGTGAAAAATTAATATAAAAATTTTTGTAAATGTATGTGAGACAGATGTCCGATTTCACCAAAGTCTCCTAATAGTTAGGGAACCCCTAAATCCGGAAAGGGATCTGATAACGATGATAATTTCGTCGTTAGCGGACTCCTATACGCCTTTTGGGGTTCGCTAAGTATTAGGAGTCTTTGGTGAAATCGGGCAAAAAACTCTTTTGGGCGTGATGGTAGAATGCAGTATTTTAGGTTGCAAATGCCGGTTTGACAAATATAGGTCGTCAAAGTGAGAAAGACTATAGTGGCCACATCTATGCAATATCTATTAGTAGTAGACCCAAGGTTTTCGTCCAATTTTCCTTCTAAGTCGTACGTGAATATTTTAGTATTAGCTGTGGAAAAGTATGTAAGTCAATAAAATGTATCTATGTCAAGCAAGTATTTACTTCTCATGGATTTTAAGAAAATCGACTGTGATAGACGGAAAGACGGATGGATTGTACTCATATTTTTTTTTATACAAGACTATTTCAAAAGTATGGGTAAATGCGAAAGGGTATATTAAAGTGCCCATGATAACGGAAAACTTGCGTTCTACAACCTCGCCAAAAGTTAATAGTACCAGTGTACTATTAACACCTCAAAGTTTAAAAAAAATAAAGATGAGACAACCCTAATATCAGCGTTTTTACGTTGCCAGCAAAAATTTGGAATATAGGGCATAATAGTAGGGTTGTACTTTTTTTTCTGTGAAATTAATGTTTTTTTTTGTATAGAAAACAAAATGAACGTATCCCGTAATTGTTACATCTGCAATATAATAGTCAACAGTGACACGTTGAAACCCCGGCGGATTTATACTCCTTTTCACAACAACCCCGTATAGGCAGGTATGGGTTCTGTTTGGCTAAGCTTTAGATTAATTATTGTTTCCCGTTGTGACACTTATATAGCTGATATATGTATATAATAGGTCAGTTTATATAATGTAGCTGAGTTTTACGGGGTTACTCAGATTCCAAAAGTTTCACCTTCTATCAAAAGACAAATTCTGTTATTGACACTTCAATAATACACCTAATTAGAGGCAAAAATCGTAAGCCGTACTTAACCTGAATTATTTTCTTCCGTTTTTCTTTTCGAGGTACAAAACACTAAAATATCTAAGTAGGTATTTTGATAGTTCAGTAAAACAAGACATCTGTAAAAAGGAGTGAAGTCAACATCGCGTGTACACCAGCCGATAGTCTGAGTGAATAGCGAACACAAACTTATTTTATAGATGATTATACTAAATTAACTGCGAAGAAATCTAGCTAAAATAATTCGTTTAACTTGTTATTATATGAAGCTGAAAATAAGTTACTTTTACTTTTACAATGAAAATCATAATACAATGAAACACATTTTCACAAAACTGAAAAAAAAAGGATCACTTATCGAATTACTTATCTTCGTCTGTCTGTCTGTTCGTCAATTCTCTCGGTCATTTTTCTCAGACTCTATGTGACGTAAATAGCTGAAATCTGGAACAGTTGCAGTAAGTGGTTGCCCAAAGACAAGAATGAGTTCCAAAGGTTGTGTTTTCATATTTGGTCGTTAATTCTGGGGACTTAAATAAGAAGTAAATAACAAATTTATTTTCATCGAACGAAAGCTTTTTAATTTGCGCAATCAAAAATGTATTGTATAATACTTCACTTTAATTTATTCTTTCATAACACCTTTTCGAAAATACGTATCAAAATTGAGGCCTCCACCTTATCTCCAAAGGCATCGCTTAGAAAATTTTGAAAGATATCTTGAACATCGAGGATGACATAGGTACATTGAAGGAGCATTATTAGGATTGCGTTATCTTAAATTTGTACTCATGTACGCACGTAAGAAACTTCTTTGACGTTTTTAAGCAAAACTAAATGACCATAACTGACCACATATATGCATCCATGCCATGAAAAAAGAAAAAAGAACTGACCATATTTAAAAAAATAAAACTGGCCGCTTGAAATGCTACATGCTAAAATTACACTCTGATCTGTTTTCCCAAACACGCCAAACGAAGACTTCAAAAAAAATGGAATTGCGATTGGCAGTACGATTTACTTAAAGAAAGAGCTCTATGAAAATATCTGTTTATCCGTTGGCAGTTGGTATACTATGTATGTTTCCATTTATTCCAACTAGAATGAAATGAGATATAATATCTCGAAGTGCTACTTTGTATAAGAATGCTTTTTATGTACGGGTTTGCTCACACCGTTTCCTATTAGAAGTGAACAGAACAGGAAGGTGGAACAAAATCATCTCAGTGTTCTTCTAGCAATAAGAAGAATATGGGTTTACAGGTTCAAAATTGCAACTAGATAGTGGCAGGTAGCTAGGGCATCGCCACCGTTACAAGAGAACAAAAATTTCAACGCTTCCCTAATCCCTGGTTCATAATAGTTAATTTCAAATTAAATATTATAATAATGGTGCATATTATCTGTACCTAAATTATCTGTTCATTATCTATTAAAAATCATAAACCAAAAATTAATAAAATGACAACAAATGGACGTAAAAATTGTTTATTAAAATTTTAAAATTTAACACAGAATAATAACAATAATAGAATCAATAAGAAATAAAAAATATTTTATTTATTTATTAATTTGGCCACCACTTGATTGCCTCCACGCCCCTTATTTGCCTCTGGATCCGCTACCGTCCCCATGGAAGGCTCCAGCGCCTACTGGAATGTGGTATCGCCCCCATTGTGAATCTATTTCTTATATCAACATTTCATAATAAGACTTGTCATTTAGCCAACTTTTGTGACCTGGGCATGAAGATAAGCAGTCGATGCATTCAATGTTTTTATTTTTTAGATATACAGGGTTAATTTAAAAATACTAATAACCTCTAAGTATTTTGTACTGAACATTATCCCCAATAACTTTTGTTATACGACTTTTAAAAGTTTATAAGTTTTTTCTTTCATACAAAAATAAAATTACATTAAATGTTTCTGAAAATGGCACCTACTCTACGCGGTCGCTAAAGCGGCACACGGACAGCGAGGCGCGGAGGGCTGCGGCCATTAGAATACACAGAGTACATAGAGTAATTACGTTTCAGACAGTACAACAAAACTTAACAAATATTTTTTGACAAACGCATTAAGTTTTGAAAAAAGTCGTAGAACAAAAGTTGTTAGGCATGATGACAAGAATTCTGCACTAAGAGGTTATTAGTATTTTTCAGTTAACCCTGTAATGTTTGTTTGTATATTTAGATAACATTATGTCAGTTTAGGTAGGGTTATCATATTGGTATGAGTTGCAAATAAAAAATGTGTATCAGTTTTGTTATATTGCATCAAAATATTAAAATTTTATTATTTCTATATTTTTTCCAACTTCAATTTTATTTTTATATGTAGGAGAGAGAAGTGGACACAAGGAAATGTTAGTACAAAGATATTGCTTATTTCATTATGTTGTTACATACTTGTATAGTCATTTTTATTTGTTACATTTGGATCAGCTTAAGATTTTTCAGATGTACTCCTGTGTATTTGTATTTATTACAATTTGCTCATACAAGTATGATAACAAACCTTATACTCTTATTAGACAATCTTATAAGTCGCGTCTGAGTGAGTACTTAAAAAAAATGCTTATTATAATGGTTTATTATTACTAATAAAGGTTTTCTTAAAATTTAAAAAGTATTATTTGCGACAGAAAGCTAAATAATTAATCATAAAGTAGAGGAGGTTGCAATATAACATTGTTGAGTTTCCATGGCCAACTTCCGGCTTCATCACCAGTCCACTTCAGTGGCACCAAAATATTGCATTCTTACTAGATTTACGTAGATACCTAATATTACCTGCTCATAGAAAATTTCTAAATAAATATCGTGTTTAATAAATTTATACTTATTTAAGTTTAATAAGTTTAATAAATTTCACTTCAAATATCACAAAGTGAATGAAAATAAACTTGTAAGAGTTTTGTAAAAAGACTCAATAATGTATTCAAAAATATTTATATCAAAACACCTAGCTTACTCTTTTACAACTAAGTATTTTGTTTTTTTTTGTACTCACCTGAATGAAAGGAGCAGAAGCACATGTTACATTAGCCATCCGTTGTACAGGAAACTTTTACTTCACACTCATGTAACCTATAGGTTCACATGAACACTATTCTACACTTTTTAACAACTGTAATTTAGTAAAATTAATTCAATAAATAAAACAAATACTAAAAAAAAACTCAAATTATCGTATTAAAAAATAGAAAGTAGGTAAGAGTTAAAGTGTGCTACATTTCGTTATATTATTATGCATTCATTTCCTCCGAAGCTTTATTACTTATGTTTAATCCAAAAAACTAGTATTCGATACTCGAATTGTCTTGGTTTGTTATTTTTATAATTTCATTGTGACGAAAAACTACTTTTATGTTGTTTCCAGAAGATCTTATTTTCACATTTAATCACTTTTGCTAATTAATAACTTAATTAATTAATTGTTTAATAATATGATATTTTAACATTATTAATTAATTTATTCATAATATTAGCTTATTCTAATCCTTAATTTGTGAACTACATGCGAATATTTGTATTTTTTTTAATTATGTAATCAAATGAAATAATGTGGTTGGTAATGATTTACAAATTATATTACGAAATACGTAGACATGAATTATTACGAATATGGATAATAATATACTAAGTAATCGATAGAGCTTGTGAGGAGTGAGTTCTGTGGCTTGTTTATTTTTGTGTAAAAACCAAAAGTTAAAAAATATAGAAGCGTCATGCTATTTATTCTGAAGCACCCCGTGAAGGCCGGTGACCACTATTATAAATCATACCAAAATAAAATTAATAAATCCGTCACGAGGTTAAAATGTGAAATACTTTCTCTAAACAAAAGGGTATTGTGCATGCGAAGTGCATTCCTCCATGAATATTTCCGACGCCTGTTTTGCACCTGTATTTTTTTAACCGAACGAACATTTATGGCTCGACTTTCGATTTATCGATAACTTTAACCGTGTAAAATCGTCGTGTTGGTTGATCACGATTATTTTTTAAAAATATGTAAAGCAAGACTACCATCAAAGTTGGCTTTTATGTATTTATTTTAAAAGAACTTTAAAATCGAATGTTACTACTCAGTGTAATTTGATCGACAAAATTGAGTTAGCAGATTTGGATTAACCGTAGCATTAAGTTGTCCATAACTATTGTTTCCACATATATCGTACGTAAACTAATACAATTTATTCACGCTGTTTATAGATGACTAATAAATCATTGGTGAGCTAATTAAAACTACCATTTGGAGTTCTCTCAGCGTTTATATAGTCGTTTATATAGCCAGTTGCTAACCCGTGAATATAATTTACGATATCTTCGCTCATTCGCACATAAACATTCTAATTTGCAAACTGAAACACCGACTGTAGAAAAATAAATTGGGTACCAATAAAACAACTCAGTGAAAACTATAAAACATATTGCGTTCATGTTCTGTTTTGTTATGACCACACCCGAAAACCCGGCTGATAACTGATCCTTAAATGTCTGTCAAAGGAGCAATTAAAGTGCTTGGTATTCCCATAAAACAGGGAATTAACTCGTCGTCGGAACTTTTATGATTACAGAATGATAAAAAATGTGAAATTTGCATATCAACAGCCATTGTAGTCACGTATAGGACAAGATTACAAAAATATTGTGAAATAAATATATTAGCTATATTAGAAACTAACACCAGCACGTTATAGCATTAAAATGCGTCCTGTTTTAGATTCCACATGAATTTTTAGTTTTTATGGCACTTTTTACAGCAGTAATTGGAGAGTGATTTATGAAGGAACTAACTTTTTGATGGGGTTAAGGAATAAATTTAACGATTTTATAATTTTTGTCGAAGGTCAGAAGTATCGTAGAGTCTATTGTGTTTATAAATAATATCACAACAATTACAATGATATATGTGTTTTAACGCAATTAGCGAGTATAATAAGGCTACCATAGTGTATGTTAATAGTGAACAAAATATTCGTTTGCGAAGACCCAGTAACTGCGATCATCCCAGGCCGAAGCGAGTAATTTATTTTAAAAGCTCGTAAAATCTCACTCTTTAAGCAATAAAAGCAACATTTTAGCGGTTACTAACACGAGCCGCGATTATGGTGTTCGTTAACAAAGAGCCTTTTGCATTTAGAAATCACTTGTTAAACGTAACTTTGTCGTGACACTGGGAACCGTCAGGTTCATGATTAGTAAACCCTGATAATACTGAAAACTGAGCGCATTTACATAAATTATAAACTGCACGCTTGCAAAAACAAACACATATTGCACAAGTTGAATCGTTTTAAAGTTTTGGTAAATAATTTCTGAGTAGCACACGCGAAAGTATTTCACGTAATAACTCTTTCGTTTAAGTACAAAAAAGGTAACAAAAACTAAACGGAAACGAGATGAGAAAAGTTACGTTAAGAATATACGGAAGTTAATTAGAAGCGGAACGAAAAACAACCGTAACTGGTGGCGAAGTTGGCCGTTCTAGCGCGGCCAATGGTACAAGGCACTCACACAGTCTCAAAGCTTACCACCGCTACTCTAGGCATTTGCATATCGCCCGCCCAGGCGCGCGCTGCCGCCCAGCATGAGCGACAGAGACAAAATAACCGTTACGACATCATTTTGACGTGTCGACGCATTCCAAATTTAAATTTTAAATTTTTAAAGTTTTGGTTTCTAAGTGTCCGCTGCATAGCTATAATTTTATGGCCAATATTGCAATTAACAAAATATTTAAAAAAATTACGCATTTGCGTATTGATGTACGCAAATTATAGTGCGCCGCGACGAAAGGGATGAAAGTAAATTTATCGCCGTCGTCGCGGAAGCGACACCGTTTGATAAGTAAATTCGGAGGGAATTCTGCGGCGTAGAGAGTATGAATGGGCTGAGATGTGACTGTAATCCTTTAATGACGATGTACGCGTGATTGATTGTGTGGTAATTTATATCTACCACGTAGTAATATTTAAGGAACATTTATACGTAACTTTAATGTATGCATATTTAGTAAGTAAAATCTTTGTAGTTGACCTACGAAAATATATTATAGTACCTTTTTAACTTTTATAGGTGGTATGAAGAATACAAAGTAAATTTGACTGAGCTGTGGTCATTAGGTGCATTGGTGCGTCTGACTTTCAAGCGAAAGGCCTCAGGTTTGATTCTCAGCAAGATCTATTTAACAAATTAACTTTTCTAAACCATTTTGGAATTTGGATGTCACTGCGCGCTCCATTGTTCATTTTATGGAACCCATAGTACCTATAAGCTTAATACTTACTTTGGGGTAAGCATTATAGGCTATGATATTTATGGTACCTATAAGCCTAAAGTACTATGGTATCTATAAGCCCAATGCTTACCCTATCTTTAGATAGTTATCTATTTATCTATCTTAAATGTAAATTATGAACTTTGTGTTTAATTTAATGAATTATTTTTTTTAAATTTCCACCGATGTTGAGAAATGTTTCTGGCAGGTAATCTTACTGATATTGAATACCCTTTCAATGAAATGTTTTATATAATGTGTGTGTGTGTCTTGTCGCTAATGAAAACACACAACAGACAAGAACATTGTAATTACGGGGAGTACAAGATTTATTACACTGGCATAGGAAAATAACCACACGTGACCAAAGGTCGTATTCGAAACAACGAAAAACGAAATAATCACATGGAAAACTGTACCCTATTAGTAAAGTAATCGAAACTAATTTGCTTAAATACAAAAATAAACCTACACCGTTCTTACTATTTTCTTGAACATGTGCATATGCATTCCTATCTCACGTATGTGTGAGTGGACGAAAACGGAACATGTAGTAGTTAATTTTTGCGCAAAGCTGGTGGGAGCGAGAGATGCACTCATTTACAAATTGTTTGCTAAAGTGCGAGCGGGACGGCCAACGGGGGTTAATTAATGAACGTGGAAGCCTGCGCTCTTTATTGCTTTCGTGGCTGGACGCTAAGACATCGACGGTTAAGGAGTTTTCCTTCCAGAAAATAGTGCTATAGGAGTGTTTGTTTTTCTCGCGATGTTATCGTATGGCAATGAGATTCTAACTGGCGAGGTGGATAAGCTACGAATTATACGAAATTAATACTAGTAGCCTTGGATATGAATATTCAAAAATCTACCTGTCTTATTGAAGTAAAACATGACACTGTTTATTATGATTATTCAAATAAATTTTAGAAGCACTTTATGAATAAACTATTGGAAATCGACTGATGATGTCAGAACTTTGAACGAACAATATTTTTAATTTGTACACATTGTGCATAATATGTAATGACATGTCATTTCCTACCTGTGTATGATAGCGCACTGAGGTACCTAATTATGTCTTCACATCATTTGTGGCAACAAGTTTGGACGTACAGGTAGTAGAGCAGAACCATATATACACACAGTGACAGGTTAGTTAGTCAGCTTATTTCCTATTGAAAATAAGCTTCATCCCACGGTTGACTTCTACGACCTACGCTGGAAGATCAGCGGCTGGCGCAATCTATGTTTCTTTCTCCCAGACCAATATAGAAGTAACTTAACTAATTAATAACAGGATATTGCCAATATAGGCCCTTTCACACAAATTATACGTGAGAGAATCTGACCCTAACTCGGTATGTAATTCAATGCGATGCATTAGCGGTGTTCATAACAAACTTTATAACAACTCTGATTTGGCTCAATGACTACAACAAATAAATAATATTCGGGATTTTGATACATAAAGCAAAGATATATCTCCATCATGGTAACGGTGGTACAATAAAACTGTGCTTACAGTAACGCATAAGCAGAGTTCACAAAATTTTCAAGAGTCGGAGACTGCACAGGAGGAAATGTACATCTGTAGATATTTAAACATTTATACCAGTATTCTAAACACATCATTCTACATTAATTTTTTTTTTTAGATTCGATTGTGTCATAATATAATTTGTTATTCTTCATGTCTTAATTTTATAAAAATCAGTTTGTCACTGATTACAGCTCAGACCAAGAAACAATGGACTGAGTCATAATAAGTCACCATTCTTACCGTCGTGTATTAAACATGTTTTCGTGTCTCTTTCTATCTCTTTGAACGAAACCACAAGCTACAGCTATAGTAGGTATGGCAACTTGACACTGTCAGTGTAATTCGTGTCAGCTTATGAGTCGGTCATGAAATAATTATTTGAAAAATACTCATAAATCTTAAGTGTTTTGCCTACTAGTATTCAAAAAAATAAAAACATGTCATGCTCAGCTGTGTATCGTTGCACTGTGACCTTCCCTAGTCACGCACATTAGTAACAATCTAGAAAGTCGATCAACAAAAAAAGGACACGCTCTTAGAGCAAATGCTCCTTCCATTGAGACACTTGGTCCGAGCATTACTGGATTTTTTTCATAATATTGTAAAGAACTGAGAATTATTTTGTTTTACGTGACATAGACTATATAATTTTTTTTTTATAAAAGAGGGGCAAACGAGCAAGCGAGTTACCTGGTGAAAAGTGATCACCGCCGCCCATGAACACCTGCAAAGTCCGGGGAGTCACGAGTGCGTTGCCGGTCTATAGGGAAAGAGGGAAAGAAGGAAAAGGTGGGGGTGGAGGGGATGGGCCACTGGAACTCTCACTCACCCAACGAAACGCAACAGCAATAGATGCTGTTATTTCATGCCGATATTCCGTAAGAGGGTGTTATTTCCCAGCCTAATTTGTGCTGCAATGCAGCATGGCTCTACCACACTTGAATAAAAAAAATTAAGAAAAAAAGAGAAGAACAGCTTGTCAAAAGTAAGAGTATCAAATATAATACAGTTCCGAAATGCGTCCGTCTCTATGTTGTACGATCGGTAGGACATGAGAAAGTAATTTTGAATTCTATTTGAGTAAGTATGATCTTTTGCACATATAAATATAAATAGTGTATACACTTAATGTGGTGAATGTTTTCTTAATTTCATCCTGGTGTGTGCGAGTGTAGTGGTTAAGAAATTAAGAAAACGGCGGAACGTCTGCGCGCCACTTAAGGACGCCCGCCTAAGTGAGTGTATTGTCTTCGTAGATGGTTTTTGTTCTAATAAAAACCCTTAAGCTTTGTTAATGAGCGTAATAACCTTCTCTGTTTATCTGTTTGTTTTGTGTAATGAAAATTTTCCTTTACTGTCTCTGTTCGATGTTTATTATCATAACTTTTATGATAGAGTATAGAGTACCTGTATAATACCTGTATAAGTAATGCATATTTGCAGTACACTTAGTCGTAGTAACTGTGTTTTATAATTCATGTACTGATACTATATTGACTGGCCGCTATAGGTACAAGTTGTTTTGAACTGTATAGGAAGCGTGCTATAATAGACTGTGTGAGTATTTAACTATGACGTACAACATTTTTAGCTACAGGTGCTATATAGCTTTTGAATTTAATATCTCCATAACTATTTGACATGAATTTTAGCACGGTATTTTTATTTTAACATAGTATGAGCTAAAAATTTAAAATTGCGGCAACGAACGTAAATAATAATATGTACAGCAATGTGAATAACATAATTATTCATATTTTTCTCCTATACACTTACTAAAATCTTTGTATAAATACTAACAGTGTGTCTCCGAATAATGTCAAAATGGTGTATAAATAAACATGCTGATCTGGAAGGAAAACAAAAAAATGGAATGTCCCAGTTGCTCACCTTACGCGTAGGTTGTTACAAGTCAGCTAAAGGATAAGATCTGTTGCAGGCGTGTTGTAAGTACTTACTAGTGTAGACGATGGCCTAGCAACCTATTCTCTAAGCTCAGATACTCATTGCTAAAAGTGACATCAAGGCTACATTTAGCTGTACACTGATAATAATTTACGACCGAAACTAGTTTTCATAAGCAAAACCGTAACTGAATTTGTCTCAGTTTCAGCAAAAACCGAAACTTCCTTTGTACATGTACAACTTTTTTGTACATGTTAGATAATTGCAAAATAAATATTATGTGTTTGTATTTATAGCTATTTAAAAAAATATTTTGTTAACCTAAAATAATTTCTGCTGTACATGTTATGGCGTGAAGTTGTCACTTCACGCCTATTATACCGTTCGCTACCGAAGGTTGATGGAGGTAGTTTCGGCATGTTTGCCGAAATCGAACCTAAGCTATTGTCACCCATTGTAAAATGAGGTTGACAAAATGATACCCGAGTTTCTTACCGGTTCTTATCGCTGGTTTTTTCCGAATCGAAGGTAGATTTGACGTTTAATAATACTTTGAATTGAACTGAATTTACTTAAGTGATTTAATTCGACTTCGACTAAGCTGTAACTCCAATTTTGAGTTGTAATTTGCCGAAACTGAAATTTCGGTTAGACACTATTGATGGTTTGTCCAAATTGAATAGAAAACGCTGTGCTAACAGCACTGCAAGTATCGAACGATATGTACCATAACAAAAATAGATATTATATGATTTGACAACTATAAATTACCTTCAATACTTTATTTTATGTTAAAAGTGAGTTCACATGATTATTATCAAAATCTATCTAAGTATATGTGTAGTGAATACATAAAAATTTACTACATATTACAAACACAGATATACCAGTGAAGCTAAGTCATAAATAACACATTACAAATTTTATCATATCGATCCAAATATATGCAAATCTTCAATACAGTAGTCGGTATAATATTCTGAAGATATTTAACTGCAAATATGTGATGTGGGATGTGGGCGTAAAGAAAGCGTTAATGAATGAGTTCCTTATTGGTATTCTTAAGTCTTATGACGAACAGGGTTTATAAACATTTTTATTTTCTTTAATAGAATGAACGAAATTTCTACAACCAATAATTGAAAGTTTTCCCTATATGCGTTTATTTTTCTATTTGTGTATGATGTGCGTGCAATATATATTTAAATAAAAATTTTTTTTTTTTAATTCAACATTTAAAAGACATTATTTAGTTAGAGAAATCAATAAGAAAATTAGTGACAATTGGTACCCACTTCTTATCGTCTAGTTAATACAAAACGAACAAAATAATTAAATATGGTTTCTTACATTTTTTGCGTTTCAAGTGTAGCTATTTTATTGTAGCTTATGTATATAGTATTGCTCATATATAGTATTGTGTATTTAATTCTAGCTATTTTACTTTTACTGTATAGAAAGGACATTTTATTACGGTGCTATTAATATAGTGTCTGATATAATCGGTACCTAGAGATATAATTGGAAAAACAAAATGCATGTTACAATCCACATATTAGTAACATTTTCTGTCAACCTAATATACATACATACATTATGAAGTTATTTGGTCAATACTTAATATTTTTTTGTAACATTGCTCTTTTATTTTTAGTATTGTGTCCAACAGATAAATTCAACAGTCATATTTTAGTGGAATGCAATAATAACAGGCCGAGGGTGTCGCACTGTGAGACGTCTATTAGGGGTGAGCACACATCGACGTGCATCGAACGCACATCATAATGTGTGCTTGTATATGCATAGTGAGGTAGTAGGGCTGCCGTTAACCAAAAGAAATTGGTAATCAAATTATTTATATAATGAGGGAAAATTAACACATAACACATTAATAACTACGCACTAAAGTAATAAGGAGTCCTTTAAATTTTAAGATTAGAGTTATAACTGATTGAATTGTCACTCACACTTTCATATTACCCCAGAGAAAATGTTTGAGGAGAATGAATCTTAATCAAATTTGAACTTCATTTTGAAGACACAAGAAAGAGATACGCATGTACGTAGTTATAATGCTTGGTAGTTCGTCCGCTCTATCTCAATATGGATACCAGGAATAAATAGTACAGAGATACAAGAAAACTTTTTCAAAGCGTTTATTTTACACTTTTACTCTATAATCGTGTATACGTGATGAATGTTTTAATGCACGATTCAGTTATTTCAGGATGTAAATATTAACTCAGATTTAAAATTCTGTTTACATTGGTAGAGTTTTCTTTACAGCATCATATAAGTATAGTAAAATAATATTATAGTTACGAAAAGAAAATACATTCAAAATTTCAGCATCGACAACCCTATTCAACCTACATGTAACATGCTAACATTACCCCTCAAAGATTAGCGGCGTCGCTGTAGGATTACCACATCTGCTAATGAAGATTACTGATTACACTAAATGTAACTGAGTACCCAAGATGAAAAATAATTTTAATTCCACTTAAAGCACTAACCTTATTTACATATTATAAATTATTTACTAGTATAATTACAGTTTTAGTTAGTTTTAAAAAACGTAATAGAACACCTATCATAATGAACGCATAAGTACTATGTATGAATTAATTTATAAACTAGCTTATTAAATGCACAACATTGGCAATACTTACAACTATACACACGATTATAGCATAACTTAGATTATTTTAGAAGTGCATGATATTTTTTGTATTTCATACATAATGTTGTTATATCTGTGTAACTTATTTATATACCTTAACTTACCTATATAAGTTACACAGATACAAAAACGTTACATAAAATAGAATTGATATCACGCACTTATTTTAACTACGTTTCTTATAATATGACCCATAAAACAATTAAATCTATCGCTATTAATAATTTTATATTAACGAACAACACAGTTAAATATCATCGACAAGTTCTTGAAAAGGATACAAATACTTAAGGTAGTTACGAGTCACATACCTCCATGTAATCGTTATGTTTATTGAAATCGACGTTGCAGTTTCATAAAGTTTTTATTTCACAGTTCAGTAGATGTGAAGGGCTTTATCTAAATGTTTTTCACATTTAAATCGTTTTATTTACTTTTACATATACTCTATGAAACACTGAAGTTACAACAAGTAACATTTCATTACTTACTCATCCAAAAATAATCCAAATAAACCGCTTTTCTTCCCGACACTTTGCAGAGCAATTAATTTTACATATTTAAGTTCATAACTCACGTAATTCCCGCATCGCACGTCGTAAATAACGTCTAAAATAATTCCAAAGTGTAACCGAACAACTTTTGTTTACATTTCAGATGCAAAACGTCACATGTATCCGAGTTTTGACAGATGATCATAAACTACGAACACAAGCGTAGCCACATTTACATACGCGTGCCGGACACGTCGACTGTCATAACGGAACGTTACATACGCGCTCGGATCAATCGTACATACCAAAATAATTTCTCATTTGGTTTTGTTAGTTTTGCGTTCCGTTTTCAGCTCGTTTTTCGTGTGTCCGTCACACAGTTTGCGTTAGCACTGACCACAGCTTAGGGCGCCGGCCATGCGGCAGTGTGCGTGTGTGGAGCTTTCTGCACGCCATCTCTTAGAGCTTAAACGAGTGGGGAGAATGTGTGTGTGCGTATTCAGTTCACTTGTGGAAGTATCAGGCTAGACTCATTGACTGCGGCCCTTATAGTATGAATGTGGAAAAAATTATAGTATCGACTATGTTTCGCTTGAAACAGAGATCTGAATTGTTTATGGTCTTGATACTTCTCTATTACGTATTAGGGTACTTAAGCTATAATTTGCGGAGAACATAAATGTCACTGCGTTTTGTCTACAGAGGTATTATTTCTTACAAGGAGCTGTAATTAAAATCGCTCTCAGACATACTGCTTTTATTTACTTTTAGTATTAGTATTTTATTCGCTTGACGTCTAAATCTTTGGAAGTCCATATACTTCCCGTTAGCA
Organism: Zeuzera pyrina; assembly: GCA_907165235.1. Classification (NCBI taxonomy): domain Eukaryota; kingdom Metazoa; phylum Arthropoda; class Insecta; order Lepidoptera; family Cossidae; genus Zeuzera; species Zeuzera pyrina. Next base: position 9,853,329 of record OU015629.1, read on the forward strand.
CTGACCAAGGTCGGATTGAGTTTACTGTCAAGGTCATGAAAGCGCTTATTTATAATGATGAGGTCATGTCCTTCGATAAATAATTTGAGACTGGTTATCACAGAATAGAATAGTATACATAGAATTTATGACGTAAATTAACTATATTTGCTTTAATTAGTTTCATCTCAATTAATCTCTCTATAATACTGTACTAATAATATTATAAAGAGAGAGAGAACGGATTTTGTAAGTTTGTTTCTATGTGGAGGGTAATCTCCGGAATCACTAGACTTATTTGAAAAATTCTTTCACCATTTGAAAGGTATATTATTGCAGATAGACAGAGGCTATATTATGTATCCGAGCGAAGTCAGGACGGGCTGCTACTTCAAAATGAAAGAAGAAACTGACTAAATGATTGAGTGACGTCAACGCATAGAGCAAGAGTTCAGTGTCCAAATCGTTGGGTCTAGAAACTTGATATTTTGTGTAGATATTCCTTGTATGCACCCGTTAAGTAGGAATTTTAGAAAATTCAGCCTCTAAGGGAGTAAAATACGAAATATAATGATAATCCGTAACTTTACATGGTCACGGGCGGAAAACTAGTTTCAAATTAATTGAATTCATATTTGGTGTGTCTGCTTGTGTGTTTATTTAGGACTTTAAATTTGCTATTTATACAATTTAAGATTTTACGTGTGGGATTGGCACCTTGTGGGGTATGTTTGGCCAGAAGTAAATTGTCTCCATATGCAAAATTTCAGGTGAATTAGTTCATTTCTTGATTTCAGGAAAAATAAACGAATAATCTTGTGATTTTGTAACATTAGATATAAATAGAGACTCAAAAGCAGCTAATTCAACCTATTTTTATTTACTTTCCTTGTACTAGTGAAAGCTCTACATGCTTGAAGATGTTACATACGTAAGTATTAAGCGCAATGATGATATTTAAAAAATGTAAAACTACTCCATTTCATTACACAACATAACATATACATCATGACCGGTCAAAACTTGGTGCTTGCATTCTCGAAGTTAAGATTGCACATTTATCACCGACGGCCATGCGCAGAATGGTCCATTAAGAGATTTTTCTGAATCATAAATCTCACTTCGCTTCATCTCGTCTCTATACTGTACAGATATGAAGAACGCATCGCCCATTACTTGTATGAGCACCAGTTTCGATAGAAATAGAGTGCATTATATTGTTTTTGTGATATAAAATATTTTATCAACTATCGAGTAGGTATAAACATATAATGATTTTATGTACATTATAAACACTTTTAAACATTACAATGAAGTATACAATATATAGTATACAATAATAATTCAATATATTTTATTGCATTGGCTAACAAAATAAGACATATAGGATAATAATAGGTGAGGGTACAGCGACCTAACCATCGAAAAGAAATTTCTTCTTAGCAAACTCTGATGTTTGAGATGTGTATGATACGTACCGGTGTTAAGAAATTTACTATGATTGTGTTTGTGAATCATTACGTATACTGAGCTCGCAGTACGTTAGGACATCTGTCTTCCAAGCCGCGGATGCCAGGTTCGACTCCCGGACAGGTCGATCAAGGAAAATAACGTAAAAACGTGTCATAATTATACGTACGAACGAACGAATATTATACGAACATTTTGTATGTATAAGTAGTTGCTATGTAGGTATAAAATACAAGTCGAATATTTGGATTAAGATTTTACTAATTTAAGTGTATGATGTCTTGTTCTTTGGTAATTATTGGTTGCCTCATTTAATTATGCCTCAAGTTTTGTACTTACGTCAGCGTTCCCCGCCCATCGTTCATTCCGGAGTACCGATCAATTGAGCTCTTAAGTTTTAAAAGGCTTTTGTTTATTTCTATGAGGATTATTCTAATGAACATTTTTAATAAAGACCAGTTTTGATTGAACAGTTTGTTGGCAGGATGTAATTAAGGTCTATTGATTAATATATAGAATGCGGTAAATAAATGGTCAATTACGATTTCAATTCACAGTCGACGTCTAAAAATGAGTAAACTGTTAAAGTTAATTTCTCTAGATATTAGAACCTAGGGCTTTTGTTTATGTTTTCTGTAAACTTTGGATAAAACTTCATCGTGCCTGAATTTTTTAAAATTCTGGATACAGTAGTATCTAAGATGGGGGACAATGGTCAAATCAAGTAAAGTGTAAGTCACATAATGTCTGAGAAAACTACATGTGACAGACGTACAGACTGATGGTTTTCTTTTTTTTCCTTTTTAGGGTTCCCTACCTCAAAGGAAAAAAGGAACCCTTACAGGACCACTGCGTTGTCCGTCTGTCTGTCAAGACCCTTTTTCTCAGGATTGCGTAGAGGTATCAAGTTGAAATTAATATCAAATAGTCAGGTTTTCAATCCCTTGGAGTTGTGAAAAAATCAAATTTCTAAGTCAACGCAATCAAAAGATACAGCTAATTATGCCGCATATTTTGACACTCACAATGGAATCAAAACCTATAGTATATTTCCCGTTGACCTAGAATCATGAAATTTGGCAAGAAACTAAGCTAAGCTACGTCTTATAGCACAAGTAAAGAGAAAATCCGAAAACAGTTAACTTGTATTTATGTCACGTGAAAAAATATTTTTCTTGCGATTACGAACTTATATTTGCAGTTGGAGAGTATGGGAGAATGTATCTTAAAACTGCAGAGTTAAGTTTGTTTTTAATTCGACTTGTATTTTTTTAAACCTCAAATTCTGGGCTAATTTTATGTAAGTTAGATATTGCTGCAAAATTGAGAAGTTTTGGTCTCAAGGCAATAATGATGAAGACGTTACTGTAGCTTATACTTATTATTATATACAATTAATAACTACTTTAAATTATTACGATATATTTTTATCTACAATTGTTCATGACACACGATCTTAGCAACGGTGGACCATTGCTAAGCAATAATATTTTAGTAAAGAATGTCATATATGACACGCCTCCCCGACGATTTCTGGCTGTGGCACCAGAGACGCTGGTAAGAGTTGGTCCAGGTGACGCGTCCACTGCAATCCTTCGTCGGTCTGTACAGCATAATGTAGTCTTCTGAGACGTCGAGTCACGGTAGCAAATACCCATCTTTTCCCAATTTTAATGTAGTTTCTCGCCTGCACTCTATCACCAGGTAAGAAATTTCTGATAGGAAGTATATTTTAAAACTAAAAAACTAATATATAGGCCATATTTTATTTTGATAAAAATACTTTCTAGTGAAACGAAGCCAGAGCGGGTCACTATGTTTCATATTAGTCATGGCGGAAGGTGTATCATTATTCATTCAGTGCAACTAAGCTTACAAACGAACAAACTGACACAGGCATATAATATAGATCGATATTACTTACAGTGTGGATTTGTAGTGTGTGTATTGTGATACAATTTAATAGTTACTTTTTAGTTATTTTTTTTTGTTGAGCGTTATTTTAAATCTGTAATGTTTTCTAAGGTATTCGTTAACGTTTAAATGACAACGTAAAGCGATAATTTTAATCTAGATTAAATGTTTTAGGTAACTAGGTAACTAATATATTTAATTGGGTAAGGATGAATACTACATTGGTCAAAATGGTTTCGAAAATAACGCATCGTTTTTAGTTATAAATTAAAGATAAAAATGATTACAGAACCTTAGGAAATAGACACATGCCATTAAGGATTTTTCTTTAGGCCTTTTTAAGATTTATAATTCTTCAGTAAATAACTTCGAATCTCGCAGAATCTCGGATTCGGTGCTGGTTAGCTGACCGAATCCTGTCTCTGGTTTATCCTAAGGATGCTTCGTTGAGAGGCGAAACACGTGTCGATTGGTGGTTTTTGGAGTTTGAGCGGAAAATAGCTCAAGATTTTAGGAATTTATCACATGAAATGGATTTCCGCAAAGTAACACCTGAGTCTATACAGTATCTCTTAATGTTCAACCATCGTAACCCGCCGCGAAACCGCCCGCGTAAACGCCCGAAAAATTTTTTTGACCACTTCATTACGAAACATCGACTTTTCTCTACAATTTTTATAAAATGAAATAAATTTCTTTAGCATGTATATCCTTACATAAAGTACATGCATAATATAATCCTTCCGGAAGAATTTATCTAAACGATGGTGAAAACGGCATCAAAATCGGTTGCGTAGTTTAAAAGAACAAAGCAGACAGCTAGACGCGAATAGCGACTTTGTTTTTTACTTGTTCAGTGTTTTGTACCTCGAAAGAGAAAAGCAGAATAAGATAATTCATGCGTATGTCTGAGTATTAATCTATTATTATCAATTTTTTTTCGAATCTGTGGAAGTTACTGGCCTGAAATTTTTTATAGTGACATTTACGATTTATGAGTTTTTTAAATTATTTATAGGAGAACTGAAGACCGGACGAAATGGGTACTTGAACTTGATGCACAACTTGATTGGTATGTACCTTATGTAAGGAGCGCGACGCTTAGCGCTCCGTCCTCTCTGACTACCCCGTTGGGGATACAGCGTGAAGATGTGTATGTATATATATGTAAGGCTATTGACCTACATATGCAACAGTAGTCAATAGCCTTAAGTAAGGCTATTGACTACTGTTTCATCATTGTACCACGAGTACTTTGTTATTACATATAGCAACTTTTGTACACAACTGATCTAACTAAAAATGTCTTACCTTAAAATGTTTATTATCCAGATGTAATACGATTTATCTATTTGTCCGCCCTATTAGCCCCATCTCGTCAGAATATTTATATATGTATTTGTGAAAATTCCATTTTATAATTTTAAGAGAATATATTATTCTCTTAACTTGATAAAACGATTACTCAAAATTTGTAAATAAATCAGTCGCGTACGATTAAATCTAAAACGCGATCTTTCAATATTTCTTACGCTTTCTCAAATCTCATCATTCTCCTCACGCACTTTCGCCTAGGTATGCGAGTGCTTTTGACATTTCCCGTTAGCTAACATGGCTATTTGATCTATTTAAGTCAGCCTTGGTTTTCCTTGGCGTCTACTACCACTCACATTCACTCTGTAAATTTTCTTCATCGGTCTCGTCGCTTATTTGTCCTATGTGCCCGAACCATCTAAGCATTACCATCTTCATTTTTTATTAGGTATTACACGTACATAGTTGAGTGACTTTGAATTTTGTGTGCGGAATATAGGTATCTACGCAATTACACGTCACAAAAGTTTCTTTGAGAGGTTTCTTTGAATCCTTACAGTTAATATTATACTTGTAAAGGAACTATAGATAAAAAGTAATGTAAGTCGATTATAAGATGTAAAGAGTCTGTCGTTGTAAATAATATTATGTCCTATATTTACAAATTATTATTATAAACATTAACCCGTTACATTTTCGTACAAGAAAGAATTAAATAGAATTGCCGGCATATGGCGTCCGAACGGAAGTGCGTATCGTCTGTCAGCCCTTTAATATTATAATGAAACGTTCTCATTTCTTTCAACTGACCACTTACAAAGAAGACAATGAGATACAAACGCCTGACGTAGGTTCATCCGGAGGGTTCATTTATTCGCGGTTCCGAATATATTTTACTTGTATATGTGCACCTTTTACCATCTCTTTGCTTATTTAGTGTAGATTTTTTTTATCTACGTTGTGTTTTAACGCTCTTAATATAGTGGACCCGGACCGCCGTATCAATTGTGTGAACCAAAACTAAGCACTATAACTATATAAGCTTACTTATTGTACTACGAGTACTACGCAACGAATTAGAAGAAACATTCAGAAACCCCTAGATTCCAAGATAATTTAGAAAAATTCGTTTCCTACATTAATTAATTGGTTATAAATACATAACTCACTCAAAATAGTAAAACTCAAGACATACTCGACGTCATAAAATAACAAACGAACTTTTACCGAATAATAGCATTTGTAAAATAATTACCTATGTACATTAAATCATGACAGGTAAATCTTTAGAAATAATAAATACACATACAGCTCAATATGTGCAATGTAAGTTATTTTATTTAGGATAATGCTAATAAAAATCAACCCATTACAGGAATACTAGCCATAAAGTCATATTCAGATTGTATTACGTATATATATTACTCGACAGCTTAAGAATGGAACATTTTACTGCGTAACACGGACAATCGCGACGCGAGGAGTTTTACAACGGGGGCGGTTAAAAAGCTTCGCGTTAAACGACCTCCACTTACACCGAAGCGTAACATTACCAAAAATATAACTTTATTGAATTTATATATTTTGTACTCGGCAAATATACTATTTAAATATTTATTTGAAAATGAGATATATGAATATGATTGAGTAATGTAAGGAAATACATATATTATAAGCTTATGTATATAAATATTACAGAAAACAAAGTAAAATGTTTGATTTTATGTACATACGTACACATTCTTTACTGTATTCTTGAGGGGGTAGTCAGGGAGGACGGAGTGCCAAGCATCGCGGTCTTTGCATACAATATTTAATGTACTTATTTATAAATTCTAGACGCAATGACTTGTATACACATAAAATTTAGTAATTTTTGAAGTACCGGTGTAAGAACAGTTCTCTTTTAAAATTGAAAGTGACGTAAGTGCTGTTTTAGTGCGCAATCGGTGAGCGAAGGTCGTAAATCAAAGTTTTAGTGTCGAAATGTTGGGATGAGCTGGCCACTGGGGTGGCCGCTCTTAAATTTTTTTTAACATATTAAAAAAAAATACGTAAAGAAACAATATGACATTCGACCATTTGCTGGTTACATTCATGTATTGTTCGCGAAATGACGTGTGTTCTGTGAAATATTCCGCTATGCACTGCGTTGACATTGTCTTCAATACTGTGATAAATTATGTTACTCGTCAATGATTGTAGGATTGTTAACTGTTCTTTGAATTCACGTACATAATATGTTTGTATATTTTATTCGTATTTGTTTTGAGTTTTTATGTAAGTAACCACATACTTTTACAAGTAACATAATGTCTGCAACGTTAAATTCTTAACGATACATGTATGTATGTATGTTATGTATATAAAAGTACTATAGTGTAAAAGAAATATCTAGAATTGTCTGAAATCAATTAGCACTGGCGCAAAGTTCAATGTTCAAAGTTCAACAATATAGTTCATACCTACTTATTTACTTAAAGTAAATACGAAAACGTCTCTATCTGTTACGTTTTCACGGCTAAACCTTCCACTGATTTTGATGAAATTCAGAATGGAGGTAGAATAAGCCCTGAGGAAGGACAGGGCTCTTTTTTAATTCCATGTGGTCGAGTTGCGGGCGACAAGTATTTTAAAATAAAAGTTAAATTAGAATTTTAAAAAACCTTGCACAAAAATTAATCAGCAGGTACCTACCCTTATAAAGTAATAAATAATATTTTGCTATTATTTGACCACTGGAAGACTCATCTCATTACATACATACATACATACTTTACGTAGTTTACACATATACTTTAATGGCAGGGCTTCCGAATTAATAAATGAGTCGTAGACCGCGAGGTTTTCTTGTAACATCGTTTTCGACTGCTTTTGTAGATTACTAGTGACCCACCCCGGCTTCGCATGGGTGCAATGTCAAAATACAACGTCAAAACCTATTTTTAGACACTGATAATGTATATTTCTATAATACATTCAGTCAAGAATGTATCAGGAATGGATGATTTGTTCATGGTTAAAAATTCAAATTTTTGTTTTTTTTGTTGTTGTTAGATTGGCCACAACTGTTTTCCATTTTGGGGCGGAGTTTGAGTTGCATCTGTTATTTAAATTAAACACAGTGCTGTTTTTAGTTATATCATTCTAGTGTATATTGCGAATTTCATAATGGACAAAAACATCGAACAAAGAGTTTGTCTTAAATTTTGCATCGCCAATGGAATTTCGTGTTCGGAGTCACTGAAAATGTTACAGAAGGCTTACGGTGAATCGACTTTATCAAAAACACGCGCTTATGAGTGGTACAAAGCGTTCAAAAGCGGTCGAGATGTGATGGAAGATTTGCCTCGCTCTGGTAGGCCATCAACGTCTGCAACTGAAGTTAATATCGCAAAAGTGAAGGAAAAAATGACTGAAAATCCTCATTCAAGTTTGAGAGAGATAGCCGCCGAAGTTTCTGTGTCTTACAAGTCGATCGGTACCATTTTAAATAATCACTTGGGTATGAAACATGTTGCCGCTTGGCTAGTCCCAAAAGACCTTAATTTTCTCCAAAAACTCAATCGCATAAGAGTCGCTGAGGACATGCTAGAACGACTCAGTTCCGATCCGACATTCATGAACGCATTTTTACTGGTGACGAGACGTGGGTTTACGAGTTTGACATGCAAACTAGTCAACAAGTTTCGGAGTGGCGCTTTCCAACTGAACTGAAACCGAAAAAACCACGCCAAAGTCGATCAAAAGTCAAAGTCATGTTGACTGTTTTCTTTAACTATCGCGGTGTTGTGCACTCGGAATTCTTGCCGGAAGGTCAAACGGTAAATAAAGAATATTATTTGGGCGTTATGCGGCGTTTAAGAGAGCAAATTCGACGAAAAAGGCCCAGTTTTGTGGAAAGAAAATTCTTGGATTTTGCACCACGATAATGCGCTTTGGCACAAGGCCATCATTGTGAACGAATTTTTGACCAAAAACTCAACAAATACCATCGAGCAACCACCTTATTCACCAGATATGTCTCCAGTTGACTTCTTTCTTTTTCCTAAACTCAAATTACCACTTCGTGGCACCCGTTTTCATTCGGTAGAAGACATAAAGAAGAATTCGCGGCGAGCACTGAACTCAATTCTGGAAAAAGCGTTTAAAAAATGTTTTGATGAATAATTATTCGTTGGTGTATGGTGTAAGTGTATCGTTTCTGAAGGAGCATACTTTGAAGGTGATAAAATAAATTTGGATGAATAACTAACATTTCGTGTATTATCGATCTTTTCCCGGTACTTTCTTGACAGAGTAGTATATGTGAAAGAATTTTAGAAATCTGTTCAGGAGTTTCAGAGAAAATCCTCAACATACAAATGAAAGCTAAATGTTCTTCTAAGATATTGACTTGGATGGAAACGTAGGATGACGAGATATAGTTAGAAGACGTGCTTCCACTCGCTCGTGTATTTCTCAACTGACTTATTTTTTTGACATTCCAAAAAATATGTTATTGTGAAAGTAGCAACACTCAAAAAACAGTGCTGCCATTTGTTAATGATTATGATTAGGACAAATCGACAAAGTTGATAATAGCTAACACAAACAAACACAATTTTGCCTCTTTATAATATCAATAGTTGTCCCCGACGCATTTGTTAATTCAATAGCCCGCTCCTAAAGTAAGAGTCTTCCAGAGGGCAGATAACTGTGAAATATAATTATTTATTGGTTTTAAGGGTACCTGTTAATTACTTTTTGTATCAGGTTCAGGCCTTTTAAAACAGGTTTTTAAATTTTTAATTAAATTTTGATTTAACATTTTTTAAAGTGAGATAAATGAAAACTAATGAATACTTACTTACCACCAAACATTGCTAAGAACACTTTCAACAACTGCAACTTTCAAGCAATGAAAACCGCATGCAAATCGGTTCGGTTTGGAGCTATGATTCCATAGACAGACATATGGACACAGAAATAAAAGTTTTAAATTTATAACACGTCTCTTTTTGTATCGAATGTTAAAAATGTGAAAAGAAAGAAAATGTGTTTAACACGCAATAAAATCAAATCTTGGCACCAATTTTGGCAGTCAATATTTGGGCTAAAGAAAACAGAACTGAAATGAAATAGGCTAGCTAGCCCAACGCTCATACAAGTTTTTTCTAAGCTAAGCTGTTGGCCAACCTTGACCAACTTTTTCAATCTGTGCTGAAAAATAAGCAGCAGACGCTTTCTATATTTACTTCTGCTGATCTGGACCCTTCAAAGATCAAGATAATATTTTAAATAGAAAATTATTTAAATTATATTTATTAACAAAAAGTACATACATATGTTAATATTTACAAACTTACAACTACACATTATCTTAAATAATAAACTTCCTCAAAGTTGCTTATTGAAAATTATTTGCTTTTTAATTAGTTTTACCATGAATTACTTTTAAAATTAATGTATCTATTGTTGGTTTAATTGTCATAGCAATTCTGTGTATAATCTTCCGCAAATAATTTCTAGTGCTATAATACCACCCAGTACGACACATTCTTGACCAAATCATCATCAGTTCGTAATAACAAAGTTGTCGCTGTACAGAAGTGATTAAATTACACACGACCGTAAAACAATAGCCGCAAAACCGCTCTCGCGATTCTCGGAGAGCATTCGAAATTAACCCAACACATTGTTGTGTCATAAAATCATGTATTTGTGGGGAATTAAATAAGTCTTTTAATGTAGGAGAATAATTTGTACAAATTTTAGAATCTATACATAAGTAACTGAAAATTTAATGAGATAAACCTAATGTGAAATTAAATAAAGATTTAGAAGTGTAATACTATTGAGGACTATGTCAAATACTCAACAGTAAATATCTGTTTTTTTTAATTAGCTTTCTGTTGTTGTACTCACATTGTAACAAATGAAAAGTGTATAATGAAACCTGCCAAGTACGTGTCGGGCCACGCGCAGTACAGGATTCCGTAGTTGTCCATCATAATATATTTATACACTTAGAAAAGGGCTTTTTGATACTATGAGTTATTTACGAAATTTTTACTTATCAAAACCGCGGACAGACGAAGAATCGGACAAGCGGACATGGCGAAACTATAAGGGTTCCTTGTTGACTACGGAACTCTAAAAATTGTTAACATAACTTGAATTAGTACCAATTAATAAGTATGTTTAATGAACTTTCAAAATTTTTTGACGTACACTTGTAAAAAAAATCATTATTTTCAAAATTTTTTTATCTCCATTAAATACTCAAAACAATTTCTTTATATTACGTAGTACATAAACATAATAAAACATTAATGAAATATGATTTCTTCTTTTATGATAGCTCTGGAGATACATACATAGTACTAACATTAACAAAATAATTCTATGACAATGTAGGCGTTGGATGTTAAAATAGTTAAATTGATGGTCGGTCCAGGTGGCCCAACTAAATCTGCGTCTAGTTGTAAAATGATCGTCAATATAAAGCAATGTGCACACGAGTATCATCATAAAACATTAGGGTTACTCTTAATGCAAGAATATATAATTTACACATGACAGGAATTATATACGATTTTAGTATTTCTTCCTCATATTGCATGTAATTATTTTATAAGTTCCAAGGCAATACGGATGTCTTTTTTATTTATCTCATTACTCATGACAGATCGAAGTAAGTATAATAAATGCTTTTGGGTAAACAGGTTAAAAAATAGGTTGTATGTATGTATATGTATATATATGTATGTTCATTACTAGTTGTTTCGAGTACTGCTGGACTAGTTTGGATAATATTTTTTTATTATGTAGATCAAAATTGATTTTTAAATTCGTTGTGTGGTTATTTGACGTTAAGAGGCACTGGGCACTGCAACAGACTAAATTGGTGCTAAGTCTTTATTTGTTTAATTTTTATGTAATTATTTAAATATATCTGGAGTTTAAGTTTATTTTTTTTTTGTGTTTCGTTCCAAAATTTGAAAAAGGAACACTTATGGAATATTCTCGGTTTCTGTTAATTTGTCCACAACCATTTTTCTACTACTGAACAGTTATAGTGAGTTGTGGCATAAAGACAAACGTGAACTTCAATAGTTGAATTTTTCTTCTTTGGGGTCGTTCTGTTCGATATTAAATGGTTTTTTAATTATTCATGCTCGATAAACAGTATCTAAACGCATATTTTTGCGGTTGATAAGTAGCTATTTTGTCATTTTACAATTTGAGTGCGCAACTTTTGCTTGGCATACGCAAATTCACGATTCAAAAAAAGAATGTAAAATGAATATCTAAAAAAAACAATCGATTTTAGTACCCATTGACATCAGTGTGAAAGATAAAGAAAATCTTGATTTCGAAGTTTTGGATTAATATAATAATAAATAATAATAAAGCTATAACTTTCTATAATTTTTCATTACCGAAATTATCTCCGCATTAGTAATAAAAATAGTATCTGCACCTCGTGCGGTGTTGTCGATTGCGTATTTGAGCGAATGAGCGCACTCGCTACGCTCGTGCGCTCAACTTCGTTCGTGTAGCCAATTGACAACTTACCGCACTTGTTGCACAATATACTATTATATTATTAGGATTTCATAAATAAATAATACGTAAACATAACTTAAAAAGTTACGTTCTTAAAAATGTTGAACACTGAGAAAAAAAAATGAACACGGAAAATTTATTTCATTACACAGTTTTTTTTCATGTAAAACGAAAAAAAGGTTCGTTTTGCGGTTGACAGAATTTTTTACACAAAGAGAAAGCTCCACGACAAGTTTTATAATGCACTACAAGCGTCTTTTAAATAAAAACATGTCTAGAACGCTTTACGTGTGAGCCCTCAAAGAGTTAGGTTTTAGTGTTCATTAATTGTCACTTTCAATATTCAATGTCACTGAGCTAGAAAGGAGTAGTATAGTGTTACATTAGAAACTATTATTTTCTTACTAGGAATAATGTAATGCGTAGAAAGTCAACTGGGTCGGTTGTTATTTGGTATAGACATTGAGATGGCAACATTGTTAAAGATTTTTCGTATTTAGGTGCCCTCCTACAGAAGTTGGTTATAAAAAGTCACGGCTTAATATTTATTAAACGGCTCAATATTTACAATATATTAGTCTTTTTAAAAAGACGTAAGCAGCTGCTAATGTTTAAAACTGATTCTTAAGTTCAATACACTTGCGCTTATTTCTTACAGTGTTTTAAAATTCTTTTTAAATTTTTATTTCTTTCATTTTTTTTTGATATTGTATGTTTAGGGTTTCGCAGCTAAAGTGACAAAAACAAAACCCTTACAGTTTCATTATGGCTGCTTGTCCAGTTGTCAACCCAGTATGTCACAGTCAATTTATTTCGTTATTTTTTTGGTTATTGATCTATTTAGCACATAGACATTATGATTCAGAAATCACGCCTAGACGTTATCTAAATATTTTTTTTATTATTTTGGATTCACTGATATTTTGGATTCATTTTGATTTTCAAGTTTTTTTTAACTTAAATTTTTTTAATTTTTATTCGTCCTGAATTATTACAGTGGATTTAAGTGTTTATTAATCATATACATCAATACATTCATCTTTTTTTTAATTTATGAAATATATTTTCAATTTTCTTGAAATATTTCAAATGTATGTTTATAACATATACAATGTATATTTTTCATATTCATTAGGAATTAAAGTTATGAATTTTATTTTGGGCACTATGGAAGTCCCAGTGAATGTAATAACAAGTATCCGTTTACATTGGTAATTTTAATAAGTTATAAAAATTTAATAACAAATCTCATATAAAATTACGTCACGTCAGAGCCGACACGTTCATTAATGAGTGTTCGCAACACAAAAGGTAATATTCACGCGTTCATTTAGCCTGCGGTCAGCTAACGCGTTCTGGATGCGTGTTTTCAAACCGTTGTCGAGGATTCGCAGCATTTAGTCTTGATTTTTGGCGTAAATATATTTTTCATTCAGACAAAATATTTAATGCTTATGAAAATTACATCAGAAGTAGGCATGTTTTTAGAAATTTTGTAACAGTTTCACAACTATAACGTAAATAAAACAGAATTAATATTTCGTGTATAGATGCCAATACAAAAAAAAGAAAACTAGAGGAACAATCTTTGTGTCAACAAATTATTATGATTTCATTTCAGCAGTTACAGTTACTCAACTGTAACTGCTGGGTAATCTGTATTAAAGCTATATATTATACAAAATTAGAAAGATTTTGTGTTTGGAAACGACGCAAGACTTTAAATATTTTGGTAAAGAATATTGATAAGAGGATCTTCTTGATCGCTTCTATGTTAAACATATTACATAAATACGCGTTTCACACGTTGGTGGTGATATAACCATATTACGAATGTATTTGCATAATTAATATAGGCTTCACTGATGTTTAGTGGTTACAAGTAGGTGTAGGTAAGAATTGATTGAATTGTCAGTGTGACTACGGATTTTTGAGAAATTGTAGTGCACAATTTTGAATTGGTAAATTGAGATAGGAGATATTGTGTTTCATTTGATGCCATATTAATTACTAGTACGTACTATTATTGTGAATTTTTTGTTAACTTGTTTTTTTGGTGTAATTGGTAATTTTGTTTTTAGAACGTAAGTAGGTCAAGGAATAGAGCTTACTATATGGAGTTGGTATAGGCGATAATTTGGCGATCTGTTTTGTCTTTTTCATATTTACATTATTATTTTGAACATTATATGGCTTTTTATATGTAATTTGAGGAGGTGAATGAAGTATGCAAATATCACAATGCTTTCAACTTCAGTCTCTATACGATTGCACTTTTCTACCTGTACATCCAAATGTTTATTGCTAAAAGTTGCATCAGGGAGTGATTTTTTATGCCATTTCTTATTAGGAGTACTCTGTGAACCCCTAATGAGAAATAATGTCTAGATATGTTGTATATGTTTAGTATTACTAGTCTGAAGTAAAGTTGTCATGAATCATACTGTCAGGTGGCAGGCACGTTTAGCTTTAATCGACCTCCACCTCGAGAGTAACGACAACATCTATATGTAATTGACTTTGGAATCTTTAATCCGTTATTTCCACTTTTTGTATTCACTCGAGCTTCGAGTCATAACGACACAATAAACGTATTTTATACGAGTTCAAACTCCACGTTTATATCGCCTTATAAGTAGATCGAGAAATAATAAAACTAAAGGAGAGCGAACATCAAGAAAGCAATAACATCATTATCATAGCCAGTCCGCCATCTCTTTCCAATAGGTCTCACCCCTCCCTTGGTCCCGCCCACCGCGTATCGCCTCTGTCACCTGTATATCTCGAAACATTACACATATGCAAAACTTTCGCGCTCGCATCTCTCTGCATACAGCCTCCACGCGCACACGTCAACAATACCACCCGTCCGACACTACGTGCAATTGCAACGCGCCAGTGTGAGCGTAAGTATAAATCTGCATGATAAAAACTGTGCTATATTGCTACGAGTGTGTTGCTCGGACGAGTTTTTCTTTTTTGTAGAGATAGTCGTCCGTAGGCGTGCCTAGTAAGTTGTTTGCACCTCGCACAGTGGTCGATATTTCACAATGCTGTGTCATCGACACGGCGGCGTCTAAGATAGGAAAAGAGATGTGGTCCAAAATAATACGATATACTTGTATACGTATGTATGTAAGTCTTATGACATGTTTATGCCACTACAGACGCGTGGAATGTTTGTAGCGAATCTATATTTGGTATTGAGACTGTGACTAACAATAAAACTACATCTGTCTAAATTCCGGGATTAAAATATTACATACAGAAGGAACGTTTATATGCTTCGAGTAAGTTCCTTGCATCTGATCGTGATTTTATTAGTGTAAGGGCGGCTAAAACAAAATTGTATCTCGTAAAAATATTTCAATAAATAATAAACTTTTGTAAAGCAACGCGAAATTTTAACAATTTAAATGCCACGTTTTTTTTTTGGTACGTTTAATGTGATATCTTATTTATAATAAGTATTATGTAGTATATAGTATAATTAAACTTAAGAAAATAATAATTACTTTTTTTAGTTGTAATTTTGTAGCAAGTTAGGTTCCATAAATAGAAACAAAAGTAGTTTTTCAGTATACAGTTTTTTTCACAATTTATTCAACCGTGCTGTTGCGCGTACACAGATAAGACAAAACTTTATAAATTGGGTTGTCATTACTTTAAAAACTACTATAAAACTGTCATCTTTATTCCATTAAAAAAAACTAAATACGAAAAAACGAAAGTCAAGTCTTGTGATTTTTTAGTATAAAAAGTTGTGACATCTCAAGTAAAGTCAAATTTTGCTCTGCTAGCTATTACTGTCGTCTTTCGTTAACTGATTACTCGATAACTGCGAATCTTTGAATACAAAGAAATATTGTGAATTTTTAAATTATGAGATTCGATATAAATTAAGGATTTACATGAAGTGTTCTTGACAGTAGACGTTTTAGAGTTTTACTTTCATTTAAGACAAATGCGTGAAAGGGTTAAAACTACTATGAGTTGCTTCGATAAAAGGGAATAGGACAGCTCGCTCGATTTGGCCGGCTTCCGAGAACTCGATCATATTAATGACATAAAGGATTACGGTAGTCTTAATAAATATTTCAGATTTCAAAAGAAACATTTTTTGTCCTTTTGTAAGATAGAGATCACTCGAAAGTTATCGAATGAATACGAATATGACCTCTAATTGGTATATTTTGAGATTATGGGCAGGATTCCATTAAATAATCATTACGTTATCTTCATTACGAGAGAGTGTGGTGTCATTAAAAAAAAGTGTAAATTTAATCTTAATATGGTACTAGGCATCTTCTTTTTGTAGTATGGATAAAAATGTACCCGTTGCCTGTATTCCACCAATTGGTTAATATACCTATGTGACTTATTATTACAGACGATTTGTTAGTAATCTGTTACTTTACGATTTCGTTTTGACATAAGGAACCCAAATATTTGCTGCCAAGTGGTCCCAAGGTTGTATACATTATTATTCTCTACATCTCGCATGCGATATGATGTGACAATATGTAGTATATATACGTATATCATGTACGTATATATTTGTTAAAAAATACTTGTTAAAACTCGGAACCTATAATTTTTAATTAACTAATTTTGATGTGTTTGTACGTTTTTAAACGATGCCAGTTATAATTTTTAGTATTCCGTTTAAAATTAGAAAATTGGAACTGTTATGGAATGATCTCGGTGTCTGTCTATCACAGCCGTTTTCTTCCAAGACTATATACGTAATTATATGCCTGAAATTTGGAATAGTAATAGTATGTGAACCAAATACAGACGTGAACTTCAAAAGCTGAGTTTTGGATTTTGGGGGTTTAACAGAACATTTTAAACTTTTATTAAAAAAAAAAGCGATGTCCCTCTCAGGATAAAAAAAAAATCATGCAAATTAAGAATAAAGTGTACACTGTAGAAAGATTATCAGGATTGTATAACGTTACCATAGACTACATAACTGCAGACAGCCTGTACCATACCACGAAGTGAAGTAAATCAAAGCAATAAAATATAGATGTGTAGGTGCTGTTTTCCAACGAAATGGCGCCTTATCGGCTTATCTGATAATAAATGTGTGTCGTGTTGCAGCGTATCTGATTTGCCTCACTGTTGCTGGTGAAACGCGGCGTCTGGAGTTATTTATAATTCTATGAAGGTTACCTATACATTTTATTGACAAAGAAGGAAATCTCTGTAGTAAACTTTGTTCTGTATTTAGCAGTACAAAGCAACTGACAATACGGACCACTAATTATTGCAATTGGTATTTTTTTTTAATTGTTCAATCAGTTGTTTCGGTCATCAATTTTTCGTACATCCGTTCCATTTGTACGACGATTACCTCGTCGGCGATTTCAGTCACGGGACCAACTGCGATAATTATTCATATTGTGTATATGAAATAGTTACTGGCATAATTACATCGAACTGATTCAACGCATTGTTCAAATATGAAAGCAGTGTATGAATGAAATATTGTATTTTCAATATAACTGTTAAATTATAAACTATAATCTTTTGAATAGTGCTTCATGTATAGGTAAATTCCACTACATAATTTAACCTATGACATACTATTTATATGAAGATACCTTTTCCTAATTGTGATGTTTTCGTCCAACAAAAGCTTACAATAAATGCTTACTAGTTTGCGATACTGTGTATCAGTACTATATTAATTCAACTTATTGCTATTCACGTTATTGATAAATAATAATTAATTAAAAGAAGAAGACCAAGGCTGACTTATGAAGATCAAATAGCCACAATGTTAGCCGATGGAAAGGATGTCAAAAGCACTCGCAGACCTAGGCGTAATTGTGAGAATTATGAGATTTGAGGAAGCGAAAGAAGCACGTAAGGACCGCAACGCTTGGCGCTCCGTCCTCTCTGGCTACTCCGTCGGGGATATAGCGTGAAGGTATTTCCGTATTAAAATTAATACTCGCAATGAGAGCATTTTTCGTCTTTTTACTCTTTTCCATTAATACCATCTTAGTTCTTCGGAAACCTTTTGGATTATTGTTTTAACATACCTCACAAGCAGTGAACGAGCCTGTTCGACATAGATTACCATTAGGTTCTAGTGTGAGAACTAGTTCTCAGTGCTGGAATCAGGTCTTAGTCCTAGAATCAGGTCGTAGTGCTAGAAATAGCTCCTCGTGTTAGAACGACATCCAAGTGCTGGAATCTGCGAACTAGTATCTATTTTTAGTACAATTTAGCGACTGGTTGTAACAGTGACTGGGTAGTAAAGCCATATCAGAAAAATTCGTTATCTGAATGAACTGGAAAATAAACAAGTTATCTAAAAATTTATGAGAACAGAGTTTTCTTTTCTTTGTTTCATATAACACATGCTTATCGAATATATTCGTTGTTTATGAATCGAGAACTGCACAAGCGTGACAAAAAAGCTAAGTACACACTTATATTTCGTCAACGAAGCACTTTTTACAAATTACTTTTTCATAATGATACTATGGAAAAATAACATAAAAAAGACGCGCTCATTAAGTTCTTTGAGTTACTTATAGACCCTATACTATTTAAGAAGTGTTCCTATAATGGTTTTGTGGTAGCAAATGGCATTGTAAGTCGTACTTAAATGTTACTAAGCGGAGTTTAAAAGAATCCTATGGGAACTTCACGACTAAAATATATTTTGAAGGCGAGTTCTTAGCAGAGACAGAAATTCAAAATCGGCGTAATTTGTTTTTCCAATAAATCTTAAATCATTAGCGTTCTGTTGATGATACTTTCAATTTCATTTTGAGGTGTTCCATTTATAGTGGTATACTTCGATGTTTGATACGATCTTTGACGTTGTGCAATACTGCACGTGGTCACTTTCTGGTCTGATCTAGTGACATCCATATTGAGCGTCTCTGTGGTTTACAAAACATGGTCAGGTCAATGGCCTCATGACTGGTCGGTTTGAAAACGCTGACATTAAGATGATATATCTATCTCCTCCAATCCACACTAGACTCAAATATGGTCCGTCTTATTTTTATTTTATTTGTGAGAAGTGCCTAGCATTATAACAAATACAATACTTATACGTATTTCAGTATGATCACAGATAAATTTAAAACGAACAAAAATCATAATTACAATAATTGTCAACATAACGAAATTAGACGATGGTTTACACAAAAAAATATATCCGAAATTTATTTCTATACTATGACATAAATAACAATTTTGTAATTTGTATTATTATTTCAAAAGTTAGTGGGCACATAGACATAAATATGTTCTTGTCATTTCTTTTCAGGGGTGAACAGGATGTCAATGTTTACACCTTAACGCCAATTAAATAAGTAATTAGGGCTTATAGATCGCAGCATTGAAAGGTAGTATGAGTGGTATGATATGAGATGGCACAGTGTTAAACTGCCTATTGTACGCTGACGATGCTGTGATTATAGCACCATCAGAAACAGAGTTGCAGACACAAGTCACGTGCATGAAAGAAAAATGTGAAGTGAAAGGTTTGAACATGAATGTGAACAAAACTAAGGTTTTGGTGTTTGAAAGGGAAGTGATACAGCCGTAATGTGAGATCTAGGCAAATGGAAAATTTCTAGAACATGTGAATGAAATTGTGTATCGGAGGAATGCGTTTTCGAGGGATGGAAGATGTGAGTTAGATGTGGAGAGACGGGTATCAGCCGGCAAGTGACGGTGCTCTTTCCGCATTAGTAGGCAGTGTGAATATATCTAACACAGTCAAAATGGCCATTTTATTTTATGGCGTTGTATTCAGTATTTATGTATTACACAATGTAATCAATAGATATATAAAATATACATTTATACGTGCTCTGTCCGCATTAGTAGGTAGTGTGACTATATCTAACTCAGCCAAAATGGCCATGCATAATGCGGTGTTGATGGCAACTTTATTGTATAGTAGCGAGGCCTGGATATGTCCGAAATCGAGTGAAAGTATGATTAATGCAGTAGAAATGCGATCTCTTAGAAATATGTGCGGTGTCATCCTTGCAGACAAGATAAGCAACGAAGAGCTGCACCCCATGGCAGGGTTGCACGACAGTGTTATTGTAAAAATTAAGAAAGCAATGCTTAGATGGTTCGGGCACATAGAAAGAATGTGTGATGAAAGACTGACGAAGAAAATCGAAAAAAAAGAAGACAAGGAAGACCAAGGCTGACTTATAAAGATCAAATAGCTAGAGTGTTAGCCGACGGAAATGTCAAAAGCACTCGCATACCTAGGCGAAAATGTGTGAGAAGAATGATGAGATTTGAGGATGCAAAGGAAGTACGTAAGGACCGCGACGCTTGGCGCTCCGTCCTCTGACTACTCCGTTAGGGGTACCGCACGAAGATATAGGGTTAATTTAAAAATACTAGTAACTTCTCTGTATTTTGTACTTAACATTATCCCCAATAACTTTTGTTCTACGACTTTTAAAAATTCACAAGTTTTTTTTCATACAAAAATAAAAAGACATTAAATGTTTCTGAAAATGGTACCTACTCTACCCGGTCGCTAAAGCAGGACACGCACAGCGGGGCGCGGGGGGACGGTGCGGCGCTGAGACCCGGTGCGCTTGCACTGTACTATTGGAATACGTACACAGAATAATTACGTTTCAGACAGTGCAATAAAACAACAAAAATTTTTTGACGAACATATTAAGTTTTGATCAAAAGTCGTAGAACAAAAGTTGTTAGGTATGATGACAGGGATTTTGCGCTAAGAGGTTATTAGTATTTTTCCATTAACCCTGTATATAATAGATCGGAGTGAGTGTCTATATTGTACGAGATAGAGCTTATTATTATATAATTAGTTAGCAGTTACCTAATTTAGTTTTCCGATTCAGTTAAATAAGAATCTAAATTTCGTGCACTAAATCTGGGACACCCTTTTTCTATTTGTAAACAATATTTGGATTTATGTAGAAATGACATCACCTTAAGACGAATCGATTCAATAATGTAGTATGTAATTACATTCGTATTCGTAATTATAATGCGGCAGCATGTGAATGGCCTCGCTACCTTCGTAATTAAAGTGTGGTTAGCGAAATTAAAATAATCGTCATCATATCGAGGTGGGCGACCGAAATTCGAAGGCCGATCCACACGGCACCGACTAATGAGAAATAAATTGTCCTCAAGCAATGCACAGTAATTAGTACAAGCGTGTTTATTTGAACTAAGCGTGACAATTCTAAGTTTATTTAGTTATTAAAGTGCAGTTCCATTATTTCTTAATTTTGGAATACTATTTTATAACTAAAGCTAAATTAAACTAAATTATAACTAAAGCTAAATTGGCTTTAGTTTTAATTGACAAAAAATTATTTTTACTAATAATTTTAATGAATGTTTAGCATGGAGAACATTTTGTTGGTATATTTTTTTCAAACATTAATCTTTTTGTTAAGTTTTCAAAACTTTTCAAATTTTTCAAAATTTTTTTTAATTTTTCTAAATTGTAGAGAAGTAGTAATAGTTACATACATATCTTCACGCTGTATCCATAACAGGGTAGTCGGAGAGGACGGAGCGTCAAGCGTCGCGGTCCTTACATACTACCTTTTTGTAATAATAAATACTAATTTTTTTATATAGAGAACTACCTAATTTATACGTTTCAAAAGAATTTGGATACATAGATTAGTACATGTTATTACGAAACTTTAAGGTTTTACAACAGATCACATAATCTGTTATTACGTATATTTTTTACTTGAAATTGGGTTCTTTAAACCTAAATAAAATCATAGGAAACCCATTTTTTTATAAACGTAATGCTAATCTTTATGCTAAAACTTGCTAAAGTATGTTTAGAATTAATTAAGCAGATACGATGTGTATGTTTATTCATATTAACATAAATGATAATGAATAAAATTTTAATCAAACAGTTGGAACTGCCCTTTAACGTTCTGTAGTTATTAAAATGTTTAATTACAGGAACGGTAAGCGGACGTAATCGTTGAGTCAGTGCGCTACAGTTTTATTCAAAATATTGTAATTATTAAAATTACACATTCGTACAATAGTTATAACGATTGTAATTATATATGAAAATATTATTCGTTTTGTAGAAGTTTTTAGGATTCCGTAGCCAAATTGCTAAAAATGGAACCCTTACAATTTCGTGCCGTCCGTTTGCCCATTGCTTGTCCGCATGTCAGCCATTTTACTCGCGATTAGAGACTATTGACACTATATAGACGAGATTGAAAGGTGTATTTTATGAATGGCTACGTATTGGTTTTACGTATTTAAAGCAACAAAATACTTCATTAAATTGTTCATTTAATCACAGTAATTAACAATACGTGTACCGTAACATACGTACTATAAAATAAAGTTAAAGCGAAATTAAACTTTTAATGTTTTACAAAATTAAATAACGACATTTTTTTAATTATTTGGTAATTCAATACAAAGTGTGATCGCCTCTGTTGTTTAAAATTTGTCGGCAGCGATTTTTCATTGAATTTATAAGATTCTTTACCTGATCCTGCGGCAATCGGTCCCAATGGAATTTTAACAAGTCCTTCAGTTGTTGGGTTGTCGACGCTCTGTCTAGCTTCTCTAGAACACGTTTCTGGAGTATGTCCCATGCGTGCTCAATAGGATTGACGTCTGGCGATTGTGCAGGCCACGGCAATACCCGTATGTTTTCCATTGCCAAGTACTCTCTGGTCCACCGAGCTGTGTGCTAACGCGCATTGTTATGCATCACCGTGAAATCTGAGCCAAGACTTTGTGCTTTGTGAGCCAATGGGTGAACGTAAGGCCCGAGGACATCTTCAACGTAACTTTCAACGTTCATATTGCCATCTACAATAACGAGCACATTTCGTCTGTTCTTCATAATACCCGCCTATACCATCACTGTGGAGCCACTGTAAGGGTGCACTTCCTGGACGAATCTCAGCCGTTCAGCATTTCCGGGACGACGATACACTCTTACCCTTCTCGTATCAGGCCTAAATCCGAACCGGGACTCATCACAAAATAAATGTTATCCCATTGCTCTCCTGGGTCCATGTCAAGTGTTCCCTACACCATTCGTTTCGACGGGCGCGATTCCCATGGAGTATTGGTGGGCACCTTATTGGGCGTCGTGCTCGTAGGTCTTATTCATGCGGCCTATTTCTCATGGTTTGGTGGCTAACAACAACACCGCTTTTGAGAATTGTAGCTTTAAACCTATCTCCCGGGTGGTTAACATCGGCTGACGTCTTGTAATCAGTTGTATGTATCGGTTCTGTCGAGCAGTTGTACTTCTTCCACGTCCTGGGTGCTGCTCAGCAGGATCCCCTGTATTGACGTAACGCTGTCAAAGACGACAAATCACGCTTCTATTGACACCAAAATGCCGAGACACCTGGGACTCATTTCTTCCCGCTTGTAGCATTCCTACAGCTCGCTGCATTTCATCAGCAGTCAAATGGCGTCGCTCCATAACATAAAAAATGACTCACTACTCAATTTTTTTAAAAACTGTATATCTCAAAATGATAAAAGTGCGATAAATACCAAATTTATCAAGCAATGAAAACACATGAAATCGGGAAAAATTTATTAGCTTTTATTTTAATGAAAACAAAACACAACCAAAAAGGTTCTATTTTTAAAATCAGCCAGTATATGTTTCCGAGAACAAAAAAGATTGTATACCAATCTACTTTTCCAAGAAAAAAATGAAGTATCAGTTAATAAAACACGCAGTTTCTGTAAATGATGCGTGTTGCTTAGACTTTTTTGATGTGTATATATTCCAGTGCTTATAAGCGTGTGCTGTATTTTTGGATAGACCTTCAAACGTGTAATAGAGGTTTTAAAGAAATTTTTTTACTTAAGTCCATAGTTGATGACTAAAAGTACAGATATGTAGTAATGACTAATACGCATCTAAATTCATAAAAAAAGCGTCCTCCTCTTAGTTGTAACTGTGCTGGAAAATTCTAAAAAATATTAAAATAGCAGAACTTTAAAACACTTTTAATGAAAAATGGTTTGAATAAGATATTGTGTTGCGTAGTTTTTGAGATATGCGGTATGCGCATAAAATAACGCTATGAAATACAAACTTGTTTTAGCTGCCTATTAATGAATATTGTGTATCCCAACAACGGAACCCTTCACTGTGCGTGGTCCGACAAGCGTTTGACTGTTTATTTGTTTTTTCGTAGGTTGTCTGTTCTTTATTTAAAATTCGTCTGATCTCTACTAGTAGAAATAGGTTTTGTGACGGAGTGTTTGAATGAATGGGAGGACATTATTATTTCAAAAGGATTTATAATTTCTCATAATGCAGTTCTATATTTATCTACATATCTGTACTTATAATAATGTAAATATTGTAATACTCCTACGATAATAAAATTTAATAAGATAGGCCTCAGTGTTAGGTCAAACAAATGTTACTCCCACGTTTTTATTAACGATGTTCTGAAAAGAGGTCGACAAAACCAGCACTTTTGCTTTTAGCTAAATCCTTATTTTTTATCTTTATACGTATAATTCTTCTGTACATGTCACTGAACTCCTAAACAGCTGTACCGATTTTGATGATGTGTGTGATGATGTGTGTTTAAACGGGGTACGTGGACGGTTTAGGTTCACAACTGGACCCGGTATGACGTGCAATCGGGGTCTAGGAATTTTTTTTCACTTCAACATCGGGCAGGACAACTTTTGTTGGTTGGTTGTAGATTTTTATAAATTTGGCAGGAGGACAGGCTATTGCCAACTTAGGATCCGACTAAAGCCTAAGATTTTATTAACAATAGTTTGCGGTAAACTGCGATTTAAATACTTTACTAATTTTAAAATCGGTTATATTTGTATGTTTTTTTTAGGCACCTATTTTTATTTCAATAAAGGTACAATGTTTTGTATTTCATTTATTGTGTCATTAAAATGTAGTTATGTATTTAGTATTTTTGTACCTACATGTGACATAAATGCATATAAAATATCCTATCCACGTGAAAAGGAATTAGGAGTAAGCACGAATAAATTTATATCCGGTCAAATTCACCAGATTACGAGCAACAAAGCTCTTAGTTAAGGGCGATTCACACTAGCCTTTTGACTGGTCTCTGTCTCTTGAACACAGCTGGCTTTGTCTAAACGCAGTTTCAATTCGGCCGACCATTGTGTCGCTTCGAGATGAGTGGATGTCGTTAGCGAGATTCTCCGCGAGTGAGATAAGGCTTTAGTACAAAAGACACCGGTGTAATCTCAGTGTATGGTCACATATAGGGCACTTTGTTAATTGAAGCTTTTGGGCATTGAGTGTGAGTCATTTATATTCTATAAGCACCTGACATTGGTGTTATCAAACTTGGTGTCGACTTTTCTCCCAATAACAATGTAATAAAAGTAGTCGATATTTTTTGATGCCGCGAAGAACTCAAAAATGTTAATTTTCTTACCTCTTTATTATATTGGTATGTATCTGCTCATACCAAACCTTCAGAATAGAAAGAACATATCTCATTCTAAAAACCTGGGACTTTGAGTTTCGATAATCACAATAAAAATTGAAGTCACCAACCATAATAAACATTGAAATCTTCACGCCATATTTCAATGGTGTAGACAATAAGGTGGATCCATATTATAACAGTTATAGATGTTAGGTAAGTATATTTTCAGTACCATTAAAAAAACTCAAAACTTTGAAATTTGGTTAGGTCATTTTCATTCTTATGATGAATATCGTTGAATTAATTATTTTTTCCGGTGACAAGTAATATTCTTATTTTTTTTTATGTTAGCTGCTATTCTGCGCTTTTACAAATTAAGCCTTATTAATACGGAAAAGACTTAACATGTTAACAATGACTTAAAATCAAGTTTAGGAAAATGTTGGTAAAGGTAAGTAATCATATTATGAACACAAGGCACATGTAATCGGATCCTATCAGTAATTGTGTCTAAATCGACAATATTAGTTCACATACAAGTTCTATCGAGACGACAGATATTCATCGATGCTATAGAGACATATTCATTAGAGGTACTCACACACGTGCGATTTGCTCTCACACTCATAACTAATATGGCGTGTATGAACTAGGCTGTTGCAGATATTCGAATTATCAGATGTGTCAAGCGTGTCTCTGATTACCCCGTTGGGAATACAGCGTGCAGATATATATGTGTGTATGTCAAGCGTGTTTTTGGATTAAGCCCTTAATCTTACCAAAAATAAGATAACGCAAATTATATTAATTTTCAATGCCATAATTAATTTACTAAGTTTCACAAAATTTATTGAACAAAAAATGAAACGAGTGACATTAATTTTAAATGGCTTATGGAAATTACGAAGATATGGTTGTTTGATTATGGAAAATATATACACATATTTTAACCATAATTGACAGAGTTTAAAAAGAAATAAAATTATAAAAACAATTACTTAACGCTAGTTAAATTTTTTTCTCGATGGTTCAATTTTCCTTCATTACTATTAGCGCGTAATATAAAATAAAACTATCTAAATATTGACGCCAGTATATAAACATAATGTCACCTATTTAAAGATTTTGCAGTAAATCGGGTTATCCATATCTGTAATAATATAAATATCAAACTTTCATCATTACAGTGCGTAGTGTTCAAGATCATATCTTTACTTTACTGTGTATCTTTACTTATTATATAAATTAAATTGAAGTATCAAATCAAAATAAAGGCTTTTTATTAAGCTTATAATATTATTTTTTTTAAATTGTGTCTGTCTGTATGTTTGTTGTCCGGACTAATCTCCGAAACAGCGGGTCTTTCATAACAGGTAAAGGACTTTTGAGAGGGTAATCTAGACTACATTTTATATCGGAAAATGTCGAAATTAATATGAGCGAAACCGCGAGTCTTAGTTAGCATATAAATAAAATGGTTGGAGCTACTACTTACATATCGAAAATGGTTCTATGTTTAAATTTTGAAGTCAACCACGTCCATCTTTCTGACATCTTCGGAGGCCATACTTCAAGCGCGTAATCAAGCAATATTCTTCTTAATCAACCCCACCCACTGCGGCGGGGGTCGATTCAACCAACAAAGGAATTGATTAAGTAACTATACCACGATATTACCCCGCTGTATTATTCCACTATAATAAAGAGGGCTCGGTAACCGTGGTACTTAATGAGAGAAAACTCGATTAGAATTCGTATTAATCTTGTAATAACTTGCCAGACAGAAAGTTGGTTGATTGGACCCCGATGTTATCGAATCTGATAGCTTTAAGAGTCAAGGGTTGTTGCAAGCGTTCCAATGTTTCAAACTGTTGTTATTCTCTACTTTGTTGACCTATCGAAGTTGAAATGTTATAACTCTAACGACAAATAGTAACACAAAACATTTTACTATTCTTCTATTGAAATAAAAGACAAAACTAACTTACTGACTGCGTGACTGACATCACCGAACAACCCAAAAAACATTTGCAGCTAGAAACTTAGAATTTGCATTAGGAGCATGTTATAAACCATAAAGGATAAAACAAGCACTAAGAGCGCAGTTTTTTGGAAATCTAACCCCTAAGGACTTATGAAAAAGAGTATTGAAATAGAGCCTTTACAAATTATAGGTAAGAAAAACGAAATTTCGTGAGATGAACAAATCCATCGTGGACTTTGGACTTACATGGTGGACTTATCAACTGCTTTTCTATCAATTGCTGGTTTAAATTGCAGAGTGCCGCGTAAACAAAGAATGAAATTGTACATCTGTAGTGTCCATAGTGCCTCTAGAAGCTTCCAGTGGCCTTTAGATAGCCAGATGTAGTGACCCAGCACGCACCGCACTTAGTAACTTATTCATTATTGATATAAAGTCCAAAATAATACCAAGTAAACACGTATGTACATATGTATAATGTATAAAATATATATGATATATGTCTATATATCAGTGCTGAAAACAATACACCAATAAACTGATAACGAACAATTTGATGTAGGAGCATTGATCGATGTGTGGTTTGCAGGCAGAGGATTTTTTCAAGTGTCCAACGATCTTAGTGGACGAGAGTAAAGAGGACATGAGCGTAGGACAGGAGTTCTGTACTCCAGTAAATTATTCGCACTTATTAGGTGTACGAAACAATATACGGCGGTAACAAGTATAAAAGTTAGAAAAAAAAGGGATGCCAAAGTAAAAAAGTTAAGTTAAAGTTAGTATAAAAAAAGTTAATTCCACACGAACAAAGTCACGTGCTGTAGTTGGATAAAATAGTTTTTACTGCAAATTGCATTACAAGATTTATTTCGTCACAGTTGTTTTGTTAGTAAGACTGTAACGGATTCGGACATTTAGGGCAAACGCACATGACGATATTTTCAAACGCCCATCACGCGCGTTAATCGCGACCAAATCCCAGATGTCATGCAAACGCGGCTTGTACAGATTTCTGAATTAATCTGCCACATTATGAACATGAGTTTCATCGCGACGTAATTCACGTCAAACGACTCACAATATCATTAGTATAGGCTAAATATTGTTAATGAAAACAGTGAGCGTCGAACGGTTTGAACGCTTCAGACGGAAAATTTAGATCTTAAAAGCTCCACATACGCTCT
This sequence comes from Zeuzera pyrina, assembly GCA_907165235.1. Classification (NCBI taxonomy): domain Eukaryota; kingdom Metazoa; phylum Arthropoda; class Insecta; order Lepidoptera; family Cossidae; genus Zeuzera; species Zeuzera pyrina. Next base: position 9,882,179 of record OU015629.1, read on the forward strand.
ACGATTACATCTGCTAATTTTTACTCAGAATTTCATCAAAGAAAGTTGGCTTATATATCGCGTTTCACGCATGTATATTTTCATCGTTACAAACGCAAACAACTATAGATATAGTTACGTATATAAACTTCTTTACGTGCCGCAAACACTCGTTTCATAAACAAGTATTTGCTGTACTACGAGTACTAATTGTTAAATTTAATTATTTCAGTATTCGTATAATGTTCGTGAAAATATTTTTGTACATGAGTTTTGTTAGTGAAGAATAATTATACTTTTCAATGTTTTTATTTCGATGTCAGTTTATTTTTTTCTTAAAAGTTATTTTTTTAAATTCAATCCCTGGGAAGGTGAAAGGGAGTAGCGATGTTTGTATAGGAAATAATACTTTTATGGTCTTTACTTGGAAATTGGTATTAATGCTGTTTGACACAATTAATAAAACACATATTTCGGCATTTTTTAACATTCATCCCGTTAACGTTGCGAAAGACAATAATTCTATGAGCAATGATATTTTTATAGTATGATTTATTTTAAAAGTCAATCCTTAATGAAGAAAAGGGATGCTGAAATTTGTATGGGCAATAATATGGTCCGATTTATATGAAACTTAAGCGATGTGTCCACTAGGAATAAATCGTGCACGAATTTTTTCACGGTAAGGAGTAAAGAGTTACATTTTGTACGAATTGGTCTGAATTTCTTCATAGCGCGGCGGGATCGGCGGGTGGATTTAAAATAAAAAACTGGACAATTGTTATAGTTTTAGAGAAAAAAGTCGCACGCAAAAAGCTAGTTATTAATAAATAAATTTTGCTTATAATACAATAACGATTGGTTTTGTACTTTCAGAGTAGCGGTACTCACCCAGTTTGATATTTATATAGCTTTTTATTAAGGTTCAGTTCCCAAAATGATAAAAATAAAATCTATACTTCAGCCATATCTGTGTGTTTGTCTGTCCGATTTATTTCGTCATTTTTACACCTACGTACTAATCTATTATTAGCTACAGATACACAAACTGGTAAACCAAAATCAGAAATGAGAAATATCAGATTTTGGACACATCTTTTAATTTTTTTCATTAGACACATTCTTTGCCAGTGTTTAAATAGGATTAGCCTTATAAACAGAGTAAAGATCACTTGAATTAGTCTTATGAATGGTGCTCGAACAAATAGTTCCGTTATAGTTCTCAGTAAAACTAGCGTTGGTCCACGACTTTGCCTTTGTAGATCACGAATGAAAATGTTAATACACTTTTAATATCAATCTCACTGTTACAGAGTTCAATAGCTTTGCTCTTACTTATAATAAAGATAGCGTAATGGTATAAGTACTTCAAGACCCTTTTACGCATGTAATTTTTATTGTAATTTTTCAGTGAGCCTTGAACAAACATATAGGTAAAGTGACAAACAGTAAGAATTCTATAAATGGCAGATTTATAGAAAAAAACCCTATCTAATCATTTTCTCAGAACATCTTCAATGTAGTACAGACACGGTTCTGCTAATGTTAATAAATTGGTACAGTATATACATACAGTCGACATAAATAATATTTGAGAAATTTAATTTTTGGTAGCATTAAAATAATGCAATAAGTTCATTAAATGTTTCACAAATGGGTCGCAAACGCAATCTTTATACTTTTGTTTTTGATACACGTATCTAAATCGCGTCAGTTCATTGGCTTTTGCTTGTTCAGAGGAAATATTAATTAGGGAGGCGATAGAGGCGAGGCGACGACGACGCGACATTTATTGCTGTCCCTCAATGTCTAAGCTAACAATGTTATTCTAACATAGTCATGTGAGATGTAAATAGATATACAGTATTTTGTGTCTGACTGACTGATCCGTGTGATAACGATCGTAAAAGTCACTTCATAGTTTTATTAATTTTGTTTTTGATTTGCATTGTAACAATTTATAGGCGCATGTATACGTAAGCGCGTATATATGTACTATAATAATATACATTACATACATACATATCTTCACGCCGTATCCCCAACGGGGTAGGCAGAGAGGACGGAGCTTTTTTTTTTTTTTTTTTTTTTGGTTCCTGAGAGGCGAAATGAAACCCCCGCGGGCTACCCAGCCGGACTCACTCTACGCCGACTGGGGAGTGTCGGACTCGAACCGACTAAACAAAACCCCTCTTTGCTGTTAGCCCTAGTGGCTTTTACAGCGTCACAGGTCGCGTTGGGGCGAGCGCTGAAGGCGCCCTGCCAGATGGTAAGAGGACGGAGCGCCAAGCATCGTGGTCCTTATATACTTCTTTCGCTTCCTCAAATGTCATCATTCTCCTCATAAAATTACGCCTAGGTATGCGAGTGCTTTTGACATTGCCGTTAGCTAACACTCTAGCCATTTGATCTTCATAAGTCGTATACAATAATAATAATAATATACAAATATTAATAAATTAATACTACATATAAGATAATGTGTAGTTTTAAGTTGGTAAATATTAACAGATGTATGTACTTCTTTGTTCTTAATAAAAGCAATTATACATATACAAATAAATATATAAATGACCCTAGAATAAGCACAGGTCTGTACCACGAGTAGCACACCATGAATAGCACAGACATCCATCCTCACAAACTTTCGCGTTTATAATATTAGTAGGATTAACAGGAAGTAGGATTTGACCGATGGCGGGGCACTAACCATCACACCAACGGGTTAATAAAAAAATAAAATAAAAAACCAATGAGTCAAAAAACAAGATATTTTTGTGTCTCACATAAGTTTAGCTTTACGTAATTTTCAATCAAGGGTTGATAGATATGGAGCACGAAAGGCAATGGCATAGGCAATTATGTAGATACATTTCTTCATACTTTTAACCCATAACCACGCTTAGGTACTTTAGACTATTTCATAAATAATTTAAGACTAAGTTTTTTCGGTATCTTTCTTGCATAACACTCGAATAAGCCTTAAATAATAGTAAACTTTTGCAAAATTATAAGTTTGTTTCATAACAGACATTTAAAATTTGAAATAGGTGTATTTTCTCTTGATATTATTACTTGTCATGGATTAGCTGTTATGAGTATAGTAATCAATAATGTAGTTACTGTACTTTGGGACAGTAATATCTACCCATAGTAGTGGTGCCAACATTTGCGACCAATATTTTATGAATGGATGTGTATGTTTTATAAAATACAGGAACGTAAAGTACTAGGCGTTAGCATTATCATTAATCTTATACATACCTACGTATACCTACTTTAGATTACAAGTTGCGTGCATATTTGTTACAAAACATCATAAAGTCAACTTTGCTAATTACGTCTGACGATACTCTAACTTGTTCGTGTTAAGACCGAACGCGCTAAGTATCCCAACTTTGGCTTGTGTTAGACTGAAAGTTACGGTGTTATCTAAATGAGACCATCTTTCGTTATATAAGCTAACTTAATTAAGAACTAGCAGATGAGAGTGGGCGCCGGCGGGCGGTAGAGGGTGCTCTGTGGTAAGTGTCTGTCTGAAGATTGAAAAAAATGAAAAATGAAATTTTTTTTTGGGTGCATACATATGTACACATTATGTCTTTTGTTTTATGGCGTTGTACTCATGTATTATAGTTATGTATTACACAATGTAATCAATAGATATATAAAATATACATTTGTACGTGCTCTGTCCGCATTAGTAGGTAGTGTGACTATATTTAACTCGGCCAAAATGGCCATGCATAATGCGGTGTTGGTCCCAACTTTATTGTACGGTAGTGAGGCCTGGATATGCCCGAAATCGAGTGAAAGTAAGAAAAATGCAGTAGAAATGCGATCTCTTAGAAATATGTGCGGTGTCACCCTTGTGGACGAAATAAGCAATGAACTACAGCGTTGTTGTAAAAATGAAGAAAGGAATGCTTAGATGGTTCGGACACATAGACAGAATGAGAGATGATAGATTGACGAAGAAAATCTACAGAGCGAAAGTGAGTGTTAAAAGAAGCCAAGGAAGACCAAGGCTGACTTATGAAGATTAAATATGCAGTGTTAGCCGACGGAAATGTCAAAAGCACTCTCATACCTAGGCGAAAACGTATGAGGAGAATGATGAGATTTGAGGAAGCGAAAGAAATATGTAAGGACCGTGACGCTTGGTGCTCCGTCCTCTCTGACTACCTCGTTGGGGATACAGCGTGAAGATATGTAGGTACGTATGTATACTTATACGTAAGTAAATAATTACATTTAATTATAGATAGCATTTAAGTCATATATTTGTTGTCAGAAGAAAAATTAAAAGGTTAAGTATTTTTAAATACTTAAATATATCAATATCTGTAACTTAAATGTACATTTAAGTATTATGTATACTTATAGCCTGAGATCCCACCGCTCGATTCCGTAGGTATCTGTTTTTTTTGATAAAACTAATTTTAAATCAATGTTAAGGGAGTATGCAATGTATTAGCGATAGGTTGCCTATAAAAAAATTAGCCGCAATTACCTGGAATTAATTTTAGTATAATTAATTTGCTGATATAAATTGCGACTACATGTTTTTTTAATCAATTTAAAGAATTATCTTTAAAGAACATGGATGTTGTTTTATTTGTTCATTCATATTCACGTATGTAACATTTCTGTTTTTATTGTATTAAGAACTACTTTTTTTTAATAATAAATCTTACAATATTATCGTTTTGCTCTGATTGACTGACTGACTCTGAAATTACAATATTTATTAATTTGTTTTTTATTATCACGAGTGAAATACGATAATATTACTACTAAATATTCTATAGAGAACTTTTTCAATAAAAAAATAGTGCTTTTCTCACTTGAAAAAAATTATCATTATGCTCAAAAATGTATGCTTCATAAATAAAAATTTAAAAAATACTAGAACTACAACTACACTACATTATACTCTTGTTTACAGCACGTAACAATCCGTGCATCTTTCTCTTGCTTTCACACTTACCTGGAGCCAGAATCGTTTATTGAAATCATGGCAACCTCTGCTTGCGGCTATTTTTTAACTGGCAACCATGGACTATCGTAATCAGTAAACATAAAACTTCAATTTTGTATTACAATTAAAAAAAAAACAGGTGACTGTAAATAATTAACAATAATATACCTGTTTACACCTGGCAACCCTAACGTTGCGGCTGACTGAGAGCTGGCAACCATTATTTTTTCAATTCTTGACATCATTTTCTTTAAAATGACGTAAAATTGATTAAAAAAACATGTAGTCGCAATTTATATCAGCAAATTAATTATACTAAAATTAATTCCAGGTAATTGCGGCTAATTTTTTTATAGGCAACCTATCGCTAATACATTGCATACTCCCTTAACATTCATTTAAAATTAGTTTTATCAAAAAAAACAGATACCTACGGAATCGAGCGGTGGGATCTCAGGCTATTAGTAAATCTATAAGTACAATATACTTTTTAAATGCATGCATAAGACGTTTCACGATTCAGTTTTTATTTTCTGACTGCTACATACATTAACACTTCCTGTGAGGCTGCTAAACTAAGTGCCGACACTTATGTGTGAGTCTACATGCGTTTGTGTGAGAGGAAAAATATCTTGCATGTGTGTGTGTGTGCTATATGCAATGGATTAGTCTTATAATAAAAGTTTTTGTAACAGATGTCAGATATTAAACACGGTGCCATATTAATGGCCCGAAGACGCGACCGAGGAAAAATATATAAAAAGTTAGCAAATTAACTTTGTACACAATAATTTGTTGTTCTTGGCTTTTGTGTCTCATTTGGGTTGATTTGTTTGTTTACCCTATTTATAGGGCGATGGCGTACAAGTATATGAGTCAGGCATAAAAGTCTATTTGCAACCACAATTTGTCATTTTCATATGAAACAACTAAATGCGATTAAATCATATAAGAAAAATTACAAGAATGATTCAATTCGAAAATTGAAATTAATAATGTTACATAAATATTCCTATTGTACTACAGCACTAAATTATAATTCTTAGAATTTCTACATAGCTATATTATTTTAATCCTAACCTATTACATGCAAGATACTGATTGAATTTTCTTAAAGATTATAGTTTCTATTGTTCAAATAACAAAAAAAATATGCAAGCTAATTAGAATATCTACTTGTAGCGTTATTAGCTAAGTAAATATTTTAATAGTCTATCTATAATATCTATGCGTTTCAAGTCGGCAAAGATCCTTTCCACAAATAAGGGTAAGAGAGAAATGGGTCACATTCTAGTACGCGGATCGCGGATAAGTAGACGGTTAGTGGCGAAACTACTGTCAGTTTCTCGAGACATCTGTAAATCTCTTGACCTAGCTTGACAGTCATTAGCTTATCATAGCTTTTATAATATAGGTAATAATGAATAAAGTATGCTACATATACCGAAAAAGTACTTTAGGTGAATTCCTGTTGTTTCGTAAACCCGACCCAAGTTCACTAAAGTATTAATTATATATTTTTATAATATCAGGAATAATCAATTTACAAAATAAAAAAGGTTGAAGTTACATGTTCTAATATAATAAAATTTAGAAAATTTTATGTTAAATTTACTAAAGAGTTTAGTTTAAGAGTATGTTGATGGTGTGCATCGGTTCTACCTTAGTAAATATTAATTAATAAATCTGTTAGTTACACAAAACAGTGTTACAAATATCTCAAACATTTTAAGTTTCCGTGTGTTAGTCGGAAATCAACCCGTGAGTTTATTAAAACTTTTGTAAACTCAATTAAAGTATATTTTCAGTGTACATAACGCTATGAGAACGTGATGGGACGAGAACCCAACGAGCACAGAGGCTAGGTCGAGGGACTTTTATCCGATCTATAAATTCCTTGAGCTATCTTATGAAACACAATTATCTTGAGATAATTATCTAGAGATGTTTATATGTACGTACACCGCTATGCTTGGCGCTCCGCCCTCTCTGACTACCCCGTTAGGAATACAGCGTAATGATAAGTATGTAGGTATCTAGAGATAGTCAGTAGCATTGGCTTAACATACTTTCTATAATATGGATATGCTTTCGGAGAATAAAGGTTTTTACATACGTAAAAACGTAACGATGTGGACTGGACAGGAACCCAACCAGGAATATAAGGTTGTATCAAATATATCTATGAATCCCTTGACCTAGTTTAATAAATACTATTATCTAGAGACAACTAGAACCATTTGCTCAAATTCTTTTTATAATATGCGCGAGAAGAACAGTGCTACATAATATGTATAATATGTGAGAACATGGACGGTATGGCGACACACCTAACGAAAAAGTCAGAAATTGATTTTATATATATACTTATATATGCATTTATGTATGCTTATATTGATATATATTAGGTTTATATAGACTTATTACTCTTATTAGTGTTACATAAGAGTACTTTGCTTTACTTAAACTCGGTGATAGTACCAATTATTCAGAAACTACAATGAGTCAAAGAAAAATGTTTCACAAGTTATAATATACATATTATATTATCTCAACTCTGATAAGGTCACAGTTAATAAACGTTTACAAATCTGGGGCTACGGTTCACGGTTTGCGTGGTGTTATAGCACGTAAGTAAATAGAGTTGGTCGCAAAGTGAATTAATTTCGTCTGGAAATCGATCCCTATTATTCCCCAGTACGTGTATGACATCGGTTAATTACTTATGTAAACGTTATGTCTATTGTGTGAAGACGTTAGAGTGGTAATGATGTCACGTCATGGTTAGGATAGACTTTCAATATTATTTAGTAGACTATTTTTTGATGTTATTTATAACAAATGATTTAATAGGTTTTTATATACGTCTTATCCACTGTACCCTTTTATATTTACGTATATTGTTAACATGGAATGACGATTCATTGACAAATGTAAAGTATATCAGCATAAAAAGGAATTGGAAGAATTAACAAAAACGTTTGTAATGCTCAATTACTAATAAAAAACCAAAATGTACAATATAATAACTCCTACACCACAAACCCTCGGAGCAACAGATGCCGTTAAACGGGCAACCATTCTCGAAGCTGTAATTTATACAAAATTATGTCACCATCCGCTTCCTGACTAACGTTAGTATTAAACAACCCTTTTGTATCTGAAGTTAAACATTTATTCAAATTCTGGAATTAACCCCAGAATACGCAATAACGAGAAATCATTAAAATGATTTAAACTATGTAATATAGGTATTTAAAAGTAAATACATACAAAACATACGTATAAACATACATATCTTCATGCTGTATTCGTAACGGGGTTCTCAAAGAGGACGGAGCGCCAAACTTCGTGGTCCTCACATACTTCTTTCGCCTCCTCAAATCTCATCGATCTCCTAGACTCATACATTTTCACCTAGGTTTGCGTGTGCTTTTAACATTTCCGTTAGCTAACGCTCTAACTATTTGATCGTCGTATGTTAGCCTTGGCCTTCTTCAGTTTCTGCTACCACTCATTTTCTTACTGTAGATTTTCTTCGCAGTCTTTCATCATTTATTCCTTCTATATGCCCGAACGGACAACATAAGTTTTTAAAAAGCTCCTGTTATAAAAATCTACTGTTAACCAAATATAAAAGAAAAACAATGAATGAAATAATTATGATTGCTTTTTTATTAATTGTGGACATAATCACAAAACGGATAAGATCATGTGCGGAGTCCGTACGGATCGCTTTCACTATCTTTCTCGTTAATCCTGCAGCCAAATATCAGTGCGTGCAACGTTGTGTGCCGGTGTGGAGGGTTTGGATAGCCGGTGAAAGTTCTGTCACAAGAGGCGTAATATCGTAGTCCTCAGGGTTCTCAACGCATTTACCATCTGAAGTGTTTTCTTATAGCCTTAAGGTGACGTACTGATCTAAAGTGATCCAGAGTGAATCTAAATTACAGCTTCTACGCCCATACATTCTCCGTACAAACGTGCGGGCGCTCATGAAAAAACAGTTATTTTCGTTTATAATAAAAACTATAATTAATTTTTAAAAATCCACACTGGCATTTTGAAGAGTGAGTTTAGATTAATCTACGCAAAAAATTGAGAGGCATAAATCGATCCCGTTAGTTTGAAAATTGTAAATCTCTGTTTTAAAGGAGTTTTCGATATTTTTTTTCTGGTAAAAAAGTTAGCCAATCGTGTAGTGCAACTAGCAAAATGAAGTCAATGAAATGAAGAATCAGGTTACCAAATATCACTTTCATACGTTTTGTAGTCACTTACATAAATTGAGATCACTACCGTCAAAATTTCCAATTCCAAACTGTAATCAAAACTCTGCAATATGTAACATCATGTTGACAACTGATATATGACTTAGTTTATTGGCTGTTTTTAATAAAAGCTTTTCTGAACTCATATTAATTTTGATTTCCAGTAACATACTTTGTGATAAGTAACTACATATGCCTGAGCGAAATACTTTAAATTTAAAAAACCTAAAGGTGTTTAAGTTTATGTTACTGAACTCGTATTAAATTTGATTTACAGTAGAAAATAATACTTAATACTTGTGTTTAGTGGTTACATATGTTTAAGTAGCTATTTGTGATGATTCGAGGTGCGCTCGTTAAATTCGTCAATTCACGTAAACTAGAGCGTTATTATTTAATGAGAATAATGACTTTTAGTTTCACGCTATACGCTCTTAAAATATACGATACGATAGTAAACACATATTTTAGTTACTTCTACATGTTTCTAAGTCAAATAAGAACATGGTTGAATACACAAATACCTAAATTAAAAATAAATACAATTAAGAATTTGAAAATCTCGGATACAAAACAATAATTGAATTTCCACCAAAAATAGCTAAGATCCTTCTCTAAAAGTGCGCTATACAAAACTACATTCAGTAAATTTGAATGCAGTTTTTTCCTCGAAAATGAGATGTGTGGAAATGATGTGTGAAGTTAAATGACATGTTCGAAATGTCACAGACAAACACACATACGCTAGCGTTTTTATTACTCCTCTCTGCTACTGGAAATTAATAGTGATTTTTAAACCATAGTACAATATGCGTATGTGTCAATGTACTGCAGTAGTTTATTACAAATAGCAATGAAATTTGTAGAGCAGTGGTTACGAGAGTCAAATGCTATGCGGAAGAACTTGATCAACGGTTTTTTTTAATTAATGAAGTATCTCAGATCTAGATGTTTCCTAATTCGATGACGAGCTGCCACATTGAATGACTAAAAATACACCAGTTAGCTATTCCTAATTATCTAACAGTAGTTTCGAATACCTTTGTTTAAAACTTTGCGGTTGCGCCTTTGGGGCAAATGTAAAATTATTTCTTAATACAACATCAGAACTTTGTGTTTTTTTAGGTTATTTAAGGTTACATATTCAAGGGTATTTTTCTATTCTTTTTCAGTTTTCATTAAAATATAATTAAAGGCGGTTAGGTGTAAAAGCTGGTGAGGTAATGACATTTTAATTGTCGCGGTGATTACTGGGCGTTGACGGTGCGGCGACGTCGCGTAGTCTCATCCTGTTATTATGAATAATTGCATTACGCTTCGTTACGGAAGAAAAAGAGCAAATGGGTTTAATTGACACGTTGCTTTCTTTGTTCGCACCTAACATGTGTTAGTTTCACACGAAGGACACGCTGGTTTCGTTATAGATTCGTTACGTGTTAAACACGTCATTCATTGTTAGTCGCGTCGTTCTTGACGGTCGACGTTCTTGATATCTTCGCAAACAGTTTTTTGGAAGTTTATGCATTTATTTGTATGTATATAATGGTTACGTTAGCAAAAAGTAAATATTAAAAAATAGACCATTTAAATTTTTTCCAAATCGTTCGGATGTTGGCTCAGTGTACGTTCTAGATAATATGAGTACTTCTACATTAAATTCTATATTAAAACAGTGACTGTAGCGATAGTTTCTTAGAAATCCACGCAGATAAAATCACAAGCAAAAGCTATTTTCTACATAAAATTAATATGAAAGTAAGTATTAGAGTGAAAGTTGTCACACCGTAATTACTATTCATATAAAATCATTGCAAAATAATTATATTAAAACCAAACAAAATAATATCCCACGTACAAAATAAACGGAACACTTCGTAATTCCATTGTGAGCAAAAAAGAAATTTAATCATGAGAAACAATAATAACGACTTCTAAGAAATTAGACTGAGTGTAAGTACAGGAGCCACGCAACTTAAGCTTAGTTGTTGCTTTTTGAATACTATTGAAATTATTTTTTATAGAAATATGAACTCATGGCATCTTAAATAAAGTTTTATTTTGTTTGATTCGCTTTGATGATTTCACTATTGTTAAGGCTGTATGACTATCAATTATGTCCATAGTGTATGAGAGAGAGCATTGTGATCGGACAGTAGCTCTCATTGGGTCAGTTCGGCGGAGGATTGAAAATTAAAGAACTGATATAATTTAAGACTTCGCTAGTGACGCGAATATAAATATAAATGTATTTTATATAATTATTCTATTCCATTACATTAGGTACGTTTTTTTAATTTTAAAATCTTTATTAATGATGTATTCCGATTAGAATTGAATAATAGCAATTAACAATGATTACTTAATTGTGTAGGTATTTATAATCTTGATTGATGACACTTATGTAAAGTAACTGATTTCATGATTGCACTTAAATACTGTCAATAAAATATATTACATTATAATTTTACTTAATGTAATGTCTAAATGTAAGAAAATAAAGCACATGAATATTTAAAAACAGTGCTTATCAAATGATATATCATAACAAATATCAAAAATGTAAAAATTACGATAAGTTTAAGCACGGTCACATCACTACAGATCGACATTAACACGTCACTCGTAGAGATGATAATAGCCCAGGAGCCGTGCCCCAGTTAATTGCTTTAATAACTTCCTGTGTCAAAATAACAAAAGAGCGACGTGGTATTAACAAAACGAGTAATGATGCTAGCGTGGTATAGCCAGCTCCTGGACTATGACTGTTCAAATTATGATATGATATATTTTTGAATCTAGTTATTAATAAAAACAAGATTGAAGAGGAGAAGACATTATTACAATAACGTTTCAATATTTTTCTTTAGCATATAATATTTATTCAAAACATTGAAAAGATACAGCTATATTCTATTAAAATGGTTATTATGTTATCGAGTTAAATATATGTAGTAAAAATGTATGTATTTCCTTATACAATTTCTTCGGAACAAGTATGAGGATATAAATACAGGGAGACGTAGATTGTGTGTACCTATTATATTACAATAGAGTTGAATTTTGTTGTCCTCGATACACCGATCATGCCGTTGGTAACGTAATGTTCAAGTCGTCTAGTATGAACAAACCCGGCTACAATTAAATTGGAATCATTACTGTGTCTGCCTACTTACCGACCAACAAATAATAAATAATTGCGTTCTAAATAAATACATATTTATGTAAGTATCAACGCTGATACAGTGAATGGCTAAATGTGTTTTTCTTACAAAATTCTTTTCAGAATAATGCAAAATGTTCATGACAGTTTTTCACTAATTTCTTAGTATTAACAATTCATAACATTTCGAAATAATGTATTTTAGTCATACTTAGTTTACTTACTACTTTACTTAGTTTACTTAATACTTTGAGATGTTTTTTTTCATTATCCCAGGATGTTTATACATATATGGATGAGATTTCATGTATGAACGATGTAAAAATGAAGAAAGGAATGACCAAATGGGCATGGTTCGGGCACATACAATGAATGATAAAAGACTGACGAAGAAAACTTACAGAAAGAAAGTGAGTGATAGCAGAAGCCGAGAAAGACAAAGACTGACTTATGAAGATCTAAAACCCAGAGACTTAGCTGATGGAATGTGTGAAGAGATTGATGAGATTCGAAGAGGCGAAAGAAGTACGTAAGGATCGCGACGCTTGGCGCTCCGTCCTCTCTGACAACCCTGTTAAAGGATACAGCGTGATGATATGTGGGTGGAATGTATGTATGTATTCTATTCTGTTTTCACCACATTTTCATACATTGTCGTGCACAGAGGGTTTCGTACGAATGTTATAAAGTAGGGATTTTCTCGACTTCATTTCTGGAGACCTATAAGATCTAAGATTTTTATTCTAACTTGTCTGTAAACTTTAGGTAAAGCTTTACATTCTAAAATTTTTAGAATTATAGGGTTTGCGGTTCTGAAGATAAGGAGGGAGAATGATTAAATCGAGTTCGAGTGCCTCATTTGGCCTTACTTTTATCCCAATATGAATATTGTAAAATATTAACTAGCATAAAACATTAAGTAGGCTGAGAAGAAGTATCACTACGCATAATTTTATGTTTGTAAGTTATATAGTTTCTGAGAAAATCGTGTGGGACAGACGGAATGATGGATGGACGCATGAATGAGCTTACAAGGGTTCTGTTTTTCAGATTGTATAGAAATGTACAGATTTTGCGTAATTTATACTTAACGTGTGTGGTTATTGTGTTATTCGTAAAGACTTCTACACAAACAGGTAGACGTGCCCTAATGACCAAATTGTGAAGCGTTAAATAGGAGCTAATGAGCACCAGCCCGCTCACTTCACATCAAAACGCTGTTACCATTGTACGTCACGCCGGCTTACAAAAAGTGTTATTTAAAATTAAAAAAGCTATTAAGTATGTACACGTGTTTTAATTTACAACGACGCACTAATTTATTTCGTAATTATACGCAATTTAGAGGTATATATAAATTCTCTCTTTTATTTATTTTTGTAAATATTAATTTCACTCTTATGATATCACTAAATAATATACGCCTGAGTATCTAACTCGTCTAAGGTGATCTTCGCTCTTTAGCAGCATAATACTTGACGATTGACCAAGCGCATATTGCGTTACTAACAAATCTTTGAAGCCTGAAAATAGGCCTCTCCTTCACGTATGAGTTTTATCTCATTCTATTGTTGAATGGTATCAATGTTAATGTACTGTTTTTTTACCATACCAAGATCATAAAATACACATTTGCCAATACATAATAGAAAGGGATGAGAATACATATCTTAACATGACATAATATTTACAAACTTAAAACTGTATATAATCTTAAATGATAGACTTCCTCAAAGTTGCCGTTTAGAAAGCTATTATTGCTTAGGGTGCCTAGTAGATTTTTGAACTTTACAAGTGAAAAATAATATAAATTTTTTTATGAACATATGTGAGATAGACTCTTTTGAACGGGATGGTAGAGTTGCAGTATGTTATGCTTGAAAGGGTGGTTTGATTAACATAGGCTCTCAAAGCGAGAAAGGCTATAGGGCCACATCTACGCAATATATATTAGTAGTAAATCTGTGCGATAAAAACAATATGTAACTATGGTTACTAGTCAATAGTAGAGTGAGATAAAACTCATGCGGGAAAAACCTTAAGGTCGTATTTGTTAGTAACGCAATATCCAGTACGATTCTAAGATTAACGCAATATTCAGTACGATTATAAGTTTCTTACGAGCGCCGAAAATCGAGAAAATTGTGTCCTCGGTGGCCGTTATTCTTTTACTCTCGCTATCTTTATATATGTCGGTGCAAATATTAAAAGGCACTCATTAAATTTACACTAACGCAAAGCGTGCCTTCCGGTTTGGATGGAACGCGCGCTAACGGAACTTCGGGGCTGGCGCTGGCAGTGCGTGATACTACAGCGTCCGGTGCACTAGCATTTCTCCGACGGATGGTTTGCCATTATTAAGTTTCCTGTTACCTACCTAATTGTTGTTACTAAGAGTGTGCTGTCTTTTGCACATTAACTTTGTCACAACGTTTGCCTCCTGTAGAGCAGGTACCTAAATATTTCTCATAGCTGAGTCGCAACAGCACCAATTACTGTATAAAAATATTCGTTTCTCGGAGCAGGGCGTGCCAAACTTCAGTTTGGTAATTCGTATTAAAAATATTGAATACAAACGAAACATATTTTATAATGCTTATTCTACAGATATATTAGTCGCGTTTCTCAGACTAGTACTTAATTGTGTTATAATTGTATGTATATTTGAAGTTATAGCACAATGTCGGGACCCTTTACTTTTGCACGTGTGCCGACCTTGGTCTGTAGAGTTGATGAAAACCCTTAATTAATTCCTCTTGGTACTTACACACTAAACAACGTGAGATCACACGTGTTGAGAACAAAATAATACCGGTTTTAATACCTTGTGGCTCCTTAATTTTCGCTTAGTATAAGAAAGGAGTTGATTGAAGAATTGATATAAAGTCGCGTAAGAAGAATAATGCCTAATAACCCACAATTGTAATTATCGATTCTTATTTTTTCCAAACCAACACTGAACATTGATCGTTGTTGTTTGATTTCTCTGTTAATAATCTACTATTATAGACCGATTAGATTTACGTGTGTCAATATTATAAGTCTTTAATTAAAGACATGACAAAATGTTTGACAGTCACGATAACACGATGGTATGGTATGGATGGCATTTCTATTCCAACTCGAGGGTCCCGAATTCAATATTCGGGCAGAACAATTTAAGGAACAAACTCTTTTTAAATGTCTAATAGTGTTTAAAATTTTACGGGTGGTAGAACCTTATGCTGAGCCCGTTCGGATCCTACCATCATCTTCAACATAGTCATTAGACAGTAGTGCGCTTGTACTATTGCGTTTCGTTATGGAGGGTAAGACCGGCGACTGGCACAAGACTCACAGTATCGTAGTCCTCAGGGTTACTATGCTATGTCTATAGGCCCCTGTCCAGTAACCATCTATTAAACCGTTTGCTCAATTGTGTTGCCGTGGTTTAAAAAAGTTCCTCGTTTCTAGGTGGTCCTTAAAGTTGTTGTGCCATAACTAAATTATAAACCTAGTATGTGTGATCGCTATTTGATGTAGTTCTTTGGAACACCTATTCATTTATTATTATAATAATAGCAGTCTAACTTTCTATTCTTCAGAATCATTGTCATCATTTTATAAGATTTACGATATCTTACATTTTGTTTTAGATGACAAAGAAAGATATAGAATGTGCTATCTGATTTTAACTTTCCATGCTATACGTAAAAGTTAAAAGGACAGGACTTCAAAGGAACTTCTATAGGCAATTAACTAACTACTACTTACCTGTCCGGTTTAGTTTTACCTCATGTAAGCCCAAATGCCGACTGCCAAAATTAGTGAGTAGTGGTGGACTTCGTTATGATATTTTCATTATATCCATACATACATATCTTCGCGCCGTATCCCTAACGGGGTAGTCAGAGAGGACGACGGAGCACCAAGCTCCGCGCTCCTTACATACTTTTCTCGGTGGTCCTTACATACTTTTTTGCTTCTCGAATCTCATCATTCTCCTCATGTATTTTCGCCTAGGTAAGCGGGTGCTTTTGACATTTCTGTCAGCCAAGACTCTGGCTATTTGATCTTCGTAAGTCAGTCTTGGTCTTCCTTGGCTTCTGCTACCAATCCCTCATTATATCCTATTCCTACTAATATTATAAATGTGAAAGTTTGTGAGGATGGATGTATGGATGTATGGATTTTTGTTACTTTTTCACGCAAAAACTTCGAACGGATTTTGATGAAACTTTACAAAAATATTTAGATATATATGGATTAATTCTAAAATATAGCTTATTACTAAAATTATGTGGGTCTCGATCACCTTTTTTTTGATCTCACTGCTGTCCCTGAAAAAATACTCTGAAAACAATCTACGTATTCATTTCATACATTTTATCATAAAGCTAATATCTGTCCCATCAATACATTAAAGACGTTATTAAATTAACTTTTAACGACATTTCGATATTTTTTCTTATTTTAGTGGTTGTCCAAAAGATAAATCACTTTCAGTCTTCCGAGAGACAATTTCACTATTCAATGAGGTTTTTGTCGAACTTATAATAATTCCAGTTATTTAAGTTAATTAATTAATTTAAAAATATAATACACATACATACATAGTGCATATCCTCACGCTGTATCCCTAACTGGGTAGTCAGAGCGGATGGAGCGCCAAGTATCTTTCGCCTCCTAAAATCCCATTATTCTTTTAATGCACTTTCGCCTAGGTATGCGAGTGCTTTTTACATTTCCGTTAGCTAATACTGGCTATTTGATCTTCGTAAGTTAGTTTTGGTTTTAAAATGTAATCGTGAATAAAATACATGTAGTGAAGTTACAAGTATTACAAGTATTTCCATTAAAAAAATGTG
Source organism: Zeuzera pyrina (assembly GCA_907165235.1). Classification (NCBI taxonomy): domain Eukaryota; kingdom Metazoa; phylum Arthropoda; class Insecta; order Lepidoptera; family Cossidae; genus Zeuzera; species Zeuzera pyrina. Next base: position 9,899,417 of record OU015629.1, read on the forward strand.
AAATGACAATGGCAGATTTATTACGAGACATTGACTGTGAAATTACAAAAAGCATAACAAGTATTTACGTAAGTGCTAATTGTATACGATACAAAACATGTACGGATGCTATCTACTCAAGTTTTATTATAACTTAACAGACACTTAACGCCAATTATCTTTTACTAACTTATTATTTTCTACGTAAAAATTAAGTGAGCATTCGATTTTGCGACTTAGTGCAACGGCCATAAGGTTGTCACTTTGTTCAGTATTATAGTCACGACCGGTAAAATAGTCTTTGTAAAAATTTACTAGAAGAAAAGGGGAAGGTATATTTCTTGATAAATTACAATAGAATTTAAATGTTTCCCTACTAGTAATGCATTTATAATTTGTTTGTTTATTATCTGTTTTGCATTTTATTGTATTAAATTGGAGATATTTATATTTTGAATAGTTTTTTGTATGCCACGCGCCCTTTCTGGTTTAGATATATATCGTTAATGGTATAATTTAACAACAGCCGAATTATCAGTAATACGTCTTGATAAGTTTCTAAAAAGCAATAAATGTGTTTAGAAATAAAATAAGCTTATAAATATAAAAATAGGGTACAAAAGTCATTATGATGCAGTTTTTTAATTTCGAATTTTTCTATGTGCCTCTGTAGAAGAAATTTTATTCTAAATATGTAATTGTAAAGAAATTACATGAAAATTACGAGAAGCATAAGCTTTTCCATCGGAATATATCTAACCGAAAATTATAATAAACAATTTACTTCTCTTAGCAAAAATCTCATAATCTATTTTATTTCTTCGCGTTTAAGATGTTAAGTAAATTTCAGAATAGGTTAACAATATAGTATTACAGTGTACTATCGTCATATTGAAACACAAAACGCTATTTAAAAATCTCTGAACCCATTATTTAAAAAAAATTACATGTTGCTGTGAAATTTAAATAATGGGTAAAATCAGTATGTAATTGAAGTATTTACATGCAACATCCACAGCAAATATCGTTAGCAATCAATAAAACCACATCGTTTTAGCAGTTAAGTTACAAAAAGGTGGAAACGAACCATTTATTAAAATTTATAAGTACTGTAGACTCGTCCAACCTCTCGGAAGGTTTAATTGAGGCTTTACATCGAGTACAAAACGGTTAATTGTACCTTGAAGTGCTTATTGTAAGACTTTGTTGTTACAACGATGTAAAATAGGTCCTAGAAGAGACTGAAACATTTTAATTGATATTTTAGATTTTTGTACGTTTTATCGACTTTTTTTATTAATCTGGTAATATTGCTGAATTTATAACATAGTCGAGATTTTAGAAACTACTTTTTGGTACATTGAAGTAATATCTAGTCACTAGATGAGGCCGAAATATAATCATTGATAATTTCTAAGATTTTTCTGTTTTTTTTTTGTACTTCTTACTCGGTTTGGTAATCTAGCTGAGCTAATAATTAACTGTCTACCTCTATAGCGGTTAACTAAAAATTCACTATTTATTCGTTATTTAGATCAAATTAAACTGAAGCTCTGAAATTATCTTGTTTAAAGAAAATATGGTTTATAGTTATAATAAGAGGGCATTTGACTTTTAAGTCTCTATGTGTAAGGAGATAAGCGTAATTGAACTTTATTGCTGTGGAAATGGTTCTACTTGATTCGTGCAAGTTCTTGCCTGGAGGTGAATTTGTGTGTGAGACCACAACAGACATTACGTTCGTGTAAACGACTGGTGCACAATTAACTTAGTAATTTAATAAATAAATTCGTTTTTTGTGATTATCGACACGAAAAATTACGTAGTAATTATTGAATTATCTCAAGTATTGTTACATTTGAAGACACGATAGAAATGTGGTTAATAGGTCACTGTTTTTTTATTCTCAGTTGGGTATATTGTGAAAATTTTCGAATGTTATCACGCTACAATTTTAGTTTTCTATAGATTAGACATTTGGAAGTTGATACCATACATTTGCATACCTTTTAATACTATATTCTGGACAAAGTAGGTAGACAGAGATGATGAAGCATCTACTACAGCCATTCCCAAAGTGGGCGATAACGCCCCCTTGTGGGCGCTGCAGGCCTAAACGGTGGCGGTAAGAGACCCAGAAAAAAAATGGGGGCGTTGTGTAGAGGCCTGGGGGGTGATTTGTAATTTCATTTAGCTAGGAGGCATCTTAGACAACGACTGCATTAGCTCTCGACTCAGTAGACAAAATAAGTTTGGGAACCAGTGACCTACTATTATCGTCCTTACTTCTTTCCTCAAGCGAAATCATACTTCTCACACATTTTTTTACACCTACTGATACCACAAATGCCCAAACGCACAAATGTAAATTCTAACACATTAGGGATTTAATAGTATCTATCTATTTGTACCGAATTTCAAGTAGGTAGATCTAACCAAAAGAAATGTTTCCTCATAAAATTTACAGACCCCGCTTCACTTCTATTACCCAAAGGTTGCCTGGAAGCAATTGACGTTCAGCAATAAGGCCGCTTTTTTATTTTATATATTATTGCTTTTATTCTTTTTTTTGTGTAGTTATAGCGCAATACAAATATTTTGTATTGTATGGCATTGCAAAGATCATGTTTAGGAATAATAGGCAAATAGATAACTTCGAAACACATAATAAAGCAGTAGAAACCGTGTGTCTGGTATCTACATTTAATGAATTTATTTCGAGTGTCGGCGATAAAAAAAGAGTAACAGAACACAAAAAAAAAAACATTTTTTTAAATTTTTAACTGTCTGTTTAAATGTACAAGCTAATCCCCGAAACTTCTAAACGTATTTTCGTGCGGTTTTCACAGATAGTATAAGCTCAGCTTGGAGCAACATTTAGGTTTTGTTTCATTGAATTGGATGACAGTTAAAACAGTTATCGTCATTTAAAAATAATTTTAAATTCGCCGCTCGCCTGTTACACGTTCAAGGACACAACAAAGTTGCTTAATAAAACCGATTTTCACGCGGACGAAGTTGTGGGCATCAGTCTGTTGATAAATAAAAATGTACGTTAAAGATAACGGAAAAAGATTTTAATATAGAAAAATGAAATATTGACATGCAGTGCAATGCAATTGCATCGTATAGTATTGTATTGTATCACTATGTACTATCGCGGAAAGTAATTGTTTAGCAGTTTAAAAAACCTTTGAATTTGCCTTGCAATCGACTGTTTTATCGACTCGACAAAGACATCAAATTGAAGTTTCTATTGGTGTTTTTGTCATTTCTAAATTCAAAATTGAAAGATAAACGTACGTGATACCAATCGGTGATCTTCGTATTCCGAACTAACACGAATGACGAGAATAGAAGAGCGACATGTGCCGAAGTAAATAAAAATTAACTGCAATTTAGGGATGCGTAGTCAAATTTGGAACCCTTATGATTTGGTCTTAGGTCACGAATAAAATGTTTAAGTCACTTCATAATTTGTGATAATTGTTTTAAGTTAATTGGATGGAATAGACAAATATTAAGAAAAAATTACTAGATGGTCGGGATACCGATAGCCAACTAAGATATTCTAAACAAATGCAATTGACGAGAAATTGAGTTGTTAGCTGGTGCGATTATTTTATGACGGATTATGTCATTTAGAATCGATTTATGATTCGATAATAAATAAAATTAATACAGCGTTATAATAAAATGATGGTAGCATTGTTAAACTGGGTGTATCCTACTATTCTACAAATGGGAAGAAAGAAGTCCAATCCGATTAGGATTTATAGTAGCAATGATTCACATAAACAACGAGGAGTCATGGTTCAACAACTCAAAAAAATCAGAGAATATCTTTACATAGTTAATTCGAATTATTATTTTTCGCGAACTAGATCAAAACTAATTCTAACTATATATTATAAACTCGAACGTTTGTGTGTCCTTCTTTCACATCCTTTCACTGTGAGAAAGTAAGTGATTCGCAAGGGAAACTCGAGTTATGCGGATGAAGTCGCGGGCGGTCGCTACTTAATAATGAACTGAAGTTAGAAATAACATAACATAACATAACTTCACGCTGTATCCCCAACGGGGTAGTCTGAGAGGACGGAGCGCCAGGAGTCGCGGTCCTTACACACCTCTTTCGCTTCCTCAAATCTCATTCTCCTCACACATTTTCGCCAAGTTAGAAATAAGTTATTCAAAATCCCTAATACACGAAACCATACACTTATAAATAGTCCGCACCGACCTACCGACATACATTCGACTTTTACTCATCGAGGACTTAAAATTCAATACTAAAATTGGAAAAAGTTTTTACTGCAAATTTTAAATTTAAATAGATAAAGGTAGAGGAACCAAGAAAATCAAATTAGCATATTATATTCTTTTTAAAGGAAAATTCTTTTGGGGATACAGCGTGAAGATATGTTATGTTATGTTAAAGGAAACCGCGACACAAAAAAGCACGACATGTCAGTCACATGTCTTTGTAAAAATTTAAGGAAAAATAATTTATTTGTTTCATTTCATTTACTTTATTTTTTAGCGCAATACAGTAAGCTTATGGGTCAGAGGGTATACGGAAGAAGACGACGTGCTAGACCATCGTCAAAGAAATCGTGGCATTGCGGCGTTATCAAATGAACAACGCTTGGAAATGTTACGAGATTACGAAATAGATGGATTTATACCAATTAAATATTTTGCGGAGCGTTTCGATGTGCATATTAAGACTATAAGAAATCGCTTGCATTCATTGAATTTACACCACATATATCCTGCTTACAAAATAGATCTAATTGAAGCTCATAAAATTGTACGTGTTAATTTTGTATGGCAATATTTTAATTTTGATTGGTCGTCTACAATGTTTTCGGATGAAAAAACGTTTAAAACAAGTGATCACGGTCGACTAAATCTATGGGAGTATAACCATACACGTTACTAAGAAAAGAACGTTATACGAAAAAGAGAGTCGGACCGTATCCCGTGTAATTTGTGGGGCTGGATCACTTTCGATGGATTGGGAGAACTCGTTGAACTACCTCTTAGATCAAATGCTGTCAATTATGTCAACATGTTGGAGAAGAGTATGCTGCCCACTTTGCAAGCTGTGTATCCACAGCAAGAAATGCCGAGGGTGTTCTACGTGCACGATAGCAGTAGAACAACTGCAAGGATAACCAATGCCTGGTTCCTCCAACTTTCTTATATTACGGTGATTCCATGGCCAGCTAAATCACCTGTTCTTAACCCGTGAGTGGGTTGACGTTTGTTGTTTCTAATCTGCCATCAGTTGTGTGTTCGCTACTCTCGGGAGTTCGTTTACATAGTAGTGTGAGGTTTTATGGTAAAATGAACTTAGTCGACGTTTTTCCCACTTTTCGGGTAAACGTGCCCTGCCTGTAGTCCGATACGTGAAGTTTGATATTCTTTTGACAGCCGAGTTGGGGTGTTCTTTTTCGAGCTCAGCCTTTTGGAGTTTTTTTGGAAGTCAAATTGATAACAGTTGTACTTGAGTTTGATGTCCTAAGTATGTAATGTTGACCTCGGAGTTGAAGACGGGCTCTATAAATTCCTGGTTCGGCCCATTTTCCTCTCAAGGTACGTAATATGATATTGTCCAATTGACCTCTCACTCCCGTACAAACTTCATATTTCATACTTGTCGTGCCGTTTCAGATAATTGGTGGTGTGGTGGCTATGTTTTATTAGAGGTTTTTACGTAGCAACGTGCCCCGGAGTTGACATTGGACCGCCGTGGAGTCCAAACTTGATCCATTGTCCTCAAATAGGTACAAGGTGTACAAAATTCTTACCAAACCATATTTAAAAAAAAATATTGAGCAGTGCCTACGAGTGTTTTGAGAGGGTTGTTGTTGCAAAATCTCGCCGTGTTCTCATGCTAATTTAGTTGCATGGTGTATTCCATGAGGCTCCGTGTATGGTGTTTCATGTACGGATGTTCCGTGCACGGGTGTTCCCTGCACTGGTGTTCCATGTACGGGAGTTCCATATACGGGTGTTGCATGTACGGGTGTTCCATGTACGGGTGTTCCGTGTGCTGGTGTTTCCGATACGGGTGTTTCTGGTACGGGCTTTTCGTGCACGGGCCCTTCCTGTGAGGGCTGTTGGAGTGAGATAGGTGTGTGGCGAGGATCCCGCTACTGCTTCCCCCTTCTCGTTCAGCTGCGGTTTCCCGGAGACTGGCTCGAATAATTTTCGGCAAGCGATTAACTGAACACTAAATTGATACCTTTTGTAAGCGTATAGCGTATATTTCGGTCTGGCAGCCGTTGCTGCCAGTAGCGTTCTTTCTTTATATTAATGTAGTTTCAAGTATTGAAGGATAGAACAAACATTTGAGTCTAGCCGGCATGTTGTGTGTTGTGTTTTTTTAAACCCATTGATTGTTTAGTTACAATTTAAGTTAATTTGTCAATTTAAATATGATTATGTACTTAGGAAAATATAAGAATTGCAAACTGTTATCTATCTGATTTACATTAAACTACAAAAGAAAATTCGGGCAGGTAACTCCAATACAATAATCTATTTATTCACCCCCCCCCCGTAACAACGTGCGCAACAAAGAATTTATCTATCTATCTAACATTTTGCTTATTGAACATTTGGCGTATATTGCCGTGCAAAATTAACACGTATTTCTGTAGCTTCAGTTAAATCTAGGAAGCAGGATGTCTGTGATGTAACTTAAATGAACACGTAAAAATATATTGGATATTCCGCTGCTGCAAATGAAAAAGAATTAAACTTTTTGCGTTTTGAATGTTTTGCGTATTCGTTGGAATACACGCATTTATTTTCTCTTCAGGAACTTATTTAAAATAAGAGTTTCGCTTCGATGAGCTTCGCATTATTATCGAGAGTAGTTTCTAATTTGGTTGATGAAGTTGTTTTTATTTTTTTACCCTTTTATTTTTGTGATATTTAAATAAATGATCGGAAATTTACCAAATTTAATATCTTTAATTTCTTCTTATTTTTCGTTATGTCATGCATGACTTAGAAACAATTATAAAAGTTGCCTTATATATTTATTTTTGCACGCATCAAAAAACATCCGTTCAAGGTTGGACCTTGAAACGAATACAAATTTGAATTTCAAAATTTGAACTGCCATCTCATCTTCTGTAATTCATGTCTTTCTATTCATCGTCAATCGCGTTATCTCGTGATTGTATAATACCACCAATTTAAAGTGACGGCCAACCTACTAAACATTCCCTTTCTGCGATAGTATATCCTATTTTGTTCCGTTTTGTCTTCAATGTAAACAAACGTAGCGACTATGAGATTTATAACATAACTAGAGATGGGCTAGTTCGCAAATGATTAATTCAGTTGTCATTCTTATTAGTTATTAGTAAAACATACATTTTTAGAATTTTTGTCCGTTTGTGTGTTTGTGCCTCATTTGACTGTTATTGAAGTCGGTGCCAAATCAATGTGCAACAACAGAAAGTCTATTAGTTTGGTGGGCGTGGCACCGACTTCAGTAACTGTCAAATTTAATTATATAGGTATGTGTATCGTATTTATAAAGTTATTTTAAATGTACTTGAGTTTTGATTAGTAAAGGATAGTTATTTTATACTTTTCAGTGTTTTTTTGAAGGCGGTTTAATTTTTTTTAATAATTTTTTTTTTATATTATCTAAACGTCTACCTATTCATAACACCTAGTAAAACTGGAACCTACTATTATATCACACGATAAGTGGACACTAGGTTGTTCAATCATTCCATTATTATCCAAAATAAACTTTTCTCACCTATCACTATCTAGCCCTAAATCGCGGAGGCGGTGCCTTAATGACCGCTAATGAGTGTTTTTATTATTTTACAGTAGACAGTAGCGTACTCAGGTTACGTGAACTAGGAGATTATCTGAAAAACATATTGTAAGTTGCATCAATATTATTAGTATATCTTTAACAAGTCACTTTCATATTATAGTGAAATTTTTAAAGCGAGTGTTCTATAATTTTGTTAGATGTACTTCCTTGAATGTGTGTGTATATCAAATCAACAGGTCGCAGAAATATATTTTGATTATAAACAGACTGAAATGATAAGTGGTTGATTAAGTTAACAAGTTATAACCAAGATGTTAAGTAAATGTAATTAATTACTTATTTTGATTTAAAAAATATAACTATCTAGCGACGTTAAAGAAAACGTAAGAATTTTTTTTTTAAATGGAGTTTATTCCCTTTTTTCAAATTTACTATTGGAAATTTAATGTGCTCATTAGGTAACTATTGTATATGTAGGTATTTGTGCTGTTATCAATATATATATATACTGAAATTTTTTTTTCTTTGACCGCGATAAACTTGAAAACTACTGGACCGATCGGCATGGGACCATGACCATTCGACGCGGAATTAGTTGTAGATTTATAGGTTATAGGCTACTTATTTTTTGAACTCCATATACCCTTCACCATTTTTCAAACAAAAATGTACTATTACGTACAAAATTTTCACTTACGCCCAGCGAAGCGGGCGGGAAACGGCTTGTATACGTGTACTCTTATATCAATGGTTCATAAGTATACTGAAAGATAAAATTACTTCAACTGATCGAATAACGTTGTTACTTGTTAGCAACCACTTATCACAAATTCAGATATTATTTCAAAATATAAAAAAGCTATGTCACACAAACATTAAATTGTACATATTTGGGCGTGTTACGAGAGTTAGAATCATTGTATTCTAAAGCGTTAGTTATCCCCTTCAAATTGTACCTGGTGCCGTGCATGTCAACTGTGAAATAATTTTTTACACGGCGCCTCTTTATACCTAGATAAACATCGAAACTCGCTTCGCACCTCCATCTGATAATCGAATTAAGCCTCTCATACCATTTCACGCTGTTTTATTGCTTTTTGTGAAGTTAATTCGAGGTTTTAACTCGTAATTTTGGGTTATCAGTGCATCTGATTGAATTGATCTGGATTTTTGAATAAACTATTATTGCAGCATTTGTACGGAAGTTTCGAAATTTATGCAGAGTTTATTTATTGGTATTATAAAATATTGAGAAGCATAAATGTATAAACAGTAGTCAGAAATTCTTATTAGTGAAGAGTTTTTTTAATTTTAATGTTCATGATATTTCATTTTTAATTTAGATTTGTTTTAAATTGTAAAACAATGGGCAATCTGCTACTTGGCTCCGTTTTGTCACTAAAACCCACTTGCCTTTTGCTTATTGATAGAAGTAGAGTCAATGTGTGAAATTTTGGTTTCCACGAATTCTATAAATTGCATGTTCTTTTTTCAAATCTCATAATTCAATGTTATGAAAAATTGGATTTTTAACAACTTTTACCTATGTTTGTACGAATGCCGAACATAATATTGTTTCTGCTTTACGTTAGGTACACTCAATAAAAAAACGACTCCAGGATACGATCTAGTTATAAAACATCCTGTAGGTACCAGAACGAAACAATCAGCAGTGGCGATCGAAAGATCGGCGAAGTTGATAACCCGCCCCGAACTCAAATAACGCAAGTATTAAACAAAACGTATTATAATGAACGACTCTTTAATTCAGACTGTTTATCTTTTGTGTTATAACGACCGTTGAGTGTTGATGTTTCTTAATAACATGTAATTTTACTTCTTGATTTTCGAATTGTGTTCGACTTCAAGTAATTTAGGGGAACATTTCCATAATATAACGTACCTTTTAATGAGTACAACGTAAAGAGCTGTTGTTTCAAAGAATCGACTGATTATTTTGCTATTAATGAAGCACAACGGATTTGTATCTGTTACAAAAACATGTTCAACATCAGTAGCGATTAAAACGGCATTAAATAAAACGAACCTGATAGATGCGAAAGAAAAATGACAGATATAAGGCGTCGAAAAGCTGCGCGCACGCTCCGCCACTTGCCGAATTCTAAATTTAAATTGTATTTACACTGAGCTATCGGGAGCGCGTAATTAATACAATCTTTGTTAGAGGGTAATTTGCCAGAGCTAATGCCAGCGTGTGTAATCTTCAAAGGAGATTTAGAAACACGCGTTCTATTCTATTTTAGTCGTGTTCTGAAACAGAGAAATATTTACAATCTCTTTGGAACACTTCGGCGCATCCGACGGTCGTTACGCGCGAACGCATCGATTCTGAGTCACTCGAGTTTTGATTGGATCGGGAGGATGAAAATGCATTCATTAATTTTGCACATGTATTTTCGACTTGAAATATTATGCGAGCTGATTTTAACAATCTTCCGGTATACAGAGATAAATCAATTTATTTGCATTAGGCATTATGTAATTTATGAGCATAGTTGAATAAATATTCAAAGAGTTATATGTAATAATATACACGTAACGTAAATAGTACTACAATATTAGGTAGACAATTGTTACAGAATAAAACAGACACATTTAAAGGATGATCTTATTTGCAAATCGAAAACTATTGACTGCAATCTGAACACAACTTGCTTAAATTTACATTGAAACACAATAAATTGGCAACAAACGTTATTACTCAGCCGAAGCTGGTTACGGCTCCTCAATTTGTCACTTTTACTACCATGCCGTGGGCAGCGACGTAGACGTTTAAATCAAAATCACACCAACAACAAGGAACCGTTTCAATATTTATATCTAATAATATTCGGTCCCTGACAGTTTTTTCGTCATTCCTATCGAAGCCCACGCCAGCAGTAATTAAAAACGAAAATAAACAGCGCTTCCAATCGTAAAAAAATATATACGTCGTCTATAAATGAGTACAGATGAACGAAGCCATAAAACTGATTCAAGTCACAGAAATAAATCTATGAAAATTCGGAAGTATAGGTGAGAAGATTGCCTGTTCCATTGTAATGCTTTTGTTGATCGTGCCAAAGTGGTTTGGAATGCCACTAAAACTGTAAGAAATAACTATAATTTCGAAACACCACGTGAAAATTATCAAATCTTTTCAGTTTATTATGTATAAGACAATAAAATTTTTGGAATTCGTCATAAATTAGCAGTTGAAGTATGAAAAGATAAACGATATTTTATGGTGTCTACGGTTTAAGTGTGAATCTGAATGTTGTATGGTTTTAAACATTGGTATTAAATGAAATTCAAAATTAATGTACACCAGTGGTAATATTATGCAATGCCTTAAGTTATGTGTACCTAAAGCGTTTGTCTATTTTTTTACGAAACGAAGCTAAAATAAAATTAAAGCTTTCTGTCGAATCGAATCTGCTTTCTGCATCGAGATATTTTTTTTGTCTTTCTTCATGGCATGGCGCACAGATTAGCGCATTTGCCAATGTCACGTATTAAAAGTAGAATCACAAGTAAATTAGTTTTTTCTTATCGTAAAACTCCTAAAACTGATAGTAGACTTTACTGAAATTTTATAGAACTTCTTGCAAGAGCGCGAGAACTTCTCTACACATATTTATTTAGACTTACTCCATTCTTTTCATTTACACAGAACTTTAATTCACAATATACTATTACTTTTGTACTTTAAAATATCCAAAAATGTAAGAAATAGAAAATCTAAATAAAATGACAACCTCACTTCTCCTGTTCCCGCCAAAAATTCCTTCAGATATTTTAGTGAATGTGGCCGTATGTAGTTCAAAGGTTCTCAAATTTTTTAACTCACAGCCCACTTAGTAGGGTAAAAAAGTTTCAACTTCCAACATACATTTTAATCACAAATCAGTTGTAAAGAGATAGTACCACTTTGCAATTTCGACTATAACTTTCTAAGATCGCTGTCTTCCTAGACACCATTAGTGCCCATTGGTGGTAGGGACCACTATGAGAACCTATATTGTTATTGATAGTGGTTTATAGAAGGTGCCTGTTTATAATAATTCTAAGGTAAAAAAATGTTTTTGTAATGTTGTGCTGCTTGATATATGATATGCATTTGTTTTCAAATCAAATATGACTAATAGAAAATTTAACAAATCTTAATCAACAAGTGATATCTGAAGTAGAAATGTTTTACAATTTCAAACCAGATTGATGAAACTGTCTGTCAAGAGTTTCAATTAGTAATAACAAATGTTGGGAATATTTTTTTAGCAATCATACTTCAGTGGAATCGAAAATAGGTAAGTCATTGCGAGGGTCATTCGTATCACTATTTCCAAAGCGTTGCAATAAAAAATTGGTCCAGATTCCAACATCGAAAATAAGACGTTTTTTGGTCGTCTGCCAAGTTCATTATGAGCGTTCATGAAATTTCACATTTGAATTATTTTACTGCCTGACTTATGGCCGTTACTTAAATATTTGGTAAACAGGAAAAATATGGGGCTGATCGATCAAATTTAATGCGATAGGATGAAATAGCATCTTTAAGTGGATCTCGGCATTATGTTATGAGAACACACAACAGTTTTAAGTATTTTGGTATTAGAATTGAAAATGGGTTTTAGAGGTGAAACAAACATCTTCATAATCATATTCTATCTTCAAGATACTTTGGTACTATCATTGACGATATTGAAATTGTTTTGGTATTAATAAAATTTATAGGAGATTACAAGCTCGATTAACTAGTTATACAGCAATCGGTATTTTATTGTTCAATAACTTCTAATTGAGGAAAAGTAGGATAACTCAATCAATATATACATTGTATTTTATGAACAGAACAACAAAATTGAAGATTTCATTGTTGCAACCACAATCATATTACACAATAATGAAGTAATGGACATTGCATAATTTCACTTTGCAATATGCACGCCAACAATAGAACAGAACATTATGAATCATCTCTGCCTGATCCATATACTAACTGAAGATTATCGAACTAGAACACCAACATTCACTGAATGCATTAAAACGCACGTGAACCTAATTTACGCTTACAAATAATACTTATGTCTAAGCCAACTTTAACAAAGTAGTTAGTATTTGATGCATCAAACGACATGACATTTGTGGCTAATAAGTTGGAGACATTAAAATATCACAACGCCTTCCACGACTGCGACAAAACGGACGGTGAAAACCAATGCATGCGTTAACTAGTGCTCCCTTATTTATAGTGAGCCATCTGTCAGATCGTAACCGTTCCAATTTCAAATTCAAACACTGTTCTAATTGGATTGTATTTTTGTTTAAAGTGCTTCTAATAAGCTGACTGTAAAAACGCACATTGTTACAGTTGTAACAAACACATTGACGTGTGTTTACGCGTTTGCAATTAGATCGTCCATTGATGTATTGGTTCGATGCGGTTGTGTGCGTCCGATTGAGAAGTAACACGGGGTCTGGAACTGATTAGCGAACGTGCTAGTGTTAGTTAATACATAGTTATGAATAGATTTGTGTGTTGTTGCGCATTAAGTATGCTTTGGATTTTATTATTTAATGATTCATCTTAGGGATATAGAAATAGTCGGGAATGCTTGCGTTCTGTTCGCGTTGAAAAGCCAGTAATAATAGAATATTGGCGCATCTGCCCCACTGTATATGTTTTAATGTTATTACTCTTCGACCGTATGATATTTCGTTCCAGAGTTATTTTAGGACTATTTTATGTTTTTAATTGAGATCTGCGGATTATTTTTTGTAAGTCGTCACATAAATTTTATACAGTTGTTTTTGTTTCAACGTTGACAGAATTAAGATTATGTTTATGAAGTTTATTTCATGGATTGAATGAGAATAACTATGAGAATAAAATGTTGAAAAGTCGGATGTTTATTAGAGTTATTATCATAAATTTTAAGTTACATTGTCATAATCTAAATAACATTTCCTTAAAACTTCATAACTCGCCAGTCGGCCGTGATTTACACAATCACGTTGCACTTTATTATACTTAGCATACAATAGAATGAGCGTTTCGTAACACCATCACGAAAGCGCCTAAATCTGAAATTAACGTGTATATAAAAACCAGTTTTTGAAGACCTTTACTACATCGCTGCTATATTAAAACATAGGAAATAATAAAGTGAATTAGGGCTCTTATTTAACCAGTCGTTGTATCAGTACGGCCTAAAGCTGTGCCATTAATGTCGATCATTAAATATGAATTATAAATATAAAAGAAAGCATAAGAAAAGCAATCAGAGCCGTCCATTATTAGATTAAATATCTCGCGGTTCTGTGAAGTGGAATTCTGAATATGTGTGAGTGTGAAACGCGTGCACGTAAGTCTGTAACTGTGTGATCAATTTACAAGTAAACTGAAGTTAAAGTTTACTTGCCTGAAGTATCTATCATACGTTGAATTTTAAGTTCAAATTTTAGAACAATTAATGGAATGTATCAATGAAACAGAAATGTTTTATTTAGAATTGGAAAGAAATTTTACCGTCGAGGAAAAGTTTTAGTTCGGCAGTATAATATTACAAGCGATAAATACTTTGATAATATGTTACTTATAAGTAAGTAAAATAACAATTTCATTATTTTACTTGATTTTATTGTTTCTAAAATTATTACTGTTAATATTATTTTTTCTCTAAATTTAGGTTTTATTTTTAATTTAAATACTGCGTAGATACATTTAAAAAAATATAAAAACTTTTTAATGCTTTTATTTTAATAATAATACTCCAGATAATTACACAAATTGGGTGACCCCGAACTACATATTAAGCTTGTACTATGGATACCACACAACGAACTGGCGGAATTTCCATCAACACTCAGACTCTAAGCAAAATTAAAAAAATTAGAAAAATTAGTTTCCTAAATTGACCGAATCCGGGTCTTGGCTTGGAGGGCAGACGTTCTACCACCGTGCCGATGAGCCAGTCTTATTTAATATTTTTTTCAAATAATTTCTCTTTGCACCAACTATTCAAACTCGATTTAAGAACCTCACATCTCGCTTGCACCCATTACTAAATAACTATTAAATAACTGGTGCAAGTGAGATGTCAAATCCATAAATCGAGTTTAAATAAATTAAATAAATAAGTTGAAATAAATAAATTACAATTACCCGAAGTCAAATTAAAAACTGTAGGAAAGAGTCCAAATGTCAGATTTATATATAACAAACTTCCAAATGCTATATAATCGTAAGAAAAAGATGGATTATTTAATTATAAATTGAAGTCACTATTAATAAAAAAATGTTACTACAGTGTAAATGATTTCCTCTTAGATAGCACGTTGTAGATGGGTTTGCCGTGTGTTGTCTGATGGCGACACACTAATCTAATTAATAATTTCTGCACAGTCGTCCGACGTGTGCGTGTACCTTTATACTTTGGTTTTTTACATTCACAATAAAGACGATACGTGAAATTTATTAAAAACGCTCATCCTCATCATATAATATATATTGCAGCGCCCCAACGGGGTTCATGTATTGTAGTTATTGTTTACATACTGTACCATAACATTTGTAACTGTAAAATACATGTACGCAACTATGAAACAAATAAATAAAAAGTAGTTGGTGCAAACCACCCTAAATCACCAGAATAAAGAATTAGTAGTTTTCGTTTTCAAATTTTTTATTTCGAATTAGTTATTTTGCGCGCGACTTCGTCCGCGTGGTGGCGACTTATAATAAAGGGGATAGCATAAAAACCCTCTCCATGAAAAAATACATATATAAAAACATATATAAAATACAAAACTTTAATACATATATAAAATACAAAACTTTCATGGTTATCGGTCAACCGGTGTTGGAGTTTAGCAAATACATATTGTATACGAACGTCCGTTTTTTGTACCTACCTATACAGATTAGTAGTTTAATTACTTGTTGTTATTATCATTAAAATAAAATAGTTCAAAGAGTTAATATTGATGATTATCAACAATATTTTCAGTGCAACACTTAATTGAGAATACAAAAAAAATGTACTAAGATTTCGTCTAATAAAGAATGAGTAAACACAGCTGACACTGACACATATTATTTGAAAACGTTTTCGTTTTTCTGTGTCACGCAGTGTTTTCTCTGAGAACATATTCTCTTCAATTTCTTATTTACAAAGAAGATGTGAAAATTATTCAACCAATCTTAACACAAGAATTATCTAAGCCACAGCAATTTACATAAATCAAATAATACCTTTTAAAAATTACAGAATATGTCAGACACTTATCTTTCCGCGTAGGTCGTTAAAGTCGGTCATGGGCTTATTACAGTACGTTTATAAGAACGATGGTCTAACAACTTGTTAGCCCATTCAACAAATTATCTTAATGTTGAAAATGTTACTGATTTTTCACCTGTAGGCTCTAACACTTATAGCAAGAAGTGATATTAGGGTGCGATTTTTTTGTTCTTTGATGCTCTGTCGTCTCAAATGGAAAATGGGTTAAATTACCTGACGCAAAAACTTGTCTGCATAAATTTTCGTCAAATATAATTAAGAACATTGCCGAATACTGTATATTTCAAACGAAAAACACCGCGTTCAATTGAATAGCTACGATGCCATGGACAAACATACAAATAGACATACAACGGTGTTAAACTTATAACACACTTCTTTTCCTTCGATGGTTAAACATGACTCAAGTCATAATATTATATTTCTGAAGCCTACTAAAAATATCAAGTATTAGCTATTATCAGTATGGTTAGAAATGAATAGAAATGTAAAAATTATGATCTAGGAGAATGATAGCAATGTGAATATATAGAACGGCTACTATACTCGAACGCATAGACAAAAAAAACAAAAGGCAACATAAAGGAAGCTAGTCGAAAGACAAATTGACGGCTTCAAAAAGTTCCAGACATTGTTCGAAGTAGTAGTGGGTTGACCATGTCTGCTGAAATTGGAGTTATGATTGGAGTTGGAGTCCCTCTTGAAGTGAAGACCGTGAGGGTGCTGAAATTAAGTTAGGAATGAAAAAATGACGTCATAAAGGTTAGACAAGAGTTGGATGTAAATGGACCAATTTGGATTTAGATAAGAGTGAAGGTGGCCTACATCAGGTTGGTCGAGGAAGCCTGGTAGATAAATCCATATGACCTATTGGTGTGAAAGTTACCTGTACCTTCGTCCACAGTTAGGCAGGTTGCAATTCCGTAACCCGAGCCAGAGCATATCCTGGGTACTCTGTTTGTTGTTAGAGGTGACCAAAAAGCAAAAGGAGACTTTGGGGTCGCGGCCGATCGGAATGAGGGCTTTGGTCGTCCATTTATGCAACTTCAGGGAGCGTGTGTGGTCTGTGCTGTCGTAGCGCTGCGAGAGTGCAGGGGGGCTCTCTCACTCTGTCTTTCCGAGAAGTGCTTTGGTATAAGCGCGAGAGGGGTTTCTGTGCCTTCCGTACGAGATCCTGGAGAACCTGAATAAAGCGCAGGTAATACTAAGCTACATGATGAAAAATAATAGGCACTTATCTGTTTGTTGTTTCTTTGTTGCTGTATGTATTTCAGGATACTTGACGTAGAAAATTATTTAGCATAGTTGTAAAAAGTAATAATAACCCAATTCTTGCTGCTTTAGCTTGTAGTTTGAAATTAGAGGCAAACATTTTATATAGTTTCGTAATTAAATAGGTGATGGAAATCTATATCTAAGATACTGTGGATGTGAAATGAGCATTATTTCATTTTGTTTGTGTTGCTTTTGAGGTTGTTCGATATCTAGTATAATAAACAGTTGTCTAAGAAAAAACAACGAATTAAGAGCGTGTGGAACACGCATCAACTTACAGTTTTCTATAATAATTTCGGACAAAATGGAAGGTAAAATAAAAAACAAATGGATCAAAAACACATATTATTACTTAAATTATTAAAACTTTCGTGAGACATTATTAACGCGCTAATTATTGAATATGGCTTTACTCACGTATAATCGGTATAGGTACCGACTAGTGCCTATGCCCTGCCTATACCTTATGACTATGCCAGAGCTCAGGCGCGCAGTGTGAGACGGGGCGCGGCTGCGAACTCATCCCACTCACCCTGATGATGGACCACCAATAGGTCCGAAACTAGTCGGTACCTATACCGATTATACGTGAGTAAAGCTGTATTCAATAATTAGTACATATTATTACCATCATTTTACTTCCGATGCAAAAAGACGGGTGTTATAAGTTTGACGTGTGTATCTGTGTGTCTGTCTGTGGTATGATAGCAATATAAATAGATGTCACGATTTTGATTTAGTTTTTTTTTGTTTGAAAGGTTACTTGATAGAGAGTGTTCTTAATTATGATTAAAGGAAATCTGTTCAGCCAGTTGAAGAACATCAGCTCTCTTTTATCATCAGTATTTAACCCAAATCCAGAAGATTTGGGTTAAAGATTTACGTCTTAACTCAGTAGATGTAAATATGACGGAATAAACCAACTTACAGTGTTGATTATGACGTGCCTAAGGAAAACTCGAGTGAATCGACAAAAGCGATATTGTATAGACTCAGGTGGTACGGAAATCCATTTCATGTGACGAATTCCTCAAATCTTTAGCGATTTTCCGCTCAAACTCCAAAAACCATTCCATCAGACTCGATCAGCCAGTACCGAATCCGTGCTGGTTTCGGTGGAGGACTGAGCGCCAAGCTTCGTGGTCCTGACATACTTCTTTTGCATCTTAAAATTAATTATTTAGAATTTACCGCATCTAAATCATTAGATGCGATAACTTCTAAACACCTAATTTTTTTTAAATCATATGTCGCTATTGACAAACTTTACTCCAAAAAAGCAAGCCACCCATAAGGCCGTGCGTAACATCATACATTCTTCAGTTTTCTTTGTTGCTATTATCGGACACTTCTGGGAACTCGGTAAAATTTTATACGAAAAATGTTGATGTATTTAAACATAAATAAAATAAAATGAGAAGATTGTTAGTTTATTATACTTTATGTCACATGTTACCTAAAAGTTCTTATTATCAAAGTTAATTTTTATAAAAGCAACACTTTCTGTATTACATCGTCAAAGAAAACATTTTTATTCATTAACCTGTAACTCTATGACGATTTGTCCTACAATTCGCTATGCTCGTGGTCCTTTAGGCCCCATGCATTATCAGATTCCGTCACACTTAAGGTAATTTCACTGGCCCCTAATGAGTTATAGTAACGCAATGAAGCAAGCACTCACGATTATGAGTAGAGTAGGTACGCGGGTCATTAAGACCTATGACTGTTATAAAAGTAATTACAATACAATTGTGTAGTCGTTTTCGGTCAAAATAATAGATTATTATAAATGGTACATACGACAATTACAACAGAAATTAGTTGAAGTTTAAATTGAAAAAATAAACATTTATACGAAATATACGTACGTATATTACTTCGATTCATAACGACATTAGATACTCGTGTAATGTTACGCATAACGCTTGGCGCTCCATTCCGACCACCCCGTTAGGGGTACAGCGTGAAGATTAGGGTGTTTAAAAAAAAAACAACTTTTTTTTTCTAATGGTGTTGAGAAGTTGAAAGTATATATAAAAATAAAATTTTGGCGCCTATTAGAGCCCTTAATATTAATATTAAGGTTTGCCTCAATTCATTTGTTTTTTTTTCCATTTAAATAACACGGGAATTTTTTATTTTTATTTCGGAATTTTAATAACTTCGGAATGGCTTGTTTGCGCAACATCCCAACAAGAGGATTTATAGGAAATTTCACGCTCTACAAAAAACGCCTGAAGGTCAAAGTTCCTCATATCTCCGTTTCAAAGATATGCGATCAAAAATAACACTAAGCAAAAATTTCAAATATTTTAACTATGATTCAAGAATTAATTTCATATAAAAGATTTAATAATAATATTTCACGGACATGCTCAGAAAAATTAGCCGATCACTTGTGGTATTTAAACAACGAGTTGTCTGTTTTATCTCTATTTGATAAAAATCATTCAGTTGAAACAAAAAAAAGAATAGTTCATGCTCTCAAAAACTGTAAAACCAATGAAACTACAACAAATCGCTTTATAATAGATAAGAAAAATTTAGAGTCATTATTAAATAAAGATCTTAGTGAATTTGTGTCTATGAGATCGATAAATATGTTTAAATCGTTTGATTTGTCGTATGATTTCATTGATGAGGATGTTACTTTGTGGCCTCAGAATCCAAATTTCATAGAAAACTTTATTTTATTTAATATTTAAAAATTAATTAGTATTTAAAAAAACTTCAAGTTGTAAAGGATGTAGCAGAACACGGCGTGGCATTGATAGAACAGTATAATCGATGCTTAACGAAAGATGAAGAACAGCTTCAATATTTATTGCAAGTAGTAATAGAACATAGAAAACGATATTCTAATTGCAATAAAAGTAATTTATAAAACTGTAATATTTTCAAGTTAAAACATTTTTATAACTAGTTGTTAAATATTATTTTTTGTTATAAAGAATCAATTGTTCCATAAATTTTTTTAGTATTTAGTAGAAAATAAAATAAATTTGATATAAAAGAGACCCAAAAATTATTTATTAGATATTTTTAAACTTTATATTTAGGTATTTGTGCTTTTTGTAAGGTACGTATTGAGTAAATTACCAAAAAAAAAGTTTACAATCTCAGATTAACAGAATTCAAGTGATTTTACAAAAAAAATAATATAACTATAGATTATGATATTTTTTTGCAGATTTATTGGAAAATATTTGAAATTTTTGATTAGTGTTATTTTTGATCGCTGATATTTTTGAAACAGAGATATGAGGAACTTTGACCTTCAGACGTTTTTTGTAGAGCGTGAAATTTCCTATAAGTCCTCTGGTTGGGATGTTGCGCAAACAAGCCATTCCGAAGTTATTAAAATTCAAAAATAAAAATAAAAATTCCCTTGTTATTTAAATGAAAAAAAAAACAAATGAATTGAGGCAAATCTTAATATTAATATTAAGGGCTCTAATAGACGCCAAAGTTTTTGTTTTTATATGTACTTTCAAATTCTCAACAGCATTAGAAAAAAAAAATTGTTTTTTTTAAACACCCTAGTGAAGATATGTATGGATGCACCTATATATGTATATGTATGTATACATATTAATTAAATTAATTTTTTTTATCTTCCATAGCAAAGACAATAACAGAATTAACTACGGGATTGGTATAAGCCTTACCAACCGCCTCGGCGACACACCGGTGGAAATATAAGTAGTAGCCAAGAACCTTGCCGTGGCTAAAACAAATCGATTTCTCCATACAAATTTCAAAACCTATTTCTAAGTTCTGGGTGGTTCTTATTCGTTTAAGGGAAGATTTTAATGGCCGGTACAGCGTTGATGCATCACAAGTTAGGACAGTTTATTTTATTCTATTGAAAGTAAGCTATAACTACTACTAAATAATTTAAATAACTATCTAACTATCTAACTATCTCGTTAACATATACTCATAATTGGTATTAGGTACTTTATTATTTCTCCTAAGATAAAAGCAGTGTCATTCATTAGCAAAGAAAACTGAAATAAACTTCTGTATTGTCTTCCTCACGTATTCCCGATAACTCTCCACTGAATGACATATTCTGAAGAATAGTTGCTTGTGGGATCTTTTTTATATAAATATTTATTCCAACTATTTTTGCTTTATCCTATTAATAAAATATAGATGTAAAAATACTTTTAGATATTTTTAGAAAATAAATTTCGTTAGTTTAATTCATTTCTATCTTGTACGTATTATCACGTAACAGAAAAATGTATGCTACAAAATAGATAGGAAATTTCGCAGAATACAGCCTCTGTGATAATTTATTAATTTCGTTCCTCTTTGTTTGTTCTCCATGATCAATGTATTCTCCCCCAAACGCCGCTGCCAATGATAAGACTTTTGTTTCCGTGATTACTCTTTGTTAATCATACTTTCTTAATTAAGGAAAAAGTTGGAACTAATTTAGGACGATCGAACGATAAGCAGCAACAGTAACTTTGATGACTGCCGTGCTAATGAGTCCTTAATCAAGGTGAATTGAATGAAAGACAGTATTTTTTTAGGGTAAAATTATAGAAAGTAGCTTTTCTCTACATTGTTATATAAGACTATATAAAAGATTATAAAAGACTACTATACTCGAGTGTCTCGAGTATAGTAGTTATTGTCATAGAAGCTATGTGGACATCAGTGCCTTCTTAGTTTCTGGATTCTGAGACGAAATCACTATCTGTCGTTACTGCTTTCATAGGAACATAGAAACACATGGAATTGCCGTTATTTGTCTGATAAGTCGCGTGAATTTTTCGACAGTCGACGTTAAATTCAATGCATTAATACATTTTCAACGAAAAAACGACAGTGACTTTGTATAAAGGTCTCACACATTTATGCATAAGTGATTAGCGATTTTCTTAACAAAATCTTAAACAGACAAAGACAGCTTTTTACACGTGGAGGTATTATTACTGTTACGTGTCTATTTAGAATGTGTGTATATCCAGATTCGAAGATTAAGAAATACTTATTTTTTAATTGTTGGCGAGCATTTCATTGTTTTGGCTACCATGCTCCTGACACGTGGTAGGTTACACCGGTATGTTACATTACACGCATGTATTAAATTTCAGATGTTCGTTTGGAATTGATAAGAGGTTTAAGTCCGTACGTGTAATAGTCTTAATGATTTCTCGTAGAATACAAACCACTTAAGGAATTCTAGTTCACAAAATCATAATACACCGTCCAAATCCCACTTAGCCGTGGGGCTATTCTCCTATCAATCTTGGAGATGATAGCCTAGTATCTCTCTCTGACTAGGGTACACGAGATGCATAATTCGAGCCAAGATAGCTGTCTCAGGCACGAAGCCTCCAAGCTTCGCAATTTATTGTTTCACGATTTCAAGCAGGCTCATTATTAAAACGGTTTGATACGTTGCGAGGTGTTGCTGATGCCTCGGGCCGACCTGCGCCAATTACTTCTACAACACCGACCGTTCTCGAGCCGTTGTTTGACTATAACAATACCTCCCTTGACTTTTAGTGTATTTGTTCTGTGAAGAGTGCTGTGTACATGCCGGGTTAATGACTGATTGACAAAAATTAAATGTTGTTATAAAGCATACGTATAAAGTATTATAAATGTAAATATACGTACGTGATGTTGACTGTTGTGGGAAATGATTTATTTATATAGATAGAGTACATATATGTATATTAGGAACGTTGTGTAGGGTGACAAGCTATTCATACATATCTTCAAGCTGTATCCCTAACGGGGTAGTCAGAGAGGACGAAGCGCCAAGCGTCGCGGTCCTTACATACTTCTTTCGCTTCCTCAAATCTCATCATTATCCTCATCCATTTTCCCCTAGGCATGCGGGTGCTACTAATACAGAATGTATTAAAATAGTCTTTCAATACAGAGGTAAAAAATATTTATTGAAAGACTGGCCTGACTCAATTTTTTTAAAAAACTTTACTAAACCAGCTCCTAGTGTGGATATTAGTATTTATTTTCCCAATATGGTGAGACTCTCACAATATAGATTTTTTGCTAGTTTATTTGGGGTTGTGTAATTGCTGTAATAATTTGAAGATTACCATAAAAACGACATTAACTTAGAGTTCTGTGGCAGTTCCAGACAAATTAAATTTAAATAAAATATTAAAAACCGGGTTCCAAATACACATACTTAATTCTTTGTTTTTCATTTCTATTTGGATTTCCAATATACCTACGTCGTTGTACCTACCTAATTCAATGACAGATGATCGGGTGTGACATAAACTGACAAACAGACAGAAAGACATGAAAAAACTATGAAGTTTCAATTTTGCCATTTTTACTATGAAGACTTTACGGAACCCTACAAAGGTGAAATCATAAAGAGATTATTTATCGATATGTTTGTGACCATTATTCTTATCTATTAATAATAATATAAATAATGCGATTATATCGCGTAGTGTGGTTGAAATACCAAGACTAAGAAAAATTATACAAGTTCAAATCCTACCACCAACTCCGATGACGTGATTTCAAATAAACAATATAAGCAATACTTCGTTAGTGGGATTTGAATTAAACAATTTAAATAACAGAAAAATCAATAATTTGAGGAAAGATGGTTGCCAATTCGTAATTAGCAACCGTTTTTCAAAGTACTACTTGTAAATAACTAGCACAATATGTACGTAACAGTAGGATGTCTTCATAGAAAACTAGCATACGCGGTTTGTATATATGTGCGCTAATACGCACACGCCGTGGTACGCACACAACGGCAATATTTTTGGGTGAATATAGGTAATTATTGTAGCGCCAGTCGGGGTCGCACGCGACGCAAACATGCGACTGCTTCCTTTTGTCTTTAATTCGTTCTTCACATTGTAGTTAAGGCGATGTATCGATAAACAATAATTTAATCTAAAATAGACCTTCTGCTGTATGCAAACGTGCGCGTGCTAGCTTACGAAATATACGAAAAGCAGTTATTTTCGTTTATTTTGCTAACTATAATTAATTTTAAAAATCCCACTGATAATTTGAAGAATATGTTTAGATTAAACTATACAAAAAATTTAGAAACAAAATCGGTCACGTGTCTCTGAAAAATGTAAATCTCTGTTTTAAAAGAGGTTTCTTTGGTTTTTTTTTTGTGCTACAAAAGCTAACCAATCGCGTATCGTAACTGGCAAAATAAAATCAATGAAATGAAGAATCAGGTTACTAGATATCACTTTCATACGTTTTGCAGTCACTTAGAAAAATTGATATTCCTGCCGTTAAAATTGCCAATGCATCGCCTTAATACAAATATGTCTAAATCGCAGGAACAAACGTATTATAATTTTCTTGTATGTTCAATCAATTTAGTTATTCGAATGCAGAATTATGATTTTTCAACATTACAAAAAATTAAATTTAACTAATATGAAAACTTAACCGTGTGTATTGTTTTTTATTACTTAATAAATGAGATGTTGTTCAAATCTCACACCCGAAGCAAAAACCCTACGTATCCGGCCGGAGTAGGCGGTTCCGTTACGCACGAGGCGAGAGTCGGGCTTCATTTCCACAGAGTACTTTATTATATACTGAAATTCATTTCTACATATTCTCTGTAACTAGCAACATGACCTGTATTCGCTCGGGTTCTATTTAGATTTTACGGCGTTAGGTACACCAAATATTCCAAGAGAGCACGCTGGCGTAACAAAGTTTTCTCAGACTTAATTCAGTAATCGCTAATGGTCAGCTATTAGCATTGATAGGGTCATTTTTAATTTACGTAAAGCTTTCACAAATATGCAGATCATAACAATGAAAACCATATCTTCCTGATATTATCGCAGTTACATAAACAGAGGTCGAAAACTTACATTTTTAACAGGGATATAGTCTAAAGATCCGTATTATGTAGGTATAAACATATATTATTTATTGATATTACCTTTATAGTGAGGGAACATTCATGTTTTTTTTTTAAATTATGGTTTCATTTATTCTCGTATGTATCAAATATGTGTTCGTAATGCTTTTTACTAACTTGGTAAAAGCAATAATTGAATCAAAGTTCTTTAAGTGGAACAATGTAAAGGTAAAAGCTGTTTGTTTATTAATGGGAAATGTTTGAGTGAAAGTTTATTAGGGCTAAAAATCGATAAGTCTTTATTACCGTCACAATTGAAAAACAAATTATTGTTTTTTGTAATAAACACTAAAGTACGCAGTTCAATTCAGTGGTTCAGAATCCATTAGAAGCACAAAACGACGACGATTAAACGTCGAAACTAAAACAATTTTCTCCAACTTGAACAAACAAAATCGATTGGCTTAATTGCTGGCTGATCAATAACTAATTGTGTTCACCACACGTACGACGATAAAGAATAATTACTGGCTGCCAGCCAAATAAATCGATCGACATCAAAACACGAGGTTAATCCATCATTCAGATATTACGGTGCGATTGAAGCTTACCGTTTTTAATTTCCAAAATTACACCGCCCGTAAACTCGATGGAAGGTGCCTAAACACGTACACATAATTACCCCGTCGTAAATTGTCGAACATGAGTCGGTGGTGGCAGGGGTGAGGTAGCCCACGGCACTCTACCCAGTAACGTTATTTCAGTAATCACTTTTATTTCATAAAACGCGTCACTAATTAAAATTTAGTTTCAGGTCATTTAGTCAGCGTCGTGTTTCTTTAAGTTCAATTTTTTCCTGGTAATCACAGAGTGCGGGCGTGAGTTTAAATGGGCACGTTAATGATAAATAACATTACTTTGAAGGTAGCCATGTATTTTGTATTCAAATTAGTGAGACTAATAGGTCGAGGTGTGGATTTAAATTTCGCTTTGTGTTATACTCGTACTGTGCTTTATTAATGACTCATAATTTCTATCCAACAAAAATTAAAATAATTGTAGCATTTTCAGTTCACTCTTATGTGACACATTCTCATTTTGAAGAAACAAGAGTGCTGTCTATGTATTTGACATAATCGTTATTATTAGAATAAACTTTAAAACATTTGACACGGCTTTTGGTACAGTAGTAAGTACATCTGCCTTCCCAACAGAGGGTACCAGTTTTGATTTCCAGGCAGGTCTATTTACAAAACGTTTTCTTAAATCATTTTACGGTTTGGGTTTTCTGGTACTTCCCCAGTTTGTAGATTAAAAACAATGAGCTCTATCCGTAAACTTTAGACTTCTATCCGTAACGAAATTAATAAAAAAAAAATAGTTATTTGGTAATAGACTTTTTTATGTTGTTCTGGGAGACTTGAACAGTTGTCGAAGTATCACTAGATGGAATAGCTACGTGTAAATATCTGATCCCGCTACGTCATCTGTAACACTTATTGCTAGATATGGCATCGACACGTTATTTTGTCACATCTTGATGCTCTGTCTATTTCACATGGTAAATGGTATAAATTGATGAATATATGTAATGGCCTTCGCCTTTAAAGCTTCGATGATATAAGATAAGGTAGCAAGTTACTGCTGTCAGTCAATAACTTTTGAGTGCATATTTCAGTTCATTAGCAACAACTATACAAATCCATTACCGTGTGATTAGAAAACGAGCGCCGAAACTAAAAACTGGTTTATGTCAGTTTGTGCTCGTGACTCGTGAGATTTTACCTGTAATAAGGCTGTGCACACACTAACCGCCGAGTTATTAATTAACAGGTCGACAGCAAACAGAGAGCGGCTACCGGACTGCGCTCGGTACACAAAGTTATTTACAAAGCGAGACCTCGACTGCCGTGTGGAGAATCTCATTACAATAATTCTTAGAAAAATGGAAGTGAGAAGCGAACTAGGGATAATAGCTAGCAGCCATAGATGTTAAAATTCATGTAAGTTTCAGTTCTTTAGATACTACATCGTCCAAAACAACGACAGTGGCATCGGGGCAAATTGAATGGATACTAAGTGGCTTAATATCTTGTATTATAGTGTACAATGCTAAGAAGTGGTAAAATCAAATCAATTTATTCACGTAAGTTTCGTAACAAGGTATTTTGGAACCTAAAATCTACCTTTGGTTCGGCAAAACAACCTGTTTAGTGGTAACAAAGAAATTCAGTCGGATAGTATAATTTTTTCAATATTATTTTGCAACTAGTACATTAAAATAAAAAGAAAGCCAGTTTTTTTAGTTTTATCTTCGACGAAACCATTTCTTTATAACATGATTTTCCCATCAATGTGTGTTTTACAACAAATCTATTTTCTGTTAAGTTCCTGAGGAATATTATAAAAAACGAACACTGTCTCAAAAAAATTGACTATTCAAATAATGTGATTTAAATTTCGGAATAACCAATTTATCATGACTTCGGGGTTCCATATCATTTTTCCTAGTACATAAAATATTATGTTTTCAAAGATGTATAACGACGGCAAAATGAGTATATCAATGTCTATAAACTTAAAGACGTTAATATTTCTTGAATAGGTAATGTAGTATGAGGTCGATGAGGAGTACAGAGCATAAAAGTGAATACGTTTTTCGCTCTCTTAAATCTTCTCTAAATGTTTCTAATGTTTTCATCAGGTAACAAATGGATTATAACATTTTCGTAAGTCAATCTTGGTGACTGAATAATCTAATAGGCTTATACGCATATGTAAAATTTGAAATAAAGTTCAATAATATGGATAATAGATGTAGATTTTATATAGGTACGTGCGCCAAGCTGTAGACGGGTTGTCGGCCTCCTTCCAAATATGGCATTTCAGTCCTATATCCTGGATTGGAGCTACAGTAATATTTACAACCCTTTTTTTCATACTTTTATGTAACTACGGGAGTGTATACTTACGTTATAAAACTTAACAAGCACAGATGCACTTTAAACACTAGAACCTCAGATTCCAAATTAGTAAGAGCGTGGCTCATGTGTTGACACCTCAAACAATTACTCGTAGGTGAGCGAGCGCTGCGAGTTTGCTCGCCACTCGACTGTCAGTTTAAACACACTTTACTTGACAGAGAAATATCAATTACACGGTCACAATGGACATCATGGACATAATAATAAAGTATAATGAAGACACAGCACTTAATTCGACGATGCAGAATTCGCGTAATCACAACGCGTTTGGGCGGGCGGCATGGATGCGTGCGCGGGCGCCGGTATCAGAAATGTATTGGCGGCGCGGGCGTACGCCTGTCGTTAGCGTAAAGTTAGTTTTTCTTATGTTGTAAGCACTTCTTGCGATGTATGAGGTACTTTCAGCTTCTATATACCTTATGAATGTTAAATGATAAATCTCATGAATAGTTATCTTCGACAAAGTTTTATGTTTTTTTTAGGTGACGCTGCATTTAATGCCTTTTTTAAGAAACCATTATAATGAAATGTTAATGTAATGAAATCTATAATGTATCGCTAAAGTATTAAAGTAACGAAATTGTTAAATGCTATTTTTTAAGACATGCTTGTATAAATAAATGTATTCTAACTTTTTTTGGTTTTAGTTATTGAGTATACATACATTTGTTATGCATTAATTTTAGTCAAAATAAGCATGAAATCCGTTTGAATATAATTTCCAAAGAAAGCAAATAAGATACGTTTTTATTTAAAATGAAGGATATATATTACATAAATACATCATGCCGTATACCTAGCGACAAAGACATAATATAATGTATAAAATAGTTTTAACATAAATTATTTACCGTAAACACGTATTTAATAAATTTTATTTCATATAAGCATTGCCTTATTTTATAAACCAATATATTTAAAAATATTGTTAGGCTTTTTAGCAAAATTTAAAGTTTTGTTGTATTTATTAAAATGTAAGAAATATAGCACAAAAGATATTTTTTTCATGTTTTGTAAATTTTTGTGCTATACGTTTAATATAATTGCATAGATTCACTTTGTTTATAATAAAACATTGCAAAAAGTACTTGTATTTTTATTTAAAACCACAAAAGTGAATCACTCTTTACAACAAAAAATCGATATTGAGCCTACTAAAGATTCGGGCGTAATAATTGTAACAGATGACTACATTCCTATTTTTTATCGAGACGCGGAAAGTTATAATGAGATGGATGCTATTTTAGAACACACTTAGGATAAGAATACGCTATACATTACAAGCAGTCTTATTCACCGCGACCTTGCACGTTTAATCGAAAGTGATGACACCGACTGATTTACGTTATTTCATAAAATTCAGGGCAAAACAAGTAAAATTAAACATTATATTTGTATTTAACATGGAATGCGGACTCGTCATTGTTATATCGATGGGAAATAAATTTTATTTTTGGATGTTATTGAAAGATATGAATAGAAATTTGATACGCGATTGACTTATTGCTCCACGTATTATAATTTCTGTATGGAGTCAGTAGCACTCATGTGGTATACGAACCCAAATAAATATATGTAGCATAAAAGAATTCTTTACCAATATTGCATTCGCTTATTCATTTAATATAATCCGTTAACAGATAGTTATATCTGTTCAATAGGTAAGTTAACAATAAATATAGTGTTTTATACCACTTTTTCTTAATTTTTTTTATCAATAAGTTATAATAAATAGATAATAGAAGCGTATGTTTCATCTGGTAACAAATATTGTTAGTATCGATTTTGGTGATGAGAAAGTAAAATTGTTATTAATTTTAAGACGATTAATAACATTATGAATTCTTAAAAGTAAACATGTACCTTTGTGTTATTGTAAGCAAAAATCTGCTCCTTGTTACGATTTCAGTCATTTTATTTTTACCCATACTAGCTAAATTACAAATAGATATATGAATTAGAGTAAAGCGTGGAAGCGTGGAAGAATGTAAGGATAGATGATGATTTGTCGCCCTGGTTCGAAGTCTGTTCAGACGTCAGACAGGTCTGCGTGATGTCTGCCTGGCTATTCGTGCTGTATTTGGACAGTTGCCTCCAGACATTGAAAAGTAGTATGAGTGAGTGAGTATGTCATGGTACAGTGGTAAACTGCCTTTTGTACGCAGACGATGCTGTATTTATAATACCATCAGAAGAAGAGTTGCAGACACTAGGCTACGTGTTTGAAAGAAGACTGCGAAGTGCAAAGATTGAATAATATGAATGTGAACAAAACTAAGGTTCTGGTGTTTGAAAGTGTGAAATATGAGTAAATGGAAAATATCTAGAACAAGTGAATGAAATTATATATCTGGAGAGTATCTGGAACAAGTGAATGAAATTGTATATCTGGAGAGTACGTTTTCGAGGGATGGAAAATGTGAGTTGGAAGTGGAGAGACGGGTAGCAGCTGGCAATAAAGTGAACAGTGCTCTTTCCGCATTAGTAGGCAGTGTGAATATATTTAACTCAGCCAAAATGGCCATACATAATGCGGTGTTGATTCCAATTTTATTGTACGGTAGTGAGGCCTGGATATGCCCGAAATTGAGTGAAAGTAAGATAAATGTAGTAGGATTGCGGTCTCTTAGAAATATGTGCGGTGACACCTTTGCGGCCAAAATGAGCCATGGAGAGATACGCAGAATGGCAGGGTTGCAAAACAGTGTTATTGTAAAAATGAAGAAAGGAATGCTTAGATGGTTCAGGCACACAGAAAGAATGAGTGATGAAAGACTGACGAAGAAAAGCTACACAGTGAAAGCGAATGGTAAAAGAAGCCAAGAAAGACCAAGGCTAACATATGAAGATCAAATAACCAGTGTTAAGGAACGGAAATCTCGCTTACCTAGGCGAAAAAGTGTGAGGAGAATGATGAGATTCGAGGAAGCGAAAGAACTATGTAAAGACCGTGACGCATACATATCTTCACGCCGTATCCCTAACGGGGTAGTCAGAGAGGATGCATCAAGCATCGCGGTCTTTACATACTTTTTTCGCTTCCTCAAATCTCATCATTCTACTCACACATTTTCGTCTAGGTATGCGAGTGCTTTTGACATTTCTGTTGGCTGACACTATTTGATCTTCATAAGTCAGCCTTGGTCTTCCTTGGCTTCTTTTACAACTCGCTTTCACTGTGTAGATTTTCTTCGTCAGTCTTTCATTACTCATTCTTTCCATGACCGAGACGAACATAGGATTATAACATTGTAATATTCTAAAAATATACGCGAACCAAACAGTGTTAACCTTCAATTAGCATCAGTCGATTTAATTAGAGCATTCGCTAATAAAGTTCTTGATCGGTGCAATTAACCTATTAGGTGGGGTGACACCAGGTCATCTTGTTAATTACGACAATTACGACTGCCAAATCTGCTTGATATTAATTTGTATTGATATAGGCTGATTTATATTTAGACCAGTTTAAGCTTTTTATTTCAGGTAAAAAGAAAAATTCATAATGTTTCAAATGGGCATTATATGTGTTTCTGTAAATTTGACTTAAACAATACTCAAATGGAATTTGTGTATTGTTTAAGTCAAATTTACGTGTAAATTTGACTTAAACAATACACAATTGTATGTTGTAGAAAATGATTTGTAACTGGTTACTCACACACACAGGATCATTAAAATAATATATAATATGTAGTTTACAGGAACAGCAGATAACCTTGAATTAATTGAAGAAAATGATAATTTTCACATACATTTTTGAAACTTTTACATGAAATAAATTTTAATGAATTTGAAAACTGATGACTATATAATTATAAAATTGTAAATATGCATTCATTTATTTATGTAACTAATATTGGTGTAAATCTGTAGATGCAAATGTAATTTGTTTAGTGAGAGGGTGTAGTTATAATATGAAACATAGTTTTATTATGAAATTTGTAATAATACGTATTAGTGTTTGTATTGGTCTAATACGACCTTAATTGTTATTATTATTTTAAGTATTTCAACTCGATAATTCCTTAGATCGAATGAATATTTTAGGCTATTATATTAGTTTCCTTACATGCTAATAGTTGTAACAGTACGAAGGATTAAGGTACGGATATTTTATTTTCTACGTAGAAATAAACTTAACAGCAAAACAAAGACGATAAATTGTGATTTAGTGTCGGTCAATTAGAGTTTTAATCACGACAATGGTGTGCGATATAATGTGTTAAGTAGTGACAGTCGCGTACCAATATATTGTAGAGTTACAAATGTAATAGAGAGCACACTAAAAACATATTCGAATAGTTCTTTTATTATCAACTACAATATTTAATATTATTGCTTGCAGTTTTCGCTTTACTTGAAATTAATTTCAATCATTTTATATACAAATACCTACATAATTAAATTTCACAGATATGGAAGTCAAGTCATGAGTACAAAATATTATCGAATATCTTTTTCTTTCATTTCATACAGTCACAATTATTAAAAGTTACGTATAACTTATTCGTATAGATATTCGTGTAAATAGGTATTAGCGACATTCCAAAATATAATCGGATAATTAATGACATATCATCCAAGTTACATTGTTCATTAACTTTATAATCCATAATAAAAGAAAATTAAAAATCTTTCACGTCTTTGCTTTTCTAAGTCTATGTGAATAGCTTTCGAAATGCGGGCGTCCGTCCATCTAATTGTTGTGAATTAATTGTTACATCCATTTAAAAACCACAAGCCACCCATTGTGTTCCGTTAACAATTGTCGCCTTAATTCTTCCATACAGATTGGAGCTGTAATTTCTCTCATTGAACTAACCAATGTATTTAATTGGTCACTTCGATTATATGGGCTGTAATTCTCACTTTCCCTTCGTTACCTTATCAGAAAAAAAAGGCAATCGTTATTCTTTTACAAACTACACAGTACAAGCAAGCGGCTTACTGAAAGCATTAAAAATACTTACATTATGCTGATTCAGAAATAGAAAATATATAAATGAGCGTAATCAACATCAAAAGAATTTATTTTATCTTGAACTATTAACGTGTATTAAGGCGAATAACTCATAAATTAGATTAGAGGCCTCAATTTGTGTCACGTTTAGCAATCATTATTATATTTTTGGGTTCATTTATCATTAAAACGTTAAAAATGACCTTGTTTTTCTTACCTTCGGGTAAACAACTATTTCTTTCTTCAAGAATATTAATGTTGTTCGTGATGTAATGACGATTAACCATTTGTTTTGTTTTGTGACTAGTGTCAAATGACTAAATAAAACTTTTAATAAGTATAGTTCTTATATTGTTTAAAGACAGTGTCAACATCATCTTCTAGGAATAAATAAATTAAATTAGAAGTGTGCTTCTAAATAGATTTTTTTATTCCTAGATTTCACAGCTAGTGCAAATAATATTTTTCAAACACATTTAAAACTATCGCATCACTATTCTCAGAAGAAAAAGATCGCATTTAAATTAAGCTACTAGTTCTGATACTTATACAAACAGTATGAGTAGGAGAAGATATTAGATTTATAGTTATAACGATTTTTCTGTCGAATTAGAACATAACTTACGATAAAGAAATTGATTAAAGTGTTTTATACAAATACAATAGCTTATTTCATAATGTAAGCCATCTTGAAAATAATTTTAGTAATGTCACAGCAGAATTGGAGAATTTGCCGGTATAAATAAAGGTTAAACCGTTGGCGTGCCTAAAGCTTTAGAATAGGGCAAGCCCGACATACATGTTCTTCATTGTTTTTGTAAAAGTATAGGGAAGGCTAAAATATTATGGATTAATAATTAACCATGACTTTGGCACAACCGGTGGACAAAAAGAAAGGAAAGAGATCGCTCCCCGCGTTATTTTTATAACGAACAATTTTTGTAATAGTATGCTATTAAAAATGTACAGGCGTAAATACTTTATCAGTTCTTAACATAACCATGTGCCTCAATTCGTTGTTTATCCAAATTACTAAAAGAAATCACTGTATTCGTGTGTTTTGTGAATTCATGTGTCTTTTATGACGCCAGTATAGTTTTTTAATCGTCATAACCAGAACGAGTCTAAATATTTTCATTTCAAAAATACAATCACTTTCATAAACTGATACATTAAATTGTCTTTTATGCGAATTATTAATCAGAGAAACACACATTCGATGAGTTAAATAGGTTTGAGTTAAATGATTTATTGTCTTTTATGCAATTTACTAGCCGGGCTTTTCACTTTATATTAATTGCTATATAAACCTTAGTAAAAAAGCTACAACTAAAACGAGTTTTGGCATTATAGAGAAAGAGAGGTTGCAAGCCCCGTTGTAAGCCAACGCGTGAGAGTGAGACGATTGATTACTCTGATTTTTGCTCTTTGCCTTGAGATGTCGTTAGTATCGATCGACCGACGCACTGATTGGTCGCGACTTGAGGTCCTGTTTTAATATCTCTAAGACTCCTACACTATTTTCGTTTGACAAGTAATTCGCGGGAATTTTTAAAACTATGTGATATAATTTGAAGTTGATATTTATTACTCATTCTTGACACGTTAGTGCCTCTTCTGTGTTCCAGACTGACCCTTTGGGTAAGGCAAACCGGGCTTTTAAGCTTGTATGAAGGTAACGGTTTGGCCACTGGACTAAAAGGCTAGTTTAGCTAAAGCTGTTAAACTGTCATTGCGATACGTTTTACAATACGGCGGTCTACGTTTATCCGAAACGAAATCGAGTTGCATTGTAGGCAAACCATGCTAATAAAATAAAAACAACGGTTAATGAAAACGATAAAATTTAACAATAAAAATATACTTCGTAATTAGTAAAGACATAACAAGAAGTAGACTAACAAAACGTGTTAAGGAAATTAACAAAAACAGTAAGTTATATACATAGTGTGCTTGTTTTACCAATAAAACCGACAATTTTCTTCGAAAAACATGAAAGCAGATAATCTAAAAAGTCTAATTCAGGTATTAGCTGAATAGTCTTCAGGAGTATTTTCCTCTAAAATCAAATCTTTATTACTAACATTCAATACA
This sequence comes from Zeuzera pyrina, assembly GCA_907165235.1. Taxonomy (NCBI): domain Eukaryota; kingdom Metazoa; phylum Arthropoda; class Insecta; order Lepidoptera; family Cossidae; genus Zeuzera; species Zeuzera pyrina. The sequence goes on from OU015629.1 coordinate 9,934,689, forward strand.
TCGTATTTTGTCTACCAATTATTGCGTAAGATTCCACCGAATGCCGGACTCTACAACCACCTTAGCAGTTTTAATGTGTATTACAACCTCTAAAATCCGTTCTGTCCTTCCCCTTTTCACTCTTCAGTATTGAGATCCTTAAAAATTGTTTAACTGCACATAAAATGTATCCTTGGTCATTATTTTCACACTTGACATGTTTTTTGTATTGCCATTGTTGTTGTTATAGTAAATAGTACCGTCACTGTTGGAAATTGGTTCTTAAGACTTACAAGTGACGGTTCACGACCCGCGCAATTACATTATCGCTAGCCACATTGACAGACACGAAGACGTTCGTTCAGCCATAATATAATCCGGCTAAATGTTGATCTGTCGTAGTACAAAATGCCATCGTTTTTTTAAAATAGCCCGTTGTGTAGAAAAATAAATGTAAATTCTTTGTACGGACGTTCGTCAGGCTGCGGAAGGGCTGTCGGCCTTCCCCAACGAGTAGCCATCCAGCCCTGTTCACTGAACTGGAGCTCTGGTTGTTACTGGTCTGGTGGTCCTCCCTCCTCTAACTCGTCTATGAATTTTCTATTTTCCTACAAAACATAAGAATAGCACTTGGTTTGGTGTACCTCAGCTCCTCCTCTTTCAGTGTATATCTAGAGTGAATCTAGAGTGTGAAATCTTATGTTTAAATACATGTTGCATTCAGCTTCAAAGTGTATGCCTATTTCTTCCCTATTGCAGTATTTGCATAGGAGGTCTGGTGTTAGTATGAGTATTGATAGGTATCGGTTTAATGTACAGTGCCCTGTAACCTACCAGTTGTCAAATATTACCTCTTTCCGATCTTAGAATTACCTTCCCATGGTATTGTTTTTTCTTCAAAGTACATCTTGGTTTGTTTGCATGTGTTGATATTCCTCCATTAGCCATTATATCATTCAGCAATTTCTACAAATCGGCTGCTATAGATATACAATATAACTCTACATGCCAATCTCAGTGCAATTTAGTGCATAATATGTTACTTTAAATGAAATCTAATAACACCTTGAATAAAACAAAAAAAAAATTTAGGACTTTAGTCTTGCTCCAATTGCAACATGAAAAGATTTCCATTATGAAATAGAGTTATATATAAGTTGAATACATAACACTTCGTTAGTAATTGTAGAAAAAACATCGTTCAAAACATTGTTCAAACGACCATCCAGAATGCGGTGTTGGCGCTGACATCATTGTGTGGTAGTGACATGCCCGAAATCGAGTAAAAGTATAATAAACGCAGTAGAAATGCGATGCAATGCGATATGTGCCACCTCTGCAGACAAAAAAGCAGTAAAGAGATTTTCAGTTACGACAAGGTTGGATGACAGTTTTATTTTAAAAATGAAAATGCTTAGAGGGTTCGAGCACATGAAAGTACAAGTGATGAAATATTGACGAAGAAAATCTACAGAGCGATAGGGAATGGTAGCAGAAGCCAAGGAAGACTAAGGCTGACTTACAAAGATCAAACAGTCAGAGCTGTAGCTGATAAAAATGTAAATTACTCACATACTTAAGTGAAAGTCTGCAAGGAGAATAATGATATTTGAGGAGGCGAAAGAAATACATAAGGACTATGATACTTGGTGCACCGTTCTCACTAACTACTGAATACAGCGAGAGGATATGTATGTGTGTATACGTAACAATTCATTAGTCATTATAAGCATTCTGTTCATATTAGGTATACTTACTCAATCCATGCTGATCTGGGTATAAAACAGTCGGATAAGACCGTGTTGAACGCATGACTCTGAGTTCAGTAGCAATTTCAGGAAATAGTAGTAGAATTTAGAATAGTAGTCGTAAGTCCGAAAATATTTAATTTCTTATTTTTTATTTATATATATAATTATAGTAACGACTTTACGTTTGTACCAAACAACTCAATAGATGTGACAGTGGCGGAATATATCAGCTGTGATAAGCGGTCAGATGAAGAGACAGATATGACGAAACTACACGAGTTCCGTTTTTGCCGTTTTGGCTGTGAAATCCTAAAACATAGATTATGCCATTTACTTATTACCTGCACAGATCAAAAAAGCCAGCCGAAGGATGAGGTTTATAAACTTATATAGGCGATGATAGGCTTTTATCGCTATCTGATTTCGCCTTTTCATTTGTGATACCCTTATTATTTTCGTTGCGGTAGATGCTATATGCCTACACCTATAGGTAATTGATGTGAATGGATAAATTATGTGTCTAACTTTTTCATTATTTAAGTAAACATGTAATATTCTTACAAGTAATAAATGTCTTTCGTTCGAATATATATTTACTACATACAAAAGTATTTTAAAACATGTGTATTTTAACAACTAATAGTGTCTACATTTTTAAACCCGCAGTATTTATGATACAAAACATTATTTTTCTTAATTACATTTACGCATCTGTTTTCGTCGCAAAATAATTATATTTTTAAACGGCTAATGAAAGTTCTGGAACACAATTAATCAAGTGGCATTTTCAATTCCACATGTCTGCGTCACATCTTGCCGCGTGAAGTGTGGAAACGCGAAATAAAAGCAATTCTTTCTAATTAACTCCCGTCCAAGATTGAGCTGGGTATCTCGAAATAGATGCCAACGGTCACCGGCTGATTTACGTACAGCGACTGTTTCTGAACGCATCCGAATAACTTATAATTAAAGTTTGGTATTTATTTGATTGTTTTGATTTGGAGGGATTAGTGTGACGTGGTGTGCGGGCAGAATCCGATGTAACTTTGAGCGGCTTAAGCCAGTATTGAGCTGTTATATTCCAAGTTTAAAATATTTACTAGGAGTGGAATTGTACGTTCCTTATCAAACTTGAAGAAGTGTCTCGCGACTATATTTTTTTACAACATCACGGATTCACTGTCGTTCGTGACGATTAAAAGTTATGTAATTATTTGAAACACGAGTATCCTAATTGTGTGACCCCGAATGAAGCTAGTACTATGTACAGACAGAGAGGTTCCAGTGGATACGTATCTTTTGGTACGGGCTGTTTGCCGTCGAGGTGGACTGGAACGTGTGTGAATTAAAATGTGACACGAATTACTAGCATCGGAAGGGGAAGTGTTCCACATATTTTAGTTTCACGGACGCGGAACATGGGTATAGGTTCGCGGAGCTGGGCGTATTTTATTATATTACAAAGATGGTAAACAAGATATTAAGCGGTTACAGCGGCCTATGGAAGTCTGCGATACCCAGTACTATCACTTGCACATTGCCAACCCAATAAAAACCTTTTCATGTCGTGCTGTAGCCTCTTGGGAAAATCTGGACAGGGCAGGACAGATACTTCAACCTCAATGTTCAAGGGAGAAAGATCCTTTAAAACTGCACTGAAATGTATGTAAGTATTCGGACTTGTATCCTTTAAAATGTTGGACCTGCCGATCACCATGTATTGTATAGTACTATGGCTTTAGGCAATGCACTAGAGGAGCACTAAGTAACATCCTAGACTACCAGACAATATAAAAGTAATTATTTCCTAGACTACGCTGTTCAGGAGTCGAAATAGTCCCTTGGATTGGAACGTACATGCACCAACCACCACGACGAGATGCTTAATTAATTTGATATATGCAGATTTACGTAAACATACTTGTTCTTAGCTATATTTAGATATTGGTGGTGATTTCCAATCGATAAAATCGTTATTTACTAGTAAATGAAAACTAAACTGTAAACTAAGTTAAAATTACGTATTATATATATGTTTGTTATATACTACAATACACAAATGTACAATATACAAATGTACAATTCGTGTATATATTACATAACTTGAGTGGACAAGCATTTATGCACAACAAAATCATATCTTGATAGATATATTTGTATACTAAATATGCGCGCCTCCTATGCTAGGCTTATATACACAATGCACACGAATTGGTCATCATCATTTATCACTTAAACAGTATAAGTTCACAGTATAGTCACCGCAGTCACACAGAGTGTAATAAGTACTGATTCTTACAAATAAAAAAAAATGTAGTGTAAATTTAGTTTCGACGATTTCTACCACTTCTGACAATATGTATCCACATAGTGAGGTTGCTAGCCCAACAAGTTTCTTTTTAATAGGCCATATTCCTTGACCGAATTCTACGACCTGCGCGGGAAGACGTACTGCTGAAATATTTCAAATTTTTTCTTTCTACCAAACATCGTGGAAGCTAAGATTCATAAATCATAATAATTACAACGCGGTTTAATTTTAGAAAGTGATAAAAACAGTGAGAGATAAATAAAAGTGTAAGTAATGAAAGGAGTCCGTATGATTAAACAGTGGCTGTCATCGATGCACCGGTCATGCTATTAACATTGCCACCAGTCTACTGCCAGCATCATTAATTGGCCGCTTCATCGGGTCTTGTTTCATTAATATCAAAATCTATATTCAGTGGCGATATGAATGGTATTTGCAGAATACCATGCCGAGTGACCAAAATGAATGGGTCTAATTATATTCATATTAATGTCACAGCTCACCCGTTAGCTTTATATAACAAATATCAACTAATCCCTTGCGAATTAATAAAATTAGTAAATATAATTCCACTTTTCAGTCGTAGAAACTTTAATACCATTAATCTTTTATTTATACAATGTACGTATATTTTTACATAAAATTCCAATGATTTTATTTTTATTATTATAATGTTAATAAATATTGTACTAATGACTATTGGTCTCCAAATCCGGTTAAATAAAATGTTCTAGTTATTACCTATCTATATAATATTTTAGTGATAAATTGGTCAACATTTTGACAACGAAAAGCTTTTCATAATAAAATATTGTTGCAACATAACACAACGATTTATGTAGAGACGAACGAAATACGATGTAGCGTTAATATCGTTATTTTTAACACCTACCGTAGACGATATCGATTTCACCGAAATCGAGTCAAACTCAGATTACCTCCTAGTTAACACGACACGTAATTTAGAGTGATATATACAACATCAATGCGACAGTTCAAATTTAATCTACGTCGTGAGATACCTTAACTGCCTCATAGACCACAAAATTCTGTCACCTCTCGCATTACTAATCGAATACTAATAACCTTATACATACGGTCGTATTACTGTTAAAATCTTTGTGTCGTGTGTGGCTGCCATAAAAGCCTCTTATTTGCATAAATCTAACATCTAATTTGAGACCATATCTAAGTAACATATTAATCAGACAGCTGTTTTAACCTCGAATTCTTAGCTTGATCCCTAACATCGGATTAAAATTGTATAAAACGTAATCGAAGATTCGGAATTTGATCGATACTAATTTACATCAAATCGTAATTAAAAGTGTTTGGAGCATTTAATGCTTTCGAAATGTTTTCGAATCGGTTATGTACGACCAACAATATTGACAAGGCGAGTCGTTAATTTATTTAATTGTGGAATTAATGAGGATTCTTTATCTTTATTGTACCAGGCGACGCGAATCTGAATGAAAATTTCTCTGTCATTAAAAGAAATATTTATGACGTTATTTAATATGTTTTGTAGAAAACAGGTTTTTATAACGTCAATTCAATGGCTTGTCAGTTTATAAAAAGTATGAGTATTATAAATGCCTGTATAAAGCAAACATGATTAATTACTCAAATCAAACAGCCAAGAAATATTCCATCAGTACACGGGCTAATTACAAACGCGTGTCGGCCATATTGGAATCCGATAAAATAACAATTAAGGCAACATTAATGGACGATACAATGGAGTATCGCGCGCTTGCGCCCGCGTCTTTCTGATAAATGACTTTACCCGCGGGACGCTAACGGCGTGTATTTGATTTATAATATTATTTGAATAAAAAAAAAACAAAAAGTATTGTTTATTCAAGCGTAATCGATCCGAAAGATCGCTCGGAATGTTCGAGTCCTCTAATTACGAAGAGAATCGTCTATTGTGTTTGATTTCGAATATGTAGAGACCGGTTCATTTATTCTTAAATAGAGAACTGAATAAGAACATTGTTGTGTTTATAATCAGGTAAAATTCTTTAACAAACTCTTTTGACCTTAAAAGAAGTGAAACATTAAACTCTATTTGGGGCAGGATACATGAAAAATTATATTACATAAATACTAGTTCTAATTTCGATGTGAAAAATCAAACTATATTTCTATAAATCTTTTGTATTGTTGATATATTGACGATTTATATATTAACGATTGTTGCATTAAATATAACAATCGTTTTACTCACTGATCTGAAGTTAAGCAATGTTGCACGTGGTTATCTTGTACATGAGGAATCTAGATCTATATCAAGCTTTTCTGTGCTTTGAAATGCGCGTTAAATCGTTAGTTCCGGCTGTGGTATACGCGAATATGACGTATTAGTTAAGACAAGTCAAGTGCATGTAAGGCCTTTTATAAGCGGCTAAAAGACTTTGTCCGTATAGGTGGGCATGATCTACTAATCTTTCTACTCTCTGCTGCTAAGATCTACTTATTAGCAATGGGTCCACGTGACCAGATATCAACCATCTCCTTCTAATCTCTGGCGGACGCGTCCAGAGATCCCGTGCTCTAAGATTTATATTGTAGACTGTTACTTTTTTTTTTACATAATTTGGTATTCCTTTTAGATTCCATATTTTTTTCACCCAAGAAATAATATTATCATAATTTCATAATAATTCAGTAATGCCTTGTAACACAGTGGCGATCACAATAAATCGAAGATGGTTGCTGTGGGTGAGGTACACTGTAACTTTTGTGGTTAATTCTTTCACTCGATGCTGGGTAGCTGACGAAGTCGACCAAGTTCGTTCGTCTAAGACATCGACGTGGGTGGAGATATTGAGATATAAAAGTTGTGCTGTCGCTAGCTCGTGTATTTCTCAACTGACTAATTTTTCGACGTTAAAAAATACAATTTCGCATAATCACAAATAAATTATTATCAGGTAGCAACACCCTCCAAATAATAGTGTTGCCATCCGTTAATGATTATGATTATAACGGACACGAATATTGATAATAACTAACAATCGGCTTATCTTGACGTTATGCGTGACCTTGCTTTCTGCTTTGTTTGGCGTTCAAACATACCAACTCGCATAATCACAGATAAATTATGATTAAGTAGCAATACCATCAAAAGAATAGTGTTGCTATCCGTTAATAATTATGATTGTGACAGTTACTCACGAATATTGACAATAGCTAACATGTATGCTTCTTTAATAATAATAATAATAACATAATGTACTCAGACATTTCATACAGAGCCATCTAGTCCCAAAGTAAGCAGCACAGTGCTTGTGTTATGGGTACTAGACAATTGATATATAACTTATATACTTTTTTTTTTGTAAATAAATACCTATTATACATAAACACCCAGACTCGGAGCGGGAATCGAACCTGCAACCCCCGTTTATTTTCCGACGCGCTAAGCCGTTGCACCACGGAGGTCGTCTGTCGTTCTTCAAGAAGTGAAATACATGAGGATCAATAAATTTGAAACTTGAAATAAATGAATAATTTACAGCTCTGATGAGGTCTGAGAGGGTGTATTCGAAATGTAGACATTGAAACCATTGGACTAAATTTAATTTAATTGCATTTGACCATTGGACTAAATCTAATTTACTGCATTTAATTTAAATCTAATATCAAAAACACAGACTTATTTTTGGTTAAATTATTTATAATTATTCAGTTAGATTAGATTCACTTCAGAGTGGACCATTCTATCACTTTTAAAAGATTTTACTTAAAATGCCTAAAACGGAACTCTTACACTGTGTCAAGCCTGTCCGTTTGCCTGAACGTGTCGCAGCAGATTTAATCTGTCATCTCTACACCTACTGAACTGAAATTTGAGACAAAGATATGAATTGGTATAGGCAACCCAGAAATGTAAAACAAAAGATTGTATCATTTTAATTTTGGACCCAGCTTTTTTAATTTTCTTTTTAAATTTAACTTCAGCTTTGTTCGAAATTGTGAAAATGCGAGTTGGACACACTCTTAGCTGGTTTTTAATCTAGTGGCAAAGCTCAAAAGGAGAGTAATTAATATTTAATTATGTTTTCGACCTCCAGAATTTATCATTATTATGTATATTGAAATATACTTCTCAATTGAAATAAGAGCAACGGTTCGAATGTCTCATATTTTAAAAGTATAAAAAATAATATTTATTTATTTATTTATTTATAATCAAGAAAGACCAACAGCCAAAAACAAAGATTATGAAACAAAATTAGCAATGTAACAGCCAATAAAAGGTCTCCACAAATAAGATTGTAAACGTACAATTATTATAGCCATTACCAACATCAACCTAATTATTATGTTCAGTTAGAAATAAAGATAAAAAATTAGACTTTACATTGTATATCTATCAAACGTGTAAACAAATTAAAGAAAAAACTCGTTACTACGCATTCTCCTTGCCAGAGGAATACTCACGTTATGAAGATCAAAATACAATCTTTTTGCCAATTGATTATAGTTATTACTCGCTCGCAATAAAAAGGAATTCTTACGAAAGTTAGTAGATGCAATTGGTATATAATATAATAGAATAACTTTCTTGCGTATAACTGTAGATATAATTTTTTTAAAGTAGAGAAGTGACATGATGTCGCGTGTATTTATTTTTCCTTTACCTCTTTATTTTAAACTGAATTTTATAAGAAGTGACTGCGGACGTTTCTGTGTATACTTTTAAAAGGGTACAAGCTCAATTTTACGAGCAACATAAATGCCACATAAAAAAGGATAAGGAGTTTTAATTTCTCTCATCTCAAATGAGTTGGCGTTAATTTTAACTCATAATATGCGTGCACATATAACGTATACGTATAACGCTATGGTAATCATTACAAAAAAATTTTATGTTTTAGGCTGCATAGCTGTCGTAAATAATACCAACTTATGTTTGTTGGTTTAACTTTAACGCGTTGAATGTGGATTAAATTCTAATTTATTTGATGGGATCTGATGGGATATTTAGTGAATTCTTAAATGGATATGACCTTTTCAATTTGAATATTTTAGGTAGTATTTCTTTAGTTCATTCTACAGAAAAATAATAGCTATATAATAATGTTTTTGTTGCTGAAATTTAAATTGTATAAGGATTATATATAATAGCTTGACTATTTTAAGGAATAATGCTGCCCGTCTGTTAGGCACCCTGAACAATGCCAACTTTTTAGTTGGCGTTTTGAGGAAGTCGATTATTTAAGAAAATAAATTCTATAAAATTTGACTAAAACTATTAATAAGTTATCAACATTTTCGACTTCATACATTATTACATTTTATATAAAATGTAAGAAACGGTCAAGCGCGAATATCTTGCGCAATTAGTGTTCCGCTCTGTCAGTTCGTATCTACAACCAAAAGCAAAATTCTTAAACTACAACCAAAAGCAAAACAAAGTTTGTAATAGAATTTTCTTTCTATGCAATAAAAATATCAATAACACAATCCAATACTGAAAAATTTTCTTTAATCTTCTCCCTGTTACACGATTGTTTCATTTTTTCTGAATTATGCGGATGGATTGGAACAGTGATTTTTGAACATTGTTTCGAAGAAGTGTTAAAAAAGCAACGTAAAATACCGTGTTAACGTCGAATTTCAAAAATCGAAGATAAGCTCTTTAGAGCTTTTATTCGATATGCCAGACGATAACCCCAAACTTTTGAATTTCACATCTGTATTTGGGTGACCAACTATTAGCACAATGCAAATAGCTATAAAAGTGAGGGCAAAGGCCGTGATTCATAACTAGAACGCATCTACTTGTTAGACAAATAGAGCTTTCTGTTTGTTTGATGAATAGCCCGTGATTATATATTTAATTATTCAGAAAATGGAAGAAATAAAAGAACTAAATCCTATCTAGTATTCTGTGTTTTTAATTATCGCTTAACTAAAACGCTTGTTAATTATTATTTTCTTTAGGATGACATGCATATTTTTAGTCAAACTCTTTCAAGTCAATTTTCTTTTTAGTTACTGTACAATTATACATCTGAGTAATAAAGATTCTCTAAATTTAATAAAAATATTTTCAGTACATTTTTCTTTCGAAGTGTACAAAGGCACGACAGATTCATACCTTGACGTCACTTTCAACAACAAATACATACAAAGTAAACTAACAATTTAAGCTTACTGTCGCATACATACATATCTTCGCGCCGTATTACTAACGGGGTAGTCAGAGAGGACGGAGCGCCAAGCATTGCGGTCCTTACATACTTCTGTCCCGTCTGAGTTCCTTATATGCCTATCCCTTAGACGACGCGGTGACGTCTCTGGCATGTTTTATGTTTGTTTCTTCTCCAACCCAGTAGGTAAAGCAGCCTAGATATTATAGCTAGGTAAATCTTTAATTTATTTTTTAATTTTTTTTATTAAGTCATTACAATCAATAGAAAAAAAAATTAAAGAATGATGATAATGATCACGGATCTTTCGAATGTTAAACAAATCACGAAAGACCATAAAACAGAGTTTATGCTTTTACTGATTTCGCCCGAGTTGAATACATAACATATAGCCTTTGTCCATCTAAAATAATGTACATTTCAAATGGCGAAGGAATTACTTTAATAGGTACGGCGGCTTCCGAGATTACCCTCTACATTTAACAATATTTAAACAAACATTTATACAAATTTACAAGATCCACTCTCTCTGTAATATTAGTATAAATATAGATGTAAGTCTATACGCATAAAAATATGGAAAGAAGCATTCTCACGGAAACAATCAAACTAATAATCACATGAATATCGGACGTCAACAAAGTGGATGCATAATAATTATTTACACAGGTTTATAGTGTCAACGCATTAGGTGTCACTCTGTTATCTGAATGTTTACGAAATAAATACTCTAATAAAGATAAAACGCTAAAAAGAAACCTTAATTACTGACAAATTGGTCACCCCAGAAAAAAATATGGTATGGATTTAGATGCATTAAATTTTTTATATTTGTTCGGTCCCACAGTTAATAACGTTTGTAGTTTTTTTCTTTAAAAGAGTCGGATTTTATCTACCTATATAAAAATTAGCATACCAATCACGATTGCAATTTGTAGCAGTCAGGTGTCAAATCATAAAATATTTTATAACTTTATTTATTTCAATGGCATTTGTTTTTTTGCATATTTACTCGTAGATAAAAATTATGTACTTACTAAATAATTAATTCATGGGTTTTTAGCTAGACAAACGTAAATTTCAGTGGAACGTATATTATGGGTTAAAATATATCCATTTATTTTAAATATCCAATATATGAAATAGAAAGCGAAATAACGCCTGAAATAAAACATTATACGATGTACTAAAAATTTGATTTTCTTTTGAAAAATTTTGTAATTTACGCCGTGATATTAAGTTGTGATTAGATTGAACTTACTATTATATTAAACCAACAATATTTGTGTATATGTACTAGCTGTACCCGTGACTTCATTTGCGTGTGGAAAATTTTTCCGTAACTTCTCTGGGTTACTGTGATTACCCGAGATACCTATATTGTTAGAGGAGATCTTCAAAAAAGTTACTTTCTATCGCGGTGTATTCACCATATTGGATTTATGATGACGTCAAATGTACAGTAACCTTCTCCTGTGTATCCCATTTTATTTGATACCCACAATGTTGCTGTTTAACAAAAAAGTTTTTTCCAATAATGGAACATGGGCCATATTGGATTTATGATGAGGTCACTTATACAGAAACCTTCCCCTGCGTATTCTATTTCATTTGATATCCATATTGTTGGTGTTGACTAAAAAAGTTATTTTCTATTATGGAACATCCGCCATGTTGGATTAATTATGATGTCACATAAACAGAAACCTTTTCCTGTGTATTCCATTCCATTCGATACCCATATTGTTGGCGTTGAACAAAAAAATATTTCCTGTAAAGGAACATCGCCACATTGGATTTATGATAACGTCACATATACAGATACCTTCCCCTGCCTTTACCATTTCATTTGATACCCATGTTGTTGGCGTTGAACAAAAAATATTTTCTGTAAAGAACATCCGCCATATTGGATTTATGATAACGTCGCATATATAATCTTCCTCTGCATATTTCATTTCATTTGATACCCATATTGTTGATGTTGAACAAATGCGTTCTTCCCTATTATAGAACATCCGCCATATTGGATTTATGATGATGTCACATACATAAAAAACCATATGTCGTTTTTTGAAATAGAAAGTAGTAGACATTTTGTTTTCTTGTACATACTGTGCCTGGTTTTCGTATACGTCTCTGTACCAAATTTCATCACAATCGCTGCAGCGGTTTAGTATTTCCCGTATAAAGTTTCATCCCCTTTTTCATCTCATTAGGGGTAAATATTGAAAAAACGAAGAAGTATGTTTTCTAATAGAAAAGGTTATTTCATCTCAATCGGTTCAGCGGTTTGTTTTATTAATTAAATAATTAATATTAATATGGATAGTATATGGACATATATATTTGATATCACTTTCTCGAAAACGGCTTTAGAGATTTCGATAATATTGACAATATAGGGGATGAGGGTGCGAGAAATCTATCTAGCTAGGTCTCAATTCTGGGAAAAATCTTTTTCTTCCTCTTACGCACACTTAAAACTTCTAAATATTTTTAATTTTGGAGCAGATTTTACCTTCTCAGTAGTACAGTGACTAGAGTGTAGATCTACCAAGCTGAAATATGCGAGTTTGAATCCTGCAATGTGGTCAGACTTTTTTTGTTATTTTTTTGTAAGACACCGAGTAAAGCCCGGTCCGCCAGGTACTGTAAAAATAAGTCACACATCTATGTATGTACTTGACCATTTAACTTTTTTTGTAAAGCTATATGTCAAGAAGTCGATTGAAGAAGCATGCTCGTTGCGACCCATGCCATCCCTTTTTGGGGCTGCAATTCCTGTTTGTGCACAACATGCTGGACAAAGCTCAACATATTATTAGAGCGTGCCTTAGAAGCGACGCACACCAGTTCATTCTCGCTGGTATGAGAAATGTGCAGTTCGGTGTTAGGAACCGTCACCCAACACGCTGTGCGCCTAGCGGCAGAAACTGAAGGGATGAGTGCAGAATAGTTGTGTGGAATGTGAGAGTTGGAATTGAAGGGAATAGGAACAAATTGATTGGTGTAATTGTGGAAACAAGATAGGATGTGTTATGTTTGTGTGAAGCCAAACGAAAGGTCAGTGAACTAGTAGACCTGCTCATTGGAGGCATCGCATTGTGGTTAGGGGTACTACAAGAAGGCAGTCGATGCGAAGGGGTAGGCGATTTGCTAACATGTCGTTTGGTTGTGTGACTGAGTAGGTGACAAGACTGCACCGAGTGCTTTTCAAGACTGGGTTGATAAGGATTTTTGTTTTGGTAACGTAAGCCTGGTAGTGTCATCAGTCGGTTCGGGTGAACTAGAGCAGTTTTCAGAGTATCTTAGGAAGGTTCTAGCAACGGTCGAAGGAAACAAAGGAATTATGGTGTATGGAGATAAGAATTTAGGGTTCACTACAAATCTAACAAGATTTGAGTTTTTCTTAGGCAAGTATGGAGCCATTATAAGCAGAAATGTATACTGTAGTTACGTACATGAAAGACGAATGTGAAGAGACAGAATTGAAAATGAATGTGAAGGAAACTAAGGTTTCTGTATTAGAAAGAGAAGATGCACAGATTAAGTGTTAAAAAATGAGTAAATCTAAAATGTCTAGAACAAGTGAATAAAACTGCATATCTAGGGAGTTTTCGAAGGATAGAAGATGTGAGCTCTATGTGGAGAGATGGGTAGCAGTTGGCAATGGAGTTAACTGTGCCTGTCTGCAATAATTGTAAGCAATGTAAATATATTTAATAGCCCAAAAAAGGTCGTCTACAATACGGTACGGTGTAAGGTAACGAGACATGGACGTATCTGAAACAGAGTGAAAATAATATAATATAAATGCTGTGAAAATATGATTACTCAGAAATATGTGTGATGTCCTCCCGGACAAAATGAACAATGAAGAGATACACAAAATGAGAAGGTTGGATAATAGTGTAAAATGCAGAAATGAATTCTTAAGCGGTTGGGGCACGTGGAAAGACTCGTTAATGAACGATTGACAAAGAAAATTACAAAGCGCAAATGAGTGATTGCAGGAGCCAAGGTTGACTTATGAAGATTAAACAACTGAAGTGTTAGCTGATGAAAATGTCAAAAGTTATATACATATTTCGGCGAAAGTGAATGAGCGAATGTTGTGTGGAGGCGAAAACGGTATGCAAGAGGAGCGATGCTTGACAGTTTATCCTCTTTGACTATTATACCAGCGCCCAGATATGTATATATGTAGAAAAGGTATGTATCATAGAAACAACATCAACACGAATGAAGATGTCGACTTAAAAAAATGTACTAGCTTAGTATTAAGTAATTTTCACTTATTTGTTATGAATAGCGCGAACGATCACATATTAAAACAATCGAATAGCTTTTAAACTGCAACAAACAGAGTAAATACAAACGTGAAGACAAATCGTGACGTCTTGACGTGGCTGTGCTGGACCCATATATTTATTTTATCTCATTCAAAACACTTAAATACAAATTAATACAACCAAAGAATCGAGTCTTAATGGCGGTTCAGACTTTATTTTACACCTCCGATGGGACACGACAATTTTTATTTTTTTATTTTTTATCGGTTTGGCATGGCATACCTCTAGCACTTTTTATGTCTTCAAAAATTTACATTCTTCGATTACTTTTTTGGATTATTTATTATTAGAACAATCTCTGTGTTACGTATCTACATATTACCGTATATGTACATATTGTTAATTTTGTAATAATAATTGATGTAAATTTGAATTAGTGAGGTTTGTTCGGTTATTCTTTATTTTTATTTATTTATGTTCATGTTTTTTTTTAAATTTACGGTTTAAGACACAACAATTTATTATAAGTACAACAACATTAATTTGTTGAAATAGTATTTCCTTTTTAATCTTTATTTTAGTCTAATATTTAAGATTTTCAGTAGTCCTAACTTGCACTTATGACAACAATTAATTTAATAAATAAACTTATTCAACTACGTATTTGCGTATTTTTATAAAAGCTAACTTAGTAACAAGCCAATGCTAAAGAACGCAAATATTATTTACTGGTACTGAATCGACAGTATATCGATATTCATATTCGATGAATATTGTCAAAGAGTCTCATTGGCCGATAAAAATGTCCGGCCACACGCAGCAGGTCATTAGACACCTCCCAGAGCAAAATAAATTAAAGAAAATGAGAGACTTGAGAGGCTTATTCTGATGCAGCTACTTTTGCTTTTATTGATATTTTCGCTAAGGTTAATATTCATCGCTGTACCTCTATAAAGGAATCGTATTTTTTTCCTTAAGCTCAAGAAATGTATACTGTGTAATAATTTTTGTCAATTCTTGATATTAGAATATGGACGCAAGCTCGATCAATTAAATGCAGTAAGATACAGGTACTATAAATTAGTACGGATGCGAAATGCAAGAAGAAACAGCTTATGTTCTGGTTTATGGGATAAAAAGAAAGTGTATCGCTGTACCCTCATTCAATGTATTTTACAATGTTTTAATTCAATATGAATGTGTGTTAAAGTTTACTAATATTATTTAGATTGTTGGCAAAAATACAGTCGTAAGTTACATAAAGTTATCTACAAGACATTTATGAGATCTGAATTTGGTTTTTAATCATCTAATTCATACATTTGTATATAAACAACCAAACAAACATAGAGCTGACGCCTGTAAATGTTGTAAAGCAGTTGCTACCAAAATTCTTTAGCATTGTTGTTTTTGTCATTTATTTACAAAACTATAATGACTTGTTTGGTATACTTTTGTATATGCTGCTCATTATTAGTAGGTTTTCGACTTCATTTTATAGTTACATAGTAATTTGTAATACGTGTAAAGCTTATTTATAAGTAGCAGTGATGATACGAGTACAAATACCCTATATATCTGATTGTTTTCGTTTTGTGAAAAAAAGAAATTAAAATCTACTTTGAAAGTTCCTTTAACGTCTGCATAATTTCACATTAAATATATTACTATACAAGCCGTTTCCCGCCCGGTTCGCTGGGCGTAAGTGAACATTTTGTACGTAATAGAACATTTTTGTTTGAAAAATGGTGAAGGGTCTATGGAGTTCAAAAAATAAGTAGCCTATAACCATCTACAACTAATTCCGCGTCGAATGGTCATGGTCCCATGCCGATCGGTCCAGTAGTTTTCAAGTTTATCGCGGTCAAAGAAAAAAACTTTCGTTATATATATATATAGATTTATACCATTTATATATTTTCTACTGCACAAGATTTTACCAAGTCACAATAATGCATCTGATTGAAAATCAAACACATTATATGTGTAGGAACACATCAAATTATCAAATAGGTATTGTGTTATTTATAAACTTATACTTTCATTATATTACATACAAGCTACACGCGCTGGCTTCATACGGGTAGAAATATTTTTGAAGATAAAATGCAGCCCATGTTACTCGTTGATAACGTAGCTTTCCGGAAGTGGTAAAATTTTCGAAATCGGTTGCGTAGTTTTTGAGTCTATCCATTACATATAAACAAACAGTTTACCTCTTTATAATATTAGTAAAGAAAATTGTACTTTTTGTTTCAAAATATTTACCATATCATCGATTACTTGCGCGAAAATTTAGCAAAGAAACTGATCGCCATGAATATTTAAATTGCAACACGTTTACATGACCACCCAAGTATTGCTGTTGTCTGCATTGTAAAACCCAATAAGTCTACAATTGTAACAGGGATTTACATCGTAGAAAAACCTATATTTTAAGGTCCTCTGGCCGAATTCTTAGAACATTAATGATCATTCTTCATTCCAAAGACACGGGGGAACAATTAAAAGTCTATTCTGTATGCGTAAAATGCCACTATCTATCCGGTCACCTGGGTGAGTGCGTCAGTAATAAAAACAGTTTATTGTCGTTATTGCTATAAAACAATGATTCTTATGCAAGTCAGTATGGAAAAAAATAAAAACAATCCAGTTGGCCATCGCAATGTAGTAAAATTAAGCTTTTTATTGTTAACATGTCACTTAATTAGAGCTTTTAGGACGTGAACTGTATTTACGAAGATCGTAAACGCAACTTTTAGGTGCAATGACCATATTAAACTTTAGTTGCTATTTTATAACCTAGATAAACCTGTGTTTATAAATAAGTACTTACTTATGAAGGTTGATTTTTATGTCACGAGTGTTAGTGATAAAATTTGAATATTTTTTTGTAAATAGATGAGGGAACTCTGTCAAAAGTCAATCTTTTCTTAGAATCACCTTTGATATTTAACTTTTCTGAATTTTGACTTACTCATATTCTTTACGGTCTTCCTCATTTAAGATTCTAAAGGTAAAAATTCATAAAAATTATCATGAAAAACAATCAAAAGCCATTTTTCGTATTCTCCGAGCGTGTCAGCTGTTTAACCATTAACTTTTAAACAAATCCGTAGCTCGTCTCTGTAATGTTTCGTTAATTTATGACAGCTAGTTGCACTACACGCAACAATAAATCAAGATGAATTACAACAATGATCAGATCTGGCTTTCAATGTTCGATGCAGCATTTATTACTTTGTACGACCTCGCGTTGTCGTTTACTGGTTCGGTGAAAATTGGGTCGATCTATAAAATTTCTTTGTTGATACTTAAACTACATTTGTTTACTTATAAAGAATAGTGTAACAGTAGAATACAAAAGAGAGTAGATTAGAGTAACGTAATGGATAAAAAGGTTGAAATAACGTGATATCTACATCTTTTAAATACTAATTAAAACTTACGTACACATATATCTTCCCGCTGCATCTCTAGCGATGTAGACAAGGAAGACAGAGCATCAAGAATGGTTGTCCTTACGTCTTTCACCTCTTCAAATCTTATCATTCTTCTCACACTGTTCGGCGGAAGTATACATACTCTTTGATCTTCATACGTCAGGTTTCTTCGTTAGCATCTAGTACCATTCACTTTAGTTCTGTACATTTTCTTTGTCGATTGTCACTTAGTCTTTCTCCATGCCCGATCCACCTAAACATTCCTTTCTTCATTTTTATAATAATACTTTAATTGCTTTCGTCCAACCACGTCATATTACGTGACTTTTCATTGTGTACTAACTATAAAAACGGAATAGCTAAATATATATTTAAATACTCGTTTATAAATAAAGCTAATCATCGAGCTGTTATATGATTACATCAGGCGTATTGTAACTAATAATATGATGTGGGTACATAGTTACGCAGTACGAATAAAAGCTATTAACATTTAAAGATATCAGTGTTAATTTTGGTTCATGAAAGAACAACCTTTTAATTTATTATTTTTTATTTCGATGACATAGTGCTACTCCAAAATAAATGTATGGAAAATAGTCATTATTATAATATTAGCTGTGATTAGTAGATTATTATTACATATGTATATTTTAGTACATACTTATATATATCCTCACGCTGTATCCCTAACGGGGTAGTTAGAGCGGACGGAACGCCAAGTGTCGCGGTCCTTACATACTTCTTTTGTTTCCTCAAATCTTATCATTCTTCTCACACATTTTCGCCTAGATGCGAGTGCTTTTGACATTTCCGTTAGGTAACACTTTGGCTATTTGATCTTTCTTTGGATCTTTGTAAGTCAGCTTTGGTCTTCTTTGGCTTCTGCTATCTACCACTCACTCTCGCTCTGCACTCATACTTGTCTAAGATTTTACGATGTGTATCATACACCGAACTAGGAGAGCTCTACGTAACACCTAGACTCTAAGCCAATTCATAAAAGTTTGTTTTTCTAAGTTGAAGTGCCTAGGGATCAAACCCAGGACCTCCGGCTTGGAACACAGATGCTCTGGCATCGCGCCAAAGAGCCAGTCAGTCATGTTCGTATTGAATTTAATTTTGTCAGTACAATTAACAAAGATAAAAAACATGCATGTTGTTTATTATAGATAAGGGGAGACAACATTCTTTGAAACACATTTTTGAAGTAATTTCTTATGCTCGTTTTCACCAACATTGGTTAAACTTTACGTAATCATTTTGAAACATGGTCATTTTAACGCTAGTTTTTTCATCAGGCTTAGAGGGTACCTAAAATACAAAAAACAGTTACCTAAGGATGTCTTAAAGTCTAAGGCTTAGTTAAAGGACCACTTCATAGAGAAATAGTTTAGGCTTGGTTGTAAACAATGAGCGTTAGTAACCCAAATAGAGGAGCGCAATAAGAAACAATCTAAGAACGTGTAATGCTCAATTACAAGTATGACAGCCATTTTTTTAAAGGACAATAAAGGAAGACGGGAAATCGGCAAAGACTACTTATTGAAAAAAGGTGATTTAAGAATCAAATAAACACTCGAGTTTTTATTATTTTTAAACACGTGTTCACGACATCTGGACTAAAAATTTCAAGTAGATTAGAAAGTGCGAGATACCCATAACGCTCTGTTTCGTGACATTAGCGAATTGACATCTCATTAATTATTCCGAAGTGTCGTTAACCGACTGAATTGAATCGGTTATTGCTGTGAGCAACGGTTCTAATATTCGCAGAACAATACAATTGGGAACTACTAATGAGTCAGAATATGACGCAAGGCACGCTCGGGCTACTTGTTGATGATCTAGCGTACCAACTGTCTGCATATCTACGATGACACAATATTAAACTAACTATGATATGAGTAAATAGTATGAGCTTTTGTCGTTCGTGTAGTGCAGAGTCAAGCAAAAAAAATATATAGATAGTTATGCATTTATGACATACATGCTACATGTGTATACCTAGTCGTGCCATAAATATTGTTACAAGGAAAACGTAGTTTTGTTTTGTAGTACATGAAACGTTAATTACAGCAGTTTGCGTTAGTTTATACATAAATATAATAGCATTTTAAAAATATGAAGTTCATTTAAATAGATCTCCATTGACCTTAATACAATCCCTTAAACGTCGTGGCTAGTAATCGATTAAAACACGCACTTTCTCTACGGTAAAATTCGCCACTGCCAATTTTATGGAATGTTTTAGAGACATTAAATTATCATGGCGTTTATAGCATACCTAAAAGAGACCTTAAATCATAATCAAGTGGATTAGATCGGGACTAGATGTCGACCAGTCTTCAGAAAGAGCTGATGAAGTCAGAAACGTTCCTTTCCAGACCCAGTGCTGAGTTTTATTGAAGGACCATGTTTGGTTATGAAACATGGTGTTGTTGAGAGACTTAACTACCTTCTCAAGAATCATTGATCTGAAGAATCGATCTGAACCGATTTTTTGATACCTTTTTCACAAAAATATGACTCAGTCACTCTTTGATAGCTAACATCCCCCCAACCCTTACTAACCATCACTAAAGCCAGATAATGCCCTCGTTGTACTCTACTGACTAATTGAGAAGCTTCTCTACAGCTTTTAAGCATAAACTAGGTCATTCTGCTTATTAAAATGTTACTCGATAGCAAAAATGACCTCCCTTTGCGAGAAAGACGCCTATGAAGTTGTTTTGAATTAACCACCTTATTCATTTTCAAATTATAGTTTAAGTAATTACCAGTGCGTCTTTTATAACCTGTAAGTCCTAAATCATCTTTTAAAATATTGACATGGTTCTGGATACTATATTAATTTCCCTAGATAAAATCCTTTGCTTTCGGACAGGATTTCTTCAGATTTTTTCCTTCACTGCTTTCATCACCTTTTTAGTACGAATACTACGTGGGCGGCCAGATCTTTTTCTGTCACAAACAGAGGACGTTTCATTATACCTACCAATAGCCCGGTACACAAATATTCGTTTAATAGCAAGCGGATAGAGAGTTTCAAAAATTGCTTTTGGCTATCTACTTTGTGTAATGCTGGGACAGCAATTCGGTTCTCTTTATCGCCCCACTCCATTTTATAACAAATATTATTTTACATAAATATTTGACATAAATATTTAACAGTGGATAGTGCACCAAGGTATATTTATACTTTGATGCCGATTTAGCAATAAGTAATTAAAATATGATAAAACAAAATGAGATAGCTATAGGTTCTCAGTCAGTCATGTATAATATTAGATGTTTATAATAAGACCGAGATTTACAGCTTGTGCGGGAAGATAAGCAGCTAACATATTAGTTATATATTTCTCTTTCTCTCCCACATCAGAATGGATTTGCGTATAACAATTATTGTAATACTGTATTATTCTTATGTTAATTCCGTTACGTATCCTGAAAGATACGTACTTATTCATGTATGGCTGTTAAAACTCATTATTACTAATTTAAAACATGTACCTGTGCGTTATCGTAAAAATAAAGAAAGGAATGCTTTGATGGTTTGGGAATTTACAAAAAATTAGCTGTTGCCCGCGACTTTATATACACGTGGAATTCAAAATGACTTAGTCTTTCTTCATCAAAATCGGTCCAGAGATTTAGCCAACGACCTACAAGACTGGCCAATGCAGAACTAAAAATTTGTCCCCTTAAAGAGTAGTCAATTGGTTACAACTCATTTAGTCGATCACATGCACCTATCGGAACAGGTTATCTGTTTTGTGAGCTAAATATTCGAAGACCTCATTAAAAACGTAATTATTATTAAATTGCTCATTGAAGTTACATCGTGCAATATTTATGTGCCTTATTTCAAGTAATTAACTCATGGTGTATTCTGTGGTGATGTCTGATGTGTGACAAAGTTACATTTGGTTTGCAATTACTTGTCTTGTAGGTCAATGGGTTTAGTCGTCAAAATGTGACAGATATACAGATAATTTCGCATTTACAACAATATTAGTACGGAAGTATGGATGACTGAAGAACGACCGAGGGAGACAATGTGTAGAGCCAAACTGAGTGGTATCAAAAGCCAAGGAGAATCAAAGCTAAATTGCGAAGATCAATAACCAGATCGTTAACCGTTGGAAATGGCAAAGGCCAAAGTGTGTGATAAGAGTGAAGAGCTTTAAGAAAGCGAAAGAAGAATGTCTGGACCGTGATAGTTGGCGCTACATACTTTCTGTTTACCTTGATGGGATATAGC
This sequence comes from Zeuzera pyrina, assembly GCA_907165235.1. NCBI lineage: Eukaryota > Metazoa > Arthropoda > Insecta > Lepidoptera > Cossidae > Zeuzera > Zeuzera pyrina. The sequence continues at coordinate 9,956,899 of OU015629.1, forward strand.
GTGAAGATATGTGTGCATACGTACGAGATCCGTGAAAGTAAAAGAACACTAATGTATATATCTATTACAATTATTGTGTTATAATGTTTATGTTGTGAATGAAGTAGGTAAGTTGTCTTTGGTTAATCTTAGAAACTGTATGAAAAGCAGAAATACAGATATGACCATAAACGGATTAAGAAATCATAATGTTTTTACGTTCAGTTGGAAAGTATGAAGGCGCTCGCACATACTTTAGGGTTTACGTCATCAGTACGTGTTTTACCGCTAACAAACATACATTAATATGGAAAGCTCGCCTCTGCCAATGTGCCAGCAAACGCTGCCCCCACGAAGATGGCTATTGTCTTTCCTAAACGTGACTTCAAATGTTAATTGGGCGATTAAAAGCTGAATGCGGGTCATTTCGGCCATTACCAGTGTAGCCTTTTTGAATATGTATAATAAAATTATTAAAGTGAGTACTTAATTTGTGTTAGGTTTCTAATGAGGTTATGCGCTTTCTTGTCACAGATGGCGCTTGTGTGTTGAATGCGCAAGCGCAGAGCCGGATGCGCGGAATGGATTTTATTGTATGCGTAACTGTGCAGGTCGGATGCAGAATTACATATTAGCCCTTGGGTGTGGGAGCATGGACAATTGCATAAAGTTATAACTGCTAGTTCATTATCTAATAAACAAATTATACAGTCTATACCATTAAATTTAAAGTATAAAATTACGTAGTCTGACTCTGACCTTGTTAAACCATAAACGTAAAATGTCAACAAAATACAAAGCTCTAAAAGTGACACATTTTTATAACATAGTCATTAAAATTTGCATAGAATATGGTATAACATGCAATTAATACGTCCTATTATTTTTGACTTGGTATACATTTGAATGTGTTGCATAAATGTATTTTGATTCGTCTTTTACAAAATTTCTTTTCTGCAAAAAGCATTCTTGGTATGGTGCCAGCTTCATAATATATTCTTAATAATTTAAATTGAAAACTAGATATTTACATATATACTAATCTTTATTAAATATAAGATAAATGTAAGTTCCAATTATTGAAAATTCATAGGTACATAATTTGTTCTTTCCGGCGTTCCTATTGAAAAATATCAGTTTTATAAATGGTATCATTGACTGAAACGTCAAGCAAATTTATAGTCAACAGAAGTTACTTACGCAATTGGAGCCCTATTAAAAATCCTCATTGCTTTCAAGCGACTTCGGGAGACAAAGAAAATAGAACGGGACAGCTACAAACATTCTCGCGAAGGTACTTATAAAAATCCTTATATATTATTACAAATACGTGATGTGTTTTTATTGTTGCCAATCCTGAGTAAAAAAAAAAAAAAACTTTTTAATTTTTTCTTAAATTACTTACCAACAAAGGTAAATATTAAGTGATTTATTGCGACATTTTACCAACAAATGAACAATGACTAAGGTACGAAAAATCCTTTCCGAGTACTCCGCGTGACATTAGCAAACAAAATAATAAAAAGCTTATTGCGTTCAGAATTCAGAATTAGACATTCATCGAACATTTAGAATTCCGCAAATGTAGAAAAAAACAATACCTTAGGTGTCGTATAAATTGTGTTCTGTATAAAATGAGTACGACCAGCCATCTGTCAGCCAGCGTCGGCGCACGGGACGCAGCATATTTTATAATTATACAGAGGCATTCATTGAATAGCAATCTTTCGTTGTTTCGATCGCGCGAATGTCCTGAGGATGATGCGGCTCGCATTTCGAATGTGCTTGCACTGACAAAATAGCATCATGATCAAGATTTCTCGGCCACGATCTAGAAACAGGTGCTCGACATTTCGTTTCGAAGCGTGATTAATGTTTTAAATAATAAATTATGTTATGTTTGGATATTGTTCGTGATATCTAATTGTATAACATTATTTTATAATAAGTATTTATTAAAATATTAATTATTTACTGTTCTATATTTATAAGAGTGCTTCTTAGTCTAATCACATCGACGCACTACTAGTCTATAATCCTACAATAGATCAGTAGAAACAGAAGAAAATCTAATTCACTTATACATTACATACAATTTATAATTCAACTCATGGCAACGTTCGAGCGTTAATACATGTGCTTAGCGGTACACTTAAAGAGGGTTCCAGTGCCAAATATGCACGCCGTAACAATTTAGTGGCCGTATACGGAGTATAAAGCAGCACCGAACGAATGTCCTATCAAAAAGAGCTTCACTAACGGTTATACGTTTATCTTTCTTTAATTCTAGACGTAGCCTTGTTTGCCTATCTCTATCGTTTTATTTGTTTGATGTGTTCACGACGGATCACTAATTGATAATTAAAAAAAACTAGAACCGAATCAAACGTGAGATGGTATTATTACTATCTTTTGTTTTGGCAAGTTACGGACGTACTAAATTTAATGGGGTTCTTAACATTTACTAGGAAGTTTGACAATGAAATGTTAAGATCACGATCTTGCTTACTCTCCTTGCTGGTCACACCTCTATTTTGAACTCGAGTTACAAAACAGGGTGTCGCGAATTTCTTTTATGTTTAATAACATCAAGTTTCGCCTGTTACCTATAGCAGTCAGGTTTCTCCCGCGGCATCTCACAACAGAGCGGTATACTTTTATTCCGTCTTAGATATACATCGTAAACGTGAGTGTCGTTCATAAGTACACGGGATACATCTATGAATGTCTTTATTACTGTGTTTTAGTCATTTGTGAGATTTTCTCATAATGATTGTCTCCAAAACGAGTGTTTGTGCCGTCAAAAGCCTTTGTCTAATCGTTACTATGACCGTGTTCTTCACGTGTTCATACCACATTGTTATATGTCAACAGCTCTAATTTCTTATTGTTATTACTTAAACATAATTCATGTTTCAATGCTTTAAGTATCTTATTTTTCTGCATTTCTTCAAGTTCATGTCAAATAATATTTTGATAATTACCTTCACTCGTTCGTTTACTATTCATCAAAAATGAAGTATTAAAGAGACAAGTGTACGAAAATTAATTGATATTGTTATTATTTTATTACTACCTAGACATTGTCTGAATATTGATTGTCTTAAGAACGAGAATGATGGAACGAAAGAGTTTTAGAGTGGAGATTACATTTATGCAAATATAGTGCAGGGCAATCCTCTGCTAGACGATTGTAAGAGCCTTGTATGAGCTGAGAAAAGTGGTCGGAAAAACTGGCACACTTTACGAGAAGTCTAAATGTTATGCAATGTACGTTGACGACAGATAAATAATATAAAAAAGTAATATATCATGTTGTGTTTCCTTTTATAATTGACGATGTTTAGACAAAGATGCTCCTGATTTGTATGTATTATTGTGATATTGATTTGAAACTTCGCTAATTTTAAATCGATTGCTTTGTACGTAGTTCTAACAGTTCGTTAATATGGTACTATCAAGCATATCTGATGATGGTGCTGGTAAGTGACACATTTTATCATAATGGCGCTGGGAAATCCAGTGACAAATTTGATAAATTTGAACTAATTTTACTTAATTTAATCAATCCTACTCCTTGCGCGACGGCTTCTAGAATTCAATGAATCCATTTAACTTGATTTTTTTTCCATAAAAACTAAATTGCTGGAAGGGCCAGTGACATCGACTTGAATAACTTTAAAACTTCATTTCTCCAGAAACACCTAAACCATTTATCATAATATATCCTTTACGTGTAAGCTTCCTATTCTCCGATATTATTAACATAAGTCATTCAATCTTCTACTCTGCACATAATAGGAACATTAAAGTGTACTCATAAGCTCGGGTCCTTTCTCCCATCATTAGTGTTTTGGCTTATCAATAGAGGCGTTTTATCGTACATTAATCAAACGATATCCGTTGTATCGTGTGTATAATTCTTATCTATATTATTAATATTAGTTTGTCGTATGTGTGAGATCCCATTGTGTAGTAGTCGATGGATATGTACTCCTTCGTTCTTGTTACTTTGAAGATACTTTTTTTATCGTGATCGACAGTGCTGCGTCGTGTATGGCCATTGATAACTTCCAAGCCTTTTTTATACTACTACTTTTATGTGATTAAAATAGGAAACCAACATTTATTATTAGACAACTCATTGTCAGAACCGAATTGGAATATCTTTTGAAGATTTTTTTGGTCACGAGGATGGTGCGGCTTCTTGATGAGAAAATGGATCTATGTGGAGTTTTTATCCACTGTGATTTTTAGCAGTTGCCAGTACATGAGGACGAAGAACTACGACGGCACACATCAGCGAATTTTAGCACTTGGCCCAAACACGTCACGGGGATGGTTTGCAAATTTTTATGAGTTTTAATAAAGAAGGACTGACAATGATGTGGTAGTTTCTTTTCCATTATAATCATTTAAACATAATATATAAACATATTTTTTAAATTGACTTATTATAAGACAGCGAAAATTAAGTTCCCGTTTATATTATTGTCTTGCCTACCGACTGATCTAAGGTCATATTTTCTTATCACTGCTGTAGAGGTAGCAAATAAATATTACTGTAACTATACTTAAAATTAATGCAATTATGTAAACTTTCTGATTTCATAATAAATATTTCTAATTGAAATAATTGTAATATTAATCAAAAACTATCTCAGTGTATCCGTATGAAAATAAATAAAAATTAAAACTATACTTTCTTAAATATAGTAAACTAAATCAAAATAAATACATACATACACACATATCTTCATGCTGTATCCCTAACGCAGTAGTCACAGAGGATAAAGCTCCAATCGAAATAAAAAGACATATTTCATTTTAGGGTTCGTAATTAAAGACATTGACATACATACTTTATTTTTATTTTCACAATAAAATAGATATATATTTATGTAGTATATTTGCGCAGAAGATATAAAAGGCGACTGAGACCGGAAGAAGATAATCGCTTTGCTAAGTAATTATTACTAGCACAATTACAATACACGACAAAGTTAACCAGAGAACTTTGAAAACGGCTATAATATTTCAACAGTAAAATATTGACAATTACTTGCAGTAGTAAGTAATTACAAACAGCAAGATTGTGGCAACGACTTTATGGACAACTGCCAAAAACAAACACGAACTAAACAGCCGACGATTTAATACAACCTTATACAGTGTAAGACAAATGTTGTATCAGATTCGTTAGTTGCGTATCAATAATTCATAGCATAGCGATGTTATGCACATCGACGACCGTTACTTGGAAGCCTTACACCATTCATTAGTAGTTTTAACGCGGTTTGCTTTGGCAAAACCGCTGGGTAACATAGCTCTGAACACGGATGTATAATTCAAGAAGAGTTTATCTTAAAAAGTACATATTTAGTTTAAATAATTTTCATGTTCCAAAAATATCGACAATAATATTATGGTGTATAATTCCAAAGTTGTTTTAAAACAGAAATAAATTTTCATATTTATTGTTAATTTTTTCGGAATATGATGGGCCTTTGGTGATTTCGTGATGTAAGCAGAGACGTATTTCAAGAAGTACTTACATCAATTAATATAGAGGTATAATAAAGGAAACTGAAAATGTGTTAGTACTAGAGCGTTATACCATTTCTCGATTCTGTATATCTTCGTTGTTATTGATACGTCGTTCGTATACTGTTCGTGTATTGACGATTTAATTACATTTCGATCCGGCTTGTATTCGATATTGCGATGTGGGTGTCCGATATACGTATGTTAATTTGAAGTCACTACGAACCAGCGAGGTGTCACGTCGATAAACCTTATGACCACAATAAGAATACAAATTTAATTACCAAACAGAAATTAATCTTGGAGAAGTCCATAATGCGCTATTTTTCTCTTTTTTTAAATTTGCAGAGGTTGATATTTTCCTCAAATATGTGTGTGATTTATATTTTTCGTATGTAAAGTTGAATTTAATACAATACATATTAAATAATTCAACCTCAACCATTTTAAGTGAGCGATCGTAATACATATACGTGACATAAATGTAAGCCCCTTTTTAGAGTCAGAATAGTTTTCTTGTCTTGATGCTTACTTGTGAGCTGTCAAAGAAAAAAAAATGTTATCAGTAGTAAGATTACATGTAACAATATGCGTGTCATGTAATAATTAGACACGTATTGTTTTACAAGTAAAATCATTATTTACCTATTACATAAAGATTATTGCATAAAATACCGTATTATACATAGGCGGAATTAATGCCAACTGGCATTTTCTACCAATTATAATAATAATATTTGATTTGCTAGAATGCGAGTAGTTACATCAAACACAAATGGATATAAATAAGTTTTCCTTTACACATTCTACTAAGACATAGCATGCAAATATTTAATATCCAAACTAGTGGATTTTGTAGAAAGAAAAAAAATCGATTAAATTATCTTTTAGTTATAACTTATAAGTACATCAATATATCAACACAATAATAATGGAAAAGTCAATTATATGTCAATTATTTAACCAATGACATTATGTCAAAATAATATTAAATAAAAAAATTGAAAACCTGTTCATAATAATCATAGGGTCAAACAGAAAATACAGCCAGTTTACATAGATGAAATATAAGAACGCTGATACAAAAATACATGAAATTATTATGTTATTGCCATCAAAATGGAAAACGTAATTAATTCTGGTTTACCTTTATGTAAATAGACTGGTACTTAATTCGTGTTTTCTCAAAATATGCTCCAGTAAGAGACATCTGACGTAAGTCGCATAAGTTGTTTAATAAACCACAACCCTGTAATTCTTTGGGCGTTTCACAACGATTCGACATCAGAATTTTCACCATCGAAAATGCATTTTCCGCATACATTATTGTTGTTCATGTAACCAGTGGTCTGCAGGCTACATTTAACTTAATTATAGGATTACAGCGGGTTGCATTTAAAGTGGTATTTTGGTAATATAATAGTCAGATGGCACGCCCGATAAGTGCCAACCCGATACTTGGAAAGCCTCGCTCATTACGCATTCGGGTCGCAAACGAAGCACAGTCGGTCGCGAGGAACAAACGAATATAATAATTATGAGCCCGCATGGATTAGACCGAATTAACGGTTGCGTTGTTAGGAGATTACTTTTTCGACACGTACAGCGAGTAAAGGGTTAAATCAGATTTTAGATTAATATCAACGTAATTCGTGACTGTTTTTTGTGTTATTCTGTGAAGTAAATTAATACTGTGGCCATATCAGCAAGACATGACTGAAGCAGACACCGATTAAATAAATTGAGATTACTTTCATATTTAAAATATTTTACTACAATTTGAAGACGACTGAATACTAAATACCATTTCTATTTCAGATCCAGTTCGAAGTTGTCTGATGGATCGCCATAGAAAAAAATACCAATGCCTAGCTTTCTGTGCTTCACTTATCTTCTGACTTTTTTAACATCTTGATACTCCCTTCCAAGATTATTTGTCTCTTGCTACTATTTCATTAGGACCATTATAAATTTCTTTCAGAATGCATCGACGTATGTCGTCTTCGAGCGAAGAATTTTGGGCATCAATCTATGTGACAACACTCAACCAACTCCGCTTAGACGATTATAAGTGACGCGTCTGCGACATAAAAGTATCAGCATTTTCGATTCAACTTTTGATAGCATTTATAAAAATACAATATAATATATATAACATACATATATATAATACGTAAAGTATGTATACAACAATACATAGCTAACATCTTTGTATGAATCTGATTATTTAAAGTTTCTGGATCACATTGCATATGCCACATGTCATTAGTAAACTTTAAACTTATAAAAGCAAACACACTACGCTAATGAAAATTATACACTGATTTTATTGTTAATTTTAACTATAATAAACAGTCATTCGCGGCTTCAATTAAAGTTATATTGATTCTGCCTGTGCCGCGATATTTTTATTTACTTGGATTTCTGAACAGTTCTGAGTGAGCCAATGTTCGTTCACGTTCAAATCAAAACATTTGAACGAGCAAATATGTATGTTCAGTGATAATCGGCTGGTTTCGGCGAACGATTACTCTTTCACTCTATTATGCAGTGAAAACGGCGTCACCGGCGAGAGATCAGTTGCTTTGAACGTTTGCTCATAATATTTCACTATGATTCTCTCGACGTTTGACGTGCTAGGTTCTACGCGAATACGGAATGGAATCATGGATTAGAAATTGAAATTTATAGAGCCCATCCATGTTTATGGGATTCTCAATGCAAAAAAAAAATAACGTATTGAAAACTTTTAATCATTTAAGCGATAATAAGAGATGTACTCCACCGGAAGTAAAAAATAAGATTAAATTGTTAATGGTTTCTTTTTAAAGAACCCAGGTTTTTAGTAAAGTGCAAAAGATTACGAACGCTCCACTAACCAAAAGCAAATCAAAGTCTCTGATGTTTTCACTAGTCGCCAGCGAATTTCAGTACTAGATTTTGATTAGAACTGGCGTTAATTTCTTATTGCAGTGAAAACAGATGGTTGTTCTTCGTTTTGAGCTATCGTCGGCGTTTTGGGAACGGAAACGTCGATATCAAAATGTTTGCTCGGCAGGGTAGTTGAAATGCGACTAGTTCATTCTGTCTGATAGCACATAGCAGTGGCTAGAATTAAAAGATTTTTAACTACCTCTATCCGGCCACACTGTATACACGACTACTTGATGGCTATTTTTGCTGATTTATAAAAACTGTGCTAGGTATTGACATCGTTGTACTTTCCTTGTAATATTTATCGAAATCTCTATCAACTTTTTGCTATGCAATCGAAAAACAACAGATAGTTTATCATGAAACATTAGATAGAGTGATAGAAGCTGCAATTAACTCTATGTTTTGCTTTAACAAATAAAATGCACATCCGATTGAGGTGTTAACACTAACTTTTCATGCCAAGGACGTATCTTCTCTACCAGATGAATATGTAATAGACGTAATGCATCACTACAAAGTTAAGACGAGCCGACGGTAATTTATGTGAGAGTTACAGAGCTTAAAACTTTTGGATTAACATTTTACTCGTAACCATATTTATTCGTCAACGAATTCCCAGGCTACTGTTTTTAAAATACTTATTAACTTTTTAGGATGGAAACAGTAGCTAATAGTGTTTGTCTTCATATATTTATCGAAGTACACTGCATGAATGTTTGATTGTTTAAAGCGTTTGTTTTTTGCCGCGCTTGGATCTTCTTTATTTGTCTATTAAACAAAAGTTTATTGTACTAATGCACGCGTACAAAGTTGTGGATTTTAATTAGATTAATTTTTATGCCTTACATCTTATTACTTGAGAACGTGTCCTGAATATGTATTCATGACAGATTTATTAATGTGAACAAAACTCTCATTTTGACAATGAAGAAGTATATTATGTATGTTATCAAATATTATGTTGTATATGTCATACATTTCTATATAGTGCAGTAGAACTGCGATCTCTGTTAATATATGAGTTCAAATATGTGCGGTGTCACAGTAGTAGACAAAATAAGCAACGATGAGATACGCAGTATGATAGGATTGCGTGACATTGATATTGTAAAAATGAAGAAAGGAATGCTTAAATGGTTCGGACACATGGAAAGAATGAATGATGAAAGACTGACGAAGAAAATCTAAAGAGCGAAAATGAGTGGTTGTAGAAGTAAAGGAAGACCAAGGCTGACTTACGAAGATAAATATTCAGAGCGTTAGCTGACAAAAATGTCAAAAGCACCCGCATACCTAGGCGAAAATGCGTGAGGAGAATGGTGAGATTCGAAGCGCCGAAAGAAGTATGTAAGGACTGCGAAGCTTAGCGCTCCGTCCTCTCTGACTACCCCGTTAGGGGTACAGCGTGAAGATATGTATGTAGGTAAGTATGTATTATGTATATATTATGTGATATTATTATTAGAGTTTCATATTTACGCCCTTTGCAGACTAAACTTTGGGTCCTGGGGCCTCGAAGGCCATCGACTGGCTTCTGATATTTATAAGAGATTGATTGGTCGAGGCTTCTGGAAGCCACCAGGCTGGAGCTTCTTCCACCAACGAATTAGTTTGGCTATTCAAAGAGGTCATGCTGCCAGTCTGTTGGGCACCTTAAGCAATGACAGCTTTCTAAGCGGCAACTTTGAGGAAGTCTATTATTTAAGATAATGTGCAGTTTTAAGTTTATAAATATTAACGTTAGGATATGCATGTACTTTTTTTATACGTATTCTTTTTTTTATTAATAAAGTTTCATACAGGTAAAAAAAAATTATGCAAAATTCCCCCCCCTTTCTTAGCGGGCCCACACACAAACTATTGTCAGACCAAATTTCATGATCCTAGCTTTAATGGATTTTGAGATTTCGTGAGTCAGTCAATCATTGAGTGAATGCAATTTTACTTTTATAACATAACATGAAATATCTTCACTCTGTATACCTAATGGGGTAGTCAGAGAGGATGTAGCGCCAAGCATCGCGGTTTTTACATACTGCTTTCATCTCTTTAAATCTTACATGTAATATATAACAGCTTCTACATACATAGATTAAAAATTCTGGCTAAGAGCGAGCCAAACAATAATTTGAGGTTCTGTAGTAATTTTCGACACCGTAAGACTTACATACATACACATACATGCATATCCTCACGCCATATCCCTAACGGGGTAGTCAGAGAGGACGGAGCGCCAAGCGTCCCGATTCTTACATACTTCTTTCGCTTCCTCAAATCTCATCATTCTCCTCACACATTTAAGAGACTTAATTTAATAAATAAACGTTGAATAAAATATAACATAAAAGGAAAATGGGTCTAAGTATCCATTACAATATATTTTTTTAATTTTTGCTTTTGAGTTACCAATTTACATATCTGTACTAAATTTCAGCTTTAGAGCGTGCCCGTAGCCTCAGCATATTGCACCCAGACGAACACCGTAAGATTTAATGAGTAAACTCACTCACAGAGGAGTACCACATACCCTCCCCATTGCTCCCGAACGGGATATGGATGCATTTCCTCACGTATAGATATACTCCAGACAGACAAAACAATAAGGGTTTGGTTCTTGTCATTTTTGCCCGAGAACCCTAAAAAGCATAAGAGAGTTAGTAATCAATGTTATTTTAAAACACAAAATAACAGTCTATTAGAAATATAATGAAATTTTTGTTAATATACCTCTAATATTTTGGTTTATCCATAGGTAGGTGTATAACGGTGGAGCGGTATAGTGAAATTATAGAAAAAAATTAAATTAGGGATGGCATTTCATACGTGTAACTGAGAAACGAAACAAAAATTTCAGTGCACAATACCCATAAGCTTCTTGTTTGATATCTTTAGATACGTCTTAGAAAATGATGTATACCCAGATTGAATAGTAACTTTATTATTTAAATTGCTGAAACTTACCTTCAAAAGTTGTAAAAAGTGTGTCACTTCCTCTAAATTTTGGGGAAGTTGGTTTGAATAAGGAACATTGAGTAGTTTTCGAGTTATTAGATAGATATTTTCTGTTACACGCTTAGCTACCGCAAAAATAATTTTGTTTTTTAATGTCATTGAGAAATGCTATTAAATACAAATTTATTTACCTACCGATTAAATGAATATTGTGCATCCCGACTACGGTACCCTTCACTTTGTGTAGTCCGAAAATATTGCCGGTTTTGTATATAGATGATTATTTAATATAGATGAATGTTTTAGAGAAGTAGAGATGAACATTATCATTCATTTGGAGCATTAGCGTCGTAGATTCAAATGATGTCAAGTATTCCTTTAAGTGGTGCAACGAAATAGTTTTTTGGAAAGGAGCACACAATTAAAATGCACCTTAGGAAGCATAAACAGCTTAACTAACAAACAATACGGCAAATTGCCTTTTCCTTATATGTTACGTATGCAACTCACATATTTTCCGAGTAAGAAATTTGTGAGGATTATAAAATGAATGAGTCATTTTAACAGCCGTTATGGGCAATAAAAAGTTTCTAAAAGTTGCTTCTTGGACCTACTTTGCAAACAAAAAGAATTTTATATCTCGCTAATAGGCTCCACATAGAAAGAATTTATGCACGTGCCCGAACGTGGGCGTTAATTGTTAAATATTCGCTTCGGAATTGACAAACAACTAAAAGAATTATAAAATTGAAATGCGTTCTATTCGAAGACAGCTTAAGAATCCAGTTTCTATTTTCTAACGAATATCTCTCCTACATCTTTAATCTGGTTCTAGAAGACAATTTGCCTATTTCCCTGTAATATAATTATGTGATACCTCAAGGAAGTTGTACTGAAGCTAATACAAACAAATCACGAAAGATATTTTTATGTAATGCGGTATATTCTGGAGTGTAATTTATGTACAAACTAATTAAGAGATAACCTAATAGAAAATTACTTTGATCGCCCGTTGTTTGGCCTTTCAAGCTGAAAATCTTAATTTTCTTGGAATTTGAGTGTTATCGAGTACTTGACCATTTCGTAATCTGGCACCTTTATTACGAGTTCAATTTATTTAAGGTATCTGAAAATTTTGGAACGAAATTCTTTAACGCGGCCTGCAGGAGATTTGAGTTGATAGAAATCGTAACGTAAGGAAAAAGTGTTACGTTGGAAAAATTTTTTTTTAATTCTCATTATTGCAATTAAGTTTTGAGAAATTGAAACTTCAGCTAAGGACACGTTTTTTATTTGTAGTTTTATGGATCACTTCGAATAAAATTTCGAAAAATTGTGTAATAAATAATTTGAATAATTTTATAGAAATTATGTCAATTGCCTATTTAATTAAATGTATATACGAGTATACGATATACATATACGAGTATATCGATTTTTTTTATGCAAACATTATTAAATTCATTTTATTTTTCGGTGAGCTAAGTTTATAGACATTCGATATAGGATAAAGTTTTTTTTTCTTAAAAAGTCCTTGTTATAATGCGATTTGTAGTATTAATCAGTGAGATAAACTAACACAATGTAAATGGGATTAAATTAAATAAAACTTTAATTATGTGTAAGTGGGTGGGATCACTTAAAAAGCAGTAAACAAAATTATTTCAACCCACGACGCCAGCAATTAGTTCGGCTAGAATGAAATCGGATGTTCCTTCGAAACAACGAATTAAAACCTTTGCACGCCAAGTAAACGTTGAATAATTACGTATTTAATAACGCTTTTGTTCTCAGAAAGTCGACGAGAAAATTCAAGTAATTCAATTGTGTTTAAGACTGTTTAATTCGAATCGACCAACATGCAGTTTGCTTTCTAGAACGTCTTTTTGTTCGTCTTTTAGGGTACAGTAGACTTCGACTGTAAACGACTCGTGTCTTCATAATTCAAAAACTTTTTGTTATATCTATTCATGCCTTCATGGGTATAAAGAAAAAAAATGTAGAATATAATGGAAAAGTATGCGTATAAGCGAATAGAATAGAAAGAATGAGTGATGAAAGATTGACAAAGAAAGTCTACTGAGCAGAGGTGAGTTATAGCTAATGATGAGTAATTTTTCAGTTTTACAAAACAGAAAACTTTCCAGAAAAATTTGGGTAAATTTTGAGGAAATTTTGGGAAAAATTTAGAAAACGGAAAAATATCGGAAAAATAATTGAAAAATACGAAAAATTCTTGAAATCTTGAAAAATTTCAAGTTTAATGACCCATCATTAGTAGTAGCAGAAGTCAAAGAACACCAAGGATGTTTTAAGAAGATCAAATAGACAGCTTTAGCTAACAGAATGTCAAAGGTACTCAGGTATTCGTATACCTAAACGAAACTGTGTGCGGAGAATTATAAAATTTGAGAAAGACAAAGGAAAATGTGAGGATTGCCATGTTTGGCACTTTATCCTCTCTGTCTACCCCGTTAGGAACATACTGTGTGGATATGTATATATGTGTATGTAACCTATGGGCCAGCTAACTGTCTGTCATAATCATGTTATGCTTCGCCATCTGTAAACGCTTAAATATTTATATCTAGAAGAGGTACTTTAGTGATTTTTTTTTAATTATTTTGCTATAAACTTCATACGGTCTTCAAAGTTACCGACGTATATGGGCTTCGGGTCTAATTTGACCCAGTATTATATTATTTGAATTTTGTTTAATATTTGTATAATTATTATTTCTGTTTGTATTTTAATATATCTAGATATTTATTATATTTTGTTTAGCCATAATGCAATGTACTCTGAAGATTTATTTATTTTTTTAGGGATGTAAAACACGAGAGTAGTATCCTTGGCAAAAGCAAAATATGGTGTAAAAATCGGTCTACTTTTTATGTTTACTGTTTCTGGTGGTAATTCAGACTTGACTTTACGTATAGTTCCTACTATAGTAATTTGTTTTTGTTGTAATTTCTGTCGTAGTTGATGCAACGTGAAAAAGTTATCTACTGAAACATTATGGCCCTATAGCCCCACAGTCAGATCAAGAACTACGGGCATACCTTAGTTTCTTTCAGGTACACTTCCTGTATCGTTGCTTGTATATGGTTGAATATTCCAAACATAACTTGTTGCAGAATTACAGAGAATCCAAAATTTTATGTCATACTTTGCCAGTTTTGATGGCATGTATTGCCGAAATGGACACCTTCCTCTAAATGCTACTAACTGTTCATCTACCGTTACATTTTAGGAAAGATTATAAAGTTTCAGCAATATCTCAATCCACTAATTCCACAACTCATGAATCGGAGTAAATTTGTCTAACAATCGCCGTTCGCTTCGAGTTTGTCTATTGTCGAACCTTATAACTCTTGATATTTTTTTGAATGTCTTCAGTGACATGATTGCTCCAAATATTGATCTGCCTTATTGAGAATCCCATAAACTTTCAGAAATTTCGTTATTAGATCTAAACTAAACACACCAGTGAACAAGAGTAACTCAAAGAATTTTGTATTGCGGTACCGTCAATACCAGTCTATTCTTTATCAAATATGCGCCTACCTTCAATATTGGTGTAATTCAAAATAACGTGTATCAGAGGTGATGGAAAAAATAATGCGAAACTTGACATTTCTACTTCTGTGATTCTTGAGGAAGAATAACGAGTTAGTCCTGGCATCATGTTGATAATATTTTCTTTCTTAGCTCTTCCGTGACTATTCCCAAAAGTTATTTGACCATTCATTGACGTCGACGTCATTATTTCAGTAGAAATAAATGCATTGTCGCTCTCACTAGAACTACTGTTAGATGTTTCAGTTTTCTTTACATGGTCTCCGAATTCAGAACACGATTCTTCTTCATCCGACACTTCGTACAAAAAGATTTCAATCTCACTATTCTTCATTTTCAACTACGAAATAATTAGTCAATCTCGAAGCTAAGATACGTTCTATTCACTCAATGTTTATTGTAAAACTATAACACTGCTGTGAGTAGAACAATGCAACCATACAATAAATAGTGGGTAACTTTATATCAAGTAAAATAACAAATGACATTCGTTTAAAACGTACGGTCAAATTTGACCCGAGGACCGCAAGAGTAAAAATCGTATAAGGTAAAAATATAATATATAATTTATAAAAGTCTTAATATATATATTAGGCTCAAAACTTTGGCAAAAGTTATGAAATATCGCATTTCGAAAAAAAATACTTAGAGAAAACTTTGCTTCATTCCTAAAATGGGTCAAAATTGACCCGAAGACCGCATGACCGTTAAGATGCCCCGCTGCATTACCTCTTTGAATAGCCAAACTGATTCGCCGGTGGAAGAAGCTACTAGCCCGGCAGTCTCTCGAAGCCTCGACCAGTCTCTTCTTAATTTTCTTCATCATGTCGCCATTATTTTTGAGCAATAAAGATGTATAAATAATTGATAACAAATCGATAGATACTACCTTTACCTTGATATTAATAAATTTTTGATAGCGTGATTATCTCATGAAAGATAGGTATCCTCTCTCAGTGATTTATTGGCAAGAATTTACTATTTAATATATTCACATACAAATTGACTACCCCATTGGGGATACAGCGTGAAGATATGTTTGTATGTATATACAAATTTTATTGCTTACAGAATAATAGCACTTAATTTTTCATATATGTATCATGTACGGAATTCTATACCTATAATCTGTATACCTTATTGTAGGTTGCTAACTTTTCTAGTATCTTCGAAGTGTTATAACGGAACGTTAATTCCGCTCTAGTAAACGTATTGTGTGTAATGTGAATTTATATAATTTTGGATCACGTGTGTGATTTTGCAATTAAGTATAGGTACTATGAAAAGTAGGTCTATATTTCGTATACATATTATGTGAATACAATGTTATATTTTTATTTGTAATACGTAGTTCGCACATAAAGATATGACGTCAGTCGACATTAAGAAAGATAGAGGATCTATCCATTTTTAGAAGCTCGCTAAGTATTAGGGGATGTGGTGAAATTGGGCATAATTCTTTTGTCTTCAATTAATTTTTATTCAGTTCTTGAAAGAGCATATGTAATTCCAGTGTTGAATTTTATTTTTATTTCATTTCTGAAGTTTGTACGTCTTATAAGCCCAAAAATATAAGATCCTTTTGTCCTATTATCCTGTACAGATTAGTGGTAATTTTAAAATAATGATACTACACACGACTGATAACAAATCATTTTCTCAAAAATTCTTGCTGAAATGTACGTGACATAAGCTCGAAAACATAAGGAGCCGTTTTGACAAAAGCCGAGCGAATCTTTTACTTTGAGAAACATGCTTCAGTTTAGGCTTGACGTCACAAAATAATGTGCGAAGAGTACCTGTAGGTATTGTTTATTTTAACTATAAATTAACTGTCATTAAGAAAGTTAGAGCAGGGAGAGATTGGGGAAATTTTAAAAACTTGGCTCAATAAATCAAATTTATTACTAAGAGAGGGCGTAGTTAATCTAGTCCAGGAAATTAAACGAGGAATTACCATAATTGATACGGTTCAAGTGAATTCGCGCAGAAAACTGATCGCTTTTATGAGTTACTGAAAGACTTTCAGGAACTGCGATAGAATTTTATAATGAACATCTGAAATTAGATTGGTGGATAAAAAGCTATTACCGTCGACGAAAAAAGGCCGAAATTTTTTTTCGTACATTTTATGTTAAGAATAGTTGATGTAGGTATCTATATTATTATGTTATTAAAGATTTGATTTATGACCTTTGAATATAATTTTAAAACTATAAGTGACATCATTTATTGATATTTCTGTAAGTATTTTCGTAATAATTGTACATTATCTTTGGAGAATTTTTGTACATACCGTAAACTATAGTGGTCTAAATTCATATTTTGCTTTATAAAACAGTCAATTATATTACATGATATTCCTTGTATACGTATATGTACGTACAGTAACAATAAACTAAGAAATAATGAGTAATATCTAAGTATATTCTTCATTCCTTCAAATTCAAATATAGTGTTTCCTGTTGCCCGCGGCTTTGCTTACATGAATTTAGTACGTTTAATTTGTTATATTCAGTAGTATTTATTTGGCTCTAAAACTTTTCCTTGTATAATTTACACCATCTATTTTAATATTAGCCATTCAGTATTCGGCCGTTTATTTCAAATAAAAAACAAAAAAATCTACTTTTTTACATTTTCCACCCCTTTACGGATGTTCTAAACATTATTATTAGTGGAAGCTCAAAAGAAGAAATCACAAAAAATACTGCCATGTCATAGTCGTAGTAGCATTTCAGTGAATTTTCCAGTGCAGTGAAGAAGAATTATTCAAGTCACGTCGTTTATAAAATTACCTATTTTTTTTCGTTCATTGAAAGTATTATAATGTAATATAGTATGATCACTATCAGCGAATATGGTTATTTCATCAAAAATTTAGAACTTCATTACTTATTAATAGCAACATGAAACAAACAGTGATTAATATCGACACGCGTCAGCAATAAAAATACTCATCCCCACCTTACTCTTTGTATTAAAGCGTTGTAGGAATTAATCAAATCATTCTAAAGATTTTTATCTATGGGAGAGTGTATCTTTAAAATTAGAGCAGGAGGGAACATCAATTGTTTTCTCTCGCCCACGACCGCGTGCCGAACTTGTTGTTATTTTTTCATATTCTATAGTATAGAGATAGATATAACGGATTGTAATCATCTCATTGTGTGAGCTGAGATGTATCTGTACCATATACAGGTGGGTATGAAGTCCCGGATTACTGAATGTTACGGAAACAGTGTCTTAATAATTGAAATAGTTTCAGGACGTGGTATTTTCAATTACTTGTTAAGTATTATTCGGAATTGATGATTTAATCTATCCATAGACTAATAAGCCTTAATAGACGCTTATGAAGGCAACTGGAACTGCCCATAGTTTAGTAAGATATTACTAAAACGGCGACCGCGCTCGTGGATCTCCGCTTGTTGTTGTCTGATGTGATCAATCAGATCACAGTGCAGTTTGTTATTAGTATAAAATAACTAAAAGTCTTCAATCATCACTGCTTTGTGGTTCTACTGGATTGTAATTTATTTTTAATATCTAATTTTATAATAAAATATTATAAGTTTAACTTTTATATCCTAACTAACTTTATCATGTTCATGTTACAGTTAATTTGAATGTAAATTTTCAAGAAACTAACATATTTTTATGTACCACAGAAATGAATTTAGAATAAAAAAAAAATAATGTACGGTATGTTCAAAAGTGTTTCCGTATGTTTAAAAAATAAATAGTAATTTCTTAGATGTACCTATATACATATATATAGGTACATATTCTGGTAACATATACCAGAATGCCGATGGTCACATGTGAAGCCAATAATAAAGGCCAGTCCCGTAATTTCTACCAGCCATACCAAGAGACGATATGATAAAACAACATGTGTTTCTTCACCTAACGAATCTTCCATAGCATAATGAGTACAACAATGTAAAGTGGGGCCGTATTTACATAATGTCAACTAAGTAGGTGTAGGTGTGTCACTATAGGAATACACTCGAATGTCATTAATCGAACGTTGAAGGAATGCTATTGTTGTTGGTCATGTGTATTTTTTAACTGATGTTGGATTGTATCTTTGATTATGACAGGTTGGTGAGAAGAAAGTCCTTGTTCCAACGTTCGTAACATCCACGAATAAAGTTGTTGTAAATAAAATAAATATTATTGTTATTAGAAGTTTCGAGTGAAAGCTATTGAGTGGGAATTGTAGTCCCAAATTTTTTTTTTTTCAGTTGTTTATTTATATTTCATTTAAACTATAAAATATGATTGAAGTTGTTATCAATTGTATAAAATATTTTAAATAGTTTATTTCTAAATTCATTATATTTGAAGATCAATAGTAATATAACTACATGCTATTAGAAATTATTTACTAGGAAAGGCTATCTCTGCAAGCCCAAAAAATTATGAGGAAACTTGTAAGGTTGTAAAGTTGTAAAGTTAGCATTTGTACTACATTTATAGAAATTGTAACATGTTTTTTGCATTTTGTGTTTAGCTATTGTCAATATTCGTGATTAAATATGTTTTTGATGAATGAAAATACTGTAACTTTGTAGGTGTTGCTACTTAATAATAATTTGTGATTTAGTCAGTTGGTATTTTTGAAGGTTAAAAGTTGAGAATTACGCGAGTTAGCGAAAGAACGTCTGTTCATTATATCTCTACTTATATCCTACGTTACCACCCACGTCTGTATCCTGAAAAAACGAAAAACATAATATCTGGAATCTGAGAATGTAACACTTGCAGTTTTCGTCAATCCAGTTCGAAGTTCTGAACTAATGTACGGCCTTAAAATAAACATAATAATGATAAAAAAATATCGAATATTATTCAATGAAACATAAAATTTTAAATTAGTAGGTAAATGAATTATACTTAAGGTTATAATTTTTAAGAGGGAACGTCAAAAAGTATGGAATCTGTACGAATACAATGGATTGGAATCGAAAGCTTCGACGTCCCGTGGCGAGCCCGCGACTCTCCACGAAATGAGATAAAAACATAAATAAAATCCTTATGTAAATTAAATTTGTGGATCTCCGTCCCTTGGGATAATAAAAACATTAGTTAATCGACCAAATATAATTTTATTTTACACCTTGTTGTGTACTGAAATGGTCTTTGAATTATCTTCGTTGTAGTTCCCTATGTATTTTACTGAGATGATATCTTACAATAATAGTAAATGCGCCAGACAACTCACACCAATCATTTGGCCTCGAACTAGGGTATTCCCTGTGCAATGAGAATCAGACGATAACTACTAGAGGCGTTTACGATGATGATGACGACGATGAGTACCCAGTACACCCAAACCCGAGACCATTTAGAAAAGCTCGTTTCCTAAATTGACCCGACCGGGAATCGAACCAGGAATCTTCCACGCTTAGATGCAACACCTAAACCACTGCGCCATCGAAGTCTTAATGTTTTACTTTTTTTGGTGACAGAGAAACCTGCACAGGTATCCATTCCTAGGGTGGGACTGGGTTATATGGGTTTTTACCATCCAGAATGCCTACGATGGACTACCATCCGAAGGATCATACCTATTATTTATTACCTATAGGATCATACCATACATACATGAGGTAGTCCTCAGCGCCTTCCTTCGTCGAGGGGTTCCCAGGATTTCCTACGCATTGCACTGGAACCCATCGAGTATGGGGACCCATTGGGGGCAGGTAGTAATGGAACACTTCCTGACCCATTATCACCACTTAGGCCTCTCTAGTCGCCCCATACGACAGGTGGGGAATGTCATAACTTAATTCTCTCACTCGGGCGACAGGGTTAAAAAAGTTTGAACAGCGTGATCCGAACGACCATTTTATTGCATTAACTGTTACTGAAATCAGAACTGTTATCCTCAACTAGGAATCAGATGGTAACGTAAACAGTTGACCAGTATGTATGACACGACACATACCATAATCATACAGATCTATACATTAATCAATTAAGGTTTAATGAAATCAATTAGGATTCTAAATAAAATTCTTACCCAGACATTAAAAAGGAGACGTACCGTGACATGACACTTCGCCAGATTGATTTATCGATCCATAAAACTTTATTTATTGCAACAAGCTTGATGAAATTTAACAAAATTATTTTATTTGCATGGTTACTGTCTACTGAATTTGCATTGACCTGTTTACAATTTTTTTGACTAGAAACGAACCAAGATATTTTTATTCCTTTTTATTCCTTTTCTCGATGTAACCAAGATATTTTGAATTGTTCTTATTCCTTTCCTCTTGATCCTTTTATACAATCATACAGTCAAGACCGGTCTATCCAACACATTTCTTCTATCTAAATATGCATATATAACATCACGCCATTTTTTATTTGATGTAGACAGAGCTTCTAGTAGGCAATGAATGAGTAACCGGGCTTACAGATGGCTAAAATAGTGATAATTTGATAACCCACTGCTTCTGATAGATCCTTATAGTGAGCCTTATCTCTTAGCCTACTTTTGCGATCTCCGCGAATAGATAAACATCTGAATAGTCCATTTTTTTCCCATATTTTTCTTTCTTTCAGAGATCAGCATAGAACAATTCCTCCTTTAGTTTATCATTTTAATTCAACACGAAAGTTTCCTCTAGATAATTTCACATTTTGGTATTGCTTCTTCAGTAAACTTTTGCTTACCGTTTTCGCTAACCTTATACTATGGCTATGTACTACAAAACGAACTGGGGTAGTTAACATCTAGATTCCAAGGTAACTTACGAGTCCTTTTCCTAAACCGACCTAATCGGGGATCAAACCCGAGGCTAAGAAGCTATGCTCTACCACCGCAACAACGAGCCAGTCAATATCGCATATTGTAATTCAAAGAACATTAAAAGTGTAAAACTTACCTCAGATTAACAAAAGCGAGATACATACACATACATACCTTCACGCTGTATACCTAACGGGGTAGTCAGAGAAGACGGAGCGTTAAGCCTCGCACTCTTCTTTCGCCTTTTTAAATCTCACCATTCTTTTCGTGCGTTTTTGCCTAGGTATGCGTGTGTTTTCGACATTTCTGTCAGCTAGCCCTCTGGATTTTTGATCTTCGTAAGGCCTTGATCTTCCTTGGCTTCTGCTAATTCTCACTTTCCCTTGGTAGATTTTCTTCGCCAGTCTTTCATTACTCATGTGCCTTCCTTGTGCCTGAACCATCTAAGCATTCCTTTCTT
The DNA here is from genome assembly GCA_907165235.1 of Zeuzera pyrina. Lineage (NCBI taxonomy): Eukaryota > Metazoa > Arthropoda > Insecta > Lepidoptera > Cossidae > Zeuzera > Zeuzera pyrina. The sequence goes on from OU015629.1 coordinate 9,979,116, forward strand.
CATTTTTACAAAAACACTGTCGTGCAATCCTGTCATACTGCGTATCTCTTTGTACATAGGTACATAACATGATTATACTACGAGAGTATGCGCTAATTAATTCCAATATTAAGCTCTGTAGATATATCGAATTTAAAATATAGACAGACGTAGTTCGTAGTAGGTTTTAAGTTTTTATACAGGTAGGTACATACATACCAAAGATATTTTTTTGGGTTAACTGATAAGTAAAATTAAAATCGATGTAGGGAATGTGAATGTCATACGAAATAACGGTTGAAAGACCGTTAAAAATTAACTGGGCACAATTAAAAAACTATTTATTGATACTAGTTTTTATGTATCTATTGATTATAAAAAATGACAGTTAATTGCCTGTAGGCGAAAAAGTAATTATATTTAAATGTCTTAATTTGTAAAATATGCAGATTAAAATTCGATAGTCAACGAGTAGAATTTATAATTAACTTATTACTTATGATGCTGACCATTGAAGTTATAATAACTTACAAATTTAATATTTATATTATGCGTTATTTTTTGTGTTTTTATAATGCTTTACCTTATTAGATCTTTCTCTATGTTATTATCAGTCATTCACAAGATGTTTTATGTGTTAATTAATTGGATGAATAAATGCTATTTTGTGTATAGTGAGGAAACTATTGTTATACATATGTACATACGTAACTAATTAAGAAACAACTAAGAGCATGTCGGACTCGCACAAACTTGAGGGTTCCATAGCAGTTTCTGACAAATTAGAAGGTTATTTAAAAAATATATACATATACGTATCTTCACGGTTTATCGCTAACGGGGTAGCCAGAGAGAACGGCGCGCCAAGTTTCGCAGTCCTAACTTACTACAAAAAATAATGGGTCCAAAATACCAATTATTCAATTTTTTGTTTTTAATTTTTCGGTTTACGTGCGGTACTATAAACCACAGATTCTCAACGGCGGCTATACCGCTTTCCCTTTAACGCTGGAGCCATCAATAGGGGCGGTAGCGTATTTAGAGGCAAATGAGGGACGTTGAGGAAGTCGAAAGGGATGGTCAAATAAATAAATTAAATATTTTATATTTCTTACCGATTTTTTTCTTCTAAAAAATGTAAAAATGACGTTAACTCCTTTTGCTACATTTGCGGTGAATTCATTAAAATAAGAGCCAGATAATTGAGTTTCTAAATCTAGTTCTCTATAAAGCCTATACAGCTTATTTTAAACTTTTCATACGAAGTCAAAATAAAATACGGGCACCTCATTTCTCATGTAGTTACTGCAGAAACACTTCAAAGGTAAGAGAATACAGCATAGCTGACAAGGGAAATTCAAATATATTTTTATTACTTCTGCAAAAAAAATTTAAGATTTGTTGTATTAACAAATGTGTGATGTTATTTTTATTATTATTATTTCCACTTATATTATATACAGCTTATTTCCACTATGTTTGATAACTTCAAACTCATGCATTGCGCAGAATGTTCCTGAAAGCACTTATTTTTTTTAAATAAGTTACATGCTCACTTGGACCTATTTAAAAATAGCTTGGGGGACATATTCAGAAGAGCAAGAGGAACGTTTTCACCAAGATGTGATGGACTTTGGACAACGTTATCAAGGGCAATACAATAAGAACGTGATGGGATCAAGCATATTTGGGGGCTAATACGAGAAAGATTGTGCTCGCACATAAGAAGTATCAAATATATTCTTTTTTAAAGTTTGTTTGTATTCTTTTTAGTATTCGTACTTTTACTTTTACTGTGTTTTGTAAATGAAAGTGATGTAAATATATAAATTAAAGTTCATTCTCGTTTAATACGTAATTGAATTTATAAAAATAAATTTTTCTTATATGAAATTACGTTCTTGTTGCAAATTTTATTCGACAAAAACATTTTTTTTTTCATTAATTAGGCATTACAAATCAAAATCAGATACTTATACAGAACTCAGACTCAAAATTCGTGTTGACTTGTGTATAGCCGAAATTAGTGTCGAGCCGTTATAACGTTTTGTGTGACTTTAAAATATCTTTATTTATGAAAATTTATGTAAGTTGCAACAGTTACCTCCGATTAATTTTTGTGATCACTATGGAAAAACCTGCTTTTATTTTGACCTATTTGCATTTCCTCATGTTACTAAGCTTTATTTGAAGTATTACGGACCACTCATAATGTAACGTGGAACGGAAACTGACAGATCCATTAACGCGGTGGCAGAGCATTTATCTGCGTTGCAATCCGGTGCCTCGGATTCGATCCCCGGTTAGGCTAATTTAGAAAATATTTTTTGTTTTAGATTCTGGATGATACTGAGTGCTTCTCCAGGAGATATAAAGTGGTTGTAAGATGTTCATATCATAATCACAACTCGAAGACATTTTCAACTACACATATTTTCAACAAAATGAAAATAGTTGCGCTGAAAGCTCTTTGTAAGAAGGTATTTTTGTTTAGTAAAGAATAAATTAAAGGATGAGATTTTTTTATCATTACTTTGTTAATAATATACCTACATATCACATGAGTTTGATAGTAAATTGAATACTTCGCATTTCGTTTTGGAACGAACTCGTTATGGCGTACTTGTTGTCCGTATAGCCCTGTTAAATAATAAACCATTGCTCTTATACTAAAAATATATAATAAAAATTGCAATTTCACTATTTTCTTTTCTATCTTCAGATTTTTCCTCGGTTTTCTAAATAGTAAATAAAGTTAAAGTGCGTTTCGTTCTGAGCAAATAATTTTTGCTTCGTACAAGCTGCATCCATTATTATCGCATGTAATTATCGCCCAAATAGGTATCTATATCAGTTACTTCGTTAAAGATTTCGTGTTACTGGTCAGCAATAAATACGCCATCTTAAGTACATGAAATCGGAAGATTCTTTGCAACTACACGTGTGTGTGTATTAAGATTTATCTTCATGAATTAAAATTTTGAAAATACAAGTATACTGCTTGGCTGGATATGCCCAAATCCTAATTCGAATACCCATTCTGAAACAAAAACTTAATTCTCTCCTTAATTCTTCTTCTATTAAAAGTTAGAATTCAGAAATGAAAAGACCATTTCAAATTATCTTAAAGTAAGCAATATAATAAGCATTTAAATATCTGAATCGGATAAGCGAATCTCTTGGTAATCACACCATCGAAGTGGAACGCAATATATAAATGAATCGCCTCTGGCGACCACTTATAACGCGATCGTTTTCGATAGCACACACACAGTAACGGCGTTAGGCGTCGGCGATGTCGGCGGCCACCGACGGCCTTGTGCCTGTGGGGGGCTCGCAAAAAAGTTTTTCTAGTTGTTAAAAATGTAGTTATTTAATTATCCGTATTTGTATCCGTACGAAGGTAGTAGTATACTCATAAAATTAGTGTATAATTATTATTAGTGTGTAATTAAGACGGTTTTGGTGAACTAGAGTAGTTTTGAGAGAATGTTAGAGAAGCTTTAGCGACGGTTGAAGAGAATAAAAGAATTTTTGTGTGTGGAGACATGAATGGATGGGTCAAAACAGTTCGAACAGGATTTGATAAATGTCCTAGATAATAAATATGGAGATAAGAGAGGGAATTATGCTGATAGGATTGTGTTAGGAGTGTGTACGGAAAATAATCTTTTTGTAGTTAATACCGTATTTAAGCACAAAAAGATCCATCAGTACGTGTGAGAAAGAAAGGGTGAGAGAAGTGTGATTGATTTATTACTGGTGGATAGCAGGCTCAAGAAGCAGGTTATAGACAAAAGAGCGCATAAAGGAGCCGATCTAGTAACGGACCACTTTCTGGTGGTAATCAGAAAAAGGGGTCTTTTGTAGCATGGCGACATCGCGTAGTGTCCAAATTTGCAGCGGTTTGTCGCATTAAAAGCTGGAAACTGCAAGATGCGACCACCAAGAATGAATATGAAAGGGTAGTATCCGGTAAGCTTGATGATAGATTGAAAGTGATGAGCGAGGATGTTGAAAAATGTTGGCAGAACCTTAGGGATAGTAAGATGGAGGCTGTGAATGAAGTGTGTGGAACGAATAAAATTGGGAACGGTAAAAAGCGTGATGTGTGGTGTTATGATGAGGTGAAAGTCTGTGTATAAGAAGAAGAAAGCATGACGAGACTATCTTGCTACTAAAAATGACTGCGGTACGAAGAATTAGATGGAAGACAGATATAAGCTGCAGAAAGCAGAAACGAAAGCACTAGTGAAAGAGAAACGTGAAAGGTGTAGGGTGTTGGACGAAAACAAGATGTTGGACAACTTCGAAGATATTTCCAAATTATTTTGGACAGAAATGTGTAAGTACCAGTGGTCCGGCACCTTGCTGAATTAATAAAACAACAAAATTTGTATTTGTATTTGTATAGGTCAGAAAGTTTTCCGCGCTTTCGTGGATCTAGAAAAAGCATTCGATAGAGTAGTGCGAAAGAAATTGTGGAGTCTTCTGCCTGAATATGGCGTGGGGGGCCCCTTAGTGCAGGCTGTGAGGTTATTATATCAAGGCCACAGAGTCTGTGTAACGATAGACGGTGACATGTCGCCCTGGTTCGAAGTCTATTCAGGCGTCAGGCAGGGCTGCGTGATGTCTGCCTGCCTCTTCGTACTGTATTTGGGCAATTGCCTCCAGAGGACAGGATAAGCAATGAAAAAATACGTAGTATGACAGTGTTGCACGACAGTGCTATTGTGAAATGAAGAAAATAATGCTTAGATGGTTCAGGCACATAGAAAGAATGAGCGATGAAAGACTGATGAATAAAATCTACAGAGCGAAAGTGAGTAGTAAATAAAGCCACGGAAGACCAAGGCTGACTTATGAAGACCAAATAGCTAGAGTGTTAGCAGACGGAAATACCAAAAGCATTCGCATACCAAGGCCAAAATGTGTGAGGAGAATGATGAGATTTAAGGAACCGAAAAAGGTATGTAAGGACCGCGGCGCTTGGCGCTCCGTCCTCTCTGACTACCTAGTTAGGGATGTAGCGTGAAGATATGTATGTTTGTATAATTATTATTACTTTATAATTCAGCTCATTTACACATCTTTTTCTGACTGGAAAATGAAAGAGGCCTCCCAAAGCCGATGTCGCCGACATCCACATTTCTTCTAGCGCCGCCACTGCACACACATTATTACGCACCTCTCGAATTTTGACTACCAGCCACTACAAAAATAATTATTGTATTGACTACGAACAATACTTGAAGTGGATGAGAGCTCGAATTGACGACACGATGCCTGGATACAAACGTTCAAATTAGAATATAATGTTATTACAATGAAATAATAAAAATATTCAACAGTTGAAAGTAACTGTAGACTAAATTATTACAAAGGTTAGTTTATATCTAATCTGTAACCTAATATATATCGCGAGATATTACAATACTGATATTGACACCTTCTGCTTACTTATACGACATAATATAAAAATAGGTATGTGTACATTGATAACACGAAATGCATTTTAAATGTATGTAATATGCATACATACCTATAATCATTTATTTTCATATAATCTTCAAATATGAACAAGGACAAATGTGAATATTTGTTTATCGTTATTGAGTAATTTACCATGACTTCTCGCTAAAGAGTTTCGGTACTTATGATAGTCAAAATTAATAGCAATGTAAGTTCTTTCTAATGCAAATAGAGTAAGTATTCTGTCATTAAATGTTAAAAAAAATTATCTGTTACAGGCATACATTCATGTTCGGGTACTTAAGTTGCTGCTTAGAAAAAGCAAGTGCTTAAAAATTTATAATCAAAATATTAAATACACTGTACAAAGAATAACACTTGCGAAAGCAATTATTTCTTGATTTTCTGTACTTGTTTCAATCACGTTGTGAAAAAATGAATTTTGTGCTGTTGAATTACCAATGACAATTTTGCTATAACTTGTAACAACAACCGTTAGTAGCCTCATTGGTGAGAACGCGAAAAGTGAAGTTGGTATTTTATTTAGATGATCTAATTTTTGCGTTTTCAAGAGTTTTAATATACAAGGGTATATTGTGTTAAGAATTTGAAAGCTTGAATAAATACATGCAAGTGAAATTTTCGCGTTTTTTTAAGAAGTCCTTCTCCAATAAAGCCTACTATCACTTTACCAGAAAGTGTTAGGAACTTCATACTAAGAAGACATGCATTTTAAATCAGAGACACGACACTTCTTTACATGAAAATGACATAAATTATTCTAAAAAATTTACGAGTTGCCAGTACATAAAAAATAAGAAGAACCGTTACTATTTTATAAAAGGAGATTGAATGCAGTGTATAGATTTTCCAACGAGTTATTAGAGAATCAAGAGATTCCATAAAAAATTATCAAATTACTTGCTATAACTCATTAAAATTAATAAAAAAATTGCGTTCCTGCTTGTATGAAACAGATCGAAAAATATGAAAAATATGGAAGGTACCAGCTGCTTATCTTCCCGTAAGGGTTCCAAAAATCGGACACGGTAATTAGATTTACCGTAACAAATTTTTCTTTCCGATAGGCTTGCAATCACTCAATATACTTTGCTATTTGTACAAAAACTTATTGCCGAACGGTTGTCAAGATGTGATTTTGTGGTGCTTCAATCTCGGAGCAAGAGTTATATTTGACGGAGCCATAATAAATTATCGCTCTTATCACCATATGTGAAACAAATTTTCGTGTATCTTTCCATCTCATTAAGCGTAAGCACGAGTAAAACAGTTAGCTATAGTCAGTATGTAATCTCGCACTGTCAGTTAATTCGTGTCAAAATACTCGTAAATCTTAAGTGTTCCAGCTACTAGTACTAACAGAAATAAAAATATATTATGCTGTGTATCATTGTACTACGACCCTTCACGCACATTAGTAAAAGTCTAGAAACTCGGTCAACAAAAAAAGGATACCGAAAGGACACGCTTTTAAAGTGAACGCTCCGTCCATTTTCATTATTGCTCAGATGCCTCAATGCTCTGTCACCCCGAATGGAAAATGGCATTATATTATGTATGGAAGGTACTCGTTTAAAAGTAATTTTCTTCGTTGCATAATATTTATTATATGGAGAAGCGATGTTTATAAGTTATTTATAATGAAAGTCATTAAGTACCAGTAAGGCACGCGAGCATCTGCCTGTGTTATTTGCATAGCGGCTGATTGGGATGCAAGATTAATCCCTATAATATTTTTTGTCTTCATCCTCATTTAGGTGCAATCAGGCTGGTGAAGAAAAAAATGATCATTATCATATTTCAGCCCTTGAGCTATTTTTTCAGACGCTAAACAAAGGGGTGCTTGTTTGTTATTAGGTTAGGGGCGATAATGTAATGCAATTACTTTTTTTCACGTAAAAAACCTAAATAATCATTATTCAAATCCGCCAGCTGAACTAACGCGGATATGTGATTAGGTTAGCGTTTTAAGAGTCGTTATTGTTTATTTTTTATACATACGTATGCGTAGTGTATACATTTATTTTTACATAAATATAAAAAATATGCACTATATATTTAAAAATAAATGCAAGAGATTTTATACTGTTTGGCTATTAAATGTCTAAGAAAAAGAGTAAAGTAATTACGTTCTAACAAAATTATTTCTATAGTCCCCTAAAGACTAAACAGGAGAAATTCATACAGTGACTTATCACTTCATCTAGTAACGGTAACAGCCCTTCGTTACAAGAGCATCATTAGGCCAAATAAGACCATTAGCAATCCTTTCTCTTAGCTGCAATGAAAGGGTTAAATCGGCCCTTTGGCACAATGGCTTTATTCTATTACGAGCCGCTTACACGCACGATGTGATAAATATGAATGTTGAACAACGTGGATTATGCTCCTTTGCCGGGGGTCAAAATATTTGAATATGCGTCGGAGCAATTTGTGAAGGGTTAATTTGCAGTTGAAAGTTCCTTTTATAAAGTTCTGTGTGGTATAAATTTTCTGTGCAACATTATTGCTATTGTCTACTGAATGAAACTGTCGAATTCAAGATGAGAGACGAGAAAGACGACATTATTATCTCAATTAATAAATAATATTTTATCGCACCGACATTGTTCGTATATGAGCTGAAGCAACTTTATTTTTAACTACGTAAATCTCCTAATAGTAGAATATGAAATTAGAATACATTTTTTTTACAAATTCAAGTAGTTTTTAAGCAATAAGTGTTCCGTACTGTCAATCGTAAAACTAAGTCTTAGGAGCTGTCTATGTAAAAGACAGTGTTTTATATTGAACACTCATATAATACTGGTAGTTTTCATTCAATTTTATTAATGTTCATGAATATCTAAAACGTAAAATTAACGCGATTAGCTTTTATTTTAGCTTGACGTTTCGACCGAGTTACATCGGCCGTGGTCTCAAGCAAACTGTCGCAGCAAGTTTCACTCCGTGTCCGAGGTAGAAGTTTTGTCATCTACCCCCGATATTTGTAAATAGTTTTCAGGATATCTATAACCCATAGTGAAAAACGAGGTTTTGTTCCTTGAATCACAGGATTGCACATCGTCGATAAATTGTATCCGTCTCTTGATTTCATCGCTTCACGTAATACTCTTGGATAAAAATGGCGATCAGTATAAAGGATTTGTGGGCGATGAAACTCAATCCAGTGATTGGTATCTGATTGGAGCAGATGTTCCGCTATCGTTGATTTGGTTGCTTGTCAGTTTTTTTGATGCGGTACGCTGCTGTTCTTAAACCCTTTCAGCAATAGTTCGTTTTGTTTCGCCAGTGTATGAATTACCACAGCTACTATCTATTTTATAGAGTCCTGGTGTCTGCAACGGCAAAACATCCTTCGGTGTTCCCACTACGTTGTTCATCTTTGTTCCAGGGGTGTATATAGTACGGATAGATTACTTCTATAAAGTGATCCAATTTTATCAGTTACTCATATCAGTTACCGCTAGATGTCTGTACTTCTCTTTAGCCCTACGCAGTCCTTGGTTCACCCAATATCCGTTCTTTGCCAGTACTTCCTGAACATAATCGAGTTCCTGTTCTAGATGTTCCGGGTTATATATATCGTACACTCTGTTCTTTAATGAAGCCATAACGGATTGCAGGGACTTGGATGGTGGTGAGACGTAGCGTGCAGGTATCTGTCCGTGTGTGTACACTTCTGATAAACAGTGTGATAATTTTCAATCTTGTCTCGCGGTAAGGTTACATTCAAGAATGCTAGTGACCCACCACTCTCCATTTCATATGTGAACCTCATACTTGGGTGAATGGAGTTCAAGTGTTCAAGATAAAAGATAATCGCGTTAATTTTCCTTTTCAGATATTTTATAATCCAACGCGAAAGTTTAAAAGTTTACATACGTTCATGAATACTTTCAGATTTTATTACTTTGGAAGATAAGATGAAGAGACCACAATTTTTACGCTTAAATCTGAAAGTGTTAAAATGTAACTCTAAGTAACGTGTTTATATATTCTTAAATTTATGATGTAAAGAGCTTTCACTTAATACCATATACGATGATCACAAAAATAACAAGCCCCCAAAATCAAACCTCCGAAGTCTCGAAACTCAACTTTCGGAGTTAACGTCTCGGTTTGAGCTATTCTTTCAGGTACATCAAACAATCTCGAGAAAAACGGTTGTGACAGACAGACAGACCGACAGATATAGAACTGGCTAGTAGGTAGGTAGCTATAGATACTTTTCTTGTAACGTTTTTGTTGCAAGTTTATTATTACTTCGACTATTATTATCATAAACCTAAATCCAATAATTATCGCTGCAGAATAATTATCACTTAATCCGCGGGGGTAGTTTTTAGACAGATGTGACAGGGCGCACCGGGCCACTCTGGCGGCTACTGTATCGTTAATAATTGTTTTTTTTTCTCTATTCACTAGGCAAAGCCCCCATTCAGCGCTTTGTAATTAGCCATCGACGCTGACGTTGATTCTCTCTGAATAATTATACGGGAACCAGTTGGACAGAGTGCTGTGATAGCGGATTTTGTACCCGTATTTATAAGAGCACTCCAATGTTTCTGACGTAACATTTGCGATGTACTAACGACAAGTAAATATTACAATATTTATCACTCAATTCGAATAATATAATGTTTTTATCTATACAACTAATGGCTCGTCCCAACGTCTCTTGCGTTGAATGCATAATAATGCCTATGTATATCTGGAATAATATACCTTTCAAATGGTGAAATAATTAAATGGTGAAGTAATAATAATTCAAATATGTGCAGTGGTTCCGGAGATTACCCTATACGTACATTCAAATTCAAAAAACTCGCACTCTCTCTATATATTTGTGTAGATCTTCTGATCGTTATCGATAACAATTTGCTAAATTGTAAAATCTTACAGGATAATTTTTTGTACTAAATTATGTTTTAGAAATAAACCAGACGAATTCAATGCCCTGCGAATGACACGAAACTAAAAATATATATCAGTTTATTGATAAAGTAATAAAATTGGTTCTAAATATTAGCCGTCTCTTAGAATTGTTATTACGATAAAATTCAATGTAGCTAAATGATTCAATTTATCGCTCAAGAACAGTACATATATCTTAAGTGTGTTTTTATATTATGTGAAATAAATGACTAAAGAGGTGTAATATTACATTAATATAGTGTTCAAACATCGAAAGTATTCTAGAGACGAATAAGCTTAGGAAAAATCTAAAGGGGAAAGGGGAGAGGTGGGTCAATTTTTAACAAACTCCTAAGTTTTCGTGCAGCTAGACCTACCTATGTAAAATGACTTAATGTTTGTTTTAATCTAATTTACACATTTAGAATTTTCAAAACGAATATGAATTGTATTCAAAATGTCGATTATTAAATTTTTTGTTTAAGATATGTGGTTTTATGTCTCCAATTTATGTTTATGGTAATTCCCAAATTTCAGCTCAGTAGGTGCAAAGATGCAAAAATCGACTATGACATACAGACACACAGACGGACTTACGGACATACAGACTTTAGGTTCTATTTTAGCCGTTTTGGCTAAGAAATTCTAAAAGAAGCTGATTCGGTTCTGGTGTACTGTTACGTATTCTGGTCCGTTGCTATCGCATGGAAGAAAGAAACCTTTCACGACTCTTCCCCTGCAATAATAACCGCTACTACTGATCTGCCGGACCAGGTATTTGGCGCTCAGAGGTGGACGCTCACAGGTATCTGCTGGGTGCCGATCGTACCGATTCTCGTCACTATAGTAGCACCGTGTCGTCTCCACGCAACCGATAAATATTGACCGAAGCAACCGTACCCGGTTACCGGCTGTTTCAGTTGGTACGAGATGTATCATAGCCATAATAATAAATTGCGTTTCATTTACATATAGTATTTATTTTTTATACAAATGTACAATGTTACAAATGATATAAGTAAATGAAACTCAATTGGGTTCTGGTTTGTTTATGGGTCAACTCGACAAGTCCAGATGTTAAGTCCTGACTTGTATTTAGATCTCGAGTACTAGATGTATTATAAGTATTTACTCCGGAGCCTAGCTCATACACCAATTTACAATGTATATCTATCACTACTTTGTCTTCGGTTTCAATACTTCGATCATCTAAGGATAATTTTTATAATCGTAATTGTTCTAAATCAATAACAGCGTAATAAATTTACACGGTATACCTTAACATGGTTTAAAAATTACTTTATCCGTCTACATTTTTGTCTATATTCCAAAGACTAAGCGCAGGAAAGGTCATCCTTAAGTTTTCGACAACCTTTTATTATTCAAAGTAATTTGCCTCTTACGAGTATGAATGCAAACTTATGAGGTCGGGAAATAATAATTCCATATAAATTGAGAATTCCGCTCAGCTTTTCTTCATTCTTATAATTTGTACATTTTCAATCCAAGACTAAAACAATGTTAGAAACTTCTCCAAACGAATCCAAAACCTTTTCGTAATATGACGTTATGTTATGTGTGTATTGATTGAGGTTTTCACAGTGTGAAATATTTAAACAAAATCTGTTAAAAACCATATTTCGCTTAGTTTAGTTAGTTTAGTTTGTGTAAGCTATGAGTTCAAAAATGTCTCTAAAGTAGTAACGTTTCCGGTGGTGCCCTAATCTACGTAGCATATGGCGAGCCACGTGCCGAAAGGGTGAAATCTCTTTTGTTTCTTTGCTTTTATGAAAAAATAAATAAAACAAAATAAAACTCAATGATGGTATCATTTTCAATGTGCATTGTAATTACTGTGATTCAACTAATTGTTGCGTCGAGGGTCTCAATGGCTTTTGTTTCTGAATACGATCTCGCTTTGACCGTGTTTTCGCATGCTATATTGAAATTGAAGTGTTTGCTCTTTGTAACGAAATAACTGACGCGTTTTTGAAAAGTTACCTTTTTGAACTGTATCTCGTTGAATTTAAATAACTGTTATTTTATTTTTACTTTTATATTTTTCAACTTTTTTTGGTTACCGAGTAATTACCTGCTATAATTATTTACTTTTATCCATACGCGTACCTAATAGTAATTTTTTTATCTTATGAACCTTATATATATATATAACCTATGAGCTTTACACCAATGCTATTTCACTGAGAAGTTGTGTAATACATTTTATAAATACGCATACATAATGTCATGCTGTTCTTCTTCCTGTATGGATATCATCGTCAAATCACAACAGAATCACGCTTTTGGCGATGAAGATTTCGGATTAAAGATGGCAAGTGGAACCGTACAAGAGATGTTACTAGTCCGTTGCCTATACGAATTCTTTATAATTCCTGTCCTTTCATTGAGTTGTAATACAATCTACGATCCAAGCGATGAAATATTTTATATTGATTTCTCTCTTCCAGATCAGCATAGAAGCAAATAATTAGTAAATATATAAACAATAATAGAATAAGGTAGTAATATATTAGGAAGTTATTTACTTAAAGATAAAACAGTCCCTTCAGTAATAAAAACAGATAAAGTAAAATTATATTCTATGTTATTTTATTTTGGCTTAAGTTATGTGTTTCTGATTTAAACTCTATTTCTATCTCGATTAAAGGTTAAAATCGCAACTTATGTCTATTGAAAGGGTTTGAGTGTTTTAGCATTCGTAACGCAGTTTAATTACACATTCATATGTAAATGAATAGACTAATGCCGCAAAGATTCGTTCATACATTTTACCAGTAAATATGCATTCATACGTGCATTGGTATGTTAGGCACTGCAATTAGCACTGATATGAATGGATGGTTTTTGATAGAAATGCGAAAAGTATAATAAGAGGTGAATGACAAATGCAGGATTTTTTTGTTCACTCATGATGTGTAAACTCATAATTTTTTTTCTTCCGTGCTGGTCTGAGAACTGGGAGGAAAAGAAAAACGCTTATTTTTTTAATATGTGAAACGTAAACATCGCATCCCTTTTTAAGAATGTTACGCCCACAGAAGAGTGTGCGATTGGCATAGTTAAAGTTTAGTACATAGAGACGCAGCAAAGAAAGGTAAAATTTTTATGTAATGTCTGTTGCAAATACAATAAATTAAATTAAATAAAACACTCATTGTGTACGTTAATGCTAATGTCAAAACACTGTCAATGTCAAATTCATAACAGTTGATGATCCTATATCTATATGTAACCTGCTTGGATCAAACAGTCGTACAGATTTAGAGATTGTCACCAAAGGTTTCATATTTAAGTTTATATGAATTTATATTTACGGTCGAAGTTCGACCACCATGTCACCTCTAGTCTGTCTAAACTCTTTAAAATCTATTCTGGCTAATAACCCATTATTATTTAGTTGCACTTTATTGTCTCTTAACTCAAGAACATATGGCTAAAGGTAACATCAAAGTTTACCTAATTTTATCGCGCCTTGAAGCACTGTCCACACCAAAAGAGGAAATAGCGTTATGTAATAATGTATGTATAATAAGTTACCCATATGTAAATAAATGTTTGCTTTTGTTTTTTATATGAGAACAGGGACCCTTTGTGTGCCTAGTGGGGTCGGACAGACCTGCCACAGCTTAAAACGCTGATGTTATATACTTTTCGCGTTGCATTATAAATAAATGGTAATCGCGTTAATTTCCCATGTTTTAGATAAATTTAAAATCGCCGATGTTTTTTAAAATTTGAGACTGCGTGCGCCGTGTTTCTGTATAGATTCAGATCTAAGATTAGAGGTAATTTTTCTAATACTCATTCACTCATCATTCGTTCTACAGATTCGCATACACTTAACACATGTGATATTAATCACGGGTGTGAAGTGTATAACTAAGTCTGACTAAGCGTACGAGGTAATCGTTTTTCGAAAGCAAAAAACTGTCCTGTTAAGCAGAACATACTGTAGGTACTTGAGCTAGAGTATAGTCGTCATTTTATTAATGAAAAAATTTTATCGAAGAAACATTTAAAAAAAGTACCAATCTTAGGATTTGGAACGAGAGGCGAGGTACTTCAACCCAATATGCATATTCAGATATATTTAATTAATAAAAAGATCAAAAATTATTTAAAACTTGTTTTTTATTAAATAGGCTATCATCAATCATGAATACTGCAAGAAAACTTTCGACGTGGAATCGAAAATAATAATACTAATATTCCTGACAATTACACAAATTGTGTGAACCCAAACCGAGCACTAGGCTTGTACTATGGGTTACAACACTACGAACTGGGGGAGCTCCCAGCAACACCCAGACTACAAACCAATTCCAAATCAGACTTCAAATGTAAGAGTTATTCACTTTTAAACTCAAGTAGAGGGACCAAAGTAAAGATGAATTACGTCTCTGTAACTCATAACTCTGGATGACGCTAAGAATTTGGTGACGCCATGGTTTTGTATCTTCCTCTGGCTTATTTCCACTACTGAAGTTTAAAACCCAATAATTCCTATTTTCTTGAGGAAGTTAAAGTAATTTTTTTATTGTATTCAAAATTTTTTATTATTTCAATATAAGCTAAGCTCTCGCATACCTAGGCGAAAATGTGTGAGGAGAATGATGCGATTTGAGAAGAACCGTGACGCTTGGCGCTCCGTCCTCTCTGACTACCCCGTTAGGGATACAGCGTGAGAATATGTAATTATGTATGTATGTATATATAAGGTATGAAATATATACCAGATATTTTACACAAATGCAACTCACAAATACTAGAAAATATGGACACATATGAATTCCTAGTACGCAATTACACAACATAAAGTATATTTCGTTAAGGATCTATCAGACCCACCAGGCATATTGTCTGATGTTCATTCACAGGTACTCGGGCCAAGGGTTACAATACTATACGGGTTCATATACCTACTCTACGAATGCTCAGTTAGTATTCATATTGATGTTAGTATTATCGATTTCTTTGTAAAGTACGTTAAGCTGTTGATATGGGCTATTCAGAGATCTCCACCAATCAGCATTGGGTGTGGTAAAGTTTTCGCTTTGCTTGTGACAATACAAAATATATTCTAAGCATACGAAATTCTGAGAAACTTTAATTGCATGGAATTTATATTAAAAAGATGTCTAATGATTTTGTAATCGATATCAACGAATTAGTTAAAATATTTATCATATGAAATCTTCTTTTTTAGTTCGAAGCCGGTACAATTATTACGATGTCGCTAAAAAATCCTAAAACACAAATTATGTATTGATGGTGCCGTAAAATAAATGTAGATAATTGTTTTTTGTTATGCGATCGAATCGAAGAGTCCAAAACGTTGTGCTTTGAGCAATAAAATAAATCTTACTTTAAGAGGTATACCCGATCCTGGATCTTAAACAAGCTCTCAACCTTCGTTACGGCCTTAATTAAAAAACAAAATCAATTTTATTAATTGGAAGTGTTAAAAACGGGCGGAAGAGGCGGCTGGGCCTCGTATCTCGCTCGTATCTCTTCTTTAATCCGACAGAGAATGTGTTATTTTTACTCTCCTCAGTGGATTTCGAATAAATTTTATCGCTTGGGACTAATTTGGTTACAAATTTATTTGGTTGTGGGATCGTTAACAAGAGGAGTACATCCACATGGCTATCTGGTCCGCACTCTTTAGTACCAAGACACGGCCGTTATAACAATATATCGACACTTGGAGCTTGATAAAATGAAGACGACACCTCACTTAGGATTAAATAATAATGTTTTTTTTAAATAATATACTACGAAGAGAATTCGAAGAGCATGTGCTCTGAGGAATAAAAGTTTTACTGTCATGTGGTTTCGAGATTGCGCTTTTAAAAAGCGAATATACTTACATGACTATAAATTTTCGAGATAATACATTTTTTTGTCGTCTTTCATTATCGCGTAATGCTTTTGCCTCTTCCAAAAAATATGATTATATTGTAGAATAATTGTCCTCTTCATTCTCATATAATGTCACAGTTGGAATGCGTAACACGTTAATATGCATATTACCTAGACAGTCTGCAGATAACCGGGTACGATACGTTAAAGCGCAAAATTATACTTAGAGTAACGTGTATGTGCACATTACCCGGTTATTCTGCATGTAACATAATATACTGCACCGTTAAATCGCGGAAGAGAGATATCGAAATACTTTCATTTCTTTTTCTGGGGTACCCCGCGCTTATACCCGCACTCATGTGGTTTATCGGCCGGCTCGGCAGTTGTCCGTGTCTAATCAAGTGAGTAGGTACTTATTTTAGATATTATATTGAAATACAGTTCTAACTTCTTTAAGTTAATTATTTAATTTAATCAGTTATTTCATGTTTATAATATAACAATATTATTATTATTTAATAACAGTTGAGTAAAATTTTAAGTATTACTGTATTGATTTTTTCATTAACTTGTTTACGGCATAACAGATTTGACAAAACATAACATAACATAACATAAGTTCACGCTGTATCCCTAACGGGGTAGTCAGAGAGGACGGAGCGCCAGGAGTCGCGGTCCTTACACACCTCTTCCGCTTCCTCAAATCTCAACATTCTCCTCACACATTTTCGCCTAGGTATGCGAGTGTTTTGACATTTCCGTCTGCTAACACTCTGGCTATTTGATCTTCATAAGTCAGCCTTGGTATTCCTTGCCTTCTTTTACCACTCACTTTCGCTCTGTATATTTTCTTCGTCAGTCTTTCATCACTCATTCTTTCCATGTGCCCGAACTATCTAAGCATTCCTTTCTTCATTTTTACAATAACACTCTTGTGCAACCCTGTCATACTGCGTATCTCATCATTGCTTATCCTGTCAGCAAGCGTGACACCGCACATATTTCTGAGAGACCGCCTCTAACAGATTTGACAAATACAGTAAATTATTAAAATGAACTTGTATGTTTTATTCAAGCAAAGAATGTATACTATTCACTTAAACGAATGCTTCGCCGTTAGTCTGCAAATTAACTGGGAAGTTTGCAGATTAACCAGTTAATGTAAGAACGGAAACAATTTTTCGCACTTTAACGACTCCATCAGATAATAGTCAGATTAACAAGTTAATCTGCACTCTAACTGGTCTACACACATTAGCGGCAACTTGTACAGCGACATGTACATATTTAAATGACACAGAAATTAATACAGAAGAAAATTAAAGTAAATGAGACCGTTTTTTAAATTTTGCAGTGCTATGTATGTCTGATTAATCAAAGTTACTAGATTTATGATTGAGTATTTAATGAGATCATTAGTTTCCGATTAAATGAGTAGGCGAAAGAAATAAGAAAGAACCATGATGCTTGGCGTTTCACCATATCTGACTATCCCGTTAGGGATGCAGTGTGAATATTCTTTGTATTTATTAATTTCTAATAAATAAGCAACTAATAAATATAGACGTAAGAATATGTTAATAGATACCTTGAACATCTTAAAATTAGCGGAATTATTAAATGTGCCTACGTAATAGAATTAAGTCGTCGACTCGCAGAAAGCAGCGATGACTCTACATTGCATTCCTTGGGACCGTTCAGATAATGTACAGTGAATACCTAAGCAGCCGTTAAAATTAATAGCTCTATTTACTATACCGTGTGCGGTTTACGATATTGCTTGTCTGAATATGCTCGTAATAATTTAATGAGAAATAATTTGACGTCTTTAATATTATGCTTTACCTGACGTACACGATGCGCACGTACGTATGGAGTAAAATATTTAGACTAGCAAGTTAAATTATGGCGAGACATTATTTTAGCACTGTAAATTGTCAAATTAAAATAATATTTTGTTTATAGTAATAGCTAAAAATAAGGACATTTTAAAGATTCTTAGTTCATCTTTCGAAAAGAGATATCAGAAATATTTGTTGTTCTTTCAACTAACTATGAGGTAACTTTATACATGTAGATGCATGGCGATATTTGAACAAGGTGTTGTCGTTATATAATTCCTATCTCTAACTGTACTTCGGATGTTTCTATCAATAATTATATATTATTTTTTAAATAAATAACAATTATTTTTTTAACTCATTTATTATTTTGTTTAGGTAAATGTATTTACATGATATGTCAACACGTCTTCCTTAAACGATTTCACAAGGGATGAACAGATGGATCTGCAGATGCATAGACTACATTAAACAATTAAGAACCTTTTTAAGAACTCATAACGGATGGTGGTTAAGCTTAACGCCAACTTAGGGCACGTTTAGATTCGAAACAATGTAGAAAAATAATACAAAGACATTCGATGAGGAATTCTTGTTTTCTTTTCAATAGTAGTGCTTTTACCTTGCGGAAACGCATGTTTGCTTTAAATATTAATTAAATTTAATCGCCATATTTTACTAAGCATCGTTTTATTGAATATGAAACTCCAATCAAAGTATCGATATCCATAAATCACAGGGCACTTTGGTATTTTACGAATCACGTATTTAATTTTAAGAAAAGACTTTATGCACCATTGATCTTCGTTATCATTACAAAAAACTAAACGTTAAGCTTTTTTCCTATTCGTAAAAAATGTTTTTTACTAGATCTTTATCGGTAAATGTCTAGAAAATTAGGCGTGAAATACGATCGGAATCTCTTACGCTAGTGACGACTGTGATTAAGGTATTTTTTATATATCGCAACAAACCGGTCCTGAAACAAGAGCGATGTAGACGAAATCTATTGTAAAGGGGAACAATAGTGTGGACACGTCGTAAAATGAAACAATGCGGAGATAGTTCTTGGCACTGACATAAGCTTTGCTGGATAAGCCAAATAAGGATGTCGCTATGAGAATTATAATTCTGTGCTTATGTCAATTTATTTTATGGGGCCAGTGTGAAATATTAGCTTCTCCTGTAGTAATGAAAGATTCATGCAATGAAATCTTTCCCTTTGTTCATAAATAGGAATAAAACGAAAGCATGTATCAAACTGTTATGAACAAATATTTATGTTATCCCTTGATCCAATGTAGAAGTAAGAGCTCATGTATATTTTTAAATTTTAACACATATTTGAAATTTTGTGTCATTTATTTTTGAGGTTTTCTCCGTGTAATGAAAGTTTAATACACTGTTTTTAATATTAAGCTATGTGATCGTATGTAAACATTAGCGAGAGTATCTACTCGTTTTAGTTGTTTCTATTACTTACAGCTTTGCTATGAAGTCATTTTCACGTAATAATTTCTTAATATTTGGTTTGAGGTGGCAGGCAACACTTGCCTGCACTTGCCACATTTCGGCCCAAATAAAAAAGAGAAGCACAACGCTGCTAATAACATGTTGAAGCCGAGTTTTTTGACATACCGTTTGCATGTAGTAATGTAAGCCAGTGTTGCCATATTGCATATTGTTAATAGTTATTATAAAAATAATGTTATCATTGATTACATATAGTTTATGTTAGTGACATTGCGTTGCTTACACGGATTCCTCTTTTTACAATAAAGAAACCAATGAATTAACTCACATTGTAGACTATAAGAACGGAGGGATTGTCAATAAACCAGACAAGGTATTCGAATAAAATTGTGCATTGTACACCGTTTTTCTATTTGCTACCAATGTAGTCATACTATTATGACGTTTCCAGTAAATTAAACGTGAGTTGTTCAGAATAAACAGATCACGCGGTATCAGAGTGTGGGCTGCCAGTGAACATGGCACAGCCGCGGATTGTAACTCTCGGTGCAACAGCAATACTGGGAGGAATTGGGGTTGTCATTAAATCACTTTGAGAATTTTCCTCCGGAATGGTTTTTAATAAAAATACAACAATATTGGAAAAAAATATTGCAATATTTTCCAATGTTTTAAAATGTGTAAAAAAATGCAATAAACAGAAAATATGTATTTCTCTTGGCGCTTCGTAACGCGAAGTTTTTATAATTAAGTACAGCCTTTGCCATTTTACGTTTTCACTTATTTCAATGAAAAAAAATTGTGTGTAACTGATGTACGCACGTAAGAAGTTATATTTCTCTGAGGTGAATAAAAATAAAAAGCAAAACTGGCCACATAAGAGAAATTAATACTGATCGCTTAAAATTAAAAAAAAACTCTCATTGTTGCTAACTTCACGTTGTGTTAGATTGATGTAGACGCGCTCATTTACCAACTTCATCGTGTGCTACATCGATGACGTAACTTTCGCTACATTCTGAAATTACCCTCTGATCTGTTTTTCCAAACGCGCCATAAGAACTAATTTATCTCATCTAGTCTAGTATAACTATATACTCCTTTCCCATCTACTCTAGTATAACTTCAAAAAGAACTAATCTACCTCATCCAAACATCTTAGTAGCTGCAGTTTTCGTAAAATTTACAGCGTATTAAAAAAGTCCTTTATAATAATGTACTTGAGTAACAATTTTATAAATAAGTAAACACTTTCTATAAATCTATGTAAATAAAAATAAATGTTTCTTTGCATGT